>OY728148.1:2002316210-2007116210 GCA_963277665.1 Viscum album | reverse complement strand
GTGTTCCATTTGATAGTTTTCATTGATTTCAATATTATATTTTTCATTTTTATAAGAAAGTGTACATTAAATAAAAAAAATATAAAGTATAAGGGGATATTTGATGAATTAAATTAATCCAATAATAATTCTGATGAATCGTTATGACCTTATCATTTAGTTTTAACCTAGATTATCCTTATTTGCCCTTTAATGCGGTGAGAAATTTTACCACATTTACATTTGACAATGCCTAAAAATAGAAGTAATCTACCTAAAAATTTGAACATCATTATTAAAAATATATAATCAATATTTCATGATTCTATTTCATTAATTAGATTAAATTATTTTAAAATAACCGTGAAAAATGTGATGAAAAATAAATTTTAAGAAAATATCTTTTTAAGTAAAAAAATGTTTTTACAATAAATTGATCGATAAAATTTATTCCAATAAAATTAATTGGATTAATAAAAATAAAATATAAATTATTTTAAGTTCAAACCATTTAGAAAAAATGGGTCTTTGTATATTCCTGAAACAAAAAGATATTTTTCAATAAAAATATATAATTTTTACTATTCAGTAGAAAATGATTCTTTTTAAAAATATATAAAAATGTACAATAGAACAATTTGGATATGATGATTTAAAAAATTAAATTTATTTTATTGAATAAATTTTATAAAATTTCAAGAAATTAATTACATTTATTTCTCAAAATGTAATAAAATTATTTTTTGTTGAAAAATTATTTTGGAAGAGTAAAATGACTTTACAAGAAAACATTTTTTATTTCCTAAGAACTAACCAGTGAAATTTTATTTATTAGGGACTATATATAATTTTCATAATGTGTTTAATTCTCTTCGTATCCATCAATTAAATGGATTCTTTATAATGGTTATATTTAAACAATAATTTTTTTATTCTTATAAACTCGGTATTGAGTGGTTTATTTACTATAAAAAAAAGTATCTTTAAAAGTATGGGGGTTTTCTATTCTACCCCCTTATATAAATTTTACCCTTGAAATTTTATCTTAGTTATAAATGTTTCAATATTATTTTAAGACGAACATCGTAAAGTGTTATTATAAAGATTCCATTAAAAATTGTGTTAAGCATAAATGTTACTTAAAATATCATGTATGCATGGACCCAAATAATGGGAAGATTAGTGGTACTTAAAATATACACATTTAAGAGGCAAATATCATTAAATTACTAATACAGAGTTATGGAGAACTCATGCATGTGAAATTTAACCTCTAGAAAACCCTTAATTAGTGATGGTTGAAATGACAATCAATCATCGGAAATGACAGTAAAAAAATAAATTTTTTATTTCAATATTCATTCCCTAAAGATTATAAATTCATTTAATATCAAGGTATATTATATTATATGGTTTATTGAATTAATTTATTTCCCTTTCTTATGAATATGTTTACCATTTGGTTGTTCTTTTATGGATTTTCACATCATCTCATACTCTCTATATATTCAAGAATAATTTTTCTTTCATGAAGCACTAAATTTAAAATTAAATGATTCATATGATACTTTAAATAAAAAAATTCAATCCCACTATCTATATATATTTTTTAAAACCAAAATGGTTAGCTCAGGTTATCCAATATTAGATAAATCACTAAAATCTCAACAAAAACACCCAATGTTAAACAAAATCGATTCCATAAATGGTTTAACATAATACCCTTAAAAAATATATTTTCCCAGATATATAATAAAAAAATTATAGATCGGGTCACTAAATATACTTAAAATTGTTCTACTATGTAACATAAAGTAGCTCTTAATTATCACATATAAAATATTTGAATTTCATTATCACATATTCTACTGAAACATAATAATAATCTAAATTACCATAAAACCTCAATGAAAAAGTACATGCTTCTAAAAATTAACTCACACCTTATTCTTTAAATAAAGTCATATTTGATCATATAAATTTCATAAATCACAAAAAAAAAATTGTTTTATACTCCATTATAAATTTATTTATTATCAAAACACCAAAAATTATCAATGTAACCATTACAATCCCATTTAATTAATTTATGTCAATATTCTCTTTATTCTAACTAAGAAATATTGAATCAACCTCATGAACATATTAATGGTTATCTTTCCATTATTCATGTATTCTCTAAAAATATCACCGTAATACCAAATTACTTTTTTTGGTTTATCGATATAATTCAACATATTCATTAAAATACTATAAAAAAACTACTATAGTAGAATCTATATTAATTTCATGATTCTTGTCACTAGAATATCATTGATAAAATTATTCAACAACATAATTCTTGAATCCAAAAAAAGCCACTTCAATCAGTCCACTTTAGATATAAAAATATCATAATCTTGACCGTCATCACTTAGCCTCTCCTACGGTATATTCCCTTGACACCTGGGGAATTAATTTTCATTGTACCCTAGATCCATAATTTTAAAACAATGAACATTAATTTTTCCATCAAATTTCATTTATAATTTATCTCTACACTTGAAGAAAATTAAAACCCCCATCAATAAATTACTAGGGTGTTTCTATAAACAATTTTTATGTATGGTAATTTTTTTCTCTTCATCCCCTTATCAATTTGTTTTTATTTTTTACCTTATTTCTCTTGATTCCCTTTGAGTCCATAAAACTTTGATACTTCATAAATTTCATTTATAGAACATGATATTATGTCCTCAAATGATTTGTATGTTTGGGAGACTAGTTCCCTTAAAAGGATGTGATTTAAACCATTAGATAATTGGTTAATATTTATTTTTGATTTTATTATATACTATCTAGCACTCCTTTCTAAGCATGTAATGTTTGATTCAAGCATAGAAACATTTTCTTAATCCATTTGTTTTAGCCTCAAAAATTGTATCTCAATATCTACTCATTTTTCATAAGGAAAATATTTTGCAAGAAAATATCCTTAAATACCTTCCATTCCTTGTTCATTATATCCTTTTTAACCTTAGTGTTTTGATTTAATGTCCAATATTATTCCACATACACTGAAAGACGATAAACCACTACCACAACCTTATCCCGGTCATAACATCCAAAATAGATAAATATCTTCTTTAAGTAACTTATCCATTTCTCGTCTAGAAGTGAATTTATTGACCCATGAAATTAGGGAGGTTTCTGATGTTAGGTCACAGTATATGTTAGTATTGACGAGAGGGGTTATACTTTTCATTTAAAATTTATTTAATAGAATATGATTATTAGAGTCATTAAAGAGTGTTAAATGTGTAGTAGATATAAAAACAAATGACACACGATGTTATGATAGTAGTTAATATCACCAATATCCAATTCCACTCTTCAGAATCCTCTACCTGGTAAGGAGATAAGTATTTCATAAATCATCACATATTTTAGGGAGTGATGACCCTATTATATACATACATTTTTCTCACTCGGTGGTATATCCCCATACTATTAATGGAGACATATCCTATATTCGTTTCGACTCGAAGGAATGAAACATCCTTTTAAATGAGAGGAATAAAACATTATGATAGATTTTGGATGAAAAAATGATTAAACATAACTCTAGTGTACAAACAGAGTGTATGGTGAAATACAATAGAGATATATACAAAGAATTTATAATTACACTAGAGTATATGATATATATATTTGATGCATCACAAGATCTTCTGTCACATTATTAGTGGATGATGAAAATTAGGAATTCCATTATTATCAAGAAAATTGTATGGAAGTCATGGTCTAAATTCATTACATACCAAACTCGTATTTATGTTTTTTTTCTCAAAAATTGAGTTAATTGTTGGGGTTAATAATATTTTATCAATATTATATTGAATTTATTTGTTTTCATTAAAATGGATAGATTTGGGACATTAAATCCAAATATCATGGTGTTTCACATTAGGTAGTCACATAATGACACATTAGATAAATAATAAGTTCTTAAAATAATACCATTACATGAAATTTAATTAACGCGTTGAGTCTTTCTATATTTTATTTCTATATGTAATAAATCCATAACACTTAAAAAATTATTTCTAATATAAAAGATAATTGTATTGATGAATATAAATATGAATAATATTTTAAAAAACATCCATTAATTTGATACTTCAGATATTCCTAAAAAATAGTATCAAATTAATGATATGAATCTCATTATATCAATAATATTTTTTTTAATATCTAGTCTAAAACACGAATTTCATAACATATAAGTATTTTATAAAGTAAAATTATAGTAAAAATAAATTTACAAAACATGCAGAAAATGATTTTATAATAGTGTTCCTGAAATAGTTTACTTCGAAAAAATATAAAATTTTAGAGACATAAGAAAAGTAAACAATTAACCTTTTGAGACATAGGGCATATAGTCGATATAGTGTTTGTTTTCACATGGTCGATGTACTATTCGTACCTTTTATTAACATGAGTTCAAAAAGGAAAGTTCAAAAATAGTAACTAATATTAACTTACCACATGTGGTAGGATAGAAGGAGGATTCATGATAAATAAAATTATCATCTCATGATAGGCATAAAACTTACTCCACAATAAGGTAGATAGAATGATAATAGTTTCCTTAACAGTAATCACATACTCTATCTCATGGTAAATAGACATTACAAATAGTATGGCACCACACTGGACACATGGTAAATATACATACATTTTCACATCATGTTTTTTTCATGTCCCATGAATGTTTATTGTGATTTATAGATTAACTATGATGTGGTATTATGTCCTTCATTTGAAATTAGAAATATGGTGATCTTCTAAAAACGAATATGTAGAAATCGTCTGAAAAAGGATATGTAGCACTAAACACTAAATGGATTAGGAATTTTCTTCTGAAAATGCTATGAATAACCTAAAAAAAGATAGTTCATTTTATTTTAGAGATGACTATGAAGAAAACAACCATATCAGTATTAATTAATAAAAATAATATTGAAAATTAAATTATATTAAAATGATAGGATTTAAATTTAAAAACAATATAAAAAATGAAAAATGAAAACAAACTATGTGAACAATCTTCCCCTTTTGTAATTTGAAAAATATAAATTGAATTTTTAAATTTTGGGAAATTCCAAATTATAATTCTTGAATTTTATATGAATTGTTTCTCTCCAAAATTTTCATAATATTTCTCCCACATCTTGACTTTTTTCCAAATATTAATGAGAAAAATTATAAGTGAAAATACTAACGAATAAAACCAAGAATTGGGAAACTCCCCCAGAATATATGTATTTATTATAACAGACTATATAACAGTCAAAAAGATTAATATTCTGCCAAAAACAAAATTTCAAAAACATTACCTCTAATATAAGCTAGGAGTACACAAATATTTTTGAATTAAGAAATTTATAAAAATTTGAATTTTTAAAATTACACATAAAAGTATTTATCAAATAATATCTCTATAATTTAATCTTAGTAATCATAATAATAGAAATAATAGGCTTCTAATATACAAATTGTTTTTAACACAATAAATCACATATTAAAAACATTAAATTCCATTTAGACTATTTTTCACTTCGTTAAAAACAATCATATTGCAAAAAATATATAATTATTTAACTAATAAAGTGTATAATATGATATCTAGAAATAAAAAAAAAATTACCTGTAAAAAATTAGTCATACTTGTAAAATATTATTTTTAAAAATCAATATAGAGTCATTTTATTCAATAGTTAAAAAATCTATCTCCCATGAGTTAAGAATATAAACAATATTAGATATACTATAATCATAATTGAAAAATTCAAATTTTGTTTTCATGAAATACACTTTAAAGAAAAAATATATTATATTATATAAAATATTAACTGAAGGAATGAATTTTTTCAGTATAATAAATTTCCCATAATTTTGTGCATCAAAAAAATTATATTTGACATAATCAAATCAATTTGGGATGAAATAGACAATTTGAATAAATTTATTATTTAAGATAAATTTAAATTATAATATATCATAAAAAAAATTAATTCATAATAAATATTTAGATGTTATAGAATACATCCAAGAATTAAGAGTCTATAATATTTCAATTCATATAACCACAATACAGAAGAAAACTATTAAAGCAATAGATGGTTAATTGATTTATTAATATAAACTACAAAACACTAAAGAGTAAATAAAACTATTAGGTGATAATAAAATAAACCTGATTTCTTTCATAAGACTAAAAAATATATTTCAAACATAATAATCAGATTTTATGTCTTAAAATACCAAATATTTGAAAACATATTTACAACCAACAAATAAGTAATAATTATTTTTACAATCAAGGGGTTACTCCCCCAAATTTAAGGTTTTTAAAAATAAATATATCAAAAATGTTCTTTTTATAACGTCTAAACATATAATAAGCTTAAATGAAACATGTTTTTTTGAATCTTTCAATATTTTACGTGCTAAAAATAAAAAAACATAAGTTATGGTTCTTGTATAAAATCTATAAATTAAAATAACATCATAAAAAATGTTAAGAATTATGAATGTCGACATACTAGTCTTTAAAATGATTAATTTCATCATGAATATAATTTCTTCAATTTGAAGCTTTAAAAGATTCGTTATCATTAAAATGTAAAAATATTGCAATAAAGGCAGAATTAGCATTAAAATTGAAAACCAGTTTTCAAGTTTTATTTCCGTATTCTGCAATTTTTTTAGATTCCAAGAGAATGTACTAAAATCATACATATTATAAAAACATAAATATTATTCCCTAATCAAGTAGATCTCATGGAAATAATAAAATAAAGATTAAGTGGTTCGAAATTTCTATTTGTATGAACATTATTAATATATATAAATGGCTATTTGTGCTTATTAGTATTTTTACAATAATCACACATAAAATACATACTAGATTTAAATTTAGGAAGCTATAGAACCTATATATTTATTTCAAACATATATAGTATTCAAATAGGAATATATACCAAACTTTTTTTCTGAAAATGTGGAATTTTTTATAGAATTTAATGTGTTTATATTTTTTTGGGTTATTTTTAAAAAATATAAAGAGAAGATATTTTGTTTTCAATTAGTTTAAAATAAAATGGTATTATATTTTTAAATAAGACATTTATTATCTTCCAAATTTAAACTCATATCATCATAAAAAATTTATTATATGATAACTAATTTATTAAACATTTAAAATATAGTAATTTAGACATTATAACATATTTTAATATACATACAACTCCAAAACCTTGGATAATGCCTTTAGATTAATCCCCAAAATGACCTTACCTCAATTATAAAATTAAAAGATAGAATGTTAAAGAAGTCACTAGTCATGTTCCTTAGGCACCTTTTATCCATTTACCATGTAATTTTATGAATATTTAGGAAGTACTATGGTAAAAAAGTTTAATTATATAATTGATTTAGTACCTAAGGTATTTTTGTGTCTAACTAGATTAGTAACAAAGCTCTTAAAAACCTATACTGATTTGAGACATCAATAATTATGATATATAAAGAATATGTTCATAGATATAAAATTCTTGTTGTCTCTTAGTGATTGATTTAAACATAAGTAAAATTAATTTGTGTAATTACCATTGAAATTACATATAAATTATGTAACATATGAAAAATTTCCTTTACTACTTTTGGAAAAAGTAGGTATAGTCATATTAGGAGTCAGTCTATTACAAACGAATTCTATATTTTATTTTTTTATTTTTATTTAAATCCATCATAGTATAAAATTTTAATTTTCTTTGAATAAAAATATGTAGCATATTTTTTTAATCTATATATTTTAATTTTAGGATTATTATTCTCATTTTTAACAACTTATAGGTCATTATATACTTCTAGAGTTGAACATGATACAATATTTTTGGGTTTTCATATTTCATCATTAAGATATTCACATTTATTTTAAATTTTTTCAAATTTTTCAAAAACTAATTCCAATCATCTATCCTAATAATTATTAGTTTTTTACATGAAATATTTCACTCTTTTATCATCATCTTTAACCATAATTTTTTTAGAATGTGAAAACTTTTTTTGGCCTATAAATTTATTATTTTCTCTTTCCATTTCACTATATAGTTTCTCTGTTATCTAAATATCAATCTGAAATTAATCAATTTTTTAGTAAATTATTTAAATTAAATTTTATTATCAGGTTTATAACCAAACTTTAATAATAATTAGTATTTACGCCATTGTTTTATGTGCCCACCAAAAAAGGATTGGTCGAATCATTCACACTCTCAAAACCATCACTGATATTATGTGACTCTTCTGTACATATCCATCTATCTAGTTATTACTTTTTTATTTCCTTCTTGTATTTATTGTATTTTCCTTCGTGTTCTAGTTTTGTAATTTCTATCTAGATATGTATCTTATTTTATACTCATGTTAGAAAAATTCAGAAACCTTATATTTACTATTTTTACCACTTTTACATCCCTTTCTGGCATCCTTTAGATGACCATTGATGGGATGCTTCTTTAGAGCCTCTCATTCCAGTCATATACCTATAGAATCCTTTGGTGTAATTTTCTATTTCATCTATCTAACTATTATATAACACATAATTAAATATGTGATAAATAACATTAATATTCTGTTTGAATGTTATAAATTTCTTGTTATCATGGTTATCCGCATTTTAATTCTTCTTTTATATATCATACTAAATAAAAGATCCTATAATTTCATCAATTGAATACTTATTGGATCCCTTAATCTCTTCCACTAAAACATATATTAAATTCCATATATTGGGTAAAGGAAAATGTGATATTTCAATAAGATATTAACTTTCATGGCCTCCCTGAGTTCAACCATGTTGTTTACTATCTTACTGAATCTTTTGTACAACTCATTTATGATCTCTAGATCATTCATTCTAAATTCATGAAATTTATCTCTATATATACCTAACATAGTTCTATATACATTTTATGTTCTTGGAAATGTTATTTATAAAGTATAATGTATGTTATAATTATTATTTTCATGAGGAAATATTAGTAGACATATTCATTCTTAATGAAACATTTATATAATTTTTAACTTTTTAATTCAATGGAATTTTTTAACAAGATTATTGGTTATAGATTCTAAATCAAAATTATGCATTTTATATTATTTTGACATAATGCATATAATTCAGGGCCTATGGTCGTTATAAATAACTCTCTCCAACACATCTAGTAAATATTATGACTTCAATTAACTTTAGGGGGTATTATTTGATTTAGAATCTTGAATTCTTGATTTTCCATAATGAAGTAGTGGATATTTCCTTAAATTATGAATTCAAATATAAGGGTTTTTTCAAAATATTTAACAAAATAATTAAATAAAATTATTAAAAATGAATAATTCTATGATACCTATTTTTTCAAATGTGGTTGGATTTATTGACTATAGTGGGATGAATAGAACTTTTGAAATTAATTAATCGAAACTTCTTATCAAGGTGATTAAACACTATTAAATGTGTTGCATAAAAAAATAATACAATGTTTTTATAGTTTCCCATATGACAAAGATAATAGTATACTAATCATAATCACATACTCTATGTGGAGACTAATATTTCATAGATAATCAAATTATAGTAACTTATACTTTCATTACATAAAATAATACCTATATCTCACTTGGTAATATAACCCATGGATTTTGAAGGATCCATATCCAACATAACATTTTTCTTGGAAGAATAACTACAAACTCATTTTAAATTAGAATAATAACCCAATATGATAAATGTTTAATAGAAAAACGATAAACTAAAATCTATAATACAAACAATGATTTGGAAGAAATACAACATAGAGATGCAAAAAGAATTTAGAACAATAGTGGAGAAGATGATATAGAAATTCGACACATCTCAAGTTCTTCGATCACATTAGTAATGAATGATGAAGCCTATGAAATCCTTTGTATCAAGTAAATGGAAGATTATTCATATTTCAAATGCAGTACATCAAAAATCTTATAAGAAATTTTTATTTTCCTATATAAAAAATATGGTCAATCGGTAAGGATAATATTTATTAAATAAGATTTCTCTTGTTTGGATTAGGAGACTCCAGAGGGGTGTGATTTGAGTTCATAATTAAAATTTTATTTTAAAATGGATTTAAAATATCATCCAAATTAAAATAAAAGATTTCTGATTTAATCAAATTATTAATTTATAAAGGTTTTGATCTTTTTAAGGATTTCTCCAATAGTGATTAGTTATTAGTTGAAATAATATAGAATACTATTTTAACATTTTAAATCAGTTTACTAAATGTAATTCAAATATAAACACAATATAATATTAATAATAAATTTGATATATATTTATTCTATTTTTAAAATAATAAAGTAGTGAAAAAGAGAATTAAAAGTCACAGCAGTAATAATAAAAAGTGGATTAATCTCTTTATGAGAATTATTTCTTTTCACTCAGTGATCACCATCCACCAAATAGTTTATATAAATATAATTTTGATCCATAACATTTATCGTGGTATAAAACAACCCATATAGTGTTGTCCAGGTCACAATGTCCTCTTCAGTAGTTTTCATGGGATTGAAAAATTTGGTAGGCCACATAGGGACCTCCTTCGCTATTATTCATGGGAATATAAGGTGTAGAAACATAGGTCATTAAGATATCTATGTATCTTCCAATTATGAATAGGATTTATTGTGTGTCCAAAAATAGATATAATCACACACACTTCAGGTAATGTAACTATGTCACACAAAAAAATAAGATAAAAGAGTAGATGATGTATTGTTTCTCTAGATGATATGCATTTCATCTTCTTGACTTCTTGATGGTATCTTGAAATGAGGATTGAGTCATTTTTTAGAAAATAATTGTAAAATATTGTATTGTATAGGCATATGTATTTTTTATTCTGATTGATCTAGGTGTACAACAATCATCATCTTCATGTTTTATTTGAGTACATAAAGTAACATCTTTCACACATGCAAAATGGATTTTTTAATTTGGGAAACTTTTTAAATTACATTTTTTTCATTTCAATGATCACGAATCCCCCTTTCCTTTTTGATTGTTATTTGGATTTAGAATCGTCATCAATAATAAAGAAGAAATATAGTTCTCGATCGTATTTTGGATCATTGAACATCATATTGTGATCTGACATCAATTTTAATATTGTATGAAGAAATCCCATTGATTTAATCAGTATCATTATATTGCATAAATATGACCGGTATAAATATTGAATTCAAAATGATAACGAAATATAGGGGTGAAACATTTATGTGGTGACCTTCTAGTAGTAGGTTGATTCAACAAAGACTCATGGATTGAGGTGTTAGGATGGTTTAATGTTGAATGGTGACTATTTTGATTGGTGACTCTAATTTTTCTTTTATTTCGAAGCGGCGAGCCAGGAACTGTGTGTATTACATAATGGTGAGTTTGGAAGATAGTGACAAATACATTGAACATTCTTCAAATCTATCATGTAATGGTGACTCTTTGTAGTGGTGACATAGACATAGCTGTGAGTTAGTAGTAGTGAGTTTGAAATGGGGAGTTTTCTATTGTAGTGTGTAAGCCATAGTAGTGAGTCAGGATAACAGTGACTCATACGAAGAAAATTATTCTAATCTATTATATTATGAATTATGATATCATAACAAAGTGACCTTATTAGATACATAATTAATCATGATGTTTAATTATTAAAACTAGGAGAGTTCAACACTTTTATTACATTCCTTGATTTTAATTAAAATATCCAAATATTTGTTTATAACCATAATGATCTTAGAGTGTGAAATTATCTAATCATGGAAACCCATTTCATTGAAATAAAAAGGTATTAAAATATTATTGTTACCTAAAATTATAATTAACATTATGATACATTGTACTATTTTAATTTTTCATAAAATAACTTTATGACATTCCAAAATTTGACTATTCAGATTAATGTTAACTATTTGAATGAGTAAAATAATGAAAAATATTTAAACAAAATTATAGTTATTTGATAGATCAAAATATTCATAAAACGTTTTATGCAATAAAATATATGAGAGTTATTATTCCCACAACATTTTTTGTAATATCTAGTATACAACATGAAGGTTATAAATAGAAGTATTTTATAAAGTAAAATAATATTCAAAACCCATTTATAAAACATGTAGTGAATGATTTTGTAAAAATAACACTGAAATGAACTATTCTGATAAAATATATAATTCTGAAAAAATAATTAAAGGAAATAACTAACAGTTGAAGTCATAAGCCATGAAATCGGTGTAGTAGTCATCCAAGAACAGTCGGTGTACTGACCTTGACTTGGTACTCATTAATATAAAAATAATATGATTTCAAAATCAAAAATAAAAAATATCCCATCATGTTAACCTTCCTCATGTGGTAGGTTGGCCAATTGCTCGATGGTATGTATACATATCATCTCACAGTAAGAATTAACTGAATTCATGATAAGGTAGATTGAAGTCTCACTAACACATTTATGGTAAGCACACTTAATATATCATGGGAAGTAGATATTATACACGGTAAGGAAGCACCCAGACCATAGGGTGATTATACTTACTACCTCGTGTTAATTTGAATTCATGATTATTGAATATTTGAGGTAAGATATTGTAGAACTTTGTATGGTAATTCAATCCTTCATTGAAAATTATCTATATAGTACCAAACATGAAAATTCTTCCTAATTTTCCTCTATTAATTAATACCTACAAAAAGACTACATAGATATCCTTTAATTAGAAAAGAATTGAAAATTAAAATATTTTAATATGAGATTATTTCAATTTATCAAAATTAAAAAATAAAAAACTATATAAACTAACAGAGAAAGTAGTCGATGTAGGAAGTAGTGTAACATTGTTAAATTGTATTATGGGTCAAAAATAGGCACTATATTATATGGTTTACTTGTCAAAACAATATTCATATACCTCAATATAGTTTTAATTTGTTCTAATCGAATTGAAGTTCCATCTTTGGATTCATCATTTTTCCTATTCCAACATGGATTATGTGTATTGATAATTTTTCTATTCATTCTTCTTGGTACCATTTAAAATAATGGAATACACTATATAATGTCATAAAATTATTAGAAAAATGTTTTATTTCACAACTAGTGATATTCTTAACATAAATTGAAATTTTAGGTGTAACTAATTTAAAAATCACAATCTTGTGTTATTATGGAATATTCTAATGTTTTATCATAGGGTAAAGTTCTATAATAAATGTTTTCCTAAAACTATTTACCATGGTTAATACTAAAAATTATCTAATATTGTCTATAAAGACTATAAACCGAGAAGCCCAAAGGTATTGGTTACATAATAACATTTTTACTAAATAAAAGAAATCTCATCGTAAAGAATTTACTAATTTATTAGTCTTGGTAAAGGAGATACATTATTGAATCACACATTAAAATTGAAAAGAAAAAAAATACCATATAGTATTTCTGTTGAGATCTTTTTTATTACCTATAGTATATCCCTTTATGTTAATCAGAAAAAATTTCCCAACATCCGATGAAAATGAAACATTAGAAATGGGTTATATTATATGTAATAACCCCAGGCCCAGTATGTCAAATATGATACCATACTTTATTAAATTATTCAATGGAAAAGACTCAAATCCCAAATGATAATTTTTTAGCATTTTTTGAGACTAGATCCTTACATGATACCCATTTCACATTGGGAATGGAAAATAAAACATAATACATAACAATAGCTACTAAAATATAACCATGAAAATCATTCCTATAATAAAATTCATATATTGGTGAAAGGAAAAATAATAATGGTTATCTTAAAATATCATTAAGGGATAAGTATAGTGGAAGCTATGATAAAACAATAAGCATAATCCGTCTGAAAAGTTAAATAACTGAACACATATGTCATTTAAATAAATTGATAAGGCATGAATAATATAGAAAGGTAAATAAATGAACTACCATGTCATTTAAATAATTTTTTAGGGAATAAAAAATATGGTAAGATATATAACTAAAAACACTTTCCATTTTATCAATAAAATAAAAATGAAATGCTTCCATATATTTTTTCATAGTGAAAATATAATGGATAAATAATAATGATAAATTAATTCTCAATGAATTAAATTATTAATTACTGGATGTTGTGTCTGAGGTACATGAATAACATTAATGCTACGACCTTTCATAATGTAGTTTAAAATTATTGTTGGAATCATTATTAATTTTCACAACTAAATCTTCTCATGAAAGCATATCGATGCATCGAGGGGATATATGGTGATTGGTCCCCACCATTCAAATCTAGTCTGAAGAATTCATCATATATTAAATAATAAAATTTATTAATTAACAATGTCTGTTATCAAATATCTTTATACAGTTTAATTTTTCTTGGGGTAACTCCTTTCGATTTTCACTAATGGAATTCATCAGTTGGATTGATGAAAAATGGAGGATTTAAGGATGAAAAGAGGGATCTAGAATGTGATTTTAGTGGGGGTTTATTCAAATTACTTCATAGGTGTCAATAAGTTAAGGGTGAGTTCCATTTTATAGTGCAGTAGTGGCATTCTTATTAATAAAAAAAGGTAAACACTATTGGGAGATCTCCATTATATAATGTGTTTCTAATAATCAACCAAATTCTATCCAAGAAGGGAAATGGTTTTAATATTTCCATCCAATGGATTATTTATGCATTTCTAAGTAATTGTTTCCATTAAGATTAATGTTTAACCACTATGAAAAATAATTTTTATCTATATTATTATAATGAATTTTAATTTATTTCACTAAACAATTTTGTCAAAAAATTTGAACCTGATAGAAATTATAAATTACAATGATTCAAAATATGGAATCCATTTAGAAAATGTAAAATCACATAATTTAAATAAATAAATTTAAAAAATAGTCCCACAGACGCAATGAGCAATCAGATTTTTTAATGTAAATATGTTCAAATGTTTACTAAGTTCTTATTTATAAATTAAATATAAAAATAAATCTAATGAACTAAATTTGATTAATAGCTCTATAATTTATCTTCTTTGACATTAAAACAAATTAAATATAAAATTTATCAATATTATTTATTTAGATGAAAATCTGTTTTCAATCAAAATTCAGTATTTTCAATAGTAATAAAAAAATGAAACTTCTCAAAAAATATCAAAAAAGCACCGTAATAAAATTTTTATTTTATGATTTAAAAATTGATGTTTATTTTTAATAGTAAAATTTATAAAAGTATCAACATTTTGTTTTAAAAAAGTTTCCTATCAAAATGTGGTAAAATAATTTAAAAAAATGTAGCTTTTAATGCATAAAATTGGATTTGTTCTTATTAATGAATATAAAACTAATTAGATGTATTTGAACACATTTTATTCAATACAAAATATAAAATTAATTATTATCATTCACTTATAATTATTACATTAATTGTATAAGATAAAATGCCTTATTGGTCATAAAAATATTATTTTTATAAAAACATGTCGTTTAAATTCAATTGAATTTTATTTTCATTTATAATTAATTACACACCAAAGGATTCATTATATAAACTGTTGTAAAATATATTTTCCTAATTATGTTAATATTACTTTTTCCAACCATTTCTGTAAGGACCTGACCCCATTTTTTCAAAGGCCATGCCTTATTTTATTACATTAGCATATAAACATGGAATATGCATCCCAAAGGACTGAGTAGTTAGTAGCTTTGGAAATTAGATACATACCAAAGTTGAAAATTACCACTTGAAACAAAATATTATATAGAAATTCCATTGAAAACATCCATATCACCTTGGTTATCACTATAGTTCATTCATAAAATACTTCTTCATAACATGGTAAAAATAAAACATTAGAAAGGGGTAAGCTCAAATTATCAAAAAGGGTATGAAATAAAATAGAATATATCATAAGAATAATCATTAGGAATCATGAATAACTAAAAATACATTCCTTTTAAAAATAAACATAAACTTAATATAGAAGGAATTAGATTTGAATAAATAATGGTATAATAAAACATAATCATGTGTATTCAACTATTTGAATAACCCCATGAACTATAAATTAACTGTTTCATAATTAAGGAATGTATATTGTGGGAAATCATAACCATACCATTAGGGCCTTGTGCCAAGACCATAAAAAACCATTTTGTCAAGGCCTCGTGCTATGACCTAGTTTGTCTCATTTGACCTATTGATGCACTAAGGGGATATAGCAGGTCCCACCCACCACTTTCTAAGACCAATTCATTTCTCATATGAATGGTGATAAACATGATCACATATAAGTTCACAATAAATCTAAAATGTTAAATGTAAATAACATTCCTCAAACATTAATCATAAACCCAAACCATTTAGAGTAAATTAGGAATGATTTTTAGATAACACATCCATTGTCAAACTATTCATAAAACATTAAATTGAATATGGTAAATGATATCATAAAAGATTAATCCCAATGATACATAAGAACAAACAATTGTTTTGAAATTGATGAATATAATTATATACAATCATAGAGTAATTCTTCAGATAAATACTCTTTTACTTTGAAAAGAAGAGTTATTTTGGAGAGTCTTTGTGTAAAACAAAATGTGATGTAAGATAGTATTTTAATGATAAAATATGTAATTTTTGAAATATAATCATTGATAAAATAATATTATATAATGGCCTTGAAAATATGTAAGAATTTGAGAAATTCCAGTGAATTGGGCTTGTATTTTGGGAAGAATTTTTGAAAGATCTTTTAAAACATATAACTCCCTATAATGGAAAGTGTGATTATGGTTGGTAAACATATTGATAAATCACAAACATTGTATTAGGGGTACATATAAATAAATAATAATTTTATTCTACTATGAAGAGAATAAGAGTAACCTGAATGAAAATGGTGGCTTGTGTAGAAAACCCTTACCTTATGTCTTAGGTTATTCCTCACATGATCTTTATGACCTCTTAAAGTAAGATTCATTGAGAGCCTCTTTAGGGAAGATGTTTTGGTCGTTTTATGAGGCCAAGGGATGCTGGACGTGGGCGAGGATCATGGGGGAGATTTGAGTAGAAATTAGACAAGTTACAAGGATTGAGAGTAGTGTAGAGAAGAGGGTAGTGTGGATGATTTGTATAGTAGAGGAGATGAGGGTTTTCATAATATTTTAATCATTAGTTAATTATTTTTCCATAAGAAAATAAGGATTGATGATTCCATGATCAAAAATAGTAATAAGTGCATGTGAGTTCAAAACAAGGGTTCTAGCATCCGTGATGATGCTAGGAATAGTGTATTTAACTCATAATGTATATATGTGGTAAATTATCATAATTCACTATTCATCCTAAATTTATGTATTTTAGAAAAATCCCAAAAAATCACCCTAACTATTTTTTGACTTGTATAATTAAAATACGGACACCATAATATCCAAATAATTTTATAAACAGAAAAAATTATATTATTATTTAAAATAATTATTTACTTGAAAAATACAGATTTAAATTTAAAAATGATATTATAATACATTATAAAATTAACAACGATCTTTTTAAATTATCTAAAAATTATTTGACAAAAATATTTATTTAGGAATACATTTTAAGAAAATTAATTTTATTTTACCTCAATTTATTAATTTAAAATTTTAATTAAATATTTATTACCCAAAAAATTCCAACACTTAAATTGTTAACTTCTAAAATACTGTATTTCATTTATATGGTGTCTAAATTATATTTAGACCTTTAGGGGGTTGTTATTTATAATAAGAGTCATATTACTATTTATCCGGGTTGTGTTACTATTCGTAAGGGTATGTCACTATTCATAAGGGTATGTTAATATTCACAAAAAATTAAGTTGATTATATCAATCTCCAAATATCATAATGAATGCAATTGTGTATATCTATTTTTTGAAATTCAAAAAACAGAAGTGGATAAATTAGGATTATTGGCTCAATTAAAAAAAGTGTTGCTTCGTATGGACTCGTTGTTTCATCCATTCTATATTAAATTTATCTGTAAACCCTTGGGGTTTCATATTAATACTGAATATATTCATAACATGATTTATTATTTCTCAAAATAATAATAATAGAAATTTTATATTACACATATTCATTTAAAATTTTTAATTAACTAATATTTGGGTAAAATGGAATTTAAAATAAAATGATTAAATTTATATATTGAAATATTCTTTTACACAAAATAATATGGAAAAATAGTGTTGGTTTTTAGAGAATTAATTAATTTGATGTATAAAAATTTGTAATATAATTATTTTTAATTTTTATTATTGGTAATTAAAAAACATAATTAACCATTTTTTAAAAAAAATCATACAAAAAATTATTGGGGTGTTACATTCTCCACTCATTCAAAAAAATTGCATCCTCTCAATATAAAATTTCACCTCAAAATATAATGGTTGATACTTGAAAATTATCTTGTGGGAAACCCACATCCGATATAGGGTTAATAAAATATTTTCATAAAAGAGGGAAAGTGTGATACAAATGTTACTATAAAACTAATCATTCAAATAGTGAAAAAATGTGTACGTTGAAGAATAATATAACCATTATGTTCTAATGGGGATATAGAACAAGATCCTTTTGAATGTTAAAATTAAAAAAGGCATAAATCTATGATGATGTAATGAACTATTCGATTCATCAGAAAATGGTTTGAGGGGAGTATTTTTTTGGGTTTTCATATCCTTTCCCTAATATTGATTATTTATCTCACTCTATACTAATGTATGGATATATAAGTACTTGATATGTTTCTATAAACCCAATATTATCCTTCAGCTTTGCCTTTTACAATTCCAACTTCATTTCATTAAACAAGATGTATCATAGGGTGAAATAATCTCTAAAACATTAAACAAATATCAAATCTAACTATTTCAAAAATGGTTAACCTTTCCAAATTATCATGATGCATCACTTTAGAAAGAAGATCACTGAACTTTCAAAATGATATAATTAAGCAACATGAAGTGTCTCTTAAACATCAAATACAACCATATGAGTACACACTCTTTGTATTCTATTGAAAATGATAATTACCATAAAACATCATTGAATGTGCTCATTATTCCTTGTAATTGGAATTTGGATATATTACTTCAGTCTAAAATGTTTTATACACCCTCACATTCTCCATATTCTATTATATATAACCAAGATAGTAAGTTCTATCCAATTTGCATTATCCAAAATATATTCCTCACCAAAATTCTATGATTTTCTTGTATGTTTAACCTCAAATGTTATCATCGGGTTTTTCCCTAATCAACATTTTATAAATAATTTTTGTTATAGTTTCTACTAAACATCCTTTGATACCAATTGTAAGGACCCAACCACATTTTCCCAGAGAAGATGCCTTATTTTATTACATTGTCATATAAACAAGGAATATGCATCTTGAAGGATCAATAAGTTAGTACATTTTTAAATAAGATAAATAAATGAGATTAAAAACACAAAATGAAATAAAATACAACATAATGATTCCTTTGAAAACATCAATATTTCCTAGGATATCTCTGCAGTTCATTCAGAAAATACTTCTTCACATCCTGGGAAAAATAAAACATATTAAAGGGGTGATTTAAATTCTCAACAAGGGTAATAAATACAGTAGAAGATATCATAAACCAAAACATTAGGTATGGTGAATAACTTAAAACACATTCCATTAAAAAAATAAAAATGGACATAATATTGAAGGAATTTGAGCTCAAAAAATAATTCTATAATAAAACATATTCATGGGTATTCTACAAATAAAATAACCACATGAACAATCAATTACTAGTTTTATAATGAGGGAATGCATAATATGGGAAATCCTAACAATACCATCAAGGCCATGTTCCGGGACCATAAAAAACTATTCTGTCAAGGCCTCGTGCCAAGACCTACAATGTCCCATTAGACCTACTGATGCACTGACGGGCTATAGTAATCCCCACCATACAAATATTAAATCTAATGCATTTTTCAAATAAATTGGGATAAACATAAACAAAATATAAATTCATATTTTGTATAACATATAGGTTGTAGATAACATTCCAAGAACATTATCCACAAATAGTAACCATTCAGAGTAAATTCATGAATGGTTTCATGATAGCACATCCATAGTCAAACAAATCATAGACCATTAAATTTAATATGGTAGATGATATAATAAAATATTAATCCTAATAAAAGTCACGAATCATTATGAGTGTTGAAATATATTAATATACTCTTATAAAATCATTGAGTAATTCTTGAGATTAATTCTCTTTATTTTGAAAAGAAGTGTTTTTTTGGAAAAGCCTATGTATAAAACCAGAAGTTAGTTAAGTAAAAATTTTCATAATAAAATTTTTTATTTTAGAAAGATAATAGTTTCAAGAAACATATTATAGATTTCCCTTAACAATAGGTAATAATTTGAGAAATTCTCTTAAATCAGGCTTGTATTTCGAGAAGAATTTTTGAATGGTCTTTAAAAACAGATAACTCCCTATAAATGAAGGTAGGATTCTGGTTGGTACACATATTATAAAATTCAGAATGATTTTATAAAGGGTACATATGAATAAATAATATTTTGATTGAGGTTGGCAGACAATAATAGTAACATGAATGTGAATGGTGGTTTGGGTAGAAAATCCTTAACATAAGTCCAAGGTGTTTCTCACATGATCTTAATGACCTCTTTAAGTAATATTTCTTGAGAAACTATTTTCA
This sequence comes from Viscum album, assembly GCA_963277665.1. Classification (NCBI taxonomy): domain Eukaryota; kingdom Viridiplantae; phylum Streptophyta; class Magnoliopsida; order Santalales; family Viscaceae; genus Viscum; species Viscum album. The sequence goes on along the minus strand of OY728148.1, from coordinate 2,007,095,310 downwards.
GAAGAGTTTTCTGTAATTTTATAAGGCCAGGGGATGCTGTCCATGGGGGGGGATCTTTTTGGTTTATTTGAGCATAATTTAGACATAGAATGATAATTGAGAGAAGTAAAGAGAAGTGCAGAGTGTGGGTGGTTTGGTAGTCGAGGAGAGGAGTGTTTTCTTTATATTTTAATCATTTCTTTATTATTTTTTCATAAAACTAGTAATAGTGATGATTCCATGACAGAAACTAGTAATAAGTGTGTGTGAGTATGAACCAAGGGTGCTTATATAATCGATGATGCAAGAAATTGTGTATTTAACTCATAAGTTATATATACAGTAAATTGTAGAATTTCATTATTCATAAATAATTCAAGTATATTAAAAAAAATCACTATAACGATTTTTTGACATGTAAAATTAAAAAATGGACTCCATTTTAAAAAAAAAATTCCTAAATAAGAAAATTTTAATTTTTAAGTAAAATCATAACATACATGAAAATTACAGATTTAAATTTATTATGGATTTTATAATACATTCAAAAAATAATGAAGGTATTATTAAATTATCATAAAATTATATGAAAAGAAAATATAGATTTAGGAATAAATTTTTATGAAAATTAATTTTATTTTAAATATGTTTATTAATTTAAAATTTTAATTAAATATTTATTACTCACAAAAATACCAACACTTAGTTATTAATTTATAAAATACTCTATTTCATTTATAAGGTGTGTAAATTTTATTTATAACTTCATTGGTGTGTTTACAATTCATAAGGGTCACATTACTATTCATTTGGGTTGTGTACTATTCATAATGGCATGTCACCATTTATAAGTATAAGTTATTAATCACCAAAAAAATTTGTTGATTCAATATGACTCCAAATATCATATTGAACACAACCATGTATGTCCATTTATTCAAATTCCAAACACTCGATCAGAAACATTATGTTTATTGGCTAGGTTATAACAATGTTAGGTTTCATAGGGACTCAATGTTTCATGCACCCTATATTAAATTTATTTGTAAATACTTGTGATGACATATTAATAGTGAATATATTTAAATCATTATTTAGTGTTTATCAAAATAATTATAATATCCAATATGTGTTGTTAATATTCATATAAAATATTTAATTATCAAATATTTTTGTAAAATTGAACATTTTAATTAAATAATTAAATATATATAATAAAATATTCATTTATAAAAAATAATACTACAAAATAATATTTCTTTTTAGAACATTAATTAATTTGAAGGTTTTAAATTTGGAATATAATTATTTCTATGATTTATAATTTTTAATTAAAACACATAATTAGACACATTTATTTGAAACGTTGAAATAAATTATTGGGGTGTTACAATTTCAAAGGCTTGTTTGTAACTATAATAATATTATAATAATAATATTAATAGTATTTGGTGAAACACATTCATTCATGCAATACATACCATCAATGAAAGTCATTTTTATATGTAAGTAATGATAATGTAGAAAAATATTTTGTGTGCGACACAAGAAAAATTATTATTGCATGCATTCAAAGAAATAAAATATATTTAAAATATTCAATATATCAAAAATTCTTGGTTTATTTTATTCCCATATACTCTTTTTTTATATCACATATTATATTGAATGAAAATTTATTCTTTTATAATTTTAGAGTGTTACATTCTCCCAACATTAAATAAATTGATTCCTCACAATATAAAATTGATATAAGTAATCTATGGATTTATATTTAAAACTAACTTCATGAAAATCCCAAATCATAAATGGGTTATTAAAATATTTTTTTAATAATATATAATGTGAAGTAAAAACGTCATCTGGATAAATCAAATAACTAAGGTTTTTGATATGATTACAAAGGTTGGGATGGAAAAACTAGATATAGAAAATATAAATAACACTCAAATACTCAGGGATACCAATATAAAACATGTTAAAAAGACAATTGAAGACCAAAAAACAATAAACTACAGATATGAAAATGGTTATTGGTATTATAACAATGATGATAATAGAAGAAAAATTTTTCTTCATGTCACTTCTCTTAATCTTGATGAATTCTTCAATCTCTAAAAATATAAGGAAATATACATAAATAATACATTTGTATTATAAAAAAAATGTGTCATACTTTTTTGGTTCCTTGAACTATTTATACATCACCTCTTAAAAAATGTTACATCTTGTAGTGATGTAATACATTAATCTATAAAATATTGTACAAAGATCAAAATTAACAATTTTATAAATTTTTTACCTTTTTTCAACCCCAAAAATATGTAGATCCAAAAAAATTATAAGGTCACTAAATTTAAAAAATATACTTATCATTAATCAAAACAATATGATATTGCTCTAGAAAACCAAATCCCAAACATGTGAATATCATCATCTTCATCATGTATCCTCTTGAAACATGGTAATTACTCGAATTACAGAAAACCTTATTAAAATAATGAATGCTTCTTTATTACAAAATAAAAATATATATTTTTGGATATGTTCCATAAATCCCAAAATTATTTTAACTCTATAAATATTAGTATAAACAATTTTATCAAAAAGTATTTAATCAGTTCCATCATAGTCAGCATTACCCAAATTTATTTAACCATATCAATAATCTCTTTATCCAACCATCATTATCTGAATATTAGTATGATATTAAGGGTTATCTTTCACTTAATCATATTTTTTCCATGAATTAAACTTTTCACTGAATCAATTTTCTTGGTTATCGTTCCCATTCAACAGGTTCCCTCAAATCCTTAATTAAATAGTATTACAGTAGAATATTTATATATTTCAAAATTATTATATCTATTAAATCATTTAAAAAAATAATTATATGAATTAATTAATAATTACAAACATTTTCACATTAATCATTCCTATTCAGTTATATCAATAGAATAATCTTGACATTAGTCCTTTAGCTTCACTTGAGATGTATTCCATTGAGTATTGGGGAATTTATTTTCATGGTGCCCCATATCCTTATAGTAGAAGCATTAAACATTAGAAACTTATTTATTTCCCTCGAAATTGTGAACATGGAGACTTTTCTCTCAACATATTAACAAAACTAATTTTCCTCTTAAGCCTATACAAAGGTGTTTCCTTCCAGAATTATCACATCTGGGAAAATCCTCCATTCCCTTATTCCCATTATCTATCTTCTCCTATGTCATAATCTTATTCTATTTAATTCCATTGAATTAATATTATCTATAGAATTATTTATTTATTTTTTTAGAACATGATACTATGACTACATGTTATGAAAATTTCTGGTTAAATAATTCCCTTTGAAATATTTTCATAATAACATTACAAAAATTATCATTAATACCCTTTGGATTACATTCATTTATGTTATTACCATTACTTCTACTAGGTTTTAGTTCAAATTGAATATATTCACTAGAATAGATCAAATCATTATGAAACCAAATTTATAATACCCGAACTAGAAATTTTTTTAACTTAAACTAAAAAATTTATACATATCTAACATCATAATCCTAAACGAGGTTTGTTTGTGGAATTATTCTATACGTATCCTCAAATTATATCATATGGTTATTTTCCATAAAATATTACTTCCAAAATATAGTTCCACTGGTTTATACAAAATATTCTATAAAACCAAAAAATGACATTGACCCTAGTAGATCGGAGCTAGTGCCTTACTTTATTACATATGTATAAATACAATATCAAATCCAAAAGAACTAAAAATTTTAGCAGCATTGGAAACTAGATAAACATGTGATATACATTTTACACTTGGAATATAAAATACAACATAATACATAAAAAAAGATAATAAATTGCATCCATAAATCTTATTTGAAGAATAAATCTTCATTTCCGGAGGAAAAGAAATAAAATAAGAGTAACTTAAAATAATCAATAATTGTTAAGTATATTGGAAGATGTGATGAACCAAAAATAATAATAAATATCGATTGTTAAATATCTTCACACACATTCCATTAAATTAAAAGTATATGAAATAAACTATATGGAATGTAAAATAACTGAACACAAACTCTATTTAATTAACTAGATGATACATATAAAATATTGATGGTAAATAAATGAAAACCCATTCCATTTAATTAATAGAATGAAAATGAAATGTGTGAATATATTTTTTTCATAGTGATAGTCTCTTGGATAAATAACAACAATAACTAAACTATCAACGAAGAGAAGTATTAATTATTGAACTCTATGTCTATGGAAATTGAAACCCTAAATTGTCAAGACCATTGACAATAATGATTAAAAATGTAGGTAGACACTTTTTTTATTTGTGCAACCAATTTTTCTCAATAGAACCTGTTGAAGCATGGAGGTTCTATATAATGTCTGGGGCCCATTGGTCAGTTCTATTCCAAAACATTCTTCATATAAAAAATAGTAAATTTAATTATTTAACAATATACCTTTTAAAATATCTATATTTATTAAAGGATAAGAATATTTCAATATTCCTAGAGTCAATCAAATAACTTTCAATTTAATACCTAAATGTAAAAATCGTATACGTTTTAGGAAATAATCATATCCATCATCCAAGATTAAGGATATTTTATTGAAATGAAAATTAAAATGGAAAATTAATATAATTAAATGATTATTTCAATATAATGTTAACATTCATAAAATAATTTGAGAATTAAAAACACTTTCACTGCTTGGTAATATACAAATCAAATCCACGTAGATAAAATAATGCAAATTCAAACATAAAATAACATATATAATTAATTATTCATTATATTTCATGTAAAATGAGAATTATATAGACCACATAAAGGTTAATTTATTAATTATAATAAATAACCCTCAATTGGATGTAAATTGAGATTAAATCCCATTCCACTTTGTAACTTTTCAATTATAAGACTCGCAAAGGAAATAGCATCAAATGATAATTTAAATAAAATAAAGACAAATTTATTCATGATATAAAATAAAATAAGGAGATATTACTCACCCAAAAAGAGAACATTAATATTAAACATTGAATGTGTCTCATGGAAGGAAAAATTGATTCAATAATCCCTTAGTTTATGTTCCCTTTTGGTTGAATGCTCTTTAACCACCACTTCTCCATGTAACTCCTTTTGGATTGCACTAAAGGACGTCCTTGGTCAAATTTATGACCAAATTGAGGGTTACAGGAAGAGTATATTCCAGTTGGGAATCAAATTTTTTTGGGTTTAGTCAAGCCAAATGTATTTAGAGTTTTTAAAATGTGAGGGGGTGAGTTCCCTTTTATATAAGAGGAGGAGTGAGATTCTTGTAAATTCAAAAGGGTAAACAATATTTGGATGTATCCCTTTAAACATGTTCCCCCAGTAATAAAAGAAGTTATATAAAATGTGTTATATATTCAAAATATAGTTTTCCAATAATTTTTGGACGAGTTTCTTGTTCATTTTTTCCCTTAAGAATAATGTTTAACAATTAAGTAAACTCAATTTTAACTTAATCACTTTAATAAATTGTAATTAATTTCACTGATATTTTTTGTAAAAAAATGTTTTCATTAATAAATAATATAAATAATTATGCATCCAAATATGGATTCTATTTTTCAAAATTAAAATCCCATTAGTGGATGAAATTTATATAAAACTAATCCCACAGGTATAATGATAATGTTAGTTTTTATAAGTGAAAATGTTCAAAATTTATTAAGTTATTATATCAAAATTCAATAAAATATGATATCAATGACCAAAATATAATTAACATATGTTTAATTTATCTATTTTTACTTTAATACAAATTAATATTATAAGTTATCATTAAAAATCATTTAGACATGGAGTGAATTTTCAATTAAAAGTCATTATTTTTCAATATTCATCAAAAATTATTCTTCGCTGGAAAATATAAACAAATTAACACTAAATATATTTTGATATTAAAATTAAAAAAATCAATTTCAATATGTCCAATATAATTGATAAAAATTTCAAAATTCTGTTTTAAAACAAGGGATTCATTAAAAGGACTACAAACACCCTTTAGAAAAATATACAATTTTATGCGTAAAATGAGATATATTCTAATTTTATGCCTTTAAAAGGTATTCGATGAATATAAAAAACATTATATTGAAAATAAAATATTAATTTCATTGAAATAATTTTATAATAGTAAATAATTTAATTTTCAACATAAAACACCTTGGAAGTCCTAAAAATATTGTTTCATAAAAACACATTCTTTTTAATAAATTGGTTTTTATTTTTATATATAATTTATGTGTTGGCAAAGGATTCATTAAATAAAACATTTTAGACCATATTTTCATAATTTAGTTAATATTATTCATTCCCACCATTTTAAAGGCTTGGAGAAATCTATAATAATACATTAATAATAATTTTTATTGTATTTGGTAAAACTCAATCTTGCATAAAATGAAAGACATCAAAGAAAGTCATTGTTAAATGTAATTAAAGATCATTAAGAAAATTTTTGTTGTGTGAGACATATGATAACTTGGTATTAGGTGAATTAAAATATATAAAATAGATTATGATTATTTAAATTTTATATATATCATGAAGTATTAGGTTTTTATATTACTATTTATGTGTGTAGTTATGTGTCACATATACTATTGAATAAAATTTTATTCTTTTAAAATTTTAAGGTGCAAAATTAGATGCTGGGTAAGGGTATGAATATAGTATAAGATAACACAATTTAAATAAAACATGAATAATATATTTAACATAAACACTAATCGAATATGTTATAAAACTAATACCATAAAATATAGGACTAAATAAATGGATAATAGAATAATATAAATAATCACATGGAAAAAAATAGGTAGATTCATAATAATTCAGTTCATTATTACAGAAATTATAATCTTATCTCCAAGGACATATTCCATGAAAACATACATAAAATGGTAAGGTGTATGCAAAATACCCAAGCTAACTTGTCTCATGAGACCTACCTATAAATCATGGGGGTATAGGGGGCCTCAAATATCACTTAGTATGTCGTGTTCATTCATCATATGAATGGGGTGAAAATTAATCAACTTAAACATTTATATTGATATAGTATTTTAAAAAATGGAAATACATTCCCTTATAAATAAACATAATCATAGTCCATCTAAATTAATATAGTAAAGTGTATGAAAAGATTACATCCCCATTCAAACGAATCATAAAACATAATGATAAAAAAATAAGGATTTTATCATTACAAAATATCCCATGTAATGTATAATTAAAATGAATGATTTTTTATTTGATGAATTCAAATCCAATAAAAATTATATTAGAAACATTATTGAATAAAATATCCTTTCCCTTTAAAGTCTAAAAATTCCCTAAAAAATAAGTAAAAAAATTCTTTATAAATAAAATTATATACATTTAAAGGAAGGATAAAATTAATAATTGTTCATGAAGGTAGGAAATTTTGTTTATTCCATAAAATTAAACAAACATCTATTTCACACGTTTCTAAAAAATGACAAAAAGTACATTTTTCAAAAAATGAAAAAAACAATTCCATTAAAAAAATTAGTGTAATAAATAATTGAATTATATTAGAAATATTTTTTAAAACATTTTAAGGATAATATTGATACGAAAGAAAAATACTCCCAACTAAGTAGAAAAAAAGTTGGTTTTCATTAAAAACATGCCTTTGTAATCATAAGTACGTAAAGATTCAAAAATTTAATTAAAACATCTAATTTATAGATACAAACATATTATATTTAAATATATAGGTTTTTATATAGGAATATAAAATAATTTATCTAGTGGAATCATAAACATTAATAATCTCAAATAATGATGATATTATGAAATAAATTAATAACTAATGTCTAGCTTTTTTTATGTGTTTGAACCTCATATATAACAAATATATAACTATTCTAGAACCATAATAATATATATTATACCATATATGATTTACATATATTCATTTATCACTGGTTTATTATAAATTCTTTCTTAAGATCAAGGTTCTGGGTAGGAACTACTTTGTTTTTCTTGTCATTTTTGGTTTAGTAATTTTAGTCATTTTACTATTATCATGGCTCCATATTCTCAAAATATTAAACCATGATATAAATATTATAAATATACATATATATATATATATTAAGTATATATTTATTTATATAAATACATATAATATATAGATAAAAATATGAATTACACCATTTAATTATATGGTATGTGGTATTTACACATGAACATTCTTTTCATTTATTTGAAGGATGAAATGAAATAAAGAAAAATTATAACTAAGAATTAATCTATAATTATTATATCATATACATCATATCTACTCTTTAAATATATCCTTATTACCTCACATGTAAAATAGAAAAAACAAGAATCACAACGCTTGGTGCATGTGTTAGTCCACACATAAAAAGGAGCGACGTTATTATTTTCCAATGGAATTGAAGGTTACTTGGTAGGATTGATATTAAAATTAAATGAGTACAAATATGTCATTTATATAATATATAAACATTAAATCCATCATAATTCTCATCCACAAAACATTGTAACGAAAAATCAATAGTATTACTACATGGAGAAATCAAATTGTGCGTACGCATGAGCGATAATTTCACATATAATTTGTTTGGAAAAGGATGAATAAAGGTGGTTTCATAACAATAATGAAAATTATTATATTTATTATCGTGAATTTTTTATTTTATATATAGTATAATATATTTATAAGATTTAAAAGAAGAAATAAAAGAAAGTGATCGGTTAAGGTGAATACCTCTTCTTTGAAACAACTCCTTTATATATTCAATAAAGGGCCCTATGGTAAATATTTTATAAATACTTTCACCACTATAAATTTTATATGGTATATTAGATGATAATATTTAATTATTTTTTATATCTATAAGGCACAAAGTGTTAAATATATTATGGAGTTTGTGTCCATCATAAAGGAGGGAAAGGACACTCATTGAATTTTAGGAAATATTAAAATATAACTACGGTATTATCACTACACATGCATCTAAATTAAGGAATATCTGAAACTATTTTAGGATATGGTTGACATATAATCAAAAAAAAATTACATTTTGGTAGATTTAATATGTATTTTAGATCATAAAAGTTCTTTAATCCTCTGGGTGAACATATTTTACCGTTAAATGTAGTAACATACTTTTCACTCTTCAAGAGATATAATTTTATATATAATGAGAAAATTGGATTATAAATTCCCATGAGATGAAATTTTATATCATATATTATCTTAATAGTCCGCCTTTATGAATTTCAAAAATTTAAAATAATTTAATTATATATTATTTTGATAAAATATCATTGATGTCAATTTTATCACCTCATTTAATTTTATTTTAAAGACAATAATAGAAAGGTGTAAGTATAATATAATCCATTTACAAGTCACTAAAATTTGATATTCACCAAAAAGTATTCATGGAAAACTATCAATTAGTAAAATTATATAACTTCTAATGTTGTTTATTTTCATTTATTTTATTTTTCCATTAATTGATTAAATATTGTTTCACTATTCCCTAAGAATTTAATGAAATTATTTAATAATAAAAAATTATAAATAAATTGAAATCATGATAATTAGTATATTACCCTCAAATTACCCATTTTTATTCATTCACCATGTGTATTATTTCCCATATATGGACGCATAATATAAATTTAAAACTAAGAGAGTGTGTTTTTCTATTTTAATTTCTTTAGTACTTATATTGGTCATTTTCAGGGAAAAGTTTTCATTGTACAAATAAAATCCTATAATAAGGTATTAATAGTTTACTTTCCTTCATCCAATAAGAATTGGGATGAAAAGTTATAACCTTGTCACTTATTTTTGACCTAGATTAACCTGATATACCCCTAATTGAGGTGATAAATTTCACCATGGTAACTATACATAATACTTAAAATATAATGGGAAAATTTACTATATTTCAGCCTCTCCATTCCCACAATAAATTCCTTTTTTTGAAGATTCATTTTATTTATGTGGGATAAATTAATGAAAAAAATTAAAAAATGAGACAAAAAATGTTTTTCAATAAAATGCCTTCTTAAGTATAAAAAAGTCTTTATACCAAATTAAAATATAAAATCGATTCCAAAAAGAATTAATTTTATTATTAACAATAAATTATTACACATATTTATTTTAAAAGATTTTACAATAAAAAGGAACTTTTATTTGTTTTGAAATAAAATTATATTTTTAAATAAAAAATATAATTCTTAATTATTGCTTTGAAAATTAATCTTTTTAATAAAATAAAAAAAAACTATTTTATATTTCTTATAAGATCATTTAAAAAATTATTTTCATTTTATCACATAAGTTTTATATTGGATTAATAAATTAATTATAATTTTCTTACAAATATTAATAAAAACCTTTTTCAATAAACCAAATTTTTAATGAATAAAGTGACTACTAAAAATTGAGTGCTTATATCTTAATAATTAATAAATTCATTTTTATATATTATGAAATTTATTAATATCATATTTTTACTTATACTTATACATATGAATACAATTTTAGGATTATAACATTCATATATAATTAATAATATTTCATGGTTCTTTTAAACATGGTGTTGTGTGGAGTAAACTCTTTTGAAAATTGAGTTATTTTAGAATATCAATGACTCAAATGTACCTTGGGGTAATAACCCTAAAATTTTGGATTGGGTATTAATTGATCATTACCTGGTTCATGATAATGTTTCTTATTGCATTCCATGTTTGACAATCCTAGGGGGTATGTTTCGGTTAATCAAAATATCTCTAAAAATCACTTAAAGGGATATATAATTAAAGAATTCATTCTACTTAAAATTTAAAAAGGATTAATATACATGATCCTAGAAGAAATATTTTAGGAAAATTCTAAATAATGGTATCCCATAAATGTTCATTTAGAATTAATTTTCACATGAAAATAAATTATTATCCATGCTTTGTTAGATTTTGTTTGTTCAATTGTTTTTTAATTTATAAAATTCTGGGAACCATGAAAAAATCAACCAACAACCCATGTGAGGTATAATGAAACAATTTTATGAATGATGACCTTAATTCTATGGGATCTGGATATCCAAAAATAATGGAAATGATTACTCATTTTCCTTAGGCTATGAATAATAACCAGAACCACGTTGAATGTATGCCTTATCTTTAGAAGGCGAAACTAGCCATCCCTTTATTTATGAAGTAGCCACCAATGTTTAGTGTGTATTTTGATACACTTATCATGGAATATTAGGTTATATAAATAGAGAAGTTCTTTTATGTACTCCACTATTATAAAAATTATAATGTTACCTTTTTATCATTTAGATGACTGGATAATCAATGGTGGGTTTTGATAGATAATAACATAACGTAGGATAAAATAAATTAAATAATTTGGAAATACATTAATATGTTATTTCAGAAAAAAAAATTATTTAGAACTATTTTGAAAAATATGGAGATGGAATTCATATATCTTAATCAAAAAGAATTTGAATATATCATGACTTACTTTGAAACTCTTTCAAGATATTCTTCATGTTTTGGTATCAATAATGAAATAATTTAATATATTAATTAGTGGTTTAAAACAACACCATTAAAGGTTTCTAGATATCTATGAATTTTGGGATAATAACTAAGTATATTTATGTGCTCTAAAAGTAGAGATTGATTTTTTATAATGTTATAAGTGATAATGTGTTAATAATAGAAGAGTGGAATTTCTATCTAGTGGATAAAAAGATAATTAAGGAAAGAATATCCGATCATGCACATATACAAGTTATGGGAATAAAAATCATGGTAATTTCATCCAAGTGATAGGGAAATTAATGAAATCTTTGAGAGAATCCCACCTAACTCATGAATGTTAAAGAGACATAATGACGCTAGTAAATGTGATGGAGAAACTGAGGGAACCTCAAAATTAACCATGAATGGTTCAATGATTCAACTATATGGAGAAATGAAACTATACAGGTTAGTTCACTAAACCTCAGGTCAAAAAGGGTAGTCAATTTTAACATCCACTAAAGATAAAGCTCTAAGAAAAATATTATTTCAACACTACATATGAGGTGGAAATTTTTAATGGAGTCATAAAATGGATACTTCGGATTCACTCTATAATGTGAAAACTTTTATTTGATTTTGGTTCCATTAATACTTTTTTTAATACATGTTTAATATAATTGTTGCATAAAAACCCAGAAACCTTGAGATAGAGATATCTATAAAAACACATGGTGATGTGAACAATAAAACACAAGCATTGGACTATTATCTTATTATTTTTTGTGGGAATATTATTATATTGAATCTTATAACCCTTCCATTTTTAAAATTTGATACTATACATATATCTTGTTATGTAGATCTCACATCAACATGTGAGAAAAGTAAATTTCACTCCATATTCCAAACCATTCCTATATCATGCATGAATTTTTGTAAGATCTTGAATCTAATTTGGAAATTCCCTCAATAGTGTGGGTGTTAATACCCTGTGAAGAAGAATACATTTCCCAACTAGTTGAATTAATGTATAGAATCATCCTTGATGAAATTACCATTTTATTGTAATATAATGATATATTTCTTGAATATTTTCCTAACCTTACCCTAGATCATGATGTATACTTCTCAACATAAATCTTTCCTAGAGCCACTCCTATCCTAAAATTCCCAAATACAATAACACTATTCAAACTAGAAGAGCTAAAGAATCATATGAAAGATCATTTTGAAAAAAGAAATATCAGTACCTAGTGTATCTCCTTTGGGTGTTCTGTTAATATATGTCCAGAAAAGGATGGATCAATGTGGTTGTGTATCAATTACCATGAGCACAACAAGATCACCATAAAGAAGAATTATCAACATAAAAAGATAGATGACATATTCATTTAACTACATGTATATCAGTAATTCTAAATTGTGAATATTCATTATGGATATCACCAATTAAACATAAAAAGTCGATATTAGGAAGATAACCTTATTAAAAAGGTTTATTCACTCTATGTTTATAGAGATGACCATTAGAATTATTAATACCCCTGAAATATTCAAGGATTTGATATATATAGTCTTTAGAGACTACATTGAAAAAAAATTGGAATTATATATTAATGATATTCACTTCTACACCAAGCGTATGGAGTAGCATGTAAAGTCTCAAAGTATGTCTCGATGAAATAATGTGAATATATATTTAAGGATCCCGATAAGAGGTTATTCACTATATATTTACTCACACTAGCCTCTAGTAGATTAGGGTTTTTGATATAAAGTTATGATTCTTGGAAACTATTGGGTTTGGAACTCATTTAGAATAGAAAATTGATAATATATGTCTTGTGATAGTTAAAGAAAAATGAGAAGAATATCATTATGAAGATCTAGAGTTAGAATCTATAATATTCAATACATATATTTCCGAAACTACCTATACGGGTAGAATTGTGAAATATATATAGATAAAAAGAGGCTAAATTATATATTAATATAGAAATTGATATATTAATGTATCAATTAATATGTTTAGAGCTAACCAAGGACTATGATTGATATATTCAATACCATTATAGTATGGTGAACAAGTTATTCGATGTTCTTCGAGAAAAATAATCGGTTACTCTATGCATGATGTTAACTGAGAAAGACCATAACTTCTTGGGTATAAAAAGAATTAATTTGGAAATACTAATAGTGGGGAATACATCCAACCTTTCCCAAATTATTTCCCAACCAACTATTCAAGAGAAGATAAAGAAGGAATAAAGGGATTATTTGGAGCTTCAAAATAAGGTTCAAGTGGTAAGGAAGGGGTGATTCATGGATTCCACATCAATAAATATGGTTTCATCTAATTTGTAACTAGGAATGTGTGTCTTCATCACCTGAGATAAATAAATGAAAATTGGATAAAGAACATATCACATCATTCTCTATCCATCATGGAGGTACCAAGATGTATCATGATCTTTCAGAGAACATCTGGTGGGACAACCATAATAAAGATATCACTGAGTACACCTCAAAAGTTTTGGTATGTAATAAAGATAAATTATAGTGATATAATTACAAGGGGATAATGAAAAAATTTCCCAGAACAACATTTAAATGGGAGAACATCAAAATGGAAGTTCTCATTAGTCTCCCAAAGACATCTATAATAATAAATGTGGTATGAGATTTGATGGAATGACAAAGAAACAAAGTACTGATATATCATTATTCAAAAAAATTCCCCACTTAACAACATACCAATTTATACATAATAAAAGTTTTGAGGCTACATAGGGTTCTAACTATTTTCACCTATGATCATGATCCATGGTTCACCTATAATTTCTAAAGAAATATTCACCCTTACAAAAATATAAAATTGAATTTTCATATGGATTATCACCCTTAAAATGGGTTCCAATATGAAAGGACCATTTAGAAATATGAGGACATACATAGAACCTTCTTAATGTAATTTAATTTATTATGGGATCAATATATCCCATTGGTTGAATTCTACTAAAACAATGTATCTCACTTGATTATTCAAATTTCTCCATATGGATATCTTAATGGGAAACGATTTACAACTCATACATGTGGGGTAAAATTTTGTGAAAGGGAGAAAAATCAACATTATCATATGAAATAGATGATAAAGAAGGATCGATCCATTAAATATTATATAAAAGAATCTCAAATTAATCATAATATCATTTTTTGCAACCATATAAGATACATGGATTTGGATTTTGGAGACAAATATTTCTTTTTAATAACACCATAAAAGAGATTTTGGATTTTTAGAAACAAATAAAGCTCAACCATAGGTATATTATCCATTTTTAGATCCTTGAATGCATATAGGAAGTGTCCCCATGACTATCATTTCCTCAAAATAAGACATATGTTCATAATGTGTTCCCCATATCAATATTAATGAAAAACATACCTAATACCTCACATATATATAATTCAATGTTGTTCAAATGGAGCATGAACTCTCTTATCGGTAGAAGTAAATAAATATCTTCTACTATAGAGACAAAGTTCTACAAAACAAGATAAATTACATAGTAAAAGTACTAGAGATGAACCATATATCTTAACGTGTGGAATAGGAACAAAAGAAAACAATGAAATAGAAGTTCCCTCATCTATTCTCAACCAGGAATACAAGTCGAAATTTTATGGAATAAATTTATAAAGAGGGAAATAACATAATAAACTAGACATTTTTAGTGACATTTTTTTCTTGAATAAATGTGTTATATTTAGTATTATACCCATACATATAATATAGAAACCAAAAAAATTTATTTCATTAATCAGAATCCTTACATTAGAGAGTAATGAGAACCATGAAAATTACAGACCATAAAATGGTATAAAAATATAAATTAATAAATGTTGATTGAAAATAATGGATCATTACAATATGCTAAGATCATAGATCCCATGAACACCACTATGGAATAAAATAAAATATTATTAACTGAGTTGACATTTTATAAAATGAAAATATATTAGCTTTATAAGAATTATAGTGAATGTTAAATGAAAAATGTAGGGGTATTTATAAGAGGAAATATGATTGTTTGAATAATAATGCGACTATTGGGATGAGTAATTTCACCTAAAAATAATAAAATAAATGTAAATAATTCCTATCAATATTAATTTTAAAAAATATAAATATTATAATTCTATAAAATAAATATCAATATTTGAATCTCAAAGAAAATATGCACACATTTTTAATAAATTATATTTTAATATATTTCATAAAAATCATAATTTTTTTATATTAAAAAATAAAATTATCCATTTTAAAAAAATATTTTAAGAAAATGAATTTTATTTTTAGAATTAGTACATTGAAATTGTATGTGGGTTGTTTTTTGGTTGTTTTTTGAACTAATTAAATTTTTATATGAATATTAAAAATATATTTTTTTCATAACCAATGTATTTTAAATTAAATCATTCCTTGTATAATAATGACCTAATTAATACTCGAAATTTTGTATCAGCAAAAAACCTGTTTAATCTGATAAATGAGTAATATAAATACAATAACAAATTTTCCCAAATCTAAAATGTATTTTCCAAAGTCTAAAGTCTAATGTAATCCATTAATATAATAATTTTTTTCACCTTTCCTTTGGATTAAAATACTAAATTAATTTTATAAATCCATTTAATGTCGTAAAATCATGTTATCGAATTAAAATATGTTTCATAATATCAAATATATAACTATATAAATGTTTACATTGGATAAAATATTTCACTCAATATTATAACTCAATAATACCCTTCTCTTCAGGTATAAATAACCCCTCACCCTACCTTGGTAAAAAGCAACACTTCCAATTACCAAATCAATATTTCTTCCCAAATATGCTCTAAATACCATCGTAATCCTTATATACATTCTACATTAATCATACAACAATATTTTTTGAAGTTACAAGTTGTAGAAATGTAAAATCTTCAAGAAAGAGTTAATGTGATTAATATTTTTATTTACATTTCCTTTTATAATTCCCTATACTCCTTTAATTCCCATAAAAATATCATAAAACTATTAAATAGTATTATAACATGATATTGATAATTTTAACTTCCTATAAAAATGTTACAATCATATATTATATCTCTTAATCCTTCTTCTCAAATAATGTTATATTAATGGTCAGTTAACCACCAACGTGGTAATTTCTAATTCCATTCATATCACTATACTTATTTATAGTTAAAATAAATTATTTATGAAATATTTATTTAGGAGTATATGTATTTTTATGCTTATTGGATTGGTTTTTCTTATGTATAAATAACCCTGAACAAAAATAGGGAAATCTAAAAAGACTAGATATATTAAGGAAACTATGATATTAAAAAATTTCACATGTGACAAATAGAATTAATGAATAGAGTCTAATGATTATCATTTATCTATAGTGAATATAATAAACATAATTCAATTATGTTTTAATGTATTAATAAAACATATTTTATTATATTGTACATGGAAAAGAGATAGAATAAATTGGAATTTAAGGTAAGGGGATTCTCATACATTATTACTTAATTATTGTTTATATTATCTTTCACATTATTATCATTATGGATGTTCCTATAAAGTACATAATGTTTACATTAAGAATTATGTTCATATTATTTTCTCAAATAAAAATATTTTTACTTCATCAAGACTATTTCTAATCTAGTAACATAGATTTTTCGAATAAGACATTAATTTCTAAAAAATCACTTTTACTCTTATTGATTAATATCTTATTCAAAGAAAAATGATATTTTGTATAATAACATGGTCTCGCTTAATAATTTGGGAACCCAAATGTTTATTCCATAATGTTTTAATTATGAAACCATTATGAAACCAATTTTTTCCATTATTTTATTTCATTATAATGATTGATATATGTTCCCTTTCTATATGAAATGCATGATTATGAGTGTTTTATGATGTCATAGGAAGGAAAAAAATTATATATCCTTGGAATTAAATAGGTAATGTGATATAAGTCATGATGGTATGTTTATTATGTGGAAAAAATATTTTATTTTATTATAATTATGAAGTAATCATTTATGCAGACATGATATATGTGGAATTAGTGTTTTCATTGATCACAAAAACGTTTTAATGTTTAATTATTCTATATGAACCACATTCTATAACACTATAAAATATTACCTCATGACAATAATGATTATCTTATGCTTATGACATTATTATGTTAATGATTATTCTAACCCATGTACTGTTGATTCATGCCCCTTACTCCTCCTATGTTATCCCTCCCCTTACTGGGATTTTCACTCACCCATTTCATTCATGCATATGATCAGTTCATTATATGTACTAGGGTGATCATTGGAGAATTTTGGGGGATAATGCGAAAATATGTAAATAATTTTTAGGGTTTATTATTTTAAAGTGATTTATACTCCTACTTTTCCCATGATGCCAAACCAGTCAATATATTAATGTATTATAAGTATGATATTTATATTAAAAAAATTAATCATCATATAAGAAAAATATTGGTCATAATAAAATTATTCTATTCAAATGAAGTTTGACTCAAGCGTCACTCCAATGGTAATGTTTTTTTATAACACGGTTTTTTCAATGAGTTATGATTCTTATCTTGAACATATTAAATATATGTTGGAAATATTCTACCTATTTATTCTATTATGTGGTATTCTCTCATTGTTTATCTTTTTACCATATCTAAACCTTTCAATATATTTCATTTTTATTGGTTTATGATTCTCATAAGACATATTGATTACTCAAATATCAATTTTTTATTTAAAAAGTTTTTTCTTGAAGTTTGTTCTTCCATTATCAGATCCTACCACCCTATTTTTTATTATTTATTATTTTATGATATTTAGTGGGAAAATAAATAATTAACGTAAATAAACTATTATTAATCCTATTAAAATTTGGTAGTTCAAAAAAAGAAATTTTTACTTATTATAATGTTTAATTCCATAATAAAATATTGTATCTGTATGTCCACATTTACTATAGAAATACTTATTTAACTTCTAGGGATCCATTATTACATATACTTTTTTAATATAAAGTTTTTGAAAAATCATCACTTCCCCTATTAATATGTTTTTTAGGAAATAACATGTAGTTTTGTGTTTTAAATCAATGATAAAATTTGTTTCTAGAGGCCCTATTAATTTTTCAAATCAATTTTCCATTTCATACTCAAAAGGATTAATAATCTGTTAATATATGTTACATTGTTTATTCCTGGATATAAATATTTATATATTAGTTTTGGGATTAAAAACATGGTATCAAATAATTTGATTCATCAATCCTTCTTGTGTGGGGTTATTCAAAGAATTATTTTACAAGGATATTTTTTTATATATGTAAACATCCTTATAATATTCCATTATATCAATGGGGATATGTAATTTTTAAACTACTAACATTATTTTTCTAGGTGAATTATGTAAAGTTTTTTCTATTAAAAATATGATCGATCACATCCTTTTTCTTGAATAACCATACACAATGAATATTCCTAACTTTTCGTCTAATTCATTTTCTTTTTGAATACTCTATTTTGTATCCCTTTAATTTATGGTTGTTCACCTAGATTCCATTCGACTATTAATTTGAGAAATTACTATCTTAACAGCATATCATTTATCTATACTATGTAAAAATCATATGTTTTATTATCATTATTAAATTTTATCTACCTATAAAGGCATTGGATATAATTTGATAACCAGTTATTTTTTATGGGTTATTCATGTTAGGATTATTGAAGGAATTATGAATAATTTCCATCTATGAATAAATTTGAAAGAATATGAGACCCATTTTCATTCCATTAATACATTATAATTGATTTAATGAACCCCATTACCTTACCATTGGTTATTTGTACTGAAAATTTATTATGATTCAATTGAATTTTTTATAAAACACATTTTTATTTCAGGGTTTTAAGGATGTGATTTTTAGTTATTTTACATTAGTATAGATTTGTATAGTTAATCATTGAGTTAAAGGTAGGACCTATATATACCTCCAATGAATTGGGTAAAGATTTACATAAAATGAGATAATGGAGAAATGAGTTGTGATAATTGATCCAAAATTGGAAACAGGTTGTGATAACTAATCCAAAATGGGAAATAGGTGAGTGAAGTTTGTCCTACTAAGTATAATAAGAAAATGAAGCTTGGACCACTATTTTATGACTTATATGTTTATGTTTATTCCACATATTCAAATTTATTTACATTATATTATATATCTATTTTTATAATTATTCATATGTTACACTCATGGATTATGATTATTATTGTATTCTTTCATACTATTTTTATTGATGTACTACATTATACCTAGTATTATGCTATTACTCATGAATTTTGATCTATGAATTGATAGGAATTTTATTATTATATATCATAGTTATACTCATATTCACATCTTATTCTCAATTATGATATTTTATTGTTATCCATTATGTTTACACATACTATGGATCTGAGATCACCCAATTCTTATTTTTTTCCTCAATTTCTGATGGTAAATAAATTATATAATATATTGAAGAATTTATTATGAGGGGAATTTTTAGAGGTATTAATGATTTATTATCGATTAAGTAGAATTTTATACATTGGGAAAAATATCCATTAGTTGAAAAGATATGAGTTTTATTAGTTAATGTTTTTTCTATATTCTCTATAACTCTAAACATAAAATGATATTGGGATTGTATTGTCATGAAATATTTTATTCATTTCTTCTAATTAGATTTTCAAATCAATGGTCCCTAATATTTGGTATCAAATATTGGTTTAGGTAACTTTTTATATTATGATCATATAGGTTGGGGATAAATTGGGAGTTATAAATTTCATAAAAGCTAGATCAGTTAAGGTTTATTTCGATTTCAGAAATATATATATTTTACTTTAGGTTGGTTGAGGTACTGATTTGTGGATTGGGATTAGATAACATTAATAAAAACACTCTGGATATTTCTAATGTATATGTATAAGTGTATTATGCCATCACAAGTTTTCGGTAATGTAGAGATCATGTGGTTCTTCTTAAAATTAAATCCTTGTCCAGATATTGGTAAGTAGATAGAGTTATGGCCTATATGTATCTTGGGGAAAACACCCTGAAAAGGATGATTGATATTTGAATCAATAATCAGTGTAGTGTAGGATGGGTTGGACTTATATTTCAGATAATACTCGATAGTCATGGGTGTATTATTTTGTCAATCTCATTGTCTTTATGAACAATTATAAATTATTTTTTCCAAATTACTTTAAGGGATTGGGTTTTGATGTCCAAGAAAACCAAGACTATAGAAAATTTGATTAACATAAATTTTTACAAGGATGAAATTAATGTGTAATTAGTGATGTAATATTATGATTTTGCATTCATATGAATATTATCTTTAACTAAAATTTTATTTCTAACCATATTGGTTTTTTGAATTTTTTTTAAATAGAATAATGAAAATGAAGCAGAGAAATATCTATATCTACATACCACTATGCATTATAAATGAATAAAGAAGAATAAAAAAATGTTTTATGATATTGTTATATGTCTATTATCATGGAAAATTTGAGTTTCCCAGTCATACTAATGGCACCGAGGTTGATATCAAAATATAAAGTTTTTCATAATACTCTGATTTTCTTTAATTATTGGGTAATATTTTTATTTGATATTCTGGTATATTCAAAAATTTATGAGATTTATCTGGAACATGTATGTTTTTTATCCAATATTTTTTCCATATATAATGGATTTGAAACATATATTAAATGGTATAAATAAATTTAAAATGTGAATTTATGACAAGGATATTTTGTAGGGATTACTATTGGAGAACACAGGATTGAGGTATGAACAAGTATTATGTTTCATATATGCTTGTGGTTGAGGTAATAAAACCTTGGTTGATTTTTATAAAAGTATGCTAGATAGTTTTGATAACCTTGGAATGGTTTATTAAAATAATAAAAAAAATACCCAATCTATTTTTAGTAATGTTTTTCTCATTTTTTTATTATGATATATATTGATTAGCTCTTAACTTTATGAACTAGTTCTAAATACATTTCAGGGTTAAACATATTGTAAATTTTTAGTAATATATAATTGTGTTTTTTACAATGTATTCATGATTTAAATAGAATTGCGAGAGGTTTGATATATATAATACTTGATTGGGTTATATATATATATATATTGGGTAACATGATTGTATGAATGGATAATATTTTTTAAGGAATGTTAAGTATTTTCATATATCCTAAGAGGGTAAGGTCGATTTCATATTATTAGTTATATACCAAATGATGAATATGTAAATAATGCCCTCAACTATTTTCATTATTTAAAAATAATTATAATTTTGTAAATGAATTTTATTTGATGTGGGTAAAATTTAATGACCCAAGATTTTGAAATATATTTTACTCAAATTATGTTACAAATGTTTGATAGCTTACTCCATATGCAACACTGACATAAAAAACCCCATGGTGTATATACATATATATAGTAAATATTAAATATGGGTCCTAAATCTCTCTATTTATATGGTATTTATGAATAGGAGTATATGAATCTGGGAATTTATTAATATATATTTATATATAAAGGTTATTTTATATACTTTTATGCAATCCATTCCTATTTTTAATAATCTATCCTTTTTATACATAATCATATTATAAAAATTAATTATATACATTTTTGTAAAATTATGATTTTAATAAAATATAAAATTTATTTATTAATCCAAGATTTATTTATTTTTTATATAAATTAGGAATAGAAATAGTGGGTATTTTAAGAAGTTATTTCCATATAAAAACAATTATTCATTATGGTTTATAATTATTTTTCAAAATTAAATATATATATATATATATATTGAAATCTTTAATTAAAAAAACATCATTATTTATTTACAAAACTATATTATATTAGGATAAATGACTAGTTTTTTTTTTAAATAAGGATTTACGGTGAATAGTTTAATGTATCATTTTCAGAAATACTATACATTTTATTTAATTAACAGTTTCAAAGTATGATTTCGAAATATTTGGAAACCATTTTAATGAAAAAATATGTATTTTTTAAGTTATATAATAAATTCAAATATATTTAATCTGGTTTACAAACCTATAATTATAATTTTAGAACATGTGTGACATTTTTCTAAAAGATCATTGTAATACAATCTACAATTAATAATTTAAATTATTTTTTATCGATTTTGGGAAATTAATAATATATAATTTATTTAAATTTTATAATAAGTTTTTCCAAATTATGTTATAAGGTCAATTTTACTTTTTTCAATAAAAGATATGTTTTTTATCTAAAACCTAGTTGGGATGGTAAATGATAAAATGGTAAACGTGAAAAAACTAATAGAGATGAGTTTAAAACATGTATAAAAATGTGGGGATTATTTGGTTAAGGCCTATATATACCATTTCTATTTTCCTTAACATTATTTATTATTTTCTTATATAGTTTCCTTGAGGGCAACTTCCTATTTTTTAAATGTTTTGCATATTTTCAAAAATGCCATGTGTTTTTTCTTATAAAAGGTGCCCCATCTTCACACTTCCCCCCACACCAAAACAAAATTATTTCAAAACAAAATCTATGCAAAACTCTTATAAAAATTATTATTCACCTTAAATAGGATATTTTATTCTCATCATACCATCACTAAATTTATTAAAATCCTTCACAGAGGATATTATCTAAGATGTGAGGTATAAGATTCTATAATATATCCCTCAATTATATTTATTTTTATGGACTCATTTTTTATTAAATTATATTACACCAACCTAAATTGATAACATCAAGATCATTATCATATTTTTATGTTATTACGAATATTTTACATGCATTAACCACCCTTCCAATTTTAAATACAAAAAATGAAATAGTTATTTGTGAGTTGTTTGGACTACCACCTTCTCATCATAACTTGTTTTGATTTTATAAACCACCATATAATGATAGTATTAATATATAATAATAATATATATATATATAAGTATGATATTTATGAACTATTTTATATTCTAAAATGATAAACAATATTTATTTATTTCCACATTCTTTGGAAAATGAAATCATCATCAATGAATATTTTTGGACTACTACCTTTATGGAATGATTTATTACCATTTTATTTTCATCATTTTCATATATGTAAGTTCATGATAATGGTATTAATGGAGAAATATGACTTTTATCAAATTATTAGTTTTCTATAATGTTAAAATGGATATCGTATTCACAATATGAGAAATAAATAAACGTAGTACAATAAAATGACATCCTATAAGTTATATTATTCATAAAATCCATATAAATTCTTATAGAAAACATTAATAAACACCATATAATACCATTTTTTCAGGTATAATTATATTAAAACTAAATCTCTTCATAATCATCCAATCATTATTGTATATTCTTGTTTAGGTCTCTTTAACCACCTATTTGAACAATGATATGAATTTATATCAGGGATGAATATTTGATTTTAATTTCTAGTAATATATGATATATATAATTAAATAAGGTGTTTCTTCTAGATTTTTTAAGTTAATATTATACTTATTTATTAAGATATCAACATTCATTCACTAAGAATCATTGAAACATGATCATCGCCAAATTCAACTAAATTATCATAACCAAAACACATATATAATTAAATTATAACATTATAAGTAATATTAAATTCTACATTCCAATAGATTTATTATCTATTAATAATGAAATGTTGGTCAATAATATTTAACAATATTACAATCATAAAAATATTTAAAAATGATCGTGGTTACTCATACCCAATATTTAAAATTGATAACACCTAAGTTAAATACATGTAGAAAATAATTATAATTTAACATTATAATATTTTAGGAATATACGAAAATTTAATGAAATATATTATTTATATAAGTGTGCTTTATATATAATATCTTATAGTGTATTCTACTAAACATAGAAACAAGCTAAGTGTTTTCTTTGCCTCAATTCTAGTTATTTATTGTTTGTCACATGTTATACACCACGGTTCCTTTTTTGGATATTCTATTGAATTATTATATTGCATGACTGTTCTATAATTTATTCCATTTTATTTTTTTGTATATACTAATCAAAATAATTTTCCTTCCATTATATTAATTTGGACTAAATTGTTTCCTCGATCATAGTAGTTTCTCACGACATAATTTTCACTCATTATGTTGTGATTGTTCTCTTGAAGTTATGTAATATAACATGGGAACATTATGAAATTTTATTCTATTATTTTTTATTATCTTGTTATTTAAATTCTAATCCCATGATCTCCTTTTCAAATATGTCATTCTCTATAGTGTATATTTCATATCCGGGACACTGATAAATCAAATATTCATTCATTAACTTATAAAGATTTTTCCTAAACCATGTTCCTCCATTATTGGGTTATCCTAACATAATATTAAATTATATAGTATTCTTTAATAATTTTTGTAAAAATGATGTTTTAATACAAATAATATTTTATTACTCTTTTAACAATGTGGGTTTTCAATCGAGGTAAATTTAAAGTATTAAAAGTTTCTATTTCGTAATAAAATGTTTTATCCTTGGATCTATTTTTAAAAAATAAAAATTTCTAATATTATCTTGGATTTAAAATTTGAGATTATTTTAAAAAAAAAATTACAACATTCACATCACCTTTTTCGGTGTTACATTTTAATGTTACATGTATGTTTGTATTTAGATCAATATTCGAAATATCTTCTAAAATATATTTTCTGTTTTCAAATTTATTTTCCTCTTCCTATTAAATATTAATTACAGTCATGGGATTTATTTCACATGTATTATTCTAAAAAGAATACATAAATTTACAATATGGAGTATTATACATATAATATCAAAAAATTATATTTTTTATTACTTCTTTTATGACATTGTTTGAAGAATTATTTTGTGTGGATGATTTTTTATCTTTTTCAACATACTTATGAGTTTCTTTTATTACCCTAGGGATATATTATATTTCATCCATCCACATTTTTCTATATATGGATTATGTAATATTATTTTTGATCAAATATATGATAGATCACTTCATTTTTCATTCCTAAACATCAATGTGAACAATAATAACTTTTCTTCCACTATATTTTCTTTGTGAATACCCTATTTTACATCGCATTGATTGAATGGTTCTCACCAATATTCCACTCATCAACTAATTGATAAAAATATCATATTAGTTATATATCCATTATATATTTGTTTTAAATACTACATGAGTGATTATCTTGATTAAACGGTATTTACCTAGAATGTTTCTAAATATTATTTGATAAAAATTTATTTTCCATTAGTTTATCATGTTATTAGTATTGATCGGATTTTTAGTTATTTCATCATTTGAATCCATTTCATAAAGATATGGAACAATGTTTTCCATTTTGTATTATTGATGTGTTGAATTAAAACCATTTTAATTATATGTGTCGTTGATGCTATAAAATTGTATAATTTTTATTTGAATGTTTTATAAAACTCATTCACATTCTTGGGTTTTAATGATGTGATTGTTTAATGTTATATTGTAGGAAAAAATGTATTTTCGAAGAATTTTATTGAAATGTGGGCCCTAGATATCCCTTAAAAGAATTGGGTGGAGGTTTAGATCTCATTAGATAATTCATAAATGATTAGTGATGCTCGGTCCAAAATGGAAACATGATGTGATTCTTAAACTTATATGGTAACCATGTGAGTGAAACTTTATCCACTAAGGGAAATAGGTTATTGAATCCTATTCCACAATGTTATGATTTTTATTGGTATTTTGTTTTTGATATGTTAATGTTTTTAAATAGGAAATGTCAAACTTTTGTTCCTATTAACATTCCTATGTCAATCTCTCAGGGATTCTGATTATTTTTATTCAAGCTATTTCAATCCATTTAATATATAGTTCCATAACTGAGGACATTTGATATATTCATTATTTGGTATGAAATTATTATATATACTAATAATACCCATATTCTCATCATATACACACCAATGATAATTTACTATTATCTCTTATGATTACCCTTATTAAGTATATGTTCTCATACTATTCTAATGTTTCTATATCCCCATGTTATTATGATAATAAAAGTTTGTAATATCTTAAAGTGACTCTTATATGGATAATTAATTAAAGATGTTGAAAACATATTTTGGATAAAGCTGTTGTTTATATAGTGGAAAAATTGTCCATCAGTTGAAAAAGATATGGGTTTTATTAGTTAATGTTATTTCTTGAAATTATATAAAAACATAATCCTAGAGGGGCTTAGGGATGTGTTATAACAGAATATTTTATTTAATTCATGTAATTAGATGTTAACATCTATGGGTTCTTATATATGTTATGCTCTCAAAACATATGTTCATTGAGTATTGGTTCCACAAACATTTGATTCGCATCTTATGGTATAGAAATAATTATTCAATGACACATGGATTACGATCTATTATAATTTGGGAATTATTTTCTTATGAATCTTGACTATACCTTTAAAATAATTTTATGCTCACTTATAATCTTTGATTTTTTTCTATTATGTTTAAACAAAAAAATAATCTGATCTCGCCCTTATCTTATGTTTACATCACTATGTTATAAATAATAGTGAAACATATAAGAATTGTAGGAAGGGGTATTTTGTGGATCAATAATGGATAAATTGTCACATGTTGTGTAAAATAATATTCTTTTTTCCTTTTCTGCCAAAGAAACATAGCCTTTCATTATTGGGATTGTGGGATTATATTCATGATGCAATGTTTAGATTATGGAATTGATTTAAAATAAATATATGTTTACCTTAAGAATTATAATTGTTATCATAGAGTGGATATATTATTTATTAATATTAATTTTTGATATTTTGGTGGATTTGGATTCGATAATTATAGTGAAAACCATATTTATAAATCTAAAGAATAAGTTAAAGTATTTGTTATCTAGAAATATTTGTATTGTATAGACGTTGTGGTTTACCTAGAAATAACATCTTACTTTGGATACTACAAGTGGATATAAGATATGGCTTTAATGTGTATAGGGGTAATAACCCTAAAAAGTGAATGATAGTAATTAATTCAATAATCACCTAGAACATGACATAAGGGTCAAAATCCATACTAGATTTGACACTATCAGATGATATTGATTAGTTAATCACGTTATATTTAAAATAAAATATAATGGATTTATTATGTTAATGAATTTGGTTAATGAATATGAGGGAACCCACCCAAAATAAATCTTTGTTAAACCATGAGTGATTTATGTTGAACTAAAATATAATGATATGGTTTTAAAGAGTAACATGTTTTGAGGTTTAGTTTTTCATATTTACCTTTTGATGTAAATATTGATCACCCATTAGTAACTATACTATTTTTAGAAATAATTAGAACAATGATAAACTATGATAATAGTGGATGTAATGGTAAATAAAATGATTTTCACAATTAGTGAAAAAATATGTTTAAAATGAGTGAAATCCTTTATAAAAATACAATCCTTATTTATGAGAAATAAAACCAACCTTGTTTATCTCTAAAATACACTAAGGAATGAGCAACATGATATCAATTATTTAATTCAACAACCTTCACCATCCTTCAATGGATCTTCTAATCTACTTTTTTAGTATTAGATTAATATAAAGGAAATTCTATTTTACATTCTCTAAATCTTAGGTCATAATAAGTTCATTTTAGGTTCTTATCATGTAGATGTTGAAGCTATCCAATAATAGAATCTCATTAATAATATGTAAAAGAAGGAATATTTTTACTCTAAGGAATGGGTGGATGTTATAATGAAATTATTCCATAAATATTTTCCTTGCTCTATTCAAATGGAAATGAAGAGAAAATTACTACAGTTTAAATAAACATAGGATGAATCAAATAGTACATATGAAGAAATATGCATGAGATGCACAAGGTACGCCACGTTTTTAATTGTTGACCCTATGTGCAACATAAATAAGTTCTTTATTGTCCTAAAACTTTGTCTTTGAAATGAATTAAATATAAGACACTTTTATGTCTTTGAAGATGTTGTTCGAGGTGAACTTAAGGTGGAAATGGATGTTATGAGCTCCATATGATAGAAAATAAATATGTAGCTGAAATGAAATTAATGATAATGACAAGATTTGGTTTTATGGACCCATTACCTAAAAGATTACCCCTTATAGGACTAAAATATTAAAATAGATACGGTGACTGCCTGAGTCACAACTCCATTAGGCCCTAGGTTGGCGAATAGAGTTGAGGGTAAAATAATATACATGTGATAGGAACTTCCCTCTAAGAGAACATGTAGAATAGAGAGATAATACAAAACACCAATCAAAACCTACTCATATATATAAAATAAATTCCACGTTAGTAGATTTAGTTTCATAAAATACAAGAAAAGTAAAAGAGAACAACAACTACTAAAAAGGTAATGTCATCAATGACTACAAATCCAAAATAGCTCCTACAACCCACGAGCTAATAATATCCAACCAGATCTCAAACATTATTTTTTTCACCTAAAAAATAGTATATATATATATATATATATGTAGGGTGATCACATAATTATAGTTAGATGGATCCTCCTTGGAGACTCCCATAAAAAATATAAATAAAGCATACTGAAACTCAGTAAAGTACAACTAAAGATAACTGACCACCTAAATCGGCAAGATATGTTCTCATCCTTACAATGGCTCTCTCCAAACATGTATTCCATAAAAGAGATCGTTTATTATTATAATAAAAAAGGGTACCTTTATTCTACCTCTAAATTAGTTTTCCTCTCTACCCCAATGTCACATGTTCTAAGCCATCTCCCTCCAGAAGTAAGATAGCCTGAAGAAACATGGGATAAGTATAACTGTATTCACCTTGTGCATCAAATTATGACCTCATCACCTCATCAACTCATACCTTATATCACATATCTATATATTAAGCAATTAGTTTTTGGTATCCACCATAGTCTTCATGATACATATCATACATTGTGTTTTATATGGCAATCCATCACAACCCATAAACCGAGTATGATGACTTCAGCCATCATAGCCTATACACATCATTCTTCTAATAATCCTTTGTATACTATATATAGATATAAATATGTTTAAAATAACCATAATATATTACATCCTTCGATTCATATATACGGGGAACTGTTCATTGTTCAAAGTAGTATATAATACTACTAGGAGAAGAGAGTGGGGGTAGCGGGGGTAGTTATCCATCCATCCTCCGATCTGGATATTGGGGAAAACACCCTCCCATGGTCTATTGAGTTTTAGTTTACCTATCTTACATGGGTCGGGTGGAATATGAAATAATATAATTTAAGTGATATAATATAGATCACAACCACATTGTGGGCATAATGTACTCCTATGATCAATCTTTGTTATCATCACTCAGATGGTGGGTTTCTATTACTAGGGACTAGATATACTAACATACACAAACATTTTAAGGATATCCATTAAATTTATTATTTTATTTTTATAATTATCCATTAATTAATGATTTAGTTAAAAATTAATTATCCATAAAATTTATTCCAAATTTCATTAAATTAATCATCTTTGTGAAGTTCATTCTATCCATGCATTTTATAGAATGAGTGCATGTTTTCTTAATCTCATATATTTTTCATGAAAATAAAAACAATCCCTAGAAGATAAATATTTAATAAACATTAAAACCATTCCATATTTTGATGCAATTTTGAAAAAAAATCCTAAGATACCTCAAAGATAAATTCATCCAAGAACATCCAACCACCTCGATCAGTGGGGAAGGGATTGAAGATAAACAACCAACCCATACATTGACCATTAAAAATATTCATTATAAATAAAGAATAAAGATTTATCACATAAATTGGTATGAATTTATTCAACCTATTACATAATATCGGGTTCCATCCCTAACACCCTCATGCATATATCAATGCATCTCACCATCATAGGTGTCAAGAGCTGCCGCATCATTTGAGCCTCCCCACCCATATCTCATCAGTCCTTTTAGGTTCATCCATCCCAGTATAATACATCCCAAGATCATATCACCCAAAAATATCACATATAAAGAACATTATACAGAATCATGAAAATATGAATATTTTATATGTAAAACTAGGCCCTAAAAAATATGGAATACAAACTTTTCATGAGAAAAAACTCACAACCCCAAACATAAAGAATCTAGACTTTATAAACAAATGGGTGTGCTTGAACCGAATGATTTATCTTTTAAAAACAAAAATGTATCACTCCATCATGAATTAATTGATTCATTATTATATTTTTTCAACTACATGTATCCTAAGTTATTAGGTATAATAAGATATCGAATTATAAACATTCAACTAAGAATCAAAACTTGTTTTATCAAAAATTGAAATAAAATAAATATAATTTAACATATCTTATTATTTATTTAATCATCAAGAATTAACATGATATAAATTCTTTCTCAAATACGTTAATACATTTAAGATCATATTTAACTAAACATATGAATTTCATCAATTTGAATTAACATCAAATTATAAGAAACATCATATTTATTTGTAAATGACTATTATTTAATTCGTTAGAAAATTAATAAAGTAATACATTATGTTCTTTAACATTTTACCTAAATTTCAACATAATAATTTATAGCATAACATACATGATAAATTATCATACTATTTATAACACACTAGCTATAAAATATAGAGGTAAACCATTATCACGGTATCAAACTTCCACATGTGATCGCTAACAAGTTTCTTTATACATCGTGTCAAATCATTATTAAGTTGGTTTCCTTACCATAAAAATTGATTAAGATTTATCAATTTAAAATTAAATGTAAATAATATAGAATCAATGAATCTCATACCTCAAAAGCTTCAACATTATTCGCATGATAATGTATTAATATTGGGATCCTTATCACTTCTCTGGCAATAAATATCATCCCTCCAAGGGAGTTGTACCACAACCATACCAAAAAATAATAATTAATATATAATAACATGGAGAGGAGCCACCGTTGAATGTAAACTAGGAAATGAGAGAAACAATATCAATTAACCAGAATATAATTTGGGATATCAATCCTATGATTATTACAAATCCAATAGTTGAAGGCATGAATTTCTCCCTTTCAAATGGGCTCCTAAAATTACAAAAGAAACACTACTAGCCTCCTGGATATTTGTGAGAATTGTGTAGGGTTTGAAAAACCCAAAGGCACTATATTATATAAATAATTTTTAATGATTGGTATTTATGACATAAAATCCCCATTTATGTCGTAAAGATGATTAACATTATGCTCAATAAAAAATGAATTTCCTCAAACTGTAAGGATTATATTTAAATCATGTTATAAATTTTAGATTTATGATGTTAGTCCATGGGACAAAAAACACAATCCATAAAACCCTTTATGACGTAAGCCTAAATTACAAAATAAAACACACTAATGTTGTAAAAACATTTTTATAATGTAAATTTTTTTATATACATCTTTTAGTATCTAAATATCACTAATCCTCTATTAAGCCTCTTCTATGCTCCATATGATTAAAAATACAAAAAATGGTTGGGATAGACAAATTTGGACCCCTATATCAAAAAACAATAAAATAATTCCCATCTTTGATAATAAAAAACAAATTCTCAAGAGAAAATGAAAGGGTCATCAAAATAGCCACATCACACGATACTTATGATGAGTGTTGTTGCACATGCCCTCAAAAATATTTTTTATTTAACTATGTGTAGCACAATGTCTAACCTTGGTTATTCTATTGAGGATGAATTGAATTGAACAACCCTTAATAATATTGATGAAACTATGGAAATAAGTTAAATCAAATGACAATAACTTGGTGGTTGTTGGTTTTGATTTTCGAACAATAAACAAAACAAGTAAATGAGTAAAAACAATCAAGGACACAACTTCATTGAAAATTATAAAATGAGAAGTCATAGTCAATCTAATAGTCCACTTTCGCCATTCATTTATCATTATCACATTTGACTCTAATTCAATAAATTGTGATACACTAATCTTGAAAACTCCCAAACCCTACATAAATTAACACAACCATAAAAATTTGAAAAATATCATCTATGTTAAATTCAGACATCCAACCATAGTACCCTTCATTGATTGTGATCCAAAATCCAACTTATGGTCAATGGTAAATTAGTGTGTAACATCTTACCGAGATTGGATAATTAATTTTGTTTTGGGATGATAATTGAACACTATAAATGTATCCCATGTTTATTAGATCTTTCGATTGAAGTTTCACTCACATGATTTACACAATTCTGACCTCCCGGTCCAATGAAAATAGATCGATAACCTTATAAAATCAAAATAAATTAAGTTATCAAAATTTATGAGTTTAAATATGCTTATGGATTCAAAATAAACAAATTAAAAGAGTAGGTATTAGATTAACTATGAACTAAATCACTCTACCATGGGTGAAGTTGTCATCATGGAGACAGTTTGCATAAGCAATGGATTAAAAGGGAAACACTGAATCTCGTATCCACTATTAGATTCCAGAACAAAGTATAAAAATATTAAAATGGAAATGGAAATAACACATAAAATTTATTTGAGAAAAATTCAACTTACGATCATCAAAACAACGAAACATAAATTGGGGCTCTGAGAGGAGATCCTTCTTGGAAGAGATTCTTGCACAAATCATTACTTCTTCCAAGAGTTTTGAAATGTTTCTAGTAGAAAAACCTTAGGCCGCACCTTCCCAAATTAATCTACAAACCCTTATAGAACTTTAATATATCATTTACGTAGAGGTTTTTCGGGATAGGGCTTCAAATTCTAAAAAGGATACAAGAATATTTAGGTCGCCAAAAATTTCTTTATACTGAACATTATTTTATAACTCCAAGCCATACGAACCAAGTTTCACTCAATTTTAATGAAATTATATATTTTTTTCTGTTAAATCCTCTAATAATTTTAGTTTCTTCCTTGTTGTATTGAGAAATTTATGGCCACTTTAGTGTGGTGGGGTCCAGTCTGTTGAATTTTATCTTATCATTCATTAATGACCATTTTATTCCCTCCAAATGTACCGCACAACTACTATAGTCTGAATAAAAAATGAATAAAATTTAATTTTAAATATAAATTTTATATTTAATTTAAAAATTAAGCACATATAAAATTTTATCACAAAACTCTATGGTGATATTAAAATGGAAAAAACAAAAATTTTAGGAAAATTCCAAATTCATTCCAAAAACAAATATCTTCCATTAAATCATCAAATTAATATTAATGAGGGTTAAATTATGTCAATAAATATCAAAAAAATATTAAACAAAAACCTTTTTTATCAAATCCCCCACACATACCATTTTTCACTCCCCGGAAAAACCTCATGTCATGTAATCCATAAAATGATGCATGTTGAAATTTCTCAATCCTTGATGAAAATATAAGAATTGAAGGATTCACTAATAATAAGTCAATATAAAATAACCCAAAAGTATATGTCTAAAAAAAATTATCCAAACAAAATCGAATGAAATCAATGACACTAACCAGGTGAAAACATTTTATGAGTTAACTGTGCCACAAATTGCCCATGTGTGAGTGCCAATAATTTCAAGCTAGTCTTTCTACCTTTAATGCAATATATTCAGGTGATGAAAAAAATTTCTTCTTAACAAATTCTATTCCACTGAACCTATTCAATATCCATTTCAATGAAATTCCAAAACCCAATCATTTAATCATTCCCATAAGTCAAACCTTGAGCTCCCAACCTAAATATCTCCATATGTTGTACATTTGATCTCTCCCCTCAATATTGATTTTTTTTCTTTTTCTTTTTATTCTTTTTTAGGGATTACATTAGTCAAATATTAGGTACACACACATATTTCAATATGGTATTACAATGTAATTGATTGGAATAGAAATGAACATATGTAAAGACAATCTTATAAGTTAAAAATGATTACTTACTCTTACTATACATCAATTGGGTAAGAGAAACTCGCAAGTCATGATTCTGTGTACTGATAATGGAGATATTAAATTAAATATTTTTCTCAAAAATATCCCACTAGGAATGATTTCTAAAATATAAAAGTCTTTATAAATACTCAATCAAAAATATCATTGACCAACATCCATCTTCATTAAAACAATAAACATAGATGAATACATTCCCATGTTCAACATGCTTCTTATGAGGGTTGAAAAATCAGACATGAAATTTCAACTTTCCCATGGATGTAATGGCCATGTGAAATGATTTGTTTTAAACAATAAAAATAATAAGCACTTAAAAAAAGAAAATCCAAAGAAACTTACCTAAAATTTATCCCATCCCCCACAAATAAAATGTTACACTGTACTCAATGCGACTCTATGAATTGTTAAAATGCAAAGGAATTTTAGAACTAAAATTTGGGAAAGTAACGTAAAAGTGTGAAGTTAAGGAACAAAATGATGTTTTCAATTGATGGTGGGATCATGCATTGTGATGATATCAACTGCATCTATTGAGAATCCCTCAAGGTATTCCTTTAACCCATTCCCATTCACTGTAAATATCCTTATTGTTTCCTCTTGAGTAATCTCCACTACACCATATGAAAAGACATTAGATACAATATAAGGTTCAAAACATCTAGAATAAAACATTCCAGGAATCAACATCAATAGTGAACTATAGAGAAGAACGTTTTCTATTACATGAAACTCTATTTTTTGGATAATTTTATCATGAAATTCATTTGATCATTCCTTATAGATCCTTGAGTTCCCATATTATGATAATTAGATCCCCTCAATCTCTTGAATTTTATTATTTCTTTGATCTACAACTAGGTATAAATTCATGTTTCACTTCTTTATAGCCCAATATTCCCAATGCTCGACCACCACCGGGAGATGACATGCTTTCCAAAAAAAACCATCCAAGATAAGAACATACCAATATGAGTATTATATATCATCCAATAAGTCCATAGTGCATCCTATAAGAACCTGCTCCAATCATTCCTATCTAGCTGCACATGTTTCTCCAAAATTTGACACATCTCATGATTTTAAACCTCTGCCTAACCATTTGTCTATGGGGGAGGGTATGGTGTTGATGTTTTGTGAGTCACTCAATACTTCCTATAGAGGGAAGTAAAATTACGAATTCAAAAGTGTCTCCCATGGTCATTTATTATGGTATTCAGTACTATGATCCTACAAAATATCTATGCCTTGACAAAATTGAGAACAACACCAGAATCATCATTCCTTGTGGCCATTTCCTCCATCAATTTTCTAATATAATCTATAGAAAACAAAATATAAAAAATAAAAATGAACTAGGAAAAATGACCCCTAAAATAAATGCCTTATACATAAAAAATCTCATATAATAATCTGGGATGTTGAGGGATCTCATGTCTCCTAAAAATATTGTTAGTGTGTTGGAAACATGAACAAGACTTACAAAACACATGAGAATAATAGAATAAGCAAACACAATATAATCCAAAGTTTAAGACTTTCCAAACTATTAATTGGGGTAAAAAGTGTCTTACATATGAATGTGTATGGAAGAAATTTATAACATAATAAAACTCATGATTAGGAACACACCTCCTAATAACATGATCACTACATTTGCGGTAGAGGAAGGGATCCTCCAATACATAAAACTAAGATTCAATTTTTATTTTTTTTGACTTTGTGTTTCATTAAATTAGTAGAAATTTCAAAGGTAGCAATATACTTCAGAAAATCTACATACCAAGGATGCATAACTGAGAGTACATAAGGATGATCATTTGGAAATGTGTCCCAAAGTGGTACCTTATCCACGGTGTCATCCCCTAGTGTGTGAGTAATCATACACATGTGATTTTACACCAAGTTATATGGACCCTTCCTTTCATTTTACTCAATATCAAACTCTTGAAGAAATAGGATCCATCGGATAAGTCTGGGCTTTGCATCTGACTTATTCTAGAGGAACCTCAGAGCTTAATGGTTAGAAAGAAACAACTACATTAGAGCCCAATAAATATTTATTAAATTTACCCAAAGAATATATGATAGAAATAAACTATTATTCTGTCGTTGTATAGTTTTATTGAAAAGAATCAAGTGTCCTAAAATCATTTGAAATCACATGTGAACATCCTTCCACCTTCTGCGATAAGATAGTTCCAACTATAATGTTTAAAGTATCACACATAAGATGAAATGGAATATCCCACCATGTGGGTTTTATGATCGTTGGAGTGGAAAGGTGCTTCTTTATATCATAAAAGGAATCCATATAAGAATCATCCAACACAAAATCTAAATATTTTTATGTAATTTTTGCAAAGAAAGAGCAATATTACTAAAATATTTGATGAAGTGATGATAAAATATGGAATGACCTAGGAAATATATAACATCACACACACATTAAAGATAGGGTATGGATGAAATGAGATCTACCTTGGATCTATCAAACGTTATCCCACAATTTGACACTGCATGACCAAAGAAAATGTCATTATCTACAATAAAAGGACACTATTCAAGGTTTAAGACCATATTATTCTCAATATAGTTATTCAAAACCTTTTCTAAACTAAAGATACATTCCTCAAATTAAGTATCATATTATATAAAATCATTCATAAATACCTCCATTAATGTCTCAAGAAAATCTAAAACAAATACTCACCATGCATCTCTAGACGGTACATGTGGCGTTGAAGAGTCCAAATGGAATCGTTCGATTGGAAAACTTACCAAAGGTTTAAGTTAATGCAGTCTTCTCTTGATCCTCCCAACCAATAGGGACATGAATATAACCAATAAATCCATCCTAAAAACAATAGTTTGTCCTCCTAGTAAGTCTCTCAAGAATTTGATGAATAAATGGGATGGGGAATTAGTCCTTGTGAGTGGTTTGATTTAGTTTCATATAATAAATACACACACGCCAACTATATTTCATCCTCATTGAAACAAACTCCTCCCTCTCATTTCTAACAATAGTTAGACCACTTTTCTTAGGCACACTCTAGATAAGGCTCACCCATTGGAATCTGCAATGGGATAAATGATACCTTCCTTGAGAAAATTTTCAACATATTTTTTCACAACATCTCAAATAGTTGTATTGTGTATCCTTTTTGGGTGCCTTATCAGTTTAAACCCATCCTACAACCGAAACTATACATGAAATTATAATGGATAATGCCAGCTATTTCATCCAAGATCCAACTGATTACCTGGATGTTCTCCCTCAATAGATTAAACAATTTTTCTTCATTTTCAAAAGAGAGGTTCTTAGAAATTATTAAAGGTAATCTATCACCACTAAAAAAAATATTATTATTTGAGATCTAGTGACAATATCTTGTGTTCCAATGTAACAGGGTTATATATAGATGGATACATTGCAGTAACTGAGATATTTTCATAGTTCACATCAATATCAGAAAATAAATTATCAAAATCAGGGAATAATGCATCACATAAATCAGTATAAACAACTGCCAATTCATAATTAGAGTGAACATGATCAAAATTAGAATACGAGGCCACATAAAATTCATAGTTAGGAATGTTTTTTCCCATTAGAAAATGTTATGGAAGTGCCCCGTAACATCAAACTTGAACCAATTCTCATAATCTACCATGCATATGATAATCAACCCCATGTGGTTTTTACATGGTGATTAAAAATGGGATATAACAAAATCATAATGGTCTTTTTAGGGGTACTTAATGGAGACTAAAACATTAAATTTCACAACTTTATCTCCAAAATCTTTTGAAATTGTACCCTCATGGTCATTTATGAGAGTTTTCGATGTTTTTTGAAAGGGAATACCTATGACTGTGGGATAACGAGAAATTACATGATCATACTTCATGATAAGAATGTAGAAATCTACTAGAATGATTATGTCTCTTACCAAAACATGTACATCCTCAAGGACTCATACTATATAGGTTGTAGCTCTATTTGCAAACTGCACTACTACCCACATTGGCTTCAACTCACTGAACTATAATGAAGAGTGTACAGAGTGCGGCATCACATTTATGGATGTTCCGAAGACATATAAAGCATTATAATAGTGTAACTCCTCAACAGTATGTGGGATACTGAATTTACAAGGATCCTTGAACATTTTAGTCACTACTTGATTTGGCATAATGAGTGCTTACACATTCCTACCAAAATTTATCATTTCATTTCCCTTAATCCATCTTCTATTAGAACATTGATCATTTAATAATTTGACATACCTTGGGATTTTATTAATGACCTAAAGAAGAGGGATGTTTATCTCAATGCACTTGAATGTGTCTAAATCCTATTTTTGAATTGACTCTTCAACCCTATTTTAGGTTTTCAAAACTCTATTTCTAAAGTGAAGGGGTTTATGAGAAAAATATTAAATATTAATCTAACCTTGGTTTTTATCCTTTGGTTACTCAATGATCAGTGAAGATGGTGTTATCTTTTCAGGTTGGGTGAATCCTGGTGGATTGCGAGGAATAATTTTCTCACATGTTTTCTTTGGAATCCTCAGTGTGATGGTACTAGCATTCCTCTTTAGAGTTGAAGTTGGATTGGAGGGCAGTTTTAGAAAGTTTTGTTTCACAATTTTAGGGAGGTAATTGGAAATATGGATCATTTTCATATTTATCACCTTTAAAATTATTCCATTCCTCTTCATGTCATTTTGTTGATTACAAAAAATTTGTTTCAAAAGATAATTAGTGATAGGATCTACCATTGGTTATGTATCACCTTTTTATTCAATTTTTTATTCTAGGGATTCAAATTTACATTAGGGGTTGGTGAAAACCCTACTGGTAATGTGGAGGTTTCTGGAGGTTTTGTTGAAATAGAGCCCTTTGTTGTTGTTCACACCCATACCTAATATCAGAAAGATCCTTACATTCTTGATTGTATGTTACTGTAATGTAATCATACATATTTGGGTGGGGGGTATGTTGTTGTTGAAATTGACTCCCTATGAACACTGTTGCACAATCCACTATCTCTTTTAGTTGTGGGAAACAATCTGTTGGATGATCTAGTGAATTACAAATTCAATAATGTTTCACTAGATTGGGGGAGAATCCTTTATGAGACAATGCTATCTGTCTCACCATAGATTTTAACTCTTCCAACTTAGTTTTAGTTAAATGATTCTATTGTGTAGAGGGACTTACCTGATGAACTCCCCATATATCTATTATACCTCAGTCACTGAATTATACAGAGTTTTTTGTCATATTTTCGATCAATGATTGAGAAGCCATTGAGGTTTCATTAACTAATGCTCCTTCTACTGCTGCATCCATCATTCTTTACTCCATGGGAGTGAGATGGTTATAGAAGTACTGGATGTGGAGTTTCTCACTGATTTGGTGATGTTGAAATCTTTCACACAACATCTTGAACAACATTGAGTACTCATACATCAACTCTCTATGGTATTGCTTGATTCTAGATATATCCTTTTTAATTGGTATATTCATTGATTCTAAAAATAATCTCTATAGGAAAAGACGTTTCAAATAATTACAAGATGTAACATCTTCTAGTTTTAGGTAATACATCCAATATTTCACAGTTCCATCAAGTGATTATGGGAATTCCCTTAGTTTGATTTGACCTTCAGAGACATTTATTGGTTTTGGTTTTGAAAAAATCATTTTCAATTATTTAAAATGATTTTTTGCATCCTCTATAGTGAGGCCATGAAATTTTTGAAGCAGGTGTATCAATCAAGATTTTAATTTGAATTTTTATTCAAGATTAGTCTATGAAATGGATGTTAGTTGATAATTATCATCTGGTGAAGAAAACTTGAAAATGGTATGATTATGTTCATTGTAATTATGTTGAGACATTGTATCTGGTTTAATGTTTTTTCAGATTGGTCTCCTATTTCAAAATTACTGATGTGGATGAGTTCCCTAGTTGTGTAAATTTTGACACTTTCCGTAGAACAAGATTCACTTATTCGATCCCTAAGGATTTATTCAATCATAGGATGTAGATCAAAGTGATTCATGGGGTGGGATTGTGTCATAAATCATAGAAAATTGAGAAACAAAAAACATTGGACACCAATATCATTAAATATGGTATCAAAAGATGGCCTAAAAATAAATTGGTGTGGAAGAAAGAACAGAATTTTAAAGGGAGTAGTGGAAAAGATACAAAGGAATAAAAAAACCAAATAACTTACCTAAAAGATTGATATTAAAACCCCTTCCTTGTAACACCCCAAGATTTCATAGTGTGTTATTTCTTCAAAGTAATTCAACCACTTGGACTACATGCAACACCGAGTTCAAGCGCACCACAACTTACCAAAATAGTCATTCAAAAGTGGTTATGAATACTATTAACTGAGTTTTGAATTTTATATAATCCTTATAATTTTAGAATCCGTATTATGAGTTTCTTAGATATAATGTACAAACAAATTCATTTTTTCAGATAAAATAAGTATTTTTGAAAAATGCACGTTTACCGCATTTTAATGGTGAACCCTTTTCAAATACAATATTTGAAACATTTATATATTCAATTTGACAAAATAAACTTCTTCTTTAGAATCAGGACATAAGAATTTAGTTTCAATAAATTTTTGGTGCTATTCTGATAACTTTCATATTTGGGTGAATAGTGAAAAATACTATATTTTAACTGCAAAGAACATTTTTAATCAAAATAATTTATAGTGTTAAATTAGACAATTTAATTGTTTTTAATTACAAATAGATTATATTTTTAACATTTAATCCATTTCTAGTCATTTTATGTAATTGCACTTTGAAATTGGACATAAACAAGTGTCAATCTTTTAATAGTTATTATTTCTTAAAAATATGCCTTTTGGTTTTGACAAATGGAATTAAATTTAAATTAATAAATGAAAATTCTATGTTTTGAATTTGGTAAAATAGACTTCATTATTGAATTCGTAATATAAAAATTCGGTTAGGGTGAAATTTTGGTATTTTTATGAAAACGTTCTATTTTTGTTGAATAGTGAAAAAACACTGAGTTATTGTTTAAATATGAATTTTGATTTAAATAATTATTTATTTTATTTATTTTATTTTATTTCAAAATAGATACATAATACCTATATATTTTCAATGTAATTCATTGGATTTATTTTATAATAAAATTAGATATATAAAAAATTTTATCGAACATTTTACCGTCTTTTACCCACCTCCTAGGAGCATTTGAAAATTTACATAAAACATAATTTTACCACTTTTGTGAGTTTAATTTCAAAAATCCGAAAATACACGGTCAATATCAAGGAGTAAAATGTGGTTCAACAAGATAAAAATAATTTTAGGTGAATAGTAGCTTTTTACTTTTATTTACCAACGGTTAAAAGTAAATAGGGTAATTAAGGGTAAAAATGATACTATTATTACCCAAACACATGTCCTAACTCTATTGGATAATTATAATTCAACAAAAAACAGCATTTGGAATAAAATATGACCCTTTATTTCAATATGGATTATATTAAGACATTTATTATTATTTTATTTAAAGAAGAATTAAAATAGTTAAAATCATTGTTTAATGACTAAACCATTTTTAATATGGGGTTATACATAAGATAACTTCGACTATAAAAAATCATTATAAATCTAAAAATATTTCCAACATAATGGTATTTTATTTATAATTTTTAGAGATTAAATAATTAAATTTATTAATGACACAATGATGATGCAGTAACTACCTTATTAATGAAGGAATTAAATAAATGGTATTATAAATATTAATATATATATATA
The DNA here is from genome assembly GCA_963277665.1 of Viscum album. Lineage (NCBI taxonomy): Eukaryota > Viridiplantae > Streptophyta > Magnoliopsida > Santalales > Viscaceae > Viscum > Viscum album. The sequence goes on along the minus strand of OY728148.1, from coordinate 2,007,052,608 downwards.
ATTTCAACGTTTTTATGACATCCACAAATGTTATAGGTTAATATGATATGTTAGGAGTGATTATATGTATTTGTTTTTTTCAAATTAATCATGTTGTTTTTATTTTAACAAAAAACAAATAATAAATAGTTTCAAAATTGACATAATATTGTTTTTAAAAAATATATTTTATTATTAATTGATATAATGGTCCTAAAAATCTATGTTTTGGCCAAAATACTTATATAATAATATATATGGAATTAATGATACAATTTGGGTTCTATTGGCATTATATATTAAGTTTATTAACCATATAGTGTAAGAATACAAGAAGACACGATAATAGTTAAATTATTTATCTTCAAGTTAAATCTAAATGATAAGGTTAAAATGGTAACCTAAACTTGTATAAAACCTATTGGTTGAGTGTTTTTCGACCCTTCCCCACCTTAAACATTAAATAATACATTTTTGAGCCTTTATAAACCGAATATGAATTTTATATAAAATAAAAATTTATGTTTTTCCAAAGGTTCCCCTGACCCCTCTTATAAAAAGGCACTTCCCATTCTCTCAAATTCACACCTCCAAAGCCATTTTTCTCAGCCAAAATCTACCCAAATACTCTCTCAACTATCCTCCATTCATCCTAGAGTCCATCCATTAGTCATAAATCCATCTTATGGAGCCCATTTGATCAAATCAAAAGGAAGAACCCGAAGAAGAGGTAATAATTTCACCACCCACTTTCAAGTTCTTTTCTTCTTCCACTACTTCTTTCTTTGTTTTTTACATTATAAAATAATAAATCCAGTATCCACTATATACATTGATGTTATTATAAATATGGAACAACTTTATTTATTATTCTATCCATCTTATTAATGATAATGTCACCATGCGTGCATACGTACGGCTTACCGTCTCCACGCCGTGGTGTAATTTGTTATTCAACACTATGTTATTTGGATGGATATAATGATGAGTAATATGTATATAAAAATTGAAAATAACTTGATAATGTCTCTGTAAAATTAATATACCATCCAATTCCATACCTTCAAGGAAATGATATTGTCGCTCGTGCGTACGTATGGATTACAGTCTCCACGACGCGATGAGATTCATTTCCACTTTCACCATTAATCGACAATTATAGAAATATATATATTACTAATAAGTATGTAATATATGACAAAATAATGATACTGGGGATATATATATATGTATATATATATATATATATATGTATATGTATATGTATATGTACATACATATATCTTATTTACTTTGTTCCGTTCAACATGATATGAAAACGGAAACATCGTTTCTGCGTACGTATAGACTACCGTCTCTATAAAAGTTGTTTTTCATTTCATATATATGTCTATTATATATATTTATATTATAAATAAATATGATATGTAAATCATGTTTTATATTCTAAAGTATTTAAATCTTGGTCTATGTGATACAATCAAGAGTAACAAGTTAAAACATGTACGATAAAGAAAGCGATTATTACCCAAAATGTTAATTTAACATGGAAATTATTATTAAATGGGTAGTATAAAGTCATAAATGAATAATGTATGATATCATAAATATTAATATGGTTCTTGTATAATTTAATAACATACTATGATCTTCATACATGAGTTTAAACATACCCTTGACCAAAGGAAAGTGCAATGTAAGGGGTTTTCATCTCACTCCTTATTCCCTTGAGATTCATGCCATATTGACACTATTACCTTTTCTGTGGTGTATGTACTACCCATAATTGTATTCTTTGTGTAATAAACTATAATTTATGTGTATTTACATATTAATTTAATGATACTTCTTTCATGGGGTGTATGTTTCGTAAGTTACCAAATTGGTAAGGGTTTATTTCACAATCCCTTCATTATCCGAGGTTGTTTATACGTAATTATCTATTGAGACCTCTTTATCATCCACATCCATATTTCTTAAAAATGTATTTCAAAACACTATTACTATTTAACAGAATATTAGTTAAAGTCATTTATAAGTGTGTTTTACTTCTTATAAGATGTTTATAAAGGAATCCTTCTTTCGTTTTCCAACCAAAGTACGTTTTAACCTTTTCGACAGAATAAAGGTATGAATGTCTTTTTTTAACTTTTACGGTTGGAGTGGCTATTTTCTGAAGTTATAAAATCGTCGAAGCATCCCTTACAAGCTTATAAGGACATTTTGAAATAAAATGATTTATTTTATAATTATTTAACTTTTGAAGGATTTCAAAATGAATATTTTAAGAATTATTGAAAGGTACTCTTTATCAAGATCATAATTTTAAATGTTTTAAAGATTTATCTTTCTAAATATTTTTAATTAATGACCATGTTTTCAAAATTATTTTAAGGATTTATTAATATAGACATGAATGTTTTGAAAAAATATTTATTTTCAAAAGTTTCCAAGTGGTATGGGACACTTTGAATCAAAAATCTCTTTTAAATTACTTCCTTTAAAAATGTGTGACTTTTCAATGATTTCAATAAAAAGAGATATTTCTCTCAAATAATATTGATTTCATCTATGTCAACATCATTTGATGGATTTTAAGCTTATTTGAAGTTGATTTATTATGATACAAAACTTCAATATTGTATTGATGGTTTTGTGATATGTTTGACTATGGATGTGTTATTTCTATACCATTAATGGTTTATAGAGAATGTATTGACATTTCGTATTCTAGTTTTAATATGAATGTTTATGTTATGTTTAAACCTGTTTATATGAGGAATGTATTGGACTTATTAGGTGACGGGTGGAGCCCGCTATAGCTCCTCGATGCATCGGTAGGTATCATGAGACAAACTAGTGTCTTGGCACAAGGCCTTCACAAAATATTATATGTAGTCTTGGCACAAGGCCATGACTATGTTGTTATGATAGTCTGGAATTATGAATTCCATCGTTATGAAAGTGGCTATAGATATTTCATGTGATTATTTGACTAACAGAATATCCATGTGAGTAAGAAAATGGAATCATTTTGATTTATATTTCCCATATTATGATGAATCTTATAATTAAAAGGCTTTTGTTTTAGTTTCATATGTTTCCTTAAATGTTTATGATTATTTTTGAAATTTTCTATTGTATTGCTTACCCTTACTGAGCATTTGATTTCACCCCTTTCTATGTTTAATTTTTCCCAGGATTCCAAGATTTGTATTGTGATTGATATGCAGGGTTAAGACAAGGGAATAATGGCGTTCATAAAAGATTATTTATGTTGTTTTGTATCTTATAATGTGTAATGTAACATTCATGTTTGTAATCTATTTTCCAAGACTGCTAAACTAATCGGTCCTTTAGGACTTGATTCCTTGTAATCATGCTAATGTATTTAAATAATTCACCGACTCTGGGTAACAGGGGTCGGAGCATTACAGTTGTTATTAGAGGAAGATTAGAAATAACCTTGGAAACTGGATTTAGATAAACTCTGATTAGAGAACATTACCCTAAGATATAATTTGAGGATTAGTATAGAAGAACATCTTAGAATTTTGTTAATATTGAGGTTTTGTGAGTTTTCTGAGAAATACATCCTGGTTTGGATACGAGCAGCTAGGGGCGGCTCTGGCACAGTTGTACCTAGGGGTAAAACCCGAAAATACCGCTTTGAGCTAGACTCAAACAAGAACTGGTGTACGACAATGATCCTTACTGCACTCTTGGTTACGACACTCTTGGGGGATATTCTTAGGATAATTATTATTTTATTTACAAACTATTATGAAGAGTTTATGAGTATATACATCCTAAAAGAAAACATTTTTATGATTATGGATTATATCCATATATAGTTCAATTTATGTGAGGTATTTTACAAGTTTGTAATTATTCATTGCAATTCATAAGTTTTCCTAGTGTATGCCATTGTATAGAAATGGCGCCCAGTAGAAGGAATGTGAACTCCAGCAATACATATGATCCAACGATTAAGAAGGATCATATCTTTCAAAGTATTAAGATATAATTTAGAAGGGAAATAGTCTCCCATGTATTTTAAACATATGATGAAATAGTATCACGTGTTAATTAGATAATTAAATAATTCTATGAGTCCTATTGCTTTGAAGAAAAGCAGGAGAAGAATAGGATGGAAGAGTGAAAGATGGATAAACAGAAGATGGAAAAGAAGGATTTTCCCATATGTGATAACTTTGGAAAGAATCACCATGGTAAATGCTTGAAGGGAATTGGATTTTGTTATAAGTGTGGAGAAAAAAGGACACCATGTACGTGATTGCAAGGGTAAAAAATTTCAAATGTATAATGCTTCATCTTTAAGGCATTGGGACAGTACACGAATCAATGTCCCAATCATAAGAGTATACCGCGAATGATTTTATTGGATAATAATCAAGTTATGATACATCCTCAGATGAAGAGGAATGACCAGTGTTCTTATGTTGTTATTATAGAATTAATTCATTTGAGTATTGTATCAACAGAATACTAGTTACATGAATTATGGAGATAAATAAGGATTGTACTGCAGTACTATTTTATTAGGATTTGAGATTTTATAGTTCCAATAAAAATGACTTAATAGTAAGCTACAGTTTCTGGAAAATACATGGTTGAAGTAAAGGTTATTCTTAATATGTTCCTAATAATGAGGTAGTGATTTGGGAATAAGAGATGGTTGATTTTGGTAATTCAGGATGTTATGGTGTTGTAAATGAATACATAATGAAGGCATTCAAATGTTATTACCTGGAAAGAAGGATCCTCATTATGTTTAACTTCCTTATAAATTTTGGACTGAAAGATTGGATATAAGTATTTTGGATAATTATAATGGTTGGAATGGATTAAGTTTGAAATTGGATACTATTGTTAAGGTTGTTTTTGGATTTCTATAAAAAGGACAACCCGGTGGTCGGGCGGCAACCTGTTGTGTCTGGAAAGGCCGCGAGACTTGAACCCACAACCGAAGGGCGAGAAGGGTGTCTCACCTACCCCTGACCCATGTGATGTCCTGGACAGAATAATTTATTTTTTAAAGGGTCTAGTATATGAATTATAATTCCATTTTTTTGGAACCCTATACAAATAGGATAAATAGACTTTTTTTAATTCTGTTATCTTTTAGAGTGAATGATGAGTTTATGGTAGAAATTAGTTAAACAATGGGACTCTACTTTTCAAGTATATATATATATATATATATATATTTCTTCTCTTATTCTATGAAAAAATATATTCTTAATCTTAAGTTAATTCATCTTAAAACAAAAGATTTGTTATTATAATACCTTATGTTTTGTTGAACCGATGATATTTTAAATCCTCATAGATTGATGGATTTAAGGCCCTCAATTCTACAATTGTTTATGATTGATGAACTCAATAACTCCCTATAAATATTTACGTTTATTCTTCCAATTATGTGTCTCAAATTTCCACCAATGTTATCCTAATCGAGATCATAAATTGGTGGTGACTTTTTCATTCCCCTTTTCCTATTATTAAGACTAAGTTTTATTAACCCAATTTTTGATGTGGGTTTTCCCGCAAAGTTATTTTCTATTTTCAACCATTTATTTTTGAAAAACAATTTCAAATTATGAGGACGCAATTTATTAAATGAGGGAAGAATGTAACACCCCAAGATTTCATAGTGCGTTATTTCTTCAAAGTAATTCAATAACTTGCACTACACGCAACACTGAGTTCAAGCGCACAACGACTTACCAAACTAGCCGTTCAAAAGATGTTATGAATAGTATTAACTTTATTTTTAACTTTATATAATCCTTATAATTTTAGAATTCATATTCTGAGTTTCTTATATATAATGTAAGAACTAATTCAATTTTTTAGATAAAAGATGTATTTTTCAAAAACGCACTTTTACAGCCTTTTAATGGTGATCCCTTTTTTAATCCAATATTTGAAACTTTTATATATCAAATTTGACAAAATAAACTTCTTATTTAGAATAGGTACATAAGAATATAGTTTCAATAAATTTTTAGTTCTATTCTGATAACTTTCATATTTGGGTGAATAGTGACAAATACTATATTTTAACTGCAAAGGCCATTTTTAATCAAAATAATTTTTTGCGTTAAATTATAAAATTTAATGGTTTGGAATTACAAAGAGATTATATTTTAAACATTTAATCTAATTATGGTTATTTTATGTAATTTTACTTTGAAATTTGACATAAACAAGTGTCAATATTTTGATTGTTATTATTTCTTAAAAATATGCCTTTTGGTTTTGACAACGGGGATTAATTTTAAATTAAAAAATGAAAATTATATGATTTTAATTAGGTAAAATAGACTTCATTATCGAATTCATAATATCAAAATTATCTTATGGTGAATTTTTGGTATTTTTCTGAAAACATTCAATTTTTGATGAATAGTGAAAAATAATGAGTTATTGTTTAAAAATGAATTTTTATTTAAATAATTATTTATTTTATTTAAATTTATTTTATGTTAAAATAGATACATAATACATATATATGTTCAATGTAATTCATTGGAGTCATTTTATAATAAGATTAGATATATAAAACTTTTATCAAACTTTTTACCGTCTATTACCCACCTCCTATGAGCATTTGAAAATTTACATAAAACTTAATTTTATCGCTTTTGTGAGTTGAATCTCAAAAATTTGAGATACATGGTTAATATAAAAAAGTAAAATGTGGTTCAATAATATAAAAATAATTTTCGGTGAATAGTAACTTTTTACTTTTATTTACCAACGGTTAAAAGTAAATAGGGTAATTAAGGGTAAAATTGATATTATTATTATTACCCTAACACATGTCCTAATTCTATTGGTAAGTATAATTCGACCAAGAAAAAAATTATGAATAAGATATGAACCTTTAGGTCCACTTGGATTAGATTAAGACATTTATTATTATTTTATTTAAATAAGAATTAAAAGAGATAAAATGAAATCTTAATGACTAAAAAATTTATAATATAGGGTTATACATAAGATAAATTCATCTATAAATATTCATTAGAAATATAAAGTTATTTCCTACATAATGGTATTTTATTTGTATTTTTTAGAGATTAAATAGTCAAATTTATTATTGACACGATGAGGATGCAGTAATTGCCTTATTAATGAAAAAATTAAATAAATGGTATTATAAATATTAATCTAAATATAATTTCAACGTTTTTATGACATCCACGAATTTTATAGGTGACTATGATATGTTAGGATTGATTCAATGTATTTTATTTGAAGTAATCATGTTGTTATTATTTTAACAAAAAAACAAATACCAAATAGTGTCAAATTTGACATAAAATAGTTTTAAAAACAATATTATATTATTAATTGATATAACAGTCCTCAAAATCTAAGGTTCAGCAAAAAGTCTTATATAATAATATATATAACATTACTTAACCAATTAGGGTTCTATTGGTAGTATATAGTAAGTTTATTAACCATATAGTGTAAGAATACAAGAAGACATGGTAAAAGTTAAATTATTTATCTTAGAGTTAAATCCAAATGATAAGGTTAAAATGGTATCATAAACTTGTCTAAAACCTATTTTTTGAGTTTTTTTCGACCCATACCCTCCTTATAATTTAAATAATACTTTTGTTATCCATTATTAACTGAATATGAATTTATTATAAAATAATATTTTATGTTTTTTCAAAGGTGCCCCTCACTGCTCTTATAAAAGGGAACTTCCCCTTATCTCAAATTCACACCTCTAAGGCCATTTGGCTCGGCTATACTCTGACCAAATACTATCTCAACATTTCTACCTTCATCCTAGAGGCCCTCCTTTAGTCAGAAAGCCAACTTAAGGAGCCATTTTGATCAAATCAAAAGGAAGAACCTGAAGAAGAGGTAATAATTTCACCACCCTCTTTCAAGTTCTTTTCTTATTACACTACTTATTTCTTTGTTATTTCCATTATAAAATAATAAATACAGTATCTTCTATATACTGTGATGTTATTATAAATATGGCACAACTTTATTCATTATTCAATCCATCTTATGAATGATAATGTCACCATGTGTGCGTACGTACGACTTATTGTCTCCACGCCATGGTGTAATTTGTTATTCAACACTATGGTATTTGGATGGATATAATAATGAGTAATATGTATATAAATAATGAAACAAACTTGATAATGTCTCTGTAAAATTAATATACCATCCAATTCAACACCTTTAAGGAAATTATATTGTCGCTTGTGTGTACCTACAGATTTCCGTCTCCACAACGCTATGAGATTCATTTCCACGTTCACCATTAATCGACAACTATAACAATATTTATATTACTAATAAGTATGTAATATATGAAATAATAATGATATTGGATATATATATATATATATATTTACTTATATATATCTTATTTACTTAGTTCTTTTCAACACGATATGAAAACGGAAACAGATTTTATGCATACGTACGGACTACCGTCTCCATAAACGGTGTTTTTCATTTCATATATATGTATATTATACATATTTATATTCTAAATATATATGATATATAAATCATGTTTTATATTCTGTAATTGTTTAAATATTTGTCTAAGAAATACAATCAAGAGTAACAAGATAAAACACGTACGATAAAGAAAGTGATTATTACCCGAAATGTTAATTTAAAATGGAAATTATTATTAAATGGGTAGTATAAAGTCATAAATGAATCATGTATGATGTCATAAATAATAATATGGTTCTGTTATAATTTAATAACATACTAAGATCTTCATACGTGAGGTTAAACGTACCCTCGACCAAAGGAAATTGCAAGGTAAGGGGTTTTCATCTGACTCCTTATTCCTGTGAGATTCATGCCATACTGCCACTATTACATTTTCTATGGTGTATGTACTGACCATAATTGTATTCTTTTTGTAATACACTATAATTTATGTGTATTTACATATTCATTATATTATACTTCTTTCATGTGTTGTATGTTATGTAAGTTACCAAATTGGTAAGTATTTATTTCACAATCTCTTCATTATCTGAGTTTGTTTATACGTAATTATCTACTGGGTCCTCTTTATTAACCATGTCCATGTTTCTTAAAAATGTATTTCATAAAATTCTTACTATTTTATAGAGGATGAATTAAAGTAATTTATACCCTTGTTTGACATTTTATAAGATGTTGATAAAGGAATCTTTCTTTCATTTTCTAAACAAGGTCCTTTTTAACCTTTTCGACAGAATTAAGGTAAGAATGTCTTTTTTTAACTTATACAGAGGGTGCAGCAATTTTTCACCATTAAAAATTTTTGAAGCTTCCCTTACAATATTATAAGAATATTTTGAAAGTCAATGTTTTATTTTATAATTATGGGACTTTTAAATGATTTTAAAATGAATCTTTTAAGAATTTGTGAAAGGTACTCTTTATCAAGATCAGAATTCTAAATGTTTTAAAGATTTATCACTCTAAATCATTGTTTTCAAAATGATTTTAAGGATTTATTTATTTGGAAATGATGGTTTTGAAATGATATTAATTTTCAGAAGTTTCAAAGTGGTATGGGACACTTTGATTCAAAAATCACTTTTAAATTACTTCTTTATAAACGTGTGACTTTTCAATGATTTTAAAAAAGATATGTTTCTCTCAATTTGTTTTGATCTCATCTATGTCAACATTATTTGATGGATTTTAAGCTTATCTGAATTTTATTTATTATGATACAAAACATCCATATTGTATTGACATTTTTGTGATATGTTGGACTGTGGATGTGTTATTTTTATACAATTCGTGGTTTATGGAGAAAGCATTGACATTCCATATGCTAGTTTTAATACGAATGTTTATGTTATGTTTAAACCTGTTCATATAAAGAATGGATTGGACTTAGTATGTGATGGGTGGAGCCCGCTATAACTACATGATGAATCGGTATGTCTCATGAGACAAACTAGTGTTTTGTCATAAGGCCTTGACAAAATCTTATTTGTAGTCTTGGCACAAGGCCTTTACTATTTGGTTATAATAGTCTGGAATTATGCATTCCATCATTATGAAAGTGGCTATTGAAATTTCATGTGATTATTCGACTAGTAGAATATCCATGTGAGTAAGTAAATGGAATTATTTTGATTTATATTTTCCATATTATGATGAAGTTTATGATGAAAAGGCTTTTGTTTTAGATCTATATGTTTCCTTAAATGTTTATGCATATTTTTGAAAGTTTCAGCTGTATTTCTTACCCTTACATAGCATTTGAGCTCACCCCTTTCTAGGTTTTATTTTTCCCAGGATTCCAAGAAGTGTATTGTGATTGATATGCATGGTTAATCCAAGGGAATAATGGCATTCATAAAGGATTATTTATGTTGTTTTGTATGTTATAAAGTGTAAAGTAACATTCATGTATGTAATCTATTTTCCAAGACTACTAAACTGATCGGTCCATTGGGACTATATTCCTTATAATCATGCCAATGTATTAAAATAATGCACCAACTCTGTGTAACTGGGTTTGGGGAATTACATTCCTCCCCAAAAATGGTGCCAATTTTATGAGCATTGTCACACATATCCTCAAAAATATTAGTGATTTACTTAGTGAAACATAGTAGATGACCTAGGTGATTCTCTTGAGGAATAAGTGAATTAAAAAACCTTAATAGAATTAATGAAACTCAGAAAAAAATTTATAAAATGAAAAACATACATGGGGGTTTGGTAGTGATTTTATAATAATAAACAAAACAAACAAATGAGTTGAAACAATACATGATGCAACTTCATTGAAAACAATAATATGTGAATATGAAGTCGATCTAATTTGACTATTTCATTATTCATTTATCATTTTCCCATATTATTATAATTAATTCAAGTGGGATTACCTAATCATTCCAACTCCATATACACTACGGAAATTAACACGACCACAAAAATTTGAAAAATGATCCCTAAGTTGACTTCGGGACATCCAATTGTAGCACTCTACTTTGATTGTGAACCAAAATCCATCTTATAGTCAACGATAAATTATGGAAACACATCCTCCCTATATTTTTAGAATTAATTGAGATTGTGGATGAGACATAAACCCTACAATTATATCCCATGTTTATTAGATATCGTTATTGAATTTTCACTCACATGATTTACATAAGTTCGAACTCACAGTGAAGTGAAAATCGATTGATATCCTTAGATAATAAAAAAATTAATTGATCATGATATTGGAGTTATAGTATGCATATGGGTTCAAAATAATTAAATGAATGGAGTTAGGATTAGACCAACTATGAATGAAATAACTATTCTATGGGAGATGTTGCCATCATGGAGACGGTTCGCATATGAAATTGATTGAAAAGAAACTCAAAATGCATTTATACTCTAATATAATAGCACAAAGAATAAAAATATTAAATTTTTAAAGTAATAACACATAATATTTATTTAATAAAACATTATGTTAGATGTACGAAAAATGAAACCCATAGTGGATGTGGGAGAAGAAAGCCTTCTTGGAAGAGATCCTCGCACAAATCCATTCTTATTAAAAGAGGTTCTAAATGTTTCTAGGAGAAATAAAATAGGCCACACCTTCTAAGAACCTGGAAAAAACCTCCCATAAAGTTAAAATATCATTTAAATATATTTTTGGAGGGCTAGGGTTTCAAATTTTAAAACGGTTATATTCATCTTTAGGTCTCCAAAACGTTCTACATATTTATTGGAATTTTATACATCCATCCATGAGAAGCATGTCTCACTCAAGTTTAATGATATTACAAAATGTTTTTCCTTTAATCTCTCCCAAAATTTTACCCTCATCCAAGTTGTAATAAAATCATTATGGATACTTTAGTGCGGTGGGGTCCAGTCTACCAAATTATGTCCATCCCTTCATTAAGACAATTTTTCATCCCACCAAATGTGTGATCCAACTACCATGGTCTAAATGAAAAATATAAAAACCATAATCTTTAATTTCACTGTAAATATTAAATTAAAAAATTAGGCACAAACATTTTTTTATGACAAAACTAATATGGTGATATTAAATTGTAAATAAAATCAATGAAATTTCCAAATTCTAGCCTAAACACATTTCTTCCCTTAAATCATCAATATAAGATTAATGTGGGAAAACTATATCAATTTATATGATGATAATATTCAAAAAGATATGTGTATTAACAACTTCATAAGGATCTTGCAATCACATGAGATTAACCACATCATCAGAGGAACTCGCTCAAACCTATGTAAGAGTAACAACCACTGCAAAGGACACTATAGGGAAGATACATATTAAATTAATGTAAGGTAATGAATAGAAACATGATTAAACTATCTCATAATCTGATCAAAAAAATCCACAACAATAATGGTGGTTATAAGAAGAGAAGAGATAAGAAAGTCTTGAGGTACTAAAAACATATCTATATAGATGTTCCAAGGTGATATCATCCAAACCATCACGGTACGACAACACATGAACAAAGGGAATAACACTCCCATCCAAAATATTCACCTAGAGGTCGTAGATCACTATACAGTTCTATTTGGAGGATTCATCATCATCAAAATCTATTTCCCCCAATAAATGATGTGGGAGTCACCATGAAGGTAATGGTGGAGCTATGCCACATGAAAAAGATCATGTGTCCTATTCATCTATGGGAGATGTTATAACTAATATAATGCTTCACCAATGGATTCCAAATGCTCAAAAGGTCAAACATAATAAGGATAAAGCTTACTATAATGAATAAAACTTCATATCCCATGACTAGAAGTCACATTTATGAACCTTTGATCTCCAATTTCAAACACTGTAGATTTCATCCAATGATTAGAACATGATTTCAATTGGTTCTACATTTCCATTATCATTTAATAAATCAAATGAACCATATCTACTGTATTCTATACTATTTCTCGCCCAAGAATCACTGACTCATAAAACCCAATCAAGCACAATGGATAATAGAATGTTCAGTGGTAAAAATCCATAAATGTATTCATACCAATGGTGGATTGAAAATAATTATTGTATTAAAACTCATCTAATGGTAAGTGCCTCATCCACAATACTCCAAAATATAGTATATAATAATAAAACAAGCCATATTGAGTTTAGATTATATGATCTATAAAACTATCCATCTATAAATTAAAGGTATTTATAAGAAATAATTGACATTCAAAAGCATGCTGGAGACCTCTCCACACTATAGTGGTAAAATGAGGATATTGATCCCCTATTATCATCCTTGGAACTCCGTGGAGTCTCCCCACCACATACAGATACTACCATAACAACCCATCCACTGATATTGAATCCCTAATCATTATGAATTTGGGTTATTTCATAAAACATTAAAATATCCCCCATATAGCATCAAATCCTCCCTATGATCAATGTACAATTATAACTAAGTCCATAAATATTTCATCCCACTTTTACTAGGTAAAATATAATGTCTATTTGAAACCGTTGAGAACATAGTGCTCAACCATCACAATTTGATTGGATAAACATTTAGACAAATAATCTACAATATCATGCTTCAACCTAGGCCACCAAACATGGCCTCTCAGAGAATGATAAATCTCTGGAACACCATTATATACCACTATGGGTGAGCTTTGTAACTCATGGAGAGCAATATCAAGCATTAACTAAGAGGTGAAAATCATATCATGGAACAACACCCAAATTTTTCAATCCTTAGAATAACCATTAGAGGCATCTCTAAAAACAAATTGATCTCTCCCAACATACACATCATAATCCCCAATAGGGACTCCTCCACATACTACTCCAAAGATTACAACATTGCCATCTGGAAAAGACCAAATCTTCATCCAAACTATCCCATATATAGATTCATCACTAATTGATCTTTTTTCAATCTCTTAGAATCATAAAATTCATACATATGATCACTATGGGACTTCCTTCCTAGCGCATCAACCACAAAATTTACATCACCAAATGAAAAACTAAAATTCATAATCTTCTATGAATTTTTTCCACCATCAATATTTCTTGTTCTTTTCATGATGGAAAAATACATACCTTAGAATCTTATGATCATAAAAAAACGTCCCATGATGAGGTAATATTTCCCTAACATCAAGGAAAACAACACTGCTTCCAAATAGAGATAATGGGTGGCATACAAGCACTTGTGGGGGAATAACATCAGATTATCATAATAAACAAATGATATCTACTAAATCAGAACATATCCCAAAAAAGACACAATGCATTACAAAAATTCGAAAGTTGAACACCCTCTACAAAATATAAAGGACTAGAGCACTGACTAACTTCTTCTTTAAGAAATTGAAAGCTTAATATAACTATTTATTCCATATTAATGTCTGATCCTTCTCATAAAATTCGATCATTGGACTCGCAACCTATAAATTTTTTTATCATAGCTACTAAAATATCCCAAACAACAAGAGAATGTTCATACCTATTCCACTATCTAGGTGGATACCAAGGAAACTGCTTCTTCAATATTCAAAGGATCTATATATACTCTTGTTTGGGACATGGGATTCCCCATGAAATAGAATTTATGGGTCTATAACTCACACATTAGAAACATTATGAGTAGCTACTGACAATGAATAACTTTTAGAACAAAAACATATTCTCTTTATGATCCCCCTAAGATGCAATGTATAGAAGGATTTGGTCAATGAAACTAACCAGGAACACATCCAAGAACTATATGAACATTGATTTCATCAAACTGGTGAACAATGTATGATTTTTCACCACACTGAATGAAAGAACAACAAACTCTTAATTCCCATAATTAAAAAAGAAAATGGTCTTCAAAATCTCATAATCATTTTCCCCCATCTGATGATATCTAGACCCAAGATCAGCCCTCGTGAACCAAATATGTTCCCTTACCTGATTAAATAAGATATAAATCTATAGAATAGGGTGTTTTTATTCACTATTACCTAATTTAAGAAAAGATTATATATATAAACATACATTATTTTATAAGCCTTCTTCGTGAAAAAGCTGGTCTACCCCAAGGTAACAAACTCAGAAAAACAAAACCTCACTGCAATATATCATCGATCTATACTAGAACCTCTCATAAATTATAAAGAACCATGATATATGGATACATTGGTATAGGGGGAACTTATAGTTGTAGCTCGATAACAAACTATATCCCTTATTGAGGGAGAAATGATACACCTTCCTTGGGAAATAAATCAGGGTGTTGTTCCATGAACATTGGAAACAGGGACTATTGAGCCTCTCACAAGATCATCATAAGATTTTCAATAAATAAAGGAAAGGGTGGAACATGAATCTAACCGATATAATGGAATTTATCTGCAAAAAATGTTGTTATATATCTTTCAGCAACATAGAACACAACTATCCTTTATAAGAAATTCACATCATCCATCACAAAATAAAACCAATCCAAGCCTATGATTATATCATATATTTGTATCTATAAAAATAAAAATTCATTTAAATATTGGTGTTTCCCCATAACTAGCTCATTTTTATTACATACATCATACAATTCATCTCAACTTCTATTATTCATAGTCAATGCTAATGGAACTAGAATCCTTTTCACTTAATGTCCTATAGCATGGATGAGGGCTGGTAAATAACAGTGTATAATTTTTAAATCAATCAATGCATTCACGCATGTTGGAAATAAGAAAAGAGTACCCTGAATAATGCATGGATCTCTTGAAACTGGAAACGGTAGTGTATGAAGCTAACCCCAAACATCTCCACGGCCTCTAGGAAACTGATAATGATTATCTCCATGACCACACTCTTCTCCTCAAGGATGTGGAAAATATAATAGATTTCTTATGTATACCCCATATCTTATCTATGGATCCTAAACTAGAACACCATGATGTTATTTCCATGGATAAAACTACCTCAATGGAGAAACCTGAAATAGAACATCTGTCACATGATGATTACATAGAATGTTTGGGAACACTAACCCCTGATGACCTCAGCCCCCAAAAGAAAAAGTAATGTATGATCCCTTATCATCTTTCTGATGTCCTCCACCCCATAAAAATAAGATAATGAGGGATGGGATATACCCATTTATAATCCAAATCAATTTTTTATTGAAAATTAAGATCCACATACCATATCCATACATCATGAGGAATCTCAAATACTCCCCACATGTTGAGATATAGTTTGATCCAAAAACCTCTCAACAAAATCTACTTTTACAAAACACATCCTGATAATTCAACAACCAAAATGGGGTAACTTGGAATAGTATATTCGTATAAAAATCTTCCTTAAAAATTCTCACCCTAAACTACACATCTCGTGACAGGTCCAATGTAAATCACATAATGGTCATAAAATAGATCTTGAACTCCCACGAAAAATAATTCCAATGTTCAAGGATATGAAGATCATGTAAACCAGATTCTTTTAGGATCGAAGAAATAAAATCTATTAGGAATAGGTATCATGAATTATCCCATGAGGCTATCGATTGATCATAATCATGAATGAACATGTTCTTCCACTACCACACCACCCAATTAAACATTGTGAAATCCAAAAAGACCATGTTCTCCATTTGAGGTGGGATCGAACTATAAGCTACCTCAACATCCTCCAAACAATATACTATGAGTGAAAAGGAAATAGATCCCTTATACATCAAAATTATTTTTGTTCTATAACTCTCATAGTGTCATATTCTCTTTTTCATCATCATCAACATCTACTATATGGTAATATATTGGAACATCTTGGTCGATAACATTAGTGTGAACCAAATGAGTACTTATACCTAGATCTATACCTATAAGAAGAAAAATGGATTAACTCATAACCATAGAATATGTCATATTTAAAATTAATTATATATTTATATCATTATCTGGTATAAGTTTTTAAAATATCACATGGTGTACCCACATCAAACACAAGTTAAGAGAAGAATGATGCATGATCCTTTCATAGGCCTCTGCCCTGAAATCGTCATCACATCATTAAATTCGCTCAATAAACATAATGTTCCGTGAATCAGATTACATGGATCCATAAATGCATGTTTCTTATCCAGTCACTCATTTTTACATATATTAATAATATTTTCTAACCTAGAATCCCTACTAACCCATGTAGTTTTACTTGTGCATAACTCCAAATCTCATCCTACACCTAAACATAATAAGTTGATAAGACTCTTTCTTGACCCCTCCTTTCATTGAGTACCCCTCTATGGCTAAAAATGATATAAGGGATGTGGTGGATTCCAAAGTCCCACCTTGGGTAGGCCCCAGGTTTCCTACAAGCACGTAGGGTATAAGAAACATACATATGGGAGGAATTACCTTCCAAGAGAACATGACGAAGAGAGAGAAAAAACATAATATAAATAAACACCATACCAGATATATAAAAGAAATATTAATTTCACACATGTAATTTCATACATTACTAAAACAACTAAAAGGAAACTATAAGTACCAAGAGGGATAACCAGACGGTGTCCCTAAATAACAAAATAGCTCTTACAACCAATAATCCTGTAATTTTCAGTTAGATCTCCAACCATATACTAATGAACTGAAAATAGATTAAGTATATATAATTTGACAATAAAATTATACTCAGTATGATACTCCTTTGGGCCTCTCATGAAAAAATATAAACAAAGCATACTAAATCACAGTGAAAAACAAGTGAAACTAACTCATCACCAAAACATGTATACTAAGTTCCCTACCTTGCCTTGTCTATATATTGTCAAGCATCGCTTACAATAAATCATGTATTATAAAAATAAAATAATAAGTGAACCCCATAACAGCTTCCCCATGGGTTTTATACTCTACTCCAATATTTCATGTCCTAATTCATCACCCTCCAAAAGTATGTCATCCCACGGACACCAAGTCTATTTATCAAAAAAATAACCTCATGTATCACATCATAACAATATCCCTTATTATATCTCCACATAGTAACCATGCAGTATCTAGGAGTCACCACATCAGATATAAATCATATCATACATCGGGTATCATACTTCAAGCCACCACAACCCATACATCAAGTAAGGTACTTCAAGACACCATAGCCTATACACATCATACATATAATAATCCATTGGATACTATATCTAATAATACATGTGTTTGAAATTACTAAAATCAATTTAATACCTCTAAAAACATATATGGAAAAGAAACCCTTATGCAAACTATCTCATAATACAACCAAGAAAAGAGATCCCACCAAAGGGGGTAATCATCAATCCAACCTCGCACCTAGATTTTGGGGAAAATACCCTCCTAGATTCTATTAGTTTCCAATCACCTTCACTGATGTGGGTGGGGTATCATATGAAATATTACAATATACAATATATAATATAGCTCAAAAATATATTGTGGGAATCACCTAGTCATATGATAAAATATAGCCATTGTCACTCAGCAACCAACTGCAACTACTAGGGACTGGACATCATATACGATCACAACCATCATAAATAGATATATTATATTAATTTTTTTGGTATCCTTTAGTTAATAAATAGATCATCCATTAATTAACCATAAAAAAATTTTCAAATTAAATTACATTAATCATTAGAGTTAATTATAGGCCCTCCATACATATTCCAAACCTTGTCTGGGGCTTCTCAGGATCATCTATTTTTCATTCTAGAAACAACCAACCCCATGGTTTAATAATTTATAAAATATTATTAATCATTCAATATTTATAGGTATTCCAGGAAAACCATCCTAAGAAACCACAAATACAGATATAACCAAGCACATCTAACTTCCTTAAGCAGTGGGGAAATAAGTGGTGATAAATAATAAACCCAGACATTGGACATTATACATATTCATTATCATGAATGAATGTAGATTTATAAAATAAATGGGAAATCCCTTCATAAAACTTTTATATCATCTCTATTTCTATCTCTGACACCCTCATGCATATCCCGATGCATCTCAATGTCACTGGTATCAATTGTTTAACATCATCATGGCCTCTCCATCCATGTCACATCGACCATCCCATGCTCAGCCACCCCAACCTCATATAAAAAATAAATATAAATTCCAGAGAACATTATAAGATAGTATGAAAACATTAATATTCAAAATGTAGAACTAAACCCTAAAATAAGCCATTCATCCATCACATTAAAATGGGCACTCATGGCCCCCAACAAAATTCATCAATCATTTACAAAAAAATGTGAATTATTTTCACCTAGGGATTTTTCATCATTGAAAAATTGGTTCATATTCCATATTGAATTAATTAAACCATTATTCATATATTCTTACTTTTTGAAACCTATGTCATTATCTATATAGACTATAAAAATTTAAACTTGAACTCATGCATCAATACCCATTTTATCCAACTAGGAGAATAAAAAGACTCATTTAACATGTCTTATAATTATTTTCATCAACTTGAATTAAAATTTGTGATATTATTTATTAGTTTAATTAAAATATTTAACAACATATTAAATTAATCCTGTTTTTTTCATCAATTTTATCTTACATTAATTTATAAGAAACATTGGATTCATTTAAACAATCATCTTCTTTAATTATTATGAAAATTAATTACTTCCATATTTACATATGTTACCATTTTCAATAATTTTAATATTATACTAAATATAATAATAGACATGATAAACAAGCATAGTATTTATGGAACACTATTTAAAAAATAAAGAGGCAATATGTTATTATGGAGTAAAACATATGCAATCAATCGCTAACCAATTTCATTGTTAATATGGATAAATTATTATTTTGTTAATTTTACTTCCATACAATGGGATAAACCATGATAAATTATTGATTTCTCATAAATAAAATAGAAATATCGAATCCCAAACCACAAAAGTGTTAATGTTATTCACATGGGAATGGACTAACATTACATATCCCAACCACTAATCTCATAAGAAGTTTCATCCCTAAAATTATTCCACACCAAAACTATACTAGAAAATCTAAAAAATCATAAAAAAAATTGATTAAAACATTCATCTCATGGAAAGAATGATACGAGCGTAATAAGATCTAATAACCATAATAGAATGAGGTAAAACTCTCCACATATTTCTATGGATGAAATATGAGAATCTGGGGATTGGTCACCTTCGATGGGATCCTAAAATGCCTCAAAAATATCATTTCCCTTGGATTATTGGGAGATAGTACATATGGTTACATAAAACATAAGGAACTACGGTTTATAGAGGGTTTTTCATAGTAATAATATATAGTATAAACCCCTCATTTACATCATAAATATATCGAACATTATGATTTTCCAAAAACCTCATTACCTCATGCTGAAAGGCTTGTATTTAATTTATGTGTAAATTTTAGTTATATGATGTAATTTCTATGGGCCTCAAAACACAAGACATAAAACCCTTGAGTCCAAAAGTAACACTGATTCTGTAAAACACACTTATCTCATAAAATAATTTTTGTGACTTCAATTATCCCTACTTCCATGTTTTACTATCCAAACACAATAATACCTCCACCATGCTTATTTTATTCTACAAGGGAATTGGAAAGATGCCAAGGTCCAATCTAGATTGATTTGGGCCCTTGCATAAGGGATGTAAAGTTCAACTATTTATATATCAAAAATATTAATTGAAGCACATGAAACTTTCTAACAAGGAAAAAATAATGTTTTTAGTGTATATATATTGATAATTGATTGAGTGATTATAATGGATAGTGAATGGTATATACTAATTTATTTTATGGAAATTATTTTAAATTCATTGAATATAAATAATTAGGGAACTAGGAAAATCAGTTCCCTATCCCAATGACTGTTTATGATAATGAACATCGTAGCCTCCAAATCCCCAGGAATAAAGGAAACATTATCCAATCACAAGTAATATTGTAGTACATGAATATGAAGGTTTAATGATACAATCATCGCTAACTAATGAACTACAGTTTATAATTTGTTTCAACTGATACCTAATTCTTTATATCTATAAAATTTTAATTATCATATATATAGTTATCAACAGAAACTAATATTAGTATGAAAATTAAATCCCATTCCTACATACCTTAAATAAAACATGGTTATGGGAATATGAATCTTTAAATCTAATTTTCCTTCCTTTAGAAAAATATTATTTGATTTTGGAAATAGACTGGAAATATCCACATTGACTATATATTAATTAAGGAAAGAAGGAAATTTAGATCAAATAATTAGAGAGAAACTCAATAATATGGTTATGAATAAAAGGTGGGGAAAGATATGTTCCCTATTGGTGCCTATGATATTAATATAGAAACGTAATTTGAAAATATTTCTCATGTTATTCCTATTTTTCAGATAACCTAAACTAATTTTATAAGTGCGTGAAAACTAAAATTTTAGGATGAAATACATTCAAGGGGGAATATGACACGCTATGATTTTAATATATATATATATATATATATTTAATTAAAAGATAATTTTTTCAATGGCTTGATTCACTTGCAACATTGAAAAATAAATTAATTGTGCAATATTACATGACTCTAAAATTTTATCCATTTAATTTTTGGGTAAATATTTAGCAAACTAAATTCTGTAATATATATTAAAATATAAATAAATATATATTTTATTTTCATTACTAATGAATTTCTAAAATTCAATTTGTATAGATAAATAATAAATAGAAACAATTTATGTGTAAAAATATATTTCCAAAAAAATATTCCTTCATGCATCATGATGTTTATTATATAATAGTAAAATATGGATTGAAGGGAAATTATTGATAATATATATATATATATATTAAAATAAATTTACATCCATCCATTATATATTTCTAGGTAAGTAATAAATTTATTTTATGCTTACAAGATACTTTTTTATTAAAATTATTTTATGTTTTATATGTGACTATATTAAAATCAATTTTTATCAATTTTATAAATTAAATAATATATAATTATTTTAATATTTTTAAAAATAATTTTCAAAATAGGAATTAGGTTTAGTTTTATTTTTATGCATAAAATGATGTTATGAAGGTAAATATTAGTTACCACGAACAAAAATTTATATATCTAGGAATGATATATTTCTAAATACATTTCATTTAAATTAAATCGATTTATATTAAAATAAAATCTTTAAAAATATTTTCAAATATATATAAAAATAAATTAACAGTAATTTAATTGGAAATAAATGTTAAATAATATTAAAGACACTTAATAATTAAAATGACATTTCTTTTGAACAAATTGTTTTCTAAAACATTAAATTTGTTAGTTTAAAAGTTAAATTTCTTATGTTTTGAAACATAATTTGGTTAAATTGATTCCAAATTGGGATTTTTCTTCTATAATTTTATGAATAATGTTTATAATATACTATTAAAGATAAATTAATAATCGTGACTAATATTTAATCAATTTTAAGAACTGTTAAAATGGGTAATCTAGTGTGGGGAAAATTTTACTCAATCAATTTTAATATTAAAACATATATAATACCTTTTTTAGTTTTGAAATTATTGAATATAATTCTTACCAGAATTTACCCACTTAACTCTTATGAAATTCATATATTTACCCTTATATAACATTCTTTTGGAATTATTTCCCCCTCCTTTACACCTATAAAAAGAGATCATTTCTACACAATTAAATCCACAGCTGAATTTATCAATTCCTATGAAAATATTTCAAATATTATTATTCAATAACCCTTATACACATTCAGTATCAACTAGCCTCAAAAAAGTTCCTCAATAACATCATTTCAAAAGGATACATCATAAGAATATCTAAAATCTCAATGTAACTATTCCTTGCCATTTTCCATAATTTCTTTATAATTCCCACACAACCTTATCACAAATATTATTTGAAAAATTATTTAATTTAATATTTATAAATAATATTTGTAAATATTATTATATTTATGTTATAACCATTATATATTCTCTTCCTACCAAAAAAAATGGAAAATGTTGCTCATGTGCATCTGTAGAAAAATGCTGCAATGAACAACACATTTCATTTTTCATCACAAAACAACATGGATGGTTATATAAATGAGGTTAGTAAATATAAATGATATTTTGGTCTGGATTTATATTCAATCTATATAAATTATGTATTATGTGATTAATATTATCAATAAATAATCATTGTAAAACATAATACCTAAAACAAACATACCTAAAGGAAAGGTGATTTATGTATAGGTTACTGTTTCTGATGATTTTGTCGGGGTGTACAAATCCGTCTGTCGGGGATGCACAACTTTTTCCCTGAATTCATGCTTTATAAAGACGGGCGGAATCTGTCACATGTTCAAAGATGTTTGATCCTTGATTGAAATGGGGTGATGGGATGTCGGTTCCTCCTTCTGTGGATTCCTCCCCAGAACATGTTACCTCGTCTGGGTCTCCCTTAAATATTATGTCATGGTATGTGAATCTCATTCTTAGTGTCGTATCTTTGGGGATGACAGTTAGTTACACTACTTCCACCAAGAAATTCCATCGGGACTTGACATGGAAGAAACCTTCAGTCAGAGTAGATGACAACATCGGGTATGTCGGGGCATCTCTGGATGTGTGGACATTGGGGAACCTATATTCTACCTCAAAAGAGGGAATATCAAGGGTTCTGAACTCGAGGCATCCCACATTATTCATGGGGTATCTTATTCTATAGGCATGTCTCTGAGGTTTTGATTAGTCAATGGAATATAATAATATTCATTGTTAATTTATATAGTTTTCACGTGATATGTCATTCCTAAATACCATTTTAGTGCATTTTACACTTTGAACATCATTTCACATCATGATTGCAATTTTTTCTTAAAATGCACTATTACATGGTACATTTGTGATCACAATTTACAATAGTAAATTGTCTTGATTTTAATTTCATATTTAATTTTCAGGTTTTTCATTGCATTGGGAACAATTCATACATCTGGTTCACTTGAAGATTCAATTTGGAAGACCCCCAAAATGGGCTTTGAACAAACCACATTCTAGGTGAAGTGAGCTGGACAGCAGCCCATTAAACGTACTATAGAGGCCATTATTCAATCCCAAAGTGCCACAACATTTATCTTGAAATAGAAGAAATAATGGTAAACATTTCATTCAATAGTGGCCAAGGATAATTCTAAATTTTTAATGGAGTTCCAGGTGGCCCAAGCTAAAGATACAATTCAGGGCCAGATTCCAAGGCCAAGAAAAATAGCCCACCAATTAAATCATATCTCGCGAACGACATATCATTTTTGGCTGAAGGTTTACATACTATTAGGGGACATCCGGGGATTAATTTATGTCTTCTATAGACCACTCCAATTTTGCCTTCTAGAAGCTTATTTCGGTCCATCATTTTGGAAGATGCATGCTGGCTCCCACTTTGAGGAAAGAGTTGAAAAGTATCCTATGCATTTAATGTCCACCCACCTTTCCCAACCAAAATTAATTCAAGTAACATTGGATGATGGGGGCTCTGCCAAGGACTTCCAAAAGTTATATTTAAGGCAGTATTAATGGATGATTTAGGGATCTTGGAGTTTTACTTTCATTGTAATGTTGTTATGCCAAATTGCCTTTGTAATGTTCTTCTTTCACATGTAAGTTGTTTGAATCGCCTTAGTTTTCAAAAAAAAAGTTCTTCTTCTTCTATTTTTATAATATTCTACTTTTCACATTGATACCATTTCCCCAAGATGTGATCTTATTCACACCAACACTTTTTAATTTATTCACACAACGGTGGAGTGATCATTTCATTGTTTAATTTTTTTTCTTCTTCAATTCCACCCCTATGAGTTTGCTTTCCGCTTCCTTTGAGATCATAGAATCAATGGAGGGTTAAAACCTTATGGGTTGGTTCTAGGGAGTTTCATGGGGTAGATTTGATGTTATTTTATGATCTAAAAATCTGTAATCATTTAATTAATTTATGATTTCCATTTGATGATTATTTTCTTCTTCATCTTCGCCAACTCTAACAATGACACATTTCGAGTGCTAGTACGATCAAATTCCTTGGACTGATCATTAAATTGATCCTCTAAGTGCATTTGTCATTAGACTTGAAATTGTTTAGGTATTAAATTGGTGAATGATTTTGATGAATTATATCATTTTTTGGATACGTCTTGAATTAGTGAAACGAACGTTATAAGAAAATAAATACATCCAATCTAACCCTAGTAACAACTTAGGATCAACTCATATCCATTAATTATTTTAGACTAAGTAATTGTATGTTTTAATTTATTTTATTTAAATTAAATCAGTAGTTATTCAAATCATGTCAATCCAAATAGTTGGCCACTCCATAGCCAAATCCATCCAAAATCAGAGTGTCTATAGGTTTCTTCTTCGATCCCGGTGGATTCGACCCCTACCTGTACTACAACGACCGCATACCTGTAGGGTAAATTTGGGCACAACCAAACTTTGGTGACATTTCTGGGGACCCAAGTATGTTACCCTAGAAAATACCATCCTTTTCTCACCACACGTTCTCTATTCTCACCCCCATCTCTCTTATCATTTCCCCCTTTCTGTTTGTGTGTGTCCTGAGAATCTAGAATCCAACTTTCTGTCATCTCTAATGGAGTATCCCCCAAATCACCATGTCATGAAATAATGTTCTAATAAAATGGGAATTCAATATTGGGAAGCCCCTAAATTATAATATTTTGTCAATCAACCCTTGAATGATTACCCCGCACCCGATGAGACATACAATCAATGGGATAATAAATGTTTAAATGATCAATTTCCTTCCCTCTCAAAGATGATTAAAGAGTCCATTATTAGTGAATTCCATAATGTTAAACATCCCATACTATCTAGTCCTATATAATTTCTTGAACAATTGTGTAATAAAATAGAGATAATTAATTTTGAGGTTTTATCTTTGAGTTTAGAACTACAAAACATTAAAACGTGTGAAGAACCCACTTTAGAGTCTGCGAAATCAGAGTTAGATAATGAAGTGAATTGATCAAGTAATGTTGAAAGTCAAGATGAAGAGTGTTTAAATCAGGAGGAAATTGATATTTTGAATTAAAAAGATAATAACTTGACATCAGGGATTAAGTTTCCTGAACATGGCTCCATTAGTGATTTTTTATGACCACCGATCACTGAACCACTAGAAGAAATCCAAAACATTGATCTCAAACCCACTCCTAGAATTTAAATGGAAACTTTTGGGGATGAATCTTATTTTTACAAGGAACCTATTCATTCTAAAAATTTTGTAGAAGAAACTGATATTGATTCAAATTAACAATCTGCTTCAAGAAAATTCAATCAACCCAAACTCAAAATAATTGTCCTTCCTTCCCCACTCGAGTATCCCATCATTTTTCACAATAACGAGCTTGGGGTTTTCATTCATTCATCTCATGAAACCCAAAAATGGGTTTGATCTTTGATTTATTAGGAAATACTAAAGAATAAAAAAGATCAACCATTTCTGATACTCATTGGATTTTTCCATTCATTTTAGAAAATAGGATTGTTCATGAATAAAATCCAAAACCTTCTTACCAATCTCAAGGGAGACTCATTCTCAATCAAGTTGATATAGAGAAATATGATATCATTAAAAAATATTATGTTGTAATTGGATAAGTTGGGGGGTTTAAGTCGAGCTAATGACTTTAAATTACGCGCGGCATGAGAGGAAACCCTTGGTTTTCATGTTTCCAATCATTATGAATCATTTTTTTCATTTATATTTTTTTTAAAAAAAATTATGTTGTTAACCTATTCTTCTTTTATGAGTTAGGATGGGTATGAAATGGGAGCACCGTATTCATCTATGTCATGCAGTGTGATCTCAGAGCAATGCCTTACCCTGAAATTTAAAATAACACAATGTATCCTCAGTTTATTTTATTTCATTTTATGGTTTTGTAGGTATTTAAAAAAATAGACTGATGGAATATTCTTCTTTTGTGAGTAATGATGGGTATGAAAATGGAGCACCGTATTCATCAGTGTCACGTGGTGTGATCCCTGAGTAATACCTTACCCTGAAATTTAAAAAAAGACAATGTATCATTAGTTTGATTTAAAAACAAATACAGAAAAACAGGGAAAACCATAAAAATGATGAAACCTGGAATAAAATAAATCATTGTGTTGTTTTTTTTGTCTGTATTGTTCCTATTTTTATGGTTCAGGGACTATTTTGGGTGATACATGTTCAATCAAGGAGGTGCCTCCATTCCCCAAGAGATCAAAGGAGTAATCTGGATCATCATGAACTTCAACTTAAAAAACCAGGTGAATTTGTTCCGTGTTTATCATTTTCAATTTCCTCTTTGAACTCCTCTCCTACCCCCCTTCTAGCTTTTCATTTCATTAAACACTATGGATATTGTTATTCTATGTTGGGGGTAGATAAAAAAATAAATTTGATTTTGTGTGCAAACAAGTTGTGTGGAAGGAAACATTTCATTAACCTTGAACATGATAACACACATTGCAAACTCTGAAATTGGATATCAAATAATTTTTCATGCCTTGATTCTAATTTTAATGCAATTTTATGTTCATATGCATAGATTTTAGAAAGTGAGATTTTCCAATGTTATTTTTACCGTTTATATTTTCATCCATTTAATAAAAAAACACAATGCATGTCCTCTAGATTGTGGGGTTTTAGTTTGAGTTCATGGGGACCCATAATAAATAGCATAGGTTTGGTGATCATTTTAGTTTTAATATGAGTATTCAAAAAAAAAATCAATTTGTGCGTAGAGCTATGAAATGACCTAATGCATGGCTTTTGGCACTTGGGGATCGCGACTTCATAGTTGTCTAGCCTAGAGTTGGGCATTTTATCTCTATTTTTGTTCATATGATTTTTTTTTGATTGAGTTAACTCGAGACGATTCCTGAGTATGTGAGCTTCACATGGTGCCCTATGTTCTTTAAGCCTAGGAGTCATCATCAAAGTGTTGCTACATGGGTTGACTTGATTGAGTTCAATTTCAATTACCATGGAAAAATTGAAAAAAAAACAAAATAAATCAAAATAAATCAAAATAAATGAAAA
The DNA here is from genome assembly GCA_963277665.1 of Viscum album. Classification (NCBI taxonomy): domain Eukaryota; kingdom Viridiplantae; phylum Streptophyta; class Magnoliopsida; order Santalales; family Viscaceae; genus Viscum; species Viscum album. The sequence continues at coordinate 2,007,024,411 of OY728148.1, read as the reverse complement.
AAAAGAAAAAGAAAAAAATTGAATACTCATCCTAATATTAAAATCTCATTCCTCCAAGCTCTTCCATCCTTTCTAGCATTGAATGATAATGAACACCCATGTCTATTGTGATGAACAACACTTCATCATGCTTAATTGAAATTGGATGAAATGTGGTGATGAATTTGAACAAAGGAGTGGTCTTGGGATTGGGTTATGAATCTATACATATATTTTTTAAAATGATTTTTATGGGTTTCATAATTTTTTGGTAAGAGTTCTTTGGGTGAGCAATGTGTATTAAAATGTTATTGGAAAAGGTCATTCAAATTTCATGTTTGTGAGATATATTTTTCTCAGGACTAGCAATACTCAAGTTGGGGGTGTGATTAGTCCCTGGAATAGGCTAATATTCATTGCTAATTTATATATTTTTTATGTGATGTGTCATTCATAAATACCATTTTAGTTCATTTTACATTTTGAACATCCTTTCACATCATGATTGCAATTCTTTCTTAAAATGCACTATTACATGGTACATTTGTGAGCAAAATTTACAATATTCAATTGTCTTGATTTTAATTTCATATTTAATTTTCAGGTTTTTCATTACATTGGGAACAATTCATACTTATGGTGCACTTGATGATTCAATTTGGAAGACCACCAATGTGGGATTTGAACAAACGACATTCTGGGCAAAGTGTACTAGAAAATAGCCCATGAAACATACTGTAGAGGCCATGATTCAAGCCCGAAGAGTCTTAAAATTTAACTTGAGATAAAATACATCATGGGGAACATTTCATTCAATAGTGTCTCGGGCTAATTCGAATGTTTTAATAGAGTTCCAGGTGGCCCAATTTGAAGATGCAACTCTGGGCCAGATTCTACGGCCCAGAAAAACAGCCCACCATTTAAATCATATCTCGCGAAATGCATATCATTTTGGGTGGAACGTTTACATACTGTTAGGGAAAATATAGGGATTCATTTATGTATTCTATGTACCACTCCAATCCAACCTTCTAGAAGTTGATTTCGGCGCTACTTTTTCATAGATGCATGTTGGCTCCCACTTCGAGGAAAGAGTTGAAAAGTCTCCTATGCATTTAATGTCCGCCCACCTTTCCCCACCAAAATTAATTAAAGGCACATGGGATGATGGGGGATCATCCAAGGACTTCCAAAAGGCATATTTAAGGTAGTGTAAATGGAGGATTTAGGGATATTGTAGTTTTACTTTCATTGTAATGTTGTAATGCCAGATTTCTTTTTTAACGTTCATCTTTCACATGTAAGTTGTTTGAATCACCTCAGTTTTCAATAAAAGTTATTTTTCGTCTCTTTTTCTGTTATTATTATTTTCACATTGATACTGTTTCCCCATGATGTGATCTTATTCACACCAACACTTGTTAATTTATTCACACAACGGTGGAGTGATCATTTCATTCTTTTATTTTTTTCTTCTTCAATTCTGCACCTATGAGTGTGCTTCCCGCTTCCTTTGAGATCATAGAATAAATGGAGGGTCAAAACCCTTATGGGTTGGTCCTAGGGGGTTTCATGGGGAATATTGGATGTTATTTTATGATCTAAAATTATATAATAATTTCATTAATTTAAAATTTCCATTTTATGATTATTTTCTTCTTCATCTTCGCCAACTTTAACAATGACAAATTTCGACTGCTAATACAATCAAATTCGTTGGAGTGATCATTAAATTTATACTCTATGTGCATTTGTGATTATCCTTGAAAATTTTTAGGTATTAAATTGGTGGATTATTTTGAGTAGTTATTTCATTTTGTGGATACATCTTGAATTAGTGAAACGAACGTTATAATAAAATAAATATATCCAATCTAACCCTAGTTACAACTTCGGATAAACTAATCTCAATTAATTGTTTTAGACTAAATAATTGTATGTTTTAATTTATTTTCTTTAAATTAAATAAGTAGTTATTCAAATAAAATCAATCCAAATAGTTGGCCACTCCATTGCCAAATCCTTCCAAAATCAGAGTGTCTCTAGGTATCTTCTTCGGTCCCTATGGATTCGACCCCTACCTGTACTACAACGAATGCATACCTGTAGGGTAAATTTGGGCACAACCAGGTTTTCCTCAAATTCCCATGTTTAACAAAGTGTATTCCACAAGTTTATTTTTTTAAGGATTTGGTTATGAAAAAGGCATGACTTCCGAGGTTTTCCTCCAGCATCTCATGTTTAACACGAGGTAGGTCATGAGTTTAACATCTTGCTGTCACGAACCAACCCAAGTCGACCCTGAACCGGACACCCAGGTCACCTGAGCCGGCCCGCGACATGGCCTCAAGCGCGTCTCCCCTTACGCCAGAGGTTGCCTACTAGCGGCGAGGGTGTAAGGTAAGTCAGGGGGGAGACTATACCCTCTTATCAAAGTGGAACAAAGGGACCAAAAATACAGCAACGGAAGTAGTGTAAATAATAATAAGAAAACAGCGGAAAACATTTTTCATTTATAAGGTTTGAATAAATTTGGCGAACGATAGTTTATAGAAGAGATGCATGCATGACATGCTAATGATACAATGAAAGCATTAAATCACGCGACATACTTACACATCAACGCAGAAGTAAATGAACAAAAGTCTCAAGCCCCGAGGGCGATCTCCGTGAGCATCTCGAGCCCCAACTCGGTCCTTTTCTCCTAACTCCAAGTACAAGAAACAACAACAACAAGGTCCTACAACCAAATGGAATCTACTCGGGTACCCCAGTGCAACGGCGGCCCGAGTAGGGTGTGAGATATATATCTCAGTAGGCCGGAACCACCGGGGTCTAGCCCACTCTAGACCCTGAAATATAATTAAACAAAGTGCTGGTATTTTCGAACAATGATGACACAATGCAAACAATAAACGCCCGTCCAGGTTCCAGAAAGGACACCTGGCGGAACTACCTGCTTCGGCCCATGGCCGGGACGAAAACCTGTTTAAAACAACACAAGTAAATTTGGTTCAAGCATAAAAACTCTTTTTATCATTTTGCTCACTTACTCTATTTATTCACTTATCATTTCAACTCAGACTAGAAATCCACTTATTCTTACCTTTCTTTATTTGATCACAATTCACTCGGGTTTTACCCAAATCTCTTATTATTTTCATAAATCATCATTATCATTCGTTCGGTGTAGATCGTCAGGTCTAACACCCTGTATCACATTTGGTGTAGATCACCATGTCTAACACCTCAATAATTGTTCGGCGTAGATCGTCATGTCTAACACCCCGTGTCACATTTGGTGTAGATCGCCATGTCTAACACCTTATATCACAAGCATGGATAAGTATTGGGATGGAACGCCATGTCCAAACCCAGATTTTAAGTCGATCTAGAACGCCATGTCTAGGAACCAAAATCTCATTCACTGTAGATCATCATGTCTAACACCCAATATCACAAGCTTGGATAACCATTGGGGAGGAACGCCATGTCCAAACCCAGATTTTAAGTCGATCTAGAACTCCATGTCTAGGACCCAAAATCTCATTCATTTATCACTTAATTAATCAATCGACACAATTCTCATTTCATGATTAAACCTTCAAGTTCAGTTATCCAAATAAAATATCAACTTTTTATAATCAATTCTCATAATTAACTACCCTTGTTCAACATTCTGGAACTTGCACGAGCAATAGAAGGTAAACAAAAGCACATGGCACCAACATGCCTCTATGTTAGGTGATTAATGACATTAAATGGTACAAGTACAAGCATGTCATTTATCAAGTATAATTTCAAGCATAAAGAGTCATAAGACTTTTAAGTAAGCAATCACAAAAAAAGGAAATATAATACTACACGTTTATTTTGAAGGAAGCTCACCTCTATTGGAGGAGTTTTATTAGAAAACATGTCATTACTTTATCAAACAATTCATTTAGTGATATTTAGCATTTACTTAAAAACTCATTCAACACATAGCACAGTTAAGAAGCCACACAATAAAGAAGGAAATAATGAAATTCTATTGCTACATTTTTATATTGAAGGCAGCGCACCTCGAAAGAGGGGTTTTATTATTAAATCGTTAGTTTAGTGACCAAACATCCTCTTTTATCTTATTCCTGCAATTCACACGATTCGCACAGAAGCATTTAATTGGAACTAAACTTGCATAATTAAAATACTAAGTGCAATATTAAACTCACTATTACTTTACTTAAATTAAAAGGGCAAGGAGAGGGACCCTACCTCAAGGTGGATCCATTCGTCCACTCCGGCTCTTGGCGCTTTCTAACTAAAGCTATCGCAGCTGCTCCCCCACGAAGCATATGTGATTTCACATACGTATAAGGACACCTAGCCTCTATGCACACGCTCCGCATGGCCATGAGCGTGCGCAAGAGGATCCTTACACATATGCTTATACACATAAGCCTATCTCCACTCACCTGCACAGGCACTTTTTATATATGTAATGGGGACAACTAGCCCCGTATGTGTGTATATTCGCTGCCATGGACAAATATACGCACGCCGAGGGAACCCACGTACATATAAATACGTACCTATGCCTGCACAGGTGAGTCGCCTAAACTCCGGAAACCCGAAAACATACTGAAAACTCCAACGCACTATAAGACAACCACTACGAACCTTAAGACACAAAGATAAACCAATTTAAGTGAGGCAAGACCAACCAACGGTATTAAATCCTTACCTCGGGTGTTGGCGACAAACCAAAACGAAGGCGAACCCACACCGCAAGCTCAACGCACTGCCAAAAACAAACCAGGGACTCATAAACATCAAAAGCCCCAAATTTAACAAGTGCAAAACAAGGGGAAAGGTGAAAACCTCACCCCGAAACCATTCCAAAACTCGAACGGACTAAACCAAACCAACCAGGAACCTCTAAAACAACCTGATAAATTAATTCAGAGGCTACGAAAACCAAAAACCGGTAGAAACATTACCTCGGAAACCAACCGGCGGACCGAAATCACCGCAAACCACCTCGCCTTCGGCGGCGGACACCAAACGCGCACCCACGATGTCCCGAGAGACCTTCCGCATAACCCTAGAGCAAGCGAAACAAGAAAAAGGAACAAAATCAAAACTAACCCCAACCTAGGGTTCGGCCGAACCTCACCGGGCGCCGATTAGGTCGAAAAGAAGCCGGAAACAGGGAGGAGAAGGGAGGGACGGACTCACCATGGTGATTCGGCGAGTGAAATCGCCAAAAACCGGGAGAAAACGGGGGAAGGAGGCGGCGTCATGGAGGGGGGGTCGCGCGCGGCTCGCCCGGGAAGAAGGGAAGGGGGTGTCGCGGGGTTCTGCCGAGCGGGGGGTGAGGGAGAGATTGGTTTTAGGTTTTTTTTCTTTTTAATTTATTTTATTTCCATTTATTTTAATTTTAAACAAAAACTAAAACGCACCCACCCGAACGGTTTTACCCGCACCGCCTGAAACACCGCGTGCAGCCCGCGCGCCTGCTACCGGATGCCCGGGGTACCCCGCACGGCTAACCCGCACAGTTAAACCTACCACGCGGGGTCCGATATCGCCGCTTAAAACGGCTCCAGAACTCGGGACCTCGTTCCGAAGATCAGTTTTTAAAACCGACCCGCTGATAAAAGAAAAGTTCAAAAACCTTCGCATTTTATCCGCTCAAAAAAAATGGTTCGTTACAAACTACCCACCAAAACAAACTTCTCGTCCCCGAGAAGCCTTCGGAAAACAACGAAAACATCGCCCGACCTACAAGGGTCATGAAGTTGCATTCAACCGGTCACATTGTGTTTCCAATGCCCAATGAACCTTTAAGCATTTTCTAAGAAACTGCACTTAAGACTTTACAACTCGAGCCAACGCTCACATTACAACTGAAACATCAAAGCAGAGCTTACATCCGAGGCCATTATAGGGGCCTCAACCCATGAAAACGATTGAATCACGATCGACCAACTAAAATTGGTCACGCAAGATTTCCTCGAAAGACATCGCCGACCCGAGATTCACAGTCGACCTTAACCCGACGGCATACTTTTAAAACTGTTCTGTTATCAACTACGCGTACACCGAAGTCCTTACACGACCTTTGGTGACATTCGCAAGTCAAGCCATCACAAGACTATTATAAAACAATCGTGCCTCAGCACGAATCGTAACTCCAAGAAACCATGCATCCCACACACAACCAGAGGGAGATTACGAAACAAACCAACAACTTTTAAAATTTAGCGTGGCGTATAACCGACACTATCTTAGTGTATCCAAGACAACGTCAAGATGGGGGACATGCTCGTCTCATCCAGCATAGTACACTAAGATTAAACCAAGGTCGCTGAGAAGATCAATCGGACCAAACTCTGATGCCTATACCACCCGAGGCATTCGTATTCGTCCAAGCTTAACCACTGGAACTCTCCCCGCACTAACGGAGTTTCTAAAGGGTTGCGCACACAGCCAACCTTATCAAATTCGTGCTGGCAAACAAGCACTGACATGTAAATCGAAACACATGTGGCACTACCCACCTTAGGAGTGTCCATGTCGTCGTAAGAACTTGCCGCTCACCGGCGCGCTATTTTTGAAAAACTTTAACGCATGGGTGGCGTTCCTCGAACTACGATCACCACATCACAAGCTCACACTGAAAACAAGGCAACTCAAGCTCTAAGGGTACTACCTAGCACGGGCTAGTCCCTTACGAAGCACACACGTCGACCCAAACTCTTGGTCACGCAAAACAAGGATTACTAGGCTCGAAAACCCCTTTCCATTTTATCCACTTCATTACTTCTTTTCAACCTTTAAAACATTTAAAGAATTTTAATCAACCCAAAATTACTATTTCAAAACTAATTACTTGGTTTTCAGACAATGCCCCATGGAAAAACAGACAAGCTATAACCAACTTCCTCTAAAAAAAATTAACACATAATGTTATCCAAGCATAAACAGGTAATTTAGCATCTAAATTCCTTTTTAACAAAGAGGTGACCCCGAGGGTCCCATTTATTCAATTCGGGTTCTTCAAAAGCAACCACATATCAGTTCATTCCATAAGGACGTGCCCCAACTGACCTCCTCGGGTCTAGTTGAGCATGTTTAAAAGCACACCAAACTATCTCAATCAAAACGCAATAGTTTTACATTAATAATCATTTTCAAACACACTATGGTCTAACAAGATTCAGTCCCATGGGTGGCCACCTACCAATCAATAAGGCGCCCATACACCTTACCGTTGGCATTTGGCTCCCAGTTATCAAATAAATTTTTGTTTTTCATTTAACATTTTAACTTAGCAGCCCTCTTTTAATGGTTTGAAACCACAGTTTACTCTTTTTCCCAATTATAAAGCGCCCATACACCTTACAATGGAAAACTGGCTCCGTCGTAATCGCAACCAACAAATTCAGCCAAAGCAACCAAGCTTTTACTAGCAAGCTAACAAGCCACTACAAACAGCTAACACAAGGCAACAAGCTAACAAGGTGAAATCACTAAAACATGCTATAACACAGAGCATAACACACAAGAAAGATAGAAAACATGACATGTTATCACCCAAACATGTTAATTATCACCGAAATATGCTTTCTAAAGAGACGTGCTAAATAAATCCAGACATGACATATTTCCAAGGCACACAATCAAAATCAGCAGGCATCCTACTAATGCAACTACATGGCATGGCACATATGCATGACATGTGAATCTATAAGTGTCTAATATGATGCATGCAAATGCAATTTTCTGGCCATATCGGGTCAAGAAAAATTTTTAAAACCTCTTCATAAACAAATAAACAGTGGAAAGTACAACATTCACCCAATGTAAAATCACATCAACTGTAATAGCAAACAACATGAACATCAATTCCCAGCCCTGGACACTTGGTCATTTCCCGTACATGGGGTGATCCGTCCCAAGCACGGCTATTAACCCAAGCACCGACACATTCCTAGTCTCCTGTCTACCAATCCCGAAACAGTAAGACAATGAAAAGAAAGAATCCTTCCTCTGATACCATTTTGTCACGAACCAACCCAGGTCGACCCTGAACTGGACACCCAGGTCACCTGAGCCGGCCCGCGACATGGCCTCAAGCGCGTCTCCCCTTACGCCAGAGGTTGCCGACTAGCGGCGAGGGTGTAAGGTAAGTCAGGGGGGGGGGAGACTATACCCTCTTATCAAAGTGGAACAAAGGGACCAAAAATACAGCAACAGAAGTAGTGTAAATAATAATAAGAAAACAGCGGAAAACATTTTTCATTTATAAGGTTTGAATAAATTTGGCGAACGGCAGTTTATATAAGAGATGCATGCATGACATGCTAATGATACAATGAAAGCATTAAATAACGTGACATACTTACACATCAACGCAGAAGTAAATGAACAAAAGTCTCAAGCCCCGAGGGTGATCTCCATGAGCATCCCGAGCCCCAACTCGGTCCTTTGCTCCTAACTCTATGTACAAGAAACAGCAACAACAAGGTCCTGCAACCAAATGGAATCTACTCGGGTACCCCAGTGCAATGGCGGCCCGAGTAGGGTGTGAGATATATATCTCAGTAGGCCGGAACCACCGGGGTCTAGCCCACTCTAGACCCTGAAATATAATTAAACAAAGTGCTGGTATTTTCGAACAATAACAACACAATGCAAACAATAAACGCCCATCCAGGTTCTAGAAAGGACACCTGGCGGCACTACCTGCTTCGGCCCATGGACGGGATGAAAACCGGTTTAAAACAACACAAGTAAATTTGGTTCAAGCATAAAAACACTTTTTATCATTTTTCTCACTTACTATATTTATTCACTTATCATTTCAACTCAGACTGGAAATCCACTTATTCTTACCTTTCTTTATTTGATCACAATTCACTCGGGTTTTACCCACATCTCTCATTATTTTCATAAATCATCATTATCATTCGTTCGGTGTAGATTGTCAGGTCTAACACCCCGTATCACATTTGGTGTAGATCACCATGTCTAACACCTCAATAATCGTTCGGCGTAGATCGTCATGTCTAACACCCCGTGTCACATTTGGTGTAGATCGCCATGTCTAACACCTTATATCACAAGCTTGGATAAGTATTGGGAAGGAACTCCATGTCCAAACCCAGATTTTAAGTCGATCTAGAACGCCATGTCTAGGACCCAAAATCTCATTCAGTGTAGATCGTCATGTCTAACACCCTATATCACAAGCTTGGATAACCATTGGGGAGGAACGCCATGTCCAAACCCAGATTTTAAGTCGATCTAGAACGCCATGTCTAGGACCCAAAATCTCATTCATTTATCACTTAATTAATCAATCGACACAATTCTCATTTCATGATTAAACCTTCACGTTCAGTTATCCAAATCAAATACCAACTTTTTATAATCAATTCTAATAATTAACTATCCTTGTTCAACATTCTGGAACTTGCACGAGCAATAGAAGGTAAACAAAAGCACATGGCACCAACATGCCTCTATGTTAGGTGATTAATGACATTAAATGGTACAAGTACAAGCATGTCATTTATCAAGTATAATTTCAAGCATAAAGAGTCATAAGACTTTTAAGCAAGCAATCACAAAAAAAAAGGAAATCTAATACTACACGTTTATTTTGAAGGCAGCTCACCTCTATTGGAGGAGTTTTATTAGAAAACATGTCATTACATTATCAAACAATTCATTTAGTGATATTTAGAATTTACTTTAAAACTCATTCAACACTTAGCATAGTTAAGAAGCCACACAATAAAGAGGGAAATAATGAAATTCTATTGCTACATTTTTATATTGAAGGCAGCGCACCTCGAAAGAGGGGTTTTATTATTAAATCGTTAGTTTAGTGACCAAACAACCTCTTTTATCTTATTCCTGCAATTCACACGATTCGCACAGAAGCATTTAATTGGAACTAAACTTGCATAATTAAAATACTAAGTGCAATATTAAACTCACTATTACTTTACTTAAATTAAAAGGGCAAGGAGAGGGACCCTACCTCAAGGTGGATCCATCCGTCCACTCCGGCTCTTGGCGCTTTCTAACTAAAGCTATCGTAGCTGCTCCCCCATGAAGCATATGTGATTTCACATACGTATAAGGACACCTAGCCTCTATGCACACGCTCGGCATGGCCATGAGCGTGCGCAAGAGGATCCTTACACATATGCTTATACACATAAGCCTGTCTCCACTCACCTACACAGGCACTTTTTATATATGTAATGGGGACAACTAGCCCCGTACGTGTGTATATTCGCTGCCATGGACAAATATACGCACGCCGAGGGAACCCACGTACATATAAATACGTACCTATGCCTGCGCAGGTGAGTCGCCTAAACTCCGGCAACCCGAAAACATACTGAAACCTCCAACGCACTATAAGACAACCACTACGAACCTTAAGACACAAAGATAACCCAATTTAAGTGAGGCAAGACCAACCAACGGTATTAAATCCTTACCTCGGGTGTTGGCGACAAACCAAAACGAAGGCGAACCCACACCGCAAGCTCAACGCACTGCCAAAAACAAACCAGGGACTCATAAACATCAAAAGCCCCAAATTTAACAAATGCAAAACAAGGGGAAAGGTGAAAACCTCACCCCGAAACCATTCCAAAACTCGAACGGACTAAACCAAACCAACCAGGAACCTCGAAAACAACCTGATAAATTAATTCAGAGGCTGCGAAAACCAAAAACCGGTAGAAACATTACCTTGGAAACCAACCGGCGGACCGAAATCACCGCAAACCGCCTCGCCTTCGGCAGCGGACACCAAACGCGCACCCATGATGTCCCGAGAGACCTTCCGCATAACCCTAGAGAAAGCGAAACAAGAAAAAGGAACAAAATCAAAACTAACCCCAACCTAGGGTTCGGCCGAACCTCACCGGGCGCCGATTAGGTCGAAAAGAAACCGGAAACAGGGAGGAGAAGGGAGGGAAGGACTCACCATGGTGATTCGGCGAGTGAAATCGCCAAAAACCGGGAGAAAACGGGGGAAGGAGGCGGCGTCGTGGAGGGGGGGTCGTGCGCTGCTCGCCGGGGAAGAAGGGAGGGGGGTGGCGCGGGGTTCTGCCGAGCGGGGGGTGAGGGAGAGATAGGTTTTTGGTTTTTTTTTCTTTTTTTTCTTTTTAATTTATTTTATTTCCATTTATTTTAATTTTAAACAAAAACTAAAACGCACCCACCCAAACGGTTTTACCCGCACCGCCGGAAACACCGCGTGCAGCCCGCGCGCCTGCTACCGGATGCCCGGGGTACCCCACACGGCTAACCCGCACGGTTAAACCAACTGCACGTGCTCCGATATCACCGCTTAAAATGGCTCCAGAACTCGGGACCTCGTTCCGAAGATCAGTTTTTAAAACCGACCCGCTGACAAAAGAAAAGGTCAAAAACCATAGCATTTTATCCTCTCAAAAACAAATGGTTTGTTACATTGCAGAGATAGATCAGACTGGTGAGAATATAGGCTAGAGTCGATCAGATGGGTGCAACCCTTGGAGGGAACACTAATGTCAGAGATAATTCATGGTCAGTTATCTAGTTACAGCTAGGGGTAGTGAAGAGGTGAATTTTCATGATCTCACCAGGATGTGTTGGCCCAGTTAAGAATCATAATGGATAATGGGTGGTCATGTAAAGTGGATAGATAATGCGATGGAGTCGACTCATTGGTGATGGTGATGTTGGGCTTGACCCTCGAAGAGACCTCAAACGTATCCACATGGTAGGGAATTGAATTACACGTAGTTGATGATGGGGTATGAGTTTGGGGTGTGCATAGAGGACAATGACCTGATGATTTTCTGGGTCTTCAGTGTGGTTAGAAGCTTGAAGATGGTCAGACACCACTGGGATGGACCAAATATATGGGTCCCAATAGAAGGTACGACAACGTCTTACTGTTGGGTTTGGGTTGATAATGGATTACCACTGAATGGGGTTCACAACGACTTGCCGCTATGTGAGGTTCAAAATGGCTTACAGTTGGGTAGGGTATCATAATGGCTTAACAATTCATGAGGTTCGCAATGGATTACCATTGGGTAGGGGATAACAACGACTTACCGCTGCGTGAGATTCACAACGGCTTACCCCTAGATGGGGTTAACAACAGCTTACCGCTGGATGGGGTCACAATAGCTTACTACTGAATGGGGTTAATCCTCATGGAGGCTTCCTTGGTACCATGTCTATGAGACAAGGTGCAAACCCATGTAGTTCAGGATGGTGAATGCAGTTTAACGACGTGCATGACGAAAAGGGGGAATATTGTTTAACGTCATGCGAGAAAAAGGTGTTTTGATGTGAAGGGTGCCAGAACCAGTGTTTTTTTGTCTTGAACCTAAGGGAGGCTTCATACATACCTTACCTTGGAAGGATTCAATTTTCATGTAATTCAGGATAGGTTTTGGTGTACCGACATGAAAATGGTTGGGACCAATTAGTGTTGGGCTTGAACCTCAGGGATGCTTTCTACGAAAAATTCTTTGGAAAGGATCAAAGTCTACATAGTTCAGGATGGTGTGGTAATCGACATGAAGATGATCAGGATGAATGGGTGTTAGGATTGAACCATATGGAGGCTTCCTACGTACATTTCCTTGGCAAGGATCAAAGTCCACGTAGTTCTTAAGAGAATGGATTTAACCTCGGGGAGGTTTCCTATGTACCTTACCTAAGGAAGGATCAATTTCCAAGTAGTTTGGGATGGGTTTTGGTGAACTGACATGAAGATGGTCGGGAAAAATGGGTTTTGGGCTTGAACCTCAGGTAGGCTTCCTACGATCCTTGCCTTGTTAAGGATCTACGTCCACGTAGTTCGGGATGGGTGTGGGGATTACACTCTAGGTTGCACGGAGGATGTCATGGTCAATTATTAATCTAAGCCTAAGGGAGTCATGCTCAGTGTGAGAAAAAAGAGGCAATAGAAACTTGAGGATCACGTCACAAAAGGTGCATATGTCGGAAGAGGAGTGAGGCTTACACATGGTTTGTGGCTGAAAGTGGAAACAGGGTGTTACGCGTGGTTAGCAGCCCAAGGGAGTGGAGAGCGGTACATACACTAGAATGGAGGTCAGTGGAGAAAAAGCCCAGTGGGAGGGAGTTAGGGTAACTTAGTCCCATGTTCCCCTCTCACCTCTTAGTCTTGGTAATGGAAGAATATTGGAGGAGGATGGTTGCTACCTCCCGCAGGAAAGGCCAGAGGCTTCCACCAAGGTGGTTGACTTTTCCCTGAGGATAGACGTCACTAAAATAAAGTGGATCTGATTAAATGTTAGGAATGATATAACTATCTTGGAGTCTAGTGGGGGTATAGAATGTCTGAGATGGGACACCCCACATATAATGCACACGGAGAGGCTACAGTTTAACGTCATGTGCTGAGGACGATGGTGCTTGGTAGTTTAACTTCTTGCAGCTCGGACAAGGGTGGTTTACTCGGCACCCCTGTGACTCACATAACTGATATCCACCCAACCTTGAGGAAGGGAAGGCATGAGAAACGTCTTTGTGATGGGGTGTTATGGTGTGATCCATTGAGGTGTCCATGTTAGCATGGCTATATGAAAATTCAATAGTTGTTAGCATCCCTATGTGAAGAAGCATGAGGCGATGCAATGAAACAGGAAATACCACCCATGGGATCTAGAAATTACTTCTTGAAAACCTATAGGTCGAACATTAAAAGGAGTTGTGGAGCAAAGGACTTCCAAGGTAGAAGCCTCGTGAAGCTCTCGTGCTCCATGTAGTAGAGGGTCTTCATGAAGGGGTATTCTTCGCAATGTGTAGTGGCTTATCCTGGGCATAGGTAATTGGTGCACATGGATGGTTCTTTGTGAAGTGGAAAGGCATTCATGGAGTAGGGATTTTCAAAGAAAGGGTGCCCTGCAAGGAAAATCATTGTGAAGCAATGTGCTCCGAGAAGCACAATGACCCTACCTTAGCATGTGGATCACATGTGCATGGAGGGTAATTTTCGATGCATAAGAGCTCCGCATTGACTTGGGTCCCCTTGGGGATCCCATTCCTTCACAGAGGACTGTGGGCTCCATGATGGGAACCCCACATTTAAGGTGGGATGAATTCAAATCAAGGGAGAGGCACTTCGCGAAGCTAAAGTACTTTTAGAATCTCATGGTTCGCAAAGTATAATTTGCATTGCGATTGGAGAGATAATAAGGAAAAGGTTTGCAAGATATGTCTTTTTGGCTCGAGGGTAGCCCAATATATATAGGCAAAAAATTCCATGATGTAGGGCACACTGAGCGCAATGATGTGTGGCATTTTGTCGCAATCACAAAGCCTCCTGCCTCCTAGCTCTGTGGTGGGTTCGCAAACATCATAGGGGCATGCAGAGAATCCCGCCTCCTTGCATCATGGTGGGTTCTCAAATGTCAAAGGGGCTCGCAGAGCCTCCCGCCTCCTTGCTCTATAGTGGGTTCGCAAATGTCAAAGGGGCTCGTGAAGCCTCCCACCTCTTTACTCCGATGTGGGTTCAAAAACATCAATGGGGGCCGCAGAGCCTCCCGACTCCTTGCTCCATGGCAGGTTCACAAACTTCAAATGGTCTCATGGAGCCTCCCGCCTCTATTCTCTGTGGCATGTTCGCAGAAATAAAAGGGGGTCGTTGAGCATCCTACCTCACAGCTCCATGGTGGGTTCCCAAACATCAAAGGGGCTCGCGGATCCTGCTGCCTCCTTGCTCCGTGGCGGGTTCGCAAATGTCAATGGGGCTCATGGAGCCTCCCACCTCCTTGCTCCATGGAAGGTTGAAAAAGATAAAGGGGCTCATGGAGCCTCCCGCCTCATTTCCCCATGGTGGGTTGGAAAACATCAAAGGGGCTTGTAGGGCCCCCCACCTCCTTGCTCCAGGGCGGGATCACAAACTTCAAAGGGGCTCGGAGAGCCCCTCGCCTCCTTGATCCATGATAGGTTCACAAACATCAAAGTGGATCACGGAACCTCCCGCATCCTTAGTCCACGGTGGAGTCACAATTGTAAAAGGGGCTCCCGAAGCCTCCCCCCTCCTTTCTCCATGGTGGGTTTGCAAAATTCAAAGAGGATCGCAGAGCCTCCTGCATCCTTGCTCCGTGGTGCGTTCACAAACATCAAAGGTGATGATGGAGCCTCCCACCTTATTGCTCCGCGGTGGGTTCTCAAACATAAAAGGGTGCGTGAAACCTCCTATATCCTTTCTATATGGTGCCTTCACGGAGGAGAAGCATGGTGCGGGCCACAGGGCTACGAGTGCTCAGCGAACATGCTTTGCGAGGTAGCCCTTAATGATTTCCATTTGTTCTTATTCTTCCAAATTTTGGCCCCAAAATATGCCCCCCTCAAACTGGGAGATGAGGAGATAGATAGGCTCAATGTCTATCGGTCAATCACCAAAATTACTCTTCCAATCGTAAAGATGACTTGCAACGAAGGCTTGAGGAGCCAAACAGAATTGTACAGGATGAGTGTGCCACGAATATTGCCTCGGTCAGATGCACCATGAAGAACCAAGGGTCCTCACCTATAAATATTGGATGATGACCTCCATTTTTTCCTTTCTCATTTCCATGATTTTGGCTTTTATCACACACGATTAATGAAGCACTGCGTACTCAGCGAGTGATCTCCGCGAATTGAAAATTCTGCTTCGTGGCACACAACGAGTTTTGACTTCGTGATGATGTGTTCTAAGGCTTGTGTTTGAAGGCCGAGGTAGGGATCCACGAACAACCTTCACGAACGAGCTCCACAAAAGATCTCTGTGAAAAAAACCAAAATACACTCAAACACAAAAACAAAATGGCTCACCAATAGGCTATCAAGGGGGTCCTTGCGAATGTTACCCGAAGAGAAGAGATAACTAATAGATCAAGTATAGAGGAGTTTTTGTGGAGCCATTATAACCATAACTCACTTTTGGAACTACTTTTAGAGATCCATAAAGACTATCAACTGTGTAAGAGGCTGCCTCTATATGGATATGGACTAAGGGATGACGTCTTCATTCTGGAAGCGAGTATGTATGAGCTATCTTACATGTTCATGAGCACGTCATGCCAGAGCCAGTGATTTAGGGTGGCTGATGGCCATGCCTGGGAGGACTTCATGCCTATCAACGTAGACTATATATTAAATCATCTGAACTACATTGAAAGGAAGGAACTACAATTGGATACATCCCCCCCTCTATACCGCACCATCTTGGAGGCTGCCCTAAGGAACCTGGGAAAGGGGTGGTCCAATTATTGGGATCTGCACCAGGATAGAAACTTCACAGACGACTAGGAATGGGCCTACTGGGTATGTTACTCATGCAAGGAATTCAGGGTAGTGCTTAGAATATTGGGCATGTATGAGGCATTTTTGGCATCCCAATTCTACATCTATCAGCTGAAGAAGCTGATTTCGGGGTTACTGAGAAGATATTTATCGAGGACCAATACCTTACATCTTCACCATGGAGAGGACAACATTAGTTTATGGGATGTGGATCAGATCTCAGGGGTCACAATACTAGGGGAGATATGTTATGAGTTTCTCCCTTTTATGGGTGTGTGGGAGGATATAAAGAAAATTTCACCACAGGTGAAGGTGTTGATAAACCTAGTACAGGTAGAGGAAAATTAGTTGGTGAGAGATGTCCACTTAAAATGGTGGCTCAAGCAGTTTCTAAATGTTCCAGAAGATAGGCGGTTTCTGGTGAGGCCGCAAACATGCCCAAAGGGGGACCAACGGGGCAAAGAGTGCTCGTAGTGGTGGCTCTTGGAGGAAAACCAGTGGAAGACTTGGAAATTTAGCATCAGCACCGAGCAACAACCGCTAGTCAAGTTGGTTGCATTCATCACGACACTCATCTATGATTGGATCCTTCTAGTGAGAGATATGAACATGGTCATGTGAATAAGAACATATATCATGACATCCATGATAGTGACCAGAGGGTGGGTCATCCTCGGGATCTCGATGCTTTCCAAGCTATAAAAGATGTTATGTCACATCAGTGAAGGGAAGAACCCACATAGAATATGTAAGCCATTCCAAATCTTGTATGGGTGGATAGTTGCACATGTCAGAGGCACCTATGAGTATAAAAACCAGATCTCCCCACTAGAATCGAATTTTCACCCAGCCTTTCGGAATGCGACAAGGAGCATTCTGACCAAGCTGATGGTGAATGTAATACAGAACTGGGTCTGGAAGGTACATGAGTTCAATTTTCCACCATTCTCATTGCCAATAGGTGTGCTCACTGATGATTGCCATGGAATGAAGGAGAATTGGACCTATATCCTAGCCTTTGGGGTGGAGTCTTGGTGTAATGGGAGGACCGCGATTCCCCCTATGCACCATACACCCTGCACCGATATGCATGGAAATTCCAGTTTTTGCAGTAGTTGTCCTTGTGGGACTTATTGGGGGTGCACTACGAGGAGGACCCATGTTTAATGAGGCTGATGTGGCTCATGTTCATAAGGTAATATGGGAATATGTGTTTTGAGTTTTCTCCACCCAAAGCTACCTTCGGGTTGGTGAATGAGTATGTGAAAAATTGGGAGGTGGCCTACTCTGGGGAGATGTTGAAATAGCCAACCATTGGGGCTACTGATTGTGTGCCTCCCCGATATCGAGGTCAAATCGAGATGATGGTTAGGACATCCCGTGGTGGCAGGGCTATCGTGGCGGTGATGAAGGAAATAGTTGAGGGGGAGGCAGTGGGAGCGAACCCGATAGTCCCAGAAGAGCAGAGTTATCCAGAGGGGTGGCCACCAAGAGGATTCCGCAGAATATCCACCCCGGCTCCAAGGAAGCAGTAGTGCCATATAGACATGTTTGAAATTGTTTTCTTCCCTGAGACTTGGTAGATCTCACTTTTCAACAAGAAATTCCTTGGACCGTCCAAGATGTGGAAACCCTTGAACCGTATCAAGGTGGATTTTCTAGGAATAAACACCATCTGGGCTGGGTTTGTAGTATCCCAGTGGGAGGTGGAGCAATACCTGGAAGAGTTGGAGGACTTCATGAACACTCGGCTGCCCCGCGTCCATTGACAGACTAGGTGCTGGTGTTTTTTGGATCGAACGACCCCTCTACAGTTGTCAGATGCTGTTTTGAGGGAGCACATCCCCTTTCTGGAAGAGTCTTATGAGTCCTCCTAGTTAGAGGAGGCAGGTAGAGGGATTCCATTGGAGGAGGGTGAAGTTAGAGACTCGGACCCATAACCTAAATAGTTTTCAGAGGCTCTCATGGTAAGGCCTTGTGTTCCTTCCCCAAGATCAACATCCAGGAAACATTGGACCCCTTACTAATATTTAATATTTTCAGGAGGTACTCAAACACTAAACCCATTCTCGTCCCTCAGAGGATGTAGATGTTGGGACTTCAGGATCCACACCCATTGTGACAGATATTATTGTGTCCAGTAGTGCAGGACACCCGATGTGGAACCACCAGAGTTTTCTGACCTTCTGAAAATATACAGAGGGCCATGCCTCGGGGTCCCGATGGCAACAACCCATGAACGAGACTAAGAAATTTATCTCTATAAGTCTTGTAGTGACCCGAAGCTTGACGTACATAGATATTACATTACTTTTTTGGAATAAATAATATATAACAAAAATATACACACAAGGACCGTAATAGTTTAGTGTCTTTGGAAACATGGAACGTAATCTTCTAATCGTGGTGAAAGATCTTCAACATCTCCCATAAAGATCTTCCAATTTTTGTTTCCTTACCTAAAACCTTTCTTTTAATCCTGGGGGAAAATAAAACATAAAAAGGGTGAGCTCAAATGCTCAGTAAGGGTAAGCATGGATAAAATAAAACATACCATACACATTTGAACCTAAAAACATGAACATAATGTTTAAACATCAAAATCTTGAGCAACGACTTAAAACATGGAAGTACATAAGGCATAGATCATAATGGAACATAAATAATGATAACATAGCATGGGAATAAAACATGTAATTGTGTCATACATTAAGCACCTGTAATGATTTACATAGTAGCCAAGGCATTGCTGCGAAGACCATCTTAGTGGACAAAGTCTCTTTCTGAATTGAGTTCACTCCTCGTTCCAGTCCTGTAATACTGAACCAGATTAACTTACCGTTCCAGCCATGTCTATCTCATGAGATATAAATCTTTACCCAATTCATTGGATGGATATATTGGTCCCACCCTTCTCATAATGAAATCATTCTTACTTGTGCCACAACATAAACATAAATCATTCATCATAACCCAAAGAATAAAATGGGTATCATAAACATCGTCCCATCATAACATAATCCATATAAAAAATTGATATCATTTCATCATAAGAACAGTGAAACCATGTAAATCATAGAGACATTATACTTGAAACACAGACATATGAAATAATGTCATCTTAGATGGAAAATGATTTTGATAAAACACTTAAAATGAATTCTTGAGGAAAATATCCTTTCTTCTTCAAAAACAATTTCTTTTCACAAAACATCATGCAATTTTAAAAGAAAGGAATTTTGTTGAAAATATTCATGAAATATTTTGGAGGAAGCTTCATGAATATATGTCTTTATAAAACCGTAAAAATCCTTTCATGCCGTATAAGAAAAAAAATATTATTCTCGTACTTTTGCTGGAAAAGTCAAAAAAGTACCTCGTAACGTAAACAAAAGACAGATTCCTTACATACCATGTAGTAAAAGTCAAAAATGGGTAAAAAGGAATTTACACATACATGAAAACTCTTTTATAAAACATGTACATGGATGATATAAATAACCCCATTAAATACTTACGAATAAGTGATCCTGGATAAAAATGAGATTTGTAAAATTATCCCTTACCTTAGGTCTGATATGCTTCGTACGTATCTGAACCTCCTGTATAATGATTTAAATAATTTCATTGTCTTTTTATAGAATCATATTCATTGTTATGATATCATATATGGTTCAATTATGACTTTATATTACCCGTTATTTTGAAATTCCATGTTAAAGAGCATTTTGGGTAAAATCATTTCATTTGTCGTCTGTGTTTTGACTTGTAATTATTCATATGATTACTTAGATCATGATTAATTAATTCCATGATTTATATATAATATATATTCAGAATATACATATATATAATAGATCGATAAATGGAAAGAAATACACTGTTCATGGACACGGTAGGTCGTACGTACGCATGAACGTTGTTTTCGTTTCCCTATTGGATTGAATGGAATTAATTGGATGACATACATATATATATACATAAATCCAGTATCATTATAATGTCATATATTTCATGATTACTTTTTATATATACTTTATAATCATTTATGAATGGTTAATAATTGAGAATGAATCTCATCACGTCGTGGAGACGGTATTCCGTACGTACGCATGAGCGATGATATCGTTCCCATGATCGTGGAATTTTATTGGAGTATATGTATACTATTACAGAATCAATATCACTTTAAAATAATCATATATAGTAATTATTTACACCATTATTCCCATCCAAGTAAGGTGGTGGTGGAAAATTGATTACACCACGGCGTGGAGACGGTATTCCGTACGTACGCACGCGCGGTGATTTTGTTTTCCATAGGATGGATAGATGGTGAAATAGGGTTGTTTCATACTTATAATAACATATCAGTATATTAGTGATACTGATGTTATTACTTCATAATTAAACAACCTAATATGAATAAGTGGAAGAAGAAATAAAAGTGAAAGATTCGGTAACGGACATTACCTCTTCTTTGAAGCGCTTCTTTGAGACCGCCTCTTAGGGCACTAAAATTGGTCTTTGAAGAAGACCAGGACCTCTAGGATGTTTCTAGGGAAGTGGAGAAGAGAATTTGGCAGGGTTTGGCCGAGCTTGAAGTCTCAAAGTGGTGTGAGGAAGAGAGGGAGGAGGTGCCCTTTTATAAGGGAGGAGAGGGGCACCATTGGAATAACGAAAAATATTATTTTATTATAAAGTCATATTCAGTTTTTAATAGCTCCAAATTGATTTATTTCTAAGCTAAGGTTGGTATAGGTCGAAATAATCTCAAAAAATATAATTTAGACAAATTTAGTCATTATATTAACCTTAACTTTTAGTTTTAACTCGTAGTGAATTAGATTGACATTTACCATTTCAATATGTATTTTTATATTATATAGTTAATAAACTTACCATATACATCCAAGTGACCCTCAAGTGGTCCATTAATGACACACCTATCATGATATAAGTATATTGGCCGAACCGTAGATTTTTATGAATATAATAACAATTTTTAATATAATATTTGTTTTAAAAACTATTTTATGTCAATTTTGACACAATTTTGTAATTGATTTTTTAGAAAATCATAACAGAATGATTAGTTCGAAACAAGTTAATTAAATCAATACTAACATTTCATATTAACATAGAAAATTATTGTAATTCATAAAATGTCTCAAGTTACATTTATTTGGGTATTTATAACATCAATTGTGTCAATATTTCATTAATAAAATAATTACTCCATCATAATGGTTTCATAAATAAATTAAATTATTTTAATTCTAAAAATAAATAAAATATCATTATGTTGGAAATATTTTTATCTTTCTAATGAATATTTATAGTCTAATTTATCTCATGTATAACCCTATATTAAAAATGATTTAGTTATTAAACTTTGATTTTAACTATTTTAACCCTTCTTTTAATAAATTAATAATAAATGACCTAATCTAATCCAAGTGGGCCTAAAAGGCCATATTTTATTCCTAAGGTTGTTTTTGGCCGAATTACACTTATCCAATAGAATTTGGACATGTGTTAGGGTAATAATAATATCATTTTTACCCTTAATTATCCTATTTACTTTTAACCGTGGTAAAACAAAGTAAAAAAGTTACTATTCACCAAAAATTATTTTCATCTCATTGAACCACATTTTATTCCTTGATATTAACCGTGTCTCTCGGATTTTCGAAATTCCACTCACAGAAGCGGTAAAATTATGTTTTGTGAAAAAATCAGTTTTTTAACTAACACTTAGTGGTTTCACTATTCATCAAAAAATGAATGTTTCCAGAAAAATACCAAAAATTAGGCCTAAGCTATATTTGATATTATGAATTCAAAAATGATGTATATTTTACCAAATTCAAAACATATCAGTTGAATTAATTAATTTAAAAATTAATTCACGTCGTCAAAACAAATATCGTGTTCTTAAGAGATAATAACTATCAAAAGATTGACACTTGTTTAGGTCTGGTTTAAATGTGAAATTACATCCAATGACCAACATTGTATTAAATTTTAAAAATATATTCTAAATATACTTTAAAACCACTAAAATCAATAATTTATCACTATTAATTATTTTTATTTAAAAAGTTGTTTTTAATTAAAATTTAGTAATTTCCACTATTCATCAGAATATGAACGTTATCCAAAAAGTACCAAAATTTCACCCTAAGCTAATTTCGATATTCCGAATCCAAAAATGAAGTCCATTTTGAAAGATAAAATTTATGAAATTTCAAAAAGTGGGTATTACTATTCATAACGGCTAGTTCATAATAATATTATAATAATATCTCGTTTAGTGAAACTCAGTATTGTGTACTACACATGCTATCGAGGAAGGTCGCGATTGCGTATAATGCAGCCAAGTTAGGGTTGTGTGTTGTGAAAGACTCCTTTGTTGTAACGTACAACACAAGACATCAATAAAATTAAAAAAAAAATTCTCATAAAATCTCGGGGTGTTACATTTTACCCCCCTTAAAATGAATTTCGCCCTCGAAATTCGTCGAGGTTATAAATGGTTTACTACTCGAAAGTTTCTTTAACAGAAACCCACATCGTAAAAAGGAATACCAAAACCAATCTTTAAAAACTAACGTATGAAACATAACAGTTACCCAAATTAACTAATCACTGGGCTTCCACATAGGAGAACATAGGTGAAAATAAGGATATGGAAGAGAAACCTAACCATCATGTTCTGATGGAGAGTGGTAGAGAACATGGCTATGAAAAATCCAACAATCACAAAGCTATAGATTTTTGATGATCTAAGGTACCATCTGATTCATCGGATATAAGGGACCTAGGACAACATTTTTGGTTTTCAAGATCATTTCCCTAAAGTTGATGAATTAAAAGAAATACATGATTTTGGTACAATCTCACTGTTGTTCGTGAATTGAACAATTTCCACTTCATCCCTTAAAGAAATGAAGTTGAATTTGTTATTCGTGATGTGTTAGCAGATCATGTGATAGAATGATGGGTCATTCCATCTATTTCAAACAAAAGGTTAGAAAAAGTTATAAGTCCATCATATGGTTAGATTAATCGTATATGGTTCCAAAAATTAACTTATACTTCATATATCATACCGCTTAATAAAATAAAACTAGTTTCTACTAACCAGGAACTTCCTGTAGGCCAGTGGTAGGCGATAAAGGCCAGTCGCACTTCAGTTGTGGGTTTGATTCCCACAGCCTTGTCTGACGCGATGGGCTGTCGCCAGTCCTGCAGGTTGTCCTTTTTCTAAAATTATATTACTACAACATCCCATCAATAATATCGAAAAAACTTCTATCCTTAAACTATAATAACTTATGTCCAACATAATCCATTCCAATCTTTAGGCTTATCCATAATACTACAGTCCACTCTCATAATATAGTGAAGATGATTACCAGAGATTTAATACCATCGTTGATCCCCATATATCATAAGATATGTCTTGTTGGTCACATTCCAAACATTCGAAGGCCTTAATCATGTATTCTCTTGAAAAATGAATACCCATTGAACCTTAGTGAAAACATGAATGCAGTTAAAAGTTAACACTTTCCACATACCAAAATCCTCAGAATTATATATACTCAAACCATGATATCACTTAGTCCTTATATCAATCATGAGCTCATGAATACAATCAAACATCTCATTATCTTCATATTCCTTCATTATGCGCATATCATCTACTTTACAAAAATTTCTAAATAACCTTCCATGGTAACTGGTACCATTCAACATATACTTTCAAATACTTTTAGGAAAAACAATAGTGTAACAATCCTTATATGATTCTTTATTCCATAGTACCATTAACTACACAACATAACTCTCGATAAACATAAAATCATTCCACTACCTTCTAAAACAACTAACTGAGCTTCAACACTTCTTTCAGCTCATATATCATTTTTAGTCTCCTCATCATCATCCACATAAATACTACCCATATGACCATGCTGATTCTCTTCATGAGATTTTCCATTAGGGCATTGGTTTGCATAATGCTCGTACATTCCACATTTAAAACTTCTAATCATTGGTGATGTCGTAGAAATACCATTATCCATGTCCATGGTCTTAACTGAACCTTTTCCTTTGCACTTACTGGCTTTGTGTCATTCTTTTCCACACCCAAATCATCTTCCAGTTCCTTTGAAACAATCTTCGAGATGCCTCTTTCCACATTATTTACATGAGGGAAATTGAACTTTCTTTCCTCTATGATCATCAGGAAACTCCATCTTTCTCTTATTATCTGAGTCGGGAAACTTACCAAAGTTGAGATTATTGATCATATTATGAGATTTCTGATTAGGCATAATAACGATGTTTGGACTTCCAGATCCTCTTTCATTTGGTTTCTCATGAATAATATCATTCCATTGTCTGTCATATCTTCCATTATCGTGAATCTTCTTGTTTCCAGTCATCTTCTAAAACCCAAAAAGAATAGTGTGAGAGGAAAAAATCATGCTAGGGAAAAAACATAGTACAGGGGGAGTTCCCTCAATATATAACATCTTAGGTTAAATTATAAGCTCGTAACTGTATTTCTAGGACTATATCTTATATGTATACTTATCCTTAGGGGAATCCCTAGACATACCTTAGAAATATCTCTAGAGATCTCACTAACGTTTTCACATCCTAGTTTCCAATGGTTGACTAAACCTTTCCTATGATACCAACTGTAGAGACCCGAAGCTTGACGTACATAGATATTACATTACTTTTGTGGAATACATAAGACATAAAAAAAACAGACACACAAGGACCATAATAGTTTAGTGTCTTTGGAAACATGGAATGTAATCTTCTAATTGTGGTGAAAGATCTTCAACATCTCCCATAAGGATCTTCCACTTTTTGTTTCCTTACCTAAAACCTTTCTTTTAATCCTAGGGGAAAATAAAACATAAAAATGGTGAGCCCAAATGCTCAGTAAGGGTAATCATGGATAAAATAAAACATACCATACACATTTGAACCTATAAACATGAACATAATGTGTAAACATCAAAATCTTGAGCAACGACTTAAAACATGGAAGTACATAAGGCATAGATCATAATGGAACATAAATAATGATAACATAGCATGGGAATAAAACATGTAATGGTGGAATCCATTAAACACATGTAATGATTTCCATAGTAGCCAAGGCATTTCCCCCAAGACCATCTTAGTGGACAAAGTCCCTTTCTGAATCGAGTTCACTCCTCGTTCCAGTCCTGTAATACTGAACCGGATTAACTTACCATTCTAGCCATGTCTATCTCATGAGATATAAATCTTTACCCAATGCATTGGAGGTATATGTAGGTCTCACCCTTCTCATAATTAAATCATTCTTACTTGTGCCACAACATAAACATAAATCATTCATCATAACCCAAATAATAAAATGGGTATCATAAACATCATCCCATCATAACATAATCCATATAAAAAATGGATATCATTTCATCATAAGAACAGTGAAACCATGTAAATCATAGAGACATTATACTTGAAACATACAAATATGAAATAATGTCATCTTATATGGAAAATTATTTTGATAAAACACTTGAAATGAATTCTTGAGGAAAATATCCTTTCTTCTTCAAAATCAATTTCTTTTCACAAAACATCATGCAATTTTAAAAGAAAAGTATTTTGTTGAAAATAGTCATGAAATATTTTGGAGGAAGCTTCATGAAAATAAGGCTTTATAAAGCCGTAAAAATCCTTTCATGTCGTATAAGAAAAAAAACATTCTTCTCGTACTTTTGTTGGAAAAGTCAAAAAAGTACCTCATAACATAAAAAAAAAGATTCCTTACATACCATGTAGTTAAAGTTAAAAATGGGTAAAAAGGAATTTAAACATACATGAAAACTCTTTTATAAAACATGGACATGGATGATATAAATAACCCCAGTAAATACTTACGAATAAGTGATCCCAGATAAAAACGAGATTTGCAAAATTATCCCTTACCTTAGGTCCGATATGCTTTGTACGTATCTAAACATCATGTATAATGATTTAAATAATGTCATTGACTTATTACAGAATCATATTTATTGTTATGATATCATATATGGTTCACTTATGACTTTATATTACCCGTTCTTTTGTAAATTCCATGTTAAAGAGCGTTTTGGGTAAAATCGTTTCATTTGTCATCCGTGTTTTGACTTGTAATTATTCATATGATTACTTAGATCATGATTGCTTAATTCCATGATTTATATATAATATATATTCAGAATATACATATATATATAATAGATCGATTAATGGAAAGAAATACACCGTTCATGGAGACTGTAGGCCGTACGTACGCATGAACGTTGTTTTCGTTTCCTCATTGGATTGAATGGAATCAATTGGATGACATACATATATATACATAAATCTAGTATCATTATTATGTCATATATTTCATGATTACTTATTATATCTACTTTATAATCTTTTATGAATGGTTAATCATTGAGAATGAATCTCATCGCGTCGTGGAGACGGTATTCCATACGTACGCACGAGCGATGATATCATTCCCATGATCGTGGAATTTTATTGGAGTGTATGTATACTATTATAGAATCAATATCACCTTAAAATAATCATATATAGTTATTATTTACACCATTATACCCATCCATGTAAGGTGGTGGTGGAAAATAGATTACACCACGGTGAGGAGACGGTATTCCGTACGTACGCACGCGCGGTGATTTCGTTTTCTGTAGGATGGATAGATGGTGAAATAGGGTTGTTTCATACATATAATAACATATCATTATATGAGTGATACTGATGTTTTTACTTCATAATGAAATAACCTAATAAGAAGAAGTGGAAGAAGAAATAAAGGCGAAAGAATCGGTAACGGACATTACCTCTTCTTTGAAGCACCACTTTGAGACCTCCTCTTAGGGCACTAAAATTGGTCTTTGAAGAAGACCCGGACCTCTAAGATGTTTCTAGGGAAGTGGAGAAGAGAATTTTTCAGGGGTTGGCCGATCTTGAAGGCTCAATGTGGTGTGAGGAAGAGAGGGAGGAGGTGCCCTTTTATAAGGGAGGAGAGGGGCACCTTTGGAATAACTAAAAATATTATTTTATTATAAAGTCATATTCGGTTTTTAATAGATCCAAAATGATTTATTTCGAATCTAAGGTTGTTATAGGTCAAAATCCTCTCATCCAATATAATTTATACAAGTTTAGGTCATTATATTAACCTTAACGTTTAGTTTTAACTCTTAGTTAATTAGATTGACATTTACCATGTCACTTTGTATTTTTATATTATATAGTTAATAAACTTACCATATACATCCAAGCGACCCCCAAGTGCTCCATTAATTATACACATATCATGATATAAGTATATTGGACGACCCTTATATTTTTAGGAATATAATAACAATTTTTAATATAATATTTGTTTTAGAAACTATTTTATGTCAATTTTGACACTATTTGGTAATTGATTTTTTTGAAAATCATAACAGAATGATTAGTTCGAAAAAAGTTAATTAAATAAATAATAACATGTCATATTAACATATAAAATTATTGTAATTCATAAAAAGTATCAAGTTATATTTATTTGGGTATTTATAACAACAATTATGTCAATATTTCATTAATAAGATAATTAATGCATCATAATTGTTTCATAAATAAATTAAATTATTTTAAGTCTAAAAATAAATAAAATACCATTATGTAGGAAATATTTTAAGCTTTCTAATTAATATTTATAGTCGAATTTTTCTCATGTATAACCCTATATTAAAAATGATTTAGTTATTAAACTTTGATTTTAACTATTTTAACCCTTCTTTAAATAAATTAATAATAAATGTCCTAAGGGGTTATGTAACAAATAATTAGCACCATGTTCATGTACATTATTTTTTTATATAATAATGAATATAATTTCTAGTCATTTTTGATACATTGTAATTAGTTTTTAAAGTACAAACGGTGTTTTTAGTTATTATTTAATTAAGAATTATATTTTATTAAATTAAAGGATTTTTGAATTAAATAATATTTTAATAAAATATTATTATTAATATTAAATTAATTTTTATTAAATATAAATGATCTTATAATTTTATGAATGCAATTAAAATTTTTATTAAGGTTTGAAAGCCATTTCTGTCAAAACCCGTGAATTTTTTATAAATGTCGGTTTTTATTTTAAAAGTAAAAATTCAAATATTTAGAAAATTATTTATATAAAATAAATATTATTTTTGGAATCAGGACGTCGAAATTATCCAACGGTGAATTTTTCATAATTTTCTGAGACAGTCAAATTTTTGGGTAAAAATTAAATACCATTTAAATATATAATGTGTTTTATGACATCATAATGACCCAATGGTGATGTAATAAAATATCATAATCCTTATGTTCGGCCAATATATGTTTTATCATTAAAATAATTAGGTTTTGGGTTTGTTTGACTCACTTTTCAAAGCATTAATGGAGATCTCAAGACTTATTCAACACTTTGCCTTTTTAAATTAATTTCCATGGGAGTGTGACTCACCTCCACATAAGCAACCCTAATTTTTAATAATTTCGGACCTTGGACTTGTAAAATATTTTTTTCCTCTTTCCTTTTCCAGAAACCATGGGTAAATACCATGGGATGGTTTGTGGTTTGGATTATTTTAATATAAGGGTTCCCAAACCTAAATAATAAAGAATTCTCTCACATTTCCTATATAAACCCACCCAAGCTCCCACTTCCTCCTCACCCAAATCCCTTGAAGTTCGTCCAATCTCTGCCCTACTCTCTCTAGAATCCTCTCAAGGTGCCCCAAGCTCCCAAGAAGCCTCTCACAAGCCTCTCTCTAGCCTTTGGAAGCACACTTCCAAGTAAGGGTTTTTCTTCCTTTCTCATTTTTGTCAATTTTCTTTAAGTTGTATTGCCCTTTTAATTTCATTTATGAATGTTGGGGTATGGTTTTTCACCTCTCCCATACTGCCCTCTTATTGTTTGAATGATGGGAGACCCCTTTCTCTCTCATTAAATGCCTCCCATGTACACCCGTTACTATGCCGAAATTCCGAAAGGAACCTTTTTCTCCTCTTTTATATTCAAGCAATACTTTTGTATCATGAATCTAAATTACTTTTCAATTTTTGGGACATGTATCTATATGACCTTCTTACTGTACATTACATGTAAATATGATGAGGAACCCCTTTCTCTCTCATCATCCTTTTTTATGAATTCTTATGTCACGCTGTTACGCTGCCGAAATCACACCGATTTTCTAAGCCAATATCATTGTGTAGTGAATACCATGCCCATTTCTCCATCAAGGGTATTCACCTTTATGCACATTTACTTATTGATTGTAAAGTTTCATGTATGAATTCCACATTCCTTTATCGTGGAATAAATGATTATGTTTGATGAATCCATGTTTTATGATCCATGTGGCACACTTATGCATAAAATGAAATGTTTAAGAAGGATGCGCCCTGATAGTGCTCCAATGCATTGGGTAAAGTATAGTATCATGATATGTCATGTGCAATGAGTGTTGACTCATGCTAATTCAAGTGCAACGAGGGTTTACTTGTGCTTCAAGTGCAATGAGGGTTTACTCATGCTCCATGTGCAATGAGCCTTGGCTCATGCTAATTCAATGTTAAGTGTTGTTGCCACATTTCCATGTTATGATTATCATGATTTAGCATGCCATAATGTTCATGTCTCTCTCTAATTCTCTATTGATATGACTATTTCCTAACATGTATTGTACTCCTCATGTTATTCATTGTGTACTCCCTTACTAGGCTTTATAGCTCACCCTTTTCTTATGCATGTCCTCAGGTTATCCCATGCAATGCTAAGTACGAAGGAATTTAGTGGTCATGTAAAGGAAGTTTTCAATAAGGATGTTTTATTTCATGTTTAAAGTTTTTATGTAATGATCCTAAGCCCCAAAGACACTAAACCTCTCGATCTTCTTTGTTGTATCAACTGACGTTTTATGTAATAAAGCATGTTTAAGTTGTAATAAAAATCAGGGTTTTCATAACGGTGATGTAAAGTGGGAGAATATTCCCATGTATAGGAGTGCCTTCATCTTCTCTAGAGAACGAGATGATGGTGTGGAATTCATCTTGCTTGACCACCTCAGCAAGGAAGGATTCTACAGCTGCTACCTCTATCTCAAAATTGAGTGGGCTTCTTAATGCCTCAGGGAGGGATTCACGCATATATGATGAAAGGAAAATTGACTCAAGGATAGAGAGAATTTCTATAATTCCAACATGATTCTTGAGGATGTCGTACTTCCATGCCATGGGGTAACTTCTTCTTAGAGAAGGTCGCTCGATGACTGGAGGTATGGTGGGCCCTGCCGAATGGACCGGCGGCTGACTGGTGGTAGGAATATCTTACTTCTCACTAGTTGTAGCCTATAGAGTGACTACTAAATGAGGTCCTGATGATTGATATTGGTCTGTAGCAAAGCGTGCTTGTTCACGATGTAGTCTACGTGGATTTGCATGACCCATCGACAAAAATGGCGGCGATGGCAGACATGATTTCACCAGATGATAAGGCCGCATATGCTAAGATCTGCAATGGTCCGACTACATGTTTTTAGTCGCGTGCATAAACTATCTAGAAGTACTGATCAAGGCACTCTAATAGCCCATATTTTCGCAGCTCCGTCGACGCTGATGACGGCTGGGACATTGGGGGATCCGCCTGGCGCTCCTCATTGTCAGGAATCATGTTGGGGTTTACCAGCTCTATGGTATTAACCAAGGTGTACCCTTGACCGTCACTCGAAGAGTCATCAACTACCAGACGGATTCTAGGAGGAATCATCATCTCTGGAGGCATGTAGTTGCTGAGAGTACGCGATGGAGACAGCATTGGCAGGGGACTTTGTTTTCCCTTATGAGGTTGGTGCCTGCTCTTCTGAGCTGGTTAGACAATGATGTCGAAGCAGTATATGTGGCTTCTGAAGGATTTGGCCATTTCAATAATGTAAGGATATCACCATGTGCATATGAAACTAATTTACAAGCCATCTAGTCTTCATACTTCTGGGTCCCACAATTAGAAACCTGATACCTTTCACCTTCGTTGTCACTTCTGCTGTCTGGCTTCATGAAGACACATTCCACATGTGCCAGAGCTAGGCCTAACCAGACAATGTTGTTGTCTACTCGGTCTTGAATTCAGTCTTTAAACACATATAACTTTTTTAGGGTGTTCCCTAGGATCTGATGATAGGGGTAGTAAATTAGGGTGATATGTGAGGTTCACCCCTTCTGGCATCCTGTATTCAGCAAACGTACAATCCCCTACCCTAGGGAACTTTGGAAATAGCTATGGACTTATTCCTCATGGAACAAGTAGGTCTGGTTCATCCTATCCAAGAAGGGGACCCTTTGAGCCTGACCCTAATGCGAGGATGTATGGTTCTTCCAAGGTGGTGGAGCCTATTTATCTATCCTTGGTAGTGGCGGCACATTGCGCGGGGCACCAACCGATTCTGAGATGGGTGCTGCTGGGTTGGAGGCTGAGCCTATGGTGGAGGTCCTCTGCGAGGCTATGGAGCTTGCTAAACTGGTAACAACTCTAGTTACTTGGGGGACTCTATTTGAGCCACTACGATGGGCTCGTCCCTGGAAGCCCTTCTCAAGGGGATTGACAGAGGAAAAGGGCGTGCATTACTGGCCTACTATAAGAATTAATCTAGGTTCTAGGACGTATTAGAGAAGTCTCATAATCCCACAGGGATGTTCTAGGTGATCAAATAGGGGACCAGTTCTATCTTGACATTCCATACACACATCGTCAAAAATTTCTCCACAGTAAGTGGCATGTCAAGGGAGTACACGTTCCCTTTCCACCGGGCGAAAAAGTCTACAACACGCTCATCAGGACTATGCTTGCACATGAAGAGGTCCATGAAACATGTATTTTGAGTGGTGGAAATGAACTAGTAAAAGAATTTCCTATGGAGGTCTTCCCAGTCGGCTACTGATCTACTGGGGAGCTGGTTGTACTAGACGAACATCGGTCCCTCCAATGTCTGTGTGAAAAAAAGGATTTTTTCGGCCTCCTGTTGCGCTAGAGATCCCAACATAGGCCCACACCTTAAGATAAAGTTGGCCAGGTACTATAGCTGGTACCTTGTCCATTTTAATGGGAGGAAATGTGGGATTTGTGAAACCTAGTGGTGCTGGAATATCATCCACCCATGATAGATATGTCTTTCTATCAAGTGGTATTGCCACCGGCCGAGTCTCTAAATCTTCTAGGTGGGTGATGAGTGCTGCCATTAGATCATATAGGGAGGGATTCTTGTCTTGATGGGGATCCCTAACCACCATTGCATTGGCGGGTTCTTCAACATGATAAGAAGGCACAACAGCTCATGGAGCAGCAAGTAGAATGACCTCTAGAGTAGGGGGGGAACCTGATCTGGGTCCCGAGGATTGTCACGTCTTTCAGGAGGATTTGGAGACACATACAACACCCTTTTTCCATCAGTTCCTGCCTCAACCCTATCTTTGTGAGAAGGATGGTAAGGGTCACCTTGGGGCAGTTCTCCAATGAAAAGGTGTGCCTTCCCCGGCTTCCCTAGATGAGGATCACTATAGTCTAGTCGTCTTTCTGCAGCTCATTCAGCAAGGATTTCGTTGACCATCCTCTTGTGCTTGATGAGTTGCTGATTCCACATGGATTTTTCAGGATCATCCTCTACCTTTTACATTTAGTCATACGAGTCGGGGGTTTGATGACTCTGAAGTGTTCCTTTCCCTTTCTGGGATACCGGCTGAGGGCTGGTTCATCAGTGGGCATGGGAAGACCCAGTATATTTCTCTGTTGGAGAGTGAACCTTCCCAACGGATCCAATAGTTATGGAACTCCCACATGGGGTAAGTCACCTTCAAGGAGCTCCAACCTTTTCTCTCTCTCTCTGGTAAGTCAACCATGTAATCCTTGACACTTTCTGAAGGAATATCCCTTATGTCTCCTTGAAAATCCGGCAGGCGCCGGATGAAACAGAAATGGAGGGTTGCATGTTTCCCCCATCCACACATTTTTACATGGGGAGAAGCCTACTAGATTATCCTGAAGAGAACCTAAAGATCTAGACACATCATTGTTGTATGGTCTTATATCGGCCTTGAGACATAGGGTGCTGGGCCACGGGGAGTGTAGTTTAATCAACCAAATGACATTGTTGAATGAAATCTTCGAAATGCGCCTGACACTTCAGGTACGCCACTCATCGATGTCAAAGATGGAAATGGGTTTCCCAGAGGTTCTGACAAAGGAATACAACCTCTTCCAGGGTAAGTTCTTCTGGAGCCCTAAAATTTGGCGCTGCAACTGGACAAAACATCTCAGGAAAATGGTCTGCTATGAGAATATCCCACACGCTCCTTGGTCCAAATTTAGGGTTTGGCCCTTCATTTCCCCCACTCATCTACTGGAGGTGGTTAGGGAACCGGTAGTGGTACTTATAAAGACCATTGGGATGGCAGGCTGGCCAGTGGGGAATATGGAAAGTGAGCTGAGAAACCTCCACATATCGCTCTATCCTCCGGAAAATGTAGTGACTTACACACCACATCGTGGTAAGATGGGTTGGCAACTGTAGTTTGTGGCATAGGGACTATGGCTGCGGGCAATGGACCACACTACTGTTCTTCAACCATTGATCCCCAGAATATCTCATCATGATCTCTAGTCATGTTAGAGAGTTCTTTAGGTGATGATGGTGGCAATCACACTAGCGTAACCTGTGGAGTTTCCAAATATTCATCCTCCTAGATATACCTGCATAGGGAGGTGGGAATCTGATGGACCCCACATTCTAGAAGTATATGGTTTATGCACCTTTTTTCTGCCCCAGCCCATGACCTGAAAGATCTAGGCGAGGGTTCCATTGAGGATTCATATTCCACCTCAGATTCTAAGAAGCAGACTGATTTTATGTCGGTCTAAATCTTCTCGGCATTCCTTTTATGGTGGAGGTAACCCACCATCCTACCCCGGGATGGTTCTTTAGGAAAGGGTAGATTTATGACACGAGGATTTCCTTCAGCTGTACTGATGCTAGGGTAGCGAGGACATCCACTAGAACGAGCTGCGGTGCAAAGAGTACCTGGAAAGATATCAAAGGGAACATAGGGAGGACCTCCATGTCCACCAGCTGATGTGAGGAGGGGACCTCCGCCAAAAATACTAGAGAAGTTAGGACCTCCATCGGAGATGATAAAAGCATGGGTGGGACCTCCATTCTTGTTCCCCTTGGTTGCGTTAGTGCGACGAGGTTCCTCATTCTGGTCAAGCTGAACACAGGTAGGAACTTCATGTTGGGTTCCAATAAAGCGAATCTAACCTTCACCCCTCTGATTATTGAGGCGAGGAGGGCCTTTTCCTACCACTGTCAGGACATGGGGAAACCCACCATACTGGAGATTGACTGGATGCATTACATCTCCATATCGGCAGTCTGTGGCAGGAGGAATAACCCCATAACCGATTTAATGAGCATGGGAGAGGCTTCTGTACTGAGTGTTGCTACCATGGGGGAGACCCTCATTCAGATTAAAGGTGGAATAGGTAAGACCTCCATGATAAGCTTGAAATAGGGGAGGACCTGTGTTCTCCATGGAGACGGTACGAGGAGGACCTCTGTACTGGGTGTCACCGCTATGTGTTGGTCTGCAGTGTTCAATGCATACACTGACAACCAAGAGAGTCAAACCAGCCTACTCGTGGGTTGTTGGGTCCTCGATCCCAGTCAGGTATATAAGTGTCCCTTCTCAATGTACACAGAGGGTTGGTGATACTTGTAGGTGGTGGCCTAATCCATAGTAGTTGTTCATACCGACTCCCCTTGGTGGGCATCCTTTAATTTACGAGCGATTTTTGCCTATCGACCGGTCAAGGTTTCGGTGCTCTGCTAATGTGTATAGCAGCACTTGGGTCGAATCCTTGACAATGGTACTTTTTAATAGTAGATTGTTTTTAGTTGATCGTATTCTAATTGGGGGTTTGCTTTCAAAAATTATAAAATTATTTATTGATTAATATAGATTTAACAAATTGATAATGACGAGATTAGTTCATCATTAGGTAGTTAAGCTTGTGATATCCTTCATCAATTCTAAGACTTAAGGCTTTAATCCAAACCATAACTTAACTAGGATTATAATCTCAATCTGTACTTGATTCTGGTAGTGTAATTTTGGTTCCAATAATCCATATAATTCATATGATAAAAAAAATCATTAATCCATGACATGTTAAATCCAACATACATAATGTTAATTATAAGAATATTCATCGAGCAAATGCTCTCAATCGCTTAACATACCTAAATTATAACTCACCCCAATGAGATATTTACTCATCCATTGAAATTATTAGTAATTTGGTTATAATTGTTATTAGTATAAATTAATAATATAAAAAAAATAAATGGATAAGAAAATATTGGTTCAATGAACACACACACAAATGACGATGATAATTAAAAATGAACTTATGATTGAAAAAGAAATAGAATGTAGGGAGGGGGTTTTAACACGATTTATACTATTCTATGAACATAAATATTAAAATACTAAAGTTTGATGAAAATAAGAGATATTGAAGAATAAGCTTTCATTAAAACAGAATTACAAAAAACAAACACTTACACAATTACAAACGAAGAATGACACAAAAGTAAATGAAAACAAAGAGAGGAGGAAAGGTATATCAAGTGAAAACATGAGTATGGAAGGTCCTCCCAATAATTTTTCATGACTTTGGTCGTGCCAATATGTTTTCTGCTATTTTGAAATTCCAACACCCATGAAGAAGAGGTGGGGGATATATTTATATCCCACGGAAGTGGACTATTTTCATTCCCAATTTTTCCCTCCACTTGCATCGCCATTTTGATAATTCAGACATCCAAATACCAAGATATTATATTCTATCAAGTTGTAGATAAATATATCCTCTATATAATATGAAAATTTGGCAGCTATTTTTTGTAAGGAGCTAATGTTATAGCCCGTTTATTAAACAATGTTAATCTATCCATTTCACTCCATACATTTTTGAAGGCCGAAATATGAATGGGTTTATCAATAATAATATGCCTTCAAATTCAAATTATTTCTTAAAAATAGTCATCCAATTATATCTCCCCTTTCACAATGAAAATATAAACTTGATTCTATGAATATCACAGGATACATGTCATGAATACTATAATGATTTAAATTCCCAAGAAGAATGGTAGGCTGAGTTTAAATCTATCCATTGGTCCCCTTGTCTTTGGATTTGGGCCATGAAATTTTTATCCAATTCTCCTTATATTGTCCCCCCAAAAATGTAGAATCATAATGGAATTTTAAATTCTAGATTGAGCCCTACAATTCAATCTTCATAGTTGGTCCAGTTTCTTCAAAGTTTATTTGGGTCTTTTTATGTCGACCATATGACCCTTAAAATGGAATAATTGGCCCCTGATTAATTCGAATTAATTGTTTTATATTGAATGCAAAATCACAAGAAAACATTAATTACACCATTGGGATCAATAGGTTGATAGTTATAAATAATATATTAAACTGACTCAATTTGAGAACTTCTAAAAAATGCTCAAAAATTATACTTAGTATTAAAACATTAATATTTCACACAAATTATGCACCTTTCATATAAAATCCGTAAGGGGAGTAAATAAAAATTCATGAAAATATTAATAACATAAACTCTCCCACACATATTTTTGTGAATTTCATAATGTGCAACAAATATAAAAACATGAAAAAATCATTTTCACACACCAAAAAATATTAAAATGTTGTTTCCCCAATCAGGGGAGGTTTAGAGAATATCACTCATCCATATTGAACTCAAACAATAGTTGTTATGGAAACAATTTTACAAAAACAATTCATTTTTTCATGCTCAAAATTAGAAATGGAAAATGGTGGCACACAAAACATACTCCTCTCGAGATGATAAAATTAATTTATGGGGCTTCACTCATTCACCAATCAAAAGTGAAAATCTTAGAGTTTGAAAGTGCTTTCATCTTCCACTCCCTATCCAAAGTGAATATGAATTAATAGGTATTTTGAAGGGGTTTTTTGTGTCTATGTGTCACACCCCGACCACGGATGTCCGTAATTTTACTTCTTTCTTGGTCCCGATTTAAAATATTTCGAGGTTTAGTGGTGTCGGCAGTCTCGCGCCGGTGCGCGGTCATCGCATCGCTAGCGGTGATCGTGCATTCGGCCCGGGTGACTATGTGTTTACCCGGCATTTTAAATATTAAAGTTTTACGTTGACTTTTTATTATTATTACCATTTGTGTTGCGTTACTATTATTGTAGTTATTTTCTGTGTATATGTATATATATATATATGTCTACATATGTGTATGTATATACATATGTATATACTTTAATACGTTATGTTTATATATGTATATATATATATATGTATATATATTGTATCTATGTGTATATGTTTATATATAGGTATATATGTATATATATATGTTTATATGTGTATATATATATATATGTTTGTATATGTTTAAATATACGTATATGTGTCTATATCTATATATGTGGGTGTGTGTGCGCACGCACGCGCGCGCAAACATCTATTTTTATTTATTTTTTAAAAAAAAAATGGTTTTAATATTTTAAATTTTTCATTAGTGATAATTATTATTATTATTTTTCTAATTATTAATATTAACATTATTATAAGGTTTTATTATTATTATTATAAAGTTTTATTATTTATATAAAGCGTTATTAATTTTTAGGATTTGTTTTATTTAATTACTTATGTTCGATATTACTATTAGTATATTATTATGATTATAGTATTTTATTATTATTATTACATATTAGTATTAATATTATTCTCAAAGTATTAATTATATTTTTGTTGTATTAATGTTATTACTATTATTATTACTATTATTATTATTGTTTATGTATATATATATATAGTTTTTCTTTCTTTCTTCACCCTAACCCTAACCTATCCCCCTACCCAGCCGCCACCCCCGTCCCCGTTTTTTTCCTCTCTCTCTCCCCCGTTTTCTTTTCTTCTTCTCCCCCCCTTGCTGGTTTGGCCGGCCGCGCCGCCCCCTGTGCGTTTCCCCCCATCTCCGCACACCCCGACGGCCCCCTCTACCATCGCTGACCCCGCCTCCGGCTCCCGCTCCGCCCCAGCGCACGGCTCGGCTCTGCCTTCGCCGCACCGAGCCAGCACCCGGCCTCCCTTCGTCGCCGACACCCTCCCCCCGCCGCGCCAAGCCGCCGGCCTCCGGCGACTCCAGCCGCCGCCCCGGCTTCCTCCCCTTTCGGCTGTCCCAGCACCGCGCCACCCTGGCCTCTCCCTGTCCCGAGCCCGCACTCCTCTCTGGCGGCCCGCACCACCGGC
This sequence comes from Viscum album, assembly GCA_963277665.1. Lineage (NCBI taxonomy): Eukaryota > Viridiplantae > Streptophyta > Magnoliopsida > Santalales > Viscaceae > Viscum > Viscum album. The sequence continues at coordinate 2,006,985,602 of OY728148.1, read as the reverse complement.
TCCCGCTCCCCATCTCCGTCCCGGCTCCCCCGTGCATCCCCCGGCCTCGCCTCGCTGATCCCCCTGTCCCACTCCCCGTTCCGCACACCCCGGCGTGATCCCCCTCCTGCACCCTCCACCGCTCACACCTCTCCTGCGCGTCGCCGCGCCCTGCCACCTCCACCCCATCCGGCCTCGCCATTGCTCCGCAACCCCCTGCTGTAAGTTTGTTTTTATTTTTATTTTTATTTCTTATTTTTGGTTAATCTTATATAATGTTTATTATTTTTATTATGTTAATAATATTATAATTACATTATTATTAGTATGTCATTATTATTATTATTATTATATTATTATTATTATTATTATTATGTTAATATTTATATTATTATTATGTTAATATTTATATTATTGTTATTATTATTATGTTAATATTGTTCTATTATTGTAATTATTATTATTATTATATTATTATTATTATGTTAATATTTATATTATTATTATGTTAATATTTATATTATTGTTATTATTATTATGTTAATATTGTTCTATTATTGTTATTATTATTATTATTATTATTATTATTATTACTAGCATATTATTAATATTATTATTAGTATTGATATCATTATTGTTATGCGAATATTATTATTATTATTATTATCATTATCATGTTATTAAGTTATTATTTTTATTATTATTTCTATATTATTATTATGATTATTTTATTATTATTATTATTATTATTAATATTATATTATGTTATTACTATTGTCTTATCATTTTTATTATTATTATATTATTATATTATAATTATGCTAAATTATCATTATTATCATTATATTATTATTATCGTGATTATATTATTTTTATATTATTAATGTGTTAATATTATTCTATTATTATTATTTTTATGTTATTATTGTTATTATTGTTATATTATTATTATCCTTATTAAATTGCGATTGTTATGTTGTTCTTGTTTTTAAAGTATGTTATTAATATTATTATATTATTATTATTATTATCGTTGAACCTGTTTAACGGTCTTTTGTTTTAGGACCGGTTTGACGGTGCAGTACGGTGCGACCATTACGCAACGGGAGTTTTGCGCCGTGTCGTTTTTCGTTCCGAGCTGCATCTTGAGGTAGGTCTCCCTTTGCACTCACCTTTAAATTTAGAATTTATTTATTCCTTGACTTTTTATTAAGTTTCAGTAAATTCAAAAGTATTGCTATTAGTTATCTATAGTTTGGTGATCTGCTGATGATAAAAGTTGTTTTAATTCTAGCGTTTCATTAAAAGCGTTTTCTTGGATTTAATTGTGTGCTTCCATAGTAGTGTTGCTAGATAGTTCTTCCTAAATATGGAAAGACATGTTGAATTGGGTTTTGAAATGTTTTTGGCATGTGTAAATTATTAGATGTATTGTTTATGGAAAATGGTGTTTTCTTATAACCATGATTAGAGAAAACGTCGTGTGACCCTTTGAAATTTTTTTTTTGGAAACTTTATGTGTGGTCCTTGGTTGACGAAAGATATTTTCCCTTGTTTTGTTATTAAAAATAATGCTTTTTATGTTGTGAATGTTGTTTATGTTCTTGTGTGAGTGTTTCCAAAAAGGGGTTTTTTGCGAAATGATTAGGTAATGACAATTATATTTTTAGAAAGGTATTTTCGACGTGCGTGAGTTTTGAAATATTGTTTGGGTGTGGAAATGGTAACTTTTGTGTGCAATATCTTGTTTGGCCTGCGATATGAGGAAGAAATATACTATGTGAATGTGAAGCTTGTTTGAGCACACGGGGAAACCCTGGGTATCTAGGTGGGCGGACTAGAACTAGTGCGCTAGTGAACCGGATGGGTGTCGTCCCTGTTTCACTTAGCTGGATTGACGATTGCAACACTAACTAAACATATGATATCTGAGGGTCGTGGCCTTCTAAGCCACATGTTCTGAGGGTCGTGGCCTTCTAAGCCACGTTTTCTGAGGGTCGTGGCCATCTAAGCCACGTTTCACCGAGACACGAGGTTCTAGGGTCCCACGCGATCTAGATGAACCTTAGGGGATTTACCAATAGTGCTCTACCATCTTAGCGTGGTGCCTTCCGTCGGCATATGGGGGACCACATGGGTGTGAGTGTGTGTGTGTGTGAGTGTGTGTGTGTGTGTGAGTGTGTGAGTGTGTGTGTGTGCCCATGGGTATTGCTGATAACTTCTGGTTTATTTCTTCTTGCACTTGGTTTTCCTTGCTTGTTTACCTTTTCTTGTACTTGTTTTCCCTGCTTGTTTACTTTCAGTCATCCTTCAGAGCCAATACTGTTAGCCTTTGGAAAAATGGTTTTCAAATGAAAATGCTTTATTCTCTTGGGGTAAGATTTGAAAATGCAACTCTTTGCTTTTTAGAAAGAGTTTAAAACTGATGAAAGGGACCTAACTTTCAAAAAGGAATAAGGGAAATGTCTCGTGTTTGATTTTCAAGTAAAGCATTATGAAAACATACTTTTATACATTAAAGTTCAAACCTGGATTATGTGGATTCTTTATTTACTGGAAGTGCATTGGGATTTGTTGTGGAGCTCACCTACTGAGTACTTTTGTGCTCACGCCTATCTTTTACATTTTCAGTTGCATGTTCCTTGTGTTCAGGTTTTCCTGATTGATTCGCTTAGTGTGGGAGCGACGTGGGTTGTAGTTGGGTGGTGACCCACGAGGTCACGTGGAGGTATGTCGTGGTGTAGGTTTGTTGATGTCTTTAGTGTTTTTTTTCTATTTTTTTAGTTTATATTCATTCTTTCGATCCTTTTTAGCTTGGGCCGAAATCGTTCCCAACGATTAAAGTTTCAATGCCCGACACTTGTTGCCATCCCGGGGGGATTGGGAACGCCCCTCGGGACATGCCGCGGACCGGCTCGGGTGACCGGTTCAGGGTTGACCTGGGTTGGTTCGTGACAAAATGGTATCAATGGAGGTTCTTTTTATTTGGGTTGTCCGGTAGAAGGAGATTAGGACTGTTGGAACTCGAGAGGTAGGTGCGGGAAGAGCGTCGCGAACTGTTGCTCGCACTGATCTTTGAGTTACCAGGGGTAGTTCGGGAATCGTGTCCTTTTCTTTTCTGGTTTGTCTTGGATTGATAGATGACAATGGAGGCAAGCCGACGTTACGTCGTGATTTCACATGGAGTAGTGACCCATGTGGAGTCTGAGTACACGGTTTGAATTCCTCCTAGTGGTCGATGCTGACTCGAGACATGGCTCACTACCATGTCGCCAGTTTGAGCGTGACTACTAGTCCGTCATTTCAGTGGTTGATGCAAATTTGGATGTTGTTTTCGTTTTGGTCTGTGTGAGTGCGTAGTTGGAAATGAAAAAGGTTTTTGAAAAATTGGAATGGTTTCTTTTAAAGGACTTTAAATATATGAAATGGGTTTTAAAAATTAAATCTCTTGATTTGGAAAATCTGTTGTTTTCTTGTAATTGGTTAAGAATGATTTGGGATGAAACCCCAGGTCCTCTTTATGAACGTTCGCACATGTGTGAGAATACATAGAAAAAAAAGATGCGTTTTGGTGCGAGTATTATTGGACAGTGGATGAAGACATGTGAAACGATTCATGGGATTACCTAGGTGTGTATTTGAAATTAATGGCTTGACCTTGTTTTCTAAATTGGTTTTAAAGGGGAAACGGTTTTGGAAAGTTTTTGGTTTGAAAGTGGATTGGTTTTGGAAAGTGATCTTGAAAAAGGGTGGTTTTGAAATCAAAAATAAAAAGGGAATTTTAAAGAGGAGATTTTATTTTGGGTTGTGTTGTATTTGATTGGTCCTTGTGCTGACTGGTTTTGATGAAGGCGCTTTTATTGATGTTGCTTCGATTTGATGTTGGTTTTGGCTTTGTGTTTTATATATCGCTCAGGAAATGCTGCCCAGAAAGGTCTCTGAGGATTCAGATAAGTCATGCCCAGTTTTTAGTCCTCCTCAGACTCTGCCTATTCTCCATGGTGATCAGGGTCTGTTAGAGGCAGTAAAATGGGTCGGGGAAGTGGAGCGTGTCTTTAGAATGTTGGGAACTCCCGATAATGTTAAGGTTCTAGCAATTATGGAGTTGTTTGAGGGTTCAATTTTGGACCAATGGAAGAAGGTTACCCCATCATAAATGCAAGGTGAAATGACGTGGGATGTATTCAGAACCGTTTTCATCCAATGGTTTGTACCTGAGGAAGTGAAGCTGGAGAAAAAGAGAGAGCTTGTGCATATTCAACAAGGCCAACAGACGGTGAATGCATATGTTGACCATTTCAAGGAACTGATTTGCTTTTCACAGATGTAGCGTCACATGAGCTCATGAAGGCCTCTCTTTTCACTGGGGGTCTTTGTCCAGAGATCAAGGAGCGAGCCCTCCCTTCTAAAGACCTTTGTTTCGAGAGGCTGGTGGAGGAAGCTTTCATGGCTGAGTTAGATTCTGGTGTGCGGGTGGTTAATACTTCAGCGTCCCCTTTTGTTGTTCGTAAGAGTTCCCCCACTGGTGTGGAAAATATGCCAGAGATACCTGTTCCTAATGAGTTATCCCCTTTGGTCCCAGCTTCCAGTTCTTCAGATCGTTCGATGGTATGCTTTCGGTGTGGTCGTTTCGGGTATTTAAAGCCGTCTTGTCGCAACCCTCCGAAGGCGTGTAATCGATGTGTTGTCTGGGTCATCTGGAGAAGTTTTGCTGGAAGCGTCGCTTGAAGAGGAAGTTGTGATGGGAGAATGTCAGTACCTGACTGTGAGGCAGAAGATGCTTCAGCCATCAGAGCCCCAGCCACAAGTCTCGGGGTGAAGCTCGCGCACACTCAGGAGTCCCCAGGGGTGTGAAGCCTTGGTCCAGGTTTTGTGTTCCGTGTTAGCAGTGGAACAATCAAGATCTTTTAGTACTTGTTTTTCTGCTGTTAAGTTTTGACGTTGCTGTATGTTCATTGTTTTACCATGGGGTTATCATGGACTTGTTCTATTATAATCCAAGTATTCTGGATTATGTGATTGTGTTGTTTCTGAATCGTATGTGTTTCTTAAAAGTGTGTTTGACTCCTCGGTGGGTTGACCTTTGTTTAGAAATGCTCGTCAGATGTGGTTGTGTTTCATGGATTTCAGTGGGCCATGTTTCTGACTCGATGTTTTGGTTTAGGGTTTTCGTGGGTTTCCCCTAGTATTGAAGGTTGTTGACTCTAGTCGAGGATTCAATGTCTTGACGGAGGTGTCGTTTTAATCATGCTCTAAGAGTTGGTTTAAATTGGTTGGGAGTTCCCGCGTCGACCCCCCCCCCTTTTCTAGGGTTGTCTATTTAGATGGTAAACTTTTCTGCACTAGTTGAGTTCTTGTGGTGGGGAGAACCCCTTCGTGCTCTCCCCTCAATCTCGGACCCCAGTTTTCTCTTGAATCAGTCGGGTGGGACCTGTGCAGAGTAAGGTCATCCCCGAGATTTTCAGTTCTCTCTGGTTCCTTTAGTTCCGTTGGGGAATGGACTTAAATCTTGACCGACTTTTGGCCTGGTGACTTTCTGGGGGCAGAAAGTGTCTGTGGTGGGGAGAATTGTCACACCCCGACCGTGGATGTCCGTAATTTTACTTCTTTCTTGGTCCCGATTTAAAATTTTTCGAGGTTTAGTGGTGTCGGCAGTCTCGAACCGGTGCGCGGTCATCGCATCGCTAGCGGTGATCGTGCATTCGGCCCGGGTGACTATGTGTTTACCCGGCGTTTTAAATATTAAAGTTTTACGTTGACTTTTTATTATTATTACCATTTGTGTTGTGTTACTATTATTGTAGTTATTTTCTGTGTATAAGTATATATATATATATGTCTACATATGTGTATGTATATACATATGTATATACTTTAATACGTTATGTTTATATATGTATATATATATATGTATATATATTGTATCGATGTGTATATGTTTATATGTGTATATATGTATATATTTTTGTATATGTTTAAATATACGTATATGTGTCTATATCTATATATGTGGGTGTGCGCGCGCGCGCACGCGCGCGCAAACATCTATTTTTTTTTTAAAAAAATGGTTTTAATATTTTAAATTTTTGATTAGTGATAATTATTATTATAAATTTTCTAATTATTAATATTAACATTATTATAAGGTTTTATTATTATTATTATAAAGTTTTATTATTTCTATAAAGCGTTATTAATTTTTAGGATTTGTTTTATTTAATTACTTATGTTCGATATTACTATTAGTATATTATTATAATTATAGTATTTTATTATTATTATTACATATTAGTATTAATATTATTCTCATAGTATTAATTATATTTTTGTTGTATTAATGTTATTTCTATTATTATTACTATTATTATTATTGTTTATGTATATATATATATAGTTTTTCTTTCTTTCTTCACCCTAACCCTAACCTATCCCCCTACCCAGCCGCCACCTCGTCCCCTTTTTTCCCCACTCTCTCCCCCGTTTTCTTTTCTTCTTCTCCCCCCTTCCTGGTTTGGCCGGCCGCGCCACCCCCTGTGCGTTTCCCCCCAGCTCCGCACAACCCGGAGGCCCCCTCTACCATCGCTGACCCCGCCTCCGGCTCCCGCTCCGCCCCAGCGCACAGCCCAGCTCTGCCTTCGCCGCACCGAGCCCGCACCCAGCCTCCCTTCGTCGCTGGCACCCTCCCCCCGCCGCACCAAGCCGCCGGCCTCCGGCGACTCCAGCCGCCGCCCCGGCTTCCTCCCCTTTCGGCTGTCCCAGCACCGCGCCACCCCAGCCTCTCCCTGTCCCGAGCCCGCACTCCTCTCTGGTGGCCTGCACCACCGGCTCCCGCTCCCCATCTCCGTCCCGGCTCCCCCGTGCAACCCCCGGCCTCGCCTCGCTGCTCCCCCTGTCCCGCTCCCCGTTCCGCACACCCCGACGCGATCCCCCTCCTGCGCCCTCCTCTGCTCGCACCTCTCCTGCGCGTCGCCGCGCCCTGCCGCCTCCAACCCATCCGGCCTCGCCGTTGCTCCGCAACCCCCTGCTGTAAGTTTGTTTTTATTTTTATTTTTATTTCTTATTTTTGGTTAATCTTATATAATGTTTATTATTTTTATTATGTTAATAATATTATAATTACATTATTAATAGTATGTCATTATTATTATTATTATATTATTATTATTATTATTATTATGTTAATATTTATATTATTATTATGTTAATATTTATATTATTGTTATTATTATTATGTTAATATTGTTCTATTATTGTTATTATTATTATTATTATTATATTATTATTATTATTATTATTATGTTAATATTTATATTATTATTATGTTAATATTTATATTATTGTTATTATTATTATGTTAATATTGTTCTATTATTGTTGTTATTATTATTATTATTATTATTATTATGATTACTTTCATATTATTAATAATATTATTATTATTGATATCATTATTGTTATGCGAATATTATTATTATTATTATTATCATTATCATGTTATTAAGTTATTATTTTTATTATTATTGCTATATTATTATTATGATTATTTTATTATTATTATTATTATTAATATAATATTATGTTATTACTATTATCTTATCATTTTTATTATTATTATATTATTATATTATAATTATGCTAAATTATCATTATTATCATTATATTATTATTATCGTGATTATATTATTTTTATATTATTAATATGTTAATATTATTCTATTATTATTATTTTTATGTTATTATTGTTATTATTGTTATATTATTATTATCCTTATTAAATTGCGATTGTTATGTTGTTCTTGTTATTAAAGAATGTTATTATTATTATTATATTATTATTATTATTATCGTTGAACCCTTTTAACGGTCTTTTGTTTTAGGACTGGTTTGACGGTGCAGTACGGTGCGACCATTACGCAACGGGAGTTTTGCGCCGTGTCGTTTTTCGTTCCGAGATGCATCTTGAGGTAGGTCTCCCTTTGCACTCGCCTTTAAATTTAGAATTTATTTATTCCTTGACTTTTTATTAAGTTTCAGTAAATTCAAAAGTATTGCTATTAGTTATCTATAGTTTGGTGATCTGCTGATGATAAAAGTTGTTTTAATTCTAGCGTTTCATTAAAAGCATTTTCTTGGATTTAATTGTGTGCTTCCATAAGAGTGTTGCTAGATAGTTCTTCCTGAATAAGGAAAGACATGTTGAATTGGGTTTTGAAATGTTTTTGGAATGTGTAAATTAGTAGATGTATTGTTTATGGAAAATGGTGTTTTCTTATAACCTTGATTAGAGAAAACGTCGTGTGACCCTTTGAAATTGTTTTTTTGGAAACTTTATGTGTGGTCCTTGGTTGACGAAAGATGTTTTCCCTTGTTTTGTTATTAAAAATAATGCTTTTTATGTTGTGAAAGTTGTTTATGTTCTTGTGTGAGTGTTTCCAAAAAGGGGGTTTTTGCGAAATGATTAGGTAATGACAATTATATTTTTAGAAAGGTATTTTCGGCGTGCGTGAGTTTTGAAATATTGTTTGGGTGTGGAAATGGTGACTTTTGTGTGCAATATCTTGTTTGGCCTGCGATATGAGGAAGAAATATACTATGTGTTAGGTCCACTAGGCTGAATACCCTGAGAGGGGGGGGTGAATCAGGGTATGACTAATTAAAAAATTAAAGCCCGTTCTGATCTTGTTTCGCTGTTAAGCAAAACACTCTTCTCTCTCTTTCCTGCTGCACAATATAAACAGAAAGTAAAGCAAGCACAGGACACAACAATTTTACTTGGTTCACCGCTAAGGGCTACGTCCAAGGAGCATACGCCGACAGGTTGCCGGTCGTACCAAGTCCACTAAACTTCACTAGCTGTGGATTACAATGTTCGGGCTAGATCACTTCTATGCCCAGGCTCACTGCCTATACAAGGTTTAGGGTCAGCTCACTGCTTTCCCAAGGGTCACTCCCTGTTTCTCTCTCTCTGGCTCACTGCCGGTGGAGAGGATCACCTTCTTCCTCTTCCTAAGCTCACTGCTCTTGGAAGGGATTCACTCACAGTTTATAGACCTGTAGGTCTCTTCATTTCCATTAAGGAATGCATCTTTCTCTGTATGTAGATGCTCTATTGAAGTCCAACTTTCACCCGCAGATGAATCTCACTTTGCACCGGATGTACCGGGCAACCTCAAGTTTTACGCGCAACCCTTACGGTGCCTTGCGCGCAATTTCTATGCTTTGCGCGAAATTCCTTTTTCGCGCAACCTTCAAATTTTACGCGCAGCCTGGAAACTGCCTTGCGCGCAATTCACTGCCTTTGCGCGAAATCCACTTTTCGTGCAACCTTCCTTTTACGCGCCAACTCAAACTTTCTGCGCAGCCTTTGCTTTTCGCGCAATCTGACTTTACGCGCAAACTTTAAGTTTACGCGCAACACCCTTTCAAACTTCAATTTCGCGCACCAGAGCTCGGGTATTTTCTATGTCTTGAACTCTGCTGAATGGAGGAGGGTCACTTCATATTTATAGGCAACATCGACCCCGCGCGAAAAACCCTCCTTGAGCGCGTAATCCGCTTTGATCTTCCACGCACAAACATTTTCCGCGCACTGCTCCATAATTTCGCGCACCTCATGCCTTTGCCATTTTACGAGCTTCAGACCTCGTAACACCTCTTGCGCGAAATACTTCATCCGCTATTTCGCGCGCCACTTCAATTTTCCGCGCACGCCTCCAAAATCGCGCGCGCCTCATGCCTTTACCGTTTTTCAAGCTTTCGGCCTTGAAACATCTTTTGCGCGAAATACAATTTCGCGCAACCCGCTGTTTTGCGCGCCACACTTCAAGATTTCGCGCAACCCTCTATTTTTGCGCGCCACGCTTGATTTTTCCGCACACCTCCTTCATTTCTCTCTCCTCAACCTTTGCCAACAACATATCACTCCATTTTCCATTGGCGATTTTCAGGCCCAAAAAATTGGCAAACACTGGAAAACGGCGCCACATTGTACTGCTCTTTTGTACCGCCTCCAGATCGTCCTTTCCTTTGTCAAAGTTCTTTGTCAACATGGAATGTCAAAAACTTCTCGGGAACTCGACAATTCTCCATGGAAACCTGCTTTGTCAACAAACACAATCAACCCAAAAATGCTGCAATGTTACCTTGAGGGATTTTTGCCCAACACTATGTGAATGTGAAGCTTGTTTGAGCACACGGGGAAACCCTGGGTATCTAGGTGGGCGGACTAGAACTAGTGCGCTAGTGAACCGGATGGGTGTCGTCCCTGTTTCACTTAGCTGGATTGACGATTGCAACACTAACTAAACATATGATATCTGAGGGTCGTGGCCTTCTAAGCCACGTGTTCTGAGGGTCGTGGCCTTCTAAGCCACGTTTTCTGAGGGTCGTGGCCTTCTAAGCCACGTTTCACCGAGACACGAGGTTCTAGGGTCCCACGCGAGCTAGATGAACCTTAGGGGATTTACCCACAGTGCTCTACCATCGTAGCGTGGTGCCTTCCGTCGGCATATGGGGGACCACTTGGGTGTGAGTGTGTGTGTGTGTGAGTGTGTGTGTGTGTGTGAGTGTGTGAGTGTGTGTGTGTGCCCATGGGTATTGCTGATAACTTCTGGTTTATTTCTTCTTGCACTTGGTTTTCCTTGCTTGTTTACCTTTTCTTGCACCTGTTTTCCCTTCTTGTTTACTTTCAGTCATCCTTCACAGCCGATACTGTTAGCCTTTGGAAAAATGGTTTTCAAATGAAAATGTTTTATTCTCTGGGGGTAAGATTTGAAAATGTAACTCTTTGCTTTTTAGAAAGAGTTTAAAACTGATGAAAGGGACCTAACATTCAAAAAGGAATAAGGGAAATGTCTCGTGTTTGATTTTCAAGTAAAGCATTATGAAAACTTACTTTTATCTATTAAAGTTCAAACCTGGATTATGTGGATTCTTTATTTACTGGAAGTGCATTGGGATTTGTTGTGGAGCTCACCTACTGAGTACTTTTGTGCTCACGCCTATCTTTTACATTTTCAGTTGCAGGTTCATTGTGTTCAGGTTTTCCTGCTTGAGTCGCTCAGTGTGGGAGCGACGTGGGTTGTAGTTGGGTGGTGACCCACGAGGTCACGTGGAGGTATGTCGTGGTGTAGGTTTGTTGATGTCTTTAGTGTTTTTTTTCTGTTTGTTTAGTTTATATTCATTCTTTCGATCCTGTTTAGCTTGGGCCGAAATCATTCCCAACGATTAAAGTTTCTATGCCCGGCACTTGTTGCCATCCCGGGGGGATCGGGAACGCCCCTCGGGACTTGCCACGGACCGGCTCGGGTGACCGGTTCAGGGTTGACCCGGGTTGGTTCGTGACACTATGGGATGGTAGGAATATAATGTCCATGTGAGAGAAGAAAAGGGGTAAAACACTAACAAGGAAAAAGTAATTCAAATTTTTTTTAAATGAGACATGAAAGGAAATAGAAACACATATTTATGAGAGAATGAAAATGTGAAATAAGTCACAAAATTTTAATTAAATATTAAGGGAATGAGAAGATGTAATATTTACCAAACATAAAACTTCTACCAATGACATTAGAATATAATGTAATTGTTCTCATTTTTCTTTTTTCTCTTTTTTGAAAAGTTGATCTTGAAACCGATCTCACACTCAGATCCCGACCAATGATTGATCTCCTCACGACACTAATTCAAATAGTTATAAAAAGATCAAAGGCAGATAAATAGTGATTTTTGACCTATGCAAGACAGAACAGAATTTTTTTTATTTTTTTGTTTGATTTTTTTTCATTTTTTAAAATATTTTTTTTAACACTTGTCATCAAAATTTGAATAATATGTCATAAGCATATATAAATTCACAAACCCCACTGAAGTACAACCTCTCCCCTACACTTGAATAAATTATTTCCATCAATAATGTTATAACTCGTTGAAAATCCACAAAGGGTACCCAAAATGAAATCCATACCCCCACACGTAAATTCCAAAAAATTATGCAATGAAAATCCATGTGAATATCGGGTGGGAAAAGGTATTGGTCTTGTAATGTGGCTATTGACGCTCCTTTCGTCACAGAATCTAATGATCGGAAAAGAGAATATCTAAGCTGAAAGTGATTCATCCTTTGAAGAAAACAACAAAAATCGACAAAGGCATGAACAAAGGATCAACAGAAAATCCACCGCGCAAGTTATACCACTGCCGCACAAGTACACGTGCGTGACACCCTTGGTCGCGCAGGTAACATGCGCGACACCCTTGGTCGTGCAGGTAACTTGCGCGACCTAAGTGGTAACCGCCCGGTAACCGCCCGGGGTCTTCTTTTGCCTATACATAGACCCTGTGGGCCCCCCATTCAAGAGGATCTTTTTCCAGAAACTCGGATTGAAGATCCCGATGCCCAAGTCTCTTCTCAAAGCTTCCGGAACACTTCTAAGGTAATTTCTTACCTAGAACAGAAGATCTAAAGAGAAGAAGGAAGGCCTAAGTGTTGAAACTTATCAAACACGTGCGTGCCGACTTATCTCCTTCAATATAACTTGCGCGTCCCTTTTCTGGAAGAACCTCAAGAAAATTCTAAAGGGTTCAAAAAAGAGTCGCTCAAGTATTTTAATGCTGGTTGAAAATCGCGCAAGTACACCACGTGTCGCGCAGGTATACCTGCGCGACCATACTTGCGCGCCCACAGAAGACTTGCACGCCTTGCAAGACCTGTGCGCCCCTATCTTTTTGGGTGCCCATCTTGCCCATTTTTACCCCTCTTAATCCATCACACATTTCCTTTTCAAGATTCAGTCTTCAAGACACTCTTCAAAGCCATTTATGGCATGATTTCTTGATTTGACTTCGTTATCTGAAAGGAATTATGTAGAATCTCTCTCAAAGTCTAGTGATTTAAATATCCTTATGTCACTAAATATGGAGAGTTCATTCATTAAACCTCATCCTTTAAGATGAGAGAATCCTAACCTGGGTGTCCTTTTTTAGGAATAAGACTCAGTCATAACCTGGGCCTCCTTTTTAGGAGTAAGTCCCAGTCATAACCCTGGGTTTCCTTTTCAGGAGTAAGCCCCAAGTCCCCTAACCTGGGCCTCCTTTTTAGGAGTAAGTCCCAGTCATAACCTTGGGTTTCCTTTTCAGGAGTAAGCCCCAAGTCCCCTAACCTGGGCCTCCTTTTTAGGAGTAAGTCCCATTCATAACCTTGGGTTTCCTTTTCAGGAGTAAGCCCCAAGTCCCCTAACCTGGGCCTCCTTTTTAGGAATAAGTCCCAGTCATAATCTTGAGTTTCCTTTTTAGGAATAAACCTCAATCATAAGTCCCCTCATAACTTGGGCATCCTCCTCAGGAGTAAGCCCCAAGATTAGAGTATTCAAATCTCCATAAAGCACATATACCTTTATAGACCCTATTCCTGGATTTTCTCCCTAAAAGTAAATCCTAAACCTTCATCTATTTTGGGCAGTCATACATACATAAGCCCCAAACAAATTCTTATGATTGCATCTTTCATGGCACAATTGTCTAAATTTTACCAATACCTCTTGTTTCTCACACCGAGCATGACTCACGTGAGTATAGAGTGTAAAAGTAATTATGACATTCTTCTTTGAGCCATCAATCATAAACATCATACTCCATTACTCGAACTACGTGGGTTCTGATTCCTTTTCCAAAACAAAGGATACGTAGGTAGCCCATTTATGGGTTCGATCCCAACTTTGAAATAATACATGTCCTTCTGAATGAAGATAAACATCAAGTGCCCCACTGAGTGGCTTTAAAACCAGCCTGGTCATCATAATGACCAAGAGACTTTTATATAAATGTTTTGAAGGATACCATTGACCAAGAATCTCTAAACAGATATAGATGATTCTCTATTGATGAAGAACCTCGAATACATATAAAAGATTCTCTAAATTCTTGCATATTTAATCATTGATTGTTAAAACTAAAGGAAAGCTCATTTTATACTTGGTAATGTAATAAGGATTCACGAACATAAATTAAATCTATAAAGAGAGTCCCAGAGTAGACAATAATTCCCCTAAAAAAGGTGTGATGAGTCCGACCTCCCATCCTCTCGACCAATGAAAATTCATAAGCCTCATTAGCCCACAAGCTAATGAGCGCCTACCTTTGGAAAGTAGGTCCAAACGGATGTGGAATCATTGGATGTTTCCGGTTCTACGAACAAACCCGTTAGAAACCGATCGGAACGTTTGAATCTCCCGTCCAGGAGGTCATCCCCGGATTCCGTGACGAAACAAAAATGGTGAACCCGACGTGAATCCTTAACCAAGTTAAAGTGATATTCTTCTTATTTGTTAGGCCCCTTGGGCCAACAAAGCAATCATTGAAATGTGCTCATCAAAAAGATGCAGTGGCCGGATTCATCTTGATTATGTCTGTTATATGGAACAGGCACTCTTTTCTCAAGATCTTCTGCAAAATGGCTTTCTTTAAATTCACCTCTGTGAATACTGTTGCTGTGAACACCTCTACTGTGAGGTCTGCTGCTGTGAAAACCAATGCTACTACTCCTGCTGGAACGTCATCCGCTCTGAGGATGACATCACCAACTCAGCATCTTCAACGCTGGGTTTCTAATGCGCTGGTTAAGGAGTACCGTCTCAACGGTACTATCCCAACTCTGGAGGCCGCTCGTCAAGCCCTCCAAGTTAACAAATCTACCTGGTCGTCCGGACAACGGCGGCCAGCAATCAAGAAGCAGGCGGTGCTGACTACCGTCTCCAACCGTTTCGGGTCGTTATCCCCGAAACACAATTTCCATTTACTCCCTTACTCTGAGGAAGTAAATGAGCAGGTCCCGCAGGACCTTAATTCAAAAAGACAGGAGTCCTTCCCGAGAGCTCCCATCAACAATCGCCGCCAGAGTCGTGCAGTAGTGCGCCCTCAACATGATGAGGGTACCGACTCCAGGCATTCAGCTCAGGTTCCTCGAACCCGAGCAGGAATGATGAACCGCCAGAGACGGAATCTGGTTAACAATAGGCAGGTTGTCATCCCTGCCATCTCCGGAAAATTCCACCAACCTAACTTGGTGGAAAATAACGAGCAGGCACCATCACCTGCCCGTTTTAATTCCGCTGTCCAGCAGACTCGTCTGGCAGCATCAAGCCTATCCCGCCAGGCAATTCCGGTGGAGTACCATAGGCAGGAACATACACCTGCTTATACATCACCAGTTAGTCAGCAGGCTCGTCTGACTACATATGATAGATCTCGTCAACCACGTTTGGCGAAGTGTAATCAGCAGGCACATACACCTGCTAATACTAATCAAGCCTACCAACAGTCTCGCTTGGTAGCGCACGGAGAAGTCAGTCGGAAAGTCCCGACGACAAACAGGAGGCAGGCTTAACTCTCTGCCTCCACACTTGAGTACTGTCAGGATTCACTGACAGGAAAAGGAGGACAGGAGCAGGCACATACACCTACTCCAAGCCCGGAATGGACGTATATCCCCGTTCCGGTGGCTGAAGTCACCAAACATATTTTGTCAATGGTGAAAGAGCAGAAGAAAATTCCTGCTCATATTCTGGATGCTTTCCAGGATATCATAACAGCTTCAGCATCATCACAGGGACAGACACATAAATCTATCACTAGCAATGCAGTGACACATCAACGATTCACTCCGAAACAGACACACACATCTGTTCCAGTCCAAGAGGGTTATGGGGCATACTCCCCCATATCATACGGACAACCAAGTCAGGCACATACACCTGATTTGAGTGGAGATCATCAGCCTAACCTGACCATCTTTCCGGATCAGGCACATACACCTGCTCAGAACAATCACTTTCGTCATCAAGTGGTTTCTAAAGCGAGTAAGAAGGCATCTAAGAAAAAGATCTGCCCAGAACAGTCAGGAGATCAAAGGCCAATCTACAACCAAGCCTTACTCGATGCTGGAGTTCTTGAAGCCCTCAGACATTTATCTGTCGGAATTCAAGATTCTACTCCCTCAGTTCCCAATAACGGGAACATTAATTCTGAAGGTCTTCAACAGACACTTCCTCATGAAGACTTGCTTCATGAAAATTCGGTCAATCTTAAAGTTTCTTCTTCAGATGAGAGCCACAAGAACCCTCTGTGTGGTCATAAGACCAAGGAGAAAGAGATTTCATCTTTTGTTGTAACCCATCATGAGGGTCCTCCTCATGGTGATGAACTTCGCTGCGAAAGTCCTCTCCGCAGTAGTGATGCACGTTGTCTCGAAAATTCATCAGAAGGCAATGTAGTGACAAGAAATCCCTCCTATCTCGAGGCACTTGCAAACGTAAAACCAGTCATGTCTGATGCTTTACTATCAGCAGGTGAAACTCTTTCTCCATCAGAAGATAGCCCGTGGTTCATGTTATTCTCCGAACCTTCCCTGGGTCATTCATCTTCCAGCATGAATAGTAATCTCTCTACCAATCTTGTTGAATCCGATGAAGCAACAAGGAAACACCAACTCTGGTCCAAACAGGTAGAAGAATCTTCATTTAATGACAAAGATGAAATGATGAACATGAGGAAAAAACTGGCAAAAGGTGAAATACCAGTCATGTTTTGGCCATTGGCTGACTCCCAGTACGACATTCCAAAGATGTTGACGGATGATGGAATCCATAATATTCGTCTCAACATATGGAAAACTCTTTGTCAATTAAAGATGAAGGTATTATCTTACGATGAATATGAAAATCATCTTAAGATAATAGAAGGGTTACAACATCAGATTGATTTGGCATCTCTATCAGTCTATCGGTATCCGAAGGCTGAAAAGCAACAGAGAACCCTTCAAACGTTCATGCCTTGGAGCACTAAGAAGATTGCGTCCGTTAATTTCCAATGCTCCATCTGATGTTCATATCAGAGGATGGGGTGTTCATGGAGCACTACATTTCACAGTGCTTTCCGGTCAGCAAAGCCCGCCGAAAATGGTCTCATGCAATGTTATTGCCCATGGCCGGCCACAGTCAATGGGCTTTGTTCATAATCAAAAGCTTGCTCAAGAACAGGCTTCACTAGTTCCTCTCAAAATCAACTATATAGAGAACAAGTTGTTGAATTGCTCCTACATCAAGCAGGTGAGAATATTGCACAAGCCTCTCGTCTGGAGCAAACACGTCATCAAATGACAGAAGTTTCGGAAATCATCCAACGGTCTGTTGAACCAGGTGATAAAAGTGGATACAGGTTAATGCATCCAGCTAATTTCCGAACTAAAATTCACAAGGTCAAGAGAGATTTTAAGAAGATCTCAGACATAGAATGTCAAGAGACACCCCAGCTTGCCAGACTGGGGACTTCTCTAACCCAACCCTCAGAGTCAACAAATGGGATTCGAGGAGTTGAGCGGAAGCAGCAGGAATATTCCCAGTCCACCGGACTGGGGACTTTTTCAAATCTTCAATCCCTCCCTCAGAGAAAGTCAGTATTCTCTCGATTAGGGAATAAGCCTCAAGAGGAACGAAGAGCCAAGCTATCAGGAGATTCTCTCCAAGTTACGGTTCTCCAAGAAGTTCCTAAGGGATCAAGTCAACAGAATTCCATGTCTCATCATGGACATGGAAGAAGACAATATCACAGAAATGCTGATAGAAAGGATTCCATGCAATATGCATCCATTAATGTCATCAATGCCGTTGCTGCTGATTCACCAGATGAGGCTCAATCAGAGGGATCAGACGAAGAGGTTCCTGCTCAAGAAGTTGCGCACACAGACCTAAATGAAGAAGGTGTGCGCACACGTAATCAAAGGCTTACCGAAAATCTGGGTATTCCTTCAAGTAACCCACTTCCCTCTCTCCTAAAAGGATCCAATAAGGGGAAAGGAAAGAATCAGGTTAGTTCTCACCCTTCCTCTGAAGGAGGTCAATCACTCTCATTAGAGCAAAGGTTTGCACAACAGGAGGAAGAAATGAAAGAATTAAGAAGGTTGAATGCAGAACTACTTCAGAGTAGTCTTCTTCTAAAGAATGCTGAAGTCCGACAGCCGAAGGAATTTGTTGTAACTACTGAGATGGATCAAGAATATCCTCCTTTATCAGTACACCCACAGAGGTCTAATCCTACGGGTCAAACGCAACAACGGTTGGCAGCACTACCATCAGTTGCAGTACCAAGCACCACGTCTGTCCAAGCTCCATTCATTGCACCTACCCAAAACCAAGTTCAACCTGACGTTTCTCAGAAGTTAATAACTATTATTGAGTCATTAACAGCTCGGTTAGAAACTATGGAAGGGAAACGGGTGTAGGTTCAACCTGAAAAGAAAGTTTACCCTGAATGGGTAGATTCAATTTCTCCTCCATCCAGTTTTGGAAACCCTGTTTTCCCTACTTTCAATGGATCAGGCGACCCCGAAAAACATTTGACGCATTACGTGTCTTGTTGTGATCCAATGATGGGAACGCCAGAGCAGCAAGAAGTAGTGAAACTCAGATGCTTCGTGCGAACCTTGCAAGGACCAGCTTTTGTCTGGTATACAAGCTTACAATCCCGGTCAGTCATCGGATGGGAGGATCTTCGTCAAAAATTCCTTCTTCAGTTTAGCTCAACATTGCTAAAAACGACAGTTTTCGATCTTACAAACTGCAAGCAAAGGGAGAATGAAAGAGTCTCTATTTTCATTGCTCGTTGGAAAGGATTTACGTATTCCTTGAGTTTAGCACTCCCTCAGGAGGAATTGTTGCCAATCTGTGTGGCAAATTTGCGTGACGAATTACGCACGCCATTGATCCCTGTGAAATACATAGGAGGGTTTTGAGACCTTACTTCAATCGCTCAACATATTGAAGATTCCCTTATATAGGTTAAGGTTAAATCTCGTATAATTCCATCAGCTCCAGGAAGAAGAATGGGTAAAGCAGAAACTGCTACAGTTATGCTTAAACAAGCACCTGTACCTATTTCTACTTCAAAACCTTCATCTTCTCGAAGAACTCCACCTCCTGAATGCCAACAACAAAGGCTGTTTCGTCCAAATGATCAAAAAGATCAACAAGAGAAACAATTTGAGGATATGAAGAGTAAAACATACTCTTTCCGAAGTGAGCAAGTTCTTGGTTACTTCATTTCAGCTCTGGAAAATAATTTGGTTCAATTACCAGTGCCCAAGAGTCCAAACAAGGAAGGAGATGAAGACCGTCCCAATTATTGTCCCTTTCATAAAATGTTGGGGCATCTCATCCAGGAGTGTTTTGTCTTTAAAGACCTCCTGCAAAAGTTGGTCGATTTGGGACAAGTCAAATTGAAGGGTTCTTCAGCTCATGTAGCGTGTATTACCGCTACAGATTCAGAGGAAGGAGCCGAGTGGCAGGAAGTCAAAAGCAATACTGCGAAAAAATATGATGATTGGATGGTCAGAAAGACAATCAATCGGACCCATTCCATTTTGCGAACACAATTGAAGAAGCCAATTGTGTCTCCTACAAAAGCTGCAGTAAATCCTCCATCAAAAGACAAATCCTCAAAAGGGCAGCGCAATTCAAAGAAGAAAGAGGAATCAGGAGAAGATGAGTATGTATCGAAGCCTAAATTGTCTTTGACTCTGGAAGATTTCATGCCATCTACTTCAAAGCCACGGGCACCGCCCCATCAAATGGCACAGCCTAAACAGGCTAACCAGGCAGAGTCTTTATCAGACGAAGAGTTAATCATTGGTTCTGTTAATATGATTCAATTAACAGATCCATATTCCAATCTTGATGAGCCTGAATTTCCTGTATCAAATAAGGGAACTCGAGGAAGTTCTAGAGGTTCAGGATATAGGGGAAGACGTGGATCTTTCCGAAGCCACTACTCTAATTCTACCCCTTCTAGCACTGTATATGCAGCAGAAACTCGTGGTAGAGCCCTTCAGTGAGCTCAAAAAGAACAAGCAAGTTATTCTGCCAATGGCCAACTCAGTTTTGGTACAGTTATTTTGGAAGACCGATTAAAGGTTCCATCTTCTTTATCTCAGCAAGTAAATGGATCTAATCAGTCTAATCTTCCAAAACCAAGGATGTTGCCAGCTTCAATACAAGATGCATCAGCTTCCAAAGCATCTGCTTCCAAGGTACCCGCTAAACCGCATATTCCTATTGGGAAACGTAGACCTCTAGATCAAAAGTATGATATATTGAAACACTTGGCCCATGTACCATCCAAGTTATCAATTTTGGATGCTTTGAATCTATCAAAAGATCTTCGGGAAGCACTCATCGAAGCTTTGTCAAGTCTTCAGGAGTTTGAAGCTGAAATTGCTGCAGCTGAAATCTATCACATAGAGAATAATCCTGCAGAATGCCATGCAGTGATATCTTTTACTGATAAATATGAAGATGATGTTGTGCATGGGCACAAAAAACCTTTGTACTTATCTGGAAAAGTCAATGGTATAGATGTTCGAAGAGCTTTCATTGACAATGGTTCAGGAGTCAACCTCATGCCCATTCGTACACTTCGTTGATTGGGCCTCACGGAATCTGATTTATCTCCTTCTACCATGATGTTGCAAGGATATGATAAAAATGAACAAGAACCACTGGGAGAAGTTACACTCAGAACTCAGTTTGGAGATCTTGTTTCCAATTCGGATTTCATGATTGTTGATCAAGACTCAGCTTTCAATATCTTGCTTGGAAGACCCTGGCTACATCAGCATGCAGCTATTCCGTCATCATACCATCAATGTCTCAAATACTTTTTCGATGGTCAAGTTGGAACATTGTATGGTGATAAGGCCTCGTTCAAGACATGTGAGTCTCAATACATTGAGGCAGAATTTTATCACATGAAGGGAAGAGAAAAATCTACAATGAAGGAAATTACAAAAGTTAATGCTCCATATGGTTTGGAAAAAATTCCAATAAATCCATTTTCACATGTGAGTATAGATTATGTGTTACCTATCAGTCAAATTGACAAAATAGGCCCAAATCAAAATACTCTTATGGAAAGATCCATAATGTCAATTACGGCAATCGATCTAGACAACATGGGAGAAATTGGTAACTTACCAAGCAGTGATGAAAGCATAAGTGGTGACGTTTTCATTTCGTCTGCTGAAATCCAACAAGTCTATACTTCGCTAATCAGGCCAGAAGAAGTTATAGCAACACCAGAGGTGAATAATGATGACGATTCTCAATCCATCATCTCCTCTTTATTTCCCATAGAAGACCCTTTATCATCAATAGGGTCAGAAATGGAAGCTTCTTCTTCAAAATGTGAAAATTTTGAAACCTCTTATGATCATGAGAATTTCGTTTTTTCATCTACTTTGCAAGTAGAAACGGATGAAATAACACGTGATGAAGAAGAAGAGGAAGATCTTAGAGATGCTCCTCCAGCATTTGAAGAGGGTATCTCTACCACTGTGGATGAACTCAGAGAAATAAATCTGGGTACAGAGAAAGATCGACGCCCCACTTTAATTAGTGTGGCCATGACCCTTGAAGAGAAAGAGATGTATATTTCTTTTCTAAAGAAAAATAAAGATATTTTTGCTTGTAATTATACAGAGATGCCTGGCCTTGATCCTGATGTTCCTACTCATCATTTGGGTTTACCAAAATAACATCGAGGATTCAAGCAAGCCGCGAGAAGAACACACCCAACCTATGCTTCCAAAATTGAGGCTGAATTGGAGAAGCATATCAAAGCTAACTTCATAAGAGAAGTTCAATATCCCAAGTGGTTGTCTAATATTGTCCCTGTAAAGAAGAAGAATGGAAAAATTAGGGTTTTCATCGATTTCAGAGATCTTAATCGGTATTGTCCTAAATATGATTTCCCAGTTCCGATTACAGAACTCTTAATTGATGCTGTTTCGGTGCGGATGTGCGTCGGGTTACGCTGTTCCGCCAGGGCGCGTTCGCGTGTGCACCCGTCAACCTGAGGGGATGGGCGCGCGGCTTGTGGCCCCGCAGTCCCGCTTTCCAAAGGTGGGCGGCATTCGTCCCTTGTTCAGGGGCGTCTGCTCCTTGATCGAAACCGGGATGATGGGATGTCGGCTCCTCCTTCTGTGGACGTCTCCTCGGAACTCGTCGCCGAATCCGGGTCTCCCTCATAGATTTAAGAATGTTCGTGAATCTCGTTCCCGGCGCCATGTCTCCATGGACACCGGTTAATTACGCTGCTTCCGCCCGGACGCTCCAAGGAGTCTGGTCGGGGCAGCAACCAGCGGTGAGGAGACCTGGTGGCTCTGGGTGTTGGGGGCGTCCCTTAACACGGCGACTCTGCATGTCTGACTTCCGTCCCTAATAGGGCTTCTCAAAGGCGTGATGGCCTGAGGCATCCCGCGCTGGGTACGGGGAACTGCGTTGCCCGAGGTTTTCCTCAGCTTCCCATGTTTAACACGGGGTATGCCGCGAGTTTAACGTCCAGCGGGTCGTGGCCTTCTAAGCCACGTTTTCTGAGGGTCGTGGCCTTCTAAGCCACATTTTCTGAGGGTCGTGGCCTTCTAAGCCACGTTTCACCGAGACACGAGGTTCTAGGGTCCCACGCGAGCTAGATGAACCTTAGGGGATTTACCAATAGTGCTCTACCATCTTAGCGTGGTGCCTTCCGTCGGCATATGGGGGACCACATGGGTGTGAGTGTGTGTGTGTGTGAGTGTGTGTGTTTGTGTGAGTGTGTGAGTGTGTGTGTGTGCCCATGGGTATTGCTGATAACTTCTGGTTTATTTCTTCTTGCACTTGGTTTTCCTTGCTTGTTTACCTTTTCTTGTACTTGTTTTCCCTGCTTGTTTACTTTCAGTCATCCTTCACAGCCGATACTGTTAGCCTTTGGAAAAATGGTTTTCAAATGAAAATGCTTTATTCTCTTGGGGTAAGATTTGAAAATGTAACTCTTTGCTTTTTAGAAAGAGTTTAAAACTGATGAAAGGGACCTAACTTTCAAAAAGGAATAAGGGAAATGTCTCGTGTTTGATTTTCAAGTAAAGCATTACGAAAACTTACTTTTATACATTAAAGTTCAAACCTGGATTATGTGGATTCTTTATTTACTGTAAGTGCATTGGGATTTGTTGTGCAGCTCACCTACTGAGTACTTTTGTGCTCACGCCTATCTTTTACATTTTCAGTTGCAGGTTCCTTGTGTTCAGGTTTTCCTGCTTGAGTCGCTCAGTGTGGGAGCGACGTGGGTTGTAGTTGGGTGGTGACCCACGAGGTCACATGGAGGTATGTCGTGGTGTAGGTTTGTTGATGTCTTTAGTGTTTTTTTTCTATTTGTTTAGTTTATATTCATTCTTTCGATCCTGTTTAGCTTGGGCCGAAATCGTTCCCAACAATTAAAGTTTCAATGCCCGGCACTTGTTGCCATCCCGGGGGGATTGGGAACGCCCCTCGGGACATGCCGCTGACCGGCTCGGGTGACCGGTTCAGGGTTGACCCGGGTTGGTTCGTGACAAAATGGTATCAATGGAGGTTCTTGTTATTTGGGTTGTCCGGTAGAAGGAGATGAGGACTTTTGGAACTCGAGAGGTAGGTGCGGGAAGAGCGTCGCGAACTCTTGCTCGCACTAATCTTTGAGTTACCAGGGGTAGTTCGGGAATCGTGTCCATTTCTTTTCTGGTTTGTCTTGGATTGATAGATGACAATGGAGGCAAGTCGACGTTACGTCGTGATTTCACATGGAGTAGTGACCCATGTGGAGTCTGAGTACACAGTTTGAATTCCTCCTAGTGGTCGATGCTGACTCGAGACATGGCTCACTACCATGTCGCCAGTTTGAGCGTGACTACTAGTCCGTCATTTCAGTGGTTGATGCAAATTTGGATGTTGTTTTCGTTTTGGTCTGTGTGAGTGCGTAGTTGGAAATGAAAAAGGTTTTTGAAAAATTGGAATGGTTTCTTTTAAAGGACTTTAAATATATGAAATGGGTTTTAAAAATGAAATCTCTTGATTTGGAAAATATGTTGTTTTCTTGGAATTGGTTAAGAATGATTTGGGATGAAACCCCAGGTCCCCTTTATGAACGTTCGCACATGTGTGAGAATACATAGAAAAAAAAAAAGATGCGTTTTGGTGCGAGTATTATTGGACAGTGGATGAAGTCATGTGCAACGATTCATGGGATTACCTGGGTGTGTATTTGAAATTAATGGCTTGATCTTGTTTTCTAAATTGGTTTTAAAGGGGAAACGGTTTTGGAAAGTTTTTGGTTTGAAAGTGGATTGGTTTTGGAAAGTGATCTTGAAAAAGGGTGGTTTTGAAATCAAAAATAAAAAGGGAATTTTAAAGAGGAGATTTTATTTTGGGTTGTGTTGTATTTGATTGGTCCTTGTGCTGACTGGTTTTGATGAAGGCGCTTTTATTGATGTTGCTTCGATTTGATGTTGGTTTTGGCTTTGTGTTTTATATATCGCTCAGGAAATGCTGCTCAGAAAGGTCTCTAAGGATTCAGATAAGTCATGCCCAGTTTTTAGTCCTCCTCAGACTCTGCCTATTCTCCATGGTGATCAGGGTCTGTTAGAGGCAGTAAAATGGCTCGGGGAAGTGGAGCGTGTCTTTAGAATGTTGGGAACTCCCGATAATGTTAAGGTTCTAGCAATTATGGAGTTGTTTGAGGGTTCAGTTTTGGACCAATGGAAGAAGGTTACCCCATCATAAATGCAAGGTGAAATGACGTGGGATGTCTTCAGAACCGTTTTCATCCAATGGTTTGTACCTGAGGAAGTGAAGCTAGAGAAAAAGAGAGAGCTTGTGCATATTCAACAAGGCCAACGGACGGTGAAGGCATATGTTGACCATTTCAAGGAACTGATTTGCTTTTCTCCAGATGTAGCATCACATGAGCTCATGAAGGCCTCTCTTTTCACTGGGGGTCTTCGTCCAGAGATCAAGGAGCGAGCCCTCCCTTCTAAAGACCTTTGTTTCGAGAGGCTGGTGGAGGAAGCTTTCTTGGCTGAGTTAGATTCTGGTGTGCGGGTGGTTAATACTTCAGCGTCCCCTTTTGTTGTTCGTAAGAGTTCCCCCACTGGTGTGGAAAATATGCCAGAGATACCTATTCCTAATGAGTTATCCCCTTTGGTCCCAGCTTCCAGTTCTTCAGATCGTTCAATGGTATGCTTTCGGTGTGGTCGTTTCGGGCATTTAAAGCCGTCTTGTCGCAACCCTCCGAAGACGTGTCATCGATGCGGTTGTCTGGGTCATCTGGAGAAGTTTTTCTGGAAGCGTCGCTTGAAGAGGAAGCTGTGATGGGAGAATGTCAGTACCTGACTGTGAGGCAGAAGATGCTTCAGCCATCAGAGCCCCAGCCACAAGTCTCGGGGTGAAGCTCGCGCACACTCAGGAGTCCCCAGGGGTGTGAAGCCTTGGTCCAGGTTTTGTGTTCCGTGTTAGCAGTGGAACAATCAAGATCTTTTAGTACTTGTTTTTCTGCTGTTAAGTTTTGACGTTGTTGTATGTTCATTGTTTTACCATGGGGTTATCATGGACTTGTTCTATTATAATCCAAGTAGTCTGGATTATGTGATTGTGTTGTTTCTGAATCGTATGTGTTTCTTAAAAGTGTGTTTGACTCCTCGGTGGGTTGACCATTGTTTAGAAATGCTCGTCAGATGTGGTTGTGTTTCATGGATTTCAGTGGGCCATGTTTCTGACTCGATGTTTTGGTTTAGGGTTTTCGTGGGTTTCCCCTAGTATTGAAGGTTGTTGACTCTAGTCGAGGATTCAATGTCTTGACGGAGGTGTCGTTTTAATCATGGTCTAAGAGTTGGTTTAAATTGGTTGGGAGTTCCCGCGTCGACCCCCCCCCCCCCCTTTCTAGGGTTGTCTATTTAGATGGTAAACTTTTCTGCACTAGTTGAGTTCTTGTGGTGGGGAGAACCCCTTCGTGCTCTCCCCTCAATCTCGGACCCCAGTTTTCTCTTGAATCAGTCGGGTGGGACCTGTGCAGAGTAAGGTCATCCCCGAGATTTTCAGTTCTCTCTGGTTCCTTTAGTTCCGTTGGGGCATGGACTTAAATCTTGACCGACTTTTGGCCTGGTGACTTTCTGGGGGCAGAAAGTGTCTGTGGTGGGGAGAATTGTCACACCCCGACCGCGGATGTCCGTAATTTTACTTCTTTCTTGGTCCCGATTTAAAATTTTTCGAGGTTTAGTGGTGTCGGCAGTCTCGAACCGGTGCGTGGTCATCGCATCGCTAGCGGTGATCATGCATTCGGCCCGGGTGACTATGTGTTTACCCGGCGTTTTAAATATTAAAGTTTTACGTTGACTTTTTATTATTATTACCATTTGTGTTGTGTTACTATTATTGTAGTTATTTTCTGTGTATAAGTATATATATATATATGTCTACATATGTGTATGTATATACATATGTATATACTTTAATACGTTATGTTTATATATGTATATATATATATGTATATATATTGTATCTATGTGTATATGTTTATATGTGTATATATGTATATATGTTTGTATATGTTTAAATATACGTATATGTGTCTATATCTATATATGTGGGTGTGCGCGCGCGCGCACGCGCAAACATCTATTTTTTTTAAAAAAAAAATGGTTTTAATATTTTAAATTTTTGATTAGTGATAATTATTATTAGAAATTTTCTAATTATTAATATTAACATTATTATAAGGTTTTATTATTATTATTATAAAGTTTTATTATTTCTATAAAGCGTTATTAATTTTTAGGATTTTTTTTATTTAATTACTTATGTTCGATATTACTATTAGTATATTATTATAATTATAGTATTTTATTATTATTATTACATATTAGTATTAATATTATTCTCATAGTATTAATTATATTTTTGTTGTATTAATGTTATTTCTATTATTATTACTACTATTATTATTGTTTATGTATATATATATATATATAGTTTTTCTTTCTTTCTTCACCCTAACCCTAACCTATCCCCCTACCCAGCCGCCACCCCGTCCCCTTTTTTTCCCCTCTCTCTCCCCCGTTTTCTTTTCTTCTTCTCCCCCCCTTGCTGGTTTGGCCGGCCGCGCCGCCCCCTGTGCGTTTCCCCCCAGCTCCGCACAACCCGGCGGCCCCCCTCTACCATCGCTGACCCCGCCTCCGGCTCCCGCTCCGCCCCAGCGCACGGCCCGGCTCTGCCTTCGCCGCACCGAGCCCGCACCCAGCCTCCCTTCGTCGCTAGTACCCTCCCCCCCGCCGCACCAAGCCGCCGGCCTCCGGCGACTCCAGCCGCCTCCCCGGCTTCCTCCCCTTTCGGTTGTCCCAGCACCGCGCCACCCCAGCCTCTCCCTGTCCCGAGCCCTCACTCCTCTCTGGTGGCCCGCACCACCGGCTCCCGCTCCCCATCTCCGTCCCGGCTCCCCCGTGCAACCCCCGGCCTCGCCTCGCTGCTCCCCCTGTCCCGCTCCCCATTCCGCACACCCCGGCGCGATCCCCCTCCTGTGCCCTCCTCCGCTCGCACCTCTCCTGCGCGTCGCCGCGCCCTGCCGCCTCCAACCCATCCGGCCTCGCCGTTGCTCCGCAACCCCCTGCTGTAAGTTTGTTTTTATTTTTATTTTTATTTCTTATTTTTGGTTAATCTTATATAATGTTTATTATTTTTATT
Organism: Viscum album; assembly: GCA_963277665.1. NCBI lineage: Eukaryota > Viridiplantae > Streptophyta > Magnoliopsida > Santalales > Viscaceae > Viscum > Viscum album. The sequence continues at coordinate 2,006,958,054 of OY728148.1, read as the reverse complement.
ATGTTAATAATATTATAATTACATTATTAATAGTATGTCATTATTATTATTATTATATTATTATTATTATTATTATTATTATGTTAATATTTATATTATTATTATGTTAATATTTATATTATTGTTATTATTATTATGTTAATATTGTTCTATTATTGTTATTATTATTATTATTATTATTATATTATTATTATTATTATTATGTTAATATTTATATTATTATTATGTTAATATTTATATTATTGTTATTATTATTATGTTAATATTGTTCTATTATTGTTATTATTATTATTATTATTATTATTATTATGATTACTTGCATATTATTAATAATATTATTATTATTGATATCATTATTGTTATGCGAATATTATTATTATTATTATTATTATTATCATTATCATGTTATTAAGTTATTATTTTTATTATTATTGCTATATTATTATTATGATTATTTTATTATTATTATTATTATTATTATTATAATATTATGTTATTACTATTATCTTATCATTTTTATTATTATTATATTATTATATTATAATTATGCTAATTTATCATTATTATCATTATATTATTATTATCGTGATTATATTATTTTTATATTATTAATATGTTAATATTATTCTATTATTATTATTTTTATGTTATTATTGTTATATTATTATTATCCTTATTAAATTGCGATTGTTATGTTGTTCTTGTTATTAAAGTATGTTATTATTATTATTATATTATTATTATTATTATCGTTGAACCCTTTTAACGGTCTTTTGTTTTAGGAACGGTTTGACGGTGCAGTACGGTGCGACCATTACGCAACGGGAGTTTTGCGCCGTGTCGTTTTTCGTTCCGAGATGCATCTTGAGGTAGGTCTCCCTTTGCACTCGCCTTTAAATTTAGAATTTATTTATTCCTTGACTTTTTATTAAGTTTCAGTAAATTCAAAAGTATTGCTATTAGTTATCTATAGTTTGGTGATCTGCTGATGATAAAAGTTGTTTTAATTCTAGCGTTTCATTAAAAGCGTTTTCTTGGATTTAATTGTGTGCTTCCATACGAGTGTTGCTAGATAGTTCTTCCTGAATAAGGAAAGACATGTTGAATTGGGTTTTGAAATGTTTTTGGCATGTGTAAATTAGTAGATGTATTGTTTATGGAAAATGGTGTTTTCTTATAACCTTGATTAGAGAAAACGTCGTGTGACCCTTTGAAATTGTTTTTTTGGAAACATTATGTGTGGTCCATGGTTGACGAAAGATGTTTTAACTTGTGTTGTTATTAAAAATAATGCTTTTTATGTTGTGAAAGTTGTTTATGTTTTTGTGTGAGTGTTTCCAAAAAGGGGTTTTTTGCGAAATGATTCGGTAATGACAATTATATTTTTAGAAAGGTATTTTCGGCGTGCGTGAGTTTTGAAATATTGTTTGGGTGTGGAAATGGTGACTCTTGTGTGCAATATCTTGTTTGTCCTGCGATATGAGGAAGAAATATACTATGTGAATGTGAAGCTTGTTTGAGCACACGGGGAAACCCTGGGTATCTAGGTGGGCGGACTAGAACTAGTGCGCTAGTGAACCGGATGGGTGTCGTCCCTGTTTCACTTAGCTGGATTGACGATTGCAACACTAACTAAACATATGATATCTGAGGGTCGTGGCCTTCTAAGCCACGTGTTCTGAGGGTCGTGGCCTTCTAAGCCACGTTTTCTGAGGGTCGTGGCCTTCTAAGCCACGTTTCACCGAGACACGAGGTTCTAGGGTCCCACGCGAGCTAGATGAACCTTAGGGGATTTACCCATAGTGCTCTACCATCGTAGCATGGTGCCTTCCGTCGGCATATGGGGGACCACTTGGGTGTGAGTGTGTGTGTGTGTGTGAGTGTGTGTGTGTGTGTGTGAGTGTGTGAGTGTGTGTGTGTGCCCATGGGTATTGCTGATAACTTCTGGTTTATTTCTTCTTGCACTTGGTTTTCCTTGCTTGTTTACCTTTTCTTGCACTTGTTTTCCCTTCTTGTTTACTTTCAGTCATCCTTCACAGCCGATACTGTTAGCCTTTGGAAAAATGGTTTTCAAATGAAAATGCTTTATTCTCTGGGGGTAAGATTTGAAAATGTAACTCTTTGCTTTTTAGAAAGAGTTTAAAACTGATGAAAAGGACCTAACATTCAAAAAGGAATAAAGGAAATGTCTCATGTTTGATTTTCAAGTAAAGCATTATGAAAACTTACTTTTATCTATTAAAGTTCAAACCTAGATTATGTGGATTCTTTATTTACTGGAAGTGCATTGGGATTTGTTATGGAGCTCACCTACTGAGTACTTTTGTGATCACGCCTATCTTTTACATTTTCAGTTGCAGGTTCCTTGTGTTCAGGTTTTCCTGCTTGAGTCGCTCAGTGTGGGAGCGACGTGGGTTGCAGTTGGGTGGTGACCCACGAGGTCACGTGGAGGTATGTCGTGGTGTAGGTTTGTTGATGTCTTTAGTGTTTTTTTTCTGTTTGTTTAGTTTATATTCATTCTTTCGATCCTGTTTAGCTTGGGCCAAAATCATTCCCAACGATTAAAGTTTCTATGCCCGGCACTTGTTGCCATCCTGGGGGGATCGGGAACGCCCCTCGGGACATGCCGCGGACCGGCTCGGGTGACCGGTTCAGGGTTGACCCGGGTTGGTTCGTGACACTATGGGATGGTAGGAATATAATGTCCATGTGAGAGAAGAAAAGGGGTAAAACACTAACAAGGAAAAAGTAATTCACATTTTTTTAAATGAGACATGAAAGGAAATAGAAACACATATTTACGAGAGAATGAAAATGTGAAATAAGTCACAAAATTTTAATTAAATATTAAGGGAATGAGAAGATGGAATATTTACCAAACATAAAACTTCTACCAATGACATTAGAATATAATGTAATTGTTCTCATTTTTCTTTTTTTCTCTTTTTTGAAAAGTTGATCTTGAAACCGATCTCACACTCGGATCCCGACCAATGATTGATCTCCTCATGACACTAATTCAAATAGTTATAAAAAGATCAAAGGCAGATAAATAGTTATTTTTGACCTATGCAAGACACAACAGAATTTTTTTTATTTTTTTGTTTGATTTTTTTTCATTTTTTAAAATATTTTTTTTAACACTTGTCATCAAAATTTGAATAATATGTCATAAGCATATATAAATTCACAAACCCCACTGAAGTACAACCTCTCCCCTACACTTGAATAAATTATTTCCATCAATAATGTTATAACTCGTTGAAAATCCACAAAGGGTACCCAAAATGAAATCCATACCCCCACACGTAAATTCCAAAAAATTATGCAATGAAAATCCATGTGAATATCGGGTGGGAAAAGGTATTGGTCTTGTAATGTGGCTGTTGACGCTCCTTTCGTCACAGAATCTAAAGATCGGAAAAGAGAATATCTAAGATGAAAGTGATTCATCCTTTGAAGAAAACATCAAAAATCGACAAAGGCATGAACAAAGGATCAACAGCAAATCCACCGCGCAAGTTATACCACTGCCGCACAAGTACACTTGCGTGACACCCTTGGTCGCGCAGGTAACTTGCGCGACACCCTTGGTCGCGCAGGTAACTTGCGCGACCTAAGTGGTAACCGCCCGGGGTCTTCTTTTGCCTATAAATAGACCCTGTGGGCCCCCCATTCAAGAGGATCTTTTTCCAGAAACTCGGATTGAAGATCCCGACGCCCAAGTCTCTTCTCAAATCTTCCGGAACACTTCTAAGGTAATTTCTTACCTAGAACAGAAGATCTAAAGAGAAGAAGGAAGGCCTAAGTGTTGAAACTTATCAAACACGTGCGCGCCGACTTATTTCCTTCAATATAACTTGCGCGTCCCTTTTCTGGAAGAACCTCAAGAAAATTCTAAAGGGTTTAAAAAAGAGTCGCTCAAGTATTTTAATGCTGGTTCAAAATCGCGCAAGTACACCACGTGTCGCGCAGGTATACCTGCGTGACCATACTTGCGCACCCACAGAAGACTTGCACGCCTTGCAAGACCTGTGCGCCCCTATCTTTTTGGGTGCCCATCTTGCCCATTTTTACCCCTCTTAAGCCATCACACATTTCCTTTTCAAGATTCAATCTTCAAGACACTCTTCAAAGCCATTTATGGCATGATTTCTTGATTTGACTTCCTTATCTGAAAGGAATTCTGTGGAATCTCTCTCAAAGTCTAGTGATTTAAATATCCTTATGTCACTAAATATGGAGAGTTAATTCATTCAACCTCATCCTTTAAGATGAGAGAATCCTAACCTGGGTCTCCTTTTTTAGGAATAAGACTCAGTCATAACCTGGGCCTCCTTTTTAGGAGTAAGTCCCAGTCATAACCCTGGGTTTCCTTTTCAGGAGTAAGCCCCAAGTCCCCTAACCTGGGCCTCCTTTTTAGGAGTAAGTCCCAGTCATAACCTTGGGTTTCCTTTTCAGGAGTAAGCCCCAAGTCCCCTAACCTGGGCCTCCTTTTTAGGAGTAAGTCCCAGTCATAACCTTGGGTTTCCTTTTCAGGAGTAAGCCCCAAGTCCCCTAAACTGGGCCTCCTTTTTAGGAATAAGTCCCAGTCATAATCTTGAGTTTCCTTTTTAGGAAGAAACCTCAATCATAAGTCCCCTCATAACTTGGGCATCCTCCTCAGGAGTAAGCCCCAAGATTAGAGTATTCAAATCTCCATAAAGCACATATACCTTTATAGACCCTATTCCTGGATTTTCTCCCTAAAAGTAAATCCTAAACCTTCATCTATTTTGGGCAGTCATACATACATAAGCCCCAAACAAATTCTTATGATTGCATCTTTCATGGAACAATTGTCTAAATTTTACCAATACCTCTTGTTTCTCACACCGAGCATGACTCACGTGAGTATAGAGTGTAAAAGTAATTATGACATTCTTCTTTGAGCCATCAATCATAAACATCATACTCCATTACTCGAACTACGTGGGTTCTGATTCCTTTTCCAAAACAAAGGATACGTAGGTATCCCATTTATGGGTTCGATCCCAACTTTGAAATAATACCTGTCCTTCTGAATGACGATAAACTTCAAGTGCCCCACTGAGTGGCTTTAAAACCAGCCTGGTCATCATAATGACCAAGAGACTTTTATATAAATGTTTTGAAGGATACCATTGACCAAGAATCTCTAAACAGATATAGATGATTCTCTATTGATGAAGAACCTCGAATACATATAAAAGATTCTCTAAATTCTTGCATATTTAATCATTGATTGTTAAAACTAAAGGAAAGATCATTTTATACTTGGTAATGTAATAAGGATTCACGAACATAAATTAAATCTATAAAGAGAGTCCCGGAGTAGACAATAATTCCCCTCAAAAAGGTGTGATGAGTCCGACCTCCCATCCTCTTGACCAATGAAAATTCCTAAGCCTCATTAGCCCACAAGCTAATGAGCGCCTGCCTTTGGAAAGTAGGTCCAAACGGATGTGGAATCATTGGATGTTTCCGGTTCTACGAACAAACCCGTTAGAAACTGATCGGAACGTTTGAATCTCCCGTCCAGGAGGTCATCCCCGGATTCCGTGACGAAACAAAAATGGTGAACCCGACGTGAATCCTTAACCAAGTTAAAGTGATATTCTTCTTATTTGTTAGGCCCCTTGGGCCAACAAAGCAATCATTGACATGTGCTCATCCAAAAGATGCAGTGGCCGGATTCATCTTGATTATGTCTGTTATATGGAACAGGCACTCTTTTCTCAAGATCTTCTGCAAAATGGCTTTCTTTAAATTCACCTCAGTGAATACTGTTGCTGTGAACACCTCTACTGTGAGGTCTACTGCTGTGAAAACCAATGCTACTACTCCTGCTGGAACGTCGTCCGCTCTGAGGATGACATCACCAACTCAGCATCTTCAACGCTGGGTTTCTAATGCGCTGGTTAAGGAGTACCGTCTCAACGGTACTATCCCAACTCTGGAGGCCGCTCGTCAAGCCCTCCAAGTTAACAAATCTACCTGGTCGTCCGGACAACGGCGGCCAGCAATCAAGAAGCAGGCGGTGCTGACTACCGTCTCCAACCGTTTTGGGTCGTTATCCCCGAAACGCAATTTCCATTTACTCCCTTACTCTGAGGAAGTAAATGAGTAGGTCCTGCAGGACCTTAATTCAAAAAGACAAGAGTCCTTCCCGAGAGCTCCCATCAACAATCGCCGCTAGACTCATGCAGTAGTGCGCCATCAACATGATGAGGGTACCGACTCCAGGCATTCTGCTCAGGTTCCTCGAACCCGAGCAGGAAAGATGAACCGCCAGAGACGGAATCTGGTTAACAATAGGCAGGTTGTCATCCCTGCCATCTCCGGAAAAGTCCACCAACCTAACTTGGTGGAAAATAACGAGCAGGCACCATCACCTGCCCGTTTTAATTCCGCTGTCCAGCAGACTCGTCTGGCAGCATCAAGCCTATCCCGCCAAGCAATTCCGGTGGAGTACCATAGGCAGGAACATACACCTGCTTATACATCACTAGTTAGTCAGCAGGCTCGTCTGACTACATATGATAGATCTCGTCAACCACGTTTGGCAAAGTGTAATCAGCAGGCACATACACCTGCTAATACTAATCAAGCCTACCAACAGTCTCGCTTGGTAGCGCACGGAGAAGTCAATCAGAAAGTCCCGACGACAAACAGGAGGCAGGCTCAACTCTCTGCCTCCACACTTGAGTACTGTCAGGATTCACTGACAGGAAAAGGAGGACAGGAGCAGGCACATACACCTACTCCAAGCCCGGAATGGACGTATATCCATGTTCCGGTGGCTGAAGTCACCAAACATATTTTGTCAATGGTGAAAGAGCAGAAGAAAATTCCTGCTCATATTCTGGATGCTTTCCAGGATATCATAACAGCTTCAGCATCATCACAGGTACAGACACATAAATCTATCACTAGCAATGCAGTGACACATCAACGATTCACTCCGGAACAGACACACACATCTGTTCCAGTCCAAGAGGGTTATGGGGCATACTCCCCCATATCATACGGACAACCAAGTCAGGCACATACACTTGATTTGAGTGGAGATCGTCAGCCTAACCTGACCATCTTTCCGGATCAGGCACATACACCTGCTCAGAGCAATCACTTTCGTCATCAAGTGGTTTCTAAAGCGAGTAAGAAGGCATCTAAGAAAAAGATCCGCCCAGAACAGCCAGGAGATCAAAGGCCAATCTACAACCAAGCCTTACTCGATGCTGGAGTTCTTGAAGCCCTCCGACATTTATCTGTCGGAATTCAAGATTCTACTCCCTCAGTTCCCAATAATGGGAACATTAATTCTGAAGGTCTTCAACAGACACTTCCTCATGAAGACTTGCTTCATGAAAATTCGGTCAATCTTAAAGTTTCTTCTTCAGATGAGAGCCACAAGAACCCTCTGTGTGGTCAGAAGACCAAGGAGAAATAGATTTCATCTTTTGTTGTAACCCATCATGAGGGTCCTCCTCATGGTGATGAACTTCGCTGCGAAATTCCTCTCCGCAGTAGTGATGCACGTTGTCTCGAAAATTCTTCAGAAGGCAATGTAGTGACAAGAAATCCCTCCTATCTCGAGGCACTTGCAAACGTAAAACCAGTCATGTCTGATGCTTTACTATCGGTAGGTGAAACTCTTTCTCCATCAGATGATAGCCCGGGGTTCAGGTTATTCTCCGAACCTTCCCTGGGTCATTCATCTTCCAGCATGAATAGTAATCTCTCTTCCAATCTTGTTGAATCTGATGAAGCAACAAGGAAACACCAACTCTGGTCCAAACAGGTAGAAGAATCTTCATTTAATGACAAAGATGAAATGCTGAACATGAGGAAAAAACTGGCAAAAGGTGAAGTACCAGTCATGTTTTGGCCATTGGCTGACTCCCAGTACGACATTCCAAAGATGTTGACGGATGATGGAATCCATAATATTCGTCTCAACATATGGAAAACTCTTTGTCAATTAAAGATGAAGGTATTATCTTACTATGAATATGAAAATCATCTTAAGATAATAGAAGGGTTACAACATCAGATTGATTTGGCATCTCTATCAGTCTATCGGTATCCGAAGGCTGAAAAGCAACAGAGAACCCTTCAACGTTCATGCCTTGGAGCACTAAGAAGATTGCGTTCGTTAATTGCCAATGCTCCATCTGATGTTCATATCAGAGGATGGGGTGTTCATGGAGCACTACATTTCACAGTGCTTTCCGGTCAGCAACGCCCGCCGAAAATGGTCTCATGCAATGTTATTGCCCATGGCCGGCCACGGTGAATGGGCTTTGTTCATAATCAAAAGCTTGCTCAAGAACAGGCTTCAACTAGTTCCTCTCAAAATCAACTATATAGAGAAAAAGTTGTTGAATTTCTCCTACATCAAGCAGGCGAGAATATTGCACAAGCCTCTCGTCTGGAGCAAACACGTCATCAAATGACAGAAGTTTCGGAAATCATCCAACGGTCTGTTGAACCGGGTGATAAAAGTGGATATAGGTTAATGCATCCAGCTAATTTCCGAACTAAAATTCACAAGATCAAGAGAGATTTTAAGAAGATCTCAGACATAGCATGTCAAGAGACACCCCAGCTTGCCAGACTGGGGACTTCTCTAACCCAACCCTCAGAGTCAACAAATGGGATTCGAGGAGTTGAGCGGAAGCAGCAGGAATATTCCCAGTCCACCGGACTGGGGACTTTTTCAAATCTTCAATCCCTCCCTCAGAGAAAGTCAGTATTCTCTCGATTAGGGAATAATCCTCAAGAGGAACGAAGAGCCAAGCTATCAGGAGATTCTCTCCAAGTTACGGTTCTCCAAGAAGTTCCTAAGGGATCAAGTCAACGGAATTCCATGTCTCATCATGGACATGGAAGAAGAAAATATCACAGAAATGCTGATAGAAAGGATTCCATGCAATATGCATCCATTTATGTCATCAATGCGGTTGCTGCTGATTCACCAGATGAGGCTCAATCAGAGGGATCAGACGAAGAGGTTCCTGCTCAAGAAGTTGCGCACACAGACCTAAATGAAGAAGGTGTGCGCACACGTAATCAAAGGCTTACCGAAAATCTGGGTATTCCTTCAAGTAACCCACTTCCCCCTCTCCGAAAAGGATCCAATAAGGGGAAAGGAAATAATCAGGTTAGTTCTCACCCTTCCTCTGAAGGAGGTCAATCACTCTCATTAGAGCAAAGGTTTGCACAACAGGAGGAAGAAATGAAAGAATTAAGAAGGTTGAATGCAGAACTACTTCAGAGTAGTCTTCTTCTTAAGAATGCTGAAGTCCGACAGCCGAAGGAATTTGTTGTAACTATTGAGATGGATCAAGAATATCCTCCTTTATCAGTACACCCACATAGGTCTAATCTTACGGGTCAAACGCAACAACGGTTGGCAGCACTACCATCAGTTGCAGTACCAACCACCACGTCTGTCCAAGCTCCATTCATTGCACCTACCAAAAACCAAGTTCAACCCGACGTTTCTCAAAAGTTAATAACTATTATTGAGTCATTAACAGCTCGGTTAGAAACTATGGAAGGGAAACGGGCGTAGGTTCAACCTGAAAAGAAATTTTACCCTGAATGGGTAGATTCAATTTCTCCTCCATCCAGTTTTGGAAACCCTATTTTCCCTACATTCAATGGATCAGGCGACCCCGAAAAACATTTGACGCATTACGTGTCTTGTTGTGATCCAATGATGGGAACTCCAGAGCAGCAAGAAGCAGTGAAACTCAGATGCTTCGTGCGAACCTTGCAAGGACCAGCTTTTCTCTGGTATACAAGCTTGCAATCCCGGTCAGTCATCGGATGGGAGGATCTTCGTCAAAAATTCCTTCTTCAGTTTAGCTCAACATTTCCAAAAACGACAGTTTTCGATCTTACATACTGCAAGCAAAGGGAGAATGAAAGAGTCTCTGATTTCATTGCTCGTTGGAAGGGATTTACGTATTCCTTGAGTTTAGCACTCCCTCAGGAGGAATTGTTGCCAATCTGTGTGGAAAATTTGTGTGACGAATTACGCACGCCATTGATCCCTGTGAAATACATAGGAGGGTTTCGAGACCTTACTTCAATCGCTCAACAGATTGAAGATTCCCTTATATAGGTTAAGGTTAAATCTCGTATAATTCCATCAGCTCCAGGAAGAAGAATGGGTAAAGAAGAAACTGCTACAGTTATGCTTAAACAAGCACCTGTACCTATTTCTACTTCAAAACCTTCATATTCTCGAAGAACTCCACCTCCTGAATGCCAACAACAAAGGCTGTTTCGTCCAAATGATCAAAAAGATCAACGAGAGAAACAATTTGAGGATATGAAGAGTAAAACATACTCTTTCCGAAGTGAGCAAGTTCCTGGTTACTTCATTTCAGCTCTGGAAAATAATTTGGTTCAATTACCAGTGCCCAAGAGGCCAAACAAGGAAGGAGATGAAGACCGTCCCAATTATTGTCCCTTTCATAAAATGTTGGGACATCTCATCCAGGATTGTTTTGTCTTTAAAGACCTCCTGCAAAAGTTGGTCGATTTGGGACAAGTCAAAATGAAGGGTTCTTCAGCTCATGTAGCGTGTATTACCGCTACAGATTCAGAGGAAGGAGCCGAGTGGCAGGAAGTCAAAAGCAATACTGCGAAAAAATATGATGATTGGATGGTCAGAAAGACAATCAATCGGACCCATTCCATTTTGCGAACACAATTGAAGAAGCCAATTGTGTCTCCTACAAAAGCTGCAGTAAAGCCTCCATCAAAAGACAAATCCTCAAAAGGGCAGCGCAATTCAAAGAAGAAAGAGGAATCAGGAGAAGATGAGTATGTATCGAAGCCTAAATTGTCTTTGACTCTGGCAGATTTCATGCCATCTACTTCAAAGCCACGGGCACCGCCCCATCAAATGGCACAGCCTAAACAGGCTAACCAGGCAGAGTCTTTATCAGACGAAGAGTTAATCATTGGTTCTATTAATATGATTCAATTAACAGATCCATATTCCAGTCTTGATGAGCCTGAATTTCCTGTATCAAATAAGGGAACCCGAGGAAGTTCTAGAGGTTCAGGATATAGGGGAAGACGTGGATCTTTCCGAAGCCACTACTCTAATTCTACCCCTGTTAGCACTGTATATGCAGCAGAAACTCGTGGTAGAGCCCTTCAGTGAGCTCAAAAAGAACAAGCAAGTTATTCTGCCAATGGCCAACTCAGTTTTGGTACAGTTATTTTGGAAGACCGATTAAAGGTTCCATCTTCTTTATCTCAGCAAGTAAATGGATCTAATCAGTCTAATCTTCCAAAACCAAGGATGTTGCTAGCTTCAATACAAGATGCATCAGCTTCCAAAGCATCTGCTTCCAAGGTACTCGCTAAACCGCATATTCCTATTGGGAAACGCAGACCTCTAGATCAAAAGTATGATATATTGAAACATTTGGCCCATGTACCATCCAAGTTATCAATTTTGGATGCTTTGAATCTGTCAAAAGATCTTCGGGAAGCACTCATCGAAGCTTTGTCAAGTCTTCAGGAGTTTGAAGCTGAAATTGCTGCAGTTGAAATCTATCACATAGAGAATAATCCTGCAGAATGCCATGCAGTGATATCTTTTACTGATAAAGATGAAGATGATGTTGTGCATGGGCACAAAAAACCTTTGTACTTATCTGGAAAAGTCAATGGTATAGATGTTCGAAGAGCTTTCATTGACAATGGTTCAGGAGTCAACCTCATGCCCATTCGTACACTTCGTTGATTGGGCCTCACGGAATCTGATTTATCTCCTTCTACGATGATGTTGCAAGGATATGATAAAAATGAACAAGAACCACTGGAAGAAAGTTACACTCAGAACTCAGTTTGGAGATCTTGTTTCCAATTCGGATTTCATGATTGTTGATCAAGACTCAGCTTTCAATATCTTGCTTGGAAGACCCTGGCTACATCAGCATGCAGCTATTCCGTCATCATACCATCAATGTCTCAAATACTGTTTCGATGGTCAAGTTGGAACATTGTATGGTGATAAGGCCATGTTCAAGACATGTGAGTCTCAATACATTGAGGCAGAATTTTATCACATGAAGGGAAGAGAAAAATCTACAATGAAGGAAATTACAAAAGTTAATGCTCCATATGGTTTGGAAAAAATTCCAATAAATCCATTTTCACATGTGAGTACAGATTATGTGTTACCTATCAGTCAAATTGAAAAAATAGGCCCAAATCAAAATACTCTTATGGAAAGATCCATAATGTCAATTACGGCAATCGATCCAGACAACATGGGAGAAATTGGTAACTTACCAAGCAGTGATGAAAGCATAAGTGGTGACGTTTTCATTTCGTCTGCTGAAATCCAACAAGTCTATACTTCGCTAATCAGGCCAGAAGAAGTTATAGCAACACCAGAGGTGAATAATGATGTCGATTCTCAATCCATCATCTCCTCTTTATTTCCCAAAGAAGACCCTTTATCATCAATAGGGTCGGAAATGGAAGCTTCTTCTTCAAAATGTGAAAATTTTGAAACCTCTTATGATCATGAGAATTTCGTTTTTTCATCTACTTTGCAAGTAGAAACGGAAGAAATAACACGTGATGAAGAGGAAGAGGAAGATCTTAGAGATGCTCCTCCAGCATTTGAAGAGGGTATCTCTACCACTGTGGATGAACTCAGAGAAATAAATCTGGGTACAGAGAAAGATCGACGCCCCACTTTAATTAGTGTGGCCATGAACCTTGAAGAGAAAGAGATGTATATTTCTTTTCTAAAGAAAAATAAAGATATTTTTGCTTGGAATTATACAGAGATGCCTGGCCTTGATCCTGATGTTGCTACTCATCATTTGGGTTTACCAAAATAACATCGAGGATTCAAGCAAGCCGCGAGAAGAACACACCCAACCTATGCTTCCAAAATTGAGGCTGAATTGGATAAGCATATCAAAGCTAACTTCATAAGAGAAGTTCAATATCCCAAGTGGTTGGCTAATTTTGTCCCTGTAAAGAAGAAGAATGGACAAATTAGGGTTTGCATCGATTTCAGAGATCTTAATCGGTATTGTCCTAAAGATGATTTCCCAGTTCCGATTACAGAACTCTTAATTGATGCTGTTTCGGTGCGGATGTGCGTCGGGTTACGCTGTTCCGCCAGGACACGTTCGCGCGTGCACCCGTCAACGCGAGGGGATGGGCGCGCGGCTTGTGGCCCCGCAGTCCCGCTTTCCAAAGGCAGGCGGCATCCGTCCCTTGTTCAGGGGCGTCTGCTCCTTGATCGAAACCGGGATGATGGGATGTCGGCTCCTCCTTCCGTGGACGTCTCCTCGGAACTCGTCGCCTAATCCGGGTCTCCCTCATAGATTTAAGAATGTTCGTGAATCTCGTTCCCGGCGCCATGTCTCCATGGACACCGGTTAATTACGCTGCTTCCGCCCGGACGCTCCAAGGAGTCTGGTCGGGGCAGCAACCTGCGGTGAGGAGACCGGGTGGCTCTGGGTGTTGGGGGCGTGCCTTAACACGGCGACTCTGCATGTCTGCCTTCCGTCCCTAATAGGGCTTCTCGAAGGCGTGATGGCCTGAGGCATCCCGCGCTGGGTACGGGGAACTGCGTTGCCCGAGGTTTTCCTCAGCTTCCCATGTTTAACACGGGGTATGCCGCGAGTTTAACGTCCAGCGGGGACGACATCGGACTGATCAACACGAGGAGTGGACCAGATGACAGAACCCCTTGCGGGGAACCTCCGACGCTGGGGCCAGCACATGGGAGGCTTCCCGAGTGAAGTGGAGTGGAATGGAATGGCATGACCCCACCGGGATGTGGCGGCCCGGGTAAGGATCAGGGTGGATGAGGAGTGAGGAGCTTGGACCCCGTAGGGGCTTCCTACGTACCGTGCGTTAGCGCGGATCAAAGTCAGCGTAGTTCGGATATACAGTTTAACGTCATGTTGGACGTCGGCAAACCGACTCACAAAGAGATCGAGGCCGCCGGGCGGAGGATTGAACCGAACCACCTCGCACAGAGTGGGATGGAACGGCCGGGTGAACCACAGTTTTACATCATGCTGGACGTTGGCAAGCCGACTCACAAGGAGATCGAGGCTGCCTGGAGAAGGGTTAAACCGAACCACCTCGCACACAGAGGGGGATGGAACGGCCGGGTGAACCACAGTTTTACGTCATGCTGGACGTTGGCAAGCCGACTCACGAAGAGCTCGAGGCGGTGGGGAAGCACAATGGAGATACACACGTGCAGTCCCCCACAGAGGCGGATTCATAGGTGAATCAACGCAAGTGTGAACCCGGGAGGGGTCCACTGATGGACGAACCGACGTAAATACGACCGGGACGACCAGGTGGTGGGCTTGAACCTCGGAGAGGCTTCCTACGTACCCTGTTTAGAAGACAGGGATCAAAGTCCACGTAGTTCGTTCTGTTTGCAACACTCTACCCTCGTGGACGAAGGCCACTCCAATCCCGACATCCCTGCAGAGACGAGCGGGTGGGGGCCACATCCAAACCGGGGGGACCCTACGTGCGAGACACGGGATCAGGTGATGCGGACGGTTTTACGTCTTGCCGGACGAAGTACAGTTTAACGTCGTGTGTTGAGGACGAAGCGGACGGTTTAGCGTCTTTCCGGACAAAGTACAGTTTAACGTCGTGTGTTGAGGACGAAGATGCTTGGCAGTTTAACGTCTTGCAGCGCGGACGATGGTGCAGTTTAACGTCGTGCGGGACGTAAACGCCTGGCAGTTTAACGTCTTGCAGCGCGGACCTGGCACAGTTTAACGTCATGTTGGACGTAAACGCCTGGCAGTTTAACGTCTTGCAGCGCGGACGTGGCACAGTTTAACGTCATGTTGGACGTAAACGCCTGGCAGTTTAACGTCTTGCAGCGCGGACGTTGCACAGTTTAACGTCATGTTGGACGTAAACTGCCCCCTAATGGGTCCGTGTCACTTCGCGTAGGCCTGGAGGGCCGCACGGGAAGACAACGCACGTTGCGGGCACCCGGGATGAAGGTCATCGGGCGCCACGCAGGCGGGTACCCTCAAGGGGTCAAAGGGGGCGACCCTGGCGGTTTGCGCGCAAAAGAGGAGCTTTGCGCGCAATACCGCGGGTCGGCACGCAAATGGACGGGCTGGCGCGCAATTGGGCCAGCACTTTGCGCGCGAATGATAGAGATTGCGCGCACCGGGCTTCGGATAGCGCACGGGGGCAACGGCTCATTCTTTAATGAATGTCCACTTTGAAAATGGGGGGTGCGCGCAATCGGGTTGGATTGCGCGCACCCGGGGGCAATTGCGCGCAAGAGGCTTCTTTTGCGCGCAAATGCCTTTGGGTGAATATTTATTCAAAGGAAAGGAGCCAAAGGGATTGCGCGCGAAGGCGAACCCCAAGGCTTTCTTGCGCGAAAGAAAAGAGGTTACCTGAAGATCGGCATTGCGCGCAGAAGGGGTTGGATTGCGCACACGAGAGACCTTTCGAATTCTGGAAACCTTCAAAACATCGGGGGTCGCCTTATATTTATAGGCAACCCCGGGCGCGGAATCCGGTTCGCGGGCGCGGAATTCCCTTCGCGGGCACGGAATCGGGCCCGGCGCGCAAGGGAGTCGCGCGGGCAACTGGCGCGCAAAATTGCGCGCCGGCCCGGCGCATTGCGCGCATCCCGGGAGGTTTGCGCGCGGCTCATCAACTTTGCGCGCGGGTCTCCAAAATTCCGCGCAAGGCCTCCGGGCCCTCCGAAACATGCTTCCGACTCCAAATATGACCTCGCTTTCCGCATCCGGAGCTTTGTTTGGGAACAACGGACTTTTCCGGCGTCTACAGATGCGCCGGCTGGCTATGAAGTACTTTATTTTATGGATGGATATTCTGGATATAATCAGATCCGAATGGCCCCAGATGATGAGGAATATACAGCCTTCAGAGCTCCTGAAGGTGTGTTTTGTTACCGGGTAATGCCCTTTGGTTTGAAGAATGCAGGTGCAACATATCAATGCGCCATGCATCGTATCTTCAAACCTCTTTTAGGGAAGTTTGTTGAATGCTATGTAGATGATTTGGTGGTTAAATCCAAACAACATTCTAATCACTTGGCTGATTTAGAAGTCATATTCCACAAGCTTCGAAAACATAATTTAAAGATGAACCCCTTAAAATGTGCTTTTGGGGTAACCTCAGGAAAATTCTTCGGCTTTGTTGTACGCCATCGTGGTATTGAAGTCGATCTTGAGAAGACCAAATCAATCCTTGGTATGTCACCTCCTCAGAAATTGAAAGAATTAAGAGGACTTCAAGGACACTTAGCCTATATTCGACGTTTCATCGCCAATTTGGCAGGGAAAAGTTTACCCATTACCAAATTATTGAAGAAAGGAGTCACTTACCAGTGGACTGAAGAATGTCAAGAAGCATTTGATGTTCTTAAGAAATACCTATTGAGTCCACCAGTACTCATTCCACCTGTTGAGGGTAGACCTCTTATCCTCTATGTGACAGCTTTAGAGCGATCATTGGGTGTCTTTCTCGCTCAAAAGAATGATGCTGGGAATGAAAATTGTCTCTACTATCTCAGTAGAACTATGCTTAAAGCAGAAACCCGGTATTCAAGTATTGAAAAGTGCTGCCTAGCATTAATCTTTGCAGTTCAGAAACTGAGACACTACCTGCAACATCACGAGGTCCAATTGTTATCTCGTAATAATCCGCTCAAATTCATCCTTAGTCGTCCAATGCTTACAGGACGTCTGGCAAGGTGGGCGGTTATTCTACAGCAGTTCGACATTCAGTATGTGTCTCAAAAGGCAATTAAGGGCCAAGCTCTGGCTGATTTCTTGGCTGAACATCCTTTAGTGGAAGACACGTATTCAGATATCGAACTCCCTGATGAGGAAGTTTTCTCTATTCAAGAGAGTCCTCAAACATGGGAAATGTATTTTGATGGTGCTTCTAGAAGTCCAACAGGGAAGAAAATGAAAAATCCTAAATTCAACAAAGTTGGTTTAGGAATTGTGCTTATTTCTCCAGATAAGGCAGTGTTACCTTATTCCTTTTTTTTGTGGGAAGGTGGTACCAATAATGAAGCTGAATACCAAGCTCTCATTACAGGCTTGGAATTAACGCTTCAAGCACAAGTGAATCACTTAAAGGTGAAAGGAGATTCAGACCTGGTAATCAAACAAGTCAATGGGGATTATGCCATCAGAAAAGAAGAATTAATCCCTTTGTATGATTACGTCAGAGAGTTAATGTCGGAATTCCCTTCAGAACCGACATTTTCTTATGTCCCAAGATCACAAAATGCTCAAGCTGATGCACTGGCTAATATAGCCACATCTTTAGTAGATCCAAATCGGGACGAGGCAACCATATGTATTTCCCACCGTCGTGCAATTTCACCTTATGTTCAAGTCAGAACAGAGGAAATTAATGAAATTAGACCCATTCCTGAACCGTATGGTCATACTACGGGATGGATTTCACCTATCAGGGAATACCTTCAAAATGGAACACTTCCACCTGATAGAGCCGAGAAAGAACAAATTCAGCGACGTGTGGTCAATTTTACTCTTTATGATAGCCCAAACCACCTCGAGAAAATTCTCTACAAACGTGGTTTTGATGGAGTTCTCTTTAGATGTATTGATGGTGAAGAGACAATGGTTGTCATAAAAGAAGTGCATGCAGGAGTCTGTGGTGCCCACCAGTCTGGACATAGACTATCTGATCAAATTTGAAGGCTTGGATACTTTTGGCCTTCAATGATACAAGATTGTGTTAATTTCACAATGAAGTGTCATTCATGCCAAGTATATGCCAACTTCATTCATAAACCTCCAGAGTTGCTTCATACAGCTAAATACTCATGTCCATTTTCCATATGGGGAATGGATGTGGTGGGACCTTACCCTTCAGCTACGGCCAAGCAGTTTAAGTACATTCTTACTGCTACTGATTTCTTTTCCAAATGGGCAGAGGCAGTACCTCTCAAAGAATTCAGTTCTATATGAATTATTAGCTTCATCAAGTCTAACATCATCACTAGATTTGGTGTCCCTCATACCATATTGACGGACAACAACACCAACTTCTGTTCTTCTGAGGTAAAGAAATTGTATCAAGAATACAACATTAAGTCCAACCATTCATCTCGATATCATGCAGCGGCTAATGGCCAGATAGAGGCCTTCAACAAGACTCTTTCAAATATACTGCAAAAGATGGTGGATAAAGATAAGAGGTCATGGCCTGATAAACTCTTTCATGCTTTATGGGCTTATCGGACTACCACTCGCAATGCAACGCGGTCAACTCCATATTCATTGGTATATGGAACAGAAGCAGTCTTGCCAATTGAAGTTCAATTGCCCTCACTCAGAATAGCCATTTGTGATCAGTTATCAACAGATGAGCAATCCCAAAAGCGGTTGAATGAATTGGAACAGTTAGATGAGAAAAGATTGTGCACTTTGCACCACTTGGAAATCTATCAGAATCGAATAGCACGAGCTTTTAACAAAAAAGTTCGTCTTCGTTCTTTCATTCAGGGAGAATTGGTATTGGTTCTCAGAGGACCAATGATACCAGGAAAGAAGACTCCCAAGCTTGAACCAAAATGGGAAGGACCTTATTCAATACATAAGGTCTACTCCAATGGAGCATATTCTCTAATCTCAGTGGATGGAGAACACATCACGACTCCAACTAATGCCAGATTTCTGAAGAAGTATTTTGTATAAACACAAAATATTGTTCCCAGATCCAAAACAATCACATTGGTTCATGATAATGTCCTACATGACATTAAACTGTTATTTTTTCCCTGCTATATAACATTAAACTGTGCAGCACCAATAGTCCTAACTGCAAGACTTTAAACTGCATAGTCCCTATATTATGTCCGAGATGACATTAAACTATATTATGTCCTATCTACATGACATTAAACTGTACAGAAGTTCCATATTTTGTCCGAGATGACATTAAACTATATTTTGTCCGAGATGACATTAAACTATATTGTGTCCTAGAAACATGAAATTAAACTGTGTGGCACTTTCATCGTCCAGCATGACGTTAAACTGTAAAAAGTCCCCAGAACTGATATCCTCATATTGGTTCACCTTAGTCCTAGCTACATGACTTTAAACTGTACAGCACCAGTTCGTCCTTGCTATAAGACGTTAAACTATACAACAATGGTCCAGTATGACTTTAAACTGCAACTTCGTCCCACACGACATTAAACTATGAAAAAGTTCCCTAAACCGTCCAACATGACCTTAAACAGCATCATCCCTGGTCCAGCAAGACATTAAACTGTGACGTCCTAACTACATGACGCTAAACTGTATAAAAGTCCCTCACATCCGGAAAGACGTTAAACTATATAATCATCAAAGGTCCAGTATGACATTAAACTGCACCATTCACGATCCATGCATATGACCTTAAACTATTCGCACTTTCGTCCGACATGACGTTAAAATGGTACACTCTTTTGTCCTTATTGCATGACATTAAACTGCACAATCCCCCTTTCGTCCAATATGACGTTAAACTATTTTATCCCCATCGTCCTAACTATATGACGCTAAACTGTACAGAAAGTCCTTGATATGTCCTACATGACATTAAACTGATATTTTGTCCCCGCTACATGACACTAAACTGTGCAGCACCAATAGTCCTAACTGCAAGTCTTTAAACTGCATAGTCCCTTTTTTATTTCCTACATGACATTAAACTGTACATCGTTAAGGTTGTTATTACCTCTTGTTTCTCACACCGAGTATGACTCACGTGAGATTAGAGCGAACATCAACCATAACACTCCCTTTGGGCCACTAACCATGTGTAATTCCCAACAATATTTTTTATTAGATCATTGTCCACAAGAACAACTTGATCATTAATTCATTCTTTAATTGAACTACACGGACTTTGATCCTTGCCCTCCAGGCTGGGTATGTAGGCAACCTCCCAGGGTTCAAGCCCAAAAACAATCTCTTCACATCGGTTCACCACCATCTCATATGATGTTGATTTGTGAAACCACCCCTAGAATCAATATTTTTTACATTGATTCACTTTCGTCCTTGTTATATGACGTTAAACTATATAACACTTTTGTCCGGTATGACAATAAACTACAATATTCTTTGATTTCCTCATTTGAGAGAGAACTATTATTGACATTGATTTTTCAATCATGGTTTTCAATTTTTTAAAAGACTACATGCATACATGGTAATGCCTAAACTTTTTTAGGTTAAACCATCATTGCACTAAAGTCCCCTTTCACCCTTCACACGTACGAACCAAATTTGTACAAAGGGAATTTCTAGAACTACGTGGACTTGATTCCCATCCTTATGGGATACGTAGGAACATTCGAGTGTCCCTCGAATCCAGTCCCAAGTATTTTGGGCCTAACCCCAAATTTCACTTTCAGTCCCTTGGCTGAAAAGTCCTCATGAAAACACACAATGTGTATTCATTATTATGGTCCGAATTCTATGACCCTAAACTAAGATCACTCATACTTGTCGTCCTGCACGACATTAAACTGCATTTCAAGAACTACGTATGGCTTGATTCTCATTCTTATGAGATACGTAGTGAAATCCAAAATTTCAACTCAGGACCCAGCCACAACATGATTATGGTTTTCATTGACCTATGTATCTCTATATACATTGGACAATACCCATCTTTATGTATTATAATCCTAACCTTAAATATTTTCAGATCTTCATAACCCTTTTCATGACTTCTAGTCACAAAAATGTCAAACTTCTGAGAATTCTTTTTCCTGACTATGCAGCACTTGCCCATAGGTGGCCTTGCATAAACAGTCCACATAACAGACTTGTCAGCCAAAAGATGCTATTAATTTGACCATGCAGCCAATGCCCATAGGTGGCCCTGCATATTTCAACCCCCTAACGGGTTTTGTTAAATAATAGTAACTTCATTCCTGGGAAGAATGCCTCTTTTGTCCTTATTTGTCTTAAACGACAGTATGTAGGGATCAGCAAAAAAAATAGCCATCCTTAACATATTTTTCCCATATCCTTTTTCATGATCTGAAAGTATTCAAGTCTATGGTTTATTCTTCTTCCCTACGTTTGGGTCAGACCTTCGTAGGAGTGATATTCATCCAGTTCTTCGATATTCTTGTTCGGAAATATCTTCTCCATATTCAAGTACCTCTTTCCATACAACAAACTCTATACTTTATAAAATTTGAATCTCCATAAACATTCACTGGCTTTTAGCACTAGTAAAGTAAATTTCTGGGAGTTCTTTTGCCTGACTATGCAGCACGTGCCCATAGGTGGCCTTGCATAAACAGTCCACATAAAAGACTTGTCAGCCAAAAGATTCTATTTATTTGACCATGCAGCCAATGCCCATAGGTGGCCCTGCATATTTCAACCCCCTAACGGGTTTTGTTAAATAATAGTAACTTCATTCTTGGAAACTACTTCTTCTAATGCCTTTTAGCTCTTTTTCATATCATTCCTCAGATTCAAATATTCTCAAGCCATAGTTTACATTTTTCCCTCATAGTTGAGTATGGTAATATGTTCTCAGATAAATTTTCAAGGAATTGAATCCATTTTTATCCATTTTGGTCAAAGCTATTTCGACCTTAAACATTATCCCCTTTATGTCCGGCGTGCATGACTTTAAACTGCCCACACAAAAGACAAAGGAACTCTGAATAAAAGTCAAGTTCCAGCTCACTAAATATACATTTTTTTGTATGATTTAGGTAATATTGAGCAATTAAAAGGTTCAAAGATTGTAGGATTATTTTTAATAATCCTAGTAAAAATCAAACTATGCTTACTAGGCCCCTTGTCTTAAGTAAATTTGAAGCAGGTAGTGAAAAGAATGCAGGTACAAATGATTGAAGACAAAAGTGTTTTTCATTGATACACAAGAGTTAGAAGGACATCCATAGACTGGAGTCTCTTCTCTTTTTCGAGAATTACAAGAGGCTTTCAACATAACACTTCATTTGATTTACGGAATCCCGAGATTCATTAGCAACCACCTGGAATTCATTCATTCAACTGGATACAATAAGAGATGCAGTGATACCAGCTCTTCTTGGAACAATTGTAAAAGGATGTTCTTGAGTGCGGTTTGAGAAAATTTTCTGCTGATCAAACAGTGACTCTGTTTCCGTCCAAGAGACTTGGAAGATGGATACATGGATTTGAGAATGGAGCATTGGAAGTAAAGATCCATTTGGAGAGAGTACTCTTTTCAGATATTGCTCTAATACCATGTTTGTCTTCTCTCCACCAACCATTAGTGGAAAACATTTCTGCCCATGGGTTTACCATTTTCATATCTGCAAGAAAATGACATGGAGGAAGAATTGGAAAGTTCACACCATTGTTGTTACTCTTAATGCACAGCATAACCAAAATAGAGAAGTAGCAGTGCAGCTGCATCTCAGGTATATAATTGTTTGCATTTGGAACATTGACTCCCTGTAGATGACCATGACTACACAGAGACAGGTAGATGCTCTGTAGGAATTTAAGATGATATTTCTTCAAGTACTTATCCAAATCTGGGAAAGTGTTGTCACAGATATCATAGTAATCATGGCCAATAATGTTCATCATGTCATCAATCCGCTTGCTTGCCAGTTCATCAGCCGTTCCAATTCCCTTAGGAGCCATTGAATCTGCACAAAAGTTGAACAAATTTAACTCTTAAATGGGTTTATGTTTCATAAAATTTGTGAAAAGAATTCGGAAAAAATGGCCAAGGCATTAAGTCACGCAAGTCTAAACAATGGCGCGCAAGTATTTCATGTTCCGCGCTAGTTTTTGACATGCAAGTATAAACCGCACAAGTACGAATACCTTTACAAGAGCGCGACAGAAAGGGAACAATGGAAAAGAGACTTGCGCGTCTTAGGTGACCTGCGCGGCGAGAGCTCGAGAAGGTATGAAGTCCGGAAATCGGGATACTTGTACGGAGGTGAGGCCGTGTATTTATAGGCCAGGAAGCCTATCTGCGCGCCGCACCCAGAGCGCTTAAGGCCTGTGCGACGCAAACTTGCGCGCCGCCCTCTGTGCACTGAAAACTTGTGCGCCGCCCTCTGTGCACTGAAGACTTGCGCGCCTCCCTTTTCCTTTGGAGGGATTCGATTTCCTCAGAGTCAAATCCTCGTTTTTCTCCGGATCCAACTCTGAGGGGGGACTTTTGTTGACGCTCCTTTCGTCACAGAATCTAAAGATCGGAAAAGGGAATATCTAAGCTTAAAGTGATTCATCCTTTGAAGAAAACATAAAAAATCGACAAAGGCATGAACAAAGGATCAACAGCAAAACCACCGCGCAAGTTATACCACTGCCGCGCAAGTACACTTGCGCGACACCCTTGGTCGCGCAGGTGACTTGCGCGACCTAAGTGGTAACCGCCCGATAACGGCCCCGAGTCTTCTTTTGCCTATAAATAGACCCTATGGGCCCCCCATTCGGGAGGATCTTTTTCCAGAAACTCAGATTGAAGCTCCCGACGCCCAAGTCTCTTCTCAAAGCTTCCGGAACACTTCTAAGGTAATTTCTTACCTAGAATGGAAGATCTAAAGAGAAGAAGGAAGGCCTAAGTGTTGAAACTTATCAAACACTTGCGCGCCGACTTATTTCCTTCAATATAACTTGCGCATCCCTTTTCTGGAAGAACCTCAAGAAAATTCTAAAGGGTTTAAAAAAGAGTCGCTCAAGTATTTTAATGCTGGTTGAAAATCGCGCAAGTACACCACATGTCGCGCAGGTATACCTGCGCGACCATACTTGCACGCCCACGGAAGACTTGCGCTCCTTGCAAGACCTGCGCGCCCCTATCTTTTTGTGTGCCCATCTTGCCCATTTTTACCCCTCTTAAGCCATCACACCTTTCCTTTTCAAGATTCAGTCTTCAAGACACTCTTCAAAGCCATTTATGGCATGATTTCTTGATTTGACTTCCTTATCTCAAAGGAATTCTGTGGAATCTCTCTTAAAGTCTAGTGATTTAAATATCCTTATGTCACTAAATATGGAGAGTTCATTCATTCAACCTCATCCTTTAAGATGAGAGAATCCTAACCTGGGTCTCCTTTTTTAGGAATAAGACTCAGTCATAACCTGGGCCTCCTTTTTAGGAGTATGTCCCAGTCATAACCTTGGGTTTCCTTTTCAGGAGTAAGCCCCAAGTCCCCTAACCTGGGCCTCCTTTTTAGGAGTAAGTCCCAGTCATAACCTTGGGATTCCTTTTCAGGAGTAAGCCCCAATTCCCCTAATCTGGGCCACCTTTTTAGAAGTAAGTCCCAGTCATAACCTTGGGTTTCCTTTTCAGGAGTAAGCCCCAAGTCCCCTAACCTGGGCCTCCTTTTTAGGAATAAGTCCCAGTCATAATCTTGAGTTTCCTTTTTAGAAATAAACCTCAATCATAAGTCCCCTCCTAACTTGGGAATCCTCCATAGGAGTAAGCCCCAAGATTAGAGTATTCAAATCTCCATAAAGCACATATACCTTTATGGACCCTGTTCCTAGATTTTCTCCCTAAAAGTAAATCCTAAACCTTCATCTATTTTGGGCAGTCATACGTACATAAGCCCCAAACAAATTCTTATGATTGCATCTTTCATGGCACAATTGTCTAAATTTTACCAATACCTCTTGTTTCTCACACCGAGCATGACTCACGTGAGCTTAGAGTGTAAAAGTAATTATGACATTCTTCTTTGAGCCATCAATCATAAACATCATACTCCATTACTCGAACTACGTGGGTTCTGATTCCTTTTCCAAAACAAAGGATACGTAGGTAGCCCATTTATGGGTTCGATCCCAACTTTGAAATAATCCATGTCCTTCTGAATGACGATAAACTTCAAGTGCCCCACTGAGTGGCTTTAAAACCAGCCTGGTCATCATAATGACCAAGAGACTTTTATATAAATGTTTTGAAGGATACCATTGACCAAGAATCTCTAAACAGATATAGATGATTCTCTATTGATGAAGAACCTCGAATACATATAAAAGATTCTCTAAATTCTTGCATATTTAATCATTGATTGTTAAAACTAAAGGAAATCTCATTTTATACTTGGTAATGTAATAAGGATTCACGAACATAACTTATATCTATAAAGAGAGTCCCGAAGTAGACAATAATTCCCCTCAAAAAGGTGTGATGAGTCCGACCTCCCATCCTCTCGACCAATGCAAATTCCTAAGCCTCATTAGCCCACAAGCTAATGAGCGCCTGCCTTTGGAAAGTAGGTCCAAACGGATGTGGAATCATTGGATGTTTCTGGTTCTACGAACAAACCCGTTAGAAACCGATCAGAACGTTTGAATCTCCCGTCCAGGAGGTCATCCCCGGATTCCATGACGAAACAGTGGAAAACAAGTAAAAGGTTTTCATAGGTTCAAAGGGGATTTCAAAGGGAGGATTATTTTATATTTAATGGGAGCCTATTTGGCTATTTTGATTCTCATGAGGTTTATAAAATGCCTCTATCATATTAATGATCACTAAAGATTGAAATTCAGCTCGAAGGTCCACAAACTAAAGATTCACAAATGGGGGTGAAAAACATACATTTTGAAAAGATAGTCATAGGTGTCCTTGACATGAAAGCTAATGTTCGTTCTCATGGTTGGGGAAAATAATTTTCCAAATCAAAAATTAAGCATTCAAAATTTTTTGGTTTTCGCACTAAAATCCTCATCCAATGGCATGATGAAAATTTAAAATTTTTGAGATGAAAACATGTCTTTTGACCCGAAAAAATGGTTGGACAAATTTTGAAAATTGTAAGGTGAGTGAGTATGACCCTTGATTTTTCATATTTTATTTAAATAATATTTTTTTTTTCTTTTTAGTTTTTTAGTGTTTTTTTATAAAGTAACTCTCAAAAAACAGAGAAAGTAAAAACTATGATGAGGAAAGTGGTAAAAAATGAAAGATAGGGGAAGAAGAAGAAATAGGGAGATAGAGGAAGAGATAGAGAGAGAGTTAAAGGGAAAGAAGTGCCCCTGGTTTGGATTTGGTTGTTTTTCGTTCCCATATGGTGGTGGTTTGGGGGAAGTTGTGGATCCTTATGTGGGATGTAACCTAGGAAAGAAATATATTTTTTCATCTAATGAAAAAATAAAAAGAAATTAAAATTTCACAAAAGAAAAAAAAAACCTGGGTTGTCTCCCAAGAAGTAATTCATTTATTTTGTATAGAGTTGCACAATTGTGGTTGAATACCCATAGTCTAATGGTGGCCACCATATTTTGTCAACATCAGTATGTTTCTAGAAATAATTATACATTGGGAGGCCTAATTGTTCATTGGATAATTTATCCCCTTCCATGTTTTTTCTCTTGAAATTGAATGGGGGTGGAAATAGAATATGACTATCCTCCCTTTGGTCTTTAACATGTGAAATGATTTTATCCACAATGTGATGGTTTTCTATGCTTGTAAGGTTTAGATAACATGAAACTAGAGTATGAGATCTCGATTGTTTTTGACTCATTTATTTCATCACTTGCCGATGTAGAGTTAGGTGGACCAGTGGAGTTGTAAGACTGAATAAAATTTTCAATATACAATATATCAATGTTTTTCCCAAAATAATGGTCAATTTTAACCTCACCAATGATTACTTTATTAATTAGGGAACAAATATCACAAACCCCACTACCATAAAGACAATATAAACACATTGGTTTAGGTTCACCTCACAAATAACAAAATTTATAGAATCATGGATATGAAATGATGAATTTGGGATAATCATATTTGAATCAAAAAATTAACAAGGTTCATCATTTTCCACATTACCATCCAATTTTGAGCCGTGGAAGTCAGAGGTGAGATGGGATTCCAAAGAGTTTTTGAAGATCCTTTAGATCAATGGAGTTTTCATTTGTAATGTCAACATCAATTTATCCATTTATGACTTGTTTTATAACGATGAAATACTAAAAAACTCCTCTATTATTAGAATAGGATGAACATGATTGATTGGGATTCAACACACTCTTTTAGAGATTATCGGAATCATGTATTGAGAATACAGATTTGTTCTCTGGTGGGTATCGCATGGATTAAAAAAAATTTATCTTGGAAAGTTGGTCACCATATTACATGTAAAAGATTCTTGTATTGACATCAATTTTGGTTTTAGATGTCATAAGGAGTGGTATTCCTAGAATCAGAGGAGATTGGAAAGAATTGGTCCCACATTCCATGTCATGGACAAAGAAGTTAGATGGGAAGATAAGATCATTAACTCTAACAAATACATCCTTAATAATTTCCTCAGGACTGGTAGTGCTTCTATTGGCTAACTGAATGACAACACCCATTAGGTACAATGGACCTAGACAAAGGTTTGAGAATATGGATTTGTGCATGACATTAATTGAACCTACTAGGTCTATGAGTGCATCATCAAAGTTGGAACTTCAAATTTGGCATGGAAATGTAAAGGTATCTAGATCTTTGCACTTTATGGTATCAGATTATTGGTCAAAAACATTTTCAAAGGTCCTATGTTTCCTCTTATGGGTACATATATCCTTGAGAAACTTTTCATAATTAGGTACTTTTTTCTGGAATCTAAGAGGGGAATTATTACTTCAACACGTCAAAACATTTAAAGCATTTCGGGATTGGGTTCAATGGACTTTTTTGGCTTATAAAAGGCTTGGTGAAAAGGAATTGGTTTCCTAAGTGGAATGGAAGGAGGTGAGGGAATGAATTCAGATTCCTTTTCAAGTTTATTTTCATTTTCATTTTCTATGTCTACATTTAAAGGGGGGTTAGAGGACTTATCTTGGGGCCTAGAAATTCGCTTCCCTGATCTAAGTGAAATTTCACATACATTACCGTTGGGGTTGGTTAATGGTCGATCTGGGAGTTTGGAAGAATATTATTTTTGTTGCTGGCTCAAGTGTGATGCAAGTAGACCAACACGGGTTTCAATGTTTTTGAGGCTTAAATGGGTGAATGAGGAAAGATCTTCCACTTCTCTTTCCCATGGTTGATTGGAAGAAGAGTCTTTTCCAGGATTGGGATTACCTTGATTTTAGTTCTTAGGAAAGAGATTGTATTGTTTTGGGAATTGGGAAGGCTCACTAGGATAGTGGAATCCAATAGGAGGATTAATTGTTGAGGAACAACAGGATATGGTTGTTGGAAGTTACCAACACCTTGACCATATTGAAAATGGTTTGGGATTTGAAGTGGAAATTGCGGGGGACGAGAGATGGGATTACCATAACTCAGGCCTTGGTATTCAAAAGAAGAGAAAGGCTCAGAGTGAGGTTGGTTGATGTTTCTAATGAACTGACTTGATTGTTGAGGGTTGGGGTTCCACTGAGCATATGCTTTATTGATTTCCATTGGTCCAGATGAATATGATTGATCCTATTGAAGTTGTTTACATGTGTCAGTTGGATGAGTTGGTGAGTTTTAGATTCCACTATTTTGGTGGGTCCATGAAACATAGATTTTGGAGAAAATTAGGTTGGGGCTTTGGATGCCACAGCTAGTTGTCGTACAAGACCCGTAAATTCACTCATCCACTTGGTCATCTTGTTCGGCTCTATGGATTTATTTTCATGTACTTGTTTCTCTTGATCTTGTTCTCAACTATGGAATTGTTGTGTGTTTGAAGCCATGTTACATATGAGATCTCTTGCAGCTATTGTAGTTTTATCAACAAGAGCACAACCACTTGGAGAATCAATGAGAGTTCTCTCCATAACCAATAACCCCTCATAGAAGTATTGGATCAAGAGTTTTCAAAGATTTGGTGGCGTGGGCAGGTTGTAATAATATTTTTGAACCTCTCCCATTATTCATGGAGTGATTTAATTGAGAACTAATGGATACCACTTATTTCCTTTTGGATAGAAGCAGTACGAGAAGCAGGAAAGAATTTCTCTAAGAAGAGTCCCTTCATGTCATTCCATGTGGTTATGGAACCAGGAGGGAGATAGTAGATCCATGAAATAGTAGTGTTATCTATAGAGAAATGTAATTCTTGTAGTTTTATTTGTTCCTAAGAAACCCCTTGAGGCTTCATGGAAGATCACACCACTTGGAACTCTTTAAGATGAAGATGTAGATCCTCACCAGCTAGCTCGTGGAAATGAAGGCGAAGATGCAACAACCCCGATTTGAGTTCAAAGTCATCCTCTATTTTTGGATATTGAATACCAAGGGGTTGGTAATTCATATTAGGGGATAGGAGTTCTTTAAGTGTTTGGTCACTAGGATTGTCCATATCTAATTCAATTGGTTGGAAAAGGATTGGTTCTTGAATTATTTGATTATCCCTAATGTTCCTCCTAAATTGCCGAAGTGGAAGATCAATTTCAGGGTCAAAGAAATATGAGGGATTGTTTGGGAGGCTACAGTGCATTCAGATAGATATTGGAAGAAAGAGGAATAAAATTTTTCTATTTTTGTTTTCGGTTAATTATTTTTATATGGAAGGTGGGTTTTCTTTGTGTTTTTTTTCAATTTTATTTTTATTTTTTTTTGGTTTTTTATAAATAACTGGAATATAATGACTACATAAAGAACCATCCCCATTAACGACACCATTTGAAAGCATGGCCTATTGTTTACTACAGACCGGTCAAGGTTCTGGTACTCTGTAAATTTGTATAGCAGCACTCGGTTCGAATCCTCGGCGATGATACTTTTTAATATTCGATTGTTTTTAGTTGATTGTATTCTGATTTGGGGTTTTTTTGTAGTGCTTGTGAAATGATTGATTGATTAATATTGATTTAACAAATTGATAATGATTGGGATGATTTTATAATTATATAGTTAATCTTGTGATTTCCTTGATCTTTTCTTTATATTTCATTAAATTAACACCCATGTCACAAGTTGACGTTCATTAGAATTCCTTAGTGTTAAGTCTTTAATCCAAACATTAACATAAATAGATTTCTAATATCAATCAGTACTGTATTGTGGTAGTGTATTTATGGTTCCAATAATCCATTGAATCCATACGTTAAACAAAACAAGTCATTAATCCATGACATGTGAAGTCCAACATACACAATGTCAATTTAAAGAATATTCATCGACCAAAAGCTCTCAATCGCTTAACATACATAAATTATAACTCACCGCAATGAATGATTTAATCATCCATTGAAATTATTAGTAATATGGTTATAATTATTATAATGATAAATTAAGAATATAGGAAAAATAAAGGGATTAGGAAAGATTGGTGCGACGAACACACTCACAAACATTGATGATAATTAAAAATGAACTTATGATTGAAGAGAAATCGAAATAAGGGAAGGGGTTTTAAAATGATTTAAACTATTTTAAGAACATTAATATTATACTACAAGAAGTTGGATGAAAATAATAGATATTTAAGAATAAACTTTCATTAAAACAGATTTACAAAAACAAACACTTACACGATTACAAACAAAGAACAACACAAAGGTAAATGAATAAAAAGAGAGGAGGAAAGGTATATCAAGTGAAAACATGTGTATGGAAGCTACTAACAAGCCTTTTTCAAGTGTTTTTTTCCAATATTTTCTCCTCTCTTCTAAAATTCCAACCCCCTTGAAGGAGAGTATGGGGATGTATTTATATCCTAAGAAAGCGGACTGTTTTCATTCCCATTCTGTCCCTCCACATTCATCACCATTTTGATCATTAGGATAGCCGAATCACAAGGTATGATATTATTACAAGTTTTATATAAATATATCCTCAATCTACTCTGAATCTTTGGCGGCCATTGGACTTAAGGATCCAAAGTTATGTCAGGTTTATTAAACAATGTTAATCATTCCTATTCACTCCATTATTTTTAGATGTCCGAAATGTGAATGGTTTTATCAATAAGAAGATGACTTCAATTCTGAATGATTTCTTCAAAAAAATAGGCCACCAATATATCCACGTTAACACTGAAAAATATCAACTTGATTTGATGGATATATCAAGATACATGTCATGAATACTATATTGATTTTAATTCTTGGCTAGAATGGTGGGATGATATTAAATGAACCAGTTGGGCCCTTGGTATTTGGATTTGGGCGTTGGAAGTTTTATAAAAGGCTCCATAAATGTTTCCCCAAACATTCTATAAGCATAATGGAATTTGGAATTCTATATTGAGCCCTGTAACTAAATCGTCATATCTGATCTAGTTTCATTACAGTTTCATTGGGTTTTCTTGTGTCGACTATATGTCCCTTAAAATATAAAAATTGGCCCATGATTCCTTCTAATTGCATGTTTTTTATTGAAAGAAGAATCCTACAAAACAGGAATCATATAATTCGGAACAATATATAGATATTTATAAATAAAATAGTAAACTAAGTCAATTAGACAAATTCTAAAAAATGCTCAAAATTATACTTAGTATAAAAACATTAATATTTCACACAAATTCTACACATTTCATATAATATCAGTAAAGGGAGTATATAAAAAGTCATGAAAATATTAATAACATCAGTCCACCTCTGCCTGTGACTGACGCTAGTATCGGGTCAATCGGACAGGGGCTGGTGGTGTAGGTACATAGCTTACCTGATCTTCATCGCGTGGGACTGGGTGGTGGCGCTGGCACGACCAAGTGGGGGCCCTCCATGGGGGCCCCTAGAACAGGATCCCAGCTGGGCTATCCCAGACATCCCCTACCTCATCGGTGTATGGGAGGGAGTCATCGAGATGTTTTGGGGAGAGGCTCTTGAAATGACTATATGTTGGAGTGTGGAGTAGTGTCTCCCTGCGCGGCCCATAGGGGAGGTAGTGGCAAGAGGCACAGATGCCTCTAAATCATGGCAGACCATATCCTGAGTCGGGATAATCTCATACTCCTTTTGATGGAATACGAAGTCACATATCATCCTTCATTGTACGAATTCAGAAGGGGAGATGGGGAATGGGCACCAAGAAGTTGTGGGTGTGAAAGCTGTCGTAGAAGCGGTGGAGCCATGCATGATTTCTGCACTGGCGTTTCCCATGACCCTGTGTTAGGGGGTAGGTGTCGACTAGGTTCTTGGTGAAGCAGCTTTGTTCCATGCAAGCTAGGAGATTAAGAAATCATTGTTGAAACTAGGAAATCAACATCTAGTGCTCCAGTTCCATTCCTTCTTCCATGGATGGTAAGAGGGATCCATGCTGACAACATCATAGTCCGGGATGTACAACGTTTAACTTCCCCAAAATCTGGTGAGTTTTACACCAGGCCCACTATTTTCTTGGTTGGACCTAGTGTCAGATAATTGAATCTGCTGACATGCTAGTCCACTGATGTCTCGAATTCTACTTATCTCCACATTGAGGAGAATAGCTTCACATCAGGTTCACCATTTTTGTTTCTAACGCTTTCACCAGGGATCACGCATCCGTCTATCTAGGACACACAATAGTTACCCCGCATTCCCACTTTACTAAGGGTGGAAGAATTTGTCACCTGTTTAGGGATGTTTTCTCCTATATCGAAATGGGATGATGGGACGTCGGTTCCCCCTTTTGTGGATTCCTCCTCGGAACTCATTGCCTTGTCCGGGTCTCCCTTAAAGATTAATTCATGGTTCTTGAATGTCTTTCTAGGGGCCATATATTTGTGGGAATCAGTTAATTACACTACTTTCTTTAGGACATTCCATGAGGTCTTGACATGGTTGCAACCTTCGGTCGGAGTATATGACAACATCATTCATGTAGGGTCATCTCTGGATGCGTGGACATTAGGGAACCTATATTCTTCCACATAATAGGGTATCTCAGGGGTGCAGAACCCAAGGCATACCATGTCATTCAGGGGGTATCTTATATTAGAGGCATGTCTCTGAGGTTTTCCTCAGCTTCCCATGTTTAACACAGGGTATTCTGCAAGTTTAACATCTTGCTGAGACCTTCATTTCAAAGGCATGTCATTCGAGGTTTTCCCCAGGCATCTCATGTTTAACATGAGTTAGGTCATGATTTTAACGTCTTGAAGAGATGAATCAGACTGATCATAACACGAGCTAGATTAAATCATAAGGGTGAAACCCCTAGATGGAACACTAATGTCAGGGATAACACGTGGTCAGTAACCCGGTTACTACTAGCGGAATTGAAGAGGTGAATTTTCATGATCTCACTGGGATGTGGCGTCCCGAGTATGAATCAAGATGGATAATGGGTGGTTAGGTGATGTGAATGGAGAATGAGATGGAGTCGACTCGTGGGCGATAGTGATGTTGGGATTGATCCTCGAAGAGACTTCCTATGTATCCCCTTGGTTGGGAATCAAAGTCCACGGAGTTTAGGGTTGGATATAGGATCAAGGTGAGCACTGAGGAAAGTGACCTGATGATTTACTGGAGATTATGCATGGTAAACAGCCTGATGTTGGGCTGACACCACTGGGATAGACGAGAGATATGGGTCCCAATGGAAGGGATGACAATTGCTTACCAATGGGTTTGGGTTGACAACGGCTTATTACTAAATGGGGATCATAATGGATTACAGTTGCCTGAGGTTCACAAAAGATTACAGTCAAGTAGGGGATCACAATGTCCTACTACTGCATGAGGTTCAGAATGGATTACCATCGGGTAGCGGATCACAATGTCTTACCACTGCGTGAGGTTCACAAAGGCTTACTGCTAGATGGTGTTAACAACGTCTTACCGTTGGATGGGGGCACAACGGCATACCACTATATAGGGTTGAGCTTCATGGATGCTCATTACATAACCTTTCTTAGAGACAAGGATCGAAGCCCACATATTTTGGGATGGTGGATGCATTTTAATGTTGTGTAGGATGAAAAGGGGCATGTTGTTTAACATCATGTGGGACTAAGGTTGTCTGACGTGAAAGGGGTTAGAACTAGTGGTTGTTGGTCTTGACCCTCGGGGTGATTTCTTACGTACTTTGCCTTGTAATGGATAAAAGTCAACGTAGTTCAGTATGGGTTTTGCTGAACAAACATGAAGATGATCGGGACCAATGGGTGTGGGGATTTAACCTCAGGGAGGCTTCCAATGTACCTTTCCTTAGCAAGGATCAAAGTACCCATAGTTTAGGATGGTGTGGGGACCAACATGAAGATGGTTGGGACCAATGGGTGTTGGGATTGAACCTCAGGGAGGCTTCCTATGTACCTTTCCATGGCAAGGATAAAAGTCTGCGTAGTTCAGGAGAGAAGGGCTTTACCCTCAAGGAGGATTCCTGCATACCTTACCTTATCAAGGTTCAAAGTCCATGTAGTTCCGGATGGGTTTTGGTGAACTGATGTGAATATTGTTGGGACTAATGGGTGTTGGACTTGAACATTAGGGAGGCTTTCTACGTACATTTCCTAGTAAAGGCCCAAAGTCCACATAGTTCGGGATGTTGTGGGAACCAACATGAAGATGGTAGGGACCAATGGGTGTTGGGACTGAACCTCAGGGAGGACTCCTACAAAACATTACATGGTAAGGATCAAATTCTATGTAGTTTGGGAGAGAAGGGATTGAACCTTAGAGAGGGTTCTTCCATACTTACCTTGGCAAGGATCAAAGTCCACGTAGTTCGGGATGGGTTTTTCCGAACTGATATGAAGATGGTCGGGACCAATGGGTGTTGGGATTGAGCCTTAGGGAGGCTTCCTACATACATTTCCATGGAAAGCATAAAAGTCTATGTAGTTCGGGATGGGTGTGGGGCTTATACTCTAGGCTTCCCGGAGGATGTCATGGTCGATGCTTACTCTATGCCCACGTGAGTCCTGCTCGGTGTGAGAAACAATAGGAAAAAAAGTCCTAACGATCACATCATGAAAGGTTCATCCATGGGAAGTGGAGTGGGGCTTACATTTGGTTAGCAGCACAAAGATGAAATAGGCTTACGTGTGGTTAGTAGCACAAGGATATGGATATTGGGACTTACTCTAGTATGTAGGCTCGGTGGCGACAAAGCCCAGTGGGAGAGGGTCGGGGTAACGTATTCCCCTATGCCCCTCTCACCTCTGAGTCATTGGAAAGGAATATGATAGGAGGAGCATGGATGATACCTCCTGCAAGAAAGGCTAGGATATTACACCAAGGTGGTTACCCTTTCCCTACAGACACACACCACTCTCATAAAGAGGATCTCATTCCATGTGAGGAATGATATCTCTCCCGTGGAGACCAGTGGGCGTAGAGAATGTCTGAGATGTGGCACCCCATGTATAATGCATGGAGTGAGGCCACAGTTTAACATCATGTACTAAGAATGATGGTGCATGGCAGTTTAACATCCCACGGGTCAGATGAGGAAGGTTTACTCCGCACCCTTAGGACATACATAACTGATACCCGCCTTCCCTTGAGGGATGGAAGGCATCACCAGCACCGTTGCAAGGGGGGTGTTACAAAGTGATCCATTGAGGGGTCCACGTTTTCATGGCCATGTGAAGAAGTAATAGTCGTTAGTGTGCCTATGAGAAGAACCATGAGGGGAAGCAATGAAATTGGAAGTACCACCCAAGGGATCTTGAAATTACTTTATTCATACTTAGAGGGTTGCATGGGAAAATGAGTTGTAGAGAAAAGGGGCTCATAGGTAGAATCCTCTTGAAGCTCTTGTGCTCTATGTAGTGGAGCGGCTTTATGAAGGGGTATTCTTCCTATAATGAAGTGGCCTATCCTAGGAATATGTCATTTGTGAACTTGGAAGGTTCTTTTCGAAGTGTAAAGTCGTTCGCCGATCAGGGCTTCACGAAGCAAGGGTGCCCTGTGAAGTGTTGCATTGCGAAGCAACATGCTTCACATAACAGAGTGACCCTGCCTTAGTCTATGGATCACATGTGCATGTAGGGGACTTTGAGAAGAATAAGTTCTCCATGAAGACCAGAGTCCCCTTGGGGATCCCCTTCTTTTTAGGAGGCTTGTGGGCTCCGAGAAGGATATCCCTCTTTGAAGAGAGGTTAAATTCAAACCAAGGGATAAGAACTTCATGAAGCTAATGTACCATGAGGAGCTCATGGTTCGTAGAGTAGAATTTGATTAGCGATTTGATAGCTAAGAAGGTGAAAGGTCGGAGGATCTATCCATTGGGCTCGAGGGGAGCCTGATATTTATAGGCAAAGGGAGTAGTGAAGCAGAGCATGCTCGGTGTGAAGACATGTGGCATTTTGTCATAATCGTGAGGCGTCCTACCTCATTGATCCATGGAGGGTTTGCAAACGTCAAAGGGGAGCACATAGCCTACTAACTCCTTCCTCCATAGAGGGTTCCCAAATTTCAATGGGGCTCGCAGAGCCTTCTGCCTCCTTGATCAGAGGCGGGTTCGAAAACGTAAAAGGGGATCGCAGAGCCTCCCGCCTCCTTGCTCCGCGGTAGGTTCGCAAACATAAAAGCGTCTTGCGGAGCCTCCCACGTCTTTTCTCTGCGGCGGGTTCGTAAACGTCAATGGGGATTGCAGAGCCTCCCACCTATTTTCTCTGTGATGGGTTCGTAAACGTCATAGGGGCTCGTTGATCCTCTTTCCACCTTGCTCAGCGGTGGGTTTGCAACCGTAAAAGGGGATCACAGGGCCTCCCGCCTCCTTGCTCCACAGTGGGTTCACAAACATCAAAGTGGATCACAGAGCCTCCCACCTCCTTGTTCTGGGTGGGTTCACAAATGTAAAAGGGGCTCGTGGATCCTCTTGCCTCATTTCTCCATGATGGTATTGCAAACTTCAAAGGGGCATGCAGAGCCTCCTGCCTCCTTGCTCTGTGGCGGGTTCACGAACATCAAAGGGGTTCACAGAGCCTCCCTCCTCATTTCTCCTCGATGGTTTCGCAAACATCAAAGGGGCTCGCGAAGCCTCATGCCTCCTCACCTTGCGATGGGTTCGCAAACTTCAAAGGGGCTCATAGAGCCTCCCACATCCCTTCTCTACGGTAGAGTTACCAACGTCAAAGGGGATTGTGGAGCCTCCCGCCTCTTTGCTCCATGGTGGGTTCGCAAATGTCAAATGGGCTCGTGAAGCCTCCCACCTCCTTGATCTGTGGCACCTTCTCGGAGGAGAAGCTTGGAACCAGCCATGGGGTACTGAGGATCTACGAGCATTCTTTGTGTGGCATCCCTTATGATTTTCTGTTTGTTATTGTTCTTCTCAAATTTTGGGGCCAAAAAAAATGTTTTATTTTTTATTTTTTTTATATTTGTATAACTATTCCAAAATATAATTAATCAACTTAATAACACTTAAATATTATCATTACAATTTTTTATAACTATTTTATTACAAAATAATCTCTTATATATCCATACTCACACATAGATTGTAGCATGTTCTTGTTTGGTTAGTTTAACAACATACATGAGTAATTTTATAACCATATATAAAATATGTATTGGGTAAATTAATGTTGGGTATTAATAAGTCCATATTGTTTTTTTCTAGAATGGTAATATAAATATTTAACTCTTTAATTAATACATCAGTATTTGTTTACTATAAAATACCTGAATAAGCTCATCGCCGAATTCATGATCATGAATAATAACTGATATAATTTTTTAAAGAAATTAAAAAATTAGAAATAATTATAAAAAATAAATTAAAATACCTTGTATGATTTAGTAATGATGAAATTGGGGAGAATATTAAAGAAAAAAATCACTATTACAAAATTAGTTCAAAACGAACACGATTACTCACACATGATATTGATAATCGATAGTAAATACGTAGTATGGATGTAAGAACAAATATAAATAATGTTTTTATACTTTTATGATATTAATAAGGTTATTAAATTTTTAATTAATATATTTATTTCTTTTATATAAGAGATTCAAGTTCCATATTTTAATGTTAGGAATTTAGTTAAGGGTATATTTCTATAAAATTTATCTTCTTGAGACATATTTCTTATAATACACCATATTATCTTTAATATGGTGTTATTTTTACCTAATGAAATTATTTTTCCATTTTAATTTTATTAATTGGGTTTGGATATCCATATCAATATTTCTATTTAAATTTATTTAAATTAAAAAGATATCAAATTTGTATGTTTTTTGGAAACTCAACTCGCTTAATTGAGTTATACTGATTCATCGTTAACCTATTTTCCTATGATTGGATTTTACCAACTAATTATTTATGTCACTTTAATTTATCTTTCTCTTTCATGGTAATAATGTTTTTTCTCAAAAAAATACCTTGATAAATTTCGTTATTAAAAATTATATTATTACTGAGAATAATTCTCAACCTCTATAATGATGAATTCCCCACCTTTTTTATATCTCACCTTACCTC
Organism: Viscum album; assembly: GCA_963277665.1. Taxonomy (NCBI): domain Eukaryota; kingdom Viridiplantae; phylum Streptophyta; class Magnoliopsida; order Santalales; family Viscaceae; genus Viscum; species Viscum album. Next base: position 2,006,919,687 of record OY728148.1, on the reverse strand, counting down.
CAATGTTCTACATTATATTTGAAATCCTAATTATTTGTTTCGTCAAGTTTCATTCATATTTCAATTCACCTATTTTGAAAAATTATGTTCGTTACACTCTTTACAATGTCGGTTTTCAATAATGATATTTTATAATATTAAAAATAATTAAAATCCTTTTAAAATAATATTTTGTATCCTTAATTATGTATCTCTATTTAAAAACCATTATATCATTTTTTATGGTCCATTATAGAACATTATTTTTAAAAGTAACAATTTAAAATATTTTTCACATAACGTTTTTGAAAACTGTATCTCTTTTTCTATGCTTTATTATAGATGATTTGTTTGAAAAGAAAAAGATTAAAAAACATATACTTCCTCTTTTTTGAAACCATTATTTCCATTTAAAATATTCATTATTTCGATTTTATTCCAAATAAATATTTTTAAAACTAATTACTTTTAATTTCAAAAAAGTGACATTTTTTAAAAAGTCTTTTCAAAATTAACCATGACCTCTTATTTTATGAAAATGTGAAAATTATTTTCTAAAAACTATTTTAACGTTCCTTTAAAATTTAATCTATATAAATGTCCTTATTTAGAAAGATGTTGATTTTCATAATCCACCTTCTAATTTCTTTATGAAATACTATTTTGGTTTGATTTAATGTTTTTATATCAACTATTTAAATTCTTCAGGTCAATTTTGGTAATAACTTCCAAAAATGTTTTGAAATCCATTTTTCATTCAAGGCGATCATTATGATATAATTAATGGTTGAATTCAATTTGAAATAATATATATGGATGATGATGTGTGGGGTATTATTCCACCATCAAATTCATTTTTATGGTTTTACATATCTTGTGATAATGATTTTTTTCATGGTTATATTAATGGTTTTTCTATGACCACAAAGTTGTGCGTGTGTAAAACAATTGTTTATCTATATTCCCAAGGTTATGAGTTGGTATAATTATAGTTTAAAAATAATTACAAGGGTTTTGAGGGTATTATTGTGGTCAATCTATGCTTACAATGTTATTCATGAATATAATTTAAGTTATGTTATGCCTTGAAGAGTATGTGACTACATAATTATGGAAAGTATATTTTTACAAACATATATTTCCTTATTAATATATTTATTACACACTCATGAATATTCGTGTGACATTTTTATACTCTCAAATTACATTTTTATTGACTGATTTTTCTACTCACATTTGATTTGTGTCTTATATTATGTCAATCCTTATTACATGACACATTATTTATGACGTATACTTTATTGGATATGATTTTCTTATGAATCATGATTCTTCTCATATTATCATATTATACTCAATTATGATCATTGATTGTTATATCTTCTATTTACCTTAACTAATAATTTTATCTCACCCCTTTTATATGTTTACATCCCCTAGGTTATGAAGATTAGTGTAACTTATGATAAGACTATAAGGGAGTTCAGTGTAGTTCGATTGTGGAGAAATGTTCACAAGATTTGTAAAACACATTTCCTATGTAAATGATCCTCAAAGATACTAAAAATTATTTTCATTAGTTTGATTTCATTATTTATGAAACATAATTCTTAGATTATGAAAATTAATATACATTATGATATGTTTTTCTTGGGTAATTATATTACTCATAAAATCATAGTAACAATGCTTATTTAAAGCATGGAATAATGGGTGTCCAAGATAAATTTGGATCCTAGATAAAAAAAAATCAAATTGGGCATGCAATTTTAAAATTGAAAAACCAAAAAACATAATTTAAGGAATCTAGGGGTGTAATAAAAATTGAATTAAAACAAATATACTCCATCAGATAAATCTCTACCTCTATCATTTTCTTGCTCATTTTATTATTCCCTCACCATAATTAAGTAGCTACAAATCAAGAATAAAAAAGTGAAATTGAAAACTGATTTTTAATAAATATTAAAAGTAATAATTGAAGTTAAAACAAGTGCATAAACTAATGTCCTATTATAAATCCTAAATTCTTAGATAAGAATGAAAGATAAATTCCTATAAATAACTTTATAAAAACATTGGTTTCCTATTAGAATCAATTGTATATGTGATTTTTCCAAACATTTTCCCTTTTTCTAATATTATTATGAAATAATGTTAACCGGTCTATGTTGATCTATGTTTGAATTTGATGATCATTTGCTGGTAGCTCTACTCCCCCATTTTCATGAAATAAAATTCTTATTTTACAGATGATACCACTAAAATTTTTACAATATTACACTCTAAAGGGGTAATTTTTATTCATTCCAAACTAGGTAAAATTATTCCTTGAAATCTAGTTAAGGATTTTTATCTTCCATTTCTACACATGTCTTCCCAATTTCAACATCCAATCTTTCTTATTCTTTATTCTATTTATTGAATGTTGTAGCTTCATTGTTATTATTAATTTATCTTATTCTTGGTATGCCTCCTCTATCAAGTTCATCATGTATCTATGATATCTCATATATTTTCTAGTATTATTTTTTTAATATTATATGGATTATTTTTGAGGTCAGGTGCTAAGATAGAGAGCGATTCTGAGGCACGGTGTGCCCAGAATAAATGTTTAAGGTATATTAAATATAATAAACAAAGAACATGTGATGATTTATTGAAATATTGTAATATAATCAAAAATGGTGCATGGATCAGAAATCCTAGAACCTCATTGTGTTTAGAATGTGAGTTTTACCGTTTATGTGACTTCACATTAGTCGGTGTGGGTTATTTGTAAAAATTCATCACGGGCATGTGGAAATGAAAAAAATAATTAAATAATTAATTTTATTACAAATTCATTTTGTATTGATAAATAAATTTATATATATTATAATTTCAGTACACAAGGGTTAACAATATAATACTGGATATGTTGGAGGACCCTTGAGGTGACCGTTGGATAATTCTTTCAGGAAAACGATGAAGAGATAGTGGATCGATGATCAACATGCATCAAATCTGAAGGATCTCACCAATGAACAACAAAAAATTCTTTATTCTTCCATTATCTATACAAAATATATTTTGGAATGTTTTTTGATTTTATTCTTCCATGTTCTTGATTTCTATAATGACCATGAATCAATCAATAAATTTATTGATTTGTAGTTTGATCATCATGTGGGATGGATTGATTTATCTGGGTTTTGATTTGAGAGTTTCTATGTGATTGGATCTATTTTTATTATCATTCTAATAATAATGAACTAATATCGAAAAAAAACATCGATCTGGTTTTATTCATCTTATATGTTCTTTTGTTTTTCTCCCCTAATTATGTATTTGTGATAAGCATTCTTCATTTGGACAATGTATCAAATTTTAAGAATCAATCGATCATTTCACCCAATATCTAGGTGAATCTATATGATATCATAGATCTAGGATTATCACGACTTGATGGAGGTGAGATGATTTTTCAAGAGTGATTCAGATGTTGGTGGATTCCAGATTTCACGTAATTTAGTGTTCTTCAGCATGGAACAATGAATAGACTATAGATCTGTTTTATGAAATATAATTAAGGCCATAATTTACTGTTCAAATGATAGAGAGGCTCAAGAAATATGATCATTCATTCTTATAACGATTTTAGTTGATATCCGAGGTGGAAGTGGAAATATCATTCCCAGAAAGAATAACGAGACATTTTTGAAAACTCGATACACACTGTGTGTAATATTGGATTACTCAGTGTGTAGTTCCCTCTATGAAATTTTCCTTGTAACCTATATAGTACACAGACATGTGGTAGACTTCATGGGTTAGAGCACACCTTGTACTCCCCCACATAGAAATCTATTGGACCCAGTACAATGGCCAATCCATGTATTGGTAAATGGGAAAACATGCACTGGCTCGATTCATGTACTGGTACATTGGTAAACAACATCGGAAGACTACACATTGTGTAATACTACATGGACATGTCTTTATGACATGGGTCACTTACTAGGGTAGGACCTGAGGTCAACAGACATGGCATGCGAACCCTACTACATGATGTGTACTTTTTTATACATGTATTGTATCTTTTATCCTTCATTTATTAAGACTCATTTCATTGGGTCAGGTTCCCATTATCCATTCCATAAAGGTTGGTATATAATCATCACCTACTCTTAGGACTATGATTCCTTTATGAAGAATTTTTTTTATAGAGTCATCAGAATCCCCGCCGAGGGGCTTGGAGTGGGATCCCCTAATCAGCAATGTTCCCTATGTGTAGTTCTTGGTATCTTCATGACCAACACTATATGGGTGTCGATCCTATACTCATTTGGTTAATCTTGATTGCGTTTTTTATATCACCCCATGGACCTAGAAGTGATCCTCCTCTTTTAATCATATTCTCCTTGGACCTGCAATGTGTTCTTTCACATGATGAGACCCGACGAGCAGTACCCCTTAGATGGAAATCATCAGTACTATCAGACTCAGGAGTGTGTTCCCCTAGATGAGTGATTTGTGTAATCATTTAGCTAGAATATGAGGATTGTTTACTACAATTGTGACTTACATTATGATTTTATGTCTATGTTGAATATTTCATGATTTTATTGTTATATATGTTTCCAGTATATAACTTTTTAGATAATATTGTGCATTACTTTCGTTAATTTTTTATAGTTATGGGGTTTCATAATTATTATTGTTATACTCACCCATGCATAATCTTTTTCGGTGCATGTTGTGTCTTGTGCAGACAGTCGACCCTTTGAATGAGTCCTAACCAAACTACGAAAATATGGAGCTTAGTGAGACCGAATAGACTGAGGTGTGTTCTTGTGGAATTCTAGCAGTAGTCTCTATGCTTTTTTTCAGGTTGTAATTGTGTTTTCAAACACGTTGTGGTGGTATTGTATTTGGCCTTGTTTACATACCTTTACTTCATATCATACTATGGTTATAGGATTTAGATTTATGCACACATGATTTCTAGTTGTTCTTAAATTTCGTAATTTTATGGGCTTGTAGATGTGTACAGTTGTACAGGTACTCTTGGTAAGGCCTCTAATGTCATTGATATGCCTACCCAACGATAGTCACCATCCCCTTGCCTATTGAAAAAATTCATGGAGATTCTTGGTAGGGGACCTACTATGGTTGGTCATGATAGAGTAGTATCAGAGAATTCGGTTCTACTCTAGGACCAATAGTGTGTACAATTGTGTTAGGATAACAATGTTTTGTGTTTCTAGTTGGAATTTCAGGCCAGGGACTCCAGTGTTGGTGCAGTGGCTAATAGATCCATACAACAGGACTTTTATCACATGCTTTTTGACTTGGAACATGAGAATACTTGTTATAGTGGAAACAATGGTACTTGTATCATATAATAATGTTTTTTGGTTTCCATTTCCCTCTTGAGTCATCTCTCTAGATATTCTTATTGACCATGGTACATATAGTTTTCTTTCATGATTACCCCAAAATGTATATCTTCAAGGATTCAATATCATGATTATGAGAATGATTGCCTCAGTTATGAGGCGTTGGAACATGGTACAATTCCCAAGATGATCCCTCTAGCTACTGACCTTTCCATTCCACCACCTATTGAGCAGCACACGGTACCTAAAGTAACTGCATATTCGGTCATAGGATGAGGATTCATCACGATTTTTCCATCTATCTAGGACACTTGAAGATCATATGGTTATCCTAAAAGCAAACCTTTTTTATGGGTCAGTATAGAGATTGTGGGGTTTATTTACCCAGTCTTATGAAAAGGTGACTCTTTTGTGGATAGAGTTCGAGCATCTTTTCATAGAGTATTTATCACTATATATGCTATGGTTTGACCATATACAAGAGCTTATATAACTCTAGTAGGGAAGCATGATAGTTTCAAAGTATTCATCAAGGTTTTCAAATATATCTAGGTACATGATGTATATGGTTTGAGTGTAGTTCTTCTGGACTCAAATGTTCGAGCGATGTTTGTTTAGAAAGATCTGAGGAATTGTTATCCCTTTGTTCATTCCAACATAAGTTGGGGTGCTATATAGATATTTGTTGGTTGATAGTTTCTTGGATGAGTAGATACAGCTGATGGTTGTCTGCTGTTGGAAATCATGAGAAGAGAACTCAGTAGCTGGGAGACGACATTAGTATCAAGGACCTGGGTATGTGAGGCATTTCAGGTGTAGGTCCAAGGAAAAATGATCTATATTGTAGGTCTAAATGGGTGGGTTCAGTCTGTCAAGATAGATGGGGTGTTAATAATGTGGATGTATAGGACAGCTTGCATAATATTTTCCAACCCATCGTATAGCTGATAGAGAGACTAAGGATGGGCCACCAAGGAAGATGTAGCAGTTGGATCAGGTAGGATCACATGGCGGTGGATGTGGAATAGTAGCTAGAAGATAATTAGGATATGGTCAACATTTTTACTTGTTACCACCACCACCCCCATGTAGTCCATGCTAGGTTCTGGGATCCAGAGGATAGGGATGGAGAAAACTGCAGGCAGTCGAATCCTATGAGTTAGGTACTTTGAGAATGATTATATATAGAATCTATTCTTTTTCTAACTTTTCATTATTAATGGGAGACATAGGTTCTATTAATTCCATTCTCCCTGCATATATTGTTTTAGGCATAGAGAACATAGTTCATCATTTGTCTCAACCCTTATTCTTGGAGAATCCTGTTAGAGGAGGCTCAATGATCACACACATTTTTCAATTTTTTGTCCTAACTCCTAGTGGAAAGGGTTTATATTATAATCTCTTGGTACTATAATTGAAGCCTTATTTCATCAATTTTTTATGAAATGGTTATCCACGATTCTTGCTCAGATTAACTATTTTACACGATGGATAAAGTGTTTTTTCAATGATGGAACCAGGTTCACCTTTTTTAGTAGAAAGTAACACCATGAAGAACAGGGTATGCTCTTTTGTAGGTGGGTGAAAAAAAATTCACATCTGTTGGCTAGCCTCACCATTGGTGCACTAGATGTTATGAGTTTCTAGTTATATAAAGTGATGGTGGAGTATGAGTATGTCTTCCCTGAAGATGTTCATGGGTTTCCTCCCTATTAAGAGATAGACCTATGCATTGATCTACACACTAGGGTGGAACTGATATCATCACTAGCATATCGGATGGATCCCATAGATCTTCGCAAGAAAACTGTGTAGTTAGTGGAATTTAAAAAGAAGGTAGTTGTTCGACCTAGTTGTTCACCTTAGGCAGCCCCAATTTGGTTTGAAAAAAAGGAAGATGGGAGCCTGAGGATGTGTGTGGATTTTTGAAACATGAATCAACTGACTGTGAAGAAAATATATCCACAACCAAGGAATGATGACCTATTCAATTTTTTGAGAGGGGTAAGATTGTTCTCTATGGTTAAAATTATTTTAGGTTATCCATAGTTGCATTTATGGGATGATGATATACCGAAGATAGAATTAAGATGTCAATACATTCATTATGATTACTTGGTGATGCACTTTGACATGAATAAAACCCAAAAAGTGTTCCTGGTACTCATGAACTATATCTTTTATTCTTACTAAGACTGATTTTTGGTATTCTTTATCAATGATACCATTGTGAACTCAGCATCTGAGGAGGATCATGTAATACCCATGATGATAGATCTGGATGTACAACTAGATCACCCCCATTATGTAAATATCTTGATGTTCTAGTTATATATTTAGGAAGTGACCTTTCTGGGACACATTATCATAGCATAGGGAGTGGCATTAGACCTGTCCAATGCCGAGGATGTGTTACCATAGGAGTCACCTATGTGTGTGATGGAGGTGTGGAGATTCAATGGATTGGAAAGATATTACTGGAGATTCATAATTACATTATCTATTATATCAGAATCCATTAGAGCATTGAATATAATGGGATATCCTTTCACATGGATAGAGAAGTGCCAAATAGAATTTCATTAGTTGGGGCAGATTTTGATGAGTGCTACAATCTTGAGATTTCCAGAGGAGGGTGTTGATTTATGTAGTTTTCTATGATGTATTATAAAATGCTCTTTGTTGTTTTCTAATGAAGAGTAATGTGGTGATTGCCTATGGTTCTTCCCCTTTGAGACAAGACGATTTGAACTACATGACCCATGATCATGATCTAGCAGTGGTAGTCTTCAATTTGAAGATGTGGAGACACTACCGGATGGGTGAGCAGTTTATCATCTACTATCATCAAAATAGTCTAAAGTATATATTATCTAAGATATATATCATCTTGAGATAGTGGAAATGGATATTGTTAATTCAGGATTATGAATTCAAAATTGTCTATACACCTTGGATTTGGAACATGGTAGGAGATTCTATATGTAGAAGATCTTTTTCATAGTTACTGAATTAGTGGTCAGAGCAGTCAGAACTATTGACGTTCTCATTTATAGATATAGATAGGGTAGATTACCTCCAATTGATGGTTGTTATCCATCTACTATTATAGTGATCTAGGGAGGCACAACTTGGGGATAATGACTATGAGACCCTATATTCTCATATATCCATAGGTCATGCTTTAGATGGATATTTTATAGGTGGGGATCAAAACATTCTTTTCAGAGGATGTACGAGTGTACCAGTGATGTTGTGGGGGGTGGTTCTAAGAGAGTTTCATATGTTACATTTTTCATTACATCCCGGTGAAAAAATTTGTACATGTACATCCAATGTCATTTTTGGTGGTCAGGGATAAAGAAAGGAGTTACATAGATTGTCTATCGAGGCCTTACTTGTCTGCAAGTGAAGGCCTGGTACCCTATTCTAGTTAGTTTGTCTCAACCACTTGAGGTGATAGAATAGGATTGGGATGGGATATTTACGATCTTCATGAAAATATTACCATGTGTTTCAAGGGGACACGATTCCATCTGGGTGATCATAGACTGTCTCACTATGTCGACCCACTTCCTAGATATATGAGAGCATAGTTTAGTAGAGAGATTGGGATGCCTCCACATATAAGAGATATTCAAACTCCATGGTGTTCCATAAAATATTTTATTTGATGATGATTCTTTAATTATATCCCAATTTTGAAATGGATTTCAGGAGACATTTGGGACCTAGTTACACTTAGGCACAATGTTTCACCACCATACAGATGGCCAGACAAAGAAAACCATTCATATTTTGGGGGACGTTTTTTGATCTTTCATGTTATACCTGGTCATTAGTTTGGGGGATCACCAACCAGTAGTATAGTTTCTATGATATAATAAATACCATTCAACCATCAGTATGGAACCATTGAAATCATTATATGGGAGACCCTACAGATTACCACTTTGATGGACTAGACCGGGGGAGTTTGCACTCATGGGCCCAAAGTTATTGTGATCTACAAGAGAGAAGGATTAGATCATATAGGATCATATGAGACTGTACAAATCCATCATAATTCTTATGTTGAAAAGCGATGGAAGAATTTAGAGTTCGAGAATGGAGACCATGTGTTCCTATGTGTTTCACAATGACATGGATTATGGATATTTGGTGGGAGGGATGATATCTCTGAGGTTCATCGGCCCTTTCTAGATATTTTCTCGAGTTGGTGATGTGGTGTACCAAAAGGCTCTACCTCCACAGTTAGACCAAGTACATGAATTCTTCCATGTGTCACAACTGTGGAGGTACGTGAATCAACCATCACATGTTATCAACTAAAATGATCTATACATTGAGGATATAGATAATTTTTCTGAGTATCTTCTATAGATCTAGGATCAGTAGTAGATGATCTTTTATGGGTGATAAACTCCATTGGTGCATGTTTTTTGGAATCATAGGAATCTATAGATTATAACATATGAGTGGGACGCTCAAATTCATGATCAATACCCACATTCATTTTATATTTTTGGGGATATAAGTCCTCGATGTTTTTAGAATGTAATGTCATATATTATTCATGTATTATTTTTTAATTTTATTATTGAGATTTCATACAACTCCAAGGAACAATTTTCCTAGAATAAATGTTTGAAATTTATTATATATATTAAATATCATGAACGTTCAGTTTTTCTAAAAAAGTGGAATAAAATATAAATGGGTGATCGTATTAGATAACTAAGCTAACTATTGTGTTTATAACAACTTACCATTTTTCGGCATGGGATATTAGTGAAAATTAATTTTAGGAATAGAAATGAATACAATAATTAAATAGATTAGTTAATTTCAAATTCTTGTTGCTATGAATAATTTTTTCTAAATATATTGTTATGTGAGAATCCCATGGTTAGCTGTATAACACTGGATATGTAATAGAACCTTTGGAGTGACCATTGGGTAATTCTCTTAGGTGAACGATGATGAGATTATGGATCGATGATTGATACACATCATATTAAATAGATCTCTCTAATGAATGTGATTATGATTTGTTCTTCATCACTGACTGATACAAATCTATTCAATGTGTGTGTTTTGATTGGATTTTTCCCCATTCATTATTTTTATGAAAAATACAAATTAATCAAAAACTATTTTGATCTATGGTATGATCATCCAATGGGATGGTTTTATTGTACAGGTTTTTGATATGAGAATTTCATTGAGAATTTATCTATTTTAATTGTTATTATAATTTAAATTAATTGATATGAACAAAAACATTGATCAAGGTCCGTTCCTCTTATCTGTTCTTGTGCATTTCTCGCACAATTCTACGTTTTTCATGGGCATTCTATTTTTGGCCCATGGCATGTCTTTTCCTGATCAAACAATTTTTTGGGGACCATTTAATGGAATAATGATTAGTTTTAGAAGATATAGGATGGTAGTTACATGAGGGAGTTGTGACTATGGAGAAAGAGTTATTCAAATGATGGAGAAAGAGTGATTTAGATGACGGTTGATGCTCAGTTTCATATTCTTTGGTGTTCTTCTGTGCAGAACGAAGAATGACATATAGATCCATCTTTCAAAAGGAATTGGCTTCAGAATATATTGTTTGGGTGGTGGTGAGGCACAAGTGAGGTGATACTTGAGTTATAGGGTAATTAGATCTACGAACTAAGGGGGAAGCGGTGTGGGAATGCATAGAAGGAAGAAAAAAGGTTTCACGAAAAAACCTATACACACGTCTTGTAATATTATGTTACATGAAATTTAGTACCATTTAGTTGACTCGACAAGAACCATGAAAAGTATATGAACATGGGGTGGACTACATGGACTGGAGCCCATTGTGTACTCCCCCTCACAAACCTGACCTAGACCAATTACATGGGAAATTCCATGTACTGGTACATGAGAAAACCTACATGGGTTGGAGTCATGAACTTGTACATAGGTAGACTACATGGGAATATAACATACCATGTATTACTACACTGGAATAAATTTATGGCATATACCATTTATAGAGGAGGACCCAGGGTCAATGGACATAGTTTTTGACCCCTATTACACACTGGGAACTTTTTTTTACATGGTATGGATCTTTTTTCCTTTGCATCTTCGACATGTTTTGTTGGGGTATGTTCCAACAATCCATTCTCTTAATGTTGGTATAGAATCATCACATACTCCTAAGACTATGATCCCTTTAAAAAGAATTTTTGGATAGAGTCATTCGAATTCCTCAGAGTGGCATGGAATGAAATCCTCTATTCATCTTCATTTCCTAGGTGGAGTTCATGGTATCTTTTTGAACAAAACTATTTAGGCATCAATTATCTACATAGTGGGTCGATCCAGATTGAGTTGTTGGTATCACCCCATGGACCTGGAATGGATTCTCAATAGATATTGTATTCTCTTCGGCCCTTCAGCATGTTTTTTCCCAATATGTGACCAGAGGTGTAGTACCCCTCGAACAGACGTCATTAGTTCTATCAGACATGGGGCTTTTTTCTCCGAGATTAGAGATTTGTGAAATATTCGATGTAGAATTGTAGGTTGGTATAATGATGTCGTGACTTACCTCCCAACTATCTATCTTTGTTGAGTATATATAGATATTATTGTTATATGTTTTGTCTATATATACCTATGTAGTGATGACTGTAGTTTCCTTTTAGTATTCTTTGTGGTATTAGGGTGTCCTACTAAGTAATGTTATATTTAGCCACGTACAATTTTTTCCTGCTCGTGTCATGTCATGTGAATATGATCAACCATTTGATAGAGTCCTAGGTAGTCCAAGACCAGATGTTAGTGATATCAAAAAGACCAATATGTGTTCCTAGGGATTTCTGATAGCAGTCTTGGTAATTTATTTCATCTTGGACTTGTTTTTCATAATATATGTGGTGTGATTGTATTTGGACAAGTTTTCATTCCATTGCTTCTTTTCATACTCTGGATATAGTATTTATATGTACGAAAGAATGTTTGTAAGTTGTTCGTATATTTTAGCATTTTATAATCATAGAGATGTATGCCTATGTACAGGTACTTAGGATAATACCTACCATGTTTGTGATATTCCTACTAAGAGTTACTCTCTTTCCCATGGCCTATTGGAGGTAGGATTAGGGAGTCATGGAATGGGCTCCACTATGACGGTTTGTGACAGCCTATCGATATTTTTTATCTCATATCCCAGTGTTCTCAAATTATCTAGATACTTCCACTTTATTCTCCTCATTTTAATTAGTTATGGTCATTTTCCTAAAAAAATTAGATTCAAATTCATCCTCAAAAGTTACCTTTGGTTCAACATCAATTTCAAATCCAACTCAAATTTATCACCAAATTTTCTCATGATATCAACTTCCACTTTGGTCTACTACATAAATGTATTTTCCATATTTTCCATTTTTTACAATACTTCATTTAATTATTATTCCCTTACATAGATGAACATCTCACATATTCTCGATCTTGATTGTGGGACTTATGTTTTTTGTTTTCACTCCCATAATTTTCTTTGTATATTCATTTTTTGCACATAAATTTATTTTGAATGACTATACATTTTTATTAGAATCAATATGTGTCCCCATATTTTATATTTTCTCTAAAACTATAACCATAAAAACCAAGTGCATAAAAGGGAAACAAAAAGAAAAATAATTAAAACATAGAAAAAACTCATAAAATAGGCAGAGGCTGGGAAAATAATTTATTTAAATTATCAAATTAAATATTACCCCATGAAAAGACCCAAAAAACAATAAAATATTGAAAATACAATAGATTATCATTAATTATATATGGGATTAATTATAATTTATAATCAATGAAACCACGAATCACTAAATCAACCAAAACCTAGTGTAGAATAATGTAAGTCTGAGGATGATCCTGGATAGATGATGGGTTATTAGTAATTTAATTAAATAATTATAAAACTAACTACTTTGAAAAAATATAGAACTAATTTTATATAGAAAGACAAGTATTGATGATTATCATTGAAAGAGGATATAAAATATAAAATGTATTAGTTAATTGAAAATATATGTGTCTGACATAATGAAGTATAAAATAATGAATGAACAATCATATTCTTGTTAGAATCGAGTATAAGTGAGTCCCTTGGTCCGGTTAAAACTCATTGTAACAATAAAATTATTTTTATATGGTCACATTCCTCAAATAATCCAATGTTTAGGTGACCAAAATCCATTTTTTACATATAATACAATTATCCCAATGGTCATGTTGAAAAAACACATTATATATAAAGAATTAAAAAGTACTCACTAACTCACCCACAAAACCAGAATGATAATTCTTCATTGAATGGTTTATATAAACATATATATAAATATGTGAAAATAAATATGAATTAAAAAACCTGATGATTAATTTAAATTTAAAATAAAACACTTTATTATATTAATTCCACATCATTGTAGTCACCACAACATGTGTGAAGTCACCATCTCATGTTATCCATGAGAGTCTGTTAAAAACATTGAAATAAAAATACAATAAAATGTGTACCTGAATTGGATGAGATTGTATGAAACAACAAGTCATCAAATTAGGTCTCCATTCCCCCTGTATATGTGCATAGATGTCTGAATTTATAGTCATAGGTGCATCATATTTATATATATCTTCTTATAAAATATCACATGTAATTCATTAGATGTTTTCCTGATGATATGTTGTCAATATCCCAGAACAATCTTCTAAAATATCAAAAATATAAAATCCATTAACATATTCTTGAACCGGAACCTCATGGTGCATATAGTTTTCATAGTGGAAACTACTCCTCAACTTTATCTATTTTTGTATACCTTTGGTGGTTATGGATGAGAAAGGATTTTCTCATAGAATAAAATTCTCTATAAACCATTAAATATTTTACATCGCTTTCATCACACCATTTTCATCATCTTCATAGAAAAAAAATCCTATAGTATTTAATTGATATTTTCTACAATCGGACAACAAAAACCAAAATATTTTTAGCTTGAACTAACATAATGAAACTGAGGTGACCATATTAATCAGTACAAATCAAAAACATATATTTTCATTAAAATAATTAAACAACACAAATATTCTACTTCTCTAACAACCCATATGTGAAAAAAACTCATTATTCATTTCATGAGAATATTCATGTAATAACACCCCAAAATATAAAAGTAAGATCCTTATATTCGAGAGCATGTATGAAATGAGACACCAAACACATAAGGGGGGTATAATATCTGAATAATTTATAATATATTTACTATATTAAATATATTATATATAATTAATTTCATGAAACACTTATTTAGTTTGTGTTACAAGCAAGAGCAACCTTCCTCGATAGCTTGCGTTACACACAAGACAAAGTTTCACCAAATATCTTTCTATTATTAAAATAGTATTATTTAATATGATAAGATAAAACCTAGACATTATGTTTGATATTATGTATATTATAAACAAAATTATATAAAATTATGGTATATATAAATATAAAATGAATTAATCTGTTTCCAATTAATTTGAAATGAAAATAAGAACCTATTGATAAAACAGAAATATTATTTTTTTGTGCTTCCAATGGTTTTTTTCTTAATTAAAATAATTAATTACAATTATTTAATGATTTTAATGAAATATATATGTTATATATTCAGCAAATTATTTTTTATATTCATCAATTAGGTTTGTCAGGCATAATATAATAACAATCCTAATTTCACAAATAAAAAACCTATATTTTATTCATTCTATTTTATCGCCATTTCATGCTGAACCCATTTTAAATATAAAATTAAAAAAATTAATTGATTTAATATGTGAAATTAAACATAATATTTAAAACTAAAACATAAAAACAAGGTTATGTTGAGTGTTTGATGTTTTTTGAAAACATATCATTTTTTAATTAATAGTTAAAAATACTGAATATTAATTCAAAAGTACATTTTCATATACTTCATTTATAGGGTTATATTATACATTTAATTGGTTTTAATGATTAATTAGAAAATATTTTTTTCAATTAATACAATTTATTTCCTTGGAATCAAATCCACTATGAAATGGATAATAAAAATATTACAAACATTTGATTATTTTTATTTTAAAAACCCATATTGTCTTCCCTTCTACGGGATAAATTTTAATTAATTTATCCCAATTATGTGATTAGAATTTGGGAAAATAGATTCCATTTTAGGAATTAAAATTATATAGATTTTATATTAATAACAACATTGTTTGTTACCAAAAATATTAGTGAATGTAATTATAATTAATTACAATGATTAAGGTCAAATTGTGATTAATAAGAGACCAAACCTTCACCTCAAGGCCCAAAACGACCTATACACTTGTACAAAAGATGTTGTATTTTCAAATATCTACCATTTACTCTATTTTATCTAAATTGTAATATTATGGGATTGAATTTAAATATTAATAATGTGCATGTAATTCCATTGTACCATACCCTTTGGAATAAACCAATCCACGTAAGCATTTCATTAAAACCCATATGAATTACTCAAATAAGAGGTAACTAACTTCATAAATCTTTTTAGTTTTTTTTTCAATTCACTAATCCCTAAAATATTTTTATTTAATACTTTTATAAAAAAATTAGTATTATAAATATAATATTATTTTTATACTATGTTTTTCCAACAATCACTCACACATCCATATAATGGGTAACAAACATATTGTTTCTGTGTATGGCTAACTAGAGCCTCACGAAACGATGATTGTTCATTTTTCCATTACAAATATTCATGGTTTTCAATTATGATGGACACTCTATTTATATATTATAAATTCAATGTTTATTATTTATTTATGATTCTATAATTATTATACAGCACATATCTTTATACTTTCAATTATTTTGTAAAAACTATTACATTGTCAGTGGGAGTGTGGACTATTGCCCCCCAAAGCGATGTGATTCAATCAAATAATGCATGGAATGTCTAAATAAAGATTTTAAAAAAAATATATTACATAAAAAACATATATATTATATTCATGAAATAATTAAATTTCTAAAAAAATAATATATATCATTTTCATTCTTACCCTTTCACACCGTTTAAAAGATATAACGTCATTTGTGGACGTGTGGACTACCGCCTCCTCGACATGATGCGATTCATTTTACATCACAGTAATTATATTTATAATTAAAAAATATATTATTTATGAAAAAGTTATAATTATGGAAATATATAATTCTACTTAACATTATTCCATAATGATCATTGAAAAATTATACGGTTACTCAAGTGTACGTACGGCCTACCGTCTTCATGATTATAACGTTGATTCAATTTTCATAACCATAATAAATAATTGGTTTTAAAAGAATAATTGTTTTATAAATATTATTATTTGGTCAGGATTATTATTCTCTAGATATTATATAATCAACCCTTTGAACATAGTTTACATTCAATTTTTTTTACACATAAACTAGGTTTGGTTAAAACAACTAACGTAAGAATAATTTTTTAAGTAGTTGAATACAAAATGGTAATAAGTGTAATGAATGTTATGATAAACATGAAAAAGTTTATAAAGAGAGTATATAATTATGTATATTTATTATATATGAAGATAAATGATTTTCACCAAAAAGGAAACACAATGTAATGAACTTCGTCTCAATTGTCTTCAATTGAGACTTATTTGTTGATATGCACCTAGTTTATTTTATATTCTGTATATACATACATTTAAAATGTTATTACATGAAACCCTTTATTCTCATGATATTATATGTTTTAATTAATTTTATTCCCTCATGGATATAATGTCTCAAATGTCTCAAAGTGGTATGGGTAACTTTGGAATGTTTAACGATTATTCTTCTCAAGAATGTGTTAATGATTATCTTTAAAATGTCACTTCCATTTCTGATTCTTAACATTTTCATGAAACAATAAATTTAATGTAGTGAACATAATTTATTATATGTGGCCTAAATACTACCAATTTTATATATTATCATGACTCATTAATTCTTCATGATTTGTTTAGTTTCAATTTGAATTATTTCATTTATGGGGAGTAGAATTAATGTTACCAAGTGTAAAAGAATTTCATAACTAAATTTATTTTCATTGGTATATATAACTTCCTCAGTGTCATTAATATTATATGATTACTTTTATAATTAATTTAACTACCTATAAATTTATTTACCCATAAATTTGTGTATTTATAGTTGATACACATAATCTACTCAGTGCTTGATTCTCGCTTTAGCATTATAAATATTTTCAATGGTTTATATTAAAATCTAATTTTTTTTGGAATTCATTACACTTGAATTTTAATAAGAGGAAATTATTTATTAATTTCATATTAAACCATTTATTTTACTTCTCCACCAGATTTTTATGACCATTTTTACTCCACATGGGATATTTTGTATTATTACCTTCCTTAGTCTGCCCCTGGATGATTTATGATTCATTTCTCTAAGAATAGTATTCACAATAACTTTCTTGATTTATTTTAGTACCATTGAAATATTCAATTTTATATGATCATGTAACATTGAATTCTCCATGATATCCATATCATCTATCATGAATATATTCATTTCCTAAACTATATACCATTTTTCGTACAATGTTTACTTTGAATGATAGTTTATTATTTGGAGAATTATTGATAAATATGTATAATTTAATCATTTATAATATTTTATAAGGTAATTTTTTATTTAAATGCTTTGGGCATGTACACTACTGGTTTGGGATAGGTTAATGCAAGCCCTAAGGGTTGGAGACCAGTTAATGAAATCTATAAGATGCATCATTAGTCTCGTGTGATGAAATAAGTTGGATATCCTATTCTAATGGGGTTTTACCCTATAATTTTACAACTCCCTTTATGGAAAAGGAATCATGTTTATGAAACATGATGTCGAAAATTTATATATTTCCCTCATTTAGTTATAGTTATTATTCATCCATGAGATTTTTCATCTACGTATATAAGGATACTTTTTATTTTTAGATTATTAATTAAATGTCAGTTGTTTGTATTTCTTACCTTTACATATTTATTTTTACATATCTAGTTATTATAATATAATTTTTTTATTTACTTTCCTTACTATTCACTGACTTTATTTTTATAATAATTATTACATGTTCAATTTGTTCAATTATTTACCTTTCCATGTTGATTTATTCATATTGATTCATTATTTATTCCACAATAATTTACCCTTACTGAGTATTTGATCAAACCCTTATTATGTTTCCTTTCCCCTGGAATCTATGAAGTGTACTAAGAATGATATGTAAGGATATTACAGAAGGAATAATGTTAATATACACAAAGTTATTTTTGAAAACAATTGTTTTAATTAGTGTTGTAATTTGTAATTTTCGACTCATGTATGCGTCTGGTTAAGAATGACTGCTAAGCTCTTAGTCATTAAAGATTTTATTCCATGTAATCATGCCAATGAAATTGGTTGTAGACACTGGCTCTGAGCTTCCGGGGTTAGGTATCTATAGTTGGTAACATTGAAATTTTATTAGCAATCAAGTTACCTAGATTTTGGGAAACCTAGGTTAGAGAACATAACACAAATGTAGAATTTATTGATATGTATATAAAAAAAGCATAGAAGTTTGGTAAGGTAGATATTATATAGGTCTTCCAATGATTACATCCCCATATAGATACTATATGTGGATGTGGTTCTGGAATAGATGTACCTAGGAGTAATAACTCTAACATGGTTTTTTAAGCCTCACTCTAGATAACTTGGTACATCAAAGTGGTCCTTACTTTACACATGGTTTGAAAGTCGTGGGTGATATTCTTAAGATAATTCAAATTTAATTTACAAACCATTATGTAGGATTTTAATAGATAATTAAAATTAATATCCAAGGTTAATCCTAAGTTGTTTTAGATTCAAGATAAGGTGTAATGTTTTATAAATACTACAAATTATATTATGGACAAACTGCAGACCCTGGAAGGACCTTGTGGAAATAAATAGAAGATGTATTATGTATTAGGGTTGTATTGAAAACATATGTTAAAAGGCTATTTATTGATTAACGTAATTTCAAAAATCCCATCATATTTTTTAGAAATTAAATTAATTTTATTTAGAAATTAAAAACATTAATGTCGGGTGAAAACCAATCAATTTTGGCAAGGTCATAGGTCATGAACTCATGATCGAATGATGATAAAATTTTCACACCAACCACTAACCTACACAATGTCCTGGTTAAAATGTAATTGTGTTTAGTAAAAAAATATGATGAATTACAATTATGAACATGTTGTGTTTATATTATGGTTAGAGATTAAAGTATCAACCAAATTAATTTTGGAAAACATGTAGAGAAAAATAGTTAGACTTGTCACACTTCTAGGAGACTTCAGATCCTTTAGAAACATATTTTAATGCTTCAAGAATTAAATTTTATTATTAGATGAATTAGAAAACCGATCAAAGAAAAACCAAAGGATGAAATTAATATTATATAAATATATTTAATAAATAAATTTCTTTAAATCTGTTGTTAGTAAATGAATTATCTAAACTTACGAAAATGAATTAGAAATAAAATTTTATCCCAATACATTTTTTTGATCAAATGGTCTTATAAATCATCAAATATTTATGGATTTGTGGTCCTAAACATTATACAGATCATTCAATTGTTTTGGATTTATGACCTCAATCACTCCATTCAAATATTTACATTTCCTTCTCAATGTATGAATCTCTAATTTCAATTAATGTTCTCATAATTAGAGACACGTTTACATGGTAGTCCATGTGACCTTTGTACTACGAATTATATATTTTCAAGAGGGTGTTTTACCAACCCTTCTCATGATGTAGGATTTAAATGTTGGAAATATCAAACAATAAATCACCAATATCATGTTTAAATTTTGAGGATGTAAATTAACTATGTTGGGGAGAATTTAACACACCGAAATTCAAAAGTAAGAACCTTGTATTTGATATCGTGTATGACACATGACACCAAAAAAATAAGGGAATATAATATTTGGAAACTTTATAACATATTTAATATTTAAAATTAATTATATATATTTTAATACCCCAAACATTGACTTCACGTGTGTTACACCCAAGGGTGTCCCTCCTCGATGGCTTGTGTTGCCCGCTATACTGAGTTTCACCAAATAACAATATCTTATTAAAATATTATTTTTAATATAATATGATATAACCTATCCATTATTTAAGAGGATATCATTATTATAAACTAACTTATGAATATTTATTGTTTATATAAATATAACATAAATTCATTGGTTAACAAATTATGAGAAACGAAAATAAGAACCAATGGGATATAAAAAGAAATACTAATATTTTTACGCTTATAAAGGATATTTTGTCTTAATAAACATAATTAATTACAATTAGATAATTATTTTGAAAAAATATATATTTTATATATTTTATCGAATATTTTTTATATCCATCCATTATATTTGATAGGCATAGGATTTGAAAAAACACAATTTCACACATAAGAATCTATATTTTATAGAGTTAATTTTACCACCTTTTAATGAAGAACCCATTTTCAAAATGAATTTTCAAACATTAATTAAATTAATAAGTAAAAAAATTAAAATTTTAAATATAAAAAAGTTATGTTAGGTTGAATTTTGGATATTTTTTGGAAACTTATCTTTTTTTAATGAATAATTAAAATACTGAATTTTAGTTGAAAACATATTTTTCGTCTAATTTATAAATATAGTTAAATTATAATTATAATTTGTTTTAAAATTTAATGAGATAATATTTATATCAATTAATAAAATTTATGTCATTATAGAAAAATTTAATTATGAAATTGGAAACCATACAGAGCAATCTTTTGATAATTTTTTATTTAAAAACCCACATTGTTATCCCGCCTAGGAGATGAATTTTAAACTAATTTCTACCACTTATGTGTATAATATTGTAAAACGGATTCAATAATTTAGATAATAATATGTTATATTGTATAACACTACCATAATTTTTTGACTAAAAATAAAACTTAATGTAATTAAAATTAATTAATATGATTAAGGATAAATTAAGAATAATAAGGAATTGAACTATCTCCATATGGAAAAAATAAACATATTTAATTTTTTAAGAGATAATGGATAGCCATATATCAAACTTATATTCTATTGGATATAAAGTTCAATATTACTAGATCAACATTCAATATGGAAAATGTGCATGCAATCCATTTGTCAAAATATTATAAGAATGCCACTCCTCTCCCACAATAAAAATTCCTCCTCTCCTCCTGCATCCTCACAGCTATAATTACACTACGTATTGACAAAGATATAACAAAATAGATCATAAAAATAAATCCCCTATTCCTAGAGGCCTCCCCTTGGGAAGAAATAAATCCAACAAATCCTTTTGTTCCAACAGAAAGGAGTTACCCGAATAAGAGGAATCAAATTTACTTAGGTATTTTATTATTATTTATATTATCCAATCCTTGAAATGTTAATATTTAATTATTATATAATATAAATTGCATCATAAATATATTAGGATATTTTTATTCTAATTTTTTATCCTACACTCACATAGAAATCCATCTAATGGGTAACAGACATATTGTTTCCGCGTACAGCAAACTACCGCCTCACGAAACGATAATTTTCCAATTTTCTAATACCAACTTTAATGTTTTGAAATTATGATTAAAAAATATGTTTATATATTATTTATATGAAATTAATTATTTTATTATAGTTTTTGAATTATTTTACAAAAAATATCTTTATACATTTCATTTTCTCTAAAAATGACAACATCATTTTTGGAAGTGTGGACTATCTCCCTATCAAATAGATGTGATTCATTCAAACGATACATGGAATGTATAAATAATGGTTTCAATAAAACATGTGTCACATATAAAACACCTATATGATATCCATGACATAATTAAATTTCTATAAATATGATATATATCATTTTCTTTATTACTCATTCACAAACTTTAAAAGAGATAATGTCACTCATGGATGCGTGGACTACCGCCTCCCCAACATGATGGGAATAATTTTACATAACAAAAATTATATATATAAGTAAATAAAATTTTATTTATGATATAATAATATTTACAGAAATACATAATAATACTTGCATCCTTTCAATAATGATCATTAAAAAATTAGAATGTTACTCATGCGTACGTATGATCTATCATCTTCATAATTGTGACGTTGGTTAATTTTTCAAAACCATAATTATTGATTGGTTTTATAAGTATAATTGAAGAATAAATATGATAATTATGTCATTATTATAATTATTATTTATATATTATATAATTAAATTTTTTACCAATGTTCTCCTACCAAGGTTTTTTTCTGGCATATAAACTGAATTTGGTCGAAACAAAAAATGTAAAAATAATTTTTAAAGTAGTTGAATACAACCTGGAAATAAGTGAAATTAAATTCATAATAAATATGTAAAAGTTTCTCAATAAATTATATAATTAACATAAGTTTATTATAGAATAATTTAAATGAATTTCACCTAAAATGATACAGAAAGTATAAGGTTTCGTCTCAATTTACATTCGATTGAGACTTATTGGTTTATATGAACCTAGTTTCTTTTATATGGTGTATATAATTATATTTAAAATTTTATAATATAATACTCTTTATTCTCATAATATTATAAGTTTTGTATAATTTTATTAATTCAGGGATATTATGACTCAAATGTTTCAAATTGTAGAGGGACACTTTGGAATTTTAAATATTATTATCCTCAAGAACGTTTTATGGATTATATTTCCAATCTCACTTCCTTTTATGATTATTAACATTATATCTAAACAATATCATTATTGTAGCGTACATAATTTCTTATATATGTGGTAAATACTTCCAATTTTTTATATAGTATTAGGAGTCATTCATTCTTCCTGATATTTTTAGTTTCAATTAGAATAATTTTATGTACGGGGATTTGAGTTAAAAGTTACCAAGTGGAAAAGAATTTCATAACTCAATTTATTTTCATTGGGTTATATTGATTCCTAATTGTTTTGAATATTCATTGATTATTTGTATTATTAATATTAGAATCTACTGACTTATTTCAACATTAATATGTTTATTTATTGTTTATAAATATAATTTATCCATTGATTTATTCTCATATAAATGTTAGAAATACTTTCTAGGATTTACTTTAAAATCCTATTTTGTTCATGACTATTTACAATTGAATTTACATTAGTGGAAATTATTTTTTCATTGTATATTAAACCCTTTATGATTAATCTCCTTTATTTATTCATGAACATATTCTATTATTAGTACCATTTTATAACTCTTTAGTACTCAAAATGTTTTTAAAAAACCCTGAATTTATTTATCTCTTCAATTGAGAACCTGTATTCTTTCTAAAAACCATTTTTAATTAAAATTATTTTAAAAAGATTCTGTATAGGCATTTTTACACATTTTTCCTTTTACTAAATTCTTTAATGGAATATTATTTTCACTTTTTGAAAAAGGAATTTTTCTACCCTTTTAATTGTGCAAAAATAAGGTTCTTTTTTACCACATATATCATGTTGTATTTAACCACCTTCATTCCATAGAAGATTCCATTGATTTTTTAAAATGTTAATTTTGAAAGAAAATGTTTTTAAAATATATTTTTATAGTATTTATATTCTTCTAAATAAATTACCCTTTATTTTTACACCACATAAGATGTTTGGTATTGATACCATCATTATTCTTCTTCTAAATGGTTTCTCACTAATTTTTTCAAGGAAAGTATTAACATTCACTTCCTTGATTCCATTTACTTTAATTGAAATATTAAATTTCTTATCATCATTAGACATTAAATTTCAAATATTTAACTATATCACTTAACATGGATATGTTCATTATCTAACCTATATACAATTTTTTATATAGCCTTTATATTGAATATTAATTGATAATTCGGGGAAATATTGATAAATCTGTATCCTTTACTCAATAATAATATTTGATATGGCATGTTTTTTATTTAAAAGATTTTTACATGAACTATATGGGTTGGGGAGTAGTTAATATAATCCTAGTGGTTTGGAAATAGATTAATTCAATCTCTATAGGTTGGGGACTAGTTAATGCAGGCCCCATGATGCAGCATTGGTCTCATGGGAAGAAATCAGTTGGATACCCTATGCTAATGGGTTTTAGCCCATTACTTTTTAAACTATATTTATATTAAAGGTATCATGTGACTTGAAAACATGATGGAAAATGATTAATCATTCTCCTCATTTAGTTTTAGTTAAAATTCATTCATTATATCTTTGGTTGAAATATTTATGGATTCGTTTCATTTTTCATATCATTGATTAAACGCCATGTGTTTCAGTTTCATACTGTTCCATATTTATTTTTTACTTATATATTTATATTAATTCCATGTGTTTTTATTTACCTTTATATAGTTTTCATTCACTTCCTTTTCATCCTACTCATTACATGGAATTTGTGTTTGGTTATTTACCTTGACATGTTGATTTTTTTCTATTGATTCATTATTTATTCCATTATAATTTACCCTTAATGAGTATTTGAGATAACCATAATTATGTTTCCCTTCCCCCATATTTCAAGAAGTTTACTAAGAATGATATGAAAGTATACTCCATATGGAATAAGATTATTATACTTGAAGTTATTTAGAAAAGAAATTATATTTTAATAAGGGTTTTAATTTTTAATACAACACCCATGTGTGTATCTAGTTTACCAATTCTAATAAACACTTCGTCCTTCAGGATATGATTCCTTGAAATCATAACAATGCAATTGATAGTAGACTACATCTCTAGGTTTCTAGGGTCAGGCTGCTATAGATGGAATCAATAAAATATTAGTAGTAACCTTGGTAACTAAATTTAAGAAAACATAGGTAATTGAACATAACCCTATGGTAGAATTTGATGTTAAGTATATAAGAAAATTATAGAATTTTTTTAAGGTTTATATTATGTGGTTCATCTATAAAAACCATACCTATCTAGATACTAAATGTGGATGTGGTTCTTGAATGGATTTTCCTAGGAGTAATAACTTTGACTGGGTGTTTGGAACATAAACTGGGCTAACCTTGTACATGAAAATGGGTTTTAATGCACACCTATTTTGATACTTCTTGGGGATATTCTTACGATAAGTCACATTTTCTTTATAAAAAATTTGGAAGGATTAGATGAGATAATGAAAACTAATAACCTAGCTTAATAAAAAGGTCATTTATATTGATGATAATGTTTTATTGTTTATAAATCCTACAGTGGATATTGTGGATAAACTCTATACTAGGGAAGGAACTTATAGAAATAGATTGTGGAATTATTGTGTATAGGGGTTTTATTGAAAACCTTAGTTAAAATAATTTTTAATGACAACACCAATTTCAAGGATGTGCATAATAATTATTTTTGAAATTATATTAATTTGGTTTAAAAAATGAAAACTTGTATGTCAGGTGATAACAAATCATGTCTAGTAAGGACCCGAGTCTTGAGTTAATTACCAAATTGTGATAAGGTTTTCATGCTTTCCATTGACATTGGAAATTCCATGGTTGAAATTTCATTGTTTTTAATTAAACAATCTTATAAATATTAGTTATGAACCTATATTATTTCTTTTAGGGTTAGATAATAATGTATTAACAGTATTAGTTTTGGAAAAAAATTAGTGATAAATAGTTAGACTAGTAACACTTCTATGGGACTTAAGATCCTTATGAAATATATTTTAATGCTTTAGGAATCAAAATTAATTTTTGCATGATTTAGAAAACTATTCATAGAACAACCAAAGGATAAATATTTTTTATATAAATAAATAAAGTATGTAAGTCTCCTTATATTCATAGGAGATAAATGAATTATTAATTGTTATAGAAATTACATAGAAATAAAAAGTTCTCCTAATACCTTAATATTGTTTGAACTCATGGTCTTATAAATCATCTTAGATTTATAGATTTTTCACACTCATATTTATATTGATCATTAACTTGTTTTTTATTTATGACCTCAATAAATCCCTATAAATATTTACTTTTTTGTTTCTAGTACAAATCACCACTTGAAACTAATTTTCTCTTATATAAAGACATAGTTACGTGGTAGTCCATGTGAACTTTGTACTTCACATTCTCTCTTTTCTAGAGGATATTTTATAATCCATTTTCATGATGTGGTATTAAAATGATGGAATTGTCATACAATATATCCCCAATATTGAGTTTAATTTTCAAGGTGGTAATTTACGGTCGGGAGAATGTAACACCCTAAATTTCAAAACTATGAACCTTTTATTATATAGTGTGTATGGCACGCAACACCAAACATTTAAGGGAATATAATATCTATATAATATATAATATATTTAATTTTTAAAATATATTCTTTATATTTCAATTCATGAAATCTTGAATTATAATGTTTTACATGCAAGAATGACCTTTTTCGATAGATTGCTTTAAATGCAATACTGAGTTTCCCCCAAAAAAATATATTATTACAATATTATTATTTAATATATTTTGTTGTAAACTATACTTTATGTTAGATGTTATGAATTGTATTAAAAAACATATAAAAAATTATTTTTTTTGTTTATATAAAATGAATGTTACCAATTAATGAGAAACAAAAATAGGATCTATTTAGAAATAAAAAATAAATATTTTTATTTTTATGATTATAATGGAGTTCTATCGTAATAAACATAAATAATTAAAAATATTTTATTGTTTTAAGGGAATATATATTTTATACATTCAATAAAATATTTTTTATATTCATCCATTAGGTTTTATAGGTATAAAATAAGAACAAAACAAATTTGATATATAAAAACCTATATTTATTAAAGGAAATTGTAACGCCATTAAATGGTGAACCCGTTTTAAATCTTAATTTTAACAATTTAATTGAATTAATAAATCAAAATAAACTTCATATTATAATGATAAATTTTAAATTTTTGTTTGGGCGATTTTATGATATTTTTCAGAAACATACATAAATTTTAATGAATAGTTAAAAATACCGACTTTTAGTTCAAAGTTACTTTTCTTATCTAATTTTTTTTATTAGGATAAATTTTAATTTTAGTTTTGTCTAAAATATTTATTATATATTATTTTTATCATTTAATGTAATTTATCTCATTAGAATCAATTTCACATTGAAATTGATTATAAAAATATAGCAAACTTTTGACCATTTTTTCATTAAAAACCTACATTGTCGTCCCACATATGGGATGAATTTCAAATTAATTTATGTCAATTTTATGATTAAAATTGTGAAAAATGGATTACATATTTAGAATAAACATTTTTTTAATGTCTAATAATTACAACATTGTTTTTGACCTAAAATATTTGTGTTTGAAAGTTAAATTAATTATAATAATTGATGATAAATTAATCTTAAAAAGAGACTAAACCTTAACCTGAAGGCCCAAATTGACTTATAAACATGTAAAATATATATTTTATGGACCTATATACACACTATTCTCTCTTTGAAATATATTTTTCCATTACTAGATCCACTTTCAATATGAAAAACAAGCATGGAATTCCTTTGTCAAAATATTACAAGAGTGCCACTCCTCCTTGACTATAAAAAGACATTCTCTCCCGCCACTTCCTCACACCTCTCAACATACATTGGCTCAACCATCATCCTCAAAAATATCTCCTCAAATACTCCCCCCCCCAATCCAAGAAGTCTCCCCTAGGGAATAAAGTAATCCATGGAAGCCTTCAGTTCAAACCATAAAGTGTTACCTGAGTATGAGGTAAGAATCTTTCTCATGTTTTTTGGTTTTATTTAATTTATCCAATCCCTAAAAAATTAATATTTCAGGATTTTATAAAAACAGATTTCTCCTAAATATAAAATTATGTAATTATGATAAGGTTTAGAAAATTACTCACACAAAAATCCATTTAATGGGTAATAAACAAATTATTTCTATGTACGAAGATCTATTGCCTCACGAAACGATGATTGATTATTTTTCCTTTACCAACATTCATGGTGGAACATTATGATGTAAAATATTTATTTATATGTTATATATCATATTAATTATGTCTTTATTCTTCTTCAATTATTTTATAACAAATATATTTATACTTTCCATATTGTGTAAAAATGACAACATCATTTTGGGAAGTGTGAACTACCGCCTCCTCAAAGTGGTTGATTCATCCACATGATAAATGGAATGTATAAATATTGGTTTTAATAAAACATATGTTAAATATAAAACATATATATTATATTAATGAAATATTTTAATTTCTATAAATAATATATATATATAATCTTCTTTATTATCTTTTCACACACGTTAAAAGAGATAACGTCATTCGTAGACGTGTGGAATACCACCTCCTTGACATAATGTTATTCATATTACATAAATATATATATTTATATGGGTAAATCATATGTAATTTATTATATAATTATAATTCTAAAATTCTATAATTCTACCTACCTTTTTTCAATAATGATCATTGAAAAATGAGAAAATTACTTATGCATACGAACGACTTACCATCTCCATACCTGTCATGTTGATTTATTTCTCATAACCATAATTAATGATTGTATTTAAAAGTATAATATATTTATAAATATGATTATTAGTTCATGATTATTATTCTCTAGATATTATATAATCACCCCTTTGACAATATTTGACCTACCAAAGTTGTTTTTGACACATAAACTGAATTTTTTCAAAAAACCAAAGTAAACAAAATTGTATACGTACTTTTATATAACATGGTTATAAGTGAAATAAAAGTTATGATAAACATGAAATTTTTTATCTAGAATTTATATATTTAATATAATTTTATTATAAATTAATTTAAATGACGTTTACACAAAATGAAATAGAATTTAAGGTATTTCATCTCTATTTAGATCCCATTGATACTTATTTGTTGATATGAAGCTAGTTTCATTTATATAATGTATATACTAGAATTTGAAATATTATAACATGAAACTCTTTATTATATTGATATTATAGGTTTCATTTAATGTAATTTCCTCTAGGATTTTATGACTCTAATGTTTCAAAATGGTATGGGGAACTTTATAATGATTAAATATTATTCTCCGGAAAAAACGTTTTAATGATTATGTTTTCAATATCACTTCCTTTTATGATTGATATATTTCTCTTGAAAAAATCACTTTATTTTTGTTCTCATAATTTATTATATTTCTTGTAAATATTTACAATTTTTCATATAATATCATGAATTAATCATTCTTTATGATTTTATTAATTTTATTTTGAATTATTTCATCTATGGGGATTTGAGTTAAAAGCTTCCAAGTGGAAAAGAATTTTATAACTCATTTTCTTTCCATTGGGTTATATTACGTCCTCGTTTTCCTTAATAATCTATGATTATGTGTATAATTAATTTTTATTTCTATTTATATATTTCGACATATGTATGTGTTTTTATAGTTGATACAGATAATATTCTCATTTCTGGATTCTTACATCAACGTTATAAATCATTTTAAGGGTTTACATTACAATCACATTTTGTTCAGGATTGATTACACTTGAATTTACATCAAAGGTAATTATTTGGTCATTTTCTATCAAACCATTTCATTTTCATCTCCAATTGTTATTCATGAAAATTTTCAATTATTAGTACCATTTTTTAACTCCTTGGTACTCAAAATGTTTTAATTTTTTTTAAGAAAACCAACTTTATTTATCTCTTTAGTCAGAGAACCGATTTTATTCTAAAAAACATTTTTTTAATATGTTTCTGAAAATGATTATAAAAATATTTGATAAATAAATTTTTAACCTTTTAATATTTTACCAATGTTTTTAATGGAATATTCATTTCACTTTCTGAACAAGTCAATTTTCTGACCTTTTTACCATGGAAAAGGAATGTTGTTCTGTAACTCTTACTGCTTCAACAGATTTACCATCTATCATTCCATCTATGATTATTTTTCATGTTTAACAGGTTAATTTTTATATAAAACGTATTTTAAATATATTTTTATAGTATATCTATTCCCCCAAAATAATAACCATATGTTTTTACTCCATTTGGGAAATTGTTTGTCGATATTAGCCTTTTAGTTCATATAGATGGTTTATGATTTAATTTTCCATGAATATTATTCAAATTCACATCTTTGTTCCTTTTAGTCCCCTAGAAATATTAAATTTCCAATGATAATTTAACATTGAATTTACCCTAACTATTCATATCTTTTATCATGGATATTTTCATTCCAAAAAATGTATTCCATTTATCATATGGTGTTTACTTTGAAAGTTAGAAGATTATTTGGGGAAATTTTTAAAAATATGTATCGTTTAATCCATAATTATATTTGATAAGGAAATTGTTTTATTTAAATTACATAGAAATGCATTGTATGGGTTGGGGACTGGTTAATTCATAAAATACATGTTGGATAACAGTTAATGAAAACTCTATATTTTAGGTACCGATTAATACAAGACACACGATGCATCATTAGTCTCTTTTGATGAAATCAGTTTGCTAGCCTAAGAAAATGGATTTTACATTGAATTATTTAAAATTTATTTACATTAAAGGTATCATGTTCCTCATAAACATGACATCCATTAATTAATCATTTCCTTTATTTAGTTTCAGTTAGTATTCATCCATGAAATTTTCCACAGACAAGTCTATGGGTATATTTCATTCTCAATTCATCCATTTAATGGAATGTGTTTCAAATTCTTAACTTCCATATTAATTTTTCCTTATCTATTTATTATAATGTATTTTTTTCCTCTCTTTATTTTTTATTCCCTCCCTTTCTAACCTATAGATTACATGGCATGTTTTTTCAATTATTTACCACTCCATGATGATTTATTCTAAATGATTCATTATTTATTCCACTATAAATTACCCTTACTGATCATTTAAGATCACCCTTATTATGTTTCATTTCCCTAGGATTCCAACAAGTATACAATTAAATATATGAAAGGATAAGCTAGATGGAATAATGTTATTATCCTTGATGTTATTCAGAAAAAATTATGTTTTAATTAGTTTTATAATTTGTAATAAAAGAATCATCGATGTACCTATTTTACATTGACTAATTAACTATCAGTCCATTTGGATTTGATTCTTTGTAATCATGTAAATCTAATTGGTAGTAGACACTATCTCTGGTCATCTGGGGTTATGTCACTATAACCGTAAGGTTTAGTTTTTTGATAAGTATTAAAAAATTATAATGTTTTTGGACGGTATAGATTATGTGGGTCTTCCAATAAATGTATCCTAGTATGTATACTATAAGTGGAATGGTTTTAGAAGATATGTACCTAAGAGTAATAACTCTGAAAAGATGTTTCTAGCCTGCCTCGGGGTTAACTAAAACCTAACAAGGGGCCTTAATGTATACATCGTTTGACACCCCCAGGTTATATTCTTGTGATAAGTCACATTTTCTTTACAAACCATTATTAAATATTTGAATAACTAATTAAAATTAATATCATGTGATTAAACTAAGGTGTTTTATATTGAAGATAAAGTGTCATGATTTAAAAAACCTAAAAAAGTATTATGGATATTATATAGACCAAGTAATAACTTAGTGGAATGAAATGGAAGAAGTATTATGTCTTGGGGTGGCACTAAAAATATTAGCTAAAAGGATTGTCATGACCCGCCTTCAGAAAGACGATGGAAGGGGCAGAAAAGGTCCCCTCCCTTCCTTCCTCAAGTCGAAGACGAGATAATAACCCCCGAGTGCCGCCTCCAGTAGGCCCTGGAGTGGCAACTAGCACCAAGTGTATAACATTTTTACAATATGGGAGGCATTACCCTTTTTAGATAACCAGGATTGGGAGAAGTAATGAGTCAACACCAAACACCACCACGTATAGAAAACTCAAAAGAAAACCAAACTACATGGATGATTTAATAATAAAACTGAACAAAGTACAAGAACGCCAAATTATAAGACCAAACAGGTAGGAAGAAAAAGCTAAGCAGAAACCAATAGTGACCAATAGAAACTCCAAATTCCAGACTAGTATGGTCCCGTACAGCCTCCAAAGTCCTCCGCGAAACCTGAAAGTAAACATAGGGTGAGCATACAAAGTATGCTCAGTATGAGAACCTATAGATCTCGTGCACAAGTGGGGAGACGTCCTAAAGACCCGTGAGAAGCAGAAGAACCAACATCTATCAAGGAATCTATCCATCCCACCGCACCGGCCACACTCACCAAAAAAACAAGCAGTAAATTAATAGTAAGAACAAATTATTTGGGTACCTCGCACCACCGTTTCCCCCACTAGCTAGCTGCTCATCCCTAACAGCAAATGTCCTAATGCTACCGCACTCTTCCTGCTTGCACACACCTGGGCCTCACAACCATCCACATCCCTACCTTCACACACCTGGGCCTCACAACCACACATCCCTTCTCGCACACACCTGGTCCTATCAACATTCCAATCGAAACCTACCTGAATAGTCTTTGGTGTAAGGTCGCCTCCAACCATCACAACTGACAGAAGAGGGAGTATGAAGGAGAGTAACTAGGGGGAACCTCCCTTCCCCAAAAGATGGGGTGTCCGACACTAAGTGAAAAATGCGGATGGGGTGCGACTAAACACAAAACATACAGTTATATATATATATATATATCAACACACAGCCTAGCCTATGGCTCCTCAAATAGATACAAGCAGGTGCACAAGCACTGCCTCCTCAGAAAATAGGCACACAACAAACAGTTCCCTATTTCCCTATTCAATTTATCATTTCATAACAGTTTAGTATGAGTTAATCCCTTCACTACTGGGAAACTAACAGGCACAAATAAATATAAAACCACAAATAAGCAGGAATGAAAACCATCGGGTGATTTAAACATTCACACCTGGTTTTCATGTGAAGTCACAGCAAAAAAGGGGTACGTGAGATCCCTCAAAGTACTGGAACCAAAGAAAAACCCAACAAACCATTGGTTGCCACACATTAATTCATTACCATTCCACCAAGTTCGTTATTAGCATTCCAATTATTCATGTTCACAACCCAACCTGGAACCCTGCTGCCAAACACCACCACATCCACGCAATAACTCATGCCATTCCAATCACACCATTCACAACCCAGCTATTCAACCATCCATATCTGAACCATCCCAATGATTATAATTCATTATTTTATATTATTTAGTTCGACTGGGGTGATCACACAAGATTATTGGATTTCATATTCAACAGTCATATTTGAGTGTTTAATCGATTCATACATGATTCCCAATCACCAGAAAAAGCATAAAATAGAGCATAGGATAGGTGCGCAAACAAATACCCCCAAACAGCCGTGATTTTTAGTAGGCCTATGCCCATTAAATTCATAACAACATCATAGTGAAAGCATGGATTAAAACATGTAATAGCATTAACAAACTTCCTCATCCCCGTTCTTTAACCGGTTATTATCTTCATTACAGAATTGATTAACTGCCTCGTGGGAACCATAGAACACCCACCCCGCATGATACACAAATAAGAGAGACAAAGGTATGATTCCTACCTGATTGATCAAGGATCGACGTTAAGTCCTCGCGTGGAAACTGAAAATCAAGAGTAGAAGGAACTCCACGAAACGCGTTCAAGGAAAACTTCGCAGTGGGGGTACAACTCGTCAGGATGAAGGGTACTCCGAGCACAGGGTGATAGAAAAATAAACCCAGGGAGAAGAGAATCCTTTTGGTCATAAAGGATGAGATACAATATTCTCGGGACGGTTAAGATATGGAAAAAAACTCGAAACCACAGAAGAAGCGGGATCGTGGGTTGACCACGCGGCTTGGCCACCCCACACGTCCAACATAAAAGGCCCCCACCCTTCAGGGGCGGTTAATACCGATGCACACCTCCTTAACCAAGGAAGGAAGCCTCACAGGTTGCGCTACAGGTGTTTCTAAAAACGTATTTAAAAGCATGACCAAAACACATGGTTTTCCATTTAAAGAGGGCACCTCACCAATCATTTAATTACATGAAATTAATGGTCTTTAAAACAGGATTAAAGTGCTCAAAACACGGTTTAAAAACCAATTCACACAAAAAGGAGGTGCTATTGGAAAAACCTGTGGAGCTACCGGGAGGCCGAGGATACTGGTAGGCCCGGGCTACGGGTAGGCTGAGGCTACCTGTAGTTCGAGGCTACCGGTAGGCCTAGGCTACCAGTAGGCTGAGGCAACCGGTAGGCTGAGGCTATCGGTAGGCCGAGGCTATCGGTAGGCCAGGCTACCCGTAGGCTGAGGCTACCGATAGGCCGAGGCTACCGCTAGGAGTCTTAAGCTTCACCAAGAAGCTGGGGTGGCCTTCCAGACCACCCAGAACCCCTCAAAAATCAGATTTTCCCCATGTAATGGATCCAAAATCCCCAAGCCATTACATCAGATACTTCTCAAACTACTCTCGTCCCCAAGAATAGAAGAACAATCAAGAAACAAGAAAAGATGGGTCCAAACAACCACCCTCTAAAGATACTTCTCAGGGGAAAACCCCTAAGTTGTTTGAAAGCTGCAACAGAACCCCCCCTACATCCAAGAATATTCCCACAAGAGTTATCAACCCCAAACATCCACAATGAGCATAAGGATCACATTTCGAAACACATGAGTCAGGGAGTCCCTTCCTATATGTCAGGATATTATCTTCTTTGGGCGGCACTGACTTGCCCACACGAATTTAATCTGCATCCACATTAATGTGTCCTAATTAGTAGTCTGGTTTTCCCATCATCACACATTTGGACACACACTGAGAACAGGGAACAGATCATCCAATAGCTACGAAAAATAACCATTTTATATACTAAATCACAAGGTAAAACATCTCAACAAAACTCAGAACAAAACAATAATGAATTCAAAATAGCTCTGGGTACTGAATGCATAATTGGGCCTCCCGCTCCCAAGTTCTCTCCTCAAGGCCACCATGCCACCACAACACATGGACCAAGGGGATGGTTCGTCCACGAAGCACTTTCTCTTTACAATCATCGATCTTGATCGATAATTCTACAAAGGTCGCGTCATTTTCGAAATCTAACCCTCCACAATCAATGGCATGGGAGTCGTTATGTAGATATCAATGAAGCTGGGAGATGTGAAAGACGTTGTGAACTTTCTCCAACTGAGGTGGAAATTCCAGCTGATACGCCACATCACCAACTCGTTCCAGCACCTCAAACGGTCCGATGAACCTAGGGGAGAGCTTACATCCCTTCCCAAACATTCACTGCCCACGTCATGTGGAAACCTTCAATAACACATGATTTCTGACCTCGACCTCCAAGGGCCTTATCCTACAATCATCATAAGGATTCTTTTGGTCTTGGACTGACTTCATCCTCTCACGCATGAGATGAACCTTCTCAGCGGTGCCCTGAACCACTTCTGGCCCAAGAACAGCTGCTTCCCCAATCTCTGTCCAGCAAATGGGTGAACGGAACGAACTTCCATACAAGGCCTCTAACTATGTCATGCCGATAGTGGAGTGGAAGCTATTGTTATAAGAAAACTCAACCAGAGGAAAGTGTCATACCCATTATCCCCCAAAATCTAGAGCACATGCCTGCAGCATGTCTTCCAATGTCGGGATCATTCGTTCTGTCTGCCCATCTGTATGAGGGTGGAATGCAGTGCTAGGGTGTAGTTGGGTGCCAAAGGCATGCTGTAATCCCATCCAGACTTGTGAGGTAAACTAGGTGACTCGATCAGAGACAATAGAACTCAGAATCCCTTGCAACCACATCACCTCATCGACGTACCTCTAGGCTAAGTTACTCACTGGGATTGATTCTTTAATTGCCAATAAGTGAGCTGATTTTGTCAACCGATCCACCAATACCTAGATTTCATCATAGCCTCCCTGAGCCCTAGGTATCCCTCTGATGAATTCCATCGATATTTCATCCCACTTCAACTTGGGAACATCTAAAGGCTGCAACAACCCTCCAAGGAAATGGTGTTCAACCTTCACTTGCTGACACACTAGGCACTTAGCCACAAATTCTGCCACTGCCCGCTTTACCCCAGGCCACCAAAACTTCCCCCTCAGGCCTTGGTACATATTTGAGACCCTAGGATATACCGCTAAAGCTTAGACATGGAACTCATAGAGAACTTCTTTACGCATCATCTCTGGAACAAACAACCTCCCATTAAAAAACATCTGATGATGACCATCCTCAGACCATCCCTCGGGATCATTTCCCTGATAAACATGATATCGCATCACTTCTTCTTCCGAGTCCCCCCACTGAGACTCTTCCACTTGCACCACTAAAGAGGAAACTACAGTCATCTGAAATAGAAAGACTCTTCTACCTTCCACCCTCGCATCCAAATGCAAGACTGCTAACTCTTCCATCACTCTCCAAGCATCTGCATATTCCTGAACTACATCCTTCTATGATTTCCTACTCAGGGCATCAGCCACAACATTATCCTTTCCCTCAGTATAAGAGATCTCGACATCGTAATCTTGAAGGAACTCAACCCATCTCTGCTACCACATGTTCAGATCCCACTGGGAAAAGACATAAAGCAAGCTCCTATGATCTGAGAAGACCACAAAGTGCTCTCTGATGAGATAAAGCCGCCAAAACATCAATGTGAACACCATGGTTGCAAGCTCCAGATCGTGGGTAGAATATTTACGTTCATGAGGAAGTAACTGCCTAGACCCATAAGAGATCACTCCTCACTGCTGCATCAACAGACATCCAAAACCCAAGGCCAGATGCATCATAGAACACTTCAAACAAAACCCCTTCCTTTGGTAATCTGAGCACTGGATCACTAACCAGATTCTTCTTTAGGTAGCCAAAATCTGTCTGGCACTGGTCTCTCCACACGATGTCCTGGACCTTCCTAGCCAAAACTGTCAACGGAGCTGCAACTCGAGAGAAGTCGGGCACAAACATCCAGCAATAGCCTGCCAAACCCACGAACCTATGAACTTCCACAACATTCTTGTATGCTTCCCATGAAATGACTACCTCGACCATCGACAGGTCTACTGATATTCCCTTCTAAGACACTACCTGTCCAAGGAAATGTACTTCTCACGTCAAGAACATTCATTTAGACAGTTTCCCATAAAGATGGTGGTGTCAAAGGACTCTCAAAACTTCCCTAAGATGATCAACGTGCTCTTCCTCTAATCTTGAGTAGATATGGATGTCTTCGATGAACACCACAATGAACTGGTCCAGAAACTCTTAGAAGAAAGAGTTCATGAGGTTCATGAACATAGATAGTGCATTTGTAATGCCAAAAGGCATGACCACAAACTCAAAGTGGCCACATCTGCACCTGAAATCTGTCTTTGAGATATCACCTTCCTTCACTCTCAACTAGTGGTATCCAGACCGCAGATCGATCTTAGAGAACCAACCTGCTCCCCTCAGCTGGTCGAATAGATCGTCTATCCTCGGGAGGGGGTAACGATTCTTGACCACCACATGATTCAACCTTAGGTAGTCTATGCACAGTCATAGACTACCATCTGCTTTCTTTATGAACAAAACTGGAGCACCCTGCGACGACACCCTGGGTCGAAAAAAGCCCTTCTCCATCATATCTTCAATCTGAATCCGAAACTCCCGCAACTCAGAAGGTTCCATCCAATAAGGATCCATCGAGATCGGGCGGGCACCAGGCTGCAAGTCTATCCCAAACTCAACGTCACGTCGAGGGAGTAGAGTCACAACCTCATCGGGAAAGACATCAGGAAGTTATCTTATGACCTCTGGGACCTCCATCATTCCTGTATCTACCAACTCCACTGACACCCCATCCAGCATGGAAAGGAGTGGCTCCACTTGTCAACTCCCCACCTGATAACTCCACTCCACAAAAAAAGTTAAATTCCGTCCATCCTCATTGTAGAATTCAATCATTCTCCGATAGCAGTTGATGATGGCATGCACAGAAAATAACCAGTCGATTCATAGAATGACATCGTATTGATGCTTCTAAAATGAAAGAAGGTATCCACTGGACTGATGCGGTCCCAACATCAGTCTAAATCCCTATAAAAAGTAAGATATGCTGGTATGACCCCCAACTGGTGTTCTCAACACTAGAGTCACAAAAAGTCTCTCAGCATCCAGACCCAGAGCATGGGCTAATTCGGGCATAAAAAAGGAGTGCGAGGCTCCCAAATCAAACAAGGCAGAAACAAGAGTGCTAAATAAACTGATCGTACCTCAAACGACCTCTGGTCCGGCCAGAGCTACCAACTCTTCAGCGTGCAATAGTCCACGCCCAGATCTTCTAACTCACTGTTGTTGACCACCTCCCCGAACACGACCTGGTCGAGGTCCCTGAGGAGCACCCTGTTGTCGCTCTCCTCCCACAAAGTCTTCCCTCGGAGGGCCAGGGGCCATCTGCTGCTACTGGAAAGGCCTCTCCGGTAGAAGAGGCTGATGAGGTGGGTGCTGAAATTGCCTACCTCAACCATGTAGAGCTCTAGTCGGACACCTGCTCTGGATGTGCCCGAAAACTCCACAAGAGAAACACATCTGTCCTGGACCAGTAGAAAAGGGGCGAGGGCTAGAAGCTAAGAACTAGAACTGATGGGGCCTACTCCCTACTGGTTGAAACCTGGAAGGCCCTGTCGCTGGAGACCTGCTGCTGACCGCCTTCCCCTTTGATGAACCCAGTTAGTTCCCCTCTCATGGTGTGCCTCCCTTTGAGTGCATCCTCTCTACTATCTCGAACTTCTTTTGTACTTCTAGGTATGTTGGAAGGGTGAAGGGAGTGACATCGTACTGAAGAGAATGACGAAGTGCCTCCTCTAACCATCTTTCCCGAGACTCCTCATCTATAATGAGATCTGGGGAAGAGCGCAA
Source organism: Viscum album (assembly GCA_963277665.1). Classification (NCBI taxonomy): domain Eukaryota; kingdom Viridiplantae; phylum Streptophyta; class Magnoliopsida; order Santalales; family Viscaceae; genus Viscum; species Viscum album. Next base: position 2,006,880,186 of record OY728148.1, on the reverse strand, counting down.
GAGATCTTTGAACATGATCCCCAGCTCCCTCACTGACATGATTCCCTGCTGAAGGGAGAGAAACTTATGTCTCTTCTCAGCCTTCACCTTAGAAGAGAGGAACTCCTCACGAATGTTCTTCTTGAAATGGCCCAAGAAACCACTGCATCTATCTTCTCTCCTAGGAAAAGCGTCCACCACTAACATGCTGCTCCTCTCAGCTGAATGACGGCCAATGGAACCCAGTACTCCCTCAGAGCATGGATGAAAGAGAATATGATGGATAGCTCCTCGATCCATCCCTCCATCACTGTGTCATAACACCGCCCTTGTACTTCTCGAGGGTTTGTCACTAGAAGGAGCGCAGAGTCCTCTTCCAAAAGTCATCCTCCTCATCTCATTCAACCCTCTTTTGGTCAACCGCCTCGATCTGTTGGTCCTCAATCACTCGAGTCGCTTGTGGATAATTTCCAGGTGCCATACCTTCAAGGTAAACAAATAATTCCTAAGCCTGAGTAGAAAGGGATTTTTTTTGTTTTTTTTTGTCTCCTTAGTATTATTATTAAAGTTTCTCCCCAAGATGCTCCAAATCAATTAAAAACACAAACAATATGATGCATGAACCTTCCATAGGGTCTCTACCCTAAAATAAATTTAGTCTCACTTGGTCGTTTGATAGGCTCAGAGTCCTTGCATCAGATCACGAGGGGCCCTAAAATCCCATGTCCTTGCCGGTCCTCCCTGGTCTATTTCACGAACCAAGATCACATAACATTGTTGCCCTACAATCCCATGCAATCCTCACTATGCCTAACTCTAGACTCCATCCTATCCTTCAACCACTCCTTTGATACTATAATTTCATGACATGCCTTCGACAAGACGATGGAAGGGGTGGAAAAGGTCCCTGCCCTTCCTTCCTCAAGTCAAAGATGTGATAATGACCCCCGAGTCCCGCCTCTAGTAGGCCCCAGAGTGGAGACTAGCACCATGTGTATAACATTTTCACAATATGGGAGGAATTACCCTTTTTAGTTAATCAGGATTGGGAGAAAGAATGAGTCAACACCAAACACCACCATGTCTAGAAAACTAAAAAGAAAACTAAACTACATGCATGATTTAATAATAAAACTGAACAGAGTACAAGAACTCCAAAGTACAAGACCAAACAGGAATGAAAAAAAGCTAAGTAGAAACCAACAGCGTCCAACAACAACTCCAACGTCCAGACTAGTATGGTCCTGCATGGCCTCCAAAGTCATCATGGCAACCTGAATGTAAATGTAGGGTTAGAATACAATGTATACTCAGTAGTAAAACCTATAGCTCTCGTGCACAAGTGGGGATACGTCCTAAAGTCCCGTGAGAAGCAGAAGAACCAACATCTATCAAGGAATCTATCCATCCCACCTCACCGGTCACACTCACCAAAAACACAAGCAGTAAGGTAATAGTAAGAACAAAACATTTGGGTACCCTGCACCACCATATCCCCTACTAGCTAGCTGCTCATCCCTACCGGAAAACATCTTGATGCTACCACTCTCTTCCTGCCCGCACACACCTGGGTCTCACAACCATCCACATCCCTGCCCGCACACACCTAAGCCTCACAACCACACATCCCTTACCGCACACAGTTGGTCCTAAAAACACTCTTATTGAAACCTACCCAAAGATTCTTTGGTGTAATATCACCTCCAGCCATCACAACCGAGGGAAGAGGAAGGAGGAAGGAGAGTAAATAGGGGAAACGCCCTTCCCCATAAGATGGGGGTGTCCGACACTAAGTGACCAATGTGGGTGGGGTGAAACTATACACAAAACATAGAGTTACATATATATATATATATCAATACACTTCCCAACCTATGGCTCCTCAAACAGATACAAGCAGGTGCACAAGCACTACTGCCTCAAAAAACAGGCACACAAAAAACAGTTCCCGGTTTCCCAATTCAAGTTATCAATTCATAATAGTTCAGTATGAGTTAATACCTTCACTAATGGGAAACTAGCAGGCTCAAATACATATAAAACCACAAATAAGCAGGAAGGAAAACCATTGGGTAATTTATGAATTCACACCCGGTTCTCCTGTGAAGTCAGAACAACAAAGGGATCATTGAGATCCCTCAAAGTACTAGAACCAAAGAAAAACCCAACAAACCATTGGTTATCCCACATTAATTCATTACCATTCCACCCAGTTTGTTCTTAACTTTCCACTTATTCATGTTCACAACCCAACCTGCAACCCTGCCGCCAAACCCCACCATAGCCACGCAACAACTCATGCCATTCCAACCACACCATTCACAACCTTTTTGTTCACCCATCTATTTCTGAAGCATCCCAATGATCATAATTCATTCTTTTATATTATTTATATCAACTGGGGTGATCACACAAGATTATGGGCTTTCGTATTCAACATCTATGGTTAAGTGTTTAACTGATTCATACATTATTCCCAATCACCAGACAAAGCATAAAACAGATCATATCATAGGTGTGCAAACAAAGACCCCCAACAGCTGTGATTTTTAGTAGTCCTAAGCCCATTAAATTCATAACAACATCATAGGGAAAGCATGGATAAAAACATGTAACAACATTAACAAACTTCCTCATCCCTATTATTTAACCGGTTATTATCTTCATTACATAATTGATTAACTGCCTCGTGGGAACCATAGAACACCCACCCCACATGATACACAAGGAGGAGAGACAAAGGTAAGATTCGTACCTGATTGATCAAGGATTGACGTTAAGTACTCGTGTGGAAAATAGAAATCAGGAGTAGCATGAACTCCACGAAATGCGATCAAGGAAAACATCGCAATGGGGGTACAACTCATCGGGAGGAAGGGTACTCCAAGTGCAGGGTGATAGGAAATAAAACCCAGGGATAAGAGAAGCCTTTAGGTTATAAAAGTTGAGATACAACATTCCTGGGACGATTAAGATATGGAGAAAAACTCAAAACCATGGAACAAACGGGATCGTGGGTTGACCACGCGGCTGGGCCACCCAACACGTCTAACATAAAAGGTCCCCACCATTCGGGGGTGGTTAAAACCAATGCACACCTCCTTAACCAAGGAAGGATGCCTCATAGGATGCGCTACAGGCGTTTCTGAAAATGTGGTTAAAGGCATGACCAAAATGCATGGTTTTTCATTTAAGAAGGGTACCTCACCAATCATTTAATTAAACGCCATTAATGGGATTTAAAATAGGCTTAAATGGGTAAAAACATAGTTTAAAAACCAATTCACATAAAAAAAGTTGCGCTACTGGAAAAACCCGTGGAGCTACCGGTAGGTCGAGGCTACCGCTAGGAGTCTTAAACTTCACTGAGAAGTTGGGGTGGCCTTCCAGACCACCTAGGACACCTCAAACATCATATTTTCACCAAGTAATGGATCCCAAAACCCCGGTCCATTACAAGGATATTTAGTGACTATCTTAATTTCAAGGATGTATATCACATTTATTTTTGAAATTAACTGAATTTTGTTTTTGAAAATGAAAATTTTAATGTTGGGTGTCAACCAATTATATCTTTCCAGGCCACAGGTCTTGAACCCAGGGCTGAAGAATTATAAGGGATTCACGTCAACCTCTTACTTATGAAATGTCTGAGTTAAAATTTCATTATTTTATGTTTAAAATTTGACGAATATTAATCATGAAACTGTTTTGTTTCTTTTTGAGATAGAGATTAGTATATTAAGCATATTAGTTTTATAAAATAGTGAGATACAAATAGTTAGACTTTTAACCATTCAATAGGATGTATGATCATTTTGAAATGTATTTCAATGCTTCGGGCATGAAAATTAATTTTTGGATAAATTAGAAAACTAATAGAAGATCAACTAAAGGATGAAATTTTGTTTATATAAATTTATCAAATTAGTAAATTTCATTATATCCTTGGAAAATAAATGAATTATCCAATGTTATGAAAATAAAGTAGAACTAAAATTTTGTCCTAATACCTTAATTTTTATTAAACTAATGGTCTTATAAATTGTCACAGATTTATGTATTTGTGTCCCTCGACATTCTATTTATCAATCAATTTTTTTCATTTATGACATCAATCACTCTCCATTAATTTTTATGTTTTTTCTTACAAGTGTGTATCTCTACATTCCACTAATTTTCTCATACTGAGAGACATAGTTACTTGGAAGTCCATGTGACCTTTGGGCTTCCCATTCTCTCTTTTATAGAGGATGTTTTACAAACCCATATCATGATGTGTGATTTAAATATAGGTAAAATAATAAAAATCCATCACCAATATTGAGTTTGAATTGTATAGACACAATTAATTAATTTGGGGAGAATATAAAACCCTAAAATTTAAAAGTAGGAACCTTGTATTTGGTAGCGTGTATGATCTACAACACCAAATGTAAAAGGTAATATAACATTCAGATACTTAATAACATATTCACTATTTAAAATTGATTTCATATCTCTTCAATTCCTTCAACATAGAGTTAAAATGTGTTACACTCAAGAGTGACCTTCCTCGATTACTTGTGTTACAGTCAAGATCGAGTTTCTCCAAATAAAAATATATTATTAAAATTATATTATTTAATAAAACATGATATAACCAAGGTGTTATGTTAGTGGTTACAAATAATATTAAATAAATTTGAAAAATTTATGGTTTATATAAATACTATATGAACTCATTGGTTGAAAATCAATGAGAAATGAAAATAAGGACCAGTTGGATATAAAAATAATTTTTATAATTTTTATACTTACAAAGGAAATATGTCTTAATAATTATAATTAATTACAATTATATATTTATATTATAAAATATTTATATTATATATTCAATAAAATATTTATTATATTAATCCATTAGGTTTTATAGGCATTGGAAAATAACAAACCCAATTTCACACATAAAACCGTAAATTTTATTAAGGCAATTTTATCACCTTTTAAAGGAAAACCAATATTAGATCTAACTTTTAACAATTTAATTTGTTTAATATATCAAAATAAATATCATAATTTAAATAGAAACATAAAAATTTGTTTATGGTGGATTTTTTATATTTTATAGAAACATATCATTTTTAATGAATAGTTAAAATACTGAATTTTAGGTCAAAACTACATTTTCATATAATTTTTGTATAGTGTTAAATCATACATTAATTAGGTTTTAAAGTTTAATTCTATAATATTTTTATCACTAAATACAATTTTTCCCATTATAATCAATTTCACATCGAAATTGATAGTAAAAATATATCAAAATTTTAATAATTTTTTCTTTTAAAACCAACATGGTCGTCCCGCCTTTGGGATGAATTTATATTAATTTATACAACTTATGTTATTATAATTTGGAAAAATTGATTCCAAGTTTTGAATCAGACTAATTTATAAAGTCTAAAAATTTAAACTATTTTTATTACCAAAAATTTTAGTGAATGTAATTAAAATTATTTACAATAATTACGGTAAAAGTAAGCTTAATAAGGGGTTAAACATTAACCTTCAGGCCCAAAACAACCTATAAAAATGTCAATGAGATATTTTATAACAATATATGTAACCTATCCTCTATTGGATATATATTTAACCATTATTGGATCCAAATTCAATATGAAAAACATGCATGTAATTCATATTTCAAAATATTACAAGTGTGACACTCCTCCTCTAATATAAAAAGGCCTCATATCCTACCACTTTTTCACACCTATAAATCCACTTTTAATCGAAATATATGTGCCAAAATAGCTCCTAAACATTACTACCCTCCTCTTAAAAGCTTAATATTGGTCCAAAAGTAGTCCAAGGAAGATTTTAGTTCAAACCGAAAGGAGTTACCGGAAAAAGATGTAACAATCTTCCTCAAAACTTTTAGTTTTCTTTCAATTCTCTAATCCCTGAACTATTCATATTTTATGCTTGTATAACAATACCAGAATATTAAATATACTAGTATTTTATTATGCTATGGTATTGAGATACACTCACACACACATCCATCTAATGGTTGGTGAACTTATTGTTTCTATGTATGGTTAACAAAAGTCTCATGAAATTATGATTGTTCATATTTCCTTTACCAACATTCGTGGATGGACATTATGGAGGACAATATGTTTATAAATAATATTTGTGATATTTTCTATGTCTATATTATTCTTTAATTATTTTATAAAACATATATTTATACTTTCCATTTTTTTTTAAAATGATTACATCACTTGTAGAAGTGTGGACTACCACCCCCTCCATGGGATGTGATTCATTCACATGATACATAGAATATATATATACATATTTTAATAAAAACATATGTGACATATAAAACAACTATATGATATTCATGACATAATTAAATTTCATAAAGTATAATATATATCATTTTCTTCATTACCCTTTCACACGCTTTAAAAGAGTTAATGTCATTCTTGGACGTGTGGAAAACCACCTCATAGACTGGATGTGATTCCTTTTAAATCTCAAGATTATATATATAAGTAATTAATATTTTTTTATGATATAATTATTATTATTTAAATATATAATTCTACTTAAATTCTTTCTATAATGAACACTGAAAAATGAGAGCATTACTCATATGTATGTACGTCCTACCATCTCCATGGTTGTAACATTGACTCATTTCTCATAACCATACTTAATGATTGGATTTAAAAGTATAATTTATATATAAATATGATTATTATATAATGAATACTATTCAAGATATATTATATAATGACCCATTCGATCATACTTGACCTACATAAGTTTTTTTGACGCATATACCAAATTTGGTCCAAACTACCGATGTAAACAAAATTGATTATGTTGTTGTATACAACATGGAAATAACTGAGATTAAAGGTATGATAAATGTGAACAATGTTATCAATAAATAATATAAGTAACATAAGTTTATTATACCGAATTTAAAAGAATTTTCCCCTAAAATGATATGAAAGTTAAGGGATTTTGTTTCAATTGGCATGCTATTGATACTTATTTCATAATATGAACCTACGTTCTTTAATATTTTGAATACAATACAACTTGAAATGTTATAACATGAAACTATTTCTTCTAATGATATTCTATGTATCATTTACTTTTATTCCATCATGGATATTATGACTCAAATGTCTCAATGTGGTTTGAGATACATTAGAGTGTTTGAAAATTATTATACTCGATAACGTTTTAATGATTATCATTGTAATATCAATTCCATTTGGGACTGATAACATTATCTTAAAATAATAACTTTATTATTGTGCACATAATTTATTATATATGGTGTTCATACTGATTAATCTTCATAAAATATCATTATTCATTCATTCTTCATTCTATTTTATGTTTAAAATTGAATTATTTCATCTATGTGGATTTCAGTTAAGAGTTACCAAGAAGAAAAGAATTTAATAGCTCAATTTCTTTTTATTGGGTAATATTATTTCCTCATTATAATTAATATTATATGATTATGTGTATAATTAATTTGACTATATATTAATGTATTTCTACATCTATAGGTTTCTTTACAGTTGAAAAATATAATCTAATCATTGATAGATTCTCACTTCAACGTTATAATTATTTTAAGGGGTTTACTTTACATTCTCATTTTTTGTGATTATTTAAACATGAATTTCATTCCACAAAAATTATTTGGACATTTTATATTAATCTTTTTCATTTTATTCTCCTCTGGTTATTCGTGACCATATTAAGTTATTAGTACCATTTTTTAACTATCTAGTGCTGAAAATTTATTTGAGGTTTTTTTATGAAAATTTGAATTTATTTCACTCTTCAGTTAGGGAACCTGTTTTCTTATAATAAACTAATTTTATTAACTTATTTTTCAAAATATTTTTAAAATTATTTGGTAAAGAAATTTTTACCCTTTATTCTTTTACCAATTACTTCCATGGAATATTCTTATCCCTTTACAAAAAAATTTATTTTTAAAATATTTTACAGTGCAAAGGGAATGTTCTTTTTTTTCCTCATATGGCATGAACATATTTATCTTTTTTCATTCCTTCTATGTTTCCATTAAATGTTCAATCGGTTAGTTTTTAAATAAAATGTTCATAAAATATATTTTTTAGTATTTAGGTTTATTAATGACATCAACAATTTATTTTTACTCCACATGGGATATCTGGTATTGATAAAATCCTTATTCTTACTCTGGATTGATTATGATTTATTTTTTCAATGATTTTATTCACAATCACTTCCTTGATTCCTTTTATACACCTTGAAATATTCAATTTCCTATGATCATTTAACATTGAATTCCCCCTAATAATTCACACCATTTAGCATAGATTTGTTCCTTACCTAATCCATATAACATTTTTCATATGATGTTTACTTTGAAAGTTATTTTATTATTTTTGGGAAATAATGACAAATCAATATCCTTTATGAAATAATAGTATTTCATAAGGAACATTGTTTATATAAATGATTTGAAATGCATTATATATGTTGGGGACTGGTTAATGTAAGCCCTATGTGTTGGAGACTGGTTATTGCATGCTCTACGGGTTGGTGACTAGTAAATGCAAGCCCCACGATGCATTGTTAGTCTCAGGGGAAGAAATCAATTGCATAGCCTAAGCTAATGGATTTTTACTCTATACTTTTCAAACTATCTTTCTCGTAAAGGTATCAAATGCCTGGGAAATATGACATCTAATAATTAAGAATTTCTATAATTTAGTTCTAGTTATTATTCATCCCTAAGATTTTGTGTAAATATATCTATAAATACATTTCATACTTATTTTATTTAATAAATGGAATGTGTTTCAGTTTCATACCATTTCATATTCCTTATCAATTTATTTGAGTGGAATAGGTTTTTGTATACCTTTCATTATTTTTTATTCAATTCCATTTCATCTTATTGATTACTTTACATGTGTTTTTTGTTTTTTACGTTTCTATATTGATTTATTTATATTGATTCGATGTTATTTCCACTATACATTACCCTTACTGAGAATTTGATATAACCATTATTATGTTCCCCTTCCCCAGGATTCCAATAAGTGTACTAATAATGGTACTCAAGGATACTATATATGGAATAATTTATTACCCACAAAGTAATTTAGAAAAAAATTAAGTTGTAATTATTTTTAAAATATATAATTCCAGAATCATGTATGTAACTTTTTTAACAAAAATACTCAACTCCCGGTCTTTTAGGATTTAATTCCTTGTAATTATGCCTTTATAAATGGAAAAATACACTATCATTAGGCTTTAGGAGTCGAGTCGTTATAGTTGGTATCAATGAAAGATTAGTATAATCCTTGGTAACTGGATTAAAGAAAAACCTAGGTTAGAGAACATAACCCTAAGTTATAATTTAATGGTAAGTATAGAAGAACATCCTAGAATTTTTTTAAAGTAGAGATTATATGGGAATTCCTAGAAATACATCCCTATCTATATGCTACAAGTGGACGTGGGTTGGGATGAGATGTTCCTAGGAGTAATAACTCTGAAATATGTTTTTTTTCAATCCTAGGGAAACTTGGTACGTGAAAATGGGCCTTACTACGCACCTAGTTTGACACACCATGGGGATATACTTTGGATAAGTCACATTTTCTTAACAAACCATTATAAAGGATTTGAATTGGTAATGAAAATGAATATCCCAGGTTAAACCTACAATGTATTAGATTGAAGATATTGTGTCATTATTTAAAAAGCCTACAAATAATATTATGAATGAACTCTAGACTATGGAATGACATTTTCGAAATAAGTCTAAGAAGTATTAAGTATTGGGATTGTATTGAAAAACATAGTTAAAAGTATACTTTTTTATTAACATAATTTAAAGGATGTAAATCATATTTATTTTCAAAATTATATTAATTTGTTTTTTGAAAATTTCAACCTATATGTTTGGTGACAACCAATAAATTCTTTTAAGGCCCCAGGTCTTGAACCCATTACTGAAAGACGATAATGATTTCAAGCCAACCATTGACCTACCAAATGTCATATTTAAAATTTCATTATTTTAGGTACACACTTTAATGAATATTAATTATTATCATATAGTTTTTCTTTTAGGGTAGGATATTATTGTTTTGAACATATTATTTTTGGAAAATAGTTAGAGAAAAATAGTTATGCTTGTTAATATTTTATGGGAGCTAAGATCCATTATAAATGTATTTTAATGCTTGAGGAATCAAAATTAAATTTTTTATGAATTATAAACCCAATTTAAGAACAAATAAAGGATGTAATTTTATTTATAGAAATATATTAAGTAAGTAAATTTCCATAGATCTATAGGAAGAAAATGAATTATCCATCATTAGGAAAAATGGATTAGAAATAAATTTTGTCGTAATACCATAATTTTTATTGAATCAACTGTCTTATAAATCATATTATATTTATAGATGTGTTCCCCTAAACATTTTATTGACCATTCACATGTTTTTCATTGATGGCCTCAATCACACCCTATAAATATTTACATTTTCCTCCATGTATTTTTCTCCACTTCCCACAAAAGTTCACCAATATAGCGACATAGATACATGGTAGTCCATGTTAACTTTCTATATACCATTCAATCTATTCTAGATGATCTTTTCCAAAACCTTCGTAGGATGTGGGATTTCAATGTATGAAATATCGGACAATATATCACTAATATCGATTTTAAATTTCATGGATTCGATTTAAATAAGTTGGGGAGAATGTGACACCCCAAAATTACAAAGTAAAAAACATGAATTCAATATCATGTTTGAATCATGACACAAAACACATAAGGTAATGAAATATTCAGATATATTATAATATATTTACTATTTAAAATAGTTTCTATGAATTTTAATTAATGAAAAACTAAGATTGCGTATGTTAAACACAAGAGCGACCTTCCTCAGTAACTTGTGTTATACCTAAGTCTGAGTTTCACCTAATAATAATATATTATTAAAATATTGTTTTTTAATATAATCTGACCATTCTTGGGTTGGGTGGTAAGGGTAGAAGGGTTTTGGGGTGTGGTCGTGGGGTTAAGTCCTCGGGCCAGCGATTTAAAGGTATTTTATTCCTTTCATTGTGTGTCGCTTTTGCGGTTGTACCCAAATTTTTTTATTTAATATAATATAATATAACCTAGCCATTATGTTAGAGGTTATAAATATTATTAACTAAATTATGAAAAATTTATGGAGTATATAAATTAAAAATGAATTCACTAGTAACCAATTAATGAGAAACAAAAACTAGTACCAATTGGATATAAAAAGAAATATTATTATTTAAATTCTTCTAAAAGTGTTTTGACTTAACAATCATAATTAATTAAAATTATTTAATAAATTTAATGAAATATATTTTTTATATATTCAATAAAATATTTTTTATATTCACCTATTAGGTTTGATAGGAATAAGGTAAGACCAAAACCAATTTCACACATAAAACCTATATTTTATAAATTCAATTTGTTGCCTTTTAATAGGGAACCCATTTTAAATCATTTATTTACACTTAAATTGATTTAATATTTCATGATAAACTTCCAATTGGAAAAAAATAGTTTTGGGTTAATTTAGGATATTTTTCCGAAACATATCATTTTTAATGTATAATTAAAAATACTGAATTTTAGTTCAAAACTAATTTTTCATCTAATTTGGTTATACTATTAAATTAAACATTAATTTGTTTTAAGGATTTATTGGATAATATTTATACATATTAATACGATTTATTTCAATCTAGTAAATTTATATTTTAATTTTTTAATAATATCATAGAAAATATTTGATCGTTTTTACTTTAAAAACATACATTGTCGTCCTGCATGCGGAATAAATTTTAAATTAATTTCTGCCACTTCTATGAGAATAATTTGGAGAAATTGATTCCATATTTTTAAGAACAAAATTTTATAATTTCTAATAATTCCAATATATATTTTTTTCAAAAAACAATAGTGAATGTTATTAAAATTCATTGCAATGATTAGGTATAAATTATGCTTAATAAGGGATTAACTATAACCATAAGCCCCAAAACGAACAAAACACTAGTCCAAGAGCTATTGTATTGCAATATATTGACCATATACTATATTTTATATAACTTGGACCATTATTGGATCCAAGTTAAGCATATAAATCATGCATGTATTTCCTTTGAAAAAATAATACAAGTGTGTAACTCCTCCTTTGTTATAAAAAGGCCTTCTCTCCTCCCACTTCATCACACATCACAAGTCTCTTTGGCTCAAAAATAATCTTCCCAATTGATTCTAAAAATCCCTACCCTAATACTAAGAGACTCCCCTAGGGAAGAAATTAATCTAAGGAATCATTTGGTTCAATCCTAAAGGAGTTACCCGAATAAGAGGTAACAAACATCCTCAAGCTTTCTAGTTTTATTTCAATTATAAAATCCCTAAAATATTATTAATTCCATATTGTATAAAAACACCCATATAATAAATACACTAGGATTTTTTTAAGATATTTTTTTATCTACACTAACTCACACGTCAATCTAATTGGTAATAAAAAAAATTCTTGTGTACGGAAAACTATCACCTCACGAAAGGATGATTGTTCATTTTTCCATTACAGACATTCATGGATCACCATTATGAAAGAAACTCTATTTATATAAGATATATATAATATTTTTTATCATTTTATTCTTATTTATTTATCTTAAAATAAATATATTTATTCTTTCCATTTTGTGTAAAAATGATATCACCGTTTGTGGAAGAGTGGACTACTGCCCCATTAAAGTAATGTGATTCATTCAGATAATTCATGGTAGTTATAAATAATAGTTTTAATAAAACATAAGTGATTTATATAAAATATTTATGATATTTATTACATAATTAAATATCTTCAAATATAATATATATCATTTTCTTTATTACCCTTTCACACACTTTAAAGAGATAATGTCGTTTGTAGACGTGTGGAATACCACCTCCTTGACATGATGTGATTCCTTTTATATCACAAAAATTATATATAAAATTAAATAATTTGTTATTTATGATATAATTATCATTATGTAAATATATAATATTTATTACCTTCTTTCGATAATTATTATTGAAAAATGAGAATGTTACTAATGAGTACGTATAGCCAGCCGTCTCCATGATGTTCACGTTGATTCATTTTTCATAACCATACATAATTATTGGTTTTAAAATTATAATTGATGTAAAAATATTATAATTATTTCATTATTATTATTCTATAGATATTATGTCATGACACATTTCACCATAGTTTACCTACCCAGTATATTTTTGACACATAAAGATAATTTGTTCATAACAATCGACGTAAATATAATTATTTAAGTTATTGTATACCACATAGTAATAAGTAAAATAAAAGTTATGATAAACATAAAAAATGTTATCAAAGAAGTATATATTTAAAATAATATTATTATATTGTATTTTAAATAATGTTAACCCTAAAAGAAATTCAAGGTAATGGATTTCGTCACAATTTACATTCCATAGAGACTAATTGGTTGATATACACCTAGTTTCTTTTATATGGAATATATACTGCCATTTGAAATGTTATAACATGAAAAACATTATTCTATTGATATTATAAGTTTCATTTAGTGTCATTAAACCATGTATATCATGATTCAAATGTTTCAATGTTCTATGGCACACTTTGGAATATTTAAATATTATTCTCCTCAAGAACGTTTTAATGATTATCTTTGCAATCTCACTTCCTCTTGTGGCTGTTAACATTCTCTTGAAACAATAACATTATTGTTTTGAAAATATTTTCTTATATATAGTATTTATACGACAACGTTTTCATAAAATATCATGATTAATTCATTCGTAATGATATTTTTAGTTTCAACTTTAATTATATCATCTCTGGGGATTTGATTTAAAAGCTACCAAGTGGAAAAGAATTTCATAACTCAATTTATTTTAATTTGGTAATATTACATACTATTTTTTGTTATGATTCTATGATTATGTTTATAATGGATTAGACAATCTATTTATTTATTTACACATCTATATATGTATTTATAGTTGATACACATGATCTACTCTTTGATTTGTTCTCACTTCAACCTTGTAAATCATTTAAAGGGATTACAATATTTCTTTGTTCGAGATTGATTACACTCGAATTTCCATCATAGGAAATTGTTTTTTCATTTTCTATTCAACCCTTTAATTTTATTTTAATCTAGTTATTCATGACCATTTTCAAGTATTAAAACCATTTTTAAACTCTTTAGTACTAAATATATTTTATAAATGTTTCTAGAAAAACCCAAATTGATTTGTCTCTTTACTCATATGACATTTTTTCTAATAAAAACCATACATTATAGAAAAGTTTCCATAAAAGTTTTAAAATCGATTTCCTGGAAATTTTAACCATTTTTTTATTTTACAAATATTTTTAATGGAAGCGTATTGTCTCTTTTTGAAACATTCATGTTTCTAACCATTTACCTTGAAAAAGGAATGATCTTTTTTACCTCATATAGAATGTACGAATTTACTCATTGTCATTCCTTTAAAGATTCCATTAAATTTTTAAAAGGTTAATTTTTAAAGATTATGTTTTTAAATGATCTTTTTATAGTATTTATATTCATTAATGATGAAAAACCTTTATTTTTATTCCACTTGGGATATTTTGTATTGATACCATATTTATTCTACATCTGGATGGTTCATGATTAATTTTTCTAAGGATATTATTCAAAATCACTTCCTTTATTCTTTTTAGACCCCTTGAAATATTCAATTTCTTATAAGCATTTAACATTGAATTTCCCCTAATTATCCATATTATTTTTCATTGATATTCTCATTACCCAAACTGTATAAAATTTTTAATACAGTGTTTACCTTGAATGTTTGTTAATTATTTGGAGAAATATTAATAAATATGTATTCTTTACTCAGTAATAATATTTCTTAAGGAACATTGTTTATTTAAATGCATTGGATATGCACTATATAGGTTTTGGCCTAGTTAATGAAAGCCCTATGAGATGGAGACTAGTAAATGAAATCTCCAAGGGTTGGGGACCAGTTAATGCAAGCGCCATAATGTATCATTAGTCTCATTGAAGGAAATCAGTTGGCTAGCCTAATATAATACTTTTTAACCTCTATATATTAAAATTTATTCATGATAAAGGTATCATGTCTCTAGGAATCATGACATCCAATAATTAATAAAAAAAATTATTTAGTTTTGGTTATTATTTATCTGTGAGTTTTTCTGTTACATGTCTATGGATACATTTCATTTTCAAATATTTGATTAAATGAAATGTGTTTCAATTTCATAAAATTCTATGTTTATTTTTCCTTATGTAGTTAAATGAATGGCATGTGTTTTTATTTACCTAGCATTATTTTTTATTCACTTCCTTTTCATCCTATTGATTACTTGGTGTGTATGTTCAGTTATTTACATTTCCATGATGTTTTATTCTTATTTAATAATTATTGACTCCACTATACATTACCGTAATTGAGAATTTGATCTCACCATTATTATGTTCTCTTTCCTCATCATTCCATGAATTTCACTAAGAGAGATATGCAAGGATACTCTTGATGGAATTAAGTTATTATCCTTGAAGGTATTTATAAAAAATATATTTATAAATTAGTGTTTTAATTTGTAATACAAAACACATGTATACATCATGTTTACCAATACTACTAAACTCTCAGTCGTTGTGGATTTTATTCGTTGAAATAATGTTAATGTAATTAATAGTAAAAACCAACTTCGAGATTCATCGTCGAGTTTGGAACATATAGAATTTGAAAAATGAATTCAATATTTCAAGATCCTTATCACAGTATGAACATTTCCACTGTGGATCAAATATCAACATCATTATCTCCTTCACTAGTTTCATTCCATTATGTTCATTGTGTCTCCATAGTTTTAGTTTTAAATTAGCTCACCTAAGCTCCAATGGTGTTTTCTTTGGGGTTTCATCCTTACCAAGTGTGTCAATATCCTCTACCAAAAATATTATTATTAAAAATGGTATATTTATGATGGTCCATTGAGTTAAGTGGTCTTCGAGATGTAGTGGAGGATTGGTGATTTTATCTGAATTGAGTGGTGACACATGAAACATGATATGATGACATTTTGATAAGTTATACAGTTCCTAAAAATGTTTAATTCTATATTAAAAATGTGCTGTGTTTCTATCTTCTTAATATATATAGGTACGGTAGTAATTTTGACAATATACAGTTTATAAATGATATTTATTTTCTAAAATAAATTGTTGTTATATTATATAACTGGTATACACATAGAGAACATAGAGTGACTAACAACACATTATATCATTAAGGAAAATCCTTAAAGTAGTTAATGACTAAAACCATTAAAATTAAAAATCGTATAAGGGGAAAAATAAAAAATACAAAACTATAATGGACAATTTTGGATCACCCCGATCAGCTAGAATCATCCCACTAATGAACAATACTATTGAAAAAAAACTGAATATTAGAAAACCAATGGAAATTATAGAAAAAGGAAATGTAAAACTACAAGAGGAATTAAATTGAATAAATAATTATGGAATTAATTAGTATTTATAGGAGGATATGTGAGTTTTTTAATAGTAATATGACCATCGAAATACTAACATGATCATTGGGAATAGTAACATGACTGTTGGTATAGTAATTTAATCTCAAAATAATATAATGTAATATAAATAATATTTATCAAGAGTTATTTTAGTAAATATAAATATTAATTATACAAAATATATATCATGATTATAAACTCAAATAAAATATAAACATAATTTAAAAACAACAGTATTTTATGATATTTCGTAAAAAATCAGAATTTTTTTCATAGAAATAAAAATAACTTCTGTTATAAAATTATATTGATAAAATGAATTTAATTTTTGAAATAATATTAATGAAATTGTATAGGGGTGATTATTTTTTAATTTTATGTGCTTCAATTTTCATGTGAAAAGTAAAAATACTATTTTTTTAGAAAACTAGAGTATCATGAATTACATCATTCCTAATGTAATAATGACCAAATCATTTATAAAACATGTGATTAAACAAAAACATATATAATTTTATTAATTAGTAATCAAAATAAAATAAAAAATTTTTTTTAACAAAAAAATTACTTTCCAAAATAAAAATTCAAAAGTATTCATTTAAAATAAATTCATATTTTCCCACTTTCTTTTTTAATAAATGTGTCAATTATAATTATAAAATTTTTTAAAGTCCTAAAACCATTATATTATAATTATATTTGAGTTAATATATCTATAATATCACTATAAAAAGTTTTACCTTTTCTTATAGTATTTTATTTAGTGTTTTATTCTCAAAATACCTCTCTCCTCCAGTATAAATAACCCATTTACATCCTGTTGGAAAACCACTCATTCCTCAATAAAAAAAATATCCACAAAAATAATCTATATTAATAAGTTATTTTTCTTAGTTATGTTCTGGGGTAAAACGTATCTAGTCATCAATTATAGTGTCATACAAGAGAAGCAACATTGAGAGTAGGGTATGTTTTTATGAAATCTTCTTTAGATTTCCTCTTTTATTCACTTTTTTTAAAATTTAATTCAAAAAAATATTTTAATATAAATTATTATGTTTGGAAATTTGTTATTAACTACATTATCCTATTGTAAAAAATTATATTGTTGAAGGATTTATATTTTATACCTCAAATTCTCTTTACTAGGAATTGTTCTATTAATGATCGATTTACCTCCAATGAGTACATTTCCAATTATTTCCTTTTTATAAACATTTTGAACGGTTTTAAAAAATTATTTATCACATTTAAATGTATAAATATATGTATTATATTCTTTGGTAATTTATTTCACTTATCTATATATGATCTCAATGAAAAATTAAAAAATCAAAGTAAAGTGGAAAAATATTAAGGAAAACATGATATCAATGTAGTTCAAATTCAAGAAAAGAAACTAAGAAATATAATACAATGATTATAATTGATAAATATTAAAAAAATGAAAATAATTGAATTCAATTAAAGTGTTTTAGAAAATGTAAATTTATTATTCATGAGGTTTAAAATAATGAAATAAAGCTGGATTTAATTAAATTGGATTATCAATCCCAATCTCTTTATTCTAGGTTATCTTCTATTTCATATTAATTTCAGAATTTATATTTTTATAATATCTTAAATATTCCTGCTAAATATTAATTCCCATTTATTTTTCATATATATATATATATGTTTGTGTTTGTGTTTTAATCCTTCTAAAAAGTTTTTTAATCTATTTACAATGGGTTTTCAAAATAAAATTAAATTTATAAAACATTACTTCAAACCTATAGAGTTATTTTCCTTTAAGTGAATAAAATAATATTTTATGACAAATTATGATCTCCATTATTCATTTGGGAATTCCAATGTTCATTTCATGATGTATTATATGTGGAATAGTTTAAAAACCCCCTTCCTTTTCCATGTGTTATTTCATCATTATGGTTTTTATCCTTCAATGTGGCACGCATTATTATGAGCATTTTATGATATAATGGGTGACACTACAATTATATAAACCTATGATTCAATGGTTAATGAGGTTTATCTCATGAGATAATATGTATTATGAGTGAACATAACGCTATATTTATTCACAATGATCATGTTATGATTTATTCACACATGTTATCCCTGGAGGTGATAATATCATTGTTCATAAATATATGTTGTATTTGACCAAAATGATATGTTTTTTCATAATTATGAATGTGAAAAATTTTATTTATTTAACAAATGTTTCCATCATAATTTTGAATATGATACTATGCTTATGATATGACAGTTTTGATTATAATCACAAATGTTATATCAGTTCATGTCCCTTATTCCTTCCCTTGTAATGATTTCAGATCACTTATTTATTTGATGTATATCCTCATGTCACTACATAAACTAAGGTGGTTATGATAGATTTATCAGGACAAAGAATAATAATTTAAAAAAAATTATGTTTATTGTGTAAAATTTATGTATGAGCATAATTATATGATAACACTAATCCTTCAAATCCTATATTTGTATGAATAATTTTTTAGTTGTATTTAGAATATTGTAATAGTAATTTAAGACAAATTTGGGTCACTATAGTGGGTATCTGATCAATATTAATTAATTTGGGAAATATTATTAGAAAAAATTATTGAAAACCATAAGTATAAGTCCATATATATGTAAACATCCTAGAAGATTCATTTTAGAAAAGTTATAAACATAGGGATCCCATTTTATATTTATTTAGAATTAATTTTCACAAAGAATAAATTATTTATTCATGATTTGTTGACTTATGTTTTTCTAATACATTTAAATTAGTGAAAATGGTTGAAAATATGAGAAACTATGTTGAAGACCCATATGAGGGACAATGAATTGATTTTCTGAATGATATACCTAATTCAATGGAGGTAGGGTTCAGAATGTTATGGTGATTCTTACATAGTTATCTTTGGATATAAACAATAACCTATACCATGTGTAATGTCAACATTCACCCAATAAGGAAAAAATACCTCTCAACTCCTTTATATGGAAATAAACACCAATATTTAATGGGTCTTAATATCTACAAGTCACCAAACAATTGGATTTATTGATGAAAAATATCTTTTTTATGCTCCATTATTCTATGAAGGAGAAGGTGACTCTACCCAAATTTCATTTTGATAATGAGGCCAATCAATATTGGGATTTTATTAATAATACAAAGATAAAGGTTGAAATTTAAGAAATAGAATGTGATTAATTTATGATGTTATTACTAAACAAGTATTTCTATGGAAATCATCAAAACAATATTGAGGGAAAATTCTTAGTGATGAAGAAACATGTAGATGAATATGTCAATAAATACAAGGAAAACTTCACAAGAACTGAAACAAACACCAATAATTATTATCTACAATGATAAAAAATTCGATAGTGGTTTAAAACCACACCTTCATAAAACAATATTTATCCTACAATTTGGGATATACAAAGAATTAGTTAGATGTTCTCTCAAAGTAGAGACAAAAATTGTTGAATGGTCCCATGGTTGTAGATATAGGAAGAGTAGAATGGGGTATCAACATTTTGGATCAAATGAAAAAGGTGTAAATAAGATCCAACTACCCAAATGTCCAAAATGTGCGAAGAATCATCATGGTAATTTCCGAAAAGGGGTTGGGAAAATTCTTCAATTGTGGGAGAGAAGGCCACAAAGCTCATGAATATTGAATAAATATGATGAAGATTTCCAACATGATGGAGGAATTAAAGGAATATCTTAATGTATCTCCCATGTTTGAATGATTCATCTATAGGGAGCTAGGGTACTATGCAAGCCAATTCAATAAACCATAGGTCCATAAGGGTTATCTAAAGTGGAATCCCCCAAATTGAAAAGAGTAAGGGAAATATTACTCCATAATTACCACTATAATTGAGAGTGAAAATGAAGTCATAAAATGTAAACATCTCATTCACTCATTAATGGGAAATTTTTTATTTTAATATACTTCTTCTCATTCCTTTATATCATTGATGTTTTCTATAATTGTTTAATCAAAAACATAATACCATTGGTTAGGGATATATATAAAAACATATAGTGGTTCCATTAGTTAAAACCACATGTTTGACTCTTTTTCTATTAGCATACGTGGGAAAATTCTTCTAGATAATATCATCTTTCTTCACTTAGAGGAATTTGATGCTATATTGGTCTTGTATTGGCTCTCATTATATTGATAACATATAAACTTTCATGAAAATTAGATCTATTTTTATATTCTAAACCATCCCATGCTGTTGTAAAAATTAAAGGTTGATCATTAATATACATTTTACAATCCCCCAAAAACGTGAGTGTTGATACACTATGAAGAATAATTCCATTCCTAAATATTTGAGTTAACAGAAACTAAAAAACTTGGGCAAATAACCATTGTAATGGAATATACTGATGTTTTTTTTGAAGAGTCGTCTAGATTTACCCTAGATAGTTAGATAGTTTTCTTAATTGAGATTATACAGGGAGCCACTCCTATCACCAAATTCCCCTATAAGATGGCCCTAGACAAACTATAATAGTGAAATAAGAAGATTCAAGAGAATATTTATGAATGGTTCAAACACCCTAGTGAATTGTCCAAGGGTGAAAAAGGGATCCTTGTAATAAAAAAGTATATGTAAATACAGTAATGTATATATTATATAGAGCTCAACAAGATTGCCATAAAGGATAAGTATTCTCTATCATAGATTGATTACGTTTTCAATCAACTATGAGGAGGTCAATACATATCAATGATGGGTATTTATCCTGGATATCCATAGTGAAGGTAAAGAAGGATGATATTTAGGAGAAATATTTTCACAAAAGGTACAGTCAATATGATTTCATAGGGTTCCCCTTCTGACATAATAATTCCCCTACAATATTCATGTATTTGATGAATATAATCTTCAGCTTGAATATTTTTTGGACAACATATAAGGGGAGAGGTGCGACATATAGACATATCAAAATCTTCAAATGTAATTAATATGGAAGTTACTCACCATGCATACAAAAATTTTTATAGAAAAATTGACTATGATTCAACTATTCACTAACATTATAGAATGGGAGAAAATGTAGTTTCTACAATTAGAAAAAAAAATAACCATCTACATTATCCATGAAATTGATTGAGAAAGACCCTATATTTTTCTCTATATAGGGGATGGATCTGGAAATCCTAATAGTATGGAAGGAATCCTACCTTTCCCGAATTAATTCTCAACCATTATTCCATGAAAATATCAATGAGGCACAAAGCAGTTATAGGGATTTTCAAAAAAGGGTGAATCCATTAAAGAATGGAAGCATCATGAATTCAATATTGATTATGTTGGGGTGATTCAGTTTGGAACTAGCCTTTTATTTCTTCATCACTTGAAATAAATAATAATCTATAATATAATGTTTCAATCTCATATTTATTAATATATCTTGGAAGAACCAATATGTACTATGATCTCTGAGATCACTTATAGTAGGAGAACATGATGAAAGAATTATCAGAGTACATCTCAATGTGCATTGTGTGTTATAAAATTACATTAGAGTGATAGAAGTCTATCGGGTTAATGAAACCATTACACATAATAGAAATGGGAGAACATCACCATAGACTTTTCACTGATATCCCAAATAAATCCAATGGAAACAATGTAATATGGTTTGTAGTCGACCAATTCACAAATAATGTACACTTCATCACTATTCAAGACTTATTCTCACTTGAAAAACATTATAAGATACACATAAAGTAATTGGTGATCCAACATGGGGAACCACATTATATTGTATATGTTCATGATCAAATGTTCACTTTTAGATTATATTAAAGACATAAACATGCTATGAATACTGAATTGAATTTTAGGATGGAATATCACTTCAAAAAATATTTCTAATATAAAACTAGTTTTTAGACACTTGGGGAAATTTTATAAGCTTTATCAATGGAATTTATTGTATGATTGGATCAAAAATATAGTATTAATTGAGTTCCCATACAAAAATAGTTTTCACTTGAGTATTAAAATGGATCCATATAAATTTCTAACTTTGTAGTGATGTAGAACTCTTACTTGATTAGATGAAGTTATAGAACTAAATCTATAATGACATAATCTTGTACAAGAGATGACATAGAAGGTATAATCCAACCAACAACATATAAAAGCTTCTCAAAGTTTATGTAAGATATATGTTGACAAGACATCAATGGTATTTATAATTTAATTTGGAGATATTTATGTGGTGTGTAAATAAAGGGAAGCTTATCCCTAGTTATATTGGACCCTTTAGATTCTTGATCTCATAGTGACCAATGATATTTCACTTCTGCCAAATATAGCTCAAGTTCATGATTTGTCCCATATATCTCTCATGAGTAATTACATTCCCAATCACTCAAATTTACTGAATCTGGAAGTAGTATAACTACAGAATAACCTCTAATATTAGGATAATCTTATGAAGATCATGGACCGTAGGGACACAGTTCTTTGCCACAAGACAACTTAACTATACATAGTGTTGTAGTGGAACCATATATCTAAAGAGGTGATAAGGGAACTAGAGGAAATAATGAAACATATGTACCCTCACTTATTCTCAAACAATAATATGATTTTAAATTTCAAGTATAAATTTTTAAAAGGTGGAAGAATGTAACAAACAGATGATTATAAATGGTATTTTTCTCTTCATATAATTTTTTTTATATTACATTGTTATTAAACACATAGGTAACATATAGAAACCAAGAACCCGATATTTCATTAATGAAAATCATTACACTATTAAATGACTAAACCAATTAAAATGGAATAATTATAAGGGGATTAAAAAATTGAAAATATATAATATATAATGGGAACATTTGGATCACCCAGATAAGGGAGAATCATCCCTCTCACAAAAAATACTATAGAATATAAAAACAATAATTGCAAACCAATAAGAATTATAGAAAATGGAAATACATAATCATGAGAGGAATTGTGGTGAATAATTAATTATGGAATTAATTACTATTAATATGATTAAAATTTATTGTTGTAATAGTAATGTGACCAATGGAATTGTAACCTGACATTTGGGAATAGTAATCTGACCATAAGGAATAGTATCCTGACTGTTGGAAGAGTAATTCCCCCTAAAAATAATAAAATTAAATATAAATACCATTTACCATGAAGGATTTATGTAAATATAAATATTATATTTCCCTACAGTAAATAGAATGATTAAAAACACAAAGAAAATATAAGCACATTTTTTAAAAACCGTATTTAAATGTATTTATTTAAAAAATATTATTTTTATATTAAAATTTAGAATAAACTATTATATAAAATTAGTTTGATAAAATTAATATCATTTTTTAAATCAATACATCAAAATTATCTATGGGTGATTTTTTGGTAATTTTTTGAAACACCTCAAATTTCAATTGAATAATAAAAATATAGTATTTTTATAATATGTGTATCTTGAATTTCATAATTCATGATGTAATGATGAATTATTAATTTTAATAAATTAATTTTTGGAAGAAAAAAACTTTATCTGATAAATTATGAATTAAAATAAAATATACATTTTCAAAATCTATAATTTACTTTCCAAACTATACATTTAAAAGTGTCCCAAAAAAGGAATTTTATCATTGTTCACATTCCTTTTAAATAATCTAGTATATTATAATTATAAATGGTATTAAAGTCCTAAAACCACAATATTATATTCATATATAATCCATTATGTCAAAAAATCACTATTAAATGGTATTCCTTTGAAAAAATATTTTATTCAATATTTTTTTCTAAAAATACCCCTCTCTTTGAGTATAAATTACACATCTACCTCCACATAGAAAATCACTCCTCCCTCAAATATTTAATAAAAATATCTACCCAAGTCCTCTTTATTACGCCTTTAAAAATAATAGGGATGTAGTGGAAAAAACAAACTCTCTTTATAAAGGATATCTAGTTCCAAAAAAAATAAGAAACACCATAAAAAGTGTATGTTTTATTCAACTATTCTCTTTTTTTCTTCTATAATCTATTTTTACCAATTTATTTCTAAAAAAATCTTTTAAGATAATTTAGGAAGTATGTTATCATTATAATAAGTATTTAAAAAAACTCTCGAAATTATATTTTTGAATTATTTTGATTTTATACCTCTCTTTCTCCTCTTTCAGAAAATGTCTCGTTAATAACAATTCAACCTCCAAAAATGAAATTTCCAATTATTTCCTTATCACAAATCATCTGGATGGTTTTAAGAAATTATTTATCATATATAAATGTATAAATATTTTTATTATAATTTTTTGTAACTAATTTTACATATGTATAGATAATCATCATGGAGAATAGAAAAATCAAAGTAAAGTGGTAAATGTTTTTTGAAAACATGATTTCAAAATGATTCAACATAAACAATAAAAACGAAGAAATATAATAAAATGATTATAACATATAAATAGTAAAAAATTGATAATAATATACTTATTTTTACATTTTTTAAGAAACCATTGTTTTTTATTTAGGCGGGAAAAATGATGA
The DNA here is from genome assembly GCA_963277665.1 of Viscum album. Lineage (NCBI taxonomy): Eukaryota > Viridiplantae > Streptophyta > Magnoliopsida > Santalales > Viscaceae > Viscum > Viscum album. The sequence goes on along the minus strand of OY728148.1, from coordinate 2,006,854,879 downwards.
TATAAAGAGGGATTTATGTTAAGGGGATTCTCAAACCAAAAATAATTATTTAGGTTGGTCTTCTATTTCACATTTTTTTATTAATGATCCTCTAAAATACAAAATATTTCATTTAATTATTATTTCTCATTTACTTTAGGGATATACATGTTTCTACCCTTCTATATATTTTCTATGCCATTTATAATACTTTTTTCTGAAAATTATTCAATTTCAAAAATATCTCTTGAATCCTCTTGGGTTATTTATCTATTAAAAAGAGAAAATGATATTTTATACCACTGTATGATATCTTTTATTTTTCATTTAATCCTAAAATTCATTTCATAAACTATGATATGTGAAATATTTTACAAAAACCATTCCTTTCCAGGATTTATATCATGATTATGACTCTAATCCATTCTTATGTCATGCATGATTATGATTATTTTATGATGTGATGGTGGGTCCATAATTACCTATTCCGAAACATTATTGGGTAATATTATGTATTTCATGATATAATGTGTATTAATCATGAATATGATGAAATAATTGTTCATGGTAATGATTCTTTGATTAATGTACATATATTATATTTCGACATGATGCTAGATTTCATCACAACTATGTGTGGTATTTGACCCCTATGATATGATATTTCATTATTATAATGAATCAATATTATGATAAATTAAAAATTATTTCCTTAATTATTATTAAGAAAATATTATTCTTATGATGTGATGATGATGATTATGCTCACATGTGTTCTACCATATCATGTCCCTTATTCCTCCCCTTACCGGGAATTCTTCTCACCCCATTCATTGTTGTATACCTTAAGGTGACTACATGTACTATATAGATTGTGAGAAATATATAAGGATAAATGAGATAATATTAAATAATTTTAATGTTTTATTCTTTATAACTGATGTATGAGAATAATTTTCCAAGACTCTAAACTATTGGATCATTTATTAATATAAAAATTATGTAATTTATCTTAAAAATTATCTAATAATGATATAAGAAAAATTAGGGTCTCTCTACTCATGATTCATATTAGTAACCCTGGGTTGCTTTATCCAAACACTTTGGCCTATATCTTACACATGGTGGGCATTCATATGTTTTTTATATACTTATCAATCACCCATTCTAGGATCCTCCATATCACTCATATTCGATGACTTTGAGAAAGTGGGATGGATACCATTTATTATATTGCTAGATAATGTGGGTTACAATTTGGTTTAGCCCTATATTTATCATTTCTCCCAGAGTTCCTTTTCCCAAAATATAACTTATTAATCAACAAATGAAAATATATTTCAATTATAAAAACATTATTTAAAACAAAATATTCTTATTTCTTATATAATTCATTTTAAAATATTATTTAACCATAAAATGGATTAAAAAATATTATTTGGAAAAAATCAACTAAAAACAAAATAAAATTAATACATTTAAAACAATTAAAATGTAAGAATTGTATGCATAAATATATTATCAATAATCCCCATATATCCTATTGTGTAATCAAAGTAGAATCTAAGTAACCAAATGTTTAATCCCCACTCAATCCTTTAATGTAGCCACTTTCATGAAAAAAAATTATTACTATGTGATGATTAACTATATGGACCAATATGTTAATATCACCTTAAATAATGAAACTTGTAAACATGGTTTTTTATTCTTTTTAATTTGATATATTGGATATCCCATTGAGAATTAATCCAAAAAAAAACATTATTTTTGGCCCACATCAACTCTGAGAGGTGGTAAGACCCTAAAGTTCACCCATAAAAGTGTATCAACCATCTCATAGTTCCTACTTATGAGGCTTCACCACTAGACTATAAATTTAGATTTTTACTAGATTGATTTAAATTTTGAGTTTTATCCTGCCTAGATTTAAATATGAATACTCACACATCCATATGTGATTAGTATAACATGACTCATCATTCCTCATGTTATAAGAATAAGATTACCCATGATTTATTATGTGATTAACATAACAAGACACATAATTTCCTTTAAAAAAATCATAATATGACGCATACTTCCTTATGTAATGAACATAAGGATATATAATATTTATTATTTCATATGAATAAGATGTCTTCAGGGTCTGGCATGAACAAATTATATCATCACCCAACATTCCCAACATTGGTGACCTAAGTTAACCATATATTATTTTTTACATAATTTATAAAATTTATTCATTAAATGGCATTTAAAAAACTAATAATCTCTATAATTTAAGGATTATTGATTTGAGACTTGTTATATAAGAAAATTATTACACAATACTTGTAAATATTTCTCCATAATAAAAACATTTTGACCTCATTATAGGCTTATCATATTATGTACTAATATTCATGTCTATAGAATTGAAACAAAATATAGGCATTAGCTTAAATTCATAGTATGGGTATAAAAAATAGATAATAATTTATGATCAAAAACTACAGTAAGGTAGGAATATGCATATGATAATGTTAGAAAGAAACATGAAAATAAAATATAGAATTCATACATAATGAAATAATGATGATCATCATAAGAATTGAAGCATGGTAGAAGGAAATGAAATCATAATATCATGGAATAATGGAATATGTGGAAAAAATATAATATATGGAATCATAAACATAATCCAATGGTTACGCCCAAGGCTATAATTATAATGTGGAAAATGACTCATAATCAAATAGGTTCGCTCCCTACTCTCTTACATATAATCTATTCAGATATACATATTAACAAAATTCATTGAAGGGATATTAAATTCTGAACCCACCTATTAAAATATTAAAATAATGTAAATGTTTTACATTCGAGGAAAATAAACCAGACATAAATCATAATCATGATCAAGCCCATGAGAAGAAAGTGGGTTTCATAATTTTATTTCAAGGCCTAACTGAGGAACAAATCATGTGGATTCCCAAGAGAAAACAGATCAAATTGTTTGAACATTCATAACTTTAAAAATAGATATAGGTATTGAAAATGTAATTCAAATATAGAAAACTCATGAAAATGGATATTGAGAAAAAAGAATAAAAATTCAACAACTTGGGTAAAACATTATGAAATAAATAAAGGATTTATTTAATGAAATAAAGAGAATGTTGATTTCCATAAATCCAAAATTGAACTAAGAGGTTTGTCCTTATAATAATTACAGGTTTTATAAGTTATTCATGTAATAAAATAATTTTATAAGGGTGATTATTGACATGAGAATAGAAATAGGAAAGTTTCATTAAATAATTTTTACTAAAATTTAGGAATTATATAGAGATATAAATACATGTATATCCCTATAAATGATCATTATTTTTAAATAGGTATATATATATAAGAATTATATATAATAATATAATAATTTCATGAGAATATGTTTTCAAATAAGGGATAAAAAAGAAAGAGAATGTGTAACCAATAAGTAATAAGGGTTTTACGGAACATCCCCTTTTATCTTTTAAAGAACCTCTTTTGAAATCCCATGAAATAAAATAAGAAAATAAATAAATAAATTTATAATAGTGTAAGATAAATATATATTTTCATATGAGATTTACATAATTTGTTTTCAAATTAAAAATAATAACATTGGTGGTGAGTGAAATTATGCACAATGAGGGGAAATAATACTTTTAATGGATGGGAATTATTCATAAATGATTTATATTTTTAAAAGGGACTAGAACTAACCATTAAATAATATTAGAATTAAAATTTATCATGAAATATATAAATAAGTTACAACATATTAAATTAAAGATGAAACACAATTGGAAACATTATAAATCTAGAAATTAGATTGAGTTATGAAAACACCTTATATTTTTAGAAAGACAACAATCAATCCTATAGTAAGGGAGAGCATAAAGGGAATTTATTTTTCCATGTTCAATAATAATTTATTATATCTTAAGCCATGGTATAATTAGTTACACTATAAAAATTATGATAGGTTCATAATATCAATGTATTTCTTAATGAAGGGTGGTTGAGACAGAAACCCTTACGACTTTAGATGCATTCTAATAAAAACCATAGGAAGAGTTAGACATCTAAATAGAATTTAAAATAATTTTAATAATTTTAATAAATGATATTATATATCCAACTAGAACTATACCAACCATTTAAAATAAACTAGGTCCATAAATGAAATTGTGTCTTAAATAAAGAAATATTTAGATGAAATCCTTACCTCATATGTGAAATCACTCTGCACTTGCACTTAAATTCCTAAATAGATAAATTAGATTCATTATATATTAACAAAATAATATTATAAATCTGTATTTAATTTTATATAAGGTCCATATATTATATTTTGGTACTTGTTTTAATATAGTTTCTACTTACGTTAGTTACTCAGTGTTATTCAGTTAATTTTATCGTAACACATTATGTTTGTTGGTGATGGTCAAAGGTGTCGTAAAATAACATCATCATCTCCATAAATGTTTAGGTTCGTGTAATTTATTATTAAATTATTACAATAATTTAATATTTTCCTATTTTATCAGAAAAAATATCATAAATAAGAAAGGTTTCCTGAATAGTATATTTAAGGGGATTAAATTTACTATAAATGTTTATTATTTTTATTACAATTGTATTTTCAGATATTATTATTCCATAATTTTAATGGTGTAAAAAATATCATATTATTAAATAAATTATATTTTTTAACCAAAAAAAATTTGGTGAGGGAAAATTGAACCAGTTATTCAGGGAGGTTGTTTTATGAACAAACACATGATAGAGTTTTCCATTTCCTTAATGATGTTTTATGGAATTATAAAATGGATAATAGATTATTATAGAAAAATCAAAATATAAAAAATTATTTTTATATCACATCATTGGGGATATAGGGGACTTGAGGGGTGTGTGATAATAAATAACTAGAAATCTTTTATTGAGAGTATTACCTATTCATTTGAAGTTCTCCCGTTGGTTGCTCCTTAAGAACCCTTATCTTGGTATTTTGGTGAGACCAATTCTTCAAAGGAATGGATAGGGTGTTTACTTGATAATAGGTTATAATTTATGTTTATTTAATTCTTTGGAATGGGTGGAGAAATTTGGAGGAGGTGGACTCCTTTTATATCTAAAGTAAAGGGAACTTTAGTGCAAGATCGTTATTTCTCAACAATGTCACTATATTATTCAAATAAAAATGCTCCAAATATGGAATATATTTTTTTTTTAATTTTCTATGTTTTTTAATCCCCCAACTAAAATATATAAAACATTTTTTTCACATTTTGTAACCTTTTCACTAAGTTAAACTACTTTTTATAAAATTAACCCTAACCGTGATAACTCTACCTTCACCCTTCAAAACTAATTTTATTGGATAATAATAAAAGTTACATTATTTACTAATTTTAAAATAATTATTTTAAATAATAAATTATTTTTTAATATAAAAGTTTCATGATTTATATAAATTAATCTGAGTATTAGCACATATAACGCATAAAAACCATTTCATAGAAAACATTAATTTTAATATAATAATTGGGGGATAATATTACCATGGATTATGATTTATATTAACTTTTTTATTTTAAAAAAAATATATGTCCTTCAAATCAATCCAAAACATAATTTAACAAAATATTCAAAATGGTTTTTTTATTAGAATTAAAATATTACTTTTTTTAAAAGGTTAAACAAGGGTTTTTTAAATATAATATTATATTATTAAATGGAATAAAATTATTTATTAAATACGTGTTTGATCAATTAAAATGTTTTATAAATATCTATGTCCCGATTAAATATTTACAACATAATAAAAGTGGCCCATATGGAAAAAATTATATTTTTTCAATATTCTTCTAAAAATAAATAAGCTTGGAAAGATCTCAAAAATAAATCCTAAGATTATATTCACATGATGAATCAAAAATGGAATAAAATTTATTATATTATACATAAATAATGAATAAAATCTAATTTTAAAATACTAAATGTAAAATGTTTTAGAAATCATTTTTATGAATAACATATGTTATGTTATAAAATTTAAAATATGGGTTTGTAAATTAAAGACAACATTTTTGAAAACATAAATTTACTTATAAAATAAAATGTTATTATTTATAAAAACGTTTCATGAATTTCCAATTCAAAATTATATACTTATAAACTCATAAACGTTTTTTATTTATTAAATGCTATTTTTCATTATTCTCTTAAAATTTATTTTTTTTAGAAAAAACTAAAAAACTCATCTTAAACTAGTATTAAAATTATAAATAAATATATTAATATTATTATGTAAAATTGGATTTCTAGAATTTTCTATTATATCTTTGTAATTATATTATAAAATACTATGTGAAATTTGTTTTCTATGAAAATAACTATTAATTTATTTGTTTCTTAATCTTAATTACCATATAATATAAAATAAGATATAATTAATCATTAAATATTATATTTTAGTAAAATAATAATTTAACAATAATATAATTATCTTTTTTAATAAAAATCACATCACATAAACAGATAGATTGTGAAGCACAATAACAAATTAAGTAAATTTTTATAAAATAACTCTTATATGTGTAGATATATATATATATATATTAATTTATTTCAAACATAAATTACTCCTATTAAAACCTACTTATTCAATGTCTAGGTTTCAATAGTATATCATATCATGGATTTCTTTCAGTTCGATATTGCGTATAGAGAAAGCTATCAAACATGTTTGACATAATTAGAGGAAAACATAACATAAAGTATCATTTTGTTACATTATCCCTATTAAATAAGTTGTGTCCTCTTAGTTTTAATACTAATACAGTGATATTTATATCCATTGGGATATCTTAATGAACTATAAATTGGTTTTTTATCAAGGGTTAATTTAGGATATGAAGTTAGATTTTCTTATATGTAATTTGATATGAGAACTTTGTAAAAAGAGATATTACATTCCTAATAGAATTATAATAGGTTTGTAAAAGATAGATATATAAGTATAAACCTTCTTAAAAACATGATTATATATCATATATTATGGATATAATAATTATACCATGAAACAATTTGTATTTATGGCTCAACACCTAATTGTTAAAATCTTATATGACATAATACATTAAACAATATCGAGTGAAAAATAATTATTTACCTCAAGTACAACACTTGCATAAGAATTTCATTATTCCCATGATCTCGATGGTGGTTAATCCCAGATTTCCAATTTAAGTAGTGGATTTATGCATTTGTTTATATAGTAACAAAATTCCGCAGATCTAAAACATTTAATCATTAGTGTATCCTTAGGAAGAACATTACCTTAAGTCATGGTATCATTATTTTTTCCTTAGTAGAGTGTTGATCGATGACCTCATTTACCCCATGTATGGAATATTCCAGTATCATTATAGAAATTCCCAAAGTTTTTATTCCCAAATTATTAACATGTATTCTGATGAATATTATTCCACCTCTTTTTCTTCATCACCCGAGTTCCCATGAGACTCCATCCTTATCTTATTTTGTGGGTTCAAGATTTAAAATTTTCTCCCATAGTAAATTGTATTTCATAATATATTCATTTATATAATCACTATATTTCATACTCCAACTCCATTTCTAAAGGGTTGATCATTGAGGTAATCGTTAAATTATCCCTCAAACCTAGGGTTAGATTAGTCCCTTATTGTTCAATTATTCACTAAAACCAAAAAAGTGATAATGTGAGTGAAAATAATTATTATCATTAGATAAGTATCATATATTACCCAATAAAAATTAAATCTAAATATTAATAAATTTATATTAAAATAATTTTAACCAATAATTCTTTTATTCAATGTTATATCACTCTTTTTTAGTGCTATATAATTCACATTTTGACTAATATATTTCTTAGATAAATTTAAATCATCATTTGTTTAATATATCTCATTTGTTAATAACCCTAGTTTTCCTTAAGATGGGTTCTATTATATATATAAACCTAATAACTCAATGTAACTAAGAAAAAAAATATTTTATAGTGGTCCATATAGAGTATAGGTTAACCCAAAGAACAACCCCTATGACTGTCAAACCAGGTGTGCAGTCAGGCTTCATTGTCGTGCACCAGGTAACAATTGATGAAATATCCAACATTCCCACTTACAGTTTATTACCCATAGGTACATTTATGCTAGAGCCTATATACAAATATAGTATCCTGAAAAAAAAATTATTTCTATGGAAACTATATACTCAAATATTAATTAAAACATTGGGATTTATCTTATACATAGGCTTATCACTTAGAAAATAACTAAACACTACTCTTATAACCACTAAATAGATCCAAGATAAACATATAATATTTTTTACATTTTTTATATAAATTATAAATAACATATCATATAAAAAAGTTAAAATCTTATGAACCTTATGTTTAGTGTCTTTGAGGACCAGTAACATTGGTAACTTATTCCACAAAACATGTGAACATTTATCAATAATAAAAATCATATAAAAACCCTTATCAAAATAATATATGTTATAATTATCTTCATAACCAAGGTAATAGAATCATAAGAAGTGGGTGAGCTCAAACACATAGTAATTTTATGTTTAAGTGATAACAATCATTGATCAAAATTATTCAAAAGATAAGTATACGAGTATGAGAATGTAAGAAAAGAACATAAATGATGAATATTGAATTAATACACAATTAACTAAAAAGGATCATCATAATCATGGGAAGATGGAATATTTAAATGAAATCATAAGATCATATAATCACATAATATTTGAAAAAAACTCAATACATTATATCAAAAACATAAGTCAAGGTTCACTCCCAAGATAATATTCATAGAGTTGACAAATTAACATGAAGTATTATATTCCCTCCCTAATCCCTTATATAAAATATAATAAGATATAAATATATACCCAAAACTTTTTAGGGCTATATAATTTTTTTATAACCTATCACATAATGAAATTCATACATATACATTCTATAAGAGGAAAAAAAGTCATTCGTAAATCATAATCATGATAAACCCAAGAGAATGGAGTGGGTTTTAAAATTATATTTCAAGACATATTCAATGGATGAATCATAAAGATTCGCAAGGGAAAAAATAAATTAAAATTTTTATGACTTTTATAATTGAAAATGATACATAGGTTTCAAATAAGGAGTTCCAATGAATAAAATTCTTGAGAAAGATAGATAAGAATGAACAAAAAATGAATCACATGGGTGAAATTTTTAAAATAACTAAAGGATATTTTTGAAAAAGGCAGATACTATTATTGAAAAAGTTTAGTAGAAATACATTTGCAAAGCCATGAAGGGAAATTTTCCAACTAGAACTAGTTAGTAACAAAAGGTCCTGAGGATGCTAGATGATGGGCCATGGTGTTTCCTTCCCTTTTGGTGAAGGAAAAGGTACAACAGGAGAAAAATTGTCGAAGTGAGAGGATTCTCCAGATGATGGTCCCAAAAGACTGGAGTTCATCATCGTTGTGATTAATGGAATCGATCACAGTAAGATAATAAGACTCAATGACGATATCACCCCATCCACATTCCAAAGAGAGCATCAAACCAGCTAGGATGGTTGTGGCTTCAGCAACCACCGGTTCCCAGAATTCCTGATGTGGTTCATATTTAGCAGCAAGGATATGCCCCAGATAATTGCGGGCAAGGAGGTCGAGGGAAACAAGTCCATCCTTTGGAAGTGACACATCCACATTAATCTTTAGGATCTCTTCCACTGGGGGAATCCAATGAGCAGGATGGGGGGGAAATCACCTGGCATTGAATGTCCGATGTGGCATTTCCAACCCTTAATCTAAGAAATGGCCCGATCAATCCAGAATTGGGGGATCTGGGAGCTTGATGAAAAAAAAATCATTACATCGGACCCAAAGAATCCAAGCCCAAGTGAAAAGTGACCCAACATCTGCTGAAGAGAGAGAGGAGCACCAACATGTCAGCAGGTTGGGATGGTCAGAGGCCAATGCCAGCGAAGCAACTGAAATCGGGCCCCAATGATTCCAAATTTCCTTCTCTCCCGAGCAGCTAATGATAGCATGCAGGGGAGATTCTGGAGTGTTCACACAGAAAGATCATGAAACGGTACTGGTCATATGTTGGTAAGAGAGAAAGCTCATTATTAGGAGAGTGCCCGTGCAAACATGCCACCAAAATTGACGAATGTTTTGAGGGATGTTGAGCTTCCACATCGATTTCCATGGTCCCTCATCCTGGCCGTCTGAATGGATTCCACGAGCAAGTCTGTAGCTGGATCTCACCATGTAGTCACCCGAGATGTAATTGATCTAGAATAGATGGTCAGGTCCTACATGTGGAACCCAGGTAATACTAAGGATAATTTTTTGATCTCGTTCATTAAACCAATCAAAGATATTTTCCAAGCACCATCCTTGTCCCTGGTTAGAAAGGAGGCAGCTGACAGTGGCGCCTTCAAGACCTGGAGGGGTGGGGGATGTAGTCCGTAAACCCTCCTTATCAATGAGCCAGGGATCAGTCCAGATTTTGACAAATGAGCCACTCCCAATCCTCCAGCCCAGTCCTTTATCGAAGAGATTTTTAGCCCCCCAAATTCTTCTCCAGAGGAAGCTAGGGCGGGGACCAAGAGAGGACGCATGAAATTTCATGTGAGTAAAGTACTTAGCTTGATGCACTTGCACACATTAAGATAATGGATGGTTAATGAGGCACCATCCCTACTTGTCAAAAAGAGCATCGTTGAAGAGGGGAAGATTCTTGAACCCCATCCCAACCTCTGATTTGGGTTTACATAGATTCTCCCAGGCCATCCAGTGGGGTCGGATCCTTCCATCATTCTTCCTCCACCAGAAGTTGGCAGTACGTGTGTGGATCTGGTCGACGATGGCCATCGGGAGCATAAAAAGGGACATAAAGTAGATGGGGATGGATTGAATGATAGTTTATATGAGGGTCTCTTTTCCAGCTTTAGAAATTCTTTTTGGGGTCCAGCCTTGAATTTTTACCTCAATCATGTCCATAAGGGATATGCAGATTTCTTTTTTGGACCGGCCAATCACCGTGGGGAGCCCGAGATACTTCTAATGTTTATCAACCATATGGATGATAGCTGATGCACAAAGTTCATCCATTTTAGCAAGAGGCACCCCTAAACAAAAGGATATTTCTGATTAACCATGATTGATTGTTTGGCCAGACGCCCTCTCATACTAAAAATAATGGGAAACAATCATTTAAATTGAAGTGAATTATTCCCAACATAATTAAATTTTTGAAAATTATTATAAGTCACCAATAATGAATTTTAGAATAAAAACTTGTTTCCAAAGACATAAATATGGTATAATATATTAAATGAGTCATGAAACTCAATAAGAAACCTTATAACTCAAGAAGTGAAATAGAGTTATGAAATAAACTTATATTTTTGGGAAGAAATAAATGGAATCCAGTAATAAGGAAGATAATTAATGGAAGTGAAGTTTCCTGGTTAAATAATAATATATAATATAATTAATATTGTGGACTTAGTTACACTATTAATATTTTTCTTGGTTTATTATATTAAATAAAGTTTCAATGGATGGTGATTGTGATAGAAACCTTTATGGCTTAAGAAACATCATAATAAAACCCCTTGAAATAGGGAGACAAAATTTTAACTTCAATTATCATGAATAAATATTTTCAATGAAATTATATATCCACTTTGTAATATACACATCTTTTAAAATAAAATTAGGTTCATTAAAGAAGACGTGTCTCAAGGAAAAAAATTGAGATAAAACTATTAAATCATATCTGAAAGTGACTTAAAGTTCAACATAAATTACTGAATAACTAAATTATCTAATTATATATATATCCAATAAAATTATTCAAATATATTTAATTTTTTAATGTCTATATATTAACTTTGGGTACTTTTTTATTGTAGTTTCTCCTAATATCATTTAGTCGGGGTTGTTCACTTAATTTCTCTATTAAAGTTTTGGTTTATTGACCATGGTAAAATGTGTTATAAAATAAATTCATTATGTAAATAACTATGGAGGTGTGTGTGATTTATTATTATGTTATCAAAATACTTAGTTGCTTCAATGTTTATCCCACAAATATCAAAAATAAGGATGGTTCTCTAGAAATTTCATTTTAAGGAGGCTAAATTTACTATAACCACTTATTATGTTTATTACATATAGATTATCATATATTGTCATTCATAAATATTAATGTTTTGAAGAAATATTATATTATATAATTAAATATCAATTTTAACTTAACATATAAGGTGGTGATTGAAGATTTAACACGCCATTTATAGAGGCGATAACCCGTATAAATACATTTTTTGGTGAAATTTTACCCAGACCACTGATATAAGGGTGGTATTTCACCTTGGATCCCTATACTAGAGTTCCATTTCACAAAAATTATTTCACCATCACCCAAGAGATCTATATAAGGACTATTACAGAACTATTTTCCCATTATATCTATAAGGGTTTATGTCTAGACACCGTAATCACGAAGCTGATAGAGATACTTGTTTCACCCCTCTCTACTGATAAGGTTAAAATAATCACTCAAAGGTGAATTACAACACTCTATAAACCAAAAAAATCCTACTACTAAGTCACATATTAAAAAACCAAATCAATTATTTCCTAAGAAACATTACTAGGTTAAAAAAACCAATGATCAAACTTTTGGTCATGTATTCTTTTGATAATTGGATTTAGTCACTTTTTAGAATATGTCCGCTGGGTTTTTCTTTATCTATGATAGGATACTTGAGTTTTTAAGAATCATGTTTCCCTTGATAACATTATCCTTTATCCTTAATAAATCAATGAAATTCAACCAATCATATAAAACTCATCACTAACTAATCTGAGAAGACCTTATGTAATCAGTTAGTATAAATGTGTCAAACAAAAGGCAATGAGTTGTGTCTCTCCACAGAATTCATGCCTAACTCCTCTAATAAGATATTTTAGATAGATTCTGCAACCCTATAGTTCACAACTAATCACTGGATAATCATATATTTTATCCAAAAAATGATCCATATAGATATGGGATTCTAATAATATCTAATCCTCATATCTTCTTCATTAGGTCTTATAACCCATAAGACCAGTTATCCTTCCCACAATAGTTACCAACATACAAAATGTGGACATGATTATATGTGTATCAACCAATGATATTATCATTTGTGACATCATCCTTGTTCCTTGTCAATTATCTATAAATACCATATACTTCATATTATATATTTTTTGTAACCATATCCTCTTCTACCTAGTTACGAATTGAAATGATGAAATATAAAGGCATGCTCATGCTAATGTCCCACACAAACTATTTCTAAGACCCTTTCACCTAGTAGTCTGATGCACCCCCAGTTTGAGGTATGTAACCCTTATTTAGGTATTTTTTTGTATATAAAGTGGATGTTTGTATATTGGGAAAGCTTTTAATGGTTTTGGAATTTTTTGGAAGCCTTTTTAAGGCTACACGGGTTGATCATGGTTAGGAGAAACCATGCAAGATGAACCATGAGGGCAGTGGGGTAAACACATTTTGTACCCAGTTTAACAAACCATGCAGGGTGGGCCATGTGTGGTACCCATTTGAGGCTGCAACAGGTTCATGGTTAGCCTATGGTTTGTCTAACCATGCCAGCTAATTTTGCGGCCCATAAAGATGGTTTGTTTTTATCTGAGATTAGTCAGGATTGCCCTAAAGACACCCAAACATTCTCACACTTGATCCTCACTCTTTAGTTTCTCTTCTCAAGGATTAGGGGTTCTCACCCACATGTTTTGGAAGGAACTTTATGGGTTTTCTTGGTCTGGTTGTGACAATTTTTCTCTGGTAATGCTGCTCACTTAGTTCATTGTGGTTTTCTCTAGATCTACTATTCTCTTTATCTTGGTTTTTTATATATACCATCCTTGTGTGTATATATATGGTTTGTGTTGCCATAAATATTGATATTAAGTATTTTGGTTATATGGAAGAAGATCTGGAGTGGTTTTGGTGGAGCGGTTGTCCAGATTTGTGTTACTGTTGCTTTTGGGTTGATTTATCTAGAACCCTAAAGGTAGGAGGCTTCATTCTCAACTCCACTTGGTTAGAACTAGTGGGTTTGGATACAATTAATTTGTCTTTCTTGAAATTAATTATGATAATGAAGTGGTAATCTTATTGTAAACCCTTTTGGTGGTGATTTGGGGGATTTTGTGAAAAATGGGATATTGTTGAAAAAAGTGGCTATGTGGTGTGATTTTAAAATGTTGATTTTAAAATCAGTAGTGGTTGATTATGAAAAATGTTTTTTTAAAGATTATTTTCGATAAATATGTTGTTTATTGAAATATTTTTGGGCATGGGAAGTTTTTTAAAGTGTTTTTTGAAAAAATTGGTGTTTTATTTAAGTAAATTGGCATGTGTTGGAGATGGTTGTGTGCTTATTGTGTGACATTGGTGCTTTGTTTATGTTGGATTGTTAAGTGTTATGATTTATGTTTACTGTGTGGTTGTAGGAGGGATGTATCATTATAAATGGTGATGGATAGTGGATGGAATATCCACCATTATGGATAGTTTTCATGAAGCACCACAAGTTGGAAATATAGTGAATGGGTTGAATGGAAGCTTAACCTTTTTGGGTAAGTTGTTGTGTGTTTCTATGTATGATGGAATTTTTTGTTCTTTGTTAAAAATTTAGATAGATTATGGCATGGTTGTTTCTCATTCCCTTAGGTTTCATGGTTTTGGAATGGGTGTCTTGGTAAGGGTGTGTTTGTCTTATTTGTAATTGTTGAAATATTTAATGTTTTATTTATTCTATTTTATATAGATGTGCTAGAGGTTTTATCCTAGTGGAGTGTGTAGGGAAGTCATTTGGGGAAAAAACTGAGTATTTTTACTCACCCCCGACATTATAACTTGTGTTCTTTTGTATATGTTTTACTCTATGACACATGTAAGGGTAAATCATCTCATTTTTCTAGTGGTTCGACATGATGTTTTGGCGGTGTCATGGTGTTTGGAGCATAGATATTGTTGTGGATCTATGGATGGTGTCATAGTTCTTTTAGAGTCATGTTATTTAGTCTTCTTCTTGGTACACTTGTAGCTTTTTTGTTGTTGTTATTTTGTATTGGCCTTTGGTAATGGTATTGGTGTGTTTGGTCATATTTTTGACTCTTGATAATGTATAGGTTGGGTTTTTTGGTTGAAATTCATCATGTAGTTTGTTGATAGTGGATTTTTTGGTTGGTTGATTTTTATTCAAAGGGAAAATCATTCCCATGTTATTCTTGAGTCCTCAACATTTACTTCCAGCCTTTGGCACATCGGGAACATCGCTTAATGTGAAGTATCATTCCACAACCCTCACAATCCAAATAGATGGGGTGAGATGTTATAGGTGGTATTAGTTTTTTGGGCCTTTTATTTCAATTGAGAGTAGTTTTTGGTCCTTTGCTGCTGACTATTGGTCTTGGTGTTGGCATTCGTTCTTGGTCTATTGCTTGATTTGTGAAATTTGTGAGGTGTATGATTGTCAGAACATGTAATTTATAGAAACAAAGGATGTAGCTATCCCGTTTATGTTTAACACAATGTTACAATGGAGTTGGGTACATAATTGGTTTGGAGACACTTATATGCATTGGAAATCTCATTTTCATGGATGTAGCCAATGATATGATCATGACATGCATGGTAGAAATGACTCACCTCTAGGATGCCTATTTCATTGATGTATACTAATTTATGGTGTACAATGAATGTATAGATTTTGGATAATCTAAATTGGGTTTCAAAATTAAAGGGTTCGAAACCTCGAAACTAGTGGTTTTTTGTAAATGGGTTGATATTCAAATCATGGTGGATTCTTCATAACAAGGAAATATGGGAAATATGATCTTGTGGAAATCATGGTTGTGATAGTTTTTATGTAATTGAAATTGAATATATTTTAACCTTTATTTTTAAGGGAGTTATACTTATGGTAGTTTTTGTGTTGATAGAAATGGGACAGGGTAGGCGTCGTAGAGACCAACTAGAAGAAGTTGATGAAAATATGGTTGCACCTAATCCTCAGGTGAACTAGAAACTAGGGAAGAGTATAGTTTAAGCATTACATGTTGTGGAAAGTGGGAATAAATTGGATGAACCAAAGCATGTGGATCATGTGATTAAGTTTCAATCATAGAATCCACCCATGTTTAGGGGTGATTCGAAGCTAGAAATGATTGAAGCATGGCTAAAAATGAATAGGATATTTGACTTGATGGGAGCACTGTAAGAGATGAATGCAATGTTATCCATTTACATATTGGAAGATAATTCCATTATGTGGTGGGAGATTGCGTTCCAAGCAGGGACCGACCAAGTTATGACATGGTGGGGTATTGAAGAATTGTTTAACAAACTATTCTACCCTCACACATTCAGAATTCAGAGTACATCGTATTTATTCAGTTTTTAGTGTTGTGTATAAATGAACACAAAGAAATGGGGATTAAAGCTATGGTGGATGAGTAGGATCTTTTGGGGGGTACAGGGTGGGGAAGCATGTTGGTTCCCATTGGGAATAGTGGGAACTCTAATATGGGGTTCAATAAAAAAAGAGAAACTTATTTACAGGGTGGGAGTATGGCTCAGAATATAATGGCAGGATCAGTGATTCTTCCTCTAAATCCTCAGAGTAAGTTGGTATGTTTTTAGTGTGTCTCTAGGGGGCACATCAAGAGAGATTGTACAACACAACTTCGAGCATTTCATAATTTTAAACAAATGGGGCATAATTAGTGTTATCTTCATAATTCTCCAAGGTGGTGTGTCTGTGACACTCCTTAGGGGTCATAGGTGTCTTTTTCCTCGATGGGATGAGGTAGGTAGAATACCCCTCGACTATAGTGTAAAATTGGTCATGGTGAATCTAGTAACACCACGACTCCTCAACAGGGCAACAAAGAGCATAGTGTGAAAAATATGCTGTTGTTTTTAGTTTTGAAGGTTATGGTGGATGACAAGTTGGGACCATCCACAGTTCAAGGTACGGTTCTTTTAAATTCCATGTTGATGCAATATTTGTTTGATATAGGTTCTTAGATTTCTTTTATTGTGTCATGTGACAATATTTTGTTGGGTTTAAAGGTCGAAATGATGCCTTCTATTTGGATACTACAAACTCCTCTAAGTCAAAGAGAGTGTTGAGGCTTCCTATGTCAAGTGTGTTGTTTAGATGTGAATATAATTATATTGATCTGGGGTTTACTAGTGCATGAGATGGATGCTTATGATATAATCCTGGAAATATATTGGTTGGAGGTGTTTAAGGCCCACATCGATATCTATGTGCGAGTGGTTCTTTTTTATTGGAGTATGGAATTAAACATTTCATTAAAGGGGAGAATAATTAAAAGATGGGTGCAGCGGATTTATTGGAACCATGTATTGGAAAAATATAATAATAGTTAATGGTGTTTTCATTGTCATCAGTGGAAGTAGTTGAGTTAAGAGTTTTTCAAACCGTTGTGGATTGGTTTATAGATGTATTTCCCATAGATTTCCAAGGGTATCCAACTGTGAGAGAAGTGGGGTTTACGATTGAGGTCCTTCTAGGGAAGAGTCCTATCTCACTTTTGTATTACTGTATGAAACTAACATAATTTTGGGAATTAAAGGAATATTTGAAGGATTCAGAGAAAAAAGGATATATTTGTCCTAGCACTTCTCTGTGGGCAGTGCCGATTTTGTTTCTTAAAAAGGATGATGGAACTTTACAGCTCTGTTTGGATTATAAGAGTCTTTATCAGGTTGTGATAAAGAAATAATCTCCACTTCTACACATTGATATTTTTTTTGACTATTTGAGGGGATTTATGTGGATCTCCAATATTGAATTCAAGTTAGGATATCATCAATTGTGGGTAAGGAATGAAGATATCCCCAAAATAGCATTCAAAAGTAAATATAGCCATTACGAGTATGTGGCTATTCCCTTTGTTCTAATGAATCCACCAGAAGTGTTCATCGAATTGATGAATTAGTTATTTCAGAGATATATGTATTCTTTTTTAGTGGTATTTTTGGATGATATACGGGCGTATTCAAGGACCAGGGTAGAGCATGAGAAGCACTTGGAGGTAGTGTTGGGGATCTTGAGTGAGCATCAGTTGTATGCCAAATTTTCAAAGTTTAACTTTTCGATACATGAGGTTCGTTTCCTTGGCCATGTTATTTCTAATATTGGTGTTTCAGTTGATCTAGAAAAGATATAGGTTGTTATCAAATAGAAACTTCCAAATAACGTTTTTTATATACAGAGATTCCATAGTATCGCTGGTTAATATCAACATTTTCTTCGTGAATTATCATGATTAGCCTCACTAATTACATCATTTAAAAGGAAAAATATCCCATTTTAATGGTTTGAGCAGTGTCATAAAATAATTTAAGAGTTAAAGGGTCACCATACATCAGCACCAATCTTGGTCTTGCCTAAACCAGGGAAAGGGTACATGGTGTATTGTGATGCATCGAGATCAGGGTTGGGGTGTGTTATCATGTTGTGGGTCATGGTGTTGCTTATTGGTCATGTTAGTTGATGTTTTATGAGATGAAATACCCAACACATGATTTGGAGTTGGTGGTATTGGTTCATGCTTTAAAATTGTGGTGTCATTATCTCTTTGATGAGAAATTTACAGTGCTTACCAATCACAAGAGCTTAAATAATAATTTCTCATAGATAAATTTGAACATGAAGAAAAGGGGATGTACGGAATATCAATAGATGTTTTATTTAAACATAATTTACACACTGGGTAAGGGAAATTCAGTTATGGATTCATTAAGTAGAAAATCATATGCCCATGTGGTGAAATAAGCATCATATTAGTGGTTGTTGATATCGGTCATAGCCGACATGCAGTTGGAATTTGTGGAATGGGGCGACAGAGTGGTCATCATTCCAGTTTCATTGGATCTCGAGGTGGCTAGGTTGGTTCAAGAGGCACCAGTATATGATTATGAGTGTATGGATATGAGGTTGAAACTCAATGTCCATGAGAACATTTAGGGCTAGGAACTGAATTGGAATTCAGACTTGTGTTTTCAAAATGGGATGGTAGTAGTAGTGGATTTTCTGGGAGAACATCTCTAGGCTTATTAACATTATAGGTGGTATGTCCATTCTAGAATTTAGAAGATGTATAAGGAGTAGAAGGCACAATTTTTGTGGGATGGTATGAAAGGGAATGAGGCCGAGTTTCTTTCAAGATGCTTGAATTGGTAACAGGTCATGGAAGAGAATCAACAGCCATCATGAATGTTCTAGTCCTTAAATATCCCAGGGTAGAAATGGGAATAGATAACATTGTATTTTGTTACTCCAATAATGGTCAGGAAACACAATTCCAAATGGGAGATTATGGATCGGCTCACAAAGGCGGCCCATTTCATCCTGATTCGTGAATCTCATACGGTGGAGGATCTGTCCAAAAACTATATCCTTGAGGTGGTAAAGAGGAATGGATTTCTAGTTTTGATTCTATTAGATTGAGATATGAGGTTCACATATTGTTTTTGTAACTCCTTACTATAATCCCATGGAACATAATTAACGATGAGCATGGGATATCATCCATAGATGGATGGCCAATCCAACAGGACGATGCAATAATTAGAGGATATTTTAAGGGATTTTTTGATTGATTTTGGAGATTCAATGGAGGATCACTTACCATTGTTGGTGTTATCCTATAATAACATTTATCATTTTTAATACATATGGACCCATTTGAGGCATTTTATGGGCATTTGTGATATTCTTTACTATGTTGGGTGGAAACAGGTGTGACATCAATGATTAGACCAGGTCTTTAACAAGAGACTATGAAAAAGATCATGTTAATCAGAAATAAAATGGATATGGCTCAAAGTCATCATAAATCGTATGTGGAGCATCTTTTACGACCATTATTTTTCAAGGTGGGTGATCATGTTTTTATTTTGAATATCTCCTAGGATGGGACATCATCGGTTTGGGAAGAGGTGTAAATTATCTCCAAGGTATATTGGTCTTTCTTATATTCATGAGAGGATTAGAGGGGTGGCATATCATTTGGGTTTCCCACCATGGTTTACTGTGGTGCACAATTTGTTTCATGTCTCAGTGTTGAAAACGTATCTGCTAAATCATGACCATGTGATTCGTTCCGATCATGTTGATCTAGAACCGGATGCTTATTTGGTTCTCATGTCAGTGCGGATTGTGGATGATGTATAAAAATTATTTCAGGGTAAAATAATTGGTTTAGATCGGGTTTAGTGGCAGTATGGTCAGATTTAGGGGGAGACTTGGGAGCAAGAGAAAGATATAGTCGAGTAATGGCCTAAGCTTTTTCATCAATGTGATGGTTCTCTACTTTTTGAGGATGGAATTTCCAATTTTTGGGAGAATGTATCACTCCTAGTTTGAGTTATGTAACCCTTATTTATAACTTTTTATGTATATATTGTGGTTGTGTGGAGTTTGGGAGAGTTATGAATGGTTTTGGAATGTTTCGGAATCCTTTTCTAGGCAATACGGTTTGAGCATAGTTAGGATAAACCATGAAAGATGAACTGTGCGGGTAGTGGAGTACGCATGGTTTGCGCACGGGCTGTCTATGCATGTGGGATGGGTCGTGTGAGGTGCCCCTTTGGGGAAGTAGCAGGTGCATTGTAATCACATAGTTTGTCTAACCACATGGGCCATAAAAATGGTTTTTTTAATCCGGGGTTAGTCAGGATTTCCCTAAAGGCACCAAAACTCTCTCCCACTTGAGCCTCACTCAAGATATCTTATTCTCAAGGGTTAGGTGTGGTATCCCACTATGTTTGGAAGAAATCTGAAGGGTTCTCTTGGTTTTGTTGAGCTGATTCTTCTCTGGTAAGTCTCCTCACTTAGTTCATTGTGGTTATCTGAGGACCTATTATTCCATCTCTCTCAGTTTTCTAGATCTACACCCATTGTGTGCAGATCTACGGTTTTCGTAGCCTTGGATGTTGACAGTAAGTCTTTTTGGTGATAGGGAAGGATATATAGAGTGTTTTTTGAGGATCAGTTGTCTGGATTAGTTGTGTCGTTTCTTGTGTGTTTATTTCACAAGAACCCTAATGGTAGGTGGGTTCTCTCTCGACTCCACTTGGTTAGAACTAGTGATTTTGGTTACAATTAATTTTTTTTCTAGAAATTAATTGTGATAATGATGTGTGAATCTGGTTGGAAACCCATTTTTTGGTGATTTGTGGGATTTTGAGAAAACTTGGTTATTGTTGCAAAAAAGGGGCTTTGTTGTGTGATCTTAAAATGTTTATTTTAAAATCATTCATGCTTAAATATGGAAAATATTTTTGTAAAATATTGTT
Organism: Viscum album; assembly: GCA_963277665.1. Lineage (NCBI taxonomy): Eukaryota > Viridiplantae > Streptophyta > Magnoliopsida > Santalales > Viscaceae > Viscum > Viscum album. The sequence goes on along the minus strand of OY728148.1, from coordinate 2,006,833,386 downwards.
TTCAATAATACATTATTTTATTTAAGTATATTTAGGCATGGGATGTTGGTTAATGGGTTTTTTCAATAAATGGGTGATTTATTGAGGTGAATTGGCATGGGTTGGAGATGGTTGTGTGCTTTTTGTGTGGCATTAGTGCTTTGTGCTTGTTGGTTGACTAATTTTTATAGATTTTGTTGATTTTGTTTAATGTGTTGAAGTTGGATGGAATTCTCACTATAAATGGTGATGTATAGAGGATAGAAGATCCACCATTATGGATAGTGGTTGGGAAGCAGCACTGGTTGGAAATATAGTGAACTGGTTGGACATTAGCTCTCATGTTTTGGTTTCTGTTTTTTGTGTTTCTATACAATATGAAATTTATTGTGCTAATGTGAAAGGGTGAAATGTCATATGGAATTGTTTTTTGGCCTTCCCTTGGGTTTCATGGTTTGGGTAATGGTGTCTTGGTAAGGGTGCGTCGGTCTTATTGGTTATTTTTGAACTATTTAATGTTTTATATAAATTGTATTATATATATGTGTTATGGTTTTTATCTTATTGGCTTGTATAGGGAAGTCATATGAGGAAACCCTATTGAGTATTTTTAATCATCCCCAACTTTGGAACTTGGGTGATTTTGTAGATGTCCTATTCTGGGACACACGTATGGGTAAAGCATCTCATTTTTCTAGTAGTTTGGTATGATGCATTGGTGATGTTGTGGTAATTGGATCATGGAGCTTGGTGTGGAACTATGGATGGTGTCCTAGTTTTTTTGGTGTCATGTTTTTTAGTCTTCCTCTTGGTACTCTGATAGTTTTTTTTGGTTTGGTTGTATTGGTACTCAGTAATGGTATGGATGTGTTTGGTCATTTTTTGACTCTTGGTAATGTATGGGTTGGTTTCTTTGGTTTACATGCACCATGTAGAGTTTTGGTAGTGGATTATTTGGTTGGATGATTTTATTTCAAAGGGAAAATTGTTCCCCAATAATTATTGATCCCTCAGCAATTATATCTAGGATTTGGTTCCCTAGGAACGTTGCATAAGTCCAAGTATCATTCCTCCTCCCACTCAGTCCAATGAGATGGGTCAAGATGTTACATAGTCTATTCCACCTGCCTCTAATCTTTTTTGAATAGCTGTTAGTCATATGATCATAAACTAGAATGCATAAGGGTCCTATTTTTATGACCTTAAAATATTCTTCATTGGTCCTCAATGGAAAAAAATAAAAGGACCATCATCAATCTTAGATAAAGGACCTAAAAAGGAACCATATTTGTCTTATATGAATATCCTTGAATGAAACCTTGACATTCATATTTGAATGACCTTAAAAGGAACATCAATAGTAATAAATATAAAACCATAAAGGACATAATATTTTCCTTGTCACGTGATCTAAATATGTTCTATTTGTTCTGTTATGTGGAAATATACTACATGGATCCTGATTCCCATTAGCAAGACAAAGAGGACGCCCCTCTAATGGTCCTGATACTAACTTCATAAAACCTAGAACCTCCCTTGATGGAAATAAATTTTTTTGTTACATACTATGTGGATTAAAACCATATTTTAACCAATTATCAGAGGAGAATATGGATAACCTTGTATACGTATATTTATTTATATTATAACAAAATAATGATTGATTACTCTCGTAACAAAGGAATCTTGTATTTTACATAGAATGATTTTAAGAATATATCTTGAATCTATAATATATTCCCAAACTAGATAGTAAGACCCTAATGGGTGTGCCAAATTCATATCCAATCAACCTTGATGCAGAATGCATTGTGTGGTTATAATATGGAAATGATCACTTAACATTGAAAATTAGGTCTCTTTACAAAGAAAAACAATATAAGAGAAACTTGCGGGGAAAAAATTGATGAACCCAATGTGAAATCCTTTACATGTGAAGGAGATCGATTGACCATGTAAATTTTCTTGGGATGGGGAAATGGAAGGTTCCTTGTTTGTGGTTTTCCTCTTTAAGGATATCCCTTCAATCCATATGGAATTATCACTCAATGTACAGACTAACTTCTAATTCCCAAAATGGGTGGTGTGTAATGAAAAATTTACTAGTGTGCTTGAACATCACTAGGAGGAAATACCACATACATAAACCTTCAGGAATAAAGATGGTCATGGAATTGTAGTCATATAAAATATTCATTCCAACCCAGTACCTCTAATGTGAGGTATTAAAAACCCTCACATGGGAGTAAAATAGGAACACATCTCTTCCAACCATTGAGAATTCCCATGAAAAACTTGAATAGAGGAGTCCCTATAGGACATTTCAATAATGAAATTTTTCATGGAATAAAGTTTCAACAGTGCCACCACTGATCAATTCAGCTATTTTTCCACAAAGTATAACCAAAACTATCACCCTTATCTTAGGAAGGTGGGAGAGGAAATAAAATGTTCCCCTATAAATTTTCATAATATTCTCAGAAGGTCCCCCATCATTCACTATTATCACTTTTACCACAAAACCCTAGACTCCAAGAATACACTGAGGTGGATGTCTCAGTGACCCCATACCCCATTATCCAAAATGGGGCACCCAAGAGGGGGATCATTAGGGTAGCTTGGTTTCTGATGTTTGGAATTAGGTTCAAATGCATATTCAAATTAATTCTCATTTTTAAATCCATTATATCCCAAATAAAACTAAGGATCCACCTAGAAGGAATACTATCAATACATATCCCTACCCACATTGTGTAGCCCCAATCACTGTTGATGTTCCGACCCGATCACTTAACTGAAAGAGTACAGAAAGAAATATCCTATAAGGTAACTCAAGGTTACAATACTAGAGTAGGTACATTCACATATAATAATCTAATATATCTAATTTGCATCATCATACCTTGATAATGGCTCAAAGATATTAATAATTCTCTCATGTCTATAATTCTTCAATGATGATTATTCATAAATCGATGAATATATCTTGAAACCTTGTAAAAAATTCTTTTTATGGTATATATTCACTAAATTTGAGTTTAAATATATTTTTTACTAAATTATCAATTCCAAATGAGTTCATAGTGGTATCATAATCATATAGAGAAATATTATAACTCATTGTTTCTATTTTGGGAGAAGCAGCTGAGGAACATGGTTGGTGCACAGTTATTATTAACTATGTGGCATAGATATACAACCCCAAATAAGAGGATCATGGGTTTTAAAACTATTTAAGGGAGGAAAAATTCCCCTGAAATTTTTTAATCCGATTACAGGTGAATCTCACATGGCTAGTTCACAATTTGTACAAACCATGAACCTAGTCATGTGAGGTGAGGACCTTAAGATAGTATTGAGTGCACGGTATATGCACAGTTTGAAAAAACCATGATCATGGTTTGAGGCACTAGTCTCAAGATAGTTAAATGATCTCAGTTGGCACAAGATTTTTAAAATCATGTGTAAAAAACATGATCCCAAAAAATGAGTGAAATTCATTTTTTTTCCTCATATTATTTTAACCCTTACACATTTTTTCTTCCCCCATCATTTCCAGCAATCGCCCACCATCAGAGCTACTGTTATCCCTAAATATAGGCTTGGATTCATATCCCTTAATAAAGATAAGAATTTCCATCATTTTTCATGTTAGAATCATCTCAATAAGTGTATCAATCATATTCCTTCCATTATACATTTATCTCCCCATATCGATGTTATTTCCAGTCAATCTAATATGCCCTATTTTCTGGGTGTTTTCTTATTTCATTGATTTCTCCATTTATAGCCTAAATTAAAGAATTTTATTGTATGGGGAGACTTATACACATATATGTCAGTTTATATATTAATTTTCCCTAAAACATTTATGTCGATATTGCATTCCAAACTTTTCATATGTCACCCATTGAATTTGAAATTAGTTAAATAGGTTTCAAATATCTAATGGTAGTAGCCATGGGAACATAATTTCCTTATAAGTGGTTGCCTACATAAATTTAAAAAACCTTTGAGGATTTTTATTATATTCCCATGACCACTATGTATTGTTTATGAAATATTTCCCCCTTTTAGGTGGGATTGAATTTTCACCTCTAAATGAAATGTTGAATTTAATTAAAAAATATATGAATGGAAAGACCATGACATCAGGCCCCTTTGATATCACATTACATTATTCATAGATATCCTTTTTAATGAAACAAATTAACTTAAATTAATTTAATTGTTAAATGGTATGGTTAGACTATTGGCGCAGGACCATTCTACATCTAATGTCAGGGGTGATACTTGGTTTTTGTTATCGAATGCTTTGGATGAGTTCTTTAGAAATTTTATTTAAAAGATTTAAAAATTAAATGATTTTATGCTAATGGGAATACATTGATCCTTTATAGAATAAATTGGAAATAACCCTAAGAAAATGATGTTATATTGTTCCATGGGTGGCACTCAGGTTCGTATGTGGAATTCTTTGGATGGTCTCAAAGCGAAAAAGAAATCACATCATGCCTTGGGTATACATGGGTTTTGTTGGGTAATGCATTACATAGAATCATATACTATTTGTTTATATTATACATTAAAATATACCTAGATTACCATCATGACTTTCCTAGGATGTAATTCAATTTCTAACCTATTTAATTATGCACCTTCCATGTCAATGAAAATTCGTGGATTTTATAAATGAATTAGATAAAAGGATGCCTTGTTTTTCTATAGAAATTGTTGCCTTAAATTCCATTTATCTTCTTCATCCCTTGTAGTTTTATTATTATGCAATGATTCCTTGGCCATGACATTAATTACTGAACTCATATTATAAAATAATAACGATTCCATTACATTGTGGATTATTCCATAGAAGGTAGCTTCATATGGGTATTCGCTAAAGAACCCGAGTCAAAAAATTTATTATTTATTTTCATACTACATTAGTCATTACCTTTTCATTAATTCAGTATATATTCAAATACTAGATATTACAAGACACCATTGGTGGTGGCCAACTGAGTATTAATCACAACATGTTCATGTCATCGGTTGGTACTCTTATAGACCTCATGGATGTATGTAGGGAAAAATGGAAAATCTCAACTATGGATGCTTGATTTTTCAATACTATGTTGGAGTATAGGAGAAGAGGATCGGGATAGTGATCACGATACTATGGGATTAGATATTTATTTTTTTGTACATTTTTGTTTATAATGTACTTTATATGTATGTTACTATGTTTCCCCTCACTCCATTTTTATATTGAATCATGAAATCAGTTGTTATATGACTCAATTTATTATATATGTTAGTAATTTATTTTTGGAAGTTTCATACTTCCATTGTTCTTCATTATTATTTATTTTTCTTCTTGCACTAGTTTATTTTAGTATTACTTAACATTGTGCTCTATTTTATATGAGTTAATAGTATCCCCAAAACAAAACATAATCCGTCATAAGTAGTTGAAAGCCACTAGTATATTGGGAGGCTATCATAATGACATGTGGAAAAGTGGACCAGTCCTATATCTATTAAATGGGCTTGGAAGATCACAAAGTGGAATGAGAGCATTTATTTTCTGTCTTTTCTTTGTCTTACTATGTAGTAAGGTTATATAGTAGATTATGAAGTTTCATAATTTGGTAACAGGACTATTCCAAAGAGTAGGCAAGCTATGTATAAGGAAAATCTATACTTCTTTGGAAGGGACATGACATTCAATATTTTTGTTGTTATAGTGGTCTTAAATTTCACCATTGTGTAGCATACAAGATTTGTAGGTTTTGTTTTCTTTGTGGATATTTATTTTAACCTTGTCTTAATATAGCAAGGAATCACTTTTCATAGATCCCTATAGGCACTTGAGTATACATATGTGATGAATATTTCTCTCCATGTTTATTATATTACATTAATTGCCTACTGCATGCTATGAGTTCCATATTTTAACATTCTCAAATTTTACTAATATCTCTTTTAGGATATTGGAAAGAATTAATTGGTTGTTAAAGTTTTTTCATCAACCTAAATTATATTTTCCCACATATCTTGATGGTGGTACTATAACTAACCAATTAACACATATTTTAGTAGCATAACTTTGGTTTCCAAAACTGAATCATTAGTTGATTTTCATTACATGATTTGTAATTTTAATTTATAAATATTTTACGTCAATAAAATGTAAATGGTGATTCATATAATCAAAAACATATATAAAACTTGTTATATCTAGATACAATATGAAATTTTATGGATGCAGTTAAATAAAGTGGTAGCTATAATTGATAAATCATGTGCATTTATAGCTTGGGAATGTGAACTCATCTAACATGGCTGTGTATAAACGTAAATTGTTCACCAAATTGTTGACTAATAAATGAAATTGTTTCCACTAAATGGTTATTCTAATTAAAATTTAAAGAGAGTATTCCTAAATACCTTTCAATTGAAACTCTATATACCAGTACCTATGTTATAATAAATGTAACCATGAACCATAACCCAAAACAAACTTCACAGTGGGTAGTTGGGAATTTATATTATGTTCCTTTATAAACACTAAATTACCTATACCTTTATTTATGAGAAGTAAATTTAGTATTTGACTCAATTATAGTATGAATTTGTACCAATACTATGATTTAATAAAAAATACTATCTGTTATTGAAATTTTTTCTGAGGTATGGGTTTGGAATTGTTAATATTTTCTTCAATGATGGCCTCAAGTTGAATTCCAAGAAGGTGGTGATGACCATACTCTTGAAGTTGTGGGGATTAACCATCCATTAGATCCACCAGTGTCACTTCTTCTTATACTTTATCTAGATAGTGACTTTAATCTTAAAGAAGAATTTGTATTGTTCATATAGTCAATAAAAGTATCCATATGGCCTTACAAAATTATAGTAAATTAAACATTAGAGTTTTATCAGTAACACACACATACTATTTTAGGGGATGGTGGCCCCTAGACTATTGAGTCATAGATAAATACCATGATAACTATTTTGGAGTATCTAGTGATGCCTCAAAAGAGGAGGTCCAATATCACAATTTTTATGTTATGTGATTCTACCAAACACTAGTTGGATGTTATTATGTAGTCATATAACCATTGAAATATGTTATAGAAGGAATTCCAGTATAATTTTTAAACCAACTTAATACTAAAGAAACTGATATTGGAATGAGATATGGAGTCCATGAACCTATACCATGGTTTGATGTCTATCATATATTAATTTTTAGGCATCACTAATCTCGAACGCATTTCAATTACTCTTAATGGTTATAATCTATCAGGAGTGAGAATATTTGAGAATGGTATCATGTATTCTATATGATCATGGGTGAATTTCTTTTGGTTGACTACTACTTCTATGATATTAAACTGGGCCCTCATCATCCAGAAAAATTGGAGGGAAGACAAATGTGTTGTCAATGGAGGTTCATTACCTAGACATGCAGGTAGTTCATATAGTAGTATAAAGAATCACCTTGAGTCTAGTCATAGGGGTAGTGGAATCCATACAGTATACAATATATATTATGTGTAATGTAACCTATATTTTAGGTCAGTTCAAAGGAATACCTAGTGTACCAAGGTTCTAGTAGAGTGTTGACCTTGTGATAAGGTGGTCCATTTTTAGTGCCTTAAAAAACATCCTTCAATTCCAAGTGAGGGAATCTACAATAATACCACATTCTAGCGTGGCATCAGTAGTTCGACATCAGGCAGGGATCTGGACTACTACTAGTCATTCGAGATAAGGAGGTGGAAGTGTTTAGGGAAGATAGTCCTATGAGACATAGTTCCAGCAAAGTGGTTCTACTCATGGTAGTATGGTTGTAGAATTGGGTTTTGGATATGGCTAGATATGTGTAGTATGGATTGTACTCAAGGATTAGAGTTCCATACCATCTGTAGTATGATTTATAATCTTAGTATCCTCTAAAATTATTTCAACTTTATCTAACATGTGAAGTTTTAATTATTTTATATCTGTGGATATTGTGGAAATACGTGGGATTGAAATTCAGTATTTTGGTAGAATTATGACTCTTGATACTCTATTGGTAGTGTGGTCAGAAATTGTATGCTAATTCATGGTGTTACCCCAAAATATTGGTGGTTATCATTCCCCAATGAATCTATTTATCCTCAATATAACCGAAATTGATAACAATATGAAGATGGAATGGTTAAGACCCTATCAAGCTCTAATTTATTTTTTTCTAAAGGTTGTTCTTTGTATACCTATATGGTAGTAAATATGTTCATAAACATGAATCATAAATCTATACCAATTGAGCGGTACATGAACTTTTTGGGTTGAGTGAAGTGTTAGGCCAGATTCACAGTCCTTTTCTTTATGATGGTGGAATGCATCGGATAGGTTTCCCTCCAGTATGGGATCAATTATGACAAGTTTTTCCTGATGATTATTGAAGTATAACTCTTAAGAGTGAGGCATTTTTTACTATTCATCTATTTCATATAGTAGAACCAGTCTTTATTCCTCCCTATAGGATGGAATTTAAGGAGGTTCATGAACTTAAGATATTGTTAGAGGAGCTAGATGCCAAATGGTTTATATGAATCAATACTTCACCATGGAGTTCATCTGTACTTTTCAAAAAGAAGGCGGATGGGACCATCAATATTTTTATGGATTATTTTTGGTTGAATCAGATTGGGGTTAAAAACCAGTATCCACTACATCCTGTAGACAATCTTTTTTATTGTCTCCAAGGAGATCAAATTTTTTTAAAGGATAATTTGAGATCCATCTTGAATCATGTATGATTTTTACCTTCATACATACTAATTATATCATTCTGAAGAATGTATGAATTTTAAAAGTATTTGGTTATTCCTTTTGGACTCAAAAACACGTCTTCCATCTTTATAGATCTGACGAATCTGGGTTTCCACTCGTATTTGGATGTGTTTGTTATTGTTTGGTGGAAAATATCTTGGTGTATTCTCATGCTTTACATGATCATAATAGACACCTTGATATTGTATTGAATACACTATGAGAGAACTACCTTTTTGATAATCTTATAAAAATTCTGGATTGATAACATTCACTTACAATATCACATCATCAATGATGAATAAGTATATGTAAACCAATAGATGGTGAGATCTATTGTTTCATTGGTTATTCCATATAATTTCATCAATATATAGAGTTTATTGGGGAAATTTGAATACTATAGCCTTTTTATTAATAATTTATCCGACCATGAAGCAAATTGTACCTGATTGACCATGAAAGGTGTGTAATTTAAATGATCTAAAACTTCGGATATATAATTTAAGGATCTAAAAGTAATGATTACTTAAATGTAAATATTAATTTTACCTGATCTTGTATGAATATTTGTGGTTTATTTTGAGCCATTAAAAATCAGGTTTAGAGTATTTTTGATACAAGGTGATCAAGTTGTTGTATATGGGTCTTTCCGGTTGAGGCCTCATGAGTATAATTACCTATCACATGACCTCAAGCTAGTAATTGTGGTATATGGGATAAATATTTGGATACATTATTTGTTAGGGTAGTTGTTCATTATATAGTCAGACCACAAGAGCCTTTAATTAAATTTCACATAGTGTGACATGAATATCATATAGTGAATATTGGTTTAATAACTTCATTACATTAAACTGGAGAATGCTTATACATTAGGTAAATGAAATTTATAGGTTGATTAACTTTAATAGAATACCCATACACAAGTTGTTTAGATATATTTTAGAGAATGGTAATTAATGGAACTATTTTCTAAGATGCCTCATGAGTTTCAGGACTATCATAGAAATACTATACTTATATCATTATTAGTGACCTCTTTACTTCTATATAGAGTGAATATGGGAATAATTTATGATCATGATAGACTATTCCTAAGGGAGACTGTTTTAGGTGATAACCCAGCCCATGGTTATGTTGTGGATAGGGATGAGATCTTACACATTCACATAGATGTTGGGGTTCTTTCAGATGTGTCGGAAGAATTGATTATAAAATATCATGTTACTAATAGGTAATTGAATCATAGTTTTACAAAGACATATTAGGACTTATGCCACCATTATTGGTGGCCTTATAGTAACCTAGTAATTTCATACATTGATATTACATCTTCTAGAATAATTTTAATTACATTACTAAAACACAGTCCTAAGGATCATAATGTTTTAGTGATTTTGGAGAGTTGGATAAAAATATTAATATTTAGGGAAATATCTACACCATATCTCACAATAATCTTACCCTTTCGCACTCTTCATAAACATTCTGAACATAAAAACTTTATATATAACCTAGGGAATCGAATCATAATAAAGGGTGAGCTCTGAAACACAGTAACGGTAAACATGGGAAAATGCATAAAGATAATGTGAGAATAATATTATAAGAACAACATCATACTATATGAAAACCATAACTTGTATTTAAAGATCAAAATATTTAGTCATGGAATAAATATAGGTAATTCAGAAGATATCAACCATCAGGAAATCAATGAATATGATCCGTGAGAGTATAACATTGACATAAGACATGGAATTATTGCATACACATATATATAGAAAATTATTTTTATAGTAACAATGGATCACTGCTAAGGTTATCATAGTGAAATTGGTTCACTCCATAAACAATAACAGTAGTCAAGGTTCACTCTCTAGACCATCATAGTGGGAAAAGTCCCTTACTAAATGAGGTTCACTCGCTATTCAAGTACTATCTATCAATCAGATATAAATGTTTACCCAACGAATCGGAGGGAGATATAGGTCCTACCCAACACATAATGAGAATCATATGTATCTCTTCCATATGATCATAAAATATTCATCATATCAAAACCCATGAAATGAATTGGGTTTCACAAAAAAAATTATTATATCTTCACCCATGGAAAATGGGTAGGATTCATAATCATTTTATCATTTAATTATTTCATAACCCACGAAAAGAATCATGTTTCATAAAAGTCCCCTCACATTGTAACCTAGGGAAGAGAAACAATTTTCATAAACATCATTCTATTAAAAAAACAATTCATAGAAAGAATAAGAAGGGTTTCCTTGGAGATTATCCCCAATGAAGAATAGTTAACATCAACAGATGTCATATTAGAAGGAAATTGATTCTGAAAGATCATTTAAAATATTTCATTAGGAAAATATTGTTTCTTTGAAATTAACTTTTTAAAAATAAAATTTCAGAAATTCATTTAGTAATCTGTTTCATTGAAAATAAACATTGAAACTTATACAGGAAGAGTTAAATATAATTTCAATAATTTCTTTATGAAAATATCCTTTACAAATTAAAATAACTTTTAAAAACATAAATCATTTTTAAAATAATTTTCTTTTCAAATAAACTTGAAAACATATAATGGAATATTCAAAGAAAATAATGATCATGAAGGAAGGAAAATTCATTCATGTTGTACATGGAAAAACAATTATTTCTTTCATATTTTCAATAAATGACAAATAGGAATTATTTTTAAAACGATATAAATATTAATTGAAAAACATTATGTAATAAGTTAGATATAGGTAAAAATTTCTCTAATAAATCATTTTGATATTGTAAAAAATTGAAAACATTTTTAGAAAACTTTCTTTTGGAAGGAAAATATTTTTCAACAGAAGTGCAAAATAACAGAATTTTTTCGTCAAAACATTATTTTAGTTTCTTTAGTAAATAAAGAGAGTAAAATAAAGGGACAAATGTATTCTCAATAAATAACCATATGAATATAAAATTAATGAGTTTATTGAGAGATGGTCATAATATTATTTCATTAGAGACGTATTCATAAACAATCCTGATGAACTATGAGATTGTTTTATAAAAATATTACTACTTTGGTAGCATTGAATCATAAGACCCAAGAAATAATAACATTAAATATAATGATAATAAATAAGTTCAAGATATTACAAGTTAAACAGTCTGTATATACACCTCATATAATAATATAGGTGCATAATATAACATGTGTATCAAAGAAGGGAAATTGAGAAAAACAAAATATCATACCACTTTAGTAAATTTTGAACCATAAACCCCATGAAAGAGAGATCCAATAATTGATATGAAAATAAAAATAATTTTTTTAGAATCATAATCAAATACATTATTTAGAAGTATATACACCACATAAATGAAATAAGTTATGAATATTTTATGTGTCTTACAAAAGTAAAAAATTAAATGGAAATACCTTACAGCTTTAATAATCTTTAGAATAATATGCCCCAATAAAGAATAACATTAAATTAAAATTACAATATCATGAAAATAAATATATTAATTATATATAATGTTAAAGGGAATTATATAAACAATATAAAATAATCATGTGGTGAATTATCATATGTGTCTTAAAAGTAAAAGAGAGACTATATATCCCCTACATGAAGTATCATATTCCATTGTACAGGTTTAAACCTCTTATGTAATAAATATATGTTTATTATAAATTCAATATAGAACCCAAATCATATTTATCATACCATGTATTATTTTATTCTGAACATTTATTACCCTATTATCAATCATTCACTGTTAAAATCATGTTTCGGGTAATAATTGATTTATTTTTCATATATGTTTTGATTTTATATTTTTTAGACCTCATAATTTTATAAAGATAACATAAGATCCGTAATTTTAACCATGATAAAAATATCATATATATTCATTATATTTTTATTTATCATAATCCTCAAAATTTAGAGATAAAAAATAAAATACCTCATTCATGGAGACTGTAAGTCGTATGTACGGATGAACATTATTTACATTTTTATGATAGAAATAAATATACAAGGTTAAATGATATATTAAAATTCAATAATCATTTTAATTACATATATATTTCATGTTTTTTTAACGTATCATTATTACCTTCCAAGTAAAACAAAAATTAAAAACACGTCACATCGGTTCACAAGGCGGTAGTCCACCGTACAGATGAGAGCCATTATTGTTTTTTAAAAGGTTAGTTTTTAATAAGTTATGTGTTTTATCATAATTTTAGAGGTATAATAATTTCATAAATATCATATATAAACAATAAATCCATCATAATAACTATACATGGGAGGTGGTGATGGAAAATGAATAACAGTGCTTCACTAAGAGAGTGTCCACCATACACAAAATTGATGATTTGTATCCCATTTTATGGATGAGGATATTGATATAAGACAATGTTATTGTGACCTAGGAATATAATACATTGACAATACATAATTATATATGAATATTCAAAAAATTAAAAAAAATACATGCCTAAGGACACAAATAGTTTAGTGTATTTGGAAACATGAAAACATAATCTTCAAACTTGGGGAATGATTTTAAACATATATTTTAAAGATATTCCCATTTATTAATACAAATTTAAACATTACTTCAAAACATGGGAAATGAAAAAAAGGTAAACTATATGACTCATTAACGGTAAACAAGGGGGATATGTAAGAATAACTTGAGCTAACCAGTATGATAACATGATATAAACATAATAGGATCATAAATTATTTATCAAATATCATAAATATGATTCATGGAATAAATTTAAGAAGTTCATAAGAGATGAATCGTAGGGATGATAAATCATCCTAAATTAATCATGAACCATATGTTTATGTAATATACGTGTGGTTCCATTATAACTATAGAAAATCATTTTATTGTGTCAATTTTAACTAACAAGATCATCAACATGGTAGATCAGGACACATCCATTTCCCCATTATGGATCGGGACACACATGTTCCATATAGTGGATCATGACACACTTGTTTCATATAGTGTATCACGACACACATGCTTACCATTTTGGATTATGACATGCATGCTCCCCATTTTGGATTAGCACACACATTTTCTTCACTCTATATCAAGCCCATCGAAATTTTTTCCATCATTATCTCATGATATATAAATCTTTACTCGATTCATTGGATATAGATATAGGTTCCACCATCACATAATAAAATCATAGAACATGCGTCATATCATGACCCATAAAAATAGACAGGTTCTATAAATATTATATCATAATCCAAGAAATTAAATGGGAATCATAAACACTTTATAATATCATTACCTATGGAAAATTTATGGGTCACATAATCATTTCAAAAAATCAAAACCCGTGAAATGAAGTTGGTTTTATAAGTATATAACCCATAGAGGAGAAACAGGTGTCATAAACATCATTCCATTAAAACATAACCTTTCAAGAATGATATGAATTTTATTCATAGATTATATCTTCAGTAAATCATAAACTATAACAAAGTATGTCATCAAAGAAGGAAAAGTATTTTGAAATATCACATTAAAATTTTCATAAGGAAAAAATCCATTATTTGAAAATCCTTTTTAAAAAACCATTTCAAAATAATTTAATTATATATAATGTTTTAAAATTTCATTTAAAACATTTATTGAGGAAAATATATTTTACTCTATGAATAACAATTTTATAAACAAAAATAAAATTCAAAACCACTTTTTTTAATGTATCTTTGAAGCCCTATAATGGAAACTCAAAACTATTTTGAAAATATTTTTCTTTGGATATACATTAAAAACACAAAAAGAAGTCTTGAAATAATTTGGAAATCCATTTCCAAAAAAATTAATTTGAAAAATTATAAATTAATATTGAAATTATTGAAATTATTTTCATTAAAATTAATATTTTCCAAACATATAAATGATGTTTTGAAAATAAATTGAAACAATTTTTAAACATAAAACATTTTTGGAAAACATTGTTTGTGAAAATAAATTTAAATTTAAAAAAATTATCAAAATATTAGTAAAACATTTTATTTATAAAATAACCTCTTAAACATTCCAATTAATCTCTATGGAAATTATGGCAATGATGGAAGGTAATTCCATACCTGTTGAATATTCTCTTTTCACCTTAAATGATTAATCTTATGCCTTGATTGGAAATGGAAAAAATAATTCCATTAGAAGGAATTTATTAAAATGGTAAAACATGGGTAAACATTTTCTTTAAATATATTAGGATAATAATAAATCATTCTAGGGAACATGGTTTTTAAAGAATGTAGATTTCTGACATATAGAAGAAATAAATTCATATTTTCATCGAAAATTTTTATTACTTTTATTAACTACCACTGTGAGGGAAAATGGTAATAATAAACAATGATATAATTAATGGCTATTGGATATGATAATTCATTAGTTTTGTTGAGATATTTATCATAATATTTCAATATTGAAGCATAATCATATACAATCCCGATAAATGGTGATATTATATAAACAAAATGTTACCACATTAGTAACATTGAATCATAATACCCATGAATGAATAACATTACATGAAGCATAAAATAACATTAAAATAGGAATATTAAGTATATAAAATCTCAAAGGGATGTATATCCACCTCGAAGAATAACATTGGTGAATAACATGGCATGTATCTCAGTGAATACAACTGAGACAAAATTACATTACTAATTTCATTTCATTTGAGTGATAAAAACCATGAAAGAGATAAAATAAAATGGATAAATAAATAACTAAAAAATTAATTATAATTATCATATAATACATTCCTAGGTATTATATTCACTACACAAAATAAAATAGTGGTGAACATGGGATATATCTCACGGATATAAAATGTGAGAGAATAAAAACCTTACCTTAAGTCTTGATTTCATAGTACACATTCAAACCAAATGTAAAATTAATATAATATTATAATAAATATAAAAAATAACCATATTATTATATCTAATACCCTATATGATTTTTCTTTTCACTTTATATTACCCATTTATTAACAAAACCATGTTAATGTTACGTTACTAGTAATATCCACTTTGTTTTTCGTATATGTTTTGGCTTGTTATTCATGATCCTATCAAATATATCATGATTTAATTTTTTAAAATATTGAAGAATTAAATAAAAAATCATATATATATTCATTATATATTTATTTATAATAATCTATACAATATAGAAATGAAATTGAATACACCGTTCACAGAGACAGTAGCTCATACGTACGCAAGCACACTATTTCTGTTTTCTTATCATATTTAAAGAAAGTATTAAATGAAACATATGTGTACATATATATATAATAAATAAAGTATAGTTATTATGTCCAACATATAATATAATTTCATTAAACACATAATTAATAAAATTGATGCGAATTTTGAATGAATCACATAACTTTCAGACGACGATAGACCACATTTCCCCAAACAAAATTATCGTATTTACAAAAAATGTAAATCCTGAAGGTATATGTCATATAATAATTAAATAATCATAAATAAATCATAAATATATTATATATATTTTTGAACTAGATTTTCCAGTACAATTCCCAACCATTATAGGTGGTAAAGGAAAAACGAACAACATCGTTTCATGAGGTGGTTGTTCACAGTACACAAGAACAGTAAGTTTATTACCCATTAAATTGAAGCGTGTGTAAGTGTTGGTTGAAACCTAATAATAAAAAATATCATTTTATTTCATATAATTGGGTTATTATATAATAATTTATTAGTAACTTTTGGGGGTTGTGAATGAAAATAATGCAAAAGTTCTTGAGAAATGTTTTTACAACATCATTGGGTAACTCCTTTTTGTTTACAGTAAAGGGCCTCCTAGGATGGATTTCATCCCAAAGGGGTTAATGTATAATGATGTTAGGTAAAATGGGAGGTGATTTAGGAAAAACAATTCTTTGAAAAATGGATTTATAGGTGTGAATTAGTAGAAGGGTGAGTTTCTTTTTATTGTGAATTAAGAGTTTCATTCTTTTAAATTCATGAAAAGGGGATTCCACCAACGTTTTTATCATATCTTGTGTCTAAAATAATGGTCCAAACCCAATAAATTGGAGGATATTGTTCAAATATGAATATAAAATGTATTTTGGACATGTTTATAGGTCATTCTGGTTCTTAGGATTAAATTTTAGAACCTCTTTCTCTTTATGAAAGGGATTATAAAAAATTCCCTTAATTTAGAATCATGTAACCCCCCCTTTTTCCTTTTCTAATAATAAATTATGTCTTGGTCATTGACTGAGACACCACCTGTTGTAATTAATTATAATCCCTTTTTATTATATTTTAGGTAAAAATATAATTTGAACGTATTAGATAATATAAATTTTTATGATTACAAATTTTCAATCAATTTTACCAAATTATAATAACATAATTGGGATAATTAAATTAAAATTAATCGCGTAGATGTGTCACAACATCGGGTTTTTGAGGACAAATGTTTAAAAGTGTTTGATGTTTTTATATAAAATTTCTATGTAAAATTGTTTCCAATGACATAACATGGATTAATTTTTGTAAAGATAATCTATTTAAACTTTAAAAATAACTCGAAATATAATTTAACAATATAAATAAATTAGACATAATAGTTGTTTTGAATAAAAAATCAGTATTTTTTACTATTCATCCAAAAATGATGTTTTATTGAAAAATCCCAAAAAATTTCTCTAGTATAATCATGAAAGCATGGAATAAAAAATGAATTTTTTTAATCTAATTTTTTTTCTCAAATTTTCTAAAACTAGTTTTATTATTTATCATAGAATGAAATTAAAAGTCGTTCTTTTAAGAAAATAGTGTTTTCAAACATATAAATACATTAAAAAATTTCATGTATTATTATCCATTTGATTTATTTAAATAAAATAATTATGAATAATATTTCAAAAATATATTTTAATATCCATATTACTATTTTTAAAGGTTATTTTATATCTATCCTGTTCAAATAATTAATATTATAAAATGTTAAATCATATAAACATAGTGTTGTGTGTAATTCAAACCTGGTCGGTGTTTCTTATTGTGAAATATTATCTTGGTGTAATGTATAATCAAAACCTAACTTGGTATAGCATTCAATACAATTAATCAAATAAAATTTAATTAATTTGTAAACAAATTCATAAAAACTCGGTGTGTTACATTCTACCACCTTAAAACGAATTCCCCCCATTAAATTCATATGGGATATCAGTTTTTTAATACTTTAATGTTCATTTCATAGAAACCCAAATTTGAAAAAGTGAATACTAAAAAAACATTAAAAAATGGGATGGTTTAACAATAAAATTTACCATATGTAAAACAGAACTAGGTTTTTACATTTTAGAACATAGGTTGAATGTGAAACTGTGAAAATTGAAGAGAAATCTAACAATCATGTTCTAATGGAGAGTGATATATAAAATGGTTAGGAGAATGTTGAGAATAAGAAATACATAATCCAAAGTGGCTTTAAAATTGTCATTTGTATCATTAAAAATGATGGTAACCTAACATAATTTTATTTCAAAACCCTTTTTTCTAAATTTGAAGAATTTTCATAAAATATTATACTAACATGATTATTTTGAAAATATTACCCTTTGTTTTCACTTGATCAAATTTCAATTTTTTTCTTATTACATGAAATAAAGGTGAATTTTTCATTCCTAAAGAATTAACATATCATGAAATCCATAAATAGAATGATTGGTCATTCCTTATGTCATTATCATAAAAATACTGATCTCAAAAGTTATCTAACATGAATTAATCCACATATGGAAAGAAATAATTTCATTTATAAATACTCATCTAAAGTTTTAGTCAATAAATTCCTTAAATGGTTATCCTTATAACCATTAAAAAATTAATTTACCCATTATTCCAAAAAATAATCTTTTATCATGTACCAAAAATATTTTTATTACAAACATTGTTTCATCCATACAAAAATAAGATTTTCATTTTCATTTTATTATCCAAAAATACCTATATAGGGAGATAATCACATGAAATATTACTAAATAAAAAAATAACATCTTCATTGGTATTATTCATAACAAATTAAACATGAAATTCCCAGCTATGTTGGGAGGATAATTGATTCCTCATTGTCGTGATTCACTTCATCCATTTTGATTTCATATGATTTCCCATTGTCCATTTTTCCTATGAAGTTATTGTTGAATATCAACCATAATATCCCTTGGATTAGGTAATTGATTCACATATTTCCCAAAATCATTACAGTTTAAACACTATATTGTGGTTATTCTTTTAGTTGGCTTTCACTTTTATTCCATTACATTAAAAATCCCATTAATCAAATTTCTACATTCACAACTTTTTTGACCTACCTTTCCACAAGTCAATAACTTCCCATTTCCAAAAAGTAATTCCATTATTATTTATCCCATATTCTCATCACACATATGTTTATAATTTTTTTCAAATATTTGAGTTTTCATGAGACTCAACATTCATTTTCATCTAAAACCCAGAGGAATAGTGGGAATATCTAATTTCCTTTTTTACCTTCAATGCACATCAAACGACTTATTCATAACATCTAAAGTCTCTTTTAGGCATGTAAATTTTATGACATGGTTTTAGGAAACTAAATAATTGATTGATTTTAATTCCAAAGCTGATGATCAACCCAAAAGTGTAACTTGAATGTCTTGTAAGATTAGCTCCATGGGTGCAAATAGATTCATCAACCTTTTCTTTAACTAATGGAATAACTTATCCATCATTTTTATAGAATATGAGTGATGTAATTACTGAAAAATTTCTATTTAAAATATTCAAATTTCATAGATTCAGTTTCTTCTTATTCCCTTTTTTTCTTAATAAGATTCCACCACTAATCCACTTCACTGTCAAACGGATAAGCATCCAAAATGACTTTTTATGGATCTGACCACTAAAGAATGGAAATAATATTTTCAGTTGTACTAATAGATTTCTTAGTTACTTGTGGATAAGTGTACATATTAAATTTTTCTAGACATTTCCTTGTGATGAACTGAACTGAATATTGTTTTCTCTTTTTCTCTATTGGAAGTTAAACATGATTTATAGCATGGAGAATATTTTGGATAATATCGAAAAAAAATCATTCCAGTCCCCATATAATTTTGTTTCTTATGTGGAAAATCGTTGCATTTTCCATTGTATTCTGCATCGATATAGTTCCTTCAGTTTCCATGCATTTACTAAAACTAGTAATCATTGTGCGACCATCACTTACAATATAATAAAACCAAATAATCATGAAAAATTACATATATGATATCTGAATAATAAAACCTAATCTTTTAATCTAAAACACCTTGTGATTATCCTTAGATACATCCTTAGAGTTATCCTTAGATATATCCTAGTGCATCTCATTAATTGTTTCCCTTCATTGTTTTAAAAAAATGAAAAATTCATTCCTTTGATACTGACTATAGCGACTGAAGCCTAACATACATGGATATTACTTAATTTTTGAAGAATATTCATCACATTAAAAAATACATGCCTGAGAACCATAATTGTTTAGTGTCTTTAAAAGCTTAGATATATAATATTCATAGATAGGGTAGATATTAAACATATCTATTAAAGATATTTCCCATCAGTACTCCTTCTTAAAACATTTTTTTATAACCTTGGGTAAGGGAACATAAGAAAAGGGGTTAGCTTGGATTATCAATAAGCGTAAATAATGGATATATGAAATCATAACATTAGTATAAGGATATGTGAACATTATATTAATATTATAACAATATAACATGTGTTTCAATGAACATAATCAAAAGTTCTATCATAAATAATGGTTATTCATTAGACATGAATCATAAAGGTGAAAAATCATCAAAAATTAGTCTTGAACCATAAGATCATGTCATATATTTGTATAACCATTGTAACTATATAAAAAATTAATGTGTTAAGGTTAACAACCAAGACCATCAACATTGTGGAATATTACACACCTATTTATATATTGTGGATCAGGACAAACCCATTCCCATATTGGATCCGAACACACATCTTTTCTGTAGTGGGTCAGGACAGACATATTTCCAATTTTGGATCTGGACCAACCTATTACCCATTTTGGATCAGGAAACACCTATTCCTCATTGTTTATCAATATAGTTGACTTGACTCCCATCATCATCTAATGAAATAAAAATCTTTTCCCAATTGGAGGGAGATATAGGTCTCACTAGAAACATAATAAAATCATAAAATTGGCATCATATCTTGACCCAAAAAAGATATGGGTTTTAGAAACATTATATCATAACCCACAAAATTAAATGGGTATTATAAAATTTTGTTAATATCATTACCTATGGAAAAGAGATAGGTCTAATAATAAATTCATCAAAGCATGACCTATTAAAGGAAGTGGGTTTTAAGAGAATATAACCTATGGAAAAGAAAAAGATGTAATAAATATAACTCCATCAAAACATAACCATTAATGAAATAATATTAATGGTATTATTACATCATATCCCTAGTAAATAAAAAACTATAACAATGTATATCATCTTATAAGTAGAAGGATTTTGAAAGATCACATGAAACATTTCTTATAGAAAATTTCCATTCTTTGAAAATTCATTTTATAAACCCATTTCAATGTAATTTTATTATAACTAAAGCTTTATAGTTTTATTTAAAACATATGTTGAAGAAGATATATTATAATATATGAAGAAATATTTTAAAACTATAAATATTTTTGAAAATATTTTTAAAAAAATATATTTTAAAAACTGTATAGGAATCTTGAAAATATTTTGAAAATACTTTCTATTAGAATAACATTGAAAACCATAAAATAATGTGTAAAATCATTTTGAAAACCCTTTTCTAGAAAATTAATTTTAAAACTTACAAATAAATATTGAAATCATTGAAATCATTTTTTTTCAAAATAAGCTTTTGAAAACATATAATAGAAGCTTGGAAAATCATTTAAAACACTTTTCTAACATAATAAATTTTTGAAAACCTTTTTTTTGTGATAACCACATTAAATTCTAAAACAATCTATAATATTAGGAAAATGAAGATCATGATTTTTGGTAATTCTATACATGATGAACATTCCTTTTTCACATTAAAGGATTAAAAAAGTCAATTGATCTAAAAATGAAAAGATATTTCCTTTTAAACCCATTTTTTAAATAGTTAAAACATGGGTAAAAGTTTACTTTATAAATCCTAGGATAACATTAAAACATTTTTAAAACATGTTATGAAATCATGGTTTTTAAAAAAACAGATTTACGACCGAAAGTAGAAATAAATTCATATGTTCATAAAACCATTTTATTTATTATATTTTGTACTAAAGTGTGTAAAAATGGAACTAATTCTTTAATATATCATGGATAAATAGAAAATAAGAAAATTAATGAGTTTTTTATAGATATTGATCATATTATTTCATTAATGGAATAATAGTCATAAATAACCCCAATAAACAATGAGATTTTAGTAATAAATTGTTACCACATTGGTAACATTAAATCATAATCCTCATAAAATAATAACATCACATGAAGGATAAAATATCATTAAAATAAATATATTCATGTTCAAACATGTCAATGGGTAGTATATAAACCTCATAATAAAACATAGGTGCGTAATATGTCATGTATCTCAATAATGGGAAATTGAGACACAATTACTTTACCGATTTGGTAAATTTTTAATCATAACCCCTATGAAAGAGTGATCATTAAATAGATATGAAAATACCCATAAATTAAATTAATATTTTTATATAATACATTCATTGTTATTATATGAACCACATAAAATAAATGGGTGGCGAACATGGCATGTATCTCATAAATATAAAAAGTTCGATGAGAAAAACCTTACATTAAGTCTTGAGAATCTTCATACACTTTAAAAACATAAATATAATGAATATAAGTTTATTATAAATATAAAAAACAATATTATTATATCTAATACAATATATTATTTGTTTGTGACTTTAAATTACCCATTTATTAACAAATCCATGTTAATGTTACATTTCATGTAATATCCTATTTTTTTCATATTGTTTTTATTCTTACTCATGATCATGTACTTATATTGTGAGTTAATTATTTGAAGAATGTGAAAAATGATATAAATATCATATATATACATTATATAATAAATATATTAATCTATACTATATAGAAATAAGAAATGGAATACACTGTTCATGGAGATGGTTGGTCGTATATACGCATGAACGTTGTTTCTGTTTTATTTTCATAAAGAAAGAAAAACATAAATTACATATATGTATATTTATATATATAATTTAATTATTTTATCATTATTGTATCATATATATCATTTATTTTCACTAAATACATCCTTAATGCATTCCATGTAAACTGTGAATGAATCACATCTCTTTGAAGAGGTAGTAGTCCACACTTCTTCATACGAAATTATCATAATTACAAAAAAAATTATATCATGGAGGTACATGTTATATAATAATTAAATAAGTATTAATACATCATATGTATCATATATATCTTATAAAAACAAATTTTTTCATAATTACCAACCAAGAGATGTGGTAAATTAAAAAAAGTAACAACATTGTTTCATTTGGTGGTAGTTCGCATATTGAAGAATGAAAAGATTGTTATCCATTAAATATAAGTGTGTATAATTTTAGTTAAAAACATTAGAATAAAAAAATATAAGTATATTTAGGATACTTAGGATATTATATAATAATGAAATAAGAATATTTTTGTAGTGGTTAATCAAAAAAACAAATGATCTTAAATAAATATGTTACCTCTTTTTTGGGTAACAACATTTTGGTTTCCACCAAATGGATTCCATGGATAGATTAATTCACAAATAGAGGATTATATGATGAATTTGGTTATTTTTTAGGATATTTGGGTAGTTTTTTCTAGGATAAATATATCTTGAGAGTTCTGAATAAGTGGTAGGGGTGAGTGCATTTTTATAGTGGAGGAGAAGTGGCATTCTAGTAAAAAAACTTATAGTGAATTTCACCCAAGTTTTACCAATGTAATGTGGCTCCAATAATGGTCCCAAACTAATAAAAAATATTATAGTGTATCAATATGAACATACAATGGATTTTGGATTATTTTCTAGTACATTTTGGGCTTTAAGGTTAAGTTTTAATCCATTGTTATGATAATTTTTCTCTTAATAGTTGTAATTAATGTTATCTTCATTCAATAATATTTTAGATAAAAAATAATTTGAATTTGATATAAATTATAAATTATTATTTCTCCAAATATGTAATCCATTTTTTAAAATTCTAAACACATTAGTGGTATTAATTAATTTAAAATTAATCTCATAGACGGGTTGCGAAAGTGGGTTTTTAAAGAAAAAATGTTTAAACATTTGGGATATTTTTATATCCAATATCAATCTAAAATTTGTTAAAAAGAAATAAATTGGATTATTTTTTTTGGAAATTAATATCATTACAGTTTAAAACCTGATTAAAATATCATTTAACAATATAAATAAATTAGATAAAAAATAATTTTTGAATTTAAAATCGGTATTTTTTATTATTCATCTAAAAATGATGTTTATCTTAAAAATACCAAAACATAACACTAAGATAATATGGAAATTATCAATTAAAAAACTAATTTCATTTTATTAAATTAAATTTATAATATTTTCTAAAATTAGTATTTTTTATTTTTTTCCAAAATATATAAAAAGAAGATGTTTTAAGGAAATTTTATTTTAAAATATAAAAATAAATTACTAAATTTGTATGTTCATTATAAATATCGTTTATTTATGTTATAACATTATAAATAATATTTAAAAATTTGTTTTTAATATTCATATTACTCGGTTTAATGGACATGTTATATCTACGATCATTAATGAATTAATATATTAAAATGTTGTTTCGTAGAAACTCAGTATTGCATGTAACGCAAGCCAAGTCAGTATTGTGTGTATTGAAAGATAATATTGGTGTAGATTATAAAGAAAACATAACATGGTTTATCATGAAATGAAATCAATCAAATAAAAATTATTTTATTAGATAAATGGATCATAAAAATTATGGGTGTTACATTCTACCCCCCTTAAAATGAATTTTCCCTCAAAATTCATCTTGGATATCAACATTTTAATACTTGAAAATTCATTTCATATAAACCCACAACATGAAAATTAATTATAAATCATCCATTAAAAATGGAATATTGTAAACATAATTGTTTCCCAATCTAACACAAAACTATGTTTCCACATAGGAGAATATAATTTGCAAGTGAAAACATAGAAATTGAAGAGAAATATAACTAAAAAGTTCTGATGGAGAGTGCTAGAGAAAATGGTTAGGAGAATGTTAATAATCACAAATCCATAACCCAAAGTTGCTTGAAAAAGGACAATGAAATCATCAAAAATTATGATAACTTGAGAAAATTTTATATCAATACCATGATTCCTAAAGTTGGAGAGTTTTCTGGAACATATATATCATCATTATTGTAGGAAATATATTCCCATTTTTATTCCCCTATAAAATTTCACTTTATCTCTTATTCAATGTAATGAAGGTGAATTTTTCACTCTTAAATAATTAACTAATCATGAGATCCATAGATAGAATAATAGGTTATTTCATATGTCATTATGAAAATAAAAGGTTTATAACACGTTATCAAATATTTATAAATACACATATCGAAAGATAATACTCTTCATTATAAATCTTCATTTGAATATTAACTTAAACTATTCCATAAATTCTTATCCATGGAAACCTTTAAAAATATAATTCACTATTTATTCTATAAATAAGCTATTTTCTTATACAAAAATAATATTCATTGGAAACGTGGGTTTATCCTTGAACCAATATTATATTAAATGTTATATTATTATTCCAAAATCCATCTAGAGGAAGATAATCACATGAAAAATTAAAAAATGATGGACAATTCAATTTTCATAGGGCATATTAATAAAAAATCAGACATTAACTTCCAAACTAATGGGGGATGATAAGTGTTCCCTAATTATTATTATTCACTCCAACCATTGTGATTTCATAAGCTTTGACTTTATTCCATTATCCTCTAAGGTTATTGTGGATTATCATCTATATTATCCCTTATATTAGGGAATTGATTTTAATAGTTCCTAAACTTCATATAGTTGAAAAACAGGAGTGCGGGTGGTGCATTAGCTAGCATTTTCTTCTCATTATTACATTAACTGTCCAATTAATCATATTTCAATATTCACATGTTTTATTACCTATATTTCAAAAAATTTAACATTCCTCAGAGTTCCATTAAATCAATCCCCTTAATGATTATTCCCATATTCCTAGCACACATATGTTTGGATTTTTTTTCCACTATTTGAATTTTCATGAGACTCAACCTTCATTTTGTTATCAAAACCAGAGGAATGGTGGGAATATCATATTTCCATTTCTACCTTTAGTTCACATCAAGCAACTTCTATATGTATAATAATGTTTCTTATAGCCATGGGATTTCAAAGACATGGTTTTAACCACCCAAATAATAAATTTATTTTTCATTAAGAGATGATGATCCAACCAGAAGAATCACGCGTATGTCTTGTAAAATAGGCATCATTGTTACAAATAGATCATCCTTTTTCATAGAATACTAGGCAAGTAATTTCTAAAAAATGTCCCCTTAAAATATTCCCATTATATAGATTCAATTTCTTCTAATTCCCTTATATTCTTAATAAGAGTCCACCACTAATCTTCTTCACCATCCAACTAATAATCAACCAAAATGACTATTTTATGCTTTGAGAACTGCATAATGGTGAATATATTTTTAGTGGAATTAATCCATTGATAGGATAGAAGTGGATTGGTAAAACCACTAACATATAGTGTATGTTTCTTTGTGAAGGACTTAAAAACAATTTGTATCGTCCTTTGCACTTTTAGAAGTACAACATGATTCATATCATGGGAAATTTATTGGTATTAAAAATAATTTTCATTCCAAAATACCATATAATTTGGTTTCTTATTGTCACAATCATTGCATTGTCATTTCATTCATCATTGAAACGTTTCCTTTGGTTTCCAGCAATTGACTAAAATTGAAACATAGCATGAGAATCCCATATCATTGATGAAAACAACATAATCAAGAAAATTTACTTATATGATTTATAAATCATAACACCTAATCCTTTAATCTATAACACCATAGGCATATATATATATATATACATCCTTAGACATATCCTTATAAATATACATAGGGATATCAATAATGTTTTATCTCCCTAATTCCTAAAGGATTACTAAACCTTTCCTTTGATACCAACTATAGGGACCCAAGACTGATTTACATGGATATTACCACAATTTATATGAATATGCATCACATTACAATAATGCATTCCAGAGGACTATAATATTTTAGTGTATTTGAAAACATGGAATCCAAACCTTCTAACATGGTGAATGAAATTTAATGTCTCAATTAAATATATTCCCCATTAGTAATCCTACTTAAAAACTTTCTTCATATCATGGGGAATGTAAAAATAAAAAGGGGTGATATTAAATGACCAGTTAGGGTAAAAAATGGATATGTAATCATAACTTTTGCATAATGGTATGAGAACATTATATTATCATTACAATATCATAACATATATATCAAATATAATTGCCAATAATAATGTCCTTGTGATTGGATGTTTATAATACATGAATCGTAACGGTGATAAATCATCATATGTTAATCATGAACCATATGATCCTATAATATAAGTGTGAAGACAATATAGTTATAGAAAAACAAATTATTTTTCATGGTTAACGTCCAAGACCATAAACATAGTGGATCAGTACATATCTATTCCCCATAGTGGTTCTGGACACACCTGTTTCCTGTTGTCTATTAGGACACACCTGATTCTGATTTTTGATCAACGGGCACCTATTTTACCTTTTGGATCGGGGAACACATGTTCATCATTGTGGATCATGTTTGTAGACTTATTTCCCAACATTAAATAATTATATATAAATCTTTACCCATTTTATTGGAGGGGCATGTAGGTCCCACCAGTCACAAAATAAAATCCTAAAACATTCATTATAAGATAACCCATAAAAGTGATGGGATTAATAAACATCATGCCATAATCCATGAAAAGAAATGGGTATCATAAATATTTCATAATATCAATACCTATAGAAATAAATAGGTATCATAATCATTTAATAAATGAATAATTCATGAAAATAATAGGGTTTTAAGACCATATAACCCTTGGAAGAAAACATGGTGACAAAAATATCATTTTAGCAAAGCATAACCATTAATAAAGAATAAGAATTGTATTAATGGATCATATCCCCATAAATCCATAAACTATAACAAATTATTTCATATTAGATGATGAAGAATTTGGAATGATCATAGAAACACTTATTAAGTAAAATATCCATTCTATGAAAATCTATTTCTATAAAACCATTTTGAAATCCATTTATAATAAAGAAATCATTACTGTTTCCTTTAAAACATTTCTTGAGGAAAATATCTTTTCCACTATGAAATATAATTTTTAAAACATAACTAATTTTTAAAACCCTTTTCTTTTAAAGTTTCATTGAAAACCTATTAAATAAGACTATAAATAATTTTAATACCTTTTTCTGAAAATAATTTAAAAAAACAAAATCGTGCCTTGAAATAATTTTGAACTAAAATTTTTAGAAAATGGATTTAAAAATTCATAAATAAATAGTGAAATATTTGAAATATTTTATTTTAAAATTATATTTTGAGGTCATATAATGGAAGCATTTTAAATAATTTAAAAGAGTTTTTAAACAGAAAAATGTTTAGAAAACATTTTTTGTTTAAAATAGCTTTAAATTTAATCAATATCTAGAATATTATAGAAAAAATAAATTTAAAAACAACATTTTAAACATAAAAATAAATTTTTAAGGAAATAATTGACATGGAATTTGGTAAGTGCATACATGCTGAACATTCCATTTGCACTTTAAAAGTTTATAAATGTTCCTTAATCAAAAAATGAAAAGAAGATTCATTTTCGAACCATTTCTTAAAATTGTGAAAAATGGTTAAAAATTTATTTTAAACCTCATAGGATAATAGTTAATATTTTATTAAAATATTTTTAGAAAACACGATTTTCAAAGAATATATATATCTGACCAAAATAAAAAAAATTAACTCATTTTTTCATAAAAATATTTTTGTAAATATTTTAACTACCAAAGGGTGGGAAATGGTACTAATACATGAATATATCTTGGATAAACATATGAGAAGATAATTAATTACTCTTCTTGAGATATGGATCATATGAGGTCATCAATGTAAGCATAATTTTAAACAATCCCGACAAATGATGAGATAGTAGAAATAAACTATTATCACATTGGTAACTTTGAAACGTAATTCCCATGAAATAATAACATTACATGAAGCATAAAATATAATTAAAATAAATAGATTCATAATATATCATTTAAAAAGGAGGTATATACACCTCATAGAAATACATTGGTCCATAACATGACATGTATCTCAATAAAGAAAGATTAAGATAACATTATATTACTCGTTTGTTATCTTTTGAACCATAAACCCCCTGAAACATAGATAATAAAATAGATATATATAAATACCAATGGAATTAAGTATAATTGTTATATAATACATTCATTGGAATTATATGCACCACACAAAATAAATGAGTGTTAAACATGGCTTGTATCTCACAGATATAGAATATTAGATGAGAAGGCTCTTAAATTATGTCTGTACTTTCGTCATACACATTCAAACATCCTATATAAAAAATAAAAGTTTATTAAACAAATAAAATAGAACCTTATTATCTTATGTAATACCATATATTATTTTTTATGACTTTATATTGCCTGTTTATTAACAACTCCATGTGAATGTTACATTTTAGGCAATATATGCTTTGTTTTTCAAATATGGTTTTCTTTGTAATTATTTATACTATTACATAGATCATGATTTAATTATTTAATTAAATTTAAAAATTATATAAATATCATATATTTTCAGTATAAATTTATTTAAAATAAATTAAAATATATATATATGAAATGGAATACACCATCATGGAGATGGTAAGTCCTATATAGGCATGAACTTTGTTTCTATTTTATTATTGTATTGAAATAAAAAAAGTAAATGAAATATATAGGTATATATATATATAATGTCATTATAGTTGAATTAATATTCCATATATATCATATAATTTTACTTAATCCATCCTTAAAACATTCCATGTATAGTGTAAATGAATTTCAACTCCTTTTAGAGGTGATAATCAACACTTCCCACAAAAATTATCATATTTATACAAAATGGAAATCATAAAGACATGTGTTATATAATAATTCCAAAAGAATAAATAAATCATAAATATCAAATATATCATATAAAAATTGATTTCCCATTATAATTCTCAACCATGAGAGGTGGTAATTGAAAAATAGACAACATAGTTTCATGAGGTGGTAATTCATCGTACAATAGAATGGTATCTTCCTTACCCATTATATGGATGTGTGTGTAAGTATAGGTAAAACCCATGGAATTAAAACACGCTAGTATATTTATTATTATTATGTTATTATATACAAATGGAATAAGAATAATTGTGTGGCGGAGAATAAAAATTAAACAAATGAAATTAGGGAAGGATGTTACCTCTTATTTGGGTAACTCCTTTTGAATTTAACCAAAGGGCTTCATTGAATAGATCTCATAAAAAATACGGTACTAAGATGAAGGTTGGAATGTTGGTTGGATATTTTTCAGAGTTTTTTCATGAAAAAATTCTTCAGATGTGTGAATAAGGAGAAGGGGTGAATGTCTTTTCACAGTGGAGGAGTTAAATTCTTGTATATGATTGAAAATAGAATTATACCAACATTTATCATGTAATATCTCTCAAATAATGGTCAAAACTGATTAAAGGGAGTATAGGTAGAAATTTCAACATCTATTGGATTTTAGACATGTTTCTCGTACATTTTCTATTTACTGATTATGGTTTTGTCCTTTGTTAAGATAATTTGTCACTTAATAATTGTAATTAATTTTAATCGCTTTCACTAATGATTTTGGTCAAAAAATATTTTGACCATATTAGAAATTATAAATTGTTGTGATTAAAAATAAATAATCCATTTTCCCAAATAATAATCATATAATTGGTAGGTAATAATTTAAAATTAATTTTTAGATGTGTCACGACAACGAGTTTTTGAAGAGAAAATGTTTAAGAGTTTGGGATGTTTTTATATCCAATTTCAATTTTTTTTCCAATGAAATGAATTGGATTAATGTTTTAAAAATTAATATAAATAAAATTTAAAAAAAATTAAAACATAATTTATCAATATAAATAAATTATATGAAAAAGCGTGTTTGAATTAAAATTCAATATTTTTCACTATTATTCAAAGAATGATGTTTTCTAAAAATTCCCAAAAATTCACTCCAATATAATCATGAAATTATGAATTAAAAAATGTTGTTTATTATATCAGATTAATTTCTAAATGTTTTTAAAATTGATTTTATTATTTTTCACATAAGGATATAAAAACCGGTTCATTTAAAAAATATTATTTCCAAACATATAAAGACATTACAAAAAATTATCTTCTTTTCATTGTTATTTATTTATATAAAAAACATTATAAATAATATTTAAAAAGTAGTTATTAATATTGATCTTACAATGTGTATTTTTTATATTATATCTATCTCTTCAAAATAATTTATATAAGAAAATGTTGTTTTATAGAAACTCAAATTCACGTAAAATGTAAGACCAATCAATATTACTTGTAGTACATGATTTTATTGGTGTATCATATAATGAAAACCTAACCTCGTGTATCATTTGTTGATTCCCATATTTATGCATCACACAATTTATCATATAAGTATCCATGTCATGTATATCACATGATGAAAAGATGAAATCATGATTCATGTTCTTGAACCTCGTGATACCAGAGTTTCAGCCCACCTTTTAGACCTAGGACTGATACCACGCACAAATAGAATCTCAAGAACATGAGTCTACTCCCACCGCAACTCCACATTCCAATACTACTATAAGAAACACCATCATATGATTTTACCACATTTGATATAATGTGGAGAGAAAAAGGAATCAGATGTATCATTAAATGAAGAGTAGAAGAACATTGATCATAGATCTGTGCATGAGGTGACCTACACAACAACTCATGATTTATATGGATGATAGCTAGTGTAATTGGATACATCGCAAGACCATGTTAGGATTTCGTTATGTAGATAGTGTGATTGTGAAAATATGTAGCTTGGGGCATTATGAAAATACTCTATATGGACACACAATGCCACGAAGATGGCTTGCATATGGGACTTGAGTACAATGCTTGCAGGCGGTGCCCATCAGCTTGGATATCCCACACATTATGAGCCTAAAGCATGTGAGTCAAAGAGACACACCCTCCTGACCTGGTGGAGGAATGGACTGCAGTTTGAAAATGGTATTTGTATGCTCACTTGGCCATGTGCATGGGTGAATCGTGTCATAATATCTAAAAAAAGTAGTACCTCCAGTCCTAACTGAAAATAGAGCATCATTGGAAGCAAGTTTATGAGATTTTCACCACACCCATATGCAGTAGATGATAAATAGACACTGTAAAAAAATTTAGTTTCAATGACAACCCATGTATGAGAATTATCATTAGTTCCTGAATTAAACTCTAGATATGTATCATGTGACGATGTGAACCCTCTATGAGGACATGCAATTAGGAAATTAAAAATTCACATCGCATGAAGATACCAAAAGCTTTGGTCATCTGAATATTTAGCTTAAAGGGGAATTATTTATAGATATTGGGTGGTGAAAGCTGGTACAATGGATGGTAGATATTTTTTCCATTATCGGCCACCATTTTTAGATGAATCAAGGAAGCATGAAACTTCATGTAGTTTTTTTAATAAATGTTCTGGGAATTTTTTCTAAACAGTGTAGGATAATTTTTAAAAAAAAATATATTCCTTAAAGGTGGAATCATCAATAACGCCATTGGGCATAATCCCAAAGGTGGCATCGATGATGCTGCCTTTCATCCCATGTGTCGCCATTGGACCAGATCAATGACATGGAATAGAAAGATGGGGGGATACCTCCTTTCATCTCCCTATAAATGGGCATCCCCCATTCTCCTCACTTCAATTTTCCCCCATCTCTCCAAAATCCATTACTTCTCTCTCTAAAAAAATTCCTTTTTTGTGTGGTGGAGTTGATGGTCCAAATAAGGTGGTATTTCTAAACATCATTTAGAGGTGTGTTTTTATTTAATTTAATTTTTTTATTTATTTAATTTAATTTCTTCTAGATCTAAATATTTCATTTTTTCTATAGTTAAGTTAGTTATAAATATTTTTTTGTTATGTTGTTTAATTACTTATATATAGTTTTGAATAATAATAATTATTATTAATGATTAAGTATATATTAAGTATAGATTATATATTAAATAACTTAGGATTAAGTATTATGAAATTTTGGTAGCATAATGATTATGTGGTTATCTAAGAAATCAAATCTATGTCTAGATACAAACAAGTGGATGTGGCTCTAACACAGATGTGCCTTGGGGTAAAACATAAAAACACTGATTTTAGCTAAACATGAATGGGAACTAGTGCACGACAACGGGCCTTTTTTTAATCCTAGTTTGACACTCCTGGGGGATATGCTTAAGATGATTCATATTTTCTTGATAAACTACTAAAATACCAATGAATAGAAAAATCAAATCATTATATTTATCAATGATAAAATGATAATTATGATGATATTGAATGAAATGGACAAGTGAAAGACATTAAATAATGAAATTTGTTATTCATAATCAAATAATTTTTAATTAGTTTTAAATATATTATTTATTAAGTAGTTTAGTTAGTTATATATAGTTTAGAAATAATATATAATATTATTAATGATTAATTATTGATTAATTAATTATAACATGGGATTTAAAATGAATAGATATGATTAATTAATTATAATTGACTAATGAATATCATATAAATAATGATTAATGAATAACTTAAAAATGATTAACTAGTGATTATTGAATGATTGATTAGTTAAAACTATACTAAGAAACATTAGTTTCTTCATTTCAGATATAACAGGAGTTTCTAAAATTTTAGTATCATAAAGATTATATAGTTTAGAAATAATAGTTCTTATTAGAAATTAATAATTATATATTAATTACTGAATAACATAGGATTAAAATATGAATACATGTAATAATTAGCTAATAATACTTATCATTGATAAAATGACAATTAGGATTATATAAAATAAAATGCAGAAAAAAAAGAAACTAAATTGAACATAAATGTTTTAAAACATCCAATAAATACTGTCACATTTTTTAATTAAACATGGCTTGGATGAGATGAGTGTGTCTTCTAAAGTGAGGTAAAATCCATTTTAGTTTTATTTGTTAGCTTAATGAAATAATATAAATATATGTACTTAATAAGTTAAGTACGTACTTGGTAGAAGATGTTATTAAGCTATCAAATAAAAATAAGTTGGGTTTAACCTCACTTCAGAAGTTAGGATTATATAATACAAACAATGTTTTCTTGAAAAAAATTTATATGTATTGTATGATGTAAAACATTCATGTTTTTTTTTTATGAATTTGAACCCCATCACAAATATCATCGGTGAAAAAATGATTGTATTACTAGAAACAAAGCAATGTAAATTTGGAAAATTTCAGGCCTTAAGGTTTCCATGCACACACTCCTGTGCAACATGTGCCTCTGTGAATATATCATGGGAAGCATATGTTGACCCAGTGTACTATATGGACACCATAGCTAACTATTATGATGCACCATGGATTCCTATTGAGGAGTTTTTTTAATTCCCAATGCTTGAAGGCCTACTGATATTGATACCATACATCAATCGGTTACGTCCCCATGGGAGAATGAAGGATAGCAGGATACAGAATGAGATAGACTAGCCACAAGAACAACGGTAGGGTTTGAGATGCACCATATGTCATCATGATTGTCATAATCGAAAATTATTCCCTAACATTGTTTTGTTGAGTTCACACACTCATCCAGAATGATTCATTTTCTTCGTTGTGAGATTCTCATATTATAAATTATATGTTGTTGTCTCTTCTTTTTTACCTCAATTTTCTAAACCCAAAAACCCAAAAGCAGAACACTAAAACCAAAAACATCATTCATATAATGTATTCTAAAAATTCTAAATCTGAAACCTTAAAACCAAAACCCTAACCAAGAAATCATAAACATAAACCCTAAAACCATAAAAATTCCAAAAAACCAATACCCAAAACTCAATATCTATAACCCTAACCACGAAATCCTAAATTCTAAAAGATAAACTATGAACCCCAAAACAACTTCCCTTTACCTCAGTTTTCAAAATATTATGTGACTGATATTCAAATAATCTTTTATATAATGAAATAACAGTATCAAATTGTACTATACAAGAATATGTTATAAAATTTTAGTGTAATAAGGATGATATAATCAACCTTTTTGTCAATATTAGTTACACAACCAACAATGGAGGTTAGTACTATTGATTTTGTAACACTAACTAAACATGAATAATGAATTTGTAGGAAATGAACTACGATGTAGGAGGAAGAGTGACAACAACGGTGGTGATGGGACGATTTTATGTCATCACTATCATCGTTTTCACAGTTCCTCCTGTGTCATGGTTCATTTCCCATAAATTCTTTCTTGAAGTTCAGTTAGTGTTACAGAATCACCATTACATGTGACAAAACAGTCATTAAACAAACCATCATGTGGATAGTCATACATAAATTACAAAGAACGCCATTTTGTAATAAAAATCAACATAACAAAGACAAATTGTTTATATATATAAATATGTAAAACCATATCTTAAAAAACACACTTTTCTAGGTAAAATCATATCTTAACAAGATGTTAGTAAAATGCATTGAAAATTATGATGCCATACCCCATCAATTTGGTAAAAATAACTTCATAAAAAATATGAATAAACATGGAATTTCTTGAATTCTACATGTAATAACATTCTTCTTACCATAATGTTATATTTATATTTTATACTTACGACTAATTTCATTAGTTTATATGCAGATGGATGATACCATACTACTC
The DNA here is from genome assembly GCA_963277665.1 of Viscum album. NCBI lineage: Eukaryota > Viridiplantae > Streptophyta > Magnoliopsida > Santalales > Viscaceae > Viscum > Viscum album. The sequence continues at coordinate 2,006,797,127 of OY728148.1, read as the reverse complement.
ACCCAGTAGAATACTCATATTTAGCAGGTTGTGCAAAAGGGTGGTTATGATTGATCAATCAGGGTGATTCGAGCACACTATTTTCATCACAGGGTTACTCCACATGCCATTATACCATACTTTTATAGTGATGGATTCTATGGTATTTTCATATTAGATTTCACATCTTTCGATCATCACATGCTTGATGCCCTTGTGGAGAGGTGGCGACCAGAGACGCACACATTCCACCTGCCTGAGGGAGATATGACCCTCAACCTCTAGGACTTGGCAGTGCTTCTCGGTCTTTCTATCTAGGGGAAAACCATTATTGGACCCACCCATGTATCGTGGCCCAACCTTTCTTAGCATTTTTTAGGAGTTGACATTTTTTCTAACTGTAGGGCTATAGATGGAGCGTCGATATCTATACCTTTGTTGGAGGTGCTGATTCTACATTTACCTGATGATGCCGACGAGCGGACTATCATGTGTTATAATCGTGCATATATATTACAGCTCATGGGAGGGACCATGTGTACCGATCACTCGGGGATTCACATGCACATGATGTATCTACACCTAATAGAGGACTTTGATCAGTCCAGGACGTAAATCTAGGGATCAAATTTCTTGGCATACACATATAAATAATTATTTAGGTTATCCCACAGGGACATCATAGGTCTTGGGGGATATATCATCCTTATACTTATTTGGGCATGGGAGCACATCCATGTATTCGTCACTGAGCTTGCTAGTTCGTCGATTAAGATAGAGGTTCTACATGATGCTCTGTGTGGATGCTGGTATGATCACTCATTTCTATTGGTTTCTAATGATACTAGGAGTTATTGAATTTAGTTGATCATTATTTTCCACTATTGATGTTGTATTTTACAGGTGGTTTCATCGACATAATTTCCACACAGTTATGAGATACCATTTGGGTGTATATTGGCTGTAGTTGCACTATATCTGACCTGAGGAGGTATATATACAAAATCTATCAATGTCTAAAAAATAAAATAATCACATCGTTTTTTTAGTTAGGAGATTTTGTGACAAATTCACATGTCATTTCAGAATTCATGGCTTCCATACTAAACTATTATGGACCAGTTTCCCCCATTCAGCACTGTTGGGCTAGAAGATGCTATGTTTGTTGTTCCCCTCATTCATTTTCATATTATTCAGTGTTAGTATCCTAATGGAGTCATGCACCGGTTTTGATGTTCTCAGTTGATTCCATTACAGCTGAGATAGACAGAGAAACTTCACAGGATGAAGCTAATATGGGGGTAGGATGAGGACTAGCACTGAGTACATGCCCGGTTTCTTGACTGCTAGAGAAGATGTGCAGAGTTTTGTATTTAGGGTGTACCTATGAATCAATTATTTTATTCGGAGAAGGTTGTGTATGAGCCATTATATAGACTCTAGTCTATAATGTATCTTACCCGAAATGACAGAGAGACTCATTGGATTATAAGTAAATAAATTACCATTAGTTTGTTTATTGAACTATTTTATAATTCATTTTGAATCACTTTATAGGATATTCCCTCAGAGAATCTTGTTCACATGAGTGATGAAGATGAAGAGGGGGTCTTTAGCCAGGCAGCTATACATGAAAAAGCGCATAGCTAAGGACATATTATAGTTATCATTCAAAGAGCTTCTTCGAGCATCTAGCCTGGAGAGAGGAGGTTCCTATCCGAGAGGAACATTTGGAAGCAGCAGTAGCTAGTATTGAGGATCCACGATAATGGGGACGTAGATAGTTTTGTTCTACATGTGAGGACTCACATGTTACACAGGCATAAGTCTTCCCTCTAGTAATCTATCCTCATACTAATCAGGATGTTCCTATGATGGCATGGGATTTGTAATCCATAATAGGATATCGATAGTTCTCTCCATCCTGGGGTCCAGATCCATTGCAGCCTTGTTGTCTAGATCCATAACAACCTTGGGGTCTAGATCCATCGTAGCATTGGGGTCCAGATCCATCGCAGCCTTGCGGAATATCTCCATCGCAGGCTTGGATACCCACTACGATGATGGAAGGCCCTTCTACCTCCCTAGTGGGAGAAGGATCAGTAGGGTAGTACGAGATGCAATTGACAACTCCACCAACCTACACAGAGGTGGAGGGTGTAATAGTTTACTTTCCAGTGCCTGAGGATCACCCTCTCAAGGTATTCAGACTCCACAACAAACACGACCAAGACGTCTTATCTGTAGACCACCATGTAGGACAAAATCTCCTCCCCATAGACATAGAAATTGATTGTACATGTTCATTTATCTGTTTCATGTCTATTAAAATGGAGAGACTATTATTACCATCATCCCTTATTATATTTTAATCTAGTATTTCAAATTTTTTTATATTTTAGGAACATATTATATTTGACATCTATCAAAGTCGACTACTTGAAACATATAAATAATTATTAAATTTCCAGTAGATAACATTAAATGATTATAAAATATATAGTATTAAAACAATGTAAATAAAATTTAAAATATAATATAAAAATATAAAGAGTTGTTTAAAATAAATTGTTACATAAATTGAATAATTAGTCGAAAATAAAAGAAGTGTAAGAAAAGTTACTCAGAATTTAGAGCAAAAAGAAGGAATGACAAGGAGGATCCAAGGCCACCTATATGACTTTTAAAGGCTATAAAAAATAAACTAAAAGACCAATATAAATAAAAAAAATTATTTTTGACTACTTATTATATGTCTAATCAATGTTTAATGTTTCTATTATATTTTTATAATAGTTTATATTTTATAGTCTAGAAAATACACGTACATGAAAAATTTTTATGTTTCAAGCGTGTGGATTAGAAAGATAATAAATTATTTTTCTTCAAAATTTTTTAAGAAATTATTTTTTTATTTTAGACTACTTCTTATATTTATTATAAATTTTTAAAATTTAATGTATATTGGTCATAAAGATTTTATTTTATAGGACAACAAATTCATGTACTTGAAACATTTTTAGGTTTCAAATATATGGATTAGAAATCTTATTTATTATTTTTCATCACCATTATTTAAGAAATTATTTTTATTTTTGACTGCATATTATATTTGTAATCACTATTTAAAATTTCATTTATATTGGTCTTATAGTTTATATTTTATAGAATAGAAAACTCACATACTTGAAAACCCTTTAATCTTATTGTAGGTGGATTATAAATCTTATAAATTATGTTTAATCATAATGTTTTAAGAAATTATTTTTTATTTTAGACTAATTATTAAATATTTAATCAATTTTTAAATTTTCATTTAAATTTTTCTTACAATTTATACTTCATATGCCAGTAAAGTCACGTATCTGAAACATTTTTAAGCTCCAAGTTGGTGGATAAGAAAAGTTATAACATTTTTTTCATCAATTTGTTTTAATAAATTATTTTTATTTTAGAATACTTATTATATTTTAAATCAATGATTAAAATTTCATTTATATTGGTCTTATATTTTATATTTTATAAGAATACAATGTCATAAACTTAAAACATTTTTTTCTTTTATGTAGGTGCATTAGAAAGCTTATAAATTATTTTTCATCAACATTTTTTATGAAATTATTTTAATTTTCAGCTACTTCTTATATTTTTAATCAATTTTTAAAATTTCATTTATATTGGTCTTATAGTTTATATTTTATAGGCAACCAAATTCATGTACTTGAAACATTTTTGTGTTTCAGGTAGGTGGATTTAAAAGCTCATAAATTATTTTTCATCAACTTTTTTTAAGCAATGGGTTTTTAATTTAGACTACTTTTAAAATTTTTAATCAATTTTTAAAATTTCATTTATATTGATAACATAGTTTATATTTTATAGGCTAGAAAAATCACGTACTTGAAACATTTTTACATTTTAAGTTGGTGGATTGGTAATCTTATAAATTATTCTTCATCAACATTTATTTATACATTCTTTTTATTTTTTGACTACTTCTTATATGTTTAATGCATGTTTTAATTTTTATTTACATTGGTCATAAACATTATATTTTATAGGCTATAAAAATCACATACTTGAATAAGAGATAAATTATACTAAAATATTTTGTTTTGTGTTTATATATATATATATATAACTACATAATAATAACAAAACATTAAAATATTAAATATATAAAAAGAATAATTAAAATAGAAAACAAAATTAGGTAAAAGGAGGAATCAGCGATGCTACCTTTAAGGAATATTGTAAAAATATTATCCTATTATTTTTATAAAAAAATATTTCCAGAAAACATATTAAAAATCTCATACTTCATCTATAAATACTGATGAGAGATTGACATTTGGGTGCCACTTCCACTCTCAAAGGATAGAAGTATTGGTTCCTCCAAAAAATGTGTCGTGAGCCTGTATAATGGTTGTGCAAGGTGGATTATGATGGAAGTAATTCATGTATACATTACCATATAGGGTTGATATACCACCATCCTTCTTCATGAATTCTTTCATGTGAAGAGACGAGCCATCATGTAACCTATCATGGGAAAGGACGTAGCACAGTGATTTTTTAATAGGTATTTTGGAATTTTTTTAAAATCATAAGTTATTTTTTTTAAAAAATATGCCTTAAATGTGGAATCAACGATGCCTCCATTTCCATAAAACAATTTTTTCCAATTTTAATTATTCATTTTTATATAATTATAATTATAATGTTTTATTATTATTTTATGTTAATATATATATATAACAAAAAACATTAGCAAAATTTATCTCTTATTCAATTATGTGAATTTTTTAGCCCATAATATATAAATTATATGACCAATATAAATAAAAATTAAAACATTGTTTAAACATATAAGAAGTGGTCGATAATAAAAAATAATTTATTAAAAATATGTTGATGAGAAAAAATTATAAGATCTCTAATCCACCAACTTGAAACATAAAAATGTTTCCAATACATGACTTTTCTAGCCTATAAAATATAAACTATAAGACCAATATAAAGTAAATTTTACAAATTTATTAAACATAGAATAAGTAGACGAAAATTAAAATAATTTATTAAAAAAATGTTGATGAAAAATAATTTATAAAATATCTAATACACCTACATGAAGTTTAAAATGATTCAAGTATGGGACTTTTCTAGCCTATAAAATATAAATTATACGACCAATATATATGAAAATTTAATCATTGATTAATCATATAATAATTACTCTAAAATAAAAAATAATTTCATAAATAATTTTGATGAAAAATAATTTATAAACATTATTATCCCCATACATGAAACGCAAAAATATTTCAAGTACATGAATTTTCTTTCCAATAAAATATAAACTATAAGGCCAATATATACATAAAATTTTGAACACCAATTAACTTATAAGAAGTAGTCAAAGATAAAAATAATTTCTTAAAAAATGTTGACGACAAATAATTTATAAGCTTTCTAATCCACGAACATGAAGATTAAAATTCCTTCAAGTATGTGAAATTTCTATAAAAAACCTATAAGGCCAATATAGATGAAACTTTATTCATTTATTAAACATATCAAAATTAGTCTAAACTAAAAAATAATTTTTTAAAAAATTTTGATGAAAAATATTTTATAAGATTTCTATTCCACCTACTTGAATCTTAAAAATGTTTCAAGTACGTGACTCTTCTAGCGTATAAAATATAAACTATAATACCAATATAAAAGAAATTTTGAACACTGATTAAACATATAAGAATTAGTCGAAAATAAAAATAGTTACTTAAAAATGTTTGTGAAAAATAATTAATAATATTTCTAATACAACTACCTGAATCTTAAAAATTATTCATGTATGTGAATTTAGTGGACAATAAAATAAAAAAATAAGACGAATATAATTGAAATTTTAAACATTAATTAAACATATAATAAGTAGTATAAAATAAGATATAATTTCTTAAAACAATTTGATGAAAAATAATCTATAATATTTCTAATCCACATACTTGAAACATAATAATTTTTCAAGTACGTGAGTTTTCTTTCCTATAAAATATAAACTATAAGACCAATATAAAAGAAATTTTAAAAATTGATTAAACATATAAGAAGTAGTCAAAAATATTTTTTTATTTTTATGGGTCTTATAGTTTATATTTTATAGGAATTAAAATTCATGTAGGTGGATTTGGATCCTCCTCGACATTCCATCATTTCACTCTCACATTCAAGTAACTTTTCTTACACTCTTTTAATTTTCAATTATTTATATTATTTATAAAACTCTTTATTTATCAAAAACTTTTTATAAGTTTAGACTATCTATTAAATTTTATTTACATTTTTTTATAAAATATATTATATAATCTTTTAAAGTTGTATATTTTAAATTTAATAATTTTTCAAATGTTTTAAGTAGTTGACTTTGAAAACTGTCAAATATAAACTGTGCCTAAAATATAAATGAAAACAAAAATACTGGATAAACATATAATAAGTGTTGATATTAATAATAGTATCTCCATATAAATATATATAAAACATATAAAAGAATATGTATAATCAATTTCTTTGTCTTTGCAGAGGAGATTTCGTCCCACATGGTGGTCTGTGAATAGGACATCTACATCAGGTTTATTATGGAGTGAAAGTACCTAGATGGGGATGATCCTTGGGCACTGGAATGTCGACTATCGCATCCTCCACCTATGTTTTAGTGATTGGAGTTACCAACTACATCTCGTGATGCCCTCCTGATCCTTCTCCCACTAGGGTAGTAGAAGGACCTTCAATTATTGTAGTGGGGAAACAAGCCTACGATGGAGCAATACCCTAAGGTTGCAATGGATCTAGACCGGAAGCATGTGATTGATCTAGACCTTAAGGTTGTGATGAATATGGACCCCAAGGATGTGAAGGATCAGGAACCGTATATGGATAGAACTATTGATATCCTATCTAGAAAGATGGATCTCATGCCACCTGAGGCACATCCTGAATTTGCTGAGGCTAAACGACTAGAGGGCTGACCTCTGGCTATGGAATAGGTGAGGTCTCAAGTGTAGCATGATGTTGTCTATGTCCCTATATTAGTCGCTCCTCATCACTAGAAGCTACTATAGGATGTTCCTTTGGGGTATTAACCTCTTTTCTCTAGTTTGGATGCTCGAAGATGCTCTTAGAAAGTGCAGGCTAAGATAACCTCAGCTCTAGGGCTTCGACATGGACGGATTCCTGAATAAAGACCCCTTCCTCCTCTTCATCACTCGTGCGAACAAGATGATCTGAGTGACTTCCCTATAAATATATTCAAAATTAATTAGAAAATATTCCAATAAAAAACTAATTGAAAAATAATGACTTACAATCCTATGCATCTCTCTACTATCTTGGGTGAGATATAATATAGAATTCAGTCTATACCATGGATCATACTCAACCTCCTCCAAATGAAAGGATTTATTCGTATGTACAACCTAAAAATGCGACTCTGAAAATCTGCACCAGTAGTCGATAAAGGGTGCATGTACTCATTGGCAGCCCTCATTCTACCTCCATGTCAGCTTCAACCAATGAAGATGCTCTATCTGTCTCAGCGGCAATGGAATCAGCTGAGTATAACCAAACTGGTGCAAGACTCTATAATGTTACTACCACTCCATAATATGGAAGTGAATGAGGGGCACTACATCCATATCATCCTCAATCCCAAAAATTATGTATGGTGGAAACTAGTCCAAAATAATCCATTATTGAAGCCATGAAATCTAAAATGACATGTGACCTTTGTCAAAGAATCCCATAAATAAAAACCAAAATTGATGCAATTATTAAATTTGTGATAAAGTGATTGATTTTTTATACATACCTGATCAGGTAATAGATAGTCTAACTAGAGACGATATACGCCCAAATAGTGTCTCGAAATGGTGGGGAAATTGTTTCACAGACACCACCTATAAAATACAACATCGATAGTGAAAAATAATGATAAATTAAAGTCAATAACTCTTGGTATAATTAGAAACCAATAGAAATGAGTGATCATAATAGTTTCTATGTGAAGCATCATGCAACACCTCCATCTCGATCGGTGGACCAACAAGCTTAGGGTGAAATGTAGGGATGATCTCTCATTCCCACATCTGTATAAGGATTATGCATCCCTTGAGACCTGTGTGGTCCCTATGGGATATCCTATATAATTATCTTTACGTGTAATCCAATCATGATAATCCCCATATATATGTTCTATCCCAATCAAATTCCTCTAGTATGTCTGGATAAATTTTGTTCACATGCATCCCCGAGTGATCAGTACACATGGTCCCTCCAATTAGCTGTAATATATATTGATTGAAAAAACTCATGACATTCATCATGTCAGAATCATCATGTAAATGTGGAATATGCACCTCCAACCAAGGAATAGATATTGACACTCCATCTGTATACCTATTGTCCGACAAAATGACAACACTTATCAAGTACTGATCATGGTCGGGCCAAGATGCACGAGTGGTTCCAATAACAGGTCTCCCCTAGATTGAATGACTGAGAAGCAGTACCACATCCAAGAGGTTTATCGTCATCTCTCCCTTAGGTATGTGGAATGTGTGTGTATCTAGTGTCCAGCTCTCTACATGGATAGTAAGTAGGTGATGATCAAAAAATGTGAAATTTGATATGGTAATGCCATATAAGCCATCACAATGCAAGTATGGTCTAATGGATTATGGAGGCTCCCTGTGATGAAAATGGTGTGCTCGACACATCCTGATTGATCGATCTACACCACCCTCTAGAACGAACAAGGAAACATGGGTGTCCTCCTGAGTGAGTATTATGGTATCATCCAACTACATATAAAAAAAAGAAATCAGTCATAATTGTAAAATGTAAATATAATGTTATGGTCTGCAAAATATTATGACATGTAGAATGCAAGACATCCTAAGTTTATTCATGTTATTTTATGAAGTTTTTTTACTGAACGAATGTGAAATGATTTCATGTTTTTTAAATAATATTACAAACATGTTGTTAAGATATTCTTTTACCTATAAATGTGTGTTTCTTAATACATGGTTTTATATATTTATATATATAAACAATTTATAATTGATATGTATATGTTTATTATAAAATGATGGTATTTGTAATTTATGTATGACTTTCTACATGATGGTATGTTTCATAATTAATTCGGCACTTGTATATGTGATTATATAATAGTAACTAAACTTCTAGAATGAATTTGTGGGAAATGAACCGTGATGAAGGGGAAATAGTGACAATGATGATGATGATGTAAACTCATTCCATCACTATTATCATTGTCACTATTCCTCCTATATAGTGTAACATTTCCCACAAATTCTTTCTTGATGTTCAGTTAGTGTTACAGAATCAGTTATACTAACCTCTATTGTTGGTTGTGAAACTAATATTGAAAAATATTGTAGATCATATAATCTTTATTATACTGAAATTTTATAACATCTTCTAGTATAGGAATATATGATACAATTGTTTTGTTATATAAATGTTTATTAGAATTTCATTGTAATAATTTTTTGAAAATTGATGTAAAGGTAATATGTTTTTCGGCTTATAGTTTATCTTTTAGGTTTTAGGATTTAGAGATTAGGGTTTCAGATATTGAGTTTTGGGTCTAGTTTATTTGTTTTTTTCTATGTATTTAGGGTTTAGTTGTATGGTTTTAGGGTTATGATTTAGGTTTTGTTGTTTCAGATTTAGAATTTTGATATTACAGAATAAGGATGACATATTTGTGTTTTTCTTTCTGCTTTTGGGTTCTCATGTTTAGAAAACCAAGGTAAAAAATAAGATATAACAATATATAATTTAAAATATGATAATCTCACAATGAAGACAATACATCATTGCAGCTGAGAGTGTGAACTCGAACTATCAATGCTGGGAACCATTTCTGGTTATGACCTTTTTGATGACATTTTCTACATCTCAAACTCTGCCCTTGTTCATGAGGCTAGTCAATATCATTCTATATCCAACTAGCCTTCGATATCTCATGGGGATGAAACTAATTGACGTTAGGTATCACTATCAGATGGCCTTTAGAAATTGGGAAGTAACGAAACTCCCTAAAAACATCCATTGTGCAACATAACAATTAGAAATGGTGTCTATATGGTACATTGGATCAACAAATTCTTCCCATGATATCTTCACAGAGGCACAGGCTGTGATGGTGTGTTTGCATGGAAACCAGAAGGCCATAATGTTTCCACATTGGCATTGCCTTATTTCATGTAACATCACCATTTTTTCAACCATTCTATTTGTGATGGGTTCTGAATTCTCTTGAAATTCATATTTAGAGTCTTCTCATCGAAAATGGAAGTCATGATGACCAAAAGCATCCCCAATATTCTTTTCAATCTCTAGTTGGAATTTACTTCTGTAACTTATCTCTTTCTAGATTGTGTCTGATACTAGTTTTCCTCTATCAAAAATGCAATTCATGCAACAATATAATGTCACAAAAATATGGGATGTTATAGGTAGATTTTGAATCCCTTTGAAGAAACCATTGATGTACTCTATGATGTTTATTGTCATGTGTTTGTACCTCTTCCCCCATCATATTCCAATGTCCATTTTTCTTTTGGAATCTACATCATATAATCATAAAAATCTTGATTAGCCTAGAGGATTTGTTTGAAACATTCTACCAACCACTATTGATCTGACTCATATGCTATATAGAGTAGATGATGTTTTACATAATTTGATTTTATCATTACATTGAAATAGTATAAAATAAAAAATACAATGTGTACCAAGCCTCATGATTTCCTTCTTCATCGGTTCATTGTCAAATTATTTATGCATGTATCAAGTAATGTTTCTAATGTAGAACTGATGACATGAATTATGGTATCTCTATGTATTAGTATCTGCATTTATTGCCTCATTAATTTTCAGATTCCAATTAGATATCAAAAAACACCCTGAATGATGGGGAAATGGTTGCTGATACATGGAAAAACCCAACTCCAATATTCATTGTTTTCATTCTCTGCAATGGAAAAGGAAAGCAGAATAGGTGAACAGTTTTCATCATTCATTTTCTATATCAAAAATACACCCTTGTATTTCCATTATAGAAAGATTCATTCAATCTGAATAATTTTTTTTCTGAAACGAAATTTCGAGATACAGGGGAGGAATAACCTGAATAATTGATGAAATTGAACTTGAGTTGGATCAAGATAGTAATCGTGAGAAACACTTTAGTTTGTATGATTTTAAAATAAAACATGTTTATGATGCCTCAATATGGCTAGAAATTGCAGCAACACCCTATATGAATCATCCCAATCACCATAGACCTTTATAATTACCTTCTATTTCACCATCCATGCAATATTATAGGAAATATTATACACAAATGTTTGTTTTATCCTCTCTTGCACAAGGTCTATCGGAACATATTGGTGTGTAATCATGATCTCAACAACCTTGGATAACATAAATTTTACATCTAATGAGGTATGATATTGTTTCAGGCTTGGACGAATGCAAGTACAAGCTTCCTTAATCCTCATAATTCTACAACCTCGAAATGAAATGTTCAGAATCTCCCCCATGGGAAATCTACAATCATCCCCATTATTCTCACAACATGTGAGATATTTAATACAGCATGATTCGTGATCTATGTAGCTTTAGTTCCTCTCAATTTTAAATATCTTTATCATGATTTTTAATGAATCTTTACATGGAAAATTCCTTCCAACGTATATGGTTTTTTTCCAACTGACTAAATCTATCTGGTAAAATTTTGGGTAACTCAGTCATTAGTGAGAGAACATTATTATTGAATTAAATAACTCGTGTCATTACTTCTGAGCATGATTAAAGGATTGGTGGATGATTTATTGTAGGTCAAAATTGACGTACAACTAATTCATTTCTCAAAACCTCCTCCCTAACTTCCATTGTTCCCACATCATTAGCACTATTGTCACCATCTATTCCATTATTTTGATACTCTTCATCGAAAGTCATATTGACATGTATATCCCATAGTTCATCTAGGTTTTTCTCTTCTACATCATTTGTATTAGGCTCAATATCATGGGTCATACTATCTTCAAAAACTTTTGTAATTCTACATCTTCATACAACTAGATGTTATTGTTGTGCAGTAGAAACATCAACATATAACTCCATCAGGGTACCATATGATTTTTGAGAAAATAAAGTAATTTCTTGGTCCCACATGGAATTTTCATCCAATGGACAATCTAGATGCCACTGGTTTTCCTGGAATGGAAATTTTTATAGCTTAAAAACATGATCTCTTGATCGAGTTTTAGATTTAAGGAATAATGAATTTTGTCTTGAAGGTCACTTATAATTACACAATAAGTTGTACTAACCACTGTTATTGGTTGTGTACTGTATAAATCCTTTTTCTCATTTTTAATAACCTCCATATAGTAGTACACATAGGCCAACATGACTCTCTGCATAAAAAGGGTTTCTTTGATCAAAATTATCATAGTGTGTCAAATACTAACAACGGTGGTTGACCATATAATATTTATTAGAATTTAATTTTAGAATGAATTTTTATACCCTTAAATATACTAGTAATGATTGATTATAAAATTTTTTATTAGAATTTAATTCGTTTAATGTTTTGGAAAATGAGGTAAAAAGAATAGGAAACATGAAATTAACTCTAGCTAATCATTGAATTTTATAAAGCATTCATGTGTTATTTTATTTGATTGTTCTTCTTCATTTCAAATTATATGATCATAAGTATTATTATATAATAAATATATGGATTCATTTTTTAATCCTATATTATTTATTAATTAATCTATAATTAGTGATTTTTAATAATAACTGTTATTTACAAACTATAAAATCTTTATGATACTAATATTTTAAAACAATTTTTTATATCCTAAACTATGTTACTAATGTTTCTTAGTGAAGTTATTACTAAGTTAATAAATATTTAGTCACTAGTTAAGCACTAAAAATTTAATCATCAGTTAATAATTAGTTAATCACTCCTCAATAAATCTATAATTGACAATAAAAACACATAATATAACACATGAATGTTTTACAACATATAATAAATACCATCATTTTCCAACAAAACATGGGTTGGATGATATGAGCCTAACTTTGGAAGTGAGGTAAAACCAAAATGATTTTTATTTGATATCTTAATAACATCTTCTACAAGTTCATACTTAACTTATTAAGTACATATCATAAGATTATGTCATTAAGCTACCAAATAAAATAATATTGGATTTTACCTCACTTCTAAAGTCATGATCATCTCATCCCAACCATTTTTTATTATAAATGTCAGGGTATTTCTTGTATGTTGTATAACATTCATGTGTAATTTAATGTCTTTGTTCTTCTCAATTTTATTTTATATAATCATAATTTTCATTTTATTAATGATATGTTTCATTATCTAATAATTTCATATAATCATATTTTAATCCTATGTTATTCACTAATTAATCTACAATTAATCATTACTTATAAAAACTATTATTTCTAAACTTTACAATCTTTATGATACTAAAATTTTTGGACATTTTATTATATTGAAAACAATGATACTAATGTTTCATAGTATATTTTTTATCTAATAAATCATTCATAAATCACTATGTACACATTATTATGTTATTCATTAATTATTTATTTGTTCTTTAATCATTAATCCTTTGATATTTATTTGTTAATTATAATTAAATAATCATCTGAATTCATTTTTAATCATAATTTATCATTAATTAATCTATGATTAATCATTACTAATAATAATAATTATTTCTAAACTCTGTATAACTAATAAATCTACTTAATAAACAACACCATGAAAAGTGACTAATAAGAATTCAATTAATTATAATAACATTCATTCTTTAATGCCTTTTCCTTGTTGATTTCATTCTATACCATCATAATTATAATTTTATCATTGATAAGTATACTGATTTGATTTTTTTTCATTGGTATTTCTATATTTTATAAATATAATATGAATCATCTTAAGAATACCCCCTAAGATTTTCAAACCAAGAGTGAAATAGGGCCCATTGTTGTGCAACTGTTCCAATTGGAGTCTAGCTCAAAGCGGTCTTTTCGGGTTTTACCTCTAGTTACATATCTGCTAGAGCCACATATACTTGTTTGTATCCTGATAGGGATTTCATTTTCTATATAACCACATAATCTTTATGCTACCCAAATTTCACAATACTTATTCTGAAGTTATTCTATAATTATTCTATACATAATCTATACTTAATCATTAATAATAATTATTATTATTCAAAATTATATATAACTAATTAAACAACCTAATAAACAATATATTTAGAACAAAATAAAATGCATAAAAATGAAATATTTAGAAATAAAAAGAATTCAACGAAAAGAACTCTAATTTGAATCTAACAAATAACTCTAAATGATGCTTCATAAAAAAACTGCCTTCTTTTGGACCACCAACTCCACTACATGGAAAAGGAATTTTTTAGATAGAGAAGCAGTGGATTTAAGGGGTATGGGGGAAAATTGAAGTGTGGAGAAGGTGGGATACCCTTTCATAGGGAGTTTGAGGGAAAGGAGACATCTCCCCCCCCCCCCCCCCGCTTTCTTTTCCATGTCATCGATCCGGGCCAAAGGTGGCATGGGGGATGGAATACGAAATCATTGATACCACCTTTAAGGCATATTTTAAAAAAATAACATATGATGTTTTAATTTTTTTTAGAAAACCTATTAAAAAACTCAATTATAACCACTTATCCTATGTTACAATGGTTTGGGATACCATGTGGTCTTTATAAAAACGCACAGATAAGACTATAAGCGCACATGATTTTTCAAGAGAGAATGTAAAAGACCACATATCACCTTCCTACCTTTTCCCAAACGAATGTTTAATTAATACATACGTGGTTATGCGAAGAATTGTGTATGTTGGCTTCGTGCTTGGATTTGATCAAGTACTAAAGAATTTACTTTATTTGCTTCAAAATATGAGCATGAAATCATATTAAACACCTGAAGCATCATTCCAATATGATGAAATTCCACACCGCACACATTCAATATTATTTTTCACATCAAGAGCATCATCTCACACATCATATTACCACCTAAAGAGAAATCAATGTTTGTGATTCATCATAATGAGAAGTGGAGTTTTCACGAATCTCTACCTCCTGAGAAACATTATAGGATCACATGATGATTTGGACGTCATATGTAGCCCTAGGGAAAACCTTTGACCATGAAACACATTCATGTAGTTTGGGTTATTTTACATCCCTAAAAAATCCTGAAGAACATACCATGAACCCTTTTCCATGCTGCCATGACATGAAAACCCCATGGGTTATGCTATTTAATTATAAATTTATGACCACATGAAATATCGATGGTGGAAAAATTGACTATCCATAACAATGTCTGCACGCTATCATGACATCCACCAATGAGAAAGTATAGCATCAAATTCATGCTAAGAAACTGTTCCTAACAATACCTATAATCCATCTAAAAAACAATCACTAATCAAGTGACACACCATAGGAAAACATGACTACTTACAAAAAAATTCCTACACGCCATCGCTAGATCCCATATTTATCATGTGATTAACTCACATATAATCCAAGGTTGAAGGCCACAAAAACTACTTTGAAAATAGGGTGGAAAATACCTAATAGGATAGTGTATTCTAATTATGGAAAGGATCATGAGACACATCCCCAAAGGGAATGATGATTTTCCTTGAAAATATTCCACAAAAATTTAGAACTCCAAAAAACATTTTAATATAAAATAGAGGTGATAAAAGGGGGAGGGGTAGAGAATCATGAAGTTGTTGAACATAATTTGATGGTCCCCATGTGATCTTCAAGACATCGCAATACCCAATGTAACAGCCCGAAATTTTATGAAAAATATTCTTTTTAATTTTATTAATGTCTTGTGTTGTATGCTACACCAAAAGGATCTTGCACAACACGCATCTTTGACTTTCCTTGCATTACACGCAATCGCAACCTTCCTCGATAGCGTGTGTAGTATGCAATACTCAGTTTCACGAAACAACGATATGCTATTAAAATATTATTAAAACTAGCCGTTATGAATAGTAATAACCACTTTTTAAAGTTTAGAATTTTTTGCTCTCAAAATGGACTTCATTTTTGGATTCGGAGTGTCGAATTTAGCCTAAGGTGAAATTTTGGTACTTTTCGGATAACTTTCATATTCTGATGAATAGTGAAAATTACTAAATTATAATTAAAAACAACTTTTTTAATCGAAATAATTAATAGTTATAAATTATTAATTTGAGTGGTTTTAAAGTATATTTAGAATATATTTTTACAATTTAATACAATTTTGGTCATTAAATGTAATTTCACATTTAAACCAGACATAATCAAGTGTCAATCTTTTGATGGATATTGTTTCTTAAAAACACGCTATTTGTATTAACAGCGGGATTTAATTATAAAATTAATTAATTCAACTTCTATGTTATGAATTTGGTAAAATAGAATTCATTTTTAAATTCGGAATATGAAATATAGCTTAGGATGAAATTTTGTCATTTTTCTAAAAAACATCAATTTTTGATGAATAGTGAAACTACTAAGTGGTAGTTAAAAACTGAATTTTTCATAAAACATAATTTTACCGCTTCTGTGAATGGAATTTCAAAAATCCGAGAGACACGGTTGATGTCTGTAAGTAAAATGTGGTTCAATGATATGAAAATAATTTTTGGTGAATAGTAACTTTTTACTTTTATTTACCACGGTTAAAAGTAAATAGGGTAATTAAGGGTAAGAATGATATTGATATTACCCTAACACATGTCCTAATTCTATTGGACAAGTGTATATAGACCAAAAATAAACATAAGTGTAAAATATTATCATTTAGGCCCACTTGGATTAGACTAGGACATTTATTATTATTTAATTCAAAGAAGAGTTAAAAGAGTTAAAATCAAAGTATATTTACTAAAACATTTTTAATATCGGGTTTTACATAAGATAAATTCGATTGTAAATATTAATTAGAAAGCTAAAAATATTTCCTAAATTATGGTAGTTTATTTGTAATTTTTAGACATCAAATAATGTAATTTATTTATGACACAACGATGATGCAGTAATTATCTTATTAATGAAATATTGACATAATTGATGTTATAAACACCAAAATAAATGTAATTTGAGACTTTTTATGAATTAAACTAATTTTCTAGGTTACTATGATATATTAGTGTTGATTTAATCAACTTGGTTCTAACATATAATTCTGTTATGACTTTCACAAAAATCATAAATCAAATAGTGTCAAAATTGACACAAAATAGTTTTTAAATAAAATATTATATTATTAATTGTTATTTTATTCCTAAAAATCTAAGGTTCAGCCAAATGACTTAGATAAGGATATATATATTAATAATAAATAATTTGGGGTTCGTTTGGCATGTTATAGTAAGTGTATTAACCATATAATGTAAGAAAACAAAAAGACACGGTAAAAGTTAAATTATTTAACTTAGAGTTATATCTAATTGATAAGCTTAAAATAATACCCTAAACTTGTCTAAATCCTATTGGATGATAGGATTTCGACCCATCCCCACTTTAGCTTCGAAATAAGACCCTTTGGAACCATTATAAACCGATTTTGACTTTAATATAAAATAATATTTTGAGATATTCCTAAGGTG
The DNA here is from genome assembly GCA_963277665.1 of Viscum album. Lineage (NCBI taxonomy): Eukaryota > Viridiplantae > Streptophyta > Magnoliopsida > Santalales > Viscaceae > Viscum > Viscum album. The sequence goes on along the minus strand of OY728148.1, from coordinate 2,006,779,330 downwards.
CCCCTCTCCTCCCTTATAAAAGGGCACCTCCTCCCCCTCCTCCTCACACCAATTTGAGCACTCAAGCTCGGCCAACCCCTGCCAAAATACCTTCTCCACTTCCCTAGTATCATCATAGAGGTCCTGGTATTCTTCAAAGACCATCCATAGTTCTTTAAGTGGAGGCTAAGAAAAGGCACGTCAAAAAGAGGAGGTTCGGACACTCACAAAGCAAGTCGGACCTAAGGTAAGGGAAATATCACAATCTCATTTTTATCCGAGATTGTTTATTCGTAAGTATTTACTGGGGTGTATTTTATCATCCACATCCATGTTTCATCAATATGTGATATTATTTTCATCCACCTACAATTGTTTAAATTCAATTTTACCCTTCGGTGAGTTTTTAGTAAAAGATATTAATGGAATCTTTTGTCATTTTTCGTACGAAGTATTTTTTTGACTTTTCTGACAAAAGTATGAGAAGAATGTTCTTTTTAACTTATATGGCATGAATGGATTTTTGAAACATTATTTCCAAGAAGATTACTTTACAAGCTTTGAAGTTTATTTTTAATCAACTTCTTTTAGTTTAAAGTTGTATGACATGTTAAGAAAGGAAAAATGTTTTTGAAGAAGAAAGGATATTTTCCTCAAGAATGGAGTTCAAGTGTTTTATCAAAATTATTTTCCATCTAAGATAATAAAGGGTTCTATTTTTATCCCTATTATTACATTGATTTGATTATGTTTTGCGGGAATTATTTTTATGAATTCATTTACCTTATATGATTTGTTTTATGATGTCATGATGTTTCAAGAATCCCATTTCTGTTACATGTGTTATGAGATGATGTATGATTTATGATTATGTGGCACACATAAGAAAGGATTCATTATAAGATGTGTGGGACCTATATCTCCCTCCAATGCATTGGGTAAAGATTTTATATCTCATGAGATAGACATGGCTGGAATGGTAGGTTATACCGGTTCAGTGAAACAGGACTGAAACGAGGGTGACTCGATTCAGAAAGGGACTTTGTCCACTAAGATAGTCTTGGAAATGAGTCATGACTAACAAAAAATGATTCTCTATGATTATGCGTGTATGCCACAAAGTTTCATGTTTTAAGTTATGCTTATTGGGATTTCATTTCACTGCTATGATTTATCCCATGTTATGAAATTATGCTCTCTTTTGCAGGTTAAGATTTCCAAAAGTTATGTTCTTATGAATATGATGTGATTGATTTTATTTTGTTTACCCTTACTGAGCATTTGAGCTCACCCTTTTATGTTTTCTTTTCCCCAGGATATAAAGAATGGTTTTAGGTAAAAAAAGAAGGGAAGATCTTTATGGGAGATATTGAGGATCTTTCACCACGATTAGAAGATTACGTTCCGAGTTTCCAAAGACACAAAACTATTACGGTCCTTGTGTGTGTGTTTTTGTTATGTACTAAGTATTCCGCAAAAGTAATGTAATGTCCATGTACGATAAGTTTCGAGTCACTACAGTTGGTATCAGAGGAAAGGTTTAGTCAACCTTTGGAAACTAGGACGCGAAAACATTAGTGAGATCCCTAGAGATATTTCTAAGGTATGTCTAGGGATGTCCCTAAGGTTAAGTATACGTATAGGTTATAGTACTAGAATTATGCTAACGATCATAGAATTTAACCTAAGATGTTAGATATTAAGGGTACTCCCCCTTTACTATGTTGTTTTCCTTAGCATTATTTTTCCTCTCTCCCTATTCTTTTTGGGTTTTAGAAAATGGCTGGAAACAAGATGAATCACGATAATGGAGGATATGATGGACAATGGAATGATATTCTTTATGAGCAACCAAATGAAATGGGATTTGGAAGTCCAAACATCATTATTATTCCGAATCAACAATCTCATAATATGATCAATAAAGTAAATTTTGGTACGTTTCCTGACTCGGCTAATAAGAGAAAGATGGAGTTTCATGATGATCATAGAGGAAAGAATGTTCAATTTCCCCTATGTAAATCATGTGGGAAGAGGCATCAAGGAGAATGTTTCAAGGGAACTGGAAGATGGTTTGGGTGTGGAAAATAAGGACACAAAGCAAGTAAGTGCAAAGGAAAAGGTTCAGTTAACACCATGGATGAGGATAATGGTATTGCTACGACATCAAAAATGGTTAAGTGTTTTAAATGTGGAATGTATGGGCATTATTCAAACCAATGCCCTAAGGGAAAGACTCATGAAGAGAATCAGTATGGTCGTATGGGTAGTATTTATGTGGATGATGATGAAGAGACTACAAATGATATGTGAGATGAAAGAATTGTTGAATCTCGGTTAATGGTTTAAGAATGTAGTGAAATGATTACATGTTTATCATGTGTAATGTTGTATATGAAATCTCATGGTACTATGGAATAAAGAGACGTCTAAGGATTGTTACATTGTTGACTTTCCTTGAGTTTTAAAAGTATTTTATTAATGTTACCAGTATCCATTAAAGGTTATTCAGATATTTTTGGAATGTAGATGATATGCATATAATGAAGGGATAAGGAGAAAATTAAATGTTTAACAGTATTCATGAGCTCATGATTGTTATAAGGACTAAGTGATATCATGGTTTGAGTATATAGAATTTTGAGGATTTTGGTATGTGGAAAGTGTTAACATTTAACTTCATTCATGTTTTCACTAAGGTATTCAAGAGAATACATGATTAAGGACTTTGAATGTTTGGAATGTGACCAACAAAACATATCTTATGATATATGGGGATCGACGATGGTGTTAAATCTCTGGTAATCGTTTTCACTATGTTATGAGAGTGGACTGCAGTATTATGGATAAGCCTAAAGATTGGAATGGATTATGTTGGACATAAGTTAGTATTGTTTAAGGATAGAAGTTTTTTTTCGATGGGATGTTATAGTAATATAGTTTTAGAAAAAGGACAACCTGCTGAATGGGCGATAGCCCATCGCGTCGGACAAGGCTGTGGGAATCGAACCCACAACCGAAGTGCGACTGGCCTTTATCGCCTACCACTGGCCTACAGGAAGTCCCTATTTAGTAGAAACTAGTTTTATTATATTAAGAAGTATGATATATAAAGTATAAGTCCATTTTAGGAACCATATATGATTAATCTCACTATAGATCGACTTGTGTATATAAATTTTGCTAACCTTTTGAGACAGATGGAATGACCCGTCATTCTATCACATGATCTGCTAACACTTCACGAATAACAAATTCAACTTCATTTATTTAAGAGATGAAGTGGAAATTTTTAAAGGCACGAACAACAGTGAGGTTGTACCAACATAAAGTAAGTATTTATTCAATTCAAATTCTTTAACTTTAAGGAAACGATCTTGAAAACCAAAAATGTTGTCCTAGTGATCTTATATCTGATGAATCCGATGGTACCTTAGATCGTCATAAATTTATGGCTTTGTGATTACTGGCTTTTCCATAGCCATGTTCTCTACCACTCTCCATCAGAACATGATGGTTAGATTTCTCTTCCATATCCATATTTTCACCTATGTGGAAACCCAGTGATTAGTTTATTTGGGTAACCGTTACGTTTCATACTTTTGTTTTTAAAGATTGGTTTTGATATTCCATTTTACGATGTGGGTTTCTATTAAATAAACTTTCGAATAGTAAACCATTTATAACCCCGATGAATTTCGAGGGCAAAATTCATTTTAAGGGGGGTAGAATGTAATAGCCAGAAATTTTATGAAAAATATTCTTTTTAATTTTATTAATGTCTTTTGTTGTATGCTACACCAAAAGGATCTTGCACAACACGCATCTTTGACTTTCCTGCATTACACGCAATCGAAACCTTCCTCGATAGCGTTTGTAGTACGCAATACTCAGTTTCACGAAACAACGATATGCTATTAAAATATTATTAAAACTAGCCGTTATGAATAGTAATAACCACTTTTTAAATTTTAGAAATTTTAGCTCTCAAAATGGACTTCATTTTTGGATTCGGAGTATCGAATTTAGCCTAAGGTGAAATTTTGGTACTTTTCGGATTACTTTCATATTCTGATGAATAGTGAAAATTACTAAATTATAATTAAAAACAACTTTTTTAATCGAAATAATTAATAGAGATAAATTATTAATTTGAGTGGTTTTAAAGTATATTTAGAATATATTTTTACAATTTAATACAATGTTGGTCATTGAATGTAATTTCACATTTAAACCAGACATAATCAAGTGTCAATCTTTTGATAGATATTGTTTCTCAAAAACACGCTATTTGTTTTAACAGCGGGATTTAATTATAAAATTAATTAATTCAACTTCTATGTTATGAATTTGGTAAAATAGACTTCATTTTTGAATTCGGAATATGAAATATAGCTTAGGATGAAATTTTGGCATTTTTCTGAAAAACATCAATTTTTGATGAATAGTGAAACTACTAAGTGGTAGTTAAAAACTGAATTTTTCATAAAACTTAATTTTACCGCTTCTATGAATGGAATTTCAAAAATCCGAGAGACACGGTTGATGTCTGTAAGTAAAATGTGGTCCAATGAGATGAAAATAATTTTTGGTGAATAGTAACTTTTTACTTTTATTTACCACGGTTAAAAGTAAATAGGGTAATTAAGGGTAAGAATGATATTGATATTACCCTAACACATGTCCTAATTCTATTGGACAAGTGTATCTCGACCAAAAATAACCTTAAGTGTAAAATATTATCATTTAGGCCCACTTGGATTAGATTAGGACATTTATTATTATTTAATTCAAAGAAGAGTTAAAAGAGTTAAAATCAAAGTATATGTACTAAAACATTTTTAATATAGGGTTTTACAAAAGATAAATTCGATTGTAAATATTCATTACAAAGATACAAATATTTCCTACATTATGGTATTTTATTTGTAATTTTTAGAAATCAAATAATGTAATTTATTTATGACACAAAGACGATGCAGTAATTATCTTATTAATGAAATATTGACATAATTGATGTTATAAACACCAAAATAAATGTAATTTGAGACTTTTTATGAATTACAATAATTTTCTAGGTTACTATGATATATTAGTTTTGATGTAATCAACTTGGTTCTAACATATAATTCTGTTATGACTTTCAAAAAAATCATAAATCAAATAGTGTCAAAATTGACACAAAATAGTTTTTAAATCAAATATTATATTATTAATTGTTATGTTATTCCTAAAAATCTAAGGTTCGTCCAAATGACTTAGATAAGGATATATATATTAATAATAAATAATTTGGGGTTCGTTTGGCATGTTATAGTAAGTGTATTAACCATATAGTGTAAGAAAACAAAAAGACACGGTAAAAGTTAAATTATTTAACATAGAGTTAAATCTAATTGATAAGGTTAAAATAATACCCTAAACTTGTCTAAATCCTATTGGATGATAGGATTTCGACCCATCCCCACTTTATCTTCTAAATAAGACCCTTTGGAACCATTATAAACCGATTTTGACTTTAATATAAAATAATATTTTGAGATATTCCTAAGGTGCCCCTCTCCTCCCTTATAAAAGGGCACCTCCTCCTCCTCCTCCTCACACCAATTTGAGCACTCAAGCTTGGCCAAACCCTGACAAAATCCCTTCTCCACTTCCCTAGTATCATCATAGAGGTCCTGGTCTTCTTCAAAGACCATCCTTAGTTCTTTATGTGGAGGCTAAGAAAAGGCGCGTCAAAAAGAGGAGGTTCGGACACTCACAAAGCAAGTCGGACCTAAGGTAAGGGAAATATCACAATCTCATTTTTATCCGAGATTGTTTATTCATAAGTATTTACTGGGGTGTATTTTATCATCCACATCCATGTTTCATCAATATGTGATATTATTTCCATCCACCTACAATTGTTTAAATTCAATTTTACCCTTCGGTGAGTTTTTAGTAAAAGATATTAAAGGAATCTTTTGTAATTTTTCGTACGAAGTATTTTTTTGACTTTTTTGACAAAAGTATGAGAAGAATTTTCTTTTTAACTTATACGGCGTGAATGGATTTTTAAAACATTATTTCCAAGAAGATTCCTTTACAAGCTTTCATGTTTATTTTTAATCAACTTCTTTTAGTTTAAAGTTGTATGACATGTTAAGAATGGAAAAATGTTTTTGAAGAAGAAAAGATATTTTCCTCAAGAATGGAGTTCAAGTGTTTTATCAAAAAAAATTCCCATCTAAGATAATAAAGGGTTCTGTTTTTATCCCTATTATTACATTGATTTGATTATGTTTTGCGGGAATTATTTTTATGAAGTCATTTACCTTATATGATTTGTTTTATGATGTCATGATGTTTCAAGAATCCCATTTTTGTTACATGTGTTATGCGATGATGTATGATTTATGATTATGTGGCACACATAAGAAAGGATTCATTATAAGATGGGTGGGACCTATATCTCCCTCCAATGCATTGGGTAAAGATTTTATATCTCATGAGATAGACATGGCTGGAATGGTAGGTTATACCGGTTCAGTGAAACAGGACTGAAACGAGGGTGACTCGATTCAGAAAGGGACTTTGTCCACTAAGATAGTCTTGGCAATGAGTCATGACTAACAAGAAATGATTCTCTATGATTATGGGTGTATTCCACAAAGTTTCATGTTTTAAGTTATGCTTATTGGGATTTCATTTCACTGCTATGATTTATCCCATGTTATGAAATTATGCTCTCTTTTGCAGGTTAAGATTTCCAAAAGTTATGTTCTTATGAATATGATGTGATTGATTTTCTTTTGTTTACCCTTACTGAGCATTTGAGCTCACCCTTTTATGTTTTCTTTTCCCCAGGATATAAAGAATGGTTTCAGGTAAAAAAAGAAGGGAAGATATTTATGGGAGATATTGAGGATCTTTCACCACGATTAGAAGATTACGTTCCGAGTTTCCAAAGACACTAAACTATTACGGTCCTTGTGTGTGTGTTTTTCTTATATACTAAGTATTCCGCAAAAGTAATGTAATGTCCATGTACGATAAGCTTCGGGTCTCTACACCCAAGCTACACGTCCACCTCATCTCGTGAAATCCCATTGACTTTCCAGCTTCTTTGCACGGAAAGCCTCGGGTATGTCCATGAGACATTTTTCTATACATTTGGATACCTAAGGAAAAATTGATGGATTCTTCCAAAAAATGATCGCATACCCCATATAGGACCTTCTTCGGCATGTGACACGTCACTAATAAATAGTGTATTTGTCCTTGACTTTACTCATGAAATCTCGCGTGACTCGCAACCTTTGTCAAATGAAACAAAAGAAATTAAAGGTAATATGGAAGAATCACTCATGGTCATAAAACCTAAGAAACGCACCATGGATATTTGTGATATGATCTTTAAAGACTCTTGGACAATCCAACCTGATCCCTCAAAGGCCCCTTCAAAAACCATACTTGTCTCACATAATGTCTCAGATAAGTAATCAAGCATCACTTGGATTCCTTTTAGCAAGCAATTGGAACTCGTGAAGTTACATGGACAAGTCAAAATGAGATTAAATAATTCCTTTTACATTCATGCAAGATCAAAAAAGTCCCCGTTATTTGGAAATAACCCAATAAAGTGCACATTGTAGGAGGGACTCATGGTCACTGAAAATCAGACGACGCCCTTGGAATGATCAACAATAGAGAGTCATAAAGGAGATTTGTGATAGATCCCTTCCCCAACTCCATCATGGATTCTTGCTTGATACACTAGAAAAAGTTCCAAAAAATTAGTGTGGTGATGCCTATAAATTCTCAACCCCAACATGAAAAAAGTGTTTGATTCTAGACCTATGGACATTCAGGGGGAATGGATTTATAATATCTAGGCACACCAGTTCTAGAGAGGACTTCAGAGAGTCTATGGTCTTGCGACCGATAATTATTTTGTTAGTTAATAAACCAAAAAACAAATAGAACAATCTTGCTCCAGATATGGTCACTTCACGTGATAATCCGTAGATCATGCAAAGGACATATAGAAAGACTTGCGGAGAATATACCACATGTATGATAGATAACATGATACTCAAGATAAAATGATACTAAATAAGCTTAAGGAATTCACAATACAAGGGATAGAATCTAGATTAGAAGTGGGATACTTGAGTGAAAAATGTGTTCGATGGACCTCATGTGCTTCATGTGAGTCATCAAAGTCACATGACCACCCCATTACATGTCTCCTAAATCTCATAATGCTCATTCAACATGATATTTGAAACTTGGGAAATCATTTTTACAATTAAAAACAAGTCACATGATCCCCCTGATCAGACAAATTTATTCTCACGAAACTATCTGGGCTTATATCCCAAGCCTTCTGACTTCATTAAGATACATCTCCTGACTCATATAATGGTACCATATCTTGTCATTCAAGTCTCACAACTTCATCTAGGCATGTAAACTAAGATCTCGTGACAGTCTTCCAGAATGTTTGACAAGACTCACGATTCCCTCCAGACATGTCAACCAGGTACTGTGATGTCCTCTAATAATGTTATCCAAGACATGAGACATCCTTCAAACCATGTCGAACAAAATCTTGGGACACCCTCTATCTGTGTCAAGATGACTCTTATAAATGAAAAAAATTCACATCTAAGAGGATAGGAGAAATCCAATATACAGGATATCCCAGTTATGTGATGGATTCAAGGATAGACCATTTGGATCTAGTAACGTCCTCTGGAAACTTCAATTGGGTCATGTAACACCCTCTAAACCAGAAGGCTAAGTCATAAGGGTATCTCATGAATCGATAAAATTGTCTGTCCTATGTGTGTATTCCTAGATCAATTGGGAAACCTTAGTGTGTATGCCTAGATAAGGGGAACTACATTGACTTCGATTCAAATTATATTCAGGACAAATAGGCCACCTCTCCTTGAGGTTCGATCTCTTTATTGACCACCCAGGGAAATCTGGGCATTTATGTCCCTTATTCAATGCAATGAAACTAATTACCTAAAATCCCTTATTTATAAAAAATAGCATGGATCACATGGGATTTGGGAGTTTCAATGACTAGAACATATAAACTATAAAACTCTACAAAGGTAATGTGGATACAGTGTGTAAGCACCGATAGATTCAAATATGATAGCCCTGGTTTCTCTAATAACTAGGATATATAGAATGACTTCCAAAGGCCCATGATCAAATGTATACCCCCTTTTGTGTAATAATTTTTATGAATATTACATCTCATCTATCGAGAACCAATTATTCCCATGAGCTGATCACCCTACCCCATCCATCAAGTGGACTATGAATTCATCTAAACAATGATCAGTCTAATTATTACCATAACCAAGATACATAGGACATCTATCTGAGGCCCGAGTTCCATAATAAATCTTCTTAAGGAAGTATAAACATATAATTCCCATAACATGAGAAACGAAATGAGCATTTTTCATCCCTTCTTTCTCACACAAAGCATAGCTCGTGTGATCTTAGGGAATTTCCATATTCATGTCATCTTTATGGCCAGTCTCTACAAAGAAAGGGGTGGACTCAATATAGACATCCTAAATAAATGAACTATGAAAACACTTATTCTATTTATACTCCAGATATGTAAAAAGGACATCAATAACTAGAGATTGAATACCTGGTGTCCCAGAGAACCTATATAATTCCATAATTCATGATGTTGAACTGCACTAGTCCAATGAACAACATCGATTTTCATTCCTGCAATAACCAGTATATATAGGACACCTCATAATGGTTCAATCCCCTACTTGGAATATTAACCACTTCCTTAAATGATATAAAATTAATGATAACTTGGGTATACGACAATATCATATAAGCATCCTCTCATTGCTGAAAAAAAGATGGATAACCTAGGATATATACAAATAGATTCACTAAATAGGCCCTAGTCTTTTCCACATGAATGAAAATTAACATGTAGAAGTTTTAGGGTAACCGATATCATATTGATATTAGTAAGGGATTTAGGGACTTATCATAAATCTATAAGGGAGTCACATAATATGAAAAAAATTCCCAAAAAATATGAGATGAGTCGAACTCCCATCCTATCGTCCAATGTGAGTCCTCAAGGGTCATTCGGCCTATAATCCCTAGTGACCACCTTCCTTTGGAATGTAGGTATGTACCTAGTTATAGATGAGAGAACCATTGGGCGTTCCCAATTAGAGATAAAATATTAAGTTAGTGTTCATGATTTTTCAATACCAAAACTCCTAACAATCAAAACAAGCTATTATGTTCCATCCATATCCCTGGATCCCAATGGAACAAAAATGGTGAACCTGACATGATTATATTTAATAGAAAAATGATTGGTTACCATCCGTCAGACCATCTGTTTCTCACTATATATCAAAAAAATGGTGATCCTGGTGTGAATCTATATAATAACAAAATGATTGGTTACCATCCTTCAAACCATTTCATTTTTCAACTATATGTAAAAAATGATGAACTCGATGTGAATCTATTAAGACACAATGTTTTGAAAACCCCAAAAAATAGATCAGCAAGACTGGCAAGATCATACAGATGATCCTCAGTAGTGAAGGTTCACATAAGTCCATCCTCATTTTGAAAAGTCCAAATGAGCATAATGGACATATCAGGAATATCATTACAATTGTATTAACCATGCATATTTGAGTGAGAATATTATTCCTAATATATTATGATAAATAGTGACCTTGTTCATTATTGACTGCATGAATACAATATTGATAACATCTTGATTCAAGATAATGTCTTTATATTCCAGTGTTTTCTCCAGTAAATAATTTGTGGCTTCAACCCCTAATGGTCTCAAAGCGATGTCACCTGTCCAATAGCTCAAATAAAGGGTGGAAAATATGATGATCTAGGAGTTCCACTAACATGGTAAAATAACAACCATGGAGGTTTCCCACTAATCTATCCTAGAACTACATTTGGTGATTCCACATTTCCTACAGAAGTCTACAACTGAGCCAGTATCATTCATCGCTATAACAAACTAATTCATGAGCTTATCCCTAGAGCACTACAACTACCACCGTTAGTTTTTGATGAAGGTGCACTAGGAAGCCCAATACATCTCCCTTTCAGTTTCGGTGATGACAAAGAGGGAACCTATCAACCATTTTTTTCAATATCATCCCATCAGTACCCACCGGTCACTTGCTAAGGGTACCACCCAATGCACTTTTGCCTTTAACAACCATGAACAGGAAATAAGGATCTTTGAAGGAGGAAGGTTACAGATTACTGGAAGATGGATTATATCATCACTCTTAATGCCTAGTGGCATATTGATGTTGGAAGTAGAATGTAGGCTCATATCCCTACAAACTTGGAATGAGTCTATGGGAATATTTCTATAGTAACCATGGGGGGGTTTCATATCCCCACACCCATTCATGAAGCCCATCGGCATACTTTGATGGAAACAGGAGGGAAAAGTGGTCACATATCCCCACTTCTATAGAAAATGTCTATCAGGGTATAATGGGGATGGAAAATGGGCAGGCCTATATCCCTGCACATATTTTTCTAAAATGCCCATATATTTTAGTAATAGCCAGTGAGTTTCTCCAGAATATTTTGGCACTATTAAAGATAAAAGGACACATGCATACTCTTATCCCTACCTATAGGGAATCTCAGCACTCTAATAATTATGATCAAGTGGTTGTACCGAAGCAATTACACGCACTTGATACCATACAAGAGGATTATCATCATATTCTGATAAAGGAAAAGGCATCAGACCAAGCTCATATTCTCGTTCAAACAATGTATCACCAAGAGAGAGCGGCACATGCATAGGGACAGAAGCACATGACTATCGAAAAAGTCCAGAAGAAAATTATAAAGGCCTAGGATCAGTATCATATCCCATTTCTATCAATGAACACCATGTGAGAGGGAAAAAAGCCTTCAGACATGCTCATATTCACATTGAAGAAGTCCAATGACATACTCAAAAGGCCCAAGATCAGGCATATATCCTCATTCTAGTAATGTATTACTAAGTGTGAATTTATTAATTCATTGTATAAGCGACTATTAATGTAAGGGGATCTAGATGGAATATTTTTGCAGAACACAGAAGTAAGTCACATATTCATACTTCCACTGATGACTGACTGCACTAGCATCATTCCCAGGAAATACAGAAGGAGAAACATATTCCTTCTCCCATTCCACATGTCCATCATCATGTTTAAATGTGGAATTCATATTCATACATTTCACATATTCTGGTTCCAACTAAGGAATAACATGTGAGAGTGGCACTTGTCTTTTGGAAGAATCATACACCTGCAAAAAAAGACCAGCGACATATAAAAAAGACTCAATATCAGGATCACACTCTCTTCTTGACTGAGGATCACCATGTGATAATGGAAAATGATTCAAAACACACTCATATTCCTATCAATAATAAGATTGATTATTTTAATATTATGGAAACTTCCCAATAGTAGGCACATATTCCCACAACACCAAATAGTTAAATACAAGTTATAGAAACTGTCACACGGTAGGCTTATATGCCAGAAGAATCAAAAAAGGATGGTCGACATACTCCAACCATGATGCAGAACAAGGCCCATATTCCAAATATTATAAATGACAGTTCCCTTGAGTATTTTTGAGACACATTATCAACACTAGGGGTGTTCTTCAACTATTCTATCAAATAATATGTAGAAGGTGTTCCTTACCATGATATTACAAATTGTGGTATTATGGAGATGGATCGTAGGGACTCCAATACTAACATCCACCTTGGTCAACCACACCATGGTGATATCTCTCATGGATAATGAAATCCTACCCTTACTTAGAAACCCCAGTATTGAGAGGTTTTCATGAATCTAACACCTTCATATAGACAGGTTCTCAAAACATCGAGGTAAACAATATATGGTTCCCTCATCAAGTTCCAGTAGCACCCCACTCCCATTAGAAAGTGACATTCAGAGTCATCTTTTATGGTATGACTAGATAGATGTGTTTATATATGATTTTGAAGAGGAATACATTAACATATAGAGAGAGTTATCTAGAAACAACCTCCCCATCATGTTCTGACCACTTGCTACTTCCACCTATGAAATCCCGGATGAGCTTGAAAAGGATTTCATTCCTTGTCTACAGCAAAATACTTGGTATACTCATTAGGGGATGAGATATCTATATCTGTATTTTATAGAAATTTATTTTCAACTTCTGAAAATCAAAATACTCTATTGTCAACATGACCTGGACATTTTCTCCATGGCCCAAGATCTAAAACTAGAAAATCACAGTGAAAATCCATAACACTCTTGAATTTATTGCAACATGACTCTTCGACAGCTGATATATGAAGCCAAACCATCTATCCATATTTGAGGCTGGGGATGGAATGAAGAGTTACACAATTCCACACCCCCAGTACAATAGAACCCCTTATATTCTATGTCTTTTAATGTTATATCCTCCAAAAAAATCAGGGAACTAGTTAACGCTTAGGGAGAGTTGGTCACTAAATAATAATGACCCCACTTTAACAATTCCAATACATCATGAATAGAAGGATACAATATACAACGTGGCATATAACTAGGCCCCAAGAATCAATTATAACACATTATGGACAAGGATTGTGATGTTTTGTTCATCCAAGAAACGTCCCATGAAGAATGGTTCTCATCATGGGATTCCATCACACCCATCTCCCATTCGAGCATAGATGCACCACATCAAACGATCCATAATAGTAGATTCCATAGAATCCATCTAGGAGCGATACCAGCCCCATCTGCTAGGATAATATATATCACCTCCTCCACCACTCAGATCATCAATCTCTGAGAGGAATCAAGATATATACCCATCAACTATAATTGAACCTCAACCCACTAATCTAAGGGAATTTATATCTCAATCATAATCTCTAGGTTCATCATCCCTTAATAGGGTCCTAGAAGAATCAGTGGTGATTCCAGACCACCTCCACCCCACTATGTGTGGTAATTTATAACTGCATGTCTATCCTAGGAATCATCAAGTCCTCAAATGGAGTCATTGGATCCTCAACAATAGGACCTATCAGTGCCAATTGTGGCCCCAAATAACCCCCACCCTAGATGGATGGGGAAATTTTCATCATCATTATCACCATAAAGAGAATCATTCTTCTCTTGGGAGGGAAGGAAAATCCCACGGTTTGTATCCCACTTGTTCATCCAACCATAAGAAAAACAACTATTAGTTGGGGCCCACTAACAATCATGAACAGAAACACCCTCAGAGCCACTTTTTAAAGGATGATATGGGAAGAGAGTACAAAATATACAATTATAACCCACTGGGTTCTGATTCCAAAATCCCCCAATATGGCCAAGATAACAAATAACAACCATGATGAAGGTAGTGAAGAATCAGCCGATTGTGTTTGAAGTAATAGAACAACTACCATTTCATGGTATGCCACTATGAATCTTGTCATTATCATCATGGAATAAATTGATTAGGAAATAAATACGGAGGGACATGACATGGAAAATGTACCACATGGGGAGGGTAATCTAGACACATTAAATGAGGTTGCATGCACTAAGAACCAAATGATGCTTCAAAATTTTCAACCACTAAATAAATATTTTCCACCTACTTGGGAGAATACTGCCAATGGAAAATGGAAAGGTACAGATTCATCCCAATCACCTCCCATAAGAACTAATGTTCCGTCCCTGGAGAAACATTTTCCACAATAAGAGAGTGAAATACTAGCACTGTGGAAACTCAATGAGGAGCTACTTAGGGGAAATGTTCCAAATGTGCAGCATCTTTAGGATGAGAAGAATATTTTCCCTCCAATTGAAAATACTCATTTAAGAGCGGTATCTAAGAATCATAATGGATCCGAATCTTGGAAGTCGGTCTACATAAATGAGGATGTTAAAAATGATCCTTACTTCCCTCCATTTCAGGGATAACATCTCCCATGTTAGGGAAATAATTTTGTCATAGGATAAATTTAGATTTAGCTACAAATAAAGGAAAGACCACCTCATTGGCCCCTACTTTCCCCTTTGGGATACAATGCAGCTCAAACAGTAATTCCACCAAAGTTACATTACATAATCAATTCCTTTTCTACTCGAGTGGAATCCATGGTAGGGTGACGTGCACCAATACCACATGAGAGGAAGTCGTATCCTGAATGTGTGGATGATACACCACCTCCAGCCAACTTCTTCAATTATAAAATATCTATGTTTGATGGGATAACAGACCCTAAATAACATCTCATACACCTCATATCCTGGTGTGTGTAAATTATGGGCCCTCGTGATCAGTAGGATGAAACAAAGCTAAGATATTTCGTATAGACATTAAAAGGTCAATACATTTATTGGAATACCAGTCTACCAGTAGGATCCCTTACATGATGGGAAGACCTTTTTCATTGGTTCCTTTATCAATATAACACTAAACTATGAAAAACAACTATCTATGATTGGATGAACTTAAAACAAATACAAGAACGAGAGGGTGCCTAATTTTATTTCAAGTTGGAATGGTTTAACATATTTATGTAAAATTCTTGTATTGTAGGAGAAATTATTGGAACTCTATGTTGAGAATATCTAGGATGATTTGAAGACACCACTTTTCCTTGAAACATCCTGGTGGGTTTTATGAATTTGAGGAAATAGAACAACATCTTGAGGAGGCCATTCAATGGACCTGATCCAAGTCTCGACTAATTCCCTCACAACATGAGAAAGATCGAGGGTGAGTAAAAGTCATGACTGCTAGTTTCAATCCTATAGAAGTGCTTATCTAGGAACCTTGTTCAGTTCCAATATTCCTAGCCCCTCCTTTCAAGCAGTGACAATGACAGAATCCCCCTCATCCAGAAGCACAAAGAAACCATGGTTTCCTAGTATTTTTGGAATAGATGTAAAAAGTATACTCCTCAAATAAATAAGAACCCAGTTATATCATTGAAACAATTGAGAATAACCTTAAAAATCTTCAATATCCTATAAGTCCTGATGATATCAACCTCACAAACTATCCCAAATATTTCACTTACCATAGAAGGATGGGTCATAATATCCAGTATTGTTTCATCTTCAAAGACATCCATCAAGGAATGGTTGATTCTGGAAAGGTGATGATCAAAAACACTCCAGATTAGGTGGAATACATTACCATCATCCCATAAGAAGAATAGGATGGTTCACAGAATGTTATGGCAATTCATGTGAAATTTTTTGAAAATTGGATGAATCGAAAAGTTGTTGATCAAGCTCATGCCACTATGAAAGAATAGTTGTGAAATCATGAAATAGCTCCACCACCTATGAATTAGACATCATAAGTTCTTCCTAAATGTGGTAATGACCAGTAGAAGTTAGAATAAATAGAGGATAAAGAATCATATTCTACTCCAAATCAATCCCAAACTCATGCGGATTTCTTCAATACAACATCCTCCATGTGGTCACATCCCCACCTAATAGAATCCTCATTTGAATAAGATCTCTACTTTCATTTTTATAAATGTGATACACTTGGAATATCCCATCTATAATGATGAATATTCCCCCAAATATGGTTTCCCACACATAACCATGTAATACAAGGCTTCATGAACCAAAATCAAGGATACATGGGACATCACAGACATGGTCAGACTCAATATTCAGGTCATATCCCTATAAAGGAAATATATACAGCTTAAACTCATGGTTAAGTGCCTCAGAATGATAAAAGGATACATGGAGGTATCCCAGAACCATCTGGTGTCCATTCGAACCCAATTGTCTTACGCAATCAATTAGCATGAATTCGATCACTTGATTAATCTACATATAGGGGGAGGCCACTATGGCCTACACCATTGGAAGAAGATTCTCCCATGACCTCTACCCAAGAACTAAGACTTTCCACCTCAAATTCTTCGACTCCTAAACAACATACCATTGATCATTATCATGTTAGTATGTTTTGAACTTTTTCACAAAGTATGATGTTCTGAAATTTCTAGTCATATTCACAACCAATCACTCAATCCTCAATGTGGTCTTTCTTTTAATAGAACTCGAGGATTTATTTATTGAATACCTCTGGAGAATAGAGTAATCTGAGATAGAATTTTCTGTAGTCGAGGTCTATCGAGTGGATACTATGTCCTCTGAATTTTATGTCACAATCTTATTCACTACTCAAGATGAGGAAGAGGCCATCCCAAGGAACATCAGGACCCTATATGTTTCAAGAGACTTAATAATGAAAATGTATAAAGTTAGATGATTGATAACGGATATGAGATCAATATCATATTATTTCAAACCCTCAAACATTTGGGATATAGTGATGGGGACTTCTCTCCCACAAATATGACCATTCAAGGGTATGATAAACATGAAAAAAGACTCTTGGGAAGATCACAAACGAATCCCAATTTGGGGAATTCACAGCTAACAATCAGTCCATGGTAATCCAGTAGGACACTATATATGATTTCCTACTAAGAAATAATTGTCTCCATAGCCACATGGTAGGAAAATCAACATTCCATCAATGTCTGAAGTACCTCATCAATGGAATGTTCAGAATACTAAATGGTGACATATCCCCCTTTGAGACATGCAGAGACACATATGTTGAAGTATATTTCTAGTTAAAGGGAGGCAAGAAACCAATGGAGGATGATGATATACAGGTTGTAGCATATAATGGATTTCAGACTACCCCTATGAATCACTAGAGTATGTTCAATAGTGAATATGTTCTCCCTATAAATATGGTTAATGTAGGAGAACTAATCTCATATATTCAAACTCCTCTCATCCCCAGTGATAGTGTAAAATAAAATCAACTCTAGAATCTTTCTATGTTAAATCAAATAGTAAGGGATTCTTATTTCTTTTCTTATATCCTCCCTCACCCTAATAGTGATGAGATATCCCCCAGAATTCAATATTCAACTAAAAATGTCTCCATAGTCTTAGGAACTGAATTCGATGAGTATGAAAACAAGAACGATGATCAATCATTTGAGGAAGGAATCTTCACCACCATAGATGAGCTTATGAAGATAAATCTGGGAAAATAAGGGGAATTGTGACCTATTGTGATTAGTGTTTCCACAAACCATGAAGGGAAAGATATGTACATTGATTTTATATAGCATCACTGATATGTGTTCACTTAGAACAATACATAAATTCTAAAACTAAATCTAGATGTGGTTACGCACCATCTCGGGCTGCCCTATGAGAATTGAGGCTCCAATCAGGCATCCAGGAGGATACACCCCGCTCATAAAACCAATGTAGAGGAAGAAGTTAACAAGTTGGTAAAATCCTACTTTTTTCGAGATATGAAATACCCCAGATATCTTTCCAACATTGTACCCATAAAAAAGAATAGTAAAATTAGGGTTTTGATTGATTATGGAGGCCTTAATCGGTATTGCTCGAAGGACGATTTCCAATTTCCAATAACAGAAATCATGATGGATGAAACTTCTGGCATATAAGACATTCCCTTTATTGATGGGTACTCGGGTACAATCATATCAATATATCCCCTAAAGATGCATAAGTCACCACCTTCGATCACATAAAGGGATTTTTATCAATTAGGTCATTCCCTTTGGATTAAATAATGCTACCCCCATATACTAATGCGACATGAATTGGATATCTAATGAATTACTAAGAATAATTGTGGAGTGTTATGTCGATGACATTTTAGATAAATCCCGACAATGATGTGGTCAATACACGGATCTCCGAAAAGTCTTTGATAAGATTTGACATCACAGTTTAAAGTTGAATCATTGAATTGTGATTTTAGGGTAGCATTAGGAATGTTCATTGGATTTTTGGTGTTCCACCACATCATTGGGGATGATTCATACAAGAATAGTTCTATTTTGGAAATTTCACCATAAAAACTATAAGAAATGAGGGGAATCCAAGGTCCCTCTCATATAATTGGAAATTAATATCCAACATGGCCAGAAAAGAACTACCCTTCACCAGGATAATGAATAATGGGGTCTTCTATCAATGGTACAATAAATATTAAAAATCCTTTGAAAGACACAAGTGGTACTTTATGTTCCAATCAATTTTGATGCCTCTGGTAGAATGGAGGACACATGTATTATATGTGGCCCCCAGGAAATGCTCATTGGGCACCCTACTCAAATAGAAAAATGATATGGAAATTGAGAATTTTACCTACTACATTAGTCAGACCATTTTCAGTAATGATCGTACATATTCTGATATTGAGAATAACTACATTGTACTCTTATTTTAAATGAAAAAGATAATGCATTACTTGGAGCACCATAAAGTCCATCGGGTCTCATGTATTGACCCACTAAATTACATCTTTGACTGCGCATTGTTGACTGGGATCTTGGATAGATGTGTAGTCATCGAGAACAATATGAAATTTTGTTCATATCACAGAATTCAATAGAAGATAAATACCTACCTGATTTCTACTTAGCACATCCTTCCCTAGAAAATACACTCGAAGACACCATGCTCCTAGAAGAAGAGGTATTTTATGCCAATGAAACTCCATAGATGTAAGAGATATACTTTGATGGAGCATGTTTTTTTCTTATTGGTACAAGGATTTAAAACCTAAAGCCTAATTTGGTTGGTCTAGGGATTGTATTATTCTCTCTAGGGAAAGTAGTTTTCTGAACACTTTATCACTATCTGAATGTTTCACAAATAATGATGCAAAATGTCAATTTCTCTTTAATGGATTGGATGTAACCCTACAAGAACAAATAGCCTACATGAATATCAAAGAGGATTTGTAGTTTTTGATTAAGCACAAAATGGTGAATATTACATTGAAAATTATGAATTTTTCACCCTCACTGGCTATGTCAGGGGATTAATGAAAAAATTCCATTTTGATCCCACATGGCATCATGTTCTGTAATCACAGAGTGCTTACTCCGATGCATTGGATAATGCGGCTATTATCTTGGATGAACCTGATTTGGAGGAACCAATCATATTTATCACACATCAAAGAATGGAATCGTCAATCATTTTTTATGATATATAATAAATCAATTAGTTCAGCACCACCCCAAAGTTTGATGAACCAATAACCACTGCTGGATAGATGGAACAAATAATTGGTTATATCTAAAATGAGATTCTCCCAATGGATCATGCCCAAAGAGAAAATATTAGGCACTTTGTAGAAAAATTTACTATACAGGATTGTACAATAGAGAAACAATTCCTCAAAAAATTTGTATTTGATAGAATCTTCCACAGGTACATAGTAGAAGGGGAGATTATCACCATCCTGAAAGAATTCCATGCAGGCTCATGGAGTTCTGTCAATCTAGAACCATGATCTCCTACAAAATCAATAGGTTGGGATATTATTGGAAGACCATGTTTCAAGAATACGTGGAATTCAACAAGAAATTTCATATATGCTAGATCTAAGAAAATATCATTCATCATCCCCTAGAATTGCTACATACAGCTTAATATTCCTGACTGGTTTCCATATGGGGGATAGATGTTGTGGGACATATCCCCCAGCCATAGCTATGCAGTTCATGTACATTAATATCATTACCAACTACTTATCTATATAATACGATGAAATAACCCTCAAAGAAGTCGGGATGAAGAATATCATCAACTACATGAATTCCCATATCATCACCGTGTTTGGAGTCCCATATAATATTGAGAGAAAACGACAAAAATTTATGTTTTACAGAGTTGAAGAAGTTGTACCAAGAGTAAAATATCGAGTCAATTCACTCAGCTCGTTATCATGTAGTGGAAAATGGATAGATAGATTCCTTTAATAAGACTCTATCGAATATACTACAAAATATGGTGAACAAGTATATGAAGTCATGAAAGATAAAATCCACTATGCTCTATGGGAATACCATAACACTGCACATACTTCCACATAGATAACTCTATACTCATTGTTGTACGTGACTGAGGCAGTACTACAGAAAGATGTCTAACTATATTCACTCATAATATCCATTTAAGGAAAGCTCTAAGATGATGAACAATTTCAAAAGTGGTTGGGTGAATTGAAACGTCTAGATGACAATGGATTGTGAACACTGCAAAACATGGAGGTCCATCACAATCAAATAGCATGAGATTTTAATAAAAAGGGTCACCATTTTTCATTCCTCTAAGGAGAATTGGTGTTGTATTATTCATCCTAGGCCCTGTGTATTTCCTTCATTAGTTTCACCTCATGTCCTTGGCTTGGACCACCACCTCTTACTTCATTGCTGCATCCTTACATAATATCTTAATCACACGCAAGGGAGAGGATCAATTTTATTTGATAAAAGGGTTATACAAAAAAGAAACTAAGAGCACATTGTCCCTTATATAATAATAAGTGGGGGTGATGCATATGATATCATTATTAATTTAATCAAATAAATTAAAAGAAACCAATCACATACAATGGTCTATCTAATCTAAAGATAATATGAACATAATGAAATGAAAATACTTTTTCAATATAGTTATCAATTACATGGATTCTTTATTTAAATATTATAATGCCCCATAAAATAATCCAATTAATAATAATTTCATATAGCCATCATTAACTCTCCAATAATGTTAATTTTTAGAAAAATTAATTTAATTTAAATTAATTCAGTTCCCAAGTGTACTTGGACAAAACCTCGTGTGTTTATCTGAAAAATAATCACAGAAATAACTTTAATATAAAATCATTAATCCAATGATGCAAAATATATTGTCCAATGAATGATGAAAAAACATCAATTCAATTACTTTAATTATACATTAAATTCTTATTTTCACAAACACTATTGAAATTAGGGTACACGACATGTAAAAAAGTAAACGACATGTACATGTCTTCTACCCATGTCTATACAACATGCCTTGGGTATGTCCATGTTCCCTACCATAGAAAACCTTGGGGTACTTAGGGTATAGTCCAGTATACATGCTGTATGACCATGTTTTTTATGTCATGTTAGTTCCCTTGTCATGTATTTGATACACAACATGCTTTTGACACCCCATGTAATTGGCTGTGAGAAGACATGGATTACATGTTGTCTAAGGTGCTTACAAGAAATGTAGTTCTATTTGTTGTGTGCCAGCCTTCTGGATCCAAATATCGATACATTTTTGTTATAAATTATATCTAACTAGATCGGATCTATTTTTCTTTGTAATGTAGTATTCTTGTGAAAAAACATTTACATGGCATGTATACTAGATGTTCGTGTCATGTACTCTAGTTTTGAACAACCAAAACCTTTATCACCTCAAGATGTTCTTCATTAGATAATTATTCATTTTTAAAAATTAACTGGTTAGTGGTTATGTTATAATGAATGAATAAAGGAATATATGATGATGTTAGAATATTAAAAACATAGATATAAGTAAAATAAAACACAAACACATGAAATCAATGAAAAAATAATAAATTATCATAAATTAATCATATGGATTCTCTGATACAACTTATATGTTTGAGGCATAGTGGAATCTTCTTTTAAAGGTGTGACCAACTCAGATTATTGTCATAAATCATTTGTAATAATTCATTCACATGTTCAAAAAAAATTATCCAATAAAAATAGTATATTTACTAACTAGATTAAATATTCTAAAATTACATGAAATGGATCTCACATATAATTTATTTTTAATTTATAAGGATACATATAATTACCTTAACTTGTAATTAGACTTTCATTGATGAAATGACATAATAGATCTTTTCACACCATTGTTGTGCAACAATGTCGAAGTGAGGAATCCCTCATGTGGTGATCCACACATGCACTACAAAATTAAAACAATTCCATAGAATTATCATGTGGTAGCATGTCAGTTCCCAATCACTTGCCTTGTTCAAAGTTAATTGTAGAATTATTCTTATTGAGTGTGTAATAACTCTTGACTTACTCTCATTATCTTGGGAGATAATGAGAGGAGAGTACTCCATATCTCTTAATATATCTCTTAGACTTGAGGGAGTCTCACTCTATCCTTTGTGTACACCAAATTATGATTTAGGAATGATATATAATTAAATATTTATTATGGAATATTTAGGGTTAGAAAATTGCACACAATCCCCATATCATATTTAATATTCATAGTTGACCACATGATTATTAATTATTATTAATAATATCATGATATTTTTATAGAGTTAAGAATATAAATAGATATCATTTAATTCTAATCAGAATAATAAGCTCAGCCTTCTTTCCCTCATCATCATTTACGAATTATCGAATAATGACTTTTTAATTAAATAAATATCACTACGTTAATATATGATAAATATAATAAATATTATATTTATAAAAAAGGAAAAATAATATTTATCATTATTATTTATCTGACGTAATATTTTCTATAAATTATTTTTAAATTATGGTGATCAAGAAGTCTCAATAAAAAATTATTTATTCTAACTTATTAAATTCATTGATAGGATTTAACTGAGATTGCGTGTACTCATATTTTGTGACACTCTACGCCTCTTTCTCAATGGAATTAGACATAACCACCTAAAGTCCGTGGTTAGAATCTAGAACCACACAAAGGATCCCACAGAAAAATAAGTTTACATTTCAATTAGATCCAATATCTCACGAACGCTTACCATTTAATATAATTTTTTTATTATGATATCATTAATCATGCATGTTTCATGGAAATGTCACCATATTATATGCTCAATGTCTCTTTATTTTAATTTGCAAAAATAAACTCATCCACAGAATATGGTGGACATGGATTTATTCATCTAGTTCTACTCCCATCAATGGGATCGAGAAATCATATTCTATTAAGGGATAGAATGGAGAAATCCATTATTTCATTTTCCATTGATGAAATATCATTCATGATTCACCCATAATACCCTACATATACATGAACATATATAATCATTGTTTTTTTCAATACATTAAATTACATGATTCATTATATCTATTAATGATAATCATAGAGTCTAATTCTCAATACATATGTCTAAAGATAAGAACATCCAATGAAACATGGAAATTTGGTTTTTATAATTGGATTTAATCTCTCATAACCTCAAATAATAGATATTACAATGGGAGAACACCATGAAATTATGTCTTAATTAATTATGATCCTTTTACCACTAATATTCGGTATCATATGTGTCTCATCAATCAATATCATCAAATTATATAACAAGATTCCAGAATAATTTCATGGATCCTCTAGGTTCTCATTATAGTAGGAAACTAATATAAAATTTTAGTGAAATATATATTATTATTACATTAGTGCAGAAAAAGTTCATATATAACTTCTATAATAATGTGATAATTATAATTCATTATTAATGAAAACAAGTAATGAAGTACTAAACAAGTTGGTTCTAGGAAACTAACTCCAAACGATACCCCCAAAATGACATTCATAAATGATGAAAAGATGATGTATATCATATCACCATCACCACATTTGGGAATCTCTATATCCTTTAAAGACCAAGAACCTACCTAATAGGGGTAAATGAATAATTTCAATATGTTATATGTGATTTAATGTCATATAGACTCAGATGTCATTTCAGTGGCCTATAATCCTACATCATGAAGTTAGTTTGAGTGTATCCAACATTATTTCCTCAATAGTTTCAAGTAGTTTCACAAAATAGTCATGAATACCAAACCTGACATGCATATCAATGATTGTATGAAATGTATGGATTTATATTTCTCTCTACTCATAGACCAACAATATTGTTAGGGACTATATCCTACAATGTTTTTTCTTCAAGAAACGAAATAGGCCCTAGATCAACATATGTTATTTGATTAATATCAGAAAACATAATATTTTCTAAAAATATAATGTATATACACAATAAAAGTAATCCATTAATATTTTTCTACATAATGATACCAGGAATGTAAAATAATTCTCCCATTTGAAGATAGAAAAACAAACAATTAGAGAGAAACCATCAAACGCAGGCACCTCTTGCCCAAAAAATTCATTTCATATAACTTATTCTAGAAAAAATCCTAAATTCCAAGAAGGTCAAGGTAAACGTATGACATGTTAGTATTGAAGAAATTGTGACATAATGGATTTTGGTTATTTTTACCAACACCTATACCCCTGAAATCATCAAATTGGTTTTGGAGCATGATCATGATCATATAAGATAAAATTCTCACCTAGACCATAGAGATGAGTAAATTTTTACCTCCATCACCACTAAGGTAGTCAATATTTTCTATACATGGAATATAATTGTATGAAAAACATATATAGTTTCCACCATTGACATTTCCTAATTTTTATCCTTTTTTAGAAGCATGTTTAATGAATTTTATGGTGAATCCCTCATGATTACTATCCAAACACAATTTTAAGGGACATAAAGGAGAGAGGTAGAAACATAATAAGGGGGATAAAAAAATAGAAATCTATTAAAATACAAATAAAGGGGTGATTATTAGCTATCCCATGAAAGTTTTTTCATTGATCTCAAACCCCCTTACTACTGTAACATAGATGATGATTTGTAATGTGGATTTATTTTGATACATGTTTGTGATTTCATTTTTATAGAATTAAAATTTTTAATGATAATTTTTTTTAAATGATGATATTATGTGTTTTGATCATTTTATGATGAAAATACAATTATTTGAATATTAGATTGACAAATTTAAATTTCTTGTGATAAATTCACTAAAAGACCATTACTTTAACTTTAACATGTTTTAAAATTAAATATTTTAGTTGTTTTAATTTTATTATAATTGAAATATATTTTTGATGAAGTTTTATTTATTCTATTTGTAATTAATATTTCCAAAATTCTATTATTTTAATTCTAAAAATGTTTTAATGGAACCCATTTTTGATTAATTTTTCAAGTAATCAAATTCTTAGATTAATCTATTATAGAGTTACATTGAATTTAATTTATTTCATTATAATGAATTAAAATTATAATATAAAGAAGATTTTTTAAGGTTGGAAACCACAATCATCATACACCCATCTTTTTAAGGTTCCATCAATTTTCAAAATTTTCACATATATAATTACTTTATAGAGTACATATTCTACACACCCGTATTCATAAAATTTCATATATCTAAAATATCGAGCATCAAATGATGTATGAATTATAGTATCCAAAAAACTACTACTAATACGTTGAAAGAACCAAATTATTCTTCCAAATATGATATAATTTATTGAATAAAGAAGATGATCCATGATAAATGAACAAGATCTATGTAATCTATGACCTTCCTTCACTAAATTGTTTCCTTACTGAAAGTTAAATTTGAATAAATTATAGGGGGATTCAATTCTCTCAATAATTATGGTTATGAGTTCATATAGTGTTGTATACTATATGATTGGTGGTATTTTCCAATAAATTTTTAACTTTACTAAAGTATATTGGTCATTCTTGAAAATGTTAAACTAGTGTAAAGTTGGACCACCTAGTTCTAAAACCTTTTCTTGAGATAAATTAGAGGTATTCCAAATGGATATAAATTCTTGTTTATTGAGTTTTCCACCATTGGATGTGTTACAGTTAATTGATTCCTAGCTTGAGTGCACTACCCAGGCCTCTAGTTTATATTGAAACCTAAACCAGATGAAGATCCCTTGATCAATTTATTGTTTTAACATGGTTGAGTTGGAGCCTAAATTTATTTTCACCACATAATCATTATATGAATAAAAATACCTTAAGTCCACACTTATTTGTTTTTTGGTTTTTTATGAAGTCATGTGATGAAATAAATAAACCAAACTATTAATTGTGATATTATATTCCATGTTTTTAAAAGAGTTCTATGAAGTATGTAGTTGATGAACATAATGAAATAGGTTTTATTAAGATCTTCTGGGTGTTTAAAAATGTTCTTTAATGAATATTTATTGAACATGTGGCTTCTGGAAGACTAAAAATTAAATTCTAACAAACAAAAAAACATAAAATATATGGAAAATATTAATTTTTCTATAATACAAGTAATTTAGTGGGTTAATGTGGGGGGGAAATATATTTCAATAGAGTAATTATTTTGGAAGACATTAACTAATAATTTTTGAAAATAAGGTACTAGTGACTAATATAATTCAAGTTGGAGAGAATAACATAGTTTAATAGATTCTAGCTAAGCACAGGTGGGGTCATCACAGAGATAGTAAGTTGATTACTGATGGGGAAATGAGAATTTAAATATGATAGAGAAGAACTTATTCATTTACCTTATCATTATTTCATATATCTCATTCATATGTTATAGTGAAATATTTTAGTATTTTAAAACATGTTCTAAACTTGAATTCAATAAATTAATCTAAAAATTTGTGTTCCTTCTTTTTTTATTAATATTATTTTAATATTTCTTAAATACTCAGACTCATTATTCTTGTCCATTTCAAATTTAATTCATCTATTTATTTTTTTATGTTTTGGAAGGTGAATATAAATTTCAATACTATTTGAAATTATTTTTCTTACTATGGTATATCTATAGAATGAAATTTTGGGATTAGAAATAATGAACAAATTTGGTGGAAAATTTGTAACCTATAAGTGACCCTCAATCACTTTATTTTCTCACTACTAAATTAATACCCTTATAAAAGTGTTTTAAAATAAGTAGTACTTTTATTCTCAATGGTTATTAAATGAATTTATCTTGATCCCATTTTCTTATTTAATTATATTTTTTCTCAAGATCATCCCATTTTCAAAAAAAAACATGTTAATCATATCATCCCCCAACTATTTTTTGAAATGACACCTAATTCCAATACTTTTTTTCTATCCCCCACACACTCACTTATTCATTTTAATTTTCCATGCATCTATATAATCATCAACACATTTTCTAATATTATTTTTTAGAAACAAATATTCCCATTTACCACTCACAAACATTCCCTTGAGTTAGATCCGTCATTTTTATGTCTGTTTTGGAAATATAAATATTATTTTTATGGCACTAATGACCTCTATAATTATAAGAATTTAGATTTATTTATAGAAATTAAAAATAATTTGGTTCCTTATGGTTCTAAATAAACAAAAAAAAATAAAAATTCAACCAATAATTATTTTCATTTTTTTGTTTTTATAAAAACAAATTGAAAACTATTATATTTTGTGGTTATGGGTTTTATAAATCTATATGCACTCTATAGTGTAAATTTTTTTTAAAAAAAATTAACCAATTGTTCCATATTTTTGAGCTTAAGATCGCTTCTTATATTTGATTATGTGATAAATTGAAGAAATAATTTGGTCTATTTTTTTGAGACATTTTCTTCTTTTATATAATTTAAATATGTAAATGGGACTTTTTGTGAGTTGGATAATATAACATCTCGCCTTTTTATCACATAAACTTTCATTAAATTATACAGAACCGAGGATCATTAAGGTTTAGTGTCTTGGAAACCAGGAACTTAATACATGAAAGCATAAAACATTCTTCTTAAACACTTGAAAGGATTCATCATTTGTTCATCCTAAGTTCATTACAGAATCTCATAACCTAGGGACATACATCAAAATAAAGGGTGAGCAGAAGGCCCAGTAAGGGAAACAAGGGAAAAAATTTACATGAGAGCTTTAGATACATCAATAGTCATGAAAAAATAACTTTAAGGCATGATAAAGAGATTATGAGGCATATCATAATAAAAATAAGGTGTTTCATAACTTGATGATGTGGATACAACATTTAACATAGACACTCATGAACATATAACCAAGGTAAACCCCAAGGTGTCATTAAAAATTACCAAGGTAAACCCCAAGTTATCGTTAAAAATTACCAAGATAAACCACAAGGTAACGTTAAAATTTACCAAGGTAAACCCCAAGGTATCGTTAAAATTGAAATCGTTATATATTACATCATTTCCCAATGCATTGGAGTGAAATTAGGGTGCCCCCTTAAATTTTCCTTTATTATCACATGATCCACATATATCATCATCAAAACTTTCATAAATAACCCATATTGCATAAAAGAAATGGGTTTAATTTCAAAATCATAACGTTTTAAAACTGCTTTAAAGACATGATCTTTATGTCACTTTAAACCCACGGAAAAGGAAAGCGAGTATCATGAATATAAATCCCAAAATTTAAAATAGAACATTTTGATATATATGTGAATACACTTATAGAAGAAATAGCTTTGAGTATTCACTAAATAAAACAAAATAATTTGAGAAAAAGGGAGAGACATTTTGAGACGGAAATTCGGCAGCATAACGACTATGTTGTAGTGTTTTAGAAAACATTGAAAAGAGTGGGGACATGGGTCACCCACTCATAAATGAACCATAAAATAGTATAGTGACAGAATATAAAGGATATATGAACATGTTAATTAAATTTGAAGGACATACCATTTGAAATGAAAAACATGGAAGGAAGACAAAAAATAATATTTCTCTTATGAAAATTTGGCAGCCTAACAGTGTCACATAAAACATCAAAAAATGAATTGACAAGATCAAATAGGGTCTCTCATAATATTAACATAAATGATCAGTATGATAGATATAGATATAATACCCCAAAATAATAAAAAGTAACTTGGAAGACTTGACATGAAAATATAACTTGAAAATGAGAAGGGTGAAAGAATCTGTTAAAAAAATTTTGACATCCTAACGACGCCACTTAAACATTCATAAAACTAAATGACGAGAGTAAGAGGGGATCTATCGTCATATGAACATGAAAAGGGAAGTAAGAGGAATATAAAAGAACATCCTCCAACATAATAACATGGAGTATAAAAGAAATGACATATATAAGATTACCTGAAAAGAAAGAGAGGTCAGATCTCATACCTTAAAACGTATCTCTTAAAACTCGAAGGTCAGGACCTTGAGGGATTGGGGAACCTTGGGGGGACTCATTGGGAGGTAATGAGACCATAGATTTTTTGGGGGAGAGTTTGGAGTGCAAAACTAAAGTAGGAAAGGGTGGGTATTTGTAACACCCCAGGTAAATAAAGAATATGAAATTCTCATATTTATCCATATTTGTGAATGAAATATTAATATGACTTTAAAGGGGACGCTATGCTTGATGTCATACCCAACACGCAACAACGAGTTTCTTGGGAATCTTACGTTGCACTCTAATAATAAAATAATATTATTTCAAATGGTAGTTAACATGTAGCCGTTGTATTGGCGGGAATGGATAGAAATAACTAAAATATGATTATATATGTTTTTTAATGTTTTTACATTTATCCAATAAAAGCTAAAGGCTTAATATACGGAAAGAATTCAATTTTAGGCGTATATGCCCTAGTTTTCACTAAAGGTTCACTTATCGCCTTTTAATGGATAAATGTCATTAAATATAGTTTTGATCACTCTTATAAATTCTTTTGGACCAAATAAAACTCTTATTAAGACTCGGGACATCAAATTTTACTTTGTGTAATTTTTTGGTATTTTTCCGATAAAGTTCATTTTTTTAATGAATAGTGTAAAATGTTGTGTTTTAATTCAAAACCTCTTTTTAATCTAATTTATTTATATGATTAGATAATATTTTGAATTGGTTTTAAAGTTAAATTAGAAAATATTTTTACCATTAAATCCAATAGTGGTCGTTGGAATTAATTTCACTTTGAAATCATACTTAAACAAGTGTCAATCTTTTGATACTTATTGTTTTATAAAAACACGCTATTTGCTCTGAAAGCGGGAATTAATTATTAAATTAATTAATGTGACTAATATGTTTTGAATTTTGTAAAACGGACTTCATTTTTGAATTCGGAATATCAAATATAGCTTAGGGTGAAGTTTTGGTATTTTTCTGAAAAACTCCAATTTTTTATGAACAGTGAAACCACTAAGTGGTAATCAAGCAAACTGATTTTTCAGTTAAATGAAAATTTCCCACTAATGTGTATTGAATTTTGAAAATCCGACATACATGGTTGTCATTAAGAAGTAAAATGTGGTTCAATGGGATAAAAATAATTTTTTGGTGAATAGTAACTTATTAAGTTTTTAATCGCGATTAGTGGTAATTAGTGTAGTTTAAGGTAAAAATGATATTATAAGAATTTGAAAACACCATGACACTTGTCCTACACCTATTGGGTGAGTCATGGCCGACCAAGAAAAGCCATGGGCCAACTTGGGGACCCCATGGTGCCACTTTAGTTGGAAAATGACAATAATATATTTTTATTTAATGGAAAAGTAAAATTGACACAAACATGATATGTTTTACTAAAACAATATTTAAGTAGTGTTATACAAGTCATATTTTTTATTATAAATAGTCATTGGAAAGATAAAAAGATTTCCTACATCATAGTAATTTTTTTTATAATTTTTAGACATTAAATAAATTAAATTATTTATGACATCATAATGATGCATTGATGACATCATTATTTAACGATTAAAATAAAATGGAAATATAATGTAATATCTATGAACTACACATGTCCAAAACTTATTTTATGGGTGGATTTCGAACCCTTATAACCTTATACACTAATTATATCAATTTGGGACCTTTTAAAACCGAAACACATTTTCAAATAAAGTAATATTTCCTTACTTTCCAAAAGTGCCCCTCCTCTCCTCTTATAAAAGGCCCCCACCTCTACCTCTTTTCACACACTCATCAAGCCTTTTTATCGGCCAACCCATGCCCATTTACTCTCTCCACATCCCTCTCCTCATCCTAGAGGATTCCCTTTGGTCAGAATCCTTTCAAAGGAAGCCTTTAGGCTCAAATCAAAAGGAGTTACACTTTTAAAGGTAATTCATTCTCTCATGTTCATTTGTTTTATTTTGCTTCTCCAACCCCCTAAACTCTTTTTACATATTTCTTTTGTAACAACACCAGTATCTTCAATATACTAGGATGTTGTTATAATATTTATTCTAGCTACACTCTCACACAACTACATCAAATGGTTAAAGAACATACGGTTTCCGTGGATGGTGAAATTCTGCCTCCCGAAACGATGATTGTTCAATACTCATTTAACACCTTCAAAGGTGGCCATTATGATGTCACTATTTTTATATATGATATATAATATGTTTATGTTTTCCTTATGATTCTGTATTTTTCATTTTTGTCTTACCTTTATGGCTTCCATTATGGGTATACGCGATATCTTCATTTAAGGAAGTGCGGACTACCGCCCCCTCAAAGTGATTTGATTCGTTAAATACCATATGTGGGATGTATAAAGGATGTAAATATGATATTATATATGATATTATACTGGAATTATAATATAACTTTATATCATTATTATTCCATTCTATAAAATACGAAATAGAAATGAAAGTAGCGTTCATGCGTACGTACGGCTTACCGTCTCCATGAACGGTGCATTTCATTTCTTACCTCTAAATGATTATGTAATGTTATAAATGCATGCATTTACTTGATATATATGACATATATGATATCTACATCATGAATACAATTCTGGATATAATAAACATTTGGCCACACGAACAACATGTAATTGTAAGAAGTCCACTTTCGACCTAAGAACCAAATATCGGCAAAACAAATATTAGTAACTTAAATGATTACATAATGTTTATGACATGGTAATAAGTGGTATAAAAGGAATAATGAACTTGAAAAAGGTTCTTAAGGAAGTAAAAATTAACTCAAGTTTATTATTCAGGAGATTAAAGAACGATCGAGTCAAGTCGGACCCGAGGTAAGGGATCATACACCGCTCTTTCTTTTTAAGTACACTCTTTATGTCATTCCTTTTATGCTCATATTTCTTATGATTGGGATGTTATTTTATATTACTCCTACTGTACTTATTATGTTCATATGATGAGAGACCCTATCTCCTCTCATAAATCATTTTTGGATGTTTTGAGTGGCGCCGTTAGGCTGTCGAATTTTCGTAAGGGATTTTTCATCTCACTTTTATTCTCATGAGATTTATGCTACATTTGCCACAAATTCCATTGAGTGGTGTATGTACTGCCAATTATTATACTCTTTGTGTAATATAACTTCGTTTATGAGTATTTACATCAATGATCTATTTTCCTTCTTTCATGGGGTGTATGTTTTAAAAGATACCCAAGTCGGTAAGGGAACCTTTCACCCTCCTCTTTTTTAAAAGACTTCTTTTGTTGGGTCTTTTAATTTACATATTGTTATTTTGGGATATGTTCTCATATATCCTTGTTGATGTAAATTTTATGTCCAAGTGATGAGATAATCTTTTTATCTCTCATCAACTCTTTTTGATGTGATGCCGTTAGACTGTCAAGGGAACTTTTTAACCCAATTTCGATTTCTTTGGGTTCAACATGTAGTCATTGAATATGTCATCCATTGAATATGTGTGAATGACCTTTTATTGTTTTACACTTAATATCCACTTATATTGGGTGTATTTATATTTGTCACACATATTTTTTTGAGATTGATTTGTCCTTAATTTAAGGATACATTCTTTATAAGGGATTTCATCACATTTGACATTTCTATTGAGAGTTCATTGTTGTTATGCACCAATTCACTCTTATATGGTGTATGTACTGTCCTTTGGAGTATTATATCATGAATCCATTTATTCTCATGATATTATAAAGTTTTGACTAAATGTTATTCCTCAATTATTGTATTCAAGTGTCTCTGATTTTGGTAAAACCCCTTTAACCAAAATATCGTTTTAAATGATTTAATTATTTGTTCTTATTAATATCCATGTTTTCAAAATGGTTTTAAGGATTTATTTATATGGATATTAATGGTTTAAAATTTTAAGCTTCAAGGTGGTATGGGACACTTTGATTCAAAAATCTCTTTATTAATTATTTTAAATGGTTTTGGAAATGGTTTCTTTTTGAATGGATTCAATATTTCAATATACTAAAATGTTATATTGTGATTGAAATATGGAAATGTCATGTTTCCTTTATGCATGTTTTATGTGACACATTTATGTTATGGTTCTTGGGAATTGTTATGAAAACGGGTGGTTCCGTGATAAACTAAGGGCGGGTGAGCCCATAATAGCTCTCCAATGCATTGGGTAACGCGAAGGAGTGAAACGTTAAGGTTTCTCTGAAGAGATTTAGGGAATATACTGTGATGGGTATTCCAAACGTAACCAAGAGGGTTACTCCCTACGTAAGAATGTTATGAATGCCTCAAGTTACCTTTATGTCTTATGTTTTCTATGATTTATTCATGATTTGATATGCCTATGTTTTATGGGTAAATTATGATTTCATTCTTATGTATATATGAACTCATGTTTCCTTTCCATATTTTTTTATAACCCTTACTGAGCCTTTTATGCTCATCCCAATTTTTTGAAATGTTTTTCACAGGTCAAGGGAAAGGTACATGATGTGATGATAGTGTCGAGGATGTCTCAAGAAAGAATCCATGTTTCATTTTAAATATGTTTCCGTTGATGGGAAGAATAAATACTATCTTTTATGTAACCACTTTGTTTAAATGTGGAATGTAATGAAAGTTTCATGATCTAATTCTCTAAAACTCTAAACCTGAAAAGATCCTCAATGTGTAATCTTCTAATAACTCAATATTAGGTAATGTTTAATGCTGGGGCCTTATAGTTGGTATCAAAGGTCGGTTTAGATAACTTTAGAGGTTAGGGTATTCTTTAAGCATAACTGACATTACCATAATGGTTAGGATTTCAGACAAGAGTCTTAGTTTTAGATAAATTGAATGAGTAAGTATATCTTATTGTTTATCTTACTCATTAGTACATGATGGTTTTGTTGATATACTCACACTGACCTTTTTGGTTTTAGTAAATGGCTGGATCTAGCAGGCACCAAAGTAACAGTGGATGTGAAGGAAACTGTGACAGTGTTTTGAGCAAGCAACTGAATGATATCGGAGCTGCAATGAGAACTCTTGTGATTATCCTGAACCAACTATCTGGAGACATGATTGACCACCTAAACCTTGGAGATTTCTCTAAGACATCATATATTCAAGAAACAAATCCCTACGGAAGTACAGGTAATAATCATAAAGGTAAGTGTGTTCAAAAACATATGTGTCAAAGATGTGGAAAGAAACACCTAGGAAAATGTTTCGAAGGGACAGAAATATGCTATAGATGTGGAAATGAAGGTCATAAAGCAAGAACCTGCCATGGAAAAAGGAAGCATCCAGTTGACTCGAGGAAAGGGAAAGAAGTTATTTCTGAGGGATCAATTGAATGTTTTAAATGTGGTGTGCATGGTCATTATGCAAACACATGTCCTATGAAGAAGTTTCATGAATGGGGTCACCAAGAGCGTACCAATATTCGTTTACCAATACCTAATGCCATTCCGATTGAGGATGAAGAAACTGACAATGACCAATCAAAGGTATGTACTATTTCATGACTATTTTTTTCCTATTTTGGAATCTTAGGATATGATTCATGATTTTGTTTGTAGGAAAGATGTATTTCGGAATAAGTTGGAAAGGAATGGATAATGGATCATGAATAATGTTGAATGAGTAAGATGTCAACATATAAGGGCTTCAAGAGTTATGGTGAAATTCTTAAGAGTATTAAGTCTCTTTTGATGATGGGGTTACATTAGAAGACTTTTTATATTATGTGTAACCCTAATGTTTAATATAGGCAAATTTTATTCAAGTAATATTTATCTTTTCTTTTGTGGACATAGTTATAAAGAACCATTTGGGTTTATATGATCCTTACTTTTGAGGTAATTATGGGTTACTATATGTTATGATTGAAGTGAAAGGCATGAGATAAAATTAAGGTTAAATTATGTTATGGTTATTTTTGATGAATTCATCCCTTTTTGGGTAATGATTTGAGAATTATATAGTTTTGGAAAAAGGACAACACGCAGACTGTGTGACAACCCGTCGCGTCGGACAATGCTGCGGGAATCGAACCCACAACCAAAGTGCGACTGGTATTTATCGCCTACCACTGGACTACGTGAAGTCCCTGGTTAGTTTGACTGATTCTTTTTAGTTATATGATTTTATTAATTAAGAGTAAGTTGATTTTGGGTTATTTATGAAAATGATTAACCTATCATAGAGGATATGTGATTAGGTTAATTACTTTTCAATACGAGACTTTAGGAGAAACTGATGTTGTTTGGAGATAAATGTTACGATTTAACTTGGAAGACTATGTGACTAAATCCTTCAAATATTTGGGTTTCAATCTTAGTTTGGTTTACTTTGAAGAATTTTATGGACAAATTGATTATAGAATGGTATTCGTTGAACTTTGGGTTTTGTTGGACAAATTTTGGAGGTTAAGAATAGAATTTCTTTTTATAAAGGGTTATCCTTTTCTGGATTATCTGATCTTGTACTAACCTTTTGGTTTTGGTTTTGGTTAAATCCTAAAGAAATGGGAAGTATATAGTTCTCTTTTTTGGATTAGGTGATTCTCTAGAAGTTGATTATAGTACTCTTAATGCGAACAAGTCTCCCTAAATACTCGTCTTTTGGAAAAAATATGAGTTTGATTAAGGAATCTAGTAAAAGTTGAAAGTCAACATGATAAGTGATTATGTTTTCTTATGAATAAATTCCTCAATAAAAAGTAACTTAAAACAAAAATGTTTTCTATTAACTTTTCCTATTGGGGAACCCAACACCGTTTAACCCATCACAAGTTTGTGATTTTCTCATTGTTAACTTTCTCCTAAACATGTTTTCTATCACTCTCCATCAGAACATGACCCTATGTTTTCTCCTCCATGTCCATGTTTTCCTACATGGAGTCCTAGTATGGGTTAACTCGGGTGACCTTTGTACTTATCTTTATTTATTTTAAAGTGTTTTTTTTACCGACTTTTGTTCGGATGTGGGACTTTCAAGGATGTTTCCAAGCTCAATTTTAAAAATTGCGAGGACGCAATTACCAAAAGAGGGGAAGGATGTAACACCCCAGGTAAATAAAGAATATAAAATTTTCATATTTATCCATATTTGTGAATGAAATATTAATATGAATTTAAAGGGGACGCTATGCTCGATGTCATACCCAACACGCAACAACGAGTTTCTTGGGAATCTTACGTTGCACTCTAATAATAAAATAATATTATTTCAAATGGTAGTTAACATGTAGCCGTTGTATTGGCGGGAATGGATAGAAATAACTAAAATATGATTATATATGTTTTTAATGTTTTTACATTTATCCAATAAAAGCTAAAGGCTTAATATACGGAAAGAATTCAATTTTAGGCGTATATGCCCTAGTTTTCACTAAAGGTTCACTTATCGCCTTTTAATGGAGAACTGTCATTAAATATAGTTTTGATCACTCTTATAAATTCTTTTGGACCAAATAAAACTCTTATTAAGAATCGGGACATCAAATTTTACTTTGTGTAATTTTTTGGTATTTTTCCGATAAAGTTCATTTTTTTAATGAATAGTGTAAAATTTTGTGTTTTAATTCAAAACCTCTTTTTAATCTAATTTATTTATATGATTAGATAATATTTTTAATTGGTTTTAAAGTGAAATTAGAAAATATTTTTACCATTAAATCCAATAGTGGTCGTTGGAATTAATTTCACTTTGAAATCATACTTAAACAAGTGTCAATCTTTTGATACTTATTGTTTTATAAAAACACGCTATTTGCTCTGACAGCGAGAATCAATTATTAAATTAATTAATGTGACTAATATGTTTTGAATTTTTTAAAACGGACTTCATTTTTGAATTCGGAATATCAAATATAGCTTTGGGTGAAGTTTTGGTATTTTTCTGAAAAACTCCAATTTTTGATGAATAGTGAAACCACTAAGTGGTAATCAAGCAAACTGATTTTCCAGTTAAATGAAAATTTCAAACTAATGTGTATTGAATTTTGAAAATCCTACATACATGGTTTTCATTAAGATGTAAAATGTGGTTCAATGGGATAAAAATAATTTTTTGGTGAATAGTAACTTATTAAGTTTTTAATCGCGATTAGTGGTAATTAGTGTAGTTTAAGGTAAAAATGATATTATAAGAATGTGAAAACACCATTACACTTGTCCTACACCTATTGGGGGAGTCATGGCCGACCAAGAAAAGCCATGGTCCAACTTGGGGACCCCATGGTGCCACTTTAGTTGGAAAATGACAATAATATATTTTTATTTAATGGAAAAGTAAAATTGACACAAACATGATATGTTTTACTAAAACAATATTTAAGTAGTGTTATACAAGTCATATTTTTGATTATAAATAGTAATTGGAAATATAAAAAGATTTACTAGATCATAGTAATTTTTTTATAATTTTTAGACATTTAATAAATTAAATTATTTATGACATCATAATGATGCAGTGATGACATCATTATTTAACGATTAAAATAAAATGGAAATATAATGTAATATCTATGAACTACACATGTCCAAAACTTATTGTATGGGTGTATTTCGAACCCTTATAACCTTATCCACTAATTATATCAATGTGGGACCTTTTAAAACCGAAACACATTTTCAAATAAAGTAATATTTCCTTACTTTCCAAAAGTGCCCCTCCTCTCCTCTTATAAAAGGCCCCCACCTCTACCTCTTTTCACACACTCATCAAGCCTTTGGATCGGCCAACCCCTGCCCATTTACTCTCTCCACATCCCTCTCCTCATCCTAGAGGATTCCCTTTGGGCAGAATCCTTTCAAAGGAAGCCTTTAGGCTCAAATCAAAAGGAGTTACACTTTTAAAGGTAATTCATTCTCTCATGTTCATTTGTTTTATTTTGCTTCTCCAACCCCCTAAACACTTTTTACTTATTTCTTTTGTAACAAAACCAGTATCTTAAATATACTAGGATGTTTTTATAAGATTTATTCGAGCTACACTCTCACACAACTACATCAAATGGTTAAAGAACATACGGTTTCCGTGGATGGTGAAATTCTGCCTCCCGAAACGATGATTGTTCAATACTCATTTAACACCTTCAAAGGTGGCCATTATGATGTCACTATTTTTATATATGATATATCATATGTTTATGTTTTCCTTATGCTTCTGTATTTTTCATTTTTGTCTTACCTTTATGGCTTCCATTATGGGTATACGCGATATCTTCATTTAAGGAAGTGCGGACTACCGCCCCCTCAAAGTGATTTGATTCGTTAAATACCATATGTGGGATGTATAAAGGATGTAAATATGATATTATATATGATATTATACTGGAATTATAATATAACTTTATATCATTATTATTCCATTCTATAAAATACGAAATAGAAATGAAAGTAGCGTTCATGCGTACGTACGGCTTACTGTCTCCATGAACGGTGCATTTCATTTCTTACCTCTAAATGATTATGTAATGTTATAAATGCATGAATTTACTTGATATATATGACATATATGATATCTACATCATGAATACAATTCTGGATATAATAAACATTTGGCCACACGAACAACATGTAATTGTAAGAAGTCCACTTTCGACCTAAGAACCAAATATCGGCAAAACAAATATTATTAACTTAAATGATTACATAATGTTTATGACATGGTAATAAGTTGTATAAAAGGAATAATGAACTTGAAAAAGGTTCTTAAGGAAGTAAAAATTAACTCAAGTTTATTATTCAGGAGATTAAAGAACGATCGAGTCAAGTCGGACCCGAGGTAAGGGATTATACACCTCTCTTTCTTTTTAAGTACACTCTTTATGTCATTCCTTTT
The DNA here is from genome assembly GCA_963277665.1 of Viscum album. Taxonomy (NCBI): domain Eukaryota; kingdom Viridiplantae; phylum Streptophyta; class Magnoliopsida; order Santalales; family Viscaceae; genus Viscum; species Viscum album. Next base: position 2,006,739,469 of record OY728148.1, on the reverse strand, counting down.
ATGCTCATATTTCTTATGATTGGGATGTTATTTTATATTACTCCTACTGTACTTATTATGTTCATATGATGAGAGACCCTATCTCCTCTCATAAATCATTTTTGGATGTTTTGAGTGGCGCCGTTAGGCTGTCGAATTTTCGTAAGGGATTTTTCATCTCACTTTTATTCTCATGAGATTTATCCTACATTTGCCACAAATTCCATTGAGTGGTGTATGTACTGCCAATTATTATACTCTTTGTGTAATATAATTTCGTTTATGAGTATTTACATCAATTATCTATTGTCCTTCTTTCATGGGGTGTATGTTTTAAAAGATACCCAAGTCGGTAAGGGAACCTTTCACCCTCCTCTTTTTTAAAAGACTTCTTTTGTTGGGTCTTTTAATTTACATATTGTTATTTTGGGATATGTTCTCATATATCCTTGTTGATGTAAATTTTATGTCCAAGTGATGAGATAATCTTTTTATCTCTCATCAACTCTTTTTGATGTGATGCCGTTAGACTGTCAAGGGAACTTTTTAACCCAATTTCGATTTCTTTGGGTTCAACATGTAGTCATTGAATATGTCATCCATTGAATATGTGTGAATGACCTTTTATTGTTTTACACTTAATATCCACTTATATTGGGTGTATTTATATTTGTCACACATATTTTTTTGAGATTGATTTGTCCTTAATTTAAGGATACATTCTTTATAAGGGATTTCATCACATTTGACATTTCTATTGAGAGTTCATTGTTGTTATGCACCAATTCACTCTTATATGGTGTATATACTGTCCTTTGGATTATTATTTCATGAATCCATTTATTCTCATGATATTATAAAGTTTTGACTAAATGTTATTCCTCAATTATTGTATTCAAGTGTCTCTGATTTTGGTAAAACCCCTTTAACCAAAATATCATTTTAAATGATTTAATTATTTGTTCTTATTAATATCCATGTTTTCAAAATGGTTTTAAGGATTTATTTATATGGATATTAATGGTTTAAAATTTTAAGCTTCAAGGTGGTATGGGACACTTTGATTCAAAAATCTCTTTATTAATTATTTTAAATGGTTTTGGAAATGGTTTCTTTTTGAATGGATTCAATATTTCAATATACTAAAATGTTATATTGAGATTGAAATATGGAAATGTTATGTTTCCTTTATGCATGTTTTATGTGACACATTTATGTTATGGTTCTTGGGAATTGTTATGAAAACGGGTGGTTCCGTGATAAACTAAGGGCGGGTGAGCCCGTAATAGCTCTCCAATGCATTGGGTAATGCGAAGGAGTGAAACGTTAAGGTTTCTCCGAAGAGATTTAGGGAATATACTGTGATGGGTATTCCAAACATAACCAAGAGGGTTACTCCCTACGTAAGAATGTTATGAATGCCTCAAGTTACCTTTATGTCTTATGTTTTCTATGATTTATTCATGATTTGATATGCCTATGTTTTATGGGTAAAGTATGATTTCATTCTTATGTATATATGAACTCATGTTTCCTTTCCATATTTTTTTATAACCCTTACTGAGCCTTTTATGCTCATCCCAATTTTTTGAAATGTTTTTCACAGGTCAAGGGAAAGGTACATGATGTGATGATAGTGTCGAGGATGTCTCAAGAAAGAATCCATGTTTCATTTTAAATATGTTTCCGTTGATGGGAAGAATAAATACTATCTTTTATGTAACCACTTTGTTTAAATGTGGAATGTAATGAAAGTTTCATGATCTAATTCTATAAAAATCTAAACCTGAAAAGATCCTCAATGTGTAATCTTGTAATAACTCAAGATTAGGTAATGTTTAAGGCTGGGGCCTTATAGTTGCTATCAAAGGTCGGTTTAGATAACTTTAGAGGTTAGGGTATTCTTTAAGCATAACTGACATTACCATAATGGTTAGGATTTCAGACAAGAGTCTTAGTTTTAGATAAATTGAATGAGTAAGTATATCTTATTGTTTATCTTACTCATTAGTACATGATGGTTTTGTTGATATACTCACACTGACCTTTTTGGTTTTAGTAAATGGCTGGATCTAGCAGGCACCAAAGTAACAGTGGATGTGAAGGAAACTGTGACAGTGTTTTGAGCAAGCAAATGAATGATATCGGAGCTGCAATGAGAACTCTTGTGATTATCCTGAACCAACTATCTGGAGTCGTGATTGACCACCTAAACCTTGGAGATTTCTCTAAGACATCATATATTCAAGAAACAAATCCCTACGGAAGTACAGGTAATAATCATAAAGGTAAGTGTGTTCAAAAACATATGTGTCAAAGATGTGGAAAGAAACACCTAGGAAAATGTTTCGAAGGGACAGAAATATGCTATAGATGTGGAAATGAAGGTCATAAAGCAAGAACCTGCCATGGAAAAAGGAAGCATCCAGTTGACTCGAGGAATGGGAAAGAAGTTATTTCTGAGGGATCAATTGAATGTTTTAAATGTGGTGTGCATGGTCATTATGCAAACACATGTCCTATGAAGAAGTTTCATGAATGGGGTCACCAAGAGCGTACCAATATTCATTTACCAATACCTAATGCCATTCCGATTGAGGATGAAGAAACTGACAATGACCAATCAAAGGTATGTACTATTTCATGACTATTTTTTTCCTATTTTGGAATCTTAGGATATGATTCATGATTTTGTTTGTAGGAAAGATGTATTTCGGAATAAGTTGGAAAGGAATGGATAATGGATCATGAATAATGTTGAATGAGTAAGATGTCAACATATAAGGGCTTCAAGAGTTATGGTGAAATTCTTAAGAGTATTAAGTCTCTTTTGATGATGGGGTTACATTAGAAGACTTTTTATATTATGTGTAACCCTAATGTTTAATATAGGCAAATTTTATTCAAGTAATATTTATCTTTTCTTTTGTGGACATAGTTATAAAGAACCATTTGGGTTTATATGATCCTTACTTTTGAGGTAATTATGGGTTACTATATGTTATGATTGAAGTGAAAGGCATGAGATAAAATTAAGGTTAAATTATGTTATGGTTATTTTTGATGAATTCATCCCTTTTTGGGTAATGATTTGAGAATTATATAGTTTTGGAAAAAGGACAACACGCAGACTGTGTGACAACCCGTCGCGTCGGACAATGCTGCGGGAATCGAACCCACAACCAAAGTGCAACTGGTATTTATCGCCTACCACTGGACTACGTGAAGTCCCTGGTTAGTTTGACTGGTTCTTTTTAGTTATATGATTTTATTAATTAAGAGTAAGTTGATTTTGGGTTATTTATGAAAATGATTAACCTATCATAGAGGATATGTGATTAGGTTAATTACTTTTCAATACGAGACTTTAGGAGAAACTGATGTTGTTTGGAGATAAATGTTACGATTTAACTTGGAAGACTATGTGACTAAATCCTTCAAATATTTGGGTTTCAATCTTAGTTTGGTTTACTTTGAAGAATTTTATGGACAAATTGATTATAGAATGGTCTTCGTTGAACTTTGGGTTTTGTTGGACAAATTTTGGAGGTTAAGAATAGAATTTCTTTTTATAAAGGGTTATCCTTTTCTGGATTATCTGATCTTGTACTAACCTTTTGGTTTTGGTTTTGGTTAAATCCTAAAGAAATGGGAAGTATATAGTTCTCTTTTTTGGATTAGGTGATTCTCTAGAAGTTGATTATAGTACTCTTAATGCGAACAAGTCTCCCTAAATACTCGTCTTTTGGAAAAAATATGAGTTTGATTAAGGAATCTAGTAAAAGTTGAAAGTCAACATGATAAGTGATTATGTTTTCTTATGAATAAATTCCTCAATAAAAAGTAACTTAAAACAAAAATGTTGTCTATTAACTTTTCCTACTGGGGAACCCAACACCGTTTAACCCATCACAGGTTTGTGATTTTCTCATTGTTAACTTTCTTCTAAACATGTTTTCTATCACTCTCCATCAGAACATGACCCTATGTTTTCTCCTCCATGTCCATGTTTTCCTACATGGAGTCCTAGTATGGGTTAACTCGGGTGACCTTTGTACTTATCTTTATTTATTTTAAAGTGTTTTTTTACTGACTTTTGTTCCGATGTGGGACTTTCAAGGATGTTTCCAAGCTCAATTTTAAAAATTGCGAGGACGCAATACCCAAAAGAGGGGAAGGATGTAACACCCCGGGTAAATAAAGAATATAAAATTTTCATATTTATCCATATTTGTGAATGAAATATTAATATGAATTTAAAGGGGACGCTATGCTCGATGTCATACCCAACACGCAACAACGAGTTTCTTGGGAATCTTACGTTGCACTCTAATAATAAAATAATATTATTCCAAATGGTAGTTAACATGTAGCCGTTGTATTGGCGGGAATGGATAGAAATAACTAAAATATGATTATATATGTTTTTAATGTTTTTACATTTATCCAATAAAAGCTAAAGGCTTAATATACGGAAAGAATTCAATTTTAGGCGTATATGCCCTAGTTTTCACTAAAGGTTCACTTATCGCCTTTTAATGGAGAACTGTCATTAAATATAGTTTTGATCACTCTTATAAATTCTTTTGGACCAAATAAAACTCTTATTAAGAATCGGGACATCAAATTTTACTTTGTGTAATTTTTTGGTATTTTTCCGATAAAGTTCATTTTTTTAATGAATAGTGTAAAATTTTGTGTTTTAATTCAAAACCTCTTTTTAATCTAATTTATTTATATGATTAGATAATATTTTTAATTGGTTTTAAAGTGAAATTAGAAAATATTTTTACCATTAAATCCAATAGTGGTCGTTGGAATTAATTTCACTTTGAAATCATACTTAAACAAGTGTCAATCTTTTGATACTTATTGTTTTATAAAAACACGCTATTTGCTCTGACAGCGAGAATCAATTATTAAATTAATTAATGTGACTAATATGTTTTGAATTTTTTAAAACGGACTTCATTTTTGAATTCGGAATATCAAATATATCTTAGGGTGAAGTTTTGGTATTTTTCTGAAAAACTCCAATTTTTGATGAATAGTGAAACCACTAAGTGGTAATCAAGCAAACTGATTTTCCAGTTAAATGAAAATTTCAAACTAATGTGTATTGAATTTTGAAAATCCGACATACATGGTTGTCATTAAGATGTAAAATGTGGTTCAATGGGATAAAAATAATTTTTTGGTGAATAGTAACTTATTATGTTTTTAATCGCGATTAGTGGTAATTAGTGTAGTTTAAGGTAAAAATGATATTATAAGAATGTGAAAACACCATTACACTTGTCCTACACTTATTGGGGGAGTCATGGCCGACCAAGAAAAGCCATGGGCCAACTTGGGGACCCCATGGTGCCACTTTAGTTGGAAAATGACAATAATATATTTTTATTTAATGGAAAAGTAAAATTGACACAAACATGATATGTTTTACTAAAACAATATTTAAGTAGTGTTATACAAGTCATATTTTTGATTATAAATAGTAATTGGAAAGATAAAAAGATTTCCTACATCATAGTAATTTTTTTATAATTTTTAGACATTTAATAAATTAAATTATTTATGACATCATAATGATGCAGTGATGACATCATTATTTAACGATTAAAATAAAATGGAAATATAATGTAATATCTATGAACTACACATGTCCAAAACTTATTGTATGGGTGTATTTCGAACCCTTATAACCTTATCCACTAATTATATCAATGTGGGACCTTTTAAAACCGAAACACATTTTCAAATAAAGTAATATTTCCTTACTTTCCAAAAGTGCCCCTCCTCTCCTCTTATAAAAGGCCCCCACCTCTACCTCTTTTCACACACTCATCAAGCCTTTGGATCGGCCAACCCCTGCCCATTTACTCTCTCCACATCCCTCTCCTCATCCTAGAGGATTCCCTTTGGGCAGAATCCTTTCAAAGGAAGCCTTTAGGCTCAAATCAAAAGGAGTTACACTTTTAAAGGTAATTCATTCTCTCATGTTCATTTGTTTTATTTTGCTTCTCCAACCCCCTAAACACTTTTTACTTATTTCTTTTGTAACAAAACCAGTATCTTAAATATACTAGGATGTTTTTATAAGATTTATTCGAGCTACACTCTCACACAACTACATCAAATGGTTAAAGAACATACGGTTTCCGTGGATGGTGAAATTCTGCCTCCCGAAACGATGATTGTTCAATACTCATTTAACACCTTCAAAGGTGGCCATTATGATGTCACTATTTTTATATATGATATATCATATGTTTATGTTTTCCTTATGCTTCTGTATTTTTCATTTTTGTCTTACCTTTATGGCTTCCATTATGGGTATACGCGATATCTTCATTTAAGGAAGTGCGGACTACCGCCCCCTCAAAGTGATTTGATTCGTTAAATACCATATGTGGGATGTATAAAGGATGTAAATATGATATTATATATGATATTATACTGGAATTATAATATAACTTTATATCATTATTATTCCATTCTATAAAATACGAAATAGAAATGAAAGTAGCGTTCATGCGTACGTACGGCTTACCGTCTCCATGAACGGTGCATTTCATTTCTTACCTCTAAATGATTATGTAATGTTATAAATGCATGAATTTACTTGATATATATGACATATATGATATCTACATCATGAATACAATTCTGGATATAATAAACATTTGTCCACACGAACAACATGTAATTGTAAGAAGTCCACTTTCGACCTAAGAACCAAATATCGGCAAAACAAATATTATTAACTTAAATGATTACATAATGTTTATGACATGGTAATAAGTGGTATAAAAGGAATAATGAACTTGAAAAAGGTTCTTAAGGAAGTAAAAAATAACTCAAGTTTATTATTCAGGAGATTAAAGAACGATCGAGTCAAGTCGGACCCGAGGTAAGGGATCCTACACCTCTCTTTCTTTTTAAGTACACTATTTATGTCATTCCTTTTATGCTCATATTTCTTATGATTGGGATGTTATTTTATATTACTCCTACTGTAATTGTTATGTTCATATGATGAGAGACCCTATCTCCTCTCATAAATCATTTTTGGATGTTTTGAGTGGCGCCGTTAGGCTGCCGAATTTTCGTAAGGGATTTTTCATCTCACTTTTATTCTCATGAGATTTATGCTACATTTGCCACAAATTCCATTGAGTGGTGTATGTACTGCCCATTATTCTACTCTTTGTGTAATATACTTTCGTTTATGAGTATTTACATCAATGATCTATTGTCCTTCTTTCATGGGGTGTATGTTTTGAAAGATACCCAAGTCGGTAAGGGAACCTTTCACCCTCCTCTTTTTTAAAAGACTTCTTTTGTTGGGTCTTTTAATTTACATATTGTTATTTTGGGATATGTTCTCATATATCCTTTTTGATGTAAATTTTATGTCCAAGTGATGAGATACTCTTTTTATCTCTCATCAACTCTTTTTGATGTGATGCCGTTAGACTGTCAAGGGAACTTTTTAACCCAATTTCGATTTCTTTGGGTTCAACATGTAGTCATTGAATATGTCATCCATTGAATATGTGTGAATGACCTTTTATTGTTTTACACTTAATATCCACTTATATTGGGTGTATTTATATTTGTCACACATATTTTTTTTAGATTGATTTGTCCTTAATTTAAGGATACATTCTTTATAAGGGATTTCATCACATTTGACATTTCTATTGAGAGTTCATTGTTGTTATGCACCAATTCACTCTTATATGGTGTATATACTGTCCTTTGGAGTATTATATCATGAATCCATTTATTCTCATGATATTATAATGTTTTGACTAAATGTTATTCCTCAATTATTGTATTCAAGTGTCTCTGATTTTGGTAAAACCCCTTTAACCAAAATATCGTTTTAAATGTTTTAATTATTTGTTCTTATTAATATCCATGTTTTCAAAATGGTTTTAAGGATTTATTTATATGGATATTAATGGTTTAAAATTTTAAGCTTCAAGGTGGTATGGGACACTTTGATTCAAAAATCTCTTTATTAATTATTTTAAATGGTTTTGGAAATGGTTTCTTTTTGAATGGATTCGATATTTCAATATACTAAAATGTTATATTGTGATTGAAATATGGAAATGTTATGTTTCCTTTATGCATGTTTTATGTGACACATTTATGTTATGGTTCTTGGGAATTGTTATGAAAACGGGTGGTTCTGTGATAAACTAAGGGCGGGTGAGCCCGTAATAGCTCTCCAATGCATTGGGTAACGCGAAGGAGTGAAACGTTAAGGTTTCTCCGAAGAGATTTAGGGAATATACTGTGATGGGTATTCCAAACGTAACCAAGAGGGTTACTCCCTATGTAAGAATGTTATGAATGCCTCAAGTTACCTTTATGTCTTATGTTTTCTATTATTTATTCATGATTTGATATGCCTATGTTTTATGGGTAAAGTATGATTTCATTCTTATGTATATATGAACTCATGTTTCCTTTCCATATTTTTTTATAACCCTTACTGAGCCTTTTATGCTCATCCCAATTTTTTGAAATGTTTTTCACAGGTCAAGGGAAAGGTACATGATGTGATGATAGTGTCGAGGTGTCTCAAGAAAGAATCCATGTTTCATTTTAAATATGTTTCCGTTGATGGGAAGAATAAATACTATCTTTTATGTAACCACTTTGTTTAAATGTGGAATGTAATGAAAGTTTCATGATCTAATTCTCTAAAACTCTAAACCTGAAAAGATCCTCAATTTGTAATCTTGTAATAACTCAAGATTAGGTAATGTTTAAGGCTGGGGCCTTATAGTATTTATAGGGAAAGTGAGGGGACAAGGCATTAATGGCCAAGGGACACCACATTGGTGGTATTGGAAAAACCATGGGCTTGCCCATGTTATTTTCCCATGGTATTGGCCACTTGGGACACCTCATACAGTATCTTACTATTCATAAGTCGACCATATTGATTACATACTTAATACATCATTTAATGATGTCATTAAACACCCGTAACTTAAAAACTGTATTATCACAAATCATCGAAAATTCCACTTTCTCATAAAAATCACAAAATTTCACCTTAACCAAATATTGATGCTATGATTTCAAAAATGAACTCCACTTTATCAAAATAGTTTTCTATATATTTTTAATTTAATAATTAAAAAATACACTATTCACTGAAAATTCATATTTTTCAGAAAAATCCCCAAAAATTACCTTAACATAATATAGATGCTCTGTGTTCAAAAATGAAATCCATTTTATAAAAAATAAATTCTAAATATTTTTAATTTAATTTTTAATTAAAAAATAATATTCACCGAAAAAACTAATTCTTGACTAATAATTTCTGAAACAGTTATTTACCTATTTTATTGAATCACATTACTTAATCAAGGTGCCTAGATTATATTAATACTTTCTTTAAGTGAGATTACTAATAAATTTGGTCACATTACGAATCCTGAGCATAAAATAACTATTCATAATTTACTATTCATCAAAAATTATGTTGATCTTATTAGACTCTAAATTTCGTACTGAACATAATTAAAGAAGACCATTTTTTGAAAATCATTACACGTTTTTACTTATTTATGGTTTACATAAACATTTTTAAAATATCATTTCTCTAAAATTCATTAATAATATACATCTTAAATTTATCCAAACATTTGAAAATTCAAAAACAGCATCATAAGAAGAAATCACAAGTTTTATTTAAATCCATGGATTACACAAGGCAGTTACGGTCTCGTTACATAACCCCTTATAACACCAGCATAGGACCAAAGAGTAAGGTGTGCTAGGGTGATAGAATCTTGGGGAGGCTTAGCCAATATTTCATGAGTAGTGATTTCTATCATCTTTGACTTCTCATGAAGTTGATTCCATTCCAGCTTCACACGATGAATTTCAACTTGGTTTTGGTCCAGAGCAAATCCCAAAGGTGCTACCTCCTTCCCGAGTTTTGTTAGATGGGATTCGATTGGCCCGAGACTACTGGGTGAGCCATCGAATCTTCTTTCTATATTAATTAACCATGATCACTTTTATTTTGAGACAACAATCGCAACATTCAGTTTCCAATGGTCATACTGACTAATGGTCATATAACAGTCAAAACCCAACAGTCTCATTTTAATTATACTCATGTTATCAAATGAAACAGTTTTGTTGAGTATAAAATATAAAATAACTCACAAAATTAGGAAACAAGATTTATTCAAAATTTTGGGTCGTTACATTCTTCCCCCCTTAAGAAATTTCATACTCAAAATTTTTAAAATTGGGCTTGGAAATTTCATTGAATGTCCCATATCGTAAAAAGATTCAGTAACACTGTTACTTTAAAAGAAAGAAAAGGAAGTACAAAGGCCACCCGAGTTAACCCATACTAGGATTCTATGTAGGAAAACATGGAAATGGAAGAGAAAAAAAAGGGTCACGTTCTGAGGGAGAGTGATAGAAAACATGATTAGGACAAAGTTAACAACAAGAAAATCACAAACATATGATGGGTTAAAAAGTATTTGATTTCCCAGTAGGAAACATTAACAGAGAATGTTTTTGTTTTACATTCCATTTCATAGTTTTGAGTAATTCATTTACTATATAGGATAAAAACACAAGGAAATATATTTACCTTCAAGTATAGTTTCATCCCTTAATAAGCTTATACCAAAACTAATCTTTTCTCCAAACGATGAGCATTAAAAAACACTTGGCCTCATCAAAAGCACAAGAATCATCTTCTAGAGAATCACATAATCTACCAAAGTTTGACTAGCTATTTCTTCTATCTTTAAACATTATCCCAAAAATATAAGGGGTAATATAAAACAACTCTTCCAAAATAAAGAACCCCATAGGAAGGGAAACTACTTTTAAATCTTCTAAATTCGACGGTACTACCAAAAGTTCATCATAGACCATTCCATAAATAATTGTTCTTAAAATTCCTCAAAATAAACCAAACTAAGATTGAAACCCAAATACAAGAAGGATTTCATAACATAGTCTTCCAAAATAAAATTCATCGTTCACCTCCAAACAACATCAACCACTCCTAACATCTTATAAAAAAAGTAGCTAACCTAAACATATTTTCCCCTAGATATGTTAATTATTTCCATAAGTAACCTATATTACCATAAGTTCACCTTTAATTTTTCAATTCTTCAAAATATATGTCAACCTTTATTCCTCAAAGAAAATACCGTAGTAATCTATTTACCTCGATCATATTGGATTCCCAAAATAGTGAACATCTTCCAAAACAATAATCATATTTTAATCCCCTAATAATTTTTTTTCAAGAAGAACAGCTTCACAACATCAACATGTGATACATAATAATAGATTTTTTCCATAATAATATAAAACCATCTTAGGTAGTGACTCTATATTCTTAGAAAACATTAAAGATTTGCTCATAGAGAACAAACTAAAATACAACATGACATAGAAAATTATTGCGAATAAGTTACATGTACTTGTAGAGACCCGAAACTTGATGTACATGGACATTACATTACTTTAACGGAATACTTAATACATAACAAAAACAGACACACAAGGATCATAATAGTTTAGTGTCTTTGGAAACTCGGAATATAATCTTCTAATCGTGGTGAAACATATTTAACATCTCCCATAAAGATCTTCCCCTTTTGGTTTTCTTACCTAAAACCTTTCTTTAAATCCTGGGGAAAAGAAAACATATAAAGGGTGATCTCAAATGCTCAGTAAGGGAAAGCATGGATAAAATAAAAAAAATCATATACATTTGAACTTAAACACATGAACATAATGTTTAAACATCAAAATCTTGGGCAATGACATAAAACAAGGTAGTACATAAGGAATAGATCATAAAGAAACATTAATCATGATAAAATAGCTTGTAAATAAAACTTGTAATTGTGGAAAAACATTAAGCACATGATATAATTTCCATAGTAGCCAAGGAATTGCTGCCAATACCATTTTAGTGGACAAAGTCCCTTTCTAAATCGAGTTCACTCCTCATTTCAGTCCTATAACACTGAACCGGATTAACTTACCGTTATAGCCATGTCTATATCATGAGATATAAATCTTTACCCAATGCATTGGAGGGACATATCAGTCCCACCCATCTCATAATGAAATCATTCTTTCGTGTGCCACAAAATCATAAATCATACATCATAGCATAACCCATGTAATAGAATGGGATTCTTAAACATCATGCCATCATAACATAATCCATATAAAAAATGGATATCATTTCATCATAAGAAAAATAAAACCATGTAAATAATGGAGACATTATACATGAAACATAAACATATTAAATAATTTCATTTTATATGGAAAACAGTTTTGAGAAAACAATTGAAATGAATTCTTGCGAAAAATATCCTTTCTTCTTCAAAATCATTTTCCTTTCACAAAATTCCATGAAATTCTAAACTAAGTGGATTTTATTGAAAATAGTCATGAAATATTGTAGATTAAGCTTCATGAAAATCATGCATTATGAAAACATAAAAACTCATTCATCCGTATAAGTTAAAAAAACATTCTCCTTATACTTTTACTGGAAAAGTCAAAAAGTACCTCGTAGGGTAAACAAAAGAAATATTCCTTCCATACCATGGGGTAAAAGTAAAAATGGGTAAAATGGACTTTAAACATACATGAAAACTATAAAGCCCCGACCCCAGTTACCCAGAGTTGGTGCATTATTACATAACATAGACATGATCACAAGAAAGATAAAATCTCGAAAGACCGATTGGTTTAGTAGCCTTGGAAACACTAGATATATTAATAAAGTTTTACATTACATCATAATGTGAAAAACTACTACAACAACATATTGTCTCCATAGTCCACACTATTATCCCCTCATAATATCCCTATATGTCATTCATAATTTCCTTCTTCACATCCTGGGAAATATTAAAACATAGAAAAGGGGTGAGCTCAAATGCCCTGTAAGGATAACAATATAGCAGAAACTTTCATAAATAAGAATAAACATTTAAGGTGGTGTATAACTAAAACAAAAGCCTTTTAAACATGAACTTCAACATAGTATGGAAAAAATAAAATGAAATAATGACATTTACTTATTCACATGGATATTCTACTAGTCGAATAATCACATGCAATATCAATAACCACTTTCATAATGATGGAATGCATAATGCCGAACTGTAATTTCTGTGTCAGGGCCTTGTGCCAAGACCTAAGGGATAACTGTAACCGGAACCCAACCCATAGAGCCTCTGTAACCGGACTCCATCCCGGAGTGCCTCTAATAACCGGACACCAAACCGGAGTGCCTCTAATAACCGGACACCAACCCGGAGTGCCTCTAATAACCGGACACCAACCCGGAGTGCCTCTAATAACCAGACACCAACCTAGAGGGTCTGCTGTAACCGGAACCCAACCCAGAGGGCTTACTTTTACTGATCCCCAACCAGGAACATACTAGTCCAACACATTCATCTTAAGAAGAGTATGAAATTTAACATTAACATTTGTATTAAAACTAACATACAAAATGTCAAAACTTTAATAATATACCATTAATGGAATAAAATAACTCATCCATAGTGAAAACAAATATCACAAAACCTTAAATACAATATGGATGATTTGTATCATAATAAATCAACTTGAAAAAAGTGTAAAATGTATCAAAGGATATTGACATAGATGAAATCAATACTATTTAAGAGAAATATCTCTTTTTTTGAAATCATTTAAATGTTGCATAATTATAGAGAAAACCTTTATTTTTAAAATAACTTTATAATCTTGTCAAGAAAATCCTAAACGGTGTAATAATAGCGGAGAATAACCGCACCCACCGTATAAGTTAAAAAAATACATTCTTACCTTAATTTTGTCAAAAAGGTTAAAAAGTAACTTGTTTCGAAAACGTTGGAAAGATTCCTTTAAAAACATATAAAGTAAAATAAGGGTATAAATGAATTTAACCCATTGTCTATTAAATATTAAAAATGTTTTGAATGACATTTTTATGAGACATGGATGTGAATGATAAAGAGGTCCCAGAAGATAATTGCGTATAAAAAACCTCGGATAATGAAGAGATTGTGAAATAAACCCTTACCAATTTGGTAACTTACGAAACATACACCCTATGAAAGAGGTATCATACAATGAATATGTAAATACACATAAATTAAAGTGTATTACACAAATAATACAATTATAGGCAGTACATACACCACACAAAAGGTAATAGTTGCAATATGGCATGAATCTCACGGGAATAAGGAGTGAGATGAAAACCCCTTACCTTGCACTTTCCTTTAGTCGAGGGTACGTTTAACCTTCTGTACGGATATCGTAGTATGTTATTAAATTATAATAGAACTATATTAATATTTATGATATCATACATGATTCAATTATTACTTTATATTACCCATTTAATAATAATTTCCATGTTATGTTAACATTTCGGGTAATAATCGCCTTCTTTACCGTACATGTTTTAACTTGTTACTATTGGTTGTATCACTTAGATCATGATTTAAATACTTCCAGAATGTAAAACATGATAAATATATCATATATATTTAGAATATAAATATGTATAATAGACATATATATGAAATGGAAAACACTGTTTATGGATATTGTAGTCTGTACGTACGCATAAACGCTGTTTTTTTCATATAGTATTGAATGGAAGTAAGTGAATAAGATATATGTAAGTACATAAATCCTTATATATATAAATATATATATCTCCAGTATCATTATTATGTCATATATTACATACTTATTAGTAATATATTTTTTTATAATCGTCGATGAATGGTGAACTTGGAAATGAATCTCATTGCGTCGTCGAGACGGTAATCCGTACGTATGCACGAGCGAAAATATCATTCTTTTGATATTAAAATAATATATAATTGCATGTTATATCATATATATAGAATCATTATCATGTTATATTTATTATTTACTTGAGTTACACATCATTATTATACCCATCCAAATAATAATATATTGAATAACACTTACACCACGACGTGGAGACGGTAAGCCGTACGTACGCACGTATGGTGACATGTCATTCAAAGGAAGGATATAATACTGAATATGGTTGTGAAATATTTATAATAATATTAAAGTATATAGTAGATACTGGATTCATTATTTTAGATTGGGAATAACAAAGAAAGAAGAAGTGGAAGAAGAAATGAATTTGAAAAGGGGTGGTGAAAACAATACCTCTTCTTCGGGTTCTACCTTTTGATTTGATCAAAAGGGCTCCTTAAGTTGGATTTCTGACTGAAGGAAGGCCTATAGGATGAAGTGAGGGAATTTGAGAGAGTATTTGGGTATAGGTTGGCCGAGAAAAAAGGCTTTGAAGGTGTGAGTTAAGGAGAAGGGAGAGTGACCTTTTATAAGAGGGGTGAGGGGTACCTTTGGAAAAGCTAGAAATATTATTTTATAATAAATTCATATTCGGTTTCTAGTGGCTCCAAAGTGGATTATTTAAAGTTTAAGGTGTTGATAGGTCAAAAACCACTCAACCAATATAATTTATACAGGTTTGGGTTACTATATTAACCTTATCATTAATTATTTACTCTTAGTTAATTAGTTTCACTTTTACAATGTCTCTTTGTATTTTTATATTATATGGTTAATAAAATTACTGTATACATCCAAGAGACCCCCAAGTGGTCCATTAATGATACACCTATTATTATATAAGTCTCTTGGCCGAACCTTAGATTTTTTGGAATTTAATATCAATTAATAATATAATATTTGTTTTAAAAAAACTCTTTTATGTCAATTTTGACACTATTCAATAATTGATTTTTGTAAAAATCATAACAGAATTATTACTTAGAAAAAAGTAAATTAAATAAATCCTAATATGTCATAGTATCCTAGAAAATTAGTTTAATTCATTAAAAGTCTCAAATTATATTTATTTGTGTATTTATAATATCAATTATTTTAATTCTTCACTATTATGGTAATTATCGTATCACCATTGTGTCATAAATAAATTAAAATATTTAATATCTAAAAATTATAAATAAAATATCATTATGTATGAAATCTTTTTAGCTTTATAATGAATATTTACAATCGAATTTATCTTTTGTATAACCCTATATTAAAAATGTTTTAGTAAATAAACTTTGATTTTAACTCTTTTAACTCCTCTTTGAATTAAATAATAATAAATGTCCTAATCTAATCCAACTGAACCTAAATGATAATATTTTATTCCTAAGTTTGTTTTTCGTCGAGATACATTTGTCCAATAGAATTAGGACATGTGTTAGGGTAATATTAATATCATTTTTACCCTTAATTACACTATTTACTTTTAACCGTGGTAAATAAAAGTAAAATGTTACTATTCACCAAAAATTATTTTCATCTCATTGAACCACATTTTACTACTTGATATTAACCATGTCTCTCAGATTTTTGAAATTCCAATCACAGAAGCGATAAATTATGTTTTATGAAAAATTCAGTTTTTTAACTAACACTTAGTAGTTTCACTATTCATCAAAAATTGAAGTTTTTCATAACAATGCCAAAATTTCACCCAAAGCTATAATTGATATTCCGAATTAAAAAATGATCTATATTTTACAAAATTCCAAACATATAAGTTGAATTAATTAATTTTATAATTAATTCCCGCTATTACAACAAATAGCGTATTTTTAAAAAATATATATATCAAAAGATTGACAATTGTTTATGTCCAATTTCATAGTGAAATTAATTCTAATGAACACAATTGGATAAAATGGTAAAAATATATTCTAATTATACTTTAAAACCACTAAATAATATAACATATCACTATAAATTATTTTGATTTAAAATGTTGTTTTTAAGTATTTTTCACTATTCATAAAAATTAGAAGTTCATAGAAAAATACCAAAAATTCAACTTAGGATAATTTTGATATTCTGAATCCAAAAATGAAGTCCATTTTGAAATATAAAATATATATAATTTCAAAAAAGTAGGTATTACTATTCATAATGGCTGGTTTGATTGGTTGTGGTGTGTTAGAACTCGATGTTTCGTACAATGCACGCTATTGCATTATTTAAAGGGAAACATATCATGGAAGCTTGGGATGTTTCATTGTAAATTTTTGATGCCCCTATTATAAAAAGTAAATTTATTTAGTCAAATTGAATATATAAAAGGATAAAATATTGGATTTAAAAAGGGTTCACTATTAAAAGTTTGTAAAAGTGCAATACTGAAAATGAATTTGTTCTTACATTATGTCTAAGAAACTCATAATATGGATTCTAAAATTATAAGGATTATATAAAGTTTAAAATTTATTTAATACTATTCATAACCTCTTTTTAACGGCTTGTTTAGTAAGTCATGGTGCACTTTAACTCGGTGTTGCGTGTAGTGCAAGTTATTGAATTATTTTGAAGAAATAACACACTATGAAATCTTGGGGTGTTACATTCTCCCCTCCTTAAATAAATTGTGTCCTCGCAATTTGAAATTGTTCTTTGAAAATAAAAGGTTTAATATAGAAAATATCTTTGTGGGAAAACCCACATCGGAAATTGGGTTAATAAAATTTAGTCTTAATATGAGGAAAAGGGAAATGAAAGGGTCACCACCAAATTATGATCTCGATTAGGAGAACATTTGTGGAAATTAGAGACATATAATTTGAGGAAAAACGTAAATATTTATAGGTAGTGATTGAGGTCATCAATCACAAACAAGTGTAAATTGAGGGCCTTAAATTCATCAATCTATGATGATTTAAAATACCATCGGTTCAACAAAACATATGGTATTAGGATAACACATTTTTTATTTTAAGATCCCTTCACTAAAGTATAAGAATTATTTTCTTCATTGAATAAGAGAAGAAGAAAAATATATACTTGACAAGTAGATTCTCATCCTTTAACTATGATCTACCAAAAACTCATCTTTCACTCTAAAAGATAATAGAACTCAAAAATAATATTCTATTTATCCTATTCGTATAGGGTTCAAAAAATGAATTTATAATTCATCTAGAAGAACCATTAAAAAATGACATTATTTAAACTAGGAAATTATGTGGGTCAGTGGTAGGTGATACACCCTTGTCGCACTTCGGTTGTGGTTTCAAGTCTCACGGCATTGCCGGATGCGACGGGTTGCCGCCCGACCTCCAGGTTGTCCTTTTATGGAAATCCAAAATAATCCAAACTATAACTATCCAAAATACTTCAGTCCAAAATTTATATGGATGGTAAACACAATGAAGATCCTTTTTTTGCTGCGTAATAACATGTGATCACCTTCATCATGTATTCTTTTAAAACACTGCATCATTCTGAATTACCATAAAACCTTATTGATTACATTAATTATCCCTTATTCCTTAAATAATAACAGATATACTCCTTCAATCCAAAAATGTTGTAAACCCCAACAATGATGGAATATACAAACAATTAATCAGTTTCAAGGTAGTCAATAATATCCAATATAATTTATCCAAATCAATCATGTATTATTATCACAACCTCGATATCAGAACCATATTATCGTTTATCTTTCTCTCAACCATATATTTTCCAAAAATCTAACCTGCTATTGAGTCACTTTTCTTTATTCCACAAAATCTCAAGTCCTTAATGAAATAGTACTGCAGTACAATCCTTATATTCTCCATAATTATTATAACAATTACATTGTTGATACAACACTCAAATGACATAATCAACATAAGAACTCTAATCATTCCTCTTCATCTGTGGTAGTATCATAACTTGATTATTATCCAATAGCATCTTATGTGGCATAGTCTGATGATTGGGACATAGGTTCGCGTAGTGTTCAAACTCCTTGCAACTGAAGCATTGTACATTTGAAACCATTTTCTTACCTGTGTAGTCACGTACTTTGTGCCCTCTTCCTCCACACTTATAACAAACTCCCATTCCTTTCAGGCAAGTTCCAGGGTGTTTCTTCCCACAGTTATCACATATGGGAAAATTATTCTTTTCCCTCTTCCCTTTATCCATCTTTCTCTCTTCCATCCTTTTCTTCTCTTGCTTCCCTTCAAAGCCATAGGACTCAATAAACTCTTTACTTATCTTATCAACACATGATATTGTTTCTTCATATGATGATAATACATGGGATACTATTTCTCTTATAAATTCTAGCTTAAGACCATGAAAGATATGATCCTTCTTTCTCTTTGGATCATGTTCATTGCTGGAGTTCTCATTCCTTCTACTGGGCACCATTTCTAAACAATGGCATACACTAGATTTGTTTATGAATAACAATACCAAATACCAAACTTGTAAAACACATAACATAAATTAAATAGTTTATGGATATAATCCTTAATCATAAAAATGTCTCCTTTTAGGAATTATGTACTCATAAACCCTTCATAATGGTTTGTAATGAAAATGAGAATTATCCTAAGCATATCCCCCGGGAGTGTCGTAACCAAGAGTGCAGCAAGGCCCGTTGTCGTGCACCAGTTCCCATTCGAGTCTAGCTCAAAACGGTGTTTTCAGGTTTTACCCCTAAGTACATATGTGCCAGAGCCGCCTCTACCTGCTCGTATCCAGACATGGATGTATTGCTCGGAAAACTCATAAAATCTCTACAATACCAAAAATCTAGAAAGTTATTCTATACTAATCCTCAAAGTCCATCTTAGGTCTATTTGATCTAATCAGAGTTTATCTAAATCTATCTTCCAAGGTTTGTACTAAACTTCCTCTGATATCAACTGTAATGCCCCAACCCCAGTTACCCAGAGTCGGTGCATTATTACATAACATTCGCATGATCACAAGAAAGATCAAATCTCAAAAGAGCGATTGGTTTAGTAGCCTTGGAAACACTAGATATATTCATAAAGTTTTACATTACATCATAATGTGAAAAAATACTACAACAGTATATTGTCTCCATAGTCCACACTATTATCCCCTCATAATATCCCTGCAGGTCATTCATAATTTACTTCTTCACATCCTCGGAAAAATTAAAACATCGAAAAGGAGTGAGCTCAAATGCCCAGTAAGGATAAAAATATAGGAGAAACTTTCATAAATAAGAATAATCATTTAAGGTAGTTTATAACTAAAACAAAAGCCTTTTAAACGTGAACTTCAACATAGTATGGAAAAAATAAAATGAAATAATTCCATTTACTTATTCACATGGATATTCTACTAATCAAATAATCAAATGCAATATCAATAACCACTTTCATAATGATGGAATGCATAATTCCGAACTTTAATTTCTATGTTAAGGCCTCGTGCCACGTCCTAAGGGAGAACTGTAACCGGAACCCAACCCGGAGAGCCTCTGTAACCGGAATCTATCCCGGAGTTCCTCAAATAACCGGACACCAACTCGGAGTGCCTCTAATAACCAGACACCAACCCGGAGTGCCTCTAATAATCGGACACCAACCTGGAGGGTCTGCTGTAACCTGACCCCTACCCGGAGGGCTTACTTTTACCAGTCCCCAACCCGGAACATACTAGTCCAACACATTCATCTTAAGAATAGTATTAAATATAACATAAACATTCATATTAAAACTAACATACAAAATGTCAAAACATTAATTTTAAACCATTAATGGCATAAAATAACTCATCCATAGTCAAAAAAATTATCACAAAACCATAAATACAATATGGATGATTTGTATCATAATAAATCAACTTGAAACAAGTGTAAATTTTATCAATGGATGTTGACATAGATGAAATCAATACTATTTGAGAGAAATATCTCTTTTTTTAATCATTTAAAAGTCGTATAATTATAGGGAAAACCTTTATTTTGAAAATATATTTACAAGCTTGTAAAGGAAAGCTTCAAAGGTGTAATAACGGCGGAGAATAAATGCACCCACCATATAAGTTAAAAAAGGCATTCTCACCTAAATTTTGTCAAAAAGGTTAAAAAGTAACTTGTTTTGAAAACGTTGGAAAGATTCCTTTAAAAACATATAAAGTAAAATAAGGGTATAAATAACATTAACCCATTGTCTATTAAATAGTAAAATGTTTTGAAAGACATTTTTAAGAAACATGGATGTGAATGATAAAGAGGTCTCAGAAGATAATTACGTATAAACAACCTCGGATAATGAAGAGATTGTGAAATAAACCCTTACCAATTTGGTAACTTACGAAACATACACCCTATGAAATAGGTATCATACAATTAATATGTAAATATACATAACGTAATGTGTATTACAGAAAGAATACAATTATAGGCAGTACATACACCACACAAAAGGTGTTAGAGGCAATATGGCATGAATCTCACGGGAATAAGGAGTGAGATGAAAACCCCTTACCTTGCACTTTCCTTTAGTCGAGGGTATGTTTAACCTCCTGTATGGATATCTTAGTATGTTATTAAATTATACCCGAATGATATTAATATTTATGTTATCATACATGATTCATTTATGACTTTATATTACCCATTTAATAATAATTTCCTTATTAAGTTAACATTTCAGGTAATAATCACCTTCTTTATCGTACGTGTTTTAACTTGTTACTCTTGGTTGTATCACTTAGATCATGATTTAAATACATCCAGAATGTAAAACATGATAAATATATCATATATATTTAGAATATAAATATGAATAATATACATATATATGAAATGGAAAACACCGTTTATGGAGACGGTAGTCCGTACGTACGCATAAACGCTATTTTTGTTTTCATATAGTATTGAACGGAAGTAAGTGAATAAGATATATGTAAGTACATAAATCCTTATATATATAAATATATATCTCTCCAGTATCATTATTATTTCATATATTACATACTTTTTAGTAATATATATTTTTATAATCGTCGATGAATGGTGAACTTGGAAATGAATCTCATCGCGTCGTGGAGACGGTAATCCTTACGTACGCACGAGCGAAAATATCATTCTTTTGATATTAAAATAATATATAATTGTATGTTATATCATATATAAATAATAATTATCATGTTATATTTATTATTTACATGAGTTACACATCATTATTATACCCATCCAAATAATAATAGATTGAATAACAATTACACCACGACGTGGAGACAGTAAGTCGTACGTACGCACGTATGGTGACATGTCATTCAAAGGATGGATATAATACTGAATATGGTTGTGCCATATTTATAACAATATTAAATTATATAGGATATACTGGATTCATTATTTTAGAATGGGAATAACAAAGAAAGAAGAAGTGGAAGAAGAAATGAATTTGAAAAAGGGTGGTGAAAACATTACCTCTTCTTCGGGTTCTTCCTTTTGATTTGATCAAAAGGGCTCCTTAAGTTGGCTTTCTGACCAAAGTAAGTCCTATAGGATGAATTTAGGTAAATTGAGAGAGTATTTGGGCATATATTGGCCGATCCAAAAGGCTTTGAATGTGTGTTTTAAGGATAAGGGAGAGTTCCCTTTTATAAGAGGGGTGAGGGGAAGCTTTGGAAAAGCTAGAAATATTATTTTATAATAAATTCATATTTGGTTTCTAATGGCTAAAAAGTGTATTATTTAAAGTATAAGGTGTGGATAGTTTAAAAACCACTAAACCAATATAAGTTAGACAGGTTTGGGTTACTATATTAACCTTATCATTAAGTATTAACTCTTAGTTAATTAGTTTCACTTTTACAATGTCTCTTTGTATTTTTATATTATATGGTTAATAAACTTACTATATATATCCAAGAGACCCCCAAGTGGTCCATTAATGGTACACCTATTATGATATAAGTCTCTTTGCCGAACATTTGATTTTCAGGAATTTAATATCAATTAATAATATAATATTTGTTTTAAAAAAACTCTTTTATGTCAAATTTCACACTATTCAATAATTGATTTTTGTAAAACTCATAACAGAATGATTACTTCGAAAAAAGTCAATTAAATCAATCCAAATATGTCATATTATCCTATAAAATAAGTTTAATTCATTAAAAGTATCAAATTATATTTATTTGGGTATTTATAATATCAATTATTTTAGTTTTTCTCTATTATGGAAATTACTGCATCATCATTGTATCATAAATAAATTAAATTATTTAATATCTAAAAATTATAAATAAAATATAATTATGTAGGAAATCGTTTTATCTTTCTAATGAGTATTTACAAACGAATTTATCTTATGTATAACCCAATATTAAAAATGTTGTAGTAAATAAACTTTGATTTTAAATCTTTTAACTCTTCTTTGAATTAAATAATAATAAATGTCCTAATCTAATCCAACTGGACCTAAATGATAATATTTTATTCCTAAGGTTGTTTTTAGTCAAGATACACTTGTCCAATAGAAATAGGACATGTGTTAGGGTAATATTAATATCATTTTTACCCTTAATTACCCTATTTACTTTTAACCGTGGTAAATAAAAGTAAAAAGTTATTATTCACCAAAAATTATTTTCATCTCATTGAACCACATTTACTACTGGATATTAACCGTATCTCTCAGATTTTCTAAATTCCAATCACAGAAGCGGTAAAATTAAGTTTTATGAAAAATTCAGTTTTTTAACTACCACTTAGTAGTTTCACTATTCATCAAAAATTGAAGTTTTTCAGAACAATGCCAAAATTTCACCATAAGCTATAATTGATATTCCAAATTCAAAAATGATGTCTATTTTAAAAAATTCCAAACATATAAGTTGCATTAATTAATTTTATAATTAATTCCTGCTATTACAACAAATAGCGTGTTTTTAAGAAACAATATATATCAAAAGATTGACAATTGTTTATGTCCAATTTCAAAGTGAAATTAATTCTAATGAACACCATTAGATAGAATAGTAAAAATATATTCTAATTGTACTTTAAAACCACTAAATAATATAATTTATCACTATAAATTATTTTGATTAAAAAAGTTGTTTTTAAGTATTTTTCACTATTCATAAAAATTGGAAGTTCTTAGAAAAATACCAAAAATTCAAATTAGGATAATTTTGATATTCTGAATCCAAAAATGAAGTCCATTTTGAAATATAAAATATATATAATTTCAAAAAAGTAGGTATTACTATTCATAAAGTCTAGTTTGATTGGTTGTGGTGTGTTAGAACTCGATGTTTCGTACAACGCACGCTATTGCATTATTCAAAGGAAAACGTATCGTGGAAGCTTGGGATGTTTCATTGTAAATTTTTGATGTCCCCATTCTAAAAAGTAAATTTATTTAGTCAAATTGAATATATAAAAGTTTATAATATTGGATTTAAAAAGGGTTCACTATTAAAAGTTTGTAAAAGTGCAATACTGAAAATGAATTTGTTCTTACATTATGTCTAAGAAACTCATAATATGGATTCTAAAATTATAAAGATTATATAATGTTTAAAATTTAGTTAATACTATTCATAACCTCTTTTGAACGGCTTGTTTAGTAAGTCATGGTGCGCTTTAACTCGGTGTTGCGTGTAGTGCAAGTTATTGAATTATTTTGAAGAAATAACACACTATGAAATCATGGGGTGTTATAAAAACACTTCTATAAGACATGGACATGGATGATAACAATAAACCCAGTAAATACTTAAGAATAAGCAATCTCGGATAAGAGCGAGATTGGAAAAGTTTTCCCTTACCTTAGGTCTAATATGCTTCGTACGTATCTGAACCTCCTGTATATTGATTTAAATAATTTCATTGTATTATTATAGAATCATATTCATTGTTATGATATCATATGTGGTTCAATTATGACTTTATATTACCCGTTCTTTTGTAAGTTTCATGTTAAAGCAGCGTTTTGGGTAAAATCATTTTATTTATCTTACAAGTTTGGACTTTTTGTTCTTGATATTATTACTTATATCATGATTTACATAATTCCAGAATTCAAAACATGATTTATATGAAATATATATTCAGTATATACATATATATATATATATATATGATAGATCGATAAATGGATTGAAATACACCGTTCATGGAGACAGTAGGTCGTACGTACGCATGAACGGTGTTTTCGTTTCCTTATTAAATTGAATGGAATTAAGTAGATGACATACATATATATACATAAATCCAGTATCATTATTATGTCATATATTTCCTGATTACTTATTATATATACTTTATAATCATTCATGAATGGTTAACATGGAGAATGAATCTCATCACGTCGTGGAGACGGTAGTCCGTACGTACGCACGAGCGATGATATCGTTCCCATAATTATTGAATTGAATTGGAGGGGATGATACAACATATCAGAATCATTATGATTTTATAATAACTATGTATAGTTATTATTTACACAATTATACCCATCCAATTAAGGTCGTGTTGGAAAAACAGATTACACCACGACGTGGAGATGGTATTCCGTACGTACGCACGCATGATGATTTCGTTTTCTGTAGGATGGATAGAAGGTGAAATAGGGTTGTTTCATATTAATAATAACATATCAGTATATTATAGATACTTATGTTATTACTTTATAATAAAACAACTAAATAAGAAGATGTTGAAGAAGAAAGAAACTTGAAAGCATCATTAGAAGAGATTACCTCTTCTTCGACGCACTTCCTTTAAGATTCCTCTTAAGGATGTGGAGTTGGTATTTTTAGAAGACCAGAACCTCCAGAATGTTACTAGGGAAGTGTAGAGGAGAAATGGGCAGGGTTTGGCCGAGCTTCAAGGATCAAACGTGTGTGAAGAGAAGAGGGAATGGGTGCCCTTTTTATAAGGGAGGAGAGGGGCACCTTTGGAAAAACTCAAAATACTATTTTATTATAAAGTCATATTCGGTTTTTAATAACTCCAATTTGATTTATTTATAATATAAGGTGGGGATGGGTCGAAATTCTATATTCCAATAGAATTTAGACAAGTTTAGGTTTCTATTTTAACCTTATCATTTAGATTTATCTTTAAGTTAAATAATTGTACTTTTACTGTGTCTTCTTGTTTTCTTACACTATAAGGTTAATAAACATACTATAACAAGCCAAAATAACCACAAGTTGTTTATTATTAATATATTTAACCTTATCTAAGTCATTTGGCTGAACCTTAGATTTTTATGAATAAAATAACAATTAATAATATAATATTAGTTTTAAAAACTATTTTATGTCAATTTTGACTCTATTTGGTAATTGATTTTTTTGAAACTCATAATTGCATGATTAGTACGAATAAAGTTAATTAAATCAATACTCACATGTCATATTAACCTATAAAATTAGTTTAATTCATAAAAAGTCTCAAATTACATTCATTTGGGTATTTATAATATCAATTATTCTAATATTTCATTATTTAGATAATTTATGCATCACCATTGTGTCATAAATAACTTAAATTATTTAATGTCTAAAAATTATAAATAAAATACCATTAGGTATGAAATATTTTTATATTTTTAATGAATATTTATAGTAAAATTTATCTTAAGTATAACCCTATATTAAAAATGTTTTAGTTATTAAACGTTGATTTTAACTATTTTAACCCTTCTTTAAATAAATTAATAATAAATGTCCTAATCTAATCCAAGTGGACCTAAATGGTCATATTTTATTCCTAAGGTTATTTTTTATTGATTTACACTTATTCAATAGAATTAGGACATGTATTAGGGTAATAATAATATCATTTTTACCCATAATTACCCTATTTACTTTTAACGGTGGTAAATAAAAGTAAAAAGTTACTATTCACCAAAAAATATTTTCATCTCATTGAACCACATTTTAGTTCTTGATATTAACCATGTCTCTCAAATTTTCGAAATTCCACTCACAGAAGCGGTAAAATTATGTTTTTTTGGAATTTCCAAATTCTCCTAGGAGGTGGGTAAAAGACGTTAAAAAGTTCAATAAAATTTTTATATATCTAAAATTATTATAAAATTACTCCAATTAATTACATTGAACTTATATAGGTATTATGTATCAATTTTGACCTAAAATAAATTTAAATAAAATAAATAATTATTTAAATAAAAAGTCTATTTTTGGGATAGTAACCCAGTGTTTTCACTATTCATCAAAAATTGAAAGTTTTCAGAAAAATACCAAAAATTCACCCTAGGGTAATTTTGATATTTTGAATCCAAAAATTAAGTCCATTTTGAAAGATAAATTTTTTAAAATTTCAAAAAGTGGGTATTACTATTCATAACGGCTAGTTCATATAACATATCGTTGTTTAGCAAAACTCGGTATTGCGTACAACACATGCTATCGTGGAAGGTTGTGATTGTGTGTAGTGCAAGCCAAGTTAGGGATGCATGTTATGAAAGATCCTTTTGGTGTAGCGTACAACACAAGAAATTAACGAAATTAAAAGGAATATTTTTCATAAAATCTCGGGGTGTTACATTCTACCACCTTAAAATGAATTTCTCCTTCAAAATTCGTCAGGGTTATAAATGGTTTATTACTCAAATGTTTCTTTAATAGAAACCCACATCGTGAAAAAGAATACCAAAACCAATATTTAAAAACTAAAGTATGAAACGTAACAGTTACCCAAAATAACTGATCACTGGTATTCCACGTAGGTGAACATAGGTGAAAATATGGATATGGAAGAAAAATATAACCATCATGTTCTGATAGAGAGTGGTAGAGGACATGGCTATAAAAAATCCAAAAATCACAAATCCATAGATTTGTGATGATCTAAGGAACCATCTGATTCATCAGATATAAGGGCACTAGGACATCATTTTTGGTCTTCAAGATCATTTCTCTAAAGTTGAAGAAATTGGAATTATAAGAAATACTTTCTTGATTTTGGTACAGTCTCACAGTTGGTCCTTCCTTGGACAATTCTCACTCCATCTCTTAAAGAAATGAAGTTGAATTTGTCTTCCGTGAAGTGTTAGCCGATTATGAAATAGAATGATATGTCATTCCATCTGTCTCAAACAAAAGTTATTAAATATACATAAGTCCATCTATAGTGAGATTAATCGTATACGGTTCCTAAAATGGACTTATACTTCATATATCATACCACTTGATATAATAAAACTAGTTTCTACTAACCAAGGACTTCATGTAGGCCAGTGGTAGGTGATAAAGGCCAGTCGCACTTCAGTTGTGGGTTCGATTCCCACAGCCTTGTCCGACGCGATGGGCTATCGCCCGTCCTGCAGGTTTTCCTTTTTCTAAAACTATACTATCATAACATTTCAGAAATAAAATGTTATATCCTTAACCAATACTATATGATGTCCATTCCAACCTTTAGGCTTATCAAAAATACTTATATTCGATTACAAGAAATTTTATCTTCTGAGCATGTGAATTCCTTCATTTATCCCCCATATATCATAAGATATATCTTTTTGGTCACATTACAAACATGTGAATACCTTAATCATGTATTCTTTTGAAACATGAATTACTATAGAACCTTATCTAAAACAAGAATTCTGTCAAAATTTAACTCTTCCCACATACCAAAATCCCAAATAAAATCTATATACTCAAATCATGATATCACTTTGTCCTTTTATAAGCCATGAGCACATGAATACTATCAAACATATTATTTTCTCCTTACCCCTTCATTATGTTCATATCATCTTCTTTCCAAAAATATCTGAATAACCTTTCATGGTTACCAGTACCATTCAACATATACTTTCAAATACTTTTGGAAAAAAATAGTGTAACAATCCTTAGATGATTCTTTATTCCATAGTACCATACATTATTCTTGATAAACATACAATCATTCCACTAACTTCTCAAACCACTGACTGAGCTTCATCATTTCTTTCATCCCATATTTCATTTGTAGTCTCTTCATCATCATCCACATAAATACTACCCATATGACCATGCTGATTCTCTTCATGAGATTTTCCCTTAGGGAATTGGTTTGCATAATTCCCATACATTCCACATTTAAAACATCTAATCATTGTTGATGTCATAGCAATACCATTATCCTTGTCCATGGTGTTAAATGAACCTTTTCCTTTTCACTTACTGGCTTTGTGTCCTTCTTTTCCACACCCAAAGCATCTTCCAGTTCCATTGAAACAATCTCTCTGATGCCTCTTCCCACATGATTTACATGAGGGAAGTTGAACTTTCTTTTCTCTATGATCATCATGAAACTCAATCTTTCTCTTGTTATCTGAGTCGGGAAACTTACCAAAGTTGAGATTATTGATCATATTATGGGATTTCTGATTAGGCATAATAACTATGTTTGGAATTCCAAATCCCGTTTCATTTGGTTGCTCATGAAGAATATCATTCCATTGTCCATCATATCCTCCATTATCATGAATCTTATGGTTTCCATCCATTTTCTAAAACCCAAAAAGAATAGTGTGAGAGGATAAAATCATGCTAGGGAAAACAACATATTAAAGGGGGAGTACTGTAAATATCTAACATCTTAGGTTAAATTCTATGATCGTTACCTTAGTTCTAGGACTATATCCTAAACATATATTTATCTATAGGGACATCCCTAGACATACCTTTGAAATATCTCTAAGGATCTCACTAACGTTTTCGTATCCTAGTTTCCAAAGGTTAACTAAACCTTTCCACTGATACCAATTATAGAGACCTGAAGCTTGACATACAAGGAAATTACATTACATTAGCAGAATACTTAATACATAACAAAAATAGACACACACGGATCGTAATAGTTTAGTGACTTTAGAAACTCGGAATATAATCTTCTAATCGTGGTGAAAGATCTTCAACATCTCCCATAAAGATCTTCCTCTTTTGGTTTTCTTACCTAAAACCTTTCTTTAAATCCTGGGGAAAATAAAACATATAAAGGATGAGCTCAAATGCTCAGTAAGGGCAAGCATGGATAAAATAAAACAAATCATATACATTTGAACTTAAAAACATGAATATAATGTTTAAACATAAAAATCTTGGGAAATGACATAAAACATGGTAGTACAAAAGGCATAGATCATAAAGAAACATCAATCATGATAAAATAGCTTGTAAATAAAACTTGTAATTGTGTCAAAACATTAAGCACATGATATGATTTCCATAGTAGCCAAGGCATTGCTGCCAAGACCATCTTAGTGGACAAAGTCCCTTTCTGAATCGAGTTCACTCCTCGTTTTAGTCCTATAACCCTGAACCAGATTAACTTACCGTTCCATCCATGTCTATCTCATGAGATATAAATCTATACACAATGCATTGGAGGGAGATATAGGTCCCACCCATCTCATAATGAAATCATTCTTTCGTGTGCCACAAAATCATAAATCATACATCATAGCATAACCCATGTAATAGAATGGGATATTAAACATCATGCCATCACAACATAATCCATATAAAAAATGGATATCATTTCATCATAAGAAAAATAAAACCATGTAAATAATTGAGACATTATACATGAAACATAAACATATTAAATAATTTCATTTTATATGGAAAACAATTTTGAGAAAACACTTGAAATGAATTCTTGAGGAAAATAACCTTTCTTCTTCAAAATCATTTTATTTTCAAAAAATGCCATGAAATTTTAAAATAAGTGGATTTTGTTGAAAATATTCATGAAATATTGTAGAGGAATCTTCATGAAAATTAGTCATTATGAAAACGTAAAAATCCTTTCAAGCCGTATAAGTTAAAATAAACATTCTCATCGTACTTTTGCCGGAAAAGTCAAAAAGTACCTCGTAGGGTAAACAAAAGAAATATTCCTTCCATACCATGGAGTAAAAGTAAAAATGGGTAAAAACAGACTTTAAACATACACGAAAATACTTTTATAAAACACGGACATGGATGACAACAGTAACCCCAGTAAATACTTACGAATAAGCAACCTCGGATAAGAGTGAGATTGGAAAAGTTATCCCTTACCTTAGGTATGATATGCTTCGTACGTATCTGAACCTCCTGTATAATGATTGAAATAATTCCATAGACTTATTATAGAATCATATTCATTGTTATGATATCATATATGGTTCACTTATAACTTTATATTACCTTTTCTTTTGTAAGTTCCATGTTAAAGCAGCGTTTTGGGTAAGATCGTTTTATTTATCTTACATGTTTGGACTTGTTGTTCTTGATATTCTTACTTATACCCTGATTTACTTAATTCCAGAATTTAAAACATGATTTATATGAAATATATAATCAGCATATACATATATATATGATAGATCTATAAATGGAATGAAATACCCCGTTCATGGAGACAGTAGGCCGTACGTACGCATGAACGTTGTTTTCGGTTCCTTATTAAATTGAATGGAATTAATTAGATGACATACATATATATATATATATATACATAAATCCAGTATCATTATTATGTCATATATTTCATGATTACTTATTATATATACTTTATAATCATTCATGAATGGTTAACATGGAGAATGAATCTCATCGCGTTGTGGAGACGGTAGTCCGTACGTACGCACGAGCGATGATATCATTCCCATAATTATTAAATTGAATTGGAGTGGATGATAAAACATATCAAAATCAGTATGATGTTATAATAACTATGTATAGTTATTCTATACACCATTATACCCATCCAAGAAAGGTGGTGTTGGAAAAACAGATTACACCACGGCGTGGAGATGGTATTCCGTACGTACGCACACGCGGTGATTTCGTTTTCCGTAGGATGGATAGAAAGTTAAATAGGGTCGCTTAATATTTATAATAACATATCAGTATATTAGAGATACTGATTTTATTACTTTATAATGAAAAAACTAAATAAGAATAAGTTGAAGAAAAAATAAACTTGAAAGAATCGTTAGAAGAGATTACCTCTTCTTCGACGCACCTCCATTAAGCTTCCTCTTAAGGAAGTAGAGTTGTTCTTTTTAGAAGACCAGAACCTCTAAAATGTTTCTAGGGAATTGGAGAAGAGAAATGTGAAGGGTTTGGACGAGCATCAAGGCTCAAAAGGGTGTGAAGAGAAGAGGGAAGGGGTGCCCTTTTTATAAGGGAGGAGAGGGGCACCTTTGAAAAAACTCAAAATATTATTTTATTATAAAGTCATATTCGGTTTATAATAGGTCCAAATTGATTTATTTGGAAGATAAGGTGGGTATGGGTCGAAAGCCTCTCATCCAATATAATTTTGACAAGTTTAGGTTTCTATTTTAACCTTATCATTTAGATTTTACTTTAAGTTAAATAAATTTACTTTTACCTTGTGTTCTTGTTTTCTTACACTATAAGGTTAATAAACATACTATAACAGTCCAAACGAACCCCAAGTTGTTTATTATTCAAATATATATTACCTTATCTAAGTCATTTTTCTTAACCGTAGATTTGTAGGAATAACATAACAATTCATAATATTATATTTGTTTTAAAAACTATTTTATGTCAATTTTGACTCTATTGGGTAATTGATTTTTGTGAAAATCATAATAGATTGATTAGTAATAAAAAAGTTAATTATATCAATACTAACATGTCATATTAACCTAGAAAATCAGTGGAATTAATAAAAGGTCTAAAATTACATTTATTTGGGTATTTATAATATCAATTATTTTAATATTTCATTATTTAGGTAATTACTGCATCACCATTGTGTCATAAATAACTTAACTTATGTAATGTCTAAAAATTATAAATAAAATACCATTAGGTAGGAACTCTTTTTATATTTTTAAAGAATATTTATAGTCAAATTTATCTTATGTATAACCCTATATTAAAAATGTTTTAGTTATTAAACATTGATTTTAACTATTTTAACCCTTCTTTAAATAAATTAATAATTAATGTCCTAATCTAATCCAAGTGGAACTAAATGGTCATATTTTATTCCTAAGATTATTTTTGATCGAATTACAGATATCCAATAGAATTAGGACATGTGTTAGGGTAATAATAATATCATTTTTATCCTTAATTACCCTATTTACTTTTAACCGTGGTAAATAAAAGTAAAAAGTTACTATTCACCAAAAATTCTTTTCATCTCATTGAACCACATTTTAGTCCTTGATATTAACCGTGTCTCTCGGAGTTTCGAAATTCCACTCACAGAAGCGGTAAAATTATGTTTTTTGTGAATTTCCAAATTCTCCTAGGGGATGGGTAAAAGACTGTGAAAAGTTCAATAAAATTTTTATATATCTAAAATTATTATAAAATTACTCCAATTAATTACATTGAACTTATATAGGTATTATGTATCAATTTTTACCTAAAATAAATTTAAATAAAACAAATAATTATTTAAATAAAAAGTCGGTTTTTTGAATAGTAACCTAGTGTTTTCACTATTCATCAAAAATTGAAAGTTTTCAGAAAAATACCAAAAATTCACCCTAGGATAATTTGGATATTCTGAATCCAAAAATGAAGTCCATTTTGAAAGATAAAATTTATAAAATTTCAAAAAGTTGGTATTACTAGTCATAACGGCTAGTTTATATAACATACCGTTGTTTAGCGAAACTCGGTATTGCGTACAAAACACGCTATCGTGGATGGTCGTGATTGCATGTAATGCAAGCCAAGTCAGGGATGCATGTTGTTCGAGCTCCTTTTGGTGTATTGTACAACACAAGACATTAATGAAATTAAAAAGAATATTTTTCATAAAATCTTGGGGTGTTACAGTACTTCAGTCATCATGATCAATCTCAGCATAGGACTTGCATTGTTCCCTTGTCCTTGAAGATTGTTGATGCTCATCAGGCTTCTCATCCCTTCCAAGAGAGAATTTCCTTTGATAATTTCCAACTTCTCCACATTTACAACATTAAAAAGTATAAGGTACATTAGATCGAACCTTATCTCTATTAATAACATTTTCCATTTTTTTAAAGCAATTAACTACTTTTTTCCCAATCATCCCACACTTAAAACATCACCTGGTTCATTTGTGACATTCCCCTTGGTGCCCCTTTCCACACTTTTTGCATAAATGAAATTGGGTCTTCTTTCCCTTATCAACTTTATCAGATGAACATCCTTTAGACTTTGTCTTCTTCTTCCTTGATGAATTTGGGAATTCAACTAGGAACCAATTATTAATTGTGATTTTTGATAGCTGGTTTGGCATAATCAAAATATTTTCAACTTGATCTCTCGTCATCTCTATCACATTAACATAGAAATCTTCACATTTCCTATCTCATTAATTGTTGGTACATTTTCTTCTATTTCCCTCCATTAACTAAGAAAATAAAGTATAATTATGGGGCTTAAATACTTAGCCAATAATCATGAAAAAGAAACTTAAAGCATAGAAGGATAAACATGTAGAAGAAAAATATACCCTAACTTGTGATCCCCTAGGTTCCAAACTAGGTTATCCATGATCATATATTCTTATGTGAATCTTTATTTTATTTTGTCTTTGTTCCTTTAATAATGGATCATACTAAGATTATGAATTAACCAAAGCATATCCCCCAAGAGTGTCGTAACCAAGAGGGCAGCAAGGCCCATTGTCGTGTACTAGTTATCATTCGAGTCTAGCTCAAAGTGGTGTTTTCGGGTTTTAACCCTATATACATTTGTGCTAGAACCACCTCTACCTGCTCATATCCAGACAGAGATGTATTTTCTTGGAAACCCCTTACTCAATACTCACCAAAATACCAGGAAGCTTTCCTATATTTAAACTATTTTATAGGGTTCTTCCTAAAGTTTTCATATCCTAATTTCCACAAATATCTAAACCATCCTATGATACCAGCTATGGAATCCCGCCTTTTTCTCACATAAACATTCATTACATTATACAAAACTGAGGATCTTTAAGGTCTAGTGTCTTGGAAACCAGGAACTTAATACATGAAAACATAAAACATTCTTCTTAAACACTTGAAAGGATTCTTCATTTTTTCATCCTAAGTTCATTACTGCATCTCATAACCTGGGGACATACATCAAAAGAAAGGGTGAGCAGAAGGCCCAGTAAAGGAAAAAAGGGAAACATTTTACATGAGAGCTTGAGATACATCAAAAGTTATGAAAAATAACTTTAAAGCATGAGAAAGAGATCATGAGGCATATCATAATAAAAATAATGTGTTTCATAACCTGAAGATGTGGATACAACATTTAACTTAGACAATCATGAACATATCACCAAGGTAAACCCCAAGGTGTCATTAAAAATTTCCAAGGTAAACCCCAAGGTATCGTTGAAAATTACCAAGGTAAACCCCATGGTATCGTTAAAAATAACCAAGGTAAACCCTAAGGTATCATTAAAAATTACCAAGGTAAACCCCAAGGTATCCTTAAAATTGTAATCATTAGAGATTACATCATTACCCAATGCATTGGAGCGCTATCAGGGTGCACACTTAAATTTGACTTTATTATCACGTGATAAACATATATCATCATCAAAAAATTCATAAATAACCCTTATAGCATAAAAGAATTGGGTTTAATTTCATAATCATAACGTTTTTAAAACTGCTTTAAAGACATGATCTTTATATCACTTTAAACCCACGAAAAAGGATTGAGAGTCTCACGTATGTAAATCCCATAATTTAAAATAGAAAATTCTGATATATATGTGAATAACCTTATAGAATAAAGAGACTTGAGTATTCAATAAATAAAACAAAAGAATTTTAGAAAAATAGAGATACATTTTGAGACGGAAATTTGGCAGCATAACGGCTATGTTGTAGGGTTTTAGAAAACACTGAAAAGAGAGAAGACATGGGTCAACCACTCGTAAATGACCCATAAAATAGTATAGGGAAATAATATAAAGGATATATGAACATGTTAATGAAATTTGAAAGATATACCATTTTAAATGAAAAACATGGAAGGAAGACAAAAATTAAGATTTCTCTTATGAAAATTCGGCACCCTAACGACATCACTTAAAACATCAAAAAATGAATTGATGATATCAAATAGGGTCTATCATCATATGAACATAAAATATCAGTATGATAGATATATAGATAATTCCCCCAAAATAATAAAAAGGTACTTTAAATACTTGACATGAAAATGGAACTTGAAAATGAGAAAGGTGCAAGAATCCGTTACAAAAATTTCGGCAGCCTAACGGCGCCACTTAAACATTCATAAAATGAAATGATGAGAGTAAGAGGGGATCTCTCATCATATGAAAATGAAAAAGGAAGTAATATCAATAAAAAATAACATCCTCCAACATAAGAACATGGAGCATAAAAGAAATTATATAAAAGAGATTACTTGAAAAGAAAGAGAGAGGTCAGATCCCTTACCTTAAAACGTTTCTCTTAAAACTAGAAGGTCGAGACCATGAGGGCATGGGGAACATTGGGAGGACTACTTGGGAGGTAATGAGACTAGAGCTTAATTGGGGGAGAGTTGGTAGTGAAAACTAAAGGAGGAAAGGGTGGGTATTTATAGGGAAAGTGTGGGGACAAGGCATTAATGGCCAAGGGACACCTCATTGGTGGTATTGGAAAACCCATGGGCTTGCCCATGGTATTTGCCCATGGTATTGGCCACTTGTGACACCTCATACCTTATAATACTATTCATATCTCAACAATATTGATTACATAATTAATACATCATTTGATGACGTCATTAAACACCCGTAACTTAAAAACTATATTTTCACTATTCATCAAAAATTCAACATTCTTATAAAAATCCCAAAATTTCACCTTAACCAAATATCGATGATATGATTTC
Organism: Viscum album; assembly: GCA_963277665.1. Lineage (NCBI taxonomy): Eukaryota > Viridiplantae > Streptophyta > Magnoliopsida > Santalales > Viscaceae > Viscum > Viscum album. The sequence continues at coordinate 2,006,702,704 of OY728148.1, read as the reverse complement.
AAAAAAGAAATCCATTTTATAAAAATATTTTTATAAATAATTTTCATTTAATTTTTAAATAAATACACTCTTCACTGAAAATTCATTTTTTCAAAAAAATCCCCAAAAATTACCTTAACATAATATAGACGCTCTGAGTTCAAAAATAAAATCCATTTAATAAAAATATTTTTATAAATATTTTTAATTAAAAAACTATTCACCCGAAAAAACTAATTCTTGAATAATAATTTCTGAAAGAGTTATTTACTTATTTTATTGAATCACATTACTTAATCAAGGTGCCTAGATTATATTAATACTTTATTTATGTGAGATTAATAATCCATTTGGTCACATTACTAATCCTAAGCATAAAATCACTATTCAAAATTTATTATTCATCAAAAATTATGTTGATCTTATTAAACTCTAAATTTTGTACTGAACATAATTGTAGAAGACCATTTTTTGATAATCATTACACGTTTATAATTACTTAAGGTTTACATAAACATTTTTAAAATATCCTTTCTCTAAAATTCATCAATAATATACATCATACATTTATCCAAACATTTTAAAATTCAAAAAGATCATCATAAGAAGAAATCACAATTTTTATTTAAATCCAAGGATTACACAAGGCAGTTACGGTCTTACTACAAAACCCCTTATAACACCAGCATAGGACCTAAGAGTAATGTGTGCTAGGGTGATAGAATCTTGGGGAGGCTCGGCCAAAATTGCCTGAGTAGTGATTTCTATCAGCTTGAACTTCTCGAGAAGGTGATTCCGTTCCAACTTCACACGATGAAGTTCAGCTTGGGTTTGGTCCAGAGCAAAGCCCAAATGTACTACCTCCTTCCCGAGTTCTATTAGGTGTGATTCGATTGGCCCAAGACTACTGGATGAGGCCATCAAATCTTATTTCTATATTAATTAACCATGATCACATGTATTTAGAGACAATAGTCGCAACATACAGTTTCCAACGGTCATACTGACTAACGGTCATATAATAGTCAAAACCCAACAGTCTCATTTTAATTATACACATGTTATCAAATAAAACATTTTTGTTGATTATAAAAAATAAAATAGCACACAAAATTAAGAAACAAGATTTATTCAAAATTTCAGGTCATTATAGAAAATAGGTATATAAAATTTTTCAATAGTCCTGGAAATGGTGGACACTCTGTATTGAAATATTCATATAACCATCTATGAAAACCTAATAAATTTGTAGAAAATGATGTATTTCATGAGCTTGAACCTGAAACGTTTTCTCACTTGAAACAAAATATACTTGAAATTATAGATTGTTTGAACCAAGGCCATGAATATTAAATTAAAGATTTCCATTAATAGGAACATCAACCTAACTAGTTAGGATTTGGTTCTTTTATTTACAAGTAAAATCATATGATTAAGAAAAAAATTAAATTAATAATGAATAAAAGGATTTGGGTTACAATGAAAATGACAGTGTGTTGGAATGTGAGAAAGAAATTTAAAATCATACCACTAAATAGGATGAGTTTGATTATGGGGAAGAAAAATGTTTCAAAAGAACCAACATAAAAAATGAAAAATTAGTTCTTATAGATTTTATTTGACCCTAAAGGATGTCTTAGTGGAGGCTTATGAGGGTGAAAAATAACTAGAAGATGATTACCCATTGTTGTATTGATAGATAATCCTATAAAAACATAATGCTATAGGAGTTTAGAGGGTATTAGAACTCTAGTTGATGAGAAACATAGAAGTAATGATTTATCTTCTAAAAATGCATAAATAAATTTGGCTAAAATTGTTCGAAGAAATATTGAGTTGGGAGTTATGAAACCATTCGAAGAAAAAATGAAAAATTTGAGTTCTAAAATCAATAATAATGAATTAAAATGAGATATTCTATGTTTATATAGTTTAAATCCAGTGAATTTTCATTGGGGTCTTGAATAAGTTGTTAGATATTGATATTTAAATAATGGTTTACTTTTGAACACTTTCATCTTAATTATCTCACCTATGGATTCATCATAGAACTACTCATCTATATGTAAATAAGTGTTGTTCATTTTGGGAAAATATTTTTAGTTTATAATTTTTTGATTATATTATTCTTAAACTGAAATGAATTTTTCCCTTGATTTTGAATCGAAAAACTAAATTAATCTTTCACATTATTTAGAGGATGAAATTTCAGAAATTAAAATTGAACAAGTGATTGATGAAAAACTAGTTTTATTAGAAAAAAATCAATGAAAGTGATATCTTAGAATGATTTAACATATCAGTTTATTAAGGATAAAAATATTAATATAACAAAAAATGGACCAAATCTGTTTTAATTTATATAGGAACCAAGTTTATCATGTTTTAAAATTGAAATCCATTGTTGGATTCCAAATAGTTGAAGATGATAACTTTAATGATTATGACAATTTTAAAATGAAATATCTCCATAAATTTCTAAAATTTATATAATTTTAGTTGAATATTTTTTAGAAATGGAGAAAAATGGGGAAAAGGGTTCAGATTTGTTTTATATGAAATTAAATATTTTCAAATTGAAAAATAGAAATCATATTTTTTACACCAATTTTCAAAACTCAAATAATATCACCATTTTTTCTACTAAAAATGTGGAAATATTTTGTAATAAAATATATAGAAATTTTATTATACCATTTGTAATACCCTTTACCCCATTACCTCCTTAAAATAACTTCAAACATTTCTAATATTTCATAACATTATAATTTTAACGACTGTATATTTTCTGTGGAAAACTAGTAATCTTTACGTAATTGTTTCATTAATATCATTCAAGGGTGTGTGGTAGCTTTTATGTAACTGGGTTGTATATCTGTATGTTATATCACCCATATTAATGATTTATCACTTTTAAACAAATGGAAAACACACATGTGGTGGTTATTAGCATGGAAACTATATCATAAATAAGAATTTGATAAGATATTGAATAATCTCAAGATGCGTACAATTAATGTATCAGTTTATGGGAGGAAAACCATTTATAATTTATCAAAAAATTATTTTATATTTATGTTATTTTTTTATTGTTTTTTTAATCTTATTTACCCTTATTTGAAAATTATTTTTTGATCTCAATGTGTGGAAAGTAATTCAATTGTTTTCCTCTCATTGGGTGATTTATTACATTCATCTCACATTCTTTATCTAGATCCAGATTTCATTTTAAAGTAAACATAATTGTAGTATTCTCATGTTGAGTTAAATTTAACATTTTATGTGCTTAATTGATGTAATTAGGATGGTTTTCATTATGAGGAATGTGATTATACTGGAATTTTTTCATTAGATAAATGTTTGATGTTTACGGGATTAATAATTTTTATTTTTATGAAATCGATTTTGAAATTAAAAATTTTAAAATAGATGCATGATGCCTCAACCTGATCACATGATACCCTATTAACATGTGTGTTTTAGATGGATTAAAATCTATTCCCTATGGGAATACTAAGTGTGAGATATAAAGGGATGCTCATAATTGGTCATTTTTATATTGTGATAATTTTCTAAACTGATTTTATATGATTCCAGAGATATAATATGGGTTATAAACTTTCATTAATATATTATTGTGAAAATATTTTTGAAAAATAATTGAAATATTTTGTACTAGTCTAAAAACGTTCTTTGGATTATTTTAGTGTTTTAAAATATACTTCATGGTGTTTGTTAATTAAATTGTTGGTAATTATTTTAAATGTGAAAATATATGCTGAAATATTTATAAATTTTCTTTTTTTTATAATAACTGCTATGTGTTCTTGTGTTCGAAATTTTTGTTATTACAATTTTTTTATTCTTATTTTAATACCTGTTTAAATCATCAAATTTTCAGCAATAACCTTTAATATAATCATGATTTTTTAGTAAATAGATGATGTAGTAACTAAATAAAAACCACTGTTATTGGATGTGAATTTATCTATTGATTATGTTTATTAGATCTATGTTGTTGTACTTTTCTATTCCTCATAAACATTCTTTTGGAACTATTGATTTAAAAATAAATTTTTAATTGAATATGTTATAAATTCTTCTTTTTTATTAAATTTTCACACTAACTGTCACCTTTTATGTATAAAGGATAGTCGTGATTTTATGATATATAGTATTAATTATTTTTCATGTCAAAATACCCCAAATTGTTTCCAAATTTTTTTTGGTTGTAAATGTTTTTTAAAATTTAATAATTTTTTGATACTTTTAGTGGTTAATCAATTACATTCAACCATGGAATCAATCAAGGGATATAATTTCATTAATTTCTAGAATTTTCCTCATTTTGATATAACTGTTAGAGTATGTTTAAAATATATATTGAATTATAAATTCTTATTCATAGATAAACTAAAATATTTTCATTTAAATAGTATAAAAATGAACTCCTAATCCTATATGGGATTTTTATTATAATGTTAAAAATATTGGGAGAGATATTTATACAACTTGTTTATTAGTAACCTCACTCATCTATTAATTCGGGTCTAATTATTATTTTTGATAAATTCTAAGGGTTTTGAACCAAGGGAAAAACATAAATATTTATAAAAACAATGAAATTCCAAGTGAATTTTTTTAATTGCTTTCAATAATTTTCAAATGAAATCATATTTGTCAAACTGCAAACCATTGTTTCTAAAGAAATCTCTTTATAGATCAATAATTCATTATTATTTTAGTGATTCAGTTAATGGAACTATTTTATAAAAAATTATCTCTTATTTTTCATTATAATTCTTTCATTTTTTAGTTTAATTTAATATTTTTGAAGTTTAATAGTTGATTTCATGTGTTGAAGAAATTTATTAAATGCGGGGGGATTTTATGTTACATTATTTTTTTTAAAAATTTCCAAATAAAATTATGGAATTATAATTATTTTTATAATAATTTGTGTTTTAATGAATGATAATATGTGTTTTCATCATTTGGAGATGAAATTATAATTCATTGAAGATTTGAATGAAAAATTTGAGTTTTTGTGATTAATTGGTCAAAATATCATTGATTTTACTATAACTAATTTTATTGTAAAATATTTTAGTTTTTTGTGTTGATTTTTTAATTGAAATATATTATTTATGACATATTAATGATTCATTTCAGAATCTATATTTACATAATTCAATGATTTTAAATATAGATTATTTTTTATGGAACCAATTAGAAAAAAAAATTATTGAAGTATAAGAATTCCTGGATTTTTTTTAAAGGAGTTACATTTTGAATATTATTTCACTTTATATCTTCAAAAAAATTATAGTGTTATTTCTTGTAAGAATTATTATTTCACAAGGTTGAAATCCACTATTGTTAAGTGCCCATCTTTATAAAGTTCCACCAGCTTACAAAATTTGTCATGACCCGACCCAACGGGGCTCGAGCCGCGACTCCCCAAGCCCGCCTCCAATTGGCCAGGGGCTGGCGACTAGCGCCGAGTAGGCTATCACACACATGGGAGGCATTAGCCTAAGGTACCTGTACACATGCACCCACAAACACCTCCATGCAACAGTGCAGAGATAGAGAAACTAAAAAGTAAATGCATGCAGACAATCTATCCCAAACCAGAGTGCAACAACAAAAGTACAAAGGGAAAAACAGGGCCCACCAAAGAAAAATACAAAGCACATCCAACCTGCCCTAAAGAAGGGGAACGCTGCCAAAAACACCTGCCGGAAAGCTCCCTCGGCACAGCTCTGGTAAACACCCCGGTCAACTCGCTCACTAAGCTCCTCCTTCTCCGGGTCCTCCTGGGACTCCGTCGAAAGTCCTGTGGTCTGCACAAGACACAAACATATGCGGGCAAAGCCCGTGCAGGGGAGAGTATAAACATACTCAGTAGGCACCCCAAAAACCCAAAACCCAAGGGAGCAACTGAAGGTAACAGTCCGCTCAACCAAGCCAGAGGGAACCTAGACGAGAGAGAAACTCCATCTCGTGACCATCCTCTGCTAAACACAACTAGTCAGCTCAGCTCAGCTCAGGTGTATGCCCATACATACACCTTGAACAATCCAGATATACTCAGATCATGCCACAAAGCCACAAGAGGTACCGACCTCATCACCAGCAACTATCCCAACCAGGAGAGTACACCAAACGAACACTGTCATACCAGATGACACTCATTCGAAAGATACACTCCATCGGGTCCCAAACAAACATCTCAGACGCTCACCCGAGAGACCACGCTTGTCGGATAACATCACTGAGGATACAACATAACCACCAAACTCCTCGGAAAGGGGATCGCCGCTAGGGTCCGCTAGGGTCCGCTAGGGGATACCAAGACCCACTCCGGTATACGAAGCTCACTGATAGGGGATCACTCCCAGGGTCCGATGGGGGATACCACGACCCAATCTGGCATACATAGTTCTCACAGATAGGGGATCACACCCAGGATCCGCTGGGGAATACCACAACCCGATCTGGCGCTCGACAGAAGTTCCACACTCAGATAGAGGATCATCGTCCATATAAAGATGGACATGACGATACCGGAACCCTATCTGGTATAACTCGCGATGTAGGGGATCGAACCGACGATGTCGCAACCCTACCGAAACCACGCGCTGAGTTGGGGATCGCATAACCAACGATACCGCAACCCTACCGACACCAAGCGCTGAGTAGGGGATCGTATAACCAACGATATCGCAACACTACTATAAACATCATGCTGAGTAGGGGATCATAAACCCGACGATGCCACAACCCTACTGTGCACGACCCACTACGTAGGGGATCATATTCTCGATGATGCCAGAAACCCTACGGGGTTAACCTGCTAGATAGGGGATCACCGCCCATGAATAAGCGGTCACAGCGATACCAAGAACCTGATCTAGGGTAAAGATGCTAGAGGATCTACTCCGGGCCCACCGGAGGGATACCACAACTCTAACACTTTAAACATCCCATCGAGAGGATCACAAACCCATACGAAGGTTGTGATACCACACGAACCCTCGTAGGAACGAACCAAGGGAGAACCCTTAACCACTGCTGGTCCAAACGTCGCTAAACCGAGCGACCTACCACAACGCCACATTGCGCATCTCCTTGGCCAAAACCGAGGCCACCATCGCGTTCCACGCAGAAAAACACGCAGTATAGGCTGTTTACTCGTCCGAAACGGAGCACTGGTGAAAAAGACACTATTCACTATATCTATCCCAAGTGGGGCCCACACAACGATCCCAAAACTCATCGAGCGGACCATACCACGACGATCCCCTCGGAAAAACAATCGGAATCGACTACTCGCTCGTCCAAAACAGACACCCGGTGAAAAAGGTACTATTCACCGAAGGCCATCTCAGGTGGGGCCCACGCCTGGATTCCGAAACTCATCGAACGGATCGCACCATTGGGATCCCCTCAGAAAAACACACAGGATCGACTATTCATCTACTAAAATCGGACTCCTGGTGCAAAAGCTGCGTTTCTCCGCAAACGCCAAAACCTGGCCTCGTGGGGCCCGCACCCCGTTCAAAGACCCAACACCCGGAAACCATCTCAAAAAGTCCATTGTACCATCAGGGTCTCAACGCCACTGACGTCACGTCAATCGGACGCTCCGGGTAGAAGTTACAACGGCCCGAAGTCGTAAAATAATAAAATAATAATATTTTATACGACGTTTCTAACTCCCGGGCCACAATCCTGAACCGTTAAACCATCAAAGTGAGTTCAAAAGGTCCGTCTCGACGGAAGGAGCGCGTCTCCACAAACGGCTCGCAAATCGGAGTTACGGTTTGCGAGTTACGGGGGTTTAAAGAACCCCCGGAAAATCCTGGCCGGACCACCGCCAGCCTCGCCGGAAACCACCGCGCTTCCGCCGGATTCTGCCGCGCCGCTGCTGGATTCCGCCGCGCCGCCACCGGAAACCGCCGCCGCGCCGTCGCCGGATTCCGCCATGGCCGCCGCCCATCGTCGCCGGAAAGCCGGGTTTTCGCTGGAAAACTTCCGGGAGCCACCGGGAGCACCCTGGTGCTCCAAATTCAGATCTGAAACATGTTTTGGAAAGCTCGGGACCCGAACTATACAACCCTGACGAAAATTTGAAGGAAAACAACACAAAAATGGGATCCGGGATTGTAAAACTCAAACCGCCTACCTCGCAGGCGAAACGCCGACGTTCTGCCACAGATCCGCGCTCCAGAGCTTCCGCTGCGCGCTCTTGGAACGTCCGCCGTCGAATTCCGAGCTCGTACGCACTTCGTTTACTCGATTCGGAAGAGAGGCAGTGAAGAACGGAGAAGAACGCTGAGAGGAACAATAAAGGGGGGGGGTTAAATTTATATCAGCCGCCCGCCAGCGCCAAACCCGCCTCGGACCCGACGCCCGATGCGAACAAAAGTAAGGTCACCCCTAGGGTAAACTCGTCGTTCTAAACGCAACGACGGACTCGGATTTTCCATCTGAGACTCTGTTCAGAAGTTATTTGAGCCGACGCTCGCCCACTAACTTCGCCACTTATTTACGAAAACGCCCCTGGTGGCGTTTCTCACCGCAGGCCCGCGCCCGCAAAGTTTACACCCCGCCTAGGGTAAACGACTCGTTCCGGATGCAACCGTGCCCTCAGATTCCAGTTCTGAGCTACTGTTTAGGGGATATCACACCCCCGCCACGTGCATAGTATAAAAAATACTTAATATTTTTATAAAATAAATTCCAGGCACACCGGGCCTCAGAATCACACGCCGTCTTCGCGCCTAGCTCTGGAATTATTCGTAGAAATATTCCAAAGTCTGACATGGCCAAAAACCCGAGTCGGTACAAAATTTACACTAATTAAAGGTCTTTATTGAGTACCGAATGTAAGGTATCCATTCTTTTTTCATAGGGAAAAATCATAAGGATTTCAAATCAATATCTATTATCTATCTTAAAGAGTGTGGATCTAATTACACCTTTAATTTCCTTTGTATATCATTTCCACTTCTATTTTTTTCCTTCCCTACTAATCCTCTCTTCCTATCATCCTCCCATATTCTCCCACAGTTCATATCTATGCCTCTCACTCCCTATTTCACCATATAAACCAACTCATATCATGGATCCACTCCCCCAGTACCCATTCCCCAACTCCATGCTTCCCACCATTTATATCCCATGCATATCTCTACCTATTTTACCTCCTCAAGATTTTGACATGCGAATGTTATTTTTGAAATATTTGTTGTTGTTTTCACTGTCAATTTGAAGAAACATATCTCATACTCTTAGATAATGAATTCATATCTACCACATTTTCTTCTACACATTGTCCCAAATTCATTATGTTGTCTAGATTTCAATGGTTTTATGTTATCATCATGAAGACACTTCTCTACAAATCTTAAATGATGATTTCCTCTCCACAATAGTTTATTCTACATGTTGTCATAATTTCATCATGCAAATGGCCAATATGACTTCACTAAGCCAGAAGTGATTAGTTACTATTTTCTTTTCCTTCATTGAACATATAATGTGTTTACAGATCTATGATAATGTTTGTAGAACCCAGATGATTCACATGATATCATCTAATGTTGTTTTCATCATTAACTGTTGCTACCCCCACTATACACCTATTTTTATTGGTCACTAAGGTTTTATATTTTTATTTTATATTATTGTTGTCTTAACAAATGTAATATAATTCATGGAATATGAATGATTAAATATTTATCACTCAAATTAATCCAAACAAATTAATTAAGTGTTTAAATATTCATGGGTTTTCTATTATAGGTAGTGACATTAAATTGTTTTAGTTACTTATACATGTTCCCAGATTCAAGGTGTTCTACTAGTAACAATTCCCCCACCACTAAGTTAAACATCCATGGATTCAACAGGATTTTTCTACATTATAGATTCACGATTGTACTAGCTTCTCATTTCCAATATGTTTTATTTTTTCAGAAACTTATTAATGTTAGTTAGTTGGGATATTTTCTTACTAGTATCTTGTGACATGTATATATTTTAATTAAAAATTAATTTCATTGGGATCTTCTCCAATTTTTTAGGACATGTATGTTTATCAAAAAATAATCTTAATATTGGTTACATAAAATATCAGGTTTCATGTGACTTTTATTTTTTTTAGTTTCTATTAAAGAGTAATTATTTTTATCATGTGTGACATATTTAATATGAAATAAAAGAAATCCCTCGTTTAAATTTTTTTCATTATTTTTTATTTAGTATACATTCAGAAGATAAATACATTTAATATTATTACTAATAAATTATTTTTATGTTTTGTTAATTTAAAATATTCTCCATGAATCTTATAATTAAAACAACCACATATTGAAGTCTAAAATGTAAGGCAATGTAATTTTACCTATACAAAAATAAGGAGAAGAAAATGTTTTTTCTTAACTTGTAGATCATTAGTTTCTATGAAATATATAGTTTTCCAACCTTGTATAATAATCATATAAAAAGGGAAAATGCGGGTGGCAATCAAAGTGTTATCTACAGAAAAACATGACAATAACGAAAGTTGATGATGAAATAAAATCATGTTATGTATATAGGTTTGTCTTAATAATATTTTTAGTGATATTTAATTATTAAAAAATTGAATAAAAAATGTGTAATGAATTTAGAGAAATAAAATTTCCCTTGAGTTCATGTTCTTGTGTTTGTTCTGGTTATTTAAAATTAAATTCAAAATTACCTATTTCAAGAAACAAAATGATTCATGTTCATATTAAAATAAAATATTGCATTCATATTTAATTCTCTTTTCAAATTTATCTACAAATGGTACCTTTCCCTCCCTATATAATGTTAAAATCTTAATTTATAGGTTAAATTATATTTCAATTCCTAATATATCTTATTTTCTATACTCCAAATTTGGTAAATATTACCCCTTAATGAAATAAATTATTTAGACTACTCAAGTGCATAACTACATTCTCGGTCCCCTAAAAAAGGAAAATTGATTAATATCAATCAGAAAATGTTAGTCAACTCTCTATGATAAATGTACCATCAATGAATGAAAGATATGATTCCATAAAAGGAATGGAAGAATAATATTTTCTTTCTTCTACATTTATTTTATTTTTTAAAAATTTTATAATCTTTTATGAGACTTATATTACTCTAAACTTATAACATTTCATGACTCAAATGTGGGGTTAATCATCCAAGAAACCATATTGAACAACAAAACTGCATCAAAGAGTATGGTGCGCCTCTAAATACCATCTTCAAATTAATTTATGTTATTTTATTACTTGATGTTATTTATTGGTTTATGTTTTTGTTCTTAATTAATGTTATTGATGTATCAACCATGTAATATTTTCTTTTATAAATGACAATAGTTTATACCATTTATAGATGAGTAACTTAATCCTCTATCTTCGCAAAAAGATTATCAATAATAAAACTTTTATAACATAAAATACAAGAACACAACCGTCATCAAGTTATCATTGTATGTTATTCACTTCATTAAATAAATATTTTACTTTACTAAAATTTAATAGTTACAATTAAGGTATAAAACTGATTATTAATCTCGATTATTCAAGGAACATAATTTACATATTTTTCGGTAGGGGCATTACAATTCAAAATGATATTGATTTTCTTCAATATTATTCTTCACAAGTAAAACAAATATGGCTTGTAATTCTATTTAGCATTTTATATGTTCACAAAATTATTATAATACTTCTCAACTATGTCCTTTAATACTATTATTTATTAATATTTTTATATGACAATATATTTTACATTTGATAAATGAAAAATAATTGGACTTCGGTGATCGTCAAAACTTTTGTACCTATTTTTATGTAATTTTTTTGTTTGATGGTGTTAAAAATGTAGAACCTAAGAAACATTAATGTTTTCATTATACTACTCTCTTAGAAAATAAACTACCAGTGTACCAAATCCTCTCAAGTACTTTATGTCCTTCTTTTTCACTGTGCTTTATTAATATTCAAAATAATTCCATGATAATATCCATGTTTACAATAGAATGTTTTTTATATAAATGGGTATGAAAATTGATTACAATATAAATACTGGATGCTCTCCTAACGATTACAAGATCAATGGTAAAATATTTGAGCACATTGGAATCTTATTTAAACATTATAGGAAAACACCATAATTATCCCATCTATATATTTTTGACACCTTGAGTGAAGTTGATAATAGAATTCAATTTTTAATTTATATTACAAACTGGACATGCGTTGATATTCATGTAAACAAGCATATTTTTAATATGTATATTATGAAAATGTTATTATTTTTTATAGATCATATATATATAAACATACAATTTTTATCAATCCAATAATTTTCAATAACCTTAAATATTTGTTTGATGAATAAAATAAATTAATCCGAAATTTCAAAACTATTAGAGATTTGTTGAAATAAAACATTACTCCAAATTTGAAATTGTGACTAATTGGAAAGAGGGATTTTGATCCACATGGTTACACATACCAATCAACTCATAAATCACTATGCTCATAGTTAGTGATATTGGGGATGTCAATAATAATGAAGATATTATCTTACAAAGACACATAGTTTAACTATATTATGTAGATGAACTACATTAACTGTATCTTCCCTTAGAGTGACCTATGATATATGAAACAAAGTGAATATGGATATTCTAATAACATGTGCTAAAATTTTACCACCACAGATTCTACTAAATTACTTATATTTATAATGGGGGGTACTTTGGATACATATGGAATTTTGACATAATCAGTTTCCTGCACTCTTACATTTTCTAATATTTTTGCAATAATTTTTAGTCGATGCATGAACAATAGTCAAATCCAGGGATTTATCATTTATGAAATTCAGTCAAAAATAGTTTAGATTTGAGTTATATAATGGGTTTTAAGAAGATTAAATTGGAGGTGATCATAGAAGATATCATCGTGTAAAACATATTATTCTACTATCATCATTTACTAGTGGTCTAAGATACATAATTCATAATTATAAATATGTAATTGAATGTTGTAATTGGGATGGATATCCATATTTTTTCTAAATATTCTTGTGTAATCCTTACAATCTAGAAATTCTAATATTTTTTTTTAAATCAAACCCTTGATTTTGAAAACTTCCAAAAAATAAAATCAAGAGATTTAAATATGAAGGTGGATAATATATTTCAAGATACAATATGGGATTGTTTTTAAATCATAAAGCTGGTATTTATTTTGAATTTTTAGAAAATGTTACATTTTTCATTATAGAATTATTATTCATTATTATTTAAAGTTATTTATTAATTTATTTATTCAGTAATTCGTACCACTTAATTTCAAAAGTGTGGTATTCCTCATGTTTATATTCTTGTATCCCTTTAATGTGATCATAAAATTTTACAGTTTGTTAATGTTAATAAAATTGTTTCTTATGAAATACGAGATAAAATAGGTTGGACCCAATTATATGATTTAGTAAAAACGTGAATGATTCATCTATCCTATGGTTTTAATAACCAATAGTCCCCTCTCATGAAAAATAGACGTTATTCAAGTTATTATCCAAAAAATTTAGGCATTTAGTCTATGGATAAGTATGGGTATTCTATTTACAAAAGATGAGATAATAGCAAAACAATAGAAAATAATGGGTTCAATATGGATAACTGCTTTTTTTTCATTCATAATTTATCCATTATTATTAAATAACTGGATCATATCATTGTTGATCTTTGTAATCAATCACAATCCATAAAATATTTTTTAAAATACATCAACAAATATCATTATTGTGTAATAGAAACTCCTTTTGTACATGAAACTACAAATCATAGTTTAAAATAGGTTGATGAGATTAGAATTTATTATGAATGTCAATATATTTCACCATGTGAGGCTTACTATAGCATATTTAGTTAGGTAAAACACTAAAGGATCGATCCTATTGAAATATTATATTTAAACTTTATTTTTGAGAAAACTGTAACTTACAATGACTGATGAAATTTTGTAGTCATTCTATCATATATGAAAATATTATAAACTGTGTTCCCTTCGTGGATTGAAGCCAAAAAAACTTTTCCTCAAGCACAACATCTAACCTATGCATAATTACCAAGAAAATTTGTTTTCGAATACTCTAACCATAAATGGTATCCTAGAAAATTAGTATTTTCTATTGTAATATTTAATTATGTGCCTCCCACCGTTGGTTAATAATATTAACTTAGAATATTGACCTCTAAATTCAAAGGAAATAAATAATTTTATAATATATTGAATTTAAATTATACAACTTTTAATATATTTAGAGGGGTGTATTATTTATTGGGTTTTAATATGGATGTTTTAATGTTATTGGAATCTATTATAGAGGCTTATTTTTTGGAAATAAGAAATTATTTATATAGATTAATCACACACCTGTTATTGTCAAACATAGTTTATCAACCACATTATTTATAGATTAAAACATGGAAACTACTCTAAAAAAGATATATTATATTCTATGATAAATATGTAAAAAATTGAAAGTATATGATTTTAAATTATTATTTCTAAGAACCATGAAACTAACAGAGATGTAATCCCGTATTTATGCATGTCTTACTTCACACTCAAATTTTTTCCTTAAATTATTTTACTATATAATAATTAAAATATAGGAACATAATCTCATGTCGTATATTTATATAGAAATTTTATAGATAATTGTAATTTAAATTTCTAGGTTTTAGTATAACATTGTATGTTAATTGGTTTGATAGTATAAATTTAAGAATATGTTAGTTACCCCTTCGTGAAGAGGATTTTTATTTTTTTTAATTATTCAATTGAAACTAACTACCTCTAATTGTAACATGTTTACAACTCACATTCAATTAATTTGAGTTGTATGAAATACTAGATATTGATAACATCAATTGATGAAATATAAGATCATTTAATAATTACCTTACAATGCTTGTTTGATAGTTGTCAACTTTTTTAAGCGGAGACAGGTGGATTATAGAAAAAAATAATGATATGGATCTTCTTCAAGTATAATTTCTTATATTGAATTAAAAATAAATATTGTATAAAAAATTTCTTCAATGCTATTCTTAGTTGATCTTGTACTATGAATGGTGGACTTTTTTTTCCCCACTAGGAGGTACTAAAAAAACCTAGCATGACATAACATCGATACTATGTTCATAAGGGGACAGAGCAATTTTTGTTGCTTCATGTGGTTTATCATCCCTGTAGATATGAGGTAGGAGAATACATATTCTAAATTTTTTATACCAATTTATTTTAATCATGACTCGACTTAAAACATTCAATAGGGAAGTGACTTAGCTTAAATTTTATGCAAAAAAATTACTTATACTAGTGAGTCACTAATGGTTAATAAATATTATTTGGAGGATCTGGATCACACCTTGTGGGTATTATGTCACCGCATGGAATAAATATTACAAAATTTCATTTCATAGGAAAAAAGGCTTCACTTGGTGGTGATTTATGAAAAATATTTCCTCTAGTACAACATGGTACTAGTGCTTGAAAAAATATTTTCAAGAAAAAATTAATTATATAAATGGAATTTTTTTCATTTTTTTACCTTTTAAAAGAACAAGATACTGCATTATTCTCATAAAATTACTGATTCTACTGAATTTAAAAAAATTACAAATCGTATTCTTAACATAGGGTATAGAATGGTGGTTGGGATAAATAATGGTGAGATCAATTTTGAAATTCCAAAATATTATATAATAAGTAAATTTGAGAAACCATTTAATTTCATTGTTGACCACACATACCCATATTTAACATCAAAATACAAATTTCTAGAGTACTTAAATAAACTTTTATTTTATCACCAACATGAAATTAAATGAAAGAGGTAAATTAAAATATGTTATCTTTTATTATTAGAGAAGAAAAGGTTTATCTGAGTTCTGTTTCTATTTGTAAAGTAATTTCAAATATTAACATCTCTGAAAATATATATACACTAGAAATATTTTATGAAATTAACATCATTCATTTATCATATCATAAATGAGACTTAGAAGTGGGGGTTTAGGTTATATTTATAAGAAATTTTGATCTATATTTAAGAGTTTTCAATTGAAAGGGATTATTCATCATATTTTTGGGATATCATTCCATTAGAAGAAAAATTAAAATAGTTTCTCCTTTTATATAAAAATATTTTACATCGATATTTAATATGACACACTTAGACTCCATGTATTTAATCAAGATCCAAATAAGACAATATATTTTAACTATATCATAAGTAATTATTATTAATAAAATTCACAGAAAATCTCTATCATTTTTTGGATTTTTCTTCTCTATCTTGGTTTTAATAACTGCCAACTCTATGTAGTAGTTTCGAGAGTTATGAAAAATAAGGGTTAAATTTTTTGATATATGATAGTGAAAAAATACCTAATGTCATAAAAAAAATATTGTTTACAGAGATATTTTACAAAACTTATAGTAGGTATACATACTTTTTATTATGGTCAAATATGTTTTCTATACAATAATATAGTATCTTCATTTTCTTCTTTATTATTTACTATGAAATTAATTAATTATTTGTGTATTAATATTTATATTTTCATTTCTATATTAAACAGGTTAAATGGTCTTTTATTTTATTGAGACACAAAATATATTCATTAAATTTGATGATATTTTAAATATTGTAGTGTGTCTTATAAAACTGTGGATGAAGAACATATCAAAATTTTAAGATGACATAGTTGTCTTTATTCTCATTCTTGAAGACTCAATTGTGAGTTTATAGTCATTAAAATTTAATAAATATACGAATACCATGTTACAACCAATATAAGAAAAATTAGTTACTTTACAATCATTTTATGTTCTGTCAACATTGTAATATTAAAAAATTTATTAAAAATGGTGTAATTTATTATCAACTTCAATTTACATTCTTTATTTTGTACAAAAATGAATAATGATGAAAACTATAATAAACAAAGATTCAAGAAACAATTATAGTCCAAAAATACATTTAAATGTATATATTGATTATTTTTTAATTTAAATGTTATAGAATATATAATTTTCAAATCAGTGAATATTAATGAAAGTATTTTTAAATTCATCATAGGTGGAGACTATTATTTAACTGTAGAACCAATTTCAAACTTTTAGATTCACCTTTTTTGTATTCCATTTTATTCATTTCCTATATACAAAAGAGGGGAAGGTTCTATAATGTTTTATTATAAGTATTCCATCATCATAGAAATATCATACTAACAACAATAATTATTTTCTATGTTCTTATGTATAAATATTTCATCATGATACACTACTATTTATTATTCCATTGATGTAATAATATCGTTTTTCATTAACACATTACAATATGAGTTCTATTATGTTTTATAATAATTAAAATAGTTAATATAAAATGATCCAAAATATTTTACAAGTGTACATGTAACAAAAAATGATTTATGAATCCTTTATTTACATATAGATTTTTTTAAGATATGTTTTGTAATGTCTTGGTTCCTAAGTATTGTTTACCTTGAGTTTCCCAATACTTTTAGGATTAAAAGGGTTGTTTTAGAGGATGGTGGGAGATTTCCACAATAGATGATAATGGTGGATCCTAATGATAGAATATAATGGTAGATAATGATGGTAGATTTTGATAGAAGACCATGAGTATATTTCTTGATGGTAGATCCTTACAGTTGATCATGGAGGTATATCATTACGGTAGATCCAGATGGTTGATCAGGATGCTAGAACCTGAAGTTAGATCATGATGGTAGATCTTAATGGTAGATCCTGATAGTAGATTCTGATGGTCGGTTCTGATGTTGTATTTTGATTATATATTATGATAGAATATCTAGATGGTAGATCCTTATGATAGATCATAACAACAGATCCCAATGTTGGATCATAATAGTAGCACTTTGGAGTATAAATTTCTTGTTTTTCTAGAATTTCAAATTTTCATTTTCAAAATTTTTTATGTAAAATTGTATTCATTCCTTAATTAAGGGAATTAATATCCCTTTAAAAATAGTATATTTATATCATATTTTTATTTAAATTTTGGATCTTTTAATTTTCTCTTCTGCATGGATATAATGAGACCTTCATTAATGGTCAATTAATACATATTTTGCGATCTAAAATGATTTTTTATATCCTTTGATTCTAAAATTAATATTTTTACATCATTATTTCATGGTTTATTTCTCTCTAGATGGGAGTTTTTGGATCCTTTCCCTTAGATTCATCAAACCCTATTAACGTTATTGGATCAAGTTCTTCCTATTAGTGGTTCCATTATGTGCGAGAATCCCTTGTTTTTAGAGTGGATAAGCAAGGGAATATTCTTATTCAAATTAGTGGAATCCTTAAATCCTCATATTTTGTATCATGTGGGAGGGGTTCATACGTTTTTTAACTTTTGGGATGATATTATACACTATATAAATTAAGGTAATTAATCAGTTGATTAAAACTAAAGGGGGTATAATTGAATGTTTTTACATATGTGATATTATTATTGATGATGTGATTGTAACACCCGAGATTTTTATGAGTAATATTTTGTTTTTATATATCATCAAATTAATCTTTCACTACACACTTTCTTGGCTTACTTTACACCCAATCGCGACCTTCCTCGATAGCTTGTGTTGTACGCAATACCGAGTTTTACTAAACAACGATATATTATTATAATATTTTTATGAACTATCTGTTATGGATAGTGTTAACTAAATTTTTAATTTTATAACATTACTATTCATCTTACACATTTCTAGAACATGTTATAAGAACAAAATAATTTTTTCGGGTAAAATAAGTATTTTTCAAAAAATGCAGTTTTGCTGCCTTTTGATGGCGCACCCACTTTAAATCTGGTTTTTGACATGTTTATAAGTTCAATTTGACAAAATAAAATTCTTCTTTGGAATCAAGAAATAAAAATTTACTTTGGATAAAATTTTCATATTATTCTGGTAACTTTCACATTTTAATGAATAGTAAAAAACACGCTATATTTTAATTAAAAACAACTTTTTTCATCATAATATCTTTTGTGGTTAAATTATAATATTGAATGGTTTTAAAGTATAAATATAATATATTTTTACCATTTAATATAATGTATGTCATCAGCATTGATTTTACCTTGAATTCGTAAGTAAAATCAATTCAATCTTTTGCAATGTTTTAAACAAAAACCCGTTTTCTTTCGACAACGGGATTAATTTTAATTTAATTTCTGCATCTTTTGTGTATTGAATTTGGAAAAATGGATTACATATTTGGAATCAGTGGGTCCAAATTATGTTAATAAGCTACTTTTTATTTTTGGGAATTATGAATAGTAATTATGGTAAATTTTATTTACCATAGTTAAAGGTAAATCAGGTAATTAAGGGTAAATATAATATTTTAAAATTACCCTAAAAAATGTCAAAATCCTATTGGATGACTAAAAATAGACCCATATCACCTAAGGGTCGGATTAGATTCATTTTATTAAATTTTTTCAATGAAAATAATTTAATTATTATTAAACCCAAAGAATGTGACAACATGTCACTTTCTTAAATTATATAAGTATAATAATTTTAATCTAGTGATAAACATCATGAATCTTCAAACATGAATAGTCTCCAGAAAGCTAATACAATTATATAAATCATAGGAATTTATTTCGAATTTTTAGGGATTAAATAATTATCATTTATTATGATACAAAGATGATGCAGTAATTATCTTATTAATGAAATATTGACATAATTGATGTTATAAATACCCAAATAAATGTAATTTGAGAATTTTTTTGAATTCCACTAATTTTATAGGTTACTATGATATATTAGTGTTGCTTTAATCAACTTGGTTCGAACATATAATTCTGTTATGACTTTCACAAAAATCATATATCAAATAGTGTCAAAATTGACACAAAATAGTTTTTAAATCAAATATTATATTACTAATTGTTATTGTATTCCTAAAAATCTATGGTTCGGCCAAATGACTTAGATAAGGATATATATATTAATAATAAACAATTTGGGGTTCGTTTGGCATGTTATAGTAAGTGTATTAACCATATAGTGAAAGAAAACAAAAAGACACGGTAAAAGTTAAATTATTTGTCTTAGAGTTAAATCTAATTGATAAGGTTAAAATAATACCCTAAACTTGTCTAAATCTTATTGGTTGATAGGATTTCGACCCTTCCCCACTTTAGCTTCGAAATAAGACCCTTTGGAACCATTATAAACCTATTTTGACTTTAATATAAAATAATATTTTGAGATATTCCTAAGGTGCCCCTCTCCTCCCTTATAAAAGGGCACCTCCTCCCCCTCCTCCTCACACCAAATGGAGCCCTCAAGCTCGGCCAAACCCTGAAATTTTCTCCTCTACACTTCCCTAGAATAATCCTATAGGTCCTGGTCTTCTTCAAAGAACAATATTAGTTCCCTAAGTGGAGGATTCAAAGAAGCGTTCCAAAGAAGAGGTAATATCCATTACCGATCATTTCAATTTCATTCTTCTTCAACTTCTTATCCTTTAGTTGTTTCATCATAAAGTAATAAAATCAGTATTACATACATACTGATATGTTATTATAAATATTAAACAACCCTAATTCACCTTCTATCCATCCTACGGAAAAATTAAATCACCGCGCGTGCATACGTACGGAATACCGTCTCCACGCCGTGGTGTAATCTATTTTCCACCACCACCTTACAAGGATGGGTATAATGGTGTAATGAGTAACTATTTATGAATATTATAAATTAATATTGATACTGAAATAATATATATATACTCCAATACAATTCCACGATCATAGGAACAATATCATCACTCGTGCGTACGTACGGAGTACCGTCTCCACGATGTGATGCGACTCGTTCTACATGATCATCATTACATAGTAATTATATAAATGAATTGAATGAATAAATATGATATATGTTACACTAATACCATTCTGGATATAAGGTATCTATAACCTTAAAATAAGAATAATAATTTATTCGGCAAAACACGCATAAGAACAAAAGGCAATAAAGACCCGAGTAACAAGTAACAATGAAATATTACTAACAAGAAGCTAAGAATATGACCATATATGATATCATATCAATATGTATGATTCTGGAATAAGTCAATAACATTATTTAAACCATTATACAAGAGCTTCGGACACGTACAAAGCAAATCGGACCTAAGGTAAGGGAAATATCACAATCTCATTTTTATCCGAGATTGTTTATTCGTAAGTATTTATTGGGGTGTATTTTATCATCCACATCCATGCTCCATCAATATGTAATATTGTTTCCATCCACTTACACTAGTTTAAATCCAATTTTACCCTTCGGTGAGTTTTAAGTAAAGAATATGAAAGGAATCTTTTGTCGTTTTTTTCGTACGAGGTACTTTTTGACTTTTCCGACAAAAGTACAAAGAATGTTTTTTTCAACTTATACGGCATGGATGGATTTCTAAAACATTATTTCCAAGAAACTTCCTTTACAAGTATTCAAGTTTATTTTTAATCAACCTCTTTTAGTTTAAAATTGTATGACATGTTAAGAAAGGAAAAGTGTTTTTGAAGTAGAAAGGATATTTTCCTCAAGAATGAAGTTCAAGTATTTTATCAAAACTATTTTCCATCTAAGATAATAAAAGGGTTCTGTTTTTATCCCTATTATTACATGGATTTGATTATGTTGTGATGTAAATATTTTTATGAATTCCTTTATCTTATATGAATTGTTTTATGATGTCATGTTGTTTAAGAATCCCATTTTTATTACATGGGTTACGCTATGATGTATGGTTTATGATTATGTGGCACACATAAGAAAGGATTCATTATAAGATGGATGGGACCTATATATCCCTCCAATGCATTGGGTAAAGATTTTATATATCATGAGATAGACATGGCTGGAACGGTAGGTTATACCGGTTCAGTGAAACAGGACTGGAACGAGGGTGACTCGGTTCAGAAAGGGACTCTGTCCACTAAGATAGTCTTGGAAATGAGTCTTGACTAACAAGAAATGATTCTCTATGATTATGTGTGCATGCCACAATGTTTAAAGTTTCATGTTAAGATTATGGGGATCTCATTTTCACTTCTATGATTTATTCCATGTTAAGATATTATGATCTCTTCTGCAGGTTATGATTTTCAAAAAGATATGATACGATTTTTATTTCCTTTATTTCCCCTTGCTGAGCATTTGAGCTCACCCTTTTATGTTTTCTTTTCCCCAGGATATAAAGAAATGTTTTAGGTAAAAAAATGAAGATCTTTATGGGAGATATTGGAGATCTTTCACCACGATTAGAAGATTACGTTCCGAGTTTCCAAAGACACTAAACTATTACAATCCTTGTGTGTGTGTTTTTTGTTATGTACTAAGTATTCCGAAAAAGTAATGTAATGTTCAGGTACGTCAAGCTTCGGGTCTCTACAGTTGGTATCAGATGCAAAGGAGGTAGGAATGTATCTGATCCTTCGGAACTCTCACATGTGAGCGTTGGACGAAGCATGGCTCTCCGCCCAAGGGCTTCATGTGGAAATGGCTGCCACTGGGGATGGTTGTGTGTCCCACCCAGGGGGTGTAGCCGCCCATGGAGTGCCCTGATAGGTATCAACTATAGTCCACTGGAAGTAATTCCAGACCGTTATAGTTGGTATCAGAGGAAAGGTATAGTCAACCTTTGGAAACTAGGATGTGAAAGTCTTAGTAAGAACCATAAGGATAAGTATAAGCATAGAACACAATCTTAGTGTTTTAGAAATGGCCATGAATACCCTAGGATAAGACCTTAAGTGTGAAATTTTATCCTTGATTATGTGGTTTTCCTATTATAATTAGTGTTTCTCACACCATTCTTCTTGGTTTTAGTCAATGGCTGGAACCCGAAGGAACCGTGTTAATGCGGAATGTGATGGGCAATGCAATGATTGTCCCCCTAAGAAACCAAACGATATGGGAGCTGGAATGAAAAATCTTGTAGCCATGCTCACACAACTTTCTCAAGCTATGAATCAAGCAGGACTTCCAAACGAGCAAAGGAAGGAGCAACATTCTGTTGAATCCTTCATGAGGCAGTGTCTACCTTCTTTCAGCGGGTCTACTGATCCATTAGTTGTTGAACAATGGATTAGTACTACTGAAAAGATATTTTCAGTTCTTCAATGTTCTGAACATGATAAAGTCATCCTAGTAGTGTATCGTTTGGAAGGAGATGCTGATCAATGGTGGAATCTTATTAAGAATACGAGGCAAAGGGATGAAATTGAGTCTATGGAATGGGACGAGTTCAAGAACTTATTTTTCAATAAGTACTTCCCTCGTATTCTCCGAACAAAGATGGAGAAAGAGTTTCTTGAACTGAAGCAAAGGGATGATGAATCTGTTGGTACCTATGAAGCAAATTTTACAAGACTTGCAAGGTACGCTTCTGGTATTATTATCCGACCTGAGAGTAAGATCGATCGATTCTTTAGTGGCTTAAAACCAAGTCTTCGAAGGGCGTTAGCCATAAAGGACTTCAATAGCTACGAGGAAATCGTTCGATGTGCTCTCAAAGTCAAGATGGAGATTGGAGTAACCCATCAGTCACATGGGTTTGATAAGAAGAGTAAGATGGAATTCAAAGGAAAATCTAAAGAGCACACTGAAAAGAAGATGAACATTCCCTTATTCTCAAAGTGTGGAAAGAAACATGGAGGGAGTTGTCTTAAAGGGACAAGTAAATGTTTTAAATGTGGAAAGGAAGTTCATCGGGCATTTGAATGCCGCGATAATGGGAAGAAGATGTCTAATGATGCAAACAAAGGAAGGGATACACAGAATGAACCTACTACACTTCAATGTTTCAAGTGCAAGGAGATGGGGCATTGTGCCAATCAATTCCCAAATCCAAGGGTTGATGATGATGGTTGACGTCAACAAAATCTTAAGGCTAAAGACAAAGGAAAGTCACATGAAATTTCTATCAGCGATGTGGAGTACGATAATGAAGTGGTGAAAGGTACACTTACCATCCACTCTAAAGTAGCAAATGTTTTATTTGATTCTGGATCCAGCCACTCTTTTATTTCTGAAAAATTTTCTAAGGGTATCACCATATTACCTCAACAATTAGATGTTGAGTTAGCTGTGACAACACCTAATGGCACAACAGTCGCATCAAAAGTTTATAATTCTTCTCCGATCGATGTTTGTGGGAAAGTGCTTCCTGCAAATCTTGTGATACTTCCTTTAGTGGAATTTGATGTGATTCTTGGCATGGATTGGCTTTCTATACATGGAGCTCATATCAATTGCCAAAGAAGGGAAGTCACATTTCATATTCCAGATCAATCTACGATCATCTATCAATGCAAGGATGAATATAACCTTCCAGTGGAAATTTCTTCCATCTTATGGGTCTTGATTCCACTAAATTAAAGTTATTTATCTCAAATTGTTGGTGAGAAACTCACGATTAAGAATATGCCCATTGTATGGGAGTTTGATGATGTCTTTCCTGAGGAATTACCGGGTCTTCCACCAAATCGTGAAGTTGAGTTTTCAATAGAACTCGTACCGGGCGCTTTTCCAATTTCAAAGACACCTTATAGAATGGCCCCAATTGAGTTTCAGGATTTGAAGAAGCAACTCCAAGAGAATCTTGATAAGGGATTCATACGCCCTAGTGCGTCACCTTGGGGAGCATCTGTTCTATTTGTTAAGAAGAAAGATGGATCAATGAGACTCTGCATTGATTATCGAGAACTTAACAAGATCACTATCAAGAACAAATATCCTCTCCCACGCATTGATGACTTATTTGACCAACTACGCGGAGCTCAATACTTTTCCAAGATTGATCTTCGTTCAGGGAATCATCAATTAAGGGTCAAAAGGGAGGATATACAAAAGACGGCTTTCCGTACAAGGTATGGACACTATGAATTTATAGTGATGCCATTTGGTCTTACTAATGCCCCTGCTATCTTTATGGATCTAATGAATAGAGTCTTTAGAGACTATCTTGATCAATTTGTGGTAGTCTTTATAGACGATATTCTTGTCTATTAAAAGAGAAAGGAAGAGCATGAAGATCACTTGAGAATTATATTGAAGACCCTGAGAAAGGAGAAGCTTTATGCCAAATTTACCAAGTGTGAATTTTGGCTTCAAAAAGTTGCATTTTTGGGTCACATAATCTCAGAAGAGGGGATATCTGTGGATCCAGCAAAAAACAGAGGTTATCGAAAGATGGTCGAGACCAACAACAGTAACTGAGATCCGAAGTTTTCTTTGTTTGGCTGGATATTATCGACGTTTTGTAAAAGATTTTTCACGATTATCTAATCCACTCACCAAGTTGACTCGGAAAGGAGTTAAGTTTGTTTGGACAGAGGAATGTGAAGAGAATTTCAAGGAGTTGAAAATAAGGTTATCCAGTGCACCTGTGCTCACACTGCCTTGTAGTGGAGAAAGGTTTGTGATCTACAGTGATGCATCCAAGAAGGGATTGGGGTGTGTTCTTATGCAAAATGATATGGTGATAGCTTATGCCTCACGACAGTTGAAAATCCATGAGCAAAATTACCCAACTCATGATTTGGAGTTGGCTGCGGTAATCTTTGAATTAAAGATTTGGAGGCATTACCTTTATGGTGAAAGGTGTGATATTTATACTGATCATAAAATTTTAAAGTCTATTTTCACACAAAAGGAGTTGAATATGTGTCAAAGAAGATGGTTGGAGCTGATTAAGGATTACGACTGCTCAATCCATTACCACCCTGGGAAAGCAAACAAGGTGGCAGATGCATTAAGTCGACAAGACCATGCTAGTTTATCCATGATGAGGATCAAAAAGGATCCAATATTTATGGATTTACAAAGGATGGATTTGGAATTATAATGGAAGGGGAAAAGTCTTATCTTTCTCAAATGAATTTTCAACCATCTATACATGCGAAGATTAAGGAGGCACAGAAAGAAGATGTCGAGTTACAAAAGAAGGTGAGAAATGTTCCTGAATTCAACCTTGATTGTGATGGGATAATAAAGTTCAGGAATCGGGTTTGTGTTCCTCCCATCCCCGAATTAAAGAAGGAGCTGCTGGATGAGGCTCATAGTTCTTCATTCTCTATTCATCCTGGAAGCACGAAGATGTATAGGGACCTGAAAGAGTACTTCTGGTGGGATGGCAAGAAAAGAGATGTTGCTGAATATGTCTCTCGATGCTTGGTTTGTCAACAAGTTAAAGCTGAGAGACAAAAGTCTAAGGGGATGTTACAACCATTACCCATACCCGAATGGAAATGGGAAAACATCACTATGGACTTTGTCACAGGACTTCCTAAAACATCCAAAGGCAATAATGCTATTTGGGTCATAGTTGATCGTCTTACAAAGTCTGCACACATCATTGCTATTAGAGAGGATTTCTCTCTAGATCAGCTTGCCAGGATATGTGTAAAGGAAGTGGTAAGATTGCATGGAGTACCACTTTCTATTATATCTGATCAGGATCCGAGGATTTACCTCGAAGTTCTGGCGAAGTCTTCAGCATACTATGGATACAGAGTTGAGTTTCAGCACTGCTTATCATCCCCAGACAGACGGTCAGTCTGAGAGAAAAATTCAAACCCTAGAAGATATGTTGAGAGCTTGCTCTATGGATTTCAAAGGAGGTTGGGATCAACACCTACCTTTGGTGTAATTTTCTTATAATAATAGCTTTCACTCCAGTATTCAGATGGCTCTTTATGAAGCTCTCTATGGAAAGAAATGCAGGACTCCAACTTGTTGGGATGAAGTTGGGGAAAGAAAGCTATTAGGACCTGATCTCATTGATGAAATGGCAGAAAAGGTCAGATCTATTCAACAACACATAAGAGCAGCTCAGAGTCGACAGAAAAGTTATGCTGACAACCGAAGAAAAGACCTAGATTTTGAAGTGGGTGATAAAGTGTTCTTACGAATATCTCCCTGGAAGAGGGTTATGATATTTGTAAAGAAGGGGAAGTTGAGCCCTAGATATATCGGTCCTTTCGAAATACGGGATCGTGTTGGAATGGTAGCTTACCGATTGGCGCTTCCACCGAATCTCTCTCAAGTTCACGATGTGTTCCATGTATCTCTCCTGAGAAAGTACATACCAGATCCTTCACATGTACTCAGCTCAGAAGTTGTACCGCTGGAGCAAGATCTTTCTTATGAAGAACAGCCGATAGAGATTCTGGATCGTAGCGAAAAAGTCCTATGAAACAAGACCACTCGCTTGGTGAAAGTTTTATGAAGGAACCACCAATTAGAAGAAGCTACATGGGAGCTTGAGGATATGATGAGGGAGAAGTATCCGCATCTGTTTGTTACAAAGTGACGAATTTCGAGGGTGAAATTCTTTTTAAGGGGGGTAGAATGTAACACCCGAGATTTTTATGAGTAATATTTTGTTTTTATATATCATCAAAAGAATATTTAACTACAAACTTGCTTGTCTTACTTTACACGCAATTGCGACCTTCCTCGATAGCTTGTGTTGTACGCAATACTGAGTTTTACTAAACAATGATATATTATTATAATATTGTTATGAACTAGACGTTATGAATAGTGTTAACTAAATTTTCAATTTTATAACATTATTATTCCTCTTACACATTTCTAGAACATGTTATAAGAACAAAATAATTTTTTCGGGTAAAATAAGTATTTTTCAAAAAATGCAGTTTTGCCGCCTTTTGATGGCGCACCCACTTTAAATCTGGTTTTTGACATGTTTATAAGTTCAGTTTGAAAAAATAATATTCTTCTTTGGAATCAAGAAATAAAAATTTACTTTGGATAAAATTTTCATATTATTCTGGTAACTTTCACATTTTAATGAATAGTAAAAACACGCTATATTTTAATTAAAAAAACTTTTTTCATCGTAATATCTTATGTGGTTAAATTATAATATTGAATGGTTTTAAAGTATAAATAGAATATATTTTTACCATTTAATATAATTTATGTCATTAGCATTGATTTTACCTTGAATTCGTAAGTTAAATCAATTCAATCTTTTGCAATGTTTTAAACAAAAACCCGTTTTCTTTCGACAACGGGATTAATTTTAATTTAATTTCTGAATCTTTTGTGTATTGAATTTGGAAAAATGGATTACATATTTGGAATCAGTGGGTCCAAATTATGTTAATAAGCTACTTTTTATTTTTGGGAATTATGAATAGTAATTATGGTAAATTTTATTTACCATAGTTAAAGGTAAATCGGGTAATTAAGGGTAAATATAATATTTTAAAATTACCCTAACAAATGTCAAAATCCTATTGGATGACTAAAAGTCGACCCATATCACCTAAGGGTCGGATTAGATTCATTTTATTAAATTTTTTCAATGAAAATAATTTAATTATTATTAAAACCAAAGAATGTGACAACATGTCACTTTCTTAAATTATATAAGTATAATAATTTTAATCTGGTGATAATATTCATGAAACTTCAAACATGAATATTCTCCAGAAATCTAATACAATTATCTAAATCATAGGAATTTATTTAGAATTTTTAGGGATTAAATAATTATCATTTATTATGATACAAAGATGATGCAGTAATTATCTTATTAATGAAATATTTAAATTAATTGATGTTATAAATACCCAAATAAATGTAATTTGAGACTGTTTCTGAATTCCACTAATTTTCTAGGTTACTATGATATATTAGTGTTGCTTTAATCAACTTGTTTCGAACATATGATTCTGTTATGACTTTCAAAAAAATCATATATCAAATAGTGTCAAAATTGACACAAAATAGTTTTTAAATCAAATCTTATATTACTAATTGTTATTTTATTCCTAAAAATCTAAGGTTCGGTCCAATGACTTAGATAAGGATATATATATTAATAATAAACAATTTGGGGTTCGTTTGGCATGTTATAGTAAGTGTATTAACCATATAGTGAAAGAAAACAAAAAGACGCGGTAAAAGTTAAATTATTTAACTTAGAGTTAAATCTAATTGATAAGGTTAAAATAATACCCTAAACTTGTCTAAATATTATTGGTTGATAGGCTTTCGACCCTTCCCCACTTTATCTTCGAAATAAGACCCTTTGGAACCATTATAAACCGATTTTGACTTTAATATAAAATAATATTTTGAGATATTCCTAAGGTGCCCCTCTCCTCCCTTATAAAAGGGCACCTCCTCCCCCTCCTCCTCACACCAAATTGATCACTCAAGCTCGGACAAACCCTGCCATTTTTTCCTCTCCACTTCCAAAGAATAATCCTAGAGGTCCTGGTCTTCTTCAAAGACCAATATTAGTTTCCTAAGTGGAGGATTCAAAGAAGCGTTCCAAAGAAGAGGTAATATCCATTACCGATCTTTTCAATTTCTTTCTTCTTCAACTTCTTCTCCTTTAGTTGTTTCATGATAAAGTAATAACATCAGTATTACTTACATACTGATATGTTATTATAAATATGAAACAACCCTAATTCACCTTCTATCCATCCTACGGAAAAATGAAATCACCGCGCGTGCGTACGTACGGAATACCGTCTCCACGCCGTGGTGTAATCTATTTTCCACCACCACCATACAAGGATGGGTATAATGGTGTAATGAGTAACTATTTATGATTATTATAAAGTAATATTGATACTGAAATAATATATATATACTCCAATACAATTCCACGATCATAGGAACGATATCGTCACTCGTGCGTACGTACGGAATACCGTCTCCACGATGTGATGTGACTCGTTCTACATGATCATCATTACATATTAATTATATAAATGAATTGAATGAATAAATATGATATATGTTACACTAATACCATTCTGGATATAAGGTATCTATAACCATAAAAGAAGAATAAGATTTTATTCGGCAAAACACGCATAAGAACAAAAGGCAATAAAGACCCGAGTAACAAGTAATAATGAAATATTACTAACAAGAAGCTAAGAATATGACCATATATGATATCATATCAATATTTATGATTCTGGAATAAGTCAATAACATTATTTAAACCCTTATACAGGAGCTTCGGACACGTACAAAGCAAATCGGACCTAAGGTAAGGGAAATATCACAATCTCATTTTTATCTGAGATTGTTTATTCGTAAGTATTTATTGGGGTGTATTTTATCATCCACATCCATGATCCATCAATATGTAATATTGTTTCCATCCACTTACACTTGTTTAAATCCAATTTTACCCTTCAGTGAGTTTTTAGTAAAGAATATGAAAGGAATCATTTGTCGTTTTTTTTCGTACGAGGTACTTTTTGACTTTTCCGACATAAGTACGAAGAATGTTTTTTTTAACTTATACGACATGGATGGATTTCTAAAACATTATTTCCAAGAAGCTTACTTTACAAGTATTCAAGTTTATTTTTAATCAACCTCTTTTAGTTTAAAATTGTATGACATGTTAAGAAAGGAAAAGTGTTTTTGAAGTAGAAAGGATATTTTCCTCAAGAATGAAGTTCAAGTATTTTATCAAAATTATTTTCCATCTAAGATAATAAAAGGGTTCTGTTTTTATCCCTATTATTACATGGATTTTATTATGTTGTGATGGAAATATTTTTATGAATTCCTTTATCTTATATGAATTGTTTTATGATGTCATGTTGTTTAAGAATCCCATTTTTATTACATGGGTTACGCTATGATGTATGGTTTATGATTATGTGGCACACATAAGAAAGGATTCATTATAAGATGGATGGGACCTATATCTCCCTCTAATGCATTGGGTAAAGATTTTATATCTCATTGGATATACATGGCTGGAATGGTAGGTTATACCGGTTCAGTGAAACAGGACTGGAGCGAGGGTGACTCGGTTCAGAAAGGGACTCTGTCCACTAAGATAGTCTTGGAAATGAGTCTTGACTAACAAGAAATGATTCTCTATGATTATGTGTGCATGCCACAAAGTTTCAAGTTTCATGTTAAGATTATGGGGATCACATTTTCACTTCTATGATTTATTCCATGTTAAGATATTATGATCTCTTATGCAGGTTATGATTTTCAAAAAGATATGATATGATTTTTATTTCCTTTATTTGCCCTTGGTGAGCATTTGAGATCACCCTTTTATGTTTTCTTTTCCCAGGTCAGGAAGATGGATATTAAGTAGAATATGCTAAAAGGTACCCTAGATATGATGAAATAAATGGGAGACACTGTAGAAGATTTATGAACTAGTTGTTTATGTTTCCCAGTTTCTAAAGACATTATACCTATACGGTCCTTTGTGGTTTTGTCATATGTTGTAATAAGTGTGCTTCAATTTTGAAGTATTAACAATGTATGTAAAGTATGGGTCGTTATAGTGATTGTATGAGATTGATTCCTTGATGTAAATCATAGTCATTGGGGGATTTGTTTTTTGTTTTAGTTGTGGTTTTATAGAACCTGGGTATTTTTGATTGATTGATATGACCCAAAATGGAATTAGTTGATTACATTTATATGGTTAAAGAAATGGTTTCCCCTAATAAATTATAATTTTTTTAGAATATGCTTAAAAGTTGTGTGTAATTGATGAAAGTTTCCTCTTACAATATGAAAAATCATATTTTTATTTCTATGGAATGTGTTATTATGTTTTAATGTGTGATGTGTTGTGTGAATGTGTTATAGGGCGGTTATGATGTAATGTGTTGGTGATATGGAAATTGTGTCAAGGATTTGGTTGTGGTTGTGATCGTGGATGTGTGGGCATCTTGGCATGAGGATGATGGGAGGTTTTTTTTTGTAATGTTGTGTTATGCAAATAGTATAAGTATTAATGGTGTTAAATAAATGATAACGTTGAAATCAAATTTTTATAGTCTAGTTCGAAATTGAAATGAATAATTATCACTTGAATTTAATTAGGTTGTTTAGTTTAAATGGTCAATGTTTATATTGGAATTAATCAGCTGTAAAAAGTGAAATAATTGGGGTGTTGAAATAGAATTGATTGGTAAATTGGAAATATGGTAAATGGATCATTTAAAAGAGACAAATTGGAATATATCTAGTGGATTATTATGTGGTATTGTTATTTTAATGATGAAAATGAAAGTGATGAAGGTTGTGAGGCCTTAGTGGTGATGTTTTCAGTTGGGATGTATTTTGTGTGGTGTATCAATAGGTTGGGCAAGTGTGCTATGATATTATGTACACATTGTTTTTCCATGTTATTTTCTATATGATCCCACCAATTTTGAGCACCTAATTCCAAAAACCAGAAGTTTTGGGGGTGATTTCCGAACAACTCGATGGTGCAGAAGGATGATTATCCACCCACTCTTCTATGATCTCTAATGTATGATATAATGACATTCAGAAGAAATGATGGACATAATTCAAAATTTAAATTTCAATATGTGATGTGATGTGATGTGATGTCCTAGGCGTCTTTGGTTGAGGAATATGTGATGAACCCGGTTGTTTCTAGTGATATGATGAGATTGATTATGGGTGGGGTCATGTGTGTTAGGGGGAGGGAATGAGGATCATGTCCTTAATTTTTAATATACCATACTATTCTAGTTATGGTTATAATGTAATAGATTAGGTATCTATCGGAAATATGTGATTTTATGTGATGTGATGTTACATATAATAGGTGGGAGTTCTATGGAATACGTTATTAGGGTGTGAGAGGAGATAATTAGTGAGAAAGTTATTGTGGGTACGCTTATCAATATGTTTCTTATTATGTTATTATACATAAATGCATTATTTTTTGAGTGTTCCATTGTGAGGATGAGGACTGGTTAGTTTCCAAATTTAGGTGTAGTTTAGATCGTCTATTTAATCATGGCTGTATTAGTATGCACATTTCACTTCTGCATGAGATAATTTGGTTCGCCTGATGACTATATTTTTATTCTCACCTGACATATATAAACTATATTTCATGTTTCCAAGAGGACTTCATGGACCATGCTGGAAGCCAAAACCACAGACCATTGGATTATTGTTGTTTCACTACATTAACATTTACGTATTGGTACATTTCAAGAATTTTAGCTATATTTATTTCATTTACTCATGCATTGTTGGATGGTTTGGATTTATTTTAAATAATTTCTAGGTGTTTGTTGCGGTTGATTTATCTGGTATTCTGCCCCTGTTTTCTTGTTGAGGGTAATGCCTCCCAATAGTGAATTTTTTATGCCCTAGGTGGTAGTCACCAACTTTATACCTACTTTAGGCTAGAATCAAGGGGGGGGTTATCACTCTTCCTTCATTACTATCCTAGAATGGATAACATTGGGTGAGGGAGTCAAAACAAAGAGTTATCAGAGTTAATCGTTGAGACATATGATAGATTATGGAGTTATTAACTGGGGGATTTCATGGGTTATTTAATAAATAACTTATGTTGATCGTGGTGAGTAATATGGTTTTGGGAATACTAGCTAGGAAATAAGATTTTAGGGCCCCCTGTAATCTGATTCAAGGAGTCTAGGACTACTAAATGACCAAATGAGGTGACATCGCATACTGGGTAGAGACCTAGGAGAGGAACATACATCATGATTACTTTTGTTCATCTTTGAATTAGTGGTTTTGGTTTTTCGGAAGTTAAAATGAATTATATGATTACTAATAAAAATAATATACTACAATTCTTATGAAATCGTTTTTCCCTTTCATATATTGATGTCAGTCATTGTCCATATGTGGTTCAAGCATGGGAAATTTAGCAGGCAGATCTAGTTGATCCCTATAGGGTTGATCTACTTAAAGAGGATGATATGTATAAGATGAAATTTTGTGATATTTTGTAGAAGTATTTGGGTATTTATGATAGAAATAATTCCAATATAGAGACAGAGAGATAGTTGGAGGATCTTGAGATCACATTCAGTATGATCTAGATACCAGAGTAGTATTGAGTCATATTCTTATTTAGTCATATGCGATGAGTTTAACATTAATGGTGGAAATTATATATTGGTGAGTAGAATGGGGAATATATTTCATGGATCAAATTTCAAAAAGAGTTCTGGGTAGAGGTCATTTCATCAACCATGAAGGTAGTAAATATGATGGAGTTTCTTTATATTTAAAAGGCGACCATGTCAGTACATGAGTTTGGTAATAGGTTCTTGTACTTCTTTCATTTCATGAAATAAAATTTTCCCATTAAGGAGTCTGAAGATAGGAGTTTTGAGGATGAACTCTATTCTTCTATCAAGTATTTAGTTACTCGCATTAGGTTAACAATATATATGTATATTCAGAAGAAGTATGAGGTGATGTCTCACATGAAATCACTGTTATATTTACCATGGGATTAGAGATAGTAGGGTTCCTCATGGATGAGAGTTGTCAGTGGAAGGTCCTAAGCATTAGTGCCTTTGAGGTTTCAACCAGCAAGGAGTCAACATCAGCAACCTCCTTTATATCCTTCTTCTCTAGTAGTTTGTATGATCTTCATGGGGGTTTGGTTTAGTGCTTTTTTTGGTTTTTTGTCCATCGTTGAAATAAGTACCTAGTGGATGTCCAAGGTCAATTTTGTGAAGGGTTTTAAGTTAATTATCCTCTTCCATTGAATCTATTCATGATACCACAGTAGTAGTAGGTTTATGCTTCATTTTAGGGGAGATGAATAATTTATATGATGACCTCCGGATGTTACTTGTGTTTAAGGGCCTCAACCCAAACATATTTATTGAGGTGAACATTAAAAAAGAGGTATAAGAGTTGAGAATGATCAGTTACATGTGGAAGAGGAGGTAGCACCATAGCAGTAATATATTATTATATTTTTTATCAGTTTTATCATCTAGACTTTTTTGTTTTCTTTTTGATTTGGTATATTCACACACATTTGTTTCACCAATTCTAGACCATTATCTGTGACTAGATTTCTAGAGGCTTCTTGTTATAATGTTGTTAACTATTCTAGATTAAGGCTAGACAATCTCATTTTATGTGTGATGAATGTGTAGGCTAATGACGGGGACACATTATATGTGCTGAATGTGTAGACATGTGGATCCACATTATTATTTTATGTATGATATGTCTATAGAATTAGTGGATACTAAGATAGAGTAAGATCAAGGTTTTTAGTGTGTTTTGGTTTCTTTATTGATGAGGTTTTCATGTTACCCCCCTTCATTTGATGTTGAGTTTTGGATTGACATTATGCTCAATGCCTCTCTAATTTTGATGGATCCTTATTAGATGGAACTCTATGAGTTATGGTATTTTTTTATTGAGATATATGATATGATATAGAAATATTCCATTTTCCCTAGTGTGTCAATGTGTTATGCACAAGGTTTATTTTATAGGAATGTAGATTTTGGTCTGAGTTTGTTCATATACTAATGAAGGATGAACCATGTGGCGATGAAGAATCACTATCCCCAAACAAATATCAGTGGTCATTTTTAACAATTGAAATAATATAATTGTTTCAACATGATCTATCTATGACCAGTATATCATGAGAGGGTAATGGAATATAATTTCTCAAATACTTCCTTCAGGAAAATGTATGGGAACTTTAAGTTTGGGGTCATGTATTTTTTTTCATGAAAATTCTAGATGTGTTCATGGGATTCATGAACTAAATGTTTCATGAATTCATTTACCAATTCATAGTCATTCTCATCATCAACATATTAATCATTTCAATGTTTATAGATGAGAATGTCGATCACCTCCAAATTATCTTGTAGGTTCTTTGATGCCACCAACACTATGGAAAAATTCCCATATGTATGTTATAGACTTGAGAGGTAAATTTAATTTGGAATGTGGTGTCCTGGTAGAGATTGTCCAATGACTAATCAAAGTTCAGGTCAATTTTTTACTGGGAATCACTGAAGAGTGTGAAAGAGGTCCATAGTTTCCTTCACCTTATAGGATATTATCGGAAGTTCATATTTTATTTCTCATATATTGTGGTCATATTTACAATTTTAACAAGAAGTAGTAGGCATTTATCTGGACTTGTCAATTTTTGGCAGTGTTTCACTAATCGAAATGGAGTTTGATTAGTTCAGCTTTACGTTTGTTTCTAGTAGAAGGGGTCATGTTTGAGGATTTTGTGACACTTCGCGTATAGGCTTGGTATGTGTCTTGATTTAATACGGGGTGATGATATCTTATGGTTCTAGGTAGTTACACCCAAATAATTGTAATTATTCTACCCATGACATGGAGTAAATAGTGGTTTTTTCACTAATGCTATGGTGGAATTACCTAATTAGTGAGTTATTTTATGTCTTCACAAAACACAAGAGTTTGAGGAATATATTTTCCAAATGGGATCTGTATCTATAACAACAAAGGTGGATGGAGTTTCATCCAGATATTGATTTTGATGTCTCTCACACCTTGTGAAAGGTTAATATTGTTGTCGATGCTTTTAGTAGGAAGTCATGGAATGATTTGGTTTGAGATTCATTGGATTCTTAGAGAGTGATGGAGATAGTGGAGGCCCTGCACTTGGACATAGAGGTGGTTGATAGTGGATGTTTGTTGTTTCACATGAAAGTGTAGTACTCACTAATGCATTAGGTCAAGGAGTATCAGCTAGGAGATTCAAAGTAGAGGTAATGAAAGATCATGTTTTCCATAGCGATACTATGGGGTGATGGATGGAGGATGGTCAAAATTAGATTTTATTTTAAGGAATATTTTTTTCCTTGATAGAAATGTGTGAGAGATTATTTTTTGAATCTCATATATCACCATGGGTAGTACACCCAGAAGTTCCCAAGATATATCATGACATGAGGATGTCGTTTTTGTGGCCCAATATGAAATAGGTGGGAGAAGGGTTTATTGATTGTTTTCTAGTTTACAGTAGGTAATGGTCAATCATCATGTTCTTGGTTGTTTAATACATCCCATGGTAATTCCCTAGTGTAAATAAGAAAACATCTCTATCGAATTCATCACAAGGTTACCCCAAGAATAGGGAGGTTGTCTGGTTATCTATGTAACTATGGGTCAATTAGAAAAATCCAATCACTTCCTATGGATCAAGGATTCATGAAACATAGATGTATTGGAAAGGAGGTTTTTGGATAAGGTGATGTGGGTTCATGGATTCTCAAGGTCCATTTTCTTGGATTAAGATGCATGTTTTACTTCAGGAGTCGGAAGAGAATTTCATTATGCTTCTGGAACACAATTATTCTTCATCTCTACATTACAACTTCAAATGTAAGTGAATTGACAGTATACTATCTTGAAAATAGAATATATATTTTGGGAGTGCATCTTGGAAATTAGTGGATTGTGTTAGAAACATTTTCATTTGGATGATATTTTCCTACTTCAAAATCTACCAATCATCCATTGGCTTGGATCTGTTTGATTCATTGTATAGAAAACCATTTTTTCTCCATTATAAGGTAAAAAGTTTGTGAAGTTACTAGTTATTAGTCCTAATTTTCTGTAGATAATGATAGAGAATGTTTGGGTTATTTGTGATAGGAAAAAGGAAGCTCATTACTGGAAGAAGATTATGATTATCGTAATAAGAGGACCTTGGAGTTTGTGGTTGGAGACCATGTACTATTGACAGTCTCCCCATGTCATGGGAAGTGGAGTCTTGGGAGTGGTATTAACCTCTTATCATGATTCATTAGTCCATTGGAAGTGTTGGATCATGTTGAAAAGGTATCTTGTCAGTTTGAACATCATCCATGACTAGAATAAATTCTTGACATCTTCCATGTCTCTTAGCTTCATTGGTATATTTATGATGAATCCTAGGTAAATTAATGGGTAGAGTTACATATATATTAAAACATGATGTTTCTATAGTGGCTATTGGAGATCTAGGACCATCTATAGAATGGTCTGTAAGGATAGACCATTCCTTTGGTTCCTGTGTTCTAGATGCATAGTGTTTTGGAGGAGAGTACTTGGGAGTGTGAGACAGGGATGCATGCTAAGACCCTTTTCCCTTGTTTTATTTGATGATGTGATGTTTGGACATTCCAGTTTTCTTTGAGATGTGATTCTTCCTTATTGAAGTGATGTATGATTAATGTTCAATGCATATGAAGAAGGGAATCATTATTCCTAAGTGAGATGTGTTATAGAATGATGAAATGGAAACTATTTGTTATATTCATTGCTTCCCAAATAGGGTAGTATAATGACATGGGATATGAAATTACATGATTTTTGTAATTGGGGATATGTAATGACTTTGTTTTGGGAATGTTTAGCTTGGGACTATGTGGGGGTTAAAAGGGTAATCTAAGTGGTTATGTGGATGAGAGGAAGTTTCTATCCAGAGTGTTTGGTTGGTTATAATGTATTAATTATAATAAGATTCTTTATTGGTATCTCACAGGGTGGTTATTAAATCTTCCTTTTCTTTCCATTATTTTTTGGTTTGGTTTTATTCTCAAGGAAGAGAATTGTTTAAGATGTATTTAATATAGTGATTGGTTTCTTAATTACCTTTTCCCTTAAGTTTTCCAACGCATTTGGATGTTGAAGGAGAGTTTTAGAGACTAGAGGTAGATCCTAACCATAGATCCTGATGGTAGATTATGATGGTAGAACATGCTGGTAGATTCTGATGGTAGATCTGAATGGTAGATCCAAATGGTAGATCCTGATGGTATATCCTGATGGTGGATCCTCATATTGGACCTTGATGGAAGATTATGATAGTAGATTCATGCATTAGATCCTAACAATGGATCCTTATTATAGATCCTAATGGTAGATCCATATCGTATTTACTAATAGTGGATCCTAGTTGTAAATTCTGACATTAGCACCTGGTTGTAGAAAGTCCAGTTTTTCAAGAATTTATAGTTTTTCCCATTTTATTTTTTTATATAAAATGGTTCTAATGACTTAATTAAGTGAATTAATATTCATTTCAAAAGATGATATTATATCTTCCATTTCCTAAAATTACAGGGATTTTACATGTCTCTTCCGCATGAATTTAATGAGACTCACAATAATGGTAAATTAACATCTTATCTGTGATTTAAAGTCATGAAGGTTTCATATATGTTCATTCTTAAACGAATATATTTCATTCATTCTTTACATCATGCTTTCACTTGTGATGGGAGATTCCAAATCCCTTCCAATGGATTCAAGGAATCCTATTCCCACTATTGGTTCAAGTTCATCCTATAAGTGGTTTCATCTTATGAATTCAACACATATTTATTGGTGTAATGAATCATTTGAATCTTCATTCTTCTAGGTAGGGGTATCCTTCCATTCTCATTATCTATATCATACATGAGGGGTTCATTATTTTAGTATATTTTGAGAAGATAGTATACAATAGATTAATTAAGATAATGAATTAGTTGATTGCAATTAAAGGGTTATGGTTTCTAATTTCATGTGTTTACATCGTTGATATTATTATTATTGATATTGCAATAATATTGGCATGATTCCTTCCTAATAATCATATCCTATAGGGGATTTGTTTTATATAGTTGTTGTATTATAGAATACATATATTTATGATTGTTTCATATCACCCAAAATGGAATTGTATAATCTCATATAGAATGTTAGTGAAATGTTTTCCCCTAGAAAATTCTTCTTGTGTGAGAATACAGTTTAATGTCATGTGAAGTTGATGAAAATCTCCTCGCGCAATCTGAAATATGATATGTGTGTTTTTGTGGAAAGTTTTATATTGTGAGAATTTTTTCCATGTTCTTTGGTCATGTTATGTGGTAGTTATGATGGAATGTGGTGGTTATTTAGAGGTTGTGATAAGGATGTAGTTGTTGTTGTAATGGAGGTTGTGTTTATTTTTTGGCATGAGGATGATGAGTTTTCTATTGTTGTGATATACAATGTTATACTGGTTGATCAAGTAATAATGGGGATAAATAAATTATAACATTGAAATCAAAATGGTATGATTTATTTCATATATGGGTTGAAATAAATAATGAACACTTTAATTGAAGTGGGTTATTTAGTTTAAATGGTTAATGTCTATATAAGAATTAAATGGTTGGAAAATGTGAAATAAATGGGATGTTAAAATATATTGGTAGGTAAATGGGAAATCTGGGAAACAGATCATTTAAAAATGAAAGGTGGAATATGGATTCTGTATTATTATGTGGTTTTGTGCTTTTTGTGATGGTAGTGAAAATGATAAAGGTTGTGAGACCTTAGGGTGGTGTTGAGATTTGTCATTGATCTTGTGTAGTGTGCCGGATGGTTGGTCTGGGGTGTTATGATATGATATATACATTGTATTTCCATGTGATTTGATATATGATCCCCACCCATTTTGAACATCTAATTTGCATGAACATCTATTTAGGGGGGGTTTTCCCAACACCACAATGGTGTAGATGGACAACTGACCACCCAATATTCTCCACTCCCTCATCCAGATGATAATGACATTCATGGGATATGATGGATAGATGTCAAAAGTGAACATTCAAGATGTGGTTTGATGTGATGGAATAGTAATCTTCTGTCGAGGTATAATGTGATCACCCTGGTGTTTTTGGATGAGATTTCGAGATTAATTAGAGTGGGGTTCAAGCATGGAAGGAGGATGGAACATGGTTAATTTCCTTCATGTTTATAATACCCTACTATACTAGTTATGGTCATGATGTAATGGACTGGGTTTTTTTGGGTAGGAAGAGATGTGATGTGATTTTATGTTATAAAAAAGGATGTAGGAGTACTCCAGTATATGTCATTGGGGTCTGAGAGAAGCTAATAAATAGGAAAGTGGTGGATGGTATGATCACTGATATGCTTCTTATTATGCTATTATACACGAATGTGTTATTTTTTGACTATGCTATGGTGAGGATGGGGATTGATTAGTTGACATATTTCGGTGTTTTTTGGTTTCTATATGTTCTCATGAGTGTAATAGTATATGTATATCACATATCCCCATGAAAATTTTTTTACCCTGCTTATTATATTTATATGATCACCCTATGTATATAAACTATTTTTCAGGTTTTCAAGAGGACATCATGGATAGTGATGGACACTACAAGCTTAGATCTCTGGTTTTTTTTATTCTGTAAATTTAGATCTTAATTTTGGGAACATTTGGATTCATTTATCCATATTAGATTCATTTAAACATGTATTGTGGGGTTTTATGTGTTTAATTTATATTATTTCATTATTTTTTTGTAGTTTATATCTCCAATAACTTAATCATGTTTACTAATTGAGGGTAATTCCTCACAATTGTCAGATTTTGACACCGTTGGAGCTAGTCACTGACCTACTGGAGATGGGACTCGAGGGTTAGTATCTCTCTTCGTTCATTTTTATCCCTGGTGGGGTAACATTAGAAGGATGGAATCCTGAAAGAAAGGTATTTGGGATAATTTTTTAGGGAAAGGATGGAGTTTGGAGTAAGGTACTGTGAATATTTCATGGGTTGGTAAGGAAATGACATTAGTTGATCTTGGTGAGTGACATGGGATAGGGAACTCTGGCTAGGAAATGGGATTTTAGGGCCCCCATGATCTGATGTAAGGAATTTGGGCATACTGAATGACTATGTGAGGTGGTACCGCTTGCAGGGTAGAGACCTTGTAAAGGTACATGGATAGTGATGACATTTGTTCTTGTTTAAATTTGTGATTTATGTTTTGGAGAATTTATAATGAATTAAATCAATATTAATAAAAATTCCACACCACCACTATTAGTAAGTCTTTTACCCTTTTATCTATGGCACCTAGTCGTCGTCTATGTCTGGTTCGTGCATGGGAGGTTTATTATGTTAATCCATTTTATCATCGATTCGTTGATTGGGTTGAGGATGATGATTAGTGGAAAAAGTAATATTAATATTTTTAGTAGTATTATTTGGAGAATTATGAGGGATGTGTTTTAGAACATCAGAAAGAGATCTTTTTTATGGTATTGAGATCTCATTTAGTTTGATCTAGGACCCAAAGGAGTATGGAGTCCCATTGGAAGTCAGTTATATATGAGGTGTCTAATGTCAGTAGTGGACCTTATATCTTGGTGAGAAGAAGGATGATGAATGTTACATTAACTTGGTTAAATACCTTGAGAGGAGGTGAATCAACCACTACAAATAAAATGGATTATACAAACAGCAATTTATTGACAAATAATATATCTATTGGTAAAAATGAGCATTTCCAACAGATATTATGTTTTATTGATATTAATATTTAATACTAACACTTACTTTTACCAATAGATATATCTATTGGTATTGGTTTTTTAATACCAACATATCATTTACCAACAGTTGAATCTATTACTTTAACAAACTAATACCAACGTCTTTTTACTAACACATGAATTTATTATTAATAATGACTGTTACAAAAAAATATTCTAGTGTCAATACAAAATGTTACAATAAACCATACAGTATCAAAAAAATATTTTTTTCAATAATACATTAAGAAAAACATAATTTGTGTATATATATATATATATTATTTTTATGAACAAAGTAATTTTTTTCTAGGGGTTTTATTAAAAACTAATTATAATTGATTTCAGTTTTCTACTATTTGGAAATATTATATGAATTAATATTTTTTATTCAATTTTCTCTAACAATTAATTGTTTTAATATTTTTTAATATTATTGATTTAATAAATATTAAAATAATTTTTATTAAAAAACACAACCATAATCCCCTGAACCTCGTGTATTCCTTGCACCACTACCCTGCTGCCCCGCCTCGCCTCCTGCCATCGCCCCGCCTCGCCTCCCAGTGCCCCGCCTCCCGGCCTCCCGCCTCGCCTCCCGCCTCTCCGCCTCGCCTCCCGCCTCTCCACCTCACCACTCATCACCATCGTATCCCCCAATCCTCATATCTTCCTTGAGCCTCCATTCTCCCCACTTATTTTTCACATGCAGCCTCCACATCGGTTATCACTTTATGCACTCAAACACCAGGTTCATCATTGTTCTCCCCAATAAAGGGTCTCCCTCCCAGGGTTTTCCACTTCTTGCTTCATTCTGTCTTTGCTTGCGTTCGGTGATGTGTTCTTATTCTTGACTGTGATGATGTGTAGGTTCGGTCTTGTATTGTGATTTTAGGGTTGTTTAGGTTTTTGTTGGTAATTTATTTTTAGGTTTTATTCCCCATCATTTCAGATCAACCCTAGGAAGGATTTGATCTTCCCTTTCTCTTTTTCCCTTCAGGGTATGTCGACTTACACATCAACCAGCTTCGACCCCCTATCATTAAGGGTTGATTTAGGTGTCATATTTGGCAGTCCAGATTGGTGTTGAAGATGGATCTCCGAGCCCAGGGCAGTGTTGGTCTATCCATCTTGATTCA
This sequence comes from Viscum album, assembly GCA_963277665.1. Taxonomy (NCBI): domain Eukaryota; kingdom Viridiplantae; phylum Streptophyta; class Magnoliopsida; order Santalales; family Viscaceae; genus Viscum; species Viscum album. The sequence goes on along the minus strand of OY728148.1, from coordinate 2,006,659,228 downwards.
ATGGGAATATGATGCATCTGTATTTTCATTCTCCCTGCCAACAAAGGGTGGTCAGGTATTTTCTATTCTTTTGTTTTGTGTTATGTATTTGGAGGGTGTATGTGGTGAATTTTTTGTTGGTTGTAGGTTCTTTTTTGTCTCAAATGGTTGTAGAATGAGCTAATTCGGAGAGGTTATATCCCAATTTTGGGTTTTTTTATGGTTCACATGTTTTTTGAGTAAAATATAAGACACCAAAAAATGAATATGGAAGTTAATCTAGGATGGATTTTTATTCTCTGGCATGTCAGTGCATGGTTAGGAACATGTGTTTAGCATTCTATTGATGTAAAAGAATGCGGATCTCCTCTAGTTGTCATAGAAAATGGGAATCTTAATAGTGATTCAGATTTTTATGTATTAAACTTTTTTATTTCTTTCCAAATTAATTTTTGTTTTCCATGGTTTATTCATGTTCATTTTTTTATTTTTTGGTTATGTTATGATTTCTCATTCTTGTTAAATATGTCACTTTGTGGTGAAGCATTGCGGCTGATGACATCTTTTTCTCGATAGATGTCTGATGAGAAGATCATGATGGGAACACCACTGTTCTCTAGTTATATTTTATTTTCTTAGTTATTTTTTTGGGGATATTTTTATCTCATTTGTGAGTGTGATTTTAGGAAATGGGGGTCGTATGCACAGTTCATCAGAGGTGGTCATTGAAGTGGTGTAGATGCTAGAGGAGAGTTAGTTTGATGTCCTTCCGATGACAGGTATGTAAGGATGATAGGGGATGTCCTATATAATTTTCTTCATGGGGTTTTTTTTTATGATTCTGTCATAGTTTTATGGTTTCTGATAATTGGAAACATTAAGGCTCTTATTCACTGCACTCGCCTCGTAAGCACTATATTATTCAAGCCTAGCATATAATTGTTATTTTCCATCTATTTTTTAACAGCTTTTTCTTTGAAATAATCCCATGTATTTTGTGACTTCTGGTTATAAGAATCCCATATCTTGAGTTCATTCAGGTCAGTAAAGACACCCATACTGACACCCGTACGCCCGTCTTTTCCAATCCATGAATTTTCACTTTTTCATTCTTTACTTATAGGGCATTCATATTCCTAATCACATTATCACCACATCTTTGTGCTAGGGATCTGGTAAATGCCTCAAAAGAAATAGCAGCTTTTTTGTAGGGCCCATTCTCAATACCTTCAATAGACGATCTCTTCTACTTCGAAGAGGAATACACAGTAATTGTAGTAACACTAGCACCAGGTATCAACTTTGGATTCTTGAGAATGTTTATTATTATGTTATAAAAACATGAAAATTCATGTAAAATTAAATTATAAAATCATTAATAACACCCATTAGAATGGTGCAAGATTTTAGCTCTGAATGCTCCATGATGAAAGAAAAAACAAGTCACTTATCCACATGACCTAAAAAATACCAGCATTTGTTCCCACATAGGATTCATGATATACATTGGGTTTATTTTGAAAATCATTTCCAGAAGCCTTCAGTACCTTTTTGTCTTCTTTTATAAATCATATGATGGCACTCACACGAGATTTGCTTAAGTAATGGCAAGAAAAATCACTCAACCCTCTCTCTTTATATAGCAAAATCAGGTTTGAACATTTCGATCTATATGTTAAGATTCTCAATGTAATTTTAATTTATCATACTCCCTAAGCATCTTCTCTCACGAACTCAACATTTGTTTGGTTATCCAAATTCTTGTAATATAGATGAAAATAAAGAAGAAACATGCATGGGTTCACAACCCTTTTATTATTTTTTCATGAGTAATAAAGTCTTTTCTAATTTTTTTATGAGGGTAACAAAGACTTTGTTGAACATTGCAGCTTTAAGAAACTTTAAATCATCTAATTGGAATATAAAATTTTGCAACCTTTATATGCATAATGTCAAGCTCTTGGAAACCTTGACGAAGGTCCATTCTAATTGTTGTCATAGCCTCGAGTGCTGAATCTAATATGAGATTGGTGAATTGGCTAGTAAATTTTGTACCAATGAAACTCTTCCCCAATTCAAGCATTACAATGTGATCATTCACATTGACATGCATCATAAAAAGAGAATGTTTTGTTAAACAACTTTTCAATGTGCCTAGTAATGATGATAATACAAGAATGATTTCGATTATTACTTTTTTTGTTACATGAAGAATCCTCTACCTCTTGTGGAAAAAAAATAAATTTTTATAGTTGTTGATATGGATATGTAGTATTCTGTTGATTCCTTGATAATGTGTATCATGAAGAGTCGGATGGTGTTACTTCATTTTTAGTTGGTCATAGAATGTGGGGATTAGTGAGGACAAATGTTTTTTGGAAATATATTGATTACTCGTTATTTTTTTAGTGTTCTCACTAAAATATTAATTCCCCTCACCTATTTACAGTGCCTTGGTTTGAAATATGGATTCTTTTTTAGTGTTATCACTAGCAATATATTGATACCATGTTCATTCATGAAATCTATGCCTCACTCAGGCGTGCAATCTAAGTAGAATCTAAGTGTGTTTCATGGTTTGTGTGAAATATAGAATCTTTGTACTATTTGTGAAATATAGAATTTTCATTGAAGGGAGAGCATGAGCATCGAAGGTCGGGCCCACATGGTCTGGCATGTGGTGCAACATTACCAGTATCATAAGGGCAGGTGTGAGGCCTCGAAAAAGAGGTTGGATGTCCTGCCCATAGGATGATACTTGCGGAACATGTACCAATACAATTTATTAGATGGATGAATTAGTATTGAAAAACATTATTCAACTATCAGGTAATGGGAAAGTCTACCCATGAAAAATAAGGTACATTTACCACTCTTTCTATTAATTAATCAATTACCAAGCTATAGAGAACCATTAGAAAGATGAAATGTGCACTAGCTAAATTCGATGAGAGTAATTAGAAAGTATAAAACAGTTATTGGGTAGAGGGAATATTTCAATACATGTAAATATTTTTATTTATTATAAATACAATGCGAATTGATGTCTATGTAATCTACCCCATCACATATTTTTTATCTGGTTTTCTTAGTGTTCCACTTTGCAACATAGTCTGGCTTCTGCCTAGATTTCACCCATGTCCTATGTGTGAAATCATGAATCTGGAATCTATTTTAGAGTTCTCATTTCTTTCTCTTTGGAATATGGTATCTATTTTAGTTTTCCCATTATCCTTGTTGATATGGAATGTGAATAATAGAGTGATTTGTAGTATATTGGACATTCATATTCAATTTATAGTTGAAGGTATTATCTAGGTTCGTGTACTAATGAGTGGTGTGACCCATCATTGTAAGTCATGTTGTCTTTTCCTTGATTCTTAGGTTCTTTTTTGGAATTCTAGTTGCAAGTTGTACAAGTAATTTTCATTTTATTTGATGGCGGGTAGCCCATGTAGCTTATAGAATCTGACCATTAAGATACTTCCTCAACCCATGAAATTTTTTTTATTGTCCTTCATTATTTTATGGATGTGGCTTTGGATCATGGTTTTATATTCTAATGTGTTTTACCTACCGTTAATTTATTCATAGTTTTGAAGTAATCACATTTATGTGCACATTCCTTTAAAAATCATTAACTTGTTTCTTTTTATCTTTGATCACTATGGCTGATGGAATTATCATGGAAATTAGATGATAAATTAATAGGATATAATAAAACTGAGTAAGTAAAATAGCCTTGATATTAATAGGATTCAGGAGAAAAAAGTAGCAGATGAGGAAGAAGGTCCCCCTGGGGGTAAAAGAGGTTGTTCATTATATTCATAATAGATGGGAATCAAATTTAGTTACCTATAATCTAGGTGGAATCCTCCAGTATCATCTCATTAAATATATTCAACAATTTTATTTGTGGGGACCTATGTATGTTGTGCTCTTGAGGTTTTTATTTGGAGTCCCATGACCTATTCCTTGATTTTTTCAGTATTTTTTTTGTTAACAATTGATAATATTTGTACTGTAACTTTACCAATGTAGGAGTCACTACTCATTCCCCTCTTTTCAATCCACCCTCAAAATTATACCCAATCACAAATCCAATATGGCCTTCCATTGGTTTGTTTTTTTTTAACAAATTATTTTAAATTGTTTATTATTTCTTCCTCTGTTATCCTGTATTTTCTATATCATCCATGTTATTATTCATTGGTTTTTTATCCTACATGTTAATATTTGTTATGTATCCTGCTTGTTATGTATCCTGCATGTTAATATTAATTGGTTTGTTATCCTTCTTGTTTATTGGTTTGTTATCCTGCATGTTTTTTGTATCCTGCATGTTCATTGATTTGTTATCCTTCATGTTTTGCATCCTGCATGTTCTGTATCCTGTATGTTATGTATTCTGTATGTTATTATTCATTGGTTTGTTCAAATTATTTTAAATTTTTTATTGGTTTATTCATTGGTTTATTCATTGGTTTGTTATCATGCATGTTATGTGTCCTGCATGTTATTATTCATTGGTTTGTTATCATGTAAGTTCATATTTTTTTGTGTATCCTACATGTTCAATATCCTACATGTTATTATTCATTGTTTTGTTATCCTTCATGTTAATATTGGTTTGTTATCCTACATGTTATTATTCATTGGTTTGTTATCCTGCATGTTCTGTATTCGGCATGTTCTGCATGTTATTATTCATTGGTTTTTTTTCTTCAAATTATATTAATATTTGTTTTCTGTATCCTACATGATCTATATCCGGCATGTTAATATTTTTTCCTTGACATGTTCCTGCATGTTAATATTTGTTCTGTCTCCTGCATGTTATTATTCAGTGGTTTTTTATTCATTGGTTTGTTATCCTGCATGTTCTGTATCGGGCATTGTTCATTGGTTTGTTTATTATTTTTTAAAAAAAATTTATCCTATATGAATATTTTTAATTATTTTTTCCTCTTTATCTTGCATTTTCTGTATTTGTTTCTTGAACCATATTTTTCTTGAAATTTAGTATATTTTACTACCTCTAGATTCTTGTCCCCCTGTTTCCCTCTTCTACTTTTTTGTTTCCTTATTTTTCCCTACTCCAAATTTTGCTTCTTGTATTTTATTTTGTTCTAGTTTTTTTGTCGTTCTACTTGTATTTCATGTATTATTTTTGGTTGAATTTTATGTTACGATTCATGTTTTAATGAATTATTTTTTAGATAAAAGGATATATTTGAATTTTTATTTCCAAGTTGTGCAGGTACTCTCTTTGTTAAAAGTCAAAAGGAAGTTCAACAAAATTGTAGGAATTTCAACACAATTGTTTATTCCTTATTGTGAAGGTACTACCTTTATCCTTATGGTGTAATCTATTTCTATCAAATGTATTTGTACCTGCCTCAAATCCATATGAGGTCTTTGTTCATCTGTTTTTCACATGTTTGTGCATAGGCTGGTCCTACTATGGACGAGGTTGGGGCTGGAGCTGAAGCAGGCATAAACTGGAGCTAGCAATGATCGGTAGGATATGGAGTTGGAGCTGGCATAGAATGGAGATGGATTGGATGGGGCGAGAGTTAGATGAGCTGGAATAGACTAGAGATGGCATGGATGAGGCTTGAGAATTCATGGATGGGTGGGGGATGGACCTCACATGGACGGGCTGGTGCTGGAGTCGCTGGTGATGATGGGTTGGAGATGTTAGGGTGGTTGATCCTATTGGGGGAGGGGAGATCCAGTGTGGTGGGGCTTGGGTAGGGTTGTCGAGTGATAGAATTGTGGAACAAAACTCAAGGGGGTGTAATGCTGGGCAGGGTTGTCCAAGATTGATCCCAGTGGGGATCCCACAGGTTCTATTTGTAATAAATTTCATTATTAATTTAATTAATTCTTGTGTAATTTAGAACATGTTAAAATAGTCTTAGGTTTAATAATTATAACATATGTATTATATATGATAAAGTAATAAATGAAACATTTAATTTTAATTACAATACAAATTTAAAATTTGTACGTAAATGTAATTTATAAACAAATATTATATATTTGTAATATTATTACCAATAGATAAATTTGTCAACAGTAACTGTTGTTAAACACTTTAACCAACATATATATTATATGTTGGTATTATTATAATTGCAATAGATCTATTTTATCTGTCACAAAAAGATTTAGCGACAGAGTTTTTACCAATAGTTTAGTGAAAGGGACATATATGTTGGTAAAACGTTTTACCAACAGAAAACACACTTTTACCAACAAATGTGTTCATGTTTGAAAAAGTGAAATATTTTTTTAGTGAAGGTATTATAGATTCAAAAACTGTATCTTTGAATCATGTTTCATCATTTAACAAAATAGTCTTATCACTCTTTCTCATAGAAGTGAATAATATAATAATTAAAACAAGAATAGGACATAGAGACTTTACATGGTTTAGCCTCACTAGGCTATATCTATGGGGTATATATAGGAAATGTGACTATGTAAAAAATAAACTAATTATCATTTCCAATAAAATGATCATAGTGGGATCATTATCCCTCCATGTTAACAATAAATCATGATTAAAAATCTCGCTACACTCTCTACTAAAGTGTTCTAAATACATATTCAGATAAATGTTTTTTTATTCTAAGTTACCTCAGAATTGTTTCACCCAAATTGGAGTGTTCCATGAAGTCATATTTTATCAAATCCACTTTTATACGTACCTCTAATTTGTGGAAACTACTCTCGCAAACTATTTTGGGTCCCTTCATGAATGGCCTTAAAAAACAACACAAACCCCCTATCACCACATGGAGTGATTGCTTCATGGATCACCTTTCATCACAGACTTCCTTTTCTTTATAGATGGATGAATCATTGTGACACCTTTTCATTTGTGTGGTATATTCCACCACAAAAAACATCTACAAACTATCTTCATGAACTACCCCCATCGCAAAATTACCTTTTTGGACTAATTCACTAATCACATTTTCACAAATAACTTCCTTCCCAGAATGCCTCCTTCATGAACAACTTCGGACATAGACAAATTCTTCTAGTGATAATCCTCAATGATTGTATTACGTCTCTACATAATGATGTGATTAGGTCCTTTATATAGGTAAAAAAATCCTAGAAAACATTCTAATCATAATTACCAAAAACTCTTTTACAGAATATCCATCCTCATGTACTACAATGGATATGTGGTCCACATAATGCGTTCGTTCATTCATGGTTCCCTTTTTATCACCTCCATCCTCCCAAAAATGAGGACCACTTTTCAATGGACTTAATTAACTACCATCACATTGAAAATAACAATCTCCCTATGAACTGATCCTTCCATACAGTTTGCATAGTGCAAGACCCTTTGTGGTAGCCTAAGTTCACCGCACTTTGCCGAAAATGATGAAATCACTCACAAACATCCATTTTGGTATTCATATAATTTTTTGTGTTCATTAAACTCTGTGATTTTCGGTTCACAAACATAATTTGAAGATTTATGGTTTTCCAAAAAATCTATGAGAAAATAATTTATTTTCTATAACAAAAATCCCAATTTGGAGGCCTAAAAATTTGGAAAACACCGGGAAACTATTCCACCTTCAAACATCTAGCTCGGCAACACCAACTATGTTTTAATGTGGTTAAGTGGCTTTTTCAATAGACCTTATCTTTCCAAAAACACTAAAATGACACCTTTATGTATTTTTTCCCAATAATATATCACTATGGGTATGTTGAAAACACTTCAAAACTACTCATACACTTATACTGATAAACATGTAGAAACTGTCAGCAACAATCCACCACTCTCAACACATTACGCTAATCAATGATCAAATATCTTATCAACAAAAACTCTATTCTCACATGATCGATGTGAAACACGAGAAAAAATATTAGCATGCAATGTTCATCAATGAATCAATGATTTCATAATACCACTTGAGGAAGATTTCTTGATAATAATGGTAACACTACATGTAGAGCACAAGAATACACCATTCATAATCCATATATAGTAAACTGCTAGCATCATGAAAATCTCTCAGGATATATAAACTTTTATCCATCATATTCAGCATCATAAGATTTAAAACACATAGTACTTCACTACTCCCCCAATCATCTTCTCTCCAAATCTACATTAATGTCATTTTCCCCCTATTAAATGAAACTAACGGTCCCTCCATTGTGCATGTTACATTTTAATGAAAACATATAATTGCATAAGGGAAAACACACCATACCTCAGGGAGAGGGGGTCCCACATAAGCACTGTTTCATGTGTGGGGAGTAGAATAAACTCTAAGAGACATTTGATACTCCTCTAATTCTTCTTTGGGAAAGTCCTTTGATATAATATCCATAACCAATAGATTTTTAAGAACATACTCCAAATTCACAAGACCACACTTTACTTTTTCCTTGATAAAATGATATCTAATTTCAATGTACTTTTTTTAGGATTAAAGGACTTCATTTCTGCTATGATTTATATTATTTTCTTTATCAAAATGTGTTTTGATTAGAGACTTCACTTCAAATCCCATATAATTAATCTATTGTTTCATCTACAATAATTGTATGCATTCTTGAGAAGTGGTAATACATTCATATTATGTGGTGCTCAATGAAATAAAATCATGTTTCTTCCATATTCAAGATATTGTAAATCCTCCAAGAGAAAATGCACCACCGGAGGTTAATTTTCTACCATCTTCTAGACTGTCCCAATATGCATATTTATAGCCAAATAACTCTTATTGTGGGTTTTCATTATACATAAAATCTTAATCCCCCATTCTCCTTATATAAAAAGATATTCTTTTTTTAAATTTCATTTAAATATATTTCCTTGTGTTTACATTGATACCGTGCTTCTTGAAATTTAGAAAAAATAGTATCAAGTCATTTACCTATGACCTATAACAGAATTCCATTGATTTGTATGTATTATGTGACATTAACCTCTTTTCCTTTATCTTATTTTTCTATTTCAATCTATGTATCCAATAGAGTATTCATTTCCTTGTATTTAGATATTCCATATATTTTTAGAATTTCCATTACTTTTTATTGTGAAATTAGTGTTCCATACATTCCTTTTGTCTCCTATAAACAAAAGAAAAAGGCCAGTTCTCCAATCATTGACATTTCAAACTCACTTTTCATGAATTATACAAATTTTTTACATTTTTATTAATCTGATCCAAAAAATAGTATGTCATATACATAGACCATAACCATCATCCTAAGATTAATATCATTGTGGAAATATATATTTTAATCAACTCTTCAATGGTTAAAACCATGAATTTTCAAAAAAAAATGATCAACCCTTTAGTACCACACTCTCAGTTAATGATTCAATCCATATAGTGTCTTCATCATCCAATAAATTTTTTTGTCTTATTCAGGAATGATAAAACCATCTTGCTACTAGATATACATTTCTTCTTCCAAAATCTCATTTAGAAATATTTAATTGATATCCATCTGGAAAACATTTAACTTTATTTTCACTGTTATGGAAAAGACTAAACTAATTGTATCTAGCCTAACAAAAATTGAAAATGTGTCATAATAATAAATTACCTATATCTAGGAGAACCATTTTCACAATAGTAATTACTTGGTTCAAATTACTGTGGCATATTAAATTAGTTTATTCTAGAATACCCATTTAGTTCAAATGGAATTCTTATATATCAATCTCAAAACAATATTTAATATCTGATTATTTTCTATTTTTTCAATTTATTCATTTATTTCATGAACCAAAATTGCACATCCTGATTCATATTCAAGAAACATTATCTCTACCTATGATAAGAAATATTCTTGTTGTAGAATATTCATCTTATTTGTTTGTACTGGCACTATCTGATAACCGATTAGGTTCTATCTATCAATTTCATCTCATATGTTTGATCTCTTTACAAATATGGTTATATATTCATCATTTACATTATCTTAATTTTCATCTGAGTCATCCTCAAGTATCGGTCTCCCCCTAATCTAATTATCTCTTCATCACAATTCTCCTAAAACATTTCATGTATATACTGAATATTATGCACATTTTCAATGCCAACCACATAATTACTTTATACAACTTTTTTTCATCTCCTTTTGAAAAATTTATATGACTTTTTTTGCTTGAGTTGCTAATATATATCACATTTTCTCAACAAGATTTAAATTTATCAAGTTTCTCCTTATTTATAACTAAACACGAACTTATGAAGACACAAACTTACTTAATATTTGGCTTCTTTACATAGAATAGATCATATAAATATTTCTATCACTTTGGAATTAATTAGACTCTATTATATATTTATACTGATTTCATCACAGATTCTTTCCAAAGAATTTCTAGAATTTCTTTCTCAATGATCATTGTTCTGACCATGTTCTTGATAATTCTATTTTTTCTCTCAAAAACTCTATTTTTATATGGATTTCTCAATACTGGAGCCTGATTCCTTGTCTCATGTTTCTTGAGATAATCCTCCACTTGAAATTTTTTGAACATTGTTCCATTATATGTAATGAGCATTCAGATTATTTGACAGATCATCTTTTCAACATCCCTTAGATAACGTGTTGTGCAACTGAACACTTTATACTTATGGGTGATAACTGATACCCATTCCATTATACTATAATCATCAATGAAGATAACATAATATCTCCTCCCATCTATGGGTCTTGGTGGAATATTCCACACACATAAATATGCACCAACTTAATCAATTTTTTACATTTTATACTTTGTATTATATGTCTTTGAAATGATCTTCCATTATTGACAAGCATTGCACAGATGTTTACAATCACGTGACAACCTAAAAATATCTTCAGTAGAAACACATTTCACCATATCTTCTAAGGATGTTTGGATCATATGACCAAGACCTTTATTCCACAACCTATTATCTTCTTCCTTGAATAGAAAGCGCATATCATCTTCTCCACTCACAAGATATAGATTCCCCTTTGTGCACTTTCCTTTCGAAAAAACCACACCATCGTATCCCTTGATGGTATAAAATTTCTTTGAAAACTTGTGGATTTTCATGGGTCACACAATTTACTAACACTTTTCATGTTGTGATAGATACATTCAACAACCAATATATCACCACATCTCATGCATCTACCCCAAAACATGGATTTTCTTTAGCCAAAAATCCTTAATCCTTCATCACTACCAAATATTATAATACCTTCCTTTTTCACCTAATACCTTTCACTATATCTTTATTTTCTATATTATTAGAGGTCAATTCACTGTTAATGATCCATATTACAATGTTATCTTATGCCTTCTAAAAATATCCACAACAACTTCCTGCTCATCTCTTTTCCTTTCAATCCATTTATTTGTTTGATATCGTTGTTCATCCTCAGAGTATGTTGTAAAACATGCATCTTAAAATGATTCAAATAGATTTTTGGTTTTCAACTCATTTGATGATTCCTTGAACTTTTACTTATGACCACTCTGAGTCTGTTTTAGAACATTACACAATTTAGTTGACATACAATATCAAGTTGTGTGTCCAAATCCTCCAGAATAGAAAAAATGATCATCAAATTATATCTTGGAATACATAGTTCTATTACTATTCCTATATTTCTTTTACTCCCTTTAGTACCACTTTTATATGGAAAAAACATTTTTTAGTGTCCCATATTTCCATAGTAGTAACATCTAATGTGGGGTGAATTCCTATGTGTCCCTAATGCAATACTGGTTGTCCCATTTGTTCTATGGATCATATGATTCTAATTCATACCTAAATAAACATTCAACCTATGAGAGAGTTATTATGGTCTAACATTAACCATTACTACCTTTTTTTCAATCAATCCTCATACCATCTACTTTATTCTAATATGTCATTTTTTATCCTATCATTCCATTATCTATTTTTCTAGAACTATGATTTCTACACTTCCTTTTTTATATTTCCTTCGTATCCTTTTACAAGATAGTTGGGAGTTTATCTTAATATTTTAAATTTTTTCATTGGTTAACAACATCCTCTACTTTCTCTTTAAGTTTTTTGGCTTGATCTTTTACTGTGTTGGTCAGACTATCGGAAATTATTGTCTGTTATTCAACTGTGTTCTTATACTCAATGAATTTATTTATGTTTTCTAGAATTTTTTATTTAATAAATTCAATTTCATCCTCTAGCTCATACTTATCTTCCTCCTGTTTCATATAGATTTTGGAATCATTAACCACCATTTCGGGTTTCTTTGTTTTGGATATCCAAAGGTCTATCTATACAAGTGAAAATTAAAATTCTATATAAAGGTAAAATATTATTCTAACTTATACAACATCATATATTCTTTATTCCTTTATGTGGGAATTTCAAACAACTTCTACCATATAATTTTCTTCATGATCTGTGTAGTCTTCTTACTCTTCTCCCTCATATTATTCTAAACTGTCATCTTCGTTTGAATGAATATTATTCCTTTTACAAAATTTCACTTGGTAATTATCCTACATTTTACACTAGCTGATGAATTCATCTCAATAATTTCATAATCATCCTCACCATCATTTTGAATCTTCTTTCGACACTTTTTTGCAACATTTACAATCATTCCACATCAAATACATGAAAGTGGAAGTTTCACTTTGAACTTTTCTCTTACTCATTGAGTACTTGAGGAGAGGAATGACAAGAAATCTTCCACATTGAATTCGTCCCAACCATATTTTATAGATAACTTATTCATGGCCTTTAATGCCACTTATTTAGACTTCTCCTTTTTTACAACATCATTATCAACATTTCACAGATTATATTTGATGAGAGAACATTGTAAGATATATAATGTAACTTTATCAAGAAATTTATCCTCTAGTATGAATACTTTTGGATTGAAATAAGGTGTGGTCTCCTCAGGATGTATTTAAAAATCATCAAATATTCAATAATTTCTCCAGGACCATACATTTCTTCCACAATAACATTCAACTGATCAAAAAATTCATTTACTGACTCGTTGGGGTGAATTATCAAGTCCTTATATTTGTTCCACAGTACTTACAACCTTTCTTCTAATATTTTTGAATCACCATCATATATATTTACAAAATAATTCCCTATTAGAAATTGATTACCTTCATGATATCACTTTTGTATAAACAATGTTGGAGAAGGATCCCCTAATGTAATTGTTTTCTATGTAATAAGCATACAATTATCTATGTTCTTCTTCTCATAAATCATAATTTTCCATATTTGATGAAATACCATGCATTGCGCCTATAAATTCATGTATACCTAATTATCAGAAGTATTGTTGCATATGATTCTTCTATAGCTGAAATGTTTTTCCATCAAATATCGGAATCTTTTTGTGATTAACAATAGCCATTTATTCTATTGAAAGGGAACCAATAACTTTCAAATTGTAGATCTAATACCAATTGTTATCCGAACTCGGTTAAATACCTTGAGATGGGGGTGAATCAGGGTATCAAATATTGAAATAACTATCTCTTTGGATCTTGTATCCTCAATAAAAAAACACTATTCTCCCTCCTTACCATATCAGAGAATAATATGATAATTAAAAAATGAATAGGACTTACTAATTTTACATTGTTCACCCTCATTAGGATACATCCAGAGAGCATACACACAAAATATTCCTATGTACCAAATCTAATACTGCTCACTACCAATACAAGTTTTATAATGGGCTCACTATCCCTACATGTTTCAAACCAAAAATAATTTTAAAGAACACTTCCCTATGCATTGAAGTGTTCTCAATGCTTCTTTAATAGGAATCTCATATTCTCCTAAATCACCTCAGAATAGTTTCACACATATATGAGTGTGTCATGAATTCATGTTTTCACAAATACATTTTTCCACATACTATTGGTTTTTAGAAATAGGTCACATTTACTTTATTTAGATCCTTCAAAAATCCCGCAATGAACTCAAAAACATCCAAGTACCATGTGGAATGATTTCTTCATGGATTTCTATGCGTTGTGGACTTCTTTATTCTCATTAATGGATGATTATTCATGGCCCCATTTTTATTTCTGAGCTGTAGTTACCCATGAACAACTTCTATAATTTTTCTTCTTGAACTACCACCTTTGTGAACAGATCTTTACAAACTACATTTTGAAATTCCTGTTTCATGAATCACTTCTTTCCCCGAATGACACTTTCTCAATCCAATTTTTACTTTGATAAATTCTACCATGTATAATACTCTCCGATAAAATTTTCATTCTAATTAATGATTTGATTAGGGTCCTTTATAAAGGAATATAAATCCTTGAAAAAACTCTAAGCACAATTACCAAAAAAACCCATTATAGATTAGACATCACCTTGTATTGAAATTTCTATGTGATATTCATAGTTCATTTATTCATTATTGGTGTCCCCAAAATGTCCACCATCCTCAAACAAATGAATATCCCTTTGTGGTGGACTTAATTCACCTCCATCACTTTGAAAATTAAAATATCTCGGTGAATAGATCTTTCCAGGTGTTTCACATTGCACATTACCCTTCACAATAACCTAAATTTACCACTTTCATCTGAAAGTGAGGAATATCCTCCTAATGTTCCTTTCCAATTCACATAGCATCTCATTGAGGTCCGTGAACACTATACTTTTTATCTAGGAACTTCATTAAATCCTTTACAATTTGACAAAAAATTTATATGAAAATAATTCCTTTTCAAAAAAAAATCCCAAATTTGGGGACTGAAAATTTGGAAAGCAATTGGAAATGCACCACCTTAAAATAATCTACTTCAGAAACACCGTCAATATCTCAATGTTCTCAAATAGATTTTTTAATAAATGAAATCATTGCAAAAAAACTAAATGACACCTTGAGGTATTTTTTTTCAATAATATTGTTTCCTAGGTTTAATTTCAGAGAGAGTTATGGGTAGAGTTTCTTTCATAGACCATGAAATATGTAATGTGTAATAAGATTCACTATATTCAAAAAGGGAATATTTTAGTATGAGAGCTTGAGATATGGATCAAGTACCTCTTTCATTTCACCATAGATATTTTTATCTATGAGGATTCCTATGTAAGGCATCTTCATAAGGAACTCAATCCTTCAATATAGTACAGAATTACCACTTTATGTTATATATGTATCTAGATGATCAATAGAAGGTTGAGGTGATTAAGAACATACACTCAGGAGGAGTTTTACCATGGTGGGGATCCATTACTGTTCCTTGAGTGGAAGAGTTTTTAGTGGTGTGTCTTAGGTATTAAGGCCATTGAGATTTTTACGAGCAGAGGATCGACATTATCAGCCTACTTTATAGCTTTCTAGACTAGTATTTTTCATGCTCTTCCCCGGGGCTTTGGGATATTTTTTTTATTTTGGGTCTGTTTCCATCACTAGAATCAGTTCCTTGTGGTTCTTCGAGCACAATTTTTTGGATTTGGTTAGGTCCATCATCATCCTCAGTAGCAAAATCTTGTGATACCATTTCAGAATATGGTTTATGATATATTGAGGGGAGATAGTGAAGGTATAGGTCGACCCCTAGAGTCATATTTATTTCCATGGTCCTCAACATGATCATGTTTCTATAGGTGACCATTAAAAAATATGTATAAGAGTTGGGCATGGACAGTTTCATGCACAAGAGGTGGTAGAACAAATGGGATGATAGATTTTAGAGGTGTCCTCAATTTATCATCAAACCATATTTTTTTCTTTTTTTATTTGGTTGCTACACACACCTTTCTTAAACATTTTGAATCTCATGAACTACGACTAGATATAGATATGAATCTTGTACGCATGGTATTTACTTTTCCAATCAGAGGCCTAAAAAGATTGTTTTATGTGTACCAGACTTATAGATTTTTGATGAAGCCACATCAGTCCCATGGGGAGATTTTTTTATTATATATGTAGCCAATGTATTTCATTCCCTACATCAAATAGTTATTTTGTTGGTTTGTTTTATTATCGACTACTTCTGGTAGAGAGTCGTGTTTTTGTATGTGTATAGTCCACATGAAATTTTTATTGAAGAGAAGTGTTTGAATTTGGTAAGTAGACATGTGGAGACCCTTATTTATTTAATGGGTTAGTTTTTTATGGAATAAGTGGATGTCGGGACAGGGGAGCCTCCTAGGGTTGTTATTGGGGCTCTGGATGTTTGTCTCGATGAGGTCTTGATGCTACCCCCTCAACGTGATGTTTAGTTTGGGATAGTCTCAAATCCTGATGGCTCTCAAATATTGATGGATCCTTATATTAAGGATCCCTCTAAGTTATGGGATTTTAGGATTCATATTGATTATCTAATGTAGGATAGATTCATCTGGCCATGTGTGCCACTGTGGGGTGATTCATTGTTATTTTCTAAAAATGTGGATGCTTGTCTGAGGTTGTGCATAGACTACCATTGGATGAACCATGTGGAGATCAGGAATCAATATCCTCTTAAAAGGATAAATTATATTTTCAATAAGATGAGGGGAGAAAATAAGATGTCAAATATATATATATATATACGAAATATGGATATCACAAGTGGGTTAAAGGGTTTGATGTCTCAAATACTTCCATCAGATGTAGGTATCGACAATTCGAGTTTGTAATCATTTCGTTCACTATCACCAAAACATTAGTTGTGTTCCTGGGACTCATGTAATCCATGTTCCATGAATTACTAAAATATTTCATAGTCATTTTTATCGACAACATACTAATATATTTGAAGTGGAAGGAGGTGCATGTTAATCATCTCAATGTTTTCTTGCCGGTTCATTGAAGCCACATGCTCGATAGAAATATTCCTATGTGTATGTTCTAGACATAAGAGGTTCATTTACATGGGAACGTGGTGCCATTAGGAATTATTCCCCCAATAGTGTTGCATAGGTCCATATTTTCCTTGTCCTTAAAGGTTATTACTGAAGGTTCATATCATATGTCTCAAATCTTGTGGCCCCATTGAAAACATTGACTAGAAAGTACTATGAATTTATCTAGATTAATCAGTTTTAGGAAATTTTTTACTAATTTAATGAGATTATCACCAGTGAACCAATTATTTAGTTTCTAGTGGTAGGGGTGATGCTTGAGGTGTTTTTTAACAAGTCGGATTTGGGCACGGGATACATCTTGATGAAATAGAATGTGGCGATCTCTTATAGGTCTAGTTAGTTAGGCCCCCATAAGCATAACTATAACATCTATGATCTATAGTTTGTAGTGTTTGTGTTTTCCCTGAAGTCATGCTAACATTTCCTTATTGAGGCGTTATTTTTGGTATTCATGAATCATAATAGTTTGAGGTATATATTTTCTCAAAGTGAGATGAATCGATGGAAACAGATTTGGATGGAGTTCTTTGAGAATTTTGATTATGTGGTCTCTTAGACCATAGGAAAGGGGAATTTGATAGATGATTCTCTGAGTATGGAGTTACGAATGGATGTGTTTTGAGAGTATGGGGATTCTGGGAGAGTGATGGATGGTTTTAAAACAATTCAATTGGATATGAGTTTTTTTGATGGTGGAGGCTGCATTTTTCATATGATAGTGAGGTCTTCACTTATTCAGTAGGTAGAGGTGTCTCAATGGGGAGACTCTGAGTAGAGGTAATATGTGATTGTGTAGGCCCTGGTGATGCTCATGTGATATCGATGCAGGATTGTAGGAATCATTTTTTTATTTTAGGGAAGAGAGTGTTTCCTAGTATAAGTGCATGATAGATTCCTTTATGAGTCTCATAGATCACATTAGTCAGTAAACCCAACTATTTAAAATATTTATTGTATCTTGAAGATACCATTTTGGATGTTCGCTGTGAAATGTGAAGTGATAGAGATTATGGCTTGGTTTCTGGTGTTTTAGTAGGAAAGGGTTAAAAATCATGTTCATGGTAGTTTACTTCCACCCATGGAAATTACCAAGTGAAAATATAATGAAATATCTATTTAATTCTTCATAGGGTTACCTCGAGATCAAATAGGATGTGATTATATATGGGTAATCATAGATCAATTGGTGAAATCATTTCCCTTACCAGTTTTATGTAGTCAGCCACAGTGGATGTTTTTTTGAGGATGTATTTGGATAATGTGGGGATGTTTCATGGAGTCATAGGGTCAATTTTTATAGATTGGGTTTCACTTATTACTTAACAAGTCTATATAGGATTAAATAATTCTTTTGGAACTCAATTACACCGCAACACTTCTTTCCACCCTCAGAAGGACGATCAGGTGGATCAGACTATATAGATGCTAGATGATATGTTGTGGGAGTGTATCTTGGAATTTGGCAGATCGTGAGAGAAACATTTTCCTTAGGTTGAGTTTCCATAAAACAATAGTTATCACTCATCCATTATCATTTGTCCATTTGAGGCATTGTAGTAATAGTTATTTCTTTCTCCATTATGATGGATGATGGTTTTAGAGTTACTAATTCATGGTCTCGATGTGCTACAATCCATAACAGAGAATGATCTAGTGGTTCATGGGAAGATGAAGGAAACATAGGAATGGAAGAGGGCTTTTTGATCATAGGATGATGCCCTTTGATTTGGAGGTCATAAATCATGTGTTCTTGATATTATCCATAAGACGTGGGAAGTGGAGGTTTGGGAAGGGGAATAGGTTTTCACCCTAGTTTATTGTCCCTTTTGAGGTGTCAGAGGGTGTTTGAAAGGTAGAGTATTAATTATAACTTCTACCATGACTGGAATAAATTTATAACATCCTCTATGTCTCTTAGATCTATAGTTTTATTCATAATAACTCTCTTCGAATTGAATGTGGAGAGTTTGATATAGAGGAAAATGTGATGTTCATAGAGTGACCAGTGGAGATCTAGGACCTTCAAGAGAACGATATGTGAAGAAAAAATATTCCTTTAGTTTGTGTGTTATGGAGGAATGGTGGTCTGTAGGATATTACTTTGTAGTATGAGACGAAGATTCATGCTAAGTGCCCTATGTTTTTTTCTTGTATTTTTTCCCCTAGTTTTGTTTGATGATGCGATGTTTCGAACTTTTTAATGTATATGAGATCCACTTATTCCTTCATAATATAACATGTTATTAAAGATTCAATACATATAAAGAAGGGAAAACCTTATTCTTAATTGAGATTGTTTATACACATACTTGGTGGAAACTATGGGGGTGAGTTAGTGCCACCCAAATTGGGTAGTATGCTGACATGGTATATGATATTACATGATTTTGGAAATTGGGGATCTGTTGGGTGTTTTTTTTTGGAAGTTTTTTACTTGGGAAAATGTTAGGGTTTAAAGGGTTTTCCAAAAAATTTTGTGTAAGAGGGAGGTTTAAATTGGAGATTTTTGTTGGTGATAGTGTACTAGTTATTATGATATTATTTAGAGGTCTATCACATGGTGGTTAATCAATCAACCCTTTTCTCATACATTATATCTAGTTTAGGTTTTATTCATTAGGATGAGAATTTTTTAAGAGGTATTTAATGTAATGTTTAGGTTCTTATGAACATTTTACTTTACATTTACTATGATTGTGGGTCCCAAAGGTGTGTTTCAGAGACTGTTGGTGGATCTTGATAGTAATTCCTAAGATTATATCATGATGTTGTATTTTGAAGATAGATCATTATATTAAATTGTAAGAGTATATCTGGATGGAAGATTTTGACAGTAGATCCTGAAGATTGATCCTAAAAGTATATCTTGATAGTAGATACTAGTAGTGGATACAGATAATAGATATTGATGTTAGATCCAAATGTTACTTCTTGATGGTAGATCTTGAAAGTAAATTCTAATAGTATCACCTGGAAGATGCAAGATCCATTATTTCAACAATTTATAGTTTTACCCTTTTATGTTTTTTATGAAAAATGGTTTTAAAGACTTATATATTTTCATTAAGAGTCATTTCAAAAGTGGATATTATATCATATATTTCTTAAAAATACATAGCTTTTAAATGTATCTTTCACATGAATTTAATGATAGTTACCTTAATCGTTAATTAAAATCATATCTGTGAGCTAAAACCCTGATGGTTTCATATCTATTGCATCTAAAATGAAGATCTTTCCTTTGTTCTTTCCTACTTTTTAATCTCGAGAAGGGAGGTTCAAAATCCTATCCCTTAGAGTCATGAAATCCTACTTCCACTTTTTTTTTAGTTCTTACTAGAAGTGGTTCCATCTTATGCATGAATATGATATTTTTGGTTCAATGAATTGTGTGAATATTCTTTATTTTAGGTAGTGGAATCTTTTTTTTCTCATTAGTTTTATCATACGAGAAGGGTCCATACATTTTTTATCCTTTGGTAATATAATATATACCATATTATAAAAGATATTGAAGTAGTATATTGGAATTTAATGGGGAGGGATTAAAATAATTTTTTATGCATCCATGATTTTTTTTTTGATATTTTGATTGTATGGGTTTGATTCCTTTCTAAAAATCATAACCATTGGGGGATTTGTTTTGAAATTTATTTTTGTTGTTGTAGAACCCATGTAATTATGATTGTTTGATATCATCCAAAATGGAATTGGCTAATCACTTATATATGGTTAATTAAATGGTTACCCCTGGAAAAAACCTTTTGTGTGAGAATAACATTAAAAGTGAGGTGGAGTTGATGGAAATCCCCTCAAACAATCTGAAAAATGATATGTGTCTTGTTGTGGAATGTGTTGTGATGCGTGAATGTGTGCCATGTTGTGGGGTCATGATATGGGTCAGCTATGATGGAATTTGTTGTTGATGTGGCTATTATGATGAGGATGTGGATATGGTGGTTATGGGGGTTATATGGGATTTCTGGGACATGGATGATGGGTTTTCTGTTGCTGTGATGTGTTGGGTTATTCTTGTTGCTTGAGTAGTAATGGCATTAAATAAATGATAATTCTGAAATTGAAATAGGGTGGGATTATTTGAAATATGGGTTGAAATTAAAACTAAACACTTGATTTGAAGTGGGTTTTTTAGGTTAAATGGTTAGTGTTTTTATAGGAATTTATGATATAGAAAATCTAAAATAAACGGGCTGTTGAAATGGAATTCACTAGCAAATTGGAAATCTGGGAAGTGGGTCATATAAAAATTAAAAGTGGAATATGGCTTGTGTCATTTTATGTTTAATTATACTTATAGCAATTGAAGTAATAGTGATGAAGGTTGTGAGTAATTGTGGTGATGGTAAGAGTTGCAATGGATCTTGTGTGGTGTACCCCATGGTGCGGATTGTGTGTTATGATATTGTTTTTACATTGTATTTACTTGTGATGTTATATACATACACCACCCTTTTTGAGAACCTAGTAAAAATAAACAAAAAATTTTGGGGGTGTTTTTTCCAACATCGCGATGGTGAGGATGGTGACTGGACACCCACTCTTCCTCACTCCATGATCTAGGTAATGATGACAGGCATGGGTTGTGATAGATTAAAGTAAAAATTTCCCTAATGATATGTAATGTGATGTGATGGTACATGTATCTTCATGCAGCGTATGAGGTACTGACCCATGTGTTTCTTGGGTGAGATGATGGGAACAATTATGGTTGGGGTTGTGCATGGTAGGAATATGTAATGAAGTTTATATCCTTGATGTTCACTATGACCTTCTATTTTTGTTATGGTAGTGATGTAATAACAAATTTTTTGTGGGTGGGATGTGGTGTGATGTGATGTGATGTTATACAGAAGAGGTGGGAGCATCGGGATTTACATCATTAGGCTGTGAGTGTAACACCCGAGACTTTTATGTTATATGAATCATCAAAGGAATCTTTTTCTACACAACACTTGCTTGGCTTGCTTTACACGCGATCGTGACCTTCCTCGATAGCTTGCGTCGTACGCAATACCGAGTTTCACTAAACAACAATATGCTATTAAAACTAGCCGTTATGAATAGTAATAACCACTTTTTGGAATTTTATAAATTTTATTTTTCAAAATGGACTTCATTTTTGGACTCAGAATATCGAAATTAGCCTAGGGTGAAATTTTGGTATTTTTCTGAAAACATTCAATTTTTGATGAATAGTGAAACCACTAAGTAGTAGGTTAAAAACTGAATTTTGCATAAAACTTAATTTTACCGCTTCTGTGAATGGAATTTCAAAAATCCGACAGACACGGTTGATATCAGTAAGTAAAATGTGGTTCAATGAGATAAAAATAATTTTTTGGTGAATAGTAACTTTTTACTTTTTTACCGCGGTTAATAGTAAATAGGGTAACTAAGGGTAAATATGATATTAATATTACCCTAACACATGTCCTAATTCTATTGGACAAGTGTAATTCGACCAAAAACAAACTTAGGAATAAAATATGACCATTTAGGCCCACTTGGATTAGATTAGGACATTTATTATTAATTTATTTAAAGAAGGGTTAAAATAGTTAAAATCAAAGTTTAATAAGTAAATTATTTTTAATATGGGGTTATACATAAGATAAATTCGACTATAAAAATTCATTAGAAAGCTAAAAATATTTACTACATAATGGTATTTTATTTGTAATTTTTAGACATTAAATAATTTAATTTATTTATGACACAATGATGATACAGTAATTATCTTATTAATGAAATATTGACATAATTTATGTTATAAAAACCAAAATAAATGTAATTTGAGACTTTTTATAAATTCCACTACTTTTATAGGTTACTATGATATATTAGTGTTGATTTAATAAACTTGGTTCGAACATATAATTCTCTTATGACTTTCAAAAAAATCATATATCAAATAGTGTCAAAATTGACACAAAATAGTTTTTAAATCAAATTTTATATTATTAATTGTTATTTTATTCCTAAAAATCTAAGGTTCGGCCAAATGACTTAGATAAGGATATATATATTAATAATAAACAATTTGGGGTTCTTTTGGCATGTTATAGTAAGTTTATTAACCATATAGTGAAAGAAAAAAAAAGTCACGGTAAAAGTTAAATTATTTAACTTAGAGTTAAAATCTAATTGATAAGGTTAACATAATACCCTAAACATTTCTAAATCCTATTGGTTGATAGGATTTCGACCCATCCCCACTTTAGCTTCGAAATAAGACCCTTTGGAACCATTATAAACCGATTTTGACTTTAATATAAAACAATATTTTGAGATATTCCTAAGGTGCCCCTCTCCTCCCTTATAAAAGGGCACCTCCTCCCCCTCCTCCTCACACCAAATTGAGCACTCATGCTCGGCCAACCCCTGCCTAAATCTCTTCTCCACTTCCCTATTATCATCCTAGAGGTCCTGGTCTTCTTTAAAGACCATACATAGTTCTTTAAGTGGAGGTTAAGTGAAGGCGCGTCAAAAAGAGGTAATATCCATTACCGATCTTTTTCAATTTCTTTCTTCTTCAACTTCTTCTTATTTAGTTGTTTCATGATAAAGTAATAACATCAGTATTTCTTATACACTGATATGTTATCATAAATATGAAACAACTCTAATTAACCTTCTATCCATCCTACGGAAAAAGGAAATCACCGCGCGTGCGTACGTACGGAATACCGTCTCCACGCCGTGGTGTAATCTATTTTCTGCCACCACCTTAATTGGATGGGTATAATGGTGTAATGAGTAACTATATATGATTATTATAAAGTGATATTGATACTGAAATAGTATACATACACTTCAACACAATTCCACGACCATGGGAACGATATCATCGCTCGTGCGTACGTACGGACTACCGTCTCCACGACGCGATGAGATTCATTCTCCATGTTAACCATTTAAGGATGATTATAAAGTATATATAAGCAATAATAATGAAATATATGACATTATAAAGCTACTGGATTTATGTGTATATATATGTATGTCATCTACTTAATTCCACTCAATTCAATAAGGAAACGAAAACAGTGTTCATGCGTACGTACGGCCTACCGTCTCCATGAACGGTGTATTTCTTTCCATTTATCGATCCATTATATATATGTATATTCTGAATATATATTATATATAAATCATGTTTTATATTCTGGAATTAAGTAATCATGATCTAAGTAATCATATGAATAATTACATGTTAAAACGCGGACGACAAATGAAACAATTTTACCCAAAACGCTCTTCAACATGGAATTTACAAGAGAACGGGTAATATAAAGTCATAAGTGAACCATATATGATATCATAACAATGAATATGATTCTTTAATAAGTCAATGACATTATTTAAATCATTATACAGGAGTTTCGGACACTTATGAAGCAAATCGGACCTAAGGTAAGGGAAAATCTCGCAATCTCAATTTTTATCCGAGATTGTTTATACTTTGGCATTTACTGGGGTGTATTTTATCATCCACATCCATGTTTCCTCAATATGTAATATTATTTCCATCCAAATAAAATTGTTTAAATCCAATTTTACCCTTCAGTGAGTTTTTAGTAAAAAATATGAAAGGAATCTTTTGATGTTTTTCGTACGAGGTGCTTTTTGACTTTTCCGACAAAAGTACGAAGAATGTTTTTTTAACTTGTACGGCATGAATGGATTTTTAAAACATTATTTCCAAGAATCTTCCTTTAAAATTTTTCAAGATTATTTTTAATCAACTTCTTATAGTTTATAATTGTATGACATATTATGAATGGAAAAGTGTTTTTGAAGAAGAAAGGATATTTTCCTCAAAAATTCTTTTCAAGTATTTTATCAAAATTATTTTCCATATAAGATAATATAGGGTTCTATTTTTATCCCTATTATTACATTGATTTGATTATGTTGTGATGGAGTTATTTTTATGAATTCCTTTATCTTATATGAATTGTTTTATGATGTCATGTTGTTTAAGAATCCCATTTTTATTACATGGGTTATGAAATGATGTATGGTTTATCATTTTGTGGCACACATAAGAATGGTATCATTATGAGATGGGTGGGACCTATATCTCCCTCCAATGCATTGGGTAAAGATTTTATATCTCATGAGATAGACATGGCTGGAATGGTATGTTATACTGGATTAGTGAAACAGGACTGAAACTAGGGTTACTCGATTCAGAAAGGGACTTTGTCCACTAAGATAGTCTTGGCAATGAGTCTTGACTAACAAGAAATGATTCTCTATGATTATGTGTGTATGCCAAAAAGTTTCATGTTTTAAGTTATGATTATTGTGATTACATTTCACTTCCATGATTTATCCCATGTTATGAAATTATGATCTCTTTTGCAGGTTAAGATTTCCAAAAGTTATGTGCTTGTCTATACGATGAGATTTATATTTCTTTTGTTTACCCTTACTGAGCATTTGAGCTCACCCTTTTATGTTTTCTTTTCCCCAGGATATAAAGAAAGGTTTTAGGTAAAAAAAATGGAAGATCTTTATGGGAGATATTGGAGATCATTCACCACGATTAGAAGATTACGTTCCAAGTTTCCAAAGACACTAAACTATTATGATCCTTGTGTGTGTATTTTTGTTATGTACTAAGTATTCCGCAAAAGTAATGTAATGTTCATTTATGTTAGGCTTCGGGTCTCTACAGTTGGTATCAGAGGAAAGGTATAGTCAACCTTTGGAAACTAGGATGTGAAAGCCTTAGTAAGAACCCTAAGGATATGTCTAAGCATAGAACACAATCTTAGTGTTTTAGAAATGGCCATGAATACCCTAGGATAAAACCTTAAGTGTGAAATTTTATCCTTTATTATGTGGTTTTCCTATTATAATTAGTGTTGCTCACACTATTCTTCTTGGTTTTAGTCAATTGCTGGAACCCGAAGGAACCGTGTTAATGCGGAATGCGATGGGCAATGCAATGATTGTCCCCCTGAGCAACCAAACGATATGGGAGCTGGAATGCAAAATCTTGTAGCCATGCTCACACAACTTTCTCAAGCTATGAATCATGAAGGACTTCCAAACGAGCAAAGGAAGGAGAAACATTCTGTTGAATCCTTCATGAGGCAGTGTCCACCTTCTTTCAGTGGGTCTACTGATCCATTAGTTGTTGAACAATGGATTAGTACTACTGAAAAGATATTTTCAGTTCTTCAATGTTCTGAACATGATAAAGTCATCCTAGCAGTGTATCGTTTGGAAGGAGATGCTGATCAATGGTGGAATCTTATTAAGAATAAGAGGCAAATGGATGAAATTGAGTCTATGGAATGGGACGAGTTCAAGAACTTATTTTTCAATAAGTACTTCCCTCGTATTCTCCGAACAAAGATAGAGAAAGAGTTTCTTGAACTGAAGCAAAGGGATGATGAATCTGTTGGTACCTATGAAGCAAATTTTACAAGACTTGCAAGGTACGCTTCTGGTATTATTATCCAACCTGAGAGTAAGATCGATCGATTCTTTAGTGGCTTAAAACCAAGTCTTCGAAGGGCGTTAGCCATAAGGGACTTCAATAGCTACGAGGAAATCGTTCGATGTGCTCTCAAAGTCAAGATGGAGATTGGAATAACCCATCAGTCACATGGGTTTGATAAGAAGAGGAAGATGGAATTCAAAGAAAAATCTAAAGAGCACACGGAAAAGAAGATGAGCTTTTCCTTATGCTCAAAGTGTGGAAAGAAACATGGAGGGAGTTTTCTTAAAGGGACAAGTAAATGTTTTAAATGTGGAAAGGAAGGTCATCGGGCATTTGAATGCTGTGATAATGGGAAGAAGATGTCTAATGACGCAAACAAAGGAAGAGATACACAGAATGAACCTACTACACTTCAATGTTTCAAGTGCAAGGAGATGGGGCATTATGCCAATCAATGCCCAAATCCAAGGGTTGATGATGATGGTCGACATCAACAAAATCTTAAGGCTAAAGACAAAGGAAAGTCACATGCAATTTCTATCAGCGATGTGGAGTACGATAACGAAGTGGTGAAAGGTACACTTACCATCCACTCTAAAGTAGCAAATGTTTTATTTGATTCTGGATCCACCCACTCTTTTATTTCTGAAAAATTTTCTAAGGGTATCACCATACTACCTCAACAATTAGATGTTGAGTTAGCTGTGACAACACCTAATGGCACAATAGTCGCATCAAAAGTTTATAATTCTTCTCCGATCGAAGTTTGTGGGAAAGTGCTTCCTGCAAATCTTGTGATCCTTCCTTTAGTAGAATTTGATGTGATTCTTGGCATGGATTGGCTTTCTCTACATGGAGCTCATATCAATTGCCAACGAAGGGAAGTCACATTTCATATTCCAGATCAATCTACGATCGTATATCAATGCAAGGATGAACATAACCTTCCAGTGGAAATTTCTTCCATCTTATGGGTATTGATTCCACTAAATGAAGGTTATTTATCTCAAATGGTTGTTGAGAAACTCACAATTAAGAATATGCCCATTGTACGGGAGTTTGATGATGTCTTTCCGGAGGAATTTTCGGGTCTTCCACCAAATCGTGAAGTTGAGTTTTCAATAGAACTCGTACCGGGTGCTTTGCCTATTTCAAAGAAACCTTATAGAATGGCCCTAATTGAGTTGCAGGAATTGAAGAAGCAACTCCAAGTGAATCTTGATAAGGGATTCAACTGCCCTAGTTCGTCACCTTGGGGAGCACCTGTTCTATTTGTTAAGAAGAAAGATGGATCAATGAGACTCTGCATTGATTATCGAGAACTTAACAAGATCACTATCAAGAACAAATATCCTCTCCCACGCATTGATGACTTATTTGACCAACTACGCGGAGCTCAATACTTTTCCACGATTGATCTTCGTTCAGGGTATCATCAATTAAGGGTCAAAAGGGAGGATATACCAAAGACAGCTTTCCGTACAAGGTATGGACACTATGAATTTATAGTGATGCCATTTGGTCTTACTAGTGCCCCTGCTATCTTCATGGATCTAATGAATAGAGTCTTTAGAGACTATCTTGATCAATTTTTGGTAGTCTTTATAGACGATATTCTTGTCTATTCAAAGAGCAAGGAAGAGCATGAAGATCACTTGAGAATTATATTGAAGACCCTGAGAAAGGAGAAGCTTTATGCCAAATTTACCAAGTGTGAAAATTTGGCTTCAAAAAGTTGCATTTTTGGGTCACATAATCTCAAAAGAGGGGATATCTGTGGATCCAGCAAAAACAGAGGTTATCGAAAGATGGTCGAGACCAACTACAGTAACTGAGATTCGAAGTTTTCCTGGTTTGGCTGGATATTATCGACGTTTTGTAAAATATTTTTCACGATTATCTAATCCACTCACCAAGTTGACTCGGAAAGGAGTTAAGTTTTTCTGGACAGAGGAATGTGAAGAGAATTTCAAGGAGTTGAAAAGAAGGTTATCCAGTGCACCTGTGCTCACACTGCCTTGTAGTGGAGAAAGGTTTGTGATCTACAGTGATGCATCCAAGAAGGGATTGGGGTGTGTTCTAATGAAAAATGATATGGGGATAGCTTATGCCTCACGACAGTTGAAAATCCATGAGCAAAATTACCCAACTCATGATTTGGAGCTGGCTGTGGTAATCTTTGCATTAAAGATTTGGAGGCATTACCTTTATGGTGAAAGGTGTGATATTTATACTGATCATAAAAGTTTAAAGTATATTTTCACACAAAAGGAGCTGAATATACGCCAAAGAAGATGGTTGGAGCTGATTAAGGATTATGACTGCTCAATCCATTACCACCCTGGGAAAGCAAACAAAGTGAAAGATGCATTAAGTCGACAAGACCATGCTAGTTTATCCATGATGAGGATCACAAAAGATCCAATATTTATGGATTTACAAAAGATGGATCTTGGAATTATAATGGAAGGGGAAAAATCTTATCTTTCTCAAATGAATGTTCAACCATCTATACATGTGAAGATTAAAGAGGCACAGAAAGAAGATGTCGAGTTACAAAAGAAGGTGAGAAATGTTCCTGAATTCAACCTTGA
Source organism: Viscum album (assembly GCA_963277665.1). Classification (NCBI taxonomy): domain Eukaryota; kingdom Viridiplantae; phylum Streptophyta; class Magnoliopsida; order Santalales; family Viscaceae; genus Viscum; species Viscum album. The sequence goes on along the minus strand of OY728148.1, from coordinate 2,006,630,285 downwards.
TTGTGATGGGATAATAAAGTTCAGGAATCGGGTTTGTGTTCCTTCCATCCCCGAATTAAAGAAGGAGCTTCTGGATGAGGCTCATAGTTCTTCATTCTCTATTCATCCTGGAAGCACGAAGATGTATAGGGACCTGAAAGAGTACTTCTGGTGGGATGGCATGAAAAGAGATGTTTTTGAATATGTCTCTCGATGCTTGGTTTGTCAACAAGTTAAAGCTGAGAGACAGAAGTCTAAGGGGATGTTACAACTATTACCCATACCCGAATGGAAATGGGAAAACATCACTATGGACTTTGTCACAGGACTTCCTAAAACATCCAAAGACAATAATTCTATTTGGGTCATAGTTGATTGTCTTACAAAGTCTGCACACTTCATTGCTATTAGAGAGGATTTCTCTCTAGATCAGCTTGCCAGGATATATGTAAAGGAAGTGGTAAGATTGCATGGAGTACCACTTTCTATTATATCTGATCGGGATCCGAGATTTACCTCGAAGTTCTGGCGAAGTCTTCAGCATACTCTGGATACAGAGTTGAGTTTCAGCACTGCTTATCATCCCCAGACAGACGGTCAGTCTGAGAGAACAATTCAAACCCTAGAAGATATGTTGAGAGCTTGCTCTATGGATTTCAAAGGAGGTTGGGATCAACACCTACCTTTGGTGGAATTTTCTTATAATAATATCTTTCACTCTAGTATTCAGATGGATCCTTATGAAGCTCTCTATGGAAATAAATGCAGGACTCCAACATACTGGGATGAAGTTGGGGAAAGAAAGCTATTAGGATCTGATCTCGTTGATGAAATGGCAGAAAAGGTCAGATCTATTCAACAACACATAAGAGCAGCTCAGAGTCGACAGAAAAGTTATGCCGACAACTGAAGAAAAGACCTAGAGTTTGAAGTGGTGATAAAGTGTTCTTATGAATATCTCCCTAGAAAAGGGTTATGAGATTTGGAAAGAAGGGGAAGTTGAGCCCTAGATATATCGGTCCTTTCGAAATACTCGATCATGTTGGGAAGGTAGCTTACAGATTGGCGCTTCCACCGAATCTCTCTCAAGTTCACGATGTGTTCCATGTATCTCTCCTGAGAAAGTACATACCAGATCCTTCACATGTACTCAGCTCAGAAGTTGTACCGCTGGAGCAAGATCTTTCTTATGAAGAACAGCCGATAGAGATTCTGGATCGTAGCGAAAAAGTCCTACGAAATAAGACCACTCGATTGGTGGAAGTTTTATGGAGGAACCACCAACTTGAAAAAGCTACATGGGAGCTTGAGGATATGATGAGGGAGAAGTATCCTCATCTGTTTGTTACAAAGTGACGAATTTCGAGGGCGAAATTCTTTTTAAGGGGGGTAGAATGTAACACCCGAGACTTTTATGTTATATGAATCATCAAAGGAATCTTTTTCTACACAACACTTGCTTGGCTTGCTTTACACGCGATCGCGACCTTCCTCGATAGCTTGCATCGTACGCAATACCGAGTTTCACTAAACAACAATATGCTATTAAAACTAGCCGTTATGAATACTAATAACCACTTTTTGGAATTTTATAAATTTTATTTTTCAAAATGGACTTCATTTTTCGACTCAGAATATCGAAATTATCCTAGGGTGAAATTTTGGTATTTTTCTGAAAACATTCAATTTTTGATGAATAGTGAAACCACTAAGTGGTAGGTTAAAAACTGAATTTTGCATAAAACTTAATTTTACCGCTTCTGTGAATGGAATTTCAAAAATCCGACAGACACGGTTGATATCAGTAAGTAAAATGTGGTTCAATGAGAAAAAAATAATTTTTTGGTGAATTGTAACTTTTTACTTTTTTACCGCGGTTAATAATAAATAGGGTAACTAAGGGTAAATATGATATTAATATTACCCTAACACATGTCCTAATTCTATTGGACAAGTGTAATTCGACCTAAAACAAACTTAGTAATAAAATATGACCATTTAGGCTCACTTGGATTAGATTAGGACATTTATTATTAATTTATTTAAATAAGGGTTAAAATAGTTAAAATCAAAGTTTAATAAGTAAATCATTTTTAATATGGGGTTATACATAAGCTCAATTCGACTATAAATATTCATTAGAAAGATAAAACGATTTCCTACATAATGGTATTTTATTTGTAATTTTTAGACATTAAATAATTTAATTTATTTATGACACAATGATGATACAGTAATTATCTTATTAATGAAATATTGACATATTTGATGTTATAAAAACCAAAATAAATGTAATTTTAGACTTTTTATGAATTACACTAATTTTATAGGTTACTATGATATATTAGTGTTTATTTAATCAACTTGGTTAGAACATATAAATCTGTTATGACTTTCAAAAAAATCATATATCAAATAGTGTCAAAATTGACACAAAATAGTTTTTAAATCAAATTTTATATTATTAATTGTTATTTTATTCCTAAAAATCTAAGGTTCGGCCAAATGACTTAGATAAAGATATATATATTAATAATGAACAATTTGGGGTTCTTTTGGCATGTTATAGTAAGTGTATTAACCATATAGTGAAAGAAAACAAAAAGACACGGTAAAAGTTAAATTATTTAACTTAGAGTTAAAATATAATTGATAAGGATAAAATAATACCCTAAACTTGTCTAAATCCTATTGGTTGATAGGATTTCTACCCATCCCCACTTTAGCTTCTAAATAATACCCATTGGAACCATTATAAACCGATTTTTACTTTAATATAAAATAATATTTTGAGATATTCCTAAGGTTCCCCTCTCCTCCCTTATAAAAGGGCACCTCCTCCCCCTCCTCCTCACACCAAATTGAGCACTCAAGCTCGGCCAACCCCTGCCAATATCTCTTCTCCACTTCCCTATTATCATCCTAGAGGTCCTGGTCTTCTTCAAAGACCATACATAGTTCTTTAAGTGGAGGTTAAGTGAAGGCGCGTCAAAAAGAGGTAATATCCATTACCGATCTTTTTCAATTTCTTTCTTCTTCAACTTCTTCTTCTTTAGTTGTTTCATGATAAAGTAATAACATCAGTATTTATTATATACTGATATGTTATTATAAATATGAAACAACTCTAATTAACCTTCTATCCATCCTACGGAAAAAGGAAATCACCGCGCGTGCGTACGTACGGAATACTGTCTCCACGACGTGGTGTAATCTATTTTCTGCCACCACCTTAATTGGATGGGTATAATGGTGTAATGAGTAACTATATATGATTATTATAAAGTGACATTGATACTGAAATAGTATACATACACTTCAACACAATTCCACGACCATGGGAACGATATCATCGCTCGTGCGTACGTACGGACTACCGTCTCCACGACGCGATGAGATTCATTCGCCATGTTAAACATTTAAGAATGATTATAAAGTATATATAAGCAATAATAACGAAATATATGACATTATAAAGCTACTGGATTTATGTGTATATATATGTATGTCATCTACTTAATTCCACTCAATTCAATAAGGAAACGAAAACATTGTTCATCCGTACGTACGGCCTACCGTCTCCATGAACGGTGTATTTCTTTCCATTTATCGATCCATTATATATATGTATATTCTGAATATATATTATATATAAATCATGTTTTATATTCTGGAATTAAGTAATCATGATCTAAGTAATCATATGAATAATTACAAGTCAAAACACGGACGACAAATGAAACAATTTTACCCAAAACGCTTTTCAACATGGAATTTACAAGAGAACGGGTAATATAAAGTCATAAGTGAACCATATATGATATAATAACAATGAATATGATTCTGTAATAAGTCAATGACATTATTTAAATCATTATACAGGAGGTTCGGACACTTATGAAGCAAATCGGACCTAAGGTAAGGGCAAATCTCGCAATCTCAATTTTTATCTGAGATTGTTTATACTTTGGCATTTACTGGGGTGTATTTTATCATCCACATCCATGTTTCCTCAATATGTAATATTATTTCCATCCAAATACAATTGTTTAAATCCAATTTTACCCTTCGGTGAGTTTTTAGTAAAAAAATATGAAAGGAATCTTTTGATGTTTTTCGTACGAGGTGCTTTTTGACTTTTCCGACAAAAGTACGAAGAATGTTTTTTTAAATTATACGGCATGAATGGATTTTTAAAACATTGTTTCCAAGAATCTTCCTTTAAAAATTTTCAAGATTATTTTTAATCAACTTCTTTTAGTTTATAATTGTATGACATATTAAGAAAGGAAAAGTGTTTTTGAATAAGAAAGGATATTTTCCTCAAGAATTCTTTTCAAGTGTTTTATCAAAATTATTTTCCATCTAAGATAATATAGGGTTCTGTTATTATCCCTATTATTACATTGATTTGATTATATTGTGATGGAATTATTTTTATGAATTCCTTTATCTTATATGAATTGTTTTATGATGTCATGTTGTTTAAGAATCCCATTTTTATTACATGGGTTATGAAATGATGTATGGTTTATGATTTTGTGGCACACATAAGAATGGTATCATTATGAGATGGGTGGGACCTATATCTCCCTCCAATGCATTGGGTAATGATTTTATATCTCATGAGATAGACATGGCCGGAATGGTATGTTATACCAGTTTAGTGAAACAGGACTGAAACGAGGGTTACTCGATTCAGAAAGGGACTTTGTCCACTAAGATAGTCTTGGCAATGAGTCTTGACTAACAAGAAATAATTCTCTATGATTATGTGTGTATACCAAGAAGTTTCATGTTTTATGTTATGATTATTGTGATTACATTTCACTTCCATGATTTATCCCATGTTATGAAATTATGATCTCTTTTGCAGGTTAAGATTTCCAAAAGTTATGTGCTTGTGTATACGATGAGATTTATATTTCTTTTGTTTACCCTTACTGAGCATTTGAGCTCACCCTTTTATGTTTTCTTTTCCCCAGGATATAAAGAAATGTTTTAGGTAAAAAAAAGGGAAGATCTTTATGGGAGATATTGGAGATCTTTCACCGCGATTAGAAGATTACGTTCCGAGTTTCCAAAGACACTAAACTATTACGATCCTTGTGTGTGTATTTTTGTTATGTACTAAGTATTCCGCAAAAGTAATGTAATGTTCATGTATGTTAGGATTTGGGTCTCTACAGTGAGAGTGGCTAATATGTTGGAATGTGGTGTGGGGTACCCTTATTGATATAATTTTTATTATAATATTATAATTGGATGTATAATTAAGCGGTCATTCCACATTGAGTATGGGGAATGGATAGTTGACCTTGTTAGGTGTTGTTTGGTTCTATTATCTATTCAACGGTCCATTAGTATGCTTCTTTAATTTGTACATGAGATAGTAATGGTTACCCAACTGAATATACTTGTATGCTCACCCTATGAATATAATCATTTTTTCAGGTTTCTCAAAGGACCCCATGGACTACTCTAGACACTACTTGTTGTGACCTTTGGATTGTTGTTGTTTTGATGCTTTAGCTTTTACTTTTGGGTACTTCTATAGACTAGTATCTATATCTGTTTCATTTTCACATGCATTGTGGTAAGTATTGGGTTGACTCTTTTATTTCAAGGAGTTTTTTGTGGTTGATTTGTCCTATCCCCAAAATTTATTTACATGTTGAGGGTATTGCCTCCCAATTGTGAGATTTTTTTACCCTCATTGATAATCACTACCCTAAGGAATATTAGAGGTAGGACTCTGGGGTCATTATCTATATTTCGACATTAATGACCTATGAAGGATACCATTGAAGAGAGGAGGTAGTGACATGCTTTTTTACAATTACTTTTTCATAAATTTATTACATTCTAGGTGACACAAAAGTCATCGGTGTGATTCATCAACATCAACCACCCCAGCCTTGTGGAAACTACAATAAGAGGATGCAAATTACATTAAGGGGTGATATGAACCATTTTATACACATCTATATCATATATTATGTATTAATCAGATGGTTTAATTTTACATTAAATTTCCCATGTAATTCAAATAGTGGAAAATTATTTGTTGCACATTGTGGGATGAATATGTTGAACAACTCAGTACACTACCGCAATATGAAACAACATCATAAAATTTTGGTTCTTCATCTTGTCAATGAAAAAAGGACCTCTATAATGTTTTTACATATATCACTTAATATGAAATATTCTATTAGTTTTATAAATTGATAATTTATTTAGTTATCATTTAAATTGTTATTAAAATTTAGAAATTATTATTATTACCACATGTTTCAATGCCACAGAGATACTATTCAATCCATATTTTCATATTGTTCACTCACATGAAAAAAGGTTGTGAATATTCCTTCTCTGGAAAATTATTGTCCTACCATTATAATATATCTATTTATGAGTTAAGGTGGTCAATTATAATCTATTATGATCTATATTCAATTTAGTCATATATTTATTACATTTTAATGAAATAAAACTGTTGTTATAATAAACAAATTTAGTCATTTGTTAGTTAATAGGTTTACTGTAATTTCATTACATTATGCTGAAAAAACCTATAAAATACTACCAAAATGGCAATGTTGAGAGCTATTTTGTAGGGATCTCATCTCAACAAAAACATCCTTCTTTCACAAACTAGAGAAACATATTATATATTAGTAATTTTTCTGAGGTAACATACATATAAAAAATTCCTAAATTATTCACTACATTGACATCAATAATAATTTTACATATATTTTAACACGCATTTCATTGAAATTTCATTATAGGAAACAAAGTGTAAGTTGTTACAAACTATTAAAAAAATAAAAAGTCACTAAAATTGGTTTTATGAATAGTTTGTTTTTTCAAAAAAAGTTAGACTTATTAAATGAGAATATTTTTACATAGAATTATGTGGTACTCCAATAGTCAACCTTACCAAGGTAACAGTTAGTGTTACAAAAATTTCATATGAAAATTGTTTCAATGTGTTCATAAAAATGTGTAGATTTCAAATTTAGACCAAAAGTTTTTATACATATGAAATATTTGGAAAAATATCATTCTAATAATAATACTACTTTTAAGAACCAATTTAAGAGGACTTCATTGTATTTTAAGAAGTAAACATATATTGAAAACATAAAAATGCTTATTATAGTTTATATGTTATACCAAATGAATTTAAAATGGTTGTAGATTCTAAATATAGATATTGGTCAATGATATTACTGGATCTATATATATTTTCCTATATGGAAAACTAGTGATGCATTTTGTAGTCAAATCAGCATTTAAGTTAATAAATAATCTTATTAATGTAACTCTTTATTATTTTACTTTATATAATTCATATTCATTTTACATTGATTAATAACCAATAGATATTCATTGTAGAATAATAATGAATTTGGTTTTATAGCTAAGATTAACTAATTCAAAAATAAAAAACTGCTCCTGATAATTGATATTTTATATTTCAATGACCACAACTGACACTGACCATGAGCAAAAATATATCTAAGGAAAATTGTTGTTATAGATGTGGTAGATGAGTCCAAAATTTATGAAACTCCAAAAAAAGTGACTGAGGTATTATTTTCACTTTTATTTATAATAATATAATGTTTTTTTCATTTCATATGAAAATGTTAAACTTTTTCAGTTTAAAAGATCATATGGAAATATATAGAAAGTTGAATAAAAGTAATATTGTTTTTCTCATACACTATCTAAAATAACATGAAAACTCCATATTCAATGAGTATATTCCATCAATAATATTACATTAGATGATGACTACCTTTTATTTTCAAGCATATATAATCATGAACATGAATGTTTTTGAAAAATATCCCTCTAGTGTAATAATTTCAATACATTCTTCTAGTATATTTTGATTTTTGTTTCAAAATAATCATTACCTTTGGATATATGATATATTTATTCACAAACTCAAATATATATTATACTCACATACCATAAATACATTTCCTATAGACAATGCATAATATATGTGTAGAATAATTTGCTAAATGTTTTTTAAGATGTATACAAACATGAAAGAGGCGGCAATGGCACAAATTTGGATTTTTGGAGCTTGTGAAACAATGATTTTCATCTTCAAATATCATCTACCTCTACTAAAAATAAAATAAATTATGGGAAGATTGACTAACTATTTTACAACAAATTAATCCATCTGCATTAATATACGATGAATTTGACATTCAAAATATTAGTGAAGTATCATATTTATATTGGATATTCAAAAAACTCAATTATTTATCAATGTTATATACTGAACTAATAACTATTTATTTATTTTTATGTCATAAAATTTTTAATTGTGTATTTTTTTAAAGTAAAAAAAACAAGATGTCCATTAAAAGTATGTAGAACTACGTTTGACCTACTAAACACCTGATTAAACCTTACTAAATAATTGATGTTTACATTAGATTGTTATAATTCATTAATCCATTGTACATATTTAACATAATTATATATACCAATACATATATAAAAATATGTATAGATTAGTACATCTGTAAGTATAATTTTTTTTTTTGAGTTTAGTTTGAAAATGATGTTATGATCATATATAGTATGAAAATTGTCATTATTTTTTACTATCTCCATTAACTGATATCAACTTTCCATTAGAATGTTTCTAATTCTATAATCAGTGTTATGATATTATGTATTTGTAATGACCCGCCAATTCTCATTGGCTTGAGAGTGGAATGAGTCATTACTTGGCCTTAAGCGATATCCCCAAGAGCCAAAGGCTGGAAAAAAAATGCCGAAGGGTTTCAAAAACAAGTGGGGGATGATTTCACCATTAAGAAATAAACCAATAAACCAACCAACCAAAATTCACTATGTGATGCATGGATGAAAGAAAGACAGCTAAACAATTTCATTTATGTCAAACCACATCAAAGTGAACAACAACAGAAGGCCAAACCAAATATCAAAGTAAACAGTGGATAAACAACTCAAGACTCTCAAAAGAAACAAAGACTCCGTGCTCCACAAGCTTCAAGCTCCACAATCACCGAACATCCCCAATCATTACGAGGTAGTACTAAAATTATGGGAAGCGTTACCTTTGCCCCTATCCCAGAAAAAGCATCTGAAAAAGAATTAAAGTGTCAAAGTAGGGGTGAGTATAAAACTCAGTAGGTTTCCCAAATGACTTCCCTACTCACGCCACAAGGATAAAAGTGTTAGCATCATTTATATAAAAATAGTTTATATAAATAATTTTTTCAAAAGTAGTTTATAACTAAATATAAACAAGTTTCCCAAAACCAATTATAAGCAAAAGCACTCAAATAAAAAAGAAACCAATTTTCCATCCAGTTATGTTTTTCCAGAAAAATAACTAAACAGGCTTTAAAACCATTTTACAAACATCCATTTTTGTCATACCCAACCATTTCCCAACCCATGCAACCAACCATGCATTCTTAATTATGACAGTTCCTTACTCATGAGCAGTTTCTACTCGATCTACCATGTCGTCACAAGGTAATTGTTTCCCATTTTCCATTACACCATTGCCACCGAGCACAAGGTCATATTTCAACCATTCCTCATACATATAGTTAGCAAGTGCCATTAAATGTTTGGCAGCGAGCACAAGGTCATATTTCAACCAAGCCTCGTACACGCAACATGAACACACACCACATATACCCATCAATCATTCCAAAACACCCATTAAATTAAAGCACATTTTTATTGAAAACCATTTCCATCAAAAACATTTCAATGCCAAACCATTTCAATTCCAACCCATTTCAATAAAACTCACTTTTTATTAAAAACCAATTCCATAAAAGTCATTTCAATCTCAAACCATTTCAATAAAATTCCCTTTTTATTGAAAACCCATTTTTCATCAAACCATTTACAATTTCATCAAATCCATAATTTAAAATCAACATTTTAAATTTAAGAAGTAAAATCACTTTGCCCAACAATTCACCAAGATTTCACAATTTCACTAAAACCATAAAACATCGCAAATGAAGATTTATTCTATTCTTTTTGCAATAAATTCCATTCAAATAACCCAATTTGAAACTAATCCAATCAATTATAACAACAGGAGTCGAGAGTGAAGCCTATTACCTTTAGGGTTTTGACGAAAACCACAATGAATGAAGAACGCACAAGAAAACTAGGTTGCTTCTTCAAAAACCAAACTTAGATCTCTACTCATAGAAATACCAAGACAAATCTCATCATATTTGGAATCCAAACACTTATATCTACCCATAACGTCCGTAGATCTAAGAAACTGAGAGAAGTGGAGAAGTAGATCTAAGAAACCGAACAAGAATTATGATGAATGATCACAAACCTCAAGAATTCGCCATCGATTCTCCAAGAGAAGCCTTCGGATCACCTCTGGAATGATGGGAGAACAATCTATGACCTTAGGAGAAGCAAAATCCAGAGTTAATGCCACTTAATAGGTAAAACAAGACCCTTAGAGGAAAACCCATGTGAGATCCACTTTTTAAGGATCTCATTTAAGTGCCCGAATGGTTTGCTTGCATGGTTAGACAAACTGTGCACTAACCATGAATTAGCCACTACCTCGGAAGACCCTCCACGCACGGTTTGGCCACACCATTAGACATACCATGTTCCTCCCGTGTGGGAGATACTACCTCCAAGACCAACTACGCTTTGTTTTTTCACACGGTTTAGACAAACCGTGCGCCATCCGTGCAACTTCCCCTTTTACTCAAAACTTCATTCAAAGATATCCCGACTCTCCAATTCATCACCCTTAACTTTAAAAACATTAAAAGCATCATGTAAGGGTTACATACTGGAAACCGAGGGTACTACATTCTCCCCACCATTGGTCTTTTCATCCTTAGAAAGTAGAAAACCTTCACCCAACTGAAAGAGTTCAAGCCACTGCTCTTTCATTTCCATTTCACATTCCCATGTCTCTTCTTGAATCTGACCATGCATCCATAAAACCCAAACTAGACCAATCCTTCTTCCATGCAATAATTTCTCTTACCTATCCACAATTCCTACCGGGATATGTATCAACTAAGCATTCGGCTCTAGGTCAACGTGATCCCATCTGATCACATGGTCAGGATCAGGCTGATATTTTTCAACTGAGATACATGGAATACATTATGCACCAAACTAAACCATGGTGGTAATGCCAACTGATATGACACCTCTCTAACTCATTTTAGTTTCTCAAAAGGGTCAATTTATCTAGAAGATGACTTGCCCTGCTTCCCAAAACAATGGTGTCCAAGCATTGGAGATATCCTCATGAAGACATGATCACCCACAACGAATGACAACAGTCTCCGACGGTGATCTGCAAAAGATTTCTGACAACTCTGAGTTGTATACATCCTTTTTCTAATCAACCGGATCTTCTCTATTGTTTCTTGGACACGACTTGGCCCAACTATTGATGTTTCTCCCGTTTCCACCCAGCATAGTAGAGAATTACAAGGACGCTCATACAATGCTTCAAACGAAGCCATGTGTATCGAGGCTTGAAAGATATTATTGTATGAGAACTCCACTAAGGATATATGATCCTCTCATGAGCCACCAAAATCCATTACACAAGCCCACAACATGTCTTCCAATGTTTGTACCATCTGCTCAGATTGCTCATCGGTCTGAGGATGATACGTCGTGCTCATAGTCAACTGAGTTCCAAGGGCTTGTTGTAATGATTTCCAGAAATGAGATTTGAACCTCAGATTTCTATCTGAGACTATAGAAACTGGTACACCATTCCACTTTACCACTTCTAAGATATAAAATTTTGAAAGATCCTCCACCGTATGAGTTTCATGAATAGGGATGAAATGGGCCGACTTGGTTAGACGATCCACTATCACCCAAATGGCATCATGTTTCCAAACCATTCTTGAAAGACCTATAACAAAATACATTGCTATCTGATACCATTTCCACAATGGGATAAACAAATGCAGTAATAAACCATCTGTTCTCTGATGCTCTGCTTTAACATGTTGACATGTTAAGCACCGCGAGGCAAACTCGACCACCTTCCTTTTCATGCTGCTCCCCCAAAACTGCGCCTTCAATGCCTTATACTTATTCTATGTATCTGGATGTACAACCCATCTTGAATAGTGGTAAACATGAAGAAGTTGGTCCAGAAAAACTATAGGTATAACCATCCGATCATCGAAACAAAAAACTGAAACCCCCTTCATGTTTCCATCAATCTATGGCCTCTCCACCATTGAGTTTTGAACATACAACCAGACATTATGCATCAGCTGTTTGTGCTCATTTGATCATTTTTACTATATCAGGAACAAGCGTAGCTGAAAAGAAAACTGAAACATCACCTCAGTCATCACATTCCAAATGCATGTCGGCTAGGACCAACATCAACTGCCATTCATATGAATCTTTTTTCGCCAACTGAGCATACAACTTTCTACTCAATGCATCCGCCATCGAATTTCCTTTCCCCTGTGTGTACATCTAGTCAAATTCATACATTTGGAGATACTCCATCCATCTCCTTTTCCTCAGATTCAAATCTCGTTGTTATAAAATATGTTTCAGGCTTTTTTGATCCGTAAACACAGTAAATTTCTCACCAAATAGATAATGTCTCCACGTTTTCCAAGCATGGATGAATGCAGATAACTCATAATCATGTGTTGGGTAATTATTCTCATGCACCCTCAACTGACTTGAACCATAAGAAACCACATGATATCTTTGCATGAGAACACAACCCAACCCTGATCATGAAGCATCACAATACATCAAATACCCTTGTCCTGATTCTGGTGAAATCAAGATAGGTGCTGATGTAAGCCGAACATTCATTTCCTAGAAAGACTTCTGACATTCTTTTGTCCATTGGAATAGAGCATTCTTCTTTTTCAGAGTTATCATTGGTGAATATAGTCATGATAAATCACACACAAAGCATCGGTAGTAACCATCTAGACCAATAAAACTTTGTATCTCGAAGGCATTCTTTGGTGGTTTCCAAGAGATAATGGTATCTATCGTTTCCGGATCAACAGAAATGACTTTCTCAAAAATGATATGGCCAATGAAACGTACTTCATGTATCCAAAAATCACACTTTGATAATTTGGCATTCAAATGATGATCTCTCATGATTTGTAACACTGTTTCCAGGTGCACCTCATGATCATACCTTGTCCTTGAATAAACTAAAGTGTCATCCATAAACACCACAACAAAAGTATCCATATATTGTTGAAATATCTAATTCATAAAAGCCATGAAGACCACTGGTACATTCGTTAGACCGAAAGGCATGACTATATATTCGTAGTGGCCATATTTTCTTCTAAAAGTTGTCTTTGGAATATCCTCCTTCAGAACTCGCAATTGGAGATATCCTGATCGCAAGTCAATCATAGAGAACCACTAATCTCCCAATAATTGATTGAATAGATCATCAATGCGTGGAAGTGGATGTCTATTCATTATCATAACTTGGTTAAGCTTAAGATATTCAACACATATCTGAAGAGTTTCATATCCCTTCTTCACCAAAAAAACAGGTGCTACCCATGGGGAAGTACATGGTTGAATGAAACCCTTTCCTTCCAGATCCCCTAACTGCACTTCCAATTCATGTAACTCTTTTGGTGCCATCCTATAAGATGGAAGGGAAATAGGACTTGTCCCCGGAAGGAGAACAATCATAAACTCCACTTCCATTAGAGGTGGTAACCCTAAGATGTTCTTTGGAAATCCATCTGTAAATCTGTCCACAACAGCTGGAAAACAATTTTCCTTAATCTCTTCCAATGATTCCAAAGTCAAAGCTTCCAATTGGAAATAGATCGTTCCCACCATTGGTTCCAAAAAGCTCTTTGCATCTTTCTTTTCTATCCTCTCTCCTCTAAAGGGATGGTCGATGTCGTCCTTAGTTGTGAAACTAACTATTCTCCTATAACAGTCTATGTGAGCCTTAAATATTATCATCAAATCCATAACCAGGATTACATCATAGACATCCGTATCCAACATCGAGAAGTCCCATTTTAACTCAAATCCATCAACATTTATAGAACATGCTCTACACAAAAAGGCTTGACCTTCTCTTTCACCAAGAAGAGTTGACAATTTCAAAATAAAAGGCATCATTTCGAGTTTTTAACATAGTGAGCCAATAGCACGAGAAGAAATTAAGGAATGTGATTCACTAGTATCAAAAAACACTTGCATAAAGGTAGAATTAAAAATAATCATACCTCTTACTATAGATGGCCCAGCCTGATCATCGACCATCATCTACTCAGCTTCATAAAATTTCTTCATCACTGCACTATTCTCCTTGATGCCTTGATGAGATTGCCCTAGTTGAGGATTCATGGTATTCCAAGAATCACCATGGCTAGCTCTGTTATATTGACGAGACTGATTCTGCTGTCCTCGTCCTATCGAAGCCTATAATGCTTGTGACGCCTGAGGAGTGTCATGTGCACCCGACCTCGGTGCATTCCTATAATAGCATTTTAGATGCCCCATCTTCTTGAAATTGTGACATGCTCTAGGTTGAGCCATACAATCTCACTTTTTGTGGTCAAGCAAACCACATTGAAAACAACCTGATTTACTCTGGGGTCATAGAAGAAGGTTCACTGATCCCGCTGTCTGATACTTATTTCCACTTGCACCGTGGAAATAGGTTTACCTTTTACTCTTGTTCCCAGTGGTTGAGTTCCCACCATTTCCTGTAGGTACCATCATTCCTCCTCCTATTGATCCTGAGATATCACGTTCAGAAATAGTCGCTCTATTCACAATCTCTGTATAATTCGTAAAACAGAGCACCGTAATCTTTGATCGAATCTCTTTCCTTATCCCCAATTCGAAGACACATTCCTTCAAAGACGCACTTGCCACAACCTCTGGTGAAAAATGGACTAATTTCATGAATTTATCCGCATCATCTATGACAGAGAGACTCTTTGGTTTCAATCTGAAGAAGTTCATCGTTTTCTGGATCTTGAACATGTGAGTATAGAATTGTGTTTTGAACAATTATTCCAAATCCTCCCATGTAAGTCCTTCATCCAATTTAGCATGCACCGCTAAATCCCACCACTGACTTGCAAGATCCTCGAGCATATACATCGCCGGTTTGACCATGATCTCTGTTGGTGTGACAATAATATCGAAGATATGATTCATCATACTTATCCACACCTCCTCCTTCTCGGGTTCAGCATCACCCCGAAAGTTTGGTGGATTCTGCTTCATGAACTAGATGGTATGATCCACATTCCTTGGTTCATTCCTCTAGTTCCCTATATCCACAACCTAAAAATCTTGGACAATACTCTAAACCATCTCTTAGTTCACCCATGGTTTAGGTGCAACCACATTCTCTACAGCTTCTTCAGGTTCGTTTCGACGACACCTACTGGGTTCCAGTTTCTAAAATAACAATATCCTCCGTCAATCTCACTCTCTAGCAACTGATGTCTTAGAATTTAAAATTCTATGACATCTACTATCACAATATTTTTTTCCAAAAAATCTTTTTCCCATGTTCAATTTTTTTTTAAAAAATTCATCATGCATTTTGAAAATCAGCCCATTTTCAAAATACAGCAAATATCTTGTTTTCAAAATCTTTCATTGAAAAGAATTTCTGCATTTTTCAAAAATTCGCACCTTGCAAAAAATCATAAATCATTCTACACAATGAGATATAAAATCCTAGTAGAAATACATTCCTCTATAATTCTTGTCATGCTCATCTCATTGGCTAAACCCATGACAATGATATTTCCCAACATTCTAGAAGTCTATCCAAAACACTTATGTACCCAACACCCTGGTAACTTGAAGTTTAGAATAAACAGGTTAGCTACGTCCTTTTATGTTATACCATTCAAGTTATGAAAATCCTAATCATGTATAAGATTCCACGTCAAGGAATATACGGAAAGGAATTTCATCTCCAAGATCGAGAACATCGATGACTACTTGTTAGGTAGGGACCGAAAAAGATGATACCATTTGTAATGACCCGCCAATTCTCATTGGATTGAGAGTACAACGAGTCATCAATTGGACTTAAGCAACATCCCCAATATGCCAAAGGCTGGTAATAAATGCCAAAGGGTTTCTAGTACTAGTGGGGGGGATTTACCCTTTAATAAATAAACCAATAAACCAACCAACCAACATTCACTATATGATGCATGGGCAAAAGAAAGAGATATAAACAATTTCATTTAGTTCAAACCACATCAAATTGAACAACAGTGGAAGACCAAACCAAATATCAATGTATACAGTGGATGAACAACTCAAGACCCTCAAAAGACACCAAGACTCCAGGCTCCACAAGCTCCAAGCTCCATAATCACCGGACAACCCCAATCATCATGAGGTAGTACAAAAATCATGAGAAGCGTTACCTTTTCCCCTATCCTGTAAAAAGAATATACAAAAGCACTAAAGTTCCAAAGTAGGGGTGAGTATAAAACTTAGTAGGTTTCACCAATGACTTCCCTACACACTCCACTAGGATTGAAGAGTTAGCAACATTTATATAAATACATTTTATATAAAATATTTTCTCAAATGCAGTTTATAACAAAATATAAACAAGTTTCCCAAAACCACTTAAAACCAAATGAATTCGAATGAAAAAGAAACAAATTTTATACCAAGATATTCTTTCATAAAAATAACTAAACAAGCTTTAGAACCATTTTACAAACATCACTTTTTGGAATACCCAACCATTTCCCAACCCATGCCACTAACCATGCATGCTTCATTATGACAGTTCCATACTCATGAGCAGTTTCTCATCGATCTACCAAGTCGTAACAAGGTAATTGTTTCCTATGTGACATTACACCTTTGGCACTGAGCACAAGGTCATATTTTAACCAAGCCTTGTACATATAGTTACCATGAGCCATTAAATGTTTGGCACCGATCACATGGTCATATTTCGACCATGCCTCAGACATGCAACGTGAACACACGCCACATATACCCATCAATCATGCCAAAACACCATTTCAATTAAAAACAACTTTTTATTGAAAACCAATTCTATCAAAACCATTTCAATGCCAAACCATTTCAATTCCAAACCATTTCAATAAAACTCCCTTTTTATTGAAAACCAATACCATCAAAGTCATTTAAATCTTAGACCATTTCAATAAAAACCCATTTTTGTTGAAAACCCATTTTTCATAAAACCATTTACAATTTCAGAAAATCCATAATTTAAAATCCACATTTTAAATTTAAGAAACCAAATCACTTTGCACAACAATTCACCAAGATTTCACAATTTCACTAAAACCATAAATCATCACAAAAAAAGATATATTCTATGCTTTTCACAATAAATTGCATTCAAATAACACAATTTGAAACTAATACAATCAATTATAACAAGAGGAGTTGAGAGTGAAGCCTCCTACCTTTAGGGTTTTGACGAAAACAACAAGGAACGAAGAATGCACAAGAAACCCAGGTTTCATCTTCATTAACACACCCTAGATCTCTTATCCTAGTCAGACCAAGACCAAATCACATCATATTTGGAATCCACACACTTAGATCTACCCATAAAATCCGTATATCTAAGAAATCGAGAGAAAAGTGGAAGTACATCTAAGTAGATCTAAGACATAGAACAAGAACGATCACATACCTCAAGAATCCGGCTTCGATTCACCAAGAGAAGCCTTAGAATCACCTTCGGAATGATGGGAGAACCCTCTTTGACCTTATGGGAATCAAAACCCCAAGTTATGGTCGTTTAGGAGGAAAACTGATACACTTAGAGGCAAAAACGTATGAGATCCACTTTTTAAGGATCTCATTTAAGTGCCTGTATGGTTTACTCGCACAGTTAGACAAACTGTGCGCTAACCATGCATTAGCCACTGCCTCAGCATACCCTCCATGCACGGTTTGGCCGCATGGTTAGACAAACCATGTTCCACCTGTGCGGAAGCTACTACCTCCAAGAGTAACTATGCACGGTTTTACCGCACGGTTTAGATAAACCATGCGCCATCCGTGCGACTTCCCCTTTGCCTCAAAACTTCATTCAAAGTTATACTGACTTGCCCATTCATCACCCTTAACTTTAAAACCATGAAAAGAATCAAGTAAAGGTTAATTATTAGAAACCAGGGGTACTATATTATTATTATATAGTAGGATTACTTAGAAATGATTTGATTATTTAAAACATAAATCCTGGAGTCTACAACCATTGTACTTTATGAATGATTGAGAATAGTAATAATACAAAAATTTTACAATCTTTATGTGTACTATGTTTATTTGTATTAATAATTTGATGGTTTGTAATATTAACATTTTTTATAATGAGTACAATATCAATCCAAATAATCTATATATATACACATTATAGTGATTCTGTAGAAAATAGAGAACATACCTTCAATATTGTCAAATATTTTTATTTATTATGTTTAATGAAGATCCTTGAATACTAGTAGCCTTCACAAAACTCAAAATCCCTTCACATAATGAGTACAATCTGTAACCAAAATATCATCTGATTTCTACAAAATATGTAAAATTTCAGTACAATATGAAACCAAACATGGCCATTTCTAATTAATCTTGGACAGATATAAAATGAAATTATCAACCCTGGAATAAGTTTTGGTATATTTTTGACACTCATCATGAATTTATAAATATACCTACCCTCATCACCTAAGATATGTGGAGCTATGGCTAAAAGTAAAAAATCAGAGTTCGGCCTCCAATATAATATCTATAAAAAGTTCCTCTCCCAATCTCCTTTGCTTCTGTTCCTACCTATCGAGATCAAAATGAACCATATCTACCGCACCAAACAGTCATTTCCCCAACATGGATGTCTATATACTAGAGTCAATAGCCATAATAGACAATGTTTAACTTAGATAAATCTCAAAATGATCCAATCATAGTGTCCAAACCAGGCCAATATCATATTATCTTGTAAAACTATATGTACGACATATTATTATTTTTCAGTTCATTTATATTAAATCGTAGTTTCAACAAACCTTCTTATATATTATTATATATTTGATGTGGTGTAAGTTTAGTAGAATTTTTTATAGTTTGAAATTGGTAATATATTCTTATAATCCATTTTCTATTATTTCTTCTTATTATGGATACAATTTGTATCCCATTTAAAGTTTAATTTCCATGGGGAAAATGGGTATTATATTCTCTCTTGGTACATC
Organism: Viscum album; assembly: GCA_963277665.1. NCBI lineage: Eukaryota > Viridiplantae > Streptophyta > Magnoliopsida > Santalales > Viscaceae > Viscum > Viscum album. The sequence continues at coordinate 2,006,610,999 of OY728148.1, read as the reverse complement.
ATGAAATGTCAAAGAATATTATATTTTATCCACTAATTATGTTTATAATGTTTTTAGTATGTCAATTTTTGTTTGAGAATTTGACAGTTACAATTCACCTCAAACTAGATTCTTCTTCTTCCAAATTAATGTTGAATGATTTTGATTCTTAAAATTACTTAAAAAATAATTTCATTTAAATTGTTATAAGCTATTGTTTAATTTTTGTTTTCATTAATTTAGATCCTCCAAATTTGTATCTTTCATTCATAACTCATTTATCGAATGTTTTATCCGGGATTAATCAATATTATATGGTTTTATTCCACATTTACTATTCATTATTTAATTTATTTTTTAATTGATAATCGACACATTTTTTATAAATATATACACATCAAGTATAGTTTACTAGTAAGGTTAATTCTACTTACCCATAAGGGAACTTTGGGTTCATTTTAAGGTTCCCTATTCTTTGTAAGGTTCATTTGGCCTCTTCCACTTGAGAGAACCATTTTGTCCCTATATGATAAGAATGGAACTAGATATTCACAAAGCCTTTTCCATGATTTTTCAAAAACTAGAGTAGCATGAGTGTGGATTTTTAGGGAATCCTATGCATGGAAAAGGTAAAAAGGTATATTATAAATGAACATGAAGATGAGATCAATTGAATGAAGATAAAATTATAGTTGAACACATGAAACTGGGGTCGACAATAAATGAGGATAATAAGGATTATTGAGACCAAGGATATATAAGCTTGGAGATACTTGTGTGGTAGGTTCCACTTTTGATCCCTAACGGAGAGGTGGATAACTGATGATGAGATGAATGATTTTGGTATGAAACCAATGTTAAATGGAGATTCTGGACATGAGGATTCAAAGATGTGAAATCTCGAGAATCAAATATATGGGATCAGAAAACATTGTTTTCTTGGTTTATACCCTGTTATAGGTTTGATTTGAAGAAAATAGAAGGGAAATCAACAATCCCAACCCTTTTGGATGTGATTTCACATGAGGGTTTATAAGAGCTGATCAATGAAATTCCCTTAATGGAATTTGAGCTAATTAAAGTACCAGAGTGATTCTTGTTGAACACTAACAAGTGTAGTGTGATCCCAAACTGTTTGAGGACCCCTATCTGAGCTCAATGAAGATGAATTAAGGGTCGAAGCTAAATAAAGGTTGATTGAGTGTACCACCATTGGATGTGTTATGGGTAACCAATTAGAGGGTAAGTGTACTTCCATGGGTTTTATTTCGTGCAACCTCAATTGGTGCATGTGGGTCAAGACCATGATTCTAAATAAATGACGAATTTTTTTTAACACGAGATAAAACTTATTTTCAGTGGAGTTTCACTTTTTTACATAGAAGATATTCATTATAAAAGGATATTTTATTTACAAAAAATTAGAAATGTAGAGATAAAAATCTATTTGGTGATCATATTTATTCCATGATCAATTTTCATAGCTTTCCAACTATGATCCATTATTTTAACTGAGTATTAGTTTTGAGATCTTTCAAATTGTTGAATACTCTCTATATTATACTTCATCATTTTTGTGGATTCCAATTTCTGGACTAGTTCCCTTGGTTTTTACCTTTTGGGGTTTTCATATAAATAATTTCAGTGTCAACATTTATTTTTCTACACATTCATATTTGTTTTGTTAGATGTGCATCCACTTTTGTTCAAATGGAATGATTTTATTTCGGTTGTGTGTTCTCTTTTTTGGTTGGTTTCACCTTCATCACATTTCCAACATTCCCAACATATGGTATCAAAGGTTTTGGTTTTTACTTCATATATATTATGGAATCTAATTATTGTAAGATTATTTTCTTGAATGGTACCAATTACTATATGTAGAGACTAAAAATAAAGGATCTACTTTTTGTTCAATGAATGGATCTTCTATTTTTTATTACCCAAAAGATAGAAATTATGTTACCTAAATAATGGGTGTTAGAGCAAGATATGTTTTGTGGTTTCATTTGAAAATTGGTCAAAGATAGTGCGATGAACCATATTTTTATTATCTCTCACACCAGAACATCATGGGAGAATCTTGAGACAACCTATGCTCCCAAGATAGTAAACAATAAGTTTTTTCTTCTAAAAAAATGATGAATTTGAGGTTCAAAAATGATATGTCGATTTTTGATAGTTTTATTAAATATAAAAGATGTTTTGATCAGTTTTATGGTATACGTATCAATTTTGAAGATGAGTATTTACCTCTTTTGTTATATAACACTTTACACGGTTCTCTGGAAAATTTATGTGCTACTCTAACCGGTTATGATTATAATGGTGTTCTGACATTCAGTTTTGTTAAATATATTATTTTTAATATAGAGGTTAGGAGACATACTCAGGAGAAATATTCGTAAAATATTTTACTCACAGAGAACATGGGGAGAAGCCCAGATCGAGGAAAGAGAAGTTGTGGTAAGAGAAAATGTAGAAGCAAATCTAGGTCAAAGTAGATAGAATTTTAATGTCATCATTATGGTAAAAAGGGGAATGTTAAGAATAATTTCTATCTAATGAAAATAGAAAATATAATAAAGTACAATCTTCATATGAAAAATGGTGATCGAGATGATAGTGTTACTTCCACTATAGGTGGTGATCTTGTTTTTTCTTATGAATCTATTAATATTTATTTTGATGATTATTTCATGGTTATTGACAGTGGTTCCTATTTTCATATGATATCGAGGTAGGATCTCGTTACATCCTATAGCCTATCTAATTTAGGGGTTTTGAAGATGGTTAATGGTGGTATTGTTGATATTTTAGGTATCAAGAATATTTTTTTAGAGACTAGTATAGGAAGTAAGATGATTTTAATGATTGTTCAGCATGTGCCTAAGGTTCATTTGTACCATATTTTTACTATTATTCGTGATGATGAAGGGTTTATCATTACTTTTGGTTATTTCCAATGTAATATTTCAAAGGGTTATTTGATATTGGATCGAGGGAATAACCAAACATGTTTGTACTAGAATAGATATTTATTTTTTTGTGACGTGCCATGCACTGTTGATTGAAGTGTTTCATACATGTTATGAATAAGAGGCTCAGTCACATTAGTGAGAGAGGAAATGGTTTTTTGTCCAGAGGAAATATTCTTATGGATTATAATATTGTCAAATTGAACATGTGTGATCACTATATGACTAGAAAATAGAGCAGAGTGAGTTTTAACTGTCATCCTTTGCACAAGAAGTCATCGGTACTTGAATCAGTACATTGTGACTTTTTTGGTCCATTTTAATCTAATACGTTTAGTGGTGGTCTTTATTTTAAGAAATTTATTGATGACTACACACATAATATTTTAGTTTATGGTTTGAATGCAAAAAACATAGGTGCTTAGTGTTTTAAGTAATTTCAGTTTTTGATGAGAGATAATTTGGTAAGAAATTGAAATGTATTTTCACTAAAAAGAGGGAGAGTATTGTAGTTTGTTTCAGCATTAATGCAAGCAGTAATTTCTTTTGTATTATATTCCGCCTCCCCTGATAGCTTAGATAAAAGGTGTATCTAAGCTGGTGAAAAAGACATTTTTGTAAATAGTTCATTGGTTTTTTAGAATCAATGTTTCCTGGACATTTTTAGGGTGAGGATTTATTTATTTCTGCTTATATTATCGATTTATCACCTGTGATTTCATTACAAATAGTCTCTCAAAACAATTTTTGGTATAGAAAGGAGATCATGTATGATCACTTTAATTTTTTTGATTTCAAGGCTTTTGTTCATGTGCCTAGATATGTGAGATCCAAGATGGATGGTAAGCCATGCCAGTATATTTTTATTGGAAATAGACACGATGAGTTTGGGTACAGGTTCTTTAATCCAGCATTGATGAAACTTTTCATAAGACATAATGTTGTCTTTAAGGGGGATCATACTATTATAGATTTTTATAAGGGAGAAAAATTTACTTTTCCAACATATGATGGTTTTTTACTCTTGATCCAGTTTGTGTTTCACATTTACCTTATATTGTTTATTATGATGATCTATTTGATGTGTAAAATTATGTTCAGTGTGAAAAGGTTGGAGAAGATATTTTGGATGTGCCTTTTTTCTGATGATCCAGTTCTATGGGTTAATAATGATCCTGCAGTTCTGATTCTGAGGTCATCTGGAAATCATACCATTTCTACTTTGTATTCACCTAACGAGTTAGTAATCCACACTGAAGGGGAGAACCAGAATATTTTTTATGATACATTGGGAAGCGAACAAAATAACTGATGGGTTGCATCAATGGATGATGAGATGATCTCATTACACACAAACCAAACATTTGAGCTGGTGATGTTACCAACATGTAAGAGAGCTTTGAAAAATTAAGGTATTTATCCGATTAAAAATTAAGAATCCAATTTTTTCCATGATATAAGACAAGGATGATTGTTTAAGTCTTACATTACAAGAATTTCATTGATTTTGATGATAGGTTTTCAGCTATTTTCAAACTTTCTTCCATTTGGGTTGTTCTTGGTCCGACTACTAGTTTGCATCTATAGATTGAGCAGATGGATGTGAAGACAGTTTTCCTCCATGGAGCTTCAGGGGAGGATATTTATATGGAGTAGCCAAAGGGTTTTATTGAAACAGGTTAGAAGAATCATGTATATAGGTTAAATAATAGTTCTTACAGTTATTGGAATATTTCAAGGTATTAGTATAAGAACTTTCAATCTTTCATTTTTTATCAGGGGTTCCGAAGGAGAACTTCAAATCATTTTTTTTGTTCCCAAATTTACTAATGATGATTTTATTATAGTATATGGTTTTTATGATGATATTCTCATTATAGGCCATGATGCTTCTATAATTGATCGATTGAAAAAGGACTTTTGTCTCTCTTTTGTAATGAATGACTTGGGGTAAACATGAAAAATTCTTAGAATAACGGTCTCATGTGATAGAAAATCCCAAAAATTATGGTTCTCTTAGGAGAAACATATTGAGAAGTTTCTTTAAATATTTTCTATAGATAAAGCTAAAGTGCTTAGTAATATTATTGATTTAAATTTTAAGCTTAGCACCAATCAGTCACCTTTTAGTATTTAAGACAGAGAGGAGATATAGCACATACCTTATTTATCTTCTATTTTATGTTTGATGTATGTGATGGTATGTACTAGACATGATATATCTCTTGATGTTGGTGGGGTCATTCATTTTCTATCTAATCCAGGTAGAGATATTTGGAGATCAATGAAGTATATATTTCATTTTCCATGTAGTACATTTAATCTGAGATTTTATTTTGGCAGAGGGGAACTTATACTTTGTGGCATTATAGATTCCGATATGTTAGGAGATATCAATTTGAGGAAGTATACTTTAGGAAATTGGTTCTCTTTTATTGGGGAAGACTTTTCTTTCTAGTCTAGATTGTAGTGATTTGTTTCTTTATCTATTACAGAGTCACAGTTCCTTGTAGCTACTGAGGAATACAGATAATTGTTGTGGATAAAGAGTTTTATTCAATAGATTTATTTAAATCAGTAAATATATGTTTTATTTTTTGATAGATACAGTGCTATTTGTGTGGGAAATAATTCCAGTTTTAATTTTTGGTAAAAACATATTGATTTTTGGTATCATTGGATCCGTAATGTCCTTTATTATAAATAGTTACCACTTGATAAGATCCACACTGATGATAACAAGTTTAATATATTGACAAATATTTCACCCAATTGTAAATTTGAGACTTTCTGACTAATTTCAGGGTTGGTAGTGATCCCCACTTGAGTCAGAGGGGGAGTTTGTTGGGCACCTCCTCAAATGTTGCATGTGGGTCAAGACGACATTTCAAAAAAAATGCGGAATTGTTTTTAACATGTGTCAAAACGTGTTTTGTATAAGTTTCACATTTTTATGTGGTTGAGATTCCTTATAACATGTAGAAACAACTTATTTCTTTTACTACACACCAACATTGGTGGAGCATATTCTATTGGTGATCGCCTTTTATTCGATGATCAGTTTTCTTTTCTCTCCCACTTTGATCCACTTTTTTACTTGATTATTGCTTTTGATATCCCTTCCTTCTTTGGAGTCTTTATCATGTACTTATTCATTTTAATGGATCTCTAATTATGGACAATGTCCTTTGGTTTTCACCTTTTGGGTTTTCCATATAATAAATTTCATTTTAAATATTTATTTTTCTGCCCACATATATTTTTTTGTCACTGTTCATCCTCTTTTTTTTGAGGGAAATATTTTATTTCCATTGCATGTTCACTTTTAAGTTGTTTGTGTCTTCGTCGCTTTGTCTTCATTCCAGATAGTTTTGTGTTTCCCCTGAAACCTAATATATTTTTAGAAGATCCCTAGACTGATTCTTGTTTATATGATGGTTGTGTTTGAGCCTCTATTGTGTTTCATATCATATTTATTGAAACAATGATATTCTATTGATACCAAACATCATGGTTGTGTGAAAGGAGCTTTCAGTGATAAACCAAATGTTGAAAACTGGTGTGTGGGAGCATGTGGTACATGTTTTCCATGAGTTTGATGAATACTAGTGCCTAATGGATGGAAGGAACCAGTTTTGGTTGAATGATTTTAGAAGAAGGTGAAGGTACTTTTGGAATGAACATAGCTGGTACACATGGGTTTTATAAGAGTGACAATTAAATGCATCTGAAGCCCAGTAAAGTAGTGTTTTAAGGTGGGGGTAAATCTCATTAAATTGGGGAATTATTCTAAAAGGGATTCAATAATTCTTTTATATAGTGTAGAAATAATGACTAATAAAATCAATAGCTGAGAGCGACAAGGAGTTCAAGATATTTTATGAGAGCATGAGAAGGGGCTTCATGGAGAGAGGAATTCAAAGATATATGGAGAAATTGGAACATGAGCATGATAGAGAATAACATCTTTTTGAATGTTCTTGTTTTAGAATAAGCATGTGATTGGTAATGTCCAAATTTTATTTTTTAAACATGATTGGTGATCAATCTAGAATTTACTTGATGATAAATGTTGTGTTCAATGAAATTGAATATTAGAATATCGAAATTTAAATAATTCTGGAACTGGATTGGATGATCATCACATATTATTTATAATCACTTTAAATAAATAATAATTAACTTTATGCAATTATTTCTTCATTAATGGATCTGGTAATAGATCTATAATTCACAATCATTTCATTGTAGGAATCAAGTGCAGATTCTCTCTAGCAATGATCCACATGTGTTCCAACAATCTACAAATGTCTCTGAAATAATCTCCGGGTGCTTGGACAAATATCATTTCCCCTACATCGTCCACCTTTGATAACTATGAAAATTGGTACCATATAATTCTCCATGATCTGGTATAAGAATATTGGTATGTAATCTTAGGAGTGATCTTGGAGAAGACAGATCTCATGGGATTGAGATAGTTCTCCAATTCCATTGTTTACAACCAAAAAAATTAATTTTCCATCTAGAAAAAAACATAATTTGGATTATATATCACTAGGGTCAAAATAAAATAATTTCTTAGGTTACCTTTATTATTTATTCAATCCCTACATAACTCCATTCCAAATAATAATATTATTATTATGTATCGACATGCACAAAACATGCTAATTAAATTAAATATTATTTAATAAATTAATATTCCATATTTATTATTTCACATCAGACCATCCAAATTTGGTCCTCCATTGCTCCAAAATATTTATCAAGTTATGAATAATGACTACTTATTTATAATATAAATATCACTTCATTATTCTCAAATAAATAAATATTTATTTATTAAATATTCCACTCACATTTTAATTTCTTGAATAACTGGTGAAAAATATATGTGGTCAAGTATGCATGAATAATTATTGAATCACATAAAACAATAATATTTAGACAAATTGTTAAATAATAAATAATAATATATTATTTCACCGAGATTCTGGATAGACTATGTGTGTTAACCTCCGTGACGCTTTATCAATAGAATTAGGCGAAGTGACCTGATGTCCAAGGATAGAGTCTCACAATAAGACAAGAAACACTTAGAGAATGAAGTCAATTCCACCACAACATGTTTCTTCATACTTATTCTTACAATGTAATATAATCCCTTTTATCATGATATCTCTACTAAATCAGGTTTCATGCCAGCTACATCAACCAAAGTGCTCGATGTCTCTTTCTTTAATTTCCTAGAAAATGAACTTGCATATCGAACACCACGGACATGGATTTTATTACCTTATATAATTTTCATCAAAGGGCCTGAGATATCAACTTATGTTAAAATAGAAGGGGAAAATATTTTATTTCATTCTTCATTAATGCAATATTACTTGTGAATCACCCACTGTATCCTACCCCTCCATGGATATATGTCTCCATGGATTTTGTCAATACATAAAAGTAAGTGACACATAATATTCATTAATAAATATTTTAAAGTTTATGAATCAATACACATGTCCATAGTTAGTAATATCAAATGACACATAGGAATGTGGATTCTCTACTATAGGGTCTCTTTCTCATAATATTCTACTAGATATTACCAATGTCTTACACCATGAGAAAGTTCCTCAAAATACAATGAGCCTCCACCACTAATAGCCTGTATAATTTTTGTCCTTCAACTGATATCAACTAACTATAGAATATATATATTTAGGAATAGTGTCATAGCACTTCTAAGTTCTCATCATCATGGGAAAATGCTATGACCTTTTATTATTAAAACTGCTCTTAAGACATTATAACAAACTATGTCTCAAAGAATAAAAATAACGACATGATAAGTATTTTATTAATATGAAAATCAATGAATTCATGTAATCATACTGTATATAGATGTTGGTTCTAGGGAACCAACTCCAACAGACTCACACCTTCACTGGAGCCAACTGCTAACAACATTTATTCCTCTAGATCTCACATGATACTCATGCTTCTACTGAGAGAAGCCTTTAGTCTAGGGGTCCTCCCTATTCCCATATGTGGGTTCTCTGCTAACATCAACATCACCCCTCTGATGGAAATCCTTTAAGAGGTGATACATCTGGAGTATATGCTTTGTCTGTTACTATGAACTTGGATCTTTTTCTGGGTCCACCACTATAGTATTATCATAATACAATGTGATTTGTTCTTTACAACTAGGTACCACATCAAGATATTTTAGAAAGTTATGCATTCAAAAAGATTCTTTGGTTGCATTAGAATCCACTGTATACTCAGACTCCACTACAGAATTAGTGACAACAAGCTTCTCAGAATGCTTCTAGCTCACAACTTTTCTATTGAGAAAAAAAGAAAATCTTGATTTCCTCTTCAGTTCATTTTGATCTGGCTGAAAACTAGCATCAATATAACCCTTGATGGTCGATGCCTCATATCTTACATACGCTAGGTACATATCTGTAGTTCCTCTCAAATAAATAAGGATAACCCTAATAGTAGAACAATGTTATTCTCCATGATCTACTTGATATCTACCTACCATGGTCAATGCATAGCTAATATATTGTCCAGTACATAACATGAAATAAATTATTGATCCAATCTATGAATTTTATGAGATCTTACTCATTCTTTCATTCTCTTATTGTGTATTAGGACACATTTTCTTATAAAGATGTAAACCTTGTTTCAATGGAATCAATCCTCTCTTGGATTGTTCCATTCTAAATATCTTTAGTATCTATTCAACATTTGTTCTTTGACATAGTCCAAGAATTCTCTTGGAACTATCATGAATGATCTTGATCCCTATAATATGGGATGTCTCACATACGTTATTCATGTAGAAATAATTTTTAAGAAATACTTAACAAAATATTTGAATGTTATGTCATTTTTAATAAGTAATATGTCATCATTATATAAAACTAGGATAGCGACCACATTCCAACTAAACATCTTGTAAATACATAATGCATATTCCTTCTTTATGTAACTAAATTCTTTTATGGATTCATCGAATCAAATGTTCCATGACATGGATGTTTTCATCAATCGATAAATGGATCTATATAACATGAAAAACTTTTTGACATCATGTAGGGTCACAACCCTTTCATGTTGTATAATATAGACACCTTCATGAAGCTTCCCAATAAGGAATTTAGTTTTGAAATAAATCTTCTATATCTCATATGCATGGTAAGCTGCTATAGAAAGTATAATTCAGATGGATTTAAACATAGAAACTACTGAAAAGGATTCATTGTAGTCAATCCCTTGATGATGATTAATCCATTCATACACTAGCCATGATTTAGAGGTATTTACATTACCTTCCATGTCTATATTTCTCTTGAATGCCCATTTACCCTCAACGAGCATTACATCAACTGGGGAATTGACCAAAACCCAAACATGGTTTCGATAAATTGAATCCTTCTTAGAATTCACATGTTCTTTCTATGTCACAAATTCAATGATATTTATTTCCTCCATGTAGGATATAGGTTCATCATTATCAAATAATAATGAGTAACTATCTTCGGTGAGTAGAAAACCATATCTCTCGGGTTCTCTTATCTCTTTTTCCCCCTACATAGTAGTTATGTTTTAGGAACTACTTCTCTTATAGGGACCTATATAACCTATTCTTTTACCAATACTTGTAAACCTTGATCATCCACTTCATTGATGTCAATATTTCTCCCAATATCCCTTTTGAGGACGTGCTACCACTTATGAAAGATTACTTGTCTGGAGACAATCACTTTTATGTCTAAGAGGATGTATAGTTAATATCCCATTGTTTCCTTGGTATGACATATAAAGATACACATTGTGACTAGGGGTGATATTTTATTTCTTGAGAAAACTTTAAAAAATTTCTCGCAACCCCATATATGTATAGGCACAAAACAGGCTTCTTTCAACTCCATAATTCGTAGGGAATTCCATTTGCTACTTTAGTTGGTATTCGGTTTAAGGTGTATGCCACAATTTGCAATGCATATCCCCAAAAAAATGGATGATTTGCATGACTCATTATCGACCATACCATGTCTGATAAGTAATGGTTCCTCCTTTAATTAAATCCATTCCACTTTGGTGTATAAGGATGATGAGTCGATATAGTATCCCAAAAACTCGTAAAAAGTTGATGAACTCTTGGTTAAGATATTCACCACCATGATTTGATTGAATCTTATTTATCTTCTTACCTAGTTGATTCTCTACTTAATTCTAAAATTCCATAAATTTATAAAATGTCTCACACTCATACCTCATCATGTAGATAAATCCATATCTACTCAAGTTATCAGTAAAAGTTGTGGAGTAAGAATATCAACCTCTGGCTTCTACTGCAAATGGTCCATAAACGTTAGTTTGTACCAATCCTATAAGCTATGTGACCATTTCTCCTTTCCATTGAATTTCGGTTTGGTTATTTTTCTATATAATAATGCACAACATATTTCATGTGATGTTTTATTAGAATAGTCTAAATAACCATGTTGAAAAAGCATTGTCAAATGATTCTTATTTAGATGGCTATGATAGTGATTCTATAGTTCGGTGTTATATGAGTCATGTGAACATTATTTCTTATCAATTTCCAACACATGGGTTTTGTAATGTAATACATGAACAACATTTTTTAAATATTTCTTGCCATAACATAGATTTTCCTAATAGAAAAAACAAATTTTATTTCTAAACATTAAAATAAACCTTCTCTCATCTAACCATGATACATAAATTATGTTTTTGCTAACTGTTAGTATATAAGAAAAATATTTTAAAACAAAACTAATTCATATTAAAAATTAAATGTTGTAGTCATCAATGTCTAGGGCAGCCCGCATTCCACCATTAGCAGCTCTCATATCCACATCAATGCTAGCAATATTTTAGAATGTACTTTGTTCCTACATTTGGACATATATGTGAGCACCACAAACTGTATCTAATACCCAATGTCTACATATTTAAAGATTGGACTTGATAAAAAACACACCTTTAGTTTCACCTTACTTCTACGTGTAGTTCCTCTTCTAGTGGCCTGACTTTCCACATGAAAAACAAACTACCTTCTTTCCCTTTCCTTACCTCTGGATCATCCTCTTCTAGGAAGGATGGTGCTCATGAGATTTATAATATACATGGTCTTGGGCCCCTTTTCATTGTTCTTAATTTTTTATTTACCATAAGGACCATGGGTTTATCAAACCCCATGTCCTTATCCACTTGGTGAATAAATTTAAGAGGTTCTAAAAGAATCTTCTCATTATTCATCATATTGTAATTAATAATAATAATGGAGAAGGTCATGGACAGTGATGAAAGTATGAAATTTTGCTGAAACTCGTCAAATAATTTACCCTCTAAGATGTCAAAATGTTCAATGTATCCAATAATATTGACTACATGAGGTCCAGCTGGCCTAGAATCTCTAGGATTAGTAGTATAAAAATCATTGGAGATCTCATATGTCTCTTGTCTCGTCTTTTATATATGTAGAGACTATAGGTGAGATATCATTCTATATGAATCCATGTCCTCATGTTGCTTTAAAAGGCCATTGTACACAGATGACAGACACTACTAGAAATTAAAGCTATAGCCACGGACCTATAGCCACGGTTTTATTGGTCCATGGCTATATCTTCTTAATTGCCATAGTTTAATTTAATAACTGTGGCTATAGAGAGTGTTTTCATATTTGGTATCGGGGTCCCCGATTCGCTCCTCCCAACTTCTTCTCCTCCCATCTTCTTATCCTCCCGATGAGTTCTTCTCCCCGACCTCTCCTGACCGTGTCGCCCTCCTCCCCGACCTCTCCTGACTACGACACCCTACTCCTTCTATGACTTCTCCTCCCTGATGTTTTCTCCTCATCACGGCACCCTCCTCTCTGACGAACTCTCTCACCACGGCGCCATCCTCCTGACGACCTCTCTCAAAATGGAACCCTCCTCCCCAGAGACCTCTCTCACTGCAGCACCCTCCTCTCTGACGACCTGTCACCGCAGTTCTCTCCTCCTGGCTTCCAATCCTCATAGTAATTTTATACCATATTATTTCATCAATGTTCTGATTTTAAGGTTCTACTGTGATTTGAATTTCATGTGATGGATGTTTAGATCTCCCTTCCCCTTGTATTTATAGAATACATGGGTAGAGTATGACTAGAAATTGAAGGCATATTGATGTGATAATAAATTTTTTTTTTCTTGTGTTCAAATAGATGGATTCCAGTTCATAAAAATCTTCCAACGTAACCATACATAGTAATATGATTACTGGGAATCAAAATTCAACCCTCATTATGATTTGTTCTCTACCAACAAGGATTTTAAAGGGATTATACCTCATGAACTTAAGTGATATCCCCTATTACACTGAATTTATTTGAATGGATTCGGTATACTAGATGATAGTTACACTCTTTCACATGGTTATAATCTTTCATCTTACTGACTCTCATATCCCCTTTATTTTATTCAAACAATGATTTATAAAGACACTCAATTTTTTATACCACTCCTCCATGGGTTATCCTACATGTTGGTTAACTCCCCTCAAGATCTAGAAGGTTTAAATATTTTCCGCCAACCAATTGATCAAATTTATTTGAGCACACTCATCTCCTCCTTGAATTCTCTTACAAGTGGTTGGATCTCTAAGTGGGACTTATGACCTAGAGGTAACTTCTCCAATGAATGTGTGTGTCCTTTTTAGGTTTGGAATATATGATCATGATTCTCTGACCTGTTACTTGTTTTCTATCTTTATGAGGTAGTATGGACTTCGCATTTCATCATGTATCATCAATCAAAACTTAAAGATCTAATTTTCCATTGGTTTCCTAGAACTAATTCCTTCCTTTTATCCCATGGAAAAGTAGGGATTGATGTTTGGGATTTTTATTGATTGGGTGGAATACCTCCTCTTTGGGAGATGTATGAAAAAATCATCCAGTTAAAGATGTTTGGGATGACACCTCATGAGATTTGATATTGGAAAGGGATGTTCTTACCATTGTTAAGGATAAGTTAATGAAGGATCTGAACCTATTGTCACTTGTTTCTTTTAAGGATTGGATTAATATATTTCTCTACCACAACAGGTCTCGACCAACTACTATACACCCTCATCGATGCTATTCCTAATAGGTTCACGATAGAACAAGATTTTATTGGGCCATCCATGAAGCTAAGGAGTATACCACATAGGGATAATGACTGAGACTAGAGATATCCCCAAGACTTCTTCTTGAGGGGTTTATAACCATTTTTTGAATAGATGGATTATCCTACATGGGGACACATTAATGGGAATTCAAGTAATCATATTGGTGATGGTATTCTGATTGGGATAGGGGTTCCTTCTTAATCTAGTAATGATGAATCTTGGACGCCTTTATCAAATCCACATTCATATTATGTAAGGCAACATCCCTTACGGGATTTGAGGACCCTTCCAGTTCATATTTGGATAGATATGAGAGCATTTTTGGTGTTACAAATATCATAACACTAATGTAATCCTTGATGATTTGATCTATTCTCAGATGTTGAATTTTTCAAGGGTTGGGGTGATGCCATTAGGTCCTTATGAGGTTATTGGGTTGTTGATACAACATTATCATTTCAACTTCATGCCCTATCCTGCACCATCTGGAATAAGTTTTTATAATGGAATGGGATCTCTGGATGAGAGGTCATACAATATTTATCCATAAAATGGGGTTCTTATGGCTCCTTAGAAGAGATAACTATATACAATTAATATTCCCCCTATCAGTTTTCTCTCCATTTTTTTTGAATTCAATGAGTTTCTCCTCTCCCTTAAGATGCCATGAGAGCCGAACAACATCCTGGACTTATCCACCAAATTCGTCTTATATTGGAATGTGAAGACAAAAATGTTGAGATTATTCTTCCACTGTTTGATTCACCTATCTTCATGTTTTATGACTATTCCTAGGTTTGGGTGGATGATTTTTTAGGTGTTTTATTGAATCGACCGATCCATTAGGTAGATAAGACATGTGCTTTACTGAAACCCTTATCTGTAGTAGCAATGGAGTTTACTCATGACTTAGGTGAGCCACCAAGGAAGTTTTATCATCATATTGATGAACATCCCATTAGCGGGAAACATTTTTTGAGGGGGGTGGTCCCTTAATATCAGTGTTGGATGATGTGTCAAGTGTGAGGAGAGAACATACAACTTATTCTATTGCTTCTCCATCTTCTTAGATGATCATTATTACTTTTGGAATACCCACCCAAGTGGTTACAGAAACCCATGTATCATGAAGGAATATCTAGCATAAAATCCATGCCCTGATTACTGAGACTCCCTTGAGGGATTTATTTGGCCAATAGGAATACCTACGCCAGTATTTTCATGGTATGCGGGCAGGTGGATTTGATTACCAACCATTGTATGATATCAAGAGAAATTTTTTCCTAACCCTACAAAAATTGGTTAGCAATGATGGGTACTTTCATAGTTTTGATGACAGGACTCCCCTAGCCAAATTAATAAGGGAATCCTAAAAGGTTCTTGAATAGATAAATTAGATAATATATCAGATGCATGCCCATATAAAATGATTTGACCACTCAGATAACAAAATAGGAGGACATTGTATCCTGCTTAAATTATAATATTTTGACTTCATTATCATTATTAGAGACTAACCTAAAAAAATATTAAAGGATTTCATCTTTTATCAAGTCTCTTCATTTATATTATTTTTTTGATTCCATCCTTATTTGGAGTAAATCATACTATATTTGTTATAATAGGACAAGAAGATCTCAAATTTTTAATAGTAGATATGATAATTTATTCCCATATTTATATCATTGGTTTTATTATCAATAAAGGTTTTATGGAAACATTGAATTTTAAAATGAAATTGGTATTGACAACAAATCAAAAGTGGGAGATTGAAGAACCCAGTTGATTTATTGAATTTTAATTTTATATTAATAATTTTATTCAATGAAAATTTAGAGATTTTTAATTATGATTATTTTTTAACTATTTATTATGTCAAAATCATTATCTAATTACACTAGGAGAAGTGCACATTGTTTACAACATTTTAAAATGGAATATTAATATAATAGATGATCATATTTATGTTGTTTTGTATTTGATGGTGAGAAATGGATTGAGATTGTATTAAATATTTAGAATATGATTTAAAACAAAATAGTGATCCTTTATTGGAAAATGGGTTCAACCATAGGCCAACCAAGGACAACCACCTATTAAGAAAGAAATATTGTTTAATCGCCCAGCCCATTATAGCTAGTGAGAGTTCATAACACTCACATGAAGTGCCTAGGGATTGTGGGATTCATAGTTCCAGCATGGATGTGCTTTGGATTGATCACGTATGAGGAGTGGGTATGTGGTATAATATAGGGAGGAATGACCATATAAAGCCCATAGTGTGTGAAAGTGTATCAATGTGTCAACCCCAATGCCAGATCAAATGTAGAGACACACCTATGTATTACTACGGAGTAGCAGTCCGAGCGTATTATTGATTTTGGAAAAGTTCTATGTGGGAAACTTTTCATCCACTTAAAATGTTGCATATATAACTCCATCTATTTGATATGTTTTACTTGAGATATCTGGTCAAAATAAGAAGTTGTATTCTTCCTTAAGCTTAATCGGTGAAGCTTTAATACATAGTTCTTCATGTCATAATGATTAGTGATCAAAATCATCTCGTCAAATCCTAAGAGGGGATGAATATGGTTGTAAGATTCCACAAATTAATAAACTGAATTTAGTGTTGTATTTTATTATTAGAAACAGTGAATAGAAAATGGTGGCAGGGAGATTTGTTTTACAAAGATGGTGTATTTAGTAATTTCAAAGCTTTAAGTGGAGTGGTTCATATATATTATAGGTTGTGCACATATGCGGTGGGGATAATTCGGTGGAGTATTCTCCATTAATACCTCAACATGCTCGTTTCTTGGGTAAAAATAGTAAGAATATCCAAGAGATAATTTGGAAGAGCTGAGAGTGAAATAGGGAAAACAAGAATGGTCAATATTTGTGTATGGTTTGTATGAATTCATACTGAATATTTCTATACATTCATGTTTTTATATTCATGGTTTGATTACACAATCTAGTGTATGGTCCACAATATATTTCAGGAGGGACGTGAAGTAGTTTCCACATATACATCTATTACATGAGGTATATAAGTGCGAGCTTAGTTGTGTGAGAGGGGGAAGGAAGAGATATCATGTATTCTATTATTCCATACATGAATGTTAAAATAATTTGATCAGATTAAATGTAACAGTATAAATTCTTCAAGAAGGAGAAAAATAGTGAGGTTATTGTTAAGCGGTGAGTTAGGTGAAGAGTAAAAGAAATAAAATACATAAAATAATATGCATGAATGAGTTTATTTTCAGGAAAATGAAAGTAAGTCATTCATTATAAGTGAGTATATTGTTAATTTTTGTATCTAAATGCATTAAATTGAATGGGGGTTCATTGTTTCTTACATTAATGTGGTTTAAGAAAATACCATGTGATATATTTTTCATATATATTGTGTAGTGTTTTGACACTAATCTGGGTGTAGTATCAGAAGATTTCACACATGAGAATTTAGTGATTAAGTGAGGCTAAAACATCATGAGTAGAAATAATATTTTCTTGATCATGGTTACCCTTACCTAATTGATCATACACAAGTGATTAAAATAATTAATAAAAATCTACATAAAAGGCCTTTTTCTATTGAATGTATTTGAAGTTGTACATCAGAAAATCAACTATAGAAATCCCATTGAGGAATATCATGAAATAATCAAATAATTGATCAAGATAAGAAGAATGACCTTGTGAATAGGGGGACTAGTTATGGAAGAGGCTCAACACTGGGGGTAATAACCATTAAAATGTTTTGGGTCAAACTAAAGGAGGAAAAAGAGTTGAATAAATGGGGGTATAATTAGGATCAAATGGAGTATTAACTAATGGGAGTATAACCTGTTGATTCATTAACCATTATAACTAATAATAAGATTATAATGGATAATCTATAACTGGGGTATGTATAACTAGTTTTAGCAATGGGTAAGTGTTATTATTGAACTATATAAAAATATTTTTTGTTATATTTTATTATCTTTTTTCATTTAATATTGGGTCCACTCATCTTAATAGGTGATAGAGGTCAAAAATCAGAAGGGGGCAGGGTGGCAGGGGCGGGGGGTAGGGGGCAGGGGGCAGGGGCATGGGGCATGGGGGGAGGGTGGAGGGAGCAGGGGGCAGGGGGCAGGGGTCAGGGGGCAGGGGGCAGGGTGGAGGGGGCAGGGGGCAGGGGGGATGTCTACAGGGTAGGGGAGGGGTAGGTGGATGGGGCTGGGTAGAGTGGGGAGGGGGCAGGGGGCAGGGTCGAGGGGGGCAGGGGGTAGGGTATGTCTTCATGCCAGGGGGTGGGTGGAGGGGGATGGGTGGAGTGGGGAGGTCTGTAGGGCTGGGGGTGGTCTGTAGGGGGGTCTGCAATACACCCATGCTGCGACTAATGACAGTGCAGAATAGCATCAACTATCCTCACCTTCACATAGTGATGATATATTGGAAAAATCAACAGTTCAGAATCTAGTTTTCACTATGTAGATGGCTGAAATATGTAAATGGATGAGTCGTGTAATCAAGGAGAATGTAAGTGGTTACACTAAAACAGAAAATTGTAGAGTGAGATAAATGTGTCAGGAGGAACAGTAAGGGTCTACATCAAAATGGAAACCCAAGGTCATGGGTGGAAAAATACATCTGATATTTTCCCATTATGATAGAGACCATTAGAGGTATGAAAAGGGGAGCATGTGGGAACAACTACTTGGACAAGTGAAAAAAAATTATTGCATGCATGACAATGAAAAATGACATGAGAAAAAGGTCAAGAATAAGAGAGAATAAAGGAGGGGACTCCTGAGGAGAAACAGAAAGAGAACACCCTGATATATTCAAGAAGAGTTTTTAGAGAAAACAGAGAACATTATCAAATATACAAGAAAGAAAAAAATGTGGAGTGAAGAGAGTATTGAATATTTGAGAGAGGAATATGATAAAACTGTAAAGCAGTGAAAGAGAAGTAGAAGGTATGTTGGCTCCAATGCAATCATCGAAGATCAGATGCAGTGAAGAAGGAAGTGGTAGGAGATATTCTATGAATCTACAGAGGCACCCATCTGAGTTTGGATTATCCAATGGAGATATCATCACCTTTTCTTAGGCCTTTGAGCCAACTTGTAAAGTGCAGTGAGCTACCAAAATAGAGTGGGGGTGCCCTATATAGGTAGCAAGTCTGCACTATGTAAACAACCAGTGAGCCCAACATGAACAGACTTTGAGCTTTGGGTTGTACAGACAATGGTTTTAGTGATTTTTGTGAGGAGTAGTGGAATCACTCACTCATTAGATGCAGTCCCGCATTGGAACTAACCAAGTAAATCGACTGTGTATCCTCAGCTTGTTTGGTTGTTTGCACCACATGACTACTTTGATACAGATCTGATCATTATGCTTAAAAGGTGCTCCTAATCACCTGTGAACAAAATTTGTTAAACAATAAGAGGGATTAAGGAATGAAACAAGAGGAAAAGCTTCAAAGTGGGTGTGTCTCTGAGACTTCTATTATCAGTGATTATTGGTGATTTCAATGTTATCTTAACAACACTATTCAAGTGCCCTGGTTCATTATCAGTGATTTCAATGTTATCCTTGGAACTAGTGAAAAGATAGGGCCCTTGCACTCAAACACTTCCATTAAGGATTTTAATCACTATATTGAAGAAAATAACCTTGTTGAAATTAATCTGTCTAGGGGTGTGTGTAGGGGGGGGTCTGTCTAGGGAGGGGGTGGGTGGGTGGGGGGTCTGTCCAGGAAGGAGGGGGTGTCTTCTTGAATATGTCCTTTGAAAATCAGTAATTTACAATGTCATTTTTGATTATTTAATGTTATCTAATGAGTAATAGAGGTATGGGAATCTGATTTTGATTTTGTTTATTTTTAGGTACTTCAATGAAAATATCCAGCTTGAGTGAAAAATATAAGAGGGTGGTTGTCTCATTAAAAATAAGAAAACTGCATCATATCATTACAGGGGAGTACCTAATTTGGTTTTTACTTGTTTAGAACAATTCATTCATGCTTCCACTTATTGGAACTCTTTCATGTGTGTAAAGGTGTGTATTCCTAGTGGGGGAGCAGAAACGTTTAGTTAGAAAGCTCCAAGAGACGAAGTGAACGGTTTGGTTCCACCTTGAGGTAGGATCCCTCTTCTAGCCTCTTTAATTCAAGAATGCGTTAAATTGAATTTATCTTCTTTCTTAATTCAATTTAATTATATTTAATTGCATATATTTAATAAGTTTTCTTTAATATAATTGTTTCATTTGAAAAATAAAGTAATTTTTTTATAATAAAACCCCTCCAACGGAGGTGTACTGTTTGTGAAAACTCACAGTGATAGTTATGTTGATCTAGTTGCTTAAATTATTACATTTGATTTGGGCTGAATGAGTTTTAGAATAAATTTTATATAAAATTAAATGAATTGTGTGATAAATCAATGACGTGATTTTGTAATAAAACCCCTCCAACGGAGGTGCGCTGTCTTCAAAACCAAAGAGCAGTGATAGTTATTTCTATCATGTTTAGATTTGGTTTGAGTCTTTCATATGCCTCTTGTTGGTGTTTATTTTGTGTCTAGTTAGTTTTCATTTTCTTTGAATAATATAAATTGGCTTATCATACTTGTTTAACTCAAATGACATTTCCTGAGTAGGCATATGCCTTGACCATCACACATTTCTTTTCAGGCTTTGAATATTATAATTAAAGTTTCCATGTTTTGGCAAAGTGAATATATTTGTAAATGGTTTGTGTTGGGTGTATCATTCTTTTCCATTGTTTTTTTCCCTTTAGATGTTGTGTATACGACGATCCATTGTTATAGCATATTAAATATTTGATTTGTTCTATCATCTGTCAGTGGGGCGACGGTCAGAATGTTTCCCCGCCTCCTCCCGCTCCCTTCACTCCTGGCTGGAAGATGCTGCCCTGCGGATGTCACTAGACAGAGCCAACACGTCGCAGTCACGCCGTGGTCACACTGCGGTCACGCCGCAGTCACTCCGCGGTCACGCCACGGTCACGCCATGATTTGGCCCTACTCCAGGACGACACCCTATGGTAGTTTGTAGTGATAGTATTCCATGAGTCTTGTGGTAAATGTTGAGACTGACTAATCACAATTTATGTTGGCGGGGCAATGGCCAAAATGTTGCCCCACCTCCTCCCACTCCCTTCGCTCCTAGCCGGAATATGCTACCCCATGGATGATACAGGTCACGCTGCGGTCACGCCACGGTCACACCACAGTCACGCAATGATTTGGCCCTGCTCCAGGATGACACCCTGTGGCAGTTCGCAGTGATATTATTCCATGAGTCTTGTGATCAGTGTTTAGACTGACTAATCACAAGTTCTTCCAGTGGGGCGATGGCCAGAATGTTTCCCTACCTCCTCCCGCTCCCTTCACTCCTGGAAGGAAGATGCTGCCCCACGGATGTCACTGGACATGGCCAACACACCGCGGTCACGCCGTAGTCATGCCGCAGTCTTGTCGCGGTCACTCCATGATTTGGACCTGCTCCAGGATGACACCCGGTGACAGTTAATAGTGATAGTATTCCATGAATCTTGCTATTGATGACAGCCTTGAAATGTCGCTGAGAAATTCCACCTGATATGAAACTAAATTGAAACTCTGGCCTAAGGGGGAGCACAAACAAATTTTGATGAAACCATGTCCCAGCATTTTCCACATTTGAAGGAAAAATTCAACCTAAGGTGTAGAAGACCGGATGATGAGTTGGATGGATTTCGAGGTGATGATGGAATTTGTAGCTTGGAAATCTCGAGCTTAGAGATCGATAAAGTTGAGTCATCGAGTCGTACACTGTGTGAGTCTGCAACTTTAGTTGAATTCGGCCAAAGTAAGTTGGATTAGGAGGATGATGATGAACCAGCTGTACAGGATTGAAGACTGTTGTGCACATCATGATGTTGGTTCAATTGAAGCATCGGTGACTGTTTGGGTTTCAGAGTGGTGCATATGAAACCAAATTGATGTTTTAATTCAGAAAAATGAGGAAACAAAAGATTTTGAATCAAGCTTCAGTTGAGCTTCAGACCAGTGTGTCAGATGTTTGAATCAATGAAGATGATAGGGTTAGGCACGCTGATCCCATGACCATAGTTGAAGAGAGCTGATAATTCATTACTTTGGTTGAGGAAATTACAAAATCAACTGATTGAGTCTGTATCTCATATGAACTGCTACGTGTGAACCTGATCAAGATCGCTCGTTGAAGAAACGTAATTAGTTGGTTTTGTATGAAATCAGTAACGAAGACGGTGGGGACCTTTTCCCTCTTTACCACTGCGATTTCAGTTTTGAAGGAACCTTCACTGTAGGTGCTTACTTGAATGCTCCAACGAAGTTCCCATTGAAGGTGATGGCACTGAAGAAGATGACATTTTTCCGAAAGAGAATGCACAGAAGGTGTTTGACAAATTTCCTCAGTGATATTAGTTGACTTCACCGCTTGAAACACCAGTTGCAGCAACACTAATAAAATTAGGAGAAACGCCAACCCATGCCAGGTGCACAAAAAAAATTCTCAAATGAAGTTCCAGCCTGCTGAGCCACACCTTCCTATTGAATCCTGGACCAAAGTTGAAGAGCTTCCACGAATTAAGTGTTCATTTTAAAATGAAGGTGATCGTGTCAAGCTCTTCACAAGTGTGAAGAAGCTAGATTGATGAATAATAGAAGTATTTCCATGCCCAATATTGAAGCCCATGCACCAACTTATCAGGCCCAAGAGGCCCAAGTTGTCCAGAACCAGGTCTGAATACCAGCATCATATGAATCAGTAAGGCTTCTCATCACATGAGCAGGCTGAGCAGAGTAATAATTCCACCATATCCATGATGCACCAAATCATTTGACCCTCTAATACTTCACGAAAGAGTACATAGCTGGATCGTGGGAGGGGAATGATTTAACAAGGGCAATTAAAATAATGCTCTCTCATGAAGAAATATCGACCATCAAGCTGTGCATGAGGTGTCAGTTTGAAAAAAGGGATTTGGGCTTGGAGTTTGAGGAATAATTTAGAATTTCTAGGTTCATTGAAGTTAAAGTTCATGCTAATCTTGTGGAAGATAATGGAGGATTGAAAAACCTTGAGTATTTTTATAAGTGGGACCAATGTTCAATAGAGGTGGGGGTGCTTCCCAGACTGGATCAATCATGCCTTTCCTGCTTTTCTCTACCATTTTTTATTTCATTCTGCAATAATACTCTGATTATGGCACATTAGGCCATTTGTGGTCACACTAAATATAATCCACCCATCCTCCTTGTTTAATTATACTTGTTAATTTTTAACCCTCCTACTTACTTCTCTAGTTTTTTATTTCATAATCATTAGGAGGTTTCTACTTTATTTTTATTATAATTGCTTCTTCTCTCATTCTAGGAATTTCACACACATGCCACATGGATTCAATGCATTGCCTATGATCATGGGCAGTGGGTTGTTCTGATAGCGATTAAAAAGTTCCAATCATTAGGATAGGAAAGATTAGAGAATACAGGATCATTGTAATCCCTTATTCAAGCCTGAATCAATGATATTTCATTTAAGTATAGAAATCATAGGGGGTCAACTTGAATAATGATTCAACAGGAAGATGAGGGAATGATCTATGGATATACCACTATTTTTAATATTGAATTTAGAACAAACTCAATTCAACTACAATTTTCAATCATAATTCAACCCCATAAAACAAGAGAAATACACACAAATAAGGAAAAAAAGAGAAATAAAAGAATAAAGGAAGAATAAAGGAAGAAGAAATCTTCTAGAGGTGCTGCTCTCCGAGGCCCAAGGCAGTAACCCATAATTCCGCAAAGTAAGATTCTTCCCTCTAAAACAATTCCTACCCAAACAGCCCACAACTCCCTTATTTATATACTCCACTAGAAGCTTCTAAAAAACCCCTCCTCCCAACAACTAAGTAACAAACTAACAACCACATAAAAATCTAACAACCATTTATTGTATTTACATTACTAACCCTGAGAGACAACCACTCCCCCTAGATCCTAGGTAGTAGCACCCAGCATAACAGCAGCAGCACCTAACCTAATGCTCCTCCTTTGCAGCAGTAGCAGTCTAGGTAACGGGTTCCTATCACAGGGGGTGTCTGTCCAGGTGGGAGGGGAGTGTCCAGGGGGGTGTCTGCCCAGAGGAGTGGGGGATGTACAGGAGGGAGGGAGAGTCTGTAGGGGTGTATGTCAAGGGAGGGGGTCCAGGGGGTGTCTGTCCGGGGGGTGTCCAGGGGTATCTGTCCAGGGAGGGGGGGTTTTCTGTCCAGGGGTGGGGGGTCTGTCCGGGGGGTGTCTCGGGGTGTCTGTCCGGAGGGGTCTGTCCGAGGGAGGGGGTGTCCAGGGTTGTCTGTCCAGGGTAGGGGTGTCTGTCTGGGGGGTCTGTCCAGGGGGGGGGGGGGTTCAGGGTTGTCTGTCCAGGGGAGGGGGTGTCTAGGGTTGTTTGTCTAGGGGAGGGGGGTTGTCCAGGGTTTTCTGTCCAGGGCAGGGGGTGTCTAGGGTTGTCTGTCCAGGGGAGGGGGTGTCTAGGGTTGTCTGTCCAGGGGGGGGGGGGTGTCTAGAGTTGTCTATCCAGGGGAGTGGGGCTCTCCGGTGTTGTCTATCCAGGGGAGGGGGGTGTCCAGGGTTGTCTTTCTGGAGGAGGGGGTGTCCAGGGTTGTCTGTCCAGGGGGGTGTCTGTCCAGGGTGGGTGGGTGTTTGTCCAGGGGGGTCTTTCCAGGGGGTATGTTCAGGGGCGTGTCCAGGCTTGTCTCTATAGGGGGGGTGTCTGTCCGGGGGGGGGGGTCTATCCAGGGGGGTGTCCAGGGTTGTCTTTCCAGGGGGTGTTTGTCCGAGGGGGGGTCTGTCCAAGGGAGGGTGTGTCCAGGATTGTCTATCTGTCCAGGGGGTTTCTGTCCTAGGTGGGGGGTGTCTATGCAGGGGAGGGGTGGGGTGTGTCCAGGGGGGTGACAGACAGAGGGGGACTGGAAGGGGTGGGGAACCAGGGGAAAACGGGTAGGTGGACTGGTAGGGGTAGAGTTGGATGGAAAATAGGGGGAGTCATGAAGGTTGGGGTGGCAAGGGGACTAGCAGGTGGGTGGAATGTAGGGGGACTAGCAGGGGGTAGGGGGTGGAAGGCAGGCCTGCAGGCCTACTATGTTTTTTTATTGAACTTTAATCTATAGCCACGGTTTCTAACCGTGGATATAAGGCTTGTTTGTGTTTTACCTTCTTCCACGATTTCAAACTGTGGCTATAATATAGAATCCCGCCTTTTTATCACATAAACTTTCATTTCATTTTATAAAACCGAGGATCTTTAAGGTTTAGTGTCTTCGAAACCAGGAACTTAAAACATGAAAACATAAAACATTATTCTTAAACACTTGAAAGGTTTCTCCTCATGTTCACCCTAGGTTCATTACTGCATCTCATAACCTGGGGACATACATCAAAAGAAAAGGGTGAGCAGAAGGCCCAGTAAGGGAAACAAGGGAAACATTTAATATGTGAACTTGAGATACATCAATAAAGTCATGAAAAGAACTTTAAGGAATGAGAATGAAATCATGAGGCATATAAATATAACATTTTTCATAACTTGAATATGTGGATACAACATTTAATATTGAAAATCATTTCGTTTCACCAAGGTCCATCCCCAAGGTGTCATTAATAATTACCAAGGTTATTCACCAAGGTATCAGTCTAAAAGGTCATCTCTAGAGATTAAGTCTTTACCCAACGCATTGGAGCGTTATCTAGGCGCACCCTTGATATGTATTTATTATCATGTGAGCCACATATATCATCATCAATCATTTCATAAACAACCCATATAGCATAAAACAAATGGGTTTCATTCCATAATCATAACATTTTAAAAACTGCTTTAAAGACATGATCTTTATGTCACTTTAAACCCACGGAAAAGGGAAAGCGAATTTCATGTATGTAAATCCCAGAATTTAAAATATAACATTTTGATATATATGTGAATACCCATATAGAAATAAGATCTTTGAGTATTCACTTAATAAGATAAAATAATTTTGAGATAAAGAGGGAGGCATTTTGAGATGAAAACTATGCAGCATAACGTCTACGATACATGGTTTTAGAAGACATTGAAAAGAGAGGGGACATGGGTCACCCACTCAAAAATGATACATAAAACAGTAGGGGAACAGAATATATATTATTTAAGAACATGGTAATGAAACTTTAATGATATTCCATATGAAACGAAGAACTTGAAAGGAAGACCAAAATAAGATTTCTCTTATGAGAATTCGGCAGCCTAACGACGTCACTTAAAACATCCCAAAAATGGATTGACGAGATCAAATGGGGTCTCTCATAATATGAACATAAATGATAAGTATGATAGATATAGATATCATATCCCAAAATAATAAAAATGAACTTGAGAGACTTGACATGAAAGTAGATCTTGAAAACGAGAAGGGTTAAAGAACCCCTTAGAAATTCGGCAGCCTAACGGCACCACTTAAACTTCAACAAAAATGAATTGATGAGATCAAATAGGGTCTCTCATCATATGATCATAAAAGATCAGTATGATAGATATAGAGATCATACCCCAGAATAATAAAAATGAACTTAAGAGACTTGACATGAAAGTAGATCTTGAAAATGAGAAGGGTGAAAGAACCCCTTAGAAATTCGGCAGCCTAATGGCGCCACTTAAACTTCAACAAAAATTAATTGATGAGATAAAATAGTGTCTCTAATAATATGATAATAAAAGATCAGTATGATAGATTTAGAGATCATAACCCAACATAATAAAAAGGAACTTGCAAGACTTGACATGGAATTAGAACTTTGAAAAAGGAGAAAGGTGAAAGAACCACTTAAAAATTCGGCAGCCTAACGGCGCCACTTAAAACATCAAAATACTGAATTGAAAAGATAAAATGGCATCTCTCATCATATGATCATAAAAGATCAGTATGATAAATTTAGAGATCATAACCCAACATAATAAAAAGGAACTTGAAAGACTTTACATGAAAATAGATCTTGAAAAATGAGATGGGAGAAAGAATCTGTTACAAAAATTTTGGCAGCCTAACGGCGCCACATAAAACTTCATAAAACGAAATAATGAGAGTAAGAGGGGATCTCTCATTATATGAATGTGAAAAGGGAAGTAATAGGAGTATAAAATAACATCTTTTAATTTAAGAACATGGAGCATAAAAGAAATTACATAAAAGAGATTTCTTGAAAAGAAAGAGAGAGGTCGGATCCCTTACCTTAAAACGTAACTCTTAAAACTCAAAGGTTGGGACCTTGAGGGCTTGGGGGAACCTTGGGAGGACTCCTTGGGAGGTAATGAGACCAGAACTTCGTTGGAGGAGAGTGGGGAGTTGAATGGATGAGAGGATGGCTTGGTATTTATAGGGAAAGTGAGGGGACAAGGCATTAATGGCCAAGGGACACCTCATTAGTGGTTTTGGAAAAACCATAGGTTTGCCCATGGTATTTTCCCATGGTATTGGCCACTTGGGACACCTGATACCTTATCTTACTATTCATAAGTCGACCATATTTATTACATACTTAATACATTATTTAATGATGTAATTAAACACCCGTAACTTAAAAACTCTATTTTCACAATTCATCAAAAATTCAACTTTCTCAGAATAATCCCAAAATTTCACCTTAACTAAATATCAATGCTCTGATTTCAAAATGAAATCCACTTTATAAAAAATATTTTTCTAAATATTTTTAATTAAATTTTTAATTAAAAACACTATTCATCGAAAATTCATTTTTTCAGAAAAATCCCTAAAAATTACCTTAACATAATATCGATGCTCTGAGTTCAAAAATGAAATAAATTTTATAAAAATATTTTTCTAAATATTTTTAATTTAATTTTTAATTAAAAAACACTATTCACCCGAAAAAAACTAATACTTGAATAATAATTTATGAAACCGTTATTTAACCATTTTATTGAATCACATTACTTAATCAAGGTTCCTAGATTATATTAATACTTTCATTAAGTGAGATTACTAATCCGTTTGGTCACATTACTAATCCTAAGCATAAAATCACTATTCATAACTTACTATTCATCAAAAATCAAGTTGATCTTATTAGACTCTAAATTTCGTACTGAACATAATTGTAGAAGACCATTTTTTTAAAATCATTACACATTTTTAATTATTTAAGGTTTACCTAAACATTTTTAAAATATCATTTTTCTAAAATTCATCAAAAATATGCATACTATATTTATCCGGTCATTTGAAAATTCATAAACTTCATCATAAGAAGAAATCCCAATTTTTATTTAAAACAAAGGATTACACAGGGCAGTTACGGTCTCCTTACATAACCCCTTATCACACCAGCATAGGATCTAAGTGTAAGGTGTGCTAAGGTGAGAGAATCTAAGGGAGGCTCGGCCAACATCACACGAGTATTAATTTCTATCAATTTGAACTTCTCACAAAGGCGATTCCGTTCTAGCTTCACACGATGAAGTTCGGCTTGAGTTTGGTCCAGAGCAATGCCCAGTGGTGCTACCTCCTTCCCAAGTTCTGTTAGATGGGCTTCGATCGGTCCAAGACTAATGGGTGAGGCCATCAAATCTTCTTTCTATATTAATTAACCAAGATTACTTGTATTTAGAGACAATAATCAAAACGTTTAGTTTTTAGCAGTCATATTGACCAATGGTCATATAACAGTCAAAACCCAATGGTCTCATTTTAATTATACTCATGTTATCAAATGAAACATTTTTGTTGAGTATAAAAATAAAATAAAATAACACACAAAACTAGGAAACAAAAAATTATTCAAAATTTCAGGTCGTTACAATCTTCCCCCCCTAAGAAATTGTGTCCTTGCAATTTTTAAAATTGGGTTTTGAAATTTCATTGAAAGTCCCACATCGGAAAAGAAGTTAGTAAAATTATTTCTTTAAAGGAAAGAAAGGGAAGTACAAAGGTCACATGAGTTAACCCACACTAGGATTCCATGTTGGAAAACATGGACATGGAAGAAAAGAAAAGGTTTAAGTTCTGAGGGAGAGTGATAGAGAACATGATTAGGAGAAAGTTAACCATATGAAAATCCAAAACTTATGATGTGTGTAACGGTCTTTGATTACCTAGTAGGAAACGTAAACCAACAACGTTTTTTTTTACGTTCCTTTTCATAATTTTGAGGTATTCATTTACTACATAGAACAAAAACATAAGAAAATATACCTACCTTCAAGTAGAATTTCATCCTTTAATAAGTCCCTACCAACACTAATAGTTTCTCCAAATGATGAGAATTCAAAAACACTTGGTCTCATAAAAAGCACAAGAATCATCTTCTATAGAATCACATAATCCACAAAAGATTAACTATCTATTTCTTCTATCTTTAAACATTATCCCAAAAACAGAAAGGTTAAGGTAAAACAACTCTTCAAAAAGAAAGAATCCCATAGGAATGGAAACTACTTTTAAATCTTCAAAGTTCCATGGTACTACCCAAAGTTCATCATAGACCATTCCATAAATAACGGTCCTTAAAATTTCTCAAAATAAACCAAACTAAGATTGAAACCCAAATACAAGAAGGATTTGATAACATAGTCTTCCAAAATAAACTTCATTGTTCAGCTCCAAACAACATCAACCACTCCTAACATCTTATAACAAAAGTAGCTAACCTAAACATATTTTACCCAAGATAGGTTAATCATTCCCATAAGTAACCTAAATTACTATAATTCCACCTTAAATTCATCGATTCTTCAAAATATAAGTCAAACTTACTCCTCAATGAAAATACCGTAGTAATCTATTTACCTCAATCATATAGGGTCCCCAAAATAGTGAACATCTTCCAAAATAATAATCATCTTTTAATCCCCTAATCATCTCTGTCATATTAATACGGCAATCATCGCATTTCTTATCACACTGGTTGTTGGTACAGGTTCTTCCATTTCCCACCATTAACTAAGAAGAGAAAGTATAATTTAGAAGCTTAAATACTTATCCAATAATCATGAAAAGGAACTTAAAGCATATAAGGATAACTTGTAGAAGAAAAGTATACCCTAACATGTGATCCCCTAGGTTCCCATCTAGGTTATCCATGATCATATATTCTTATGTGAATCTTTATTTTATTTTATCGTTGTTCCTTTAACAATGGTTCATACTAAGATTATGAATTTACCAAAGCATATCCCCCGGGAGTGTCGTAACCAAGAGTGCAGCAAGGCCTATTTTCGTGTACCAGTTCCCATTTGAGTCTAGCTCAAAGCAGTGTTTTTGGGTTTTACCCCTATGTACATCTGTGCCAGAGCCGCCTCTACCTGCTCGTATCCAGACAGGGATGTATTTACTTGGCAACCCCTTACTCAATACTCACCAAAATACCAGGAAGATTTCCTATATTTAAACTTCTCTATAGGGTTCTTCCTAGTGTTTTCATATCCTAATTTCCACAAATAACTAAACCATCCTTTGATACCAACTATAGCATCCCGCCTTTTTATCACATAAACTTTCATTTCATTTTACAAAATCGAGGATCTTTAAGGTTTAGTGTCTTGGAAACTAGGAACTTAAAACATGAAAACATAAAACATTCTTCTTAAACACTTTAAAGGATTCTCCTCATGTTCACCCTAGGTTCATTACTGCATTTCAAAACCTGGGGACATACATCAAAAGAAAAGGGTGAGCAGAAGGCCCAGTAAGGGAAACAAGGGAAATATTTAACATGTGAACTTGTGATACATCAATAAAGTCATGAAATGAACTTTAAGGAATGAGAATGAAATCATGAGGCATATAAAAATTACATTTTTCATAACTTGAAGATGTGGCTACAACATTTAATATTGACAATCATTTCGTTTCACCAAGGTCCATCCCCAAGGTGTCATTAAAAATTACCAAGGTTATTCACCAAGGTATCAGTCTAAAAGGTCATCTCTAGAGATTAAGTCTTTACCCAATGCAATGGAGCGCTATCTGGGCGCACCCTTGACATGTATTTATTATCATTTGAGCCACATATATCATCATCAATAATTTCATAAACAACCCATATAGCATAAAAGAAATGGGTTTCATTCCATAATCATAACGTTTTAAAAACTGCTTTAAAGACATGATCTTTATGTCACTTTAAACCCACGGAAAAGGGAAAACGGGTTTCATGTATGTAAATCCCAGAATTTAAAATATAACATTTTGATATATATGTGAATACCCCTATAGAAATAAGATCTTTGATTATTCACTTAATAACATAATATAATTTTGAGATAAAGAGGGAGGCATTTTGAGACAAAAACTATGCAGCATAACGTCTACGATACATGGTTTTAGAAAACATTGGAAAGAGAGGGGACATGGGTCACCCACTCAGAAATGATACATAAAATAGTAGGGGAACAGAATATATAGTATTTAAGAACATGTAAATGAAATTTTAATGATATACCATATGAAACGAAGAACTTGAAAGGAAGACAAAAATAAGATTTTTCTTATGAGAATTCGGCAGCCTAACGGCGTCACTTAAAACTTCCCAAAAATGGATTGACGAGATCAAATGGGGTCTCTCATAATATGAAAATAAATTATCAGTATGATAGATATAGATATCATACCCCAAAATAATAAAAATGAACTTGAGAGACTTGACATGAAAGTAGATCTCGAAAACGAGACGGGTTAAAGAACCCCATAGAAATTCGGCAGCCTAACGGCGCCACTTAAACTTCAACAAAAATGAAATGATGAGATCAAATAGGATCTCTAATAATATGATCATAAAAGATAAATATGATAGATATAGATATCACACCCCAGAATAATAAAAATGAACTTGAGATACTTTACATGAAAGTAGATCTTGAAAATGAGAAGGGTGAAAGAACCCCTTAGAAATTCGGCAGCCTAACGGTGCCACTTAAACTTCAACAAAAATAAATTTATGAGATAAAATAGGGTATCTCATCATATGATCATAAAAGATCAGTATGATAGATTTATAGATCATACTCCAACATAATAAAAAGGAACTTTCAAGACATGACATGGAATTAGAACTTTGAAAAAGGAGAAAGGTGAAAGAACCACTTAAAAATTCGGCAGCCTAACGACGCCACTTAAAACATCAGAATACTTAATTGAAGAGATAAAATGGGGTCTCTCATCATATGATCATAAAAGATCAGTATGATAAATTTAGAGATCATAACCCAACATAATAAAAAGGGACTTGAAAGACTTTACATGAAAATAGATCTTGAAAAATGAGAAGGGAGAAAGATTCCGTTACAAAAATTTCGGCAGCCTAACGGCGCCACTTAAAACTTCATAAAAAGAAATAATGAGAGTAAGAGGGGATATCTCATTATATGAACGTGAAAAGGGAAGTAAGAAAAGTATAAAAGAACATCCTTTAATTTAATAACATGGATCATAAAAGAAATTACATAAAAGAGATTTCTTGAAAAGAAAGAGAGAGGTCGGACCCCTTACCTTAAAACGTAATTCTTAAAACTCAAAGGTTGGGACCTTGAGGGCTTGGGGGATC
This sequence comes from Viscum album, assembly GCA_963277665.1. Classification (NCBI taxonomy): domain Eukaryota; kingdom Viridiplantae; phylum Streptophyta; class Magnoliopsida; order Santalales; family Viscaceae; genus Viscum; species Viscum album. The sequence continues at coordinate 2,006,578,181 of OY728148.1, read as the reverse complement.
CTTGATAGGACTACTTCGGAGGTAATGAGACAAGAACTTCATTGGGGGAGAGTGGGGAGTCGAATGGATGAGAGGATGTCTTGGTATTTATAGGGAAAGTGAGGGGACAAGGCATTAATGGTCAAGGGACACCTCATTAGTGGTTTTGGAAAAACCATGGGCTTGCCCATGGTATTTGCCCATGGTATTGGCCACTTGGGTCACCTGATACCTTGTCTTACTATTCATAAGTCGACCATATTGATTACATACTTAATACATCATTTAATGATGTCATTAAACACCCGTAACTTAAAAACTATATTTTCACTATTCATCGAAAATTCAACTTTCTCAGAATAATCCCAAAATTTCACCTTAACCAAATATCAATGCTCTGATTTCAAAATGAAATCCATTTTATAAAAAATAATTTTCTAAATATTTTTAATTAAAAAAAACTATTCATCAAAAATTCATTTTTTTCAGAAAAATCCCCAAAAATTACCTTAACATAATATTGATGCTCTGAGTTTAAAAATGAAATCCATTTTATAAAAATATTTTTCTAAATATTTTTAATTTAATTTTTAATTAAAAAACACTATTCACCTGAAAAAAACTAATACTTGAATAATAATTTATGAAACTCTTATTTAACCACTTTATTGAATCGCATTACTTAATCAAGGGGCCTAGATTATATTAATACTTTCATTAAGTGAGATTACTAATCCGTTTGGTCACATTACTAATCCTAAACATAAAATCACTATTCATAACTTACTATTCATCAAAAATCAAGTTGATCTTATTAGACTCTAAATTTCGTACTGAACATAATTGTAGAAGACCATTTTTTGAAAATCATTACACATTTTTAATTACATAAGGTTTACCTAAACATTTTTAAAATATCCTTTTTCTAAAATTCATCAAAAATATGCATACTATATTTATCCGGTCATTTGAAAATTCATAAACATCATCATAAGAAGAAATCCCAATTTTTATTTAAAACAAAGGATTACACAACGCAGTTATGGTCTCCTTACATAACCCCTTATCACACCAGCATAGGATCTAAGTGTAAGGTGTGCTAAGGTGAGAGAATCTGAGGGAGGCTCGGCCAACATCGCACGAGTAGTAATTTCTATCAATTTGAACTTCTCTCAAAGGCGACTCCGTTCTAGCTTCACACGATGAAGTTCGGCTTGAGTTTGGTCTAGGGCAAAGCCCAGTGTTGCTACCTCTTTCCCAAGTTCTGTTAGATGGGCTTCGATCGGTCCAAGAGTACTGGGTGAGGCCATCGAATCTTCTTTCTATATTAATTAACCAAGATTACTTGTATTTGGAGACAATAATCAAAACGTTTAGTTTCCAGCGGTCATATTGACCAATGTTCAAATAACAGTCAAAACCCAATGGCCTCATTTTAATTATACTCATGTTATCAAATGAAACATTTTTGTTGAGTATAAAAATAAAATAAAATAACACACAAAATTAGGAAACAAAAATTTATTCAAAATTTCGGGTCATTACAATCTTCCCCCCTTAAGAAATTGCGTCCTCGTAATTTTTAAAATTGGGTTTTGAAATATCATTGAAAGTCCCACATCGGAAAAGGAGTTAGTAAAACTATTACTTTAAAAGAAAGAAAGGGAAGTACAAAGGTCACCCGAGTTAACCCACACTAGGATTCCATGACGGAAAACATGGACATGGAAGAAAAGAAAAGGGTCAAGTTCTGAGGGAGAGTGATAGAGAACATGATTAGGAGAAAGTTAACCATAAGAAAATCCCAAACTTATGATGTGTGTAAACGGTCTTTGATAACCTAGTAGGAAACGTAAACCAACAACGTTTTTGTTTTACATTCCTTTTTATAATTTTGAGGAATTCATTTACTACATAGAACAAAAACATAAGAAAATATATCTACCTTCAAGTAGAGTTTCATCCGTTAATAATCCCCTACCAACACTAATCTTTTCTCCAAATGATGAGAATTCAAAAACACTTGGTCTCATAAAAAGCACAAGAATCATCTTCTATAGAATCACATAATCCACAAAATATTAACTATCTATTTCTTCTATCTTTAAACATTATCCCTAAAACAGAAAGGTTAAGGTAAAACAACTCTTCAAAAAGAATTAATCTCATAGGAATGGAAACTACTTTTAAATCTTCAAAGTTCCATGGTACTACCCAAAGTTCATCATAGACTATTCCATAAATAACGGTCCTTAAAATTCCTTAAAATAAACCAAACTAAGATTGAAACCCTAATTCAAGAAGGATTTGATAACATAGTCTTCCAAAATAAAATTCATTGTTCATCTCCAAACAACATCAACCACTCTTAACATCTTATAACAAATGTAGCTAACCTAAACATATTTTACCCAAGATAGGTTAATCATTCTCATAAGTAACTTAAATTACTATAAGTCCACCTTAAATTCATCGATTCTTCAAAATATAAGTCAACATTACTCCTCAATGAAAATACCATAGTAATCTATTTACCTCGATCATATAGGGTCCCCAAAATAGTGAACATCTTCCAAAATAATAATCATCTTTTAATCCCCTAATCATCTCTGTCATATTAATACGGCAATCGTCGCATTTCCTATCACATTGGTTGTTGGGACAGGTTCTTCCATTTCCCACCATTAACTACGAAGAGAAAGTATAATTTAAAGGCTTAAATACTTAGCCAATAATCATGAAAAGAAACTTAAAGCATATAAGGATAACTTCTAGAAGAAAAGTATACCCTAACTTGTGATCCCCTAGGTTCCCATCTAGGTTATCCATGATCATATATTCTTATGTGAATCTTTATTTTATATTATCTTTGTTCCTTTAACAATGATTCATACTAAGCTTATGAATTTACCAAATCACATCCCCCGGGAGTGTCGTAACCAAGAGTGAAGCAAGGCCCGTTGTTGTGTACCAGTTCCCATTTGAGTCTAGCTCAAAGCGGTGTTTTGGGTTTTACCCCTATATACATCTGTGCCAGAGCCGCCTCTACCTACTCGTATCCAGACAGGGATGTATTTACTTGGCAACCCCTTACTCAATACTCACCGAAATACCAGGAAGATTTCCTATATTTAAACTTTTCTATAGGTTTCTTCCTAGAGTTTTCATATCCTAATTTCCACAAATAACTAAACCATCCTTTGATACCCACTATAGCATCCCGCATTTTTATCACATAAACTTTCATTTCATTTTACAAAACCGATGATCTTTAAGGTTTAGTGTCTTGGAAACTAGGAACTTAAAACATGAAAACATAAAACATTATTCTTAAACACTTGAAAGGCTTCTCCTCATGTTCACCCTAGGTTCATTACTGCATCTCATAACTTGGGGACATACATCCAAAAAAAAGGGTGAGCAGAAGGCCCAGTAAGAGAAACAAGGGAAACATTTAACATGTGAACTTGAGATACATCAATAAAGTCATGAAAAGAACTTTAAGGAATGAGAATGAAATCATGAGGCATATAAAAATAACATTTTTCATAACTTGAAGATGTGGCTAAAACATTTAATATTGACAATCATTTCGTTTCACCAAGGTCCATCCCCAAGGTGTCATTAAAAATTACCAAGGTTATTCACCAAGGTATCAGTCTAAAAGGTCATCTCCAGAGATTAAGTCTTTACCCAATGCATTGGAGCGCTATCTGGACGCACCGTTGACATGTATTTATTATCATGTGAGCCAAATATATCATCATCAATCATTTCATAAACAACACATATAGTATAAAAGAAATGGGTTTCATTCCATAATCATAATGTTTTAAAAACTGCTTTAAAGACATGATCTTTATGTCACTTTAAACCCACGGAAAAGGGAAAGTGGGTTTGATGTATGTAAATCCCAAAATTTAAAATATAACATCTTGATATATATTTGAATACCCCTGTAGAAATAATAGCTTTGAGTATTCACATAATAACATAAAATAATTTTGAGAAAAGGGGGAGGCATTTTGAGACGAAAACTATGCAGCATAACGTCTACGATACATGGTTTTATAAAACATTGAAAAGAGAGGGGACATGGGTCACCCACTCAAAAATGATACATAAAACAGTAGGGGAACAGAATATATAGTATTTAAGAACATGGTAATGAAATTTGAATGATATACCATATGAAACGAAGAACTTGAAAGGAAGACAAAAATAAGATTTCTCTTATGAGAATTCGGCAGCATAACGACGTCACTTAAAACTTCTCAAAAATGGATTGACGAGATCAAATGGGGTCTCTCATAATATGAACATAAATGATCAGTATGATAGATATAGATATCATACCCCAAAATAATAAAAATGAACTTGATAGACTTTACATGAAAGTAGATCTCGAAAATGAGAAGGGTTAAAGAACCCCTTAGAAATTCGGCAGCCTAACAGCGCCACTTAAACTTCAACAAAAATGAATTGATGAGATCAAATAGGGTCTCTCATCATATGATCATAAAAGATAAGTATGATAGATATAGAGATCATACCCGAAAATAATAAAAATGAACTTGAGAGACTTTACATGAAAGTAGATCTTGAAAATGAGAAGGGTGAAAGAACCCCTTAGAAATTCAGCAGCCTAACAGCGCCACTTAAACTTCAACAAAAATGAATTGATGAGATAAAATAGGGTCTCTCATCATATGATCATAAAATATCAGTATGATAGATTTAGAGATCATACCCCAACATAATAAAAAGGAACTTACAAGACTTGACATGGAATTAGAACTTTGAAAAATGAGAAAGGTGAAAGAACCACTTAAAAATTCGGCAGCCTAACGGCGCCACTTAAAACTTCAAAATACCGAATTGAAGAGATAAAATGGGGTCTATCATCATATGATCATAAAATATCAGTATGATAAATTTAGAGATCATACCCCAACATAATAAAAAGGAACTTGAAAGACTTTACATGAAAATAGATCTTGAAAAATGAGAAGGGAGAAAGAATCTGTTACAAAAATTTCGGCAGCCTAACGGCGCCACTTAAAACTTCATAAAACGAAATAATGAGAGTAAGAGGGGATATTTCATTATATGAACGTGAAATGGGCAGTAAGAGGAGTATAAAATAACATCCATTAATTTAATAACATGGAGCATAAAAGAAATTACATAAAAGAGATTTCTTGAAAAGAAAGAGAGAGGTCGGATCCCTTACCTTAAAATGTAACTCCTAAAACTCAAAGGTTGGGACCTTGAGGGCTTGGGGGCACCTTGGGAGGACTTCTTGGGAGGTAATGAGACCAGAACTTCGTTGGGGGAGAGTGGGGAGTCGAATGGATGAGAGGATGTCTTGGTATTTAAAGGGAAAGTGAGGGGACGAGGCATTAATGGCCAAGGGACACCTCATTAGTGGTTTTGGCAAAAACATGGGCTTACCCTTGGTATTTTCACATGGTATTGGACACTTGGGACACCTCATACCTTATCTTACTATTCATAAGTCGACCATATTGATGACATACTTAATACATCATTTAATGATGTCATTAAACACCCGTAACTTAAAAACTGTATTTTCACTATCCATCGAAAATTCAACTTTCTCAGAATAATCCCAAAATTTCACCTTAACCAAATTTCAATTCTCTGATTTCAAAATGAAATCCATTTTATAAAAAATAATTTTCTAAATATTTTTAATTAAATTTTTAATTAAAAAACACTATTCATCGAAAATTCATTTTTTTCAGAAAAATCCACAAAAATTAACTTAACATAATATCGATGCTCTGAGTTCAAAAATGCAATCCATTTTATAAAAATAATTTTCTAAATATTTTTAATTTAATTTTTAATTAAATAACACTATTCACCTGAAAGAAACTAATACTTGAATAATAATTTACGAAACGGTTATTTAACCATTTTATTGAATCACATTACTTAATCAAGGTGCCTAGATTATATTAATACTTTCATTAAGTGAGATTACTAATCCGTTTGGTCACATTAATAATCCTAAGCATAAACTCACTATTCATAACTTACTATTCATCAAAAATCATGTTGATCTTATTAGACTCTAAATTTCATACTGAACATAATTGTAGAAGACCATTTTTTGAAAATCATTACACATTTTTAATTATTTAAGGTTTACCTAAGCATTTTTAAAATATCCTTTTTCTAAAATTCATCAAAAATATGCATACTATATTTATCCGGTCATTTGAAAATTCATAAACTTCATCATAAGAAGAAATCCCAATTTTTATTTAAAACAAAGGATTACACAAGGCAGTTACAATCTCCTTACATAACCCCTTATCACACCAGCATAGGATCTAAGTGTAAGGTGTGCTAAGGTGAGAGAATCTGAGGGAGGCTCGGCCAACATCGCACGAGTAGTAATTTCTATCAATTTGAACTTCTCGCAAAGGCGATTCCGTTCTAGCTTCACACGATGAAGTTCGGCTTGAGTTTGGTCCAGAGCAAAGCCCAGTGGTGCTACCTCCTTCCCAAATTCTGTTAGATGGGCTTCGATCGGTCCAAGAATATTGGGTGAGGCCATCGAATCTTCTTTCTATATTAATTAACCAAGATTACTTTTATTTAGAGACAATAATAAAAACGTTTAGTTTCCAGTGGTCATATTGACCAATGGCCATATAACAGTCAAAACCCAATGGTCTCATTTTAATTATACTCATGTTATCAAATGAAACATTTTTGTTGAGTATAAAAATAAAATAAAATAACACACAAAATTAGGAAACAAATATTTATTCAAAATTTCGGGTCGTTACATATAAGGCTTTAGCCACAGTTTTAAACCGTGGATATAGGGCTTTATCCACAGTTTGAACCATGGCTATAAGGATTTAGCCACAGTTTTAAACCGTGGCTATAGGACTTGGCATATAGCCACGCCAATACCTGCCACAGTTTATTGAACCGTGGCTATAACATATAGCCTTGTTTTTTGGGATTATAGCCACGGTTTGAAACTGTGGCTATAGCCTAAATTTATAGTATTGAGAACAAAACTTTTTACATTTTTGGATTCATTCACAATTTTTTCATGGAGTATAAAATCTTTATCACTAACCTGATTTCCAGGTGCTCTAGGAAAAGGTTCTTCCAACACATATAATTTCATTTCTTAGAATAGGATGAAACATAATTTATTTTTCCATTCTTATAAATTTGTGTTGATGAGAGGGTTTTCCTTCACATGTATGGATCACAATGATATTTTTTATGTCATTGTACTATTGTTTCAACAAATAAGATGAGAAAAATTTTAGTACCTTGTCTATTAAATTTAGGCAAATAAAAAATATATATTATATTTATTAATCTCTCAGTATTTTATCAAAACACAATATCCCTCACCATTAGCTATGGAATTTCATGTTTCTTTGACATTCAAGTAGTAAGGATCTGTATTACCCTTCTCATTACCCCAAAAATGTTTTTTCATGAAACATGAATGGTTTTAGGTAGACATTAAAAATGGAAACTGCATTAATTCACAGTTCCTTGATTTTTTGAGTGGACTCCCCAATCCTGAAATCTGTAAATTTGACTTCTTCATCCTTTTACTCTCAGTTACACCAGGTCCTCATTTGGCAGTCAACCCATGATGTGAAATAAATTAATTGAACCCAAAAATTCAAGTTAAAATTCCTCAGTAATGGAAAGAACCCCAACTTCGGTTGGTCAAGAACTTTGTACTATGGTTCAATTTTAACTGATTTAGTGGAGGCCTAAACCGACATTATATATATATATATGAGGTATTTTATCCTTTTATGTGTAAATTCCCAATTATTATCAATATTAATTTAATTTTAATATTATGTGGATTTACTTAAGTGACTAACCATCACTTATACAATATTTTCACAAAAGTCATTTTATTTTAGTTAAATATTGAATGCTCAATAATTTCATTAATTCATGTGATCATGAAAAACCATTCATAATGAAGTAAACATGAAACCTAACACAATTAAAATAATAAAGTGAATGATATTGATCTTTTACTAATGGTTATTTTATATAGAGGTCGGTAAACTAACAACTGGCCTAGGGAAAAACACCTTGAACCAGTTAAGGTTTGTATTACATCTTTCCACATATCGACCAATGTATCTCTCTTGTAATAGTTTCATCTTGGCTCAAAACATGAATTTCCCCCACTATCTTGGGAGCTCCATCCTTTATAAATTCTTTTATTCACACACAAGTAAGGGTAAATGGTTTATATAAAAGAAACCAAGGGAACACATGCCCTTACATTATAATAGGGGTGAAGTTACAAAGTCCAAAAAATTAATTTAACAATAAATTAAATGAAACCAATCACATAAAAATGATCGCTCTATGCTAATGATCATTCACATGAATGAATAAAAAATAAAATTTAATAAAACTAGCACAAAATTATTAATCATTTTTATTTAAGATAGATTGTGCTCGAATCAATTAATTATTATATCTAATTAATCAATTATTTTATCTTAATTCTAATCTTAATATCCTTGAGATTCGCATCCATTATAGTTTTTGAAAAATTAAATAAATTTATTTAAAATTAAATCTGTACATAAATGTAACTTGGATGAAACACGGTGAATACCCATCGGATTCTACCCAGCATGTATTATACTGGTATACTATTTTATTTTTGTGACATATGACATACATGAATTATCATGTACTTTTACTATATGTACTTCACATATGATTACACAAACAACATGACTTTTTGGTCAAGTGTTATGATTCAATGCACGTTGAGTGACAACTTTTAATACAACTCATACATGATTTGAATATCTGAAAATTACGCAGATATTAATTAAACATTTATATATTTATGTATACTAAAACCCATCACATGGTGTGTCCTATCTTTATGAACACACATAAGTCCATGTATCAAGGTTTTCATAGTATACTAAATAAAATGTGAATCTGTGAAATTTAGTAAAAGGAAAAGGTTTGTATAGGAGATTTACGTAGTCTATACATCTCTCACTCTCTATCTGAGCCACACACCTTGGGAATCTCCATGTAAATAATTATTTAGAAATAGGATTACACGACATGTCCAATAAGCTATATGTTGTGTGATCTCCTTGTTACAAGATCACTAGTCATGTGGTTCGTGTATGGTAATACACAACCCCTCTGTGAATCAAAGGGACTACATTCCATGTACGTAGGTGATAAATCATGTACTCTAGATGATCTTGCACCACCCTAGCCTAGTAAATATGCGGTGTAATAATTAACTAAACTGCATGTCATTGATTCACACATTTGTAATTAATTTCCAAACTTATTCCTAGTTCATTGAACATGATTATATGACGTGTAACACCAGTTATATGGCGTATACTCCTGATTCAACCTTTTAGAATCCTTGGAACCTTTAAATGATATATTCTATTCTAGTTTTTTCATAAAATTAATCAGATTTATTAGATTTATAATAACTGAAAGAGGAAGAATCAGATCATGCGATTTAGATTAAAAGAACAATTAAAATGAATTGAAAAAATAAGTTAAAATTCATAAATCACCAATGATATTTAAAAAATTATAAATAAATATATGACCACTCTAATACCACTTGTTGGTTCCAGGAGCTATAGAAGTTTGCGATGGGTGGTTCCCACCATTGATTTTTTTCATGATCGATGAACAATATGAGATTTACATGATGATAAAATTTGTGTTCTACAAAATTGAGTCTTTGAATATAGATAAGGGAAATCACAGAGGAACTATAAGGGAGGATCATCACAAATAATTTATAATAAATTTAATTAATTAATAATTTCCTTGAAGTAATTTATTATCCATTTATGAGTTTTATAACAGATCTACGGTGAAATATCGTTGCGTTGAATGAATCAAATACAGATTCCCTCTAGCGGTGATCAACATGTGTTCTATGAATCTATAGGCATTTTTAAAAGCATATCTCAGGGCTGGCATGACAGATCCTTACGATTGCATCATATGACTTTGATTACTATGATGATTTCTTCCAAATCATTCTCAAGGAAGACATCTCTCTGTTCTTAGGATTGGTCTTATAGAATAGTGATCATAAGTGTTTGATAGAATTATTCAATTCCATTATCCACAACTGAGAAAATGATCTTTTTGCGATAAAATTACATAATCGGGTTTATATATCACTAGGGTTAAAATAAATTAATTTCACAACATCCCTTTATTATTTTTTTAATCCCTATAAAATCCCATTCCAAATTAAAATAATAATAATAATAATATTTCTTGACATAAAATTAACTTGACAACTAAATTAAACTTTATTTAATCAAATAATATTTATCATTTATTATTTCTCACTGAACCATAAAACATGTTTCTTCATTCCTCCACAATATTTAACAGGCATTGAATAATAACTATTTATTTATTAAAAATATATTACTACATTATTCTCTAATAAAAAATAAATATTATATTCACAAAATTAAAAATAAATATTTATTTAATATCCAAATAAAATTATATCCTCTCAAATAATTGTTGATGCAATATATGGGATCAAGCATACATAAATAATTATTAATAAACATTTTAGAATAATTTTTATTTAACTTTATAAATAATAAATAATTCTAATTTATTTAATTGAGATTATGGATACACTTAGTGTGTGACCCTCAAGGCCGCTTTCATAGTTTCATTAGGTGAAGCACCCTAAAGTACAGGGTCATCATATAGAAAATGCCAAGACACCCATAAAGAATGAAGTTAATTACACAACAACATGTTACCTGATATGGTTTCAATCTATGTAATATCATCCCATTATCATGATATCTCAAATAAAGCAGGTTGCATCTCGGTGCCATCAAACAAAGTTCTCGATGTCTGTTTCGTTAATTTCTTATAAATTTTACTTTCCTATCAAACACCAAGGACATGGGTTTATTTAGTCTATATAATTTCTATCAAAGGACCTAAGATATCGAATTCTATTAAAAAATAAGGGGAAAATCATTTCTCGCATTATTCATTAATGCAATATTACTCATGATTGATCCAATGTTTCCTACCAATCCATTAATATAGGTTGTCATGGTTTTCATTAATACAGAAAAGTATGTGACTCATAATATTCACTAACAATGTTATAAATGTCTAAATACAAATACACACATCTGCAAATGGGAATATCAAATAGCACATAGAAGTGTGGATTGCTTATTAGCAGTTCATATTTTCATAATATCACACATGATATTACTAGGGGCATACATCATGAGAAGGTACCTCAAAGTCAGATGAGTCTCTACCACTAATAGATTATGTCATTTTTGTCCCTAAATTGATATCATCCGGCTATAGATCATATTTTCAAGAATTTTGTCGTAGCACCTCTAGGTTCTCATCATAGTGGGGAACTGTTATGACATTTTAGTGTAACAGCTACTCTAAAGACATTATCACATATAATGTCACAAATAATAACAATCAATATGTGATAAGTAGTTTATTAATATTCAAAAAAAAATGTATACATGTCATCATAATCCCTACAAATATTGGTTCTAGGGAACAAAATCCAATATTTTTAACTATATTTCATTTCTTTTTCCCTATAATGTGTTCTCAAGATAGATTACTATAGTTATAATCATGTGTTATACTTGAATTCATATATTTAATTCGATAATTTTTTTTCTTGTTTCTTGATTCATGTTATTGTCTTATTTCTTCGATTCTATGACTCATTCGTCTTTGTCATTCCAAATTAAAATTAAATCTTTTTTTATCAATGTTACCATAGATGAAAATAAATTTCAATACTATTTTGAAATATTTTACCCACTGTAAAATAACAATATATAAATCAATTGGGATTATAATAGGGATACTTTTGGGTAAACAAAAGTGTATATCGTTAATGACACTAAATAACTTCTTTTATAATTACTGAATGAAAACCCTTACTAAAGAATATTTCTTATCAAATTAAAATATAATTTTATTTAAAAGTCAGACTAGAATCATTTTTAGGGATCCAATTCTCTAATTTAATTGAACCATTTGGCATGATCATCACATATTCAAAAAATATACTTTAATCATATCTTTCCCCTTTTTCTTGGTATAGGCCTTCAGCTACATAACCTTTTTTTACAAATCACTCAGGAATTTATACATTTTAATTCTACACATTTCAACATTATCATCGACCCGTTTACTTAATGATTAGTTAGGAAAAAATATTCCACTATACCACTATCAAACCTTTATTTAGGGTCGACCCATTACATCAATTATAATGTAGTAATTTTAAATTATATCTTCGTAGTCATGATGACCTATGGACATATCAATTTGATTCCCATTGTATATTTTTCATTTGTGAATATTTTTGGAATCAACCCCACTGATAATGAAGAGCACAAAACTGTTTCGTAAAATCATAATGAGTGGAAATTCGTTCAAAATGTAAAGCACACTAAATTGAATGTTGAGGGAATAAAAAAGCCACATCTGAGGTTGAATCCCAATTTTGTATATACACTGAACATTTACCTATTTCCTAATCATCAAGAATCAACAAAGGAAGAAGGTAATGGTTAACTTGCATCCACAATCCACACACCACTGAAATATTTTGGGCCTATTTTTATCGAGGGAAGATTTTCGAGTATGAAGTTATACAAGATAAGATGAGGAATAAAAATGATAAAATTATCAAATTTAATATACCTTGTGTTGGAAACTCTTAGTATATGGAACTTATCTCACTTTAACTGAATCCCCTAAAAAATGATATAGTTTATCGATTAGAAAGAGTGTGTTACGGTCATCCGACCAACCTGAGGCCTATAAAAACACTCCATAAAACCTTATAAGGCATGGGTTATCATGAATGTTATGCTTGTCTTACTCTAAATAATAATAAAAATTATGAATAGATTCCCAAAAATTGTGAGGTTCCATCTAGTCCCTCAACTAAGGCATCGACGTAGAAAACAGTTCCATCAATACTCCATGAATACATTGAGTACCTTACTGCTTGGATGGAGGAACACACCAATATATCCCAATAAGAATCCATATCTTAATTACGTGGACTTTTCTCCTCCCACAAACATTAAGAAAACCAATTTCCAGATATCCAATTGTATTAGTGATCTGGAGCAGCACCTCACACATTTAAAATCTTGATAACACCCCCTGATGGAAAAAACAAAACAATGTGAGGTGGAAAAAACCAGTGTTTCTTCGACACCATAGAATGGATAGCATTTTTTTGGAATATAAATCAACCATATGAGTCAATCAAAATTTGGTATGGTCTTAGATGATAGATACATTACAAACTCATCTATATCTTTTGAATGATGAAATACTTTGATCACTAAAATTGAATGAAATGTAAAAATAAGAGTGTTTCATAGTTCATTTCATAGGGTAATTTCCCAAACTGTCCCTATATATTAAAAATTCACAAGATAGATTATTTTAGGCATGTATATGAAATATATAAAATGAATTTAAGGCACTTTAGATTCCATTGAAACGTCCTACATGATTTGGAGGGATTTTTGTAGTTTCATAGTGATTAGGAGATTCCATTTTGAGTTCAAAATCCAAATTTCACATGAAACTGTCAACACGAGGGAGGAAATAGTGTAAATAAGAAACTAAAACCATCACACTCAAACTAGAATCGATGTATTATCCAACCCTTAACCTCACTCATTATCAGGTATTACCTCCTCCAAAATAATAGTAAATTCAATAACACACACATCATGATATATTGAAACATAAAAAAATCACTATAAAAACAAAATATTGAGGTATAAGTTCTATTAAATCTAAAAAAATGATATGATATTTTCATTTTCCACCCAAGAGAAAAACTTGGTTAAATTACCCCAGCAAAAGTGACCCAATGAAGTAGGTCGAATGATCTCCCTGATTATTTTCCCTTCAGTCGGATGATATGGAATAATATTAAATATCATTTCATCACTAGTAAAATTCTCTACAAAATTGTTTACATTAGGAATGTGAATTATGGTAATCCATATTACATAGGTTTCCAATATCTCTACTACTCTTCTATATGTATAATTAGAGGGAGAAAAAAGTTCAGAAAAACATGGGATGATCTTTGAGGACTGGATGACGAGAAAATCAGTCAATTGGGAACACACAATTAACAGGGCCTAAATAAATAAACAAATAGTGACTCCAACCCCCACTATGATACCTTAGGTGAAATATCTATCTCTAGGGTCTTAAAATATTTTTAGTTACTAAAATTGGTTGAACAAAGAAGTAGAAAAAGTACTTCTGTAAGTTCCCATACTAGTCCAAGCTCTTTTAAATTTTCTTCCCCAATTACTGGGTGGATCGAAAAGGCATCATAAAATTTATTTTTTATTTATCATGTGACTCCATATGAAAAGTTAAATGTCATCATCTTGAAACACCCCTTCACTAATTTAGAGGTCTTATCAGAACTCTAAATTCCCATCAATAATTGGGGAGATGGTCATAGAGGCCCGAGAAGATAAAGTCACAATGGACCCTGAACATAAAGTTTCATTTCCACTATATATATATGTATCCTATAACACCGTGATATAAAAAAATATATATATACATATCTTTAAATAAATTGTACAGTTTTGATAACTATCTTGACAAGCAACACCGAACTTAAAATGTATTGTGATATATTATAGCACTGACATTAAATTGGTATGATAGAATAATAATAAACTCAATTTGATAAATATTTATAAATATTTTTTAAAAAATAAAATTTATTTATTAATTCATAATAAATATGTACTCAATATTCAGTAAACTCATTTTATGCTTCAGAAATGTGTTTTCTTCAAAAATCATTTTCATTCAATTCTTCACGTGGAAATTATAATTAATTTCTACCCTTATTATAAAATTTATTTTATAAAATCAATATCATTTTTTAAACTAGTTTATCAATATTTTATTAGGGTAAATTTTTAGGGGTATTTTTAAAATATTTATTTATCTGTGAATAGTGAAAAATACAATTTTTTTAAATGAACATCTATTATCATGTAGATGTCACATTAGGGTTACAATTTGATCTTAAAGTAATATAATACTAATTTAATTATAAATTATATAAATAATTTCCTAATAATCGTTATTATATTTGAATTTGGTATAAGTTCAATTTTGTGCTATAAAACACATTTTTCTAACAAACATTTTGTGCATGTAATTTGCCTTTATGTTAATAAATTAAATTAATCTATATTTATTAACAGTTTTAATGAAATTTATATATTATATAATCAATAATATATTTTAAAATTAATTTTATGGTTTTTAAAAATTAGTGAGTGAAATTAAATTCATTTTCTTTCTTAAATATGAATTAATCTAATATGAGTTTTCAGTGCATTTTGTGCCGTTATTTAAAATTAAATTCTACCACATAAAGAAATTTAATCTAGTATTTAGGATTTATTATTTTTAATCATAATAATTAATATAAATAAATTTAAAAAACTTAATTTTTTATCATTGTAAATAGTAAAAATATTAAAATTTTATTACTACGGTTAAGGTTAAAATGAGTATACTAATGAGGATTAAACCAAGACATAATGGTCGGAATGATACCCACACATATTTAATTATTACTGGTAAACAGGATTTAAATATTCTATTATTTTACCTTCAAATTCATGTCCATTTTAATCCACTTCCTTATGAAAGTGACAGTATATTATTGAAATCATTTAAGAAATTCCATGTATGTCCCACCCCCCCCCCCCCTCATGTATAAAAGGGAAACTATTCTCCTCCATTTTCACATCATTTTATTTCTATAAATAAAAATATAACACCTATAAAAACATCCTATATTTATTTCTTTCATCATAGAGCTTTTGGTATTCTACTATGACTAATATTTCAATGATTAAGGTGTAAGCCAGAGGAGGTATCCCAAAGAGGAGTTATAAATCTTAACCATGATCTTTGATTTTTACTTATTATTACACCATATATAAACTAGTTTTATCCAAAAAAATAATTAATATAATATTTTAAATATACTGAGATATTAATATACTCATTTCACAACCATTTCCCACTACTTCTCCATCAAATGGGATATGAAATCATTACCCATGTGCACATGTGGACTACTGCCTCCACATAATGATTTCATTCATTTAACTTAACTATAATTCATGGTTATTTATAATGATGGATTAAATGTTTATATATTATATTAGACAAATAATAATTATTATGTAATTATAATTTCTTATCTACCTTTTTACCTTTCCATCTATTGGAAAATGTTAACGTCGATTGTGCGTATGTGTAGACTAAAACCTTCACAAAGTGATGTGATTATTTTTTTATTTCCTCTTTAAATAGATGGAAATAAAGATATATTTAATTAATATATATTATATTTATGATATATTAATGATACCAAAACTTTTAGTAATCATTTACATTTCTTTAGTTCCATTTATCAAAAATTGGAAACATCACTTTCATGTACGTGAGGATTACTATATCCTCGAAGGGATATAATTAGTTTTTCATCACTATCTTCATATGAATGGTAATAAATTTTTATATTATTAATATATATATATACATATCCTTATTAAAATTTTAGTGATTATGGAACCATTATCAATATGTAAGGACCGAAGCATCTGAACAAACAATTTCATGAAAAATGAAAGAGTTATCATTGGGAAATGAGGATTTTAATTATAAATAATTTATAAATGGGTGATGGAGTGATATAAGTGGATAATATATGATATTATAGATGTTTAATTGGTTTTTTATATAATTATAATACATATTAATTTATTATACAGTAGTTTAGAGTTCTTATGAATGAAGTCAAACATAAGGTATGGGTTCTCCATCTCATTTTTTTTATTGAGACCTATTTGGTGTTATACATAAATTTTTTTTTATGAGGTATAAAATTTGTTATGTTATACACCTATCTTCTTTTATGAGTTTTATCTGTTAAAAATTCTATATTTTAAATCATGATTCTCTGTATAATCATTTTATTTAATTTTTCATTTTATATTATCCCATTCATGGGAACAATGGCCCAAAATATACCAAAGATGTAAGCTTTTTACGTTAAAATCTCACCTTTTACTGAGATTGTTTGTGCTTAAATTTAATATGATAAAATTTTATTATCCATATCTATAAAATATCATGTATTTTATTATAATATGGTTATTTTTATGGAATAAAATATTTCATTTCATTCTCCTCTCATTAAGTACTCAATTGATCGGGTGAATGTTTTTAACGAAAAACGACTTTATTTCTCTCTTAGACTGAGAATATTTTTTACACATACATATTTTATAAAATGTTTTGTAGAATATTTTAAATAATATAAAAGGATTTTTTAAAATCATTTTGACCTATTGTTTACAATCTATAATTTTTTTGAAAATGAATATTTTTTTTCTGAATGATGTACTTTTGTCATTTGACCAAAAATGTGAAAGAGGTTTTAATTCTATTGAACACCGCATGAATAAATGTTTTCCACCATTGTAATGACCTGAATCTGGAGCCACTCAACTGGTGCCCCGTAACCGGCTCACCACAAGACCTCAATCGCATTTCCCCAAACGCCAGAGGCTGCCGACTATGGGTGGCTCATACTAGCAGACCCCTCTAGTCAAGTATCTAAGGAAAGAAGAAAACACAATAACGTGCTGAAATACAATTGAGAACAAAGTACTAAAAGTAAACAACAACTCCAGCAGCATCGCAAGCCTAAGCTCGGACATATGATCTCCAGCTCCAACCAGTAATCATGTAACTGAAGTAGAAGGGCCACAATCCCTATCCACACCTGCAACCATATAACCTATTTAGGCTGAAAAGCAGGACCCAAACAGGGTGTGAGACTAATCCCAGTAGGCAACCACCACAAGATCTGTGCCCTACTATCAGTGATCAATATAGAAAAAGTAATGAAAATAAATGTAGCAAGGAAACAAGAGTACACTAAAGTAAACAATCCTAAAAATCTCCATTCACATTTATTTATTCATTTAATTCAATCATTTAATTATCAACGAAGGAATCATGAAAATATATCTATTTTCCCAAGGCATAGAAAGTAACACAACATATATCTCAGCAGACCACCTAAACAACAAGTAGTACAAAACCCAAGCCTATTCATTGGCTTGGTGGACTCGTCACAACCAACCAAAGAATATTCACACTGACTCTATGGGTGGCTCATAATAGCAGACCCCTCTAGTTAAGTAATCATACAAATAAACAGACACTCTAGGAAGCTCTCACCATCAATTCCCCTACAGTCTTGTAATGTTAGCTATAGACTCTCTAAATAAGTGATTATGTCTAATTCCCCCTGTAGTATCGATATGTTACTAAGGACACTCTGAGGAAGCACAAAGTACAATTATCATAGGTCCTTTGAAAGATACTAATTTATAACAGACTCTCAAGGGAAGCCCTAAATCGTTAATTTCCTCTATAGTCTACCGCACCAGGTTCACACAGCCCTGAGCTGTCCAGTCGTGCGTAATCGACTGTCAGAAGCCATAAGTAAGTTAAAAAAACTACTTGGATAATAGATACAACAAATCAAAACAATATAAACAATATGCAATACATGCAATCAATTATATCAACGCTGGCAATCAATGTAACAAGGACTGCCTCACCGGCAACCTAAGCCAAACTGCGACAAACAGCCAAAACAAGAGAATAATCCATGGGGTGATCCTCAAACATGCTAACAAGAAATCATTATTCATATAATGGCCTCAAGCATACAATAAATCTAAGGTAGACAATAATGCAGGACAAAAACCATAACTCGAGATACCTGATACATGGGTATCCGGAACATTTTCACAAAAACTCAATGACATTCAATGTAAGGCAACAAACCACCTACCCTGATCCTAGAAGATCGATATATATGAACCTTAGATCATGAATCATCCTAGAACATCAAAAACTTCTAAAACATTCAACCTATGATAACTCTCATAAGAGAAAGAATCGGGAAACGTGGCCAAAGAAGAACCAAGAACAAACCGCTGTGATTCTATTGCAACCGACGGAGTTCGATTCGGATAACCAGTGACATATCGATGGATTAGAGAAGATCTGTGGTTGTACCCTCACTCTTAGTTTAAGAAGCTGGAGAAAAAGATGTTTTTGGGGTTAAGACGCGACCCCGGTCTGTTTAATGAAAAAAAGAAAGTGCATAGTGTTTAATTTTATAGTACGTGGTGTGTATTAGGATTTTCCGTACTCCACATTAAGAAGCCTCCATATCACCCCTACATGGCTGTGTGTGTGTCCATGACATGGCCAGCACACAGCCTCGAGTGGTATCAAAGTACAGGGCATTTACTTATAAAGTGCATGGCGTGTACTTAGAAAATTTCCAGATTTTCCACTTTTTCCCCAAAACGACCAGAAAAGGAAAAGTAAACCTGAAAAAAAGGTCCGGGTTCTTACAAAATTCCCCCCTTAAAGAAATTTTTCATCAAATTTCCATAACAAAGTGGTGATGAAGAATCCTAGAACAACTCTGGCCACTGTGATCACATATCGGCCTCCCTCTCCCAAGTCTCGTCCTATACACGGTTGTGCTGCTATAGCACCCATACCAGTGGAACAGACCGACCATGGAGTACCTTTGCACTATGATCAACAATCCTGGTAGGATGCTCCTCAAATGATGCATCCTGCTCCATCTCAACCTCCTCGGGTTGAAAAATATGAGATGGGTCTGAGAAATAGTGTCAAAGCTGAGAAACATAGAAGACGCCATGCATAACCTGGTACCTTTGAAGAAACTGCAACCTATAAGCATCCAATCCGACTCTCTGCAGAACCTCAAATGGCCTGACATATCTCAGTGAAATCTTTCCCTATCTCCTAATCTTCTTGTGTCCCATCCTCGGGATAACACGTAGGAAAACCTGATCTCTGATCTTGAACTACAAATGTTGTCTCTGCTGATCACCATAAGATTGCTGCCAATACTATACAGTATACATCCTTTTTTGAATCAACTCCACCTGTTCTGTGGTATCCTGAACAAGATGAGGTCCCAACATAGCTACCTCTCTTGCCTCTAGACAACACAAGGGTGATCAGCACGGCCAACCGTAAAAATCCTCATAAGGTTCCATCTGAATAGTTTCTTGAAATCTATTATTGTTTGAAAACTTCACTAGAGGTATATGTCTCTCCCAATAACCTCCAAAATCAATGACGCATGCTCGTATCATGTCCTTTAGCACCTAAGTCGTGCGCTCTAACTGGCCATCTATCTGGGGATGGTAAGCTTTACTCAGAAGTACCTGTGTACCCAAAGCCCTATGTAGCCCTTTCCAGAAATACGACGTGAAGCCGGCGTCCCGATCTGAAATGATATTACTCAGAACCCCATGCATGCGTACAATCCCATGGATGTACAACCGTCCAAGCTCATCAACAATGAAGGTCTCTTTTATCGGCAAGAAGTGATCAACCTTCGTGATCTTATCAATGACAACCCATACCGCGTCATTCCCTCGAGGCAATATCGGTAACCCTGCCATGAAGTCCATCGCGACATCATTCCACATCCACTTGGGAATGGGTAGCTTCTATAAAAACCCTGTTGGTCGCTGGTGCTCCGCCTTCACTAGCTGACAGGTGGAACTCCTCATGTAAAAACTAGCAACATCTCTCTTTATACCTGGACACCAATACTGGTGGTGTAGATCACGATACATCTTGGTGACGCCAGGATGAACTGTCCAAACTGAGGAATTAAAGTCTCGCATCATCTCCCCACGTATATCTGTTGGAACCCATACACATCCCTAGAAACACAAGATCGCATCCTTGCCTATGGTCCATCCGGGAACACGGTCCTCTCCTGACACGTTTTCCCGTAGGACTAGGCATTCAGAATCTGATAGATTCTTCATTCGAACTCGGTCAAGAAGGGTAGAGGTAACATCTAGAGAAGAACGAAAAGTCTAACCATGTCTTTCATCCACCTCCAAATGCATTTTGGAGAACAGATTCATAAGCTATCACTCGCTGCTAGCCTCCTGAACTTCCTGTATTTGTATCCTCGGGCTCAGTGCGTCTGCCACAATGTTGCCTTTCCTAGGAATATAATCATGCTTGAAATCAAAATATTGTAGGTACTAAACCCACCTCTACTGTCTCATATTAAAGTCATGCTGCGTGAAGATATACTTGAGGATCTTGTAGTCAATATATACCACAAAATTCTCTACCAGAAGATAATGTCTCCAATAATGCAAAGTATGAACAACTGCAGCGAACTCCAGGTCATGCGTAGGATAGTTCCTCTCATGTGGCCTCAACTACCATTATCCATATGCAACAACACGATCCTCCTGCATAAGCATTACTCCAAGCCCGATGCCAGATGAAACACAGAAAAATGTATAACTCTTGCTCGGCTCCAAAAAAACTAGAATCAGTGTTGAAGTCAATCTCTCCTTTAGCTCTTGGAAGGCTGAATCGTAGGCTTCTGACCAAACAGACTTCACCCCCTTCCTAGTCAAGCTCATCAACAGAGCTTCTAATCATGATAAGTCATATATAAAATTCTTGTAGTAACCATCCATACCTAAGAAACTTCGTACCTCGAAGACATTATTCGGCTGCTCCCAGGTGTCTACTGCTCTCACCTTCTCTGGGTCTACTGATATAATTGTCTCTAAGATGACATGACCTTGGAAGTGAATCTTGTCCATCCAAAAGTGTCACTTTGAGAGCCTAGAGTATAACTGATTCTACCTTAGTGTACTCAAAACGATCTCAAGATGGGTAGCATGGTCGTGTCGAGTGTGAGAGTACACAAAGATATCGTCCACAAAAACCACCATGAAAGAATCCAAGTATGGATGGAAATCTTTTTTCATTAGTGTCATGAAAACTTCTTGCACATTCGTGAAACCGAACAACATAACCAAATACTCATACAGACCATACCTACTCTGAAAGGATGTTAGAGGTATATCAGATGGTCTAACACACAACTGATGATAGCCAGATCTCATGTCGATCTTCTTGAACACTCTGGATCCTCAAAGCTTATCAAAGAGATAATCTATCTGTGGCAATGGATATAGGTTCTTGACTATCAACTGGTTTAGCATCCGATAATCCACACAAATCCTAAGGGTGTTGTATGCCTTCTTCGCAAACATGACAGGAGAACCCCAAGGAAAAGTACTGGGTCGGATGAAACCCTTTGCTTGAAACTCCTCCAACTGCTTCTTGAGCACCTGCAACTCAGGTGTAGACATCCTATAAGGAGGAATGGACATTGGTTCCATTACTGGTATAAGATCAATAGAAAGGTCTACCTCACACTCTAGAGGAAAACCTGAAAATTATTCTGGAAAGACATCTGGAAAGAGATCAACCACTGGAGTGAAATCCCTCTAAGAAGTCCCCTGGTCATCTAGATAGAAGCTAGAAATATGGGCTGTAACACTACCCAACCCATGATTCTCTAGTCCATCTCTTCTTTCCTGGACATCCCATTCACCCTTGTGAAGAAAATATCTACCCTCTAGTGATGTGAAACTCACCCTACGGCGATAGAAATCGACAGAGGCATATAAGGGAACTAACCAGTCCATCGCAAGAAGGAAATAAAAGCATGTCATCTCCAAAACATAGAGACTCCACAAAAAATGACAGCCACCAACCTCAAGGGAGCAGTCTAAGCACTGACGCACGCTAGCGGTTCTCATTCCCAAGGGAGTGTCTAGCGTCATCATATCCTCAGATGTATAAATAGTAAGTCTAAGGATTTCCACAGTATGCACAGAAATAAATCTATGATAATATCATGTATCGAAAAGTGAAAAGGATAAAACTAAGGTTACTAAAATCGTACATCGAACTGTAGAAGGTCCAGGATCCTGCTCTTGAGGAATCTGCTCTACCACAAAAGTCTGGCCAGCACCGCGACCCTATGTATCAGCCTGAGATCCCTGAGATGGCCCTCCCTGAGCTTGACCACTGTGTCCACAGCCTCTACCCTGGCATGATCGACTTGAAGAACTCCAGCCCCCAGTCTGCTGAGGAACTGGTAATCCTGCTCCTGTGCGCGGATTCGAAACTATTCCTCCTTCACTAGTTTCTGGAAGGAGAACCTTGCAGAAACGCTGTAGATGACCCATCTTGCTGCAAGATCGGCACTCCACTGGGTCTCTCGGGAACTGAGGCTTCTTATGCCCACTTTTTCCACACCAATATCACACCACTTGGTTTCCATAAGGGAGATCATGTATAACAGAAGGAATACCTCGCTTCCTCGGGTCACCTCATGTAGACTCTCGGTGGTGCTTCCTACTCTCTATCTGAAAGGAATCAGCCCTGGATGCTGAACCACCCTAGTTCACAGCTCCAGTATCCCTCATATTTCTTTCCATGATAAGCACCTGGTTGACTATCAGAGTAATAGAAGTCAACTGAAATATGTTCACCTATGATCTGATGTCAGGTCTAAGGCCTTCCTCAAACTTCCTCACTAAAAATAGCTCGTCATTCCCCAGAACAGCAGTGAAAAACCGTAACTCTGAGAAGCGAGAGGAATAATAAATAACTGTGAGAGTACCTTGCTGTACGATCATGAACTCTCTGGCTCTGTCAGCCCTCATCTTCACCGGGTAGAAGTAGTCGTATAACGTACGCTGAAACTCATCCCAAGACATGGCATGTTGGTGCCCTATCTATGAAACCACATCCCACAATCTCTTGGCGGAATCTCAGAGCATATAAGTCGCGAGCTTCACTCTTTTCTCCGAAGGCATATCTAGATGCTCGATGATGGATAGCATGGAATCTATCCAAGAATTCGCAGCCTATGGTCCTCCATACCCTGTGAACATGGGAGGATGCTGCTTATAAAAACCCCGCATCAGCTCTACCATAGACGGGGCCGGATGCTGAGCTCCCTAGAAGGTCTGCATGAATCTTATAAAACCCTATCTGAACTGAGCATCGACACTAGTGTCTGGAATCACTGCTGGTTTCATATATGTAAAGATAGGCAGAACTACTGGTGGTCCCTGATCTTCCGTATTAGGTGTATGGTCACTACTTGGTTTCGGACGTGCAACGAGAGGACATCTCGATGCCATAGCTCTAAAAGGTCAAGAGCACACCACAAATTCTGGATTAACAAAGACAGAAAAACTGAAGGCGCAAGAAGGAATAGGGAAAAGAATGCATTCAAGTTATGAAAAACAATACTACACAACGTGCATAAAGACTACATGGTGCGTTCCCTTAAGTCATTTCCATGGGCATTTACTCCTACCTGAACTGGTCGTATAACACCACAAATAAACGGCATGTTGTCCCAACACACGGCGTGTACCCAAATCCTCTTTCCCTTCCTGGGTCCTTCTACATGGTTGAGCCACATGGCTCTCCTAATACAAAACTACACAACGTGTTCAAGGTATACACGGCGTGTACTTAACAAGCTACATCAGGCCCGTGTTTTTAGCAGCACGGCCTATGTGCCCGGGTCACACTACACAACATGTTCCAGAAAGACATGGCGTGTACTAAGAAGGGTAACACCGACCCGTGTTGTTCGTGACATGGCAGGGTACCTAGATCAAACTACATGGCGTGTAAGATTTTGAAACAACGTGTATGTGAAAAGATAACATGACCCCTGTTGTTCGTGACACCGCTCGGGTACCTATTTCATGCTACACAGCATGCTAAACTAGTACATGGTGTGTTCTTATAGGATTTTTCAGGACCCCGTGTTTCTTCTCACATAGAAAGTGACACGATTTAAAAACTACACGGTGTGTATTAATACAATACATGCCGTGTATTCTGGTTTTTTCTGGGCAGCAGCTTAGAAACTACTCTAAAGCCCAGAAAACACAGAAAACAAGAGTTAAGGTGCCAAATTTCGATCCGTGAGGGCCCATACTCTTCGCGAATCAAAGCATGGAATCTTATACAATGCATATAAAAATTAAATAGTATAAAAAACTAACGATCCACCAAATTCTGATCCTCAAGGGCCCATAACACTTCTAAGACCAAGGGTTGGCATCCATGATAAAGAAGCTATAAACAAATGTTACCCTATAAACATAGTAGGTATTCTATCACAATAGCATGCATCTTCTATCACAAATTCTATCACAAAAGCATGAAATTTCTAATGAAATCTATATGACATGGCCAAATGCATGACATGTGATTTCTTAACAAGTGCCTATATGATGCATGACATGACATACCCTCATCTCATTGGGTTGCAAAAAAATAGAACCACAATCATATAATCATTTACAGCACAAAACAAGTTCACCACCCAATGGTGAAGTCAATTAAATTGTAACATCTCCAATACTTGAAAATTGAAATATTAGAGGTAATCTGGATTTTCCCCTATACATAGGTTCTAGAACTCTTGAGAACAGCTATTTACCATTTACCTATTCTATCATATCCCAGTATAATGTCGCTAAACAGTAAGTCAATAGAAGAGAAAAGAAAACCTCCTCTGATACAACTTTGAAATGACCTGAATCTGGAGCCACTCAACTGGTGTCCCGTACCTGGTTCACCACATGACCTCAAGTGCATTTCCCAAAATGCCAAAGGCTACAGACTAACAGCTAGGGCCTTGGTGAGTCATTGGGGAAACTATGCCCTCATTGGTAAAGTATACAAGGGGGAGGAAATAACGGCCAATAGCAGAAGCAGCAAATGGCATACAATAAGTCAAACTAAACAATGGAAGAAATGAATATATAGTAATGATGATAATGATGCAGCAGGTACAATTATCTAAGGAAAGCATCAAACACAACAACGTGCTGAAATACAACTGGGAACAAATTACTAAAAGTAAACAACAACTCCAGCAGCATTGCAAGCCTAAGCCTAGTCCTATGCTCTCCATCTCCAACCATCAATCATGTACCTGAAGTATAAGGGCCAAAATCCCAATCCACACCTGCTACCATATAACCTATTTGGGATGAAAAGAAGGACCCAAAAAGGGTGTGAGACTAATCCCAGTAGGCAACCACCACAATATCTGTGCCCTACTATCAGTGAGGAATATAGAAAAAGTATTGGAAATAAATGCAGCATAGAAACCAGAGTACACTAAAGAAAACAATCCTACATATCTCCATTTTATTAATTTAATTCAATCATTTAATTATCAACCAAGGAATCAAGCAAACAGATCTATATTCCCAAGGCATAGTAAGTAACACCACAGGTATCTCAATAGACCACCTTAACAAAGATCAATACAAACCCAAGCTTATTATTTGGCATGGTGGACTCATCACAACCAACCAAATAATATTCACACTGACTCTTTGGGTGACTCATACTAAAAGACCCCTCTAGTCAAGTAATCATACCAAGGAACAGAAAATCTGGGAATCTCTCACTGTCAATTCCCTTGCGGTCTTGCAATGTTATCTATAGACTCTCTGAGGAAGCACTTATGTCTAATTCCCCTTATAGTCTCGATACGTAAATAAGGACACTCTAAGGAAGCACAAAGTCCATTTCCCATAGGTCCTTCGAATGATACTAATTTATAAGAGACTCTCTAGGGAATCCCTAAATTGCCAATTCCCTCTTTAGTCTACCGCACCATGTTCACACTGCCCTGAGCAGTCCACTCATTTGTAATCGACTGTCAGTAGCCCTAAGTAATTTCAATAGACTACTTGGATAACAGCTACAACGAATCAAAAGCATATAAAAAGTAGTAAATACATGCAATACATTTTTTCAAGGTAGGGAATCAATGCAACAAGGTCTACCTCACCGGTAACCTAAGCCAAACGGCGATAAATAGCCAAAACAAGGGAAAAACCAATGGGATTATCCTAAAACATGCTAACAAGAAATAATTATTCATCTAATGGCCTCAATCATACAAGAAATCTAATCCATACAATAATGCATGACCAAAAACCTAACCTGAGATACCCGATACATGGGTATCTGACACTTTTTCAAAAAAACTCAAAGACATTCAACGTAAGGCAACAAACCACCAACCTCGATCCTAGGAGATCGATATACATGAAACTCGGCCCGTGAATCATCCTAGAATAGATTAGATCAGAAAAAACTTCAAAAACATTCAACCTACGATAACACTCCTAAAAGAAAGAATCAGGAAACATGGCCAAAGAAGAACCAATAACTCACATCTGTGATTCTATTGAAACCGATGGCATTCGATTTGGATAACTGGTGAAGGATCAGTGGCTCGGAGAATATCTGTGGCTGTACCCTCACTCTCAGTCGAAGAAGCTGGAGAAGAAGACATTTTTGGGGTTAATACGCGACTCTGGTCCATTTAATGAAAGGAAAGAAAGTATACTGTGTGTACTTTTGGAGTACACTGTGTGTACTAGGCTTTTCTGTACTCCGCATTAAGTGTCCTCCACATCACCCCTACATGGTCGTGTGTGTGGCCATGACATGGCTATCACACAGCCTCAAGCGGCATCAAAGTACACAGCATGTACTTAGAAAGTACATGATGTGTACTTATAAAATTTCTAGATTTTCCTCTTTTTCCAAAAAACGTCCAAAAAAGGAAAAACATGCCTAAAATGAAGGTCTGGGTTCCTACAATTGTCATGAATTATCTTTGATCTAAATCTTACTTTATATGTTTCCATTAGTATTTTCAAAGAATTTTTTCCTTAATATAAATGTTATAGATTTAAAAAAAATGATGAAAAGGGTATTCCCTCAAGAAAAGATCCGATAATGTGTTAATGGTATTTTCAAAAATTAAAAAATCATTCGATATTACTTATTATTTACAAGGTATATTATACCATTATACCATCATTTTTATTTATTTGGATTCTTTATGATTATGATTATGATATATTTATAAGCATTTTTATTTTCCATAGGTTATGATATGTTAAAATGATGAAATGTTTATAAAACCCTATCCTTCTCACAGGTTATAATTTTTTAATATGATGAATGGTTTATGATCTAGTGGCATTAATATGTTTGGTTTTCATTATGTGATGGATGGATGCAGAATTATATTTTTGTGCAATGCATTGGGTAAAGTTGTATACCTCATTAGATAATAAGGATTGAAGTAGGGAGTGTACTTAGTTTAGTAACGGACATTGCCAAATAAGATAACCTTAGGAGTGAACCTTGACTTTGAAAATGATGGAATGGGGAATGAACCAAATCCATTATGATAGTCTTGGTAGAGAGCCTTTATTATGGAAATTATTTTCTATACTTATGTGTATGCCACAAAATTTTTAATTATGCTTATGATATGTTATCATTGATCATGAGTGATTGTAGATGATTCCAAACTCTTATGTATTATGTCTTTTGAAAGAAAAAACATTATGCCATGATTTATAATTAAATATCATTGAATTATTGAGTATAATTATTTTATGTTTTGATCATGTTCTAAAACCCTTATTAATTTCGCATGGTCAGTTATGATCATCGATTGATATCTCTTATGTTTAACCATTATAATTATATGATATCACCATTTCTTATCTTTTTATTACCCATATTATGAAAAAATGTTTTAGGTATAGTATGTATAATAAGGGTTCTAGTTGAGAAGAACATAATGGAAAGTAATGTAGATATATTATATACCATTTGATAATTTTTATATGTTAGTTGGAATCGGGGTATGGAATAGATATTTTTAAATCTTGGAAGAGAAAAAAATTATGAGAACCCATAGGGTAAGCTTATATATAGAAACAAAATCATATATTTTGGTATAGAAATGAGTGTGGTCTTTAAAGAAAATACAACTCCCTATGGATACTATTATGTGGACACATCTATGGAACAAATTCACCTAGGGGTAATAACTCTGAATGGGGTGCATTGGCTATTAACATGATCGTCACCAGTGCACACTAAGTGGGTCTAAGATTGTACACCATTCAAGACACTCATGGGGGATCTTATTGGGTTAATTCAAATTTTCTATATGAAGCTTTATGAAGTATTTTAGTAAATTATTATTATGAATTACATAAGTAAAACCTATGGTTTCATATATTGAAAAATATATCAGGATTAATACATACTATGAATTATTTTTCATTATTATATGACTAATCTCTATGATTAATTCTTCTCAAACTATACTCTTTGGTTTTAGTTAATTTCTAGAACAAGAAGGAATTATTTATACGTTGAATGTGATTGATGATTCATTGATCATCATCATGAGAGAAATAATGAAATGGGGAATGGAATATGAACAATTATGATAATGACTAACCATATATATCAAAATATGATTAAAAAAATGAATATATGTGAATTTTTTTATGAACCAAATAATAGAAAAATGGAGTTTCATGAATATAATGATGGAAAAAAGATTTAGCTTCAATCATGTCAAGAATTTGGGGAGAAAGAAATTATGAAATATCTCAAAGGAATGAGAAGATGATTTAGGTGTCAAAAAGACATAGAGAAATCCGTTTTTAAAGAAAAATGAAAATTTTGTTTAACAGAATGGATGAGAAAAATGGTTTCCAAAAGGTATCATTGATGGTTGAATATTTTAAATGTGGAAAATATGATAATTTTTTAAATAAATTTACTAAATAGAATTATAAAGAAGGGGGTCATCAAGGTTTTATAGGTAAATATTTTACTATTGATAATGAAGATACTAAAAATGGAATATGAAAGGAATCAAGTATTAAGGAATAAGATGATGAACCCTAGTTAATGGTTTCTAAAGGAAGCAGAATGAATGGCGTATTTATGTATTGGGATTCATAAATTGTATTATAGAAGTTTCTTTTATCAATTATAGTTTGGCTATTATTATAGAAGTTTTTTATCCTTATATTCAATGAATCTTCCCTCTGACCCTTGAAACCGTGAAACTGTTTAATCATGGAAGGAGAGTTGATCGTGATAGAGATGTGGATGAGGAATGAAGTGCACCCAAAAAAACACTGCCCATTCACTCTAACAGAAAAGATGCACCGTAGACACCCCCTGAGGGTTCATATAAAACAACACTACAAGGAAAAATGAGACCCTTTCTTTCAATGTTCTCATCCATCAGTAATGCTTTGTTTTTAATGGGAAAAAATTGAAGATTCGTTTTTGTGGTAATTTCATTGCACCAACTCTTTGACACCCACTTGTCCAGTGTATACTTCACCAATATCAATTTCATGTAATCCTAGGTAGAGAAATTACCTAAGGTCGACCCCATGAAACAACACATATCCTCTCCAATATTTATGATAATCTCCTTATATAACTTATTATGATCCTGGTCTAGAACAGCCTGAAGCAAGGTATTGTTCTTTCTTTCTTCTTTAAAGGTAATATCCAGTGTGGGACCCCCTGATAAAAACAGTTTGTCGCCAAACCAGTTGTCTTTCTAGAAGCTGATTTCTCCTTTCCCAATGATCCACTGAGTCAACACCTACAATTCTTCTAGGTATGAGAACATTCACCTTGCAAGACCAGTCATTTGTGGCCTATAGGAATTAGTGGCCATCCATTACTCCTCATATCAATCTCCAAAGAAAGAGGCCCATATAGAGTCCCCAAAACTAATTTCCCACATGATCCTTACATGAATTCCATGCATGGTCTCACTAATATCATGTAACCTAGCTCCACTATCCTCAACCGGTTTGGCCAACCAAGACCATGCAACCTAGTGGCATCATCTTGTGTGATTGGTATCCCAATGAATTGCATTAAGATATTTTTACATCCCCTTAATGGTTCCTTTCAGAGGTTTTAGTACCGAGATGAAATGAATATGAATGGAGGATAGCATACTGTTAATCATGGCCACCCTACATCCGAATGAGAGCAACTAGTTCTTCTAGTTATAAATGTGGCCCAACACCCAATTAAGAGCATCATCAAAGAAGCACTTTTTAATGTGGCCACATGAATGTGGGGATCCAAGATGATGAATAGGAATTTGTTTCTTTTGATATCACAAGATGTCTTGTATATTCCTTTATTGGAAACCCAGAAGCTTATTATAGATAAAAATATAACTCTTCCTAGAGTTAATACCTTGCCTCCTCAAATGCCCATACACAGAAAAAATCTCCATGAGACCCCTCAATGATCACCGCCTACCATTAATGAATATCATAATATTATCAGTGAATATAAAAATGAGACACACATTCCTTTTCGTTACTACCAAGAAAAGGAAACAAACTCTCACTCTCTATTCCTCTAGGATGATTCCTTGATAAGGACTCATGTTCCAAGATAAAACGTCTCAGGGAAAGGGGATCACCCTTCCTGAATCCACGGAATGATTTAAAAAAAACTAAGAATTTTCCTTGGAAATATATAGAAATCCAAGGAGAGGAATAGAACCTAAAACAAAGGTTGTAAAACCAATCATGAAAACCAATGTGCCTTATCACACATATAAGAAAAATCCATTCCATTGTGTCATAATGCTTATTCATATCAACCTGAAAAATAAAATTTGAACCAATTCCTCTTCTATTAAGATCATAAACCATCTCACTACCAATTTCCACCACCCCTAGGATAAAAAAACATTTTACAAACCCGTGTTATTCCCAAGACACAAAACTTTTAATGATCCTTTTCAATCTTATCTCAATTAAACTCACTAGGATTTTATAAGACCCATTACATAAGAAAATAGGTCTGTAATGGTTAGGGTTAGAAGGCTCCATCACCTTAGAATTAACACCAACATAGAAGAATAAATGCCCTGATTGAGTGAACCACCATGAAAAGTGTATTGTACCGCCTTCACCACCCGAGGGACCACAATATCCCGTGAAGCCACATAAAAAGTACCCAAAAACCCATCAGGACTATGAGCACTGTAAAGGTAAATCACGAGGACTGTACTCTTAATCTCCTCCTCTCCTAAAATAGCCAAAAATAGATCATTTTTTGAACCCTCCACCATGCAAGGTATGCAACCCATGAAAGACCAAGACCGTGAATCACCATCAACATCCTCATATCAAGAAAAAATCCTTCCCTCAAAGAGAGACCTTAAAAATGGTCTATAACCAACTGCCCCACAACATCCACCTTATAAGTGAAGACTCCATTAACCAGATTAATATTGAGTCTCGGGCTACTCCTTTCTCTCAAGCACACATGGAAGAAGGCACTGTTTTGATAAACCTTCTTCAACCATCTCACCGTGGACCTTTGTTTGTAATCTCTCTCAATTTCCAAAAGATTCACTATAATAAACCTACGCTTATCAGATAAGACAATTAATCTATTATAATCCTAATTATACTGAAGCTCCTCTTCCAAGTTCTCAATGTTTGCCTAAATAACGTTCACACCCAAAAAGTCATTTTTCCTATTAGCCAACCAGCATAGAATATTACTCTTATGAATTTTGAAAAGGTTAGCAAAGCCACGCCATGTGGCCTCATTATCTTCACGCTCCAAATAATTCATCACCATCTGCATTAAACCTTCTGCCTGACGCAAGTTACTAGAGTAGTGCCAGGTCTTCATCCTAGAACTACCACCTCTAACTTCCAAAAGTAAATTGGCTTGATCTGGAAGAGAAAAAGATAAATAAGTGATTATCGGCCTTGAAAAGGAATCATGGCCTTGGATATTTCCAAGTAATTTGTCAAGACAACTCCATATGCGGTTAGCACCCCTGCGATTATTACACCAAGTTAACCGACTACACTTCAACCCCAATTATTGTAGCCTAGTCATGTTAATGATGTCACTAAAGACCAATATGCCATAGTAGGGAATAACAAAACCACGACTTTTATCCATCGGATCCCCAATAGTGTTTAAGTATCCACCCACAAACTAGGGTAGGATTATAGATCGGAATGATCCCAGAAACTGCCAAAGATCCATCATCCTCTGTGATTCAGTGGTGGCGTACAAAAAGGAAAAAAACATCTCTCCCCCAGCCCAGAAAATCATAGTGTTAATACATTGAGAGGTATGGTTAACCACCTCCACCTATATGTTCTTCTTTCACAAAATCTAAATATGTGAGTACACCAAAGCTCCTTGAAAAAAAATTGAAATCAAATATTCTTCGCCACAGAAGGAAGCTTACAAGGATCATGCTTGACCTCAAGGATGATCACAACAAATGAAAGATGTTTATGGGGATCAACTAATATGAAGTCATAGTTTTCATGTGCCACCAACCCAAGGCCATTCCAAATAATTACATGAATCATTAAGGTAGAACTCTCCTGACCCTTGGGAAAAAACCTCCAGATGAAGGGAATGAAAGAAACATACCTTCATCCTTCGATTTTGACCAGGGTATTGGTCCTATAACATCCTATGAATACATGCCCTAAAATGATGCAAGAACCTTCTTCTTACCCGGACTCCACGATCCCTTTTGTAACGTAAGTTGTGAAGAAGGAAACAGGGATATCACCACATCCTCCTAATGAAGAGATACCCACAAGTTGCACTGAGGGGAGGCCCACGAGGTCAGAAATACCTTCCCAAGACCATCTAGAGTCAAATACATCTATATAGGATTCCTAGAAGAAGCTGACATACTGGTAAGAAAATAGTGCTTAATGAACTCTAGTGATAACTGCGATGAAATTTGGAACTCTGACGGTGGGGAAGGCGAAGGTCTCGAGGGGCGCAAGACATTGACATCCCACTGGTCTCAAGGGACCTCTGCCGTAACCAAGGGTGAATCTGCAACAGAGAAACCAACATCAGAATGAATGGGATGTGATAGAAAAAATATGTTTATAGGCTCAAAGGCACCACCCAAAAAATGATCTCCGCACGTACGCCGACCAAAAGTATCTACAGGCGCATGAGATCCACTGGAATAATTTGAATATGAGAAGCCCGCCCCAATGGTCACCACCTCCGCTGGAACCCCCGAGGTGCCCAAAGGGTCGACAATACTAGCACCCTATAAACTTGAGCCAGAAAAACTTTCCATTGATCATTAATTTCTATGGACGGCCCCTGAATGGCCACAAATCCCACATACCACACAGAATAGCAGAGAGCCTTATAGAAGAGTCATTTTCACCAAGTCCGCCCATCACCAGACCGCAATAAAAACTTTGATGGGAGATTCTGAAAAAGGTCCATTTCCATTCAAATCCAAGGGCAAGCCACAGATTGGAGACAGTTTGTGTCATCATTATAATAAAGTAAAGGGCCCAATGAATCACCCACTGCCTTTAGGATCACTTGATTATGGAAGGGAAGAGGTATGCCAGGTAAGAAAACCAACATCGCTGCTGAAGAAGACTCTTTGCTGTAGTGGAACTCCCAAGACCAATAAAATAATGAGAAATTCCATGATCCACAGCTTTGATCTTCCCTAGCCCAAGCCCCCACTAAGTCATCTTTTGAGGATAAATGGATGCCAAAGGCCTTCCTAGAATGCTCTGAAACCGTCGATGGTCGACGGATGCCCCATGATCCAACAAACTCCTTACACAAGGACAGTGGGGGCTTGTTGAAACCAAACTCTGCCACCAGAGTTAGATCATGAAAAGGCGATGCATCCTACACCTCCTGATCTGAATGCACCACCACCAGGAAACCCCTGCCTTCCTAGCCACCCTGGAACCCACCATGATCATCTAGAAAAAGGAAAACCCGAATCAGTATCATGCATTTCAACTCCAACCGAAGCATTCAGGACTTCCATTCCATTGAGATCATCTTTGAAGGTCTGCCCCTTGAGCTTATCAGGGAGAGCTTCACCCGACGCCCGCCAATAAGGAACATCCGGAGAGGAGCAAACCCCAGCAAAGAACCCAAGTGCAAGTGAAATGAGAGTGAGAGAGCCAGTCATCAGATAACTCGTATTGATAAAATAATATTGACTAGATTTGTGACCTTGTAAATGATTATATATTGGATAATAATGTTATTTATGTAGATGATTATTTCATTTATGGATTTATATAATATATTCAATAGTTTGTGGCTTTATTTGAGGAATACTGATTGAGTTAATTTTTGGAATCATCTATGTTTTCATTGAGGTTTATGGTGGTTTGGGTTATTTTAGGAAATTATTATCATGTTTTTAGAGAATATGTGATCATTGTATTCACGTATTTGGTATGTGACAATATGATCAACTTTATGTTGTATAGGGATTACAATTAAGTTGATTTTGTAAATTTAGTGACATTATTTCTTGATTTTTTGGTTTCAAAATTTTTCATACATGTTTTAGAGGACTATTAATGTTACCTATGTATGGAATAGATTACGTTTAACTATTGGTGTTATTTTGGTGGTTTTGGGGATTAGTGAACTATTTCATAATGTGAAGATCTATCTATATTGGATAAATTTTTATAAACATTTGGGTTTTGGTAAATATTTAGAGACTAAAGGAATGGATTTTCATTCTTTTATAGACCTTATGGTCTATTAAAATTGAATTTTAGTGTCTTACACAAGAAAAAAAAAACATCTTTAATATTCATTTTATATAGTAATAGATGAGGTAGAAGTGAAAATTGATCAAATAAAATTCAAAGGATAATATTAACCTATTGAACATGAAATAAATCAAGTAATTATATTTTATATATCTAACTTTTTAGTAAAATATTTCCTCAACTCTAGTAAAAAGTACACAGAAAATAAAAATGTTTTCCTTTTACAGTTATTTTGCAGAAAATGATGTTCATTTTCACCCCTCACTAATTTATGGTTTTATGGTCATTAAATTTCTCAAGAACATGATATATATCACTAAATATTATTCTTTGGAAATTAAATTTATCCTCTATAATAATATTTTCACTTTCTCTTAATGTTATTTTTATCTGGAACTAGATTATGGGTAATTTCAGGTAACCTTTATATTTACCACTTTTTATTTTCAAAATAAGTTTCATTATCTATATATATGATGTTGGTTTTCGAAATATGTGTTTTCAAATATTGAAAATTTCATTAAAAAGATAAATATTTATAGGATTAAATTTATTTTTTGGAGGGGGTATGGATAATGTGACACCTAAAAATTTTATAATATAAATATTTTTTCATTAAATAAAGAATATGTGATTCATAACATGATTTAAGAAAAACACTAAATTTAAAATGAAATGCGATATATTAGAGCCTAAAATTTAAATAGGTTGGTATGAATGTTAATAAACACATTTGAAAAAAATATACATAAAGTTTCAAATGATGTAAATTTATTAATTATTGTATAATAAATAAGTGTTCAATTTTCAATAAACTAATTTTTTCCTTTTAAAATATGTTCTATTCTAAAATAGTTTTACTTTAATTTTTAACATCACAATTATAATTAAATTATTCATTTTTTTGAAATTTTATTTGATAAAATTAATATAAATTTTGAAATATTAGTTCCAATATTATCTTAGGGGTAATTTATAGGTGTTTTCGAAAAATCTTTTTTAGTAAATTGTGAAAAATACAATTCT
The DNA here is from genome assembly GCA_963277665.1 of Viscum album. Lineage (NCBI taxonomy): Eukaryota > Viridiplantae > Streptophyta > Magnoliopsida > Santalales > Viscaceae > Viscum > Viscum album. The sequence continues at coordinate 2,006,541,546 of OY728148.1, read as the reverse complement.
TTTAAACTATATTTTTTTTCTAGTAGAAGATCTATTATGTTTAAAGATTATATTGAAGCAACATAAATATAATTTAGTTATAAATAATATAATTAATTACATAGTAATCACTATTATATTTTATTATGGTATAAAGTCCTTTTTTGGATTTAAAAATCCTTTTCCAGAAAACTGTTTGTATGCATGGAATGTGTTTTTATCTAGATAAATTAAATTAATATATTTTTTAATTAATTTAAAAATATGTAAATATTATATATTAAATAAAATGTTTTAACATTCATTTGGTGGTTTTTTCAAGATAATAAATATATGTAAATTAAATTTTATGTTCAAAAATGAACTTTTCTAAAATGTGGTTTCGCTTCGTTTTGTGTGTTTATTTAAAATTAAATTCTATCACTTATAGAAATTGAATCCAACAAAATGGAACCAATATTTTGAATGATAATAATTAATATAATTTAATTGTATTAAATTAATTTATGGACATATTTAATACTAAAATAATGAAATGTTGCGATCATGGTTAAGGATAAAATGAGTTTACGACGGGCTTAACCAAGAGATAATGGTTGGAATTAAATCCAATCATATATAATTATTATTGGTTGAAAATATTTAAACATTATCCAATATTAATATATAATTTATCTCCATTTGGATTAAATTTACCATGAAATAATATTTTTGAAATCTTTTATGAAATTCCATATGGGTCCATGCCCTTAATTATAAAAGGGAACATATTATCCCCCATTATTCACATAATTTAATACCTCAATCTCAGAAAATATATTCTAAATATATTTCCCTGATTTATTCCCATAATCCTATATCTTCTAGTATTATACTAAGACCAATCATTCAAGGATTGAGTAGTAAACCAAATGAGGTCTCTCAAAGAAGTGGTATAAATCATAACCGAGCTATTTCGATTTTATTTATTATTCCAAATTATCTAAACATGTTTTATAAATAATAACATGATTAATATAGTATCATAAATATAGCTATATGTTATTATAATGATATAACAACCATTTCCATTATCTTATCCATCAAAATGAAAATGAAAGTATTGCTCGTGTGTACATGTGGACTAGAACCTCCATACGGCGATATGATTCATTTTATATCACCGTACTTAATAGTTGGTTATCATAATTTGTTTAATGTCTATATATTATTATTTTTAAATAATTAGTCATTTACAATTATAATATCTCACTTACCTTCATACTTTTCCATCAGTTGGAAAATCATAACATCGCTCATACGTACGTGTAAACTACCACCTCCATGAAGAAATGCGATTTTATTTTCACATCTAATTTTCATGGATGGTAATAATGACATATTTAATGAATATATATTATATTTATGATTGGATAATTATTCTAAAATGTTTAATTATAATTTACATTTCTTTTTCTACATCTATTAAAATCCAGAAACATTACTCATGTGTATGTGTGAAATACCCTCTCCATGTTGTGATGTAATTCATTTTTCATCACTAATTTATATAAATAGTTATAAAGAGGTGTATAATTAATTTATATGATATATATATCATGATTAAAATTATATATATTATTTATCCATTATCTAATTGTGAGGAACATGACTTTGGAATTGAAACTGTAATGAAAAACAATGTAGTTATCATTCAAAAATGTGGATTTTAATTAAAAAATTTATTAATAAAAACGAGTTGAAATACTATAAGTGGATCATATAAGAAATTTTAATAGCTTAAATGGTTCTTTTATATAAATATTATAGATATAAATTTACTTTTTACGGTTTTAGATCACTTTTGAGTCATGTCATACATAGGGTAAGGGCTCTTCTTCTCAATTTTAATTAATTGAGACAGATTTGATGTTATGAACCTATTTATTTTTATGAGGTGTATATACTGATCATTTAAAATTTTATGTAACATATAATTTTTAATCCATGGTATTGAATGTTACAATTAAAATTATTACATCCAAGGGGATTTCTAATGAATGTTGCCAAAGTGTTAAGGGTTTACTATCTCAAATTGTCTTCTTTGGGACATTTGTTATGTTCTACATCTATATTATTTTATTTGGTTTATATAATAATACCTTTATATTTTATATCATGGTTATCCTTAAATTCATATTATTTAAATTTTCAAATTATTTTATTCCTTTTATGTTAACTACTACTCAAAAGTTTCCAAATAAGCAAGGGTTTTATGTTACCATCTAACTTTTTACTAGGATTTCTTATACATAAACTTTTAATGATGAAATTTTATGATAAATATATTTATAATATAATATATTTTATTATAAAATAATATTAAATTATAATACATACTTTCCGTTCATTTTACATTCTTTAATTATTCAATTGACTAAAATAATGGTTTTTAGGAAAACCAACATTATTCATCTCTTCAGACGAGAATATTTTTTTCCCATATCAGTGTTTTATAAAATTACTTTTTTAATACAATTAAAAATACCCAAATATTTTTTAAAATAATCTTACCCATTTATTACATCATATAATATTCTTTAAAAGGGCTCCCCTTGTAATTTTCATAATGAGGTACATTAAAAATTTTACTAAAAATGAAAAAGGAATTTTTGTTTTAACAAGCACCAATGGAATGAATTTTCCAACCATAATGACTTATATTAGTTTAAAATCTATTTAATTTCAAAGAAAATATTTTACTTATTATTTTTTATGTTTTTAGATTTAACAATAAAATGTGATTTCAAAATTTAAAGATTGTTTTGGTTAATAAATATTCAATGATGTTTTAAATTTATTTTCATATATAAAAACATCAAATGATATTACTAATGATTTATAGTGGACATGATCCATTAATACAATAATTACTATTTATCTTTATGGTTTATTATTATGATGGTAACATTTTTTAGAATACTATCTATTTTTCATGGGTTATTCTATAATGAAAAAATAAAATTTTAATGAATCATTTATCCATTTCACATGTTAAAATAAGTTAATAAGATTATTGATTTATGATATTTTGGTACCCATGTGTATGGTTTTCAATATGTGATGGGTGGGTCCAAGACTATATATCCCTCCAATGTATTGGGTAATGATGGATATCTCATGAGTTAAAAATGGAAAGAATAGTGATTGAACACTACTTACTAAGCGAAGTTTTCCAATAAGATAGTTCTGGGTGTAAACAATGACTAAATAAATGATGGAATTTAGAGAAAACCTAGTCAAATATGATAGCCCTGGTAGTGATCCTGGACCAAGTAAATGATTTTATATTCTTATATGTTTGTTAAAAACTTATATATTTTTATTATGATATGTTTTCATGCCTCAATATTGATTTGTAATGATTTTACACTCTTATATATTATGTATTTGATTGAAAATATATTATGAAATGATTTACGATTAATGGTAATTGACGGACTGGGTATGATGAATGTATATTGATGTGGCCATTAAAACAAATGTTTTTCCACATGATTTTAACTAATTTTTAATTATTTAGTTTTTTATTCTTGTGCTTTATACTAAATATTTACACTTTTGTATTTTTATAAATAAACTTATCAATTAATAAATTTTTATAATTAATCGTGAATCTTATGCTAGAAATAAGTTAATTTGTGTCTCACTTAAATTTTATGGTCTATTGATTATTTATTAGTTTAATTATTTCTGTATGCTTATCTAATAATTCAACATTTATTAGATTTTAATTAATTTTGTTGTTGCGCTTTAACAATGATGTTTTGGTTTAACATCTCATTTATTTAATATCTTTTGATTAAAAGTAAAATATATAATAATAAATAAATTAAATAAATATAATACATAATATTATATATATATATAACAATAATTATAATAATAAGTATATAAGTTATAAAATAGGTTATTAAAAAAACTAATTATAATTTAAAGAATTTAAATATAAACAATAAAAAATTAATAATTAAGTTAAATATTAATTAATATAAATATATTAACACTTTAATTTTATTTCTAACCAAATAATTATATTAATAAAGTAATTAATATTAATATAACTTAAATAATCTATTTAAGTATAACTTTCTAATTACTTAATTATTAATAATAACTTAATAACTTTATTGAAGATTTTATAATAAATTAATAATAAAAATATGTAATAATAATTATCAATTAATATATTTATTATTTAACTTTAATTACTTTTTAAAAAGTATTATAATAGTAAACTTTAAAAAATAACTATAAAATATTTATTAACATTCTTCCTGTTTTAATTCTTTCATTTTGTTTTTAACATGTGAAATTTCATTCTTGAGACATGAATATGTCAGGTTCACTTAACTAACTCACAAGAATATAGTTACGTGAGAAAAACTAGCTCGACGTGTGTGTCGTAAAAAAACGAACATGTGTACGGTACACAAGTGATGGAATTTATGGAGTCAGTGGACGTGAGCGGTGATGTGCTGTAGATGATGGATGATATTAAAAGCAGAGTAGTAGCGGGAATTAAAGGGGGGATGATCATTCACAAGAAACACACACACTTTTTGAGAGTGAAGACTTCTGGGAGATCGCAGAGCAGTACTGGAGACAAGCTGGAGGCCAAGGAGCCCGAGTGCAGAGTAGTTTTAAGGGAGTTCTTCTTCCCTCATGTTGGAATTATTTTACTCTGTTTTAGTATGTTTTTATTTACAGTACTGATAATGAACAAGTTAATTAGCTAAACCCTTGAGCTCGGGGAATTACTACTTCTACTGGTTACTTTTCTTTCCTTTTACTCTAATACATTAATGTGTTTAGTATCAATCGGTGAGATTGATACTGAGTTCATTCAATTGCTTTTCACCACTAGAACTTAATTTTCAAAACTCCACAATCAAATTGGATAGATTGATCATGGGAACATCTTTCAAAAAAATAATAAATTCACAAATACTTCGGGACTTACGGTGTGTTTATCATGTTGTCATTTTCATTTCAAACTTTTCATATTCGATTTTTTTTGGAATGGCGAACTCTGAAATCGATCAGCCTGTGTGACTTAGCTCCTTGCGAGAGAGGTAAGTCACTCACTTTTTGGTGGTGCATTGCAGTAACTTTTAATTAAATTTGAGTATTTTTAAAACCAGTAGAATGGAGACTTTTCCTTGGGAATTATACTTGATTGTTCATTTATCTACATTTTATTTCTATACTTCTTATTATTTTTAGCATGTTCCTTGTTTCATTACGGTTTAGAACAAAAAACTCAAAAAGTTGTTAGTTTTTATTTTTGACTTATAATAATCAAAAATTAAAAAAAGTAGAAAAATAGAAAATCAACTCCACTCCTTACATCAGTGGGGTCTTTTTGTTAGGTTTTAGAAGAATAGTGGTCAAAATTGCCTTCCCTATGGGTTCGACCCTATTTTCCAAATATATAGTAGTTAGTAGGATTATAGATTTTTAACTTTGACTGACTTCAATGACAATATTTGTCATATATTTTTATCATGGTCTTATACACTTATGTTTATCTTATGCTCATTTATGATCAATGATTGATATCTTATATATTTTACCTTAATGAGCATCTGAGATCTTCCATTATTATGTTTCAATTACATGAGTAATGATTATATATTTTAACTATGACATGTATAATAATGGTTATAGTTGTGAATATCCTAATGGGAAATGATATAGATATATTATTTATATGTTTATTATGTATCCAAGTTTCCAAATACCCTAAAAATTTATTATTCTAACATGGTTTTTATTGATATGTAATTAATATTACACTAATAAGATGTATTTTTATGTATGTAATGTTTGGGTTGCCTTATTGGAAAGACTCAATGATTGGTGATTAAATAATTATAATAAGAACATAATTTTATGCTAAATCCTATATGGCTCATTTAAATTTTTACTCTTAATATATTTATTAAAATATTAACAATAATTTGATCAAGAAATTAATGCGGGGTGGAAAATTTAACTGAATCTACTAATGTGAAAACGAACCTCAATTCTAATCAAGGGAAGTAGTTTCTAATTAAGTTTACTTTGGATGCTAATCCTCAATATGGGGATCATCTTCATTGCATGAAACACAAACGCATAATTTTTTATGTATATATATAACATATAATAAACAATCATAATATTGGATTACATTCAAATTTAAAAAGAACTTAGGGAATCCCTAATTGATGTTCTTTCAAGTACTAAATAATTTAAAGTCGAAGTCACTATAGGTGTGATATACTACATAGATACATGTTCAATTGAGTTTCATACGAACATTTATTTTATTGAAAAAATAGGTAAATAACATTATAGGGGAAAATAAGGCCTTTTAACATATTTTAGAATCTCAAAGATATCTATATTTGTTGACCTGTGGTTGATAATGATTCCAAAATCAACCTCATTTCAATCCAAAACTTTTGATGTCTGTTCCATAGTTAATTTGATTGGTCTCCCTATAACCTAAAAATTCAAGGGTATGATAATATTGAGTAATGACTAGTTAAAATAATTTTAATGAAATCATATTTTAATGATATCTTTTCATATTATGAGTTCATATTGGATTACCTTGACATGTATTTCAATGTTTTTATAGAAGGAACTAGCTCTGTATACACATAGTAGTGACATTTTCATACCATTAGTGCTTAAAAAATCTTATTGATGAGAAATTTGTGGTATTGTATAGTGATAACTCTCCTTTTGAGTCCTATGAAATCCATTACATTGGTTTTATGTACTAAAAAAGCGACAGTAAAAAATCATGATAAATAATTACACACATATTACTACCTATAATGACCTTGAAATCACCCCCATCAACACATAGAGAAATATTGACAAATATTTCAGGTTTCCCAACAATATTTTTGAGGAGAAACTCTAGATATGGGAGGATTTTTGTAATAAATGAAATGGATATTGTGATGTATTTTTTATCCTATAAACGATATTCAGACATACTTATTGAATAAATATCATCGATGGAGGAAGGGATTCACATATATAATTTATGGACAGGTTTCTCCCCTGAGTGTTTTGATCACAAATAGGGTTTACAGATATTCATTAAACACATACAAAGATCTTTTATTGGATATATATTAACCCTATAAGATAAAACTGGGGTTGGGGCACTGTTTCATACATTTATATAGATTCAGTTACATTAGATAAACCCAAACATTCTATTAAATTATATGATCCATTAGAAATAATTATTCCCCTATTTAATTACATGGATGTTAACATTCTATTATTAAATTTATCTTTATAATTGATCAAAAAGAAGATGAAGAAATCAAGGATTCTACCATACCATTATTTGAAGGTATCTTTACACCATTGATGAACTCAGATAAGAATATTTTTTTTCGTTTATGATGATCCATAGAATACATTGATCAGTTCCTCCATAAATACTAATGAACAAGTGAAATAAATCCCTTTATTGATGTAGCAATGAGATGTATTCAAAAAATTATAAAGAAAATCTCTATTCGGATCCATTAGTAAATATTCATCACTTGGGTCTGCCAGAAAAATACACGGACTATAAGAAGGTGGTAAGAAGGATTCTTTTAACCCATGATACCAAAGTTAAAGTTGTGTTAAATAATATGATAAAATATAACTCCTTTATGGATTTTCAATACCAAAATTTGCGCGTCAAAATTTTCCCCATAAATAAAAATAATAGGAAATAGTGTGTTTATATTAACTTTATGAATATCAACCACTACTAACTAAAAGTTCATTTCCAAGTATCAATTATGATACTACTGATTGATTCATTGACTAGATTCTATTCACATTCATTTATGGATGGGTATTCTAATTTTAGAAAAAACTAAATATTTTCCCAAACAATGGTGAGGAATTTTCTTCATCAGAATATTCCATAATTTTATAGATTTTACCCATAATATAATACTATTACAACACGTTTCTCTCACAGGATCAAGAAAACAATGAACAGATCGATTCAAGGGTAGAAAATTTCATCCATTTGGTTGTCCCAAATTTCTATAAGGTCCCATATATAGGAGGATTTGATGGATTCCTCCTCAAGTGAATTGAAGTAGGATAAACCCTCACTATTATTTAAAAGGTCATGAAGGTTCCAAAAGAAACACTACATGATTTGAAAACCTATATTTTATTTCATTTAAAATCAAATATGTTTGATATCTTTGGATACACACAACACCAATCCAAAATAAACCATAAGACATTATATAAAAATTAAAATATTTCCATATAATCGGGGGTAAAAATACAGGTATAAAAATTATGAAATATATTTTGGAATAAAAATAAAGGCTCATTATCAATACAAAGGCATTGATAAAATTCAATTAGTGTAGCTAAATAACTAATATGAATGATTTATTATTTAAAATTAACTGTCCAAAAAATTAGATATTATAGGCTTTTTTTAAGTATGTAAATGTGGTTTGGAATAAATATATTAATGAAATAGATAATATAGTAACACCAATTTGATTATTAATTGATAAAAAATAGGAAAGATAATAGCTAAGATTTTGAATAGATATTTTTTATGAAATTAATATCCATTATATATTTAGGTTCTTATTTAAAACATAAATTAAAAATGTTAGAATTTGAATTTGAAAAATAAAAAATATATTTGGATTGATCATATCAATATTATACCTATATTAATTTTTTGTATTTAAAAAAAGAGTGATATTAAAATTAATAATGAAAAATATATTTTTTAAATAAAACCTAGATTTTTAGAACTTCATTATGATATAAATATTAAAAGAACTTATGAAACATATTTTTTGGGAGAATATATGTTTAATAAGTATCATTATATACTTTATAAAATTATGTTTAATTTACAAACCTATATTTGTAATTCTAAAACATAAGTAATATTTTTCAAAAAAAAAATTTTTTGATATTATACATTTATTATTTTATTATTATTTTTATCTCTTTTAGAAAGTTAAAATAATGTAGAAGATTTAAAATTCTTAAATATATGTTTCATATTATGTAATAAGTATAATTTTATTTTTTATCATAATGGATAATTTACTTATATAAATACGAGTAATCACTGTAAAAGCCAAAAAGGGTGAAAGGGATAACCTATGGGGTATAAGGAATAACATATTATAAAAAAGCATCAAATTGATTTTATATTGTTTAAATAAAAAAATATATTTCAACTCCATTATTTTTCAATTTGGACTCTTCTTGGCATGAGAAACATATTCTCTATTTATATTAATATTAAATAATTTCAAATATTCCATTCTCACAAATTATAAAGGGGGCCTCTCACCACCCCTTAAAAATACTCCCAAATTTTGGTTTACACTTGAAGATAATCCATAATTAATTGCCCTATAATCCTATTTTACTTTTATAAGATCATGGGGGAAGAGTTCATCATATGTCCTCCCTTTCCAAGGAATCCTCTAAAGGAAGCTCAATGTTTTCAATGTAAGTAATAACTTTTCCCTAACATTTTCACTTTTATATTATTAGATTTCAAATAGATTTTTCTCAATCTTATATGATGAATTAAATATTTATAGTGTATTTATTGTTATTTTTTAAAAAATTCATTAACCGCCTTTCCCTTTTTCCTGTAAGAGAAATAAAAACGCTATTTGTTCCTTTCTTTTTCATACTACCGCCACCACGAAGTAGTATATATCAGTTTTATCAAGTCTCTTTTGTATTTATTAAAATATAATAATATATTATAAAAATAAATAAAAATATATAAATAATACTTTTATGCTTCTATAATAGTGATATTATTCTTAATGAAACTACGGTCATAACCATACTCATCCACAACATATGACATGTTCATGTTTAGGTCGATCTAACCACTTAAATAGACAATAGTATAAAATAGTATCATGTATGAATATGATAAAATAGTAAATAATAATATAATTAATAAATAGGTAATAAATTGTTTTATTTTTCTTTTAGAAATGTTGTTTTAATATTAAATGCATTAATTAAGATACAAATGTCTATTGGATAAAAATCACTAAAACATGCTTGTCACATATATAATCTATAAAGAGAATTTTCCAAAACTACCATATAATAAAAATAAAAAAATTATAAATAATTATTAATAATGAATTATTTTACCTTTTATGATCTATTAATGATGAAATTTACACAATAGTGAAGAAGAATACTGCTATTATTTATCTAGTTCAAAACAATCACGACTCACACTCAAAATCCAAAAGAGATTATAATTAACTAATATAAATATAGAGGATAATTATAAATAGAGAATATAAAATTTTATAGTATTGAATAATATTCTAAAATAGGTGATTAATATATTATTTTTTTATAAATTTTATTAAAGCGCTTTAATGGATGTCTGGAATTAATGTTAGGGTTTCTTTCTAATTTTCAAATCCATGAGACATATTTTATATTGAAGACCACCATTTATTTTATATGTAATATTCACTTACCAATTGAATTAAATTATAATTTATATATTTATTTTCATGATATTTTAATTTTAATATCATGGTATCCATCTTAATTTATTTGATTATTGTGTTACAATTATTGTAGGTTTTTTTGAATATGAATTTTTCTTCATTGAGATATGATTCATATTAACCACTTGTTTACTTTTTGAAGGGTATATATAGTACATAGATTTATTTATATAATAATTTTCATAAATTATATTGGGTTTAAAAATATATATCATATTTTATCTTTCATGGGATTTTTATTTAAATGATACCAAATTCGTATGGGTTTATTTTTCTCTACATGATATTTTTGTTATTATGCAACATCATTTATTTTTTATGGTGTGCCCCCTATGCTATTGACTTCATTTCTAATGAATAGCATTCATTTCATGATATTTAATTTCTATTATTGGAAACCCTCTTCAGATCTATTTATTCATAGATTACGATTAATGTATTGGGTTCTTTTTCTCAACATTTACTGTGTGATATATATTTATTATTTCACAAAAAAGTTATTTTATGGGGTAATTAACACCACATATACCTATATTAATACATATTAAATGTTATTTATTTGTATATATGTGTTAATATCACAATAGAGCCATTGTATTCATTTCATAAAATTGTTACCAATGTTGTAATGGTTTTTGTTCAACAAGATTTTATTTCATTTGGTTACAAAAAATATTATTTGGTGATACACAGTTAATTTTATTTAATTTCACCATTTCCATATTTGAAATTGAATTTCCATTTTCCATTTATCAAAAATTTTGAGTTATCTATATACCATTACTTCATATGATGTTTGTTTGTGGTGTGATTATAAAAAAATAATTTCCATTTTTTAGTAAATAAAATTATTGAATTATCCTTTTACCCATTACTCTATATAGTGTTTGTTCAATAGATTTTTACATAGAATGCAATAATATTTATTTATTGGGGAAATTGTAAACTTAAATATAATACCATTAGTCTGTATAATTTAATGTTTGTAGATTAATATATAGAAATCTATTCCATTTATTGATCGGGGAAATTATTTACTTAACATTATAACCCTTAATCTATGGTATATAATTATAAGGGATGCTCACATAGAATTATATTAAATTTATTGATTCAAAAATTATTAAAATAACATTATAACCATTAATATATATCCTGTTATATTGAGGTATTAATTCATATAAATATAATTCATTTTTTTTATGGGGAATATTATCAATTCATATACTAGTTATTTCAATAGAGATGTTTATTTATTACTAAAGAATGATTGTAATGTATTTATATATTATTTATTCCTTTATACAGTGAATTAATTGGACTTAATTTTTAATGGGTGTGACACTTAATAGCCCATAAATGAATCAATAGATCTCAGAAGAAAAACTGGCTTGGGTATTTTGGTGTTGGCATTCCTAGAACAAAATATTTCCTAGACACATTCCATGAAGGTAGTATCAAGATATCTAAGACCATGATTCCTTGGTTTAAGGAATATAATTATCTCTCTAGTATTACACATCTCATCAATAAAGAACTAGTTTTTTTATCAGAGTAAACTATTTATTTCTATTGTTATTCATGAATATATTATGCTTTCAGTTTCATTGTATTGTGAAATTATTTAATGTTATCTATTCATACCATATTATTTATTCTTATGATATGATCACTTATGATCTTTGATGGTTATCATTTATCTATATTCTTACTAAGAGGTTGATCTCACCCATTGAAAAGTTTTTATTTACCCCAGTTATGTAAAAATTTATTACACATGATATGACTTAAAGAATATATTATATAGGGAATTTATCAGTCACATTGAAGATCTATTTTGTATTGTGTTGTTTTTTAAATAGTGGAAAAAATTTCCATTATTTGAGAAAGGCATTATTTTTTTAATCTGATGATGTGTTTTAATTATCTAAATATCTAAACATAAAATCTTCTTTGAATGTAAGTGACTCAATAATTGTTAATGACATTATAAATATGGATGTTTTAGTTTTTGTTTTGTAGGATAATATCAAAAACTGGTATGTAAAGAATATGTTTATAGGTTCTATAATCAAGAGAGAAGGTAAAGGTTTATATCATTTGTATCAGAGTAGATTTTTGATAAACATATAGTTTAAGATATTATTTGAGGATAACTTAAATGCTGATAAGTTATGGTTGATTATTATTTTAATAGTATAGATTACCCTCTTGATTAATTAATGTAATATTGAATATTTTAGGATTATTATTTATTAGAATAATATAAAATCATTGAAAACCATGGAGATAATTCTATGTGATATGCTTTGTTATACAATAATGTCTTGATGATTGGGTAGAGTAGATATTGTATAGATTACATCACTATCTAGATGCTGGAAGGTGTATGTTGCAAAAATTCATTTATGTGCAGTCACCCTAACAAAATATGGTTGGATATTAATCTAATGTTAAATATAGTATACAAATAGCAAGACTAAGACTACACACCATTCTAGACACTTCCATGGGACATGGTTTGGCTGATCATATTCTCATTATGAACCATTATGTGGGAGATGAATTTTTCTAGGTTAGATAACCTAATTGGAAATTAACCATGTATAACTTAGATAGAAAAATAGATATTTATAATTTGAACTATACATTTATTGATATAATATTTCTTGGATAATGTTTATTATATATTGTTTGGGCATATATTTCAAAGGTTTTTGGGTGTTAAATATTTTAAGAAATTTTATAGTAATTTGAGTAATCTATTTTTGGGATCTTGTAAGATAAATAAGAGAAACAAACTCAAAGTAATCTATGTTGTAAAAATAATGATTTTTTTTAATATAAGATAGATATTGGTTGAATAAAGGCTGATTCATGTTGAACTAGATGAAATATATGATAACATGATAGTATTACAAATTGAGGAATCGTGGGGTTAATATCCTTATTTTCATTTTGGATTATTATCTTATTATTTTAGTCACTCGTGTTAATTTTTTTGGTTTTAGTAATGTTCCAAGCCTAGAGGAACCAAGTTAACAAAGTAATCCATGTAAAATATAGGTATTATCCCAATGAGAGTCCTAATAGGATAAGAGCTGGAGTGGTAAATCATGTTTTTATATCAAACCAACTATAAGGAATTACGATTAACAATGTGAAATTAGTTGAATCACCAAATACACCATGATTTATAATTAGTTTTGGAATTACGAAAATAAATACCTCTATTTGAAGTTTAATTATGAAAATATTCTTTAATGACCAAAAACACCAAGGGAACATGACAGATCCATTATAATTAGAACTATTGAGGTGGTAAGTGATAATTAAGAAGCACAAGGTACACTTATTCTCCAATTCATATTTATAATTTTTTGTTTTTATAACCTAAAAAACTAGATATTTAATTAAAAAAATACATGGTGGTATGAATATTAAAGAAAATATGAATCGTCATCACAGTTTTTCAAATGTTACTTCTTAAAAATCAATATATTATTCTCTTAATTCAATTTGGTATTTGGAACAGATTTACTATATTTAAAAAAGTATTATATAAATTTTCATTTTGGGAAATCACACTACATGTCCTAAAATAACCCATAATAATATATTGATGTAGAAAATGAACTTCCATTTTAAATTACTTTTATCATAAATATATTGATACTTAATAATGAGTTTCATAGTGCCTAAATGGTATGGTTGATATCTTAGTAGGAATTAAATATTCAATATTATCTACCTTGTGGATAAACTAAACTATTTTCGTTAGAGAGAAAGAACTAAAAATTTCAAGGACACAATTTATTTATTGGATGGGGAAAATTTAATGCCCCAAAATTAAAAATTATATATACTTTTCATTTAAAACCTAATATGTTCAATAAATTATGAATCACACAACAGCAAAACAAAATGAACAATGAGACATTATATTATAGTTAAAATATATCCCTAGAATTTGGGTGTATAAAAATATTTATCCAAATTTTGAAATATATATATAAATAAAAATATAAGGTAACTATTAATACATTGGAATTGATAAAAAGAAATTAGTGTAGCTAAATTAATAATAGTACTGATATATTCTTAAAAATGAAACTTTTATAAAAAATTATTTTTACTTGATTTATTTCATGAAAATAGATATGTTATGAATAATATATATTGTTGATATTAATATTATATTCACACTAATTTTATTATTAATTTATATAATATAAGAATAATGAAATTTAATATTTTTAAAAGTTATTTTTTCTATGAAAAAAATATTCATCATATATTTGTGGTTTTATTTAGAAGCTAAATTCTCAATTTTTTAAATATAATTTAAAAAAAATGAATTTATTTTGGACATAAAATAAAAATAATATATTAATATTAATTTTTTATCTTTTTTAAAACATTTATTTGAAGATTAGTAGTAAATAAATTCTATTTTTATAAAAACCACAACTTGTATGACATCACAAGGATATAAAAATAACCCAAAAGTTATTAAAAAACTTTTATGATAAAAAATATTTTTTATAAGTAACTTTAAATAATTTTCATATTATTTTTACTCACAAACCTATAATTTTAATTTTAGGACTTGTTCAATAATTTGATGAAAAATTGTTTTCAAAATGCTATACTTTTATTATTGTAAAAATAATTTTTCAACCTTTTGAAAGAGAATTTAACAAATTTATTTAAAATTTGGAATATAAAGGTATATATATTATATTTTAAGGGACATATTATTATTTTGGAATAAAATAAAATTTACATAGTAAAAAACAAGTTTATGTGGTAAAATCCCAAAAGTGTAAAAGGGACAACCTAAGGGATAAGGGGCCTAATATGTTAAAAACATGTTTCTAATTGATTCATTGATGTTTTTGTCAAAACAAATTATATTAACTATAATATTTTAAATTTTGGAATCTTATTTATTGAATAAACATGTGCTCACTTTATATAATGATGAAATAATCACTAAAAAGTCATTTTTACCGCTAATAAAAGGTGCATCTCACCACCCCCTCTTGTCCACTACCAAATTTATGTTTCCTTCTAAATTTTTTCACAATTTTATTCACCTATAATGCTATTTTACCTACATAACTTTTGGATATAATATCATGTCCTATGTAATCCCATTCCAATGAATCATCTAATAGAAAGATCAATGTTATCTATATAAGTAATAACCTTTCAATAATGTTATTTATTTTATATCATTACCTTTAAAATGTTCTTTCCTAATCATATATTTTAAGTTACTTATTATAAATATAATTAAATTTTTTATTTTGTGTTAATGTCCCCACAGTGTGTTCATTTATTTTTTTTGGGAGGGTGGCCTAAAAGATAGATAGGTGTGTGGGCACCTATTGTCCGACCCTCCCCACACATTTTTATGAGGGATGGAGTGGTGATCTTCCAGGTTGTTTTTTCCAATGTGACGTAGCTTCTTGGAAGGGGGGTGGGGGTAGCACATCCTCATCTACTGATTACTCTATTTAATTACTTATAGGGGAGTGGCAATGAGACTTTTTCTAATGCTTGTCTTGGTTTTTTCTTCGTGTTGATCATTTAGTACCATGTTAGGACATTAGAGTAATATTTATTTAAGTAATTTGTTCCATTGTGTCCTGTATGGGTTCCCTACTAACCCTGTTCATAAATTAGTTTTCTTATTTAATATTAAATATATTGGGATTCAACCTCATCCTATGTAAAAAACAAGTGAATGTTAATTTACCCCATTGACCATTTTCCATTATGAAAAATGAAATTTACATTTGGGTACTTATGGGGCCACCCCCACCACAAAGTAACATATCTAATTTTTCATATATTTTCATTCTTATATATTAAACTATCTTCAAATATAATTTCCCACTTTAAAAATATCCAAATAAAATCATTATTTTTATTTAATAAATATATGATTCCAAAAGGGTCCACTTTAATTACCATACTCATCCAATAGTAACGATATGTTCATGTTTGGTTCATTCTAACCACCCACTTGAATGATGATATGAAATAATATCTAGGATGGCTATGATAATATAATTACTGATATATAATAATTTCAATAATTAAATAATCATTTGATTTTTGTTCTGGAATTTTAATGTTAATTTTAAACTCATTAATTAACTTAAGAACATATGTTCATTAAAAATCACTAAAACCTGATCACCATGGATATCATTATTAAGAATCATAACCAAACTGTCCATAGAATGAAATTATTATATTAAAAATGATTATAAAGCATAAAATACAATACCTTTTATGATATGGGAAGGATGAACTTTAGAGAATATTGAATAACATCATTGTTATTATGAAACTAGTTCAAAATGATCAATATTACTCGCACCTAATATTGAAATTAGATAATAAATAACTAATATATATGTAAAAGATAATTATAAATTAACATCACTATAGGTTCTAAATATGAACAGGGTTTTTAAATAGTTGAATAAGAGATATATTGTTTTATAATAGATTCAAATGAGTTCTTTAATTTTAGGAAATAAAGAAAGGGTTTCATTATCTCGTCTTCAAATCCATGAAACATATTTGATATTCCCCACCATAATTACATTTTTTTGGGTAGTAACTACCTCATTCCATAATTTATAAAAATATATATTTTATTTCATGATATTTTAATTTCCATTTTATGGTATCCCTCTTATGTTATTTACATTCTTATATTACTATTACCGTAAGGGTTTTTGTATTTGAATTTTTCTTCATTGAGAAATAATTAATGACCACCATTTTTTTCTTTTTATTGTCCATATATTGGAAATAGTTTAATTTTTATAATAATTTTAGCAAATAAAATGGATTTACAAATTAACCTCTTATTTTATCTTGCATGGGATTTTTATTCCAAGGATACCAATTTTGTAAGCATTTATTTTCATCTATTAGTTATGTTTGATGTTATACTCCATAATTTATTTTATATGATGTATTTATTTCCATATTTCAATGAAATGTAATTAATGTATTTTATTTTTTTTATTTTTTATTGTCTATTTACTATTAACCCTCTAATGGTCTATTGATTCTTATATTAATATTATCGTAAGGGATTCTTTTTCTAAACTTTCATTCTATGAGATAAATTTATTCTTATATAGAAAATTTTATTTTATGGTGTACCTACTACCACACTTACTTATCTTATCATTATTAAAGAATATATTTTTATTTAAATTTTTATTTCATAATCCATCCCTCATATTATTTTGACAAAAAAGTTACCAAATCTGTAATGGTTTTTGGTCTTGAAAATTTTATATCAATGGTTAAAAAACCATATTCTTTGTTGTTACTCATTTAAGGTTCCTTTATTCAATAATTTATATATCCTAAATTTTTTTTCTGTTTTCATTTAGGTAAATTTTTCACTTAACCAAATACCAATACTCCATATGGTGTTAGTTTTAGGGATGGTGACATACAAAGAAACTCCATTTATTGTTTAGGAAATTATTTACTTAACTGAATAACCATTACTCAATATAGTGTTAATTTGAGGTAAAATTAGACAAAAATAAATTGAATTTATTGATTTGGAAAATTTGTGACACATAAATACTCTCATTACTCTATAATATAATATTTTTTGGGATTCTTACATAGAAACCTATTCCATTTATTGATTATAGAAATTATTGACTTAATTGTATAAACATTACTATATACAATGTTATTTTTGTAGATTTATGGATATAGATATAATCCATTTATTTATTGGGAAAATTATTAACATAGTCGGAGATGTTGTTTCCGATACTTTTGTCGCGGAGCGTGCATCCGTCACGTAGAGGACGCCCAGCTGTTGCCCCGGATTCCCGCTTTCCAAAGGCGGGCGACATTCACTCCTTATTTAGGGAAGTCTTCTCCTTGATCGAAATGGGATGATGGGATGTTAGTTCTTCCTTCCATGGATTCCTCCTCAGAGCTCGTCACCGAGTCTGGGTCTCCCTCATATATTTAAAACATTGTTCGTGAAACTCTTCCTAGCGCCATATCTTCATGGACACCAGTTAATTACATTGTTCCTGTCAGGACATTCCAAGGGGTTAGGTTAGGGAAATAACCTTCAGTTAGGGGAGGAGTCACATTGGGCATCACATTCATGTCTTGACACTGGGGGATTGGTGTGTCTGTCTTTTGTCCCTTATTATAGGGCTAATCGAGGGCACAGAAGCCCGAGGCATACCACATCGAATGTGGGGAATCTCATGCCATGGACATGTATCTGAGGTTTTCCTCAGCTTCCCATGTTTAGCACAGGGTATGTCGCAGGTTTAATATCCAGCAGAGACAGATCAGACTGATCGAACACAGATTCGAGTGGATCAGATGGAAGGCCCCTTAGAAGGAACACTGATATTGGGGCCAATATGTGGGTGGATTTCCTAATGTTGTTAAACGTAATATAGAATGAGTTGTCATGATTCTAACAAGATATAGTGGACCATGTGGGGATAAGGATGGGTGATTGAAGGTTCTGTGAATTGTATAGTGAATGGGATGGAACCGTTATGTGGTGAAAATTGTTTTGGGCATTATCCTTGAAGAGACTTCCTACGTATCCCCATTGTAGGGAATTAAAGTCCGCGTAGTTCTATGGAATTATGGGACACTTGAGGAGGCAACCCATGAGAATGGATGCATGGATGGGACCCAGAAGAAGTGGAACCTCTAGGTTGGGGCATGAACCTCTTGAGACACATTGGCTCAAGGGAGTGGTCAGGATGAGACGAGAGTGATCGGATCGAACCTCATAGAGGCTTCCTATATATCCCCGTGGAAGGGAATCAAAGTCCACATAGTTCAGGATGATATGGATAATATTTATCGTCATTCAGGGTGGGGGGAAACGTAATGTGAAGGTAGTCGGAATGACTGGGTGGTGGGATTGAACATCATGGAGGCTTCCTAAGTACCATGCCTTGACATGGATCAAAGCCCTCGTAGTTCGGGATGGGTTGGGGCTTACACTCTATGGTGGCCCAAGGTGTTGGTGGCAGGGCTTGAACCTCATGAAGGCTTCCTATGTACCATGCCTTAACATAGATCAAAGTCCTCGTAGTTCAGGATGGGTTGGGGATTACACTCTGAGGTGGACCAATGTGTTGGTGGTTGGGATTGAACCTCGTGGAAGCTTCATACGTACCATGCCTTGAAATGTATCAATGTCTTTGTAGTTCGGGATGGGTTGGGGCTTACACTCTGAGGTGGCCCAAGGTGTTAGTTGTTGGTCTTGAACCTCGTGGAGGCTTCCTGCATAACATGACTTGACATGGATCAAATTCCTCGTGGTTCGGGATGGGTTAGGGCTTACACTCTAAGGTGGCCCAAGGTGTTGGTGGTTGGGCTTGAACCTCATGGAGGCTTCCCACGTACCTTGCCTTAACATGGATCAATGTCCTCAAAGTTCTGGATGGGTTTGGGGTTACACTCTGAGGTGGCCCAAGGTGTTGGTGGTTGGGCTTGAACCTCTTGGAGGTTTCTTACGTACCATGCCTTAACATAGATCAAAGTCCTTATATTTCGGGATGGGTAGGGGCATACACTCTGAGGCGGACCAAGGAGTTAACAGAGGATTATGCGTGGTTAGAAGCCTGAGAAGTTGTGGCTTACTCTAGGATGGAGGCCTGAGGGCGACAATGAGCAGCGAGAGAGGGATTTAGTACCGATGAAAGGAGAAGCATTGTTTCCCACCATGCCCTTCGCTAGCCCCAAGAACCGAAGTTGAAAGGAGGAGCATGGATGTTGCCTCTGGCATGGAAATTTAGGGGCCTATGCCAAAGTGTCTTCCCTTTCCCACGGACAAACACCACTCTAATAAGGAGGATATCACCCCCTGTGAGGGGTGATCCCATCCCCGTGGAAACAAGTGGGCGTAGAGAATGTCCAAGTTAGGGGACATTGTGTGTGAAGCACGGGGCAAGGTCACAGTTTAACGTCATGTGATGAGGACGATGGTGCTTGGAATTTTAACATCCTGCAGCTCAGACGAGGTGGGTGTGCTACGCACCCCTAGGAATTACATAACTGGTACCCTCTACTCCTTATGGAAGGGAAGGCATCGGCAACGCTATTGCGAGGGGGAGTCAGGGAGTGAACCATCGAGGGGTCCACGTTATCATGGCTATGCGAAGAAGCAATAGTAGTTAGCATGCTTATGGGAAGAAGCATAAGGCGAAGCAACGCAAAGGGAGGAATCGTCCAAAGGACTTTGAAGTTACCTCGTATGGGCCTAGAAGGTCGTATGGAAAAACGGTGTATGATGGGGATGCCCGGGGCGTGAGAGGAACCCATGAATGGAATCCATAAGAAGAGCATCAGACACTCACGCAAAGGTATTCCCAAGGAGCGCGAGTGAAGAGTTAACCGAGGTGCACCGAGGTGAGGGGTCCTGGAGAGCTGTGTGAAACCTTTGAGGCTTGCGCATGAAACAAGTAGCCCTGCGCGACAAGCACCAGGCTGGCGCAAAATCAGTGAGGATTGCGGGTAAATGGTGCCTAGTTTTTGCACCCAAATAGAAAGTATTACGTCCAAGGAGTATGAATTGCGTGCAATTGGGAGAGGCTGCTCTCAATGATCAGGGTGCGCACAATTGAATGGGATTGTTCACAATGCCTGGGGTGCACGCAATGGAAGGGGATTGCGTGCGATTGGCTAGCCTTCGTGCAAGTTTAAGGGATTGCACGCAAGGGGAAGACCCTAAAGGGATTGGAATTCAATCTTAAACCAAGGGGGTCTCGCGTGAAGGCGGACCCAAGGAGACTTGGCGTGAAAAAAACTATAACTGAAGGTCATCTTTGCATGCACGGAAGGCGAATTTCGCGCACGAGAGCTGGTTCAGATTCTTCAACCTGGAATTTGAAGGGGACGCCTTCTATTTATAGGCGTTCAGGGGCGCGGAAAACAAGTTGGCACGAAATAATTGCACGTCATAGGCGGCAGTGAAAAATGTCCATCGCATAGGGTGGGGGTGTGAAATATTCCGTTCCCACACTGCAGAACTCTTGCAAATCCCAGAACATTCCATGTGGGGCATAATTTTTTCACACACATTGGAATTTTTTTTGCGTGACTCCTCCGTGCCCCAAGAACTGGGTCCCCAGACCCAAATATGACTTCTCTTTGTTGTTTCAAAACTTTCTTCATCACTTGAGTGTTTTTTCACATCAACAAATGCCCCCCCCTTGGAATTGGATCGGTGAGGGGTTACAATGGTCGGATTTCGAGGGAAATGCTGAAATGTAGAACTCTGCGGGGTCCATGCGCACAAAACACCTGGAGCGGTGCGCAAAACCCAAGGGGGCGAAGAATCCGCTTTTCATGTGGGCGCATAAATTAGACATTCCCTATAAAAAAATGTTGCGGGTCCCATAGCCCGTATGAATTTCCTCACGCGATAAGCTCCGAGCTCTCGTGCGTGAAAATTTCTCCAACCCTATGCGAAAAACCACTCTGGCAGCGTGTAATTCCACCGAGATCAGGAATCATTTCACATGAAAACCAGGGGTTTTTCACACCACATTTTGATTTTTCACGACGCTCGTTGAAATTTCACGCGACCCTCTCATATTACACAATAGCTACTCAAACACTTTGTTGGAAGAAGATGGTCTCAAACTAGGTTGTTGATGGAGAAGCCGCTGCTCACAGGGCTGAAATGGTCGCCAACCCAGAGGTTTATAGTTCCAAAAGGATTGTCTCCAATAACCATTCCATTTTCAATATGATAACTCCCACCCAAAAGGAGTTTTTCATGTCCAACAATCTTCCCCTTTGGGACTTCGGTATCTTGGAGGAGGTCCGTCTGCCGAGTTTTGAGGTGGATACACCATGGTCATGAGTGACCCATGAGGATGATATCTCTCGATACAACATCATCAACAATGGTCATCCTCCTAGAGAAACCAGGCACATGGACATTTACGTCATGAATCCCATGACTATGACCATTGCTGGGGGTGTCCCTGTCGCAGAGAGTTCCCCGGACCTCTACAGGAGCACCTTCCGTCAGAGTGTCACTGACGAGGCTAAAGACTGGATGCATGACTGGGAACTATGTTTCGGAGGTAACTTTACTTGAAAATGGGCATGTGCGTACTGGGTTCGCCATACATGTAACCAATTTGGGGTCGATCAGCGGCATATTGGATTATTCAAGGCGGTGTGGACATAGAAATTTCTCTTCTACCTCCAGCACGAGCTCAGGCCAGATCTGTTCACTCGGTGGTCCCCTGATACCAAAACCTTTCTTCTCCATCATGGGGAAGTCGGTATCAGTCTCTGGGACATTCCCTGCATCTGGGGAATACCTTTGTAGGGCCACCAATACAATGAATTCCTTCTACCAATGAGCACCTAGGGAGACAAATCAAGACCACCCATGCTGATGTGGAACATACTGGAGCTGGCGAAGCAGAGGCTGGGGGTCAAGGACTTCCTAAAGGATATCATAGAAAATGACTGGTTTAGCCTATTCTTAGAGAGGGATCTGGTAGTCAAGATGCCAGGGCGAGGGAGAAGGTGTCCAACCATGGCACAGTGGAGAAAGAGCGGATCATACTTGAGGATCCTGGAGGTGGGGCACTACCAGTCATGGGGATATAGCATAAACGAGATTCAGTACCTAAATGTTCAATACGCTGGATTCCTAGCCACATTCTTGAGCGGGTGGATCTTACCAGTGAGAGACGCAAGGATGTGAGTCTGTCCAGCGACCCTAGTGATGGCTGGCATCATGGCTGCCAACAAAAGATTCAATCTGGGAGTCCCCATGTTGGCTCATCTGTATGCCATTTTAGGACGCATCACAAGAGGGGGTAACCTAGGAGAATCTGTGTTCCCTTCCAGATCTTCTACGGATGGGTTACAACTCATTGTAGTGGATACACCTTCCCGAATGCCATCTGTCCTCTAGTAAATGGATCGCGACCCTCCCTACTGAACATTGTTGGGGTCATGCTGCTGACGCTCAATGATGAGGGAGTAAGGATCAGAAATGGTAACCATGTCAACTTTTCCTTCAATCCATTCCCCACCCCCACTGGACAGATGATAGACAATGGGAAAGTCTCACTAGAGCATAAGGAGTACTTCGAGAGCATTAGAGGCAGGGTGCTTGTCGTCTGAATTGATGGGAAGATCTTCTACAAGTCTTATATGCCATCCATATTCACCAGGAAATTTGGGTGCCTCCAGCGAATGCCGAAAAAAGTATACATAGATGTCCAGGAGGAAAGGAATCCCTTTGTTCTTCATCAACTATGGCTGATGTTCATGACTTATGGCTCTGGCAACGTCATCATCTTTCCTCCCACCAGAGTTGATGATGGCCTCTCAACTGAGTATGCTAAACATTGGGCCATAGCATAACCTATGGGGATTTTGTAGAAGCAAGTTTTGCAACTCAAGGTCGCCAGCGTGGGACCCGGGCAGTGAGAGAGAAGGCAGAGTTCCACTACAGTGGGAAGATCAGAAGCACATCGCTCAACAGGGCCCACACAGTCAGGGACCTCAGCTGCAGGGACGTCTCTTGGCATGGACACACCCTCGTCACCTAGAGTCGGGTCCCACTGAGCATCTATAGAACTTCCCATGAAGGAAATAAGATATCTACTTCAACCTTCTCAAGATGCCATTTTCCCTATGCTATGGTTGTCTTGGATAACCCTGTGGTAGTCGGTAAGTAC
Source organism: Viscum album (assembly GCA_963277665.1). NCBI lineage: Eukaryota > Viridiplantae > Streptophyta > Magnoliopsida > Santalales > Viscaceae > Viscum > Viscum album. Next base: position 2,006,517,206 of record OY728148.1, on the reverse strand, counting down.
TGAAGCCCTCTGGTAGAAGATAGTGCGAGACAAAATCAAACTACCAAAAGTAATGCTTTTTTGGGTTGTCGATAGAGGGAAATTCCATCGATGACATGTGTATCTGACAGCCATGGACATGTACACACGTCAACAGTGTCGGTGTGTGGAGCCACCTTTCTTGGTGAAAGTGATGCTTGGCCAGAAGCATGATCTGGAAATGATGCCAATGGGGGCTGATGATAGAAATTATGAGTAGGAGGGCATTGAGAAAGAAGATGAGGAGGTATATTGATAAGGAAAAGGGGAAGGTGAAGGAGAAGAGGATCCTAAAGGTGAAGGGTCGGAGGGGGCTTCCCACCAAGGGAGTCTCCGAGAGAGCGGTGATATCATCGGCTCTGATATAGATGTGACTGAGCTACTCGAGGTATGCTTCAACCCTTATATATCCTCCTCCCTTATCCACTCTCTTCTACAATCCTTAACCCAACCTCCTTATCTTACTCAGGATCATATTGGTGCTGATCAAGACTCATGAGTTGAAGGAGGGGGTGAAGCGCCAATGGAAGAAGGTGGGGCACCGACGCCCATTATCGAGCCGATGAGCATTGAGAGATCCCCTACAGTGATTGCTCCTATAGAGGCCAGAACAATGGAGGCTGGCACCTTTGGTTCTTGAAATTTCCTTACTTCGATACCGGTAATAACTGTCAGAGGACTCAATTCCTTAGGGTGCTCCTAGTCTATATAGTGATCACAACATTGGAGGCTCGTCGAGCTGCTGAACCTGGGCCATCCGCCAGTGAGTCAATGGAAAATGTACTGCCCTATCCAAGACATGCCTTCAAAACCGAGTCGGCCCTATAAATTTGTGAGCAGAGAGCGGTGGACATCAGTGGCGATATTGTCAGGGTAGGGCCGGAAGTTGACGAAGGCGCCACCATGGTCAAGGCGAGGGAGGAAGGTTGCTCAGATGCAGAAGAGCCTAACCCTTAGGGGGAATATCTAAGGAAGACCCTCCTGCTAGGCTGTTGGCTATTTTTCCTGTCTATCGGCCCATTGATCCTAAGGAAATGGATGATTCGGACTCAGAAGCGGCCAAGGAGAATCAGATGATGCGGCGAAAAGTGTGGAAGTGCATCCGTCCTTTTCTCAGTTAGCATCGAACGGAATGGCTGAAGCAGATGGGATCACTCCACACCTGGTTGCGTTTCCGGTGTGCTAGAAGGTCATATGCTCAATGCCTTCACTTGACGGTCTATGATTACATGGCTGAGAAGATGCGCGAGAGCAGCCAGTGCTCCAACGTCACCCAATTTTGGGAGGATTTGGGGAGTACCTGAGAATTTTTGAAGGCGGAGCAGGAGGTCTGACACCTCGAATAATAGGTGAAAGAAAAGGGGATATTCATCGCAAACTATTCTGATCTTGTAGAGCAGTTGACGGCCCAGCTGGAAGATTCCCAAGAGTAAATAGTGGAAGCGAGTCATCGGATGACTTAACTTCAAACTGAACAGGAGTGGGCATGGCCTAGGGTCAACGAACTGCGTTCCGCGACTGGTAAGGAAGATAGAGTCCTTAGGGGGCAGGAAGAAGTCCTGGAGGCCACCATCCAAAAGGTTGTAGTATTGGAATGATCCATCCATGAAGCCAACCCTTAAGGGCCCTATTTTTGTCAAAACCATAAACTCATGTTTCCTTACTTGTTATTATTTTGAACTGTATGTATGGAAACATTTATTTAGTTATCCTCTTGGTTTAACATGCTCAACCATAATCCCAAAAAAATAGCAATTCATTTCTAAGCTCACTTGGGTTGTACCCGATGTGAGAAAAAAGGGATGCGCGTACTATCACTTTGTTTGATTGTGGGAGTGTCAACCAAGCTTCCGGAATTCGAGATTCAAATCTATATTTCTGAGGAGAAGATGGATTCCTAATAAAAGAAAGAGTACCTCAGATAGATCGATGTATCATCTTCTCAGTGTGCTCTAGCGCATGAGCGAGCAATGCCAGGGGAAGTGGAATCCGTCCGAACATAGGGGAATGAAAAATGTGAATCACGTTACCCTGAATTTAGAACACTGAGGGAGGGGCGAGGAAAAAAAGTACAACTATTGACCATGTTCAAAACATATCTTCCCTATTGCGTTAGCCTATAATGGGGACAACAAATGAGGGTCGACCACTGACCATGTTCGCGACGTAGGACCTAACTAAAAATATTGTTCGTCCGTATTTTGGAACATTGTCCCAGGACAACAGGCGGGCAATAAGCTGAGTACCCATACTATTAGGGGGTCCCTCTAGATGTGAAATAGGATGATGGTCCAAATAAAGGGCATGAAAAGAATGGAAGGTGAAGTGCTAGTTTGTTTGAAGAGAATCCAACACTCTTGAAATTACGCCACCATGGTGCAAGCACATTAGTCGGGCACATTAATCTGATCATGGATCATTCCTAACTTGATATAAGACCTCTCTGGTGAGGGAACTATCACTTCCCAATGTCATTATGGGGCATCCCGAACTTTTTCATGGCAAATGATGCAGTTAAACAACTCCCTGAGGAGTCAATCCAAGGGGCTGACAGTGAGAAGGGATGGGATTTGTGATCCCCAATGATGAACATGAAATGAAATTTCTGGGCGTTCCTGCGTATCCCATAAGGATTTGAATCAAGCCATACAAAGTTCTAGTAAGGGTATTAGTTTAAGGTCTTAGAACTCAGACCATGGATCGATAAGGAATGTGGGGGAAACATGGTAAGGTGATTATAAAACCTGACGTGAATGAGGGAATAACTCCAGATTACCATGTGTTCCTTGGGGAAGTGTTTAGGTCAAGGGACCGAACATGAAAGCTAGGATGGGCCCACGGGGCAGTGCCCATGCGCTCCTACGTATCTCATGAGAATGAGAATTAGGCCATACATAGTTCTGTGGGATGGAACAGTATAGTACCAATGCAAAAGATGAAAGGGGCATGTGGGTCTGGACCTCGCACCAAAAGAAGTCATATTTGATGTATCTTGTTTGTCCTTTAAGGTGAATGGTTTTTTTAAGTGACAAGACCAGGGTAGAGATTCCCGGCTTCGCCACACGAATCAAGTCATATACATGTGTTGAAAAATTGTACGGTGGATGACCAATACCCAATGTGATACCCCCTATGATGAGGTCATCACAATGCAGTGCAATTTTTTCGTCGTGCGGTCGGGACGATATTATCACAGTTTTTTGTCATGTGATACGACCATACAGTACAGTTTAAAGTCTTATGGATTGGACATGAAGGAATTCACACGATGTGATAAATCATACCCGACGTGAATAAGGATGATCTCCACATCACCACTGTGCGCAACTCCAGGAAAGGAACCTTGTGCCAAGAGGCCATTACGGACCATGGGAGCCCTGAAGGATGTTGTATTGCAGTTTTGTCCCCCTGACGTACGGAGGTTCACTAATGGATAGTGCCAAGAGTGTCAAAATTATACCTGGACATGATGGGGTGGAACATAATGTGAATCATGTAACCAACATCAAGGCCTCAAGGGGCCAGCATGGCGACAGAGGATTACTGCTGATCATGATCGCAACACAGCATCCATGTCCTGTTAGCCTGAAATGGGGACAAGTAAATGAGTATCGACCGCTGACCATATTCGCAATGTGGGACTTTTATCAATTTTTTTCCGGAACCATCGGGGATGTTGGCCCATAATGATAGGAGAACCCTTAGGCCTAGTATCCATGCTGTTTTGGGGGTCCCTTCATGTGTGAAAGATAATGGGGGACCAAATTAAGGGGAACATTAAGCTTGACAAGTGAATGGAAACGTTCCCTAGTTGAATCTAACACTCCAGGTCCTAGACCAGAGTACTCTTGGACACATCGGTGAACCATTGCAAAGGGTCAAGGGGCTCAACTTGGGAGCAGCCAATTCGCACAGATGAGTATAGATCAAAGAGTTGGAGAACTCCCAGGAGAAAAAGGGGGCATGGAACGGTTGTCACAAACCCAATGTGAAGGATGGAATAACCTTGTACCACACCTATATTTCCTTCTCATGGAAAGGAATAGGCCAAGGGGCCTAGGCGACCGGGGTGACAGAGAGATCTATAAGAGATGGTGCTAGACCTGAAATCTAAATGTTCAGGATGTCCTACGTATCCCATAAGGATGTAAATCAAGCCAAATGTAGTTCTTGAAGGTGCATTTTAACGTCATGCAGGACTAGCGCGCAGTTTAGGGTCATGCGGGACCATATAGATAAAATTCATACTGGAATGGCATGCAGTTTAGGGTCATGTAGGATCGACAGTTTAAGGTCATGAGGGACCATAATACTCAGGAAAAGTATTTCTTGAGGAACTTGTCATTAGTGGGAGGAGTTATATGCTCACCATCCATGGTCACCAGGGAGTATGCTCCATTGGGATAATCCTTATGAACAATGAAAGGTCATTCCCATTTGGGCTCCAACTTGGGTGGTTTCTTGTAGGGGATCATTGGCGCCCTGAGGACTAGTACCAAGTCATCTTGCAGGAAAGAGAGAAGGCGAACCTTCTTGTTGAAGGCTCGATCCATCCTTCTCTGATTCATTTCTAGATTGTGCAAGGCACGAAGCCTATTCTCGTCAAGTGCTTCCAATTTAGCTAGATAGATTTCAGTTACTCTACCCGGCACCTACTAGTCATAGACTGATGTGCACAATGAGGGTAGTTGAACCACGATATGCAGTATGGCCTCATTTCCATACACCAGGGAGTATGGGTTCACCTGGGTGGAATTACGAGTCATTGTCCGATAGGCCCAGAGGGCGTTGGGGAGCTTGTCCGGCCAACTCTTCTTGTTCTAAACAACCATTTTTTGTAGGATGTTAGAGAGGGTTTTATTGAAGGCCTCGATCTGCCCATTTTCCTATGCGTGATAGCGGGATGTATGGTTAGAGCTGATGTTGTACTAGTCATACAACTTTTTCAACTTGGCTGTTCGGAAGTTGGTGTCATTATCGCTGATGATAGCATGAGGAACCCCGAACCGATAGATAATATTGAAACCCACGAAGTCAATGATAGAACAGGCCTTGAATTACTTGAGCGGAATTGCCTCTGACCACTTGGAAAAGAAATCCTTAGTTGTCAGAATGAATCATCATTGGAGATCTGTTGCCGCTGGGTATGGTCTTATGACATTTAATCCCCAGACTGCAAAGATCCAAGAGTACTTGGTAGTGTGGGGAGGCTCCGGTGGTCGATGCACAAAGATAGCGTGAACTTGTCACCCATGGAACCTCTTGGAGAACTTGATGCAGTTGGGGATCATGGAGAGCCCAAAATACCCTAATCTCTAGATCTGGTGAGATAGTTTTGGCCCAGCCTGATGGACACCACAGGAACCGACGTGAACCTCTTGCATGACCTATGGAATCTCAACCCCCTAAATGCAACAGAGGAGAACACCATCAAACCCACACTTATAGAGAATTGGCTCAAGAATGGCACCCCTATGGAGGGTAAACAATAGAACGCGACATTGGATTCAATCGTGCTACGCCCGGTCTGATGGGAGATTACCATGTTGGAGGTATTCAACCAAAGGTGTCCTCCAATCAGTAACCATTTCGATCATTTCATCTGGATGACCCGGGGGGTCCTGGCCCAGAGGTGCCGATGGTAAGATGGCTTACCTATGGGTCATCATCTCCATCTGGGGTAACAGGAGATATGACTCTCCGATGTGCCACGTGGATAATCAGATCATCCTGTTCGGGCTCTGCAAGTGATGCAGCTAAGCTGGCCAAAGCATCGGCTTGACTGATCTGTAACCGAGGGACATGGGTAACCTCTGGTCGAGAAGGGAGCGGGTCTATTAGCTGGAGGGTGCATTCCTACAATGGTACGAGCTCTGGCTTTTTGAAAACATATCCACCATTGAATTTCTTGATAACTATCTCAGAGTCCCATTTCACATGAAAATGGGGTACATCGATCTTGAGGGCCGGCTCGAGGCCAGTAATGAGGGACTAATATTCTGCCTCTTTTTTAGTGCATCCTTCTAACAATAGGATTGAGTATGGCAGAATGTCTTGCACTGGGGTAATAAATACGATACTCAATCCAACCCTGTTGAGCCTAGGATCATTGAGCCTCCTACCGATGGGGCTCCGGGAGGCTCTGTCGAAGTGCATCTTCCATGTCTAGGGACTCGTCCGTGGAGGTTGGATGGGCAGCTAGAAAGTCTTCCAATGCTTTCCCCTTGATAGCCTTCTAAGGCACGAACCTGATGTCAAACTGCTGAAGGATTACCTCCCACATTGCTAGTCGGCCAATCAACTTGGGACATCTTAGGATGTACTTCAACGGGTCTACTCGAGACACCAGATGTACCTCATGGTGCTACAGGTAATGCCACAATTTCTATATGGAAAACATGAGCGTAAGGAAGCTCCTCTCAATGGGGGAGTATCTGGTCTCCGTATCGAGGAGCATGTGGCTGAGGTCATAGAGTCTGTTCTATGTCCCCTCATTGTTCTTCTGGGTGAGAAGGGCGCCAAGGGATCATTCCAGTGTGGTGACATAGAGGACCAGTGGCTTCTCGGAGACGGGTGGCATCAAGGCCAAAGGCTGGATAAAGTACTGATTGATTTCCTCAAAGGTGGTCTGGCACTCCTCATCCCACTCATAAGCGGTTCCCTTCTTCATAAGCTGAGATAATGGCTTACAATTTCCATCCAAATTCGCAATGAATCAGCGTATGTAGTTCAAGTGGCCTTGGAAACCTCGAAGCTCCCAAATATTACTCAGGGGAGGCATCTGGATGATGGACTTGATCTTCTCTGGGTTGATCTCGATGCCCCAGTACCTAACAAAAAATCCAAAAAACTTCCCAGAGGTGAACTTGAATGCACACTTCGAGGGGTTCATCTTCAGGTGGTGGGACCAGAGGAAGCCAAACGCTTTCTCATGATCCTTGAGTTGGTCCTGGTGCCGGTGATATTTGACCACCAGATTTTCCACATAGCATTCCACCAATGTCCTAAGGATTGGCTTGAATATGTGATGCATGGACCACTGATAGGTGGCACCTGCATTCTTTAGGTCGAAGGGCATAACCTGGTAATAGAAAGTACCTTGGGGCACCTTGAAAGTTGTGGACTCCTCATCCCCAGGTGACATCTAGATCTGATTATATCCAGAGTAACCATCCATGAAGGAGAGGGCTTGGAACCCATCCGTGGTGTCGATCAAAATTTCTGTCACTTGAAGGGGAAAATCAACCTTCGGACAATGGCGGTTGAGATCACGGAAGTTGATAAAAACTCTAATATGCATGTTATTCTTCCTGACTGGTACAATGTTGGCTAGCCATTTTGGGGTACTGGACCTCCTTGATGAAGTTCGCCCTGATTAGTTTGTCAACTTTGGCCTCAACCATGGCACCGTGAGAAGGGTGCATCTTTTTGGGAGGTTGTTTGAACCTGCGATGATTGGCCAGAATACAGAGGTGGTGGATGGATACCTGAGGATCTAGTCCTGGAATCTCGTCATAACTCCAGGAAAACACGTCACAATGCTATTTTTGGAAGTCTACGTACCTATGCTGCTCCTCAGGGGGCATGGAGGCATTGATCAATGTGGGCCTTATGTCTTCCTCACTTCCGAGGTTCACCTGTACCAACTCATCGAACGTGGCTGAGACGCTTTCTTCAAAGCCAGTGGGAGAATCCTCTATACCTTCGTCTCCACTTATAGAGGGATCCTTCATGGGGGATGTTTCCTCTGAGTTACTAGACCCCAATGGGAGGCTGGTACCAGCTTTTGCGATAGTGGTTATTGCATCGGGGAACTCTGGCAATGTCGAGACCATAGCGACAAAGGTTGTCGAGCCAATCCCATCTGGTCTTCGGCCCAAGGGTCCACGCATGATAATATCAAAGCAGTAGTGGCGTGTCGGCTGGATCCCACTTATTCCAGCCTAACAAAATAGACATGTATGACATACTATCATTTCCATGAGCCGGATGTTCCGATACCTGACGGGTGTGGGAGGCTTCGGGATCACAGATGCTTGGTTCGTAGAAGAATATGAAGTGATCTTCCGATGCCGCCTTGATCTGGGATCAAGGTTTCCCCTTGTCCTAAAAATGAAAAAACATTGCCTTATATTAGGGGTCATGGCCTCAAACCGATAGATCGTGGAGACGTAGGTGTCATTCAGGCCTCCCCAAGGTTCGGTCGTAGCGGTGACATGATCAACTTCACTTTCCTGGACTTGTTTATCCATGCTTTTGTAATAGTTAGTGTCCAAGTAGCGGGCTTCACAAGAGGTGAAAGGAGATTCATCCCCTTTAATTACACCCACTCAACCATTAAGGGAGTACTTGAGGAATTGGTGATATGATGATGGAACCATCGCGTGAAGGTGGAGCCATGGCCTGCCCATAAATGTATTATACACGGTGTCCTAGGAGACAACCATGAACTCGACGCTAGCAACTAGGCCACTGAACTGGGTCTTCAAACGGATCTTGTTGATCAGGGTTTGATCTTTCCTATCATATCTTTGGATTCCTAAATCAGAGGGAGTTAGGTCATCTTTATATAAACCTAGCTTCTGTAGTGTCCATATCGGGATAAGGTTAATCTTGGAGCCGGTGTCAACAAGACAGCGGCGAACTTCCACGCCATTAAGTTGGTAGGTGATGTACAATGGGAGGATGTTCCCCTATATGGGTGAGATTTTATCCTCTCCAGATAATGAAATTATGGGATGGAATTCAGAATTATCAAATACTTCAGCGTGGAAAGCCTCTGCAGCTTATCCCTTTTTCTCAAACTGGAGGGGGCTCTTTAAAGCCACGAAGAGTGCTCCGTGCATATCTGGAAATAGGAGAAGGGCTTCAAGTATAGAAAGCCTCATTTGGATGCCGACGAGGTGCTTGAAAACAACATATTTCTGTTTTAGGAATGAAATTTTGCTTACTGGGAGCCACTCTATGTTGGAAGGCATAGCGGGCCCTGCCTGCCGGACCAACGGCTGACTGGTACTAGGTATATCCCACTGCTCAGTAGTCGAAGCCCAAAGAGTAGCTGTCAGATGGGGACCGGATGGCGGATATCATACTATAGCGGGGCGAAGCTGGTCGTGGCATGGCTGAAGTGGTTCTTCCTGATCCAGTAGTACAAACAATTGTGCAGGTAGGCCTGTCAACACCGGATGAGGAGGCTGCGCATGATGGATTCTGTGCTGAGCATGCTACCCAGTCTTAGTGGCATGCACAGGTTGGTTGGAGGTGCCAACTGACATGCCCCGATGACCCATATGTCGGTGGCTCCACAAATGTTGGCGTAGGTTGGGGAATTTGGGGAGGTTCTCCTGGTGCTCCCCCTCGTTTGGAGTCATATAGGGGTTTACCAACTCCACGGTATTAACTGAATCATACCCTTTACTGTCACTTGAAAATTCATCCACTACTGGGCAGATTCTAGGAGGGATCCCCATCTAAGGGGGTATGAAGTCATCGAGAGTGCGGGACGACGATGGCATTGGAGGGGTGCGTTGATTTTTATTGCGTAGTCAATGCTTGCTCTTCTGGGAAGAGGTCGGCTGAGATAATGATACAGAAGTGGTGCCCGCAACATCTGAAGGCTCCGGATGATTCAGGCATGCAGGGATAATGTCATGGGCACAGGCGACCGTTTTGTGATCCATCCAGTTGTTATACTTCTGGGACCAGCGGTCAGAAACCTGATGCCAATCGCCTTCACTGTCGCTACTGCTACATGACCTGACAAAGACACTTGTCACTTGTTACAGGGACGGGCCCAACCTGAATATGTTGTTCTCAATCTGGTTTTGGAGCCAGTCCTTGAACATATTACATTTCCTGAGGGTGTGCCCTAGGATCTGATGACAAGGGCAGTAGTTGGGGTGATTAGTGAGATTCACCTCTTAGGGTTTTCTGCACATAGGTAGTCGTGCAATTCTTTACTCTAAGGCGTTGCAGAAGTAACATGGAACCTGAGCCTCATTGAACAAGTATATCTGATTTATTCTGTATGAAAAGGGGGCTCTAAGAGCCTGGCCCTGATGAGGGGCCGGAGGAGCCAACTAAGGCAGCGGACCCTGATTGCCTCACCTTGGGGGTGGCGGCGCGTTACGTGTAGGCACCTGCCGATTCTGAGGAGTTCGTTGCTGGTCTGGAAGCTATGACTGTGGTGGGGGACCTCTGCGGGGCTTTGGAGCTAGCTCCACTGGTAGAAATTCTACCTACCTGGGGGCCTCTATCTAGGCCACCGCGGCGGGCTCGGCTCTGGAAGCCCTCCTTGCTGGGATTATAGGGGGCAACGGACATGCCTGGATGGCCTATTGTAGGGCTTATTCATGGCACTAGGCCTTATCTAAGAAGCCTCAAAACCCTCTGGGATAGTTCTGAGTGATCAGGGAGGGAACCAGTTACGTCTTGAAGTTCCCCATGCACATCGTCAGTAATTTCTCCTGAGTCAGTGGCTTGTCAAGGGAGTATGTGAGCCCCTTCCATCGAGCGATCAAGTCCATGAATCTCTCATCAGGCCTTTTTCTGAACTTTAAGAGGTCTGAAATGCTTGTTTTCTAGGTGGCATAGCTGAACAGGTAAAGGAACTGCCTGCGAAGGTCCTCCCAGCTGGTCACAGATCAGATGGGGAGCTGGCTGTACCAAACGAATGTCGGCCCCTCCATTTTCTGAAAAAAAAAGTAGTGCATGGCGGCCTCCTATTGCGTTAGGGTCCCTAAAATTGGCCCAAACCTTGATTTGAAGTGGTATAGGTGCTGCGATGGTTCCCCCGTCTCATTAAAGGGGGATAAGGTGGGGTTTCCGAATCCCGGGGGTGCTGGCATATCATCCACCCATGTCGGATATGGCTTGCCATCCGGTGGGATGGCCACCTATTGCATTTACAATACCTCTATGTGGGTGATGAGTGCCACCATTGGATCATCTATATGGGGGTCCCTATCTTGACGGGGATCCCTAACCACGAGCGTGTTGCCAGGTTCTTCAATGCGGTAGTCAAGATCAACAGCTCGTGGAGCGGCTGGTAGAGTGACCCTTGGGGTGGCCGAGGTAACTCGATCATGGTTTCTTGGATTATCGCGCCATTAAGGAGGTTTGGGTGAGATATAACATGCCCTCTTTTCGTGAGCTCTGTCTTCCACCCTGTCAGCGAGAGCAGCATGATCTAGGTTTCCTAGGGGCAGCTCGCCAAGAGGGAGTTGTTCCTACCCCCACTGCCCCATCCTAGGATCACCGTAGACAGGTCATCGCTCTTTAACACGTTCAATCAAGAGTTTTTTGACCAAAATCCCTTGATTATCAAGATGCTGGCGCAATATGGCCTTCTCGGGGTCCTCCTCCGTCTTCTACACTAAGACGGACGGGTCAGAGTACTTGACTGCTCTGACATGCTCATTGCCCTTACTGGCATTCCAGATGAGTACCAATTCCCTAGTGGGCGGAGGGAGAACTAGGAGGTTCCTATTATGATGAATAATCCTCCCTGATCGGTCCATTAGTGGTGGCACGTACTCAGGTAGGAATTTCCCATCGAGAAGTTCCATCTCGTTTTCCCCTCCTGACAGATCGGTCATGTTGACCATAACTCTTCTCAAAGGCATGTCCTTAATGTCACCAAGCGAGTCGGGTTGCTGATGAATAGCACTGAAGAGTAGGTCAGTGTACTTCCCCCAACCACAGACTTGAGTGTGGGGGTATCCTCATTAATAACCTTGCAGAGTACTTGGAAACTCTGAACGCATTGCTGTTGGAGGGCCCTACGGTTACCAGGTGATTTGGGGTGCTGGACCACGGGGAGTGTGGCCAGGTCAACAAGACAACATTGTTCGCCGATGTCTTCATGGTGAAATTGGATCCTCGGATAATCCACTCACTGGTGGTGAAGATGGAAGTGAGTCACCCAGAGGTTCTGGAAGAAACATTCAAACTCCTCTAGGGTGAGAGATTTCGGTGCACAAAAATATGGTCATGCGATCGACCAAAACTTCTCAGGGAAGTGGCCCATTTCAAGGATAGTCTAGAAGCTCCTCAGATCAGATTCAGAGTCTGGACCTCGATTACCCCACTCGTCAACAGGGGTGGCTGAGGAACTGGCTGCGGCACTGTGGAAGATCGCTGGGATGGCGGGCTGGCCTGTGGAGAATACGGCGAGCGGGTTGACTGGCTGCCGAATCTTGGGCTGTTCTCGGAGGATTATAGTGACATGGCCGCTATATAACAATAGGATAGACGAGAGACCAAGACACCTAAAAAAGCATCATTTTTTGCCGAGGGTGAGCTATGTCATGGATCTTCCACTATTGACCCCCAAAATAGCTCTCTATAATCTCAAGTCGAGACAAGGGGCACTTCTAGAGATGATGGTGGAGACTACGTGGTCAGTCCCTGGGGACATGCTAGGTTCTCTTCTTCCTAGATATACTTTCGGAGGGATATAAGGATGCTATAAACCTCACATTTCTGGAGTTTGAGGCTGATGTGCCACATTCCTGCCCTAACCCTTGACATTATGGACTGAGGAGAGGGCTCCAGTGCTGAGTCGTACTCCGCCTCAGAGTCTGAGAAGCAGACTGGTCTGATCCCTATCCGACCCTCCCCATAATTCCTCTTGCGGTGGATACCACATACGTTTCTTCCCCTAGGTGGCTCTTTGGTACAGGGCCCACTTCCGGCATAAGGAGGTCCTTCAGCCATACTGGTGTTGGGGTGGAGAGAGCTCCCGCCAGGGTAGACTGCGGTACGAGGAGCACTGGGGAAAATGTCGGAAGGGACATGGGGAGGACCTCCATGCTGGGCATTGGTGAAGCGAGGTTGGCCTCCACCTCTCTGATTGTTAGGGCAAGGAGGACCTTTGTTGAATAGCATGGGGACATGGGGTGGACCTCTATGTTGGCGAGTGACAGGACATGAAATGTCTCCATACCTGCGGTTTGCAGCAGGGGGAGTGACCCCGTACCCAGTGTAGTGAGCACAGGAGAGACCGCCACATGATTTTTTTCTATCACGGGGGAGACCCTCGCTTGAAATGAAGGTGGAATGGGGCAGACCTCCAAACCGAGGTTGGAAGCAGGGAGGTCCCGCACCTTCCGTAGTGGCGGTACAGAGTGGGCCTCTACACTAGATGGCATTACTGCGGATTGGTACGCAGTGGCCATCACCTGTGCCGATGACAAGGAGAGTTGACCAAACCTTACCATGGGGCAGTTGGGGCCTCGATCTAGGACAGTTTTATAACTTCCCCTGCTCAACGTATGCAGGGAGTTGGGGATATGAGTCATCGGTGGCTCGAGCCATAGTAGTTTCTAATGTTGACGCCCCATGGCGGGCGTCCTCTTACATTTGTTCCCGATGTTGGTGTCGGGTCAGATGAACTAGAGACGGTGGTGTAGGCGCGTGGCATACATGCTCCTTGTCTTGGAAAACCAGACGGCGGCGCTGAAACTGCCTAGTGGGAGCCCTTTTCGGGATCCCTTGGGTCAGGACTCTGATCGGGCTGACCTGATCCCCTACCTCGTTGGCGTAGGGCAGGGAGCTATCAAGGCATTCTTGGGACAAGCTCCTGAAATGATTGACTGTTGGTGTGGGCAGTAGCAGCTCCCTACATGACCCTCGGGGGTGGCATTGACGGTGAGGATCAGCCGCCTCTAGATCTAGGTGGGCCATATCTTTGGTGGGGATGATCCCTTCCTCCTCGTACCTGTGTACAAGGTCATTAATCACCCTTCACTAGAAAATTTCCGAAGGGGAGAGGGGGCATGAGCACCCAGCAGTCGTGGTAGTTGAGGCCATCATAGAAGAGGTAGAACCATGCTGGGTGGTCATGCCGGTATTTCCCCTGCCCCTGCACCGGTGGGTAGGTTGTAATAGAGTTCCGAATGTGACAACTTGGTTCCTGAAAGCAGGGAGATGAACTCATTAATACTGATAGGAAATGAAATCTCCAACCAGTTCCCCAGTGTCATTCTGTCTTCCATGGCCTGTAAGATGGATCCACGCTGACAACGTCACAGAACGGAATGCTCAGTGTCCTGACTATCCCAATTTCTGGAGAGTTTCACGTCAGGCCTGCAATTTTCCTGGGGGACCTGGTGCTGGATGATGGGTTCTAGTTACATGCTAATCCACCGATGCCTCAAATGCTACTAATATCCATATTGATGAGAGTAAATTCATTTTGAGTTCACCATTTCTATTTCTGACACTTTCTTCGAGGCTCACACATCTGTCCCGTAGAGGATGCACAGCTGTTTCCCCGCATTCCCGCCTTCCAAAGGTAGGTGACATTCACTCCTTATCTAGGGATGTCTGCTCCTTGATCGAAACGGGATGATGGGATGTCAGTTCTTCCTTCTGTGGATTTCTCCTCAGATCTTGTCACCTAGTCCGGGTCTCCCTGATAGATTTAAGATGTTGTTCGTGAAACTCTTCAAGGCACCTCATCTTCATGGACTCCAGTTAATTACAATATTCTTGTCAGGACTTTCTAAGGGGTCCGGTCAGGGCAGCGACCTTTGGTTATGGGAGTAGTCATGTTGGGCATCACCGGCGTGCCTTGACACTAGGGGATTGGCGTGTTTGTCTTCTGTCCCTTATTATAGGACTTCTCGAGGGCGTGGAATCCCTATTAATCCCACATAGAATGTGGGGAATCGCATTCCATGGGAATGTATATGAGGTTTTCCTCAGATTCCTATGTTTAGCACAGGGTATGCCGCAAGTTTAACGTCCAGTGCAGATGGATCAGACTGATCAGAACACTGATTAGAGTGGATCATATGGAAAGACCCCCTGGAGGGAACGCTAATATTGGGTCCAACACATGGGTGGCTTTCAAAATGTTGTTAAATGGAATAGGGAATGGGGTGGCATGATTCCACTGGGATGTGGCGGCCCGGGTGAGGATCAGGATGGGTGATGGAAGGTTCTATGAATTGGATAGTGAATGGGATGGAACCGTCATGGGGTGATGATGGTTTTGGGCTTGGGCCTCGAAGAGACTTCCTACATATCTCCGTGGAAGGGAATAAAAGTCTCCTTAGTTCTAGGGGATGATGGGACACCTGAGGGGGAGACCCATGAGAATGGATGTGTGGATGGGACCTAGAAGAAGTGGAACCTCTGGGTTGGGGAATGAGCTTCCTGAGATGCATAGGATCGAGGGAGAGATTAGGATGAGACAGGAGTGATGGGCTAGAACCTCATAGAGGCTTCCTATGTATCCCCGTGGTAGGGAATCTAAGTCCACATAGTTCAGGATGGTATGGATATAGTTTATCTTCATGTGTGATGGGGGCAAACCTGATGTGAAAGTGGCCGGAATGACCGGGTGGTGGGCTTCAACCCCATGGTGGCTTCCTAGGTACCATGCCATGACACGAATCAAAGTACTTGTAGTTCGAGTTTGGTTGGGACTTACACTATGAGGAAGCCCAAGGTGTTGGTGGTTGGGATTGAACCTCGTGGAGGCTTCCTACGTACCATGCCATGACGTGGATCAATGTCCTCATAGTTTGGGATAGGTTGGGGCTTACACTCTAATGTGGACAAAGGTGTTGGTGGTTGGGCTTGATCCTCATGGAGGCTTCCTATGTACCATGCCTTGACATGGATCAAAGTCCTCGTAGTTCGGGATGGGTTGGGGATTACACTCTGGGGTGGACCAAGGTGTTGGTGGTTGGGCTTGAACCTCATGGAGGCTTCTTACATACCATGCCTTGACATGGATCAAAGTCCTTGTAGTTCTGGATGGGTTGGGTCTTACACTCTGAGGTGGCCCAAGGTGTTGGTGGTTGGGCTTGAACCTCATGGAGGCTTTATACATACCATTCCTTAACATGGATCAAAGTCATCGTAGTTCGGGATGGGTTGGGGCTTACACTCTAAGGCGGACCAAGGTGTTAACAAGGGCTTACACATGGTTAGCAGCCCGAGATGTCGGGGCTTACTCCAGGATGGAGGCCCGAGGGGGACAAAGCGCAGCAGAAGAGGGATTCAGTACTGAAGAAAGGATAAGCCCTGTGTCCCACCATTCCCTTCGCTAGCCTCAGGGACCGAAGACGAAAGGAGGAGCATGGCTGCTGCCTCCTACAAGGAAATATAGGGTCTTACGCCAAGGTGGATACCCTTTCCCGCAGACAAATTCCACTCCAATAAGATGGATATCACCCCATGTGAGGGGTGATCCCATCCCCGTGGAGACAAGTGGGTGTGGAGAATGTCCAAGGCGAGGGACCCTATGTACGAATCATGGGGATAGGTCATAGTTTAACGTCATGTGCTGAGGATGATGGTGCTTGGAAGTTTAACGTTTTGCATCTCGGACGAGGTGGGAGTGCTCCGCACTACCTAGGACTTACATAACCGGTACCCTATGCTCCTTATGGAAGGGAAGGCATCAACAACACCATGGGTAGGAGGTGTTATGGAGAGAACCATCAAGGGGTCCACATTATCATGGCTATTTGAAAAAGAAATATCCATTAGCATGCCTATTGGAAGAATCATAAAGTGAATCAACGTAATGGGAGGAATCTTCCAAGGGACTTTGAAGTTACCTCGTATGAGACTAGAAGGTCGTATGGTAAAACGGTGTATGATGTGGATGCCTGGGGCATGAGAGGCACCCACGAATGGAATCCATAAGATGAGCATCAGACACTTTGGAAAAGGTACGCCCAAGGAGCATGAGTGAAGAGGTAGCCAAGGAGCACCGAGGTGAGGGGTCCCGGAGAGTTGTGCGCAACCTTTGAGGCTTCCACGCAAAACAAGTAGCCCTACGCGAGAAGCATCGGGCTGGAGTGAAATCAATGAGGATCACACATTAACAGAGCCTAGGTTTTGTGCAAAAATAGAAAGTATTACATTCAAGGAGTATGAATTGCACACAATTGGGAGATTTTGTGCGCAATGACCAGGGTGCACGCAATTGAAGGGGATTACGCGTGATTGGCCTGCCTGCGCACAAGTGAAAGGGATTGCGTGCAAGGGGAGGACACCAAAGGGATTGGAATTATGTCTTAAACCAAGGGGGTCTTGCATGAAGGTAGACCCCTAAGTGACTTGGAGTGAAAAGAACCATACCTGAAGGCCATATTTGCACGCACTGAAGGAAAATTTCGTACACAAGAGCCGATTAAGATACTTCAGCCCAGAAGTCGAAGGTGTCACCTTCTATTTATAGGTTTTCAGGTGCTTTGAAAACAAGTCGGCACGGAATAATTATGCGTCGTAGGTGGCAGCACGAAATTTCTATCGCGTGGGGCGGGGGTGCGAAATATTTCGCACCCACGCTGTAGAACTCTTGCGAATCCTGGAACATTCCGCGTGGGTTATAATTTTTTCGCCCACTTTGGAATTTTTTTCACGCGACTCCTTCGGGCCCCTCGGACTGGGTCCCCAGACCGGAATATGACTTCTCTTTGTCCTTTCAAAATCTTCTTCAGCCCTTGAGTGTTTTCCGGCGTCTATAGAGGTATTACTTTATCCATTAGTATATTGAGTGATGCTTAAATAGAAATCTATTACATATATTTAAAGTGGAAATATGTTCAATTTTTATACTTATTATTTCAATATGAATGTTTACTAATTACTAAGGAATGTTATTTATAAATTTTTTAGTTAATTTATTACTTCATATGATGAATTACTTTGACATAATTATTAGTGGGTATAGCTGATAATATCCTCTTCATGAATTGATAGGTATCATAGGCAAACTAGCTTGGGTGTTTTGATGTATACCTTCCAAGAATAAAATATTTACTATACATAGGGCCTTTATGTTATGGTCATGATATCTAAGATCCTGATATTTTGGATTATTCATGTAATTAGCTATCAAATTTTATGAATTTCACTACTATGAAATAGTTATATTAATCCATTTGTGTATTTATATCCATTTTTATTCACGGATATAGTATACTTTTAGTCTCATTCTATCATGTAGTTATTTTTTATTATCTATTCCTAAAATATTATTTATGATAATATTTTCCTCACTTATAATATTGATTTATTATCTTATATGTTTAACATTACAAGGAACATGAGTTTAACCATTATTAGGATTCATTTCTCTAGGTTATGAAGAAACCTATTACACATGATATGACTAGAGGAACAACTTGTGTGGAGATTTTATGTGACATTTTAAAGAATTGTTATGGATTAATTAGTTTTATAAATAGTGGGAAAAGTACATTAGTATATAAATTCTAGAGTTTTATTAGATAATTATGTTTCCTAATTCCATAAAGAACTAGAAAAAAATGATTGTAATTATAGTTATTCAATATTTGTTAGTGACATTAGAAATATGGAACTTTATGTTTTGGCATCTTCTATTGATTTCAAAATCTATATCTAAAGAATTATTTTTTTGAGAATTATATCTGATAGTGTGGGTACTGGGTGCATCACCTTTTTACCTTCTATTTAGGAAACTTTATCTAACATAAAATTTTATGAATTGGGTTCTATACATCAATGAATTTAGACTACATGGATGTAATAATGAAATTTCATGTCTTCGGGATACATATAATTTCATTCATCAACTCCTTGAGATGTTTCAAAACACAAACTACTATTATACATATACATTTTATGGGATATATGTAATGGGTCCACACCCTCTATCTAATACTAGTTAATTCAAGTTCATTCTTACAATTTTAAATATTTTCATAAAATGGGTTGATGTTGTAGCCTTAAATGGTGTGGAAATGATAGTTGTTTTCAGTTTTATGATTTTTAATAATATTACATGACTTGGAGTCCCAAAAATAATATTTAAATTCTAAAATACCAATTTTTATACTTTTGAAATTAAGAGGATGCACTGAGAGTACAAATCAAGCCTAACCACCCATCCCTCTATCATATAGTGGTGAATGAACAAATAGAGTGACTATTCCGGGCATAGTGAGAGCACCAAATTGGAAATTTCTCACTAGAATTTTTTCTATAATCTATAATTAATATAATATGTACACTGATAATAAACACCATTAAATTTAGAATTAAAACAAATATTAATAAACAATTAAATTCCATAACCAAAATGGGGGATCGTCATCGATTATTTATAATTAATTTTTACAATTAATGAATTACCTTGTGATGAATTATTTCTTTATTTATGAATAAGATAGAATATCATTATTGTAGAAAAAAAATTATATAAATAAATAGCATATTCCATATAATAGTGATCGACAAGTTCTCTAAGAACCTCTGAACATCATTGTAGGAATCTATGAGTGATATCACAGTAGATCATAACACTTTCATTAAACATTTATGTTTTCCCTAAAAATATTTCAAAGAAGGGTTCTCTTAGATATCTCTAGACTTGAGAGTGGTGGCGAAGAATTGATCTCCACTATAAAGTGAATTCATAGAGAAGGATATCTCTTGGGTTTTGAGAGAATAATCTTCAAACGTCAATGTGCACAAAAAATGAAAATGGAAACCCTTAAGAAAATAATATGATTGGGTTTATATACCACTAGGGTTAGAATATAATTATTCCTCATGCACCCTTAATATTTTTTTATTCCAATGGAATCCCATTTCAATAATTATAATAGTAATATTATTTCTTAAAATTCACTAAACTCATCAATTAATTTAAATTTTCTTTCCATAATTAATATTCAATATATATTATTTATCACCGGACTATTAAAATCGATTTTTCATTACTCGAAAATATTTATCATCCCTGAATAATGACTATTTATTTAATAAATAAACGTTACTGAGTTTTTCAATAATAAATATCTACATTTCATATTCACTAAATTGAAAATAAATATTTATTAAATATTGTACTCACAAAATATTCTCCCAAATAACTGGTTACAAAATATATACAATCAGGAAAACATGAATTATTATTCAACCTCATGTGGGATTAATATTTATTCAACTTGTAAAATAATAAATAATATTATATTTTAAATGTGGTGTAGGGTACATTTAATGTGTGACCCTCTAGCCATCGTTCTCAATGAAATTAAGAGAATTAGCATAAATACCATGGTTACAGTCTAGTAACACACCAAGGCACACATTGAGAAATAAGTTAATGTTTTAATGATATAGAACCTCACATAGATAGTAATTGTGTAATATAATTCATTTATCATGATATCTCTAATCAATATGGTTGCATGTTGGAGCAATCAACACATGTGTTAGTGTCTCTTTTTTTGAATTTCATGAAATTGAACTTGCCTAAAGAATACCATGGCCTTGGATTTAGTTAGGATATATCATTTAAATTAAAGGGACTGATATATCAACTTCCATTAAAGAAGGTAAAATCATTTCTCACATTATTAATTAATATAATATTACTCATGCTACACCTAACATATCCTACTTCAAAGAAAACATATTTCATCATGGTTTTCATTAATACAACAAAGTTTATGACTCATAAAACCCATTAATAATAATTTTAATGTATAAGGACCAATACACATATCAAAATATAGGAAAATAAAATATAAAATATAATTTTGAATTTCCTTCTTGTAGATTTCGTGTTCATAATCACCGACACATGAAATTACCTAGGCATACACCATGAGAAAGTACCTAAAAGTCCTATGAGTCTCCATCCCTGATATCATATATTATTTATTTCATTAAAATAATTTAATCAATCTATATAATATATATTAGATAATACATTCATGGACCATCTAGGTTGTTATCAACGAAAATCCTTTTTAAAAAAATTTAATAAATCTACTTTTAAGGTTAATGTGGGAACCCTCTCATATTCCAAAGAATTACAAAAACCAAACACCAAGACCAAAAATTAAAAATTAAAAAAATGAAAAACCAAACAATGAAATGGAGTGGGAAGCCACACATACTCCAGATCTGAATAGAGGTGAACCACATTAGTAATCCATCATCATCATCATCACCGACATCGACGCCTCATCATTTTCATCATCATATCAAATACATTTACATCATCAACGTAGATACATATGGTCATAATAAAGAACAAAAATCATCATTCATACTGAAATACCCTTCCAATGAATTATCTCCTTGAAACTGAGAAACAATAGAATCTGATGGAAAAAAGTGTCACCATCATCGATCCTCATCAATCCATCACAAAATCAGAATTCCTGAAGTTTAAATAACAAAAAGGATAAAATTTTCGATAAAAACATCACCACTATATCTAAATCCCACTAGATATGAAGAGACAACACTAAAATAATTAGGTTCACAATGCCCATTTATGCTGCTGGACACCACAATGATTACCACCAACATGATCCCAAAAAACCATGACCCCGTCACACCAAACTAAATTATAGTGATGGATAAGGAAATAAGATCAAAGTGGTAGATGCAAAATTTCAGAAAAATGAGAAAAAACATCCAATGAATGACAATATCAAGACAACCGAAGTAAATCAAAACAATTCTCGTCATAATTGGGAACTTCTATAACATTTTTGTGTGGAAACTACACTTTTGATATTATCACAAAGTATGTCATGTGGAAGAAAAGTCATGTTATGATAAAACATTTATTAATATTTCAAACAATGAATATGGGTTACCATAAAGTACACATATTATGGTTCTAGAGAACCAACTCCATCATAGAAGACTTCAAAAAAACCAATATCCTCCATAAGATAATGAATAAATCCATGATGTATTGGAAATATAATGTCATATACACTCTATGGGATTATCATACTATAACACTCACTACCACATATACAACCCCATGATCACTTGTTTTTTAGAAAGATACAGTCCTTCCCATTGAATTTTAGTTTCCCACACATTACATCACCATCTACAATCAACTATTCTTATATAATAAGCCGCATATTTGAATTTATTAATTAAATAAAATAGATAGTAAAAGGTTACACACACATGGAAACCATAATAATAATCAAAATAATGTTTCATGAACATTATATTAGTAGTTTTACCTCTATTAATTCATTCATGGAGAACAAATATTGGATCTGAGAACTCATAAGATGCATAAGAAAAAACCCAAAAATCATTAGAAGAAATGGGAATGTCCTTATTCAATACACTTAGTCTACTATATAAAAGTTTAATTTGTGATTCAAATGATTAGGGAGTGTATTATTCATTCTAACAATTTTACATTTCTTATGAAATATTACACATATCTTCTCATTGGGTTACTAGAATGTCAATTCTGTATGACTCTAAAAATACCTATTGATGACCCCAATCATGTGACCATAAACTGCAATCCATGATGGTCCTAGTCATATGATCTTAACCTAGAATACATGATATTTATTTACAAATGAACTTAAAATAAAATAGAATTAAAGTCCTTTTAGGATGTTATTAAACTGCATGACATATGGCCCATCCCACATAACCTTTTAACTTCTTGGAGTGGTATAATTTATAAATCGTAATTTCCATAATTTAGAGATAGATCTATATAAAATCCCTCAATGTATGTTTATTATCAATAAATAAAAAATAGGATAAAAATACTATAATTTAGAATAATTTTTCATTATGTTTTGGCCTTTTCAATTAATATAGATATTTCCCTTCCATCATCTGACATTGGGACATGATCATTATATCATTCCCCTATTCATATTCCTGATTTTTGTAGAGATATTTTTTAAGTACATAATGCGTCTTGGTTCTTATTATTACAATGTATATAGTGAATATTAATATTATTTTATCAGTTCCAACCATTAATACCATCCATATTAATCCTTAGTGTGTAGGCCTTCGGTATTTTTTAGTGGGCTATGTATATTAACCATGCATATAGGCACCCTATAATGAATCCCAAGTATATTATCTTATGTATATACATCAAAATTATTATTGTATTGAAATTACACAAAAAATAATAATAAATCCTATTTTAAAAACAATGTGTGTCCTTATTCCAATTACCAAGGATATATTATTATACAATGAGTTCTCAACTCTTTTTTGAAAAAAATATAATTAATTATAATCCACATATATGTACTGGTGTTTGATAATTATCCTCATTAACATTTGCTTTTCCTCCACAAACCCCATGCTTGGGCACGAAATGATTCATATTGATTATTCCCCTTAGAAAACCTAATACCTAAAATTGATTATTACTATTGGAAAATCATATTCTTTAAGGTAATTAATCCTCTTGGAAATCCAAAAACCTAGAGTTAATATTCTCCTCTTTCAAAAAAATTTATTGGGTACTTACTCCTCATCTCATGACCATAAAATAAACAAAAAAAAAATTATTTTATAAATAATTAATCTAAATATATTGAACTATTCAAAATGACCTAATAATATATATATATATATATGATCCCCATTTATTTAAAAATTATTCATGTATGGGTTTATCAGTTCACATTAGGACTTCTAAAATAACCCTACACTATGAATAAACCATTTTATTTTCTCCAATGCATGACTCATATCTATGTAGATACCCCTTACAATAATTAGGTGTGGATCGATTTCTGTTATCAGGGGATACATAGTGATCCTCAGATAACTTATCATGGACCTAAATAGAAATTTCTACTTTATCTAATCTATATTAATGTATTGTCTATATGTTCACATCATGTTTTCAACATTGGATCAACACTGGGATATTATATATATAAACCCTGTTCTCACATCTTGGGTAACACCATATATCTTATTCTAGTTTGGATATTATATCATATCAGTATGTCCCTTAAATTAAGTTCATGTGGAAATATACCCACTATTATAGGATATAAAGGTTGTACCAATCATTCATCTCATACCTAAGTATAAAATTTTCTCACTTTGAATCCAATTCCATTATAGTTTTTGGGGCGTCTCCTCATTAACAATACTTTATCCCATTGATATGAATTAGTTTCAAGCCATTTAATTTCTATCTTATTATTGAGACATCATTCTTGTCATGTTTATTTCATTCTCACACTAGGATAACCATAAAATTCACTATTGTGTCCCACGAATATGACTTCTATCTTTGAAGATACCTACTATGTAGTACATGAGACTTGATTCTTATTATTTCAGGATATATAATAACATATAGGTATGTAACCACGTAATCATACACAAATTCCATTCCTATACATATTTTCTATAACCCTAACTTATAAGTATGAAATTTCTTGATATAATAGGCCACACATGTTTTCACTTTTCATAGGGGGATTAAGAAGGAAATAGGAGATTATTTTATATTTACATGAGGGAATTCTTATAGTTGGACACTTATTCCTATAATGAGACTTTATAACTATGATTGTTTTGATAGGGATTTGATATATAGATTCATATTTCTATTTTCCTACATGTATGAATTTAGAGCAGATGAGTCTCTTTAGAGATAAGAATGAGAATCACTTCTAAGAGTCTATAAATAGGTATTTTTGTTCAGTGATTCCTCTACTTTTTTGAAGTGGTATATTTTATTATACTAAAAAACTTATTATTTTGGTTTATTTATTGAGGTTTGAACTTGCAACTAATTTTTGGGTGATGATGATTCAGTATAGATCTTGACATAATCTTGCACACCCACATGCATGGAGACATGTGTAATATGAGTCAAATTTACTATCATTGAGTTAAAACATGGGTTCCAGTTCCACAAAGTAGGTAAAACATTATAATGGATTAAATTCACTAAAAGTTATACAATATTCCTCCAAATATAGGTACATGAGCTGACTACATCACCTTCATTTGGTTCAAACCAATCTAGTCGACCAGAATATGGAGAAGAAAAGCTAAAGGGTATAGCAAAGAGGAAGGAAAAAGTAGGGTACATACAAATACTGATGAAAGGAAATATAAGAAGCACATAATGAAATACATACTTAGATAAAATGGAATACCTTGTTTAATTCCAAATGAAACAACTGAGCCAATGAAAATGATAATGTTTTTTTGATTATTCTATATCATATATTATTCAAGATTATATTTACTTCACTATGTATTGGATAAAATAATAAATTGAGGTTACACTCACAAGATTTTATATGGATAACGTGGTCTAATATTGTAAAATTTATTAGAGAAGAGTCAAGAAAAATCATTATTAGACATAGATTAATAAATATTCCTTAGGAAGATATGTTCTTACTTCTAACGAGGATCCCATGATATTCATGAAATGTTTATGATACATTGGTATTTTTATGATTATATTGATGAATTTGAGATTATAGAACTTCATACACCTTAATTAATAGATAAATGGTATATTATCTTATTCATTGGAAGAATGCAACACAAAATTGAAATTATTATGCTAACTCATAAGCTGTAGAAGAAAACATAATTGCTAACATTTTCCAAAAATGTCGAATATGAACTAATTATGAAAGGTAATATCAGAGTTATTGAAGTTCATTTTAGTGGTTGGGTGTTTTAATTTCAGATGTGTTGTTTTACTCCAAATACTGTAAAATTCATTCCTCTAGTAATGAGGGTAACAGGGAGAAAGTCATATATTTTTCACCAAGTTGGAATGGAGTTATGAATTTTTATTAAGAAGTGTATTAAAAAAGTTGATCCAAGGATATATGTTTTTTATATGCACAATTTTTTTATCCAAGTCAGAAGTGTCTTAAGAAGGCCTTTAAATTAAATATGTTGGAATTCATGTAACCTAGAAATGAGGTGAATGAGTGTAAAAAACCTAGCATTTAAATGGATAAAGGGAATAATGATATGGGTGAGAGATTTTGGAAAATTAAAATTCATGGTACTATGGCATATGTTGGGGAAACAAGGAAGGTTAAGGGATCAAAATCAATATTGATGGAGGACTGTATTAATGGTATATCAATTTTGGTCTAGATTGATTGCATGGATAGTCATAATTTCCTCTTTAAATGGTAATTGTAGCAAATTCAAGGACATTATTTTAACACCAAACCATTTTTCATTGGTCTAGTAGATGGTTATATGGTAGAGTCCAAAGGAGTATGTATATTTTTACATTTTTAATTGGGAAATGTGACCGTTGATGTGGATAACTCCTATTTTTTAATTAATTAGACTGGATTTTTTATAGGTATATATTGGTTTGAGATTTTCGGGTATGTAACTATCATTTAGAGGGAGATGTTAATAAATTATATGTGTAAAGGGGAAGATGTAACTCTAAATTTTATTAAGAAAAATGGGAACATTTCTAATTATTTTCATGTTTAGTTAGGAAGTATTAAATTCCATGTTCAGTGGATACCGTGGACTAGATACATGGGAACCAAAGTGGGAGAATTTGAGTTAAATAAGATCCTTAGGAATATCTAAAAAATACGTTTAAAATATAAAATTGTTTTTGATACTACTAAATAAATTCTACTATGATGAAAAACTAGTCATTCTATAATATTTTGGAGTGGGCTTGATCTAGTGAACATACATCCTTATAAATATGCATGCAATATAAAGAATGATATTCATAAATATATTTAGTTACTTTTGGATAAATAATTTATATATGATTGTAATAGGTCATATTAATGTCCTATTGTTTTATTAAAAAAGAAATATAGAGCATGAAAAATTAGTGCTGATTAATGAGCATTGAACTGGCTAATAATATGTGACATGTACCCAATACCTATAAGAGAAGAGTTGATAGATGAGTAATATGAGGCAATGTTATACACCAAAAAAGAAATGAAGTCTATCATAAATCATGTTCATATAAAGTATGATGGCATGGAAAAACCTAATTTAAAACTCATGAAAAGAACTTTGAATGCCTCATTATGTCATTCAGCTTAATGAATTCACAAAGAACATCTTAGGAAATAATGAATTATGTTTCCCCCACTATGTTTCAATAGAATATATTAGCATTGTTCTATTATATTTTTGTTTATAGTTGTTATTTGGAATCACATTAAGTGGTATTATTATAGGTACTTTAGTCTATAAATGATAATATTCTTGTGTCTTACTATAAAAACTGTACTTTTAGGAAACACATAGTTGATTAAATGGGACAAGTAATCTCTATGAATGGATTTTTGATAGATCCTATAAAAATATAGGTATTATAGGCATGTTTGTAACCCCAAAATTTGTGATATATTCAATTATTATTATCATTAAATGCGTATAATATGAAATTTGTTAAATATTATGGGAATATAGATCAGTTTTTAAAAAAATTGACAAAATGTGTTTTAGTGGTCCTCTGAGGAAACTAATTCAATCGAAACATTAAATTAGTATATAAAAATCACTCCACTGATATGTATACCACATTTTAAAAAAAAATTGGTTGAGAGTGCTTCATCAGGAGTATGATTTGAAGCAATTATGATGTAGGAATGAAAAACAGTTGGTTAATTTAGTAAGGATTTATTGGAATTAAATTTTTTGAAGTCATTATACGAGAAAAAGTTGATGGATTGGGTTTTATCATTAAAAAATTGGAATTAGTACTTATTGGTATTTTTTTTGTTCTATACAGAAAATATAGTCTGAGACATCTATTTTTTTATTGTCTGATAATGGTAAATCAACAATATTGGAATGTCAAATTAATAAGCTATGTCTTTGAGCTGTAATATAAACTGAGGAAGTTAAACAATGTTACTTCTGAGTTATCATGAGTTAGTATGGAGAAGGAGTGGTTAGATTTTTTGGCCTCAATGTCTTCATGGGTAGAATATCAGAAAGTAAATGAGGAAGAACAACTAGATGCTACTCTAAAATCTATAGTCAAATTAATATAATAGAAATCAATTTCTAAACAAGGTTAATATATAGTGTGACAATAAACAATTTTTAAAATTAATATTAGTATTAAGAAAGGACTCAAATTTTATTCTAGAACTATTTAAATATTTTCATTCTCATTTGTATGGTGGACATTTGTGTTTTATAAAAATAAATAAGCATCCTTCCAATTGATTTTTTGGTCAAGAATTGTCCAAGATGTTAAATAGTTTTTACATCATTTTAAATACTTCCAGTGACATAAATATGATAACACAATTCCTATCAAAATATTATAAATAAATCCTTTACCCAAATTAGAAAAAGAAAAAATTTCCATAGACTTCATTTTTAGTTTTCCTATATTGAATGATTGTGAGGTTTTGTGGGCAGTGGTGGACCAATTATTTCAATATACTCATTTCATTTTACTCAAGCATTGATATTTGGGTAATATGTTTATATAATTTTTTATAAAATAAGTGGTATGAAAACATGGTATACCCATAGCTATTTTCAATTTTTTGAAACCCTTTTTTACTAGTCAATTTTGGCAAGAACTACTCATGTTTGTGGGGACTATATTGAAAATGAGTTAATCTTATCATCCTGAATGTGATGGAAAAAATGAGGTGGTTAATCAATGGTTTGAAGTCTATTTGTGCTTCTTCTATTCCAATCATCCTCGATAGTGGTATTTTTATATACCATAGATATAATTACATTATAACACTTAGTATCATACTTCCACAAGAAAAACTCCATTTTATGTTTTTTGTGGTCAATCTCATATAGATATTTCACATTATAATAATGGGAAGAAATAGTGGAAACAATTTCTATGGAATTGTTATATCCAACAGATGTGTTAAATAAATTATGAGTAAATTTACACCGAGTACAATAATACATTGCAATGTTTTCAAATCAACATTGCAGACTGGTCACATATAAAGAAGGGGACTAGGTATGGGTTAATATGAGATCTATTTTGGCTGGTATGGAAACCAAAACTATTTCCAAGTTATATTTACACAACTATAGAACTTTTATGTTGGAAGGGTTCATGTTACCAATAACCAATATACTTAAACTCCTTATTAACAATAATGTACACTTAGTTTTTCATGATTCATAATTAATGATTTCATTTGGACAACAGGATGAGTAGGTGTACATTCCAAATATGTTTTCTACTGTTCTTCGGTATCACAAAATATTATAGACGACAAGACTTAAGGGTCAAATATATATGTCTAGTTTATTGTCATGGTTAAATAAAAAAAATCTATAGATAGTGGCTATTTAAACAGTCACCATATGTTTCCCTAATCGTTTCCAAAGACTGCCGCTAAAGTTTTCATTAACATCCAACTCGAATCTCTTCCATCCATTTAGTTGTGGTTTTTGAAAATTTTCATAGGAAACTGTTTTAGGAGTGTTTTTTAGTGTTTTAGCAGTGGTTTAAACTGCCAATATACTCTAGACATTTATTGGAGCATAAAATACCGATAAAACACTAAAAACTACTGTTAAAAAAATTTCAACCTAATATAGAGGCGGTATAAAACACTACTTAAAATTAATTATTCGTATATATAATTCGTTTAAACATCCTATTTATATAAATTTTTAAAAGAAAATAATGATACATAATATGTTTCCCCAAAATAGACAAGAAAAAAACAAACCAATTTGTAATCTCTAAAATAAACTAGATTCAGTAGAATATACATGTATATATATATATCAACATTCATTGGAAGTTCCAAAACTGTAATATAAAATACATATTAATACAATATTTAAAACCAAGGTTTTAAATATGAAAAATCACTATAAGTCCATAAGAAATTGTATACAAATCAAACAATAACTCAATACAATACCAATATCATAAGAGAGCATTTGAAATGCAAAACACCCATTAAACAATCATAATACACATAAAACCCCTTTTTTTGGTCACGTAAATCCTTTATCATAATGTATATATAAGAAAACACACTATATCATCAAGAAAACCCATAGATCTAGAAATAACAACCCCAATCATTCATTCCTATCAATAAGAATATAGGATATCTAGAAAAATTATGAAGAATAATAACAATTGATCTATTAAATATTTCTCAAGATCTAAAAACTTAATAACCAATGAAATTGGTATCCAAAAGGTCTTTGGTATACCCTATTTATAATAGATATACATAAAGTTGAGAGATTTATCATTTAGAGGAAGAATTTATCTATTGGGAGGCATATGAGGTTTAAAAAAATAATTTTTTGGTAACTTAATTTCTGTCTCAGGGTTTGGATTCTTATTTTGGAAAGTTATTGACCAACCATGTGCCTATTTCTACCTATATGGTAAGACACTTTGCTTAGTGAAAAACTTTTTCAAACTGTGTACAAACCATGTGAAATTCCACATCCCCAAAACCTCAAAATATACATGTTATCTGGGAATTCCACATGTTTTTTCCTAACAACTCACTAACCCTGAAAATTATAATAAAAGTATAAAATGTTTCAAAATTAACCTAAAAGAAGATAGTTATTCAAAAAAATGTTCAAAAAAATATATGTTCCTTAATGTTAGATCATTATTCGTTTAATCTTCTGACTATATAACATTTTAACTCAAATATTCTAGCTCAATGAGACGTATCAATGAAAATATGACCCCTCTAATCCCACATAATCTATTATCATTCTTTCATCTTCTGAGACTCTATTCCATTTCACCAAAAAACATAAACAAGTGGAAGATATTTCTTACACTAAATCATTTTTTAATAATCAAAAACCTGAACTGGTCACTCAATTACTAATATATCCATTTCAAAAACTAGGTCTTCCAATTTTTAAACTTGAGCGGGTTTATGATCATACATATAAAGCTCAGAATCATTGAAAAACATGAATATATGTTAACTGAGATGGAAAATATAACTAATAAAATAGAATAACAATCTTCAGGTAGAGCATTGGGATATACAAAAGATGTGAAATATTGAGGATTCTCAGGGGGGGATTTTTGTGGTAGTAAGAAATAAATTCATTTTTTAAGTTAAAAAATTATTCTTATCAAGTAAATGTGTTGAGAAACCATAAAAGGTTTATTTAAAAACCATATCCATGTCCATAGTGAACCCTAATCACTATAAGATGAACGTTAATCGATATCCTCTCCATCTCTATCTCCATATTAGCTTCCTAGTACCGAGACCTCTATGATAATTTTTTTAAAAAATAAAAAATATTGTATATTAAAATTGATACTTCAAACCAATAAAATTATGTGTACAAAATCATTGTAATATTATGTGATTTACCTCTTCACTACTAATTATCAATCAAATATTAGTCAGGATAGATCCATTCTTCGTCTGATATAACTCAACCAACTCTTTTAGTAGAGCCTCGACCTATGCATCTTGCATATTTATATGAGCCCCATATCCATGAATTATGTTTTTCATTACAAAAAACTCAATATATCCATATCTAAGTAGGGAGTCACTAAAACTAGGATTTGATGCTACCATAATCCCTAATGGTCTACGAAATTCCTTAGATAGTAATGGTCTGAAACCCATCAAGTATACTCAATCGGGATGCTCTTTCCCAAGGACTTGACCAATTGGTTCATCTTGGGAGACTCAGAAAGATCAGGCAGGATTGGCATCCCATAGTTAATTAGTTTTTACCTATATATCAAATATCAGTCATATTTTAAGAAATAAATTTTAACATTGTGACTACTAAAAATAAATTTTATTTATTGAAAAAGGATTTCAAACCCCAAATTCTTTAGTATGCTCATTAACATAACTCAATATGATTTTGTATGAATATCCAACCAGATTTCTTTATATGATTATTAGTTCCCTAAATATTTTTACATTATTAAACAAGAAAAAATCCATAATTTAATATACTAAACATACAATTTTTTCTTAAAAATAATTATTGTAATAATAATATTTCTAACATTTATTTGATTTTGGGAAACACTTTGACCCGATAGTGTGAGGGGTGGTTGTTTTATCTTGATTTGATGTTTTTTGAAACATCATAAAATAAATGACCTGTTATTTCAAATTAATGTATCTAATGTCATATCCTTTTCATAGGAATGTATATATGTAAAATAAGATTAATATAATAAAATATATTAAAATACAATGTGCTTCTCATAATGATTATTAGCAACAAAAACCTTCTATTTCTCTCTAGATACACCTTCAGGTATCTTATCATATAGTTGTTAACTGCTTAATGATGTATCATTGAATTCATTCCATTATCTCAATTTAAAATCCTTTAATTTCTTATGAAAAATTTTCAATATTCACTTTCCTGTGAGCAGATCAGATATAGTGAAGTGGAAAACATCTGTAAAAATAAATTCATTTTTAAAATATCATAATTTTGATAACATGATGACATTAAATTACACCACAATGTATTAAAAGTATTCCGATATTTTCATAAAAACATCATTTTTTCTGGTCTAAGGAACATGTATCCTATCTATATAGTAAATCACAAGGGTAACCGGCTCTACCGCCAACTAGAAAGTATCTAGCAAAGTAATCTTGTGTCATTATTAGTTTGGAACCCATAACAGTCAAATGGAAAAAGTATCTCTAATTCCTTTAGATTCCATACATCTGAACTGTTCATATTTCTCTCCATAGTAACATGGTTTTCATCTTTTATGAAAAAACATTTTGTATAATAAAAATAGTGTAATAAATTTATTCAAATTAAAAAATTTACCAATAATTATCACCCTCAAATATCCTCACAAGATGTTCTGTTCTCTCACTGCTGAAGTATATGAATAGGTATTCACTAACTTAGATACTAATGGGACACTAATGGAGGGTATTCTTGATGCTGGAAGAATAAAGGGTGTGAGAGATGGTAAAGGGGGCCAGACATAGGGTGTATTAGATAATGTAGGAAGGGATACTGATAGATAATCATCTATCGGTGTGTTTAAGGGAATGTCAATTGAGAGTTTACTAGGATTATTGAAACACTTCCTCCTTATAATTTCTATCATTTAATAAAATAAAACTGTGTTTAGAACAATTTATCCTCTACTAGTCGTATTAATTACATTTATCCTTGGGAAAACATTAGAAAATAGGCAATTCGTAATCTTATTTTGTATCACATCCATCACTCAATTTCCCACTATGTTACCCAAGAGATCAAATGAGAATTTATAATTTTGGAGAAAAAAATAACAAAATCATGATATTTTTTCTAATAAACACACCATTTAAATCAAACATATCCCATAAATTAACTGATTAAAATATGAACCATTTAGTTAATGATATTCAATAATAACTCATTTGTATGAAATAACAACATAAATAAAAAATTGAAAACCAAATGGGTAACCACCATAGGATTATTTAATTACAAGAAAAAACCCCATATTTGTTTATAAAATGGGATTTTAGATTTATATAATTAGGTGAATTCATAAAAAAAATCATTTTCTCAATATGTATAGAACTATAAAATCACAGAAATAAATCATTAAAAAATATAAAATCTAATGAACACATCACTAAATTTGGTATAGTGATCTGTAATAAATGTTCACTATTAAAGAAACATAAGTAAATTATAATAGAAACGGAAGTATCATAGTCATCATTATTTAATATGAAACCAATAATAAGGTAATAAACTAAGATAAGTATGAAAACTATAGTAATAATGTAAAAAGGAATCCATCATATTAGTGCCTAATGAAATTTAATCAGTATAAGAGTTGATCTTACACTACCTCAACTAACTAATAGAAAAATCACTATAATGATGATAGTCCTAACTGAGTTCCACTAACTAGATAAATATCATAATCTAGTTTTGAATGTAATCCTAGATATCCCATCTAGATACACACTAATGAAATATAAAATTGAGTTCAGAAAATAAAAGTACCAAATTAAAAAGTATACTAAAAGAATTATAGAACAACCATGAATGAAATAATAATTTTTTATATGGAATGTTATATATAAATCAAGTCCTTATACTATAAAATTTGTATTCTATTATATAACCCAAAATAATGGACACACTTCAAGGATCCATTTACCTTAGAAAATTACATTTATAAAATTAAATTGGGTTCTTTAAAACATTTTTTAAGATTTTTAGTTTTAAAGTCCTCTAAAAAAATAAAATAATAAAAATATCATCAAAGTATCTAAAATAATCATTTGAACAAAAAAAATTAAAATAAGGTGAATGAAACCTTTTAAAAAAATCATTAAAATGAAATTATTTCCTTGTTAGAAATTATTGGAGATTAAAAAAACTCTTAAATAATAAATTTATTTTTAAAAAATATCATCAAACACTACACTTACATAAATATACAAGTAATAACATTGAGTCACGTAAATAACATGCGAACCAACCCTTTTACCTTAAATTTATATAAATGGTATATTATCTTTCATTAGATCAATTCAAGTGTCCACCCAATGAAATAGAAATCATTGTGATTAAAAAATTCATGCATAATAATATAATAATAACTCTATTATAACATAAATCATTTAACCCTCAAATATGTGACAATAAATAAATAATGAAATTAAGTATCAAGAATCACAAAATTGTGTGTGGAAGTGAGGTTCAAGGGGCACTGGTGAGGCACAACAGTGGATGGAGCTTGGGTTTTGGTTCACATTGAGGGGGGGATCAGTGGAGAGAGGGAGGAGCAGAGAGGAGGAACATGGGTGAGGGGGTGGAGAGGTGTGACAAGTGCAGATGTGGAAATGTTCAATGGGTGGCAGTGGAAAGAGGGAGGAGAGGAGAGGGAAAATGGGGCAGCGACGAGGTGCAATGGTCGATGACGATGAGGTGCAACAGGTGACGTTGAGGTGAAACATGCGGTGGTTAGTGGGGTTTGGATTAGAGTTACGGAGTGGGGGCTCAGGGAGAGAGGGAGGAGTGGATAGTGTGGCTTAGGGAGTGGGGAAGAAGTTGTTTAAAAAAATAAAAATATTTAGCAGTGGGTTTTAAAAAAACACCGCTAAATATTTGAAAAAAAAATAGCAGCGGTTTCTGAAACCATTTAAAGTAAACCACCACTATTAAACTATTTTGTTGTATTGAGTGGATGAAAGAAGATGCATATTAGGAGAAACGTACCAAATCAGAGAACAATACCCCAACATTCACCTTAGGAACATGGTTAAGTTTTATAGGGGTTGTATTGATAGATAGGCTGCTAAAAAATGTAATCGACCCCCATGTATTTTACTTATCAGAGGAGAAGTCATTAGAAAATTGGTGTCCTTTATATTTTCATGATGTTATTGTTGTAATTATCCAGTTAATATTATGAGGATACTTTATAAGATGGAGTCTCTTAATTGGGATGGGACATCAATATGTTATTAGTTGTTGTCCTATTTTCTAGTAGCTAGAGGGGACGAGTCTCCTTGGAGAGTGGAATGAGTATCCCCTCTAAGATTATTTGAATAATTATTTATATATTTTGATTCTTTTCATTATTTGAAGAGGTATATTGGAACATACAAGAGCACCTATCACTATCAATGGGGTCCCTCAATTCATTGTAGGTTTTCTATTATTATTACTGTGTTAAGATGGGTAATTTTCATACTACTTAAAATAACTATATTTATATTGATACCTATTATATCAGGATATGTAATGAAACATAGAGTTCTCAAACCCAGTCTATTCACAAATTTTATCGACATTAATCCCTCTACCCATCCTATGATATGTTCCTTCTCATTTTGGCCAGGTTCTTCAATAGACATGTAGTCGGATAAATCCATTATCATAATCCATTTTCATGAGATAGACCTTATAACATATCATCTATAAGAAACATATATGGATTGATTACTTCTATTACAAGACACATAACGATTCCTAAACTATATGTATTGGGCCTAGAAATAAATATTTATTAATTTACATTTCCACTCATTTCATTATAGACAAAATCATAACCAGTTCTAGAATGGAGGGTTTCAATTAAATTTTGGATATCCTCCTGCAATTTTCTATAATTCTTACCTCATGTGTTCAAATCAATAAAAAACATTCATGGATATTAGTAATGAGTTGTATAGTTTTATAGAAAACCTCTATTTTTTGAAAAACTCCATGTCGAGTATCTGACAAACTTTTATCTAAAAAATTTGAATGTCTGAATCTTTATATAGAGATCATCTACCCTCATATATCCTCAAAAATATTATAGTGGAACCCACTAATTGAAATTGGACAAATATTATCAGGAGTATGATTATTCCATTTCATCATTTCACAATTCAAATAAGTGACATTATTATTTACATGATTATAATTACTTTTTTATAGGTTTTAAAGTACTCCAATCTCTCAAGACCAATTTAGGCTATCACAATGCACTACACATTGTTCTGAGCACAATTACCTTAAATTTAGTACCCTATTTTATAACTATGATTACTAGTATTGGCGTTGAGTTCATTATTCACACATGGTCAGTTGTACCTTTACCACCAGAGGTGAAACCTCACCATAGGTCAAATATTATTCACCATAATCATCATCTTCATTTGACTGAGCACTATAACCTTAAACTATGTTTACCTCTCACAGATATCATCTATATTATAGGGTCTCTCATATATTCATATTAGGATGTCACCTTATATTTATAGAAAAATAGACCACATAATTATTTATGTATTAAGAATTAAAAATCTAAACAAAATTTATATTCTCATTTTATAGGTTTTTTTAATATTATATATCATATGAATTCATGTTTAGTGTGTTTTTCCTCTATTCCAAATATCTGATTTCACCCCACTTTTATTTAAAGTTGAATGAATATAATCCCCAATAACACAATAAAATAAAAACAATTTTTTTTGTAAATACCTAAACCAATTAGCCTAAAGATAGTGGTTACTTTATTACATTCTAATAATATACAATATATCGCATCCCAATGAACTGAATTTTTTAGTAGTGTTGGTAAACTAGATACATGTAAGGCCCTGAAAATTAATTTTTGTAATTAATGGAACATTAATTTTATAATGATTATTTTATGATCACATAAAAATAATTTTACATTTTATAAGAAATTTTTATATCATATGTTGAGATAAAATTTTACAATGAAGGATATTAAAATGATACAATACCCTTATAAGGAAACTAATAACACATTATAGCTTTATTTTATAATAGTACATTCTGTCTAAAACAATTCCAATTATTAATCCAAATATTATAATGGGAAGAATAATAGAGAATAAATTAAGTGAAATATAAAAATTTGGGTTGCCTTGATCCCATAGAATCATTCCATGCATGAATAACAATATAGCAAGGAATAAATTTGATAGTAATACAATCTTCATTTGGGAAACCACCAAAAACCCATGGTTTGAATTGATGTGAATGATGAAGAGTAAGAATGATGGTATATTTATAAGGACATACTGTCATCATAATTTATGTTTTTAGACTAATACTAATGATTGTTATTATATCCATTATTAAATAAAAAAATCGGGAATTATTTTTGTTGTATACATTGACATATTTAAATAATCATTAGGATTATTTAATGATATAATAAAAATTGTAATATTATAGGTGACTATGAACATATTATATTAAAATTTTATTTTGTGTAAAATTTATAAGTTTTGTATAAATATTAATTTCATGATATAATCTTAGAAAACACTTTTTACATTATAATATATTTTAAAATAGTCCAAATTAATTGTTATAATGGTCAAAATGTTTATTTTTTGATAAATTTTATATATTTCAATAAATAAAGATATTTATTATAATATATGAATTATCATATTTATAGAATTAAATTTATAATATACACTTAATTTTTATACTCATCATTTCAAAATTATCATAGGGTAATTTTTTGGGAGTATTCTAAAAAAAAATTATTTCCAAGGATAAAAAGTAAAAATATTATTTTAATGAAATACCAAAACTTTTTTGAAATAATTGGTATATGATAATGAATTTAATTAATTTAACCCATACTATTAATCAAAATTTATTTATTTAGTGACACAATTCATAAGTTGTTTCATTTAGAAACACAAGCATAATAATTTTTAAATCCACATTTTTAAGATAAAAATTTGTTTTTATACGCTGTAGTTGTAACATATTTTGAATTGAATTTTGTCACTTATATTAATTGAATCAATTAAAATAAATTAAATATTTGGAATTCATACGTGAAAATTACATTATATGTTCGTTTTCAATTTTTTTCATAAAAATGTTATTCTGGTAAAAAAAATGATTTACCACAATTTAGGTAAAATAATATAGAGGGTTAAAGTAAAAAAGGTATAAGATTAAAATACCAAAAAACATAAAAAATATGGGTTTTTGATGTGTTATTAAAAATTAATAATAATTTAAAACATCAATTATTAAAATAATTTGTTCTAATTAATTCCACCCAAATTTGGTTGTCTTTAAATATAAAATAATCATTATTTATTAACTAAAAACTAACCCTCCTCAAGAATAAATAACACCCATTTATCCTAATGAGCCTTTAAGATATTAAAATATATACTAAAACCACTTCTCCCCATCTCCCAAATTCTATGTTCTTGTTTTTCACCCAATTACCAATTACATGTTATTTAATGGGTCCTTCAAGGCGGTGATATTCAAGTGGTAACACTCCTAAACAAACTCTATTAATTTGTTTACTCTTTATATGTTCTCTTCACCTACTTCACACATAGAATATTAATAAATATATTATTATTTATATTCAAAGATTTTAAATTTCTAATGTAAAAGTTTTTATCTACCCCTTTTCTCATATCCTCTTATTCAAATAAAGCAATCCATTTTCCAAATTATAGTGGTTAACTATCTCTGTGGATAATGATTTTTCATTTTCCATTACCACCTCCAAGGATGGTCATAATAGTATTATTATTGTTAAATAATATTTTTATAATTATATTACAACCTATTTAATGTTCTTTATCAAATATATATACCTAATATTTAGTAAAACGAAACTAGTTTGTGACTGTTTAAAAACCTCCAAAATAAACTAACAATTTGTCATTAAACTTTTATCAAAAGAATCATAATCATGTTAGAAGAAAAATATATATTTTAAAATTTAAACATATTAATCATAATTAATACCATTTAATTTCACTTCTAGAGTATTATTTCTATTTGAAAATAAAATCCATAATTATACACAAGTGAACCGACCATGAAACAAAGAAAGATATACACCCAAAACAAATAAAATAATGAAATATTATTAACAAAGGGTGGTAAGATGTTTTAAAAGTATTATATAAGTTCTTATAAATATTAATATAGTTTGGTAATAATTTAATAACATTATTTAAACCATTAAAATAGAGGTTTAAGTATAAAAAACTAAATGGAAGTGTGAGGTTAAATATTTATTAACACAATTTCCATTAATTGGGTTAAACTTCAATTTCATTGATTATGACATTCTATTATTATGCATGGGATGACATTTTTTTATTTTATTATTTTATATTCACTTATGTGATATTTATTTATAGTTAATAAAAATTATCAATTCATTTTATTAATTATCACTTCAAGGATATGATCTTTGTAAGGTACATCATCTCAATTTTCTTTCATTGAGACATATTTTGACGACATTCCCCTATAATCTTATATGAGATTATTATAAAAACCAATTGAGATTTTATATCATGAATTTATTTTTTCTCATGATATTTTATGTTTTGGTAAATTTTATAAATTAATGGGGAAATTATTCAACTTATTACAATGTGGTAGGGGTTTATTTTAAAAAATATTCATTATTCAGGACTTCTATATTCATGTCTCCATTAGGGAACATTTCTCTTCTTCATTAATGTTTCTTTAAAATATTTTAAAAACCGTTTTTACTATTATGCTAGGATTGTTTAAATTAATTTTTACACCTATTTTCCTTATTAAAAATAGTTTAAAATAAATATTTTTTCATTTTTGAAAAGAGGTACATTGTGTCTTTTCTGACAAAAACACGAGAGGAATGTTTTTTTATTCTATAGAATGATTACAATTTTCCACTATAAAAAAACTTAATGTATTGATTATTAATTTACACGTTGACAAGGTTATCTTCAAAGAAAATTTGTTCTTCTATAATTGTACAGTGCCTTAAACAAAAGTGATTTTCAAAGATTAAAAGTGTATTTTCCTCAAAAAAAAATTCAATGATCTTATTTAAAGTATTTTCATCTATGTAGTCATACTTTGATATCTATTATTCTTTATTAAGTATGATATATTAGGATATATTATAATATATTTTATTGAATAGTTGACGATTAGTTTGAAGGGGAATGTTATATTTATATAGCATTCACTATATTACTACGGATGGGTTGTGGTTATGTTTTCTGATTGGGGAATTTTTTTAAATTTTTTATACTCGTTTCACTAAAAATGTATATGTTGATTATGATTAAACTATTTAATATGAGTAAAGATTTAGTCTTAGTAAGTTATGGTCATGATCCTCTATATCCACTTGATGCCTCAGTATGACTCGTTACACAACTTAGTTTTGGTATTGGCTTATGTATTACCCGGTTATGTATGCTGCCTTGGAAAACACCTTGAAGGTTTGTTTATTATGTCTGGAATTATGAATTCCTTGATTATGATATTATTTATTTATTTACATGTGATTATTATTTTATTATAATATCCATGATTATTTTTTCTGTCTCTTTTTATTATTTATATTGAATTATTTGATCATTTTTATTCTATCCATATTATACTAATGTTATTGATAAAATAGAAAGTATTATAGTAATTTACCTTATCTTAATTTTTTATGCTTATTTATGATATCTACCACTGAATAAATACTCTTACTGAGCATCTGATCACACCCCTCTCATATGTTTTATTTTACCCTAGGATGATAAGAAGTTTATTATGATCGATATGTAGGTTTAAACATGGAGAATAACAGTCTTCTCAAAGTATTCATTATGTGGTATTTTATATTTTTAATTGTAATTTAACATTTAAGTACACAAATATTTTTCTAAAACTACTATATTGTTTTCCCCATTGGGATGGGATTTCTTGTATATTATGGTAATATAATAAAGTAACCACTAACTTTGGACTACTAGTGTCAGGGTATTTATAGTTAGTATTAGGGAATGTTTAGTAGAAACCTTATGAATTAGATTTAGGAAAACATAGATTATAGAACCTAAAACTATAACTAAATTTTAGGATATGTCTATGTATTAGATAATGTCCATTAGATTTTTTTAATGGACTTGGATAACCATGTTTACACCTATGGATTCATATATTGATAAGGTGTCATGATTTAAACATTATATAAATTGTTATTCAGGATTATGATATTTTCCACTATGTTAATGTCGCTCACATTTTTCATAGTGGTTTTAGTAAATGGATGGAACCATGCAAAACTGGGTAAATGGTGAATGTGATAGATAGTTTCTTTTCAAGAAACTAAAGGAGATAATGACTAGAGCAGAGAATATTGTGATTATTCTAAACCAGTTTGTACGACTTATGATTACCAACATACACCGTAATCAACTCTTAGATCTACTAAAGAAGATAATGATATATTTTACTGAGGGATAATGTGGTGTATATCATGGAGGAAAGAGAAATAAATTTACTATATGTCAATAATGTGAGGAGAAGCACCAAATTTAATGTATTAGAGGAATATAAAAATATTTTGGTTGTGGAAAAAGACAGAAAGAATTTCATTTCTATGTAAAAAAATTGTTCAAATTGTTGGTTAACAAAATAGATAAGAAAAGTGGTATCCATAAGGAATAATTAGTAGATGAATTTTTTAAATGTGGACAATATTTTCATTGTGAGAATTGATTTCCTAGAGTGAAATATTTTGAAGTTTGTATGAGTGATGGTTATATTACTGATGATGAAGAGACTATAAATGATATATGAAAGGAAGGATGTACTAAGGAATAAGAGGATGAGTCCAACATAATGGTTTAATAAGGTAGTTGGATGTAATAAATATATTGTAAACACATTTATTAATTAAATACGTAAAATATTTATGGATTGTACTATAGTAATATTTCTTAATGGATTTGATTTATTGTATTTAATGATACCAAGAAAAATGATTTAGTGGAAAGTATAAATTCTTTGAAATCACGTTAATGATGGAAATATGACCCCTAATATGTGATCAGTGTTTAGATAATAATAAAGAGATGATTATGGTATAACATTAGGGGCCATGAAATAGATTAATTATTTGGTGGTATTTTATCTTTGATAGAGCTTTCAACGTGTTCGGATTTGAGGAATATATCCAAAAAATCAATGTTTTATTCGAGGAATAATAAATAATTCATGTTTTGGTTAAGTTCTTATGATGGATCATGTTATTATCGTGATTTTGGAAAATATTTTATCATGGTATCTACATGTGAAATTCATAGATACATTTTGAGGGATTAATGATAAGTTGGTTTAGTAACATTATTCATATTTTTTTTGGATATTTGAATATTTTCAATAATATTTTGGAGGATCCCTACGATTGAAAACATGTGTAATGGATTATGTTAAACATGAGAAATTATTGATTTTCGTTAAAGTATTATTTATCCTACTGGATATCATGGGAAAATCATCTTGTCTTCAGTAAATAATTAGAGGCAGAAGGAATTAATTTTTGATCTTTTTTTTTATTAAAATGCCTTCATACATGAAATATTCATCTTGAATATCCATATCCTGGTGTAAGAAATCAAGTGGGAATAGTCCAAATCACAATAAAATGGTGATATTATGCTAATGACATGGAATTAAATCAAGTAAGTTTATCTTCTTAGGTGATTTATCAAGATAGAAAAATATTTATGAAAATCTATGAAAATTATCTTGGAATAAAAGAAGTTATCCATTTACTTTTCTTACTAATAAATAATTATTATTTTAATTGATCATAAACTTATGGTTTTTATGGTTAACTATTTCAAGAATATTTTTTCTACCATTCCCCATAAGAAATTGATAGTTATTTTCCATTTCCATGTCCATATTTTCACATCCCAATAATGATCTCCTATTTAAAATCCTATTTTTCTGGTAATGTTCACATTATTTCCTTTCCCTACTTTTAAAAGAATATTTTATTAACTATTTTTATGATTTTGGTCTCCTGTAAAGAATTTTACAAATATCAACCTTTTAATTTTGGTGTTCAATTTTAAATTTTTAGGATGCAATTTGTCTAAGGGGGGATGAATGTAACACCCTAAAAATTAGTTTATGTTATAATAGAGAATTTATTTTATAATTAATTAGGTTATGGGAAAACAAAAAGGAAATTAAATTTCATATTAAATTTTTTACATTATATGTTGAGACGAACTTTTACAACTAGGAATAGTAAAAGGATAGAGGAAACCTACTAGGAAACTAACAAAACATTAATACTTTATTTAGGAATGGTAAATTCATTCTACAAAAATTCCTATTATTAATCCAAATATTATAATGGGAATAATAAAACTAATAAATACAATAAAATATAAAACTTTTGGTCACCATTGTCCCCAAGAATCATCCCACCAATGAACAA
The DNA here is from genome assembly GCA_963277665.1 of Viscum album. Classification (NCBI taxonomy): domain Eukaryota; kingdom Viridiplantae; phylum Streptophyta; class Magnoliopsida; order Santalales; family Viscaceae; genus Viscum; species Viscum album. The sequence goes on along the minus strand of OY728148.1, from coordinate 2,006,473,651 downwards.
CACTATAAAAACTAAAGAGAGAGTTAATAATACAATATTCATTTTGGTAATGATATGAACCATGATTCGAATTCAAGTGAATAATGAAGAGTATGTATGATGGTGCATTTATAGGGAAATATTATCATCATCATTTATGTTTTTTAACTCATATAGTTTATCAGTAGTATGGAAATTAGTCAATAACTTTTTTTCATTATTGTTATATGATACATGAGAACGTTTAAATGATCGTTAGGATTATTTAATGATATATTCCAAATTTTATTATTTTGTGAGACTATGAAATATACTATTAAAAAAATTATTGTTAATATAAACATTTGAGATAAAATTTAATTTCATGAAATAATATTATAAAACAATTTTTACATGATAATATATTTTAAGGCAGTCCTCCATAATTGTTATAATGGTTAGATTGTTAATTTATCAATTAAATTGATAACTTTAAATAAATAATTATATCAATTTAAAACATTAAATAATTATATTTATAATATAAATTAAATTTTTGGACTCATCTAATCAAAATCAGTTTAGGGAATTTTATTGGAATTATCTTAAGTTTTTGTTTTTTGGGTTAAAATGTAAAAACACTAATTTTATGAAATAACAATACACTTATGAAATTATTTTTATATTATACTGAATTAAAATTAATTAACCCTCATTCTTGATAAATGTGTATTTACAGAATAATATAATATAGAAGGTGTTACATTTAGAAACACATGCTTATCAATTTTGAAACCCATGATTTTATCCTTAAAGAAACTTTTTCTAATAATTATACGCGTAACCTATTTTAAATTTATTGTAATAAATTACATAAATTGAATAAAAATTGTAGTAAATATTTTCAATAATTTGGTAAAAATTAGTTTATATGTTCATTTTAATTTCTAAGCATAAAAAATTTACCATGGTAAGAAAAATGATTTACAATAGTATATGTAAAATAATATTGTGGGTAAATGTTAAAAGGTAAAAGAATAAAATACATAAAAACTATGAAAAATATATGGGTGGTAGATTATTTTATATACCTTAAACATCCTTTTATAAATTAATTATAAACCAAACTAGTTGTAATTAATTCCACCCAAATGTTGTTGAATTTAAATATAAAATAACCATTAATTAATCACTTAAAACAAACTCTCCTCGAGTATAAATAGAATCCCCACCACCCATTTCTCCTCACAAGGAATGAATCTCATAAAATATCTACCAAAACCTATAATCCACATTATACCAAAATCCATGTTCTCATAGTCTCTCCCAAATACCAATTAGAAGTTTATTAATGGGTCCTTTAATGAGGTGATATTCAAGATGTAACTTTCTCAAAAAATCTCTCTTAATTTATTTTCTTCTTCTAAGTTTTATTCACATACTTCACACATCAACGCACAATAAATATATTATAATTTAAATACTTTAATGTTATATTTATAATGTAAAACCCTCTATCTACTCTTTTTCTCATCTCAACTTATTCAAAAAAATAAATCCTTTTTTTAGATTATAGGGGTTTACTGTATTTGTGGATAATGATTTTTCGGTTTCAATTACCACCAACAAGTCTAGTCATAAAAGAATTATTATTGTTTAATAAGATTTTAATAATTATATTACAACATATTTCATGTTATGGAATAATATACATACGTAATATTAAATAAAATGAATCTAGTTCTTGATGGTCTGAAAAAACAACCAAAATAAACTGAACATTTATCATTACCTTTTCATAAAATGAATCATCCTCATGTTAAAAATAAAAATGATATATCGGACCCATTAAAGTTATGTATGTACATTAATAAAATTTCATTTGATTTATATAGTTTTATTTAAATTTGAAAATAATATTCGTAATTATACCCAAGTGGACTGACCATGAAACCATGAAACAAATACTCCCGAAACAATAAAAATAAGGGAATATTATCAATGATCTGGTGGTAAGTTATTATAAAAGGATAATATAAGGTATTATAAATATGAATATATTTCTGAAATATATCTATAACATTCTTTAAACCATTATAAATGTGGTTTGAGTACGCAAAACAAAATAGAAGCATGAGGTAAGGGATTTCATAACTAAATTTCAAATAATTGGGTCAAAAATATTCTTCATTAATTATTTCAAGATAATATATTGTGTGGAATGATTTTTTATTATTTTATTATTTTATTTACAATTTTTTTGTGTATTTATAGAAAATAAACATAATTTATTTGTTTAAATAATGAAAAATTCAATGATATGATCTTTGTAAAGGACTTCATCTAAATTTTCTTTCATTGACGCATATTTTGATGATATTCCCCTATAATATACTTTTTGGTGTTTATAACAACCATTTTAAATTTTATATGGTAATTTTATTTATTCTTATGACATTTTCTGTTTTTTTAAATTTTTATTACTTCTTGTGGCATTCAATTCGAATAATTACAAATTTTTAAGGGTTTATTTCACAATCTCGTAATTATTCATGATAATTTATGTTTAATTATCCATTGGGGAATATTTATCTTCCATATCCATTTATCCAAAATATATTTTAATTTTTTTAATGATATTATACTTTTATTGATTAAATTTATTTTTTTCTAATTCTTGACTCATTAAAAATGGTTTAAAAGGAATATTTTTTTTCATTTTTCAAACAATGTACTCTCTGAATTTTGTTTTAGGATCATACCCTATGAAGCCCACTTATCTGAGCTTCCAAGGGATATAGAATAACTGGTATTTTCCTTTGACCAATAATAAGACAAGATAAAACAACATAAGCATGAGATAAACTTTTTACAGAAGTTCAAGCTCATCAAGATCACTACCCAAACCATATTTGCTGAACCACCCAATGAAAGCTTCATTGTCACCCACCTTACAATGAGGGAGTTTTTTGGTTTATTAAAGGGATATGTATGAACACCCTGAAAATATGAGTATGTAAATTATTTGGATACAATAAGGAATATATTTTCACCCTATTTTTGTTACTTGATAGTTGATTTTAATTTTGATATAAAAAATACAAATTGTATTTATGGGAAATATTCTAATTTAATTATGGAATTTATTTTCATAAATTAATTAATTTTTTAAATAAAAAATATTTTAATAAATTTTAATAATTAAATAAATTTTATTATAATTAAATTATAACATAATTTTTATTAAGAAAAAAATAATTTTTATAAAGGTTCAAAAAATTGTTATTGTCAAAAAACCCAGCATTTCACAATAAATGTCATTTGTATTTTAAAAGTGAAAATTCATATTTTTATAAAAATTATTTAAATTAAATGAATACTATTTATTGAATGAGGGCATCGAAATTATTCAATAGTGAATTTTTTATCAATTTCTAAGATAGTTGGATAATCGAGTAAAAATTAAATACCATATAAATATACGTTGTGTAATACGACATCATAATGACCTAAAAGTGGTGTATTAAATACTATAAATGGTATAAATGACAAAATATATGTTTTCCATTAAAAATAATGTAATTTTACGTTTATTTGATGAATTTTATAAGTCAATTATTAATCCTCCAAAACCATTATTATATTTTAATGTTTTTGAATCATTTCATTATGAGTATAAATCAACTCTACACAAGTAAGGAAATTATTTTATTATCTTCCTCCCATGGCCTTATAAAATGATGAGATCCAATCCCTTTTAAAGGAAACCCTGGGAAAATACTATAACTACCAAGACCCTAGTAGCTGAGAGCCAGTTCATCACTTTATTACATTAGAATATACACATGATTTGAATACCAAAGGACCGATTAATTTTTCATTTCTCGAATTAAGATTATATACATTAACATTAAATTTCAATCTAAAATATAAGATACATCATAATAAATCCATTATGAAAATCATTATTCTCATATCTTATCCTTAAATATAAGTAATAATACACATCTTGGCATCCTAGTAAAAATAAAACATAATAAACTTGTGATCTAAAATACTTAAAAAGGGTAAGGGTATAATATAATATATCCTAAATAGAAATAAACATTAAGCCAAGGTAAATATATGAAACACAATCCATTTAAAAATATTCTTTAGCAGAATATCAATAGAATAAATAATATCATATAATATTATCAAAAGATATAGAAAACATATCCATGGATATACTTCTAGTCGAATAATCACATGAAATATCAATAACTAATCTCATAATGAGGGAATTCATAATGACAGACATCATAAACATACCTTCAAGGCTTCATCCAAGACACCAAATGTAAACGGGTATGACATCATTCAATACCCAAATTAGTTTTTCTCATGATACCTATCGATGCATTAAAGGTATGTAAGAGGCCCCACACATCACATACTATGTTTAAAGAATTACTCATATGAAAATGGTTAAACATAAACAACAGACACGTTTGTATTGAAAAATTTTCCTACGAAATGCGAATACTTTAACCACAAACTGTGAAAGGTAAAAAAGTAGTATATCCATAGTCAAACTAATCATAAAGCCTTCAATAAAATATATTATATTGTATCATATAAGATCAAACTCAATTAAGAATAAAATTCAACAAAGGATGTTGACATATTTGAAAATAGTGTAATAAAATCATAAAACATTATTGAGAGAAATACCACTTTTTACCATGAAATAATTACTTTTAAAAGTCGAGTAGTTATAAAGGAAAAATATTTTCATTGAAAATAATATTTTAAACTTGTAAATTATGCTTAAAAAATTCAGGTGTCATGATTTTTGAAAAATCCACTCACACTGCATAGGATAAAAATTATTCCTTCTATAGAAAAAGTCCTAAATTACCTCATTTATAAAATGAAAAAAATATTTCCTCATATACATTTTAAAAAAGTCAAACACGGGTAAAAAGGATTTGAAACATTAATTGTATAATAGTAAAAATATTTTTTAAAATATTAATAATTAACATGTATATGTATGATAAATTTTCCCCAGTAGATACTTAATTACAAATAATCTAAAATAATAATGAGATTGTGAAATAACACTTACCTAGTACATTACATTAGTTTTACGTGCTTTAACATCCTTTTTAATGGTTTAAAACATGTTATTATATTATACCAGAACTATATTCATATATATGATATCATATATGATCCTGTTACATTGTATTATCACTCTTTTATAATAATATTTTATTATTACCCTTGTTTTTGGTGTTAATTACTTAATTTTCCTATGGATGTTTTGTTATGTTTTTCGGGTTTATCATTAATATGATATATTTATTTCATGTAAATAATGATATTAAGATCATAATTATTATAGTTTGTCATTATATACATATTTATAATCATTTTTTAATAGTTATCATGGAAAATAAATCACATCGTGTCGTGGAGATGGTAGAACGTGCGTACGCTTGAGGGATGAAATCATTCCCTTAATGGTGAATGGGTAAGGAATTGGATGGAGTATTAATTATATAGAATAAATATCATGTCCTAATTTTTAATTATATATATTATATCCTCATTATACCCATCTAAATAAATTAGATATGAAAACTAGATTACACCACGACGTGGAGATGGTAGGCCGCACATATGCACGCATGGTGATTTTATTTTTCATCGGATGGATAAAAGGTAGAATATGGTTGAACCATATTCATAATATCTTATCGTAATATATTTGAAACTATATTTATTACATTATAATTGAAACAACACATAAATATTATGTATAAGAAGAAATAATCTTGAAGGAGTCGGTAAAGATGATTACCTCTTCTTTAGTGAACCTCCAATGGATCTCCTCTTAGGGAAGCTACTGTTTGTAATTTCAGAATACCAGAACCTCTAAGATGTGTATAGGGACGTCTATGAGATAAATTGGTAGATTTAGTCGATCTGGAAGGATCATAGTGATTATATGAGATATGGGAGGAGGTGACTTATAATAATTGAGGAGCGGGACTCTTAAAATTCCAGAAAATATTAATTTAAAATAAATTAAATCTCATTAAAAATACAAAAAAAAATTCATGAATTATAAACTAAGATGATATAAGGTTGTAATATCATAAATCAATATATTTTTTACATGTTTTTATGTTTTTTTAAATATTATCATTTTAATTAACCCTTAGTTAACCTATTTTACTTTTAAGTAAGGTAACAAATTTCTCAATATTAAAAGGTTATAATTTTTACTTATTTGATGTCTATTAGACCATAAATGAACATTAATAACACTTTAGAACAAGTAATATATTTTTTATTTTTAATGATGTTTTTTTTATTTTTAAATATTTTAGTAAAATATTATTTTGATAAAATATCCTTAGTTTTAATTATTTTTTATTTTTTTAACCCTTCAATACAATAATTGTACAATATAAATTTTTTCGAGGAAAAGAGTTTTTTCAATTAAAATTTAGTATTATTCACTATTAATAAAACATGAAACTTATCAGAAAAATATCAATAATTCAACCATAATAAATTTTGATATCCCACTTTCTAGGTAGAATATTATTTTTCCATGTAAAATTTCTAAAAGTGTCAACAAAATGGATTTAAAATGGGTTTCCCCTTAAAAGGAGGTAATATTACCCTTTTCAAAAAATACATCTTTAATGTGATTTTTTATATGATTTCTATAAAACGCATAATATGAATATGAATATTATATGAAATATATATAAATTTTATTATGTGGTTAGTACTATTCATTCCCACCAACTTAACGACTAGTGTTAAAAGTAAAAATATTTAATTGTATGTCACGATTCATTTATGTTAGGTGTTTCATGAAACTGATGATAATTAAATTTACTTAAAAGTAAATCATACAATAAAATCATCAGGTGTCACAAAAACCAAGGGAAGTTTTGTGGTTTTGGTTATTTTATTATATTGAGTCAAAATCCAATGTTTGAGAAATATTAAGGAAACCTCCACTCATTTCCTATATAAACCAACACAAGATCCAATTTTTACACACTAAAAATTCTTATAGAAAATCCTTACTCTACCCTCCCTTATTTAGAGTCCCCCATAGTACCCCCATGCTCTTAATAATCTCCTCCCAAGTATTTGTAGTTAGTCACTCAAGTAATAGATCCTCACCTTCACTTATTTATTAATGTTTATTTATTATATTAGGCCTTCTATTTCTAAATCTGAATGTCGGGATATAACTTTCCGTGTCTCTATTACTACCCATTTAATGTTAAAATTATTAGAGACACATTTTTGTCTCATAAACCAACTTTATAATTTTTTAATGTGATGACATTGTGCTATCTAAATTTCACCATGATTTTCCATGATAAACCAATTGTGTAGTGAATATCATACCCATTTACTATCAATGGTATTCACTTTTATACCCTTATAATTTTTTGAATTCGTATGTACATGTATATATCCCACACTAAATAATCATAGAGTAAATTTTGATAATGAATGAGTCAATTTTGTATGATCTATGTCACACATTTAAGCATGATATTGAAATTAATGTGATGGGTGTACCTAGAATTATATATCACTCAAATGAATTGGGTAATGTTTAGTCTCAATATACATCAATCTTGAATATGGAGTGAACCTAATTTGATTATGGGGTGGTTTCCATTATGATGTATTAGATTTTATCCTTGACCTATATTTTTGATGCAATGTTTTAAGATATTTCCTTATTTCCCTTGTTACCGTTATGATTATCATATTATATCTTGTCTCATTGTTCTTGTTTATTATTCTCACTCATTTATTCCTGTTGTATAACATGTATTCATTTCATCATGTTATTAGTTTTTTATTCCCTTACTAGGATTTATAGTAAAACCCTTTCTTATATATGTCCCTAGGTTATCCAATATAGTTTTAAGTACAAGCATGTTAATAAAGTTTTCAATTAATATGTTGTGTTTTCTGCTTTAAGTTGTTACATCATGTACCTAGTTCTGAAATACACTAGAATTATCAATATTATAGTTTTAATTATGTTTAATATTTTTTAATAAATCAAGTATTAATGTGTAAAAAAGAGAATAGTTGTTATAGTTTGTATCAGAACAAAAGTTTAGTTATTTTTGGGATTAGGATTAGGAAACTCTAGAAAAAGAATTAGGGATAAAAATAATTATAAGAAAACAATTGTAAATTTTGGTAAGAATAGAGTAAGTGTTTTATCAAGAACATACATGTCTTTATGAATACTATAATTTTATATGGTTATGGCATAAATTTACCAATGGATAACAACTCCAAGAAGGTGTATTGGGCCTGACTTAGTGTAACCTAGTACACGATAACGACCCTTACTACATGACCATTTTGACACTCCTAGGGATATGCTTTGGTAAATTCATAATCTCAATAAGAACCATTGTTAGGCGAAATAATTCTCATAAGATTATATGTTAGGAAATAGATCATAGATGACATATATTGAAGCTAATAAATTTATATGTTAAGAAATAAATGTAATTTATAAGTTATCCATTTATTTTCATTAGATTACCCCTTTATATGTTTAATTGTTTAAGAAAAATCATGCCTAAATTTTTATTATTCGTGAAAATGGATAGAAATAAGATGAATTTGGTAAACAACCAATGTGACGGGCCATGTGATGATAGCTCCATTGATATTCCCAACATAATTAGAATGGGGATCATGAAATTTATGATGATAATTTTTCAGATGACTGAGGTTATTAATATAATCCTAGATCAGGAAGAGCATCCAAATACCCATAAGAGATAAAAAGTTGTGATTGAGTTCTTTAGAAGACAAAGGCATCTGATATTCAATGAATCTCTGATATAATAATCATTGAACAACAGATCGACTCAATTGAGAATATATTCTCTATGATTTAATGTTATGAACAATAAAAGGTTCTACTAAATTTTTATCATATGGAGGGAGAATATGATCAGTGGTTTCCATTGATAAAAATATTAAGCCTAAGGAAGAGATCAAAGCGATGGGGTGGAAAGAATTTCAGAAAAAAAAAATTCGATAAATATTTTCCTTATGCTCTCTGTCTTAAAATGAAAAGGGATTTCATTGACCCTAAAAAAGATGATAAATATATCATATTGTTTGAGGAATACGTCAAAATAATTTCATTATACACCTTTTACATTTTCGTTACCCCCCAAATGTGAGGTTAACCACTTATTTGGTGGGCTGAAATCTAGTCTACAAAAATCCCTATCAATCTGAGACATTGATATCTATGAGGAAATTGTTCGATGTTCCCTCAATATCGAAATTGAGTTCAAATAATATCAAGGGTATCAAAGGGATTGAAGTGGAAAGTGGAGTTTAATTATTGTGGTCTGATGAAAAAAATATAATAGTTCTATGAAATTTCAATATCCCACATTTCAACGGTGCGAAAAAAAGCATTCGAGAAATTTCTATGAAGGATGAGGAAACGCTTTAGGTGTGGGACCAAAGTTAAATTAGAAAGCTATTTTCAATCAGAGAAACCAAATAATGAAATATAGAAAATGAATGATCCAGTCAACCCTAAGTTTAATGTTCATTTCTTCAACTATAAAAAACCATGACACTTTTCAAGCTAATCCACTAAGCCATGGTTTGTCGGAGACCACAGAAAACCTCCAATGTATCAAGGGAGAGATTTTTCCATTTCAACCATTGTAGTGGATACTAATAGTGGTGTTTTGATATGTATGCTATTTATTAATTCAATAGTAGGAAACATACTTTTTGATTTGGGTTCTACGCATTCCTTCATATCATGAAATTTTTGTAGAACTATTCAAACACCATGACAAATCATGGAAGTAGAGTTTTCAGTCAAAATAGAAAATGGGGAAATTATTGCATCCCAAGAATATAACTCTGAGCCTATCAAATTTTGTGGGATGAACTTACTAGTGAACCATTCCATACTCCCTTTGGTGGAATTTTATACAGTTATAGGTACGGATTGACTTTACCTATTTAGAGCCAACAAAAATTTTTGTGTGAAGGAAATCACTCTCTGTATTTCGAATTGACCCCTGATTCTCTACAAGTACAAGGAAAAGGATGAATCTTCTTTAGAACTAGAATCTGAAGCATGGATATTACTTTCCAATGAGAAATCATATAGAACTCAAATAGTTGAGTATAAGTAAAATATTATCCGTGAATACATTCCCATTCTGAGATAATATGATGATGTGATTCCCTGTGAATTTACTGGTCTTCCTCCTTGCCGAGAGGATGAATTTTCACTCAAGCTTATATTGGGGAATGACCATTATCATAGAATATTTACAGAATGAATGTCATGAAACATAAATAGTTGAAGAATAAACTACAAGAGAATCTGGAAAAAGAGTTTTTATGACCATGTGCCTACCCATGGGTTCCACCAGTCCTCTTCGTCAAGAAGAAGGACATCTTGATGTGAATTTTCATGGATTATCATGAGCTCACCAAGATCATCATAAATAACAAGTTTATTCTTTTTTGGATTGATGATTTTTTGATCATCTATGTGGAGAAAAATAATTCTCAAATGTGGATCTTTGGTTATGATATTATCATGTAAGCGTGAAGAAGGAAGGTATCCCCAAGACCACTTATCATACAAGGTATGGGCACTATGAGTTCATATTAATGCCATTGAAACTCAATAATTCTCTAGTAATATTCATTGAATTGATGAATAGAGTATTTATAGATTACTTAAACAAATTTTTGGTAGTCTTTATAGATGATATTCTAATATAATCTAAAAGACAGGAGGATCCTGTGGAGAATCTAAGCAATGTGCTAAAGACCCTATCAAGGAGGTGATTTATGCCAAGTACAGCAAATCCATGTTCTAGTTGAAGTAATTCTCATTCATGGGTAATATCATCACAAGAAATGGGATATATGTGGATCCTTAAAAGAAATAAGAAATTTAAGGATGGAAGAGGATAACATCTATGATAGATATCCATAGTTTCCTTAGGATAAATGGTAATTATCACCAATTTGTCAGATATTTCTCACAATTTCCAAACCCTCTTACTGAACTAACTGATAATGAAGTCATGTAATCATGGAAAGATGAATGTGAAGAGTGATGTAAGGAGTTGAAAAGGAGGATTATCACTACACATGTACTCACACTACCCACTAGTGGAGAAAGTTTTGTGTTATTAAATGATTCTTCTAAGAATGGCTTATGTTGTGTGCTAACGTGGAATGAAAAAATGATAACCTATGCTTCAAGGAAGTTTAAATTTCAATAGAACTACCCAATGAAGGATATGGAGTTGGCTACAGTGATCTTCAATTTGAAATATTTAAAAATTATCTCTTTGAGGATATATCTGAAATAGATGAGGATAAAAAAATCCTCAAGTGTATATTGAAACAAAAAGAGTGGAATATTCACTATCAAAGATAGTTAGAGATTATCATGGACTATTACTACTCAATCCACTATTATCTTGGTAAAGAGAATAAAGTGGTGTATGCTCTATGTATAAAGGTTCCAACAATTTTATCATATATAATAATTGATAGGGATTCAATATTTTTATATTTAAAAATGATGGAAATGCAAATCATAAAGTAAGGAAAATCATTAATAATTTCCCAAATTATTTCTCATATATCTATTTTGGAAAGGATAAAATATTCTTAATGAGATGTTATGTGAATTTAGAAGAAATTTGAAACTATTAGAAAAATAAAATCCTTAGAGTTAAATGTTATAGAATTAGTAATTGTATAAGTTGTTTCATGACTATGTCTATTATAAAATAATCACCTAAATAAGGATATGATGGATGATTCACATAGTACTGATTTCTCTATCTACCTAGGAAGCACAAAGATGTGCCTATATATCAAAAAGAACTATTGGCGTGAAAATCTGATGAATGTGTTTAGAGAATATACCTCAAAGAGCCTGGTATGTCAATATGTGAATGCTAAAAGTCAAAATTCTAGGGAGATGATGCAACTATTACCCAAACCAACATGGAAATGGGAAAATACCCATTTAAAGCATCTCCAAACATCAGAAGACATCAGGAAGAAACAATGATATATGGGTTATTGTGGATTTTCTTACAAAAAATATCTCACATTATAGAAATTTGAGAGAACATATCATTAGATAATCTTTCATGGAAATACATCATATAACTTGTAAGGATTCATGGAGTACCACAATCAATTTAATCCTATCAGGATTTTAGATTCACCTCCATGTCCTGGAAAAGTCTCCAACATGATTTAAACACTGAGTTAGACTTCAAAACAACTTATCCTCCCCAAGCCTATGGCCATTCTGAGCAGACTATGTAGGCACACAAGGACATGTTAAAAGCATCCTTAATTTACTTTAAATGAGTATGGGAACACCACATACCATTGGTCAAGTTCTTTTTCGACAAAAATTTTAACTTGAGCATCCAAATGGCTCCCTATGATGCTCTTTATGGGAAGAGGTGAATAATACCAACATGAAGAGATGATGTTGGGGAACACAAACTAGTAGGTCCTGAAGTGGTTAAGGAAACAGTAGAAAAGGATAAAACTGTTTAGTAGAAAATCAAGGCTCCTCAGAGCTGAAAAAAGATCTGTACTATCAATTGTCAACGAGACCTAGACTTTAATGTTTGACATATGGTGTTCCTACTCAAATCTCCATGGAATAAAGTGATGATATTTTCTAATAAAGAAAATATTTTTCCAAGATACATCGGCCCATTTATGATCCTTGATCACATAGATGTTGTGGAATATCGACTAGCACTCCCACTGAACATATCTCAAGTACATGAGATAATCCAAGTATCCCTATTGTGTAAGTACATACCAGAACCCTTACATATACTCAATACAAAGGTGGTACAATTTGAGAATGATATTTCCTATGAAGAGAATCATGTGAATATCTTATATCATAGATAAAAAGTTCCACAAAATAATAAAATAAACAGTTTCAAAGTGTTGTGGAGAATCCAAAAGTTTGAATAAGTGAAGTGGGAACTGGAGGAGGTGATGAAACATTGTAACCCTCCTTTTTTAGTGTGGGAAATTAAAATTTTGAGGGTGAAATTTCTAAAGGGGGGATGATTGGAATGACATGAAATTATATAAATAAAAATTCTTCATTTCATTTAATTAAATTTACTATAGTGTACTATGGTTATGGAATACACATTCAATTATTTGGTTTTGTTATATTCTATCAAATCAAAAGGAAATTTTGGCATAATTATAATTTATTATATATATATTGAAAATTGATCACATGATTAGTAAAAATATATGATTTTGAAAAATCCAATTGGCATAACAAAATGATGTGATGACCTCAACAAGTAGGATCGAACCCAATGAAATCCATTTATTGTATCTTTTGGTGGAGATATAATCAATCATATTTTCCCTTGACTAATCCCAATATTATATCTGATAACTTAAGCATAAGAGATATCATTTACGAGATATGTTCAAGTACACCAAGATCACGACACAAACCATGTTCACCGAACCACCCCAGAAAGACTCATCATCACCCACCTTACCCTCATATTATTTTATCACGTATTAAAGGAATAAGTATCAAGACCCAACCAATCTAAATATATAAATTATTTTTTATAGAATAATGAATATATTTTCATACTATTTTTGTTACTTAATAAATGATTTTAATTTTGAGACAATAAAATAGAAATTATATTTTCTGGTAATATTAAAATTCAATTAAGGAATTTATTTTAAAAAATAATATATTTTTGAAATTAATAATATTTTCATAAAATATTATTAGTACATAATTTTTATTAAATATTATTTATCATATATTTTTTATGATGTCAAATGTAATTCTAATAATGGTTTAAAAACCGTTATTGTAAAAAACATAGAATTTATCAATAAATGTTGGAAGTATTTTAAAAGATAAAAAATAATATATTTAAAATATTATTTATATTAAATTAATATTATTTTTGGAATCATAGTATCAAAATTATCCAACAGTTTATTTTTCCTGATTTTTTGAGTCAGTTGAGTTTTCGGGTAAAAATTAAATTCTGTATATATATACTTTGTGTATTTTCCCATCATAAAAATGATAAATTGATTTAAGAAATACTATAAAATGTAAACATGAAAAAAAATATGTTTTAAATTTTCAATAATATAATTTTATGTTTATTTTATTAATTTTTTAAATCCATTATGAATCCTTCAAAACAATTAATATAGTTATTATTTTAAAATGAATTCTTTAAGAGTATGACTCACCTACACATATGAAAGGACATTTTTTTTGTTTAGTTCAACCCTTGATCTTATAATATAATGTTATCCATTCCCATTTTTTAGAAATAATATGAGAAACCATGGGAAGGTTTTGGGTTTAAGTAATTATTTTATATAGTGTACAAAACCAAAGTTTTAGATATATTAATGAAAGACCCACTCATTTCCTATATAACCTCAACCAAACTCTAATTTACCTTCACATATAATTCTTTGATCACATCTATACTCTACCCTCCCATCTCTATATTTCTCCCAAGGATCCCCCATGATTTCAAGAAGCTCCTCCCAAGTATTTGGAGTCACTCACTCCAGTAAAGGATCCTCACCTTCTCTTCTTTATTATAGTATCTTTATTATACTCTAACTTTATTTCCAATTCCTAATGTTGGGATGTGACTTTACATGTTCCTAGTAATACCCATTAAATGTAAAAATCCTGAGATACCAATTTATCTCTCATCAGTCGATTTATAAATTTTTATTTTATGCCATTATGAACTGTCATGATTTTCCATGCCAAACCAACTATGTAGTGAATTCAATACACATTTATAGTCAGTGGTATTCATAGTTATATAGTTATAATTATTTTAAATGGGAATTACATGTATTTATTACATACTACTTGAACATGGAATAAATTTTTAGAATGAATGAATCCATGTGGTGTGATCTTTGTCGCACACATAATCATGATAATGAAATGAATGTGATGGGTGCACACAGAACTATATAGAGATTGAATGAATTTGGAAATGTTCAGTCACATGAGATATCAATTTTGGATAGAAGTGATCATGATTCTTTTGTGATAATTGTTCGATTATAATTTCATTGAAGTTATCCTTTACTAATGTTTAAGATGTGATGTTTTATGATGTTTCCACATTTCCCTTGTGGCCTTTATGATTGTCATCCTATATCATGTCTCATTGTTCATATTTATTTTTATCACTCATTTATACCCATTATCTAACATGTATTAATTTCATCATGTTATTCCTTATTCATTCCCTTACTATGAATTATAGACCACCCATTTCTTATGTATTTCATCAGGTTATCCCTTGCAGTTTTATGTATGATTATTTTAAGAATGTTTTCAAAAAATATGATATATTTCTTACATTAAGTGGTTAAATCATGTACCTAATTCCCAAATACACTAGACTTCTTGATATTTTGGGTTAAGTGTAATATTATCTGATAAATAAAGTATTAATGTGTAATAATGAAAATATTTGTAATATATGGAATAATTTGATCATCTTTTATTATATCCATATTGTGGTCAAGTTATTGATTAAATAGAATGTGTTCTATTTATTTACCTTACCATTATTTTTTATACTTACTTATGATATCTCACACTATATACATACCCTCACTGAGAATCTATGCTCATTTCCTTTCATCTGTTTTATTTTTATCCATGATTCCAAGAAGTTTATAATGACTGATATGTTAGGTTAAGCTAGGAGAATAATTTTGTTCTCAATGTATTATCTATGTTGTATTTTATATATAAAATTTTAATATAAGGATCATGTATGTATCTAGTTTCCTAAAACTATTAGATTATTCAATAATTTGTTATTTAATTCCTAGTATATTATTCTGATATAATAAAGTAATTGCAAAATCTAGGCTTCAAGGGTTGGGGTATTTAAAATATAAACTTGAATCTCTAAATATATTTGAAAAAATAAAAATAAAAGAGTGGAAATAAATATTTTACATCCTTAACTAATTTGATGATTCCTTCTTCTTATCTTGGGGAAAGGAAAAAAAATATGTGTGTCTTTAGATACTCAGTAAGGGTTACATACAACGAAAATAGCATGAGTAAATATGGAATAATCAATATGGAATGGTAAATAACTAAAAACACAAGCCTTTAAATCAATAAATTGATAATGAAATGAATCCAAGGATAATATGAATGAAATAATCTTATGGATAATAGTAAATAAATTATCAATGAAGGTAATTCAGAATATTGTATGTCATGATTTCATAAATCATGATATATATGTGATAAAATACTTATACTATGATAGTTTAATTAATGTTTATGTAAACGCCAGAAACATAGTCAATTATAGCTTACGGATTTTTCTTGTGATTCCTATGATTCTTTGAGGGGCTATATAATTCTAATTATACCCATCATTATATGTACAGTGATTTCCTCTTGTTGAATTATAAATTTAATGCATAATAATATTACTTATCATTAAATATTTGTATTGAGTAATGAAAATAAAATATTAGTGTTTACCAATTCAATTAAATAACATTAAATATAAAACAACATATATATAAATAGTATATGGTTTAGGAAATAAAAATTTTCATGAGGAAAAAATATAGATATTTAAGAGTAATGTAATATCTAATGATCATAAGAAAGTGATTGTTTCAAGAGAATGTTAATCACTAAAAAAATCATCATAAAATGGAACATTATTACTTTCATAGGTAAAAATGATCATTAGTCGTCTAGAAAATGAATAAATATGGAATTATTACAACATAACATCATTGGAGTACAATTAGAATAAATATTTTTAGTCACTTATGAATATATATACCCTAAAAGTATAATTAAAACATTGTTAATTAAAATATCAATTTAAAATGGAAATAATCATTTAAAAACTAAAAACATACAGAATATTAGGAAAAAAATTTTATTTGAAAATAATAATTTAAACATGTAATGTAATCTTAAAATCAAGGATTGGTCATCATGCCAAGAAATTACTTTCAATATGAGAATGTTGAAACAAATATTACTATCACATTTTAAAGTAAAAATTCAAAAACAACCATTTTTAAAAAATAACAAGAAAGATTATTTTTAAACCATTTTTTGAGAATTCAAACATCGGTAAAAATTTCGTTAATAATTATTTAGATAATATTAAATATAATATTTAAAAAATTTATTAAAAATTTTACTCATAAATTTTAAAAATAATGTTGGGTTCCCTTGAAAAAAATATTTTTGTCTATTGAGTTTTTAAAGGAGGTAAATTTGGGTAAGAATTTTAATTTTTATAAACAAAAATAGGAAAATAAAATTGGTTTGTTTTAAGAAATACACATCAAGTAATTCCCCTACTAGAGACATGAAAATAAATAATCCCGAATAATATTGAGATTTTGAAATAAAACCTTACCACTTTGGTAACATTTGAATCATAACCCCCTGAAAGAAGTTACTTAAAATGAAACATAAAGAACCATTAATACAAATATATTAATGAAATAACTTATAAAATAGGAATTAGATACACCTTATCAACGAAGATAGGTGCATAACCTGACATATTTCCCAAAGAAGTCAATTTTAGATGAAGAACCATTATAATGATCTTAACCCTAATTTGAGAAATATTCAATGAAGTGATTATGTGTGAAAAAATAAAATCCTCAAATTAAAAGTATAAATTAAAAATAAATAAAATAAATTGTTTTTACACATAATGATGACATAATAAAATTAATGAATAAGTGATATAAATAAATGAAAGATAATAGAGTTATAAACCCCCTTATCATTTGGAAACATTCTTGTAAAATACCATTGGATGAAAAATTTTAAATGTAACTTAAAATACCATGAAGTATTAAGGATTAATGATCTAACATTTAAAATGTATATATAAACACAAAATTATATTAATTTTTTTAATAACATAAAAATAATCCTCAATGAAAGGAAATTGTGAGGATGTTCCTTACCTCAATTATGACTCTTATGTATGGTATTTATCTCTTTAAATAAAAAAATCATGTTAATTATTTAATATCTTAAGAAATTTTTCTATTTTCATTATTACTTTTATTTTATTTACTACCATATTATATTTCTTTACTTAATCAATTAATTTCGTGTTAGGTGTTTTTACGATATTTGGTTCATATGTTGAAATAACATCAGTAGGATGAATATGGTAAAAAGGATGATTGTTCCATCATATATAGAATAATAATCATGAAATAATTATATATTTTCTTCTAAAATTATAATTTTAAAACTAACCATGAAATATAGTTAAGAAAAATGAACTATGTTGTAATCATTGAGATGGTAATTTGGATATACGTTTGGGGAATGTTTCTATTTTTCGATGATCATGATTGAAAGAACATAAGTGTTATTTTATCTATGAAAAAATATAAATATTTCATAAATATAATATATATATATAGTAAATACATCATTAAAACTCTTCATGAGCAGTGTTGATAGAAAAAGAATAATATCGGTTCGCGAGGAGGTAATCCATTGTGTACACAAAAGATGGTTTTGTTTCCCATTTTATGGCATAGAAGATGGATATAGGGTATTAAATTTACATAAAAATAATTAATTATATTTTAGACACTTATTTTGTAATATAATATTATCTGAATAATATTAGTAGGATTTCTAGGAATAAATAAATAAATGTGGTCTGTTAAGAATAATACCTCTTCTTTAGAAAACCACTTTTGGTTTATAGAAAAAGCATTCATATGAGGATTTTCTAATAAAACAAGTTCTACAGTACATGGGAATGGAATTATATAAGTTATTTGAATAGGTATAAAAAAACAATGTTCTTGAAGTGTGAAGAAAAGATAAGAACATGTGTACTTTTTTAAGAGAGGGGATAGGAGCGCTTGGAATTTTTTAAAGTATTAAATTTGTGTAAATTAATTTTCATATTATAAGGGTTTTAAATAAATAATATTAATATATAATATATGAATTATTCAAAATCAAATAATATAAAAACCAAATATTTTTAGGTTATTTTATCACTCATTTCTCCATATAAATCTCTATTAAACTTTTTCTATCATTTTAATGGTATAAAGGTTTTTACTCTTTGAGGGTCAATAAAGACACTACAATAAGAAAAATGGATGATAAATGTATCATGATTGGTATTATAAAACATTTAGGATTAAATATTCCTAATATATTAATTTTAAAAATTTTAAATCTTTTAATTAAACGTTATTTGTTATAAAATATCATCAATATCAATTTTTACACTTTTAATCTATTTTGACTTTCAAAATAGCAATAAAAATATGGAATTTTAATTTATATAATTTAAAATTCACTAAAATGATATATTTATCTAAAAAAATTTTGAAACACAATCCTTTATTTACATTATATTACTTCAAATATTTTTAAAGTCATTAATTTTATTTTCCTTTCAAGTAAATAATTTATGTGATAACGTTGTGTAATCATTTAAGGTGATTATTTAATAAATAAAAATTAGAAACAAATTACCATGTAAGAAAAATATTTATAATTAGAATAATAATTTATAACCACCCATACATTCTTTGTATCGCTATGTCAAAAGTTTAAATATAATATAACCATGAAAATGAAAATTTTGAATTTTCTTTACATAAAGAATTACAAAGGTTATAATATTGTATATTTATAAAAATTATAAATATGATAATTTTAGATGATTAATAATTAAATATTCTCATCTAATAAACTTAATTCATATACTACGATTACTTTTATGTTCTTTTAAAATTATAGTTATGCTTAATTAAGTCATTTTTCCTTTACTGTGGTAAACAATATTTACAATGGTTACTATTCAAAATAACCAAAACCAATAGAGATCAATTTAAAGAAAATCATGCCTATTAAATGAAAATTTTAAATAA
The DNA here is from genome assembly GCA_963277665.1 of Viscum album. Taxonomy (NCBI): domain Eukaryota; kingdom Viridiplantae; phylum Streptophyta; class Magnoliopsida; order Santalales; family Viscaceae; genus Viscum; species Viscum album. The sequence goes on along the minus strand of OY728148.1, from coordinate 2,006,453,608 downwards.
ATTTGAATAGATTCTAAATAAATAAGTGGAATAATTTAATTTTAAATTAAACTCGAAAAACCTGAAAATATCGTTTTTCATAAAAATGCCTTCATAACTATAGAAATATTTTTTTACCAAATTAAATTACAGAATTCAATGAAAAGAAATTAATTGGGTTATTTTTAATTAAAAAATTAAATTTTAAAACTAATCATAAATATAATTTGACATTGTGAATAACCAAAAATAAAATACAATTTTAAATAAAAATCATTCTTTTTCACTATTCAGTAAAATATCAAACATTTTAGAATAATGTAAAAAAATCAAAATTTGATAAATTTTATATGATGATTTAATTTTTTTTATCATTTTCTAAAAGTATATTTTTTAAAATTTATATAAATTAATTATAATTTCCAATAACAAAAAAAAGATAAAAATAATTTTTGAAGGAAACACATTTTTGAATAATTGAATGAATTTAGTACGTATTGAGTGATTATTTTCTATAAATTTACTGTTATATTTATTTTCAATATAATTGATATATATTAGAATTATATAACCCTAATCACACCTGTAAATGCAATGAAAAGGATATAAGATTCATATTTAAATAATATATTTCACTGGTCTTTTATGATCGATGTTGTGTGTTATATACAATATTACACATAATATTATTTTAAAATATTGTAGTCTTGCATTCTACCCTACATCAACAAATCGCATCCTCACAATTTGAACATGCACTCATAAATAAAGGCTTCATCATTTGAATGTTTTTTATTGTAAAACCTAAATTGTAAAAATTGTTAATAAAACATCCTCTTTGAAAGAGAGAAAGGAAAATATGATGGCCATCTCGAATAAAAAAATTAGGTTTCCAACTAAGATAACATTATAGGGAAGTGTAAATATGGACATGGTGGAGAAACCTAATTTGTAAGGACTAATAGATATTGATAGATAATATGGTCATGAAAAATTTAATAAACACAAAATCATTAATCTATAATATGAGAAAAGATCATTGATTAATTGGAAAAACAGATAAAGTTATATAATTTTTATTTCAAGATCCTTTTCGAATGTTTGAGGGATTATTTTACTATCAATATATTGAATACCATAAAACAAACTTACATGATATCTCTTAATTTCATAAGCATAATTTCATTCTTTTTTTATGTTTTAACCAATATCCAATTCATTTATCACTCCAAGAGATTAATATTCAAGATGGTTTTTATATGTGTAGCAATAAAATTAAATTTTAAAGGATCACAAAATCTATAAAATTATAACAGTATATTAATAATATCTTTAAATATTAGCATAAAATGAATTGGTCACCATGAGGTTTGAAAATTCCCAAAATAAATATATCTTCCTATTAATCTCCAATGATAAAGTTCATCTTAAATCATTCCATAAATAAATAACTCTATATCTCAAATAACTTCAATATTCTCAAAATTAAAGAATGTTTTCACCATAGTGGTTATCTCAAACCTTTTAACTTACATCCACAAAACTTTAATGGAATTATTCCCAAAAAAATTGTTTTTGTTAAACCTATAGGACATATATTCCTCAAACCAATAAAATGTCTCCTGAAGTGTCATTAATAACATCAAAATCAAAAATATTTCAAACTATAATTTTTTTCCAAAAAAAATTAATATTAATCCATCAAATGTCTTATTTAAAAAAAATTTGATACTAACCAATACATCACATAGTCTAACGGTATGTGACGCACCCTTATCATCATTCAGTTGTGGGTTAAAACGCCATAACCTTTCTTGATGTGATGGGTTTTGGAACGATATAAAATTTTTCAATTTTATAAAACTATATTTTTATAATTCCAATAATTTTACCATTTAATATGATGATCTTCCTTGAAATAAATTAATCATTAAAAAAAATTATCCACTATGGTTTTCTATAAGGATCATTTTTTTCAAAAAATAATAGAATCTTAATTAAATGTTATTACCTTAATATAAATAATCATATTTATCTAAAATGTTTTCAATACCATTAAACTTATATCCATAAAATATTAAATCATCATTCCAAAATTTAACATTCTAAAAAAGCTCATACTAAACACAATAATTGTTTTACAAAAAATGTATCCCAAAAATATCAATTATTATGTTAAACTCCCATTATATAATACCTTGAAATGATTATATCGAGTTTTAAACATATTTTTAACAAAAAAACATATCCTACTAGGACACTTTATGATTATCCTATATCACTATATAATATCATATTTTTTCATATGTTTTATTTTTAAATTTGTAAAACTTATTCATAGAGAAAATGTGAATTTACCCCTGCATACCCCCTTAGGGAGTCAAACTAGGTGCTTAGTAAAGAATGTCTCACCATACACCATAATGTTGGATAAGATATACTCGACCAACTATTTTTGAGGTTATTACCCCAAGATTCATCGATTAAAAAACCATGTCCAATTTTAGTATCATGATAGAAAATTATTGCTACAAAAACCATATAATCTTTGTGTTGAAAAAAATATTTGGATGTTATTCTATACAAAGAACTAACCTCAAGGACATTCAGAGGTTTATTTTCCCTAATATATATTTTACTAAATATATTTCCCAAGGTTTATATAAAAGCTACTCTCCTAACAATTGAAAAGGCCCCAACCCTAGTACCTCGAAGTTAGTAGTTACTTAATTAAATTGTCATAAGATGAAACAAATCACATCACAGTGTCCTGAATAGTTTATTAGTATTGGTAAACTAGATAAACACTTGAATCTCACAACAAATTATAAAACATAAAAATATAATATAGTGAAATTAAATATTAGTCATCCTTTAACCCATTGAAAGATTCCTTTTTCATATCATAGTGAATGGAAAAAAATAATGATGGGTACAGATTCTAATTAAAGGTTATGTAAAGTAGAATTTGTCTTGAGTAAATAAGGAATAATAAATTTTGAAAAGTAAAAAAGTAAAAATGCATTCCATTTAATCAATAACATGGGAAATATATTCATACAAGGATAATGTTGGTACAATGATCTCATGTGTATTAATAACTGAATTCTCAATGAAGGAAACACATAATATTGAACATCATGATTTCTAACCTCTTCATATATATACCTTAAAATCCTTAATCCAATATTGTTTAATTGATGGGTAAGTATACACTAGAATCCCATATAATTCTAACTTAATCATTTTTCTCATGAGACCTGTTGATACATCGAGGGGATATATAATTCTGAGTCCCACCCATCACTCCATGTATAATGAATTCCTCATATTGAATGGTAAATTTAATTCATCAAAAATTTTCCTTATCAATAAAGATATATATTAAATAAGGAATATTAAATAATAATATTTATCCAGTAAATCAAATAATATTAAAATTAAAACATTGTATATAGAAATGGTATGTGGTTTAGGAAATAATCAAGTCTCTTTTTCAAATAATATGGATATTTATTATAAATTTAGTGTATAATAATGAAAAATACATTATTTTTTCAAGATAAATTTAATGAATACAAAAATAATCAAGAAAGTGACTATCAGTACTTTACCAAGTCAAAATAATCAGCGATCATCTAAAGAAAGAATAAGTATTTCATGATTATAATATCTCCTCAGTGGAGTAGAATTAGAATAATTATTTTTTATCATTGATTAATAAAAATAAAATAAAAATATCATTAGAAACATTCTTGATGAAAATACCCTTTTAACTTTGAAATCCAATATAAAAATAAATAAATAAATAATATTATGGAAACAATTTTCCTTTAAAATAATCATTGAAACATGTAAAGGAATCTTCAAAGAAAAGTACAGTCATTACGATGGGAATTTTTTTTATACTGAGTTTGTTAAAATCAATATTCCAATCATATTTTCGATAAATAGTCAAAATTTTCCGTCATCGAAAAAATCTATGAATGTTCCTTTTTAATTATTTTTAAAATTTAAAACATGGGTAATATTTTTATTTATAAATAATTGTAGAATATAAAATATATTTTAAAAAATTGTTTAAGGAAAACATGGATATAGAGTAAAAAGGTTCTCCATAGAGTTGAAATACAAAATCCGTTTACCTTAGAAGTCATTATTTTGGTAACATTAGTATTTATAGAATTAAAATTAAAGAAAACATTATAAATTTTTGGAATAAATATAATAGAAGAAAATATACGAGACTTAAGATAGAAATATCATGTCGTTAACACATCAGAGATATAAACATAAGTAATTCTAAATATTGATGGGATTGTGAAATAAACCCTTAAAACATTAGAAACATTTGAATCATAACCCCCTGAAATAAAAAACATTAAATAAAACATTAAATTACTTGAATAAAAATAAGTTCATGATATAACATAATAGTGGGGTAGTAGACATACCTTATTCATTATGATATGTGTATAAAAAACACATGTCTTATAGATGATAATTTGAGATGAAGAACCCTTACAGTGGTTATAAAGTAAAATAGAGAATTAAAAAATTAAGTGATTATGTGTTGAATATTAAAATATACAAAAAACTTAAATAAAACATAAATCAAACAAAATTAATTTCACAACAAATCTTGAAGAAATATAATCAATCAATAATTGATATAACCCTATGAAATAAAATCGATTTATAAAAACACTTACAATTTAGAAACATAAAATTAAAATCCACTTTGATGGAAATTTTGAAATTTAACATTAAATACCATAAATAATGAAGGATTAATTATAGTACATGGAAAATAAATTTATATAAACCATAAAATATAAATTAGTTCCATAATAGAAAAATATTCATCAATAAAATGAAATTGAGGCGAAATTCCTTACCTAAGGTCCGACTAATCATGCATGTTATTTATATACATAGTAGTAAAATTATGATAATTAATTAATTAATTAATATTGTATAAAATTTTTATTATTTCTTTTATTTTATTTAATACCTTGTTATGTTATTATATAATCAATTAAGTTCACTTCATACGTCTTGATGATATTTAGTTCATATGTGCATAATGAATTCTATAGGTTGAAAATGGTAAAAGTGATTATTGTTAAAACTTATATAGAAAAATAATCATGGAATAAATATAATTTTTATACATTAATTATAATTTTAAATCCAACCATGAAAGATGGTTATGAAAAATAATTTACGTTACCATCATGGAGATGATAAGTCTCACATGCGCATGAGTAATGTTTCGATTTTTCAAGGATCATGACGGAAATAAGGTAAGTGTTATTTTATATTTATTGAATGATAAATATATTATTAATGTCATATAAATATAAATAACATCATTTAATCCACCCATGAGTTCTGGTGATGGAAAATGAATTTCATTTCTTCATGAGGAGGTAGTTCGTTGTACAGATGAATGACAGTTTCATTTCCCATTTCATAGAAGAGAATATGGATATAGGTATGAAATTAAAAAATAATAATTATATTTTCAATAATATTTTATTATATTATAATTGTTGAATAATATTTCAAGGAGGTGGAAGAAGAAATAAAACAAAATATCTTAGTTAGTAATGATACCTCTTCTTCAGACAACCCCTTTAGGTTTACACACAAAGTCTTCTTAGAAGGATTTTATTATCAAAACATTATTCCAAGTCATGGGAAGTGAATTTAATAAAGGATTTTTCTAGGTATTTTTCGAATTGTTTTTTCTCAATGTATGAATGAAATAGAAAAATGGGTTACCTTTTATAATAGAGTAGAGGGGAACTCTTAGAATTTATTAAAGTATTAAATTAAGATAAATTAATTTTCAAATTTAAATAGACAAAAAATGATAACATTAAAATATAAGGCATGTATGAGTTGAAATAATATCATAAAATAAAAAATGGAAAATTAAGGAGATATTTTAACCGTTACCTTTTTGTTTTGACCTCTGTTAACAATTTTTTACAATTACCACATTGATAAAGTCTTTATATTCTAGGGTTCAAGAAAGTTTCTACAATAGAAGAAACTCAAAAATGGATCATGGATAATAATATAAACCATTTTACACTCTCTTGAATGAATTTTATATTTTAATAAATTTTAAATCATTTAACATTTTTTTTATTAGAAAACCAATAATATGATTTTTGACACAATTCATTTTTTTTAACATTAAAATCAGTAAGACAACGATGTAATTAAAATATATATCTTTAAAACATCCATGAATGTTATATTTATCTAAAAACATTGTGTCAAACAATAATTCAGTCAAATTATATTATTTTTAATGTTTTTAAAATCATTTATTATATTGTTCTTTTAATTAAATATTTTCTATGTCACTATTGCCTATGAATTTGATGTAATTATTTCATTAATTAAAATTATAAATAAATTAAAATGAAAAAAATAGTTATCTTTATAATAACTATTTTTAACCAACTGTATCTTCTTTTCATCTATATGTAAAACATACAGATAATAAATCAAAGAAAATATATATATTTTTTTTCATTAACATATGGAAACACAAGGTAATATAATTGAATTTTTTCATGATTATGGAAAAAATATAATAGTCCACTAAATTTACATCAAGTGTTATGGTTACATTTTAGTCAGTATCAATTTTTTTTACCATTAATTAATCTATTTTACAATTACTGTGGAAACTAATATTTATTACGATTATTATTCATAATGATAAAAAATATAAAGTAACCTTATACCAAATTTGGACCTCTGGATTCAAAATATGGAATCAATTTTATTTTTTTTGAAAAAAAATAATTGGTATAATTTAATTTAAAAGTAAACTCACAAAAAGAGAAAAATTATTTATTAGAAAAATTCATTTTTAGTATAAACTTATTATACCAAATTCATGTATAGAATTCATTAAAAATAAAATAATTGGATATTTTTCGATTAAAATTATAAATTAAATTTTAAAAATAATCCAATATAGAATTTTAATTTTTAAACACTTTAATAGAAAATGAAATTTTCAATAAAAATTAGTATATTTTACTATTTATTGAAAAATCAAACATCTTAGAAAAATAAAAACAATTACTCCAAAATAAATTTGAAATAATAAATTAAAAATTAATATCCTTTTAATAAAATAAAATTTCCATAATTTTCATAATTTAAATATAATATTCACCTATAAAAAAAATATATATATATTTTTGAACGAGAAAGTTTTTGGTAGAAAAATAAACTTTTCTATGAATTTAGGTATTAATTTTCCATAACTTATAAATACATTTATATTAAGTATAAAAAACTTATATATTTCATAAAAACTTTAATCTTATTCATATCCTCTAATTTAATAACTAGGTTATACAAGTTATAATAAAATTTTATAATTCATGGTTTGTTTAATCTCTGAGTTACATGTCAAATATTATGACAAACATAATGTTATTCTTTAAAAATATTTTTGTGTTACCTTCTCCCCACCTTCAATAAATTTCATCCTCACAATTTTTACCTTAAATACTAAGTCAAGGTTTTTAAATTTTAAACTTTTATGGAAAATACACATCATTAAAGGGATAATAAAACATCCCCTTTAAAATAGGGAAAGGGAAATATAAAGGGAACCTATTATAACACAAAACATAGTTTCCAAATAGGATAAAATTAATGGTAATTAAAACTATAAACATGTATTAGAAAAATAAATCCCAAAGACTAAAAAAGACTAATATAGAATATTATAAAGAGAAAGTTAATGACTAGAAATCCATAAATTTGTGATAGGTGAAAAGATCATCGATCCAATAGAAAGATAGAAAAATGTAAACATTTTTATTTTAGTATACTTTTTTAATGTTGACAGATCCATAAAATCTATAGATAGAGAACTCCAAAAAAATTTCTTACTTGATATCTTATAATTTAATAAGCACAATTTCATCCAATGGTTATGCTTTGTTAAATTTACGCTTCATTTGTTAATCCATGAAATTAATACCCATGATGTATTTGTTATGCCTGAAGCACTAAAATTAACATTTAACGGATCACATAATCAGGAAAATGATAATAAGATATTCCTACCATATATATATATATAAACCAAAAATGAAATGTTTAACACAATGTATGATAATTCAAAAAATGAATACACCTTCATATTATTCTGTAAATCCAGAGTTCAACATAAATCATTCCATAAAAAACCTAAATCCAAAATAACCTTAATATTATAATAATTAAATAATTTTTCCCCTCAAAGTTGAACACATAACTTTTAACTTAAATCCTAATAAATTTAATTACATTCTTCCCAAATAATCAATCATATTAAAATTTATGGATATATATATATCTTAACCCTATAAAATTTCACCTGAAATATTATTAATCACCTCAAAATATAAAATATTTGAAAATATAAAATATTTATAAATATAAACATAATATTTATCAGCAAAATTGTTTATATTAAAACATTTTAATGCTAACTAGGACATCACGTAGACATGTTGTAGGTGCAACACCCTTAACTCCCTTCGGTTGTGGGTTCACGCCCTACGACAATGTCGGATGTGAGGAGTTGTTTCTGAACATGCATGTTTTTTATTTTCTAAATCTATATTTATAAATATTTTATAACATTCCCAAAAAAATGTGATGAATATAATTGAAATAAAATTAATCATTAAATAAAATTTTATCCACTATGGTTTTCTATAACGTATATTTTCCCACAAAGTCAAAGATTATTAATTGACTATTATCACTCTAACTTCAATGGTCATATTAACACAAAATGTTATAAATACATTTTACCATATGTCTGTAAAATTTTAAATACTAATTACTCAAATGTTTTTACTAAATCAGATACTAATCCAATGGGTTGTTTTAATATAAATATCTTCCAAAATATCCACAATCATGTTAAACTCCCAACACATAATATCTCAAAAGGAGTTTCTATGGTTTTAAACATATGATTAACCTTAGATATATCATATTAATAAATTTTATGTTTATTCCATATCAATATGGAATGTCATAGGTTTCCTTAGGTTTTATTATTTAATTCATAACTTTTTTTATAGATAAAATGTGAATTAAACCAAGAATATTCCATGTGATACTCAAACCAGGTACACAGTAAGGGAACACTCACCATGCACTATAATGATGGATGGAATAGTATACATATTTGATATGCACATTACATTTTAAAATATAAAAATACGACACATTTAAAGTATATATTCAGCATCCTTAAATTCATTCAACAATTATTTATTCACATCCCAGGGAAAAGAAACAAAATTAGGGTGATCTCAAATGTTTATAAAGGTTTATTTACAATAGAATATATCATGATTAAATAAGGAGTAATCAATATGGAAAGGTAAATAACTAAAAACCTATGAAAATTAATTAATAACTTAAGTAATAAATGAATCTAAGGGTAATATCAATTCAATAATATAATGTCTAATAGTAACTGAATTCTCAATGAAATAAATGATTAATATTGGACATCATGATATCTTTACTATCAAATCCTTCTTTGAAGGCACTTTAATCGATTGGTTGGTATACACCAGAAACTCATTTAATGATAGATTGATAATTTTTCTCATGAGACATGTCGATTCATCAAGGGGATAAATAATTATAGGTCCACCTCTCACTAAATTTCCAATTCATTCCTTATATTGAAAAATAAATTTAATTGATAAACAATATGAATTATCAACAAATATTCATATTTAATAATAAATATTAAATATAAACATTTCCTCAATAAATGAAAAAAATTTCAATTTACAACACGATACATGTAAATAGAAGAGGTATTATGAAATAATTATATCAATGATACAAATAATATGTATGTTTAAGTGAAATGTAATGTCAAATGACAAAAAAAGTTAATATTTTGAGATAAATTTAACGGCTAATAAATTAGTCATGAAAGTAAATATAAATAATTTACAAGGTTAGTTAAGTATGCTATAATTTTAGAATATCCTTAGTCCAGTAATATTATAATAATGTTTTTATTATTTATTGAATATAAATACCATAAAAAGATCATTAATGACATTCTTGAGGAAAAATACCCATTTATCATTGAAATATGGTTTCAAAAACTAACAAATACTAAATTATTACTAAATAAAAATTCTTAATAAATAATCATAGAAACATGTAATGTAAGATACAAATTAATGAGTGGTCATTATAGTTGGAAATTATATTCATGTAGAGTATCTTAAAACAAATATTCCTTCACATTTTTTATAAATAGTCAAAAAGTAACATTTTTAAAAACAATATGAACATTCCTTTTAATTTTTTTTATAAAAAGTAAAATCATAGAAAAAATTAATTAATAGATAACTAGAATATATTAAATAAATTATTTTAAAAATAGTAAAAATGAATATGGAAGAGAAATATTCCCGATGGAGTCGAAAAACATAGTCAGTTTCCCTTAAAAACAATTATTTTTTTCTATTTTGTATTTAAAAGAGAAGAATGAATTAAAAAATTATGATTTTAATAAATATACATACGAGAATCAAATAGATTGGTTTTAAGATAGAAGTATCATGTAATTCCTCTATCATAGACTAAAAAAATAAATAATCTCGAATAATGATGACATTGTGAAATAAATCCTTACCAATTTGGTAACATTTGAATAATAACACCCATGAATGAAATTAATTCATATAATTAATTAAATACCATAAATATAAATAAATTAAAGATATAACTTATCAACAAGAAATTATTTACATCTTATAAAATAAGACAGGTGTATAACATAATATATAACCCAAAGAAGACAATTTGATATGGATAACGCTTACAATGATCATAACATTAAATTTATAATTAAGTAAATAAGTGATTTTATATGAAAAATATAAATCCCAAAAATGTGAAATTAATATGGAAGTCAAATAATTTCAATTTGACACATAATACTGACATAATATAGTCAATGGAGGAGTGATATAACCCATGAAATGAAAATTGAGTTGTAAAACACCTTAATATTTAGAAACATCCATGTAAAATCCCCATAGATAATAAATTTGAAATGTAACATAAAATACCATGATGTGTGAAGGATTCATGATGTAACATGTAAAGGTTATGTATACACAATATATAAATTAATTTAGGTGTATTACATAAAAATATTTCTCAATGAAAAGAAATTGAGACAAAATCCCTTACTTGAGGTCTGATTCATCAAATTTGTTCTTTTTATCCCTGATTAATAAAATTATCTTAATGATTTATATTCCTAAGAAAAATTTTAATTCTTATTATTAATTAAATTTTTTATTGTCATTTTATATTTATTTACTTAATCAATTCAGTTTACTCCAGATGTTTTTATGACATTTGGTGCATATATCCAAAATGACATTAATTAGTTGAATATGGTACAACTGTTAATTATTACATCATATAATTAATAATAATCATGAAAAAATTATATTTTTTTATACCTTGTTTATAAATTTAAAAACAACCATGAAATTTATTATTAAAAATGAACTATGTAATAATCATGAAGATGGGAATCCATATGTACACATGAAAAATGTTCCCATTTTTTAATAAACATGATGGAAATAAGGAAATTGATATTTTATCAATCAATAATTATAAATATGTCATGAATAACATATAAATATATATATTATAAATCCATAATTAAAACCACCAATGAGTTGTGGTGATGGAAAATAAATCACATCGGTTCATGAGATGGTAGTGCACCCACACACGAATGAGAGATTTATTTCCCATTTGATAGAAGAGGAGATGGATATAAGGTATTCCATTAACATATAAATTTCTCAGTATATTAGAGAAAATAATTTTATTATATAATATTGGAAGAATAATATTTTAAGGATGTGGATGATGAAATAAAACAAGCCCTCGGTTCAGAATGATACCTCATCGTTTGACAACCTCTTTAGGTTTACACCAAAATCCTTTCAAGGAATTGTTTTTAATAAAAAAGGACTCTATGATTTGGGAATGGATGTGTGGAAGGTATTTTCATAGTGATTAAATGAACCAAATGTTTTATGAATTGTGAAGAAAAGAGAAGATGATGTTCTCTTTTATAAGAGAGGGGAGGGGCACTCTTGGATTTTTTAAGGAATTAAATAAATATAAACTAGTTTTCAAAATAAAATGGATCCAAATTAATAATATTATAATATAGGATAAGTATGATTCAAAATAATATCTTCCAATAAAAATTGGATAGGTTTATGTTATGTTTTTCAGTTATCATTTTGTTTTAACAAGTCTGTACACTTTTGACAATTACCACAATATTAATTTTTTTACGATTTAGGGGTAAAGAATTTTACTATAAAAGGAAAAAAACAATAAATTGACAATTCCAGATATTATAAATCATTTAAATTGCACTTGGATTAAATTACATCGGTTCATGAGGTGGTAGTGCGCCCACACACGAATGACATATTCATTTCCCATTTGATAGAAGTGGAGATGGATATAAGGTATTCTATTAACATAGAAATATATAATTATATATAAGACAATAATTTTATTATATAATATTGGTGGAATAATATTTTAGGGAGGTGGATGATGAAATAAACAAGCACTCGGTTAAGAATGATACCTCTTCTTTTAAAACCCTCTTTAGGTTTACACCAAAATCCTATCTAAGGGTGTTTTTTAAAAACAATTGACTCTAATATTTGGGAATGGAAGTATCTAATGTATTTTCATAGTGATTAAATAAACCAAATGTTTTATGAATTCTGATGAAAAGAGAAGAAGATATTCGCTTTTATAAGAGAGGGGAGGGGCACTCTTGGATTTTGTTAATGAACTAAATTAATATAAATTAATTTTCAAATTAAAATGAATACAAATTGATAATAATATAATATAAGATATATATGATTCGATATAAAATCATCCAATTAAAAACTGGATATGTTTATGTGATGTTTTCCCAGTTATTTTTTTGTTTTAACCAGTGTGTACCCTTTTGACAATTAGCACAATATTAATGTTTTTACTGTTTAAGGGTGAAGAAAGTTACTTTCAAAGGAAAAAAAGAAAATAAATGGACCATTATAGATATTATGAAACATTTAAATTACACTTGTACTAATATATGTTTTTTAGTAATTTTAAAATAGTTAATAAAACATTTTTTTATATAAATATCATTAATGTCAATTTTAGCACTATTCAGTTATTTTGACTTTGTAAACATTAATAAAAAGTCATAATTTCAATATATATCTTGAAAAAATCCATAAAATGTTATATTTATCTAAATTTTCTTATCAAATTAATTTATTAAAATTAGGATACATTTATTATTTTTAAAATCATTTATTTTATTTTACATTTAATTAATTAAGTATCATATTTGCGTTAAGAATTTAAGATAATTATTTCAAAAATAAAAATTAGTAATAAATTAACATATCAATTAAATATTATTTACTTTTAAAATAAACATGTATAACTGACCATACCCCATTTTATCTATATTTAATAAAACATAATGAAAATTAAACATAGAAAACGATTTTCTTTATTTTCATTATAAAAAGTAATATATTGGATGTAATCGTGGAAATATAGAATGAAAAGTTAATATATTCTAATTTTGGATGATTAATGATGAAATATTCACAATAAATAAAATTAAAGAAAGTTTTCGTGTTTTTTAGTCCTTATAAATTTATTTTTACCCTTAATTAACCCATTTTTCCTTTATAGGGATAACAAATATTTATTAAGATTAGGAATTATAATGAACAAAAATAAAAGGAAAATATTTAAAAATTTTGAACCTCATTATTCCAAATACGGAAACCATTTTTCAATATTGAAAAAAAATAAGTGGTAGCATTTAATTTGAAGTTAAACTGAAAAAACTTGATGAAAAATGATTTTTTCATAAAAATATTTTTAAAATATAAAAATATTTTTGTAACAAATTCAGCTGTAAAATTCATTAAAAAGACTACAATTAGAGTATTTTTAATCAAAATGAACAAATTAAATTTTATAAATAATCTAAAATATAATTTTACACCTTAAAATCTCGAAAGAAAATATAATTTTCAATAAAAATTAGTATTTTTTCCTATTCAATAAAAAAAATGTTTCAAGAAAATGTAAAAAATTAAATATAAATTAAATTTAACATTATGATTTAAAAAATAAAATTATTATCAGAAAATAAAATTTCCAAAAAAACATAAATTAATTATAATTTTCACTCACAAAAAGTAAAAAATGCATTTTTGATTGAAATTTAATTTTGAAGAATAAAATGACATTACTAAGAATTGAGTTATTATTTAGTAATAATTTATCAATATATTTATATTTAGTAAAAACCTTATATATATATATATATATATATATATATTTATAAAGTAGTTAATCCTATTCTTAATTTCCAATTTAATGGCTTGGTTATAACAACCATATTTAAATAATTTTTTTTCTGATCATTTAAGCTCAGTGTTGTGTGTCTTGTACACAATAAAAAATAATTTTATTCTTTTAAAATATTTGGCTCTTTAATTTTTTTTTTTATAACCATTGTAGATTATAAAAAATTAAATAAATGTTGATTTATTAGTAGTGGTTTATATAAATCTACCACCTATTATTTTTTCATCATTTTTTCATAACAAAGTATTACCAAGTAAATATTTTACATATGCTATAATGAATCGGTGGAATTAAATACCTAATTTCACAACTATAGCCAACACCATCCTTCTACCCCCAATATCATATCCCGACACCCTACCCCCTTGATCCCATTGTCAAAATACCCCCTCGATGATTCTCATACCCCAAATCCCATAGCCTATTATCCCCTACTTAATGACTCCCTATATTCACCTCAATCACATCCATTTCATTACCCAACCCTCCCATTTATCCTAACCAAAGATCAAGATTATTCACTCTCATACCCCTGATCTCGAACATATTTTTCCCTCCCATCTCTTAGATCCCAACCCCATATCATGAGAACACTATCCCCTACAATTAATTCCTTCCCAATATCACTGACACCATTACCACCCCTTCTTCCTAGCCCAACATTATATATTTATTTCTTTATTTCCTAGATTTTATTGACTATTTTGTGTATATATTGTTATTTTCAACTCATTATGTGACGGTTTGATCTTTTGGTTTTGATTATGTATTCTAAAATATGGAAATTATGTGACCATGATCTCGGAATTAATTATATGAATCATCCAATCTAGTTTTATATTTCTCTTTCGTAAGAATAACATTCAAGATATTATTGATGTGTCACACCACTTTCAACTAATCATGTTTATTTTTTAACAATTATTTTTTCATTTAATGATTTTATTAATCATTTTTATTCCCATATATTTGTAATTGTATTTGAGTATATACATAATTTTTTTTATTTTTTATAATGAATTTATTAAAACAAAATTTAACCCAATAGCAGAAATGTTAACTAAAAAGGGATTTATATACCACACCATGAATGTTGTCACCTATATATAAGGTATACCTTAAAAAAATATTTTCTATTGATTTTATAAATTATTTTTTATTCCAAAACGATTCATTCATGGGTTTGGGAATTGAAGGCATGAGTTAAAATTTATTAATAAAATAAATAGTACATAAAAACATATGGATCGTACAAGGAATATATAAAATAATAAATCAACTCTTATGAGTCCATCACGATCCTATATTTCTAGGGTACCTACCATTGTGTTTTGGGTATCGACCTCTCCTCCTTGTATTGATTTTAGAGACCTAATCCACCTTGTCTGACAACAATTTAGAGGAGTCCTTAAGAACTGAATTGACCCTGAACTTCCAAGATAAATATCTAAAGTCCATATTTGGGTCAGAATGGAGTCCATCTTCCATGTTAACTGATAAAAACTTTTGGATTAACTATTTTTTTACATATAGGTGAATCTGATGTTGAAATATAAATCAATTAATCTTTATCCTAATAGGTTGAATATATTTAATTAGGTGAAAAATTATAAAAAACAGAAATAGTTTTAAATAAAACACTTATTCACCCATCCCCTATATTTTTCACTATATAGGATCACATTAATCAGTATCGAGGAAAACAATGTTCTTTTTTACTCATAATGAGATACACGTTTATTGTTATTTTTGTATAAGGTTCCCTTTATAGAATTTCTAAAATTATGAAAATTTGTTTAAAAGTTGTTATCTATTGATTTTATTGATTTTCTCTCATAGTTTTGTTACAATTTTTATTTTTTTCAATCAAAAATATTATATATTTATATTATAAAATATATAATCATAATATCAATTGATTAAAAATATTATTTATTTGTTGATTTTTTCTCAGTAAAATTTTCCAAATGCTAATATTTTTTTCTATTAATAATATTTTTTATTCCGTATTACTTATGTTTTATTTTTATTGATATTTAATTTAATTAGTATGAATTATTATTTTTACAAAAACTTTTATTAATAACATAAAAATGGAAAAAAATGGATTAATTTACCCTAAAATGCACCTCAATACAATAAGGGGTTGGAGGAATTTTTAGATTTATCAATTACAAATCGATCCTTATTTGGATGAATAAGATATCCATGTCTTATTTGAAATTTTAGATAATGGGAATGAAGTTAATGAGCACATAATATTGAAAAAAAATTCTTAATAGATATATGAGATGATTTTGGAATAGAGAGTTAGAAAATGTAGAAATATTTATGTGTGACCATCATAATAATGGACAACTTACTTCCCAAATTGTGGTGAATTAAATTTAGAAAATGATTAATGATGTTTCCCATGCTATATAGGATAATGAAGATTATAAAATATAAATGTAGTCTCTTTATAATTATCTAGATATTAATAAATGAAGGAAGGTAACACAATAATAAGATTATTTTTCTAAATTAGTGGAATATTTTAATCGAGATTTCAATGAAGGATATAAAAAATATTAAAAATCATACAATCTATTGAAGTTGTGACATATCAAGTGCTTTTTTGGGAAATTATTATAATTAAATATTGATCATATTGGAGTTTTATAACATGAATTAGTTTAAGATAAGATCCATTAATTATTTTATGAGATGAATAAATTTTTATCAAACTCAATATCAATTATAGGTAAAAATAATGAGGGTTTTGAAGAATAATAAAGAGAATCCAAATAATTGAATTATATTTATTATTTATAACTAAATTTACCTTTATATCTAAGGAATTTGTGTTTGGAAATGGATACAAATGGATTTAATCATTTCAAGATACTAAGTACAACTTATAGCATCTGACTGGTTGTTTAGAACCCATAGAATCTACCTCTATTAATGTTTATGTAAAAAAATTATTTAATCATTTTGATAATCATTATAAGAAATTAAATTCATATAAATAACAAGGATATACACCTTTATCCTCTTATAGAATAATTGAAATAGTTATGGGATAATAGTGTAGATATATGTGATTTGTCGACAACTAAAAAAATTAAAGTCCTTGTTAGTTTAATGTGCAATATTTTTTATTTACCTTGAATAGGAAACATGTTTGGATAAAACACACACACATTCTAGGAATGAGAATATTTTTTAATAACTAATTTAAGTCTATAAGACTAACATATAGTATAAAGTGGTTTTTTTCATGTTCCATTATTGATTCATAGATTCATATCATAGATATCGGTTTAAAAATTCATGATTCGGTTGACAAAATGAGTCTAGGATACCACCAAAATTATTATTTTGATCATAAATCATGTCCCAATTATCAATTACTAATGTAAAATTTGGGTAAGAGTTTCAGTTTATGGTTTCCATAAATAGATTTCAAAGCACTTCAGATAATTTTGGTAGCCAAAAATATAAGAAACAATGTTTTTCTTTCAAATTGACTTATTTTTTATTTAAATTGTTATATCATAATATTAAAATTATGAAAATTAAAAAACTATATATGAAAAGTGTTTTTTACAATATTTAATGAGTATATAAAATTAAAATATTTTATTAATGCTCATAAGGACTTGGGAGAAATAGATATAAATCATGATATATGGAAGAATAATAATGTAAATTAACCCGCTTTAGATTTTACATTGAAAACTCAAGAAAATTTTATTTTCCTTTCAATATAAAAAAATTTAAATGTGATAGATGGATACTGAATTAACTTTTCATGATTTTTTAACTTGAAACGTCATAAGTTACATGGATATAAAATCCACATCTCACATATTTTGATAGATAAATTTCAACCTTTAGCATTGCCTAAAATATTACCTAATAAAATAAAAGTTGTTTTATTTGAGTTTATTGAAATCTTAATATACTTTTTTGAGAAACATTTAACCCAATTATCATTTAGAAACACCAAGAGGAATTCATATTGATAATTTTTTATTTGGAGATTATAATTATGCCATTGTATTCACTGTGAAAATTCATTTAACAGTGTGTTTGATTGAGGAAGATAAAGTCAAAGGGATCATATATTATTTATGGACGTATCCCATAGAGGGGTATTTTTATCTTTATTTTTAATTATTACCAAATTATAATTTTCAGAATCATTATATATTTGGATTATTCTTATATATTACTCATTTTCATTAGATATCTTGGTTATTTAATGTCTTTTGTGAGAAAAAAGATCATCCATATGGATTTATCACTACATGTTATATATCAGACGAGCGTCTCATATTTTGGTCCAGTTATTTATATTTTATTGAGACTTTATTTAATTGTAAGTCTCTGAGATTATATATATACATTTTTCTTTAAAATAAACATGAATTACTCAACAACTTATTTTAGACACAGCCTCGAGTCCCAAATAAACTGTGAAATAATATACTATTAAAACATAGCCTTTAAATTAGAGGTTTAAATATAAATAAACAAAATATAAAAAAATAATTATAAAGGTTTTATATAATGGAAATTTATTTATTAATGAATAATAAATAAACACATAAATTCTATTAAAGTCAATTTATTCATCAAAAATATATTTCCATTGAAAGTTGTTTTTATTGTATTTTTTACATGGATATTATAATATATTTATACCAATATTAGAATTTTTTTATAAAAATAACTTAAATTATAATTAATTATATCATAATTAACTTGATGTTTTGTATTTTTTTGAAGGATTAAATTTTTGGCGAATAGTACAGAATACGTATTATTATAAAAAAATCATTTATTTTCATGTATAATTCCCATAATATTTAGAATTTTATATTAAAGTAACATAAGAATTATTTATCTAAAAATATTCCAATTCATTAAATTGGAATCATAATTTTACTTTATTTTTCTATATGTTTATTTTCAGGCTTCAAAAGACATTTTTCTAAATACAATTTTACTTTATACAGTGTTTTTTATCTCAATAAATTAAAATAATATATATTTATGAGTTTTTCTATTGAAATTTATAGATTATATATTCAATTAATTATTTTAAAATTCATCCAATAGTTTTTACATGGAATGTAATGAAGGAAAACTCAATCATATGCTTAAAATTAACTTTGTTAAAAAAACCGTTCAAAATGCGTTTTAGAGCTTATTTTAAAATGAATTTATACCACTTATAAGAAATTAATATTTTAGATTGTATTCAATATTTATAATAATAATAATATATATAATTTAATATAAGAACTTAGTTTTAGGTCCTAATGAATAGTAAAAAAGATAATATTTTGTTTCCTTGGTTAAGGTTAAAATGGGTTTACTAAGGTGGGTGAGTGGTTAAACTATGAAGATAAGGAGTATATTTCCATTTAAATTTGTATAGATAATATTTTATAGACATATTTATAACATATACCATCACCCATTTATGTATGAGTCATATTGAATAATTTTTCATCAGTGTGACATTATTATATTTTAATCTTTTGAAAAAATCTCATATCTGTCCTCTCCCTACAATACAAAAGGACACCACTTCTCATCTCTTGTCCTAACAAAATTGACCTTATAGATAAAAAATAACCTACCGTAATACCTTAATAAAATCCCTAACCATGTATCAGATGTATTTTGTGATCAAAATATCATCCTTTTGTGGATTATGGTGCATGCTATGAGAGGTTTCTTAACGAAGAGTGATTACTCTTAATTGAGTAATTTCAATTTTATTTATTCTTATACCTATTAAAACTTTATGGTACACAATATAAAATAATTAATTTATTATATAAAATATGTTTAATTTTTATTATGATGATGGATCGGTAATATTAAACCTCTTTTCCATTAAATGGGAAATTAAAAGCATCGCTTAGGCATCTGCGTGAACTTCCACCTACAAATAGTGATATTAGTAATTTTAAATCACCATAATTCATGGTTGGTTATAATGATATATTTTATTATTATATATTATAATTATTCTTTTCTAATTATAATTTATTATCTTCCCTTTTAAATTTCCATCAGTTGCAAAAAGATAAAGTCTATCATCCTTACATATAGACTACCACCTCCATGATTCAATGTGATTTATTTTTCATTTAGGACATACATGGATGGTAATAAATATAGGCTAAATTAATATATATGAAATTTATTATACATATATATATATATTAAAATGTTAATTATTATCTAAAATTCATTCTTTCCAACCATCAAAAAATGGAAATATCAGTGGTGTTGAAAAACAAACTATCATCTCCAAGAAGTGATGTAATTAATTTTTCATCACTTATTTATATGAAAGACAATAAAATTGTATATAATTTTTTAATATGATACTTATATCATTATTTAGATTCTGAATATTTTTAAATAATGACAAATTTACAAGGATCGCAACCATTGAACAAATACTTACATGGAAAACATTTCGGTTTTCTAAGGACCATTTTAAGGAAGAATTATTAATAAAATGATTATTAGAAAATATAAAATGAATGGAAAATATTTATTTATATTCGAATATGGTTTTTATTATATTATTGATTAATTAATATTAATTATACTTTCCGTGTGAAAGTATATGAAGTAAGATGAGACATAAAAAAGGTATTAATGTTTCAATCCTACTTTTATTATAATTGTTTATGGTTAGATTTATTTTGATGAAATTATTTGATTCTTATTGAATAAAAACAATTAAATTTTATTCACTCATGGTTATTTATAAATTTTATGGGTTTTTGTACCATTTTTATAAGGACTCATCCTTAAACATTACATAATATTGAATTAAATGATTAATTCACATTGAGGATCTTTTCAGGTTTAGAGTTTTAGAGAATTAGGACAGAACTATTACATCTCAAAAGATTACAAGGTAGAAATTTCTACACAGATTCCATTTTTTTCATAAAATAAAAACTCTTGAAAAAAAGATTCATGTCTAGTTCCATGTTTTAGACAGCATGACTTTTCCTTGATCCCATCCTTGACCCTATTCATCTTTAAGTCATGTGAAAAAATTTCAAAACATGGGATGAGCATAAAAGGATCAGTAAGGGTTATAAAAAAATTGAATGAAAACATTTGTTCATAAATACATAAAAAACATGAACTCTTTTACATACTTCATGAAATCATAAGATTTATGAAAGACACATAGAAATCATAAATCATAAAGGTAACTTGCGGCATTCATACCATACTTACATTGTAGCTATCACAGCTACATAGAGAGTTACTTTGGAATACCCATCAGAGTATATTCCATAAATATATTAGGATAAACATTCACGTTTACCTCTGTCATGTTACCTAATACATTGGAGAGCTATCTTGAGATCACCCACCCTAGGTTTATCACGGAACCACCCGTATACGTAAATAATTCCCAAGAACCACAACATGATCATAACACATAACATAAGCATAAAGAAAAGATAACATTCCCACATTGTAATATCAAAAAACAATTTCAAGATATTGGAATAATAAATCCATTCTCAAAATAAGTTTCAATACCAAAATACGTAAAAATAGTATATGGTATTTATTTTTCCATTTAAAAACAGTACGGCTTGTTAAGGAATCCAAAGATCAAATAATACTCGCGGCGGCGGAAAGGTCATTGTCACCGCTTACGTTAAAAAAACATTTATTTTTGTCATTTAGTAAAACTCTTAGTATAAAAATATTCCCTTTGAATAAAATGAAAATTCAAAGGGGTTTATACACCGTATAAAATAAAGTCGTGTATAAAACGAAAAATGCCTCAATGAAATGAGATTGAGGCGAAGTCCCTTACCTCACGTCCGACTTGACTCGATCATTCTTTAATCTCCTTAATAATAAACTAAAGTTAATTTCTACTTACTTAAGAACATTTTTCAAGTTTATTATTCCTTTTATATCACTTATTACCATGTTATAAACATTACACAATCATTTAAGTTAATAACGTTCGTTTTGTCGATATTTGGTCCTTGAGTAAAAATGAACACCTTATATTTACAAGTTGTCCATGTGGTCAAAGGTTCATTATATCCAGAATGATATTCATGATTTGGATATCATATATATCATATATATCCTGTATATATATGTTTTTTCATAATTGTACATAACATTTAGAGGTAAGAAATGAAATGCACCGTTCATGGAGACGGTAAGCCGTACGTACACAAGAACGCTACTTTCATTTATATTTCTTATTTTAATGGAAATAAAACATAATGATACATATGTATATTATAATTCCAGTATAATATCATATATAATATCATTAAATCCATCCTTTATACATCTCACATAAGGCATTAACAAATCAAATCACTTTGAGGGGGCGGTAGTCCGCACTTCCTCAAATGAGATTATCGTATTTACCCACTATGGAAACTATAAAGGAATTATATAAATGGGAAGTATATAAGCATAAGGAAATAATAAAAATAATATATATCATATATAAATACAGTTCCCTCATAATGTCCACCATGAGAGGTGGTAAGATGTAATTGAACAATCATCGTTTCGTGAGGCCTTAGTTTTCCATCCACAGAAACATTATGTTATTCATCCATTAGATGGAGGTGTGTGTAAGTGTAGTTATAATCCTTCTCATAAAAACACCCTAGTATATTTAGGATACTGGTTTTGTTACAAAATAAAGGAAATAAAAAGAATTTAGCAGTTATAGAAGTAAAATAAAAGAAAACAATTTAAGAGAAACTGTTACCTTTAATTTGGGTACTTCCCTTTGGTTTGAACCAACAGACTTCTTCAAATGCCTTATGCCTAAAATAAGGCTTCTAGGAGGAGGATAGGGATGTAGTGAGATTAATTGGTCAGAGTTTGTATGTTCCAAAGGGCTTGAGAGGTGTGAGGAATTGGATATAAATGGTCTCCTTTTATAAGGGAGAGGAGGGGCTCTTTAGGAAAGTGTGAAAACATTATTTTATTATATAATGATATTCAGTTTCTATTGGTCCAAAAATAATTAAGGTAGAACATAAGATGACTCATAATCGAAATAAAATCATACAATCAGAATTGTACATGTTTTGGACAATATTTTAATCATTATAATTTATTTATTTTAATCATTTATTAACGAGATAAATACTGTATCATTTTTATGTCATAAATAAATAAATTTATTAAATGTCTAAAAATTATAAAAAAAATACTACCTTGTATGAAATTGTTTTATATTTCCAATTAATATATATAGTCTAAAATAGGACTTATATAAACCATATAAAAATTAGTTACTAAAAGATTTTTGTTAATGTCAATTTTGTCTTTACATTAAATTAATTAATCTAATTGTCATTTTCACTCCCAAGTGTATCAATGGTGTCCCAAATTGACCGAAAGATGACCGTGGTCGTAAATGACTCAAAAAATAAGGTTTTTACATGTTTTAAGGTAATTTTTAATTATTATAATATTCTTTTAACCCTGAATTACCCTATTTACCTTTAACCGTGGTAAATAAAAGTCAAAAGTTACGATTCACCAAAAATTATTTTCATCTTATTGAACCAAATTTTACTTCTTAATAACAACCATATAAGTCGGATTTTCAAAATTCAGTTCACAGAAGTGGTAAAATTTCATTAAAATGAAAAAGTCAGTTTTTTTAACTACCACTAAGTGGTTTCACTATTCATCAAAAATTGAAGTTTTTCAGAAAAATACCATAAATTCAGCCTAAGCTATATTTGATATTCCGAATTCAAAATTCATGTCTATTTTTTCATATTCAAAACATAGTGGTTGCATTAATTAATTTTAAAATTAATTCCCGTTGTTAAAACAAATAAGGTGTTTTTAAGAAACAATAACTATCAAAAGATTGATACTTGTTTACGTCCAATTTCAAAGTGAAATTACTTCCAATGAACAAAATTGAATTAAATGGTAGAAATATATTTTAATTTCACTTTAAAACCAATTAAAAAAATAATCTCACCATATAAATATATTATATTAAAAGGCACTTCTGAATTAAAATACAATATTTATCACTATTCATTAAAAATTGAACTTTATCAGAAAAAATTCCAAAAAATTACCCAAAGTAAAATTTTATGACCCTATTATAAAGAAGGATTTTATTTGGTCAATTATAATTTATTAAAGTGACCAAAACTATATTTAACAAGGGTTCACCATTAAAAGGCGATAAATCGGCCTTTTAATGTAAATTATGCTTAAAATTAGATTCATTCACATTTTAAGCCTCTAACTTTTATTGGATAAATGTAAATTCATTTAACAATCATGTATAATCATATTTTAGTTAGTTTTATTCATTCCCTCCAATACAACGTCTAGGAGTTAACTACCATTTAAAATATTAATATTATATTATTAGTGTACAACGTAAGATTCCAAAGAAACCTGTTGTTGTGTATCAGGTATGATATCAAACATAGAAAACCCTTTAAAGTAAACATAATATTTAATTCACAAATATTAATAAATATGAAATATGTCTTATTCTTTATTTACCCGGTATGTTACATCCTTCCCCCCTTTTGGGAATTGCGTCCTCACAATTTTTATTCACTTATCAAAATAAGTGTGGTTATTTGTCCCTCATAGAATTTTGAGATTCCCATGTTGCCTCTTCAACCATATGGTTTTTCCACAAAACCCTTACCTGGTGAATTAACTTATTCTGCAACACCTGCTCTCTATGGTCAAGAATCTGAGCTGGTTGTTCTTCATAAGAGAGAGTCTCTTCCAACTGAACTACCTCTGGGCTCAAAACATGAGATGGATCTGGCATATACTTTCTCAACATCGAAACATGAAAAACATTGTGTACCAGGGATAAACTTGGAGGTAAATCTACTCTATACAAAACTGATCCAACTTTCTCCAGAATTTCATAAGGTCCAATGAACCTCGCACTCAACTTTCCCTTCCTACCAAAACGCATCACACTTTTCCATGGAGAAAGTTTGAGAAAGACATGATCACCTACCTCAAAGGAAAGATCCTTCCTCCAGTTATCTACATAACTTTTCTATTTGCTCTGAGCTGTTCTCATGTGCTTCTTAATTAACTGAACTTTCTCTGTCATCTCTTCTACCAATTCTGGTCCCATCAGCTTCCTTTCACCTACTTCATCCCAAAAAGCTGGAGTTCGAAAACACTTTCTATATAATGCCACAAATGCAGCCATTTGTATACTTGAATGAAAACTGTTATTATCTGAAAATTCAACCAAAGAAAGATGTTGGTCCCAACTTCCCTAGTAATCTGTCGAGCAAGCACGTAACATATCCTCCAAGGTCTGAATTGTTCGTTCTGACTGCCTATCTAATTGAGGATGAAAAGCTGTACTAAAATTTAATTCAGTACCTAATGACTTATGAAGTCATTTCCAAAAGTTAAAAGTGAACCTGGGATCACAATCAGATACAATGGAGAGGGGAACTCCATGAAACCTGACTATCTCTTTAATATACAACCAAGAAAGTTGATCTAGAGACAAAGTATCTCTAATAGGAAAGAAATGAGCAGATTTAGTCAATCGGTCAACTATAACCCGTATTGAATTATTACCTTGAGATGTATTTGGTAATACCACAACAAAGTCCATGGATATATTTTCCCATTTCCACTCTGGCACCGGTAGAGGCTAAAGCATCTATTTTGGTAACTATCACTCTGCTTTAACATACTGAAAAGTCAAACACTTCACAGTAAATTCAGCAATATCTCTTTTCATTCCATCCCACTAGTAATACTCCCAAAAATCTCTATACATCTTAGTACTGTCGGGATAAACTGAAAACATAGAACTATGATCTCCATATAACAACTCATTATTCAACTATGAATCACAAGGCACACATAATCTCTTTACAAATCTCAAAACACAATCATTATCAATGTTAAAATCAGGAAACTTACCCTTTTGGACCAACACAACCTTTTTTTGTAACTCACTGTCTCCCTTTTGTGCTTGCTTAATTCTGTCTAATAGAGATGATTTCACTGACACCTGAAACAAAACAGAAGAATTTCTTGCACCAACAAATTCTATGCCATAATTCATCAAATCAAAAACCAAATGATCCTGTTTCAAACGTAACATAGTTAAAAAAGCATTACTTTTTCAACTCAAAGCATTAGCCACATTATTTGCTTTTCCCGGATGGTAAAGGATCATGAAATCATAATCCTTGATTAATTCCAACCATCTCCTCTGTCTCATGTTCAATTATTTCTGAGTGAATATATACTTAAAACTTTTGTGATCAGTTTTTATTTTACACTTCACTCCATACAAATGATACCTCCAAAATTTTTAAAGCAAAAAAAACAGCTGGTAATTCTAAATCATGTGTAGGGTAATTTAACTCATGTAGTTTCAACTGACGTGAAGCATAAGCAATTACTTGATCATTTTTCATTATGACAAAACCTAGTCCTTTCAATGAAGCAACACTGTAGATAAAAAACTCACCATTTCTGGAAGGAATTTCCAAAATTGGAGAATTCACCAATCTTTTTTTCAATTCCTGAAAACAATCGTCACATTATTTTTTCCATATGAACTTAACACCTTTTCGAGTTAACTTAGTCATTGGACTAGATAACCATGCAAAATTTTCTACAAAACTTCAGTAATAACCTGCCAAACCAAGAAAACTACGAATCTCGGTTATATTTGTTGGTCTTCTCCATTCTTCAACAACTTTTGTTTTAGCAGGATCAACAGTTATTCCATTTTTTGAAATAATGTGACCAAAGAATGAAATTTTTTATAACCAAAACTCACACTTGTTGAATTTCCCATAAAGTATTTTTTCTTTTAAGGTTTTCAAGACTACCCTTAAATGACTTTTATATTCCTCCTTACTTTTGGAATAAACAAAAATATCATCAACGAACAAAACTACAAACTTATCCAAGAACTCATAGAAAATTCTATTCATAAGATCCATGAATACAGTAGGTGCATTGGTTAACCCAAAAGGTATAACTACAAATTCATAATGGCTATATCTAGTAAGAAATGCGGTCTTTGAAAAAAAAATCCTTTACTTTCAACTAATTGTACCCCGACCTCAAGTCAATCTTCAAAAAATACTAAGCTCCCTGAAGCTAATCAAACAAATCATCGATATGAGGCAAATGATAATTATTCTTAAAAGTGTTATTCAATGCTCTTTAATCAATGCAAAGTCTCATTGAACCATCTTTCTTTTTAACTAATAAGACATGAGCACCCCATGGTGACATTCTAGGTTGAATGAAACCTTTATCTAATAACTCCTACAATTGCTTCTTTAACTCTAAAAGTTCAATTTGAGACATTCAATAAGGGGGTTTTGAAATTGGATTAGCATCAGGAACTAAGTCAATAATAAATTCAACTTCCTGATCTGGTATAATACCAGGCAACTCATTAGGAAAAACACTAAGGTACTCATTCAACACTGGCACATCATTAATCTGAACAGTTCCTTTATTTTCAACAATATGTGCAAGGTAACATTAATTTCCATCTTTTACCAGTTTTTCGACTTCCTGATATGTTATCAAAATAAAGGGTTCATTATTATACACAAACTGAAAATCATTCTAAAAATAAACCTCTTTATCTTTGCAAACAATCTTAGCATGATAAACAGAAAGCCAATCCATGCCCAATATAACATCAAACTCTACTAGAGGCAAAACAATAAGGTTTGCAGGTAGATTCTTTCTGCACACAAGGACAGGAATGTTCTTATGTTTTATTTTTGTCTCAACATTTCCTCCAGCTTTTTTTACCGTAAATTCAATATTCATATCTTGAGTTGGAATTCCCAATTTACTGGAAAACTTCTCAGAAATGAAAGAGTATGTAGACCCCGAATCAAACAACAAATTGGCATAATCTGAACAAACAAACAGTGTACCTGATACAACTTCATTTTATGGCCCAACATCTGCTGAAGTAGTTACAAAGGATTTCGCCACCCCTTTCTGCTTGTATTCTGGATTCTTTCCTTTGATTGAGTTCTTTGTTGGACACTCATTTTCATAATGACCCATTTAATTTCACTTAAAACATTTTACTGACTGTAAATCAGATTTTGTCTTACCATTACCATGATATTTTTCAGTGTAATTACGAGCCTTATGTCCCATTTTACCACATCAGTAGAACTTACTAGAATTCAAAAGACATTCCCCAACATGCTTTTTACCACAATTTTCACAAACGGTAAACTTAAGATTCTTACCATTATACTTTTTTGAAGAGATCATCCCTTTCGCCTGCCACCTCGTCCTCTTATTCTGTTGTTTGTCAAAGAATAATTGATCATCGGAAAACTCCATTTCCACCTTCTCCGCACAACGAACAAGTTTTTCATAACTTTTGAAATCACGAGAAGCTAAATCCCTTCGATACTTTGGCTTTAATCTTGAGTAAAAATGGTTGATTTTACTATCGAGATCTCGTATGAAATTTGGAGCATACCTTTCTAGTCGAGTGAATTTTTCTTCACAAGTATCCACTGAGTCATCCACCTACCTCAATTCCAGGAATTATTTTTCCATCCTAAGACAAACCAACTTAGCAAAATATTTCTCAAGAAACATACCTTTGAATTAATCCCAATCAAGAGCATCAATCTCCTCACTCTCCCTGATATTTTTCACCATTGACCACCACTGATTAGCTTCCCTTCAAAACGGTAAACTGAAATACTAACCTTTTGATGTTCTAATCAACCCATGACATCAAAAATCTTCTCCAGTGCTTTAATCCATCCTTCATCTAGCACAGGGTCAGATGATCCTATGAATGATGGGGGATGTTGCCTCATGAAATGATCCACTACTGACATGTTCCTTTGTGGTTGATCTGGCTGATCTCGTACATGGATACCACTGCCATTTATCGCCTGAGTCAACTGTGCCATCACTGCAACAAACTGTTTAGTTCTGATTCCGACCATCCCAGGTTGATGTTTTGGAAGGTTGTCTTCCTCCTAATTTCGTCCCAACATAGCTTCCCTATTTCCTCTGTGGAAAACCATTCTGAACATAGAAATATCTTAGGTAAAGCAACATGGTAATCTGTAAATGTTATATGATATCAATATTATCATAAATTACTTTATGGATATTAATTTAACAATACCCTAACTTCTAAAGTTATCTAAACCGACCTATGATACCAACTATAAGGACCCGGCCTTAAACATTACATAATATTTAATTAAATGAATAATTAACATTGAGGATCTTTTCAAGTTTATAGTTTTAGAGAATTAAGACATAACTATTACATCTCAAAATATTACAAGGTAGAAATTTCTACACAGATTCCATTTTTTTCATAAAATAAAAACTCTTGAAAAAAATATTCATGTCTAGTTCCATGTTTTAGACAGCATGACTTTTCCTTGATCCCATCCTTGACCCTATTCATCTTTAAGTCCTGTGAAAACATTTCAAAACATGGGATGAGCATAAAAGGCTCAGTAAGGGTTATAAAACAATGAATGAAAACATTTGTTCATAAATACATAAAAAACATGAAATCTTTTACTTACCTCATGAAATCATAAGATTTGTCAAAGACATATAGAAATCATAAATCATAAAGGTAACTTGCGGCATTCATACCATACTTACATTGTAGATATCACAACTACATAGGGAGATACTTTGGAATACCCATCACAGTATAATTTTTAAATATCTTAGGAGAAACATTCATGTTTACCTCCGTCACGTTACCCAATGAATTGGAGAGCTATCTCGGGCTCACCCTCCCTAGGTTTATCACAGAACCACCCGTATACGTAAATAATGCCCAAGAACCACAACATGATCATAACACATAACATAAGCATAAAGAAAAGATAACATTCCCACATTGTAATAGAAAAATATCATTTCAAGATATTGGAATAATAAATCCATTCTCAAAATCATTTTCAATACCAAAATACATAAAAAGAGTATATGGTATTTATTTCTCTATTTAAAAACATTACGGCTTGTTAAGGAAGCCAAAGATCAAATAATACTCATGGTGGTGGAAAGGTCATTGTCACCGCTTACGTTAAAAAACATTTCTTTTTTTCATTTAGTAAAACACTTAGTATAAAAATATTCCCTTTGAATAAAATGAAATGTCAAAGGGGTGTAGACACCGTATAAAATAATGTTTTGTATAAAACTAAAAATGCATCAATGAAAGGATATTGAGACGAAGTCCCTTACCTCGCGTCCAACTTGACTAGATCATTATTTAATCTCAAGAATAATAAACTAAAGTTAATTTCTACTTTCTTAAGAACCTTTTTCAATTTTATTATTCCTTTTATATCACTTATTACCATGTTATATACATTACGCAATCATTTAAGTTAATAACATTCATTTTGTCGATATTTGGTACTTGAGTAAAAATGAAGACCTTATATTTACAAGTTGTCCATGAGATAAAAGGTTCATTATATCCAGAATGATATTCATGATTTGGATATCATATATATCATATATATCCAGTATATTCATGTTTTTATAAATTTACATGACATTTAGAGGTAAGAAATGAAATGCACTCTTCATGGAGACGGTAAGTCGTACGTACGCATGAACGCTACTTTCATTTATATTTATTATTTTAATGGAAACAAAACATAATGATACATAGGTATATTATACTTCCAGTTTAATATCATATATAATATCATTAACTCTATCCTTTATACATCCCACATAAGGCATTAACGAATCAAATCACTTTGAGGGGGCGGTAGTCCGCACTTCCTCAAATGAGATTATCGTATTTACCCACTATGGAAACCATAAAGGTATGATATAAATGGGAAGTATAGAAGCATAAAAAAATAATAAAAATAATATATATCATATATAAATACAGTGCTATCATAATGGCCACCATGAGAAGCGGTAAGATGTAATTGAACAATCATCGTTTCGTGATGCCTTAGTTTTCCATCCACAGAAACATTATGTTCTTCATCCATTAGATGGATGTCTGTGTAAGTGTAGTTCGAATAATTCTCATAAAAACATCCTAGTATATTTAGGATACTATTGTTGTTACAAAAGAAAGGAAATAAAACGATTTTAGGGGTTGTAGAAGTAAAATAAAAGAAAACAATTTACGAGAAACTGTTACCTTTAATTTGGGTAACTCTCTTTGGTTTGAACCAAAGGACTTCTTGAAATGCCTTCTACCTAAGTTAAGGCTTCTAGGAGGAGGAGAGGGATGTAGGGAGATTAATTGGGAAGAGTATGGATGAGAAAAAGGGCTTGAGAGGTGTGAAGAATTGGATATAAATGGTCTCCTTTTATAAGGGAGAGGAGGGGCTCTTTAGGAAAGTGTGAAAACATTATTTTATTATATAATGATATTTAGTTTCTAATGGTCCAAAAATAATTAAGGTCGAAGCTAATATGACTCATAATTGAAATAAAATCATCCAATTAGAATTGGACATGTTTGGGATAATATTTTAATGATTATAATCTTATTTATTTTAATCATTTATTAATGAGGTAAATACTGCATCATTATTGTGTCATAAATAAATTAATTTATTTGATGTCTAAAAATTATAAAAAAATGAGATATTGTAGGAAATCATTTATATTTCCAATTAATATTTATATTCTAAAATATTACTTATATAACACCATATAAAAAATACTTACTAAAAGATTTTTTTTAATGTCAATTTTGCCTTTAAATTAAATTAATTAATCTAAATTGTCATTTTCACTCCCAAGTGGATCAATGGGGTCCCAAAATCGACCCAAATATGACCATGGTCTTAAATGACTCAACCAATAAGTTTTGGGAAAGTGTTAAGGTAATTTTGAATTATTATAATATTGTTTTAACCTTGAATTACCCTATTTACCTTTAACCGTGGTAAATAAAAGTCAAAAGTTACTATTAACCAAAAATTATTTTCATCTTATTGAACCACATTTTACTTCTAAATAACAACCATGTTTGTCAGATTTTCAAAATTCAATTCACAGAAGTGGTAAGATTTCATTTAAATAAAAAAGTCAATTTTTTAAACTACCACTAACTGGATTCACTATTCATCAAAAATTGATGTTTTTCAGAAAAATACCAAAAATTCAGCCTAAGCTATATTTGATATTTCAAATTCAAAATTTATGTCTATTTTTTCAAATTCAAAACATAAAAGTGGCATTAATTAATTTTAAAATTAATTCCCATTGATAAAACAAATAGTGTGTTTTTAAGAAATAATAACAATCAAAAGATTGATACTTGTTTATGTCCAATTTCAATGTGAAATTACTTCCAATGACCAAAATTAAATTAAATGGAAAAAATATATTTTAATTTAATTTTAAAACCAATTAAAAATATAATCTCACTATATAAATAAATTAGATGAAAAGGAACTTTTGAATTAAAATATAATATTTTTCACTATTCATTAAAAAATGAACTTTATCAGAAAAATACCAAAAAATTACCCAAAGTAAAATTTTATATCCCTATTATAAAGATTGATTTTATTTGGTAAATTATAATTTATTAAAGTGACCAAAACTTGATTTAAAAAGGGTTCACAATTAAAAGATGATAAATCGGCCTTCTAATGTAAATTATGCTTAAAATTAGATTCATTCACATTTTAAGCATCTAACTTTTATTGGATAAATGTAAATTCATTTAACAATAATTTATAATCATATGTTAGTTAGTTTCATTCATTCCCTCCAATACAATGGCTAGGAGTTAACTACCATTTAAAATAATAATATTATATTATTAGTATACAACGTAAGATTCCAAAGAAACTCAATGTTGCATATCGGGTACGCTATCGAACATAGAAAACCATTTAAAGTAAAATTAATATTTAATTCACAAATATTAATAAATATTAAATATTTCTTATTCTTTATTTACCTGTAATGTTACAGTTTTACTATCTTTAGTGCTGAAAATGGTTCAAAAATGATTTTGAGAAAATTAAGCCATATTTCTCATATTTGAATTAGAAAACCTTTTTAACTTATTTTTAATTTCATTTTTACCCATATTTTACATTTTATAAATAGGATTAAGAATAATCTTTTTTTATGAACAAGGAAATTTTACAAAAGTCATGAAAACAATATTTATGGTAATGATTACTACATGAATAGAATTTACCATCATCTTGAACTCTAAATTATTTGAAAAATCCTAGACAAACTTATGTGGTTATTTTTTATAATTTTTTTCTTAATATTTTTTATATATTTGGATTTTAAATGAGTTATTTCAAAATAGAAAGGGTATTTTCCTCATGAAATATTCTAGTGATCTATTTATGGAATTATCATCTATTAGGACATAATTATTCATCTAAGATAACATACACTGATTTAAATTATTCTTTAATATTTATTTTATCTAATGATACAATCTATATTATTTCACTCGATGATTTATGATTATGAGGATGAACTGTTTACAAAACTCATTTATTTTCTATGGGTTATGAAATGATGATAGTTTTATGATATTTTGGAATTCATATGAATATATTATGTTTATCTTATGGTTGTGTCCATTATAACCCTCCAATGCATTGGGTATTATGATATTAATGTCTTTTAAGAAGATAATTATAATAATATACATGATTAAAATTATATATGTTCATAATTTTATGTACAAGTATGTTATCATTTTGTTTATTTTCATAATATTATGCATGATCATGATCAAGAATTTATTTTTTCAAATTTTGATTCATTTTCATGATTGATTTCTAGATTCTCTCACAAGATTAATCATAGAAATTATTTTTACAATCATTTTTCACATTATTATAATTTCCCATGATTTAGGTTCATCCTTCCATTATTATGACTCTTGATTGTTTATTATTTCTTTGACACCCTTTTGATCATGCTACTAGATATGAATTTATTTTCTTTATTTAATAATATATGCTAATCTATGTGTGAATATATATGTTGAAAACGTGCACTTGATTAGGTTTCCATACCCTTATGATCATCGTGTGTCTTCTTATGTTGATATCTCCAATGTTTACCCTTACTAGGAATTTAATCTCACCCTTTCTTATGATTTTCCTTCCCCATGTTTTGATGGAAGGATTTAATTATGATGAGAATATAATGGTAACTTATGAATAGAAAGATATTTCAGATGGTGAATATTATACCAAAATAAAATCATTATGAATCTAGTCTTCGAGTACACTGAACCGTTATGGTTTTCATGAATGTTTATTTAGTATATATATTGAATATTCCACAAAAATATTTAATAGCTACGTATTTCATTATTGGGTCATTATATTAATTGAACTTGAAATTTTGATGAAAATGAAAATCAATTCCAGTCCTATAGTAAATTAGAAAACTTTCTAATGTTAGGTCATCAAGTTGAGAAAATGTGATCAGTTTGATTGACAGAAATAACTTTTATACATGAACATAGATATTTTATACTGAAAATGATATTATATATCCTTTTATTGAAAAATTAGAGATTGAAATAAAAAATATGTTGAAGTCGAACACGAAATAAGATAGAGATAAAAAATCCATTAACAATGTTATCATTTATTTGTTTTCATGTCATGTAAGATCATAATCAATTTCGTATTCATAATAAGGTTATATAATTATCTTATATAACTAATAATATTTTATATTTATACCAGAATATCTTGAATATTTATAATAAATCTGAGTATCAAATGATTTGAAATAATCTTCTTGAGGACCTTTGAAGTGTTCTAAGAGATGCAGTGCTTATAATTTTAATGGCATTATGATTCATATAATTTTTCATGTAGAATGTTTGAAAACAAAAAATAGTGAAATCCTCTCCAAATTTGTATATATGGGATATAATAAAAAAATTATTTACATTATCCAATTAAATTATCATTTTATTGTAGTTGTTTTTTTATTCAAATGAATGTTAGTTTATATTTACATGGGAATATAGAAAGATATGTTTAAATATACTTATGTTAACTTATCTTAGTAGATTAATACTCATGAGCATAGAGAAAATGATCTATACATTTCTTCTTCATAAGAAAAATTTATATATTTCTAAATGATGGATTGTATTATGGTTGGAGTCTTGTAGTTCATGTAAAACTATATGATATGGGTGAGGAGATGAAGAAATATTTTTTACCATGAACCCCATCAATAACAAGAGACCTTTTATCTTTTCATGATGGTATTGAAATTATAGTTCTTATAAGGGAGGTTAAAGATGAAAAAATTGTGTTAATAATGGAGCATGAAAATAATATGGTCCATGATGAATTAATTGATTATATATTAAGATTTACTTTAACTTATATTCTTATTATTTATATAGAATAAATGAAATGAATTAATTTATTAACAATTTTTTCACAAATGATTCTTATTTTATAACATATATCATTTTATATCTTCTAATATATTATTTTTGGATGTACTAATGGTAATAATAAATGATTTAAAGACACAGTATGATCTTCCATAGCTTAGAAAATGTTAGATGACTAATTCAATATGCTCCCACTTGTAGCAGGTATGCTCCCGATATTAAATTTGCCCCATTTTTTCATTTTAATCCATTTGATAAGATCCCATATTCATTAAGGATTCCTTCTATTTTTAGTTTTTCACCTTCCACGGTAGGGTTCGCAGAGGGGTCAAATGGAGCAATTGAGGGGAGATCATTGATTTATCATGTGGTTCCAGAGATAACTTCATGAGGGTACTAGAAGTACACCATTATTTGTATATAATTTAAAATGTGATAGAATAATTAATTACATCTCTATAATAATTTTGGAATATAATTATTGAAAACCTTTGCGTAAAAATATGGCAAGAAAAAATTGAATACAACAAAAGCTTCGAGTTCGGGGAATTTAAAATATGTTATTCCATTTGTCATGTTTGTGGGACTGTAGATAATGTCAAGGGATTATATTGACAGATAATGGGTCATTTATCATGTGATATGATATCCCTTCTTATCGCATATCATTATTTTCGGTATATTCCCATCAATTCAACGAATGGCATTTTTGTTAAATAACATAAATTAGGTGAAAAGAAATGTGTATAGTTTTTTTCTAATATCCCTATCAAATTTAAGTCTACTTATCAAGTAATATATTTTCAAGAATGAATGGGATCATTCTTTTGCACATTTTAATCATTCATACAGACAACTATAGTGGTATTGAATTAGTTATATTTATTTTTACTATGTTTATATTATTATTAAAATTGTTGTAAATATATTTTTTATTCAATATCTACTTAAAATTAATTTATATTCTTAATTCCATTTAATATAGACAATAAATTCATTTAAGGCTAGAAGAAGATAGGAAATTCAAGATAATAGATCATCTGGGGGAGCCAACTTGACATAGGGGGTTGGGTTGATGATTGATTCCCAATTTAAATGTCTTGTATTTGTATTGAAAAATTATATATTATTTTTTATACTATTTTACTTAAACAAATATATTGTATATTTATAAAATATTTTCTTATAATTTATTTAAATATCACCATTTTTTTTGTTTGATAACTAACATTTTTTATTTATGACCACGTTGAAATATTTTTATTTTATATTGTTGGGGTAGCATATTCATAAGGTTGTTGTAAGTTGTTTATTTTTTTATAATTAGTAATCATTTAAACCATAATTATATAATTATTAGTGGGTTTAACCATTGACAACTATTGAAAAACCACCATTCTATACTATTAAATAAATGAAAGTTTATTGGAAAAAAATAAAAAACATTGAATTAAATCACTATGGATTTATTAGAGGAGGTTGAAACCACCACTATATTATAGATAATGTTTTGAAACAAAACCAATACATTTTTAGTAGTGATTTCACAACCACAAATAATAATAGATTCACTGTAGCTGTAATGGACCACCACTGATTAAAAAACATCCATAAACTAATGGGTGAAATAGAAATATTTTGGAGTTTATAGATCCACTATGAATCAATGGGTGGTTGTTAACACTACAACATTTTAAAAAACAATGCAAATAAAATTTTTTATTGCAGTGAAATTTATGTCCAAAATATGTGAGTATAAATATCATCCTTCATTTTATTAATATAAATACCATAAAATCACAAATAAAATAGATGTGGCACTCAACAAGTTGAAAATACACAATGAGAATCCTCAGTAAAACCTAAGTCTTCACTCACAAATCCTATACCTCGCATAGACTGGGAATGATAAAATAATTTTAAACGAAATGAAAATAGGAACATATTTCCTCTTTCAAACCAACGAAGGGAGGGTTAAGAAAAATTTGAGACAATTCCAACTAATCCTCTCCAAATTTAGGTCTTATGAAAATGATAAGGATAAAATTAAAATAAATAAATCATGTAAATTTCAACATACAACCCTTATATAAGTAAAGAAATTTCTAGTTGTCTTGAGACCATGGAAGAACAAATATAATCCTTTTCTTACTTGCATATAATGGTTCACATAGTATGCTAATAACACATAAAAATGTAATTTTAGTGTTCTTGGGACCTATTGGGATTTGAAATCCTCCTAAAAACCCCTACATAGTTTCAATTATATTGATAAATTCCCATCAGCATTTAAGAACTGACTAAAAAAAGTAAATTAAACCATGTTGTTTGTAAATCCCTCTTATATCCACATAATTATACAAGTCTAGGATAATTTTGAGTCATTCAACTTATTTTCTGAATGGACTAATCATGGTTTATGGTAATGGTAATTATGCCTTATATCCAAACTAGTTAAATTATTATAAGTGTATATGATTAGGAGGAAGAATTTTGGCCCATAGAGTTACCCTTTTTTATGGTTATCAAATTATTATTTTATATGTATCTTTCCTATATTTTTCTTGTGGTATACACATTAATTATAATGGAAAATTTTATAAATTTCATCATCGATATAAATTTTTTATAATTGTGATTTATCAAACCATTCTTAATGAAACGATTAGTGGTTTTTCTTAATAAAGGTAACCATGATGTAATGTTAATCTCATCTATGATAATATATGAAGGATCATATGAATACAGCTATATTATTTTATTCTACCTAGTATTCTTGGTCAAAAGTGAAAATAAATAGTAATTACTTAACCTAGAAATTGTATATCGTATGAAATGGGTGAAAAGAGAGATAAAACGTCTATAGGATTCACTCAGGAAAAAATTTTCCTTATGAATTATGTTTTTCCATATATTTAAATATTTGGATCTATATCATTTTCCACAAAACAGGGGTTCACTACTATGATTAATACTTCTTCCAAATCCCACACCCTGAACCCTTTATTATGTGTGTGTTCAAATCTTAATCATGGGTATGCACTATCATAAAATTTCACCTTTATGTTGGGTCTCATATTATATATAAGTATAATTGATTAAATAAAATCAAATTATGAGGGGGTGAATATATTGGAACTCAAATTCTATATGATTTATGAATTAAGTTAAATAATTAATATTTTAAGTGGATGAATCTTTGGCCACTCTGACCTCCTTTATCCAAGGAATCACCACCCTTGGTGATGATTCCTTAAGTTCATACACCATTTATGCCTCTTGTGAGGCCCAAAAATCCTTTTGCTCTAGCCTCAATGAGTTAGGTCCCAATAACTAAGACTTATTAAGAACCAATTCGTACACTGTAGTGGCCTCCTATATAACCCACACCTCCTCCCACCTAGGCCTCCTCATTCCCAAGCCTTACTACACTAGAATATAGTGTCAAAGCTTTTCCATCCATAAATTCCCATGGTATAGGCATTTCCAAGTTCCAATCTTACTTACCTTACAATTTATGAAACCTAGGAACTTGGAATTCTCAAATCCAAGACTCACCATTCGATTACACAATACTTATGCATCACTTTTATCACTATACTGAGGTTCTTGATGTGATCCCTATGCTCTTCTTACCACATCATAGTGGTCTCCTAGACGTTGAAGTCCAAAAAACCATCCTCCAAGAAACCCAAGTATTTCTCACCAAGGTGTTTTATTTTGGGACTCCATATACCTTGTGTAATTTTATCTAATATTTCACTCTACATTGAAATTATTTATCTCCATAATTGGACATTTATAATAGTTATAGGAATTACCCCAACTTATCACAACACACTAAATTTATTTTCCTATTAAAAGGTCTCATTCCACCTCTTTGAAATATTTAGACTCAGATGTTCATAAGGTGATGCTAGAATTTGTTCCAATTCATTACAAAGACCCCATATTTCTAGTTTAAATGAATCTCTAAGTCATAAAGTATGCGAAAATGTGAATTCAAGGTAATTGAATAAATAAAATGTATTAATATTTAATCATCATGAAATACCACATCTCCAATGCTTCATCAGAACTAGGGAAAATGTCTCCCACCTCTAGAGGGGTCTTCTAGAAAACAAATCACCTAGGAAATACTAGAGAGGCTTACCAATATTCCATTTCACCCAAGACACCCCGACCATGGAACCATATTTACCAGGACTCATAGAAAATCTATTATTGTTACAACCAATTTTTGTGTGTTTTATTTGTTTTCAATTGTTTTAAATGAACATGGATGGTTCATGAAGACAATTTTTAATATGATGATGAATAAGTTAAGAGGAATATATTGTATGTTGAAGATAATTTCATATATCTTATGTAAATAAGATTCATAAAATCATGTCACTTTTTTGTAATAAAATAGATATTGGGTGAGATTTATAGTTAGTTATTGTGAACTTTATTGCCATATTTGTTATGGAAAAAAGGATTTCATAACTTTATAAATCATATAATATTTATTTATATTAAAATAAAAGGGTTTTAAAAGACTATTTTTCACAAGTCACTCTCTTTGTTTGATTTTCATGATCACATACACACTTTTGTGTTTCTAGTAATATTATTACATGGATTTTAGTAGTTAAATTTTAGAAACATTATCATAGTTGTACCATGAAAAATAAGAGGTATCAATAGGTCTAAAAAGTTCATAATTGAATACTCCTACATAAAAGTTCCAATGACTACCTTGTGGTGTACCACCGAATGGCTGGTGGTACCTAGGCCCACCACCAGTTATATCAAAGTGGCACTGATGAGTTACTGGTGGATGGATAGAACCATGGTTCTGTCTAGGTGTGATCGGTTGTCCGGAGTCCCCCACCATCTAATTTGTGGTGTTGGGATTTTATAAAAAACTATCCATTAAAACATCCTTCACATGCCATAATTCATCCCCCAATAACCATATTAGATCCCTAATGCCCCAAAAATTGTTCTAAAGACCCCGAAGTCTATATATACTCCCCATTGTTTGTTTTAAAGTCCATGGTTCACTTATGAAATTATTAGGATTCAATTTTTCTTTATTTAGAGGTGTATTTTTCATTTCTCATTGTATTCAAGAAATCATACATTTATTACTCCTTCAATATCTTCTATTTTTTCTTATTCATTGTAAAGATATGGTTGAGTGTGTGATTTAATGGTATTGAAAAAAATAATCAATCATTATTTTATTTCTTTTACTTATTGGTCTTTAAATAGAGTTGTTTAGTATCTTTCTTGGTCCCTAAATCATAGGGGTTGGTTCATACTTGGTCCTTAAAGTATAGGGGATTGGGCTTCTAGCCACAACAATTAAAATGATATAGGGCTTCATGCTAAAACTTATAAAAATAAAGGCTGATTGTGTTTCCTTATTTGTCCTTTATAACTTGGGATTTATATTATAAAAGTGTTTATTATTTACCATTGACCCAAAGGGATTAAAATCCTTAATTTTCCTTAATTATGGAGACATATGAACCTATCATGGGTCATTTCCAAACATTATTATCAAATTGTCTTATATTCATTATTTTTGTTTCTACAAGAAAAAGTTATTTATATAATTTATCTAACACATTATTCTTATTCTTATGATCAAATCTTTATAATTTTTGTTTATAACTTTTATTGTTTTAGTTCCATAAAATTTAGATGTAATGTCTAAAATGTTTTTAAAAAAAGGAATTCACCACACCACTTTCCATCCTTAGGCCAATAGATTTGACTTCCATAGTAGAGTTACAATGATAAATTCTATATCTCTCTAATGATATTTTCATTGAAGTATTTATTATGTTTATCATGATAATGATTTATTTATTGTGATGTTGGTGATGATGAAGTATTGATTGAATGATAACAAATTGATTTGGGGGTATTGAAAACCAAAGATGATGAAGTTGTATTGGGAGATTGGAAATGTTCCTATAGGTTGTGTTCATCGCCTAGATAATAAATATTGGACAAGTATTATTTTTATAATAGTGATAATGAATTAATGATTTAATGATAATTAATAGATCATTGGAGAGTTTATTGAAAAACTAAGATAAATATATTGTGTTGTGATATTGAAGAATTTTCTCTAGATTGTGGTATTGATCAAGAGAATATATACTGAATTAAGTTATGGTTGATATAATGGTTGGGTTTTCATTTTATATAAATACATGAATCATTTTCAAACTCAATAATTTTTATTGATTCTTTTTTGGTGAATGTTATTTTAAAATTCTAAAGCATTTGAAGTTGACTAAAATCCGTGTTTGAATATTTTTTTGGTCAAATAAGGAATTATTCGAATAATGATGATAATATAGATTTTTATTTGTGTTTTCTTATGAATATATTTCCATTAGATATTTTTGAAAAATGGAAAATGAATTTCTACATAATAATGGATTCAAGTACTATTTAACCATCATCTACCCCTATATAAACATTATCTTCCCTTCTGTAAACATTATATGACCTAGCATAAACATAATATGCCCCAATATAAACATCATATAACCCTATTTAAACATCACTTGAATTATGTAATCATGATCCATAAACTTACAAATAATAATTTAAAGAAATATGTAATAATTATATATGTACACATCAATCTATATAAGGTTTTTAATAACCCATGAATTTCAAATAATGATTAATATTTTAATTAAATATGGGGCATATTTAGTAATGTGTTATAATATAAGACACATTTAAAATTTAATAAATAATATTTAATATAATAATATAATAAATTTCAAATATAATAAAATTAAATAAAAGTTCTAGAAATAATAAAAAAATCATTAGAAACAAATAAATTATAATAGTATTTTTTATAAAAAACATATTTGTTTTATTTTCAATTAAATACTTTTTTAAAAAATATAATATCATGAAATAAACATATATATTTATAAAATAGTTTTAGATATTTTTATATAAATGATGAACTTTTTCTATCGAATCATAAGTAATTTTTCAATGGGTCAATAATTTGATTGAGTAATAAAAACTAATATATTTTTTAAATGAGTATTTCTGTTTAAAAAAATAAAATCATCATATTTAGAAAATAATTTTCAGAAAATGAATGTAATTTTTATAATCATAATTCAATATTTATATTCGGGTTATTTTTTGGGATTTTTCCAAAAAAAGATGATTCTTTGGGAAAAAGTTAAACATGTATTTTGTATAAATATTGACTTTTTTACATTATAATGATCTAAGAGTGTATTAAAAACATATGAAGCATTTTTCATTATAGAAAATATATTAAAATATTAAAATAATGGATTTAGAAATATTATTTGGACTTTATGAACATGTCATTGACATTTTTAAATGTAAATTAGGTTTTATCCTAATAAAAACCTATTTTAGGGTTCTTTTCATTTAAATATAAAGTTATAAGGTTATGGATAGTTTTATCTAGATATAAATATCACATAACACACCATTATTAATAATAAACAAACTAATTTCTCTGGAAAATTTTCCATTCAAAATGATTCGGCCTAACTTATGAAATAATCAATATTTTGACCTAAAAATACCCCTCTATTCAAGTATAAATACTCCATCTCCTTTACCTTGGAAAATAACTTCCCTTTAACTTTTAAAATCTCAATAACCAACCATTAACCCTCTATTAATTCCTATATAACCCTTAGGTATTTTTGGGAGTTACATAACTTTAATCCTTTCTAGAGTTTTCATGGAGTAAATCTTCAAAAAAGAGGTAAACTAGATTCTCATTAATTATTTCCTTTCTTTTTATCTTTTTGGTCTGCCAATAAATTTACCATCACATAAATTTATAAATTATTTCAAATATCCATAATTGAAATTTTTTTATTATTATTTTACATTTGTAAATATTTTAATCTATTTATTGTATAGACTCTCTCTCTCCCTTTTAAAATTTCCTAATTATTGGTGATTTCATCCACCAATGAGGATGTTGTCAATGTTTTACTTATCAGCAATAACATGATAGTTTAGTATAGGTTATATAATATAAATTTTTACTATGTTATAATTTTATTTAAATTATATGAAAATATAATAAATTATAAATTATCCGAATAATGAAATCGAAACAAAATGTTATAATTTAAAAGAAAACATTTATCCAAAATATTTTATTTTAAGAAAAAATAATACTAAATTAATTCCCATGATTATAAATGACAGATAATGATAAATAGGAATATAATTAACCTTTTAAATCATGTTTTAATGAACATAATAATATTATATAAGAGGTTTAAAGAGGATTTAATAAAACAAGAACTAAGGTAAAGGGAATATTAAACCCAACACTTTCCTATTAGGTTCATGAACATTTTTTTGTTTTCAATATGATTCGTCAAAATACAATCTATATTAAATTTTAAATTAATTTCTTTTATTATTATTGGGATATAGATGATTTTATTTCAATAATAGGTTTTCCAACCCATCTATAATTATTTTAAAAAGGCTTCATTTTCTAATATATTGTATTGCCCTCTCTTGAGATATTTCTTATTCTCACTCATACCCATGATATTTTTATGCCAATTTTATATGTAAAAAATATGTTTTCCTATATTATTTATTATACCTATATATTTATTCAATAAAATTCTCATTTCAACATCTATATGAATCTTATTTGTTTCATGTGTATGATTGTTAAATGTTTTTTTAATGTGGATTGTATAATTATGGTCATATAATGATGTGATGTGTGGGTCCATAACTATATATCCATCAAATTAATTGGTTAATGTGACATATCTCATGATATTCTGTCATTTATGAAAGATCATAAAGCTATCTTTGTTTAAATTTTATGA
This sequence comes from Viscum album, assembly GCA_963277665.1. Classification (NCBI taxonomy): domain Eukaryota; kingdom Viridiplantae; phylum Streptophyta; class Magnoliopsida; order Santalales; family Viscaceae; genus Viscum; species Viscum album. Next base: position 2,006,408,758 of record OY728148.1, on the reverse strand, counting down.
AATAATGATTAAAACAAAATGGATATGCCAAAAACTATTGCTAGATTTGTTCAAAAATTATGTGTTTGATTTGAAAACAATGTTATGATGTTTAATTATTATACCTATAATTAATTACATATAGTTTTGAAATGATTACCTTATTAACTAGATTATGACACTTTTCTTATGATATTATTATTATTATGATTATGATCACCAATGTGGTATATTGTTTCATATATCATGTTTCTTCAATTATATTCATCCCATTAATAGGCTTTTAGTACTTAAATTTGTGGTTACATATCATATGGTGGGTATATTTACTAAGAATAACATGAATTGTAATAGGGTAAATTTACTTATGGATATAAATAATAATTTATGCTCTTTTTATTATTATAATGTATAAATGTAATTTTCTGTAGATACCAAACCTTTAGATTATGTAATGTAATTATATTGATATTGTTTATCTCAAAAAATATGTAATAATCTTGTATAAAAGAGGCAGATCACTATAGATAGTATTAGAAAAATGTTTAGTTTTTTTGGATATTAGAACTATAAAGAATTTGTGAATTATCTATATTTATGTTTGTTTATAGGAAAACATTCTAAAATATTGTTAATGTATATAGTGCATAGTTTTATAATAGTGAAATGATTGTTTGAACGATATCCCTAATGAAATGGAATGTGGAGTTCCAAATTTCATGTCAATAATTAACTACTTAACCCAGGTTATGAATAATAACCCAAAGAATTTGGAATGTATTACTTAACACAATAAGGAGAAATTGGCATCTGAGTGCAATATGCACTAACAACCACTGACATTTAGTAGACCTTCGTAAACAAATGTTTGATAACAATATTCCAACTACATGGAAAATATCTTTGAAATGAATTATTATTGTTAGAATCAAAATGTTACTATATATTTCTAACATTTAGAATGTGAAACTGATTGAATGTCTACATTTATAAAAAAAATTAAATAAGAGGACATAGGGGAACCAATGGAGTGGAATTAATTTATAAGTTAATTTATCAATAATTATTTCCCTAAAACTCTTTACACCATGATGTATAGATAATTTATTGAGATTATGAAAAATATAAGTGAATCTGTTGAAAACTATGAGGTGAATTTCATAAGAAATTCAACTTACACCTTAATGTTTTTATCGATAATGATAGAAAGAAAGTATACAAATTATTTTTTAGTTTAAAACTAAATATCGGAAAATTTATGTCTATCTATGACTTTGAATTTTATGAATAATTGGTTCATTATGATCTTATAGTGGAGATGGAAATTATAAAATTGTTCCATGTTTATTGAGATAAGTAGTGAAGGATAGAGTTTCAAGATCAATGATCAAATGATAATGGTGGAAAGAAGATCCAACCACCCCCAAGTAAATGATTTAGAAATAAAAAGTATTGTAATTGATTCAAGGGGATAAGGAAATGATTAATTTGAGGGGAAACGGGACATCAATATTAGGAATATTAAAATCATATGAAGAAAGAAAACTATGAGATAGAGGAAATGTGTCACGAAATGGACTAGGTTGGCATAAAATGTCACTCAATTCATCTCATAAAAAGGCCTCAATAATGCATCATTGAATTACAAAGGTTGTTGACTAGTGGAAATGGTCTAACCCATATAATGGGGTGACTATTTTCTTGGATTAAAGTGAAATAATAGTAGAAATAAAACCATTATGTACATATCCATGAACATAAAAGTACTCAAAAAAAATAATGTTATGTCAAATGAAAATATTTAACACAAACTCATGACCATGAAATTATAAATCAACTAATCATACACATGTATAATAAAATATACCAAATTAATAATAGAAACAAAAATAAAATGTGTGTACTACCACACCTGATCCACACTTCAAATCTTATCTCTAAAATGTTCAATCATCAAACTCCACCCAAGTGATTTGTCTTGATCATGAAATAATGGAACTTTTCCCAACCCATTGCACATATTATGAACAACATAAAATAATAAATAAGGTTCTCCACATGAACCAAAATTCCTTTGAATGAGGTGAGAAATAAATATTAGTAGGAAACCTCAAATTGTGAACTCATCATCAGTTGTCATATGTTAGTAAATGCACAGGGGAAATTCTCATCCTAGTTTGATAAAAAATAGAATAATAAAATTAATGTAGTGTAAATTAATGAAATGAAAAAGGGGTTCTAAATCTACCCAAGACTGATCAACTACACTTTTTTAAGATTCTTAAAACTCAGATCGTGCTTCACACCAAGAAAAAAATAGGTCAATCCACTAATCCTATCAAAATCTCCCAAACATCTAACACCATGAATAGAAACTACTGACCCTATGATCTCAATTTAAGAAGCTAAAAAATAACATATAATAATACTGAGTTCTAGGACTCTAAAATTTGATCTAAACTAGCAACAAGAACTCTAGGTTGATCTAATAAAACCTAGAAAATTCTTATAAGTCCCACTGAACTACACATTCTCTATACTTACCCATCAGGGAAGCACTTCCAAAAGAGTCCCAAACTTAAAATTCCAACCTGGGAGTTTATCACTAACTTTATAGGCCTTATGCACCTATGAAAGAAAATAATATTAACTAGGGGGAGTGAAATAATCTAGATTATCCATTATCACTCAAGACCCACCTCACACTATCCAACTAATAATGGTGGGAATACTATAAAACATAGGGTCGAATTCCAATCCATTAATTCCGAGAACATATCATATCACATCCAAAATCTAAGACGGATCTACCAAAAACATTTTAGGCTCATGTTTTAAATCAACATGGTTCAGAAAATGAATGAACCACTCTTTGAAACCTTCTCAAATTAGCTCCAACCCTCTTAGAGCCAAAAGTGTGTAGGGAAATTACACATCATTACCTTGAACCATAAGAAGAACAAGAAACCCTATGGTGGTCCATCATGGACAAGAAAACCTTGACCCAGTCATGTCTCAAGAAAACCTCAGTCGACCTCTCTAGAATTAAAAATATCTTATAACAAAACAATGCATACAATGTTATCCAAACAGGTCCCTCAGACCAATCTCAACCTCTACCTAGTAGAATTAAACCATACCCAACATTGCATAGTTCTAACTTGTCCCAAATGATCCATCTAAACTTTAAAAAAAGTAATTGGTCCCTAAACTCAGGGACCATCAAAACACCCCCCCCCCCATATAAACCCCTTGGAATACCCATGTCGTTCCATCTAATAATCTCATGACCCATAGTTGGGTGTCAATCCACTCTTCCCTTAATGGGACGATCAAACCAAAGACCCATATGGGAAATATTTCATAAAACCTATACAAACTCAAAAAAACATACTAAGGGACTCTAAATACCATGAAGTCCTCACCATCACATCCTACATGAAAAAAAACTCGAAATACACAAATCTGGTTTCTACTTCTGGTTCTAGGTAAAAAACAATAGCACAAGGGGGATGTACACAGTGTGTGACTCATGTACACAACATGTACCCCCAGTGATCTTATTTAACTGTATACCTCAACCCACCTAGAATATAATTCTTAAATACACATATTTTTTATCCCAAAAATAACATGTAACCTACATATTACACTAAAAAAATTTCCTCACATGGATTATTCCTAAATATTTGGATCTAGCTATGTACTAAATGTGGGGTCTATCCATGTATCCTATGATACCATGAACCCTCAAACAAGGTGTCTAGATGAGTACCTGACCACTCCCTGAGTGAACATACATGATGTGTACCAAACAATATCACACACCATCTATTCCCCATTTTCTACCATTTTAAAATAATCAAGGAATATATGGAATTTTTTTTGTATCACAAGTCATGTGATCTGGTTTCCAGAACATAAACACAATGCAATCCCCCAAACCCCAAAATTAAGAAAAAAACCAAACCATAACAACTCACAAGGGAACACAACAACTCATAAAATGATTGAAAAATGGATAAACCAATCTATGAGGAAATGAGATAAATAAGGATTAACTTAGGGAGAAAATTCTGAATCATTAATCTTGAATACATACGATGCACTAGCTATACCCCGATACAAGTCTGTTATAGCTCCCTATTGAAGATACCCTCTCCCTCTCCCTTTTTTATCATATTGGAATGTGAATATGGGGGATCCCGTCTCCTAAACGCATGAATCCATAGGGAGAGGAAAAAGAAAAGAGGGAAAAAATAAAAAGAAAATAAAAAAGAAAGGCCTTTTAAATATCATGACTCAAGCCTCAGAACCCAAATTTGTTTTACAAATATTTTAAAAACAAACAACATATTCAAAAATCAACCATGATGTCATACTTTCAATTAAAGACCCTTTTTAAAATATTTCACTATCCACACATGTGAAATTAATTAATATTTAATTAATTTATTATTGAATATTCCTTGAATCTGTGAATATCATAGAATTCCACCAAACACCTAACCTACGGTAAAAACCATATTTTTTTACCAATATAGTGGTCAAAAAATTTATCAAAAAATATATGTTAAGATAAATTTCCAATTCCACCCTTAATCATACCAAATAAAAAATAATACAAATTTAACAGCATTATTTCATCCTCTAGTGGTATAGGTTTTTAAAAAATCTCCACCAAGACCCTTCTCACCAGCAAGAAGCATGAGTGGTCAATAGAAAACAAATATTTTACCCCCATTTTACAGTTAAAACCAAACTCCACCATTATTCTAAAACATTATCCTAAACTTTATACTTTCCACTAAACTAGATACATCCATATTTTACATGAACACTAGCAGTTAATTCTACCTTGATCATCCAATGACCAGTCTTATTTCACCCATGACACTTATAACACTAAGAAATTTAACCCATGAAAAATTATATAATATTGATCTTTTGAGTATCCTTATAGTTTACCCAAGAATTGGACCATGATCAATCTACTTAGAAATGTAATGGATGGACATGGATGAATCACTTAGATCCAAGAACCAACATGAAATAGAAACCCTTGATCATTCCCAAATCACTAGGAAATACAACCATTTTTCTCAACATACCATTTAATAAAATCATAACCTACAATGGCCAATGGTGTGATCCACACTATATGGAATCCCATACACCATTCCTTGAGAACTGACCTTAATAAATCCACAACAGATAAAATGCTCATTTTCCCTCAAGACCTCTCAACCGATGATAACATCTACACACTCCCACAAAATATGAATGCACAACCAAAATCACGGTCACATGATACACAATTCTAGAAATCTAGGACAATACACATAAACCACTGACCATTATCTTCCCACTGGTCATTTACAACAAGTTAGTGTGTCTTTAAAACTCTTATTCAAAAATATGAAATATAATTCATTAAAATTCTAACCACACAACCACACACTATTTTGTCATTATTCCCAAACCATGAGCACCTAACCATGATATCACGACACCAATAGAAGTGAAACTATAACTAATTGGTCAAGGATTCCAATCTAATTGACCCTCTAAAACAACCAAAAAAACCAAGAGAACTCCTAGATCTCCACCACTCAATACAAAGGAATCTACATGTCTAACCACAATCTCTATCCGAGAAACTCACACCCAATACAAACACCTCTCAGGCAGCCTAGACCTTAATGAGAAACAACTAGGGAGCCCAATGTCTACATCAAAACATTAGGATCTTATTACATACCATGATGAAGGGACTAAATTTCCACCACCAAAGAACATATTGTTGTATGACTAACATATACTATCCTCAGAAGAAAACTATCTATGGTTTAGTTGAGTAGAATGAATGGAATAACAAATATGTAAAATGGGTTTTTGTTGAAAATTTATGAAATTGGACACCCTTTAGTTGATAAATCATAGAAAAATAGGAACATATCATGTGAATCCCACATACCTAATTTGATTTATGTAAAAAAGATTGTTTCCAAAATTAAAAGATCTAAAATCCAATGAATCATCCATCCAAATTCTCAAGTAAGTCACACTAGGTGAATTCATACAAACATAACCTCCAAAAACAAGAAATGAAATCCCATACCTTAGTAACCTCGACTTCTTATTGGAACAGTGTTCTCACCACACCGGTCTTATATCCATTACAAACTATGACACATTCATAATCCATGCCTATTATCTCTATAATAATAATACAAGAAAATTGAAGGATTTTAAAAAAAATATTCATGAACATTACCATATAGAACTGACCTGTTACCCAGTATATCCCTCTAAATTCCTCAAGAACACCTCCCTATATGAACTATTCTTCCAACTAGTGGAAATTCCCTAATCCATAAAATGGGGGTGGATATTCCTTTAGATCAGAGTGAAATAATAGTGAAAATTAACTACACATTTAAACATATATGAAAATCAGGGTAATCATAATCAATAAAACGTAGAAGAAAGCTATATCAAATGAAAATGATGAAAATAGATTCATTGTCATGATAATAAATACCAACTGGTCATCCACTGCATCAAACACATATTTATAATAAATAAATGAAATAATAATACAAAGCCACCACTACCTTCCCTGAGTTGTACCTTAAACTTGGTCTCCAAAACATTTTGAGTGTATCCTGCTTGATCATATGACTACTCCCATGCAATCCCACTTGATCATGAATCATTGAGCCTCATTTTGATATAAAATTCATATTGTTATCAACCTAAAAGTAGATATAAGGTTCCACAAACACACTGAAGGTCATCAACATGTGAAAAGATATAAATCTCAGTAGGACACCCCATGTGATGAACCTATCATTTGTAGTCATACAGACGATAATACACATGTGATTTGACTATCCTAGTCACATAAAAATTTGAATAATAAAATAATGAAGTAAAACTAAGATAAATAAAGAAAAAAACTAAAAAAACTCGCATTTAAAGGCCTCTTCGTTATAATCTACCCCACTCAAGTAAGAGTCTGAAGATTCAGATCATGCTTCTCACTAAGCTACAAACCAGAAAATTATCTTCTTCTAATGGATTATACCAAAAATATAAAAATATGATAATGAACTCCATACCATAGTATCACACCATAAGAATATAAAACTACAATATACAACATTATTAGGCTCTACTACTCTCAAAATATGAAATTAATTAGAGATAAAAACTCCAAAAAAACTCAGGATAACATATAAAAGTCTTTGAATTCAAACTGAACTAGTCGGGATATAAATCTTCCCATCATCATGATATTTTCATATTATGATGAATCTCATAATTAAAATCGAGGAATGAAAAAACCCTTATAGGCCTTATCTTCCATGCTAGTGTGAAAATCTAAACTATAGGTGAGTTCACTCATTTAGATCATACATATTCTCCCTAGACCCACCAAAAACAATCCAATCAATAGAGGAGATAATACGATCAAACTTGAGGCCACAAGATCTAATCTAATAATATCCCAATGTTCTCCTATAACATCCAAACCATAAGAAGAAATAGGCTAAAACTTCTTTAAACTAATACACAAAGAAAAATTGGTCAGCTAGAACTCCTCATCATTACCTGCTAAAACCAACACTAACTCTCTAAGGGATAAAAATTCACGGGTCACTAACATGGATCCACTAAACCACAAACAGATAATTTCCCATATGAGGGATCCTATAATATAAGAAAACCTCAGGAAAATCATATAAAAAGAAAAATTAATTGATCCTCTTAGAATAGAATCAATCATAGAATAACACCATGCCTACAAGGGCATCCAAAAAGGTCCATCATACCTATATCTACCACTACTCAATAGTAACTATCAATATCTAATACACAAAAATATCAACATATACCAAAGGATACAACTTAAATAAAGAACAAGAAATATGTCCCCAAAAATAAGAATCATCCAAAGAACCCCATATTAAACAACATAGAATCCCCAACCCAATTCTTCTAAAAACATCAAGACCCTAAAATGGGTCATAGACCCCACTCCCTCCGACGGGACTCTCTAACCAAAACCCCAAAGGGGAAACCTATCACCAATCCTCTCCCAAACAAAAACAACTCACTAAAAGCATTGAAACACTATATATAATTCTCCAACTGTACTATAGATAAAAACACTTAGAATAGGATACATAAAAGACTAATTCTAGATCTAGGGTTGGAAAACAAGTGAAAACCGTTCAAAATGGAAGTACATTATATGTGCCTCATATACATGTCATGTACCCCCAATAATAATTTATACTTGTATAAATCATCCCAACTATTGTGTACTTCACAAGAACATGACATATCTTCCACAAAAATAGCACGTAGCCCATGATGTACCAATCCATATGACTCACATGACCTTTTTTAAAATTCCTATATGTATCTAACTATGTACCACACTTGGAGTCTAGCCGTGTAACCAATGAATCCATGTTCCCACACACAAGGTACCTATTTGGGTACTCGGTCACACCCAGAGTAACCGCACACTGTGTGTATCAAATAAACATACCATGAAATTAGTCAATTCAATCCTATAATAAAAAAGAATAACACAATGTGTGTGTTATTTAATCACAAGGTATGTTTTTAGGTTTGGCGAATAGAAACCCCCTTGGAATCACCCAAACCCTCCCATTTCACCCAAAAAATATTCTATAACATCCCTAATAGGGAAAACTATAACTTATATATGACTATAAAAAGAAGAAAAAAACTATTATAATTTGATATAAGTTTAAAAACCAAACATCCTTCATTGGAGTTAAAATAAAAAATATTTATTCCTAGATCCACATAATGCACTCACTGCACCCTAATCATGGTCTATGACATCTCCCCAGTGATGATACCCTATCCCTATCCCTCTAATCTATTAACCATGAAAAATGGTGATCCCATTTCACATACACAATACTTAATAGGGGGTAAAAAAAGAAAATAAAAATATTAAATACAAAAGAAACAAAAACAAAAACACCTACTTAAATGACCTTACTCAAGCCTTAGAACCCAAAGCGATTTTATAACTCATCTTGGAAAATAGTCTTATTCTGGAATCAAACATTAATTTATAATTTTAATATAAGTCAATGTTAAAATTAAATCCATATTACTACATAAGAAAGTAATTTTTTTATTATCTATTAAATATGTTTTGAAAACAATAATGGATTAGAATTTTACCAAACTCATATCCTTGGGTACACACCTTATTTTGGGACCATTGATGCGGTAAAAAAATTTATATGAGATTATATTCTAAGGAAAATTTACATTACCCCATAAAACTACCCATGAAGGAAATTCCAATTTCATATGATTTTCTCCACTCAAATGACTCGGTTCACTGCAAAAGGGATGCACAACCCATTATCTAAGTCTTTAACTATAGATAATTTGGGAACTATACAACCTGTACACCAAGACCAGGTCCTTTGAGTGTAATAAACTCCTTTAACCACCTAAATGGATCGAGAAGGTAAAATATATAATATCACCACCACTACGGTGGAACCTAAAAATGAATTCGAACAATATACACTTACTATTTGTTCAAGAATGTAAAACATTTTATTTGATTTAGGTTCTACACATTGCATTGAATATTTAAAGTTTTAGATAACTTATTATTCACTCCCCTATAATATTTAAATAGATATATAAATGAAAACCACTTGTTTTTATATCATTATTACCCATGTGTTAGACTCTTTCCTAGTTATAATCCATGGGAAGAACTTTATCAAATCACATAATCAACCCTCGAGTGGAATTTAATGGTATTATTTGAATGGATCATCTATCATTATATAGAGACCATATAAAACATTGGGAAAATAAATATCATTCCATATTTATAATAATTCAATGCTCCTCTATAGATGAAATGAATATTGTAAATCCTCTTTAGAAAATCCTTCAATGGCAGGGAATATTATACAAAAAATGATGTATATCTTTTCTCAATTGGTAGAGTTAAAGGAAAACATAATAACATGAAGAAAGTTTCAGTGGGGGTTTATATTTACTAATTGATAAATAATATTTGTATACTTATACAATATTTTGAGTTATTTTTATCAATAAAACTTATACCAAAAGCCATATATATTTCCAGGATCCCATATATGACGGAACTAGTTAAATTGGAGGAGTTAAAGAAGTATCTACAAGATAATTTGGAAAAAGTGACCATACACTCTGGTGTGTCACCATGAGGTGAACAAGTGTTATTTTTCATAAGGTAATATAGATATACATGGTTGTGCATTAACTACTAAGAGATCAATAAGATCACCATAAAGAAAAATTATTTATTACCAAGAATTAATGACATATTCAATAAACTTCAAAAAACATAGTACATCTCAAATTTATATATTCATTATGGATATCATTAACAAGATTTACATAAGGAATATATCAAAAATACAACCTATTATACCCTATATAGACACTATGAGTTCTAGGTGATTCCATTCGGAATAAAAAATTGGAATTCAATTTTCATATACTCACTAAATAGAGTCATTGGGGACTAACATGATAAATTTGGGGGGGTATTTATTTATGATATTCCCATATAATATAATAGGTAAAATGAATTCTAGGATCATCCCTAAATTTTTATAGAAATATTAAATAAGATTTTTTTTTCAATGTTCAAAAAATGTGACTTTTTGATGTAGTATTGTACTTTATAGGGACATGATATAACAAGAAGGGATATCCATGTACCTATTAAAGACTAAGGCTATTGAGGAATTCAATATAACCATAAGTTTCATATATATCCTTAGTTATCTTAGACTATTTGAGTAATATCAATACATTGTGAGAAATTTTTTTATTATTTTCAACCCATTATCCAAGATAACTTGAAAAGAGGTAAAGTATTTATTTATGGAAGAATGTGGGGAAATATTTCAGTGTCTAGTGAAAAGGATAATCAATTCACCTATTATCACACTCCCCTTAGGGGTATAAGGGTTTGTGATATACAATGATTCTCAAAAGATTGTAATGGTTTGTTAACTATAGAAAAATTCTAAATTGATACACTATACCCCTTGATAAATAGCGATCCATTAGTATAAATCTTTGAAATAAGATTCGTGTTTTGTAATAATAATATTGAAATTTATGGTTTTTAGGCACTACCTTTTTGGAGAAAAGTGTTCCATATATGATAATAATTAGATCATGAAGTATATACTAACATATAAGGATTGTAACATTTAGGAAGGATTCATGATACTTGGGAAATGATTATGCATACTATTTAAGACTAATATAATGACGGAACTATTTAATGATTCTCATAGATCACTATTTTCTATCCACCTATGAATAATGCAGATGTATATAACACCATGGGATAATTTTTTGTTGGAAAATATAAAAAACAAGATTAATGAATTTACATAGAAGTTTCTGGTACCCAAATTAATGAAGAGAGTAATCAATTAGCCCAAGGGCATAATGAAAACATTACCCATACTTATATAAAAATAGTAGAATATCACTGTGAATATTTTCATGCTTCTTTCAGAGATGTGAAAAATAAATAATTACCTATGAGTATTGTGAACTATCATAAAAAGACTACTAAATTCATCACTATTCGAGATTACTTCCCACTCAATCAACTTATAATGATATACCCCAAATATGTAGTGAGTCTGTATGGACCACCACTTTGAAAAAATATAATTAAGATCATAGTTTTACCTTAATGTTATTGAAACGTATTCATCTTGTCTTGAGCACAAAATTTAATTCTAGTATGTCATGTGATTCTAAGATTGGTGGCCAATTTGGAAATATTATTCACACACTTTAGGATATATTGATAGTTTTATATATGGAATTTAAAGGAGTCGGGAATAACCACCTTCTATTGGTTGAGTTCTCATAAAATAATATCCTTCACTAAATCATTTAAATGTGACCATATAAATCCCTCCATAGCTAGAAATGTCGAACTCCAAGATGCTAGAATTTGATTGATTCAGAAAAATTAATATTTTACAATAAATAAGGATTTAATTAAAAATAAATCATATTTTTATAAAATTATATTGATAAATATAATTTAATTTTTTGAATCATCAATTCATTTTTTATAGTGAATTTTTAAGATTTTTTCTAAATGGTTATTTTTGTGAATAATAAAAAATCATTTTTTTAGAAATTATATAACTTTTATTAAATTATCATGATTTAAGCTTGAAATCAAAATTTATGGAACGTTTTTTTTTTTTGAAACGAAGTTTATTTAAGGATTATATAAAGAATTTTGAAATATAAAGTGTATTTTATAAAAATATATTTGAAATTTTAAAAAATATATTATATTCTACCCTAATAAAAAACAATTTTTGGTTCTATTGATTTAATTGAGTGGTTGGAAGGTTCCATTACCTTTTGTCTTTATATAAATTTTACATAAACCTCCATTTTTAAATTATAGACTAAATAATATAATGGGAACCAGTAACATTCAAATTATGTAGGCTTAAATGATAAAATAATCAATATTTTAATCTAAAAAATCAACTATCCTCATATATGAAAAACCCCCTATTCTTTCTGTTGTAAAAACACTTCCCATTAACATTTTATATCCCAATATCATCCCATTTTTTCAATAATAAGTCTCTTATAACCCTTAGGTATGTTCTGTAGTTTCACAACCCCAATACATACTGTCCTTAGAAAAGAATAAATCCTATGTGAAGACGTAACCCCAATTCTATTTCATTATTTTCATTCTTATCTTATTTCAACACTCCCAATAAATTTTCATTTTAATAGATATAAAAATTATTTTATATATAATTATAATAGATATTAATGTTTTGATGATGTTATTAATACTATTTTAATGAATTTACAGATTAAAATCTCTCTCCCACTCTTTTGACATATCCCAATAAGGACCAGTTGCATCATCCTATGAGGACATTGTTAATTCTCTACATATGTAAGAACCCAGATCTTCGTTTCAGGTACATTTCTCCTTTTTTTGGAGATTTTATGAAAAAATGGAGTTTCAGGAAAATTTTGAAGTACAGGTCGTGTACTTTCTGAGTACACGTCGTGTACTCTTTTCCTGCTCGAAGCCATGTGTTGGCCGTGTCTGGGCCACACACACAGTGTGTAGGGGTTACGTGGAGGCTGATTTTGGCGGAGTACGGAAAAACCTACTACATGTCGTGTACTTTTCTTTTTTTCATTAAATGGACCGGGGTCACGCCTGACGCACAAAAACGTCTTCTTCTAGGTTTCGTTTGTCCGAGAGCGCCGAGGATCCGCGGATCTTCGACGAGCCCCCACCTCTCCGTCCGTTCTCTGATTCGAGCACCATTGATTGCGTTGGAATCACAGTGGTGAGTTCTCCACTCTTATTGAGCCTTGTTTTCCAAATCCTCCTCTTTCTCTTGTTATCGTGGTTTATGTGTTTCAGAAATTTTCTAAGATATATGACATTCTAAGCTGAATCTTTCATCATTGTTCACCTATTTAGATCCCCTAGCATCAAGGTAGGTGGTTTGTGCCTTTCTGTAGAATGTATTTGAGTATTTTGTGCAAATTCCACCAATACCCTTAAACAGGGTATTGTGTGTTTCATGTTTTGTCCTGTTGGTATCCTGCTTTTCTTGATTGCTTAAGTAGAGGTAATTCCTTGTGAATTTGAATAACATATATGGTGTTTATGTGCTTTTCCTTGCTTGTTTTTCGTATTATGCGTTTTTCCAGTTGTCATGCCTAGTTGTAGGATAGTGTAACTGTTATACTATTATGTTTTTGTGCCTTAGAATGATATCCAAGTAGTTCTTGAGGTTTTCTTGGGTGATACACACACGCTGAGCATGTTAATTTTACACAGGACTGTGAGAACCTAGTGTAGTAAACCATAGGGAGAATGGACGTAAGGGCTTCTCCAAAGTGTCTTTTAATACGATGTGAGACCACAGGGGGAATTGACGATGAGTTCTTCCCCAGAGAGTATGTAGTTCCTCGATGTGGGCCACAGGGGGGATGAGACGTTGAGTGTATCCCCAGAGAGCCTTTAGCACGATACGAGACTATAGGGGGAATTGATGGTGAGTGATTCCTCAGAAAGTATACTCTTAGCTGAACCATAGGGGTGAGACTGTGTGTGCCTCCTAGAGGGTTTCTAGTACTTATAGGTTGAACCATAGGGGTTAGGCTGTGAGAGATACCCATAGGGTTACCTGTTTTCTTATTGTTACTGGTTGTTTACTTGTGTACTTTATATACTATAATTGTGGATTGTAGCTGTTGTGTGATTTTCTGCTTACTGCTTCCTACACTCTTACTTGCCTTGTATTCATTGACTGTTAGACACAAATATTTGGGTGATTGCCTATTGCGATTGTATCTCACTCCCTGTTTGGGCCATGCTTTTAGGCCAAAGCAGACTATGTTGTTGCAGGTATAGATAAGGGCAAGTGCCCTTCTACTTTATGTGTTTGACTTACTGTGGAGCTGGAGAGCATGTGACCGAGCTACGGCTTGCGATGCTGCTAGAGTTGTTGTTGCTTTAGTACTTTTGGTTCAGTTGTATTTCATCACATTGTTGTGTTTTCCGTTTTCCTTATATACTTGTAACTATTGCATCATTATCATCATTGCTATATATTTATTCTTCCGCTGTTTGGTTACATTTATGTATGTTGTTACTGCTTCCGCTATTGACTGTTGTATTCCTTACCTTTTATACCTTACCAAATGAGGGAATAGTTTCCCCAATAAATTAACAAGGCCCTCGCTGCTAGTCGGCAACCTCTAGCATTTGGGGAAATGCGCTTGAGTTCATGTGGTGAACTGGGTACGGGGCACCAGTGGAGGGGCTCTAGATCCAGGACGTTACAAAGTGGTATCAAAGGGGTTCTTTTCTCTTGCTTTGCTGTTTGAGGACTTTAGCCAAGGATAGGACAGATTCGGTACTTGGTATTAAGCTCTGCTCGGGAGTAGCTAACCTGTGTACAGGGAAAATCCATACTACCTCGTTAATTGTAGTTTTCTGATTTTAAGATTTCACGGTTGATATGATTTCACTTAGAGTGATTCATGTGTTTTGTGTTGTTATTTTCTTGACGATTGTGGTTCTATTTCTGTCGCAACCTGATGAGATGAGGGTATGCCATCTCATGTATCATGTAGGCACTTGTAGAAATCACATGCCATGCATTCTTTTCATACCATCTAGGTTGCATTAGCGATTGCATGCTGTTGTGATAGACCTTGTTTAGATTATTCATTTTGTTGTGATAGATGCTTGAAAGAATCTCTACTACCTTTTTAGAGGATTGTTTGTTTCTTACCTTCCTTAAATTAACGCCAATTTTTGATTCTTGAGGTGTTATGGGCCCTCTTGAATCGGAAATTGGTGGATCATGATCCTTTTTTCTCTTGTCTATGACTATAGAATAATCCAAGCTTTGATTAGCAGGGAGTATGGGCCCTCATGAATCAGAAATTGGCACCTATTTGCCTTGTTTTTTGTGTTTTCTAAGCTTCTGTGCAGTTTCAGAGCTACTACCCAGAAAAACGCAGAATACACGGTGTGTACTTTTTGACTACATGCCGTGTAGTTTTTAGACCGTGTCACTGACCGTGTGAGAAGGGACACGCTGTTGTAGAAATGCCTTCAAGAACATGCCGTGTACGATAGGTACATGCCGTGTAGTTTGGAGTCGTGTACCCGGTCGTGTTACAAACAACACGGGTCGGGGAAGCTCGAGTATAAAACATCGTGTTGTAAGGGAACACGTCGTGTAGTCCTGTCTAGGTACCCGGCCGTGTCATCAACAACACGGGTTGGCGTTACCTTATCTTAGACACGCCATGTTGTTTTCGGAGCATGCCGTGTAGTCCTGTCCAGGTACTCGGCCATGTCACGAAAAACACGGGACGACCTCACCTTCAAATATAAATGCCGTGTTTGTTCGAAACACGCTGTGTAAGGTTCAGCCGTGTAGACGGCTGTGTATTTAACAACATGGGATGCCAAAGCCTTTTCTAGTACACACCGTGCTTGTTTAGAACACGTCGTGTAGTCTCGGGTTAAGTCGGACAATGTGGGTTAGTCGTGTAAAGAGTCTTGGGTAGGGGAATAGTTTTCAAGTACATGCCTTGTGTTGGGTCAACACGCCATGTAGTTTGAGGTGTTACACGGCCTATAGGGAAGGAGTACACGCCCATGTTAGTGGATTAAGAAGACACACCGTGTAGTTTTTATACACGTTGTGTAGTCGTGTTTTGTAAACTTGTGTATTTTCCTTCCACTATTCCCATTTTGTACTCTTGTGTTCTATGTCCTTGGTTTTTCTGATCTAAGGTGTACTTTTTATCTTTCAGAGATATGCCTCTGAGACGTCCTCTGGTTGTACGTCTGTCGTCAGGCAGTGATCAGACGCCAGATATGGCTGATCATAGACTTCCTGTCGATCCTCCAGTCGAGCCATCCTTGGCACCGGCTGTCATACCAGTTGCAGGCACTGATGCGCAGTTCGGGGAAGGTTTTATGAGGATGATGTAGACCGTTCAGGGAGCACTGCCTCCTGCCTCGACTATGGTAGACTTGACACGGGTTTTTCAGCAGCAGCATCCTCCCACGTTCTCGGGGTAAGGAGGACCTCAGGCTGCAGATTCATGGCTAGAAGCCATGCTGACTATCTTTGAGAATCTGGAGACACCTCTAGAGAGGTGGGTCAAGATCGCTGCCTACATGCTCCGAGACTCCGCCAAGTGGTGGTGGGACGTGATCTCACAGGAGGGTCATCAGCAGGTTATGTCTTGGGAGGAGTTCTAGCGCGTGTTCTATGACTACTTCTACTTGGAGACCCTGAGGGCCGACCGAGCTCAGGAGTTCATGAGCTTAGAGCAGGGTACTCTTTCTGTCATGGAGTATTCATCTCATTTCACTAAGCTACAACATTTCACACCCCTCTAGGATGGGAGTGGGGTGTTCATAGTAAGGAAGTTTGAGGATGGTCTCAAGAGGGAGATCTGCCCGCAGGTGAATCTCTTCCAGTTGACTTCCATCACTTCCATCGTCAACCAGACGCTGATTGCAGAGCGCAATCTGAGAGACTCCGGAGCTGCGAGCCAGGGTGGTCCTGCTCCCAGATCTAGTTTTCCTCCAGATGACATCAAGAAGTGATGTAGAGAGTCTATGCGTGGTGATCCGAGGAAGCGAGATGCATCGTCAGGTAGCCATGTGATATGATACCAGTGTGGCTAGTCAGGGCACAAAAGGCCGCAGTGCCAGAGAGACCCCATGGAGTGCCGATCTTATGGCAGGATGGGTCACCTTTAGCATTTCTGTTAGGTTTTCTCACCAGTAGCTGGTGAACGAGGTTCTTCCATGACTCCTCATTCAAGAGCAGCCTTACCAGTTTCTCACCAGTCGGGGAACTGGAGTTCTTCCGGCCGTTCGGACTGAGGTGGAGGTCGAGGCCATGGCGGTCAGCCACCAGTCCCTCAGCACCAGTAGGGAGGTTCAGCTCAGAGTGGTCAGTCAGGGGCACAGGGCCGCAGTGCAGGCCAGTCTTTCGCCGTGGAGCAGAGCTATCAGGAGTAGGATCTCGGCCCTTCTACAGTTCGAGGTACGATTTTAGTAGCCTTAGTTTTATCTTCAGCTCATTTCGATACTAGTGCTACACATAGCTTTATCTCTGTTGTTGTCGTGGAGAGACTTGGTCTCTGCATATTTTCTTCTGCCAACTCATTGACACTAGATAGACCTTTGGGGACAAGGACAACTAGTGTACGACAGTGTAGAGAGCTCCCTCTCAAGGTTGCAGGGTATCGTTTCATATGGGATCTCTACGTCCTAGAGATGACAGGCTATGATGTCATTCTTGGGATGGACTGGTGGGTTCTCTTCCATGCATTCTTTGATGGTTATCGCCGCATACTGAGTTTCATTTCACCATATGGTGAATCTTTTCTTCATAGAGGCAAATGGAACGTTTAGGCGAGTCGAGCAGGACTAGAGCATCATGGGCTGGGAAGGGTGACAGCCCAGATTGCTAGTCTTTATCTAGATAATCAGGGGACATCGCAGTTGGACTTTCCTCCAGTGGTGGATCATTTCAGGGACGCCTTTCCAGAGGACTTTCCGGGTTTGCCTCCAGAGCATGAGGTGTACTTTTCTATTGATCTCATTCTAGGAGTAGCACCGGTGTCCATTCCTCCTTATAGGATGTCTACACCAGAGTTGCAGGAGCTCAAGAAGTAGTTGGAGGAGTTGTAGGCAAAGGGTTTCATCAAACCCAGTACTTCTCCTTGGGGTTCACCTGTCATGTTTGCGAAGAAGGTAGACAGTACCCTTCAGCTTTGTGTGGATTATCGGAAGCTAAACCAGTTGACGGTCAAGAACCGATATCCCTTGTTGAGGATCAATGTCCTCTTTAATCAGATTTAGGGAGCCCGGGTGTTCTTGAAGATTGACTTGAGGTCCGGTTATCATCAGTTTCACGTTATACCATTAGATATACCTCTAACATCCTTCAGGAGTAGGTGTGGTCTATACGAGTATACAGTCAAGCCATTCGGTCTCACGAATGCGCCTGCAGTTTTCATGGCACTGATAAAACGAGTGTTCCTTCTTTACTTAGACTCCTTCATCATGGCCTTCATGGATGATATCTTGGTGTACTTTCACACTCGAAACGACCATGCCACACATCTTGAGATCGTTTTGAGTACACTGAGAGAGAATCGTCTCTATGCTAAACTCTCGAAGTGCCACTTTTGGGTGGAACAGATTAACTTATTGGGTCACGTCATCTCAGAGGAAGGAGTATCTATGGACCCAGAGAAAGTGAGATCTATAGTCTCCTGGGAGAATCCGAAGAACATTTTTGAGGTACCAATTTTTCTAGGGTTGGATGGATACTACAAACGCTTCATTAAAGACTTCTCACTCCTAGCAGCACCATTGACAAGTCTGACCAAGAAGGGGGAGAAGTTCTTATGGTCAGATTCTTGTGAGTCAGCCTTTCAGGAGATGAAGGGAAGGTTGACGTCGGCACCAATACTAGTCTTGCCAGAGCCAGGAAAGAGCTATATAGTCTATTGTGATGCTTCAGGTATCGGGCTAGGAGCTGTGCTTATGCAGGGAGATGGAGTCGTTGCATATGGGTCTCAGCAGTTGAGGTCACATGAGAGGAACTACCTGACGCATGATCTGGAGTTGGCTGTTGTTTCTCATGCCTTGCGCTGTTGGAGACACTATCTTCTGGGGGAGCACTTTGTGGTCTTCACTAACCACAAGATTCTCAAGTATATCTTCACTTAGCGTGATCTGAATCTGAGGCAGTGCAGGTGGGTCGAGTATCTTCCATATTTTGATTTCGAGCTTGCCTATATGCCGGGAAAGGGAAATGTAGTGGCAGATGCGTTGAGAAGGAGAACTCAGATTCAGGCAGTTCAAGAGGCCAGTAGTGAGTGGAAGCTTATGGCTCTGTTCTCTGAGATGCATCTAGAGGTGCATGACAGGCAGGGACATACCTTCCTATATTCTATAGTTGTTACCTCTACACTACTTGATCGGGTATGAATGAGGCAGCTATCAGACTCATAAGGCTTAGTCCTATGGGAGAGTGTGTCAGGAGAGGACCCTCTTCTTGGATGGACAGTGGGTGAGGATGAGATCTTTCATTTCTAGGGACGTGTATGGGTGCTATCAGACATACATGAGGAGATGATGCGGGATTTTCATTCCTCTATTTGGTCAGTTCATCCTGGCATCACCAAGATGTATCGCGATCTTCATCGCTAGTACTGGTGGCCAGGTATGAAGAAAGATGTTTCTGGTTTTTTCATGAGATGTTCTACTTGTTAATAGGTGAAAGTATAGCATCAACGACCAGCGGGACATTTGCAGCAGTTACCCATTCCGGAGTGGAAGTGGAACGATGTTGTGATGGACTTTGTGACCGGGTTGCCGAGGTCTCCTCGGGGGAACGATGCTATTTGGGTTGTCATCGACAAGATCATGAAGGTTGCTCACTTCTTTCTGATCAAGGAGACCTTCAGTTTCGATGATTTGGGATGACTTGGCATCAGAGAGATCGTTCGTCTGCATGGATTTTCATGCTCTATTTTTTCATACAGGGATGCACGCTTTACTTCTCGATTCTGGCAGGGACTTCAGAAGGCTTTGTGTACCCAGGTACTTCTGAGTACGGCATACCATCCCCAGACAGATGGCTAGTCTGAGCGCATGATCTAGGTGCTTTAGGATATGCTATGAGCTCGCATCCTAGACTTGGGCGGTTCTTGGGGGAAGCATATTCCTCTTTTGGAGTTCACCTACAACAACAGTTTCCTGGTGACCATTTATATGGCTCCATAGGTGGCTTTATACGGTAGGCCATGTCGATCACCCTTATGCTGGCAGGAGGTAGGAGAGGCAGCTTTGCTGGGACCTCATCTTGTTCAGGAGACTTCAGAGCAGATAGAACTGATTCGGAAGAGGATAGCTACAGCACATTCTCGGCAGAAGTCTTATGCTAATCAGTGGAGACGACCTCTATAGTTCAAGGTCGGGTATCAGGTTTTCCTGTGTTTTGCATCGAGGTTGGGACACAAGAGGATTCAGAGGCAGGGTAAGCTTTCACCATGGTACGTCGGGCCATTTGAGGTTTTGGAGAGATTTGGGTTGGTCGCCTATCAATTGCAGCTACCCCAGAGGTACCAGGCCATGCACGACATCTTCCACATCTCTCAGCTCCAACGTTACTTTTCAGACCCTTCTCATGTCCTTCATCCTGAGGAGGTTGAGCTCAAAGTGGACGCATCGTTTGAGGAGCATCCCATCTAGATTATCAATCAAAGTATGAAGGTTTTCCATGGGTGGTCTGTCCCTGTTGTACGTGTGCTATGGCAACATGGGCGAGTATAGGACAAGACCTGGGAGAGGGAGGCTGATGTACGATCGCAGTGGCTGGAGCTGTTCGGGATTTCTTCTTCTTCACCTCGTTAGGGGAATTCGGGGACAAATTTCTTTAAGGGGGGGAAGTTTGTAAGAACCTGTATCTTCGTTTTAGGTACATTTCTCCTTTTTCTAGATTTTTCAAGAAAAAATGGAGTTTCTGGAAAATTTTGAAGTACACGTTGTGTACTTTCAGAGTACACACCATGTACTCTTTTCCTGCTCGAAGCCGTGTGTTGGCCGTGTCTGGGCCACACACACGGTGTGTAGGGGTGACGTGGAGGCTGATTTTGGCGGAGTACAGAAAAACCTAGAACACACAGAGTACTCTAAAAGTACAAGTCGTGTACTTTTCTTTTTTTATCAAATGGACCGGGGTCACGCCTAACACACAGAAATGTCTTCTTCTAGGTTTCATTCATCCGAGAGCACCGAGGATCCGCGAATCTTCGATGATCCCCTGCCTCTCTGTCCGTTCTCATATTTGAGCACCATTGATTGCATTGGAATTGCAACGGTGAGTTCTCCACTCATCTTGAGCCTTGTTTTCTAAATCCTCCTCTTTCTCTTGTTATCATTGTTTATGTGTTTCAGACATTTTCTCATATCTACGACATTCTAAGGTGAATCTTTCCCCGTTGTTCACATATATCGATCCCCTAGCATCATGGTAGGTGTTTTGTGCCTTTCTGTAGAAAGTCTTAGAGTATTTTGTGAAAATTCCACGAATACCCTTAAACGGGGTATTGCGTGTTTCCTGTTTTTCCCTGTTGTTATCCTACTTTTCTTGATTTCTTAATTATAGGTAATTGCTTGTGAATTTGGATAACTTATACGGTGTTCATGTGGTTTTCCTTGCTTGTTTTTCTTATTAGGCGTTTTTTCAGTTGTCATGCATAGTTGTAGGATAGTGGAACTGTTATACTATAGTGGTGTAGTGCCTTAGAATGATAGCCAAGTAGTTCTTGAGGTTTACTTGGGCGATACACGCGCGCTGGGCATGCTAATTTCACACAAGAATGTGAGAACCTAGTTTAGTAGACTATAGGAAGAATGGACATAATGGATTCTCCAGAGTGTCTTTTAATACGATGTAAGACCACAGGGGGAATTGACGATGAGTGCTTCCCCATAGATTCTATAGTTCCTCGACGTGGGCCACAGGGGGAATGAGAAGTTGAGTGCTTCCCTAGAGATCATTTAGCATGATACAAGACTATAGGGGGAATTGACGGTGAGTGCTTCCTAAAAAAGTCTACTCTTAGCTGAAACAGAGGGGTGAGACTGTGTGTGCCTCCTAGAGGGTTTCTAGTACTTGTAGGTTGAACCATATGTGTTAGGCTATGAGAGATACCTAGAGGGTTACCTATTTTCTTCTTTTGTTGGTTGTTTACTTGTGTACTTTATATGCTAGAACTGTGGATTGTAGCTATTGTATACTTTTCTGTTTACTGCTTCCTGCACTCTTACTTGCCTTGTATTCATTGACTGTTAGGCACAAATATGTTGGTGATTTCCTACTGGGATTATATCTCACACCCTGTTTGGGACATTCTTTTGGGCCCAAGCAGACTATGTTGTTGCAGGTATAGATAAGGTCAAGAGCGCTTCTACTTAAGGTGTTTGACTTGGTGTGGAGCTCGAGAGCATGTGACCGAGCTACGGCTTGCGATGCTGCTGGATTTGTTGTTTCTTTAGTACTTTTGGTTCAGTTGTATTTCAGCACGTTGTTGTGTTTTTTGTTTTCCTTAGATACTTTTATCTGCTGCATCATTATCATAATTGTTATATATTTATTCTTTCATTATTTTGGTACAGTTATGTATGTTGTTACTGCTCCCACTATTTACTATTGTATTCCTTACCTTGCATACCTTTACAAATGAGGGCATAGTTTACCCAATAACTTACCAAGGCCCTTGCTGCTAGTTGGCAGCCTCTGGCGTTTAGGGAAATGTGCTTGAGGTCATGTGGCAAACCGGGTATGGGGCACCAGTGGAGGGGATCCGGATCCGGGACGTTATAACATATCACCACATACATGGCATGTTTGTGAATATTATGAATAGAACTGTATTTTAATTTGTTATAATATTATATAAATAATTACACAATATTATATATTATTGATGATCAAAATAATGAATTCAATATGAAATGAGAAAATTTAAAAATAAATCATATTATCAAGACATTCCCTTTTAAGATGAAATAGTAGTAAATTAATTCTACTAATTATAATTGATCATGAATGATAAAAATGGAATCTAAATATATTTTAAATTTATGTTCTAGTAAACAAATGTTTATTTTATATGAGGCATAAATTTAATGGAATAAAACATGATATAATGTAAGGGGAATCTTGAACACAACTATTTCCTTTAAAGTTCATGAATTTTTTATTTTTCTTTATATCACTATTCTTCAAAATTTATTCTAAATTACTTATTCAATTCAGTGACATTTTATTATTTTAATATACATGATTATATTTTAGTGATATTAATTTTAAACCTTCTATTATGATTTTAAAATGTTTTCAGTTTCCAAAATTAAGGTCAATATAAGTTTCATCTACAATCTTCATAAGCATAATGCCTTATTTAAATTTTAAAAATAATGAAATATAAAATTATAGTTTCCAAAATTTAATATTTTGAAGAGTACTAATAAATTTTACTATGTAAGGAAATTCCTTCTACATGAAAATTAATATGAAAATTAAATGTTGTTATTCTTGTATTTATTTGAGAATATAAATTAAGTAATTTTTGGTGATCTCTTCTCCTCAATGAACAAATATATAATGGTTAAGTAAATCAATGATTCAAGATTCCAGTTAGTTATGATGATATTTGATGATATCATTATACATAATAAATTCTTATTTTTTGATTAAAGAAGTAGTTACTGGAACTAGTGATAGCCACGTTCATTCTTTTATTGTAATTACTGGGAATTCTACAATTCATTTTGAAAAGGAAACTAAACTCAGTTGATTTTTTGTGAAATTATCTTAAATAAAAAACATCTATAATGAGATTTTATATCACGATTCTTGTGGAATAGTAATGATAGAGGATAATAAGTATTTTCAAGACCATTACATGAAACAAATAGAGATTATACTATCACATATTCTTCATATATGTATATCTATATATTTATCAATACATGAAGAACTATAGATAAAAATAGGAATAATGAAAATTTATAATAAGATAGAAATATGTGATAATTATTCCTATTTTTCATGTATTTATAGGTATTTATGATTGATGTGCAAATGAGGAATCCAGATTCAATATTTTTAAATTTTTTAAAATGTCATTAAATATAGAGATTCAAATATATGTGTTAATGTGGTATTATGAATAGAAAAAATCAAAAAATATGGCAGAAGAATAAATAAACATAACTAAAAAATTATATGGATATATATATATGTAATTGAAGGTTGTTGAAGATAGAGTGAGACTCGATATTAGAAAACATCTATGAATTATTTTTTAGAATTGATAAGACCCGACACTAGTCATATTCTGAAGAATTCTAATATATCAAAGAAAATGTGAGGAGAGGGATATAGTATAGTATACTATGTATTAAAGAATAAGTAGAAAGAATAAGTGAAAGACCATGTAGTTCTTTTTTCAATGAATTAAGTCGTCTATTAAAGAAATAAAGGTAGCACTTAAACTTGTTTCTATGAAGAAGAAGGAGTGGTGTGTTTCACTATTTATATAAAAATGATGTATGTGTTTCTATTATACTATTTTGCAAGTAAGATAAGAAACAGATAGATAACTAAGCATCAAATAAAAAACATATTGAGTATACATTGGTGAAAGTCATTAATTTTTTACCCAAACATTGATCATTGTAATTTGTGGGATGCACTTGGGTGTGATACTCATCAAAGAAATTTTAAGAGATGTGAAAATAATAATTTAAAGAATAATTCCATCTAACTTATAGCTCGCATATTGATAAAATTTGTTCATGTGATCATGGATGAATCTATCTTTCATTGCATACTAGACTTCTCACAAAGATAGGTGAACCATGTACATCATTATGATTATTTTTGGGTGTGTTGTGATTTTCTTAATGAAAGAATGATATTGAGAATAGATATTTTTGGATCTATTTAAAATATATTGTGTAATAGTTATAATAAAAATGGGATAAAAACTATACATTTGATTTAAATTTAGCAACAATGATTCACCCCCCCACTCATTGTTGAATACATCCATAACTAGTCCCCTCATGATAGAAAAAACTAGACTATTTTATGCTCATGTAGAATGAACTATTCATCATGCAATTTAGTATAATGCAATAAGCCCCAAGTTTCCATGTGATTTTGGGTTTTATGTTGAGGACCTTTATATATAAGGCCTTATGTAGTTATAGATCATTAAAAAAATGAGAAATGGATTATTCATAATAAAGAAAATGTGACATGAAACCCAATGTTAATGAAGGTTTATAAACACTTGGATGAAGTGAGGATTTTTTTATAATTTATGGTTAGATCAATAATTGGATATTGTTGACGCTCCTTTCGTCACAGAATCTAAAAATCGGAAAAGGGGAATATCTGAGCTCAAATTGATTCAACCTTTGAAGAAAATATCAAAAATCGACAAAGGAATGAACAAAGGATCAAAAGCAACTGCACCGCGCAAGTTATAGCACTATCGCGCAAGTCCACTAGTGTGACGCCCTTGGTCGCGCAAGTGACTTGCGCGACCTAAGTGGTAACCTCCCGGTAACCGCCCGGGGTCTTCTCCTGCCTATAAATAGACCCTGTGGGCCCCCCATTCGAGAGGATATTTTTTCAGAAACTCGGATTGAAGCTCCCGACGCCCAAGTCTCTTCTCAAAGCTTCCGGAACATTTCTAAGGTAATTTCTTACCTAGAACGGAAGATCTAAAGAGAGGGAGGAAGGCCTAAGTGTTGAAACTCATCAACACTTGCGCGCCTGAGTGGCCAGCCCTTAAGGGAAGTGGTCCCACTTGCGCGCCGCCTTATTCCTTCGATAGAACTTGCGCGTCCCTTTCCTGTAAGAACCTCAAGAGGATTATAAAGGCTTTAATAAAGAGTCTCTCAAGTATTTCAATGCTGGTTGACCATCGTGCAAGTACATCACATGTCGCGCAGGTATACCTGCGCGACCAATACTTGTGCGCCGCCGCAGTACCTGCGCGCCATCCAAGACTTGCGTGCCCCTTCCTTTTTGGGTGCCTTTCTTGTCCATTTAACCCCTCTTAAATCACTACACCTTTCCTTTTCAAGATTCAGTCTTCAAGACACTCTTCAAAGCCATTTATGGCATGATTTCTTGATTTGACTTCCTTATCTGAAAGGAATTCAGTGAAGTATCTCTCAAAACCTAGTGATTTAAATATATTTGTGTCACTAAATATGGAGAGTTCATTCATTCAACCTTATCCTTTAAGATGAGAGAAATCCTTAATCTGGGCTTCCTTTTTAGGAATAAGTCCCAGTCATAAATCTTGGGAATCCTTCTTAGGAGTAAGCCCCAAGTCCCTTAATTTGGGCATTCTTCTTAGGAGTAAGCCCCAAGACCCTTAATTTGGGCATCCTTATAAGGAGTAAGCCCCAATCTCAAATATGGGCATCCTTTTTAGGAGTAAGCCCCAAACCATAATCCTTAACCTGGGTCTCCTTTTCAGGAATAAGTCCCAGTCATAATTCTGGGCTTCCTTCTCAGGAGTAAGCCCCAAGTCCCCTAACCTGGGTCTCCTTTTCAGGAATAAGTCCCAGTCTTAATCTTGGGCTTCCTTTTTCAGTAGTAAGCCCCAAGTCCCTTAAATTCTCTTTAACCAGTCCTAATTTACGTTTGATCTGGGATTCCTTCTCAGGAGTAAAACCCAGTTATCAATCCTCTCCTAATTTGGGTTTCCTTTTCAGGAATAAAGTCCCATGTTAGAGTTCTCAAATCTCCATAAAGCACATATACCTTTATAGACCATGTTCCTGGATTTTCTCCTTAAAATAAATCCTAAACTTCATTCATCTGGGCAGTCATACATACATAAGCCCCAAACCATTTCTTATGATTGCATCTTTCATGGCACAATTGTCTAATTTTTACCAATACCTCTTGTTTCTCACATCGAGCACGACTCACGTGATCTTAGAGTGTAAAAGTAATTGTGACATCCTGCTTTGAGCCATCAATCATAAACATCATACCCTTACTCGAACTACGTGGGTTCTGATTCCTTTTCCAAAACAAAGGATACGTATGTAGCCCATCTATGGGTTCGATCCCAACTTTGAAATAATTCATGTCCTTCTGAATGACAATAAACTTCAAGTGCCCCACTGAGTGGATTTAAAACCAGCCTGGTCATCATAATGACCAAGAGACTTTTTATATGAATGTTTTGAAGGTTACCATTGACCAAGAATCTCTAAATAGATATAGATGATTCTCTATTGATGAAGAACCTCGAATACATATAAAAGATTCTCTAAATTTCTTACATATTTAATCATTGATTGTCAAAACTAAAGGAAAAGCTCATTTTATACTTGGTAATGTAATAAGGATTCACGAACATAACTTAAATCTATAAAGAGAGTCCCAGAATAGACAATAATTCCCCTAAAAAAGGTGTGATGAGTCCGACCTCCCATCCTCTTGACCAATTCAAATTCCTAAGCCTCATCAGTCCACAAGCTAATGAGCGCCCACCTTTGGAAAGTAGGTCCAAATGGATGTGGAATCATTAGATGTTTCCGGTTCTACGAACAAACCCTCTAGAAACTGATCGGAATGTTTGAATCTCCCATCCAGGAGGTCATCCCCGAAT
Organism: Viscum album; assembly: GCA_963277665.1. Classification (NCBI taxonomy): domain Eukaryota; kingdom Viridiplantae; phylum Streptophyta; class Magnoliopsida; order Santalales; family Viscaceae; genus Viscum; species Viscum album. The sequence goes on along the minus strand of OY728148.1, from coordinate 2,006,380,897 downwards.
TCCGAGGGAAACAAAAAATGGTGAACCCGACGTGAATCCTTAACCAAGTTAAAATGATGTTTTATCTATTTGTTAAGCCCCTATTTAAAACTCAATAGGAGGGCTAGAAAAAAAACAATCATTGGCATATGTGCTCATCCAAAGGATGAAGTGGCTGAATTTTATCTTGATTACGTCTGTTATATCAAACAGGCACTCTTTTCCAAGATCTTCTGTATTTCCATAATGGTTGCTCTCAAATTCGCATATGTGAATACTGCTGCTGCAAATACCAATGCTGCTATTCCTACTGGATTGTCATCCGCTCTGAGGATGACATCACCTACTCAGCGTCTTCAATGCTGGGTATCAAATGCGCTGGTTAAGAAGTACCGTCAACACGGTACCATCCCAACTCTGGAGGCTGTCCGACAGGCCCTCCAAGTGAACAACTCACACAGGTCATCCGGACAACGACGACCAGTGATCAGGAGGCAGGCGGTGCTGACTACCGTCTCCAACCGTTTCGGGTCGTTATCCCCGAAACGCAATTTCCATTCACTCCCTTACTTTGAGGAAGTGAATGAACAGGTCCCTCAGGGCCTTAATTCAAAAAGACAGGAGTCCTTCCCGAGGGCTCCCATCAACAATCGCCGCCAGACTCGTGCGGCAGTGCGCCCTCAAAATGATGAGGGTACCGACTCCAGGCATTCATCTTAGGTTCCTCGAACCCGAGCAGGCAAGACGAACCGCCAGAGACGGAATCCAGTTAACAATGGGAAGGTTTTCATCCCTGCCATCTTCGGAGAAGTCCACCAACCTAACTTGGTGGCAAACAATGAGCAGGAACAAACACCTGTCCGTTTTAATTCCGTTGTCCAGCAGACTCATCTGGAGGCATCACGCCAATCCCGCCAGGAAATTCCGGCGGAGTACTATAGGCAGGAATATACACCTGCTTATACATCACCGGTTAGTCAGCAAGCTCGTCTGACTACATATGATGGATCTCTTCAACCGCGTTTGGAAAAGTGTAATCAGCAGGCACATACACCTGCTAGTACTAATCAAGCCTACCAACAATCTCGCTTGGTAGCACACGGAGAAGTCAGTCGGAAAGCTCCAACGACAAACAGGAGGCAGACTCAACTCTCTGCCTCCACACTTGAGTACTGTCAGGATTCACTAACAAGAAAAGGAGGACAGGAGCGGGCACATACACCTACTCCAAACCCGGAATGGACGTATATTCCCGTTCCGGCGGCTGAAGTCACCAAGCATATTTTGTCAATGGTGAAAGAGTAGAAGCAAATTCCTGCTCATATTCTGGATTCTTGCCAGGATATCATAACAGCTTCAGCATCATCTCAGGGAAAGACACATAAATCTATCCCTAGCAGTGGAGTGACACATCAACGATTCACTCCGGAACAGACACACACATCTGTTCTAGTCCAAGAGGGTTATGGGGCATACTCCCCCATATCATACGGACAACCAAGTCAGGCCCATACACCTGATTTTAGTGGAGATCGTCAGCCTAACCTGACGATATTTCCTGATCAGGCACATACACCTACTCAGAGCAATCACTTTCGTCATCAAGTGGTTTCTAAAGAGAGTAAGAAGGAGTCTAAGAAAAAGATCCGCCCATCACAGTCAGGAGATCAAAGGCCAATCTGTAACCAAGCCTTGCTCGATGCTGGAGTTCTTGAAGCCCTCAGACATTTATCTATTGGAATTCAAGATTCTACTCCCTCAGTTCCCAATAACATGAACATTAATTCCGAAAGTCTTCTACAGAAACTTCCTCATGAAGGCTTGCTTCATGAAAATTCGGTCAATCTTGAAGTTTCTTCTTCAGATGAGAGCCACAGGAACCCTCTGTGTGGTCAGAAGACCAAGGAGCAAGAGATCTCATCTTTTTCTATAACCCATTGTGGTGGTCCTCCCCATGATGATGAATTTCTCTGCGAAAGTCCTCTCCGCAGTAGTGATTCACATTGCCTGGAAAATACTCCAGTGGACAATGTAGTGCCGAGAAAGCCCTCTTATCTTGAGGAACATGCAAATGTGAAACCAGTCATGTCTGATGCTTTATCGCTAGCAAGTGAAATACTTTCTCAATTAGAAGATATCCCAGGGTGTAGGTCATTCTCCGAACCACCCCTAAGTCATGCATCTTATAGTTTGATCAATGTTCTCTCTACCAATCTTGTTGAATCCGATGAAGCAACAAGGAAACACCAACTCTGGTCAAAACAGGTAGAAGAATCTTCATTTAATGATAAAGAGGAAATTCTGAACATGAGGAAAAAACTGGCGAAAAGTGAAGTACCAGTCATTTTTTGGCCTTGGGCTGACTCCCAGTATGATATTCCAAAAATGTTGACGGAAGATGGAGTCCATGATATTCGTCTCAACATATGGAAAACTCTTTTTCAATTGAAGAAGAAGGTATTATCTTATGATGAATATGAAAATCATCTTAAGATAATAGAAGGGCTACAACGTCAGAATGATTTGGCATCTCTATCTGTCTCTCGGTATCCGAAGGCTGAAAAGCAACAGAGAACCCTTCAACATTCATGCCTTGGCGCACTAAGAAAATTGCGTCAATTAATTGTCAATGCTCCATCTGGTGTTCATATCAGAGGATGGGGTGTTCACAGAGCACTACATTTCACAGTGCTTTCCAGTCATCAAATCCCGCCGAAAATGGTCTCATGCAATGTTATTGTCCATGGCTGGCCACAGTCAATGGGCTTTGTTCATAATCAAAAGCTTTCTCAAGAACAGGCTTCAACAAGTTCCTCTCAAAATCAAGCATATAGAGAACAAGTTGTTGAGTTGCTCCTACATCAAGCAGGCGAGAATATTGCACAAGCCTCTCATCTGGAGCAAACAAATCATCAAATGAAAAAAGTCTCGGAAATCATCCAACGGTCTGTTGAACTAGGTGATAAAAGTGGATATAGGTTAATGCATCCAGCTAATTTCCGAACTAAGATTCACAAGATCAAGAGATATTTTAAGAAAGTCTCAGACATAGCATGTCAAGAGCCACCCCAGCTTGTCAGACTGGGGACTCCTTTAACCCAACCCTCAGAGTCAACAAATGGGATTCGAGGAGTTGAGCGAAATCAGCAGGAACATCCCCAGTTCACGAGACTGGGGACTCTTTCAAATCATCAATCCCCTTCTTAGAGAATATCGGTCTTTTCTCGATTGGGGAAGAAGCCCCAAGAGGAACGAAGAGCCAAATTATCAGGAGATTCCCTCCAAATTATAGCTCGTCAAGAAGTTCCTAAAGGATTGAATCAACAAAAGGTAATGTCTCATCAAAGATATGAAAGAAGACAATATCACAGAAATGTTGATAGAAGAGATGCGATGCATTATGCATCAATCAATGTCATCAATGCCATTGTTGCTAATCCAACAGAGGAGACTCACTCAGGGGACTCAGATGAAGAGCGTCCTGCTCAAGAAAATGTACACACCGATACAAATGAAGAAGGTGTGTGTACACGAAGTCAAAGGATTACTCAGAACCTAGGTAATCCACTTCCTTCTCTCCAAAAAGTATCCAACAAAGGGAGGGGAAAGAATCAGGTTACATATCCTTCCTCTGGAGACGGTCAATCACTCTCGTTAAAGCAAAGGTTTTCACAACAAGAGGAAGAAATTAAAGAATTAAGAAGGTTGGATGCAGAACTACTTCAGAGTAGTCTTCTTCTTAAGAATGCTAAAGTCCGACAACTGAAGGAATTTGTTGCAGTTACTGAGATGGATCAAGAATATCCTCCTTTATCAGTACACCCTCAGAGGTCTAATCCCGTGGGTCAAGCGCAAAAACGGTTGGCAGTGCTACCATCAGTTGCAGCACCAACCACCACATCTGTCCAAGCTCCATTCATTGCACCTACTCAAGACCAGATTTAAACGGATGTTTCTCAAAAGTTAATAACTACTATTGAGTCATTAACAGCTCGGTTAGAAACTATGGAAGGGAAACGGGCGCAAGTTCAACCAGAAAATAAAGTTTACCCTGAATGGGTAGATTCAATTTCTCCTCCATCCAGTTTTGGAAACCCTGTTTTCCCTACTTTCAATGGATCAGGTGACCCTGAACAACATTTGACGCATTACGTGTCTTGTTGTGATCCTATGATAGGAACTCCAGAGCAGCAAGAAGCAGTGAAACTCAGATGCTTCGTGCGAACCTTACAAGGACCAGCTTTTGTCTGGTATACAAGTTTGAAATCCCGGTCAATCATCAGGTGGGAAGATCTTCGCAAAAAAATTCCTTCTTCAATTCAGCCCAACTTTTCCAAAAATGACAGTTTTCGATCTTACAAACTGAAATCAAAGGGAGAATGAAAGAGTCTATGATTTCATTTCTCGCTGGAAGGGATTAACATATTCCCTTAGTTTAGCACTCCCTCAGGAAGAGCTGTTACCAATCTGTGTGGCAAATTTGCGTGACGAATTACGCACACCATTGATCCCTGTGAAATACACAGCAGGGTTTCGAGACCTTACTTCAATCGCTCATCAGATTGAATATTCCCTTATATAGTCTAAGGTTAAATCTAGTGTAATTCCATCAGCTTCAGGAAGGAGAATGGGTAAAGCATAAACTGCTACAGTTATGCTTAAACAAGAACCTGTACCTATTTCTACTTCAAAACCTTCATCTTCTCGAAGAGCTCCACCTCCTGAACGCCAACAACAAAGGTCGTTTCGTCCAAATGATCAAAGAGATCAACGATGAAAACAATTTGAGGATATGAAGAGTAAAACATGCTCCTTCCGAAATGAGCAAGTTCCTGGTTACTTCATTTCAACTCTGGAAAATAATTTGGTTCAATTACCAGTGCCCAAGAGGCCAAACAAAGAAGGAGATGAAGACCGTCCCAATTATTGTCCCTTTCATCAAATGTTAGGGCATCCCATCCAGGAGTGTTTTGTCTTCAAAGACCTCCTGCAAAAGATGGTCGACTTAGGATAAGTCAAGTTGAAAGGTTCTTCGACTCAGGTAGCATGTGTTACTGCTACAGTTCCAGAGGAGGAAGGTGAATGGCAAGAAGTCAAAAGCAGAAATGCACAGAAGTATGATGATTGGATGGTCAGAAAGACAATCAATCGGACTCATGCCATTTTTCGAACACAATTAAAGAAACCAATTGTGTCTTCTGCCATGAATATTGCGGTAAAACCCTCTTCGTCAGAGGGAAAGTCCTCAAAGAAATGGTTTGATTCAAAGAAGGAAAAATAATCAAAAGAAGATGAGTATGTGTCAAAGACTAAATTTTCTTTGACTATGGCAGACTTTATGCCATATACTTCAAAACCATGGGCACCGCCCCACCAAACGGCACAGCCTAAACAGGCTAGTCAGGAAAAGTCTTTATTGGACGAATAGTTAATCTTTGGTTCTGTTAATATGATTCAATTAACAGATCCGTACTCCAGTCGTAATTTCAATTTTGATGAGCCTGAATTCCCTGTATCAAATAAGGGAATCCGAGGAAGTTCCAGAGGTTCAGGATACAGGGGAAGACGTGGATCTTTCCAAAGCCACTACTCCAGTTCTACCCCTGCTAGCACTGTGTATGCAGTAGAAACTCGTGGTAGAGCCCTTCAGAAATCTCAAAAAGAACAAGCAAGTTCTTCTGCCAATAGTCAACTCAGTCTTGGCACAGTTATTTTAGAAGACCGATTGAAAATTCCATCTTCTTTATCTCAGCAATTAAATGAATCTAATCGGTCTAATCTTCCAAAACCAAGGATTTTTCCAACTTCTATCCCAATACAAGATACATCAGCTTCCAAAGCATCTGCTTCCAAGGTACCTGCTAAACCGCATATTCCTGTTGGGAAACGCAGACCTCTAGATCAAAAGTATGATATATTGAAACACTTGTCCCAAGTACTAGCCAAGTTATCAATTTTGGATGCTTTGAATCTGTCAAAAGATCTTCGGGAAGCACTCATCGAAGCTTTGTCAAGTCCTCAGGAATTTGAAGCTGAAATTGCTGCAGCTGAAGTCTATCACATAGAGAATAATCCTACAGAATTCCATGCAGTGATATCTTTTACTGATAAGGATGAAGATGATGTTGTGCATGGGCACATAAAACCTTTGTACTTATCTAGCAAAGTCAATGGTGTAGATATCCGAAGAGCTTTCATTGACAATGGTTCAGGAGTCAACCTCATGCCCATTCGTACACTTCGTCGATTGGGCCTCACGGAATCTGATTTATCTCCTTCTACAATGATGTTACAAGGATATGATAAAAATGAACAAGAACCACTGGGAGAAGTTACACTCAGAACTCAGTTTGGAGATCTTGTATCTAATTCGGATTTCATGATTGTTGATCAAGACTCAGCTTTCAACATCTTGCTTGGAAGATCCTGGCTACATCAGCATGCAACTATCCCTTCATCATACCATCAATGTCTCAAATACTGTTTCAGTGGTCAAGTTGGAACATTGTATGGTGATAAGGCCACGTTCAAGACATGTGAGTCTCAATACATTGAGGCAGAATTTTATCACATGAAGGGAAGAGAAAAATCTACAATGAAGGAAATTACCAAAGTTAATGCTCTATATGGTTTGGAGAAAATTCCAATAAATCCATTTACACATGTGAGTACAGATTATGTGTTACCTATCAGTCAAATTGACAAAATAGGCCCAAATCAAAATACTCTTATGGAAAGATCCATAATGTCAATTACGGCAATTGAGCCAGACAACATGGGAGAAATTGGTAACCTACCAAATAGCGATGAAAGCACAAGTGGTGACGTCTTCATTTCATCTACTGAAATCCAACAGGTCTATACTTCTCCAATCAGGCCAGAAGAATTTATAGCAACATCGAAGGTGAATAATGATGTCAATTCTCAATCCATCATCTCCACTTTATTTCCCAAAGAAGGCCCTTTATCATCAATAGGGTCGGAAATGGAAGCTTCTTCTTCAAAATGTGCAAATTTTGACATCTCTTATGATCATGAAAATTTCATTTTGTCATCTACTATGCAAGTAGAAACTGAAGAAATAGCACATGATGAAGAGGAAGAGGAAGATCTTAGAGATGCTCCTCCAGCATTTGAAGAAGGTATCTCTACTACTGTGGATAAACTCAGAGAAATAAATATGGGTACAGAGAAAGATCCACGCCCCACTTTAATTAGTGCAGCCATGACCCTTGAGGAGCAAGAGATGTATATTTCTTTTCTAAAGCAAAATATTGATATTTTCTCTTTGAACTATACAAAAATTCCTGGTCTTAATCCTGATATTGCTACTCATCATTTGGGTTTACCAAAAGAACATCGAGGATTTAAGCAAGCCGCGAGAAGAACACACCCAACCTATGCTTCCAAAATTGAAGCTGAAGTGGATAAGCTAATCAAAGCTAACTTCGTCAGAGAAGTTCAGTATCCCAAGTGGTTGGCTAATATTTTCCCTGTAAAGAAGAAGAACGGACAAATTAGGGTTTGCATCAATTTCAGAGATCTTAATCGGTATTGTCCTAAAGATGATTTCCCAGTTCCGATTACAGAACTCTTAATTGATGTGACGGCTGGCTATGAAGTACTTTCCTTCATGGATGGATATTCCGGATATAATCAGATACGAATGGCCCCAGAAGATGAGGAATCTACAGCCTTCAGAGCCCCTCAAGGTGTGTTTTGTTACCTGGTGATGCCTTTTGGTTTAAAGAATGCAGGTGCAACATATCAACGTGCCATGCATCGTATCTTCAAACCTTTTTTAGGGAAGTTCGCTGAATGCTATGTAGATGATTTGGTGGTTAAATCCAAACAACGTTCTAATCACTTGGCTGATTTGGAAGTCATATTCCACAAGCTTTGACAACATAATTTGAAGATGAACCCCTTAAAATGTGCTTTTGGGGTAACCTCTGGAAAATTCCTTGGCTTTGTTGTACGCCATCGTGGTATTGAAGTCGATCCTGAGAAGACCAAGTCAATCCTTGGTATGTCACCTCCTCAGAATTTAAAATAATTAATAGGACTTCAAGGACACTTAGCCTAGATTCGGCGTTTCATCGCCAATTTGGCAGGAAAAAGTTTACCCTTTACCAAATTAATGAAAAAAGGAGTCACTTACCAGTGGACTGAAGAATGTCAAGAAGCGTTTGATGTTCTCAAGAAATACCTCTTCAGTCCACCAGTACTCATGCCACCTGTTGAAGGAAGACCACTTATCCTCTATGTGACATCTCTAGAGAGATCATTGGGTGCCTTTCTCGCTCAAAAGAATGATGTTGGGAATGAAAATAGCCTCTAATATCTCAGTAGAAGTATGCTTGAAGCAGAAACCCGGTATTCAAGTATTGAGAAGTGCTTCCTAGCATTAATATATGTAGTTCAGAAACTGAGACACTACCTGCAACATCACGAGGTCCAATTGGTATCTCACAATAATCCGCTCAAATTCATCCTTAGTCGTGTAATTCTCATAGGACTTCTAGCAAGGTGGGCAGTTATTTTGCAGCAGTTCGACATTCAGTATGTATCTCAAAAGGCAATAAAGGGCTAAGCTCTGGCTGATTTCCTAGCTGAACATCCTTCAGTGGAAGACACGTCTTCAAATATTGAACTCCCTGATGAAGAAGTTTTCTCTATTCAAGAGAGTTCTCAAACATGGGAAATGTATTTTGATGGTGCTTCCAGAAGTCCAACAGGGAAGAATATAGAAAATCCTAAATTCAACAAAGTTGGTTTAGGAATTGTACTCATTTCTCCAGATAAGGCATTGTTACCTTATTCCTTTTTATTGTGGGAAGGTGGTACCAATAATGAAGCCGAATACCAAGCTCTTATCACAGGCTTGGAGTTAGCGCTTCAAGCACAAGTGAATCACTTAAAGGTGAAAGGTGATTCAGACTTGGTAATCAAACAAGTCAATGGGGATTATGCCATCAGAAAAGAAGAGTTAATCCCTTTGTATGATTACGTCAGAAAGTTAATGGCGGAATTCCCTTCAGAACCGACATTTTCTTATGTCCCAAGATCACAAAATGCTCAAGCTGATGTACTGGCTAATATAGCCACAGCTCTAGAAGATCCAAATCGAGACGAGACAACCATCAGTATTGCCCACCATCATGCAATTTCACCTTATGTTCAAGACAGAACAGAGGAAATTAATGAAATTAGTCCCATTCCTGAACCGTATGGTCATACTACAGGATGGATGTCACCTATCAGGGAATACCTTTAAAATGGAACACTTCCACCTAATAGAGCCGAAAAAGAACAAATCCGGCGACGTGTGGTCAATTTTACTCTTTATGATGGCCCAAACCACCTAGAGAAAATTCTCTACAAACGTGGTTTTGATGGAGTTCTCTTCAGATGCATTGATGGTGAAGAGACAATGGCTGTCATGAAAGAAGTGCATGCAGGAGTCTGTGGTGCCCACTAGTCTGGACATAGATTGTCTGATCAAATTTGAAGGCTTGGATACTTTTGGCCTTCAATGATACAATATTGTGTTGATTTCAAAAAAAAGTTTCATTCATGTCAAGTACATGCCAACTTCATTAATCAACCTCTAGAGTTGCTTCATACAGCTAAATACTCATGGCCATTTTCCACATGGGGAATGGATGTGGTGGGACCTTACCCTTCAGCTACAGCCAAGCAGTTTAAGTACATTCTTACTGCTACTGATTTCTTTTCCAAATGGGCAGAGGTAGTACCTCTCAAAGAAGTCAATTCTAAATGCATTTTTAGCTTCATCAAGTCTAACATCATTACTAGATTTGGTGTCCCTCATACCATATTGATGGACAACGGCACCAACTTCTGTTCTTCTGAGGTGGAGAAATTGTATCAAGAATACAACATTAAATCCAACAATTCATCTCGGTATCATGCGGCAGCTAATGGCCAAATAGAATCCTTTAACAAGACTCTTTCAAATATACTGCAAAATATGGTGGATAAAGATAAGAGGTCATGGCCTGATAAACTCTTTCATGCTTTATGGGCTTATCGGACTACCACCCGCAATGCAACGCGGTCAACTCCATATTCGTATGTATATGGAACAGAAGCAGTCTTGCCAATTGAAGTTCAATTTCCCTCACTCAGAGTATCCATTTGTGATCAGTTATCTACATATGATCAATCCCAAAAGCGATTGAATGAATTGGAACGGTTAGATGAGAAAAGATTGTGCACTTTGCACCACTTGGAAATCTATCAGAATCGAATAGCACGAGCTTTTAACAAAAAAGTTTGTCTCTGTTCATTCATTCAGGGAGAATTGGTATTAGTTCTCAGAACTCCAATGATACCAGGAAAGAAACCTCCCAAGCTTGAGCCAAAATGGGAAGGACCTTATTCAATACATAGGGTCTACTCCAATGGAGCTTATTCATTAATCTCGATGGATGGAGAACTCATTACTACTCCAACTAATGCCAGATTTTTGAAGAAATATTTTGTATAAAATACAAAGTATTCATATATTGTCCCCACAACATGACACTAAATTGTGCGGCACCAGTTCATCCTTTCTATATGACGTTAAACTATACAGGAATGGTCCAGTATGACCTTAAACTCCCCCTTTCGTCCAACATGATGTTAAACTGTATTGTCCTCACAACATGACACTAAACTGTACAGCACCAGTATGTCCCCGCAACATGACACTAAACTGTGCGGCACCAGTTCATCCTTGCTATATGACGTTACACTATACAGCAATGGCCTAAGAAAATGACCCTAAACTATTTGCACATACGTCCAACATGACGTTAAACTGTGTCACAGTATGTCCCCGCAACATGACACTAAACTATGCGGCACCAGTTCATCCTTGCTATATGACGTTAAACTATACAGCAACGGTCTAAGCATATGACCCTAAACTATTTGCACATATGTCCAACATGACGTTAAACTGTGTCACAGTATGTCCCCGCAACATGACACTAAACTGTGCGGCACCAGTTCGTCCTTGCTATATGACGTTAAACTATACAGCAACGGTCTAAGCATATGACCCTAAACTATTTGCACATACGTCCAACATGACGTTAAACTGTGTCACAGTATGTCCCCGTAACATGACACTAAACTGTACGGCACCAGCTCTTCCTTGCTATATGACGTTAAACTATACAGCAACGGTCCAGTATGACCTTAAACTCCCCCTTTTCATCCAACATGATGTTAAACTGTATTGTCCCCGCAACATGACACTAAACTGTGCGGCACCAGTTCGTCCTTGCTATATGACGTTAAACTATACAGCAACGGTCTAGTATGACCTTAAACTGCAACTTTGTCCCACACAACGTTAAACTGTGAAAGATTTCCCTAAACCGTCCAACATGACCTTAAACTGCATCATCCCCGGTCCATGCATATGACCCTAAACTATTTGCAAGTCCCTTACGTCCAGCAAGACGTTAAACTATGACGTCCTAACTACATGACGCTAAACTGTATAAAAGTCCCTTACATCCGGAAAGACGTTAAACTACATAATCATCAAAGGTCATGTATGACCTTAAACTACACCATCGTCCAGCATGACATTAAACTGCACCATCCACGGTCCATGCATATGACCTTAAACTATTCGCACTTTCGTCCAACATGACGTTAAACTCTGGAAAAAAACCCCAATGAGTCCAACATGACGTTAAAATGGTGCACTCTTTTGTCCTCACTACATGACATTAAACTACACAGTTCCCCCCTTTTCGTCCAACATGACGTTAAACTCTATTGTTCTCATCGTCCTAACTACATGATGCTAAACTGTACAGAAAATTCATAATAAATCCTACATGACATTAAACTGTATTTTGTCCCTGCTACATGACACTAAACTGCGCAGCACCAAAAGTCCTAACTGCAAGACTTTAAACTGCATAGTCCCTTTATATGTCCTACATGACATTAAACTATGCATCTTTAAGGTTGCTGTTACCTCTTGTTTCTCACACCAAGTATGACTCACGTGATCTTAGAGAAAACCTCAACCGTAACACTATCTTTGGGCCGCTAACCATGTATAAGTCCCAACAACATTTTTTATTATTATTATTTAGATCGTTGTCCCCAAGAACAACTTTATCATTAATTCATTCTTTAATTGAACTACACGGACTTTGATCCTTGCCTTCCAGGCTGGGTATGTAGGCAACCTCCCAGGGTTCAATCCCAAAAACAATCTCTTCACATCAGTTCACCACCATCTCATATGATGTTAATTCGTGAAACCGCCCCTAGAATCAATATCTTTACATTTATTCACTTTCATCCTTGTTATATGACGTTAAAATATGCAACACTTTTGTCCGGTACGACAATAAACTAAAATACTCTTTGATTTCCTCATTTGAGAGAGAACTATTATTGACATTGATTCTTCAATCATGTTTCATTTCAAAAGACTACGTGCATACATGGTAATGCCTAAACTTTTTGTCTCGAGTTAAACCATCATTGCACTAAAGTCCCCTTTCACCCTTCACATGTACGAACCAAATTTGTACAAAGGGTATTTCTAGAACTACGTGGACTTGATTCCCATCCTTATGGGATATGTAGGAACATTCGAGTGTCCCTCGAATCCAGTCCCAAGTCTTTTGGGCCTAACCCCAAATTTCACTTTCAGTCCCTTGGCTGAAAAGTCCTCATGAAAACACACACTGTGTATTCATTATTATGGTCTGAATTCTATGACCCTAAACTAAGATCTCTCATACTTTCGTCTTGCACGACGTTAAACTGCATTTCAAGAACTACGTATGGCTTGATTCTCATTCTTATGAGATACGTAGTGAATTCCAAAATTTCAATTCATGACCCAGCCAAAACATAATTATAGTTATTATTGACCTATGTATCTCTATATACATTGGACAATACCCATCTTTATGTGTTATAATCCTAACCTTAAATATTTTCAGATCTCTATAACCCTTTTCATGACTTTTAGTCACAAAAATGTCAAACTTCTGAGAATTCTTTTGCCTGACTATGTAGTATGTGCCCATAGGTGGCCTTGCATAAACATTCTACATAACAGACTTGTCAGCCGAAAGATGCTATTTATTTGACCATGCAGCCAATTCCCTTAGGTGGCCCTGCATAATTCAACCCCCTAATGGGTTTTTGTCAAATAATAGTAACTTAATTCTTGGGAAGAATGCCTATTTTGTCCTTATTTGTCTTAAATGACGGTATGTAGGGATCTGCAAAAAAATAGCCATCCTTAACATATTTGTCCCATATCCTTTTTCCTGATCTGAATGTATTCAAGTATATGGTTTATTCTTCTTCCCTACGTTTCGGTCAGACCTTCGTAAGAGTGATATTCATCCAGTTCTTTGATAATATTGTCTGGAAATATCTTCTCTATATTTAAGTACCTCTTTCCATACAGAAAACTCTATACTTTAGAAAATTTGAATCTCCATAAACTTTCACTGGCTTTTAGCACTAGGAAAGTAAATTTCTGGGAGTTCTTTTTCCGGACTATGTAGCATGTGCCTATAGGTGGCCTTGCATAAACAGTCCACATAACAAGACTTGTCAGCCGAAAGATGCTATTTATTTGACCATGTAGCCAATGCCCTTAGGTGGCCCTGCATATTTCAACCCCCTAACGGGTTTTTGTCAAATAATAGTAACTTCATTCTTGGAAACTACTTCTTCTAATTCCTTTTAGCTCTTTTTCATATCATTCCTCAGATTCAAATATTCTTAAGCCATAGTTTAACTATTTTCCCTCATACTTGAGTATGGTAGTATGTTTTCAGATGAACTTTCAAGGAATTGTGTCAATTCTAATCCATTTCGGTCAAAGCTATTTCGACCTTAAACATTATCCCCTTTATGTCCGGCGTGCATGACTTTAAACTTCCCACAAAAGACAAAGGAACTCTGAATAAAAGTCAAGTTCCAGCTCACTAAACATACATTCTGTATGATTTAGGTAATATTGAGCAATTAAAAGATTCAAAGTTTGTAGGGTTATTTGTAATAATCCTAGTAAATGCTTACTAAGCCCATTGGCTTAAGTAAATTTGAAGCAGGTAGTGAGAGAATGCGGGTACAAACAAGTGAAAGTGAAAGTGTTTTCCATTGATGCACAAGAGTTAGAAGGACATCCACAGACTGGAGTCTCTTCTCTTTTTTCAAGAATTACAAGAGGCTTTCAACGTAACACTTCATTTTTTGCATCCCGAGCTTCATCAGCAACCACCTGGAATTCATTCATTCAACTAGATACAATAAGAGATGCAGTGATACTATCTCTTCTTGGAACAATTGTAAAAGCATGTTCTTGAGTGCGGTTTGAGAAAATTTTCTGCTGATCAAACAGTGACTCTGTTTCTGTCCAAGAGGCTTGGAAGATGGATACATGGATTTAAGAATGGAGCATTGGAAGTAAAGAGCCATTTGGGGAGATTACTCTTTTCAGATATTGCTCTAATACCATGTTTGTCTTCTCTCCACCAACCGGTAGTGGAAAAAATTTCATCCCATGGGTTTTCCATTTTCATATCTGCAAGGAAATGACATGGAAGAAGAATTTGAAAGTTCACACCATTGTTGTTGCTCTTAATGCACAGCATAACCGAAATGAAGGAGTAGCAGTGCAGCTTCATTTCAGGTGTATAGTTCTTTGTATCTGGAACATTGACACCTTGCAGGTGACCATGACCATATATAAGAAGTTAGATGCTCTGTGGGAAATTAAGATGATATTTCTTAAAGTACTTAGCCAAATCTGGGAGAGTGTTGTCGCAGATATCATAGTAATCGTGGCCAATGATGTTCATCATGTCATCAATCCACTTGCTAGCCAGTTCATCAGACGTTTTAATTCCCATAGTAGCCATTGAATCTGCCCAAAAGTTGAATAAATTAAACTCTTAAATGGGTTTATTTTTTTCATAAAATTTGTGAAAGATTTCGAAAAAATGGACAAGGCATTAAGGCGCGCATGTCTAAAAATGGCGCGCAAGTATTGGTGTGTCGCGCTAGTTTTTGACACGCAAGTATAAACCGCGCAAGTACAAATTCCTTGACAGTAGCACGACATCAAGGAAAACACTAGAAAACAGAGCAACCTGCGCGGAAAGAGCTCGAAGGTATGAAGTCCGGAAATCCGGATGCTTGTACAGAGGTGAGGCCCTCTATTTATAGACGCAGTCGGGACCCTGCGCGCCGTACCCTGCACGACCGAACGTCGTAGGCCTGCGCGGAGAGAACTTGCGCGCCGCCCTCTGTGCCCTGAAGACTTGCGCACCCCCTTTTCCTTTGGATGGATTCGATTTCATCAGAGTCAAATCCTCATTTCTCTCCGGATCCAACTCTGAGGGGGGCCTTTTGTTGACGCTCCTTTCGTCACAGAATCTAAAAATCGGAAAAGGGGAATATCTGAGCTCAAAGTGATTCAACCTTTGAAGAAAATATCAAAAATTGACAAAGGCATGAACAAAGGATCAAAAGCAACTGCACCGCGCAAGTTATAGCACTGTCGTGCAAGTCCTCTTGCGCGACGCCCTTGGTCGCGCAAGTGACTTGCGCGACCTAAGTGGTAACCGCCCGGTAACCGCCCGGTAACCGCCCGGGGTCTTCTCTTGCCTATAAATAGACCCTGTGGGCCCCCCATTCGAGAGGATCTTTTTCCAGAAACTCGGATTGAAGCTCCCGACGCCCAAGTCTCTTCTCAAAGCTTCCGGAACACTTCTAAGGTAATTTCTTACCTAGAACGGAAGATCTAAGGATAGGGAGGAAGGCCTAAGTGTTGAAACTCATCAACACTTGCGCGCCTGAGTGGCCAGCCCTTAAGGGAAGTGGTCCCACTTGCGCGCCTCCTTATTCCTTCGATAGAACTTGCGCGTCCCTTTCCTGGAAGAACCTCAAGAGGATTCTAAAGGCTTTAATAAAGAGTCGCTCAAGTATTTCAATGATGGTTGACCATCGCGCAAGTACATCACATGTCGCGCAGGTATACCTGCGCGACCAATACTTGCGAGCCGCCGCAGTACCTTCGTGCCATCCAAGACTTGTGCGCCCCTTCCTTTTTGGGTGCCTTTCTTGTCCATTTCACCCCTCTTAAATCACTACACCTTTCCTTTTCAAGATTCAGTCTTCAAGACACTATTCAAAGCCATTTATGGCATGATTTCTTGATTTGACTTCCTTATCTAAAAGGAATTTAGTGAAGTATCTCTCAAAACCTAGTGATTTAAATATCTCTTTGTCACTAAATATGGAGAGTTCATTCATTAAACCTCATCCTTTAAGATGAGAGAAATCCTTAACCTGGGCTTCCTTTTTAGGAATAAGTCCTAGTCATAAATCTTGGGCATCCTTCTTAGGAGTAAGCCCCAAGTACCTTAATTTGGGCATCCTTCTTAGGAGTATGCCCCAAGTCCCTTAATTTGGGCATCCTTCTTAGGAGTAAGCCCCAATCTCAAATATGGGCATCCTTTTCAGGAGTAAGCCCCAAACCTTAATCCTTAACCTGGGTCTCCTTTTCAGGAATAAGTCCCAGTCATAATTTTGGGCTTCCTTCTCAGGAGTAAGCCCCAAGTCCCCTAACCTGGGTCTCCTTTTCAGGAATAAGTCCCAGTCTTAATCTTGGGCTTCCTTTTTCAGGAGTAAGCCCCAAGTCCCTTAAATTCTCTTTAACCAGTCCTAATTTATGTTTTATCTGGGATTCCTTATCAGGAGTAAAACCCAGTTATCAATCCTCTCCTAATTTGGGTTTCCTTTTCAGGAATAAAGTCCCAAGTTAGAGTGTTCAAATCTCCATAAAGCACATATACCTTTATGGACCTTGTTCCTGGATTTTCTCCTTAAAATAAATCCTAAACTTCATTCATCTGGGCAGTCATACATACATAAGCCCCAAACCATTTCTTATGATTGCATCTTTCATGGCACAATTGTCTAATTTTTACCAATACCTCTTGTTTCTCACACCGAGCATGACTCATGCGAGCTTAGAGTGTAAAAGTAATTGTGACATCATGCTTTGAGCCATCAATCATAAACATCATACCCTTACTCAAACTACGTGTGTTCTGATTCCTTTTCCAAAACAAAGGATACGTAGGTAGCCCATCTATGGGTTCGATCCCAACTTTGAAATAATTCATGTCCTTCTG
Source organism: Viscum album (assembly GCA_963277665.1). NCBI lineage: Eukaryota > Viridiplantae > Streptophyta > Magnoliopsida > Santalales > Viscaceae > Viscum > Viscum album. Next base: position 2,006,363,708 of record OY728148.1, on the reverse strand, counting down.
AATGACAATAAACTTCAAGTTCCCCACTGAGTGGCTTTAAAACCAGCCTGGTCATCATAATGACCAAGAGACTTTTTATATGAATGTTTTGAAGGTTACCATTGACCAAGAATCTCTAAATAGATATAGATGATTCTCTATTGATGAAGAACCTCAAATACATATAAAAGATTCTCTAAATTTCTTACATATTTAATCATTGATTGTCAAAACTAAAGGAAAAGCTCATTTTATACTTGGTAATGTAATAAGGATTCACGAACATAACTTAAATCTATAAAGAGAGTCCCGGAATAGACAATAATTCCCCTCAAAAAGGTGTGATGAGTCTGACCTCCCATCCTCTAGACCAATGCAAATTCCTAAGCCTCATCAGTCCACAAGCTAATGAGCACCCACCTTTGGAAAGTAGGTCCAAATAGATGTGGAATCATTGGATGTTTCTGGTTCTACGAACAAACCCGCTAGAAACCGATCGGAACGTTTGAATCTCCCATCTAGGAGGTCAACCCCGAATTCCGAGGGAAACAGATATATAGGAATCATGAAGTATCTTGAGATAGAAGTAATCAATCCACATGTAGTAATTGTATATAGAAGCTCTATATATATATTTAGATCATGAAAAAGGGAATAAGGGTCTAATATATGGGTGTTGTGGTGAGATAAAGATGAAAACCAAACATGAATTAAGGAATGAATCATCATATTAGAAGAATCCAATAGGGAACTTTAATTTTTTATATTGGCCCAAGATAGGATATTCTGACATTACAACATATTCTTAGTTATTTAGAGTCAAGAAAGAAATTGTTAGGATATACATGGAAGAATTATTCTGGTCATGGGAAAAGTGAACTATGACTCCATGATCAGAAATGTAAACATATAAATAACATAAATAGATAAATAGAGCTTCTAGTTGGGTAAGTCCCTCAACCATATGGATATTTTTTAATTTTGAGATATATCACTTTGAGTAGTTTCATGTCATACAGGATCGACCATCCTGAATAGTTCTGTGTCATGTGGGATGGACTATTATTCATGGAGTTTAATGTCAAAATACAAGGAAGAAATGCTATGTTTTTTATAACTAAATAATGGGTGAGATTTTAGAAACCATGGGAAAGTGGTGGGTTTTATTTGAATTTGTGTCTGGGCCAATGATATAGAAAAGAAGAATCACTATGTATCTTCAGATAATAGGAATTAATCCACACATAGTTACTATAATATCATTATTTGGTTGCCATTGTATTTCACCAGACAGGAATATAGTGGACCTAGAAACTATGATATGGACGGGGTGGTTTTGGTCAAATTTTTGGAGAAGGGTATCAGTACGGGAGGTTGTTATATCTATAACCATCAAATCACTAAAGAAAGAGAAATAACACTTTTAGACATTAGAATATTTCACAGGGAATGGAAATATTTTCATAGAAAAGGTAATGTGGATAAGGAACCTTCTTCCCTGGACTCTTATATATATCTTGATCATAAACATGAAAGTTAGATCCCATGGGATAGTCTCCTCTAATCACATTCATGTTTTTCATGATGAACCATATGTCATGAAATTTAATGTCTTGAGGAAAGGACACATGTTTTCTCAATCCCAAAATAGGGCCATTAGGTGGTACAATATAAATTATATGGAAAAAATACTAGGATAAAATATTTAAAGGGGGTGTTTTTATATTATCATTGGTTTAAATATGAATAACCATATGTTATGGGTCATTATATTGATCATACTTTTATGTAAACAATCTTGGTATCCGAGATAAGAACACTCTAATATGTTTATAGTATTCTTAAATGGACCATATTTCATGTATTTTAATTTTAAGTGAAAAGAAATTGGATTTCATGAAGTTTATGGTCATATAGACCGACTTCATCCATAGGAGTTTTATGATGATTTTTCTAAGATGAAAAATAAGAAATCCTTGGTTTGGTATTGATTATTGAGGAAAAACATAAATTAATGCACGACGGATCATGTATTATGACTATTAAAGGTAATATTAGAATTGAACAAGTTGTTAGGTCCAATAGTCTTGATCTTAATGTACATCCTATAATAATTAAAATCAATACACACATAGTTATTATATGGTAAGGTAATTTTATCTCTGTTTATATCAGTAATTAGATATTATAATGATGATCTACGAACTCTTATAAAGATCTTACTCTTATTTTAAAAGAATTAGTCTTGCAAACAAATGATCCAAAAAAAATTGACGGGTCATGTATGTCATACCTCATTTAATGTTATTTTACATCCTTATACTAGGACACATATGTTCTATAGTTTATGGTCATGTGAAAATGTTATATTACATGATTTTTATAGTCATCTACAATGGAATTGGCTAAGAACTTTAATCTCTATAGTGAGGAAATAATTATCCATAGTAAAAATTCACATATTTAAGACTTTTAGGAGAAAATATTGTGAATAGTTTAGAAATAAATCTAGAGAAACCATTTATTGGTTATAGGAATGATATGATCTACATCAATTATGATTTTTTAGTAGGATTTATTGATGTATACCATGATTATAGTGTAAGTTCCTTCACATTTTGGTTCTATAATCAAGGGTTTATTTTCTGGTTATCATTAGAATTCATAGGGATACCAACAATTTTACATTGAGGAATGATTAATGGTAAACCTTCTTGTTAAACATTCATACAACTTATATTTTATGTCAAAGAATAACTACTACCAAAAGACCTCCAATAATCCTAGACACATAGTTATCATTGGGAAACTGAGAATATGTTTTATTGGGCCAATATAAGAGATGGGATAAATTTTTTGATGATTCATGTAATGGTTTAAATTTTTTACTTCATAGATTAATTAAAGATATCTCTTTTTGATGTGAGAGTATTTGGTCTTAGTATCCAACATGGTTGAACTAAGTTAATATATACTTTTTCTCTCACGTATCATTATTTGGAGAGGGGAGAGTACAGATTGATCATTCAATGGAAAAAACCTAAAGGATGATAGGTTTTCCCTATATGGAGTGCATTAGAACTAGTGGACACATAAAATAACGCTTTACATAAAAAAGTGTTTTTAAATATTCATCTAATTGATAAATGAATCTCTTCTCCATTAACTTTGTGGAGGGTAGAATTTACCACTGAGATTGGTTATGCATCACCTAATATAATGTTGATTCCACTATATTCCCTTCAGTTCTAAGATATTATGAGGTGGTTTTATATCAAGTATCACCATTTTATTCTCATAATTAGCATCAATGTTGATATAATATACCAAAAAGCTTTGAAATTTTTCGGATGTTTCCCCAAAATAACATTTCAAGTAGATCATCTTCAAGCTAAGTTTCCATAAGTTGTTGGAAAATTATCTAGATTTTTAATATCAACAAAAAACTACAACGAGATGACCACTAAATTAAAAATATAACATTCTAAAATTTTTCTCAAGAGATGATGATTAATTTCGATTATGGGAGAGGGATGGTTCAACTTTCATAAACAAACTTTTTTGGCTAGAGGTATCACATTAGATTTTTCATTTTTCTTTCTCTTTTATAGAAACTCAAAATAGTTCCCACATCCATAACTTAGTACATAAATTCATCCCAAAGTTAGGTGTTCAATTGGGGTTTATAACCCAAATACACTTAGGAAGTCATATTGGTAAATAGTATGGGAGGTCGAGCTCATAACACCCTTTTGGGGGGAATTTTTTCCTACTTTTAGACTCCCTTATATATTTAACACATGTTTGACAATCTCTTACTAATCTTGATACATGACCATTTATCCTAAAAACGATCATAATTTAACCCATTTTATATGAAAATGGGAGGATTTAATTGGTAAATCCATAAATATGCATCCAAGGATATTCATACATTTCCCATTGATGGGTAGATGTTTATACGTTGAAGCAACCTAACCATGAACTAGAGAGTTTTTTTATCTAAAGAAGAATTTATTATTTTGAGGATCATATTGAGCCATTATGAGGTATCATATATATCATGATTTATAATAGGAATCAAAACCCATGTAGTTCATTGAACTCATGTTGTTTAACATCATATATAGGGGAAATAAACCAGGGAACTTTGGAACCATATTTTGATCTCAAGCCTTGGGGATTCTCCTATGTATCTTTGTTATGGAAGAAATCAAAGTTATTAAATTTCACTCATGTTCTTGAGACTTCCCCCAAGGTATATACCCTTATATGAGGTTAGTTATATCAGACCACTGATCAAGGCATAAAAAATGAGGATTCCCTGGATATTGGAGAATCATGATTCAAATGATGTGATCATTGTAACTCCCTAAGGTGAGTTATTCTCTTTGTGAGAAACTTGGGGTAGAAAGTAATTAGTATCACTGTATCTGGGTGTATGAATTATATACTAATACAACCCTTTGGATGTATAATGTAGATATCAGGCCTTAAGAAGTCATCCTATGTATCTTGGTCATGGTAGGAATTAGAGTCATCATAGTTCATTTGAATTCTAGATCTACTGGTGGATGAGGAAGAATGATCATCCCATGGGAGATATTGGGCCCCAATGGTTGGAATATCAAATACATAGAGGTATTACACTACGGTGGCTTCACATTTGAGCTTGGGCCTATAGGAATTCAACCTACATATCCTGTTTATGGAAGAAATCAGATTTTATATAGTTTAGTGATCGACACTTACATGATGAGGCTAGCCAAATTGTGGAGGCTGGACAAGGTTATCATATCCTTGATTATGGATTACACACCAATGATTTTCTAATTTTGATAGGCATATAATATTATGATGCTGATTGAGGATTACACACTGATTTTTCTCTATCTAGTGGATGTTTATGATGTGATTGATATGATCATTACAACTCCCTAATACCATGTGATCCATTATCTATGTAGGAAACAAAGGATAGGAAGTAATCAGTCTCAATGCTTATGGGCATTAGACTTATATGATGAGATGACCCTTTGGATTTTTTTTATGAATATTGGGCCTTAGGAAGGAATCCTATATATCTTAGTTATGGAATTATTAATAGTCATCATAGTTAATTGATTGGGAATAAATCAATGTGCCAACCATTATATTGGGGCTGGACAAGGTTATCATGCCCTAGGATACTTGCTTGACCTAGCCTAGTTGACTGCCTAACCTACTTTATTGTCTTCCTAACAAGTATTTGTTGTCTAACCGACATGTTGGAGGGTGTCTAGACATGTCTGGCTATATAGTGGACATTTCCAAAGACAATTGCATGATCCTGTTTACTTTTCCAAAGGAACTCACATAATCCGAAGGGAATATCTAAAGACCACCGCATGATCCTGACTGACTTGTCCAGAAGACATTGTAGGTCCTGGATGAATTTTTATTGAGTCCATTTAAAGATCTCGATAGACAAGTATACAGGGAATCACATGACATGGTCTAACATTCCTGGTGGGTGTCGTGTGATCTACATTTTCATTTCCTAGTGTTGTCATTAGACTTCTCTAACATGCTTGAAGGATTCCCTGAGATATACCTAGTATTCCCAGAGGGATTTGTGAGACCCACCTGAAACACACTGGTGTCACCACGTATCTTGGGAAAAATTTCTAGATTACATCAAAAGATATATATAGAGATCTCTAAGAGTTTCATGAGAATCGGGTGGCATGGACGGAGGGTTCTATGTGACTTTCTTGAAGTTTCAGGAGGACATCACATGTTTCAAATGGTATGTAAATGGGACATTACATGGTCTAAGTGATAGGTCATAATTCTCTCACAATATCTAGAAGATTCATCCAAATCACATGAGGATCATTGTATAATATTTTCATGTAAGAATTTTATATTTTAGTTGTTATTACAATTTTGTTATGGATATGTTCTATAGATTTGTTCTGGGATTTCTTATTGAAGTTTCACATAATTCTGTAGATATACAGTGTGTCTTTTTCATAACCTTACATATGTTCTCCATGTGATCTATGACTACTCATGTAAAGTTTCTACACATGTCTCATGATCAAATTGGTTAATCCCCATATTTTTACCTGGTGAAATACATTATGATCGTGTGACTGGATACTCCAAGAAGTCCATTCTGTTTCTTGGGTTCCCTAGTGCATAGATCGAAATATTACATTTTTCATGCAGTGTTGGGGGAATTATAGTTCTTTCCCCATGATTATAAACAAATTTTCATATAATTTATTAAGAACCTAATTATACACCACCTTTCATGGTGTGTATTGTGAAAATACGTGATGGATTCATTTGAGGGATTTGGTGTCATGTGCTTTTGCAAAATCCTATTGTAGGTGTCATATGATTTTCACCATCCACAAGACCATCCCATAATTACTGAATTTATTATATTTTGGCCAATCAAAGGGGTATTTCCTAATCATGTGGACATAGCATGGGGATTTTACAATGTGAGGATAATATGTCTAGGTAATTTTTTGAGATCAGGATTCTTGTTGAAAGTCTGTCGCATTTTCTAAAATACATTATCTAGGGATTTTTATGAGACATAGGTATCATGTCATGGGGTGATTATGAGATCAAGCTAACTTTTCAAGGGGGACTCTCATGATCAAGTATGGTTACCAAATGCATACAAACCTATTCTAATAAGATCATCATATATTCACCTCACAAGAAGATCACATCATTTCCTTTTTTTATTTCCTTGTTAATTTAACAAGGGCTGGGGATCTCATGAGTTTTCATGCGTGTTTTTGAAGACAATCACTATATCCATTAGGGATTCTTCATGTGACCAAAAAATGTTCTTTTGGTGATTTGATATAATAAACTTGGCCAAAATTTCTATTTGTATTTGGTGCTAAAAGGGGAATCAAAATACCATCTGGACATGTCTGAATCCCTTCACATGATAAAGGTGATATGTCAGCAGGCTCTTGCATGATAAGCCAGACATGTCACCAAGCCTTACTTGGTGTCTCCCAAACCATATAGGTGCGTAACATGCAGTTTTAATTACTATAAGAGTCTCCAAAATTTTGGATATTTGTCTCTTAATTTTATAAGGATTTTTTGGATGGTTTTTTAGGCGTCTGCCGACTGACAAGTCATGGGACTTGGGGGGGATAATATGGAAACTGCCGCATGACTAGCGAGTGGCTCTGACACCTATGAAATAACAATGAGGCTTTTTCAAATGGGTTCCATGAGATATTTTATTATGTTATACTTTTTTCATGACCACTCGCGTGACATTCTAAATGACATGTGATCACGTGTCCTATTATAGGTTACGCGATTAGTGTATCTTTTTCACATTTTCTTTAATTTCATTATGGGTTAAATAATAATAATATTCTGGTATTTATACATTTGTTAATTTTGTTTATTCTCATTTTGAGGGCATCAATAAATCCCACCACCTTAGGAGTGACATACAAGGAGACATGGGCTCGTTTCTGAGGAAAGTAAATAACCACCTGAGGATTTTGGGCTATCTTCAATCAATGGATTAGGTGATTATTGGTCTTCCATGAGATGTTTAGTATTCCACAGAAGACCCTATAAATAGTTTAATAGAGGGGGAATAATTCACCAGATACCCACCTATAAGATCTCTTATGATCTACCTCTACCGTATTACCACATTTTAAGACCTTCCACAAGAAATTTCCATGAGATCCATTCAAGAGACCTTTTCACATGAACTTCTCTGCAAGACATTATTTGCCTCAAAATAGTTTAAAGTAACTAAACATACATCATGAGTAATTGGATGATCCATTACTATACATATGAATAGTTTTATTTGATTGATTCTGAAGATCTACTATCTTGTCTACATGACCATCGACTATTATGTGAATCACGTGACCCAATTAGGGGCATGCGATCAAGAGTTTCATGACTGGTTGACTGTTTGAGCAATGTTGTGCCTGTTTATTTAGTTTTTGAGATCTTGATTAGCCAGGTAATTTTCAAATACCTTATCTGATCATGACTCTTATGATGATTCATGTAATATTCATGGGGTTGCAAAAATTTATGACATTATTTTGACAATATAATATTTTCATCTATCTTATATATTCCACTTACATTTGTTCAATTGGCTTCCATGTATCATTGTACTTCCTCTACTATGGATAATCATATTGACATGATTTCTATAAATTACAATTCTGACCCCTGATATCTCATAAATTCTAATAATGAGGTTCTAAAATGTCTTCTCTCATTCAAAATCTATAATTATCCTTTATCAAACAGGCTTCCTCTATATGGGTTTGGGCTGCTGGATGACATTTTTATCCCTCTTCTAGACATCAAACTTCCATCTTACTGGGTGTTAAATTCTCTTGATTATATTCCGATGTTGGTTTATAAGGATGAGCAACTGGTCATATCATAGTCCTAGGGGTTCTATTATATGGTGTAGAATATTTTTCTAGGTCAATATAAATACAATTTTCCCCCATCTCATCTCTCAAATCTAATTGAGAATATTAATCTCTTCCCTGAACAACCCCAGTGGAAGATGGAGCACATAATGTCATTGTTAACATGGTAAAAACATTTCTAGAAAATGGGTGTTTCCATTTTAGGATATGTAGAGTTACTTAGAGTTTAGGAACCAACTATACATTGTCTATGTTTATGAATATGTATGGGTTTCCCAGTTCAAAATTTGTCATAAATCTAATATTCATTTAGAATTTTTTTAGTTTTTGAAGTCCTATAACCAAAAAATTTCATCTATACCATGGTGAGGTAGGAATAATCCATTGGTATATCTATCAATGGTGTGTGATACCCCATTTTTTAGAGATGTACGATGCATTTTTTTTCCTTCCACAGATGTCTGGCATAACCCTTTGCAAACTCTAGCCCTAGAGAGGTACATTCCCAACATCATAAAGAAAATTTTAATAAATGATCAAAATATTCTCTCACTCATCACTTTTAAATATTATATTAATATTTTATTTTATTTTAGCGGATCTAGGCTGACTGCTATACACCCTCACTGATTCCCTTCTCAGCAAGTTTGTTATAGTGCTGGATAATATTGGGCTATTTTAGAATCTAGGGAATATAACTCATAGGGATAATGAGTAAATCCATAGATATCACCAAGCCTTGGGATGGTAGGTTCATGGCAGTGTTTTTGAACAAATGGTTTTTCACAGATGGGGAATCATGCATAAGAATCTTAGTTAGTGTGATGGTGATGGAAGAATGACTAGTAGAGGGAAGAAACCTCAATCTAGTGGTAGTCACTCTTGTAATCCTTTACCAGCTCCTTGTCCACATTTAGCGGGGAAGAATCCCCTATATGAGTAGTGTTCCTTTGTAATTTTTATTTGGATGGATAAGGGATCATTTTCACTAATAAGGATACTACAATAACATTAGGGTCATTGGTGCCTTATTTCTTCTCAAGTTGTTGAACATATCTAGGGTTCAGGCCATGTTAGTAGGACCTAACAAGGTCTTTGATGTTTTGAGATAACCCAATCGATTGTATTTCACACAATAACATACATTAATTAGGAAAAACATTTAAAATGGTGGTGGTTCTATTGAAAAAAGGTCATACAAGATTTCCCTTTAGTATGGGGTTCTTACATCTAAGATTGTTGAGAAGATAATTTAGGAACTGTATACCCCTTATCGATTCCCTATCCAGTTTAGATACACCCATAGGGTCTTCCCTCTCCCTTCAGATGAAATGTAGGGAGTGAAACACCACAGGATCATCCACTAGTTTTAGATGATATTGGTGTGTGAAGACCCCAATTTTTAGATCATCCTTATTCTTGTTTGTGCATCTTCTTTCCATGATTATTATTATGCCCAAGCATGTTTAGAATCCTACTCAGGTGGTGTGGTGAACCGACTGGTCAACCATGTTGAAAAAACATTCGCCTCACCGACCCACTATCTACATCAATGATGAAATTGATTTAGGAATTGGTATAATATTTGAGTAACCATCCTTGTCTTAGAAACGACTTTCCCATTAGTGGGGAAAATCTCTCGAGGAAGATAGTCATTTGGAATAAGCAGTAGAAGATACATATTTTTTGAGAAAAGACTATGTGGGTTCTCATCTGTCTTCTTTATCAGTTCAAAGAGAAATTTATCCTTCTATTTAACCCACTTTAGAATCCACAAAATCTCAGAAAAGTCATAGGATGATCTGGTGGTATATTCATACCCTTATTATAAAGAATCCTCTCAAAATATTTTTTGACCGAGAGGAACATCTTCATCAAGTATTATAGGATTTGGGTTTTATATCTTGGGATGAAAATCATTGTATGAAATCATCAAAAAATTCATCCTATAATCATAATATTTGGACACTACAGAGAGGGACTTATAGTACCTTAATGACAGGACTTCATAGGAAAATTTGATGAAGGAAACTTCAGAGGTTTTGGAATAGAGTTTCCAGTTTACCTTTGAGCTACAATCCCAAATGGATGTCCTAACCATGAATATATGGCAGTATGAGGAGATATTGGCTTGTTCAAAGTCTTACCTAACTAGAAACCACCCCAAAAAAAGTTTAGGAGCTATCAACATTGATTGATTCCCATAATCTTAGGGAAGAAGTATTTTAAGTAGGGTGAGAAGCACTTCTGCGTTCAATCGATGCTTCTCTCCAGAGTCTTGGTGACTAGGCCAGATCACCCAATTGAATATTATTATAGTTATATCATTTATATGTGTCTTTTTTTTATGAAATTTTTAGGGAGACCCAAAAATTTGGAGATTAATCTTCATGTATTCTATCAGTGAATGGATATACTAAACATTATATTTATTTGTCTAGTTTTCATTCATTCATGATAAAAAAGATATTTCATTGATCTTATGTTACATAAATCATCTATAATACCCACCCTTTACATAATATCATGTGAACTGTAACAATTTATTTACAAAAGGTTAATTCAAGAAGAATATATGTCTGAGAGGGAGAGTGATATATAATTTTCGAAATTCGATGGACTTGATGAGAGCAGTTTGATTTTTTCTACGGTTATATAGTGGGTTCTACAATAAATTTATCTTTTCCATTCGTATAGAATAAATAATTGTTTTACTATATTTTAGGGTATTTTAACTCAAACCTTCAATTACTATATTACTATAGTTGAGGTTCTTTCTTAATGGACAATCTGTAGTTGTTGTTTAGGGAGTTTTAGCTCAGACCCTTTGTTGATGTAGTTTTTCCCATTTTAGCTTGGACCTTTTATCACTGTAGTTTACGGTGTTTTTGCTTAGTCCTTATATTTATATAGTTTAGAGAATTTTATAACATACCTTATATCACTGTATTTTTATGTTCGTTTATCTCGAAACATATATCACTATAGTTTTAGGGTATTTAAGATTTGACCATTTATCGCTATAGTCTAGGGACTTTAATCTCAAAGCTTCTATCATTATAGTTTTAGGGTATTTTATCTCATACCTTTTATATCTATAGTATAGGTTATTTTAGCTCATACCTTATATCATTGTAGTTTATGGGTCTTTTAGCTCAGACATTATTGCAATATAGTTTATATTCCTTTATCTCAGACATTATATCTCTATAGTTTAGGTTCTTTTTGCTCTGATCATCTATTACTACAATTTAGGGTATTTTATCTCAGACCTTCTATCACTATAGTTTAGGGAATTTTAGCTTATACATTCAATCACTATTGTTTATGTTCTTTTAGCTCAAACCTTTTATCACTGTAGTTTTGTGGTCTTTTAGCTCAAAAATTTTATCACAATATATTAGGGTCTTTTAGCTTAGAATTTATATCATTGTAGTCTTAGGTTCATTTACCTCAAACATTTTATCGATGTTGTTTATGATCTTTTATCTTAGAACATAAATTATGGAATATGAGGGAGACATGCCAAGGATGACCCAAGACATCAAGAGGTTTTTAGTTTCACCATAGGGTTGCTACGGTTCATGAGGATTGTATTTCCTTTCTTGCAAGGAGGAGATTCCATTTATTGGTAGGAAAAAGCTCTTATGAATCAATATAATGGTCAACCAGAAGTGTCCCCACTCCTTTCTAAGGTCCTTAGAATATTATGGAGGTGATATGGGATGATAGAGAAAGTATTGGGGAAGTCAGGCCCACCTGGATAGTTGGAGCATGGTTTGAGTAATCCATAACCCCACAGTTTGATTTAAGGAGTATGGGATGGGGTAGAAATTTTAGGGATGACCCATAACACATGAGGATCCATTTTTCAATGGTGTTACCATGTTCACAAGGATTTGAGTTCCTTTATTACAAGGAGGGGATGCCTCTGGTCGGTAGGTCTAAGCCCTTATAAATTGATAGCATGATAAAAAAGAGGTATCCCTACTCTTCTCCAATGGTTAAAAAAGATTTATGAAGAGTCAAACATCTAGATAATGAAGTTGGGTATAGAGAAAAAATTATCCATGAAGGTTTATCGAAACTTAGAGAAATATTTCTATTAATTGTGAAGCACGATACGTATGTCCTGTAGTTTTGAATCATGGTGTGTGCACCATAAAAAGGCTAGGGGTTAGGGTGTTGCATTCCTAAATTGAGGAAGTGTAAAAAAAATAGTGACGTAATGTTGATGATGTCAAATCTACATTAATAGTCTTGTTATAGGGATTACAAATCATGTTTCAATGTGCTTGATTCATGAGGATAGTATGCATAAATCAAAATGGGAATGGCCCAGACCACTATAAGGTGATGGGCTATTCAACAATGATGGAATGGCTCACAAGGATCATAAATCCCTTTTGTTAAGAGACATATTTGTTTTATGAACCTCAGAAAAAATGAAAAATCCATATGCATACAAGAATTTTCAAACAAAAGGTCCCTTAAAGATGAGTATTTTTTTAAATGGACATGGAAGTTTTATGTTGATCTTAGGAACTCAAATCATGATGTGTGATATATGGAAAGCATAACATTCAAGAAGGGTTCAAGACCCATAAAGGTTTTGTCACAGCCTAGAGAACATATTCTCATGATGAGGAGACGTGAAAAATAATTACTCAAACATTTTCTTGGGTAAAAGGTTTTAGGGAGCATAGATTGGATATTACTAGGGATATAAAGTAGGCTCTATGAGCTTTAATCCTTATTCACTCACATTCTAATTTTTTCCTTAACACTAGAGATGAGGATTTCAGCAAATGAATACTTGAATTTTTTTAGGCCTTCCTATACGTGTTTTCAGCCTGATATGTTTTGTATCTATTTTAATATATTCTGAAAATTAAAGGTTAGAGTTTAAAGTCATACATATTTGACCGAAGTGTATACATTTTATTGTTGTGATGCACATGGGCCTAATTTGAGGGGAATGGTCCACAATAGATTAATTAGGATACCCAGATTCAAGATCACTCCAATATATATCTGTGTGGGAGATGAAAATGTTATAAATCCTAGATTGAGTTTCTCATTTCATGATTAGTGATATTGGAAAATCATGATGGGGATCACCCAAAACACCCTCAGTTGTTGAGTTACTCCATGGTGACGTTAGGCTCATAGGGATCAAAAATACCTCCTAACAAATCCACAATGTATTTTTTTGGTAGGTATAAAGCCTTATGAATTAATAGAATGGTCAAATAGAGAGATCTATTTTCTTTTCTAGGGTTTATGAATGGTTTTAAGGGACCTGAGGTGACATAGACATGAAGTGTGATTTAGGAGATGAGGGGCTTAGTAGATGATAGAAGAACATTGTATTATGGAAGATAGTGGTAAGTCTATTATGGTCCTTTCATAAGAGATAAAAATGGGTTATGTCCCACACATTTTACCATAATATAGTAGGGGTGTTTTTTTAATTTTAATGTCATGTTACTAAGATATTTTCATTTCATTTTAACATCATGAAGGTAGAGACATATTTGCTTCCTTGCAGTTTAACATCATGTGATAAGGATGGTGTTTCTCAAATGTAGTTTAGCATCATGTGGTAAGGATGTGGGGACCAAATGGAATAGTTATGAATGATATATTTCATGACAAAGAAATTTGAACACATATCTGACTATTAGGTAGGAAAAAATATCTTTAATGACCCAAACCCCTTATGAAGTTGGGGGGTCCATTTTTTCATTGGTTGTTGTATATGGGCCCAAGAGTGGAGATCATAAATTCACTACATATCCTAGGATGGAAGGAATTAATCCCAACATATTTTTGGAATGGTATAATTTGTACATAGGTTTAACCCATATTCAAAGGGGGGGGGGTTTAATTAATTTTTATAGTCGGACCTGCAATTAGAGATCTGGGAATCACTAATCATCCTATGATGTAAGAAATAAAGAAACACATTGTTCTTAAGAATCCATTTAGTTTAACATCATTTGGTAAGGATTTAGGCTCCCCAACATGAAAAGGGAGTATTATGGTTAGGCCCATGAATGGATATCTTGGAATCACTATGTATCCTACAGTAACAGGAATCAAGTGAAATGTATTTCTTAGATAAGGTCCCCATGTGAAGATTTGGCCTGTATGTAGAGAGTGGTAATTTTTATATTAATTTTTTGTTACTCGACCTGGGGATCAAGATCTGGGAATCACTATAAATCAAGTGATTATAGGAATCAAGTCAAATGTAGTTATTTAATGAAGGTGTGGTTGGAGGCCAACACCAAAAATATTGTTCCTCTCGGTAGAGGTCTATAGGAATGTGTATTCTTCTATTATGCAAGAGACATCAATCATGAATTTTTAATGTAATTTGGTGAGGAATCATGGTGTGACTTCCAAATACATCCATTCAGGACAGTGGTAATCCTATCGTTTACTAGGGTTCCTTAGTAATGTTGGGGATAAACTTACAAAAATTCGTAATCTCACAAGAACTATACTCAGTGTGAGAAACAAGGGATGGAAATGTTTCCTAGTGGCTTGGAGGAAATCTGGAGAAAGGAATTGGGAATTTTCTATCATATAGTGGATAGACAGGACATATCATCCCATCTTACCTAAATACCTCATTATAATGAGGATAAATCTATACATAATTATAGAGACCCATGTCGTTTAATTTCATGTAGTGAGGACACCAACCATGTAGTTTAATTTCTTACTATAAAGACATGGGTTACTCGATATGAAAGAAGAGGAATGTCACAACTGGGTCCCTGAATAGAGGTCTAGACATCAGTATGTATCCTATGATGGTAGGAGTGATTCAAAACATAGTTCTTGGATGGATATATTCCCTATGTGGATTTTAATCTCACACATGGACAAAGTAAAACCATCATTATTTCACACAGATCTAGAACATGTGTAGTGAATTGATGGGGAAACAGTGCTTCCTGTGAAGTTTAATATCATGTAGTAAGGAAATTATTTATTCAGTTTAACATAATATATAAAGGAAATGTTATTTATACTTTAATTCAATTTGTTCAGTACATCTTCTGTATAATTTAACATCAAGAGGTCAGGATGAGAGACATTGTATAATTTAACGTATTACTTCTAGGAAATCCTTTGTGCCGTTTTGAATCATGCAACAAGGATGAGCTCCATGTAGTTTAATATCATGTGGTTTGGATGTGGTTCACCTTATGTGAATGAAGATGAATCACTGGGGGATCTATTCAATTTAACGTCATGGGCTGAGGATATTTTCCATGCATTTTAACATCATGCGGTAAGGTAAAACTCTATATAGTTTAACATCATGTGGTCTTTACATGCTCTATAAAGTTTAATATCATGTGGTTAGGATGTGATATGATGTATAGTTTAACATCTTGCCTCCAAGATGAGAGACGATGTGAAGTTTAATGTCTTGATGCTATGACATCATTGTACATTTTAAATTTATGCAACCAGGATGGGCTCTATACATTTTAACATCATGTGGTCAGGATGACCTCCATAGTGTTTAACATCATGTGTTTAGGATGTGATTCATACAATTTAATGTCATGTGGTCAATATGATATACATTTTACAATTTAATATCTTACTGACCAGATCAGATATGTTGTGTAGTTTAACATCTTGATTTAGGATGAGAGATGTTATACAATTTAACATATTTCTACTAGGACAAGCTATTTGTAGTTTAAATTCATAGGGTCAGGAAGAGATGCATAAATTTAAACATCATGTGGTTAGGAAGAGCTCTGTACATTTTAATCTATTATGGTCTAGATGAGAGACACTATACAATTTAATATCATTCTACGAGGATGAGAGACATTGTGTAGTTTAATGTATTACTTCTATGATATCATTATGTAGTTTAACATCATGCAACCAGGATGAAAGATGATATGCAGTTTAGTATATTGCTTCTAAGAAATTTTTTCCCATTTAACATCATGAAACCAAGATGAATGTTTCTTGATAGAATATATTAAAAGTATTTATTAACAAATATTGCATTGGTGGGTGTGTGACATGTTCCCCATCCATTGAATCAAAAGAGTAAGATCTATTGTGATATAACTTATGTGTGATATAATGCCCTTACGACTTGGGTTCTAGATTTGTAGGATTCTTTCCTGGTATCATTGAAGAAATGTGTGATTCGATTCTAATATAATTCAAGGTTGTGCAATGTACACAACATGTTCTCATCAAGACACTCTAGCTCATCTAGTCTCTTCTATGATTTCTCATCATCTTATAGTTTTCCACAAATGGATATTTAAAGTTAGGGAAAATAGAATTATATGGGAAATACTAATTTCATCTTGTACACCAATGAATATGTTGAAGCTTGTGTAGCAGTACGTGTGGGGTTATGGGAGGCCCATAAATAATGGAGGATCTTATTCAGATGGTAATTATTTTTTTCACCATATTTTGGTGTATAGTTTATAGAGTCTTATTGAAGGCCTCTATATGTCAATTTTCTCATATATGATATCGGGATGACTATTTTGACTTGATGTTGTACTCCCAGTATAGTTTCTTCAACATCATAGAATAGAATTTGGTGTTTTTGTCCATTAATGTTGTGTGAGGGACTCTGAACCTAGTGATGATATGGTATGAAGTTTATTGTATTATTCTCTCAAAATTACTTGAGTGGTATTACCACATCCCATTTGGAGAAGGATTCTATAGAAGTGAGGATATACTTGAATTTCTTAGTTGTGGCTAGGGGATACGGCCCCATGAAATCCCATACCTGCATGAAAAATGGTGAGGAATATTTAGTTATACGTAGAAATTCTTGTGGTTTATGGATAATGTTTTCATGGATCTGGATTGCATGACATTTCTTGGTGAATTCTACACAGTCCTATATCATGGTTTTCTAGTTGCAACCTAGCCTCATGATTTTGTTGGAGATCCTGGTCACATATTGATGAGCACCATTTGAGCCTTCATGGACTTCTTCCATGATGGTGGGAATCTCTATTCTACTATGCATTTGAGCAGGATTCGGCTGAAGCCTCACTTATAGAGGTTATTCTTCACATTTTGACCATATTAACGGTTAATTTTCACTACTCATCACTGAATCTATTCTATTTGGATTGTTCATTCTAGAGAGACGCATTTTTTATATAACCATTTATAGGCCCCATCCATATAGGGGTTGATTCTTGTTCATCATTCTGTGGGGTAGTAATGAACTGATTTATTTTTTCCATATCAAAATTGATAGTCAATGAGACCAGTCCTTAGTGTGTGATACTGATTATTTATTCCTCCTGATCAAGGCCATCAAGAACTATGGATTCATTATTAAATGCATCAACATGTGCTTATTGTGATTGGGGGACATGATGCAATGTGGGATCAAAGGGGAACTCCACCATTAGTCCCCATACATGGATAGTGAGAGGGTTTATTCTTCCTTCTTAATGGAATATTCGTTGTTGATCTACATTATCACTAGCTTTGAATCCCATTTGATATTTAGGTAGGCTTTTTTCAACCATAGGGCTAGTTCCATGAAAACAATTAGGGATCGGTTTTCAACTTCATTATTCGTGCAGCCTTCTGATAATGAGAAAGAGTAAGGAAAAGTTTCATTATCTGGAAAAACAAATACAATCCTTTAGCCACCCTGATTGAGTTTTAGGATTTCCAGTCTCTTGAAAATATGAATTCAAAAGGCTCCCTCAAATTACATATCCCATTTATGAGGAGTTTCATGGACATAGAAAACCTCCTCTTCTAAAATCTCAGTGCCCATATGTGTATTTTTTGGGGCAGAATGTACCATGAGGTAATCAACTACGGCTTTCCCTTTCACTGAATTTTTTTACATGAAATGAATGTATTATTTCAATATAATGAATACCCATTGACTCATATGCCCAGTCAATATAGGTAATCCAAGAATATACTTGTTTGGATCAATATGAGAGACCTGATAGACTTTATGGTACCACAAGTAATACCAAATAATTTTCACCACACAGATGTGTATGAGGTAGTTCATCTCGACGTCATAAAATTGGGTCTCAATACCTAACATAGTTAATATAACTTAGTAGACATTGTTATTCATCCCCACATTTTTCTTTTGTGTGTGGAGGGTTCCAAGTGATCCTTCCTTGGAAGACACATATAAAATGATTAGCTATCCTTCCAAGAGTGGAATTAGGATTGGTGAGTGTAGCATGTGTTTCTTGATACTCTTGAAGGCTTCTTGGAAGTCCATGTCCCATTAATGGGCAATTACATTAATCATTATCTTGGTGAAAGGGAGATATTCTCTGGTTATTTTGGCTATGTAACACTGAATGTAGGTGTGGTTACCTTGGATTCCAATCAGTTTATTGAGATTCATAAGTAGTGACATCACAAAAATAGCACTAGTCTTCTCTGTTATGACCATTATTCCATGGTTTCATACTAAAAAGGCAAGGAACTTACCTAATGTTACCGCAAAAGTGAATTTTAGAAAATTGATATTCAGACTATGTTTTCACATCTTGTCAAATACTATATGTAGGTCCTTGAATTGATCACCTCACTATAGGTATTTGACCACCAGTTCATTGACATAACATTCAGCTACTCCTCCCAGAAATATTTAGAAGATATTATTCATGGTACATTGATAAGTAGCACCAAAGTTCTTCAAGCCAACGAGAATAACATAGTAGTAAAATATCCCATGGTGTGCTCTGAAGGTAGTGGATTCCTCTTCATTAGGGTAAATCGTTATCTGATTGTTCCCTAAGTACATTTTAATAAAGTAATGTGAATAGAAGATGGTAGTTTCATCGGTCAAGAGTTTTTTGATAAAAAATGGGAAATAATACTTTGGGTAATGCCGATTATTGTATTTGAAATCAATGATGACCCTAATATTTCCATTCTTTTTCTTGATGAAGACAATATTGGTGAGATTTAATTGGTATTACACTTCAAATAAAATTTTGTATTTGATAAATTTGGTAAATATTTCCTCTAAACTGGTAGTATGAGAGGGTTGCCTCCCCGAGGATGCCTACATGAACCTCGATGGTCATCGGGTAAGACGAGATGGTGCATATACATATCTAGATTTATTATGGGAATTTCCATACAATTCAATGTGAACACATATCAGTGTTTAATAATAAATGTGATGTACATCTCTTCTTCTTCATGAGTAATGGAGACACTGTTTTGTATAGGTCGTGGGACTTCTTCCATTTCCATATCTACCTGAGTGATCTCATCAATGGTAGTAAACACACATTACTCAAATGTGGTAGGGGAGTTCCTTAGGTCATCCTATTATTTATCCACAAATGATTCTGTAAAATCATTTTCAAATGAAGATGGTAATTAGGGGGCATATATGTCATTGTTGAGTTGAGAGAGACCCTGAGAAAAGACATTATCATCTCATACTACTAGATTCATTACAGAGGGATTCTATAATTCATTGTCTTTTAAACATTCTCTAGGGTTCAAAGGGTATTGAACATCTGAGATTAGGTCTTTAGCCTCAACTAGATTTATGAAGATCACATAGTCATCGTTGATCATACTCCAAGTATTTTTATGGGTGTTCCCTAATACATTGTGGGTTGAAAAC
Source organism: Viscum album (assembly GCA_963277665.1). Classification (NCBI taxonomy): domain Eukaryota; kingdom Viridiplantae; phylum Streptophyta; class Magnoliopsida; order Santalales; family Viscaceae; genus Viscum; species Viscum album. The sequence continues at coordinate 2,006,343,620 of OY728148.1, read as the reverse complement.
TATATATCATTATCCACCACTGGTTTTTCTTCTTCCCTTTTATAGAAATATTCCTCAACATATGTGGCTTATCAAGTCTCCAATGGGGAACTATTAACATGTAGTATGTAGACCATCCCATTGAAAGGGTATTTCAAAATAATGATGTAATATTAATGGTACCTCTACATGGTTGTGGAGCTAGGGCCTTCTAGGTAGAAAATTATATACAATGTCTCACCAGATAATTGTATACTCATATTCAGATGTGAGATCCCCAAACTGAGTTTTCAACTTTATATTCTAGAGAGGTCTTTTCTCATGCTTATCTTACCCTTGAATGGCCATCTTTGTGGGAGAAAACTCACATTCACTATACCCCAAACATCGAATGGTTTAAATCATGATGAGGTTGATCCCAAAAACATTATCAATAAAATCCCTTTATATTTAAACCATATCATGTCTTCCCAAAATATATAGGGGCTTTATGTGTCCTTATATTACCTCTTCTTAATCTTTAGATGTGATGGAGATAGTGAAATGGTATTATGCTGGCATGGTATCCTCTCAATAGACCTTGATTACAACAACATCTATCTCGAAATCCTATGGTATTTGTAGGGATTTAATGACTACCTCAAAAAAGTACATTTTAAATATGAAGCACATCCAACAATGTGAACTTGGTTAGGATAAAAAATAGTTATTTTAAAATTTTAAAATTTTGTGCAACAGGTCATCGCTTCCCTAGGCGGGAATTCGTTTTATTATATGTCTTAGGAGATGAGGCATTCAAATTGGATGAGCCTTGTACTTGTGTAGATGTTAAGTGATCATCTGTTGGTAGTGTCATGGGTTGTGAAAACCTTTCATATTTCCTAGGATGGTCATATTATTTCACCACTATTAAGCGTTCATGCTATATCATTGGGAATAGATGACCACTATCGGGTTCTTAGACACCTCAATGTCTTTATGGTTAATGATAGAGTGCTTTAACATGGGTCATAGATTCATATATATCCTCTATGGGTATGTGAGCAAGATATTGTGTCTTACCACACCTATGTTGTCCCCTATATCCTTGGTTCATATGCATGAAACCTCTTGATCCATAGTTAGGTTCAAGGAACTCATACTCAAAGGAATAAACATCATCAGAGAATTGATATTCCAAGTGTATCACATTAATAGAACCAAATATGAGATCCTCATCTGATTCGGTTTTGGTTTGGTGGGTCAGTTTCCATGCTTCGGATATTACTGGTAATAAATATTCCAGAGTTGGAGCTTGCATTGGAGTTGAATATGTCTTTACCAATTATGTCTCTTCCTTTTTTTGACGGACACATCCAATTTTTGGAGATATATCTTATTTCACCTACCTATGTGGTGAAACAATTTTTGGTCTAAAAACTATGCTCTCAGGGTGGCATGAGCTCGGTTAACTTATTTTTCAAGTCATCCAATTTATGATATTTATCCACACATGGACAGAACTTTCTACCAATATTCTTCTTCCTTTGGATGGGAAATAGTATATAGTCCACATTTTTTGAAGATTTATCTAACATCACCTATCAGTAATATAAAATTATTTGGAGAAAATTTTTAAAGATTAAGTCATTCTATATTTTATAACCCATCCTTATATGGAAAGGGAAATGGTCAGGATGATCGGGGAAGTCAACCTCACTGGGATTCCTCGGCTATGTCTTCTTGAGTATATTTATATCCATGGAAACAAGGAATAGCTAATGACTGGTTCATTTTAGAAGGAGTGTCTTTTTTTCATCCAGTCCTCAAATCCTAAGAGATCCCAATCAATTTTTAATTTTGGAAGAGGGTGTTTTTTTGTTTCCATTTAATGGGAGGCACTAAATGATTTGAGACCTGCCTAGGTGATTTAATGGGAAATACTAATGGTTTGAGGGTAATAGATACATAATTTTCCTTACCATGAATTTTTACATATACTAATGGAATGATCATATATTTATCTTGGGTTCACTAAATAGAATATTCCAAACATTCTTCTATTTCAGTGAAATCACAGAACTCACCATGAAACAACATTATGATCAGATGAGTATATAGCTCATCTAGGATATTTTCATCATCGAGTTACATAAACTATTCTAGTAAGAGAGGGATGATAAGAATATAGGTTAAACCCTTCCATATTTCTATTAACATAGATACCCTATCATTTAAACATTTCATACAACTCTTCAGGTTGAAAATTGTCAATTTCCTCATCTTGGAGATGAACTTATAGAGGAATTGATGATGAAGTTCCTATCAGCTTGAAACATATCCTACTAGAAGCCAGATATACCAAATGAAGGGTGGACCAACCAAAGTCTATACAAAACACCTCATCTTGTTCACCACCTACTGATCTTGAGGGGCCATCATTAGACCACATGGGGATATGAAGTGAGTGATATTTTCTTTAGGGTCTCTCACATCATCAAAAGTGTAGAAGGTAGGATTTCCAAAATTGGGTGGGGGAAAGTTTCATCAACCCATTATAGATATGACTTCTTCATAAGTTGCAAAATTGTGCATCATGCTTCCATGTCTTCCATTCAAGTATCTAGAGACATAATGGCATTGAGTGGTTTAAGGGGTACTATTTTATGAACCACCTCCCGTCTACAAAGATCAAGTGGTAAAAGATGATGTGGAACTATTTTAATATCCTACTGATTATCCATTAATGTAAAATATAATAATAACCTAAAAGATGGAGAGGTTATCTCCTAAAAGGAGGGAATTCGTGATCATTTTTGGCTTCCTCATTTATGTATACCTTCTTCATGGATCCAAAGTCAGTCTGATGCTCAAATGGTACTCTTTTAGGAAGATCATATCTTTCTAGATGTATGGGAGAATTAATATTCAACTAAACATGAATATGATACCCATTGGGGATATTTCCCTTGAGTATCTCATTATTGAGTTGTTTTAGAGTTTTTATCACACCCTCAAATTTTGAAAATTGTTCCTCCATGAAAGGATATTTTTTTCTTATATGAAATGATTAGGATGCCTCTACACATTTACCTTTATCTTTGTATGTATTTTTCTATAGAGGTGTAATATCAATATTTAGGGGTTCAATTTTTTAGAGCCTCCTATGGTTTTAGATGCATGCAACCATAGCGGGTGAATCCATACCTTCCTCTAAATATATGTTTTCCATAATGCGTCCCCCTACATCAACATATTCTATTTTATTGAAGAAGATGAAATTTTTAGAGGTGTATAAGGAAATTGTATTTGTCCTATTACCTTCAAAACGACATGGTGATTTGCAACTACCTACATTAGGATAGTTACTTGAAACCTTGGTTAAATTTTCTCATTTTGGATTCTAACCTCGGTGGGGTTTTTTCCTTCACCGTACGATCCTCCAATCTTGGCCTATATGGGGTGAACATGAGGGAGTTTCTAGTGGTGATTTCCAAATAGGACTCGAATAACCTAGGTTTCTTTTGGATGGAGGACTAGACAGGATAAAAACCATAGATATTTACCTCATGACCAAGATAAGACTATTTCCATCTTTGGAGATGATGATAATGAAAATGCCCATAGCGTTATGGGATGGGGACTATCCAAGCCCACAATTGGCATTGATTGATCCTATTGATGATGATATGATGCTTCCAGCTGAGGATATTATGACTCATGGTATGGGTCTTGAGTTATAAATTCCCCTAGCCTAATGAGATGGGGTTGATCTAGAACATCCATTGATTTCCCCAGGACCCTTTAGGGGGATGAAGGACCTAGGGATGGTGATTGAGATATAAATTCCCCAATCCTAGTGGGATGGGGTTTGACGAAAACCATTTCCATAATATCCTAGACCCTATAACAAATTTAAAATACAAGGGGATAAGGTAGTGTTAGATATTCCACCAACCTAATGGGATGGGTTTTCTCATGGAAGACTACAATGGTAGTTGTTATTATGACCTGTTTAATGTGGAACTATTGTGAACATGTGGGAGATGGCTATAATGAAATCTTGTGATGGGAGTTTGTTTCACTGGGATATGGTATAGTTGATTGTTAATTTAACTTAATTATCTTAAATTCAATCCCCTTGATTAGAGGGGCCCATTTTCAAGATCAGCTGGTTATCCTCTTACTGCGTTCATGATGTCATGGAACCATTAATGTGGGGGAATTCCATTGCAGTTACCAACTAGATATAATGTTACATGGACCTTGATTTTTAGGGAGTCTAAATCATTATAGGAATTTTTTTTATTTGATGGGTTATGATATTCCAAGTGTGCGTTGAAGTGTAATGCTCCATAATTTCCCCATACCTGAATTTCGATACATGACATGGAATTTTCTATTAATTGACGAAGAGTTGTTATGTAATGGAATAAATCATGTTAGATATTTGGGATTTTATTCTTTGGGTTTTGGTCCCATTCCATAGAGTTATTAAAAAGGTCTAGACAACAATAGAGTATCTTAATGGTATGAAGGTTAGCCTTGTGTCCTCGATAAGTGGGGTTTATAGCATTTAGTCACTGATGAGTAGCCCATAAATGTTTTATAGATAAGTCATGCACTCATTCTCTATCTCATTTGGGATCTTATAGTCCGAAGTGGAAAGGATATAGAACATGGTGGGTAAGTTGTTTCTAGATAACCCTCTACATATTTCAATGTTCAAATCATGTTCATTAGACCTATTGGTATCCATCTAATCAGACCAAAGAACGTTCCTCTTGGGGTCACCTTCTAAATAGAGTAGATTGATGTTGGAAGTTGATGGGGAATTATATATGGTTAACCTGGATGTTTTTATCACCTCTCTATATGAAGGTTTCCATGATTTGAACACCTATCTATATAGATGTGTATAGGTAATGGGATGATTTCCTTATCTGTTGGATATATCACTATGGGTAGGTTGGCCACAATGGATATTAGGGGTATAGTCCCTATAATCCATCTTAACATTAAAATGAGGAGAAATATCACAGTAATTATTACCTTATTATTCAGTTTAAGAGTCTATTGTCCCTTGGGGTGTTTAAAATTTGTCTTGAATAACCAAAAGGATGCTAGAATTTACAAGATTGGGGATTTGAAACATTTTCTTCATTTTGGATAGAATATGTTGACCAACCATTTGAAATTTTATAGGGATATGAGATTATTATATAATATATTCCAAATTGTATTGATAATCATCTTGTGTCATTGGAGTATGATCCCACTATTGGAAAACTTCTAGAATATTCCAATAAGATTCTTCATTATTGATAAGAATATGAGCCTTTCCCGAGACATTTTTCATTCTCACTTGGTGAGCCTTGGTCTAAACTGGGGTATGGGCCTGATCCTGAGCTGTTGGAATATGATGCTTGTATTTTGGAACATGGATATGATCTTACCCTAAGGAATGTGTTTCTCTCACTTGGTGATCCCCGATTGGAATGGGAATATGATCCTAGTCTAAATAATCCTTCCCCGGTAGAATATGTCGACAGAACACTGAAATGGGAGAAGGGATATGTGCCTCCTCATGTATGGCCTCAGAAGGATACTGATGCAATCCTTCATCAGATAAATTATGGATATGTTCCAAGATTTTATGATTTACTATGATATTCTGGGTGGATTAACATATAAAAAAATGATCCTACCCTGATCTATGTGTACCTCTCACTTGGTGATCCCCATCTATAATGTGTAAATGAGCCTGTTCCTAAGCCTTTGTATTATGTCGTTGGTCTTCCTTGATAGCAATATGAGCCTTTTTGAGGTATGTTTCACTCTCACATGGTGAGCCTCGATCATAACAGGTATATGATCCCTATCTCATGCCTTTTGAATAAGCCTTTAGTCTTTTTCGATAGGAATGTGCCCCTATCAAGAGGTATGTGCTACTCTCACTTGTTGATCCCAAGCCAACACAAGGATTTGAACCTAATCCTAGGCCTTTGAAAAATTTCACTAGTCTTTTTTGATAGAAATGTGCCTCTCTCACATAGTGAGACATGATTTGAATGGGAATATGACCCCATCCAGATGCCTATTTCTTTACCATAATATAATGAAAATCCTCCTATATGGGAGAAAGAATGTGTAATTTCTCTAAAGAAACCACATATTCATACTAAATAGAGTGTTTTTCTATAATGGTTGTAAGGATAGGATTATGGGCCTATCCTTATATCTGTACCAGTGTTAGAATATGCCAGTGGAGCTCATTAGTTGTTGCAAATATGTAATGACACTTTAGAAAAGTGTGCACAAAAATATATGCCTACATATTTTCTATCCCCACTATGTACTAATAGATAACTTTGATTTAATCCGGTATATGAGCACACTTTTTTTCCTTTTTCTACTAGAAAATTCCAATGGACTTCATGAATAGTGGTAGGAATATCTACCACCCCATTCCTAATGTGAAAATATTCCCACATAATTCCTTATATAAATAAGGGATATGACCTTCTCACTAGATAAAACTAGAGTATTTTAGCATCCATCATTAGTGGGAGTGTGGATTTGAGCCCACACACAGTTATCAAGATACTTTTGTGCTTGATATGTCTTCATTTTTGACTGTGCAGGTGGATCAGAGGTGGTATTGTGTTGAATGGTACCCTCTATCTGATATTAAATGGTACTTGAAGGATTCAACTATTGAAAAATATGTATTAGATCCCCCCTTAGTGGCTCTAAAACATGAAGGCATCCCTTGTTGGATCCTTTATCCACCATCATCAGAGACTGAAGGTGGTGATTTTCATGCTCCATGGATAAGATTCTGAAGATGTTGGTTTATGGTGATGAGTGCCACTAGCTTTACTATATCTCCTTATAGATAGTGAGGACCCGTTAGTTTTAGATTTTTAAGACTCTCAAGATACTACTAAAGGGTTGGTATCATACCATATTGACAGTATTCTCATACCATGGAATTTTACAAATTATGTTGAAGGTGTCGGGAAGGTGACGACATTCTAAATCCCATGTTGGTTACAACCATAATACATTTTACAAAATAGTCAATGGATAAATACATTATCTAAGAATAGGGATTTATTTTCTAGAGTAGTATTTACAGTCATGTAGACAAAATGGAACCGGTTCACTGATCAGTGCATCATCATTGGCATGATATGTTCTCAATCAGACATGCATAGGTAACAAAATTTTACTTTTATTCCTTATCCATCCATTCTTCTAACATGGAATTTTCAAAGTGAGGATGAACATATTTCATGAGAACCCTAGCTATAGAGAATCATCTATAAGATCTCTATTTGGTAAACTGGTCATTTTTTTATTTAATAGATTCCCATCAGGATCACCATTTTTTCATTAAAAATGGGATAAGAATGGTTCGATTTTCATAAAACCATTTTCTTATATTTCTTTAGGGTCCATGTTATTTTTATCCCTTTTCCTCATATTTCATAGAAACTCCCAATTATTCCCACATCCATAACTGGGTACAAACATTCTCTCCAAAGGAAGGTGGTCAATTGGGGATTCAGACCCAACGCCACTTCAAAACTCAAATTGGATGAGTGGATGAGAGGTTAGGATCACCACACCCTTTTGGGTGGTATTATTGTACACTTTGAGACTCTCTTATATATTTAAGATCTTCCCAAAAATCTTTTTCTAATACTGATATGAGACCAGTTACCCTATCAAAATGTTCATAGGTTAAACCATTTTATATTTAAAAGGGGGGATCTTATTAGTGAATCCATCTATATCTATCATAGGTTCTTCATCCATTTCAAATTAGTGGGAAGCTTCTTATATGTTGAAGCTACATAACCAGGCACTCTGGAGTTTCTTGTTATCCATAGAGGTAGTTAATATTTTGAGGATGTGATTGATCCATTATAAGGAATCCTATGTATCTAGCTTTATAACAGCAGTCAAAACCCACATACTTCTCTTTACCCATGCAGTTTAACATCAAAACAAATAACATAGATGGGGGTACATAGGAACAATATATTGATATCAAGACTTAGTGATGCGTCCTATGTATCTTGTTATGATAGGAATTAAAGTTATCATAGTTTACTCAAACCATGTGGACTTTCCTTAAGGAAGATAACATTATATGGGGGTAGTTATATCTTGCCACTAATTGGGTCTTACACACTAAGGTTTCCAAAGCTGGTGGATATTCATGATGATAATTATATGATCATTGCAACTCGTTAATCCAACATGATCTATGATCAGTGAGTGAGACAAGGATTAACAAATAATTAGTCTCACTACATATGAGTGCATGAATTATATGTTGATATAACCCTATGGATATTAAATATGTAGCTTGATCCTGAAGAAGAAATACTATATATTATGGTTTTGTAATGAATTAGAGTCATTTTAGTTTAGTTGAATTCTTGATCCACTAGTGGATGATGAAGAATGATCATCCCATTGGGGATATTGGGTCTCTATGGTTGTAATGTCAGTGACATAGCAGGACTTACACTGTGTTGGATGCCCATTTGAGATCGTGTATTTTGAAAGGTGTATTACACATCTTTATTGTGATAGGAATCATGGATCTCATTATTTAGTGATCGGGGCTAATACATTGTGGTTGCCCTAATTATAGAGGCTAGAAAAGATTATCATGTCCTTGATTGGGGAATACACATTGAGTTTTCCATAATATTTGAGGACATGTCAAATTATTCCACAGATCAAGGATAACATACAAAGGTATCCCTGTCAAGTATATTTTAATGATATGGGTGATATGATCATTGAAACTCCATAGGCTCAGATGAGATATGCTCGGTGTAGGAAACATGGGATAGCATGTAATCAGTCTCATTGCTTATGCGTTAGAGACATAAATAATGATATGAACATTTGGTTATTTATTATGGAATATGAGCCGTAGGAATGCATCATACATATCCTAGTCATGGAAGGAATCATATTTTTCCTTGTTTAGTTGATTGGGGCTTACACATAGAGGATTCCCTTATATTGAGGATTGATAAGGTTATCATTCCTAAGGTAGATTACTTTCCTAACTTGGTTTTCTACCTGACCTTATCAATTATTTTCCAAACATTTCTTGGTAGTTTTATTGACATATCAGAGGGTGGTTGGACATGTATTGATATACTGAGGACATTACAAATGAAAATCACATGATGAAATTGACTTTTCCAAAGGAAAACACATAATCTAAATGGTATATATGAATACCATCACATGGTCATTGATTAATTTTCTGGAGGACATCACAAGACCTAGATGAATTTTCTTATATTCCATCACATGATATTGACTAAAATTTATGTAGGGTGTCACTTGGAATGGTACAAAATTCCCATAGACATCCAAAAGATCTTCATTGGCATGTCATGGTTCCGTTATAAGACATAGATGACGTGCTTGAATGGTGTCGAAAGATCTGACTGGTATGCCCAGAGGGATTCATGAAACCTAACAGAAACACAATTGTGTCGCCACTTAAGTTGGTATACATGTATAGAGGACATCTCAATATCATTTTGGTGATTCTATTGGGCTTCAAGAGACTCAACTAGAATCCTCAAATCGTCCCTTATGACTTTATTGATGTTTTGGAGGACATCACATAATTCAAATGGTACGTCAAGGGGGAGTCATGTGATCTGGGTGATAGGTTCTGATGTTTTTGTGTGATCTGGTTATGAGAAGAACATGTAGATCAGCGTACATTTTATTCTCCTAAGTATCCCTTATGTTAGTCTTTATGCCAATTTTTTATTCCTATGTGCCTTAGATTTGTTCAGAGTGAGATTGTTTATGTCTCATGTGATTCATCAGATGTGAAGGATGCTCTTTTCATAACCTTCCATAATTCCATTGAATTATCTATGACTGATCATGAAAAGTGTATATGGATGTCACATGATCATCTAGGTCATTCCTCATATTATTACCTGGTGGAATACCTGTGATCCCTTGACTGGCCACTCAGAGAAGTCCACTCTAATGCTTGGTTTCACCAGCACATAGATCCAAAGACAGTTTTTTCATGATGGGGTGTCAGATTTATTTGCCTTTCCAACCTGATTATATGATACTTTTCATGACACGTATTTCATAAATCTAGGATAGAGTCATTGGAGGGATTTTGTGTTATACATTTTCATGAAATCCTTCTATAGGCATCACATGATTATTCAGCAACCATAAGACCATCCCATCAATTCCCTATTTATTAAATTTTGTCTAATAAAAGGGGTCTATCCTAATTATGTGTAAATTCCAATGGTATTTTACAATGTCAGGAAAAATTATCTATGGACTTTCATGATATCATGATGCATATTTGAAGGCTTTCATGTGATTTGAAATGATTTGTCCAAGACATTGTGTGAGACAAAGGTGTCTTGCCTGGGGGGTCTTCATGAGATCGAGTTGGCTTATCTAGGGAGGGCCTCATGTGATCAAGGATGATTCCTCGGGTCATGTGACCCCATTCACATAAGATAAATGTGTTTTCCCCTCATGAGAATCTCATGGAATTTCACTTTTTTACTTATCATTTATTTTACAAGGGTTGTGGATCTCATAATTTTGCATGATTGTTGTAGAATACAATCTCTCTCTCCATCAATGATGCATCATGTTAATAACAAAGGTTTCTGTGGGGATGCATGATAATTAACATGTACAGACCTTCTTTTTGTCATTGGAGTTGAATGGGGAATCATAAGACTATATGTACATGTTCGAAGACCTTTTCATGATGAGGGTAACATACCTTCAGGATCCTTCATGATAAGGAATAAGTTTCACTGAGGATTCCATTAGGTCTTGAAATCTTCATGGGCATGACACATGATGTTTTACGGCCACAAGAGGCACCCATATTTCATATATTTGTCCCCTTATTTTAAAAGTATTTTTTTGGATGGTTTTTTAGACATCTTCCAATTTACATGTTGCGTGACTTGGGTGGGTTCATCTTGAAATTGTTGAATGATCAAAGAGTTTATCAAATGCCAATGCAATAACCAGAATACATTGTAAAAGGAGTTACATGATATCTTCTAGTATGTTATGTTATATGAGTTACCATTCACATTACCTTCTATAGGTCTTGAGATCAAATGTCCCCGTTGCAGGTTACCTAATCCACATATCTTATGAACCTTTTCATCCTTTTCTTTGGGGGGAAAATAATACCCATATTTAGGTACCTCTACCTTTGTGAATTTTGTCAATTCTCATTTAGTGAGAATAAATAGAGGATTATATATACAATTCAAGGAATTTTGAAATGTGGAACCATAATTCTACAATCCAAAGAGAATTAATTGATATCAATATAATCCATGGGTTTCCTGAAGGTGGTGGTCTCCTGTTTTTTAGGGGATATGTGGTTCTAGTTATATATGGAAAACCTATCCATAATTAAGATTTCCTATAATATTTACATTTCAACAATTATATTATCATTAATCAATATTAAGAGGCAACCCATTGGGAAATACCAGTCAATATCTTTAGAATTGATGTAGACTAGGATTTCTAGTTATTTTTATTAATGGGGACAATATTGGTGAGAAATGTTTTGTATTAAACATCCAAAATGAAGTTAACATTTATGAGATTATAAACATCAAAATCTACTTTGGTAGTATGGGTTTTATGTGTTCTTCTCATTCCTTGTTTAAAACCATATTCATCATTTGGAATTACTAAATGATGGGAAACTGAATTTTAATCTAACATAGTAATTTTATTACAATTCAAGGTGAATAAATTTAAATGTAACTTTTATGATTGTGGTATATAAAAATCCCCACACCTTTCTGAGTTGATATTTTTTAGGGGAATTTTAATTATGAGTATGGTGAACGGTTATTTTTTAGAACGTAGATTTAGATTGGTATTTTTGGATTTGGAGAATTATATAGTGATGTTTTTTCTATGTATTATGTATTAGGAGGTACCTTGGGTTCTTGGGTGAGTATTGGATTCTTCAAGAATATGGTTATTCTTTTGTAAGGGTTATTACTCTGGTGCATTATTTAGGATGCATAGTTTAAGATAAATCATGTGATGACCCTTACACAGTCCCTGTGTTATCTCATTTTAGAGTACATGATTATGAAAAATTATTAGAATGTATATAACTATTAAAAATATATATTTTAGCTGAAACCATGTGAGGTGGTTATACATAAGGGAATGATCTACTGTCACCACATTATTTCAAACAAAAAATATGTGTAGAAAAATTTTCTTTTCTAAGGACATATACATAGTTAGAAAAAAAATGTGGTAAACTATTTTTCAACAAATTAAATTAATTTAAATTATATAATAGTCATTTTTCTCATAAACGTTTTAAAAGTTCATACCACTTCTATTTATATCTCTCATGAAAAAACATGGGGCCTCTCCCCCTATTCATCCATTTACACCACTATAATGTGTTGTTTTCCAAAGGAAAATTTATAAAATTATTGGTTGGGATATCTATGTGTTTTCCTATGTTGTTTATTTCTCTTTATTTATCTCTAATTATAGTGGTATGGTTATGGATTTTGGAGATGATTTCACCACATCATGGTGAATTGTTTTTGTATTGATGGGGATTTCGTATGACATAGCTATAGGACGTCATAAGATGATGTATGCATGAATTTTTGGGTTATTTTGATTATGGTATGTTTCTATAAGAATTTATTTAAAGTTTACATTAGAAATGGATCGAATGGGAAATTTATTTGATGCATATTGATATAGAATTTCATAGTATTGTTTTTGGAGGAAGTATCAAACCTTTTGTGGGTTTTTGGTCAAATTTTAATTACGATAAGGTTGCTTAGTGAGTTATTTGGTGATTATTTCAAATCAATTTTGATTTTAAAACGAATTACAATTTTTTAATTAATTATAATTTGATTAAAAGTTTTTATTTTAGATAACTTGGCTTTTGTTATGGCCTTGTATTGTATAGTGGTGTCTGAAAGAACATGGGTGATCCTAGGTGGTGATAATCGGGTGGTGAATTAAAGGGAATAACTCCAAAAGGAGGTATGTGGTCCCTTATACATTCTATTTTGGTTTATGTACAATGTTTATGTATATGGATTATGATATATGTGGTCTATCCATGATGGTATACCATCCCCCATTATTAAATAATTTTTTATTTAAATGAAATTCTTGGAATGAATAAAGTTCCTAGGTCCATGGTGGACCATAGTACACTTTCATGATGCCTTGGCAGCTGATGGTTGAGTCCATGATTGTTGTGAATTTACTTGGACCCTGAGGTAAGATACTTATATTTACATAGTTCCCTAAGTGGCCCATATTATAAGTGACCTTTGATTAGAGGGAGGTATAAAATTAGGATGATTAGCCCATGTAGGACATATGATAATGATGAGATGACTTAACACCTTTGAGTTTGTCAGATGGTAATGGATCAAGTTATCTTCCCCACTTACAAGTTATCACTTTTGTAGGTATACCTTGTGGATATTTATGGATATTCTAGGTTCAAGAACCATCCTAGGGTGACGTGGGAAGGGAATGGGATTGTGTCTATCTCCAATATTTAGAATTTCTTAAGAACCCAAAGATCGTGATGATTTAGAAGGACATTATTTTCTCTGAGAGATAGTATTAGACTTTTGTGACATAAAAGAGATAGATGAACCTAATGTTTTCTTTTACATGGTGTGAACTTATGGAACCTAGTGGGTGCCCATGTTATATAAAAACCATTGTGAGAGTGAATACAAGTAATGGGTAGTCATGATTACAAGTTTCACCATATAACCCAGACCAATGATGTGATCTTGGGTATTTTTTGGTAACTATGACATGAGATGTTTTGGGTGGAACACCCTACCCATCGAGATGTATTGAGATATATGGGATGCCTTGTACATTCTCCATGTATCTAGCCTTTATGAATGCTATTGTTGGATAACTAAAATGTGCTATTGGGACCTGATTATTGATATTGATGAATTGACTGTCTAGGGTTACCCCTAAGAATCCTAATTTATGCCTGATATGACTTTTAATAACTTATAAATACTCCATATATTAAAATTTGATACTATTTGGATTTTGTTGAATTTGATTCTCGAAATTAGGGTAGGGGTGAAACCCTTCCTGTGGCTTCTGGGATTGGTTTTCAATTCCTAGTACATGATCTGAGGAACCTTATAAGAGTATGATGAAATAATATTTCCTAAAAATGTATCCTAGTAATCTACTATGATATTTATATTGGTTAGAAAAGTTACATTATGTGCTCTGATACACTTTTTCACTCACCAAAGAAGGTTTTGGTTAATTCTAGGTGTCATTTTTGAACCCAAATATTAAAAGTGGTTATTTATTTGTTCTTCCAATACTTTTATTTCATTTATTATTCTAGTTATATTTCATATGTACACTATATTAATTTTTTATACCCAACTGTGTTGGTGGGACCCTATTGAGTTGTACTCACACCCTTATTTGGAGGAAATGGCACCTAAATACTAAAACATACTTCACTGATTATTGGTTTACCTTGGGAAGACTATTGATGCATCATAGTTGAGTTGGATAGCTCAGATGATATCAGAGATGGGACTAGGTGATATTTGTGGATGGAAGTAGAGAATTAATTCCTTTTTCTTTTATTTATATTATATATGTTATCATCTAGGTGGTTGATTAGTGGTTGTATCATAGACGAACCATGATTTTATATAACTCTATGTTTCTGAATTTTCATTTGATATAGCTAGTTGATATTCCTTTAATTACATTTACTCTAAAGATTTATATTTTTGATGATGCTTGGATAATCATTTTTCTTATTTCACACTTTTATATTGGGGTATAGTCTCACTATTCTATTACCATTGGTCCCCACTACTAGTCTATATCCTCTAGAATGTGTGTAGGTATTCCTGAGGTCAAGTGCAAACAACTGATCTGGGTAATGTCGAGTGGTATATGGTGTCAAAAAATTACAAATTAGTGGTAGAGATTTTATGTTTCTATTATTATAGAGATAAATGTAGTTTATTTTGTCTCACTATTTGGGGAGATAGAAGATAGGTGATATAGGAATGTGTTTGAGATTTTGATGAATAGTAGTTTTGTGTATTGAGAACATTTTTTCTAGTAAAAGGACTATGTTACTAGGGGTATGTGATTGATTATTTTTTATTTTGAAGTTACAATTGTATCATTTCCCCTACTGTGTTTCACTTGAGTTCTCAGATTTATGATTTATAATTTTTAGGATTTGGATATTGGACTAATGGATAGATTTTGATGTATATGCATCTCAGTTATCATGTATTAATCACATGAAATACTTGTGATGATTGTGATTGAAATCACTAATGGCAGATTAATTAGTTTTTTAAAGATTAAATTATATATATATATATCATTTCACCATATATAATGTTGATTTAATTATACTCACCAGAACTGGGATATATTTTCTCATGATGATAGGTTGTGTTGATCTATGATAGAATGTTTATCAATAAATAAAATGAAGTAACTTTGAGTAAGCGATGTGTAGTGACACTAGTAAGTAAATATAGGAATTGGATGCCTTAGTGATGAACATAGTGTGGGTGGTAGTGGTACTGGTAATGGTTATAAGAATATGGAAACATGCAATATTATTTAATGTTCCAAAAAAACCTATATGGTATTTTCCCATATATATTATTTGGAAAATTGTACTTAACCAAACCATATAACAATGGTGTACTCCACAAGGATCGTGGTGGGGAGATTCCATTATGAATATATGGCTTTACCATGATGATAATGTGATCAATGAGTGGATGAGTCCCATATAGTGAGGCCTAGTGAGGGTTATCCTAAGATTGTGATCCTTGAGGGTATGACTCCAAAATAAGGAGGCATTAAGATGATCATTCTAAAGTTGTAGATTCTCAAGGATATAGTCTTGTAAATTGATACCCATTGAGAATAAATTTTTATTATTAAGTAAATTATTTGAAATATTTTTTATAGTAAATATCTATGTGACAACATAAAGTTAGTATTTTTTAACATTATTTTCTGAGGGATATTCGGGACATGAACAAGGAGGTGATTCCTATGAGATGTGATTTATTTGAAATGTGGCCTTTGGGATTGGTTAGTGAGCATATATCTTGAGATTCAAATTTATAATATGGGAGATGGGTATTATATATGAGATTAGATATGATAAATATGAGGGCATCCCTAGAGGAGGTTTAACCATATATTATGAGTGACCTATAGATGGTAAAAATAAAAATATTCTTTAGGTTATGATATTTGTACACATGAGGTGCAGCAAAGAATATAGTGTAGGCAAGGTTATATAGGAGTTAGCTTGTGAAATGCATTATGTTTCAATGATAAAAAAGAACATGGGGTGTTTTGGGAATCAAATTAGGATTTTGAGGTTAGGATTAGTAGATTAACTATCCCTATTTACTTTGGATGCTCTGTTATGAGTGTGATGAGACTGTGGGTTGATGCTAGTGGTTTTTGAATGACGTCAGTTGGAATGAGATCATTTAATATATATATGTCATTGGTTAAATACCATGTTTTAAATATGAGTTCCAACAATGATTCTAACTTGATGATATCAGCATTCAATATGAGTATACTCAATGTTTTATGTGTGTGAGATTAGTTATAATGAGACGCACGAATCATTGGATGATAGTTAGGTTACGTGACCAAGTGTTATGGGATCATGCATATGATGTTTTTTAGAATGAGAAATGTTACATATAATGTAGATAATGAAACCATGAATTTCATGGTGTCAAGAGTTTATGGTGATGAGCATGGATTAAGAGGAGAGACACACACATGATGATGGAACTTATTGAGGTTTCTCTTTAGGAAACATATTAGAAAATCTATATATTTGGGATTCAACCATTATATGTTAGTGGGTGTTACCTCTATTTGACATGGAAATTAAGTGAATCATGAGGAGGAATTATCATGAACCAAGGATGGGTAGTGATCAAAATGTTTTTTGGAAATCTGGTATGAGAGGAATTTATATTTTTTTCCACAGATATACAACCCTTTTTTTGTAAGTCCATTGATGCTTGAGACCTTTTATTGGATAGTAAAAGTGTATTTTGATACTAGTTAGTAGCTAAATTTTATTTTATCTTTCCACATATTTTAATAGTATATATGTGATTCAAACATAAAAATAGAAGGAGTATGTGCATTGGAATTAAGATTGGGGTAAATGTGATGTGATCCTAGTGTAATTTAGATCAAATGTGTATAGGTTCATGGGATGGATAATAATATATGGTTTTAAGGGTATGTGGACCAACTATGGAATTACACCATGATTTGGGTTGATATTTTTGAGTTGTAAATTTTATGATCTCAAGATGAATGAGAGTAGATACATCATGACTTTGCCTTGAGATAACACATCAGTGAATGCGGCATGGCTTTTTAATGAATGGTTAGTCAAGGGAGGTGATAATGATGTTTTTGAATTTGATAGGATGTATAGGTTTGTAAAACACATCATATATATCACTTTTTTAATAAATAATTTATTTCAAGTAATTAGATGGGGATTTTGAAGGGAGAGGTGGTGAATTTGGGGCATTGTACATAAAAATTAGAGACTCATCTAATTCATTTTTGAATCATATATGATAAATGGTACTATATTTTTACCAGTGTATTATATATATTATAGGGGTGGGAGAAGGTAATGAAACTATGTGAGTCATTGTACCATCGGAATTTCATTTCAGTATGTGATTCAAATGGTTGGGAGCAAAATGTATCTAAATTATCCCTAGTAAGCTAAGTCATTTGGGGGGGGGGACCATAAGCCTATAAATGAATTTATTGATAAATTCCACCAAGGAGTCTCAAGTAAGATGAGTGAGGCTTGGTTTCACCTCATCATTTCAATGATAGTGATGGGTGATGGATCCATTTATGATGAATATTTCATCTCATGTTTGGAGTTTTCTAATAGAATCTCATTCAGTATTTAAAAGAAAAATAAAATGAATTGAGCATGAATTAGGGAATAATACAGTTAATATTTAATGGTTGAATGACCATGAAATATTCTTGGTGACATGAAGTGATATGGTAGAAATTTTTTAAAACTCGGTGCCTTTTTTATTTGTGAAATTTTCTAGAGAATTTAAATTTTTATTTTAGGAAGAGGAGGTTTTATAGAACATTGAATTCGATCGAGATTCAATGATTTGGAGAGAATTAATGTGATCATTTTATATGTGGATATAATAATAGGAGGTTCCTTGGTAGCTCTGGAATGTATTGGATGCTCTAGGTGGAAGTTAATGTTGTTATACGGAATTTTAACCTTGCACATGGTTTGGGTGCTTAGTTTTGGGAAACCATGTGATGACTATTATGTAGGTCCTTTTTGTATTTTTTTTATTTGAATTTAACATGTATTCTTATTTCATGGTAATGGGATAACTTTTCAAATTTTAGTGGAAAAAATGTGAAGCGGTTAGACTTAGGGTTATGGTGCACCATTCTAAGGACCCATTTTTTTAATGAAGTTAGGGATTGTAATTTTTTCTATATGAATACTTTAAAAGTACCTAATAAATATGTATAATAATTTCATAAAGGTCAAAGGTGCATTCAGGGATTTTTCGGAGCCCATATCTCTGAAATGGAAAAAATAGACTCAGCCACATGGTTTGTCTATAGTCATGTGACCCAAGGCACATGGTCGTTCGACTGGTCGTAGGAATGGTATACAACCATCCTGCATGTCTTTCACATGGTTATTCAATTATTCCACCTAATTGTGTGGTGTTCCACTAGTATTAGTGAACTTCACATGAATTTTGTACAGTTTTTCCAAACCATATAAAAAGAAAGTTCCTTTATATTTTGAGGTAAAATTTCCATTTTCTCCTATTTTCTGTTTTAAGATTATTTCATTTTTTATTTATTCCTCTAGTGGACCATCACCCCTATTCTTTTTCCACTGATCCAACTTCTCCATCCATCTATTTTTTGAGATAACTTCTTCATCTGGTGTCCTTTCTTTGATATTTGAGAAGTAGTGGATATGTCATGGTAATCACCCCTAGTCTCTCAAATCATATCAAAGTTAATATTAAAATCCATTAAAATATTTACATTTAGGATCATTTCCCCTATTTCTAGGTCATTAGACCATTTCTCATATCTCTTCTATCCTACTTTGATTCTAAGGCTCATATTTTGTGAATAGTCGTCTACGGACTTAAGGTAGGCGGTCATGTTGTTCTACCTTTGAGTTTTGTCATCTAATAGTCACACCATTGTGTCGCATGTTTTATTTGGTCAAGAATAAAATTTATATTTATTAATTTCTATATAATTGACCAAAACACTTTAATAAATGACTGTTGATCTTTGTTTGGTGGTTTTTAGGTTTTACATACCATATAAGGTCAACCCGTGGGAGATCCAAGTAGAATTAGCCATTTTTTCCAATTAGTTCAAAGGTGTGGAACTCCTTTTATTGTTTGAATTAGTTTTAAAATGAAATTTACCTTGAATCTTGGATATTAAATTAATCCCAAATCATCTTTTAGTTCTTAGGTCCTCTTGTAGTTGGAATTTCCTAAGTAGGCATATTCTAGGTTTCCCATGAAACCTTCCCATTAACACTTAATCCATTGAAGTTGAATTACAATGTCATAATGAATTAAATGGAATTGAAATTATGGTATAGAATCTTCAAGATGTTATTACCTTATTTAAAATAAATTAAATATTTCTTTAATTGGATTGACTTGAAAGGATGCTAAGTCCATTCCATTTGTGATGCTTTTCCAAATTCTTATTTTAAATTTTAATGCTTTGAATGGAATTTGACTTGAATAATGGGATATATGAGTGGTAATACCTCATGTATTAAATTATGAACCTAATAATTCCAAATTTATATATATATATATATATAGAAGGTCTAGATGAAAATTTATCATGGAAGGTTATGCCCCATGCCTTTTATAAACATGATTATTCCTCTTCTATATATATGGGCTAGATGGAAGAAATAGATCAGAGGTAATGCCCCATGATAGTTAAAATTATAATACTCCTTTATAAAGAATGTTATATGATGGTAAGGGACTATTGAGAATGGTAGTATCATGCTTCCTTACATCAGGCATTGACCAATGATGTCTCACACCAGGGAAACTATATGGGCGTTAGTATTTATGCATCATGTTCAATGATTAGATTTTTTACGGGACGACTCACTTGTCATCCCTAGTCTTGTTGCATGGAGACTCTATATCTATTAGGATGTATGGAATTTACCCATTTTCATGAGGTTATAGGTTCTTTAGACTGGTAATGCATGTCTGAGTTACACCCTAGTCTAGCTATCAATAAGTATTTTCGGTATATGAACACTTATGTCCACATGTACGTAGTTCATATAAATGGATGAAGTGTATATAATTATACTATATATAAATATATTACTACTCTATACATATGGTTACTATTTAGACATTACTTTTGTTAATGATCAAAAGTAGGTACATCCATTAGGTGTCCCTTAGGAACATAAGTAGGTTGATTATTTATTTAATGTTTTTTCCTTTTCTATTATACCTGGAAGCAATTTTGTTATGAGCACTACTTATATAACATGTAGACATCATTAGTGGTGGTCTAATGAGATTTTATCTGACACCCTACTCATGTTGCCTTTGGTACCTGATATGATTATCTATCTACAAGTACTAATAAGGGAAAGCGCCCTACTACTAGTATTTGACATGATTACCTTTAGTTGAAGCTTAGGAGCAGAGGACCAGGAATATGCTCAATATTCTTGGAGTTGCTATGTCTTTTTCTACTTTTGACCTATTATGTAGCATGTTTGTATCTACATGTTTCCTTTCTATATTACATCTTTCCATGCATCCATGTTTCAGACACTTCCATAGAGGCTTTTGAGTATACTATTAGTTATTTAGTTTCTTGTTTCTTCTACTGCTTACTTGTCCACGTATTTACTTATGCTTCCACAATTTATTGATTCTATCTATTTATATTATGCTTCTACTATTGATTGTATATGATTGTATCCATTATTCCAATCTGCTATGAGGGTATATTTTCCACATTTTACCACCTCTATACCCTCACTTATAGTTATCACCATTTGACATACGGGGAGGTGATCTCGAGGCCATGTGACCTAATGGATCGGGGAATAGGTTACGTGGACCTTATGTTGGGACATTGAAAAATATCACTATATAGTTACATAAAAACTATAAAACATATATATATATTATTACCGATGAAATCCACATAGCTAGTGCAGGATTTGGTAAACTATACAACAAAATAGTGAAAATCATTTATAGTGAAAATTTACAAAATCTCCTACTTGAGTATTAAGAGGGAAGCCCCATCTTCCATCCCCAGTCTCTCATATGAGTATATGGGGCCTTTCCAAAACTTTTTACATTTATCACTCTTTATTTTAAGGTGTTTTGAGGGTATTTTCCTAAGAATATCGGTATGCCTATCCTTCTATTGGCCACTATTTTTTAATTATCATTATTTCTCTCTATATTGGGTAGTCTGGTTAGGGATTTAAGAGATGATTCCATAAAAGATTAGCAGAATTTTCTTCTAATGATTGGGACTTTTTATGGTGTACTATGATGATTTCTTATAATGATATCCAAATATTTTCTTGGTTTAGCTAAATCACTATAAGAATTTATTTATTAATTTTGGTGAAATTTTGTAAAATAAATGGTTTATTTATTTTTAGATGATAAGGCCTTTTCTTGAGATGGTGTTTGTAGGATGCCAATGACTGTATGTGGGTTAGTTTTTACAGTTTTAGTGAAATGAGGTGGATTGTTGAGTTATTTTTCTATTATGCATAATCACCTAAAAATGTTAAATTAGTTATAATTGTATAATTAATTAATATTTGATTATAATTAATTTTTTAGGATATCTTTTCTTATGTTAGGGAATTCTGTCGATAGGTGTTTTCAAAACAGAATTTAAAATTCCTAGGTAGTAATGGTTGGGTGGTCAATTAAACAAAATAAATCCAAAATGTGGTAAGCATTCCTTCATAAATACTTCAATAGTTTATATATTCTTTTCATGTATATATCATGTGATAGGTGTGGTCTCTCCAAAATGGGTGACCTATCTCCCTTTGATTAAATAAATTGTTTTATTTAAAGGAAATTTATGTACTAAATAATGATTCAAGGTCCATAAAGGACCCTTATGAACTAAATTAATTCCTCCTCCATCAATGGTCGTGTCATTAAATATTGTGATGTTTACTTTCATATATGAACCATGAGGGACTTGATTTATAAATACAAAGTGACTAAAGTGGCCCTTAGTACAAGTGACTTGGTGACCTCATAGTTAAGGGAGGTAATGAATTGAGATGAATGGTTCGTATATCCCATGTGAGAACCATGATATTCCTTAATGAATCTGAGCTAGTTAGTTGAACATTGGGTTAGTTATACTCCCACATTTAGATTTCATTCCTAGGTTGGGTAGAACCTTTGGATATTTATGAAAAAATGGGGAATGAAGACCGACCTTGGGTGAAATAAGAAAGGAACGAGCTTGAGGATATCTCCCTTATGTGGACATTCATAGGAGGCCACTAAGGCCTCTATGAGATCATGATTTCATCAATGGATGTTATTCATTATGGGTGATAGGCTTGGAGTCAGGTGATGTAAATGGGATAGGGGAACCTAGTAAGGGTGTTTTTCTTGTGGTGTGACATTTAAGACCGTGGTGGGTTCCATAGTGATATGATGACCCCTAAAAGGGTGAATATAGGTAATGGGTAGTGATGATTGTGGGTGATATTTTAGAACATATATCGATAACATTAGCTGAAAGAGGCTATGTTTTATATGATATGGTATGGTTTGGGTGGGAAAGCTACCCCTAAAGATGTTTTGAAATACATGGGATGTATGGATGTTCTCCTTGAATCTATAATTTATTACTGCTACTATTGGATTCCTAAGACTAGATCACAGGATCCAACTATTGACCATGATGACTTAATTTCCATGGTAAACCCCCTAGGAATCAGTAGGCATGCTTAATATGGTTTAGAATTACTAAGAAATGTTAATTATATTTGGATGTGATATTATTTGTAATTCCTTAGATTTGATCCTTGGAATTATGGATAGAGGAAGTGACCCTACCATGTGGCCTCTAAGATTAGTTTTGATTTCATGGGACATATTCATTGAAATTATCTATGGTGAATTATATTACCTGATTACCTTTGTATTTCTACTAAGAATGTTGCACTAACCTGATTTTGGATTGAACAATTATATGACATGTTCAGAGTCTCTATGAAACTAGAATATGTATTTTTGGGTTGATCTTGAGTGTCATGTTAGAACCTAAGTACCAAAAATGGTTATTTATTAATTCTTCTTCACCATCTGTTTATTTTATGATTTGGAGAATATCAAATGTGTATACTATATTACTAGTTGTGTATGAGACCCTGTTGGTGGATCCCTTATTGTTTTTTCTTAGAATATTTTTTGGTGTACATGGCACTAAGGTACCTGAATAGACTTAACTAATGTAATGTTGAGTTTGATAGAGGCCTGATGTAGTATCATCGAGTGGGATAGCTCAGATAGGATATAAGATTGGGATGAGGTGAGGCAAGGGTATAATAGTAGGGAATACATATATTTTATTATTTTATTTATCTTCTTTATTTGATCAACTCAATGGGTGATTATTTACTATATACTATCATGATAGAGAATCTATACGACTATATGATTCTGCATGTTCATTAGATTTAAATTGCTGAAGCTTATTTACTTCCACACACTCTAATGATTAATGTTTTGGACAATGTTGGATTTATTTTTTCTACTATTGTGAACTCTGATAAGGGTGTATACTCTCCCCATGGTACTACCCTAGGCCCCTGTTGCTAGTTGGTTTCCTCTTGTGTATGGGGAAGTTATCCTTAGGTCATTTGGAGACCCCCAGTATGGTAATTTTTGAGTTTTTTAGGGTGGTGGGATATTCTAACATATGTCATTTGTTCTTTAGTATATATGGAAGTAATTATCTATTTAAACTATAGATCTTCCTTCATACTAAGATTCACCTATCAGAGTTCATAGAAAATTATAGAGACACCATCCTTAAATACTAGAGGTCAATCTCTGAGATCTTCTTTTTCTTATTCTGTATCTACATCACTATTGTCGGAAGTTGAAGATAAATGGGAAGTATTAGATTCAATATAATATATAACAATATCATTATATCATGATTATGATGTTGGGGAATCAATACTTTTTTCTATTGGAATGATATTCTTCTTCTGAATTACATATTTTTTCTAATGCAACCCATATAACAAGGATTGGAGAAATTGTGCCTCAACATCAAACTATTCCTATTCTTCCTTGATTCATATCAAGTTGATTAATGATCCTTGATTTAACTTTTTAAGACTCAAGGTCATCCATACCCATAGAACCACTAAAAATAATTTATCTTTTTCCAACAAGGGAATATTTATTGGAAAATATATATTATCAATTGGTAATGGGTTTTACCAATAGATATTTCCATGTCACTAAAATGTTGGTAACATCATTGTTGCTAAATATAATCATGATAGATACAATAGTTCTATTTCATCCATAATAATAGAAAAACATATAATATATATGATGGTCAAAATATTTATCAAATAATTCATACGATAGATTTATCAATTTATAATATTATTACATACATTTGTCTTTAAATTAGTAATATTATTATTAATATTATAATCCATACCAATAATTTATATCTATTTATAAATTATTTTTATTGAAAATAATAATTTTTTGTATTCTAATAATTATTGATAATATTTCATGTTATATTTATTAATCTAAATATATTTAATATATTTATTTTCAGTATAATTTAATAATTATAAAACTAACATATATGAAACTTCAATAATATTAAGATTTATTTGAAAAAAAATGTTTAAAAATACATGTTCATATATAATTTAAAAACAAGTTCATATACTATATTTTTCTATCATACATCAGTTATAATTATCATTGTTAATAATAGTGGTGGGGACCACACTTGTAATAATTACTCCTTTTCTTATAGGTCCTATTTCATGAACATGTAAATTTAGATAGAAGAAGACATATGTGAGATGGTTTTTATTACTACAGTTCAGAAAATAGGCCCCTTGTCTTTATATTGTTTTTACAGGATCTCATTCATGTACATGTAAATGTGAAAGAAAGTTAACATTTATGAGATGAAATTCATTTTCATGATTCATCAACAATGTCCCCTTTACATATTTTATAGGTCCACATTATTGTATTTGTATCTACACATGTACTTTTGTTGAAAAGAAGACTTATGTGAGAAATGTATCACCATTTTGTTCACCACTCATATAATTAATCAGGTCCTCTTTCATTCAAATGTGGATAGATATAGTTAATTTCATTAGAATCAATAAGAATATGTGTATAAAATTAAATTTTAGAATAGTGGATATCTATAAAATAAAATAACACATCAAAAAAATAGAATCTCATTTCATTTATTACTTACTTCATAAAATTTTCAACACAATAAAAAGATGAAATTAACTATTTTTAATGGAAAGGGTCATTTCTAACTATTTTTCCCGAATCTGTATACCACACTAAATAATTTCTTCAGTACAACTACCAAAAAAATAATTCACCAAATAATTAATATAGAAATTTCAAATAGGTTCTATAAAATATCATCTAGTTCAGTTATAAATAAGTACAATCATAAAAAAGTCATCGAAAGAGTGTTGATTAGTCGAATACAATTTATTAGTTTGGGTAAATTTCAAAAATTTATGTTTACACCTTCGTGTAAAGTTATTTGTGTGAGGAAGAAAAAACTACCACTATTTTTTTCCAGTGAGATGCAGATGAGAGATTCCATTTATTTGGATGTAACCAAAATAGTCTCCCATCAATGTGATGTATATTCATTTTCATGTGTGGTGGTGGTCCACTATAATGAATATGTGATTCATCTGACTCTAATAATGATGTTAGGAGTGTCTTGGATAACCCCAGTCCCCTTCATCCATAACATTCATGTAACACACTGAGTTTTTTAAATACATTTCCTTTAAATAAATTATATATTCTCAATAGCTACGAAGCACACAACTCAAATATTACATGAATAATGTATATAAATTATTAAATTATGAACATTGTATTCTATTCAAAATAAATATAATTAATAAAAATAATTTATAATTCATTCATTAATTACTATTGTTCTTAAAGAACTATTGTGAATTATTTTGATTATGGGACTAGTTTTTATCATATATTTCATATTTAAAAATTTATTCATTGTATTGATCTTATGAAAAATTAATTTTTTACAATTTTATAAAATTAATCCATTTTTTATCAATTGTTTTGGAATGAAAATAAAAGCATTTCAATGTAAAAGAGATGTTTTTTTCAAAAACATATTTTACACACTCAATGTTTTTTATCATAATAAATAAAATTATTCATTATTTATGAACTATTTTGGTAAAATTGTTATAAATTATGACCAATAAAAATTTTTTATAGTTCATTTAATGGATGTTACTAGGAAAGGAATGAGAATACATTCTATTATATGTTTAAAAATTTATTTGTCTAAACAATATTTCATTGGATTTTGCGCACTTGTTTCAAAAATAAATTCTAACAATTTTAGAAGTTGAAATTGATTAAATATTTCCATATTTAAAACCAGAATATCCATAAAACATTAATGATCCTACATTTATTTATTTCATAAAGAATAGTAATTATGGTAGAAATGTGTAACCTCTGTTAAGGCTAAAATGGTTTAACAAGGGGGTTAAACAAAAATATATGGTTTAAAATATCCCATAAACTGGTATAAATATGATTTTATAATGATATTTGGACATTATATTATCTTATCTTGTAATTTGGTTTTCCTTAATTCCACTTTAACTTGAATATGACAATATTATATTTTCATGTTTTAATTATTTACAACTTTTCCACTCACATCATCTAATAAAGGGAAAATCCTATGCTCTATTATAAACACCTTCATGATCCACCTATATCAAAAAAAACCTTTCCAAATATATTTTAAAAGTTTCTATCCAATTCCAATATGTTTTGGTATTCCTAGAGTACGAAGCTAATAATATTTATGAAATGATAAATTAAAGGTTTTTTCAAAGAAATTTTAATTATATTCACTGAATCATTTTTTGTTTATTTCTTCTTCTACATCCTCTAAATATTATATAACTGTATTAACAATATTAAATATATATCATTAATATATTGTATTTTTTTATGTTAATTTTGAATCAATTTTGTACCGCCTTTCCATACTATGTCATATTATAATGTTGTTTATGAGTACATGTATATTACCACCTCCAGGAAGTGATGTGATTAGTTTTTCACACACTCCATACATGGATGGGCATATGGACTGATTTAATAGATATATACGATATTTATAATATCATAATGGTTATATAAATATATATTATTATTATTTATCTTTAATTTTCCCACTATTTGGAAAATTATAGAATTACTCATTTGTATACATGGACTATCGTCTCTGCAAAGTGATGTAGTTCATTTCCAAACACCACATTATATGAATTATAATAAAGTGTATATAATTAATAATTATGTTACTTATAATTTTTTTATTATAGAGATTATTAAATCATGACCAAGGTGCAAGGAATGGAACTGTCAACCCAAAACATGCATGGAAAGAACATTTTCCACCTGACTGTTGATGTTAATGAAGAATTGATAATAAATGGGTAATTAAAAATTAATATATTATATTATATTTTAAGATAATTATGATTATTATTCTAGTATATATTTATTATAAATATAAATTTATAATTCATTATCAAATGAACACGTATAAAGAAAGTCAGGATTTGAGGTAAGGGTTTATGTCACAAATCGACATTGCATTTCGGTATGTTTTTAATTTTAGTTTTTATATCATAAGTTTATCTTCCTTTTTAATAATTTTTTTATTAATATTATGGCTGAGCCGATAAGAGTTTTTTGTTTTTGTACTGATAAATGAGCGTCATATTTACATTGCCTGATGCGCTGGCAGGGCATGAGAGAAGCCGTTTGGCTTCGCCAGTTTAACGTGCTGCTTTCCCGGTGCGTGGATGGTTAATTAACCTAAATAAAATTAAATAATTATTATTATTATTATTATTATTTTTTTGTTATTATTATTATTATTATTGTTATTATTATTATTGTTATTACCTAAACTGAATTGTAACCTTATCATATAACTTTATTAAGCCGTTTATTATTAATGATTTAATTTGGTATTTTTTATTAACAAAAATAATATTTTTATTATTATTATTGTTTCCCTTATTAATATATATTATATCAATTTTATTTATCATTTTTTATATTGGTTTAGTTTTTTTAAATGTTTATATTTCACCTTTTTTATATATTTTTATTTATTTTCTTTTTTCCCTTTTTATCCCTTATTTTATATTTATTTTTTTCTTTTATTTTTTATATCCCTCACAAACTATCCTCTAACGTGGAACTATTCATCCACCCCTCTCACCTGGTTTGCACAGCCTCCAGTGAACCCCAACAGTACCTCCTAGCATCTTTTCACCAAGTTGTGACCCTCGCCCTCCTTGTTGCCTCACACCCAGCCTCAGGCTAAAGCCCTACGCCTCATAGTCTCCTCATCGAACCAGCCTTTGGCCGAAACCCTACCCCGCATAGCCACCTCGCTGAACCAACCTCGCGTCAATGCCTTTCCCCACACGGCCTCCTGACCATGACTCTCCCTTGGTCGCGCCTCCTCTGGGCGGTTACATCCCTTCTCATGTTAAGCGGTCGCGTACCACCACTTGGTTCAACCGAACACCCACGCACACCTCACTTTGTTTCAATGAACGACCAGAAACCTCCCCCTTTGTCCTTCCGGTTCCATGCAAGCTTCATCCAGCCTCTCAGAATCATCTTCGTCGGTGCAGAGTAACCCGGTTGTTCATCGTTTCATTTTTTGTGGTGTTGTGGTTAGGGTTTAGGATATTTTTGGTGTGCGTGTGATTTTAAAAGAGGGTATCGGTGTGAAAATGGTGTGTTCTTGTGTGTATTAACAATGTTTGGTCCTTGTGTGTTAATGTGATGGGAACATGGAATTTAAATAAGCACAAAGAGGGAAGTCTAGGGTATTAGGTGGGGGGACTAGGACTAGTGGGATAGTGTTCTAAAGGTTTTATAGCATGGTTTCACTGGAAGGATTAACGATTTAAACACTAACAAAACATATAAATGTCTAAGGGTCATGGATTCTAAGCCATTTTCTCGGAGGGTCATGGTTTCTAATCCACGGTTTCCGAGGTCGTTGTTTCTAAGACACATTTCACTAAGACACGACGTTCTAGGGCCCCACTTATTAATAGTACCCATAGGGCCTCTCCCATCTTTTGGTTCTCTCTGTTACTTTGTTCACACCAATGATACATGATATTTCACATGAGTTACTACACAAGAAAGTTTATTTCTACATAAAACTGCATTTCTTTAAAGTTGTTTCATGAGAACTGTTTTGAATAGAGTTGTTCAATAATTTCTTTCTTTCCTTTATTTATTATTTCAAATGCACTTGAATTTTAAAGCTTTTTTGTGGAATCTTTTTCCTTGGTTGCTTCCTATTGGGAGATTTCTCACACCCTACATACACCCTTGGGTGTAAGTATATTTTTTCATGTCAGATTCAGGTAAAGGTAAGGTGTTTGGAAGTAGTGGTTCAGGTTGTTAGCGGAAAAATTGGTGCTGCATTGTGGATATGGCTTGAGAGAGGTGTCCTCTCACCTGGTGGAGGGTTTTTTATTAGTTTCTAGTCACCCTACCAATTAGTATCTCTTTTTTGGTTTTTAGTTTAAACATGCAACACAAATTTTGGTTTTTAGTTGAAGGAACGTTTGTTTTTGACATTCATACTTGGTCTATTTTATATTGTTAGTTGGTTCATTTACATTTTTTATTCAGGTATATTGTTCCCATGTTTTATTTTTATACCCAAGAACTTGTGCCAGCTCATTAGGATCGAGAACTCCCTTAAGGCATTGTTGCGGGTCTGTTCGGGCGCCGGTTGGCTGGAGACCCGATTTGGTTTGTGACAAAATAGTATCAAAGGTAGTTTTTATATTTGGGTTATTTTATTTTGGATGAGTCTGGTTAGACAAGAGCTAGGATTGTCGTGGATCAACTATTTGTTTGCGAGTAGGGGGGCTTGGACAACACACCTCATGATAGACCTCAAGTAGCCATGGGATGTCAGGATGCTTGTTTAACTTCTCCTTCAAGTGGAATGTGGAGGCTGCAGACTGTACATGGACATCGGGAGAGGGATAGGTGGTTTTTTTTATTGTTTTTCCCCAACATGTTTGGTTTGATAATGTATATTATTCATGATGAAAATTTTATTTTTCATGTATGTTTTATTAATGTTGTTATTTTATGACTATTGCTCTTTGCTGCAATATGCCTCCTTGGAGAGCTTACACACACCCATAGGAGGAAGCCGAAGAGATTTCCCTCTCCCCGCTTGATCAGAGGTTTGAGTAAGTGGTAGTTCAGGCTGTTCGTGCATTAATAAAAGGGGAGACACCTGCTCCCACTCCTATTCCAGTTAAATGAGATGAGTCTATAAATAAGAAGGATAAAACTTATAAGATTCTGAAGAATAATCCTCCTTCATTCCGAGGAAGATAAAAACCTAAAGAGGAAGAGGAGTGGATTGAAAATATAGAGCGTATGTTCAAGTTCCTTGACACACCTGAGGAGGTTAGGGTGAAGTGTGTATCCGTTCAGCTAGAGGGTTTCAGTCGTAAGTGGTGGGAATCAGTGCTTCGGGATGGGAATCATGAGTAGATGAGTTCGAAGGATTTCAAGTCTATCTTTAATGAGTAGTACTGTCTCGAGTTCCTGGCCTACACCAGATCCTGGGAGTTCATGGATCTTACACAAGGGGATCACAAAGTGATGGAGTATGCAAACCGCTTTTTTTGAGGTAGTGCACTATGTACCTAATATTGTTTCAAATGATTCTTGTAAAGCTTGGAAGTTCGAGAAGGGGATTCAACCCGAAATTTACTCTCAGGTTTTCTTATTCACGTTGGGAACTTATGCTGAGGGGGTTGATCGTGCTTTCATTTTCAAGATTGATCATAGGGTAAATTGGGGGTTTCCTGGAGGAGTGTTAGTTTTTTGAAGTGGTAGTTCATCCTAGAAAAAGAGGAAGAGTTATGAGAAAGGGATGAAAGCCAGTGGCAGCTCAGGCCATCCTTTCAGATAGACCTCATCTATTTCTTTTGATACAAGGTCTGTTGTTTTCCATCAGTGAAGAAGGGTAAGGCATATACGACCTTTATGCCCATACCCTCCTAGGCATTTCCATGGGTGTGGAGTTGTGGGACATCTACAGATATTTTTCACGACTGTATTACCTTACCAGTGTGGGACTAGATCTATGGCTTCCAGAGTGGTATCAGTTCAGTAGGAGCCAACCAGGACGACGAGATCTCAGTTTGGTGTTCATGGTGGCAGGACTAAATTATCTTATAGACAGAGCCATATTAGGGAAGAGCTATATGATAATGGTCATTCCCAAGAAGGGACCAGGTATCTGCATGCTCTGGATTAGGCACCAGTGATATCTGATATAGGACTTTAGACTATTCGAGGTACCATTCTGATTACATCTTCTATAGTTGTAGTTTCATTTGATATTGGTGCTTCAGTTTCCTTTATATCTTCCCATCTTCTAAACCTACTGAACCAACCAACTGAACTGTTATCATGGAGTTGGTAACACTGTTAGGGAAAAAGATGGAGCAAGACCTTAGGTGTCCGTCGTGCATGCTCTCTGTGTCTGGAGTTGAGATGGAGTGGGATTTCTTGGTCCAAGATATAGAACTGATTTATGTGATCCTTGGCATAGACTAGCTAGTTCCCTTCCAAGGGCATATTGACTACTATCGGTGATGAGTTAGTTTTATGGAACGGGATGGGATCCCCTGGGTATATCTTGGGGAGTGGGATCCTCTATCAAGTCGCACGGGACTTCCTCTTCCTGATTTGGGGAATATTTCTTATCAGTTATTATCACTCGCATTTGAGGATGATAGTGGTGCTTCTCAGAGTTGATTACCTCCAATAGTGGATGATTTTCTAGAGGTATTCCAATATGATTTTTCAGGCTTACCCCCAGAGTGGGATGTGGAGTTCTTGATTGAGATGGCACCATGAACACAACCTATATATCTTCCCACATATCATATGGACCCCACCAAATTGATGGAATTAATGATACAACTGGATGATTTGGAATCCAAAGGATTCATTCTTCTGATCATATCTCCTTATACAACCATAGTTTTAATCGTGAAGAAGGCCGATGGAACCCTCTGGTAGTGCATTGGTTCCTAGAAATTGAATAAGGTAACCATCAAGAATAAATAACTGTTTCCCCAGATTTACGATTTGTTCAACAAGCTGAATGGGGAAAAGTGGTTCTCCAAGATTGACATGTGATTAGGTTACCACTAACTCAAGGTGCAAGAAGTAGAAATTTTAAAGATGGCTTTCTGGAGTAGGTACGGTCAATTTGAGTATCTGTTCATGCCTTTAGGATTGAGAAATGCTCTGGCGGTTTTCATGAAAATCAGGAATAGGATGTTCCACCAATATCTCAAATCCTTTTTCATGGTATTTGGGGATGACATTCTGGTTTATTATGGATCTGAGGAGGAATATGAGCATCATCAGCGGATTGTTTTGGGCACTTTTCCAGATCACTGCTTGTATGACAAACTTTCAAAGTACACATTCTGGATTAGGGAAGTAAAGTTTATGTGGCATTTCATCTTAGAAAAAGTGGTTTCAGTGGATCTTGAGAAGATATGTGCAGTTATTTCATGGGAACATCCAAGGAATGTGTTTGAGATCTAGATTTTTCGTGGCCTGGTATGTTATTACAGGAGTTTTGTTTGGGATTTCTCGTGGATTGCCTCCTCTATGACTGCACTCACCCAGAAAGGGGTGAAGTTTGAATGGATCCCACAGTTTCATGCATCCTTCAAGGAGTTGATTCAGTGGTATACCACCACACCTATGTTGATATTACCAAAGTCTGGGAAGGGATATGTAGTTTATTATGATGATTTAGGTACAGACCTTGGGTCTGTACTCATGCAGGATAATCATGTGGTGGCTAATGGTTATCGCTAGCTCTGGTCACGTGAGAAGAATTACTCGACTCACAAATTAGAGTTTGAAGTGATGATACATTCCTGAATGACTTGGCGTCACTACCTCTTTAGGGAGAAATTTTTTTCTACTCTAACCATAAGTTCCTAGCCTACATTTTCTCTCAGAATGTTCTTAATCAGAGGCAGTGTCGTAGGATTGAGTATCTACAGGGATTTGACTTTGACATTGTCTATTCCCCGGGAAAGGGTAATGTGGTGGCTGATTCTTTGAGAAAGAAGGTACCAATGAAGGCATTAAGGAAGTCCAGCGATGAGTGGACTTTTATGGGGCTCTTCGCCCAAATACACTTGGAGACCAAGGAGCACAATAGGGGTGCATTCTTGGCCAGTATTCAATTAACTCTTTCCCTTATTGAACTGATTTAGCGAGAGCATCCAGTTGATGAGCTTTGTTAGCATTATATTTAGTTTATTCATGGTGGGGAGACTTCTTCCAAGTGGTCTTTGTCTCCTGAGGGGATTTTGTGCTTCAGGGGCCGTGTAGTGGTATTGTTATCCCTACGGAAGGTGGTGATGTAGGATAGCCACCAGTCTCAGTAGGTCGTCCATCCTGGTATTACTAAGATGTATTATGATGTTCGTCGCTAGTTCTGGTGTCCAGGTATGATATGGGATATAGCTGACTTTGTATAGAGATGCTACACTTGTCAGTAGGTGATTTCAAAGCATCAGAGACCATCTGGTCCACTTCAGCCATTTCCTATTCATACCTGGAAGTGGGATGAGGTTTCCATGGACTTAATTTTTGGATTTCCTCATACACCTATTAGAAGGAACATTATTTGGGTATTTATTGATTTTTTGACCAATTCATTTCGATTTATTTTGATTAGAGATACTACGAAGGTGGATGAGCTGGGCGGTTTTTATGTTTTGGAGGTGGTCATACTTCATTGAGTACCGTCAGTGATTTTTTCTAACAGGGACCCCTTCTTTACCTCTAGGTTATGGTAAAGCCTCCATGAGGCTTGAAAATTCAGATGAGTATGGCATACAACCCTCATGCGAATGTCCATATAGAGTAGGAGAATCAGTTTTTGGAGGACATGCATCATGCATGTGTGTTGGATTTCATAGGTTCATGGGATAACCATTTGGGATTGGTTGAGTTTTCATATAATAACAGTTACCAACCCTCTATTAGGATAGCACCCTTTGAGGCACTCTATTGTTATCCTTGTCAGTCTCCTTTTTGTTGGGAAAAGGTAGGCGGGTCCTCACTTTTGGGACCGAGCATTGTTCCAGAGACGTTTGAGAAAGACAAGTTGATCAGACATTGGTTATTGACAACTTAGATTCGACACACATCTTATGATGATTAAAGGTGTTAGGATCTTGAGTTTTCAGTGGTTGATAGGGTGTTTTTGAAGGTTTCCCCTTTTTTGGATCACCGCTGCTTGGGAAAGCAGGGGAAGCTGATGTCGAGGTGTGTTAGTCCTTTCGAGATTACTAAGAGGATTGGAAAGGTGGCATACATGTTAGATTTTTCTTCTAATTTGACATCTATTAATGAATTTTTCCATGTATCCCAACTGAAAAAGTACAATCCTGATCCATCACATGTCTTTATTTGGTAGGAGTTGGAGATAAAGCCCGACTTATCAGTATTTGAGCGGCCAGTATGGATAGTGGATTCTTAGGAGAACGTGCTTCATGGGAAGTCTATTCCCTTGGTTTTCATTCTTTGGAAGCATCGAAATGACGAACATTAGAATTTGGAGGGGATGTCATGGGTTGATCAGGACTACCCATTTCTATTCTCTGATCAGGCTTCAAATTGGATTTTAGAGGGCGTAAAGTTTCCATGGTGGGAAGAATTATCACACCCAAACATATCATTTCGGTATGTTTTTAATTTTAATTTTTATCTCATAATATTATAAGCCTTTTTAATAATTGTTTGGGTAAAATATGGGCCAATCTGATAGGAGTTTTTTGTTTTTGTGCTTATAAATGAGGATCATCTTGACATTGCCCGATGCACGGGCAGGGCATGGCTGAAGCTGTGTGGCTTCGCCAGTTTAACGTACGGCATGTCGGGTGCATGGATGGTTAATTAACCTAATAAAAATAAAATTATTATAATTATAATTAGTATTTTTGTTATTATTATTATTATTATTATTATTACCCTAATATAATTTTTAACCTTATCTTTTAACATTATTAAGCCTTTTATTTAATGATTTAAGTAGGTAATTTTTATTAACTAAAATTGTGTTTTTATCATTATTATTGTTTCCATTATTAATATAGATATTCTCATTTTTATTTATTATTATTTTAGATTGGTGTATAATTTTTGAAGGTTTCAATTCCACCATTTTTTATTTATTTTATTTACTTCACATTATTTATCCCTTATTTTCTATTTATTTTATTTATTTTATTTATTCTCTCCCTCACTAACTCTCCCTCGTCGCAGCATTGTTCATCTTCCCCTCTCACTTGGATTGTGCAACATCCAGCAAACCCTAGCAGCCAACTCCATGCGGCTTTGTACACATCCATGACCCTCTTCCTCCTTGTTTCCTTGCACCCAGCCTCACGCCAAATCCCTACCCTACACAGCCTCCTTTCTCGACCAGCCTCACGCCGAAGCCCTACCCCACACAGCCTCTAGACTGTGACTCTCCCTAGGCCACACCACCTCCCAGGGGCACCATCTCATCTCCTATCCAGTGGTCTTGCACTACCTAATGGTTTGTCCGAAGACCTGGGTGCACCTCCATTTGTTCAACCGAATGACCGAAGGCCTCCCCCTTTTTCCTTCTGGAGTCGCGCAATCTTTGGCCAGCCTCTTGGACTCCTCGGTGTAGGTGTGGAGTACCCCGTTTGTTCATCCTTTCATTGTTTTGGTGTTTCTATTTGGGTTTAGGTTATTTTTGGTTAAATTTTGATTCAATTGTGTGATACCTTGTTTTAGGGTGTGTCTTTGGTCTTCTTGCAGTGTGTGTGGCATGTGGGGAAAGTATTGAATTGTTTTGCAAAGCATTCTACACCATGGTAGGCGATTTCACACACAAATATTAACTGATGATCATTTTCTTGTTTGTTTAATTAATTTAGCACCTTGGAAATTAATTTTCATGATGCAAAATTATTTTTGATTAAGTTTTATTGTTCATTTAATTTGATATAAGTGTGTCTAAGTGATGTGATCCCATTTTTATTTTGAAAACCCACTTTGATCTATTTATCATTGGTTTTTAAAATATGATGTGTGTCTATTAGGAAGTGTGGATGATGCTGTTTAGGTTTTTTCATGGCTTTCGAATATGTTTTTTCTTGAAAATGGTTTTGATTGAACTTTTGATCTTTAAAAATTTTGCAAAATGTTTGTAAACTGCTTAATAATTTTTCTTAGTGGTTTTCTTAATTATAAAAAGTGACTTATTAAACTATGAAGCTGTTTTAATTTAATGCACAAGCGGCGCAGATTAAGTTCTAAAGGTTTTTTGGTGTGTGTGTGGTTTTAAAAGAAGGTGTCGGTGTGTGAATGGTGTTTTATTGTGTGTAAGAACCTTGTTTGGTCCTTATGTGTAAATGTGACATGTGATGTGAACTTGGAATTTAAATAAGCACAAAGAGGGAAGCCTGGGGTATTATGTGGGGGGACAAGGACTAATGGGCTGGTGTTCCAGAGGTGGCTTAGACTAGTTTCACTAGAAAGATTGATGATTGAAGAAATAAAAAAACATACGAATGTATTAGGGTCATAGTTTCTAAGCCATGTTTTCTAAGGTTCATCATTTTTAATCCACAGTTTCTGGGGGTCTTGGTTTCTAAGCCACATTTCACCAAGAAACGACGTTCTAGGTTCCCACTTGTTACTATTCACCATATGTCCTCTACCATACTTTGGTTCTCTTGGTTACTTTTCACACGCCAATGATACATGATATTTCACTCAAGTTACTATACAAGAATGTTTGTTTCTTTTCAAAACTAATTTTCTTTAAAAAATCATAGGAAATATTTTTATTATAGTTGTTCAAGAATTTCTTTCTTTCATTTATTTATTATTTCAAATGTACAAGTATTTTAATGATAGAGTGTGTAATCTTTTTTCTTTGTGGAATCCTACTAGGAGATTGATCTCATCCTACTTACACCCTTGGTTGTAAGTAGATTTGGTCATGTTAGATGAAGGTAAAGGTAAGGTGTTTGGAAGTGGTGGTTTATGTTGTTAGTGGACTACTTGGTGCGGTGTTGTGGATATGTCTTGAGAGTGGTGTCCTCTTGCCAAGTGGAGGTTTTTTATTGGTTTCTGGTCACCCTACTAAGTGGTAGATCTTTTTTGGTTTTTATTTTAAACATACAACTCAAATTTTTGTTTTTGGTTAATGGCACGTTTGGTTGTGACTTTCATCTTTGGTCTATTTTATATTATCGGTTGGTTGATTTACATTTTTTTATTCGGGTAAATCATTCCCAAGTTTTATTTTGATACCAGGCACTTGTACCAACCCATGGGGATCGAGAGCGCCCTTCGGTAATTACTACGGGCCTGGTCGGGTGCTGGTTGGATGGATACCGGATTTGGTTTGTGACACTTTATGTTGAAATATCATTTTTAATTGGGATTGCTTATTCTTGAATATCCTTTTGTATAATTATATACAATTTATCTCTTAAAACCTATATATTTTTTATCCTATCGTCATTTTCTGGGTTTTTATTTTTTCCATTCATTCTTCTCTCCTTGGTACTTAAACGATTAAGAAAATAATTTTTTAGGAAATGTCAACCTTATTTACTGATTTTTTGCCAAACATTTTCTTTAATGTCCATTTTTTCAATTGTTTTCAATAATTGTATTTTTGTGAAAAAATTATTATTTGAATTCATTTTTCCAAAAAATTGGATTTATTTTCAATTTTTTAATATTTATATTCTTTCTATTTTACAAATGAGGTACTTTTATATTTTTTTACTAAAAGTGTGAATAAACTAATTATTTTAACATTTACCGAATGAATGGATTTTACCACCACCATGTCCATTATTTTCTTTGATTATTACTTGTATGGTCTCCATGGAGATTTTTATAGAAATTGTTTTTGTGAATATTCTTTTAATTTTTATTTAAAATTTAATCAAAAGAAAAGAATTTGTGTTTCATGTTATTAAAGAAGGGTTTGAATAGTTTTAAAATGTATTTTTCATCTATATAAACATCCTTTGATGTTACCAATAATTAACATATGATATCATATAATGATACCATCTATATTGTTTCTCTATATAACATATGATTATGTGATGAGAAATAATAACTTTATGATACATGTTTCTTTTCTACTTGTTATCTAATGGTGAATTGATGAATGTTTTTATAATCATGTGGAAATCATATATATGGTTTTTATTATTTAATGAGTGGGTCTATTAAATCCCTCCAATGAGTTGGGTAATTATTGATATATCATCAGGTAGTATTGGTTGGAAGAGGAGTGAACCTATTTCTATAAGTCACTCTATCCACTTTGATAGTCATGGGAGTGAACCTTGACTAAGGAAATGATGGAATATAGAGTGAACCCAATCAAAAATGGGACATTGTCCACTATGATATACATGAAATTAAATCTTGAAAAATTAAATGATTTTATATACTTATGATAATTCAAACATTTCTATGACATATTCTAATTCTAGGATTTTCTTTCGGGGAGCAATATTGATTAATAATGATTATTCACTCTCATGACTCATGTATTTTAGAATTATAAAGCTCTATTTCATGAATCATTATTTATGATATATATATAATTAAAAATGAAATTTTTTAGGTTATGATCATGATATCATACCATTATACTTTTTATTATTTTATATGATCATCTTTTAGTATCTTCCTTGTTTATCCTTTCTGAACATATGAGCTCACCCTTTCTAATGTTTCCATTTTCCCTATTTTATAATGATAATTTATAATAATGATATATATAAGAAGTAAAATTGGTGAGTATAACATTATGGGTTATTCTCAAGATCTTACAAGAAATAAATTGATTATGTATTTGGTCTCTAAATACACAAAACCTTTACAATCCTTAATTGTGTATTGTTATGAAATGTATTGAATATTCATCTATAATTATGAAATATTTATTTTTTTTGTTCTTGGATCACCTTAGTTGGTATAAAAAGAGGGGTTAATTATTTTTATAGATTAGGTTAAGAATAATATGAGGACACAATTTATGATACCTTGTTATTAATTGAAAGTGATATGGGGTGAACCTTAAAGTGTAATAGTTTGATATGAAGGTTTCAAAATTTTGAACATATGAGGAATGATTTTCATGATTACATGATTTCTCACACTGATTATTGTATATTTATTATTAGACATTGATTTTTTGTTTTAATAAATGTATAGAATCAAGTGTATTCATGTAAACAATTAATCCAATACACATTGAAATGATTTCTGATTGAGTAAATAAATGAATTCCTAGTTGGGATGAAAAATATTTTATCCATTCTCATAAAAATATCCCTATCCATGAATAATTTTTATATTTTGAAGGAGAAAACAATGGACTATAAAACAATTGATTCATTTATATGGAAACATCCAGCGTCTTTCAGTGGGTCCTTTAACCAACTAGTTTCCTAGTAATGGATTAGTACCACTAAATATATATTTTCAATTCTCTAGTGCTTGGATCAAGAAACAGTTGTCTCTAAAGTGTATTTTTTAGAAGGGTAAATAGAAATGTATTGAAATATTATTATTAATACATGAAAAATATGATGAAATTTAATCTATGGAATCTAATTTGTTTAAGAGGGAATGTTTTAGTATGTAATCTCCACACACTCTTTTCATGAAATGTAAAGGGAATTTTTTGAGATCAATTAAAATGATGATGAATGTATTAGTACCAATAAATAAAACATTACAAGAACTTTTATGTATACTTATAGATTTATCATCTACACTAAATGTATAATTGATCAATTCTATAGAGGTATAAAACTATGTCACCAAACGGTGATATACAAAAGGTAATTTAGTATCTATAAATAAATTATTTTATTTTATCTCAAGTTTTAAATGGACAATAGAGATTCCCAAAAATCTCTTGGTTTTGATAAGAATACATAGATATATTTTTAATGAAATTATAATAATAAAACCTATAGAGGAAAAAAAATAAATCTTCCTTTAGGCCATAATTATGAAAATAAGAATGAGAGAATGTTTTAAAATGTTTAACGTATTGAAAGGAAGGATATCAAGAAAGTGAATTAAAAAGATATATAAGGAGGATAGAAAATTAAATTAATGGAAAGGGAGATTAGTCAAATGTAGCACCCACACTCCAATGCTACAACTTTGAGGAGTATGGGAATTATTTCAACCAGTTCCCGGATGTAAGGGATAATGATGAAAATATGCATAAATAACATCTTAAGAAAATAGATAAATGGAATGATCATTTCATCAAAAAATATGAATTGGGTCATGAGAATGAAGTTCTGAAAGGTATACTTATCATCAAATATATAATAACAAATATCTTATTTTATTATATTTATACAAAATCTTTTATAACTAAATAATTTTCTAAGGGTATCATATTGTCACCTCAATGATTATATATTGAATATTTTGTGAAAATAATAATGGTTTTATGATCACATCACATGTCTATAGTAAATATTTGATATATGTTTGTTATAGTATGCTTCTATAAATATTTTTATTTTACCTCTAGTGGGATTTGATATGATTTTGGGTATGGATTAGATCTCTATATATGGATCCCATATCAATTTCAATCGAATATAAGTATCTTTTTATATTCAAAATCTTCCCATGATTGTATATTATAGTAAGGATGAATATTAAAAACCAATGAAAACTACTTCCTTTGAATGGGTCTTGTTACCTATTCATGAGGGGTATCTATCTCAAATGGTTTAGGAGAAACAAATCATTGAATATATTTTAATCATATGGGAATATATATATGTATTTGATGAAGATTTTAATATTCTTTCACTGGATACTGAATTTTATTTTTCAATAGAACTCAAACCTAGTGAAAAACCTATTTTAGTGAATCCTTAGAGAATTCCCTTAATTAAGTTTGAGGAATATATAAATAAACTCTAGGATATTATTTATAAGGGATTCAACTGGACAATTATGCCATCATGGGGTAATCCTAATCATTTTGTTAATAATAATGATAGGTTAATGAGTATACAATTTTATTATTTAGAATATAACAATATTAATATCATGTAAAAACATCCTCTACTGCATATTAATAATTTTTTTAATCAACTATGATTATACCAATAATTCTCAAAGATTGACCTCTTATCTGGATATCATTAGTTGAGGGTCAAATAGGATGAAATATCTAATATAACCTTCCATAAAGGGTATAAATGCTTTGAATTTATAGTGATTCCATTTTTACATACCAATTCAATAAATATATTTATGGATATAATGAATAGAATCTCTAAATATTACCTTGATTAGTTTGTGGTTTTCTTTATATTTGTTTTTGTTATATATTACCTAAGAGAGGAAAAGAATTAGGATCATTTTAGGATTCTGTTGATGACTGTGATAAAAGGGAATATATATAATGAATTTTGTAAATGTGAATTCTATCTATAATAAGTATCATTATTGGGTCACCTAATTTCAAGTGAGTTCATATCAGTGCATACCTCATAGATAGAAATTAAATAATGGACCATACCAACCATGTGACTGAAATCCATAGTATCTATAGGATGTATAGATATTATACACCCTTTTGGGGATATTTATCCTGACTGTCAAATAAACTAACAATGTTTATGTGGAAGGGAGTGAAGTTCTTTTGGAAATATGAATGGGAATAAGATTTCACGTAACTGAAGTGATGGTTCGTCAGTGTACCTATGAACACACTACCTTGTAGTGGATAAGGGTTAACTATCTATAGTGATGCATAAATGAATGGAATAGGATTTTTTATCATGCATAATAACTTGGTACTATCTTATGCCTCATTCAAATTGAATGTTACTGATCAAAATTAACTGAATCATGATTTAAAACTAGAAGTTGTAATTTTTTTATTTAAAGATATGGTGGCATATTATTGATCATAAAGGTGTGAATATTTATGGATAAAAATTATTAAGTATAT
This sequence comes from Viscum album, assembly GCA_963277665.1. Taxonomy (NCBI): domain Eukaryota; kingdom Viridiplantae; phylum Streptophyta; class Magnoliopsida; order Santalales; family Viscaceae; genus Viscum; species Viscum album. Next base: position 2,006,300,945 of record OY728148.1, on the reverse strand, counting down.
ATTCACATTGAAAGAGTTGAATATTCATTATATAAGATGATTGTAACTAATTAATGATTATGAATTCTCAAAACATTACAACCTCAGGAAAGAAAACAAACTAACTAATGTTATGCGTCAAAAGGACCATGCTAGTTTTCTTTTGATAAGGATTAAAAGAGATCAAGAAATTATTTATTTTTATAGGATAGACCTAGAAATAATAATGAAGGGAGAAATATTATTTCTTTCTATAATTCATCATCAATCATATATTCATGTTATGTTTAAAAAAGATAATAATGAAGATCTTTAACATAAAAAGAATGTAAGGATTATTCTAGACTTCAAACTTGACCATAATGGACTTATTAGGATGTGGAATAGATTATGTTTCCTATTGGTAATCGAATCTAAGAAAGAGATATTAAATAAATATCATAGTTCTTTATTCTTTATTAATTATAGAAGTATGAATAATTATGTAGATCTCAAATATAGTTTCTCACGATACCACATCAAGATATATATTATAGAGTCTGTATGTTTTTTCTTCATATGTCAACAAGTTAAGGATGAGATACATAAGTATAAGGGGATGTTACAACCATTACCCATACCTGAGTAGAAATGTGAAAAAACACCATACATTTTTTATGTTAATCACCATAACATTCAATGGGAACAATGTTCTTTGGGATGTAGACTATCACCATATGAAGTTAGAATATTTCATTGATATCAGATATTATTTATCTCTCGATTATATCAACATCTTATACATTGAATAAGTTTTAAGGTTTTAGGGAGAAAAAATCTCAATCATATCTTATTGAGATATAAGTTTTACCTCAAATTCCTAGAGAAGTTTCAACCAATCATTGAATATAGAGTTGATATTTAACATTATATATCATCTTTAGATAGATGGTTTGTTTGAGGGGATAATTCAAACCCTAGAAGATATGATGAGACCTTACTCTACACATTTCAAAGGATTTTGGGATAAAAATATTACTATTGTGAAATTTTCATACAAAAACAAAATTCACTCAAGAATTTAGACAGATCCTTATGAATTCCTATAAGGAAATAATAGTTGGAATCCAATATGTTTGGATAAAGTTAGAGAATAAATACTAATGGGACATAAGATAGATGAGGAAATATTAGAGAATGTTAGAGAAATTCAGTAGAATATTGTATTAGCTCAGAGTCAATATAAATGATACAGTGAAAATCATTAAAAATATTGATAGTTAAAATTAGTTGATAAGGCACTCCTTCAAATATCTCTTTGGAATAAAGTAATGCATTTTGGAAAGAAAGGGATTTGGAGCCTCATATATATCAATTCATATAAGATTCATTATCATAATATGATGGTATATTATATATTAGTTCTACCAACAAACCTATCTCAATTTGATGAAATGTTCCAAGTACCTCTTTTGAGAAATTATATACCATATCTTTTACATGTGATAACCTTTGAGATTATACCATTTGATCATGATCTTTATTATGAAGAAAAATCAATAAATATCATGAATTGTAGTGATAATATTGTAGGGAATGATAATACTCAACTATTTTAGGTTTTCTATATGATTTATAAATTTGAGTAATCCATGTGGGAAACCAAGGATTAAATTATGTAGAATCATCTTCAGTTGTTTGTATCATAGTAAGGGAATTTGGTGGTCAAAATGTTAATAATTATTTTAGAATGTAACATCTCATGATATTAGAGTATATATATATAATAAATTCTATGTGATTGATAAATTATGAAGTATGAAACCCTAAGATTACATTATTAATTATATTATAAAATGACTCATAATAAATGGTATTTAAATTAAATCAAATTGTTTAAAATAATTTTCTATTAAATTAGGAAATACTATTGAACCTAAATAATTTTATTGAATAATTTTAATTATGAAACATGTTTTAGTTATATTTGTTATGTTTAATAATTTTTTCAATGTATAAAATTAAGAGAAAAATATTTTTTACATATTTAGAAAATTAAATCATTATTTTTCAATCAGAAATGAATAAATATAAAGCCTTCTTAATGAAAAAAGTGATGTTTTTTGGGAAAATATTTTTTTCCGACAATGAATTTTATAACAATAAAAAAAATTAATAAGTATTAGTTGGATAAATTTAATTAAATTTGTAGAAAATATATTCAATAAAATGTTTTATCTATCATTTAATGGTTGTTACTTGGAAATGAATGAGAGTAAATTCAACTTCATGCATAAAAATTAAATTTTTTAAAATGTATTTTCATTGTGTTTTGAATTATTATTATAAATATAAATTATAAAACTTTTATAAATTTATTTTGATAAAATATTTTCAATATTTTAAATTATAATGTCTAAATTTTGTATCGAGGCCATATTTTCATTATAATGAATAATAATTATGACCAAATCTTTTAACCTCAGTTAAGATTAAAACGGGTTAATATGGGCTTAAAAATGATAAGGATTAAAATATTACATGCACTAACATAAATTTGAATGGATGAAGATATTTTGAACCTAAAATATCTTATATTCAAAAAAAATTCCTTGGTTCTATTTTCACTTAAATTTGAATTTATTACATTTTAATGTTTTAAGTATTTAAATGATTTCCACCCATCTCACATATAAAAGGGGAACCATTACAATTTTTTATAAACACCTTCTATATATACTTATCTAAAAAATACCCTATGAAAATATCTTCTCAACTTCCCATGACATTTTCTAATGTTGTTTCTTTTATTAAAATACCAACCCATGTGTTGTTAATAAGAGTTCTCGCGGGGGGTTTTCAAAGAATAGGTAATCATATTCACTGAATCATTATAGGTTTATTTCATCTTAAACATCCTAAAAATCATATATTAACTTATTAAACTAATGAAATATGTATCATTAATATGAATAAATGTTTGTATGTTAATGGTACAACCATTTTATACCTTCTTTTTATCCCATGAGAAATGATAGCATCGTTCATGCGTATGTGTGGACTATAACCTCTATGGAGTGATGTGATTTGTTTTTCATGTTCACCATACATGACTAGTAATATGGATGGGTTTAATGAATATATTAGATTTATATGATACTAATATGATTATGTAAGTTTATATTATTTTTTATTTGTTTTTTATTCCACTCATTGGAAAATTAAATCATTACTGATGCATATATATGACATATCCCCATTAAAAAGTGATGTAATTAATTTTTCATCACCACCATATATTAATGGTTATAAATATGAATTTATTTAATAAATATATTACTTATAACATGATTAATATTTTATATATGATGAAATCATGATCTATGTGCAAGGAACATAACCATTCAACCAAAACCTATGTGAAAAAAAACCATTTTTCTCCCAAATGTTAATTTTAACAAAGAATTGAAAATAAATGTGTAATTGGAATTCAAAGGTGAATTATATATATAAATATATGTATTAATATGGTTTTTTATGTATATTTAATATATATAAATTTATTCTAAATTTCATTTAAAAAATGTATGAAGAATGTCATGATCTAAGGTAAGGTTTTATTTTGCAATATCATTTTTAATCGAGATAATTTATGATTGAATATACCTTATGGTAATTATATGAAATTTATATATTAAGAAATATATATTTTATAACCCTCTATTTAATTATGGGGTTTTAAGGTTTTCATTTATTTCTCATCTCTTTGGAAAATAAAATGACTCAGAATATGTTTTAATAAAATTCGACCTTATGTCATCTTTGCTCAGAAAATGTTTTCTTCCATGTACATGTTCTTTAAAGTGTTTTAAATACTACAATTTTTTGTGATAAAATTATAATTGAAAATCATTTTCAACCAAATTAATTTTATTTCAATGTTTTAAAATGAAAATTATAAAGTGGTACTTTTCAGCTTTTTACCTAAAGGTTGAATAGAATATTTATTTTAAAATCTATTAAATTAATAACCTATCCCACCTTCATGTAGTTATTTTATTTTAAGATTACATTACATGATTCATTGTTTATTTTCAAGGAAAATAAATTTCTCAATATTTTTGAAATTTTTATTTTACTTTTTATTAAAAGGAAAACAATATTTTTATCATGTTATCAAAGAAAGGTTCAAATGTTTATCTAAATGTAATTTTTATCTATTTAGAAAACATTTGATGTTTCTTATAAGTCACTAGGGATATAATCTAATGATATCATCCATTTTATTTCTTTGGATGGAAATTTTTTATGCGTTGAGAAGAGAATTTATGAAACCTATTTCTTTTTTAGGGTTTATGATATGATGAATTAATAAATGATTTTATAATATTATAGAACCTATATGTATGGTTTTCAATATAAGATGGTTGGGTCCTTTAAATCTATTAAATGAATTGGGTGATTTTTTTTATCTCATGAGATAAAATGTATTTAAAGGGTTTGGGATCCTAATTCTTTAAGGGACTATTTAAAAAATGATAATATTTTGAGTGAACCATAGTTAAGGAAATGATGGAATGGGGAGTAAACCCAATCCACTATTGGAATTTTCCACTACAATATTCTTGGATGTGAACCTTGAATATTTAAATTATTTTCTATTATAATGATTATGCCACAATTACTATGACATGTTCATATACATATGATATTCTTCCATGTATTATTATTGATTAAGGATGATTTATAACCCTTATGACTCATTCCTTTTGAAATGAAAAATAATTAATAGATAGATCACGATTTATGAAATATGACTGATTGGGTATGATGTTTTTAAGTTTTAATCATGATCTTATACTCTTATACATATATTAGTATTGATTATAAACATTGATTGATATCTCCCATGTTTATCCTTATTGGTTATATAAACTCACCCTTTAGTATGTTATTTACAATATATAAAGAAAGGTTTAAAGAATAATGTGTCTGAGAGTGGTACTATGAGAGAAGAACTTTGTGGAAGATGTTAAAGATATAATATGGAATAAATATTTATTTTATCCACTCTCTAAAGAAACTAAAACTTTATGGTCATAATATATTTATTATTGTTATTTTTTGAATATTCATCTATAATTATTCCATATTTATGTATGTTATACACAGTTCACCTCAATTCGATCTATATCTTACGTAAACTCAACTAGGATACACATGATATTACTGGAAACTATAATTTTAATGAATTTATCAATACTATAAATATATATATAGTTATAAGTCCGCATATATATTGATAATGGATCACACTAGTTGTGAAACTTAGTAATAAGGATGTGGTAAAAAATATCACCCAGTGTCGATGACATGTGAGGATAATCTGCATTCATATCCCATATTGAATCCATTGAAAATACTATAAAAAGGAATCCAAAATTTTTATTCATGTCTTGGATATTTTTTATAACTAAATAACCTAGTTTTAATTTCAATTATATCTTATATTATATGATCCTATAATCCCATGATCGCATATTAGCCTCAAGAAAATCAGCCCCAATTTTATTGACATTTATCATTGACTGTTATTTTGTAAACATTTCCCATCACATTTTAATTATCCCAGGAATATATTAAACATTGTTTTGGGATATCCTACTCAAAAAAATTTAATACATAAATACCATGAATCATTTTGATCATCAGATTCATCATACATTTGTAGTCCAATTTTACTATGGTTTGGTAGGTATAAATTTTCAATAAGATTATTACAAATGATAGACTTACCATCAATAAAGATCAGATCACTACATAATTTTCATGAAACATCATAGATTTATTCCCAAAACATATATTTATTTGGGCACAGTATACAGGGTCCATAAATGACCATGTAACCGTGAGGGTGAGTTATCCTATCCATTTCCATGAAGTATGTTTCATTATTGGATGTAAAGGGTATCAAACATAAAAACAAGTGTAACAGATAAAATAAAAATTAAGGAAATTATAATCAATGAGTACCAAGAATGAAAATAAAACAAGGTATTCCTCTCTCCAAATAAAACATTTCTAGGATTTATTTGTATCTATTGGGGTAAATGGGAGTGTTAAAATTCCATCATTAAGTAGGTTTCCATAAAAACTAGCAACCCCAAACATTGTGTTTAGAGTAATCCCCAAAAACCCTCCAGTTATTGGGATATAGTGATTTATTTTCTCAAAAAAATCACCACACAATTTGGGAATATTTTACCACCACCATGAAAGATAAAATACACTTCTTCTTGTTTAATCCATTACTGATATCGCTTTTTCTCAATAATTATATCTTGATAAAGGTTATTATACCATATCTCTAATAATCTATCTAGCCACCCTATAGGAATATTTTACCTATCAGGTGAAAAAAAAATTAGTCTACTAGAATCAATTGATATTCAATCAACCTAAGTGTAAGAAACACGCTGATAATGTAAAAAATTTACATTAAAACATCAAGTAAAAAATTATTTATACAGAGAATATCTAAATGTAAACATCCAAAACTATCACTATCCAAAGTATGGTAAGAAACAGTGTATTTTAATTATAAACACATTAAATAAATGAATTTAAGCTCCCTAAATAGTTCATTAATACAGAAAATAATATTTGTTGATAAATTCTATTGAAGGCTATAGAAAAAAATAAAAAACCAACCGGTGAATAACTTGAATACTGATGTTAATGTTCTTTGAGGTGAAACCCCAAAAATATTAGAATTCTTTGAATTTTAGAATCTAAGTTCTATTATTAAAGGAATTTATATTTTATTATTTCCTTATATAAAACACACTAAAAACTAAAAGCTATTAATAATCTACACTAAAAAAATTATGTCCCTACAAACACAAATAAGAAAAAGACATCTCAGTCTTTCCACCATAATAGACATGAGTTATTGATGAAATTAATGTTACACCTAAATATTTAAAATGAACAAAGAATATTTGATAATAACAAACTATAAAATTTAATAATTTCTTAGTAAATAAAGGGAATTAACTTAAGATATTGAGAAAAAGAAAAACCATATCCATTTTTGAGATGATAGTTTAAATTACTATTCTTTAAAAGACCAAATTAAGGGATATTTGGATTTAATTCCACACCCATAAATAAATTTGATTATTTAAAATCATTATTTATGACTTAAATGTTTTATTTGCCATGAATGTATTGAAGTCATCTTGTGAGGACCTCTATAAGTTTTTTATCATCAAATTATATAGTCCAGAATTATTTTAAGAATCATTTTTTCTATGATTTTGGAAAATAAGGATACATATCATGATGGTGATCCTCAAAAGCACCATTGGGAAAGTATTCAAAAATGATAATCCTATGAACAACATCAGTGAAATAGCTTACCAAGTTCATAAGTTTGGGATGGTGAAAAAAGATCATCAGGAAGGCCTCTATACAAAAATCCTTGTTCAATTAGAATATATTCATTTCAAGTAGAAAAAAAACCAAAAATTTATGAATAACTACATAATAATAATAATAATAATAATAATAATAGAAAAGACTATAAATTCATAGGGAGAAACCACACATTTTTTTCTTTCTAAAGAAACCCTTTGTAGATACTATAAAAACCTCTTTCTAAAAATAGAAAACTATTATTAAATTTTTTTTATCATTGTATATAACTCTTAGAATTTGAATACCATGGTAATTATTTGTCCATTTCATAATCATGATATTCCATAAGGGAGAATCTTAAGCTTACTATTATTAGGTTTTGAGGCATGAGCGAAGGTGGTGAGAATACTAGGATAATTATACTATGTGTTGTATCTCTTTTAAGTCCTTATATTTTTATCATTGTCCAATAATAAAATTAATGATAAGATAAGAGGATATTTAAAATTAATATATAAGTTATTACTTTTTATAAGTGAATATTTATAGGTGATTTAAGATTTCTAAGTGATTTTCTGTAACTTAATTAAAGTTTTTAATTTCGAAATTAATTTTTTTCATTAAAATTAAATTATCACCAATAAGTTTTAACATTCTCTTTTTAAGAGAAAGATATTATAAGTCACCCATGTGATCCTGTATGTGATATTATTCATGAAGATGATAATAAATGACAAAAAAAATCAGTTACAAGTACACTTTTCTTTTAGAGATTAATGTAATGAAAAATTATTTTATGTTTTCTTATAAATAAACTATTTTACAAAAACCTTCTCCCCATAAAGATTGAATTCCATGTCCTCAAACAATAGTGTTTATTGACTAATAAATGAAGGGACATTAAATTAATTTAATAACATGTATATATTATACTGAATAAAATAAAATCAATATATTATTTAACTTTTCATTATAAATATTGTGATCTATGCATCAAATCAGAGTCATTGATGGGTAACTAGTGGTTTCATAAATTTTAGTGCAATATTATTTCTTACCAATAAACGTATAAGAAATAAATAGTTTTGTAGATTGAAATATTTCAATCCAATAATGATACCTTTGATTTAGAATGATGATTGTTTCAATAGTGGATATATAATTTAGTATAAATAGATCTTGTGGAATTTAGGGTTCATTTTTGTGAATATAACTGAGAACATATTGAAAAGGATAATTATCAAACACTTTTAGATGTTGTTTTTTATTTCAATGAATTTCAGAGAGATGAAACATGAAACATGATTTTATTGGAATGTTTAGATTCAATACCATCTCTAAAAGATTTAATTATTGAGAGATAAATGATCTAATTAAATAAATGTTAAATAATTTAATATTTTTTATTTTTTATGATGTGAAAATTGATGATCAACAAATGGATCCTCACATTATATCTAAACAAAAAAACCTAGACATTATTTATTATAAACATAATAAAATGTTAAAGTAATTGAAACATAATGGACTCTTAAATTAAATTATTTTGGTTTCTAATCTTCAACTTAAAATGTATTCAAATGAATAGATGAAATTTTAGAAGAATAGGGACACACCCAAGGGTATTAAAAATGTTATAATTTTATTTGTAAAGTAAATTGGTTTTATGTTCTTGGTTCAATTCTTTTACTTCCCATAAATTAAAATATACCAAAATGTATATTTAGCTTACACATTAGAATATTTTGGTGATTAAGATTATTTCCAATCTATAAAAGTGCTTTTATTTTATTTTCAATTTCTAGTTAATGTGAATAGAAAATAGGGAAATAGTTTTCTTATATACAATAATATTTTTTAAGAGAATATTTCCTAATATATTTCATTCCCATGAATCAAAGACCACAAAAAATTTCACTATATATATTGTAAAGAATATGTTCTTAAGAGGTCTTATGAAAACAATGTTCCCAAAACATGAATGGTAAATTAAATTACAAATCTTATCAAAGACTATGAGATAATATGTGGCTTCAATATGAAATATAAAAATCAAGTTGTACATAGTGTTATATTATTCAATATGATGGTGTTCATTCATAACTAATGGGATATGGTGTCCTTAAACATGAGAGACCACAAAAATGTAAATTTTTTATTATATTGGGGAAATGATTACCAATAATGTGATTGATGAGTGAAATTAGCTACAAATTTTAGTAGGGAATACATACCCTATCCCAGTTGATACATACATTTGTTTATTAAAATTACATAATGAAAACCTTGAACACAGTCTACATTCATCATAATATGGTAATATCTAGTGATTTTTAATCTAAATATGCAATGATGGAAACTTAATTCACACATTAGTTAAAATTGATACCTCTAATAATAACTATTACCATGTTCTATTCTTCCACACATAATACATTAATACTTTGAAAGATAAATAATTGAATTATTGTGTTGAATGTGGGGATCATGATTATCCTATCAACTAATTTCAAGGTATTTTTTCAAGTAAATTTTATGTTTATAGTTGCAATGGGCCTCTACCTTCATCCACATAAATAAAAATAGAAATAATAGATGAATACATACTTTTTTTATGATCTTGTACATAAATTCAGGTGTATGAAAATCTTGGTAGGATGATTGTGTCTATTGTCACATCGATTACTGGTAGATTGGATGTTCACATATGAATACAATAATTCCATAGTAATTTATGTTATCTTTTCTAGATGTGTGGTCATAAATTACTTGTTAAAAAAAGGATTTTTTTTTTGTTATTCTGGGTTTCTTCAGGAAGTTATGTATGTTGTTTTTAAGAAACCCATCATATCTAGTTTTTAAACTACATATTATAGGCTTGATGTGTTGAAAGAAAAAAACATTCAAAATAATGATTAAAATATTTTATTTAGTAATATTATTATTTCATGAAAAATAAATATAAACATTCATCTTATGTTATAATAATTTGAGTGGAAATTAATTTCCTTTTTTAGTATTATGACTTTTTGGGAAAAAAAATATCCATGGAAAAATTACCCTTTAACTCTACACATTAACAATTATAGGACCAATAAAGGATGAGGATTTTATTTCTAAAAAATTTAAAAAAATAAAATGATAGTATAAATACATATAAATTATAGATTGAAGACTTATTCCTTACGATAGGATTTGTTTCTCTAGAGACAAACACCACCTTCCTAAAAAACTGAGAAATAATACCATATCAATAAAATAATACATGTAAGGACATTATATATTTAAATAGTATTTTAAATTATATATAAAAGATTCTGAAGAAATATTTTTAAATGGTTCTCTAGGAGTTTAGGTTTTATCTATTCATACATAGCTAAAAGAATTATCTCTATGGATGAAACATCCAAAAGTGTAACTAAATCGCCTATAAGATAGTCTTTTAATTTATATTTGTTATCCTATAAACAAATTACTCACACTAACCAATCTGTATTGTGGATATAGATATAGTAATGAAATGTTTTTAATAATGTATTAAAGTTGGTAATCATTCAAATTATATATATAGCTATATTTTTAGCATCATTTGGACAATATAAACTACAAAATAACTCAAAATAAACAAAAACAAAGAGTATACACTAATATAAATTTAGAAAATGTATAGTATGTCATATATCTAATAAGGTCCCTAATTGTGTCCTCTAGTTATATGTTATATATTTTAAACATTTGGATAAAATAGATAAGTATGGAAATAGAATTGATGTGTGAAAGTATGCAGGCCCGAATCAAATAATTGGAGATGATATTGATAATCACGAAAATTACAAGCTAAAAATCAAAAAAAAAGAAAAAAATACACATTTTATATAAATTTAATATAAAACCTAACAATAATTTACTTTAAACACTATATATCCATGATTTTAAGGTAATAAAAACTGATTATAGAAAGTGAATACCTGATAAGTAGAACCATCACTAGCTAATTGAATGGGAAATTAGTTTATCTTCATTCTCCTCCTTAGTCCCCATATTTTTTTGATGAAATTTGAAAAAAGAAAAAAATCGATTGGTTGATTGGGGTTGAGGGTATGTGATTATAGATAATCATGGGGTGTGGTTGTGGGTAAAGGAGAGGATAATGAACTTGAATTGTGAGTATAGGTATAGATCAATGATGTAGGGATAGAAGAAGATGATGTTATAGGAGATGGGGCATGGAGAAGATGTGATGATGGGAGATGATTTTTTTTTTTGGATTGATCAAATTTGTAATCATAAAAAAATAGTTATTGGTTTTTTATGTTTTTTATTATAACATATTCATTTTTGGGTAAATTATTATCCATATTAACGTGAAAAATTAGATAATTTTATTATTGGTAATATATTTTTTAAGTAATAAAATGTAATAATGATAGATATATACATTGGTATAAATAAATATTGGTACTTAAATTTATTATCAATAAAACATTATAATTATTGGAAGTTTAATTATTTTCCAACATATATATTATTTATGCATGAATTTCAATTAGTACAAGTCACTTAATTTTTAGTGAACTATTAACATTCTATAAGGATATATTAATATTCATAGGTCACTCAAAAAGTCATCCCTTCCTTAATAATGTTTGTCCCACATTGATGTTTTTTCTACCCAACATATGAAAGGATGGTGATTAAGTGATTTTTCTAATTATCCAATGGAACCTATGTGACTCAATGGAGTCTAAAATCAATATTTTCACCTAAATTCAATTGATGGATGAAAATAGTATTCAATAATTTTGATCCATATACTACCAAGGATAGCTTCCTAGAAATTGTGGATATTTACGTGGATGGATTCATCTATAGTTAGCTGTTTTACCACCCTTTTATATAAAATTCTGTGAATATATTGGGATCCTTATTACTCAAATAAAGAATTATCACCATATAGTACCCAAAATTGTAAGATCTTGGGCTTTATGGAGGTATGTTAATATTTAAATTTTTTTTTAATCCCTCTAATTTGGATAATTAAATGTTAACCAGTTGTGTGAGGAAGCTTTAGGGTGTTCTGGGGGTTCTGGAAAAGAAACAAAGAGAAATTATTTCATCATGTGCAAGTTTTGCTATTAGCGCAGGGTTATTGTAAACTGTGTGAGTGGGAAATCCAAAATGTGCAGCCTTAGACATAGGAATTTTTCATGTTTGGTGAATAGTTTGTAAAACTATACAATATTCCGAAGTAATAATGCGACTTGGATCCTCTAGGATAGAGGATGGTGCATGGTTAGTGCACTATTAGGAAAACTATGTAGTCAAACCATGCAACTCATTTAAAGTGGGGCTTTCAAATTTTTCCCCTCGGGGTTTTAAGGTTTATACCCTATTTCTTTATCAATTTCTTCTCTAATGGCCCCAATGATGAACCAAAGCTCTTAAATCTTCCCAAGGATCAATTTACATCATTTTTAAGAAATTTGGATTGTTGTTTGAATTAGATTAAAGGACTAGGTGATACTAATACTTATCTTTCTTGTCTTTTTTATATTACGGTTTGTGGTTTCATTGTTCTTCTTCTAAATCCCTAAACCCCATACTTTCATAGGATCTTAGGTTTTAGCTTCAAATGGTTCTTGAATTCATATCTAAGGCTACAGTTAAGTGATTTTTCATCTATCGATTTGAGGTAGGTGGTCTATAAGTTATATACCATATTATTTATCTTGATTTGCACTCCAATGGTTGTCTGTTTTCTTCCCTTTTGTTATACATTAGAGGTATTTAGAAAAAAAATTAAAATGGTTTAAAAATGGTGATTTAGACACCCAATGATCCTCATGGGATTCATTGAGATTGATTATAACATATTAGGGAAACCCATGTGGTGTTCTAATATTATCGAACATGGTGAATTGTAATGATAATCTTAAAGTTCATTTGTGATGAACTTGATCCCATGATAAATGTGTTGAAATGTTAGTTTGATTTATAAAGAGGCATTAATGGTATTTGTGTCTAGTTATTGGAAATGGAATAAGAAATTATTTCAAAAAATGTAAAAAGAAATTTATATGGATTAAGGTGAATGTGAAAAATAGTGAATGAAATTGTAATGGGAATGTGTAATTGGGCTAAGAAATATGAATTGATAAATGTGTTAAATGGGATAATGTATGAAAATTGTTAACTATAACAACTAGATTAATCTATAAAATGGTAGAAGGGTTAAGTGGGATATGATACATAAATTGAATATGTGTTAATGGGTTATGGCATAAGGATGATTATGTGTTAAATGAAATGTGAAATTTGGTTGTTATGTGTATTTATTATGCATGGTTTATGATGTGAAATATTTGGTAAATGGATAAATAAACATGTGTTCATGGATTAAGGGAGGGATAATAGACTGAGGCTCCTCCCATTGGTCGGGGTAGACTAAGGCTCTAAACCCCACCCCTATAATGAACTCGTTAGGGAGTTATAATGATGTTATAGGCCCTAATAGATGCATTTGATGTTACTACATGGACTGAGGATCCAAGTTAAGTGTGATGTAATTATTTATGAAATGTTTTTCCATAGTGATATAGGGAACTTGACTTATTTTTTTATGCATAAGGATTGATTAGATTAGTCTGTAGAGTAAATTATGTAAATTCCCATCCCATGGGATAAATTATGAAAATGAATAAAGTTAATATTGTTAACTAATTATTCAAATGTTTTTCATTGGATATATTGTAATATACTTAGATATTTAATGAAATATCTTTTTAGAGTGTATATTTTTTAGACACTGTTAGTGGTGGAATATTGATTTTTACTCACACCCTGCTCAGGCTGCCATTAGGTACCCGAGTAGATTTCATCATTGCCAATCAAGACAAGGGAAATGTACCTATGATTTGGAATAGAGTTGGGTTTGGAATGATCATGTATGAGGATCTAGAATTGGAGTCAGGTACCATTTTGAGGACTTGACGGTTGTATTTGTTTCTTTACACTTGGAAATATTTTCGTGACATGACATATTTATTGTTTGTTGTGGTTTGTACCCTATTTAGGAAACGGTCAACAATTCATGTTTTTGGTTTATTGTTTATTTTTTCCTTTATTTGATATGTTATTTTCTATTTCATACTCTATTAAATAGTTTATAGTCTACCCACATTATTTATTAGACCCGCTCGGCTTGTCAATAACCTCTAGCATATGGGGAGGTGTGCTTGAGGTAATGCGACAACCTAAGTTGGATCATCAGTTTAGTGTATTATGGGTTGGGGCTGCTACAATGTGGTATCCAAGTGGTTATTTATTATGAATTTATATTTGGTAATGGTAGATATGATATTTTGAAGTTTTGGGCCTTGTCAATGAGCTCATGTATGGGAGTAGCTAAACCATGTTTGGGGGAAAACCAAGTACCCAGGGTAGGAATTGTTATTCTTTTTTTGTGTTGTTATACATTACTAATATTTCACCATTGGGTGATACCCTTGTTTTTTTATGTGACTATTTTAGGGTATATTTCATATGGTCATAATGGCATGATGTTTTGCATTCATGCATCATGTTATGAACCTAGGGATACCGGTGGGATGCATCACGACAAGTAAACATGCGATGAATGTGTGGGACTTAAATTATAGAATGCATTTCATATTTACTTAGAATTCTAGAAAATAATGTCTAATAATGATTATGTGAATGGTAAAATAGAATTAATTTGAATGATGGATAAGGTTTTGTGATTAATATAAGGTTGTAATTGGGTTAAAAACTTGGTTGTCTTAATTTACAAAGATATTTGACGATATCCATTAACATAGTATATATGGGATGGGTTGTTTGTACCTAATTTAGGGATTTATTTGTGAAATTGTAGATTATTTTTTTGTTATGTGTTCTAAGGTGCACTATTGGAATTGTAAGAAGATGTCACAATGATGTAGTGTTCCATTTGGGAAACCAAAATATGAATATGGGAATGATCCTCTGGAAATAGAGTAAGGAGACATAGTGATCCAGGATAACATTCGGGAAGATTAGTTTTGTGAGAAATTTTCACATTTCATGTGGATGATGGAATGAGATCGAGGGTGGGTTGTGGTGAATATGTTTGAGTTGACTAGAGAGTTTCAGTTACAGAACCCTCTAAAATTTTACGGATAGGGTTTACCTAAGGCTGAAGAGTTTTAGATAGAATCCATTCATATTATTTTGGATAACATAGGGAATCAACCTAAGAAGAGACTCAAGACGGTGTCTTACATGATGTGGGGTCTGAAAAAGAGATGGTGGGTTGTTTTGTTCCAGACTCAGTAGGCAGATGGTATGCTATGGAATGTCTTATTAGAGAAGTTTCTGGAGAATTTTTAACTATATACCTTGAGGCAGGAGAATGATAAAATTGTTATAAGGTAACCCAATGTGTCTATGGTGGTGATGGAGTAAGATGACTGCTACAACAACTTTCAAAAATTCAACCAAGCATTGGTAGGGGTTTAGGAAGCTACATAGATACATTTACAGTAAGGGATTATACAAGATATCAAGTCATGGGTAAATATCTTCCATTTTAAGAAGGTTTCTAAAGTAGTGGATCAGTACTTTATTTTAGAAGGGAACCTCAAGGAGGCTTCTGTTTGTGGTCATATAGTTCTAGTTGGGATATCTAGTGTTGCATCTTTTTATGGTAGGAACTAGTTCTATGATAGTTTAAACTAGGGTTTTGGTAGGATGTGTTGTTAGATAAGGGAATCAACCTCATAGGGTAGTGATTGAATTTTCTTCTATTAGCATGGAAGGTCGGTCACATACACGGATAGTTTCCCAAACCCCCAATTGAGTTCCAATGGTGAGGAAGAATGTTTCATGTGTAGAGGTTCTATAGGAACCCTCAATAGCTGAGCACATAGGATTTGAGAAAGAAGTCGAGTGTAGACAGGGGGTTAGTTACCCATAATCAGGAAGACATTTAGATCTCGAATGGCTGTTCTGATAGAGGTAGAATATGTGGTGCTCCAGGGATAGATAATTCAAATCAGTAGGGTAGTCTATCACTAGGAACTCAGATTGGTCCCCACGGTAGAGGGACAAGTCAGCTTCATATAGTTCAGTCTACAAATGGATGTGGTTAGCCTGGACCTTCGACTATTCGAGGTATGATCCTTGTAGATTCTACTCTTCAGAGAAATTGTTTGATGAAGATACTACACATTCTTTTATCTATGCTCAATTTTTCAGTGCTTTGGGTATATCATTAGATCTTATTTGTGGGGTTATGTCAACTGATACACCATTAGGGGTATGAGAAAAAAATATCCTACAATTTAAGGGGTGTTCTCTTGATATTGGTGGGCACTGTTTTCTGTAGGACTTATATTTGATATGGATGTAAGGATTTGATCTGATTTTGGGTATGTATTAGATAGTTTTATACTAGGAAATATTGATTTTTACTAATGTATGGTAATGTTAAAATCTCTTGAGGGAGACACTTATGTTCATTAGAGTTAATGAGATGTCTAGGAAGGTAGTTCAGGGATAGTGTGTCAGTAGTTATGTGAACTCACAGCCCAAGTGGCTTATCTTAGGTTTGATGATGTGGGAGAAGAAAATGTTTCCTTTAATTTTATGGTAGATCAGTTTAAAGTTGTTTTTACTAAGTATTTCTTGGGGCTACTACCCGATAGAGACGTTGAGTTCATGATGGAATTGCTATTGAGAGGAGAACTAGTTTCAATTCCTCCATACAGAATGACACTGGTAGAAATCCAGGAGCTTAAAACTCAGTTGGGTGAACTTGAAATCAAGGAGTTTATTCATCTTAGTACGTCACATTGGGGGTATCCAACTCTATTTTCCAAGAATCGTGATGAATCAGTGTTATTGTGTGTCGATTATAGGAAGATAAATTAGATGACGCTTAAGAAAAAATACTTGCATCCTCAAATTGCTGATCTTTTTAACCAGTTGATAGGTTCTTCGGTGTTCTCCAAGAATTATTTTATGTTGGGCTATCTTCAGATAAGGTTGAGTCCTTCTAATGTTCCATGAAATTCCTTTAGAAGTAGGTATGTGATGTATGATTTTTTTATGTTGTTTGGGTTGACCAACACACCAATAGTATTTATGCCTCTATTGAACCGAATCTTTCACCCCTACCTAGATCAGTTTGTGGTTGTATTTTTTGATAAATATTGGTGTAATCTATGACTCATGATGATCATGACAAAAATATTTACATTTTATTGAGTACACTGAGAGAGAATTGGAAATTACCCAAGCTACTCAAATGTCATTTCTAGATTGATAGGGTACATTTCTTAGGTCACATAATCTATGAGAAAGGAGTGTATGTGGACCTAGATAAAATGTAGGTACTTGTATTTTGGGAGCAGTCTAATAATGTTTCTAATGTTTGATGTTTTCTGGGTTTAGATGGAAATTACCAATAATTCATTAAATATTTTCCCCATTTTGCAGCACCGCTTTCCAGCTTGACCATGAAGGAAATTATGTTTGAATGACCCAGGGAATGTGAGGGTGTATTATAAGAAATAAGGAATTGGTTAATAACCACAATGATTCTGAAAATAAATAAGATATGTAAGTGGTATACCTAATTTTTTTATGCCTCATTTGTTGGTATTAGGGTATTGCTGATGCAGGATGATTGGGTGGTTTTGTATGGTTTATGATAGTTGATGTCATATGAAGGAAATTACCCAACACATGATCTTTAATTGGATGCACTGATTTATGCCTTGAAGTTCTTTTGACACTACCTATTGAGAGAATTTTTTATGGTGTATACTGATCATAAGAACCTTGAGTATATCTTCTCTCAACATGAATTGAACCTTCGACAGTGTAGATGGGTTGAGTACATGTTGTATTTTTGATTTTGTCTTGGCTTATACAGTGGAAAAGGGAAATAGTTTTATAGATGCTTTGAGGAGGGAGACTAAAAATTAGGCAGTTGAATAATCCAATTACAAGTGGAGGATGATGTCATTGTGTGATGAGATGAACTTAGAGGTATAGGATGGACAAGGGTATATGACCATTACATCCTAGGCGGTTCAATCCATGCTTCTAAGATAGATAATGGAGAAGTAGTGTGAGGATCTAGAATGTTTGGCTTTAATGGAAATTCATAAAGGTGGGGGGTCACCATCTGGTTGGACTATTTATAGATTTTCATATTTTTAATTTTTGTTGATGTGTTGTTTTTCAAATGTGTATGTGAGAAAATTTGATGTGGGAGTTTTATGAATCAATGTGGGAAGTGCATCCCTAATCGTCCAAAATGTATCATGATCTTTGTATATAGTATCGATGGCCAAGGATGAAGAAAGAGGTCATGTTTCATGGCATCATGCATTACCTATTAGTAGGAGACGGCTGAGCATCTATGACCTGGTGGTTTTTTACAACCACTACCCATTCCAGATTGGAAATTGGATAAAGTGATGATGGATTTCGTTATGGGTCTTCCAAGGATTCCTCATATGAATCATGTGTTCTGGGTAGTTATGGATTAGTTTAACTAAGGTGGCTCACTTCTTGAAAATTTTAGAGACATTCACGATGGATTAGTTGGGTTAGTTTAATGATCGATAGGTAGTATAGTTTCATGGGGTACCAGGGATCTTGGTTTTGGATCGTGATCCTCATTTACATGGGGGTAACTATTCTTGTGTTAATGGACATGTTGATGGAATGCATCCTTGATTTTGGTGGATCATGGTAAACTCACTTATCACATACTGAGTTTGCCTACAAAAAAAGTTACCAAGATAAAATTTAGATGGAACAGTTGGATGAACTCTTTGGTAGACCATATAGATATATGTTGTTTTGGTTAGAGGCTATGGAATCAAATTTATTGGGGCCAAGTTTCATGTAGGTGATGTTGGAGTAGATCCAGATGATTCTTAAATTCATATATACACATCAGAGTATGATGATTTCATTTAAGGCTCGGCACCATAGAACTCTTGAGTTTAGGGTGGGTGATCTTGTGTTTCATTAGGTTTCCCCAAGGTTATTTCACTGTCAGATTCAGAAATAGGGTATGTTGGCACCCAAGTATGTGGGGCTCTTTGATATTAGGGAGAAGATCAGATTGGTGGCATATCGACTGGAACTTCTATAGAGGTATAGTAGAATGCATGATTTTTTTCATGTGTGACATATTTAGAAGTATCATTGTGACCCATCTCATGTGATTGATGTTGAATATGTGGATCTTGATGTTGATGCGTCCTTTGAGGAGCCTTCATTTCATATTTTGGATCGCAGTGAGAAACCCTTCTGAGGAAAGATTGCACATTTGGATCATGTTTTGTGTAAACATGGTAATTTTCAGGAAGGAATTTGGGATTTATAGTTATATATGTATTCTTAGTGGCCCGATCTCCTTAATTCAAAAGCTCAATGATTCATGGGAGTACAACTCGAATATGATCTATTATAATTTGGGGATTTTGTAAGATCCCATTCTTTGTGAAGGTATGTTCTTATTTATAGTTTGGTTTTAATACCTTAATATTTCATAATTAAATGTTTACCAGGAAGCTCAAGGGGTGTTCTAGGGGTTTGGAGCATGTCATAAAGGGGAATCAGGCTATCATTTACAAGTTTTGGGGTTGGCGTATGGTTAGTGTAAACCATGAAAGTTTGAGAGACAAACCTAGAAACCTTGGACAAAGGCATTGCACATGGTTAGTGAATGGTGTTACAAACAATGCATGATTTCTAGGTAACCATGGGACAAGGACCCTATTAAATAGAGGCTAGTGCGTGGTTGGTTCATGGTTTGGAAAACCATTCAGCCAGACTATATGCCTCATTAAATGTGGGATTTTACCATTTTTTTCCTTAGTATTTTATGGTTTGTTCCTGATTTATTCCATCATATATTCTCCACCAGACATAGTGATGAATAAAATCTCCCAAATCATACCAAGGGTCGATATCCTTCATTTCTAGGATATTTGGAGTTCATTTGGGTGAAGATCAATGCTCTGGGTTTGTCTAACACTCCTCTTTCTTCTCTTATCTGGATTAGGGATTTCTATTTTATTCTTCTTTATTGGAAGCCCTAAAACCCTTTTTTATAGTGTATATCAGGTAGGGGATTCAAAGGGGGATTCAAACCAAATATAAGGTTAATGTAAAGAAAGTTTTCATCAAGTTATTTGAGGTAGGTTTTATATAATTTATATTCCATAATCTTGATGTAGATTTGTTCTTGCATGGATGTATGTTTTCTTCCATTTTGTTATTCATCTGATGACTTTAGTAAGATTTGGTAAATAGGTTGGTTAAATTATGATTTACACTCCTCGTGATCCACATTGGATTCATTGAGATTTATTAGACAATATTAGGTCCACCCATGGGGTGAGCCAATATTCCTGAACCTGGAGAATTGTAATGATAAGCCTAAAGTTCATTTGTGTTGAAAAAGAGCCTATGATAACTTTTTTGACACATTATTTTGATTTTTGAAGTGTATTAATGGTATTTGTGTCTATTAATTTTCAATGAAATAAGGTATTGTTAGGAAAGATGTAAAAATAAATCAAAAATGGTGAAGGTGAATGTGGAAAATGGAGAGTGAAATTGTAATGGGAATGTGTAATTGGGATAGGAATGTGAATTGATGAATGTGTTAAATGCAATAACGTAGGAGAATTTTTTATTAAAGTACATGGGTTAAAGTATTATAGGGAAAAGGGTTAAATGGTATATATTAATTAAAAATAAATTATGATAATGGTTTAAGGTATAAGGATGATTATGTGTTAAATTAAATTTGAAATGTTGTTGTTATAGGTATTGATTATGTATGTTTTGTGATATGTTATTTGTGGTAAATTGATAAATAAGATTGTTAAAATGGTTTGGTGGTGTGGGATAATGGACATAGGATCTTACCATGAGTCATGTTAGACTGAGGCTATAAACCCCACACATAGAATGCATAGTTTAGGTAGTCGTACTGAGGATATAGCCCCTAACATTTTCATTTGACGAGATTACATGGATTGAGGCTCCAAGGTAAGTGTGATGTAATTTTTAATGAAATATTTATCCCTTGTGAGATAGGGAACTTGAATTATATCTTTATACAATAAAATTGACTAGCATATGCCATAGAATAAATTGTGTAAATGCCAAACACATGGAAAATGATGAAAATGGATAAAGTGAATATTGTTAACAAATGGTGCATGAGTTTTCTTATTATTATCATGTTATTTATTTAGTAATTTTATGAACTATTTATTTAGAGTAGATATTTTTTAGACACCATTGGTGGTGGTCTACTATTTTGTAATCACACCCTCCTTGGGCCATCGTTGGGTACCCGAGAAGATTTCAAGGCTTTAGGTGAGGATAAAGGAAAAGGCCCCATTCTAGGGAGTTTAGTAGGGCTTCATATCTTCATGGAAGAGGATACATAATTGGTTTCAAGGCTTATTTTTTGGATACGGTGGTTGTCTTTGTTTTGGACATTTCTTTACTCTTGGAAGAGTTAGTATGACATGCCATTTATTTTATTGGTCGTAGTTTGTACCCTATATGGAAAATGGTCAGTAATGCATGTTTATGGTTTATTTTTTATTGTTTCCCTTGTTTCATAATTATTTTCTATGGATTAATCTAGTAAAGAGGGTATAGTCTCTCCATGTGATCCATTAGACCATTTCTACAAGTCAGAAACCTCTGGAATATAGGGTGGTGAGCTTGAGGTTGTGTGGAGACCTGACATAGAGCACTAGTTTAGTGTCTTATGGGATTGGTATGTCACACATCTTGTCCATAAAATATATATTTGATGTACTTATTGTATAAATAATACACTACCACTTGCATATAAAGTCACAATCATCCAATTAATATGTTTATGTATGTGCCTTAAAGAACCCCCATGAATTCAGATTCAAATATAAGATCGATGAACTATGCTCTATGTTTGAAACATCAAAGTGTTCAATGAAGTCTTTTATCATGTCCTTGGATGATCATGTTGGTAGGAGTCGATTATACCATATTATAACCCAATAAGTGGAGGGGAGAAACTCATATGAGATCAATACTAGAACCATTATCAATTATGTTCCAACAAACATCAATATCAATCATATTTTAAGATATATAAAATAAGAATATGAACCTCATTATGGTAGTTTCTTATCCATACACCACAAAGAAAATGACCATGTTTCACTCATCTAGGATAATCTCTAGGTGATATGTCTATACTATAGAGAAATCATCCTTAAACTCTTAAGGAAATAAGTGGGCCTTAGTAAGAAAATTCCAAATATCTATTGAGAGTTAAAGATCATACAAAATAGAAATATTTGATAAAATGATGGTCATATTCCTTAAGATATTGTATTTATATACCAAAGGTCTATGCTTCATATCATGATGTTGTTCTCTTTCATGGTTTTTTATGGTTGTTGCTGACTGTGTTGGTGACTCCCTCTCTTGGTTGAAATTGTGGGTTATTTTTTCAAACTATATGGTTGGATGAACGGGGATTCGTAAAATGTAAAATCATATGGAAAACTTTGTATATGTAAGTAATACTTACAGTATGATTAGACTATAATGACCCTTGGATAATTCAGGATCAGATTGATGCTCTTGTTATGATCATTATAATTCATACATATGGGTTTATATAATGTATATACCATCAAAATAAATGGTTTATTAATATCTTCTTCCCTTTATACCTCTTCATTCTCATGATATTTAGTCCCTATAATAACCTCCCCTATTATGGGTTTATTGTTTTGGTTAGTAAAATTCATCGTCTTCATCAATTATGGGCTATATTTAGTGGATGATGTTAACCAAACCGAATTTTTAAACCACATATAAGTAGTATATGTTTTTTGGGGTTGAGATAATTATCCCAATTTATAGTAATGTTAATTTCCTCCAAGTGATTGATGAAGGAACTTTTAAAAAGTTTTGATCGACATGGGTACCCATACAGACACTTCCTTGTATGCCTTATTTCATCAAAGGTGATTTCACTGACTCTTAGAAGGTTATGATAATGGAGATATAATCTCAAACATCAAAAGGGGAGTTAGGGTTATAAACATTTAATTAAATTGATCATTGATCATGGTGTGTTCTCGGTTGATCGAATTAATAGTCATGTAATCATTTAATTTCTTCTCACTATTGTTCAATATTTGTTTCAATTCCTCATTTTCTTCTAGTGGATAAATAGAAATATGATTAACCCATCACATGGGTTTTCATAACATGAACTTCATAGAGTCTACCTTATTCTAGATAATATCTTTTATTATAATTTATTCATGGATATTTGGCCCTGATATCTAATGAAAGGGCTAGTATTTATTGTAGTATTTTCAACCAAATTCCTGGGGATTTTTAAACTATAGTAATTTGAGTATTATAATTCCTGAAGTTAAATATTTTATCTTCAGAATGATTAGGTACTAATCATATGATCCTAAAACATATATTGACATTGATCCCTCCTCCAATCCATATAATGGTGTTTTTTATTTTTGTTATTATTCAAAGAGAAGCACCATGTGATATATCTTAAGCATTTTTGCATAAAATGGAGTCACTATTGCCTTGTTCATGATAGTTACAAACCCCACTCTACCCAGCTACTTTCCATTAGCTATCAATGTCAGGTGAGAAATGGCCTTGGAGTATCATATATCATTCTAAAACCATTTTGAAACTACTATAAACTATAGAAAAACATTATAGTATTTCAATTATATTAGTGGTGTATGAAGATCATGGTAGATATTTTATATCAACATCTCTAATAGAATATACTTGATAGACTATATATTCATTTGGTAATTTATTAACTTCCAACAAGAAAATAAATCACAACCCAATCATTTTCATTAATATTTCTATTTCAGATATCGAGGAATGTTTTCAATTCTAGCATTGAGCTGAACTGGTAAAGGAACTACCTTTTCACATATTCCAAATTGAAAATAGAACTTACCAATATATTTCTATACAAGATTAATATTGTTCTTTATAAGGTATTGAAAAAAACATCTTTATTTATTCACATCATTATATTCCAAAATTCCCATCATGTGGCTACACCATGATATCATGTGTGTTAATATTTAATGTGGGTTACCTATAACATGAAAGAACGAGAAGGTGCGATTAAAAAATATTATATTAGTATCATCCACCCAATATAGAAATTATATTCTATCCTATTTTACTAGTTCATGTCATCCTTCTATAGATTCTATTTTAGTGGCAATGGACTCGATGGAGTTAGGGATATCTTATGATAGTGTCACATAAGAGGATGACCATATAAAAGTTGTGAGAAGAGACATATATGGTTATATATTATCTACCAAAAATTGATATCCAACATGAACTGGCTTAGTGTAACATTCATGAAACAATGGTAGTTGTTTCCAACATATTGAAAATTTCTTATACTCTTCAGAAACTGGTTTTAGAAAAATTGGTGGTCTGGATCTAGAATTGGTGAGATGAATGGACCCTTATCTACTTGGACGAGTGGGTCCTTCATGTTAGATAGGGACTAGAGGATAAAAATTATCATATTCTAGGGATTTATACTCCATAGGAACAATATATCAGAATAATTTATCCTTGAGTTACATTATCTCATCCAGTTAAGCTT
The DNA here is from genome assembly GCA_963277665.1 of Viscum album. Lineage (NCBI taxonomy): Eukaryota > Viridiplantae > Streptophyta > Magnoliopsida > Santalales > Viscaceae > Viscum > Viscum album. The sequence goes on along the minus strand of OY728148.1, from coordinate 2,006,275,840 downwards.
TATATTGGAAAATCATTCCTCAATGGAAAGAGGATCAGTTTTATCAGGTTGAGGGGGGAGATATGGATGTAACCACACACTTATCTTTATATTTGTCCAAATATCTACATGTAAGTAGTATTTCAGAATTCACAAGATATCATATATTCTAACATTACTTCTAATTCCAGTTTCACACACCTTTTTCATTGGTACAAACCACATTTTTAGTGGGCCTTTCTTCATCTCACCCTTTAATTTTAGGGTCATTGATGTTGTTTAATTTCATATAATTTTTCCACATTTATTTTATGAAATAATAGATATTTTAAATGTGAAATATGTTATAATCATTTACATTTATAATTCATAAAATTCTATGTTGGAAAATGTAATTCTATGAAATATTATTTTAAAATATAAAATTTAAATGATAAACTGATCCACTATTATTACTTTAATATCCCTACATTTTACATAATAAATATATTGGTTGTGTATGGTGAAATATAATTTGAATATTTTTCTTGAAAATTTTGAAACACTATGGTTGATTAATTAATATTTTCAATGTTCTATGTTTTATTAACAATATTTTTTATGGAAATTTTTTTTATTTGAATGTATGAGTTTGAAAATTTATTCTGGATTTTTTAAATTTATTTTAAATTATGTTATATTAATTATCTTTATTAACTATCACAAGTTTTTATTTTATTTTTCAAGTTTTTAAAACATAAAAGTTATAAGCTTGTTGCATAAAAGTAAAATTTTATATTATTGCTATTATGTAAGATTAAAATGATCCTATATAAAGGTTATTAAGAATATTTTTTAATGTAAGCTTCCAAACTTAAAAACACAACCTCAGGGTAACCAAGAACCCACATAAAGGTAACAAAGGACTTTAGAAAGGGATTAGGCCTATGTAAGGATCATTCCCTATTTTCTAGGGCTACATAAGTGTCATGCATACACATGTAAGGGTAACTCTGTGGTTTTGTACCTATATAAAGGTCACCCCATGGATTCATCTCATGTAAGTATAGTAATAAAAAAATGATGCACATAATTTTCATCCTTTCTAATAATTATTTGTGTAAAATAAATTCTACAAAACATGTTTAGATTTGATTAAATAATGATTCAATCATGGAGAGTCCAAACTTAACAAATTTAAAATAAAAATAAATGTGGAGTATGATCCAATTGGATTAGTTCTTTGGAATATACAATCAAGTGAAGCTAATGAAGATTGAAAGTAGCTAGAAAATGTGTGAAGATTCAAAATGTAAATAACTAAAACATGATTCACCTAAGAGAGTGTAGTATGTTAGTAAGATTATATTAATTCACTATAATTATATGACTATTATTGAATGCTTACATTTGGATATGTGGTAGATATAATCATGAAGTCACTCGATCTGAGTGAATGAACATTTATTTTATTAAATTCAGTGGTGGATTCATCTGATAATAAAATGAATAACTATAGTAAACATTATAGAACTAATTGAAAGACCAATTACCATAATCTAGGTGTAACTATTTGGTACAGGGATAGAGATGGTGGTATGAGTGGTTGTTCAATGAGGAATACGGTTAGAAATAAATTGGAGAGTTGATATTTAAACATGACATTGAAGAAATAATTTTTCCTTATTTTATTTCCTACTGTAATAATACATCATTCTTCAAGTGTTTTTAGTTTTTAAAAAAATGAATGACAGTCAACTAATGTATTGGGAATAAAATTGATGTTTTTTTCATTATTTCTTGATCTTAGATACCTCCCTCTTTAATAAAATTCTTCTTCCATAGACACATTATCTTAATATTAGTATTGATTCTGATTGATGTATTGAATAATGAATATAAATATCAAGATAGTTTGAAAATGTTTTCCCAAGTCAATATATCAATATATTGAGAAGATGGTATTATAAATAATGAGCATTCTTCATCAAATGACATTTTTCATTCTTATATTATTTCCCTTATTTTCAACCCATTTTCAATAATATTTTTCATTTTTTTGGAATATTCAATAAGATATTTATCCAAATCATTTTATTACATGTCTCCATCCCATAATGTTATAAATATTTTCTAATTTAGTTAACACCACAAACTCTTCCTCACATATTCTTTTTAAATTCTATATTCACATTCATATTAGCATGGACATAAAAACCTATTTTTTATAGTTTTTTGGAAAATAATAACTTGGATAACCCACACACATATTAGATATGCACTAAAATGGGAACAATGATGGGCTTGGTGGTGTGTGTGAAATATTGTTCAAATATAGGATCCACCATGTTGTGGTGGTGCATATGTTTTTGTAGTCATTATCCAAGCTTTTATTGATTTGTATGCAATAGAAATTTTGATTGCATAACCATATAATTCACATATAATTAGTTACTAATCATTGAGTTGATTTCCTTATTACTAGAAAATTTTATTCATTTATGTGTTCAATGAATGAACAATAACTTATTGAAATGGATATATTACAAGTAATGAAACCTTATTATCTTCATATGGTTGACACACATCATGCGTTAATGATGGATATATAATATGATGTGATCATATCTTATTGGGTGTCATGTGTGTGTGATAGTTGAGAGTCATTCATAAAAAATATATATAGATCTCTTCTATTATATAATATCATTCATCACTCAGTGTAGGATATAGCACCCCTTCAACTATGGAGGAGTCCTCAAAAATATTTAAAGGATCTATAGGCTATTATATTCCTCTTGGAGTATAGATCTAATCATCGTCTTATCCTTTCGGTCATTATCAATTATAGTCTATCGGATAATAAGATAGGTTCTTTCAATGCTCATGAATTTTAGGAACTCCATTTACATGATATGTTTTTTAATACACTTATATATTTGATCCTTACAGATAGATTCTTCAATATTTTAGGTCCTCTATCACCTATAATTATCATTATATAATCAAAAGAATTCCATTAGTGGTATCAAAGAGGGTTTCATGAGAAATTAATTGTTTTTTATTAATGTTTCAAAAATAAATACTAGAACCATGAAACATGAGTACTTGTAGTACAACCATAATGGATTCAAAACACCCTAATCTAGGATACCACAATTTAGTGATGAATGTGATGGTTCTTCACTAGATTTCTCTAGGACCATGACTGATTCTACTACACAACAACATACTAATGACCATGGTGGTTCTTAGTAGCCATTATCAGCCCCATAACATGACTTCCCATGGTGTAACACATTTTAAAAATTGTTTTAGATTTGTTTCAAAATTTAAATAACTTTAAAACCACCACATCATGAAATCCATGGAAAAGCCATCAATTTTTTAATTTTTTCAGACATTTTTATTTCAATAGATTATGAAATTTCAATAAATAATAATAAAAGGTGTATTTGAATAATTTAATTTATAAAATGGTTATAATTCAATTAATTATAAATTTATTATAATTAAATAAAGTTTCAAAAACCTTTATAATATTCAAAAAATATTAAGGTTAATATTGAGTATACATTTTTGTAAATTACATGGTATATCTTATGATCTTCAAAAAGATTCATTCTTAGAGATAATGATAAATAATTTATAAAGGATATAATTTATAAAGATAAAATATAAAAGCGTTTATATTTATAATTATCAATTTTTTATAAATAATTAATTTGAAATTTTTCTAATTAAATTTTAAGGATTTCTTAAAGATGTTTTTTTGGCCACATCAAAATGGTTTTGATGTTTAATATGCATAATAGATTAAATAATATTTTAAATTATATATAATAATAATACGAAATATTTAACATTTATTTTAAATATAAAATTTTATATTCTTGATTTAGTTAATTTATAAAATGTATATAATTATCTTATTTTTATGAATACTTCATAAATTTCTCATGTTTTAGAATATAAGTTAAGTGTTTATTTGTTTTTTTATTTCTTTGGTAAGAAGGTTTAATATATTTTTTATTAAATATTAATATTATGTTTGATATGGTTTGAATATTAAAATACTTCTAGGAAATTACCTTGAATTTCATGGTGGGTTTGATATCATATAATTTTATTTTGATTTACCTTGACCTTAGTTTGTAATTATTGATGTGAGATTGAGAGTAGTTTTGAGAATGTTTTGTGAATATTTTGTGTCATAAAAATCATTAATTTAATTACCTACTTTGTAAATTCTCTATGGGTGGATGGACTTAGGGTCAAACCATCTACTGGCTTAGAGGCTTATCCATTATCAGAAAAGTGAATGGAGTTGTCTATCTATCACTATCAGCTTAGTCAATTGGATATTTTCAATCTTGTATAACTATATTACATTACATTAAGTGTTCATATACCTTATGCATCAAATGTATTTATATATGTATGAATATACCTAGATTATTTTTTGGGTGAGTAGTAAAAACTTTTGGGTTGAATAATAGGTTACACATTAATTTGGTGTAGACACATTAATTTTGTAGTGGGAATAAGGATTCAAAAAACTAAACTATTAGAATCATTCATAAACAAAATCAAATAAACATGAGAATATAATCAATCAATAAGACGTAATAGTTATAATTTAATATTCATCTGATGTATATTAAATTGGAGAGACATTAAAATAGAACCCTTAAAATACATAGTGTGATATTATTTCAAAACATTCAATTTTCAAGACCTTGATCATTCAATAGAGTAGGTTATACCCTAGAAGGGTTCACCTGACTTATCTTGTATAAGTAATTTAGTTGATTGATAACACTAAATTAACTGATGGTATGTTCGTCCCTCATAATGTGCATCTAGATTGTCTTTTGTTAGTGTGTTCATGATATTTTTATGAGGTTACACTATGCTACAAAAACCATAGGACAGACACATATGGAATATAGTTTAGTGATTACATATGAAGTATTGTGATAAATATTTTTATATGTTTGGTATTAATTATAATGGATGAATGATCAAGAGGGGGTGAATTGATCTTTCTAAATATTTTTAACTATTTATTTGTGTTATCTTTATGCAGTTGAAATATAAATAGAAAAGAAAATAATATTTTGTATATTAGTTCACATATAGATCATCCTACTAAACTCTTCACCCCTCTCAAACACAGAGATAGTTGAAACCCTTGATAATGTTTTCTCTTAGTTTTTATGGGAGTTGCAACACTTTATAACATACCTTTTAAAACCATAAAGGCATGACCCAATATATTATTATTTTTACACCTTGTTGATTAACTAGGTCACACTCCCTTTTTTCAACATGGACACACAACCTAGAATCTACCTTTTTAAGTAGTGGTAGAACCAATCTTTTCCTTTATCATAGAAAAATTTGAAATGGATCCCCTTTACTTTTATCAGTAATGGAAGAATCCATACCATTTTTTTGGGTAATATAACCCACCTCCATGTTTTTATTGGTAATATAACCCAACATGATTAAGAATAGATAACAATTAAAAGAATTAAGAATTATATAAACAAGATTAACAATAAATTATTTGAGTTTAAAGGTTGAAAACTTTCTCCAAAAATAATGGATTGAATTATTACAGTTTAGTGGGGAGCATTATTTGATCACAAAGGTGAATAGAACATAAAATTTCAAGAACATCCATAAACACAATATCATGATATGGTTCTATCAAACTATTAATAATATTTTATTCATGAATATTCATCATAAGGCTTCTTTTCCAATGAATATTCACTTTTCTATTTATTTCATAATGTACTACATTATTATTATTTGATGTTATTTTATCTCAATTTAATTATCATGAAAAAAAATCAAAAAGAAATTCTATGATAATATATTAAAATTAATAGGTTATAAAACACAATATTTTATAAAAGTTAATACATAACATAATATTAACACTAAATAACTTTTGGAACACTCTCATAAAGTATGTGAGTAAAAATCATTATATTTAATAAATTTTAAATTTAAATGGATAAAGTTCCAAAAAAGTAGTACATGAATGATTATATTTAATTTAGTTTTAATATATATTAAATTATCTCCAAATTAATTTATATTGGATCAAAAAAAATTATGATTAATTTTGGAATTGTTAAACTAAAAGATGTTAAACAAAAACAATAATTAAAAGTATAATAGTGTACGTAATATAGAGCATTCATTGAACTAAAAATGGAAAAGTAAATTAGAGGCCAAGAACTTCATAGAAGATCATTCACAGAAGCTATAAAATTCTCCTCATGGAATATCTATATCATATCATGGAATCTCTATTATAGAATAACCATTTATTTTCATGGAATCTTATCCTATTCTCATGGAATAATAGTTTCATCGTATTTAATCCTTAATAAAAAATTATAATTATAGAAACTTACTCACAAAATAACTATTTTGTCTCGTAGAATTTCATTACCTATCATGAAATACAAATTACTTTACATAGTATAATACTCATTTATGGTCCATTTCACTCATGGAAGATACATTTCAGTGATGGAATGTTAATTCTTTCTATAAATAGTCCATCCCATTCAAGGAAGAGTAAGGTATCTCATAAAAGGTTCCTCATAAAATATAACAATAACATGAAAATGATCGTTATATCATACATAAAACCTTTAAAAAATAAGGCGGGATACTCATGGTATCTAGAATACATCTCATGAAATATAAAATAAATCTCAAGTAACACCCTAATATTTCAGAAAAGAAAACTATGTAATATAGCATACAAGATAAGCAACACTGAACTAAAATGAAACAAAAAATATTTTTATTTAAATATGACTGACAAATCCCAGATGTTAAATTCATGGCTATAAATAATATTAACTACATTATGATATATATGTAAATATATATATATCATAATCAATATAAATTTATATATTAATTATTATTAAATAATATATAATTGTTTGGTAAATTGATTTTATTCTTCATGAATATCTTTTCATTGAAAATGATTTTTATTTATTTTTGTGTGGCATATTATAATTAATTTATTAAGATTTCATAAAATATACTTCATAAAATGAAATTAGTTTTTGAAATAATCATGTCAAAATAAACTTAGTTTAAAATATTGGGTGTTTTTAGATAAAATTCATTTCTCTATAAATAGTGAAAAATATCAGTTTTTCAAATACGAATATTTATTTTCAAAAAATTAATTAATTTAAAAATATAGTTATTATTTTAATTTTACATCAAGAAAAATAATTAATATTTAGTAATATTTAATTCAATTAATTACATTTGAATCATATTTATACTATATTTTATAATAAGTTTAGTTTTTGGCTTAAAACACATTTTTTTAAAATTTATTTTAAATTCTATAATGTTTCTCCATTTTAGTTTATTAAAATAAACTATAATGAGGTATGATATAAATTAAATTTATATTATATATATATTAATTAAAATTAATATAATTATTATTAGTAGTCGTAGAGTTAATATTAATTCCTCTCATGCTTGAAAAATACATTTATTGAAAACTCGATATTTCATCGCATCTCTGGGTTTAGTTTTAGATTAAATTATTTCAATTATATTGATTTAATTTGGTAAAATGGATTAAAATTTTGGAATAAAAATATTTTATATTATATAATAATTTTTAATTAATTATTTATTATAATTAATAGTGAAAACACAAAAAAAACTTTTATCACATTTAAGGTGAAAACATGTTTTTCGAAGGTTAAACTAAATCAATAAGGGTTAAAATGAACAATAAAATTATATAAAATATATTTTAGACATATTTTTAAATTATAATATCTAATTTTTAATAATATTTTATTTTGTATCCTTTTGACATTTGAAAAATGTGGATCTACCATTTTCTTTAAAGACACTCAAAGTGTGTCCTCCCCCCCCCCCCCACATATAAAAGGCCACCCCATCTACTCTCCTATTCACACATTAAAATACTATTGAATTGAAAAATTGAAATCAAAATAAATTCCTCAATTCCCTCCATATTATCAATAACCCTTGTATTGATCGTAAATCCATGCTAATAAAGAGTTTTGTGCTAACTAAATGAGGTTGTTAGAAGAAGAGGTATAATTATTAACCAAATGTTTTTATTTTATTTCTTCTTCCACTTACATGAAATATTTTTCAATTATGATGATATAATAACACCATTATATCTCATATAATTATATTTTATTATGATAATATAATAACCTAAATTCATCTCCTCTAAAATCAAATGGGAAACAAAACCATCATTCGTATATACGACATACAACCTCCTCGTGAACCTATGTAATTCATTTTTCATTTTTGAATCTCAATGACTGTTATAATCATTTATTACAATTATATATAATATTTTTGAAAAATATATATACTTTTTAAATCATAATTTTATATATATTTTCTTACTTTCCATTTTTTGGGGATACGATAACATTACTCATGTGTACGGTGGACAACTGCCTCACGAAGCGAAGTGGTTTATTTTTCACTGATGAGTTAAATGGAAGGTAATAAGGATAAATTTAATGAATATATGTGATATATATATATGAATTAATTATTATATTAATGAACTATTTATCCTTATTTAAAGATAATATATCATTTTTTATCATACCTTTCGACTCAATGAAAAAATGATAACATTGTTTAAGTTTATGTATGGACAACCACCTCCATAAAGAGATGTGATTATTTTTTTAATAACCAAATCACTTGGATGAAATATATATATATATATATTCATATTTAAAGAAATAACAGGGTATTTATGATATTATTATCATTATTTAAATATAATATATTAATTACCATCTTTTTATAATGATAATTGAAAAATAGAATATTTACTCATGCGTATGTAAGGACTACCGTCTCCATGATTTTAATATAGATGATTCTTCATAACAAATTTTAATGATTGGTTTTAAAATTATACTTTATGTAAAAAATAAAATTAAATCATTATTTTTATTTTTTAGATGTTTAAATAAAGACCTATTTCCCTGTAGCAAACCCATCGAAGTCACTTTTGGATTTATAAGACAGATGTTATCAAAACATTCGATGTAAAATTAATTGATTAAATAATTGTATATGAAATGATAATAAGAGAAATAAAAGGAATAATAAACATGAAAAAGGTTCTTAGTATAGTAAATAATTAACATAATTTTTTTATTTAGGAAGATAAAAAATTAATGTGATGAGTCAAACATGAGGTAAAGGACCCTTTTACTAATAACCTCATTTTAAAAAGTTTTATAGATTTAATTTATTAGAATTTTTCTTCTACGATATTGTAAATGATTCAAGAAAATTATTATTTATGTTTCAATTGATGATAAAGTCCCTTTTTACTATATTTTGATTTCTTTAATTTTTTTATAAAAAATTAAGGAATCTTTTTAAGGTCTAATATAAGGGACACATTACTTTAAAAATGTTCTTTTTAAAAAATTTAATGATATATTTTCTAAATATTTTTCTTTCATATCCATATTTATGAAATTTTATTTTGGGTTTATTTATATGTATATAAACAAATTATAAAGGATATTTTATTTATCCTTTTAATTTATTGAAAATGATTTCAAAAGGAATATTTTTATGTGTTTTGGACATCACTTTTTGACAAAAATAAAAAATGAATGTTCTATTTAATTTTGTCTGATGAAAATGACTTTTACCTTTCTTTTTAACTATCCTTAAACCCTATGGAAAATATTATAAATAAATAGATGAGAAAAATAAAATTAGTATGGGATAAAAAAAATAAAGAAACCCATTAGTCCATGAAAACTTTTAAAGATTTTCCTCTTCAAAGAATGCTTTCGGCTGAAAATGAACATCTTTAAACCTAATAAATGAAATTCTCTACCCAAATATCATCATAAACAAATTTAAAAAAGGAAAAAAACTCATAAAGTATTCGTTTAGAACTATATAAAATTCTAAAAAACATTTTCACAAAGTTATACTTTTCACCCTTAAGAAGTAGTAAATTAATTTTTATTAAATTATATCATTGTTACCATTTTAGTAATCATGTAGTTACCATAAAATTCCATATAAATCATAGATAAAATATATAGGTATCTTTGGACATTGTTATCCATATTAGTCTTACAAATGTAATATACATAAGGTTTACATCCATACACAATGCCTAGGAGGGATATCATAGGCCCACCCATCCTTGATTTATAATATAACCACTCATTCTTGGTTCATAATGTTACCACCCTTACTTAGTCTGTAACATAACCACCATTCATTTGTTCATAACATAACCAACCACAATTTTTTAACATAACCATTACTCATATTAAATAATGTTTAAGAACCATAACATAGTCATAAAATATATAATCTTTTAATTTTAGACATTAAACAACTAAAATATTCTTTTCACCCATAATAAAACAATTCATGGTATTAAAATAAAAAACCCATTTTAAAAAAATTAAATACCAAATTTCAATGAAAAATGTAAAGAGGTATTTTTATTGAAAATTTAAAATCTTATAATGTAATCTATAAATCAAATAATGGTTACAGTAGTGGGAAAAATTATTTTCAACATTTATGTTAAAATAAAATAGTCGTTTTGCATTTTTTGGAAAAATGTTTTGTACAAAACATGTAATAATATTTTTCTAAAACATTTTATATAACTTCAAAAGTCTCATTAAAGTTAATTTATAATTATTTTATTACAATATAAAAAAACCATAAAATAATTTCAAGAACATGTAGATGGAATAAAATAGTTATAAAATAAGTCATTCTAAAATTTTAAAATAAGGATTTTATTGTAAAGTTTCCCTTATAAAAAAACTTAAATAGATTCCATATTTTTTTAAACATTTTAATGAAAGTAAAAAATGGTAAAAAATGAATAGTATCATCCATTTAATGATAAAAAATAATATTCTTGAAATATTTAGAATAACATAGAATAATAATATTTAGAAATTAAATCTTTAAAACTTTTTAAAATTATTTTTTAAGTTAAAAGGTCCCTCACCTCAAGTCTGATTCATCAGGTAGCTTATTTATCTTCTGGAATAATAAATAGAGGTTAATTATTTTCTTTATTAATAATACTTTTAAAGTTTTTTATTCCTTTAATTTCACTTATTACCATGTAATATACAATTACTTAATCAATTAAATTTATAACAGATGTTTTGATGAAATTGGGCTTATATATCCAAAATGACCAAGGTAGGTTGAGTATGGTAAACTTGGTTATTATTTAACGTCAATATAATACTAACCATGAAATAATTTTCATTTTTATACATAAATTATAATTTTAAAATAAATATTTAATTTTGGTTATGAAAAATAAACTACATTACAATCATAGATATGGTATGTTGTACGAATGCATTAATAACGTTTTCCATTTTTCAACGAGCATTATAGAAAGAAAGAAATTAAAATTTTATCTTTAAAAAATTATTAAAATATGAAAAATAAAAAATTATTTCTTTAAATTTATATATATATATATATATCATTTATGTTATTTGGGGATAAAAAATAATCACAACACATTGTGGAGGCAGTAGTCCACAAGTAAGAACAAACAATTTTTTCATTTTATAGTGATAGGAAAGGTAAAAAATAAAATGATATATTATATTTTCGAAAATATAAATTTTCCATTAATACCGTGATTATTTTATATATATATAACATGTATTTGTTAACATTATTCTTGTTGACTTCCATGTAGAGAGTTAGTGAAAAACGAATGTCATTGCTTTGTGAGGTGTTAGTACGTTTTACACCCAAGCGACGTTATTGTATCCCATACATAATGAAATTTGAGATTTTATATGTGTTATAATTAATCCATAAGTTTAATTACATTAAAAATATAATATATATATATATATAATTTAAATATATCATTATAACAAGCTGTGGGAGGTGATGATGAAAATTGAACTACATCATTTCATGAGGTGGTAGTCCTCTGTACACATGAATGATGAATTTTTTCCCATTTTATTTAAGAATAGAGGGATTTAGGATATGAAATTAACATATTAAAATATATTTATATTTGTGATAATTTTATTACTATATTATAATAATTTAATAATATGTTAAGGAAGTGTAAGATGAAATAAAATAAAAACATTTTTTTAATAACGATACCTCTTCCTATAAAACCTCTTAGGGTTAACATCATTTTACATCTTAGAATGTATTTATTATCAATATAGGGGAAATAGGCCATTTGGATGGATGTAATGAAGTTTTTTTGGAACTTATTTGTTGAATATAAAGGATTTAAGGTGTGAATATGATTAGAGGGGTAGCCTTTTATATGCGAGAGAGAGGACACACATGGAAGTTTTGAAAAGAAAAATGTGTACCAACATTTTTAAAATGAAAAAATACTAAAAAATCACTATTATAAATAATTATATAATATAAGGTGAAAATATTTCTTCAAAATATTTTTTAGATGACTTTCTTTTCATATTAGACCTTATCTTTTTAGTTTCACCCCTAGTAAACTCATTTTTTCCTTAACCATGATAAACAATTTTAACTAATTTCAAATTCATTAAGAAAAATAATATTTTGAAATTATTATAAAATATAAATTATTATTATTAAAAAATATGAAATCTATTTTAAAAAATTAAATTCAGATAATTGATATAATTTTTTTACGTGAATAAAAACCTCTTTTCTAATAAATGAATTATTAAAGCATACGATGATTTTATCTTTACTTCAAGACCATTAATAATAATATATTAATTTTTATTAATATATATAAAATATTGATTTTTTTATATAATTACTCATTAGGGGTTAATTAAATTAATTAAAATAAAGAATCATTATGTGATTTAAAATAGTTTTCCGAAAAAATGATTCTTAATCCCAAAAATAAACTTATACTAAAATCCAGTATAAATGTGATTAAAATTTAAATAAATTTATTAAATTTAACTAAATAAAACTTATTTTACATGAAATAATAATCAAATCATAATGGGACTTTAAATTAATTAATTTATTGAAAATAAATGATCGTACTGGAAAAATCATTATTTTCACTATTTATAAAAGAATTAGTATTTTCTAGGGAATAAACTAATTTTACCTAAGATTATTTTGATATGATGATTTAATAATTATTTTTATTTTATCTATTTCTTTCCAAAATATTTAAAGATTAATTATAAAACTATCTCACAAAAATCAATGAAAATATTTTTATGAAAACATATTTTGGATGAATAGAAATACATTACTAAAAATTGATGGATTATTTACTAAGAATTTATCAATAAATTTATATTGAGTAGGAAACATATTTATATATATATATCATAATCTTTTAGTGTTATTCATACCCGCAAATTTAATTTCTATGTTGTAATGTTCGTATTTAGATAATAATATTTTTTAGTTCTTTTAAGTTTGGTGTTTTGTATCTTGTATGATATCTAATATAGTTTTATTTTATAAAATATCCGGGTGTTAAATCCTCCAAAATTTTAAAAATTACATCCTCGAAATTTGATATGTATCTCAATAATAAAATTTATAACATTTTAAAAAACCATTCTTGAAATCTAACATTGTAAAAATGGTTAATGAAACATCTTATCAAAAATAGGGAAAATAAAATACAAATGTCACCTAGAATAACATATAATTATGTTTACAAATATGAAACAATTGGTGTTATGTGAAAATATTTACGTGAGAAAGTGTAATTCCCAAGGATTTTCATAAAAAATTTCATAAGAAAGCATAAAGGAAAAAATAAAACTAATAACGGTTTATTTTAAAATATGATAAACCTAAGAAAACATTTTCAAAAAAGATTTAATTTTCACCCTTAATAAAGTAGTAAATACTTTATTTTTAATATACTGTTATTGATGAGCTTTTTAGAAATCATTTGATTACCATACAAACCCATTAAAAGTATATATTAATCCTAGAGGTATTTTGGGAAATCATTATCCATATCAATATTATAAATGGAATAACTATGTTGTACACTTCCACGCCAAATTCTTAATAGGGATATCAAGGACCCACATGTCCTTATTTTATAGCAAAACCACCCATCATTGGTTCCAAACATATCTAATTTTCCTTAGTTTATATCATAACCACCCGTCCTTGGTTTATAGTGTAACCACCCATCATTGGTTTATAACGGAAACACCCATCATTCTATATAATGTATAATAACTATAAATTAATCATCACACATAAATGAGTTATATTTTCAACATTAAACTCATCAAATATTCTTTTCACCTTTAAGAAAACATTTCTAAATTTTAAAATATCCATCCCATTTAGAAACCCATTTTTAATACCAAAATACACATAAAAAGGGAAAGATGATTTTTATTTAAATAAAAAATGAAATATTATAAATAAATCTATAAATGAAATAATTTTTTTGGTGGGGTATAATTATTTTTCATTGTATATGATAAAATAGTACATTCCTTTGGTCTTTTTGTCAAAACATTTTATACAAAACATGTAAAAAAGATTCCTTTTGAAAACCTTTGAATGAAAGTCAAAAAAGACCCAAAATTTCAATTATAATTATTTTATATCCTTAAAATAAACCCATAAAATTATTTCAATAATATTGATATGAAAGAAAAATACTTATAAAATAAATCTTTAAAACATTTTAAAATATGGTTTTTAAAGTAAAGTATCCCTTACATAAATCCTTAAAATGATTCATTATTTATTGAAATATTTTAAATAAAGTAAATATATCCAAAAAGGAAATTTATAATCCATTTTAATGAAAATTAAAATTTTCATGAATAATTTATAAGAACATATAAGAAAAATATTTCTAAATTAAATATTTTGAATCTTTTAAAACGATTTTTTACATAAAAAGGGTCTCATACATTGAGTTTCATTCATCACGTATGTTATTTAAATTCTTGAATAATAAAATTATTTAAATTATTTAAATTATTAAGAATCTTTTATGGTTTTTAATCTTTTATTTACATTATAACCATGTCATATTCAATTACTTATTCAATTAAATTTAAATCAGATGTTTTTATGATATTTGGATTATATGTCAAAAATGAATTTGATAGGTTGAAAACGGTCAAAGAGGTCATTATTTAAAAGTATAAATAATTATAATAATGAAATAATTGTAATTTTTATATATTAATTATATTTTTAATACCAATCATTTATGTTGGTTATGAAAAATGAACTATGTTATAATCATGGACATGGTAGGTCATACGTACTAATGAGTAACGTTTCCATTTTTCAAATATCATTATTGAAAGAAGGTATGTTATAATTTATCAGTATATAATAATAATAATAAAATTAATACCACATAATTTCTTTAAATATACTTAAAAATATCATCTATGTAACTTGGTGATTAAAATAAATCACATTTCTTAGTGTAGGTGGTATTCCAAACATACGCACGAGCGATGAATTCATTTTTTTGTGAGTGGAATGGTAAGATATAATTTGATATATTATCATTTTTGAATGATAAATATCTCATTAAAATCATAATTATTTCATATATATATTTATATATCACAATGATCCATTAAATATATCCTTATATTCTTCCATGTAAATCATAAGTGTAAAACTAATCATATCACTTCATGAGGCATTAGTCCACCATTCACACAAACAACATTGCCATGCCCACCATAGAATTGAAATTAAGAATATATATTTGAAATTATAATTACATATGTATAATTACATTTCAAAAATATTATTTATACATAAAATATATCAGTATAACATGCAATGAGAGGTGATTATGAAAAATGAATCACATCGGTTCGCAAGGTGATGGTTTTCCATACACATGAATGATGGTTTCATTCCCATTTTATTTAAGAGGAAATGGATTTAGGTTATCACACTAACTTAAAAAATCTCAGTATTTTTTAAATACTGGTGTTATTTTATCTGAATAATTTTAATATATTTTATGGAGGTGGAAGAAGAAATAAAATTAAAACATTAGGTTAAGCACAATACCTCTTATTCATACAAACTCATTAGGTTAACTAAAAATTCAGTCATAGATTGGATTTGTGATCAATGATGTGGATCTAATTTATATTGACCCGGCCTTAAAACATTACATAATCTAGAATTAATTGAATAATTCACATTGAGGATCTTTTCAGGTTTAGAGTTTTAGAGAATTAGTTCATAACTATTACATTACATCTCAAAAGTTACAAAGTAGACACTTCTACTTAGTTATCATTTTTTCAAAAAATAAAAACTCTTAAAAAAAGTGTCATGTCTAGTTCCATGTTTTAGATAGCATGACTTTTTCTTGATCCCATCCTTGACCCAATTCATCTTTAAGTCTTGTGAAAAACATTTAAAAACACAGGATGAGCATAAAAAGCTCTATAAGGGTTATAAAACAAAGAAAGAAAACATAGTTCATGATTACATACATAACATAAGATCTTTAACATACCTCATGAAATCATAAGATTTATGAATCACACATAGAAAACATAAATCATAAAGGTAACTTGTGGCATCTATATCATACTTACATTGTAGCTATCACAGCTACGTAGGGAGTTACATTTGGAATACCCCTCACAGTATATTCCCTAAATCTCTTAGGAGAAACATTCACGTTTACCTCTGTCACATTACCCAATGCATTAGAGATATATCTTAGACTCAACTGCCCTAGGTTTATCATGGAACCACCCATATACATAACAATTCCCACAAACTATAACATATTCATAACACATAAAACAAATATAAAAGGAAGGATAACATTTCCACATTTCAATTAAAATATATCATTTAAATATATTGACATAAAAAATACATTATCAAAACCATTTTCAATACCAAAATACATAACATATTATATGGTATTTATTTTCCTTTTAAAAACATTACGTCTTGTTAATAAAGCCAAAAGATCAAATAATACTCGTGACGGCGGAAAAGGTCGTTTCCACCGCTTATGTTAAAAGAAACATGTTTTTTATCATTTAGTAAAATTATTAGTAGATAAAATATTCCTTTTGAATAAAATTAAAATTAAAAGGGGTTCATACACCGTATAAAATATTGTTGTGTATAAAACAAAATATTCCTCAATGAAAGGAGATTGAGACAAAGTCCCTTACCTCGTGTCTGACTTAACTCGTTCGTTCTTTAATCTCTTGAATAATAAACTAAAGTTGATTTCTACATGCATAAGAACATTTTTCAAGTTTATTATTCCTTTAATATCACATATTATCATGTTATGAACATTATGTAATCATTTAAGTTAATAACGGTTATTTTGTTGATATTTGGTACTTGAGTCAAAAATGAACTTCTTATATTTTCAAGTTGTCTATGTGGTCAAAAGTCCATTATCTCCAAAATGATATTAATGATTTAGATATAAAATATATCTTATATATAGAGTATATATATATATATGTATTTATAATAGTACATGACATTTGGAGGTAAGAAATTAAATGCATTGTTCCTGGAGATGGTAAGCCATATGTACGCATGAACGCTATTTTCATATATATTTCTTATTTTAATGGAATTAAAACATAATTATACATAGGTATATTATAATTCCAATATAATATCATATATAATATCATTAACTTCATTCTTTATATGTCCCACATATGGCATTAATGAGTCATATCACTTTGAGGGGGCGGTAGTTCGCACTTCCTAAAATGAAATTATCACGTTTACCCATAATGGAAACCATAAAGGTATGCTATAAATGAAAAATACAGAAGCATAAATAAAACATAAACATAATATGTATCATATATAAATATAGTTCCCTCTTAATGGCCATCATGAGAGGCAGTAGGAGATAATTGAACAATCATCATTTCGTGAGGTGTTAGTTTTCCATCAACAGAAACAGTATATTCTTTACCCATTAGATGGAGGTGTGTGTAAGTATAGTTTGAATCGTTCTCATAAAAACAACCTAGTATATTGAGTATAGTGGTGTTGTTATAAAATAAAGTAATAAAAAGAGTTTATGGGGTTGTATAATTAAAATAAAACAAAAGAACTTAGGTGAAGACGTTGCCTTTAAATCGGGTAACTCCCTTTGGTTTGAACAAAAAGGGTTTCTTGAAGTTCCTTATTCCTAAGGTAAGGCTTCTACGATGAAGATAGGGATCTTGAGAGCTTATTTGGGTAGAGGTTGGATGAGCCAATGGGATTGAAAGGTGTGAGTAATAGGTTAGAGGTGAGGGATTTATAAGGGTGGGTGTGAAAATATTATTATATTTTATAATATGTTTTGGGTTCTAAAGGTCCAAAACTAATTAAATTCAAAGATAATATGACTAATGGTCGAAATAAAATCATCAAATAATAATTGGATAGGTTTGGAATATTGTTTTAATATTTATAATATTATTTATTTAAATCATTTATTAATGAGGTAAACACTGTATCATTATTATGTCATAAATAATTTTATTTATTAGATGTCTTAAAATTATAAAAAACTTTCATGATGTAGTAAATATATTTAGCTTTCCGAATAATATTTATAGTATAAAAGATCATTTATATAACCTTATGTAAAAATTCATTTACTAAAAGATATTTGTTTTTGTCATTTTGGCCTTTACTTTAAGTTAATTAAAATAAAGTGTCATTATCACTCTTAAGTGCCTCCATGGGGTCCAACAATAGACCCAAGGATGACCAGGGGCGTCCATGACTCATCTAATAAGGTTAGGACAAGTTTTAAGATAATTTGTTATTATTATAATATTCTTTTTACCTAGAATTACCCTATTTACCTTTAACCACAGTAAATAAAAGTCAAAAGTTACTATTTGCCAAAAATTATTTTCATCTTATTGAACCACATTTTACTTACTAATAACAACCATGTAAGTCAGATTTTCAAAATTCAATAAACAGAAGCGGTAAAATTTCATTTAAATGAAAAAATCAGTTTTTAACTACTACTTAGTGGTTTCACTATTCATCAAAAAATTGAAGTTTTTCAGAAAAAATACCAAATATTCAGCCTAAGCTATATCTAATATTGAAAATTAAAAAATGATGTCTATTTTACAAAACTCAAAACTTAGAAGTTGGATTAATTAATTTAAAATTAATTCTCGTTGTAAAAAAAGTGTTTTTTTAAGAAATATTAACTATCAAAACATTGACACTTATTTATGTCCAATTTGAAATTGAAATTAATTAAAATGACCAAAATTGGATTAAATGGTAAAAATATAATCTAATTACACTTTAAAACTAATTAAAAAGATAACTTAACCATATAAATAAATTCGATTAAAAGGCAGTTTTGAATTAAAATACAGTATTTTCCACTATTAATCAATAATTGAATTTTATCAGAAAAATACCAAAATTTTACCCGAAGTGAATTTTGATGTCCCGATTCTAAATAAGAATATTATTTTTCAAATAAAACATATAAATGTGACCAAAACTATATTTAAAGAGGGTTCTCCATCAAAATGCGGTAAATCAACCTTTTAAAGTAAATTATGCTTAAAATTAGATTCATTCACATTTTAAGCCTCTAACTTTTATTGGATAAATGTAAAAACATTTAACAAACATGTATAATCATAATGTAGTTAGTTCTGTTCATTACTTCCAATACAATGGCTAGGCGTTAACTACCATTTAAAATAATAATATTATATTATTACTTTTTTAGTATGACTCGGCCTTGTGTGCAACGTAAGATTTCAAAGAAACCCATTATTGTGTATTGGGTACGCCATAGAACATAGAAACCCATTTAAAGTAAAATTAATATTTAATTCATAAAATATTAATATAAATCAAAATGAATTATTTCTCTATTTACCTGGGATGTTACATCCTTCCCCCCTTTTGTAAATTTTGTCCTCGCAATTTTATTCACTTATCAAATAAATGGGGGTATTTATTCCTCATATATTTTTCAGATTCCCACTTTGCCTATTCAACCATATGGTTTTTTCATAAACCTTTACTCGGTGAATTACCTTATTCCACAACACTTGCTCTCTATGGTCAAGAATCTAGACTAGTTATTCCTCATAAAAGAGATTCTCTTCCAAATGAACTAACTTTGGACTTAAAACATGATATGGATCTGGCATATACTTTCTCAACATTGAAAAATGAAAAACCTTGTGTAACTACGGTAAACATGGAGGTAAAGCCACTATGTACGCAACTGATCGAACTTTTTCCTTGATTTCATAGGGTCCAATGAACTTCGGACTCAACTTTCCCTTCTTACCAAAACACATCACACTTTACCACGGACAAACATTGAGAAAGACATGATCACCTACCTCAAATAAAATAGCCTTCCTCTGATTATCTACAAAACTTTTATACCTGATCTGAGCTATTCTCATGTGCTTCTGAATCAATTGAACCTTTTATGTCATCTCTTCTACCAATACTGGTCCCATCTTCTTCCTTTCACCTACTTCATCCCACAAAGCTGGAGTTCGACAATGCTTTCCATATAATGCCTCAAATGGAGCCATCTGTATATTGTAATGAAAAATGTTATTATAAGAAAATTCAACCAAAGAAATATATTGGTCCCAACTTCCCTGGTAATCCAGTGAACAAGCACATAGCATATCCTCCAAGTTCTAAATTGTTCGTTCTAACTGCCCATCTGATTGCGGATGAAAAGATGTACTAAAATTTAATTCATTACTCAACGTCTTCTGAAGGCCTTTCCAAAAGTTAGAAGTAAACCTAGGATCATGATCAGATACAATGAAGAGGGGAACTCCATGAAACATAACTCTCTCTTTAACATACAACTGAGAAAGTTGATCTAGAGACAAAGTATCTCGAATAGGAAGCAAATGAGCATATTTAGTCAATCGATCAATAATTACCCAGATTGAATTATTACCTCAAGATGTCTTCGATAATCCCACAACGATGTCCATGGATATATTTTCTCATTTCCAATCTGGAACCGGTAATGACTGAAGAATCCCTTTCAGTAACTGCCACTCTGCTTTAACCTACTGACAAGTCAAACACTTCACAGTAAAATCAGCAATATCTCTTTTCATTCCATCCCACCAATAATACTCCTAATGATCTTTGTACATCTTAGTACTGTTAGGATGAAATGAAAACGGGGAACTATGAGCTTCACATAACAACTCATTCTTCAACTGTGAATCACAAGGCATGCATAATCTCTTTCCAAATCTCAAAATACAATCATTATCAATGTTAAATTCAGGAAACTTACCCTTCTAAACCAACTCTACCTTTTTCTGCAACTCATTGTTTTCCTTCTATTCTTGCTTTATTATGTCTGATAGAGATGATTTCACTAACACCTAAAACAAAATAGAATAATTTCCTATACCAAAAACTTTTATGACAAAGTTTATCAAATCAAAAACCAAATTATCTTGTTCCAAACCTTGCATGGTTAATGAAGCATTACTTTTTCGACTCAAAACATCACCCATTTTATTTCCTTTTCCCAGATGGTAAAGGATCGTGCAATCATAATCCTTGATTAATTCCAACCATCTCCTCTGTCTTAGGTTCAATTATTTTTGAGTGAATATAAACATCAAACTTTTTTTGTTAGTATATATTTAACATTTTACTCCATACAAATGATGCCTCCAAATTTTCAAAGAAAAAACACCAGCATCTAATTTCAAATCATGTGTAGGGTAATTTAACTCACGAGGTTTCAACTGACATGAAGAATAACCAATTACCAGATCATTGTTCATAAGGACATAGCCATATCCTTTCAACAAAGAATCATTGTAAATAACAAACTCACCATTTCTAGAAGGTAGTTCCAAAAATAGAGCATTTACCAATCTTCCTTTCAAGTCCTAAAAACAATCATCATATTATTTTTTTCCAAACGAACTGAACACCTTTTCAAGTTAACTTAGTCAATGGGCTAGATAACCGTGAAAAGTTCTCAACAAACCTTCAGTAACAACCTGACAAACCAAGAAAACTAAAAATCTTGGTTATATTTGTATATCTTGGCCATTATTCAACAACTTGTGTTTTAGAAGTATCAGTAGTTATGCAATTTTTTGGAACAATGTGACCAAGTAAAGAAAATTGTTGTAACCAAAAGTCTCACTTGCTGAATTTCCCATATAGTTTATTTTCTTTTAAGGTTTACAAGACAACCCTTAATTGAATTTCATGATCCTTTTTACTTTTAGAATAAAAAAATATCATCAATGAAACCAACCACAAACTTATCCCAGAACTCAAAGAAAATTTTTTTCATAAGATCCATGAATACAGCAGGTGCATTGGTTAAACCCAAAGGCATACCTACAAATTAATAATGTCCATATCAGGTACAAAACATGGTATTTGGAGTGTCTGCTTCCTTTAATCTCAACTAATGGTACCCCGACCTGAAGTCAATCTTCGAAAAATATTTGAGCTCCCTAGAGCTGATCAAACCAATAATCGATATGAGGCAAAGGATACTTGTTCCTAATAGTGATGTTATTCAATGCTCTATAATCAATGAGAAGTCTCATTGAACTATCATTTTTTTAACAAACAAGACAGCAGCACCCCATGGTGATGTTCTAGGTCGAATGAAACCTTTATCTAATAACTCCAGCCATTGCTTCTTTAACTCTAAAAGTTCAATTTGATCCATTCGATAAGGGGGTTTTGAAATTTTCTTATCATCAGGAACTAAGTCAACAGTAAATTTAACTTCCCGGTCAGGTATAATACAAGGAAACTCATCAAAAAAAACATCAAGGTACTCATTTACCACTGGAACATCATTAATTTGAATAGTTACTTTGTTTAAAACAATATTTGAAAGGTAACATTCATTTCCATCTTTTACAAGTTTCTTAGCTTCCTGATATGTTATCAAAATAAAGGGTTCATTCTTGTACCCAAACTAAAAATATTTCTAAAAAGAAACCTCTTTAGCTCTATAGTCAATCTTAGCATGATAAACAGAAAGATAATCCATACCCAAAATAACATCAAACTCTACTAGAGGCAAAACAATAAGGTTTGTAGGTAGATTCTTTCCGCACACAAGGACACGAAGGTTCTTATAATTTCTTTTTGTCTCAGCATTTCCTCCAGGAATGTTTACCATAAGTTCAAGATTCATATATTGATATGGAATACCCAATTTACTAGAAAACTTCTATGAAATGAACTAATGTGTAGACCCAGAATCAAACAAAACATTGGCATAATCTGAACAAACACACAGTGTACCTCATACTACTTTATTTGTTGGCCAAACATCTGTTGAAGTAGTTGTGAAGGATTTCACCACCCCTTTCTGCTTGTATTCTAGATACTTTCCCTCATTTGAGTTCTTCGTTGGACACTCATTTTCATAATGACCCACTTCAATTCACTTAAAACATTCTACTGACTGTAAATCAAATTTTTTCTTACCATTGCCCGGATCTTTTCCTGTGCAATTACGAGTTTTATGTCCCATTTTACCACATCAGTTACACTTACCAGAATTCAAAAGACATTCCCCATCATGATTTTTACCACAATTTTCACAAACTGTAAACATAAGTTTCTTACCATCACTCATTTTTTGAAGAGTTATTTCCTTTCACCTGCCACCTTGACCTCTTATTCTGTTGTTTTTTCAAAGAACACCTGATCATCGGCAAAATCCATTTCCACCTTCTCTGCACATTGATCAACTTTTTCATAACTTTTGAACTCACAAGAAGCTAAAACCTTTCGATACTTTGGCTTTAATCCTATGTGAAAATGGTTGATTTTACTGACAAGATCTTTTATGAAATTTAGAGCATACCTTTCCAGTTGAGTAAAGTTTTCTTCATAATCAGCCACTAAGTCATCCTCCTATATCAATTCAAGGAATTGTTTTTCCATCCTAAGATGAACCACCTTTGGAAAATATTTGTCCAGAAACATACCTTTGAACTCATACCAATCAAGAAAATTAATCTCCTCACTATCCTTGATATTTTTCACCATCGACCACCACTGATCAGCTTCACCTTCAAAATGGTAAACAACAAGACTAACCTTTTGATGTTCAGAACACCCCATAACATGGAAAATATTTTCCAGTTCTTTAATCCAACCTTCTACTAGCACAGGGTCAGATGATCCCCTAAAAGATAGGGGATGTTGTCTCATGAAATGATCCACTACTTACATGTTCCTATGTGGTTGATCTGGAAGATCTCGTGCATAGATACCACCACCATTTAAAGACTGAGTCAACTATGCCATCACTACAACTAACTGTTCAGTTCTGATTCCGACTATCTCAGGTTGATGATTTGGAAGGTTTTCATCCTTCTGATTTCATCCCAACATAGCTATCATGTTTCCTCTACGGAAAACCATTCTAAATACAGAGATATCTTTGGCGAAGCAACATGGTAATAAATAAATGTTATCATTTCAATATTAACATAAATTAATTTATAGATATTAATTTAATAATACCCTAACTCCTAAACTTATCTAGACTGGCCTCTAATACCAACTATAAGGACACGACCTTAAAACATTACATAATCATGAATTAAATGAATAATTTACATTAAGGATCATTTCAGGATTATAGTTTTAGATAATTAAGTCTTAACTATTACATTACATCTCCAAAGTTACAAAGTATACACTTCAACTCAATTCCCATTTTTAAAAAAAAAATAGAAACTCATAAAAAAAGAGTCATGTCTAGTTCCATGTTTTAGACCGCATGAGTTTTCCTTGATCCCATCCTTGACACTATTCATCCTTAAGGCCTGTGAAAAACATTTCAAAACTTGGGATTAGCATAAAAAGCTCATTAAGGGTTATAAAACAAAGAAATAAAACATTAGTTCTTTATTACATACATAACATAATCTCTTTAACATACCTCATGAAATAATAAGATTTAGGAATCAAACATAGAAAACATAAATCATAAAGGTAACTTGTGGCATCCATATCATACTTACATTGTAACTATCATAGCTACATAGGGAGTTACATTTGGAATACCCATCACAGTATATTCCCTAAATCTCTTAGGAGAAACATTCATGTTTACCTCCATCATGTTACCCAATGCATTAAAGAGCTATATCATCCTCACCCACCCTAGGTTTATCATGGAATCACCTGTATACGTAACAATTCCAAAGAACCATAACATATTCATAACACATAAAACAAATATAAAAGGAAAGATAACATTTCCTCATTTTAATCACAATATATAATTTAAATATATTGACATAACAAATCCATTATGAAAACCATTTTCAATACCAAAATATATAACATAGTATATGGTATTTATTTTCCTTTTAAAATATTACAGCTTGTTAAGGAATCCAAAAGATCCAATAATACTCGCAGTGGTGGAAAAGGTCTTTGTTACTGATTACGTTAAAAGAAACATTTTTTTGTCGTTTAGTAAAACACTTAGTATAGAAAAGATTCCTTTTGAATAAAATTAAAATTAAAATGGGTTTATACACTGTATAAAATAAAGTTGTGTATAAAACAATATATTCCACAATGAAAGGATATTGAGATGAAGTCATTTACCTTGTGTCTGATATGACTTGTTCGTTCTTTAATATCCTGAATAATAAACTAAAGTTAATTTCTACTTTATTAAGAACCTTTTTAAAGTTTATAATTATTTTTATATCACATATTACCATGTTATAGACATTATGTAATTATTTAATTTAATAATGGTCATTTTGTCGATATTTGGTACTTGAGTCAAAAATGAACTTATTATATTTACAAGTTGTCTATGTGGTCAAAAGTACATTATATAAAAAATAATATCAATGATTTAGATATCATATATATCTTACATATCCAGTTTATATATTTATTTACAAAATTACATAACATTTGGAGGTAAGAAATGAAATGTACCATTCATGGAGATGGTAAGTTGTACGTATGCAGGAATGCTACTTTCATTTCTATTTATTATTTTCATGGAATAAAAACATAATGATAAAAAGATATATCATAATTACAGTATAATATCATATATAATATCATTAACTCCATCCTTTATACATCCCACATATGGAATTGACGAGTCATATCACTTTGAGGGGGCGGTAGTCCGCACTTCCTAAAATGAAATTATCGTGTTTACCCATAATGGAAACCATAAAGGTATGATATAAATAAAAAATACAGAAGCATAAAGAAAACATAAACATAATATGTATCATATATAAATACATTTCTATATTAATGGCCACCATGAGAGGTGGTATGAGATAATTGAATAATCATCGTTTCATATACCGTTAGTTTTCCATCCACAGAAACAGTTTATTCTTTACCCATTAGATAGAGGTGTGTGTAAGTGTAGTTCAAATAATTCTAATTAAAACAACCTCTTATATTGAGTATACTTGTTTTGTTATAACATAAAGTAATAAAAATTGTTTAGTGGGTTAGTGAAGTAAAATAAAACAAAATAACTTAAGAGAAGAGGTTTCTTTTAAATTGGGTAACTCCCTTTGGTTTAAACCAAAAGGGTTTCTTGAAGTGCATTATACCTAAGGTAAGGCTTCTTGGAGGAAGACAGGGATCTGGGGAGATTATTTGGGTAGATTTTCGATGATCCAAGGGGCCTTATAGGTTTGATTAATGGGTTAGAGGTGAGGTCTTTTTATAAGGGGGAGGAGGGGCTCTTTAGGAAAGTGTGAAAATATTATTTTATTATATAATGATTTTCAGTTTATTAAGGTCCAAAACTAATTAAAGTCAAATATAAGATGACTCATGGTTTAAATAAAATCATAAAATAAGAATTGGATAGGTTTTTTATATTTTTTTAATCATTATAATATTATTTATTTAAATTATTTATTAACGAGGTAAACACTCCGTCATTATTGTGTCATAAATAATTTTATTTATTTGATGTCTAAAAATTATAAAAAAACAATAATGTAGGAAATATTTTTATATTTCCAAATAATTTTTATAGTCGAAAATATAACTTATATAACCCTATGTAAAAATTAATTTAAGAAAAGATATTTGTTTTTGTCGTTTTTTCCTTTACTTCAAGTTAATTAAAATAAAGTGTCATTATCACTCTTAAGTGGATACATGGGGTCTCAAAATAGACCCAAGATTTCCCATAGTCGGACATGACTCATAAAATAAGGTTAGGACAAGTGTTAAGGTAATTATTTATTATTATGATATTCTTTTTACCTTGAATTGCCTTATTTATCTTTAACCGCGGTGAATAAAAGTCAAAAGTTATTATTCACAAAAAAAAATTCATCTTATTGAACCAAAATTTATTTAATAATAACAACCATGTATATATAATTTTTAAAACTAAATTCATAGAAGTGGTAAAATTTCATTTAAATGAAAATTTAGTTTTTAACTACTACTTAGTGGTTTCACTATTCATCAAAAATTGATGTTTTTTAGAAAAATACCCAAAATTCAGACTAAGCTATATTTGATATTCTGAATTCAAAAATGATTTTTGTTTTACCAAATTCAAAACATATAAGTTGGATAAATTAATTTAAAATCAATTCTCGTTCTAAAAAAAGGCGTGTTTTTTAAGAAAATTAACTATCAAAAGATGACTATTGTTTATCTCCAATTTCAAAGTGAAATTAATTCCAATGACCAACATTGGATTAAATGGTAAAAATATAATCTAATTACACTTTAAAATCAATTAAAAAGATAATATAACCATATAAATAAATTATATTAAAGTGCAGTTTTGAATTAAAATACAGTATTTTCCACTATTCATCCAAATATGAATTTTATCAGAAAAATACCATAATTTTACCCAAAGTAAATTTTGATGTCCTGATTATAAAGAAGAATTTTATTTGGTCAAATAGAACATATAAAAGTGACCAAAACTAGATTTAATGACGGATCTCCATTAAAAGGCGATAAATCAACCTTTTAAAGTAAATTATGCTTAAATTAGGTTCATTTACATTTTAAGCATCTAAATTTTATTGGATAAATGTAAAAAATTTAACAAACATGTATAATAATATTTTAGTTTGTTATATTCATTCTTGTCAATACAATAGTTAGGCGTTAACTACCATTTAAAATAATAATATTATATTATTATTATTTTTGTATGACTCAGTCTTGTGTGCAATGTAAGATTTAAAAGAAAATCATTGTTGCATATCGGGTACGCCATCGAACATAGAAACCCCTTTAAAGTAAAATTAATATTTAATTCACAAAATATTACTTAAAATAAAAATGGTTTATTTGTTTATTTACCTAGGATGTTACATAATTAATTGGTATGTATTTAATAAATTCACTTTTTAAGGTATTGTCCAGGATGGTTTTTAAGGTGTAATGAAGAGAGGATAGGGGATGACATTTTATATGTGGGGGAGAGGACATACTTGGAATTTTTGAAAAAAATATGGTGTACCTAGATTTTTCACATAAAAAATCATAAAAATGGATCATTATGATAATTATATAATATAAATTTTTAATATGTATATAAAATAGATTCTAGATAAGTTTTTTGGTCATTTTAATCATTATCATTTTAGTTTAATGCCCCGGTAAACATGTTTTCACCTTAAAAATGTTAAAATATTTCTACTCTAGTCACTATTAATTTTGAAAAAAAATAATTTGATAATATTATATTATATAAATTATTTTCATTTCAAATATGTAAAATATTTTAACATAATAAATTTATAGAATTTACTGGATTTAATTTAAAATAAAACCCACATAGGCGATGAAAAAGTGGCTTTTCGAGAAATGTATTCTCCAAGAATAAGATAATTTTATATTGATTCTATGACTATTAATAATAAATATATTAATTTCAAATAATATTTATAGATATTTAATATATTTATTTAATTTAAATCAATCATTATTAGGGTTATTTTAATTAATTAAAATATAGTAGCATTTTTCAATTTAAAATAGTTTTTAGAAAAATGCTTTTTAAAACCAAAAATAAACTTATATGAAAAACAAGTATAAATATGATAATAGTTAAATTAATTGTATTTAATATAACTAAATAATATATATGTTACGTTAAATAAAATTCAAATAACAATATGGAATTTTAAATTATTTCATTTACTAAAAAGAAATAATTGTATTCAAAAAATTCGTATTTTTCACTATACACTTAAAAGTTAATATTTTTGGAAAAATAGAAAATATTTTTTCTAAGATAATTTTTATATTATAATTTTTTAAAAAAATCATTTTACTAAATACATTTTTTAAAATATTTAGAAATTAATTTAAATATTTTATCACAAAAAAGAAAAAATAAATCATGTTTGAAAAAGACATATTTTTAGAGAATAAAAATACTTTACTTAAAAATGAATAATTGTTTAATAAGAATTTATAAAAAAATTAAATTTATTATAAAATATATATATATATATATATATAATTAATTAAAATTATTCATACCCTCTAATTTAATGGTTAGTTTTTAATAGTCATATTTAAATAATAATTTTTGTGGTTTCCTTTAGTTCGGTGTTGTGTATCTTTTATGCTATCAACTATAGTTTTATTTTCTAAAATATCAGGGTGTTACGTACTTCCCCTTTAATAAATTTTATTATCATAATTTGAACTTGATCTCATTAATCAAATGTTTTACATTGAAAGTATATTTCTGGAAATCTTATATCCTAAAAAGGATTAATGAAAAATTTTCTTAAAAAGAGGGAAAAGAAAATATAAAGTTCACATGGAATAACACAAAATTGGGTTTCCAAATTAGAAAAAATGGTGGGATGAAAAAATATTTACATGTAATAAAATTTTAATCCCAAATAATTATATATAATTATAGGGATCATTAACCATTATAAAGTGAATGATTGTAGGAAAGTTAACAACCACAAAACCATAAACCATAGATGTGGGGAAAATGTCATATTCTCATAAAAAATAAAGGTAATGGAATAAATTTTTCATTTTCCCAATCCTTTACTAAGATTTTTAGAATTTATTACTATCTATAATAAGAACACAATGATAATATGCTTACTTGTAAAGTAAAATTTCAACATTTAATCAATTTCCTCCACAAGAACATATTTTTTTAAATGATGAGTATTCTTGATGAATTTATCTATGTCTCAGGCACTGAAATTCACATATATTTGACCAAATAATTCAAAAAAAAGATAAAAAAATGTTCCTCTAATATGTATACATTAACAACAAAATGGTTAGTATTAGGTAATATAGTCCCCAAAATGAATAAACCTTCATATAATTAATCTATATAAATAAATAGTGATACCCAATGTTAAAACTAAATCATTTAATAAATAAATTTCCTTAAAATTCTTCAAAATATTCAGGAAAAATATTGAAACCCAAAAATAAAAAGCGTTTGATCACATATTCATCCAAGATTAATTTAATATTTATCTTTAGATAACACCAACAAATTTTGAAATGTCATAGCAAAAAATTTATATTCCCTACTCATATAATATCAAATATATAATAATCTTTTACATAAATAACATGAATCACCACAAAGGCAATATAAAAACATATATAATTCTATAAGATAATTCAACCTATATTCTTCAAATAAAATCCCATAAATATATGTCCACATTAATCATATAAGGATCCCAAAATTATAAAATTCTTCCTAAATAACTTTAATATCCTAATTATTAAATTAATTTTCAATACCATGGTTATCTATAAGATATAACATATGTTTTAAAAATCAACTTAATCATTATGTTTCAAAATTTTAATGTGAAATAGATTATTTCATACTAACTAGGAAATTACAAAGGCCAATGGTAGGTGCTTCATCCTTATCATCCTTTGGATGCAGGCTCATGACCCATGACCTTGCCAGATGCAACAGTTTTTTAGTCGGCATGTGAGTTATCCTTTTTCTAAATTGATATAATTTAATATTTATAAAATCTCAAAAATATGATAATTATTATGAAAAATAACCTCAATCATTAATTATTATATAAACCCTTAATTTCATCAATACTTTTAATCTTATATAAAAAAAGTGAAGATAATTCTTTCTCACATAAAATTTTCACATGTTAAACTTAAGGGTCTCATATATTTCAAACATTTAGTAAAACCAAATAAATATCTACCAAATTATTATTATCACTTAAAAACTCAAAAGGGGGTGTTTATGCCTTTAAACATATGATTGACCATAGCTATACCATTACATCATAAATCTTGAGTCTCTATATGTAAGTACCATATTTATTTAATGTTATCCATGATAAATTTACCATGATATTCCATTTTAATCCCTAATACATCCTTTTTGAAACAGAATATGAATAATATTTTAATATTTGATCAATATAAAACTATAATCCAATAATACATACCCTTCATATTTCATTTTCAGTTGTCTCATCCTAAAATGTAATGGAATTAATAAATTTTAGACATTTTTTTATACAGTCTTTTTATTACCATTATATAGCTTTCCCCCTAGGAAAATGATTTATATAATACCCATACAAACACATTTAGATTATTGAATTTAAAATTTTGGAATAACATTAATACCTTCATGGATTTAACAGTACTCTTACTTCTTCCTTATAAATTTATTTCTTTATTCCTTTCTTCACCATATACAAAACATCTTCCTTTTCCTTTAAGAAATTTTCTTGGGTTCTTATTCCCATATTCTTGACACATAGGTTGTTGAATCCTTATACATGGTTTATATTTATCACCTGAAATTATATGGAACTTTATTTTTGTCCTTTTTAGTGTGTTAGTAAACTCACATAGTTCCATGTTATCAATCATAACTCATGATGGATAGTAAATAATAACCCCATGATTTTTTATTATATCTCATATTCTACTTTTATTCTCATTCAGAAAAACACCACATTTCCCTTCACATCCATTATTAATTTGAATCCTGTTGGATATATCCATTTATTAAAAAAATAGTATTAGTATTTCAAATAAACTATAATAAACCATATTATGTGGAGGATAAATACTAAGATATCATTAACCATGAAATCCAATATTCAACTATGTCTATATATCCAAAATAACGATGTTTTTCCTTATCATACTAACCATTGGGTTTTTAGATGATTTTTAACATAAGATTAAATAACATCCCAATATATAATGTTATCTAAATCATCTATCTTAGACGAACTGTAAGGACCTTACCTTAAATATAAAATAATCTTGGGTTTTAGTCAATTAATCTCTTTCTTTATTTCTAAGGATATTTATAAATTTTTAGTTTAAGATAATTAGGTCATAACCCATATATATAAAAAATTTATTTTTATTATGTGGATGAATTTAATAAAAATAAACTTTCCCCCCAATATTAATCATATAAAAATAAAAACTCTTGATAAATCTCCTTGAAATTAAACAAGATTTATTATTTTTTCTTACCCATCCTAAAACCCTGTGAAAAATATTTTAAAATGTGGGATGGGAACAAGAATTTCAGTAAGGGACATAAAAAGAAGAAGGAAAGAAACATATTAGTCTATAAAAACTTATAAAATTTTTCCTTTTCAAAGTAATCATTGGGATATAACTAAACATTTTGTTTAAAAATAAATCACCTTTTTTCAATGATTTTCATAAATCATCTCATAAGAAAAATTATTTGAAAAATATATAAAACTCACAATGATTTCTTTGAAAACATGATAGGCTCGTGAGTTTTTTTTTACAAAGTTATACTTTCCACCATTACGAAGTAGTAAATACTTTCATTTTAAATAAAACTCATTAATTAACATTTTAGATATCATATTACTACCATAATAACAAGTATCAAGCATAAATAAAACATATATGTATATTGGGACTTTATTATCTATATCACAATTAAA
The DNA here is from genome assembly GCA_963277665.1 of Viscum album. NCBI lineage: Eukaryota > Viridiplantae > Streptophyta > Magnoliopsida > Santalales > Viscaceae > Viscum > Viscum album. The sequence continues at coordinate 2,006,242,805 of OY728148.1, read as the reverse complement.
AATTGAATAACCATACTGTTATCTTTCATACCCAATAAATTAGATGTAAGTCATGTACCCACCCATCCTTAGATTATAATTTAACCACATATCCATGGTTCATAACATATCCACCAATCCTTAGTTTATTATGTAACCACTTGTCCTTGGTTTAAAGCATAACCACCCTTTATTGGTTTATAACAGAAACAACCATCACGCTAAATAATTCCCAATAACAATTAAATAATCATAACAGAAAAATGATTTTAATTTCAACATTACACAAATTAAATATTCTTTTGACCCATAATAAAACATTTTTATATATTTAAATTTCTATGCCATTTAAAAACCAATTATCAATACCATATTACCAATAAAAAGGGAAATAAAGTTTTTCATTAAAGAAAAAATGAAATATTTTAATGGAATATATAAATAAAATAATGTTTATGGGGATGGGAAAATTCATTATCACCATATATGATAAAATCAAAAATTATATTTTTCATTTTTTTCAAAACATTCATTAGAAAGTACATAAACTATTTCTTTTCCAAAATTTAAAAAAATGTAAAAAATAGGAACAGAATTCCATTTTTAATTATTTTATATCTTTATAAATAAACACATAAAATAATTTCAAGAATATGGATATAGAAGAAAAATTAAAATAAAATATATCATTAAAACATTTTAAAATTGTTTTTAATGCAATGTTTTATTTTTGTAAAACCATAAAAAGATTACTTATTCTTAAATTTTTTTTGAATAAAGTAAAATATTATAAAAAATTACATTTATCATCCATTGAAAAATAAATAATAATTTTATTGAAATATTTATAAGAATTTATAATCAAAATATTTAGAAATAAAATATTTAAAACATTTTAAAATAATATTTTAAGGATAAGGGTCCCTTAACTTGAGTCTCATTCATCACATGCATTCTTTATAATTTAAAATAATAAACTTATGTTAATTATATACTTTCTTAAAACCGTTTTAATGTTTATTATTCCTTTTATTTCACATATAATCATGTTAAACACAATCACTTAATCAATAATTTTTATGTTGGATGTTTTTATGGTATTTAGATTATATATCCAAAATTATAATGGTTGGATGAATGTATTAAAAGTAGTTATTATTTTCACATCTCAAGAATAATAATCATGAAATAGTTATAATTTGTATATATAAATTATACTTTTAACTTCAATCATGAATGTTTGTTAGTAAAAATGAACTACATTATAATCATAGAGAAGGTAGGCCAAACGTACGCATGATTAACATTTCTATTTTTCAATGATCATTATGGAAAGAGTGTAGGTAATATTTTATTTTTCCATAATGATCATAATATAATAAATAAAATATTTTTTATTTAAATATATTTATATATATCATCCATGTGATTTTTTGATGAACACTAATCACATCAATTTGTGGAGGTGGTAGTCCACATTTACGTATGAATAATGTTATCATTCATCACTGAGTGGAAGGGTAATAAAAAATGATCTATTATAATTTAAGAATTATAACTATGTCATGAATATAATTATTATGTTATATATAATTATATATATCAAATATATTTGTTAACCTTATCATTATTACCTTCCATGTAAAGCATGAGTGAAAAACGAATCACATCGATTCGCGGGGCATTAGTATGACGTAATCATGTGTGATGTTATCGTATCACCAAAATAATATAAAGAATGAAGAAATATGTAATATCATTATTCTAGAAATATTATTATGTTACAATCATCAAAAATATGTGTTAAATCCATCATTATAAAAATCTATGATAAGTGATGATATAAAATGAATTACATCGATTTGTGAGGTAGTAGTCTTCCATACACACAAATGATGGTTTCCTTTACTATTTTATTTAAGAGGATATATGTTGGTTTTGGGAATAGTGTAATCATGTAGTGGAGGAAGATATATTAAAATTTATTTTAATATTTCAATTCCCAAAACCGAGAGATAGGGTCGTTCACCTCAAATATATAATTTATTTATTTAATTTCAAAAGAAATGATTATATTTTATTAGAAAAATGTATTCATTGATGTTTCTGATCATACAAAAACTATAATTTTAGATTTATTTCATTTTTAGTGAGTATTTAAGGATATAATCCCTATAGGAGTGATTCACGCATGCTCCTTTGATCTCCATGAAATTCCAATTGTTCTCTAGGTGTTATCTTGGTTTGTGGATTGTCTTGTGTTACTAGTATTTATCACTCATCCTTTAATATTTAATGGATCTCACTTACATTTATCATTATTTATAGGAATATATAAAGGGGGATTCAATAAGGAATTTATAGTGTGCACAAATTCTTTATTCTCAATATTCGACCTCAAATGCAATAGACATAATCATCTATTTATAGGGAGATAGTTTTGGGTAAAATATTATTTAATTGAACCTAGGACATTAAATTAAATTTAAAACCTTAAATAATACACATTCCATATAATAATAATATCATTGTTATTATTATTATTATTATTCAGCGTTCACCTACTTGCACAATAACAAATATTATTAAACATTTCTTTTAATTAATATTTGTCAGAAGACTCAGTCTTGGTCCATTTGAACTCATATACAATTTATTGGTAACCCAAATAAATGTTTTATTTATAAGAAAATATTTTATTCACAATTTAGTGAATAATATTTATTGAAATATTCAACAAATAAAATAAATAATTTATTCATAATCATGCGAATAAATATTTTATATATATTCACATAATCAAAAAAATATTTATTAATAAACAAATAATTATTTATCACCTTTTGAATATTAGAAATCAATAAAACATGAATAAAATTATTCCCCAGTCCTAATAATAATATTTATTCCAATAATTAAATTCAAATTGAATTTAATCGATATCATCGGAAACACTTAGTGTGTGAACCTCTAGGATTAGTTCTCATTGTTATTATGAGGGTATGCCTAATGTATAAGATTGATATCTAGAAATGGGTAAAGGCACCCAAGAGTAAGAACATAATGTCATAAATAATAAAATCATATATAAACACTCATTATGTAATATAATTAACCATGTTTCACATTCGTGTCACCAACCTATATGTTTGATATGTATTTCATTGACTATATGAAATAAAGGTGTTGTTTCAACATGGACATGGAATTTAATGCAATGATTCTATTAAAATAATACATATGAGATATGATCTTCCATAAAGATGGGAAGGAAAAATCCTTGCGCAACTTATCTATTAATGACATGTCACTTGTGATCTGCCCAAAATATCTGACATAATCATGAATTGTTATCATCATTATTTATAAAATTCATCTAAGTATGCAAGTTGTAACATGAATAAATAATAAGCATATTTTATAATTATAATAACACATTCCCATATATAGGAATTTCTGATAACACTAAAACATACAGAATTCCTACTAGCAATTCTGTTCTCATAATTTGTTTTATTAACTACTGGAAAGTAGGGTTATACCCACCTTTTTGGAAAACAATGTTGCTATAAGTAACCCTTATAAACAAGGGAAACAAAATTCACGGGAAGGACCTATACCCACTATTCCCCAAAAATAGTGGGCATAGTTCAACCTTATACTCAGAGTTTTTAGAGAACCATGGGTATAGGTTTTAGAGGGGAAAAGTATTTAGAAGGGCCTATATACATGGTTCTCCAAAAACTATGGGTATTTGTCAACCCTATACATATAGATTTTGTAAACCTTTTCAATAGGTTTGGTGGGTAAAATAAAATTTCAAAGTAAGAAAATGTATACATGGTTTGACCAAATCGTGGTTATAGAAAATTTTTATGGGCACTTATACCCATTGTTTGACCAAACCATGGGTATAGGTTAGCCCAATTTCATTCCTTAATAATAAATAAATATATATATACACATATTTTTATATTTTTATATAAGAACACAAAATGTGTTATAAGATAGTGGTAAAGTCATTATATTATAGGAATAAGGTGTTAGGATCAATTCCATGTGGAAGATTTTTTAAGGTCTTATACCCACTGTTTGACCAAACCATGGGTATTGTTTGGACGATTATTTTTGAATAATAATTAAAATAAAAATATATAATTTAATTTATATATATAAATATATATTAGTATAATAATACAAAAAAAAATTATAGGATAGTGGTAAAGTCATTGAATTTTAGGCATATATAACCATAGTTTGGTAAAACCGTGGGCATAGGTGTCATATACCCACGATTTAGGAAAACTGTGGGTATAGGTCTTTCCTGAAGACTTAAGCACCCATAGCTTTTAGAACTATGGGTATAGTCTATACCCACATTTTTATAGGTTATACCCATATTTTTGAACCTTTGTTATAGGTAATGATTCAATTAGTACTTGTATATTACCAAGTGAAAACTTCGTGAGAAGAATCCTCATCTACTTACAAGTACTCACACCTGAGAGTCTATGTACTATGTTTCCCATAATAGTACATTATAAAATCATAGAACATTATTTAAGAATATCATCATAGTACATCAAGGTTCACATCATAGTATGGAACTACTATGATCTTATCAATGTGATGTATAATCTATGATATTACTAAATTAAAGTCATGCAAATAACAAACAATATTTAATAATAAGATTTATTAATATTCTTTACATCGAATATAAATGTAATTAATGTATAAAGAGTTGGTTCTAGGACACCAAATCCAACAATATAGACCTAGGTTATTCCATTATCATAAAAAATATCATTATATGTGATAAAAGGGTGTTATTATATCCAAATAATTGAATAATATTTGATGGAGGTGGAAGAATAAATAAAATAATAACATTTGGTTATGCAAGATACCTCTTCTTCGGAAAACCTCTTTAGGTTAGCACCAAAATCCATCTTCTGATGGTTTTATGATTATTACATGTGATATAGGTTATGATAGATAATTAAGGAGGTTATTTTCATTGGTATTGTTTGAACTAAAAGGATTTCATGGTGTGAAGATGATATGATAAGGGGTGTCCTTTTATAAATGGGTGAGAGGACACACATCAAATTTCCAAAAAGAAAAAGGTGTACCCACATTTTTCACATTCCAAAAATCTTTAAAATGGACCAATAATGAGACTTAGATAGTATAATTTCGAAATATGGACATCAAATAGATGTTAGATAATTTTTTAGGTCATTTTAGCCCTTGTCTGTTTAGTTTAACCCCAGGTAAACTCATTTTCACCTTAACCTTGGTAGAATATCTTATCAATTTTCACTATCCATTATGAAAAAATATTAAGTTTACCTTATTATATAATATAACTCATACTAATTCCAAATATGGATTCCATTTTAAGGAATTAAATTCAAAGACCCTGGAAATTTTAATTTAAAACATAACGTGCAGATTCCATGAAAAGGCGGTTATTTAATAAAGGAATTTTTCCAGCATAAGATGATTCTATATTAGATATATGACTACTTCTAATCACTATATTAATTTAAATTAATATATATATATATATATTTATATTTATATTCTATAAATTTGATTTAATTCATTCATTATTAGTGGTTATTTATTTAATTTAAAATGTAAAAACATTAATCATATTAAAATAATTTTTAGAACAATACATATTTAAGCACACAAATAAACTTATTCTGAAATATTATATAATTATGATTCAAATATAATTAATTATTTTATATAAAAATAAATAAAACTCATGATAATTTTAATCCCATTAAAATAATAATGTTACTTTTAAATTACATAATTTATTGAGAATAAATTATGGTATTTGAAAAAACCTGTATTTTTCAATATTCCCTGAAAAAATTGACATTTTCTGAAAAATCCCAAAACATTTACCATAATTTAATTTTGATTATCTGGTTTCAAAAATTATATTCATGTTATCATATATATATTATAAAATCTCTATGAATTAATAATAATATTTTCTTATAAAAATGAATAAAATATTTTTTGTAGAAAAACTATATTTAAAGAATAAAATTAATTTAATAAAATTTTAGGTATTATTTAATAAGAATTTGTGAGTAAATTTATAATAATTATATATATCTATATCATAATTTTTTTAATATTATTCATACCCTCTAATTTAACAGATTGGTTGTAAGGGTCATATTTGAATAATATTATTTTATGGTTCATTGAAGATTAGTTGACTTCTATACCCAATGCATTGAAGGGATAAAATCAACCCAAAAGTACTTGGTTTAAATTTTAACCAACTATCATTGGTTAATAATGTAACCAATCATCCTTATTTTATTCTGTAACCACTCGTACTTGGTTCAAAACATGACCACCCATCATTGTTATGTAATGGAATCACACATCATCATTCATAATTAACAAGAACTATAAAATAATCATAAAACATAAAAGATTTTAATTTTCAACATCACACTCATAAAATATTATTTTCACCTGTAAGAAAACATTTATGGATATTAAAATATTCATTCTATTTAGAAACCCATTTTCAATAACAACATACCTAGAAAAAGGGGGATTAGGTTTTTATTTAAAATAACACAAGAGTTTATAATGGAATTATTAAATAAAATAATTGTTATGGTGGTAGGAAATTTCATTTTCACCATAAATTTTAAAATTGAACATTCAAAACATTCCATACAATATTTGTAAAAAGATTATTTTTAAAAACATTTCAAAGAAAGTCAAAAGAGACATAAAATTTCCTTTATAATTTTTGAAATCCATATAAATAAATCCATAAAATAATTTCAATAATATATATATGAAATAAAAATACTAAGAAAATAAATCTTTAAAATATTTAAAACAATGTTTTTAATTTAAAGTGTCCATGACGTAAAAACTTAAAAAGATTCCTTAGTTTTTTTTAAAAAAATATTAATAATAAAATATAGTAAAAAATGACATTTATCACCATTTGAAACATAAATAATATATTTTTTTTGAAATACTTATAAGGTCATAAATGAAAAATATTACGAAATTAAATTTGTAAAACTTTTCAAAATGAAGTTTAAAGTAAAAGGGTCCCTTACCTCTAGTCTGATACATCACCTACATTCTTTATCATCCAAAATTATAAGCATATGTTAATTATTTAATTTCATAAGAACCTTTTAAAATTTTATTATTCCTTTTATTTCACTTATTAAAATTTCATATATAATTATATAATAAATTATGTTTATGTTGGATGTTTTAATGATATTTAGCTTATATGTCCAAAATGACTTCATTTGGTTGACTATAGTCAAAGAGTTAATTATTTCAACATCTATAGAATAATAATAATGAAATTATTATAATTTTTATAGATAAATTATTCTTTTAAAACCAATTATGAATGTTTTTTATGAGAAATTAACTTTGTTACAATCATGGAGACTATAGGCCATACGTACATTTGAGTGACGTTTCATTTTTTCAATGATATTTATGGAAATAGGAAAAGTAATTTTTTATTTTTAAATAATTTTAATTATATCATAAATACCATATTTTTTACATAAATAACATATATGCATCAACCATGTAATTTTTTGATGAAAAATAATCACATTTCTTCGAGGAGGCGGTAGTCCACACATAAACCTGAATCACATTATTATTTTTCATTTAGTGGAAAGATAAGAAATAAAACTATATATCATATTTTTAGAATGATAAATATGTAATTAATGTCATATTTATGTCGTATATATCATATATATTTAATAAATTTATCCTTATTACCTTCTATGTAAAGCAATAGAGAAAAATGAATCACATTATTTCTTGATATGGTAGTACGTTGTACACTTGAGGGACATTATCGTATCCCCCCAAAATAGAAAGTAATAAGGTATACCATATCAGAATTCTAGAAGTATAATTATGTTATAAATATCATATATATATATATATTATAAATCCATCATGATAATAAGTAATGAGAGGGAATGATGAAAAACAAATTACATCGGTTCGCAAGGCTGTAGTCCATTATATACACAAATAATGGTTTTGTTTCCCATATTATTTAAGAGGATGAATATTTAGGTTATTAAGTTAACCTGATAAAATATTATTTTATGCAAGATAAGTTTTCTATTATATCAGTACAACTGAATAATATTTTAAACAGGTGGAACATTGAATAAAATAAAAACCTTTGGTCAAGAGTGATACCTCTATTTCAGAAAAAATCCTTAGGTTAGCACCAAAATCCTTCTTAGGATTAATTTTTTATCAATACAAGGGATATAGCTAATGAGTCCTAAATTAAAAAAAAAGGTATTTGGGTAGGTATTGTATAAAATAAAACACTTTTATGGTGTGAAGAGGGGAGGAGATGGGTCCCTTTATAAGTGGGGGAGAGTACACGCTTCGAATTTTTCAAAATAAAAAGGTGTGCCCATGTGTTTCACATGTCATAAGGATTTAAAATGCACCATTATTGAGGTTTATATAATACAAGGTATAAATATATCCAAAAATAAGATTTTATAAAAACATTTATGGTCATTTCAACCCTTCTTTGTTTAGTTTAACACCCAGTAAGCACATTTTTACATTAAACGCGATAAAAGATTTTTACTATTTTCACAATTAATTATGAGAGAGAATTAATTTGATATTATTATAAAATATAAATTGTTGTTATTGAAAATATGTAATCTTTTTTTACCAAATTCAATTCACATAATTAGAAGAATTAAATTTAAAATAAAATAAACAAATGTGATAAAAAATCATGGTTTCAAGAAAGGTATTTTCAAATGAAAAAAAATTTAATTATTGAGATGAAGTTCAAATTGTGAGGAAAAAATTTATAAAATTGGGTAGTATTTAACACCATAATATTTTATAAAATATTACTATTTTATATAGCATAAAAGATACACAACACCAAACATAAATGAACCACAAAATATTATTATTTAAATATGACAATTTTAACCTAGATGTTAAAATAGAGAGTATGAATAATATTAACTAATTTATGATATATATATATTTATATTTATATTTACAACTGAATATTAATTTATTGATAAATTATTATTCAATAAATAAACTTTCTTTCTCAAATTATTTGTATTCTTAAAAAATATATTTTCTTCGTAAATGATTTTAATTGATTTGTGTGTAAAAGTATTATAATTAATTTTGATATATTTTAGAAACTTCATTTGATAACATGAAATAAATTTTTAAAATCTTTATATAAACATTATCTTATGTTAAGATTTTCGGATTTTTCAGAAAATATTTATTTTTCAGTGAATATTAAAAAATACCAATTCTCAAATATGACCACTTATTTTCAATAAATTAACTAATTTAAAATTAAAATTATGTTTTTAAATTTTATCTAAATTAAAATAAGTATAATTTATTTATATTTACTCTAATTAATCACATTTAAATAAAATTTATACTATATTTTAGTATAAGTTTATTTTTAGGCATGAAAATGCATTTTTTTGAAAAAAATTTAAAAGTGAATAATGTTTCCCTAATTTATTTGATTAAAATAACCAATAATTAGAAATTATTTATAAAAAATTATATTATATATCTATAAATGTTAATTTAAATAAATATAATGATATTTACTGCACATAAAGTTAATATAAAAACATCTTATGCTTGAAAAATATATTTACTGAAAAAATGCATTTACATCCAACCTGAAGGTTTTGTTTAAAATTAAATTGTGCTAATTATGTAACTCAAATTTGGTAAAAGGGATTCTATAATTGGAATCATTCTAATATATATTATATAATAATTTCCAATTAATGTTTTTCATACAGAAAAGTGAAAAGTCTAAAAATATTTTAGTGATGTTAAGGAGAAAACAGGTTTACTAGAGGTTAAACTAGAAATGTAAGATTTAATATGACATAAATACCAATAAAAATAAATTTTATATCCAAATTTCAACCTCATATTTTATGAGTATCTATAATGTTTATTTTTGGTTCCTTTTGGAATGTGAAACGTGTGGACACACCATTTTATTTTCAAAAATTATAAGTGTGTCCTCTCCCCAACATATAAAAGGTCACCCTAGTACCACTCTTATTAACACCATAAACCATGTTTTCTTAGGACAATACCTGAAAAATTATATTCCATAGTTCCCTAACCATTACCTATATCCCCAATATTGATCACAAATCGATCTTATGAATGCTTTTGGTGCTAAACTATAGAGGTTTTCCAAAGAAGATGTATCATGCATAACAGAATGTATTAATTTTATTTCATTTCCACCTCCATAAAATATTATTCAATTACACTAATATAATAACAATATTATATAATATTTATTATTATTTCATTATTTTAATGAATAAACTAAATATTCCTCCTCTTAAAAAATGGATAATGAAACCATCATTCGTGTGAATAGAGGACAATTGCCTAAAAAACTAATGTAATTCATTTTTCATCATCGTCTCTCAAAGATTATTATAATTATTCCTTTAAAAAATATAAATGGTATGTTTAACATAATTATAATTCATAAATTTTTTTATCACATATACCTTCTTACTTTCCATTCTGTGTGGGAAACGATAATTGTAACGACCCCGACTCTAGTAACTTAGTGTTGGTGTCTTTCTTTATTACAATGGCATAGATACTAGAAATCACGTCACCATGGATCCATCAATTTATTAGAATTTAAGAAACATATATACATGGTATTTTTTTTAAATTTTTAATTATACATATCAAAAAACAAATAAATTAAATGGAGATCCTTGAAAACGTATTCAATGTTATATTCTTCATAACCTAGGGGAAGTAAACAAAATAGGGGTGACCTCGAGTGCTCAGTAAGAGCTAAGTAAAATGGAATAAATAATTAATTAACAAAAATAATTAATATTAAAATGTAAATAACTGAAAACACATTCCATTTAATCATGAAAATGTATCCATATATTTTGTCATAAGGAATATCACATGGATAATAATAATTAAACTATGATAGGATGGAATAATTAAATATTGGACATCATGTATATATAACAGAAGTACTACCTTCAAGAAAAATTACATGATGGTTTAATCATTTTTGGTAAAACCAAATTAATGTTTCCACATTATTCATCTCATGATTTTACCAATGCATCAAGGGGTTTTTGTTCATATTGTCCCCGCTAGTTTTTGTGTCCAAAGCATTCATTATATATCAAAGAATCAATTAAAAATATATTTTAAAATCAGTTTATACAATAAAGATTTTATAAATTTTAATACCATGAAGATAATTATATTAATTATATGATACATTAAAATATAAGTATACATACATCACACAAAAGGAAATTAGTGGTGAATAAGTCTTATATCTCACATAAGTAAAAAAGTAAGATTAGAAAACTGATACCTTATGTGTCATTTTGTGTGAATTTACATTATATTACTTTAAAATGGTTTTATGGATGTTACTAACATAATATATAATCATTTTAATATTTATTATATCATATATGATCTTCTTATAATATCTTATTACCCGTTTATTAGTTAACTTCCCTTATTTTCATTATGATGGGTGTTATTTTCTTATTATCTTGAGTATGTTTTGACTTGTTATTTATTATTCCTATTAGATAGATCATGATTTAATAATCTAAATAATTTAAAACATGATTTAATTATCATATATATTCAGAATATATGTATTTATAATAATTGATAATATTTGGAAATAGGAATGAAATGCACCATTCATAGAGATTGTAGGTCGTATGTGTGCATGAACGCTACTTTAATTTCATTATTGTATTTATAAGAATAAAACTTAAATGATGTATATTATAATTAAATTATCATATATATGTAATATATATCACATATTTTTATTAAAATCATCCTTAATAAGTTCATTGTATATCATGAACGAATCACATCACATTTGGTTGGAAGTATCCCACACTTCCACAAACATCGTTACCATATTTATTTAAAATGGAAATCATAAGGGTATGTGTTATAAAAGAATTATAAAAGCATAAAGACATATTAAATTTCATATATAAAAAATATAATATCAGTTTCTATCCTAATGAACAACTATTAAAGGTGTCGAAGGAGAAACGAACAATCATTATTTCGTGTGGCGGTAGTTCAACATACACCTAAATAGTATATTCATTACCCATTATATGGAAGCCTCTGTAAGTTTATGTTGAACCGTTATCAAAAAAATATATTTATATTTAAGATAGTTTTATGTTTATATAATCATGTAATAATGATAGTTGAGGGTGTGGACCATGCAAATAAAACTAAAGAACATGAGGGAAGGTGTTACATTTTCTTTGAGTAACTTTTTGTTTACACCAAATAGATTCCTTGGATGGATTTACGCCTATAGTAAGGATTATAGGATTAGGGGGGGAATTTGGGAGCTTATTTTTTTGGTTTTGGTTAATATATAAGGATCAATGTGATGTGAAAAAATGAGGTAGGAGTCTCCCTTTTATAATTGAGGTGTGGGGTACTTTTGGAAACTCTCAAAATAGAAAATTAATATATCATTATTTTATATTTAAAATCAAAACAAAGTGACTTATTTTGAATATGTGATGATTATATGTCGAAATAATCTCATACTATAATTTTTAGGTATGTTTAGGTGAAATTATTAGCCTTATCATTTGGCTTTAACCCTTACTAAAACTCTTTAACTCTTACCTTGACAACTTAAATGTTTACTCTCTAAGGGTTAATATAGTTACTATGAAATTAATAACGAGCCATAAGTGAACCATTAATGAAATTTTAATACCTATACCAATATTTTTGGCTGAAATATATATTTTTATACATTTTATATCGTTTAATAAAATATTATTCATTTAAATATATCATTAATGTCAATTTTAACACTATTCACCACATGACTTTTTAAAAATATCATAACTATAATGTATCTTCAAAAAATATTTATTAAAATATCCCCAATATGTAGAAGGAATCTATAAAATTTGTGTATGACACTAATTATCTCAAGTTATATTTATTTATTATATTTAGTATCATTTATTTGATATTTAAATTAATTAAGCAATTAATGCATCATAATTATACATACCAATAATCGAATTATTTCTTCTCTAAAAATTAAAAATAAATTATCATGATTAATATAAAATTTTTATATTTCAAATGAAAATTTATAGTCAATGATGCCTTCTGAATAACCACATATAAAGTTTTTTAATACTTACTAAAACAAGATTGTGGCATATTAGACTTCCCTTAGAATAAAATATCATAAAAGGTTTAAAGTCATCAAATTTGCACCAAGATTCCATAAAATAGATACATGGATGGTTTTGGTTGAAAATATATCATACAATAAAATTATGAAACATGTTAGGGTAATTTTATAATACTTATAATATTATTATATTTCCCCTTAATTACTTGATTTACCATTTAATCGTGGTAATTAAAATATCACAAAATTTATTATACATATTCCCAAAAATAAAAAAAAATATTAAAATAATTTGGAACCATGGATTACATTATGGAATCCATTTTTCATAATTCAAAAAATATAATTTGTAGTAATTAACTTAAATTAATTCTGTTGACGAAATGAGAAAACGGGTTATTAATGTGAAAACGTACTAAATATTTCAATGTTTTTATATTCATATTTAATGTAAAACTAATTTTAGGGACCTAAGTTTTATTAAATGATATAAAATTTCTCTAATTGTACTTTAAAACCAATCGAAAATATAATTTAACTCTATAAATTATTTAGAAGAAAAAGCTATTTTCAATTAAAATGAAATATTTTATCATTATTCATCAAAACGTGAAACTTGTCAAAAAGTACCAAAAACTAAACCAATTTAGATTTTTATATTATAATTTAAAAAAATAGGTTTATTTTTCCAAATAGAACATATAAATATTTAAAAAATTGTATTTAAAAAATGTTCTCTTTTAAAATGCAGTAAAACTACTTTTATAAAAATATAGGATTTTATGTATAATATTGGGTTTGTTCTTATAATATTCTATCAAATATATTGGATGAATGTCAAAATATTTTATTTTATATATAAAATATAAATTCTCTATATAAATTCTCTATAATTTTTATAATTTAAATGATTGAGAAAAACAAGACTAAATAGTGTTTTTTTAATCCCAGTGTTGTGTGAATTATAAGTTGTAAAAAAAATTAATTTTTTTATAAAATGAAAATATGGTAAAATATTAGGGTGAAAAATTCTTCCCTCCAACAAAAAAAATCATCCTTGAAATTTTAGGTTTATTACCTTCTAAGAATATTTTTGTTGTTCTTCTTAATTTAATCCTCTTGTTCCCATGATGATTCTTCCATTTTTTGATTTCTCTATAGTACCTTTACCATATGAGTCATACGATTACTCAATACTTTCTCTTTAGTATCAAGAATTTGGAAGGGTTCTTCATAGTATGATTTTTCAGGTTCCAACTCTATTTCATCATAGTTGATAAGATGTGTTGGTCCAGGAATGTACTTCCTTAGTAGAGATATATGAAATACATCAAGTACTTTTGAGAGTTTTTATGGAATTTCCAGATGATAAGCTACTATTACAACCCTTTCAAGATTATCAATGGGTTTGATGTACCTCATACTCAATTTAACTTTCTTATCAAACCTTATAACACATTCCCATCGAGATGTTTTCAAGAAAATACTATCACCTACTTAGAACTCTAAATCCTTCCACTTATTATCAGCATGAGTGTTTTCCCAACTTTGAGCTAATTGGATATAAGCCGAAATATCCCTTACCATTGTTATTGTTTCTTCAATATGTTTTAAACCTATGAGTTTCCTTTCACTAACATCATCCTAACATGATGGAGTATGAAATAAATTTTTATATAATGCTTCATACAATTCCATTTGAGAAATTGAATGGAAACTATTATTTTATAAAAACTTTGTCAATGGTAAGTACAGATCCCACATACCTGGAAAGTAAAGTGAGCATGAACTCAAAATTTCTTCTGATGTTTGAATTTTTATTTCAGACTATCCATCAATTTGAGTATTGTAGGATTTCCACAAATAAAGCTCATGGTTAAGATCCTTCTAAATACTTTTCCATAATTTTGATATAAAGTGGGATCCTGATCCGAATAAATTGATAATGGAAAGCCATGTAGTCATAAAAAATCATTAATATATAGTCTTTATAAGTGATAAATAAGTAAATATTCTATTATAGAAAGAAAGTTTTATGATTTTTTAAGGTGATCGCCAATAACCCATATCACATTTTTCCTTCTAGGAGTCCTTGGTATTCCTATAAAAAAGTCCCTTCTAATGTAATCCCATTTTCAAATAGGTATAGAAATAGGTATCATGACTCCTCTTGGAAATTGTCTCTTGGCTTATACTTTTAGAAACACTAGACACCTTGACACATATTCAGAAATTTCCTACTTCATATTATCCCAAAAAATGCTTATTCATATCCACATATTTCTTAGTACTAATAGGGTGCATCGTGAAATTTGATCTTTGAGATTTATCCAAAAAATCCCTTTTTAGATCTAGTATATATGGAAGATATAATATCATTTCATTTTTTAGAACACCATATTCCTAAAAAAAATGTTTGATAATTTTCCATCATTCACACTTTTAAACTTCTTCTGAAAGTCCTCATCATCATATTGGGAATTCTTTATCTTCTCTAATGAAAATGGTTTTGCAATAATTTTAAATATGATTGATGTCTCGCCTTCCTTATAATTCCCATATCTATATTTTTTAGGCCCATGAACATTGGATCCATTTAAATATTCATTTGGGTTCGAACACTATAATCCTTTATACTCAATGTATATGTTACATTATTTTACTTTTCTGGGTAGTATTGTATTGGAAAATTATAATCCATGAGTATCTCGGTCCATCACCTCTACCTCATCTTGTTCTATTTCTTTGAGAATATGAATTTGAGGATTTTATGATACATGTGTATCTTACATATTTCACTATTGAGATAATTTTTTCATGTTTTTAAGTTGAATATTAAAGCTTTTAGTTCAAGAACATGGGTTGGAGAGTTTTTTTCATGAATGTTCAATATCCTTGATACATATGCAATAACTTTATCATTTTTTATTAATTAAAAATGGAATCCCTTCTTCGATGGAAAAAATATATGACAAACCAATTACTACCAGATGGTAGAGTGAAAGTTATATCATTGTTTAATCTTCTATTTGGGTCAACAATGAAATCTTCACATTCCTTTGTCCAAAAAAACTTAACCCATTTATGTGTAATATTGGTTAATGGGTTAGAAAATATGGAAAACTTTTCAATAAATCACTGATAGTAACATGCCAAACCAATTAAACTACATACCTTATTTATGTTTGTTGGTGTAGGCTATTCTCTGACTGTCTTTTACTTTGCAGGATCAACTACTATTCCATCCATGGAGACAATATAGCCATGAAAATATAATTATTGATGCCAGAAACCAAATTTAAAAAATTTCCTATATAACTCTTCCCTTATACGAGTCTTAATAATAATCCTCATAAATTTTAGATTACACCAGAATATCATCAATGAATACCACAAGAAAATCATCAAGATAATCTTTTAATACTCTATTCATTAGGTCCATAAAAACAGAGTGTTCATTAGTCAATATAAATGTAATTACTTTAAACTCGTAATTTCTTTCCCTCATACGAAATGATATCTTTTGAATTTCTTCCATATTTACTCATAATTGGTGATATATAGAACAAAGATCAATCTCAGAAAAATATCAGGATTTGATAATTTGATCACACAATTCATCAATGTGAGGTAGAGTATACTTTTTCTTTATTGTAATTTCATTTATTTCTCTTTAATATTGAATAACCTCATAGATCCATATTTCTTCTTAATGAAGTGAATTGGGTCTCCCCATGGCGAAATAGTAGGTTAAATAAATCCCTTATTACCCAAATTGTCTAGTTGTTTCTTCAAATACGCCAATTTCATAGGGGTCATTCTATGGGGATTCATTGATATTGGCCTTTCATCAGGAATTAAATCAATGGAAATTCCAACTTCATGCTCTAGGGGACGTCCGTGTAATTCTCCAAAAAATACATCAATGTATTCCAATAGAGTAGGTAAATCAATGGTTTGAATACTACCTTCTCCATCAATTGGTTTTTTCTCTTCTTCTGTAAAAATTTCATTCAATAGAGCTATTGGGGGTGGTTCCTAGTAAGAATTTGGTGCAGAATATTCTTCTTTAAAGAAAGTAATTCTATATATTTTTCACAAATCATAATTCCCATCCTATTGCAATAAAATTTTTCATCATATTTTGAGAGATAGTCCATTATTAGGATTACATTGAAATAAACCATATGTATCAAAACAAGTTCATCAAGTAATGCATGTTTATGTGTCATAATAGGGACTGACCGACACATATTTATTGGAATGATAATTCTCTTAATAGTATTAACTAAAAACCCATTGTTATGTCAAAAGGGAAATGTCTAATTCTCATGGAAAATATGGTAGATATAAAAGAGTTTAATGACCCATAATCAAATAAATAATTTGATAAACCTAATGAAAAAATTAATTTACCTGTCACCATTAAATTGGGTACTTCTACCTCAGCTATACTAATTGCATAAGCTATGTCATCTCCCCTTGGCCTCTTTTGTGGTAGATTCCCTTGATGCTTGAGACATTGGTTTGAATAATTCTCCATTTCTTTGAAATTTTAGCATAGGATATAATTATAATTTTTCCTTAAACTCATGAGGAAAATGAACCTTGTCTCCACACATGTAACACAGTCCTCATCGCATCAGGCATTTTACTAGATGTGTATTCCCATAATTCTCAAAATATAGAAGATGCATCATTCAATGGTTCTTATTTGGTGCATTAACTTTATCATGGTTCTTAATTGACCACTTATTCTCTTGATTCCCCTTAAACATATAGGAATTATAAAATTCATTCTCTATTTTGATGGAACATAATATTATTTCATCATACGATGAAATTTTTTGATAATCCAATGCCCTTCATATATTTGGCTTAAAAACATTAAATAAATGATCAATCTTGTTTTCTAAATCACATATGTAATATTTTCCATAACTTTATAGTCTGGTAAAGGAAGCATCATACTCCACAACACTCTCTTCTTCCTTTTTTTATTCTATTGAATTTTCTCATCATATTAGTTTGTTGATTATGAGGGAAATATTTATAAAGTAATGTTTCTTCAAATTCTATCCACTCCATGTGTTTTATTTTATCTTCCTCCATTATATTCTGGATCAATGGAAACTATTGATCAGCCTCCCCCTTGAGACAATATACAGCCATTACTACATTCTAATTTTCATCACACCCCAAATCTAGAAATACATTTTCAAGGTACATGATCCACTGCTCAGCTACAAATGTATTATTTTTTCCACTAAAATATTAGGGCTTATTCCACATGAAATAATCCAACATAGGTATAGAACAATTATTTTTTATGGATTGAGTATGTAATTCAAATATGTTCATGATATGCACATCTCCAACACCAGTTTTATTTAATTTCTTAGTGGGGTAATCCCTATATTGTCTATGGGTATTAATTCCCACTCTTCCATTAGGCATCATCACTAAAAAATGGTACACATTGAGATAGCCCATAATCATATTAAGTATTGATACACAAAATAAAAATTTATTGAATGGAAAATGTATTTAATTATTATAAATAATTATCATAGTTCTCATATTGGTTATGTTTATTTTAAAATATTATTTCAAATGTTTCTACTAAACATGATATGATAGAAACTATAATAACCCTGGCTCCAGTAGCCTCGAGCGGGTGTCTTTCTTTATTACAATGGAAATGGTACAAGAGATCACATCACCAAGGATCAATCAGTTTAGTAGTTTTGAAGAAATAGATACATACATGATAACCTTATTACATTGGTAATTAAACATGGAAAAAAATAAGGTAATTAAACTCCAATCCTTGAAAATTCATTCAAAGTTCACTTCTTCATAACCTGGGGAAAGGAAAAAAATAGGGGTGAGCTTGAGTTCTCAATAAGAGTAATTTAAATAAGAAGAAATTATGAATTAATGAGAATAATCAAAATGGAAATGTAAATAAATGAAAACACATTCCACTTAATAAATAAAATGTATCCTTAGATATTATTATAGTGAAAATATCTTGGATAATAACAACTGAACATTGAAAGAAAGGAATGCTTATATATTGGATGTAAAGAATCTGGAATTTGAACCATTACCATCAAGACCTTTCATAAGAAGATTTCATCGTTATGGGTAAAACATAATTAATTTGGCCATATTATTTGTCTAATGAGACTACTGATTAATCAATGGTATTTTATTCATATGGTCCCCACCCATTCTTTCAACCAAATCATTCAATATATATCAAATAATTGATTTAAAAAGATATTTTCAAATCAGTGTGTACCATACCCCATTGATAATTTTTAATTCCATGATGATAATGTGATTCCTAATATGATACATAAAAATATCTGTATATATACATGAAACACAAGGAAATTAGTGGTGAATAATGCATAAATCTCATAGAAGTAAAAAGGGAGACGAAAAAACTCTTACCTTGTGTTTCTTTTTGTGTTAATGTAAATTATCCTCCAGTATAATGGTTTTTGAATGCTAATAACTTACTCCAGAATCATATTAATATTTATGATATCCTATATGGTTCTATTACAATATCTTATTACCCATTTGTTAGTAATATTTTATTATTTTCATTGATTCTTGTGTTAATTTCAATGTTTCTCAATTGATTTTTTGACTTGTTATTTATTATTCCTATTACATAGATCATGATTTCATTATATAAATAATTTAAACCATTATTTAATTATCATATATATATATATTACATATGTATTTAAAATAATCCATAATATTTGGAGATAGGAATAAAATGTAGTGTTCGTGGGTATGGTATGTTGTATTTACGCACGAATGATACTTTCATTTCATTGTTTTATTTGAATGCTTGAAAATTAAATGATGTATATTATGATTCCATTATCATATATTTGTCATATATTTCAAATATGTTTATTAAAATCATCATTAATATACTCCATATACAGCGTGAACAAATCACATAACTTTGGGGAGGCGGTAGTCCACACTTCCAAAAACAGTGTTATCATATTTATAAAAAAAATATAAATCATAAGGTTATCTGTTATAAAATAATAACATAAGAATAAAGTGATAATAAATATTTTATATATCATATATAAACTTATTTTCCATTATAATGACCAACCAGGAAAGGTGGTAAATGAAAAACAAACAATCATCATTTCATGAGGCAGTAGTTCTCTGTTCACATAGACAGTATGTTCACTAACCATTATTTGGAAGTGTGTTTAAGTGTAGTTAAAATAATTATAATAAAATAATATTAGTATATTGAGGATAATTATTTTGTTATATATTCATAGAATAAGGATATTTTAGGGGGGAATGAAAATAAAACTAAATAGCTTGAGGGAAGATGTTACCTCCTCCTTTAGTAACTCCTTTTGGTTTGCACCAGAGGGATTCATTGGAAGGATTTATTCCCAAATTTATGATTCGAGGATGAGGGAAGGGATTCTGTTAGATTATATTGATAGGGTTTTTCCTATCTAGAAGGCTCAATGTGGTGTGAGTAAGTGATGGATGAGGTTCTCTTTTATAATTGAGGTGAGGGGAACTTCAGGAAACTCTAAAAATATAAAATCATTTTCTATTAAAAAATGGATCAAAATTTTATTATTTATAATAAAATATGATTATGAGTCTAAATAATCTCAACCAATAATTTTTAGACATGTTTAGTTCACATTCCTACCCTTTTATGTTGTATTTAACCCTTAGTTAAACCATTTAACTCTTACCTTGACAACTTGGATTTTTACCTTTTAAGTGTTAATATAGTTACAATAAATTGTAAAAAGAATGAAAAATCGACCATTAATGAAATTTTTAGACTTAAAAAATTATTTTATCAAATTTTAATTATTTATGAATTTCATATCTTTAATAAAATATTATTCATTTTAATATTTCATTACTGTCAATTTTGACACTACTGACTACATGACTTTTTAAAAATATCATAAATACAAGGTATCATCGAAAAAACCCCTTTAAATTATCCAAAATATGTAAAAAACTTCTATAATATTCGTGTATGACACTAATTATCTCAAATTATATTTTTTATTTATTTATTATATCATTTATTTTATATTTAAATTAATTAAATAATTATTGCATCATCACTGTTCAAGCCGTTAATCAAATTATTTATTCTATAAAAATTAAAAATAAAGCATCATGATTAAGATAAAATTTTTTGATTTAAAATTAATATTTATAGTTTAAGATTTATTCTGAATAACCATATATAAAAAAAGTAATACTTATTAAAACAAGAGTGCGACATATTGGACTTCCCTTAGAATAAAATACTATAAAAGGATTAAAGTCATACATGTGGCACCAAAAGGCCACAAAATCGGTATAAGGATGGTTTTGGTAAAAAATATCACATGAAATAAAATTATGACATTTGTTAAGGTAATTTTCTAATACTTATAGTATTATTTTTAAACCTAATTACTTGATTTACCCTTTAAGTATAGTAATTAAAATATCACTAAATTTAATATTCATATACACAAAAATAAGATAATCCTATTTAAATATTTGGGTGTCACTGGTTCCAAATATGGAATCCATTTTTAAAAATAAAACCATATAATTTGTAGTAATTAATTTAAAAATAATCTCATTAATGGAATAAGAAAACATTAATTAAAGAGAAATGTACAAAAGATTCTAATGTATTTATATTAATATTCAATGTAAAATTGATTCCAATGACCTAAATTGTATTAACTAGAATAAAATTGATCTAAATATACATTATAACTAATCAAAAATATATTTTAACACTATAAATTATTTAGATAGAAAAAATTGTTTTCAATTAAAATGAAATATTTTATAACTATTCATCCAAACATGAAACTTATAAAAGAAATTCCAAAAATTAAATGTAAATTTTTTTATTACAATTTAAAAGAATAAGTTTATTTTTTCAAATATAATATATAAAAGTGTCAAAATTGGATTTAAAATAGATTCTCCACTAAAATGTTGTAAACTGCTTTAATAAAAATATATATTTTTATGTGTAATTTGGGTTGTTATCTTATCTTATGCCTATTTAATATATTGGATGAATCTAAAAATATTTCATTGGATATATAACATATAAATTCACTATATAAATTCTGTATAAGTGTTAGATTTTAATTGACTGTGAAAAACATAAGTAAATATTGTTTTGTTTATTTCAAGTGTTGTGAGCACTGTAAGATATCACCAAAATTAAATTTATTCTAAAAGGAAAATATGATAAATTCTTGGGGTGCTTAAATAACTTCACTTCTATGTAATGAAGACTACCACCTCACGAAGTGAAGTGATATGATTTTCACTAACAATTTACATAGAAGGTAATAAGGATAAAATTAATGGATATATATGATATATATATATGACATAATTATTATATTAATGATATATTTATCTTCCTAAATATATTATATATCATTTTATTTGATACCTTTTCTATCAATAAAAAATTATATCGTCATTTGTGCATACATGTGGATGACCACCTCTATTAAGGGTTGTGATTCTTTTTCATCATTAAATCACAGAGATGATATATATACATATTTTAATGAAATATAATTGTATATATGATATGATATCATTATATAAATATAAAATATTATTTACCTTATTTCCATAATGATCATTGAAAATTGGAAATTTTAGGCATGCATATGTAAGATCCACCATCTCCATGATCTTAATGTAGTTCATTTTATCAAAACTAACATTCTTAATTGGTTTTAAAAGTATAATTTATGTATAAAAATTATAATTATTTCATTATCATTAATTTGGTGGTATTGAAATAACTACATATTATACCACAGTCAACCTACCAAAGTCAATTTAGAAATTTATTCCAAATATCATCAAAACATACGGCGTAAACATAAATGATTAAGTAATTGTATATGATACGGAAATGAGTGAAATTTTAACTACTAAGACATTCAAACATCACATACACCCTAACTTAACATGGTCATTGATTCCAGGACCACCTGGTGCCACCATATGCCCTTTAAAAATGTGGTCCCTAACATGGGGGCCACCCACATGCCTAAAGAGTTCATCTGACTAATGAATGTCACCACAGGATGACACATGTTCTTTTTAGTGTGCTTTGACCTCACTCACACACACCCTAAGAAAAATCCCTAAAGTTTACCTATCCTTATCACAACCTGAGGCCAAGAACACTAAATTTTGGAGTTCTAATTAGGTAGGATCTCGAAAATAAAGTTTCACATTTTTTTTCATGAGTCATATCATTTAGTCATTTCATCATTTATCATTTTGGGATATTATATTCACCCCCTTTAGATCACAATGTCCTCATTGTGGAACCTATATCTTAACTTATGTTGTACCACCACACTTAAGGTTGGGTTCCTCCTCTGATACTAATGTTACAATTGGGCCCCACTAACAGCATAAACACTGCACTTTAACATGGTTTTTTTGTCATTGACCACCTGGTACCACTAGTTTCCTTTAAGACATGTGGTCCCCTACCTAGGGCCCACCCACGTGTCAGAACATGATCTGACTAATGAATATCCCCACAGATCAACACATGTTCTTTTTATTGTACTTTTTTCCTCACATCCACATACACTATGAAAATTACTAGAAGGCCAATCATTCTAATCACTAATTCATGCAAAGCATACTTAATTATGGTGTTTTAATGTTGTATCCTCCCAAAAATAATGGTTCACCACATTAACATGTGTCATATCATTTAATCATTTGACTCTTTATAATTCTAGTGTGTTACATTAATAAAATGAATAATAAACTTAAATTCTTTATTAAGTAAGTAAACAATTAACAAATTTTTATTATTTAGGAATATAAAGAATGTACATAATGAATCAAGATCTTAGTAAGGTGCTCTTTTATATAAAACCGCATCTTAAGAAGTTTTAATGCTTTAATTTCTAAATTTTTATACCATGTTATTCTAAATGTTTCAATAAAATTATTATTTATATTTCAATGGATGATAAAGGTAATTTTTACCATATTTGACTTTCTTTAAAATATTTTAAAATAATAGAATTAAACTTTTTTTATGGTTTTACAGAAGTGACACTTTAAAACCCATGTTTTAAAATGGTATAAATATTTTTTTTCTAATTATTCTTAATCAATATCCATATTCTTGAAAATATTTTGTGGGTTTGTTAATACAGATATAAAATAATTAAAAAATAAATTTTATGCCTCTATTGAATTTCATTGAAAGGTTATCAGAATGACTCTTTTTATTTTTGTTGTATGAAACGTTTTTACTAAAAGAAAAATATAATGTTCTATTTTTAACATAAATTTTTACAACATATTTTCCAACCATTATATCCATCATTTGGTATTTGGATTCCTTTATAATATTTTACATTTTCTTTAAATAAAAATCAACTTTCCCATTTTTTGGGTATTTGGTTATTGAAAATTGGTTTTTGTGGGACGGATATATTAATATCTAGATATGTGTTCTTGTGAGTCCAAATAATATTTTATGACTATAATATTGGATCAGGTTATACCAAATATACACATGAGGGGGGTTAATTGTGTGTATTACAATTTCTTCACAAGATCATTATCTGTCCTTTTAACTTTATCAGAATGATTAAGAATCAAAAAATAAATAGCAAAGGGAGCACGATGTGTAGTGGTTCAGGGAACAGAAGTCCCCTAGTCTACTCCACCAATGATCCACTCCACGAGCTTGGTGATTTTAACTATCTAGTCCTATTACAACAGACTGTTCCAAAAATGAGTGTAGGAAGTTGACACCTTTCCAAATTAAAGGAAAAACATATCCTTCTAGTTCATACACAGAAGTGAACACATAACTTAGTAAGAGAAGTTGGTCTCTCAAAGTAAACGAGTATTTGTTCTTTAAAATAATCTCCAGTTGTTTTTTATAATTGCAACAACATGCAATTGACAGTCAATGGATCGTCAATTTTCAGAAATTATGTTCTTCAAGTAAGAGTAGTTCTGAGTTGATCTGGTTTCATTAGATCTTGAAATATAATTCGCAACTTTAACAATAGTCGATTCATAAAAGATATTCAATGTAGAATTGGTGAATCTTCAATCGTGTTTCTTCTTCTTTAGAAAATAGAGCTTTTTTGCTCTTTGTAATATAAGATATGTAAGTCTCGATTGTCTCTATAAACTGTAGCAGTGAAAAACTCAAGATCGTGATATATATTTTTCTTATTTTTGATGATTCACCTCTATATATATAATACAAAATAATATAGGTATATAAAGAATAAAGACGAACATTCTCTTTTTAAATTCAGATCCACAAAAGTCACCTTTAGAATCATGATATTAAAATATTTGAATAACATATCTGTCGTAACTCCCCTAAAAATTTTCCATTAAAAGATCCTATTAAATCAATGATTTGAATAAAAAATAAACAACTTCAAATCAGTCGAAGACACACTTTAGATTTGGGCTTTTAATCTGGCTTGAAATCAGCCTGATAATCTCCATAAAGATCATTGCTTTAATAAATTCACAATTTAAATCTCTGATGCCAAATGTAGGGTTGAACTGCATATAAAACATTCTCTAAACATAAGGATCCCAACATAAGGTTGATCATCCATAATTTTATCTTCAACTCTCAAATGTACAATATATAATCCATACTCTTATCAGCTTCTAAATGAAAGGTAAATGATCCAATATAAGGTTGTTTACAAAAGTAATGTTGATGAACCATACTTTTGAGAAACAAATTTGTCTTTCCATACTTGCATAGGATTCTTCTGTTGGGGCTCGGAGCCCTGTGCCGTAGTGAAAGTAGTCGTTGCATAAAACACACGAGAGGATAAGATTTCACCAGAAGGCCTTTTATCACCCGAAGTCATTTTATCACCCGAAGGAATTTTACACATCACCCGAAGGATTTTTAATATCACACTTGAAGGTCTTTCACAGAGCAACACTGACACCCATGAACGTACCATTTTGATGTACTGCCGATCATCGCAACTAAGACACGCTGCTTGATCTCTACAACCAAGAGGACTTTCTATACATGGCATCTTTATGAATCTCTCTGCATGCCATCTTCAATGATTATCTCTCCATTTCCGTACGCCATCATCTTCACGCACATGCTTTCATTCTCCGTTGTTGACACACCATCATCATCTTCATCATCCCATTTTCCGCCATCATTGGCACTTGGGAAACTGCAATGGCGGCACCCCATTCCTCATTCTCTCTTGCACCGGCTACAACTTTCCATCCCACACTCCAAAACATGCAACCACATCCTCTTATATAGACATTATGTCCATATTCCCATTTAATGCGGTCAACATTCATAATCCTATCATTATTCCACCATTTAATATCGGGAAAAATCTTCATTAATTTTGGGAGAAAATCCTCCATTGATGTTAAGAAAATCCCTCCATTAATAATTTTCTCTCTCCCCATTATTTAAATTTTAAATCAAAAAATCCCAAAAATCTCCACCTTGATTTAAAATCAAAATAATCCACATTCATCTCCACCATCTGGGTCAATTTAATTACTGACTCCACCAAGCTTCGAATGACACCCAATGAACAGAATACGCCACATGACACCTGCGGCCAAAAATACTTTCGATATTCATGCAACACCACTGATATCGTTGTCATTTCTGATGACATACGAGTCCTTGATAAGCTGCACCACCAGATGCTTTCCACCGTGTTCGGCAACTGATCACTTCAACCAATCCCTCTAATACCACTGTTGGAGTTCGGAGCCCGACGTCGCAGCAGAAGTAGTTGTTGCAGAAAACACACAAGAGGAGAAGATTTCACCTGAAGGCCTTTTATCACCCAAAGGCATTTTATCACCTGAAGTAATTTTACACATCACCCGAATGATTTTTAATATCACACCTGAATGCCCTTTACAATGCAACACGGACACCCATGAACGTACCATTTTGATGTACCACCGATCATCACAAATAGGATATGCTGCTTGATCTCCGCATCTAAGAGGACTTTCGATACATGGCATCTTCATGAATCTCTTTGCACACCATCTTAAATGATTATCTCTCCATCATCGTAAGCCATCATCTTCACGCACACGCTTTCATTCGCCATCGTTGATATGCCATTATCATCTTCATCATCTTCATCATCTCATTATTGGCCATCATCAGCACTTGGGAAATCGCAATGGTGGCACCCCTTCCTCATTCTCTCTTACATCGGCTACATCTTTCCATCCCACACTCCAAAACATGCTACCACATCCTCTTATATAGACATCGTGTCCATATTTCTATTTAATGCAGTCAAAATTCATAATCCCATCATTATTCTACCAATTAATATTGGGAAAAACTCTTCATTAATGTTGGGAGAAAATCCTCCATTAATGTTGAGAAAATCCCTCCATTAATAATTTTCTCTCTCCCCATTATTTAAATTTTAAATCAAAAAATCCCAAAATCTTCTTCCATACTTTTCTGATATTCCAAACAAAAGGTTTCTTCCAAACTTAGGGTTCTTCTTTTATACGTTTCTGATAACGTATGGTTACTTAACCATACTTTTCTAATAACCTGTAAGAGACAATTCTCATCCTTATGCTATGCTCCTCAACGTAGGGTATGAACAGTGTTTCCAGAACATGCTAATGTGATTTCCTAACACTTAGAGTATGAACAGTGTTTCAAGAACATGCTAAAGTGATTTATGAACACATTGACAAATATTCCATGCGGATTAAAATGCTTAAAAATTATTTCAAAATAGAGAAATAAATAATATTAATTTCCTGAAATATACTCAATGTAAAATCATTAGAATAACAAATAAGGGTATTTTTTAACATTAAAATCATCATAAAAAGACAGAGTATTGTTGAAAACAACACTTTCTCAATAATCTCCCCCTTTTTGATGATCCCAAAACCCATGAAATAACCAATAAAATTATCTTAGAAAATTAATTTCATATAAATTAGAATTTTCAATGAAAAAACAATATTTTATTTTAAAAAAATTATTTCATAATTTTTACATGTTTTCCCTCTTTATAAAGTAAAATAATGTCTCCTCCTTTATAAATAAAGAATTTTGAGTTTATCCAAAAATTTCTCTGAAAAAAATATTTTGTGTTTATCCATATTTCTCCCCCTTTTTGTGATATCCAAAAGAATGATAGAAGAATGAATATAACACATTTTAATGTAACACTGAACTTAAGTAAATGCTATTGTAAACTAGTTATCAATATTTGAATCTAGATTACTAGCATTCTAACATAGAAAGTACAGTAAAACAAAATAATGACACATAAACATGTGATTCAAATAAAGGTTATTTAAAATATAATTAAAAGTACAGTAATGATGAAGAGAATCAAGGTTGGGCTAAAAAAGGTTTTTGAAATGGGTTTCATCACCTCTGAATGATTTCTTTGAGTTCTGACATCTGTAGTCTGAACCTTTTAATCAGTCCATCGCCGAACTAGACTATGAGATCTCTTCCTTCCTGAGTCAGATTAATTTCATCAATCAAATTAACTCTGAAAAACTCATGTAACCTCTCTTCTTTTTCCATAATAGGAGTTAACTTATCAGTGAACAAATTTAGCAAAACTCGAATTCCAGGTTCATTCAAAGTCAACTAGTCGATTAGAAAATTTCAATTGTCCAACAACACAGATAAAGGGGCACTATTGCATTGAAGGTCATGCAGTTTATCATTCATATTACTCATAGCTATTGTAATGGACTAAAACCTTCTAATCAGATCAGATGAAGTACCTGATGTACTGGCTTCACGATTTTCGACAACTGTGAATTGTTGCTCCATGAAAGATTTAAACTCTATTAAATCTGACTTCATCACCATTTCAGATTTGAGATTTGCAACTTCATTCAACATTTCCTTTTTGAAATTTTAAAATTCATTCTTATAAGAAGAATTGGATTTCAGTATTTTCAATTTCAGATTCTCCTTTTCTAATGCTATTCTTAAAGAAACATTTATAGATTGAACTTTATTAAATTTTTAGATCAATTCCACCACATGATCATTATCAGAATCGGAGGCACCTTAGGCTTGATTTTTAGTTTTAGCTTCCACTGGATTTATCAGAGCTAGAGGTAGGGATTCGGCATCTGATTTCTCCGCATCATTCCTCTACACTGGATTCTCCACTGATTTTTCCTTCGAGTCCTTTCCGGATTCATCCACAGAAAAATACTCACCAATAATTTCAGTGTGAATTTCATAAGGGTTCTTTGTTGGGATAGGTTGTTGCTCGTCCTAAGAATTTGCTTCATTGATTTCCTCCAAGACAGGTTCCTCTAATATAGTTTCCTCTAATATAGGTTCTTCGTGAGATAATTCCTCTTAGACAATTTCAGTAGGTTGTACATTTTTAGATCTATCCACTTAAACTTCTCCAGGATTTTCAATAGTTTTATGAATAATTTCTTTTTTTACATGAGGAGTCACCTTAATCTGAAAAATTTTGGTTGATCAACTTATTGTACTGCAGATTATCTAATAAATTTGTATCTTAGAATAGGTTCTGTTGTTCCAATATTTTCTTAAATAGGTTCCTCATTAGCTTGAGCTACTCTTGTTCTTCTCCACTGAAGTCCTTATTGGCTTTCCTCATCAGTAGGTGTATCAAATTCCTCAAAATGTATCCTCCTTGATACTCCACTAGTTATATATTTAGCTAATCCTTCCTTGGATTTTTCATGTAGCTCCTGAGAACTCTCTTGTTCTTCTTATTCTCCAATAGGCATGATTTTTCCTTTCCTTGTGCTCCAAAAGAAACCAATCTTCCTTAGTCTGCCAACATTGAAAATGTTGATATGGTGACATTTCACTCGGGTATCCAGTATCCTTATCATATCTGACTTAAATACGATCTTTGAAATGAACATTACATAGGGATATAAGGTCATCCTCACTTCTGGTTGGAAGAAGTAGTTGAGATATTAGGTCATAAATGTCGGAAAATTAAACTTTATATCACTCATAAATAGAAACATTATATACATATTAGGGTACAATATTTTCTCCATCTCTGACATTCTGGGTGCAATACCTGCTTTCCCAAATTTAACTAAAATCATCTGGTCAGGCTCTAGATTTTTTAATAACATCTTACTTATATATGTAGATCCAAATAGAAAAGAAATAATGTCCTCAGACTTATGGACATTATCACCAATATTATTTAAATCAAAATGGAAAACTCCCTCATGAGGGCAGTGAAGAATTTTGGCTATCTCCATAGATGAAATCAAAAAATATCTATCCTTAGTCATAGATAATATTTAATCTTCATATTATCCCAGACAAAAATGATCCGATTTAAAAAGGTGATGAAGTTCTACCTCATATAGAAATTCTGTATAGTCCCCATTGAAGGTTTTCTCGAGTTTCTGAAATGCAAGGGATTGCCTCAGCATCAGATCCATCTGGTACAACCATTCTAGATCGATCACTTTTCCTTGAAAAATTTTTTGTTATGTCAAGCGTTGTTGCTTGGTGTTGTTGGTTTTTGTCTCAATAGTCCTTTTGGTTTTGACCATTGCTGTCATAGATTTTTGATGGTACAAAATGATAGGGTTTCGAAGGTTCAGGTGCGGATAAGGAAGAGCGGTATAAGTTCTTGGGGTTTTGAGAAAATGAACAGTTTTGGAAGAGGAAATAGTTTCTAACATCCTTTATTCACATTTCATTACGCACATAGTAATTATTACATTATTTAAAAGTAAAAACATACGCGACAATAGTTTAAAACAGAATTGATGAAATTTTTAAATGAATAAAGACATGTAAAGAAAATAAAATAATAATTAAAATAAACAATTTAAAATTAAAAAAATAATTTAAAAATAAATAAACCTAGCTCTCCCTTAATAAAATAAAACCTTTCAGTGGGAAGTGGTTTAGTTAAAATATCATCTAATTGAATTTTAGTGCTTACAAATTCTAAAAATATATCCTTTTTAAGAACATGATATCTTAGAAAGTGATGTCTGATATCAATATTCTTAATTATAGAATGATTAATATATTTTTTTGAAATATTTATAGCACTAGTATTATCATATAAAATAGGTGTATTATTAAAATTTAGTCCAAAATCCATATATGTGTTTTTCATCCACAAAAATTGTGCACAGAAACTGCCTACAGATACATATTCTGCTTCAGTTGTTGACAAAGCAAGTGAGTATTGTTTCTTACTAGACCATGACACTAAGGATTTTCCTAAAAAGTGACAAGTCCCTGAGGGTAGTTTTATATCTAATCTACAACTTCCAAATTTTGCATCTGAATATGAAATTAAATTAAAATCAGAAGTTTTTTGGATAGAGAAGATATTGAAAATAGTTCCTTTTAAATATCTAAAGATTCTTTTGACATCACTTAAGTGAGACTCTTCTGTATCAAATTGAAATCTATCACAGACATACTGAGTACATTATATCTGGTCTTCTAGTAGTAAGATACAATAAACTACCAATCATACCTCTATACAACTTGTTGTCAACTGATTTTCTGGTTTCATCAAAATTAAGTTTTATATTAGTACACATAGGAGTTGAATATTTCTTGCTGTTTTCAAGTCCAAATTTATTTAGTAAATAAGCAATGTATTTTCTTTGATTTCAATCATTTCCAAAATATTTTTGATAAATTTGAAGTCCTGAAAAGAAATTTAATTCTCCCATCATACTCATTTAAATTATTTTTTGCATTAAATTTAAAGACTCATGACAAAGATTTTTTTTGGTTGAACCAAAAATTACATCATCAACATACATTTGAACCAATAAAGTATTAGAGTTGACAGTTTTCTTAAACAAAGTTAGATCTTCCATCCCAATAGTAAAATAATTTTCTAAAAGAAAATAACCTAATCTTTCATACCATACTCTAGGTTCTTGTTTAAGGCCATAAAGAGCTTTAGTAAGTTTAAAAACAGAATCCTGTTTTTTTGAATTTTCAAAACTAGGAGGTTTCTCAACATAAACTTCCTCCAATAAGTAACCATTTAAAAAGGAAGACTTAATATCTATCAGAAAAAAAAAAATTAAAAGTTCATATGAGTTGCATATGATAAAAAGATCCTAATGGATTATAATCTAGCTACAGATGCAAAGGTCTCATCATAATATATACCTTATTCCTGATTATAACCTTTTGTAACATGTATTTCTTTATTTCTAGTTATTATTCGTTGATTATATTGTTTATTTCTAAAGACCCATTTGGTTCCTATAACTGGATAGTTCTGAGGTATTTCAACTAAATTCCAAACTTCATTTCTCTTGAATTGGTTTAGTTATTCCTACATTGATATCATCCATCTTTCATCAACTAAGGCTTATTCTAATGTCTTAGGTTCTAATTGGGAAAGAAAGGCAGATAATTCAACAAGATTTCCTACAATTCTTCTGTTTTTTATTCCAGTGTCTAGGTCTCCTATAACCGTTTCTAAAGTATGATTCTTTAGAGTAATAGATTTTCTATGTAGTACACTATTAGATTCTTCAATTTCATGTTCTTATGAACTGGATTTAATTTCATTTATATATTTTTCAAAATCATTTTTTAATTTTTCAAGTCTCATGTTATCATTAGAGTCAGATTCATTATTTTGGTCTTTCCTTTTCTCAAAGGGATTAGATTCATCAAATTTCAAATGAATATATTCTTCAATAATCCTTGACTTTTTATTAAAAACTATATAAGCTTTGGAAGTAGCAGAATACCCTAGGAAAATATGTTCATCAAATTTTGGATCAAACTTACCAAGATTTTCCTTGGTGTTTAAGGTGTAAACCTCACATCCAAGAACATTAAAGAAATTTACTTTAGGTTTTATGTTATTCTAGAGTTCATAAGGTATCTTTTTAAAAATTGGTCTGATTAAAACTCTATTCATTATATAACAATCTATTCTTACAAATTATTCCTAGAAATAGGTAGGAAGACTGTATTTATTTAGCATAGTCCTAGCCATTTCTTGAATAGTCCTATTTCTTCTTTCAACAATTCCATTTTGTTGAGGTGTTCTTGGTGAAGAGAAGGTGTGTTTAATACCCATATTTGAGTAAAATGAATTAAATTCTAGATTCTCAAATTCTCCACCATGATCACTTCTTAATGAAATTATTTTAGAATCTTTTTCATTTTGAACAGCTTTGAAAAAAATTTCAAATATAGTAAAATCTTTATTTTTATATTTTAGAAAATAAATCCAAGTAAATCTAGAATAGTCATCAACTAAAATATATACATATAATTTACTATCCAAGCTTTCTATTCTTAAAGGTCCAAACAAATCCATATGGATAAGTTCTAGAGGGTTAGATGTAGCAATTTTGTTAACAGATTTGAAGGATGATTTGTGCTCCTTGCCAAGTTGACATGCATCACAGAATCAATCACTTTCAAATTTGATACTAGGAAAACCAGAAAATAATTTTTTCATAGATAACTTGTGTAAAGTATATATATTGTAATGTCAAAGTCTTCTATTCCAGATCCAAGATTTATTTATCTTTGCAGTTAATCTTTTTACTTTTAGTTTACACAAGGAATTTAATTCCAAGGTGTAAACATTATCAGTTCTTGGTGCTATAAATTTAAGAAATTTATCTTTAAAAATAGAACAACAGTTATTAGAAAAATCAACAAAATAACCATCATCACAGAGTTGGGAGATACTTATTAGGTTATGTTTAAATCCTTATACACAAAGTACTTTATTTATTGAGACTGATTCAGGGTCTCCAACTATTCCAATTCCAATAATATTACCTTTGGCATTTTCACCAAAAGTGACTAGACCACCATCATTTTGAGTTAGAGTTCTAAAATTTGATGAGTTTCCACTCATATGCCAGGACCATCCACTTTCCATATACCATATTTCAGTTTGTCTTTTGTGACCTCCTTCCTACAATGGTATTTAAACAAGGATTTGTTTTGGTACACATATTTTGTTGGGTCTAGTAGTGTTAGTTAGCAGAGATCTGGGAATCCAGACTTGCTTTGTTTTTCTATAATCAACCTAATCATATAAACTTCTTGCAATAAAAGATTTCTTAATCCCACTTATTTTCGGTTTCCTTAAATAAAATTTTTTAGATATGTGTCCTCTTTTTCCATAATAATTACATATTACTTTTCTAGTACTAGGAACAAAGTAATTTTTATATAGTTTATATTTTTGACCTTTACTACCTATTCCATATCTTTTCTTTTTAATCACATTCATTCCATGTATTTAATTTAGTGAATTTTCTCTTTTTGTAAAAATAAGAGTTTGACTTTTGTATGTTTCTACTTTTGTTTGTAGTGTTTTTATTTTAGCTCCATTATCTGTACAATTTGTGTTTGATGAGTGATATTTTTCAATTAACTCTTGATGTTGTTTTAAAAGAGTGTCTCTTTCTACTAAAAAAGTAGTATAAATATTTTTCAAAGATTTATGTTTCTTAAATAAGGAATAATATTTCTCTTCCAGCATATTACAGTAGGCTGAAAGTTTATTATTTGAACATCTAGAACTAGAATAAGATGAGTAGTAAGATTTTACCTCATTAGCTTCTTCCATAAAGCACATGTTTTTTCTTAGATTTGATTCTTCTTTTTCTGAGTAATACTTTGATGAGCTGCTAGAGTCTTCAGAAACACTCCATGTAGCCTTAATTTCCTTCTTTTCTTTCTTCTCATAGTTATTTCTCTTGAATAATTTCTTTTTCTTGTATTCCTTTAATTGAGGAAAGTCAGGTCTGATGTGACCCATCTTTTTTTCATTCATATAAAATGACTCCCTTTGGTTCTTTTTCATCCTTTTTGAAGGATTTTTTGAATCCTTTATTCTTTATGTATAATTTAATAAACTATCTAGCTAGATGAGCCAGTTCCACATCTAAATCAGATGAATTAGACTTCTCTGATTTCACATTGATTTCATTCTTTATTTTTCTGTTTTTCTTTTGAGATGTTACCTTCAAAGTAGTATTTTCCTTTTTTATTAAATCTTTATGCTCATTTTCATCATCTTCTATCTCAACTTCATACATCATAAGTGTTCTAATTTACTCTCTCATTGTATGATTTTTGACTGGTGATGATTTCCTAATGGCAGCTGAAATTCTATTCCATCTTGGTGGTAGTACTCTTAGAACTTTCAGGGCCAGATCTTCTTGTTTGATAGGATCTCCCAAGACAGGGATGTTATTGACAATTTCTATTATCCTTCTAGTAATCTGAGTTATAATTTCTCCTTCAAACATTATGAATGTTTCAAATTTTAATTTAGCAGTGGCATACCCCATTTTTCTGACATTGTCAATTCCTTTATAAGCAACTGCAATCGTCTACCACATTTCATAAGTCGTCGGGCACTAAGATACTCTGTTTAATTCATCTAGTCTAAGACTAAAAATTATAGCATTCATAGCTTTTGATTTTATGTAATACTCTGCTTCTATATCAGCACTCTATGTTTCAGGTTTCTCTAGAATCACATAGGGAGTTGAAATTTTCGATTAGACTCTGAATCCAAGTTTATTTAAATAAATGATCATCCTTGATTTCCAACATCCATAATTTTCACCATTGAAGTAGGGATCTTGAACCATTGACATACCCTCTCGTGTATCATCCATTGTGATTTTTATTACCCTAAAACTTTCAACTTGTTACAGCTTTATCAAAAGAACCACCTCTGATACCAATTGTTGGATTGGGTTATACCAAATATACGCAAGAGGGGGGTGAATTGTGTGTATTATAATTTCTTCGCAAGATCATAATCTGTCCTTTTTACTTTATTTGAATGATTAAGAAGTGGAAAATAAATAGTAAAGGATGCACAATGTATAGTGGTTCGAGGAATAGTAGGACCCTATTCCACTCCACAAATGCTCCACTCCACGAGCTTGGTGATTTTCACTATCTAGTCCTCTTATCAACAGTCTCTTCCACAACTGAGTGCTGGAAGTTGACACATTTACAAGTTTAAGGAAAAGCAGAGCCTTCTGGTTCATACACAGAACCAAACACACAACTTAGTACAAGAAACTGGTCACTCAAAGTAAAAGAGTATTTGTTCTTTCAAAAAATTTCCATTTGTTTTTCACAATTGCAACAGAACGCAATTGACAGTCAAGGGATCATCGATTTTTTGAAATGATGTTCTTTAGGTAAGATTAGTTCTGAGTCGATACAGTTATAGTAAATCTTGAAATATAATTCACAACTTTAACAAAATTTGATTCACAAAAGATATTTGATGTAGAATCGGTGAATCTTCAATCATGTTTCTTCTTCTTCATAAAACAGAGCTTTATTTCTCTTTGTAACATAAGATTTTTAAGTCTCGATTGTCTCTGTAAACTGTAGTAGTGAAAAACTCAAGAGCTGATAAATATTTTTCTTCTTTTCAATGGTTCACCTCTATATATGTAATAAAAAATAATACATGTATATAAAGAATAATGACGAGTGTTCTTCTTTTAAATTAAGATCCACAAAAATTGCCTTTAGAACCTCGATATTCAAATATTTAAATAACATAGCAGTCTTAATTCACCTAAAATTTCTCCATGAAAATCTCCCCATGAATAGATCCTTTGAATCATAAATAAATGACTTTTAATCGGTCAAAGATGCGCTTTAGATTCGGGCTTTTAATATGGATTTAAATCATCCTGATAATCTGTATAAAGATTGTTTCTTTAATAAAGTCACAATTTAAATCTCTGGCACCAAACATAGGGTTGAACTACATAGAAAACATTCTCTGAGCATAAGGTTCAAAATGTAAGGTTGATCACAAATGTAATGTTGATCAAAAACGTAAGGTTGATCATCCATACATTTCTCTTCAACTCTCAAACGTACGATATATAATCCATACTTTTATCAGCTTCTAAATAAAAGGTAAATGATCCAACGTAAGGTTGTTTACAAAATTAAGGTTGATGAACCATACTTTTGAGAAACAAACATGTCTTTCCAAACTTTCATAGGATTCTTCTTCCATAATTTTCTGATATTCCAAATGTAATATTCCTTCCAAACGTAGGGTTCTTCTTCCATAATTTTCTGATAATGTATGTTTACTTAACCATACTTTTCTGATAACCAATAACTAAAAATTCTCATCCTTATGGTACGCTCCTCAATGTAGGGTATGAACTATAAGAACCTGGATCTTTTTTTTGAGGTATGTTTTTCTTTTCTGGTTGTTTTTGAGAAAAAGAGGAATTTTTGAAAATTTTCGAAGTACAGTTCATGTACTTTCTGAGTACACACCGTGTACTCGGTTACCACGGGTAGCCGTGTGCTAGCCATGTAGTGTCCATGCACATGGCCATGTGGGGGGTGACTTGGAGGCCGCCTAAAGAGGAGTATGGAAA
Source organism: Viscum album (assembly GCA_963277665.1). NCBI lineage: Eukaryota > Viridiplantae > Streptophyta > Magnoliopsida > Santalales > Viscaceae > Viscum > Viscum album. The sequence continues at coordinate 2,006,204,977 of OY728148.1, read as the reverse complement.
CGACAAGTACAAGACGTGTACTTACAAAGTACATGTCGTGTATTTTCTTTTTTTCATTAAATGCACCGGGGTCCCGTCTGACAGACATAAAGGGATTCATCTAGGTTTGGTTCAGCCGAGAGCTCTCGTACGGCCGCAATATTCCTCCAAGCCCCCTATTGAGCATACAATCTCTGATTTGACCGTCGTTGATTGTGTTGGGATCACCTTGGTAAGATCTCTCTTCTTCTTGAGCTTCATTTCCCAATTCCTCCTCCTTCTCAAGTTATCCTCTGTTGAAATTTTTAGACGTTTTTGTAGATCTTTGGCATTATAAGGTGATTCAAGACCTAAGACTCAAGAATATTGATCTCCCAACACCGAGGTAGGTGTTTTTTTCCTTTCTGTTAAAATTATTTGAGTTATTTGTGCAATTTTTTCCAATACCCATGAATGGGGTATTGCGTGTTTACCATTTTAGCCCTATTGTTTTCCTGCTATGGTTGTATGCTTGAGTAGAGGTTAATTGAATCTGAATAGGGTTAATTTCTATGATTTGGAAGTTTTTTACCAGGCATGATTGCCTGTTTTGACCATTGGGTCTAGTTTTCCTATTATGCTATTGTTTACTTTCCCATGCCTAGTTATAGGATGGTGTGATTGTTTTGATATGATGATATGTTGTTGAATGCTAGCGAAGTAGTTCTTGGGGTTTACTTTGGCCGATACACATTACTATACCTACTTGACTTACACAGGGCCGTAAGAACCTGGTGTAGTAGACCATAGGGAGAATAGACATAAGGGCTTATCTAGAGTGTTTGTTTTACTTACGATGTGAGACCATAGGGGGAATTTACGTTAGTGCTTCCTCAGAGTGTTTGTAGTTCCTCGACGTGGGCCACATAGGGAATGTGACGTTAATGCTTACCTAGAGAACCTTTAGTTACGATACGAGACTATAGGAGTGATTGACAGGGAGTGATTCCCCAGAGAGTCTATGCTTAAGATAAACCAGAGGGGTTAGACTGAGTGTACTTCCCAGAGGGTTGCTTGAACTTTTTAGGTAGGACCAGAGGGGATAGGCTGTGAGTACTTCCCGGAGGGTTACCTATTGTGTTATCCATTTACTTGTGTTGCTAGGTAGGACAAGAGGGGATAGGCTCTAATTAATTCCCATAGGGTAACCTTTTGTGATTATTTGTTATGATTAGTTGTGGCTTGATATATGAAACTAAATGCATTGAAACTATGGATTGTTTACTGCTGAGTACTTCCGTGTTTATTGCTTTGTGTACTTATTACCTGCTATATACTCACTGAATGTTAGGAATAGATATTTTGGTGGTTTCCTACTGGTATTTAGTCTCACACCCTATTTGGGTCATGCTTTTGGCCCCAAACAGATTATATTTTTGCAGGTATAGATAAGGGAAAGCTCCCTTCTACTTCAGGTACTTGATTTTCTATGGAGCTGGATAGCATGGGACCAAGCTATGGCTTTCGATGCTGAGGAGTTGTTTACTTTATTTATTTTGTACTTTGGTTTAGTACTGTTGTATTCTAGCATTATGATTTGTTTGGATTCTTTACTAGACATATGTTTCATGCATCATTCATATATATATATATGTGCTCTAGTTTATTATTTCCATTCTTCCACTGTTTACTTTTGTATAGATTATTCCGGCTTCTACTATTTCTATTTGTTTCACTTCTACTATGTTTCTCTGTCAATGAGTGCATAGTTTCCCTACTATCACACCCAAGGCCCTCACTGCAAGTCAGCAGCCTCTAGTGTTTGGGGAAATGTTCTTGAGGCCATGTGACCAACTAGGTATGGGGCACCTCTAGGTGGTTTCTGGAACCGGGATGATACAAAGTGGTATCAGAGGGTATTTTTCTCTTGAATTATTGTTTGGAGCCTATATCCAGGGATAGGAAGGAATATTTATTAGTAATAAGCTATGCTCGTGAGTAACTAACTTGTGTAAAGGGAAAATCCAATCTACCTTGTTATTGTACTTTTTCTAGTTTCGCAATTATTACAGTTGATTGGATTTCACCTTGAGTGATTCACATGTCTGTGTTGTTATTGTTGATGTTATTGAGGTTTTATTTCGGTTGAAACCTGATGAGATGATGTTATGACATCTCATGCATAATATAGGTACTTTCTAGAAATCACATGTCATGCATTCTTGCCATTCCATTTAGGGTGCATTAGAAATTTCATGTTGTTGTGATAGATGTTGTGCTAGATATGCATGATGTTGTGATAGATGCCTTGATAGAATGCCTGTTGTTTGATAGGGTATTGCTTTGTGTAATGTTTTGTTCGAATGAATTCCAAACTCTCATTCTTGAGGTGTTATGGGCTCTCATTGACTGGAATTTGGTAGATCATTAACCTATTTACCTTGTTTATAACATGTGTAAGATTCCAATATTTGATTCATCGGGAGTATGGGCCCTCACAAGTTAGAATTTGGAATTTTAATGTTTGTTTCAGTGTCTTTCAGGGCTCCAGAGTAGTTTCTGAGGCTTACTGTTTGAAAAAAACCAAAATACATGTTGTGTTGTTTGACTACACGCCATGTGTTCTTCTATTCGGGAAGAAACTGTTTTTCTTAAGTACACACCATGTACCGTATTTACACGCCGTGTACTCTCTAACCGTGTCTCAGACTATGTGGGCAGGGACACAGGGTTTGGAATCATTGGTAGGACATGTCGTGTACTGGATGTACATGTCGTGTTGTAGAACCGTGTAACCAGCTGTGTCACTAACAACACGTGTCGGTTGAGTCCTTTCTAATACACATTGTGTCCGTCTAGAACATGTTGTGTAGAGTAACCTGATTACCCGGCCGTGTAACGAACAACATGGGTCAGCAAAATCTTCTTAGTACACGTTGTGTATTCTTAGAACATGATGTGTAGTGTGAGCCGTGTAACCGGCCATGTATCTAACAACACGGGTCGGTGAGGTTCGTCTAGTACACACTGTGTTTGGCACTAACATGCCATGTTGTCTCGTTCTAAGGAGAATAGTGTGGCTTAGCTGTGTAAAAGGACTTGGGCAGGGGAAGAGGATTCAAGTACATGTCGTGTGTTAGGTGAACACACCATGTGTATGGGGTGTTACACGACCAGTTCTGGAAGGAGTACACACCCATGTGAATGGCTAAAGGGAACACGTCGTGTAGGGGTTATACATGCTATGTAGTCATGTTTTGGAAAAACTTGAATGTTTTCTCTCTCATATTCCCTTATTATACTTTCAGTTATCAATATTTAATAATCATTATCTAAGGTGTGTGTTTGACCTTGCAGATTCATGCTGCCGAGATGTTCTCCGGTTGTACGCCAGTTACAGGGTAGTGATTGGACACCAGATATGGCTGATCAGGGACTACCTGTAGATCCTACCATTGTGCCAGTCTTTGAACCAGCCATTATATCAGACGCAGGTGTTGATGCACAGTTCAAGGAAGACTTTATGAGGATGGTGTAGACCTTTCAGGGAGAACCGCCTCTTGCCTTGTCAATGGCAGAATTGACAGGGGTCTTTCAGTAGCAGCATCCTTCCACTTTCTCAAGGGATAGAGGTCCCCAGGCTATAGATTCATGGTTAGAACCCATGCTAATAATATTTGAGCATCTGAAGATGCCTACAGAGAGGTGGTTCAAGGTCACTACATATTTTCTTCGGGGTTCTTCCATGAGATAGTAGGATGTGATCTCACAGGCGGGACACCAATAGGTTATGACTTGGGAGGAGTTCCAGCGTATCTTCTATGACTACTTCTACCTGGAGACTTTGAGTTCCAATCGAGCCTGAGAGTTTATGAGTCTGGAGTAGGTTACTCTTTTGGTTATGTATTATTCCTCTCGCTTTACCAATCTTCAGTGTTACACGCCTATTCCAGGAGGTGAACAGTTATTCCTGGTAAGGAAGTTGGAGGATAGTCTGAGGCATGACATTTGATCGCAGGTAAAAATATTCCGGTTGACTTCTATCACTTCTATTGTCAACTAGGAACTAATAACTGAGCACAATCTGAGTGATTCTGGAGTTCTAAGCTAGGGAGGCTCAGCATCTAGAGTTAGTATCCCTTCTACTGACAGCAGGAAGCGCCGTATGGAGTCTTCGCGTGGAGATCCAAGGAGGATATATAATTTTTCTAGTAGTCGGTGGTGTGCTACTAGTGCGGGGAGAGTGGTCATATGAGGCCACACTGCCCAAGAGACCTAGTGGAGTGCCGATCTTGTGGCAAGATGGGTCATCTTCAGCGCTTTTGTCAGATCTTCTCACCAGCAGCTGGTGACAGGGGTTCTTCTATGACTCCTCGTTCAAGAGTAGCACCACCAGTTTCTCAGCAGTCTGGGAACTAGAGTTATTCCGTCCGTTCATGCTGAGGTGGAGGTCATAGTCATGGTATCCATTCGCCCGGTTTTCAGCAGCAATAGGGTGGATAAGCTCAGGGTTTCCAGATAGGGTCATAGGGCCACGGTGTAGGTCAGAATATTGCAGTGGAGTAGACCCAATAAGATCAGGATCACGGGCCCTCTACAGTGCGAGGTACGATCTTAGTAACCTCAGTTTTATCTTCTTCCCTTTTTGATATAGGGTCTTCCCATATCTTTATATCTATTGCGGTTGTGGTGAGCCTTGGTCTCTGCATCTTTTCTTTTGTTGATAAATTGATGATAGACACTCTGTTGGGGGACTAGAACAGCTAGTGTACATCAGTGAAAGGAGTTCCCTCTTGAGGTTGGTGGGTGTCACTTCTTATGGGACATCTATGTCCTAGATATGATAGGCTTTGACGTCATTCTCAGAATGGACTGGTCAGTTCCCTTCTAGGCATTCATCAACTGTTATCACTGTAGGGTGAATTTCTTATCACCAGTGGGTGGATTGTTTCTTCATAAGGGAGAATGGGATGTCCAGGCGAGCAGAGCTGGACCCGAGCATCATGGGTTGGGAGGAGTTACCGCCCAAATTTCTAGTCTATATCTGGATGACCAGGGGACTTCCCAGAAGGACTTTCCTGCAGATCATTTTAGGTATGTCTTTCCAGAGGACTTTTCAGCTTTTCCTCCAGAGTGAGAGGTGGACTTTTCTTTTGAGCTTTTTCTAAGAGCGGAACTGGTGTCCATTATTCCTTATAGGATGGCTAAACCAGAGTTACAGGATCTCAAGAAGCAGTTGGAGGAGTTGCATGCAAAGGGTTTCATCCGACCCAGTACTTCTCCATGGGGTTCACCTATCCTGTTTGTGAAGAAGTCGGATGGTACCCTCATACATTGTGTGGATTATCAGAAGTTTAACCAGTTGAAGGTCAAGAACTAATATCCATTTTCAAGCATTGATGATCTCTTTGATCAGCTTCGAGGATCCCGGGTGTTCTCGAAGATTGACTTGTAGTCCAGTTATCATCAGTTGTGTGTTAGACCATCTTATATACCTCTTATAGCCTTTCAAATCATGTATGGTCTATACTAGTATGTGGCTATGTCATTCGGTCTCACGAACACACCTACGGTTTTCATGGAACTGATGAACCTAGTTTTCCATCCATACTTGGATTCCTTCATGGTGGTTTTCATGGATGATATCTTGGTGTACTTTCAAACTTGACACGACCATGCCACACATCTTGAGATAGTTTTGAGTACACTGATAGAGCATCAGTTATATGCTAAGATCTCAAAATGTCACTTTTGTATGGATCAGATTCTCTTCTTGGGTCATGTTATCTCTAAGGTAGGAGTGTCAGTAGACCTAGAAAAATTGAGAGCATTAGTTTCATGGGAGAATCTGAAGAACGTATTTGAGGTACAGAGTTTTCTAGGGTTGGATGGATACTATAGATGCTTCATTCAGAACTTTTCTTGCTTAGCAGCACCATTGACGGGTCTGAATAAGAAGGGTGTAAAGTTCTTATGGTTAGATTCTTGTGAGTCAGCCTTTCAGGAGGTGAAACGAATATTGACTTCAGCACTGACACTAGTGTTTCCAGATCTGGGAAAGAGCTATACTATGTACTGTGATGCTTTAGGTATCGGGATGGGAGTTGTGTTTCTGCAGGGAGAAGGAGTCGTTGCGTACGGGTCTCGGTATTTGCAGCCACATGAGAAGAATTACCCAACTCATGATCTCAAGTTAGTTGTTGTTTTCCATGCCTTATGTTTTTGGAGACATTATATTATGGGATATCATTTTGTGGTTTTCATCGATCACAAGAGTCTCAAGTACATCTTCACTCAGTGTGATCTGAATTTGAGACAGTGAAGGTTGGTTGAGTACATTCAGTCTTTTGACTTTGACCTTGCCAATATGCCTGGGAAAGGCAACGCAGTGGTTGATGCATTGAGCAGAAGGACTCAGATACAGGTAGTTTAGGAGGCCAGCAGTGAGTGGAATCTTATGGATCTATTCTCTAAGATGCATTTGTAGGTGCATGATAGACAGGGGCAGATGTTTCTTTCTTCTATAGTTGTTACCTCGACTCTTCTTGATCTAGTGCGAATGAGGCAGCTATCAGATTCAGAAGGCCTATTTTTATGAGAGAGAATTTCATGAGAAGACCCTATTTTGGGATGGACCATATGCGAGGATGAGATCTTTCATTTTCAGGGGTGCGTATGGGTGCCTGAAGATATACGCAAGGAGATGATGCGGGACTTTCATTCCTCAGTTTGGACAGTTCATCATGGTGTCACCAAGATGTATTATGATCTACAATGTCATTATTGGTGTCCAGGAATGAAGAGATAAGTTTCTATTTTCATCATGAGGTGTAGCACCTGTCAGCAGGTGAAGGTAGAGCATCAGCGACCAGCAGGGCTTTTACAACAGTAACCAATTCTTGAGTGGAAGTGGAATGATGTCGCGATGGATTTCGTGACAGGTTTACCAAGGTCTCCTCAAGGGAATGATAAAGTTTGGGTTGTCATTGACAGACTCATGAAGGTTTCTTACTTCTTTCCAATCAAGGATACCTTCAGTGTTGATGATCTAGGGAGTTTATACATCTGATAGATTGTTCACTTACATGGAGTTCCACACTCCATTGTTTCAGACAGATATGAACGTTTTACTTCTCAGGTCTGGTAGGGGATTTAGAAGGCTTTGGGTACACAGGTAATTTTGAGTACATCTTACCACCCCCAGACAGATATCCAATCCGAGCATATGATTCAGGTGCTTGAAGATATGCTTCGAGCATGTATTCTGGATTTTGGAGGTTCTTGGGAGAAACACATACCTCTTGTAGAGTTTTCCTACAATAATAGTTTTAAAGAAACTATTCAGATGGAACCTTATGAAGCTTTGTATAGTAGGTCATGCCAATCAACCTTATATTGGCTGGAGGTAGGAGAGACAACTATGCTGGGACCTAATCTTGTCCAGGAGACCACGGAGCAGATTAAGTTAATTCGGAAGAGGATGGCTAATGCACAGTCTAGACATAAGTCTTATGTTGATCAGCGAAGATGGCCTTTGGAGTTCGAGGTCGGGGATCAGGTTCGTGCATGTCACACCGAGGTTGGGACACAACAAGATTAGGAGACAGGGTAAGCTTTCACTGAGGTACGTCGAGTCATTTGAGGTGTTGGAGAGAGTTGGGTTGGTTGCCTATCGGTTGAAGTTACCTGAGAGGTACTGGGTTATGCATGATGTTTTCCACATTTCTCACCTTTGATGTTACTTTTCAAACTCGTATCGTGTTTTCCAATCTGAAAAGGATGAGTTGCAAGTGGATTCATCATTCAAGGATAATCCTATCTGGATTGTTGATCGAGGTACAAAGTTTCTCTGTGGCCAGTCTGTCCCTTTGGTATGAGTGTTATGGCAGCACGGGTAAGTACAGGACGAGAATTGGGAGAGGGAGTCCGATGTACGAGCTTAGTGGTCGGAGCTATTCAGGGTTTCTTCTTCTACGTCACCTTGTTAGAGAAATTCGGGGATGAATTTCTTTAGGGGGGGAAGTTTTTAAGAACCTGAATCCTCTATTTCAGGTTTGTTTTCCTTTTCTGGTCATTTTTGAGAAAAAGGGGAAATTCTAAAAAAAATTGAAGTACACGCCGTGTACTTTCTGAGTACATGCTATATACTCGGTAACCATAGGTAGTCGTGGGCTGGCTATGTAGCGGCCATGCACATGGCCATGTGGGGGGGTGGCCTAGAGGCAGCCTAAATCAGAGTATGGAAACGGAAAGTACACGCCGTGTATTTTATTTTATTTCATTAAATGCATTAGGGTCGCGTTTGACGGACAGAAAGGGCTTCTTCTAGGTTTGGTTCGGCCGAGATCTCATGTACGGTCGTGATCTTCCTCTGAGCCCCTGATTGAGCATACGATCTCTGATTCGACCACCATCAATTGCGTTGGGATCGCCTCATTAAGCTCTCTCTTATGCTTGATCTCTGTTTCCCAATTCCTACTCCTTCTCAAGTTATCCTTTGTTGAACTTCTTAGACATTTTTGTATATATTCAGATTTCTAAGGTGATTCAAGCCCTGAGACTCAATTATATTGATCTCCCAATGCTGAGGTAGGTGGTTTGTGCCTTTTTGTTAAAAGTATTTGAGTTATATATGCAATTTTTCCCAATACCCATGAATGGGGTATTGCGCGTTTACCATTTTAGACCTATTGTTTGCATGCTATGCTTGTATGCTTTAGTAGAGGTTAATTGAATGTGAATAGGGTTAAATACTATGCTTTGGAAGTTTTTTCCCATGCATGATTTCCTGTTTTGACCATTGGGTATAGTTTTCTTGTTAGGTTGTTGTTTACTTTCCCATGCCTAGTTGTAGGATGGTGTGATTGTTCTGATATGCTGATATGTTGTAGAATTCTATCCAAGTAGTTCTTGAGGTTTACTTTGGCCGATATGCGTTGTTATACCTACATGACTTACACAGGGCCGTGAGAACCTGGTGTAGTAGACCATAGGGGGAATGGACGTAAGGGCTTCTCCAGAGTGTATGTTTTACTTGCGATGCAAGACCATAGGGTAAATTGATGTAAGTGATTCCTCAGAGTGTCTATAGTTCCTCGACACGGGCCACAGAGGGAATGTGATGTAAGTGCTTCTCTAGAGCGCCTTTAGTTATGATACGAGACTATAGGAGGGATTGACGGTGAGTGCATACTCAGAGATTATATGCTTAAGCTGAACCATATGGGTTAGACTTAGTGTACTACCCATAGGTTTAGTTGTACTTTTTAGGTAGGACCAAAGGGGATAGGTTGTGAGTACTTTCTATAGGGCTACATATTGTGTTATGTGTTTTCTTGTGTTTCTAGGTAGGACCAGAGGGGATAGGCTCTGAGTACTTCCCATAGGGTTACCTTTTATGATTATATATTTATGATTGGTTGTTGCTTGATATGTAAAACTAAATTCATTGAAACTGTGGATTGTTTACTTCTTAGTACATCCTTGTTCACTGCTTTCTGTTCTTATTACCTACCATATACTCACTGACTGTTAGGCACAGATCTTGTGGTGGTTGCCTACTGGGATTTAGTCTCACACCCTATTTGGTCTATCCTTTTGGGCCCAAACTGATTATATTGTTATAGGTATAGATAAGGGTAAGCGCCCTTTTACTTTAGGTACTTGATTTGTGGTAGAGCTGGAGAGCATGGGACCAAGATATGGCTTGCGATATTAAGGAGTTGTTTACTTGATTTCTTTTGTACTTTGTTTTAGTACTATTGTATTCCAGTATTTTGATTTTTTTGGCTACTTTCTTAGAAATATATTTCATGAATAATTCATATATATGTGTGTGCTCTAGTTTATTATTTTTAGTCTTCAATTGTTTACTTTTGTATGGATTATTCCTGCTTCCTTTATTGCTATTTGTTTTACTTCCACTGTGTTACTCAGCCAATGAGGTCATAGTTTCCTCACTATCACACCTATGGACCTCGCTGCTAGTCAGCAGCCTCTAGAATTTGGGGAAATTGGCTTGAGGCCATGTGACTAACCAGGTATGGGGCGCCTCTAGGTGGCTTCTGGAACTAGGACGTTACATGAACAGTGTTTCCAGAACATGCTAAAGTGATTTCCAAACAGGTTGAAAAATATTCCACATGGATTAAAATCCTTAAATATTATTTAAAAATAGAGAAATAAATAATATTAATTTCCTGAAATATACTCAACGTAAAATCATTAGAATAACAAATAAGGGTATTTTTTAGCATCAAAATCATCATAAAAAGACATAGTATTGTTGAAAACAACACTTACTCAACATGTAATGTAGAAAATAACATGGTGTTATGTGTTATGATCTATTTATTGTTTTTGGAAAAAATTATGATTGAAGGAGGTTCTATTATTAACCAATAAAGAGTCGTTTTATTATAAACTAAGGATGGGTGGTTACGTTATTACCATGGAAGGGTGGTTATGTTATGAACCAAGAATGGATGGTCACGTTATACACTAATGATGGGTGGGTGCATGATACCCTCCAATGCATTGGGTATGTAAATAGACCATATAGTTATTCCCATTATAATAGTGATATAGATGATTATGTCCCAAGATACATATTTGTTTTATATATTATTTCAATGTGTTTTTATGGTAATTTGGTGGTTTCTAAAAAGGTAAGCAATGAGGTTTCATAAAAGAAACTATTTATTAATTCTTAAGGGTAAAAATTATAACTTTTAAAAGATGTTTTAATGATTTTATCATGTTTTGAAAGAAAAATTTATGTGTTTTATATTACCTTTATGTTTTACTATGAAATTGTTTCTAAAAATATTTGTCAGAGAAGGGGATTTCTTGGGTAAGAAAATATTTATTTTGAGCCAAATGTATACTTTGAAAAGGGAAATTTTTAAATGATTTGATAGACTAAAAGATATATTTATTTATTCTTTTTTGTCCCTTAATGATATTTTTTTCTCTTCCAATTTTTTAAAATAATTTTCCTAGGGTTTAAGGATGGGTAAGAAAAAATATGAATTCATGTTGAATGTCTATAAGATTTTTCATGAAAAAAACATGTCTCATTTTAGTAGTTTTATATGTTTCGAAAAATTGATACTGATTAAAAGTTTCCTCTTTGTAAAATTATCATTTTTTGTAAGAGTTATGACATAATTATCTATAAATATAAAAGCTGAAATTATTTGAAAAATGAAATGAAGTGAATTGTGGAAGCTTCATTACACTCATGGAAGAAAATTTACATTAAAAAATCTTCTATAATTTACAAAAATTTCAAGAATAGACTAATATACTAAATCAATGAAAATGTTCTGTTAATAAATTTTGTGAACATTTTTTCTCCAAAATAAACACGAACATCTAAATTGTTATTAAATATAAATAATAACATTTTTAGAAACAACATTATCATAAAATACATTTTTCATAACTCTTGTTACAAGGAATAAAGTATTTTAATGAAATCTAGGAGAAGTTATAATTATGAAATATAAATATTATAATTATCAAAAAATAAATAAAAATTTTTGATCAAGGAGCCAATTCAATATTATCCCCCTTTAAGATAATTACAAATGAAATGTAAATTAAATTTTTTTTTTAATTTTTTAAATTGATCAAAAATATTAAAAATGTACCTTTATAAAATATTCCAACAGTTTAATATAAATTCATATGAACTAAAAACCCCTTATAATGTAAACATAGAACATGAAAGCAACCCAGAATGATTACTATGACATAAAATGACCTTAAAAGTTACGTCAAACATATAAAAATGATTATCCTAAATTCATGTTTTTTCAAACAATGTGTGCCAACGTAAAATGATACCTATGTATAATATCATAAATTATCTTAGAATAGCATTTTAGAAACATAAAGGATGCATTAAAACATTTAAATATTTTTTAAGAATTATTATTAAATAATTAAATGATATACAACTTTTATAGTAGAATATAGTGAGAAGGAAAATATTTTGTCATGCATACTAACTAGATTAATTTTAACACACAATAATAGTTTAAATCCCCCTAAACATATTAAAAAATTTAGATTTTAATTAAATCATGTTCAAATTTTATTTTATCAAACATAGATAGATTTATGGGTTTTGTAAAAATATTATCATAGTAATCTTATGAATAAATGGAATATAAAAAATTATTTCATTTTTTAATTGGATCTATAAGAAATTTGTATCTGAAATTAATGTGTTTAGTCATAGTGTTTTGGAAAGGATTATTAGAGATAGAAAATGAAGAATAATTCTTTAAAAATATCAATATCTTCTCAAAATTAAAACCAAAATGAGAGTGTGTTTGTTTAATCTATAAATACTATGAACAAAAATATGAAACAATAGTATACTCTCTCTCAGTAGTTGATAAATCCCCCAATTTTTTTCTTATAACCTAATAAAATAAACATTTAAAAAGGAAGTGACACATACATATTATGATTTTTCTATCCATTTTACAACTTCCAAAATTATTATATGAAAAAAAAAATTATCTCAAAATATGTATATGCAGAATAAAATAATTTTTGATTCAAGGAGGATTTAACATATTTAATTAATCATTTATCAAATTTTAAATGAATTTAATGTGGAATATGTTGGAATATAGAGCATACACATACCAAAGACATAAAATATGGTATATATTATATCACAAAAGGAAAGATAACAATCATATTTTAAACCTCATATTATATATAGGTCTTTCATACTCATCATAATCAAATATACAAGAAGTATAAACTAGAATATTTGAGCTTTTAAAACATTAAAGACAAAAAAATTGACTAATTATTATGCATATTTTTATTCAGTAATAAAGATTAAATATTTCCTTTAAACTATTTTTAATATAAAAAGGTATTTAGGATCACCCATAGGACTCTTGTAAAATAATGAAGAAATTATATTTTAAATTTCATTACAAATTAAATCACTTGGGGATCCAAATATAATATCTTAAAAATTTATATGAACAATAAAACTATATTTTAAAACCCTTTTAATAGATAATGATGGATAATATTTTCCTTTCCAAAAACCATTACTAAAATTAAATAACAAAAACCTCTCATTCCGAGCATGAGGAATTGTTTCAAGCCATAAAGGGATTTTGAATGTTTCAAGAAATGGTTTTTTATATTCATTCCCAAAGCATAGGGGTTTTTTTATAATAAATTTGTTAGATACATATTCATTCAAAATATGACTTTTGATACTCATTCAAAAATGATTAATTTTATAATGAGATGAATAATTCAAAATAATTCTAACATATTCTAATGAATAAACCAATGAAAATGGTTGTTCAAAATGAATTCGTTCTTCCTAATTGTAACCATGATCCTTTAAATAATATTTGTTTGTAATTATTTGACCATAATCATCTAACTTATTTTTAGTATCCATTTGGTGTAAATAAAATTTTGTTAATTTTGTAGTACAATTATGGTAAATACTTTATTTCTAGAAAACTAATTAAATTATTAATTCTTTTAAATATTATAGTTTCAATTATAAAAAAGACTCATCAATATCTATAAGAACTATATAAAGACAAAAATATTGATAAATTCGAACATTTATGAAGAAATATCTAATTTTAACACTAGTAGTTTTATCACCAATTACATTTTGAATGGGAATATCATTATATACTTGTGTTTTTTAATTAGGAGAAATATTAACCTCTTCAATTTATGAATCCAAAATTATATTTTTCTTCTCACTAAATTTTAAATATCCGAACTCTTCCTCAAATTTTTTTAATTTATATTTTATTTCCTTTAAAAAACATCAAATTTAACATGGATATATTATAAAAAAAACTAATTTTATTTTGTAATAAACTTTATATGCCATACATGAATTAGAATACCCTAAAATATATATTCTTATGATTTTGAATTAATTTTTTTCTAGTGAATCTTCGGTATTAAGAAAGTAAAATTTTCTTCCAAATACTTTGAAATATCCAATTCTAATATTACATCTTTTATTATCTCATAAGGCTATTTTTTTAAATATTTTATAATAATAATTTAATTTGAAACATGAGAGGATGATTTAAATAATTCTTACCAAAAGTATTTTAGTAAAGAGTAGTCATTTAATATTCTCCTAGCCAATTCATGTAAAGTCTAATTTTTCCTTTCAACAAGACCATTTTTTATGGAGTCCCAGTGGATGAAAAATTATGATTATACCAATTACCTTTAGATAAATTAATATATTCAAGATTTTAGAACCCACCAATATTATCACATATAATTTAATAAATTAGATAAACTTATTCATTTTGAATCAAATTAAAATATAAAATAAATTTATACAACGTCTCATATTTATGAGTAAGAAAATATGTCCATGTAAATATAATATAGTCCCCAAAAATAAAAAACACATACCTTTTTCTTCTAAGAACAACGATTTTCATGGGGAAAAATAAATAAAAATTTAAAATATGAATAATTTTGAATGTTTTTACCTCTTAGAAAAACTTGTATGTCTCCTTATGATTCTTACCTTTTAAGCATGATTCAAATACAAAGGTATTGTCTAGTTTTAACTCAAGAATATCTAACATATTTTTTCACTAATAAATCTTCTCTAACAACATGAAAAGTGCATGTACAAATATTCTATTACAAAAATATATATTATATTGTAAAAAACATAAAATTTTGATAATCAATTTAGATATCTCAGTAAAATTTATGAATAAATATCATCCAATAATTATATGTAAGACATGGAAGATTCCAGTTAAAAAAATACATTTTTCATTTTAAATTTATCATTCATATTTTGATCATAATGCTATGAAATGTTTAATAAATTATGTTTTAAACCTTAAAAAAACACATATGAGATAATGACTATATTCTAAATTTAAAAATCTCTATAACCATTTAATTTTAACACTGAAATATCATTGAAAATAATAAAACCCTTATCACCCTTATTAAAATTTATAAATTTTAAAAAATCACTCACCATATACCATGAACTTCTATTATCCATGAACCAAAAGTCCTTTTTTTCCTTCTATGATATGTTTCATGTAGAAATATATTTAAGAAGTCTCTTGTACCCATATAAATGTGGTTCCAATAGTGTAAAAAAATAATTCATTGGAATAAATTATTTTTTCAATAAAGAGTTTACAAGAAATATAGAAGATAATTATTTTTAGATAAAAGTCTTATTATGACTAAGAGGTTTTGGAAATCTGTAGTATTAATCATTTGTATATTGGGCCTTAATTTGAAATATAAATCATTTAACACTTAAAAAATTCCCACATAGTTTTTCAACATATAATGTTTTACACGTTTTAGTAAAATATTATCATACCCAAGACTATATTTGTTTTAATTTTATTCAAACAATTCATTTTATCAAATAAAAAATTTCCTTAAAAATTAGATAGACTGATCTTATACCATTGAACATAATTAACAATTTTATCATTTTAATATGAAGTATAATTGAATTTAATTATTTGAGATTATACATAACCATATTGATATTCATTAATTTTATGATTATTACATTGAACGCATTCTAAATTAGTGCATATTTTATCATTTGAGGCTGAATGATTATTTTTAAGTTTTTTATTTTCAGTAAGAATATCCTCATGTTTACTCTTAATATTATTTAATAATCTCATAATCTCATAAAACTTAAGATTTATTCTTTCAATATATTCATAAAGCTCATATTTATAAGAATTATAATCAGATTCATAAGAGTAAAAATAATCATATCGAATTACATATTTTGTTGGTGCTATTAAGAAATTGTTTTCTAATTCCTTTTATGCACTATAATCAACACTTGATACTTAATCATAATTGTATATCCAACCAAAATCCATTACTTTACATTCAATTTTTTACTTTTTTCTTTTTTTTATCATGATTCATGTATGGGTTGTTAATTTTAATGTTCCCTCTATCTCTATATTCAAAAATGATTATTGTAATATCATTATTAAACTTTTTACTTTTTCTATTTAATATGTATTCATTTTTTTATTCTTGATCTTTATTTCTTTAATCTTCCTTAGGAACCATATAAAATTTCATATATTTCCCAATTTATTAATTAAAAATTACAAGATAGAGTGGCACCATGTTTTATTGATTTAAATGTAATACCTTTACTTTTTAAATTCTCCTCTTAAACTATATTTTTATATTCCAATTCATATTATAGTAGATATCCTATATAATCATTTAAATTATATTCTTTGAAACAACTAATTTCTTCAATTTCTACCTTTTAGCATGCTATTTATTTGGTAATGATCTTAAATCTGTTTCATATAGAATAAAATTATCTAATGTTTCTCCCAAATCACCCATTCAATTTACAATACTTGTAAATCTATAAAAATTTGATTAATTATATATTATTCTATGATTTTGAATTCTAGATATTCAATTCATGACAAGCCAAATTTAGTTCATATCAGTTTATTCAAATCTGTATTAGTAATATATTGTATTATCCAAATTTCATGTGCAATTTTTCATGAAGA
The DNA here is from genome assembly GCA_963277665.1 of Viscum album. Lineage (NCBI taxonomy): Eukaryota > Viridiplantae > Streptophyta > Magnoliopsida > Santalales > Viscaceae > Viscum > Viscum album. The sequence continues at coordinate 2,006,188,430 of OY728148.1, read as the reverse complement.
AATATTAATATAAAAATTTATTTTAATTGAATAATATAGAATACTCATCACCTGATAATTCAACACCTACATTAATGAATCAGTAATAAAAAATATTTCAGGTTAATTTTTAGGTAATTTTTATGGTTCCAACATTATTTTTTAACTATAATTAATCAGTTGTTTAAGAAAAGTCTCTATGTGAGACCTAAAATAGCCATAATTTGTTACATTAAAGAGTTTAGGTCTTTGAGGTGTTTAACCATCATTCAAACTCATTCAATGCATCTCAAAAATATATTCTACTATTAGGTAACCTTATATGGTACCTATTATGACTTGATGATAACTATTTAATTATCAAGAGGGGTGAATTTGTTTAATTGTCAATTGGGGGTGAATTGACCTTTTAAAATATATTTTAAACATATATCAAAATAATATTGATATAGAAGAAATATACAAAATAATTATTATTATTTTTATTGTAGATTATATCTAAATGATCTGACATCGCTCTTCACCACTCTTAAACATCGAGAGAAATGAAACCCACTATAATGGCTTCTCTAACCCTTAAAATGATACAAAACCCTTTTCAACTACTTTTTTAAACCACAGTGTCACAATATAATAAAATATTTTTCCATACCTAGAGGATTAAAAAATCACCCATAATTTTGGAAACATGGATACACAACCCAGAAGCCACCTTGTAATATTGAGGTCGAATAAAATTAATCTTTCCACTCAAATCAGGGAACAACCGATACCCTATCCTTTTTTCAGTTGTTGAAGAAATATTTCCTTTTGTATGGGTTAGTATAACCCAATTCCAAAATTTTATAGGTTTTATAAGCAGGTATAATTAACCAAAAGAAAAATGATAGTATGATGTACTAACTACAAAAACCAGATGACTTAGAAATGTTCAAATTATTGAGGCAATAATATTTTCTCTAGTGGTACTAGATAAAAAATTGAAATCCAATTGAAATAAATATTTAATTTCTATGGTATATTGTAGAGAAATTTTCAATAATATCCTTATCATTATTATATTGATATGGTTCTAAAAAAATCTTATATAAAGTGTTTCTTTATTCATAGTGATTGTTACAATTATTTTCCAATATAGCTTTAATTTTCTCTTTCATTGATAATGAACAATTTTAATGTTGTTTTACGCTATATTATCTCCATTTAATGAACATGAAAACATTTTCACAATCTCTCTAAATATAATCTATAAAAATCAACAAGATTTGAAATACAAAAAGTAATAAAATTTACTACAAAGCATAATTTAAACATTATTTTATCTTTTGGAACACTCACATAATATGAGTGAGGAAACTCTTCTTATTTTATATAATTCAAATTTAAATGGTTCAATTTCCAAGAAAATAGTTCACATATGATTATATTTAATGCAATTTTAATGTAGCGTGAATTATCTCTTAAAAATTATAATGGTTAAGAATAATTAATTTGTAATTGATTAATAATTAAACCAAGATAAATATGTCAAATAAACCAGAAGTGAATAAAAATATAAAATAATATTTAAAATATAGAATTTTTTGAACTAAAAAATGAAAATGAAAATAAGAAATTTCAGACATCATATAATATTATACATAAAACTTCTAGAATTCCCATCATGGAAGGTATATTTCTTATTAGTGAATCTACATTATAAAACCACCCTTTATTATCATGGAATCCCATCCTCTTCTCAAGGAACCTTAATTTTTTCTTATGGAATCATTAAGACTCATATTTATAATTATATAATATTACACATGAATGATCTATTTATTCTTATGGAATCTCATTACCTCTCACAGAAATTCCATTTCTTGACACAGATGAATTATCATGGATGGTATATTTCTATCATGGAAGATCCATTTCACCTATGGAAATTTATTTTCAAAGAAGACACATCTCATTCATGTAAGAGTAAGATATCTCATGTAAGGCCCCTCATCTAAGATAACAATAACATTTTTATGATTCTAATATTATATAAAATATCTTTATAATGTGTGTTAGGATACTCATTAAAGTTAGAATACTTCTCAAGGGTTATTCAAGACATGTCAATGAAGCTTCATTACACTCATGGAATCTTGTTGAAAATCGAAATTTACACTCATAAAATATTCAAGTCTTTATCAATTTTTTCTCATATAATAAAATTTACACTCATGTAAGATTATAATAAATTCTAAAAATTCCACAAAAAACTAATCTACAAACTCACCATATATGTGATTTTAGCATATGTAGTGATAGATTTTTAAACAAAAGAAAAAAAATTATCAAAATAGTACTTAGTTATAAAATATAGCATTTTGATAAAAAAAAATATAAACATAACATACATTTAATAACTCAAGTTAGTTTGAATCAAGTATTTAAACAAACATTGTGAGAAATTATTATTAGTAAATAAGAAATATTATAATTACAAAAACTTAAATAAACTATATAGATCACAAAATCACTGCAAAAATCCCATAAACTATCAAAGAGTTAAAACTTTTTTGATTAGGATTATTCTTAAACTAAGTAATTATATAATGATAATAATTAACTATAATACTCATTGATTAATGAGATATAGATCTTGGATCACTAAATGGATATGATTTTTGGGATCATAATTTCTTTTATGAGAGCATTCATTTAAAGTACTTAATAAATATATATAATCCATGATACTCACCTCCCAATATGTCTTTTTTTATTTATAATGTAATACTTGATAATACTCATTTTGAGATCACTAATAGGTATGAACTATAAGGCTGATAAAAATTGGTGTCTAGTATTGATAAGTGTTATCTAGGAGAAATATTTTAAAACAAAAATATGATTTTTATAGAAATAAATTTATCCAACTCTAACTCATGGAAAATAGTTAACAAGTGTGCATCACATATTTATGATTAGAAAAATAGACTCAGAGATAGTATGGAATTAATGAATTGAGAAGTATAGCTTTATACTGGTAATGGAGAAAGCGTTTTTGTAGTAGAGTTCATAACCTTTATTTAGATTTTACAATGTTAATTGATAATATAATTTAAAAACTATAAATATGCTCCTACCATTAAAAATAATTCTATATATGAATCTTATATGGAAAATATGGTATTTATATTCATTATTAAAAAAAATAGGATCCTATATTTATGAATGAAATTTTTTGGTGTTGGGGATATATTTAATGGTTTATATATTCATGATATAGATAGTCATATTCATAACATTTGGAATAAGAAAGTCAGGGTTGATTCTAATCCCACCTACATTTTTTATTTTCTACTCATACTTATAAAAATAACACTTTCAAAACTCGAAAGATATATATTATTAGTCTCATTTTATTATTAATCATTTTATCTATGTGAATATTATTTATCAGAAAAAATGAAAATTTACCTTTTTGAAGAAATGGTGAGAGGACCTATGGACTACTGGATATCATATATAGTGACATATGTGGACCAATGAGCACATAAAAAATTGTGATTTTAGGTAATTAAATAATTTTTCCTGTTAATGTAGTAATTATGGATATGTGTGTCTAATGAAACAAAATTATGGAAATTTTAAAAAATTCAATGAGTTTCATAACAAAGTATGAAATAAAATAGGAAAGTTTTGTAAGATTATTCAATAATATTATCATGGTGAATACTTAATCTATGAATTAATAACTCATCTGAGATATTTTGGAATTATTTCCCAAACCAAGTATCCTAAAAATACACAATAGAATGGGGACCTTGAATAGTGAAACAATATATTTCTAGATATGGTTTGATTTCAGAGGATCCTATGTAACCTTCCTATTTAATTTGGGACTTATGATCTAAAAACTGATTCATTTTTACAAATCCATGTTCCATATAAATCATTAAAAAATACATGATATGAGATATGTTATAGAAAATATCCCATGATATATTTTATAAGTATTTTATGTTGTGAATTATTCACATGGTGATTGGATTCTGAGAACATTGACTCCAAATATCATAAGTTCTTATTTGTTGGTTGTCCTAAATAAACCATGAGATGATACATTAATAATCCTATTGAACAAAAAATATTTTTTCCCTAATGAAGTTTTTTACTAAATAAGAAACACCCAAATATAGGTGTCAGTGGGAGGAAATTTGAATGTATAAAATTTGAAGACTAACAAATTGGAATTGTTCTTGATATGGAATTTAAGCTGGTTCAATGAATGGTTATTGAAGAAGAGTTGATTGAAGTTATATAAAAGTTTTTAAGTTACATTAATATTCATTAATATCTAGTGAAAATATGATTTTCAAATAGAAAATAATGATTAGGTAATGTTAATAGGTGATGAATTTACTTCTTACTGGGAAGAAATTTAGATTTCTAAATCTGAGAAATAGTTTAAATCAATGGAATCTAAAATATACTTCATGAACACAAACCATGTTTTGAACATAGTGGAATCACATAAATGGGAATAAACTATAGGGTATAAATGGGTTTATTTTTAATAAAACTATCATGTATGGTATAGTGTAAGAATATATAGTATCCCTAGGGAGTAGGGTCACATATAAATTATAAGTATTGGTATGAAAAGTGCTTTTCACCTACTTTGATGAAAAATATAATTAGAATTATTCTTTTTGTAGGAGCTAATTATGAATACAATATATATAAGATGGTTATAAAAAGAAATTTACATTATGGGAATTTAGTTTATAAAATATATATAATAAAACGGGAAGGTTTTAAAGTTATAAATGATTCAGATATGGTTTTCAAGTTACAACAGTCCATTTATGGACTGAAGTGCGATTCTCAGAGTTAGGATATTAGGTTTATTGATGAAAACAAAGTTATTAGATTCATAAATAAATTTTATTATTCCTATGTGTATAATTCATTAAGTAGAATATTCATATTATTTTTGATATTATATATAGATAATATAGATCCTATCAGAAATGGTGTTTCCATAAATTATTTAGGGATGCTTTGGATGGGTAAATTTTCTCAATTAAATACATTGGGGATGTTTTAAATATAGTTGATATGACGATCTATATAAATATATATAATATTTTTCTTGGTTTGAGTCATAACACTTATATTGATAAAGTGCTAATGTAATTTAATCTAGAGAACTCCATGAAAGGGTCTTTACCAATGTTTCTTGGCACAAATTTTATGAATATTAAGAATCGTTATAATGATTTTGAAGTGATGGATAATATTTCATATGAATCTTCCATAGGATCTATCAAGTATCTCATGTTGTGAAATCAACTTTTTTTCTATTATGCATTGACTAGAAGAAATGAATACCAATCCAATCCTAGTGAGAGTCACTAAATTTCTATGATAAAAATTTTTAAGTAGTAAAGAAGAAATAACAATGTGTTAGTGGTCATTAGAGGAGAGGATGAGATTTTTGTAATGTTTTATATAGTTTCTAGTTTCTAATACAACTAAGATGATATAATATCTCAATATTGATAATTTTTTCTTAAATAGTGAAGTATGTTTTTGGAAGAGTTGCAAAAAATCCACTATAGTGGACTTAACAATAGGGGTAGAGTGCATCACAGCATCAAATGCCTTCAAGGAACCAATTGGTATCAGGAATTTAATTTATAAATTTGGGATGGTTCCAAGAATTTAAATAGAAATTCGTCTGTATTGTGAAAACAATAGGGTTGTTACTTCGGATAATGAACACCTATTTAACCAAATGACCAAACACCTTCTTCACAAATATAGTCTCAAATGAGGGATCATTGGGAGAGTAAATGCAAAGATTATATGGGTGGTTACTAAGGATAATGTAGAATATCCACTAAAAACCCACTATCAAAGTTGAATAATAAGGCTTATATTGACCCAATCCATTGACATATATTATTACATAATTTTTAATAGAAATATCCAATAAACACAACACAAATATAGATATACCTTGTTTATTTGGAAGACTAGGTTCATAATTCATCAAATTTAAAGTAAAATAAAACATATTTATTTTATTCTCCATAATGAACTCCTAAATCTCTTTGGACTCCTAAGATAATATAGAATAACATGGGGAATGCCTAACAAATTGGGTGAGATAAAAATTCCAAAAGGGGAATAAGAGTTATAATGGAACATAACATATGATTAAAAAGGCATAAAATTATATCATAAAAGAAAATGATCATGAAAAATCATAAGGGATCATGAAATAAATAATATGGGATAATAAGACCACTGAAGTATAGAAATTATGCAACATAATAAAACATGACATAAGCACAAGCCAAGGGTAACTATTAAGAAAACATCACATGGTTGACTAATACCCATCAAATATTCTGTTTACTACCTAATCCCATATATATAATATCATGACACATAAACATTACCTAATACATTGGATATCTATTTGAAACAACCATAATAACATATACATGTACATGTGTTCCATATAAGGAAATCAAACATAATGCATAAACGTAAGGATTCGCCATGGAAATATATGGGTTTCTAGTCATGTCTTGTTACATATCCAAATGGAATATCATAATTGTTTCAATGAAAGAAGGGATTAAAGAATTATTTCATGTTCATGGGTGTAAAATAAAAAAAATCCCATGAAAAATGGTGTCCAAGAGGAGTGAAAATGTGAAAAAGAGTGGATAACTCACCATGAGAATGGGAATCATCTATGTAAAAACTATGTTTTCAAAGAAGAAAGTATCATGGTGGTTGAAGCCCTCTTGGTTGAAACCTCCTCCATACCTTGGTGATGATGTCTTCTCTATCCCCTCCCCCCTCTGAGGGGAAGGGTCCATTGCTGCCTCTTACTATATTTCGATCATCTCCCATCATCCACTTTTTGAATCCTGATTTTCATACCTTTTTTCCATCATATTTCTATAAGCCTGAAAGTCCTTCAATGTTTTGAAGGATCCCCACAACTCTTGATCTCAACATCAAAATTCAATGAGGCATCATATATGCTATATATGACCTTGATTTTGATCTTCAATCATCACTGGTCGTCGGTATATCTCTTCTTTTGTTTTATTTTTAAATCATGGGGTCTACAAGAGAAAGAAATGGTAGGGTTTCTAGACTCCAAACATATCATGATTCTATCTGCATTTGAAGAGTACATCATTCTCTCTTTTTCGAGCACACCTAATACTTGTGATGGATCACACTTTTTTCTCTTAAAATGTTCATGTTATTTTCATATGAAGCGAGATTCACTTAAAATAGAAATTTGGGTAAGATTTCTGAAACATTCAATCCCATTTCAAAACCCTTTGATCATTCATATGCTATAAAATATTTAGGTTGTTATCTCTATTCAGATATAATGACTAGGGAAGTTTCACATCCGATCTTGTCGGGGGTTTGTGTTGAAGTCGATGTGTCTAAGGCACCTTTGAACCCTTATGGATTATTTTGGGTGATGAGTTCCATTAGAAGCAGATCATGGTATTTGGAACATGGTATGAGTATAGTTCATTGTGTAATAAGTTGAGGAATAGAATGGATGTTTTTATGAGCAGGGGGTTGAGGCATTCGGGCCCAGGTTTGGACATTCTGGAGACTCGAGCCATAGTTGGTCCTTCTGTTGGGTGCAGAAAGCTAGTAGCTATGAATCACAATGAGGAAATGAAGGGGGTAAAGGTTCTATGTATACTAGTACTTTGAATTCAAGTAAATAAGTAAAGAAGAAGAATATAAGGGTATTTCCTTCCAAACCAAATGTCACTAGAATTTTGAACAGTTTTAGACAGGATATGGAAGGCCCTTAAGGTGTTAATGAGTTCATAGGGGATGCACATGTGAGTTTTATGGTGGATGTGAATCTTCATATATAGAATTGTGGTGTTAACCAAATTAATATAGATGAAGTGAATATCGAGGCGAATGATGGTTTGTCCAGTTGAAATGCACAGCCAGGGAGTGTTGGTGCTAGGGAATATGATGGTATGTGCCAAGATAATGCTACTAAGAATGATGAGATGGAGGCCCATTTGGATCGTAGTAAGGAAACTGTGGAACAGGACACTTGTGTTAATTATCAAGATATTGTGGATAATCCTCCATGTTAGTCATATAGAATACTAATAATTAAAAACAGTTTATGTTATGTGGCCTATACAACCTAGAAGTTCATATATTCTTGTGTAGGAATCAAGGAATAGGGAGCATGAAACTGACTCACAAAAAGTTAATTTCAAATAAGCAATTTAAAAACTTCATAGATCATCAAAAAATAATGATATGTGGGACAATGTCATTGATGCTGGAAAAGTGAATGAAAACAATCTTCTGGTGGTACATTGGTTTGAAGGCCAATGATAGAGCCAAGAGGGCATACAAACCTGTAACCATTTTTCCGGTTTGGAGGGCTTGGCTCATGGCCAAGAGAATGCCTTGGAAGTTCAAATTATACATGGGGTAGAGACTAATGAGGATCTCCCTAGAAATTTTTAGAGGAAAATTTGGGAGGGAAGAATAGTAAAATCATGTACAATTAAAGGAAGAAAAAGGTTTTGATAGTATGTTCAGGAATCAGGAGTTTGCATCTTGACAATTGGGAAAAAAAGGGTTAAAGGATTACTCATACCTTACAAAGACAATGGAGACCACTTCAGTTAAAAATATTAAATTAAAGGAGATGGAATGCATGCTTACTTCTATTGTTAATATGTTGGGGAATCATGAATAAGTTATGGATGATTATAGTGAGGTCAGTGTGAATAAAACTATTGTGAAGAATTTTTTAAGTGGAAAATACCTAGGAATTAATGCCTATTTAGTATAATAAATGGTGGAGTAGTTTCTTTATATCAATGATACTCAAGAAGAGGCAGACAATGTGATGGGTATGTTGATCATGCATTGTTTTCACAATACTCTATATTTTTTGATGATTTTGATACTCACAAATACCCTTATTTGTTATTCTAATGATTTTACTTTAAGTAAATTTTAGGAAATTAATATTCTTTATATTACCAATTTTTGAATAATATTAAATCATATGATTCATGTGAAATATTTTTCAAAGTGTTTGGAAATCTATTCAGCGTGTTCTAGAAACACTATTCATACCGTACATTGGATATCATAGCGTAACGATTATATTCAACATTTATTTTGCAGGTATTCAGAAAAGTATGGTTAATCAAACTTTCATTGATAGAAAAGTATGGTAAAAGAAACTTACGTATGGAAGGAACCTTACATTTATTATTTGATAAAAATATGGAAGAACCCTACGTAAGTATTTGCTTCACAAAAGTATGGATCATAAACCCTATTTTTGTAACGAACCTTACATTTTATCAAAAATTATGGATCATATACCTTATATTCTGAATAAAAGAAAAGTATGGATCATATACCATACATTTGAAAGTCGATGAAAAAAAATTCGATCATCAACCTTACATTTGTAATCAACCTTATGTTTGGAACCCTGCGTTTGACTTCTTCCAACATCGGAGATTTGAATTTTTGACTTTATCATGCAATGGTCTTTTGTGGATTATCAGGATAATTTCAATCTAGATTTAAATCAATTTATACATGATTCAGAGGATTGATTTAATAGAAGGATTTCTTGTCAATTATTAAGGAAAGTTGCGACCACTCTGTTATTAAAACTTTTTTAATATTACGATCTGTCAAGAGACTTTTATGGATATGAATTTATAATTAAATCACTCATATTTATTCTTTATATTTTGTGTATCTGAATTCTATAGATGACAGGGGTGACACAATATCTCTTGAATTCACGGTGATTACAAAATTCTAATATGGAGATATTTGAGTTTCACAAAAACAGAGATATGTTGATTCTTTAAAAAGATCTTTTACAAATCTGTTGGTACAAAGAATGACCAGATTCTATTTTATATCAAAAAGAGAAACATTAAAGATTTACTTGTTCTACATTGGCGATATATCAGGAATTTACTACTTATTTTTTTCTGAATATATTTCAAGATCAGTTGCAACGGGATAAACTCACAAATTCCATTATCTGAAGAACAACCTTTCTGAATATGATGATCTATTTACTGTCAGTTGCGTACTATTGCAATTGTGAAGATTAATCAGAAAGTATTTTTCAAAACAATACTCTTTTATTTTGAGTACCGGCTTCTTGTACTATGCTGTTTTGACGGGTTCTGTGTTTAGAATTAGAAGGCTTTGTTTTAGTATTAAATTATAAATGTGTTAACTACCTACAATCAGTTGTGGATGGTCTTGTGAAAAGAGTACTAACTAGTGAAAATCACAAAGCATGTGGAGAATAGCATTGGTGGAGTGGACTAGTGGTTTTTTTCCCCAAACCACTATAAATCTGTACGTCCTAATATCTATTTATTTCCACTGTATAAACAATCTGATAAAGATAAAAGGACATAATTGATTATCATCAAGATTTATCAAGTTGTTTTGAAAGACACAATTCACACCCCCTCTTGTGTATATTTCATATAACACGATCCAACAATTGGTATCAAAACTAGTTCTTTTGTTAAATCTAGAGAAAACTGAAATTAAAGGATTATATAGAGATCTCAATGGATGATACACAAGAGATATTGTCAATGGATTGAGCTTCGTACTTCAATGGTGAAAACTATGGATGTTGTAAATCAAGGATGATCATCTACCAAAAGAATCTTGGATACATTGTCTACTCAAAAATTCTTACTCGTTATGAAATTCCTTAGAAACAAGAAATATGGAGTGCAGCTACTCAAGAAGAGTATGACATAAATTAAAATTCTATGAATGATATCATCTATAGTCTAGGACCAGATTAATTTAATCAAGTATCTTAATGCCTGACTGCTTATGAGATGTGGAAGACAATTGCAGTTGCTTATAAAGGAACTGACAATGTCATACAAATGAGGTATGCTATAGCAAAGATGAAATTAGATATATTTAAAATTCTTGATGGTTAAAGCATCACTAGGATGAATGGAAGGATTAAAAATATAGACAGCAACATTACTGACTTAGGAGATCCTATCACCCAAGCAGATCAATCCTTGAAAGTACTAAGAGTACTTCCAACCCAATAAAATGGGATATCAGCATCCATTAGGCAATCATCTCCTGTTAAAAAACTAACTATGAGATAATTGATTTTAAACCTAATGATGTATGAAGCTGAGATATAATATGAATATAATGAGAATAAAGTCTTGATAAAAATAGAAAATACTTCTTTGAAAGTTACATCTCAAAAGAAGAGAAAAAAGATGAAAAAAGAGATCAAAAAGGAAGAAAGCTCTAACTCATATGATCTAGAGATGGAACAAGAACAGATATCCAGAAAATTCAAAATAAATTATAATAAGAAGAAAGGATTTGGAAAATCCTTCATGAAATATGAAAATGATCCAAAGAAAGTCAGATGATATGAATTTAATAAAATGGGTCACATAAGACTTGGATGTCCTCTACTAAAAAGAAAAATAGGTTTTTCAAAAATACCGATTATGAGAATAAAGATAAAAGAGTAATGAAAGCTACATGGAGGGTTTCTAAAGACTCTAGTATCTCATCATAGTCTGACGTAGAAAAATAAGAATCAAATCTAAAATCAAACATGTGCTTCATGGCTGAATATAATGAGGTACAGTCTTATTACTCTTCCAATTTTGATTCTGACCCTGGCTATTCAAATGAAAAACTTAAAGCCTACTACAAAATGATATAAGAAATATATGATTCCTTATTAAAAAGCCATAAATCACTAAAAAATATTCACAATTCAATTTTAGGAGAAATAGACACTTTTCTAAAGAAGCATCAAGAGATAATTGAGAAATATAACTCATCAAACATAATCAGTGCAGATCATGAAACTAAGATCAAAACACTGTAAGATGTAGTAGAAATATTTAAAAGTACATCTCTCTTTTTTACAAAAGGAGAAAATAATTTAAATGAAATCCTTGGTAAAAATGGGATTAAGAAATTAAGATATGGAATAGGCAATAATGGTGAGAAACCTAAACTGTACAAAAACTATTTTTTTTCCAAATTAAAAAATTGTAATTTTAAATTATTGTGGAACAAAAGATCATATAACTAAAAAATATTATTTAATAAATCCCCAAATTAGTGGAATTAAAAAGTAATTTATTTCAAATAGTTTATTTGAATTGAATGATTATAGAAAAACAAAGAAAATATGGATTCCCAGATCACTGCTAGCTAACACTGTTGGACCCAAGAGAATATGGGTACCTAAAAAACCATTGTTTAAATGTATTTTTAGGAAGAAGGTCACAGAAGAAAAAAATAAATATGGTACATGGATATTGGCTTCTCCAAACATATGAGTGGAAACTCATCAAAATTTAAAACATTAACTTAAATGGATGGTGTTTTAGTCACCTTTGGTGACAATGCCAAAGGAAAAATTATTGGTATTGGAACTGTTGGAGATCTAGAAGATGTCTAAATCTATAAATTTCATTATGTACAATGATTGAAACATAACCTGATAAGTATTCATCAACTTTTTGATGATGGTTATTTTGTCGATTTTTCTAACAACTGTTGTTCGGTTTTGAAAGATAAATTGCTTAAATTTAGAGCACCTAGAAATGACAATGTGTATACCCTGGACTTAAATTACTTGTGTAAAAAAAAGTGAATTGTTTAACTGCTAAAATAAATGAATCCTAGATCTAGCATAGAATACTTGAACATCGCAATTTTTATGCTTTACATAAGTTTCCTAAGAAATAATTAGTTTCTGATTTACCTAGTCTTAAATTTGATAGTAAAAGATTCTATGATGCATGTCAAATTGGCAAGAAATATAAATCATCCTTCAAATCAATTAACAAAATTGCTACATCTAAACCATTAGAACTTATTCACATGGATCTATTTAGACCCTCAAGAGTAGAAAGCTTGGCTGTTAAATTATATGTATATGTTTTAGTTGATGACTATTCTAGATTTACTTGGATATATTTTCTAAAATATAAAAATGAAGCTTTTACTATATTTGAAAGTTTTTGCAAAGTTGTTCAAAATGAAAAATATTTTAAAATAATTTCATTAATAAGTGATTGTGGTGGAGAATTTGATAATCGGGAATTCAATTCCTTTTTCTCAAATCTAGGTATTAAACACACCTTCTCTATACCAAGAACACATCAACAGTATGGAATTGTTGAAAGAAGAAATAGAATTATTCAGGAAATGGCTAGGACTAATACTGAATGAATACAGTCTTCCTACCTAATTTTGGGCAGAAACTGTATGCACAGCCTACTATATAATGAATATAGTTTTAATCACACCAATTTTTAATAATACACCCTATGAAATATGGAATAACAGAAAACCTAAACTAAAATAATTTAAAGTTTTTGGATGAGAGGTTTATATCTTGAACACTAAGGAAAATCTTGGTAAGTTTGATCCAAAATATGATGAAGGAATTTTCCTAAGATATTATGCTACCTCCAAAGCTTATAGAGTTTTTAATAAAAATTCAAGGATTGTTAAAGTATCAATTCATGTGAAATTTTATTAATCTGGAACTTTGAAAAAAGAAAAGGTCAAATTGATTAATCTGGCCCTAATGATAACATTAGACTTGAAAACCTAAAAGATGATTTTTGAAAATGATATAAACAAAATTTAGTCTAGTTTAGAAGAACATGTCACTCATGAACCTAATAGTGTTTTACCTAGACAATCTATAACTCTAAAAATCACCCTTTAGAAACTGTTATAGGAGACCTAAACACATGAATAAAAACTAAAAGAAATAAGGGAAATCTAGTTGAGTTTTATGCCTTTATTTCACAATTAGAACCTAATTTAATAAAATAATCCTTAGTTGGTGAAATTCGGATGATATAAATGCAAGAATAACTAAACCAATTCAAAAGAGATGAAGTTTGGAAATTAGTTGAAAGACCAAAGAACTATCCTGTTATTGTAACTAAATGGGTCTTTAGAAATAAACAAGATGATCAAATATTTATAACTAGAAATAAAGCAAGACTAGTACCTAAAATATATAATCAGGAAGAAGGTATAGATTATGATGATATCTTTTTTCGTGTAGCTTATTAGAAGCCATTAGAATCCTTTTATCCTATGCATCTCATATGAATTTTAATTATTTCAGATGGATGTTAAGTCTGCCTTTTAAAATGGTTATTTAATAGAGGAAGTCTATTTAGAGAAACCTCATGGTTTTGAAAATTCTCAAAACCCATATTTTGTTTTCAAACTTACTAATTCTCTTTATGCACTTAAACAAGCACCTATAGCTTGGTATAAAAGATTAAGTTCTTTTCTTTTGAAAAATGATTTTACTATTCATATGGAAGATCCAATACTTTTTAATAACTCTATAAACCCTAATATTTTATTGGTTCTAATTTATGTTGATGATGTAATTCTTGAATCAAAAAATAAAAAACTTTGTCATGAGTTTTCAAACTTAATGAAAAAAGGGATTTTGAAATGAGTATGATGGGAGAACTAAATCTCTTTTTAGGACTTCAAATCTATCAAAAAGATTTTGGAAATCTTTTGAATCAAAGAAAATATATTACTAATTTATTAAATAAATTTTGACATGAAAACATCAAGACATATACAACTCCTATGTGTACTAATATAAAACTTGATTTGGATGAAATTGGAAAGTAAGTAGACAACAATATATTTAAAGGTATGATTGGAAGTTTATTATATCTTACTGCAAGTAGGCTATATATTATGTACTCAGTATATATTTGTGAAATATTTCAATCAAATCCTAATGAATCTCATCTTATAGTTGTCAAAACAATTTTTAGATATTTAGAAGGAACTGTTTTTTCAATCACTTATTTATCCAAAAACATCTGATTTTAATTTAATTTAATATTCGAATAATGATTTTGGAAGTTGTATATTAGATATAAAAAAGAACCTTAGTAACCTATCACTTTTTAGGAAAATATTTTCCGTCATGATCTAGTAATAAACAATACTCAGTTTCTTTTTCAACAATCGAGGCAGAATATGTATCTGCAGGCAGTTGTTGTGCACAAGTTTTGTGGATGAAAAACACTCTTATAGACTTCAGACTAAATTTTGATAATACACCTATTTTATGTGATAATACTAGTGCTATAAATATTTCAAAAAATCCTATAATTAATTATAGAAATAATCATATTGATAATACACATCATTTTTTAAGAGATCGTGTTCTTAAAAAGGATATATTTTTAGAATTTATAAGTACTGAATTTCAATTAGCTAATATTTTTGCTAAAACACTTCCCACTATAAGTTTTTAATTTATAAATGGGGGTTAGGTTTATTTAATTTTAAATAAATTTTATTTTTAATTCTAAATTTTATTTATTTTTAATCTTATATAATTTTAATCTTAATGTTATTTGATTATATTATTTTAAATTTTAACTATTTAAAATAATTTATTTACTTATCTCTTAAATAAGTTACACTTTTATTTTTATTTTGTAATAAATTTTAAATATGTCGCATACAGTTTATTTTTTTAATTCTGTAATGATTATTATGTAAAAAAATAAAAGGGAATCAAAGCTCTGTCAGAGCCCATTTCAAATTCTAAAACCCACTCATTTTCTCAAAACCTTTCAAAATACTGAAACCCTTCACCTCCTTTGTCTTCCTTTTCTCTCCCCTTAGAAACCCTAGAACCTCAAACCTTCTAAGATTTTAGATAGAAATGAAAAAAACAAAGAGAATCAAAGAAGGAGAACCCAGTGATGTGAAGCTTTAGCATTCAACTAGATGGAAAATACTTTAGTGAGAATTCCTCGATCTTGAATGGATGTATCAGATGAACCTAATGTTGAAGCAAGCATTATCCATTCAAGGTATTAAAACTAAATTTCGTGAGGACTACACTGAATTTCTATATAATGTTTAGTTGATAAGTTTATTTAAAACTATTCAATTTAGTATGGGAGATACAAAAGATTCTATTGTTGAAAAGATCGAATATAGGGAGTTATTGATCTATTTTGTTGAAATTAAAAGGATCATGAACTTCCCTCATGAGGGAGTTTTTCATTTTTATCTGAAGTTAATCGGGGATAGAAATCATAAATCTGAGGATATCATTTCATTTATATTTGGATTGACTAACATAAGGAAAATGTTGGTCAAATATTTAGATCCAAATCAGATGATTTTGATTAAATTCATTAAAACAGGAATGGCCCCAAGGATTTCTGAGATGGAGAAGATTATTTTTCATAATATGTATATTATGTTTTTTATTTTAAGTGACATAAAGATGAATTTTACAAGATACATGATTAGATATTTGAGTTACTGTTGTCAACCTGAGGCTCGTTGTAATTTTTATCCTTATGGAAGGTTTATTTCAAAGTTATTGTTTAAGAAAGATATGGTGAGGTGGAATGATGCAAGAGTAAAATGCCACCATAGTAACGTGTTGAATGCTAGAACTTTAAGAAAATGCAATTTTTTCTAGAGCACTGTAAAAGGAAAAATCATGCATGTTGGAGCTAAATAGGATCATGTGTCTACTCAGGGGGGAGCAACCTAAAAAATCTAAAGAAGGTATGGCTAAATCCAGAAGAGGAGAAGTTTCAAATACATCTAGAAGAATCATATTTGAAACAGAAGATGAACCTTCTAATGAAGAAAGCCAAGGAGGACTTCTTAGTTCAAGTAAAAGAACATTTTCCCAGGAACCTGCTCCAGAGAGAATTATTAAAACAAGAGATATTTTAAGTTATAAGTTTGTGCGAGAATCTATTCAAGAATGGAGACAAGAGGAAGCTACTTCCCAAGAAGTAGTGGATGTTTTGCCTTAGGCTGAGGTAGAGACAAGAGCTAAGGAGATACCTCAGATTAAAAAAATCTCAAAAATGGAAATTATAGATCAATATGTGCACTAGATTTAATCTATACAAATTGAAAATACTCAAACAGAACCAGTGAAATAATGTCTGATTCAAGAAAATTTTCAATAAATTCAAGAAGACATTGCTCGGGTAGAGCACCTATCTTTAGAAGTTGAGAATGAATAAAAACCTGTTCAAGAAAATTTCTCTTAAATTCATATAGAAGTTCTAAATGATTCATTCTCATTTGATATTTTAGGAGAAAAATAAGTTGAGTAACCAGTGGATAAAACAGAATAATAGAAATAAGATTCTAAATCATTACCACAGATATTGGTAGATAAAGTTATGAATCAAGCACAGGGTGCCTCTGATTCTATGTCTGGTCATGTTGAGGAACTTGTTAGAAAATTTAACAGATCTAATGCATAAAATGATGATATAGGTAGAGATTTAGAGAAACAGAAATAGAGATTTCAAAATATGAAAGATAGTTCTATTTCAAAGCAATAGGTTGATTTTTTTCAAAAATAATTATTGACATAGGTTGCAAAATTAAAATCTGAAGTTTTATTGAAATCAGATTTGGCAGAACTTAAATGTTTTATGGAGAAACAGTTTGCAACTGTCACAGGAATTCAAGAAAGTACATCAGGTACTTCACCTGATTTTTTCAAGTGATTCCAAGCCATTGCCACTATAATTATCAACATGAATGACAAGTTGTAGGATAAACAATGTAATAACACTCTTTTGTCTGTTCTATTGGACAATCAGAAACAACTTGTTGATCATCTTACCTCAAATGAACTGGGTATTAGAGAATTACTGATCAGATTCACGGAGAAGCTCAATTAGTTTATAGAGAAGGAAGAAAGATTTCATGAGTTTCTCAGAGTGAACCTCATTGAAGATATTCATTTGAATAAAGAAGGAAGAGATCTAATAATTCAGGGGGGAGATGGTATTATGAAGAGATTAAGGTTACAGTTGGTAGAGTTGAAAGATGTTATTTAAAATTGTTGAGATACCCTTTTTCAAACATTTAGCCCAACAACCTTGATTCCTATTTCGTAAAGTACATGTATATTGTTTTATCAATGAAATTTCATGTTTATCATATTTTATTCGTATTACTTTGTTTATGTCTATGTTAGACTGCCACAAAAAATCCAGATTTCTCTATTGATAAATAGTTTATCATCACATTTTCTTACAAGTTCAGTACTACATTACATGTGTTATAAACCTTATTTTATCATTCTTCATGATATCACAAAAAGGGGGTGAAATTTGGATAAACACAACATTTTACTTTTTTTTTAAAATAGACTTTGGGGGAAAACTATTATATATAGAGAACCTTTGAAGAGAAATTTAGATAAACTAGTGTTGTAGAACCCCAAACAATTTATTGAATGTTTCTTTTAAATACAATCTATACATCACTGTGTTCCTTTGAAACAACACTAGCTTATTTAGAAGATAGTCAAAACCTAGCCATTAAATATAAATTTTCCACTTCTATGTTTTGAATTTCGAAAAATGGTCATCTAGAGATGTGTTCAGTAAGTCATTTGGAGTCTGATAGAACAAACTTGATTTTTGGTGAATAGTAACATACCCTTATGAATAGTAATATGAATTGTAATATGACCCTTATGAATAGTAAATAATGATATTATTTTATTTTCTTAAGGTAGTAAGATAATGAGATCTTAATTAATTTTTCAATGTCACATAAAACTAATTATACCTCTAAGATAGTTATTTTTCGAATTAACTATGACTTTATTTAAAAATTAAATTAATAATATTTAGAAAATTATTTTTTAAAAATGGATTTCACTTTTGAATTATACACATCGAAAAATTGTAGGGGTGAATTTTTGGGATTTTTCATAAATTCATGATTTTTTGATGAATAATGAAATATGACAAAATATCGTATATACAAATTAGCAGTTAAATACATTAATTATGACATCATAAGTGATTTAAGGACACTTGGTTAAAACTCACATGCACTTATTACTATTAGGGGTCACATGAAACAACACTATTGGTTTTCTTGAGGGAAATAATAAAATAATTAATTTAATATTCAAAATTTACTCATCTCCTCCACTATAAAAACCCCTCACCACTCCCTCTTCTATTTACTCCTCTAAAGCCTTGAATCTCCTCAATGTTCTGCCCAATTACCCTTCCCTACTCTCTACCCACGTCCAAGAAGCTTATGGTCTTGCCAAAAGACCAAAACCCCTTCCCTTAAGGAGTTTCTCAAGGAGGTTGTTTCAAGAGGTAAAACACCCTTCTTTTTTTCATTTGGTTTCATTTCAATTTATCTTCTTTTGTTATCCTCTCCTCACCTACTGTATCCAAATGACCATGATAACTCCAGTATCATCTATATACTATATTTATATCTTGTTAATGAAAGAACCATCATAAATATTCTTACTCCCTCACTTTTATTTTTATAAACGAAATTGACGTCCATGAGGTTCCAATTTACAACCTTCGTGGACGATGAAGTTTCGTTCTTCAATATTTCCTTCATTACAGGTCATGAAACCATATTTATGGCTGAACCAGACTATAATATATGTATTAAAACCTAATTAATATTCAGAAACCAGTATATGTACATATTATTAATTTATATGACAAAACTAGTTCATAATAATTCAAATACCGCCAAATAATCGAAGTGATTGTCATCTAATGATTAAACCTCATTCCATTTAACCAAATGATAGAAATAGAAATTAACAATTATGTATGTTCATAAATAATATTTAATTTTTATTCTGGATATTTACATCCATTCCACTTCATTACAAAAAAGCAATTGGACTGAATATGAAACTAAAGGAAATCGAACACTCCAGAACGACGAAATTCAATACAATAACTTATCAATAAAGACATAAATGAACTAACAATAACTATGGTAAACTAAATACATATCTATTAGGTTCTTAAATAAGTTATTAACAAGTATAATTTCATATTCTAGGATCTTAAGTACAAGAGTGGAACACGTTCGGAGTTAAGGTAAGGGTTTTCCACCCGAACTTCCATTTTCATTCGGGTTACTTTTATTGTCTAATTTCCTCGATAAAATTCTTATGTATTGTTATGTACTCCTCATAAATTTTGTGTTAGTATTCTATATATGTACACCAACCATAATCCATCCCTATTTTCTGGATAGTTACATGTTTTAAAAGAAGCTCTCAAAACTGTTTCCAAAAATACGAGCCCGATACAAGGGAATTTCTCAAATTCATATCTATTTTCAAGGGAAATCTATAATCTGTTTTTGGAAACCATTATTCTTATAAAAAAATTAATTTTATAATTAAATACTATCTTACTTAACTTCTGGTTTTATACAAAGATTTTCTCTAAAAGAACTCTTCTTTTGAAAATAAAAGAGTATTTATCTCAATAATTGCTTAATGATTTTAGAAGATTATTCTCGTTTGATTCATCATTGTTGTTGATTATTATGTATTTTTAGGGTTAATAATTTTTTATGTCATATACCATATTTTATTGAATGGATTATGACTAAATTTATTGTGGATGATCTATCCTAAAACTATTCACCATATTATTCCGAATGGTTAGTGGTTATGTTCAATAATTGGGGAAAGTTAGATACATTTCATATAATAGTTTCAATATGAATTTATATATTGTTTATTTTTATCCCCACCAATATTAGGAATGAATTAGAATTATTATGTGATATGTGGGGCTCGTTATAGCCCCTCGATGCATCGGTAGGTCTAATGAGACAAATAGATGTGGAATTGGCCGAGGCCATTCCCAATGTGATATATGGATTTTGGCCAAGGCCTTAATCATTAGAAGTCTTAGACAAGGCATTGAAAAAATGTTTCATAATGTTCGGCATATGAACTTCCCTCATTATGAATCAAGTAATTGAAAGTTCATGTGGTTATTATGGCATTATTTACTCAACTCGTATTCCTGCCATAATGTGTTCAAGTTTATTATTAAAGGCACATGTTTTAAATTATTCACCATGTCTAATGTTTATATTATCTTCTGTTGTATTTCTTAATCTTACTGAGCATTTGATCTCACCCCTTTCTTATGTTTAATTTTCTCAGGACATGAAGAAGTATTTCATGAATGACTTGCAAGCATAATCTAGGAGACTTGATGTTTCTAGTGGAATAAATTAGTGTTTTACTTCCCTTCACGTTGTAATGTTAAAATTATGTATGTAACTTGTTTCCAGTAATACTAAACTACTTGGTCCTTTGGTATTCTTATTCCATGTTTATATGCCAATGTAATAAAATAAGGCACCAACTCCGGGCAACTGGGGTCGGGTTCTTACAAGTTTTGTATATTTTCAAAGAGGTATTTGAAAGTAAAAAAATTAAATATTGTTTTTATCCTTAAAAAATTATAAATTATATGTACTTAATTTTATGGTTTTTTTATCATCAAAAAGGTGATATTGTAGAGAATTTATTGTTTCAATTATACTCTATATTTTTATGATGATTTGGAAGCTCAAAAATACCCTTATTTTTTATTCTAGTGATTTTATTTTAAGTATATTTCTAGAAATTAATATTCTTTATATACCCAATTTTGGAATAATATTAAAGCATATGATTTGCATGAAATATTTGTCAAAGTGTTCGGAATGATATTCAGTGTGTTCTGGAAACACTGTTCATACCGTACATTAGAGAGTGTAGCGTAAGGATTAAATCCAACATTTATTTTATGGGAGTTCAGAAAAGTATGGTTAATCAAACTTACATTGATAGAAAAGTATGGTAAAAGAATCTTATGTTTGGAAAGAACCTTATGTTTGTTATATGAGAAAATTATGGATGAAGAACCCTACCTAAGTATGAAACCATATGTTTTCTTCACAAAATTATGGATCATCAACCCTACTTTTGTAATGAACCTTAAATTTTATCAAAAATTATGGATCATATACCTTACGTTCTAAAGCAAAGAAAAGTATGGATCATATACCATATGTTTAAAAGTTGATGAAAAAATTATGGATCATCAACCTTATGTTTGTAATCAACCTTACATTTGGAACCATATGTTTGACTTCTTCAAACATCAAAGATTTGAATTTGTGACTTTATTGTGCATTGGTATTTTGTGGATTATCAAGATGATTTCAATCCATATTCAAAGACTTATTTAAAGTTGTTTATACATGATTCCGAAGATTGATTTAATAGGATTATTTTGTGCTGATTATTAAGGAAAGTTACGACCACTGTGTTATTCAATCTTTTTGAAAATTGTGATCTGTCAGATGACTTTTTTGGATCTAAATTTATGAATAAATCACTCATCTTTATTCTATATATTATGTGTATCTGAATTTTTTAGATGACTTGGGTGACATGATATCTCTTGAATTCACGGAACTTACAAAATTCAAATCCAAAGATATTTGAGTTTCACAAAAATAAAGATATACTGATTCTTTAAAAATATATTTTACAGATATATTGACACAAAGAATGAATAGATTATGTTTTTTATCAAAAAGAGAAGTATTAAAGATTTAATTGTTCTACATTAGAGATATATTGTGAATCTACTACTGATTTTTTTGCTGAATATATTTCATGATCAGTTGTAATTGGATGGATTTGGAAATTCCCTTATCTGAAGAACATCCTTTCTGAATATGACGATCTATTTACTGTCAGTTGCATACTGATGTGACTGTGAAGGTTAATTAGAAAGTATTTTTCAAAACAATACTCTTTTATTTTGATTATTGGCTTCTTGTACTAAGTTGTTTTGACGGGTTCTGTGTTTAGAACCATACGGATTTTTTTTAGTCTTAAGTTTTAAAGGTGTCAACTGCTTGCACTCAGTTGTGGATAGTCTTGTGAAAAAAGGATTGACTAGTGAAAATCACCAAGCTCGTGGAGAAGAGCTTTGGTGGAGTGGACTAGGGGATTTTTGTGCCCCAAACCACTATAAATCTTTCAATCCTAATATATGTTTATTTCCGTTGCATAAACAATCTGATAAAGATAAAAGGACAAAATTGATTATCATCAAGATTTATTGATAATTTTTTAAAGAAACAATACACCCCCCCCCCTTATATTTCGTATAACACGATCCAATAAGGTAGGCCACTTCGAGTGAATTTCAATAGTGAGAAGTCTACATGGATTAACAAACTAGACTTTATATAGATAATGGGTTTTAATAAAGGGAATATAAGTAAATAGAGGTATACTCAAACTTGGGATAAGTTGGTGGATCACATTAAAGAAATTATTATTGATTATCCATATACACAGGCGCACTCTGTCTTTTGGAAACTCCTTAGGGAGGAATAATATAATATTCTTAATTTCTATTTCAAAAATTTTGTGATCTCTTACGAGGATCATCCTCCTATTTGAACTTATGTTGTTTCTCAATTTTCCTTAAAAGTGCTTTCAAATAAAAATAATAATTTATTGTTAGTCACTATGGAAATTTACCTCTTGGATAGGTTGTATGGATAAAGGTAACGAGTCTTTAAATAGGGGGATGTGTCACGAACCAACCCGGGTTGACCCTAAACCGGTCACCCAAGCCAGTCCGTGACATGACCCGAGAGGAATTCATGATCCTCCCGGGCTGGCGACAAGCACCGGGGCGTCAACAGAGAGCTAGTGGGAATGATTTCACCCAAAATAAATAAAGCAACAAAAATAAAACAGAGCAGCACAAAATAATTAAACAGAGAAAAGTAACTAAACAAGAATAAAAGAAAATAAAACTAACCGAAAGAGACAACCACTATCTCCGTGTGACCTCGCGGGTCACTCTCCAACTCACGGCCAAACGTCTCCCAAGGCGAACGCACCCAAGCTGTTGCCTGTAGAAACACTAAAAATAGAAAATAACTATAGGCGTGAGTATAAAAAATCAGTAGGCTAGCCCGATATCTATTCCCAATGCACTACCTTTAAATAAATAAATTTATTAATTCTAGGTTTGAACTAAATATACAAGATATTGGTTTTCACACACACACACTTTCATTTCTAAAACAAGTATCAGTCCATTTCCCTTTATAATTTAAAAACAATTCTAAATGTTTGAAAGGAACAAGTGCATTACATTTAAAAACATTTCTGTGAACAATTGGAAAACCAAAATTTAGTTATTAGCCAAAAAGGAAAACTACACGTAACACACAACACACACCAAGGGAAATGGAAAAAGTGGCACACATGGGTCAGCAACTGAACTCAACCTCTCAATCATCCTCCACATACAAATAAACACTAAAAGAAACATGGGACAAACCTAGGAGATCATGAAAAATCCAGAACATACTATACATCTGACTCATCCTGAAGGCATTCCCTAACTCGATGATGTCATAACGCCCATACTACTACCCGGTATAGCCCTGCATGGCCTAACTGTGGGGCCCAATCCCCATAGCAGCAATAACTCAGTATTCCCCTACTATGGGGCCACTAGCCAGTGCGTGTTCTAAACTAGTGCAGCAATCGTTCTCAGAAGATTCACTCACTTGCCAGGTTCCCATGTCAACACAAGCAACAAAAAGGGGTGCATCCACAATATAAATCAATCAGTCACGATGCACAAACATCGCATACAGCTCACGCAATCAACGCACACCAACTATCACCCCTGAATGGGTTTTCCAAAACAATTTATTTTATTAAAGTGTCAAACGGGCCTTCGCCAATTTTAAAGAAAAACCTCATTTCTCGAGAAAACTCAAAACACTTGTTCAAAAGAAATAATTTATCTTCAAAAATAGAAGTACATTTGAAATTCCGTGAATTATGTTTAAAGGCCAAACGGGCATTCTTTCAATACTGGGTGTCCGCTCATCAAGAAAATTTCCCAACTGTTCGGTATAAAATAAATGGCTCTTTTCACACTAAATAATCAATTAAAATTTTATTATCTAATATTATTTCTCATTAATTAAAATTAATAAAACATCAAGAAATTAATAAATTCTAAATTTAAAGGTAAGTGCAGTGGGGGACCTACCTCGACTCGCAGCTTGGTTACGACGACGATGCGGTACGTCCCAACTTGCGCACAAGCACGCGCCACTTTCCGACGACCGTAAAATCATAGAAGAACCTCGCCAATGCGCTGTAACAACGCAAAGTATCTAAAAAACAGAAACACTATCTTAAAAAAATCCAAATGAATAAACAAAGTAAAACCCACCTTGAAATTGGTGAAGATGAAATGGAACGAACCCAAAACATGCGGTAAAACAAGGTGTGTCCCACAAATAAAGGCGAAAAATCCGAAGTAATCTGAATCGCTTTGTCTTCGGCGGCGGCGGACGAAGCGCAGTCCGACGTGACCCAATACACCCTTTGTGAACCCATCGAGGGGATTCACGGCCACATCGGAGCAACACCCTACAACAATTAAACAACACTCAAAAACAATTGATGTAGAAGGACCAAAGCATGACCAAGAAGGTATCCGGGACTCACATAAACCAAATACAAAATAAAGCACGCCTCAAAATATTTCCAAAACATAGTTCACACCACACACAACATTTAATAGACTTGCTAGACGTTTACAAAAAAATTTCAAATAACATCGCAAGGCACCATATAATTATCAATAACAAGGCCAAGTACATGAAACAAGTGAATTTCAAATCAAAAGGATTTGAGCAAGGGGAAACCCACCTCAACCGATGAAAAACACCCCCGAAAATGGTGTGAAATGTCGTTCACACCTCAACTGCACTAGCGAGAGATAGAATCAACTATAGACATCAACATCGGACCATCAATTTTTTTGAAATTAAACTCTAAAAATATTAAAATCTTAACATCTTGGGTTTGGGAAAACTAAAACCATAAATGAAGAAGTAATTACCAAAGGGGAAAAAAGAAGAGAAAACATCACCGGAAGGGGAGTCCTGTTAGAAGGGGGAGTTGTGTGGCCGGAAGACCACCGGAGGGCGAGAGAGCAGCTGGAAAGTGCTGGCGAGGGATGTGACCAGATTGGAGGTGGTGCGCGGGCAAGTCGGACAGCACCAGTGAGGCCTCGTCCGGATAGAAGGTGGTGCGCAGGCAAGTCAGATAGTGTTGGCAAGGTCTGGGGTTCGTGGAGGTCAGAGCGCGGAGCGTGGGCCTGGGCGTGGCAACCTACGGAAGTGCGGAATGAGGGCCAGAGGTGGCTTGGCCGAAAGCCGGAGGCGAGCGCGGAGGGGGATACCAAGTGGCGGGCTGGTGCAGATCCGGAGAAACAGGGCGGAGAGCTGGTGAGGGAGGGGAGGTCTGAGCGGGAGCCGACGGTGGAGGGCATGGGCATGAGAAGGAGGTGGTCGAGAGGTGAGGCGCAAGGGGGATATCACAGAGGTCCAAGGCAAGAGAATGCGATGGCGGTAGGGGCGAAGCACGGGGCGGCGAGCAGGAAGCACTGCAGTGCAGAGGAAAAACCAGGCGGCTGCTCACGCAGAGAAAGGGAAATAGAAAAAAAGGGGGGCAGGATTTAGGGTTCTCCCCATAAAAAAATTATTATTATTTTTCTTCTAATAATAATATGATTACAATAATAAAAATAATAATGATAAGAAAATCTTAATAATTATAATAATAAATTTTAATAATAATAATAATAACCAAAATATTATTATTATTATTATTAAAACTATAATAATATTATTATTTTATGCTTAAACATTATTCTATCAAACTCAATTTTGCTAAAAAAAATTATTTTACTTCATTTCACATTACCTTTAATTAATTAATTTACTTATTTAGGATGTTGGGAAAACGCACGGCTCACGTGTTGCCATGTGTGTGGTCGTGCGAGGAGTGCTCGAACCATGCCACCCGGCATTAACCACCCAAAGATTCGGACAGCGTGTTGTCACACTGTTTTATAAGTCGCACGCATGTCGCGCGTCAAACCTGGTCAGGGTGTGACAATTCTCCCCACCATAGACACTTTCTTCCCCCACAAAGTCACCAAGTCAAAAGATAGTCAATGCATTAAGTCGTGCCCAAACATATCCAAAAGGAAAACCAAGAACCTCGTATTGATGATTCACTCCACAAGTCACACCCAACCGATCACGAATAAAGCATGACATAGAACGAGGGGAGAACAAGAGAAGGTTCTCCCCACCACAAGAACTCGACCAATCACAGAAACTTTAAAACTCACGCACACCCACCCGAGGAGGGGTTAATGCGGGGACTCCCAACCCGAACTTACCAACTTCTCCACATGAGTTGAGCGGGACCATTGAGACTTAAACGGAACACCACTACAAGGCCACCCGACATATCGGGGCACCAAAATGATGAACTCCCTAAAACAACACTGTTGGAACTATGGATTCCCCAAACCGATTTAAAACACCCAACACATCCTACTCCCTTAGTACGAGCGAGACAACGCTTCCACTTAAACCCAAAACTCTCGGCACAAGACAAAAACCCCAACACTCACATATCCAAATGATCACTAATGAAGTTAAGACCAACCCACACAAGGCCAAATACCATTTTAAGAAAAAAAAACAATTCTAGAGGCCACATTCTGAAGAACGCAACTACTATGATCAAAAAAGAATAAGTTCATCGCACTATTACCGCAAAATATGAATTTAGAACAGTGGGAAAACAAGGACAAGAAACCTTGAATGTCTCGATTCCAAAACGAAATATAAAGAACCAAACAAAGATATCACATGCCTCTGATGCCCTGACTGTGCGCGAGCTTCACCCCGAGGCTTGAGACAACCGGCCCGGAATTCCGAACAAGCTTAAACGAAACCAAAAGCAACACCACAAGCCAAGGGTAACGGACTCAAAAATAAAGCATATATAAACACAGGAAAAAACCACTTTTCAAAATACCAACAACCACTTTTCAAGTAAACCCAAGTCCCAAAATCATTTTTTTTTCAAGTCCATTTTAGAAAAAAAAAACAAGCCAAGCCTTAAATCCCAAAACCCCACCCATGGCATCCTATGAACTGCCGCATAAGCCTTCATCCCTTTTCACTCGAATCACCCGTACATATGTGTCGATGTGCACTTCACGTATCTACCCACACATATGCGGACGATCCTAAGGAATACCAAGGGTTTCACTTTCCGTTCTATTACCAAATAAAAACATAAGCCAAAATTTTCCAAATTGAAACACTTACTCTTTAAAGGCCCACTTCACCAATTTCAAAACAACTTGAAAGAAAACCCCTTTTTTTTACCAGTTTTAAAACCACTAGAGAAAAAACCCCTTTAAATTCAAAACCACCTCCATTTCCAAAAACACTCTAAAAAACAACCAAAATAAAGACAAAGCACAACCAACAACGGACAACCATAATGACGAACTAGTGCTTATACCCAACCCAGTGACATGGTAGTGAGCCACGCCCCAAGTAAGACATAACACCAGAGGACCTTGAATCGGGTACATGCGCTCTACATGGGTCACTACTCCATGTTGGGTCACAGCGTGAAACTGATTCCCCTTTATTTTCATCCCTCAATCCAAAACAAAGACAAAAGGCTCAAAACTCAGACTACCCCTGGTAGCTCAGGTCTCGTCACGAGCGGTGGTGATCAGGCGCCAACCTATAACCTACCTCCTGAGCTCTGACAGTCCTAATATCCATCTACCAGACATCCCAAATAATAAAGGGCACTCTGAAAAAATGAGGTCCGCTAAGGGTCGACCTCCTCTGATACCATTTTTTCATGAACCAACCCAGGTCGACCCTAAACCGGTCACCCGAGCCAGTCCGCGACATGACCCGAGAGGCGTTCCTGATCCTCCCGGGCTGGAAAAAATCACTGCGGTATCAACAAAGAGCTCATGGGAATGATTTCTCCCAAAATAAATAAATCAGCAGAAATAAAACAGAGCAGCACAAAATAATTAAACAGAGAAAAGTAACTAAACAAGAACAAAAGAAAATAAAACTAACCGAAAGAGACAACCACTATCTCTGTGTGACCTCACAGGTCACTCTACAACTCGCGGACAAACGTCTCCCAAGGTTAATGCACCCAATTTGTAGCGTTCACAAACACTAAAAATAGAACAGAACTATAGGAGTGAGTATAAAAACTCAGTATGCTAGCCCGATATCTATTCCCAATGCACTACCTTTAAATAAAGAAATTTTTTAATTCCAGGTTTGAACTAAATATACAAGATATTGGTTTTCACACACACACACTTTCATTTCTAAAACAAGTATCAGTCCATTTCCCTTTATAATTTAAAAACAATTCTAAATGTTTGAAAGGAACAAGTGCATTACATTTTAAAACATTTCTGCAAACAATTGTAAAATCAAACTTTAGTTATTATCCAAAAAGGAAAACTACACGTAACACAGAACACACACCAAGGGAAATGGAAAAAGTGGAACACATGGGTCAGCAACCGAACTCGACCTCTCAATCATCCGCCACATACAAATAAACACTAAAAGAAACATGGGTCGAACCTAGGAGATCGTGAACAATATAGAACATAATATACATCTAACTCATCCTAAAGGAATGTGTAAGAACCCGGTTTTTTTTTGAGAAAGACTTTGGAATATTCTTTATAATATTCCAGAGCAGCGCCTTCAGACGACGTAAGATTCCGAGCCCCGGAGTGGTCGGAATTAAATTTTCAGTGTGTTCACACTGGAAATGAAAAATAAATGCGATAACTCCTAAACAGTTATTCGGATCGGAGATCCGAGTGTATGGATGGGTCTGGAATGGGGTGTTTACCCTAGGAATGACATAAAACTTGTCGGCGCGGGACGTTTGGACCCCTCGCTCGCTCTCGGAACGTTAAACGAATAAATTAAATAATTAATTTAATCGTTTAATGGTGAAACGCAAGTATCTCTTAAACGGTGACTCTTATTGGAAAACTAAGGGCACCGTTGAGTTCGGAGCATGTCGTTTACCCTAAGAGGGGTGTAAGTTTCGCGGGTGTGGCCCGTTTGTGAAAAATGGCCCCAGGGGCGTTTTCGTAATTTGGAAGCCTCGAACGTTCAGTTTAATAACTTTTGAACGGGGTATCAGATTAAAATTCTGAGACCGTCGTTGCGTTCATAGCGTGGTTTTTGTCCTAGGGGAGGCTTAATCTCGACCATGTCAGGAGTTCGGGTTCGGGCCGACGGGCGGGTGGTTAAGTGTTTTCTATTTAAACACTTAACCCACCCCCTCCCTATGCTTCTCCTCCCTCTTCTCCTGAACAGCGGAGGGTGGAAGCTCCTCCATCCTCTCCTCCTCCACTCTGGCGAGGCGGCTCCGGCAAGGCAGCGGTTTGACGAGTGAAGCTCCGGGCAACGCCCGCGAGGTAGGATGTTGCGTTTTGTATTTTCATTCTCGCACTTAACTTCAAACATGAAATTGTACATTGAATTGCTGCCCAATCTTTGATCTAAGCCCATGAATGCGTAGTAGAGGTTTTTCTCTTTCCATCACATTTTCTGGAATTTAATTCCGAATTCAGAGGAGCTCGCAATCGACCGCCGAATATTGCGGGTTTTTGATTTCTTTCGGACGAGTTGGGGGCTTCCGGACGGCGGCTGGGCGAGCGGAGGCCGAGCGGAGGTCGGCGGGGCGCTGGGCGGTCGGCCGCGGGCTTCAGGCGCGGCAGCGGAGGAGGAGGCCGGCCATCCGGTCGGCCGGGTGGCGCCTCGCCGGTGTGAACGAGGAGGGGTCGCGGTGTGCGACCCCAGCGGTAGACCGAGACCCGCCACAGGCGGGTCTCCGCGTGAAAACGAAAAAAAAAAGAAAAAGAAAGAAAGACCGGCCTTGACGGTCGGTCGGTGGAGCAAGCGCTCGCGCGGCGCGCGGGCGAGGGGAGCAAACGGCGGCCCGCGGGTTTGGCTTGGCCGGACCCAAGCGGCTGGGCCGCAGTCCCAGCGGACCGGCCGGAGCGGGACGGCCCGAGCAGGGCGGACCGGCCGGACCGGGCCGGTCCGGCCCAAAGGGATTCTCCCCTTCTATCTTTGGACGCCCGTATTTCGGGCTACAGGCGTCCGTTTTGCGCGCCGTCAGTGGCAGCGCAGACCTTGCGTCGAGGGGAACGTTTTTAGATGGTTTCAGGAATTTTTAATTCCCTAAACGAGGGGCCACGGAGGCGCGACGCGTCTTTAAGTGGACGAGCGTTTTTCCCGAGATTCTTGTTTTGGACGGCGCGGACGCGTCCGACGTCCGTTTTGAGCGCCGTCAGTGGCGTTACGAACATGGCACTGAGGCGGAGGTCTCCAGTGCAGTTCCAGGTGTTGAGGCCGAAGTTGAGGCACGGGCCCCACGGCCCGTCTCTTGAGCTGCGTGCAGCGTTTCACGACTTTTCCATCGGACGTCCGTTCGGGGCGTGCGAGCAGTCGTTTCATGATGTTTTTCCGAGGGGATTGCAATGGCGCAATCCGCCCGCTCAAATTCGGCATGATGGTGCAGGGCCCATGAGGGTCGTTTGGGCGTCGACGGTGATTTTCCATCTTTATCACCGGGCGACCGTTTTGGACAAGTGAATAGTCCATATTGTGTGCTTTTTCGAGAGGACCGCAACTGTACGATCCGTTCGTTGAGTTTCAGGACCAGGATGTGGGTCCCACGTGGCACCACTCATGTGCGGTGCACCAGAATGCATCTTTTTCTCCGGATATCCGTTGCACTCAAGTGAGTAGTGCTTTTGATGTGTTTTCCCGAGGGGATCACAATGGTGCGATGCGCCCGACTGTTTTCGGGGCCAAGGCTCAGGATCACGGGACGTCGTTCGGGCGTGAAGCGGTGTTGGTGACTTTTCCGTCGGATATCCGTTGGAGGCGAGTAAGTATTCAATCTCACGTGTTTTTTCGCGAGGTTTACAACGGTGTGATTCGTTTGGTTGTGCGGATCCTCTTGCGTGATCTTGTGAATGGTGGAAATGTGAAGGTGCCCCGGGGGAGGTTCTTCTTCTGTGGTTGTAGCGGACCCTTGGCGTGTGATCGCGCGCACTCCCGTGTGAGTGAAGTAATGCTGGAATAGATGTGGTTGTCTGTTCCCCAGTCGTTGAGGCGGCAAGTTGGAAATGTTACGTCACGCCTTCGCATTGACGTTGGGTTCCGTGTGCACGATAGCCCTTAGGCTGGAGATGTGGTAACTCTGGGAGTATACGAGAGCGCTTGGAGGTACGTGTGGTTTGTACCTGAGGCGTTCGTGCGCTTGGATGGGGTTGACTTGGGGCCACACGTCGTGTGGGTCCCATGTGTGTGTTGTGTTCTGTTTTGTGTACCTTCACCTCTCGCGACGTAGAGGGTCCCTTTGTGCTTGTTGTTTGACCAGCAGGGTGGAGCTTTTCCCCTAGCTCTGTGCTCGTTTTTTTGACCAGCAAGGTTGAGTGGTCTCCCCCTGGTTTCGTTCTCGATGGATCGGTCAGTAGCGGTGCTAGTGGCACCCAGTGATGGAACAGGCGCTGAACCTCTTTTGGGAGAGTTTTTCTGGAGTTGGGTGGTTGCGCGATACCCACTACATGTTCGGTTGGCCAGTGGTGTACCCTCCAGTAGAGATGGCTAGAGCAGTTCTGAGTTTTACCCTCTAGAAGGGCTGGGCAGTGGGTTACTCATCGACTTCTTCGGGTTTACCCTCCAGCAGGGCTAGGCAGTGGGTTACTCACTAACTTCTAGGGTTTACCCTCCAGCAGAGACTGGGCAGTGGGTCACCCGACAACACACTTAGGGTCTACCCTCCAGTAGAGACTGGGCAGTGGGTCACCCGACGACCTCTTAGGGTCTACCCTCCAGCAGGGCTGCGCAGTGGGTCGCCCGTCATCGAGTTCCAGGTTTACCCTCTAGCAAGGCTGAGCAGTGGGGCGCCTGTCGACTTATTCCAGGTCTACCCTCCAGCGGGGCTGGGCAGTGGGTCGCCGGATGATGTGTTATGGTCTACCCTCCAGCGGGGCTGGGCATTGGGTCGACGAATGATGTGTTATGGTCTACCCTCCAGCGGGGCTGGGCAGTGGGTCACCGGATGATGTGTTATGGTCTACCCTCCAGCGGGGCTGGGCAGTGGGGCGCCGGATGATGTGTTATGGTCTACCCTCCAGCGGGGCTGGGCAGTGGATTTTCGGATGATGTGTTATGGTTTACCCTCCAGCGGGGCTGGGCAGTGGGTCGTCGGATGATGTGTTATGGTCTACCCTCCAGTGAGGCTGGGCAGTGGGTCGCCGGATGATGTATTATGGTTTACCCTCCAACAGGGCTGGGCAGTGGGTCACCCGATATCTGGATAAGAATTACCCTCCAGCAGGGCTGGGCAGTGGGACACCTGTTGGCATTCCAGGCTCAGTCCTTTCTACTTGGCTAGTCTGTGGCTTTTCCTCCGTGATTACCGGAGCGGGACCCTTGGTTGTATGGGTCAGTGTTGGAATGACTTTGACTTTGAGAAGACCTCTCTACTGCGAGGAAGTGACGAGTTGTGGTTGATGTTCCCCCAGAACTCTCAAGTACGAGGAGCGCTTTCCCCCACCGAGACGCATCCTTGTGACGCGACCTAAAATCATGCGGGTGAGTCAGTGTCGCCCAAAGTGGATAGTGTCGAGGTGCAGTGATTGAGCCCCTTGGCTTGCAGTTCGGGGCAGACGTACGAGATGTTGGGCATCGGTGGTTTACTTCTAAGACTGTAGGTGACTAAATTTTCTTGGGATGAGCTACGGGACGGAGATCCCCTTACGACGTTGTTTGGGTTTCTTGTTGAGCATACAGATATGTATATACCTTGTTTCTGGTACCCACTTCTTGGGTTTGGTTACTCTCCTTACAGGATAGGCAAAGACGCGCGGGGTATGCCACGTGATTTTTGTGTCTAGCTTCTCATGGTTGTACGAGTCTACTCTCCTTCTATAGGTAGCAAAGACTCGATAGAAAGTTCATCTTCTCACCATTTCTAGCTCCTTCTGTCTGGACGAGTCTACCTTCTTTCCTCTTGTTGGGTTGAGCTGGACTCTTTACTGCACTCTCTGTTGTACTTATGTTCTACTCACTATTCAATCTACTGCTCACCCTTCGGTACCTCCTTTGTTGCTCCCTCGAGCCTTCGGGGTATCCTACTGAGTATTTTTATACTCACCCCTGCTTGGGCTTTTCCCGCACTTGGTGTGCCCTTGCAGACGACGAACAGGTGGAGCGTGACTTCAGTGGAGCGTAGGATCTTGGGAGCTTGGACCGCGTGCGGTGGTCGTGGCCGGGTTCCATGTGGGAGACCCGTCAGCTGTTTCTTTTTATTTACCTATTTCCGGGTTGTGGCACTTTTTGGTTGGGCGCGTGTTTTTCCCCTTTTATTTTCATCTTGTACCTTGTACTGTTTAGAGGTCGATGCACTCTTGTGGTTTATTTATAGCAGTTTCCCTTTACTTTCCTTTTTACTCTGCACTTTTTCATTGAGTGTGCTGTGTGTGGGTGTGTACAGGTGCTTAGGCAAAGGCCTCCCTGAGTTTTTGTGCCTTCGGCACTGGTCGCCAGCCCCTAGCCTATGGAGGCGAGCTTGGGGTAGTTGCGGCTCAAGACCGGGTAGGGTCGGGTCGTGACAAAGTGGTATCAGAGGTGGTTCGTTCCTTGGGACGTTGTTTTGACGTCCCTAAAATAAAAGGAACTGGTTAGGATTTAGGGCAACAGTGTTAACGTGTCTCGAGAGCGGCTCTCAGGCCAGGGAGTCCAGTGATGGTGCGGTGGCCGACGTATCCATTCACCAGGACCTTGATAACCCGCTTGTCGAATCAGCATGCTGAGACACTTGTTGTAGGGAAAACTTGTTTGTGCATCACATAAGATTGAGTCTTTTAATGTCCTTCTTGATTCATCTCCCCATCGTTGTTGTTAGTATATACATTATGCTCATCTGACCGCGGCACTCCTTGATAATATTCAGGATGTCTCCGCGAGGACAGCCAGCCAGGATACCAGCTTTGGATCATGACGACGACCCTGTGAGTTATGAGGCCACAGTCCAGGACCCATCATGCGAGCCCTTTCCTCCAGGTAGGCTGGTAGCAGCACCCCCACCTATTGAGAAGCAGACAGTTTCAGCAGAGCAGGCTGAGTTTGAGAGCAGGTTGATCGCACTTCGTGAGTTCCAACGGCAGAGATAGCTGAGGTTCAGTGGTGAGCCAGACCCTCAGGCAGCAGAGGTTTGGCTCGAGGCAGTGGTTTGCCTTTTTAGGCTTGTGCAGATGTCGGCAGATCAGAGAGTGGCTTTGGCAGCCAGCCTTTTTCGTGAAGTAGCTTGGCGTTGGTGGAGCCTGGTGACTCAGCTTCTTGACGAGTCATCGCTTTCATGGGGTGACTTTCAGTTGTTGTTTCGTGAAGAGTTTTGCCCCTCCTTCTTGTGCTCCGTTCGGATTTAAGAGCTCCTGCAGTTTTAGTAGGAAGGGATGACAGTGGCCGAGTACGCGACTAGTTTTGCAGACCGTGCACGCTTTTACCCGGACTTGGTCCATGACGACAACATCCGAGCGCGAAGGTTTGAGCAGGGTCTCCGCCGAGAGATTCTTGTTGTCATAGTACCCTTGGGCATTTCCACATATGTCGGGGTGCTAGAGCAGGCGCTGGTGATAGAGGGCTTCCTATCATATTCTAGCGTTGGTGGTGGCAGCAGGCACGTCGGAGCTGAGATGTCTGCCGCAGCTAGCGGGCGTCGGCAAGCAGAACCTCGACGTAGGTTTACTTCTGACAATCAGACTCAGGGGTGTGGTCGTACACCACAGTGGCACCAGTGTAGCCCAGAGGGAGTCGGTGCTCTCTTTGTGACGGGCGAGGTCACTTGGCACGAGACTGCCCGACCCGAGTTGCGGAGAGCTTCAGGCAGGCAGCAGGTGCACCACCACGACAGAGGCAGCGCTGTGATCGGAGTAGTACCCAGAGAGGTGGTGCTAGCAGAGGAGCGGGAGGAGTTGGTAGTGGGGTACGACTTTACGAGATCTCCCCATCACCACTAGGCGGTCCACGTCAGGCTCTGGGAGCTGACGGTTGGGACCACGGACAGCCACGTGCTTTGGATGTCTATGATACTTCAGAGCATGAGATGGTGAGAGGTACCCCTTGCGACTCTTTTACTTTTTGTAGTAGAATTGTTAGGCTCTGCGTGTGAAAGGATTTTCTCCCTGCTCCTTGTTTGAGGTGTTACCAGGGTGACGCAGGGCGTCAGGTGTAACCCTGTGTTGGAAAGGAAAAAGGCGTGATACCTTTTCCTTTAGTCGATGGTGTTGACTCCTTCGCTTCCGAGTGTGTAAGAGAGTTTTGGTTGAGAGACATCGATTGTGGAAATCTTGCATGACCAGATATCCTTGGGTGCTTCACAATATGGATATTCTGAAGGAGGGAATCACCGGGCTTGTCCCATGCCAAAGCGGTGATTCCTATTGTGGCGTGTGACGAAAAGGTTTGACCGGGGAGGTGAGCTACCCCCGAGAGCCTTCGGGCCGTTTGAGACTGTGCAAAGGGATGGCGAGGTTCCCTATCGCCTTTCCCTAACCCCAAAGTCTTGAGTGGGTGCACGACGTCTCCCACGTGACTCACCTGAGAGGGAGTGTGCGTGCTCCTATGCACGACATCGGAAAGGGCCGACCTCGCGTGAATGGATCAATTCATTGGTCTGTGTGTGTGACGTAGAGCTGTGCGTGGGTTCTTCTGGGTATGGGAAAGAGAGGTGTGGGCTTAGTACCCTGTGTTTCTCTCTAGTTTTTCTTTTCGGGGACGAAAATATTGAAGGAGGGAATGATGTAAGAACCCAGTTTTTTCTGAGAAAGACTTTGGAATATTCTTGATAATATTCCAGGGAAGCACCTTCAGACGGCGGAAGATTCCGAGCCCCGGAGTGGCCGGAATTAAATTTTCAGTGCGTTCACACTGGAAACGCCAAATAAATGTGATAACTCCTAAACGGTGATCCGGATCGGAGATCCGAGTATACGGATGGGTCTGGAATGGGTTGTTTACCCTAGTAACGACATAAAACTTGTTTGGCGCGGGACGTTTGGACCCCTCGCTCACTCTCAGAACATTAAATGAATAAATTAAATAATTAATTTAATCGTTTAATGGTGAAACTCAAGTATCTCTTAAACGGTGACTCGGATTGGAAAACTGAGGGCACCGTTGAGTTCGGAGAGTGCCGTTTACCCTAGGAGGGGTGTAAGTTTTGCGGGCGTGGCCCGTTTGTAAAAAATGGTCCTAGGGGCGTTTTCGTAATTTGGCAGCCTCGAACATTCTGTTTAATAACTTTTGAACGAGGTCTCGGATTAAAATTACGAGACCTCCATTGTGTTCATAGCATGGTTTTTGGCATAGGGGAGGCTTAATCTCGACCCCGTCGGGAGTTCGGGTTCGGGCCGACGGGCAGGTGGTTAAGTGTTTTCTATTTAAACACTTAACCCACCCCCTCCATATGCTTCTCCTCCCTCTTCACCTGGACAGCGGCGGGCAAAAGCTCCTCCATCCTCTCCTCCTCCACTCCGGCAAGGTGGATCCGGCAAGGTGGCGGTTCGGCGAGCGAAGCTCCGGGCAACACCCGCGAGGTAGGATGTTGCGTTTTGTATTTTCATTCTCGCACTTAACTTCAAACACGAAATTGTACGTTGAATTGCTACCCGATCTTCGATCTAAGCCCATGAATTCATTGTAGAGGTTTTTCTCTTTCCATCAGTTTTTCCGTAATTTAATTCCGACTTCGGAGGAGCTCGCAATCGACCGCCGAATTTTGTGGGTTTTTGATTTCGTTCGGCCGGGTTGGGGGCTTCCGGACGGCGGCTGGGCGAGCGGAGGTCGGCGGGGCGCTGGGCGGTCGGCCGCGGGCTTCAGGCGCGGCAGCGGTGGAGGAGGCCAGCCATCCGGCCGGCCGAGCGGCGCCTCGCCGGTGCGGGTGAGGAGGGGTCGCGGTGTGTGACCCCGGCAGCAGACCGAGACCCGCCACAGGCGGATCTCCGCGTGAAAACGAAAAAAAAAAAAGAAAAAAAAAAAGAAAGACCGGCCTTGACGGACGGTCGGTAAAGCAAGCGCCCGCGCGGCACGCGGGTGAGGGGAGCGCGCGGCGGCCCGTGGGTTCGGATTGGCCGGACCCAAGCGGCTGGGCCGTAGTCCCAGCGGACCGGCCGGAGCAGGCCGGCCCGAGCAGGGCGGACTGGCCGGACCGGGCCGGTCCGGCCCAAGGGGATTCTCCCCTTCTATCTTTGGACGCCCGTATTTCGGGCTACGGTCGTCTGTTTTGCGCGCCATCAGCGGCAGCGTGGACCTTGCGTCGAGGGGAATGTTTTGAGATGGTTTCGGGAATTTTTAATTCCCGAAACGAGGGGCCTCGGAGGCGCGACGCGTCTTTAAGTGGACGAGCATTTTTCCTTAGATTCTTGTTTTGGACGGTGCGGATGCGTCCGACGTCCGTTTTGAGCACCGTCAGTGGCGTTGTGAACCTGGCACAGAGGTGGAGGTTTCCAGTGCAGTTCCAGGCATTGAGGCCGAAGCTGAGGCGCGGGCCCCACGGCCCGTCTCTTGAGCTACGTGCAACGTTTCACGACTTTTCCATCGGACGTCCGTTCGGGGCGTGCGAGCAGTCGTTTCTGGATGTTTTTCCGAGGGTATTGCAATGGTGCAATCCTCCCGCTCAAATTCGGCGTGATGGTGCGGGGGCCACGAGGGTCTTTTGGGCGTCGATGGTGATTTTCCATCTTTATCACTGGGCGACCGTTTTGGACAAGTGAATAGTCCATCTTGTGTGCTTTTTCGAGAGGATCGCAATGGTGCGATCCGTTCATTGATTTTCGGGACTGGGATGTGGGTCCCATGTGGCACCACTCATGTACGGTGTGCCAAAATGCATCTTTTTCTCCGGATATCCATTACACTCAAGTGAGTACTGCTTTTGATGTGTTTTCCCGAGGGGATCACAATGGTGCGATGCGCCCGACTGTTTTCGGGGCCGAGGCTTGGGATCACGGGACGTCGTTCGGGCGTGAGGCGGTGTTGGTGACTTTTCCATCGGATATCCATTGGAGGCGAGTAAGTAGTCGATCTCACGTGTTTTTCCACGAGGTTTACAACGGTGTGATCTGTTTGGTTGTGCGGAGCCTCTTGCGCGATCTTGTGAAAGGTGGAAATGTGAAGGTGCCCCGGGGGCGGTTCTTCTTCTGTGGTTGTAGAGGACCCTTGGCGTGTGATCGCGCGCACTCCCGTGTGAGTGAAGTAATGCTGGAATATATGTGGTTGTCCGTTCCCCAGTTATTGAGGCGGAAAGTTGGAAATGTTACGTCACGCCTTCACGTTGATGTTGGGTGCCGTGTGCACGATAGCCCTTGGGCTAGAGATGTGGTATACTATGGGAGTATAGGATAGCTCTTGGAGGTACGTGTGGTTTGTACCTGAGGCGTTCGTGCGCTTGGATGGGGTTGACTTGGGGCCACACGTCGTGTGGGTCCCATGTGCGTGTCGTGTTCTGCTTTGCGTACCTTGACCTCTTGCGACGTAGAGGGTCCCTTTGTGCTCGTTTTTTGACCAGCAGGGTGGAGCTTTTCCCCTGGCTTTGTGCTCGTTTGTTCGACCAGCAGGGTTGAGTGGTCTCCCCCTGGTTTCGTTCTCGATGGATCGGTCAGTAGCGGTGCTAGTGGCACCCAGTGATGGAACAGGCACCGAACCTCTTTTGGGAGAGTTGTTTTGGAGTTGGGTGGTTGCGCGATACCCACTACGTGTTCGGTTGGCCAGTGGTGTACCCTCCAGTAGAGATGGATAGAGCATTTCTGAGTTCTACCCTCCAACAGGGCTAGGCAATGGGTTACTCATCGACTTCTTCGGGTTTACCCTCCAGCAGGGCTGGGCAGTGGGTTGCTCACTGACTTCTAGGGTTTACCCTCCAGCAGAGACTGGGCAGTGGGTCCCCCGACGACACACTTAGGGTCTACCCTCCAGCAGAGACTGGGCAGTGGGTCACCCGACGACCTCTTAGGGTCTACCCTCTAGCAGGGCTGGGCAGTGGGTCGCCCGTCATCTAGTTCCAGGTTTACCCTCCAGCAAGGCTGGGTAGTGGGTCACCTGTCGACTTATTCCAGGTCTGCCCTCTAGCGGGGCTGGCCAGTGGGTCGCCGGATGATGTGTTATGGTCTACCCTCCAGCGGCGCTGGGTAGTGGGTCGCCGGATGATGTGTTATAGTCTACCCTCCAGCGGGGCTGGGCAGTGGGTCGCCGGATGATGTGTTATGGTTTACCCTCCAGCGGGGCTAGGCAGTGGGTCGCCGGATGGTGTGTTATGGTCTACCATCTAGCGGGGCTGGGCAGTGGGTCGCCGGATGATGTGTTATGGTTTACCCTCCAGTGGGGCTGGGCAGTGGGTCGCCGGATGATGTGTTATGGTCTACCCTCCAGCGAGGATGGGCGGTGGGTCGTTGGATGATGTATTATGGTTTACCCTCCAGTAGGGCTGGGCAGTGGGTCACCTGATATCTGGATAAGAATTACCCTCCAGCAGGGCTGGGCAGTGGGACACCTGTTGGCATTCCAGGCTCAGTCCTTTCTACTAGGCTATTTTGTGGCTTTTCCTCCGTGATTACTGGAGCGGGACCCATGGTTGTACGGGTCAGTGTTGGAATGACTTTGACTTTGAGAATACCTCTCAACTGTGGGGCAGTGACGAGTTGTGGTTGATGTTCCACCAGAACTCTCAAGTACGAGGAGCACTTTCCCCCACCGAGACGCGTTCTTGTGACGCGACCTAAAACCGTGCAGGCGAGTCAGTGCCTCCCAAAGCGGATAGTGTCGAGGTGCGTTGATTGATCCCCTTGGCTTGCGATTTGGGGTAGACGTACGGGATGCTGGGAATCGGTGGTTTACTTCTGGGAGTGTAGGTGACTCACTTTTCTTGGTCTGAGCTACGGGATGGAGATCCCCTTACGACGGTGCTCAGGTTCTTTGTTGAGCATACAGATAAGTATATACTTTGTTTCCAGTACCCACTTCTTGGGTTTGGTTACTCTCCTTCCAGGAGAGGCGAAGATGTGTCGGATATGCCACGTGATTTCTATGTCTATCTTCTCATGGTTGGACGAGTCTACTCTCCTGCTATAGGTAGCGAAAACTCGACGAGAAGTTCATCTTCTCACCATTTCCAGCTCCTTGTGTCTAGACGAGTCTACCTTCTTTCCTCTTGTTGGGTTGAGCTGGACTCTTTACTGTACTCTCTTTTGTACTTCTGTTCTACTCCCTGTTCGATCTACTTCTCACCCTTCCGTACCTTCTTTGTTGCTCCCTCGAGCCTTAGGGGTATCCTACTGAGTATTTTTATACTCACCCCTGCTTGGGCTTCGCCCACACTTGGTGTGCCTTTGCAGACAACGGACAGGTGGAGCGTGACTTCAGTGGAGCGTGACTTCAGTGGAGCGTAGGCGCTTGGGAGATTGGACCGCGTGCAGTGGTCGTGGTCGGGTTCCAGGTGGGAGACCCGTCAGCTGTTTCTTTTTGTTTACCTGTTGCCGGGTTGTGGCACTTTTTGGTTGGTCGCGTGTTTTTCCCCTTTTCTTTTCAGCTTGTACCATGTACTTTTTAGAGGTATATGCATTCTTGTGGTTTATTTATAGCAGTTGCTCTTTACTTTCCTTTTTACTCTGCACTTTTTCATTGAGTGTGCTGCGTGTGGGTGTGTACAGGTGCTTAGGAAAAGGCCTCCCCGAGTTGTTGTGCCTTCGGCACTGGTCGCCAGCCCCTGGTCTATGGAGGCGGGCTTGGGGTAGTTGCAGTTCGAGCCCAAGTAGGGTCAGGTCATGACAACATGCCCTAACTCGATGACATCATAACGCCCATACTATTACCTGGTATAGCCCTTCATGGCCTAACCAAGGGTCCCAATCCCCATAGCAGCAATAAATCAGTATTCCCCTGTTATGGGGCCACTAGCCAGTGCGTGTTCTAAACTAGTGCAAAAATCGTTCTCAGAAGATTCACTCACTATACCAGGCTCCCATGTCAACACAAGCAATAAGAAGAGGCGTCTCGACAATGTAAATCAATCAGTCACGATGAAAAAACTTCACATACAGCTCATGCAATCAAAGCACATCAACTGTCACCCCTGAATGGGTTTTCCAAAAAAAAATTATTTTATTAAAGTGCCAAACGGGCCTTCACCAATTTTAAAGCAAAACCTCATTTCTTGAGAAAACCCAAAACACTTGTTCAGAAGAAATCATTTATCTTTAAAAATAGAAGTAAATTTGAATTCTGTGAATTATTTTTAAAGGCCAAATGGGCATTCATTCAATATTGGGTGTCCACTCGTCAAGAAAATGTCCCAACTGTTCGGTATAAAATAAACGGCTCTTTTAACACTAAATAATCATTTAATGTTTTATTGTCAAATATTATTTCTCATTCATTATAATTAATAAAACATAAAGAAATTAATAAATTCTAAATTTAAAGGTAAGTGTAGTGGGGGACCTACCTCGACTCACAGCTTGGTCACGACGACTATGCGGTATGTCCCAACTTGCGCACAAACACGCGCCACTTGCCGATGACCGTAAAATCATAGAAGAACCTCGCCAATGCGCTGCAACAACGCAAAGTATCTAGAAACACAGAAACACTATCTTAAAAAAAATCCAAATGAATAAATAGAGTAAAACCCACCTTGAAACTAGTGCAGATGAAATGGAACAAACCCAAAATATGCGGTAAAACAAGGTGTGCCCCGCAAATAAAGGTGAACAATCCGAAGCAATCTGAATCGCTTTGCCTTCGACGGTGGCGGACGAAGCGTGGTCTGACGTGACCCGAGACACTCTTTACGAACCCAGCGAGGGGATTCGTGGCCATGTCGGAGCAACACCCTACAACAATTAAACAACACCCAAAAACAATTGACACATAAGGACCAAAGCACGACCAAGAAGGTATTCAGGACTCACATAAACCAAATTCAAAACAAAGCACGCCTCAAAATATTTCCAAAACATAGTTCACACCACACACAATATTTAATAGACTTGCTAGACGTTTATAAAAAAATTTCAAATAACATCGCAAGGAACCAGATAATTATCAATAACAAGTCGAAGTACATCAAATAAGTGAATTTCAAATCAAAAGGATTTGAGAAAGGGGAAACCCACCTCAACCGATGAAAAACACCCCGAAAATAGTGTGAAACTCCGTTTGCACCCCAACCGCACTAGCGAGAGACAAAATCAACTATAGACATCAACATCGGACCATCAATTTTTTTGAAATTAAACCCTAAAAATATTAAAATATTAACATCTAGGGTTTGGGAAAACTAAAACCATAAATGAAGAAGCAATTACCAAAGGGGAAAAAAGAAGAGAAAATATCACCGGAAGGGGAGTCGAAGGGGGAGTTGCGTGGCCGGAAGACCACCGAAGGGAGAGAGAGTGGCCGGAAAGCGCTAGCGAGGGACGCGACCAGATTGGAG
Source organism: Viscum album (assembly GCA_963277665.1). NCBI lineage: Eukaryota > Viridiplantae > Streptophyta > Magnoliopsida > Santalales > Viscaceae > Viscum > Viscum album. The sequence goes on along the minus strand of OY728148.1, from coordinate 2,006,144,998 downwards.
GTGGTGTGCGGGCAAGTCGGATGGTGTTGGCGAGGGATGGGGTTCGTGGAGGTCGGATCGTGGAGCGGGGGCCTGGGCGTGGCGACCTGCGGAAGTGCAGAACGAGGGTCAGAGGTGACTTGGCCGGAAGTCGGAGGTGAGCGCGGAGGGGGCTACCAAGTGGAGGGCTGGTGCAGATCCAGAGAAGTAGGGCGGAGCGCTGGTGAGGGAGGGGAGGTCCGAGCAGGAGCCGACGGTGGAGGGCATGGGCATGAGCAATAGGTGGTCGAGAGGTGAGGTGTAAGGGGGAAATCACGGAGGGCCAAGGTAGGAAAATGCGATGGTGGCAAGGGCGAAGCACGGGGCGGCGAGCAGGAAGCACCGCATTGTAGAGGAAAAACCAGGCGGTTGCTCACGCAGAGAAAGGGAAATATAAAAAAATGGGGGGGGGGGGGATTTAGGGTTCTCCCCATAAAAAAATTATATTTTTTTCTTCTAATAATAATATGATTACAATAATAAAAATATTAATAATAATAAAATCTTAATAATTATAATAATAAATCATAATAATAATAATAATAATAATAAAACAACCAAACTATTATTATTATTACCATTAAAACTATAATATTATTATTATTTTATGCTTAAACATTATTCTATCAAACTCAATTTTGTTAAAAAAATTATTTTACTTCATTTCATTTCACTTTACCTTTAATTAATTAATTTACTTATTTAATATGTTGGGAAAACGCACTGCTCGCGTGTCGCCATGTGCACGGTCGTGCGAGGTATGCTCAAACCATGCCACCCGGCATTAACCGCCCAAAGAGTCGGACAGCGTGTTGTCACACAGTTTTATAAGTTGCACGCAAGTTGCGCGTCAAACCTAGTCTGGGTGTGACATGATGAGTATATTAATTTCTGTAAAACTAGTAATGAAATAAAATTATTTTCAAATATATACTAATAAATTTTAGAAAACTTGTTTGTTTTAAAAAAAATATTGATTGGTATTTCGAAAGGGGTATAAAATAGGGAAGTTCCCACTTAATTATGTTTTCTTAAAGAATATAATTAAGAAGAGAACCATTAATATATGTATATATATATATATATTTATATATTTATACCCAACAAGGAAATCTGAATTAATCTATGTGTATATGTGTAATACATATATATAGAATATATAATAAATACATAAGAATATTAACGAGATAATGTAGGAAAAGAGAGAGAATTATTAACCTAAAGAATAGGATGTGGTTCAGATATATCCCTTAACTTAGGTTCTATAATCATTATAGACTTTCAATTAATGTCATAAATAATCAAATTAGATTCATTAACTACTTAGTCAATTTTTTTCATTTATATTATATTTACTATAGTTATATTATATTCATTTACACACATTTCAGTGATATATAATGTTTAGTTTTGTTGTCCCAATGGCATTTGTTTCATGGTTCCAATGTCAAATAATATGTTTATAATTAATAAATTTATTTTCAAATGGGAATACAAATCTAGAATTGAAATGAAATTATATTAATATTACTTTGCAACTTTAAATTTTCCCAAATATTGATATGTGTTCTATTATAGGGATGATTCATTTAGTTAAATTGTTAATGTTTTGAGGTTAGTCTATTTAGGAATTTTTACTGACCATCATGATATAGATTCATTTATTTTATTAAAAAAACTTTTAATAGGATTCATAACATTAAATAAGTTATATAATAATTAATATAATCATATTTATGCATAATAATATTTTTATAACCATCCTTGCAGGCGGTTGATAAAAATGAAGAACATTGTTCACAGAGGCGGTTAACCAACCATATTATTAACAAAATTTTTATTTTAGAATCATGTGAATGGAGGATATATTATAAATACCCTAAACCCAGTATCCCTGAGTCATTTTTCACTTTATTAAATTGATATTATATACATGTTATCACATTCTAAAGGACTGAATAGTTTATTGGTATTGTTAAACTAGATACATAATTTAATATCAAATTACATTTGAAAACATAAAATACAATATAATATTTTCATTTTGAAAATCATTATTCTCAAATGAATGTTGGGGAATATCATTTTTAGTAAACATCCTTGGATCCTTATAAAAATAAAAGATGATAAATGAGTGAGATTGGAAGCTTTATAAGGGAATACATACAACAAAATCTATCATTGAAAAAATATGGAATGCATAATATGGAAGGAATAAATATTGATAGAATAATATCATATAATTATTCACATAGGATTGATACATATCCATGGATGGCATAAATATTGAAATAATCATATGGAAATCAATAACTTATTTCATAATTATGTAACTCATAATTCCAAACATCATAAAATTATTGTCAAGGCCTTGTGTATGGGAATTTTACATAAATGGGTATGGCCTTGGCTAAAATAAGAAACCAGTTTTTTCTAATGATACCTACCAATTCATTGAGGGTATATTTAAATATGGACCTTACTCACCACTTGATAACTCTAACACATTCATCATGTGAATAAAAAATAAAACATAATAAACTTTCCTTAGAAATAAATATTTGTCTGTATTTGTTAAAGTAACTTATAGATTGTAAATACATTCTCCACTCAAACTGATCATAAACCATCCAAATAAATTTTTTGGTAGGTATCCTTACGTCATATCTTCATTAATTCATATGATTAATCAATGTATATTAACATATATAGAAATAAATTTAAAATATCACTGGAATATTTCATAATGAAAACACCCTTGTCATTTTGAAATCACTTATTTAAAATATAAATAAATAAAAAATATTTTGTAAAACATTTCATATGTAAATAACCATGTAAAATTTTAAAGTAATGTTAAAATAAAATATTAGTTATTATGGTGGTAAAATATGTTTTTATGGTGTATGTTAAAATAAGGAATCCATTTACACCTTTAATAAAAAGTATCTTGTTTGGAAAATGATAAGAAGATTACATTGAAACCATTTAATAAAACATAAAACCTCATTAGAAATGAATTTTTTAAATCATTTAATAATTTTATAAATAGTATTGAAATAATTTAAAATAAAATATAGACATGGAAGAAAAATATTCTCATTTGAAGGAAAAATGAAGCTGGGTTCTATAAAAACATTATTTCGGTCTCTTCATTACCTAAAGAGATGAAAATGGTTGGAAAACTCTTAATTACCAAAAATTAAATATAGGATGATAAAATAAATTGTTTTCTATATTGAAATATCAAATAATCACCCCAACGTAAACTTAAATATTAACAATCTTGAATAATGATAAGATTATGAAATAAACCCTTACCTCATGTATGACTTTCTCTGTAAGTGAATTTAACTCCCTATATAATAAATTTAAATTTATTATAATCATATTATAGAACCAAATAAATAATTATCATATTTTATAAATTTATAACATTTCAATACTCATTTAATATTAATTATTTATTAAAAACATCATTTCTGAGTGTTAACTATCAAGTTTTTCATGTAAGTTTTGGTTTGGTAGGTTCAGTCATTGAATATTTATCATGGTACCATAATATGTATAATTTTATTCATCATATAAATATATTATATATTTATTATATAAATATTTAGAATCATCCATAAAAATTCAGGTTATAAAAATGATTTACACCATTCATGGAGATGATAGGTCGTACGTACGCTTGAACACTGTTTTATTTTCTAACAAAATGTGGGAAAGACAAATAAATATTATTTTATCATTAAATATAAATAATTATTTAAAAAATAATAAATTTATATACTAAATATTTCCTTATTACCATCCACATAAATTTTAAATTAAAAATGAATTACATCACTTTGTTGAGGTGGTTGTCCACACGCATGCATGATAGACATTATTGTTTTCCAATGTATTGGAAGGTAAGAAAGAATATATGGTATTATAATTATCAGAGAATACATTTATCAAAAATATAATAAATAAACATTAAATAAATCATAATAACCATCTATAAAATATTATGATGGAAAGGGAATTTTATCGCTATGTGGAGGTGGTAGTACACATGTACGCACGAGCGATACTTTCACTTACCATTTCATGATAATGTGTGAATAATAGTAGTTACATGATAAAAATTGAATTTTTATATATTTAGTATAATGAGAATTATTATTTTATGATGAATAAAATATATTTATAGAATGTAGATGATGAAATAAATTGAATGAATTCAGGTAGGATGATTACATCTTCTTCGATAGTCCTCCTTTAGATCTATTTTGAAGGACCCATGTAATGTTCTTTTCAGAAAACCAGAACAACTAATTAATGGATATGTAATTTCAAAAGATAATTTTTCAGGGTATGAAATACTTATATGGCTCAAAGTTTTTTAAATAAGTGATAAGAGAGGCATCCTTTTATAAGGGAGGAAAGCATTACATTCGGAAAATCATGAAATATTATAATATAATATTTGTCTAACTCATGTTATATGGTTCAAAATGACATCGATTAAAATATATGGAGGATATGGTCTTAATATAATCATATTATAAAATTTTTACCGGTCTATATATCATTTTAAACCTTATCTTTTGGTTTAACACCTTGGTAAACCAATTTTAACCATAACTATAGTAATATATTTTTCAATATTAAAGGGTTATAAATTTATTTATAAGGTAAAAATTTGATCATAAATGGACAATTGGTATATATATTTTTTCTATTTATCATCTTTTTTTAATCTTTCAATATTTTATGATTTTTAAATAATTTAATAAAATATTATTTTCCATAAAAAATCATTAATTTCATTTTACACAATTTATTTAACATTAATTTATATATAGTAAGATAAAAATGTGATTATAATATATACTCATTAACCATAAAAAATACATTATTATTAACCGTAAAAAAAAATTTGAAACATTATGAAATTCCAAAAAATAGCACTTTTGATGTTTTTAAAATCATTTACAATGATTTTTATAATGTTTTCACAAGAATTGTGTTAGAGTTGTGTAATAATTTTATGTAATTATATAATTAATAGAAATTAAAAATAAATTACCATAATAAAAAATAGTAAATTGCATTTTGTAACATCCTTATTCACCTTACCACTAAACTAGTAGCCGGACTAGTTGGTCACATGGCCTCAAACGTGTCTCCTGGTACACTAGAGGCTTTTGACTAGCAGCGAGGGTCACAAGAGGTGAAAGTGGGGAGACTATACCCTCTTATCATAGATTCACATTATTATTATCATAAAAATAAACAATAGAAAATAACAGAAGTAGTAAATATAAATAATAAACCAGGAGAAGAATAATATATTTAATTTAATAAAAATGGCCAATGCCACTTTATAATATAGTACAATAATAATGCAAAGACAACAAAGCTACACGGACTATCCCTATGAGCATCTTGAGATCCAACTCAATCCTTTGCTCCTAACTCCTAGGTACAAGCAATAAAACAATCAACCTAGATCCTATAATAGAAGGACTACTTGGGTACTAAGGGTACCCGAGAAAGGTGTGAGATATAAATCTCAGTAGGCTGACACCCACTGATGTCTAGACCTCTCCCGATGGTGAAATATAAAACAAACAGTGTACATGCATGCATAAATAAAATAGGCAATACAATGTAACTAAATGCCAATTACCTTCTTTATCCCTTAGCTAATGTATAATCATGTAACCAGTTCCTTAATTAAGTAATTAAAAATTTATATTAGTGATTCACGTGATGAATATCTAGCACTGACTTCATCTCATGATAGTATAAATAGTAAATGATCCAATATGTAACAAGGAAACCATGATTTTTAATTAATGTGAAGTGGTTCCATGTTAATCTCCAGGGAAACCTAGACCTCAGGGGCTACTAACTCGATAGTATTTAAGTCTATCTAAGTGGTAAGAGTGTAATACAAGGATCTTCATCCAAGGAATTACTGTAATTGGGTGCCTACCAAGTCCTAGGAGTTCATACAAGGTAAAATGGGTCTAAGAAATAACTAGGCCCGATGGGCTCTAAACATGGCACCTACTTGTTAACACTGGATCCAAGGAGTGTATCTAAGGAATCCTGAAATATTACATGATGGATCCTATAATTTCATACCAGGCATCTAAATAATAGACAAGGATTAGGTTCTAGGTGGATATCAACCAAAGCAAGCCACATCCTTGAATCGGAATGGGGTCCCCAAGTGCTCAAGGCATTCCACTAAAGAATCCATGGTGAGCTCAAGTCATTCCACTCCTATTTGATAGTGAGTTGTATAATATTCCATTTTCTTCAAAACATTCCTTTCATTATTATGACAAGACCAAGTATCTTGCAACCATTCATTTAATCCATTTAAGGAATATTCAAGAGTAAAGGATCACTCTTCTACCTTCCATTAACGTGGCAAGGGATGCTACGGACATGTAACCAATTTTTCATTTATGAAATTGAGTCCGTCTATGGAATTCCTACATGGGAATCCATGTATCACCAACGTTATAATTAAAATAAACCATTGAGTCCATCCATGGAATTCCTACTTGGGAATCCATGTATCACCCAAGGTATAAAAGCATTCAATACATTCAAAATTAATTTAATAAATTCATTTGAAGGTTAATCATCATGTATTAACCGTTTCATTTAAATTTAACACAATCTATTTACTAAAGCATGTCAATATTATTTATAAGGATCCATGTATCACTTAAGAGGTGTTAATAGAAAAACAAAATCACCTACATGGGAGATTCCAATATAAAAACTGGACCAAACACTTAAATAGTGACTAGGTTCATTTATCATTTAAAAGGGGAAAATCTACTTTTCTAATTACATTAGGGAATTTACTAACTTGAAATATCTTAACCATAACATCAAGGAATAATAAATATCAACCCAACCGGTAATGAAAACATAAAGTTCTAATCACTACGTTTCAACTTGAAGGTCACGCACCTCTGTTGAAGGGGTTTTATTATAAAATCGTGATATTTATTTTTATAGAAATCATTTATTACATTTAGAATTTAAATTATGAAACATGCTAAATTCACATTTAAGATTCAGTTAATTTTAATACTTCGCTGAATGATTTAAATTCTAATAAAAGCACATTAATAAATTTATGAATGCATTTATAAAAGTTGAGGACTTGGAAGGGGACCCTACCTCAGGGTGGAATTAATTTAATATCCAGCACGTGAAATATTTATCTAAGACCACCAAGAACTACTCTAATCATGAAAGAACATACCATCATGTCACAAACAAACCTGGGTCGACCTTGAACCAATCACCTGAGTCGATCTGTGGCAAGCCCTGAGAGTTGTTCCTGATCCTCTCGGGCTTGTGAAAAGGACCAAGGGAATCATAAGAGTCAACAATTGGAAACATTTCACCAAATAAAAAAATATGAATGAACAGAAGTAGCGGGATACAAAAAGGAGAAAACAAAACTAAACATGATTATCAAACTTTACATCATTTATTAAAAATTAAGATACAAAAAAATAAACAACCACTACCTAAGAAAACTCAGACTAAACCTGATATCCCAACATCTCCATGTGACCCTGAAGGTCACTCTCCAATCCACAACCAACTATCTCCCAAGGGGGTGAAACCCAAGATGGAACCTACAGCAGAAACTAAATAAGGAAATTAATATATTAATGAGTATTAAAACACAGTAGGTAGGACTGAATAATTATATTCCTAATAAGAATCCTTTACATAAAGAAACATTTAATATCAGGTTTGAAATAAAATAAGAAAATATAGGTATTTTTACACTTTTCATTTTAAAACAAACAATCATAATCTATTTCCCTCATGATTTTAAACAAGGCTCAAGACAAGAAAGTTAAAAGGTAAAAAAAATAAGGGTTCATTTTTTCATAAAGGTGAAAGGAAGAGAAAAGTGGATATTCATTCAAAACAATCTTCTTATAAACCTTTATAGATAAATACATGAACTCACTATTTCACAAGAACACACAAAACCCAAATACAAGGATTATGATCCTACAAAACAAGGCCAATAACACTAGTCGTACTAGCATTGTTGGAACACCAGAAGACCTAGGAACTCATAGGATAACCAGAAAATACTTATACATGAGACCACATCCCCAGTATCACACCCCACATGATGAAATCAAAATACCCAAATGCTCATCTACCCTAACTCAGGACTGACCAAGGGGCCCAATCCCATAGTAATAAACCCACTTATCCACTTACTATGGGTCACTAGTCAGTACGTGAACTACTAGTGCATCAAACAATCTTATAATTCCACTTTTATTTTCTAGGTCCTCATGCTATGTTCACAAAGGGTTGGTCCACACATTCCAAAAAATAATCCATATATATATATACCACCATACACATCACAAAAAATGGAACCACCCCAACCACCTGAAGGAGTAGTCCTTACCTTAAAATAATTATTACATAAGGGAGTTCCCATATCGAGGAACTTACCATATCATGATCATCCAACAAGGAAAGACTCACTCTCGAAGACATTTTCCCAAATGTTACCATTTTAAGAAAAATTCCAAACTGGCCTCAAAATGATTTCACATGTCAATCCATTCCAAAAAAACTACACACAGTCCACTTTCAAGACAAATCAATTTATAAATCTCGTTGGGAAAACTAAAATCACAATTTTGAGTATCAAAATATAACTTATAAAACCAAACCATGCCTTTTAGTATCACAACCCACATGAAAAGGACAACTAGGAAAGTTATCAAATATTAGGTGTTCTAAACCCATCAAATCCACCCCCACACATTCAAAGTAATTAAGAAAAAAATTTATTCCAGAAAGATAAATCATTCTAAGAATGAAACATCACAATTTTATAGCTAAGAAATATGTGGAAATCAATAAAATAATGAAATCATCAATTTAAAGGCATTATGAAAAGGGATCCTACCTCATATGATGAATAATTTCTAGAATCTGGTGTGAAACCTTATTCACACCACAACCACACCCAAGGGATGATATGTCCAACCTCAAGGAGCCCTAATAAGGAAAACCCCCAAAACACCGAGCAACCCTAGCCATGAAAATCGAACCAAATAGCCCCTAGGGTTAGGGATGGAGAGTAAAATGGAATGAAAGTAAAGGAGGAGGAGGAAGCCCTAAACTTGTTATTCGGGTGAAGAATCACAAAGAAAACACCTTGAATCCCACTTGGTGAGTCTTAGAGGTTCCAAAAACTACCATGGGTGCATCCAAATCATAGGGTTCAAATGGGGGAGTCTAAGAGAAGAAACCCCATCTAAAAAGAAGGAGAAAATCCCAAAATACCATTTCCTGAGTGAGTTGCATGGTTAGATCGCATGGTTTGATAAACTGTGAGAAAATTGTGCAATACCCCACAATCTAGAACTAGATGGTCTGAACAGTTAGACTATATGGTTAGTTAAACTATGTGTAAACCGTGAAACCCCCTTCACACTTACTGTAGGTTTAAATAAATTGTGTGACCTGAAAAAATTCCCCAAAAATAACCCTTTTCACCCCAAAACTCATCTAACTCAAGGGGATAAATTGTCCAACAAACAAACCCCATAAAACGTTTCCACTAGGACTGTTACAAACTCATTTTCCAAGACACCACCTCCTCATTCCATTCATTCTAACCAAGAATAGGTCAAAAAATCACCCAAAACCTCCAAAAAATAAAATTTAAATCTAGAACACCAGGATATCTGGAGAAAAACTAAGATCCAAATGATAAGATAGTACAACAGATGAAAACAAAAAAGCTGGGTGTGATAATTCTCCCCACCATTAATGATTTATGACCTTATAAATCCACATAATTTTCCACTTTATCAATCAGTGACTAAGGATTCTCAAAACAACAAGATCCAACCCCTTGATCTAAAAACATCCCAACACAGTCAAACATAAATTATACCTCATTCCTAAAGCAGACCAATAAACCATAACCACCACTAGTGAATCAATGGGAAATTATAGAAACAACCTTAACCACTATAATTTGAACAGAATTATTGGGAACACTCCAAAAATACCATCGTTTACCCAAACCAAAAGATAAACCCAGAAATCAAACAACTTCAAAATAAAGCAACTTCAACTGGACTAACACTGGAACCAAACCAAAACAGATCACCAATAGGGGAGGCCTGAATGGACTCCCCGCCATTTGAAGCAACCAATTAATAATTTCTCATAGAATAATTTTCAAAGAAACCCACTGTGGGTCTCCCCACCATTAAGAACCAACTGAGAATGACCAAATGAATATTCAACTTGAAACAAAACTAGACCTTTCCGCACATTCCAACTAGAAATCCCTCACAACATCCTATCAACACAGGCCAAGAAGAACATGACAATGAATTAAAACTCTCCACTCTCGAACAGAGGGGACATTAATAGATCCAAAACATTTTATATGGGCAAAAACCCTCACCACTTAGGGAGGGAAGGGGAGTGGCCCAATGATTGGACCACTAAATCCACAACTGACAACTACAAACTCAAGACCTCACATGATTCACCTAGGTGTCCCACTCAAGAAAACAAATCAGAAACTTGCATTCTTGATGGTATGATTAGAAACACTATGTGATGGGTATGTCCACAACACTCTTTGTAAGCAGAGGAGATTCTCAGCGACAAAGAAACCATAATGGAATACTAGAACTGCCTCACTGCAACGGTGGAGGCTAAAACATGACCATAATTCCTATACAATAGGGATTTCTGAATATGCACCAACTTCACTTTGAGACCTATGTATGGAGCTCAATCTACTGCCTCACGATCATTAGCTACTAATCCCTAATCTAGACTCCTTATTTTGGTGCCACAAGTGGCCGCACGCCACTCCAAGAAAAAATAGAAGATCAAGACACACCAATAAACTCACATCCTAAAATAACACCCTTTACCCAAACAGGGACTTGGAATATGCACACATGAATATTTCTTACTCCAAACAAGGAAAAGAATGAAAAGGAAACCGACAAAACACACAAAACACCATCAAGAACAACTTCTATAACCAATTGAAACAATACAATATAAATTCACTTTAAATCATGCCCAAACATCTCTCTACTTCAACAAATGTGTTGGTTTATCCATTAAAGAGGCTGATTTAACTTTTTAAAATCATGAATAGAATCCTTAGGTTGATCAACTATGCATATTATTAACAAGGAACCACCCATTGGTGAACACAGAGAAAATAAAAAACCAAAATCTCTTTAAAAACATTCTCATGAACCAAAACTCACAAAAAACAAACACTATCACAAAGGGAAACCAGCTTAATGGTTCCCAAAACCTTTCTAGATACCCACTAAACACTACATCAAGTCAAAACTACCAAAAAAATAAATCTCAAAATAGAACATAAACATCACTTCCAAATCACAAGGAAGCACAAAAAATAACAACATTTTCAAATCATAGAAAAATAATTCATGCAACAATCAGCTTAAAAAACACCACAATTTCTAGATTAAAAACACTTTTAAAAAAACCAAAACAACTTTGGTGGATTTTCATACTCACCAAAGGTATTCTATAGAGTCTCACTCACATGCACATTCCTGTGCCACCTGGGAACCCATCGACCATCCCATATCAGGAACTCATCCTCTCATACCATTATCCATCCACTTTCCACACATATATATGGATGCGAGTACCAATGAAAGTACCAAAGGTCAAAAAAACATTCCTTATTTCCAAAAAAAACATTCCACCCATGTTTTCACAATCCAAACCCACTTCACATATCAAGATTTATAAAACATTCCAAAAACTTATTAACTAACAAGTCAATAACCATTTTAAAATTCCACATTGTAAACCATTTCACCGTACTCAAAAACAAAATCCCATGAATTTCCATCTAAAAATCGTTTTCACCTTATTCAAAACATTTTTTAGAAACTCATAAAATTCCATTTCATCCAAAATCATTTTAAGAACCAGTAATTTTTATTTAGAACAAATTATAAATCAAATTTCCACTTTAAAACAACCAATTTCCATAAACCCCAAATTTTCAAAATTTTATGACACATGGGCACTGTGCACAGTTAGGCTTCATGGTTTACAAAGTCATGCACCAATTGTGTACCCCTGACTAGAAATCCTAGACACCTTCATGGTTTGTCTATAATGTTTATAAAATTGTGTTCTAAACATGCGATATGGTTCTTCCCTATCATAGTGGCTTCACATACGCTCTATACATAGTTTGACTAATCGTGCGTAGGTCATGCACCCTCAAACAGAAGCAAACCAAAGCTCGCACAGTTACCTAGAGTAATCCTCATGGTTTTTCAAACCCATGCACTGACTATACGTCAAGTTAAAACACAAAAAAAACTCAAAATTTATATCTAAATCACACTAAATTCAAAAGAAAAACCAAGAAGAAAAGAATTAATCACAGTAAAACCAATCAATATCATTCAAAACATTTCTACTACTTCAAAAAATATCATTTCATCGATAATTGTTTAACTAAAAACTCATTTATTCTCACTTAGAATGAATTTCAAGACTCTTTTCAAAACAAATTTATTTTTTCCAAACAAATGATTTCATTAAAATCCAGATTTTGATTATAAAAATCCAATCTCATTAAACCATTTCCATTTCATTGTAAAAAATCTTTTCACAAGAACCCACTTTTCTAAATCCTTGCATAAAGAAAATTATGAAAATTCATTTCTAACATTCCAAAACAAATTCATTTCCACTTTAAATCCAATTTTTCACAATTCTATAACAATATTTTTCAAAAACAATTTTCAGAATCAAGGAGGATCTAAGAAAACTCAGAAAATAAAACTAGTATTGATGGGTGACATGGCCATATGGTTGGCAGCCATATTCCAATCATGCCACAACCATAGGGGGTCCCTTAGGAACATGTCCACATCTCAACATGGCTTTCTAGGCCCTGTGAGCTCACAGAGGGCACTTTACCAACAAACTTTTCATTTACTAACACCAAAATATCCACAATAATAGAAGTACACCAACAAACTCGGACATACAATGGTGACTTGAGGTTCGTAATGAGCAAGGGTTCTTGACATCCTTTCTGTTCCTACACTATGATCCTAAAAAATCCCACTCCTTGTAGCTTTACATCCCCATGTAAGAATGGGTGCTCTAAAATAAAGTTCCTCAAAAGATCTTACCTCCTTTGATATCATTTTTGTCACAAACCAACTCGGGTCAAGCCTAAACTGATCACCAGAGCTGGTATGTGGCAAGGCCTGAGAGGCATTCCCAATCCTCCCAAGATGGAGACAAGCGCCAAGTTCATCTTTAGAGCTAACAATGGGAATGATTTTTCCAATTAAAAAATATGAATAAACAAAAGGAATGGGATACACAGAGGATAAATCCAAACTAAACATGATTATCAAACATTACATCATTTATTACAAATAGAGATACAAAAAACTGAACAACCACTACCCATGAAAACTCAAACTAAAACTAATAGCCAAACATCTCTATGTAACCCTTAAGGTCACTCTCCAATCAAAAATCAACTATATCCCATGGTAATAGAACCCAAGATGGAACCTGTAACAGAAACTAAAAACAATACTGAGGATCCCAATCCCATAGAAATAAACCCAAATATCCACCTACTATGGGCCACTAGCTAGTGTGTGAAATACCAATGAAGAAAACGTTCTCAGAATTAATTTTTTCTATGATAGGTTCCCATTATATGTTCAAAAAATGGTTTTCCCTACATTCTAAACATTAACCATATATATATACCCCCATACACATCACAAAAACTAGCACCGCCCCAACCATCTCAAGTAATCCTTACCATAAAACAATTATTACATAAGGGAGGTCTCATGGAAAGGATTTTACCTTCTCATGATCATCTAATAAGGAAATTATTACTCTGTAAGGGGTTTTCCAAATGTGACCATTTTATGAAAAATGCTAAATGGGCCTCAAAATGCTTTCACATATGAATCCTTTCATGAAAAACTGCACACAAGCCACTTTCAAGACAAATAAATTTTGAAATACCTTTGGAAACACCAAAATCATAATTTTTATTATCATAATAACCCTTATAAAACCAAATTGTTCCTTTTAGTTTAAAAAACAACAAGAAAAGGCCTACCGGGAAATTTAAAAAATACTAAGTGTGCTAAACCCATCAAATCCACACCACACATTCAAAGTTATTATGAAAAAACTTTATTCCACATGGATAAATCATTCTAAGAATGAACCATCATAATTTAATAGCTAAGAAATGTTTAAAAATATATTAAACAATGTAATCATTAATTTAAATTAATTGTACAAAGGGATCATACCTCATATGATGAATAATTTCTGGAATTTGGTGCCAAACCTTATTTGCACCTCAACAACACCCAAGGGAGGAAGGGACCAACCTCAAGGAGCCCTTTGAAGGAAGAAACCCCAAACACCGAGAAACCCTAGACATGAAAATTGTAAAACATGGTCCCTAGGGTTTGGGAAGAAGAGGAAAATATAATGAAATTAAAGGAGAATAATAAGGAAGGCCTAAAGTTTTTATTCAGGTGAAGAATCACCAAGAAAACACATTGAATCTCACTTAGAGAGGCTTAGAGGTGCCAAAACCCACCATGGGGGGTGTCCAATTCTTAGGGTTCGAATGGGAGAGGCTAAGGGAAGAACCCTCATATAAAAATAATAAAAAGAGCCCAAAAAACTTTCATGAGCGGGTTGCAGGGTTAGCTCACAAGGTTTGACAATCCGTGCACAAACGGTGCAATCTGGCACTGTCTAGAGCTAGATAGGTTGCACACTTAGGCTGCCTGGTTTGTTAAACCATGCTAAATTATGCCACCCCCAGTACACTTACTATAGGTTTAAACAAACTGTGCTCCCTAACCATGCAACCTGGAAAAAGTCCCCAAAAATCACCCTTTTCACCCCAAAACTCATCTAACTCAAAGAGATAAATCACCTAACAAACATACCCCATAAAAAGGAACCACTATGAGTGTTACAAACTCATTATAAAAGACACATCATCCTCATACCTTTTATGCTATCCAATAATATGTCTAAAAAGAAGCACCCAAAACCTCGAAAACATAAAATTTTAATCTAGAACGCCTGAAACTTAGAATAAAAACTAAGAGCCAAATGATAATATAGTACAAAGGATGAAAAAAAATTGGCATGAAACTTCATATATACATATATACCCCTTAACCCAATGCACTTGATCCCCACTCCATGATAGAATATGTACATGGAAGATATATGTATTTATATATATATTCATACATGAGTAAGTATGTGTTCACCCTCAATATTGGTCAAAACCCACTACACATATTAATAGAAACTCAAAATTAATGAATAAAGGACCAACATACCTCAAATTAATTACCAGGGACTCATAAATTAGAAAAACTCCAATTATAAACTAATAAGAACTAAAGAATGAAGGGAAAACTCACCTTAAACTATTGGTAGGGAACCAAAACGAGTCGAACCGCTTCACCTTCAGTGGTGGTTTCTGCAACACGCATGAACATGACCCGAGAAATCCATTGCATAATATAGAACCAGAAGAACACCAAAATTTTTGTCAAACCCTATCCTAGGGTGTTCGACCAAATCGAATAGGGAAACTAGAAGACCAAAATTGGCTGAGGTGTAGGAAGAGGAATATGGAGAAAGCCTTACCTTTTCAGATCAAACAAGAATGGAAGAAAATCCATAAAAAATGGTGATCGAAGGAGGTTGATAGGAGGTGTTGTAATGTGTCGAAGGGGAACCCCCCTTGGGGGTGGACACAATTTTAGGGAGTGAGTGGGAAAGGGATTAGATTATGTTTTAATTTTTATTTTTAATTATTTTAATTAAATTTGATTTTCAAAACTGGGTAAACTGCATGGTATGACCCACATAGTTTTCCATACCATGCACAAACCATGTAGTGTACAATATGAGACTACTTCCTCTATAGCACACTGTGTGGGCTAGGCGCACGGTTTGGAAAATTGTACACAACCCATTTGCACTACCACTGTCCCCCTGGAATGATCAGCATGGTTTTCTATAGTGTTCCACATGGTTTTAGACAAACTATGTTCCCTCTTCATGTCCTTAAAAATGGGATTTTCCCAATTTGGCACTCCCAAAACTCATTGGGACACCCATAAAAAATTTATAGCCTTCACCCTAGTCCAAAAAACATCACTTAGAAGTGTTCCAACTTGCAAAAAGGAGTTATAAATCTTTGTTTCAAATTCGACCCATACAGTAAACAAAAAAAAGTTCAAAATCCCTTGTATTATTTTTCTGTTTAAAAACATGGGACTCTACAATCTCCCCACCATAAAACTAATCATCCTTAAGAAGCCTTCATACACAATGAAAACATATCTCAACCTACAAGTGTCAAAAATTCTCATTCAACTATCTCATTGTGTTTTTTGACGCCCAACGCACCATTAATAACTTCTTAATAATTCCACACTTAAGCCATTGAAAACTGAGGCAACGTTCACATTCCAATTTGAACACTGAAATGGAGCATACATGAGCTCATAATGATAGTGACATGATCACATCATCATCGCAATAAACATATGACCGATGGTGATCCCCATCATAGTTCTTAACTTAAATAAGAATACAAATTCAAGCCATGGTACCTCCACCGATGGATTTTCCTTATGGAAAACACCTCTAAGAAACCTAATGACACTCCTGGAATCATTTTATTACACATTAATGGTAGAATTATGATCGACATAACATAAACTGGTAATGCAATATTTCTTATAAGACACTACTGACCTTAAAACCACACTCTCCTTAACCTGGAAATGCTCATTAAAACGGTTCCATACAAAATCTCACACTGAATAAGAAGAATAGAGAATGAGTTGAGCCACTTGGTCGACTTATCTTGAAGGTGTATGAATTAAGAAATCAGTGAAATTCAAAATAAATAGTTGGAGTATGTAAGTCAGACCAAGTATTTCAAACATGGGAACTCAAGAATTGCTTAGGACTTATCAATCCTTGAAAATAACCATGTTTCAGTCTGTAACACTGATAAAGATCACCCAAAAATCTCAGCAGCTTTTAATGATTTAGAATGGAGTAAGACCGACACTCTCTTAGTTCATCTAGAGTGACATCAAGATAGGGGACATGATCGTCTCTTAAAAAGAGTACACTAAGATGATTTCAATGGTTTCCAAATGAGATCAACCATTTACAAATGTTATTCCTCAGTGCATTACTTCTACATAGAAGGGAACATAACCACCAGAACCGGTATGATGCTCCTTGCCTTAGGGGTGTCCTAGTCTCAAAATAATGAAATCTAGCTGCTCATGAGCATGCTAGATTAAATGAACTTAAATGAAAGTGTGACGCTCCACCGATCCACACACACGTGTTTCATAAGTTAGACATAAAAGTTAAAACCAAACAGATCAGCATGCCAAAACACCAATTTCTCAAGGATTTCATCTTGATCATTACGATGAACTTGATTCCTTTAACGCTCAATGGGTACTCCATATAAGAATGCATACTACCCCACGATTTCATAGGAAAAGATGAACACCCTCTATACTACCCATAGGCTTACCATCCCTATGCATTCAAGTATTGGATGGCCAATGCAAGATATTTAATCATAAGAAGCATTTCCTTATACAACAATTAACCTAGACGACACCATGCCCCATCGTCCATTACTAAGAATATGTAAGGGTCAAATGACCTACAGAGCAGCTGACCATGCCCGAGGAATGTCTAACATGATGAAAGCAAGCATTGCCTAATGCTCAAACACGTAAAAAGACCAGTAAAAACATTAATACCAATCTGAAAAAGGATGTCATCGGAATCTTAATGTTTTATTAGGGACAATGACACTCGAAACTACACCAATGGTTAGGAAAGTCACAAAACTAGTAAGGAATTTAAATTCTAATGGTTCTACCTACCACGTGATAGCCCCTTTCAAAAAAAATGTCGACCATATCACTTTGTCATGCCAAATGAAGTTTTGGGCTTAAAATCCAATTATTCAAGTCATTTCTAAAAGATAGAATGCCTATTGAAAATGATCTCGCTTCCATTCCAAGGCAACTCAAAGGAGATTTAACTACCCTTACATGAGGTTCTTAAACAAATAATACCACTACAGGTTCCATTCCCAAGACCTTTATGTTTAATCACATTTAATCTTTAACCATAAAAAGATTTAATCAAAAAATAAAGTACTATCTTTCAAAACAAATCACAATGTACTTGATTTTAACCAAAGCCCCAAGGAAAAATAGACATGTTTAAAAAACTCCTTTTTAACCATTAAAAATTTATTAACATCCATTCATAAATAGGAAAAATAGCATCTAAGTTCCATTTTAATAGAAAAAGTGACATACAAAGGTCCTGTTTTTACCAACCTGGGTTCATCAGAAGGAAACCCAAAATCAATTGTCAAGTCATTAAAACTTCTGACGCCCATATTGGGTCATCCCATACCAACATACCCCAAATGACCAACATAGGTCTAGTTGAGTATTGGAATTAACAAAATCATTTAAAATTATAACTCACACAACCCTTCACATTTATAATCATTTATCAACATAACAGAATCACATACAAAGTATTCAACTACATGGGTTCCCATTTCCCAATTCATGAAGCACCCATACGCTCCATGGATTGAAAATTGCCTCCCATAAATAGAAAGGAATCCCATTTCAAATTATATAATGATCATATACATTAGTCCAGTCATATGGGTGGCCACCTACCAACCTGTAAAGTGCCCATACACTTTATAGTTTGGCATTTGGATCCCTTTAATCAAACCTAATTTACATTTACATTTTAACTTTAGAAACCATTACACATTATCAAAATCATTAAAATATATTTATATTGTGCTCAAAATGGTTTGAATATATAGGTTACCCTTTTTCAGTTGTAAGGTACACATACACCTTACAATCAAAATTTGGTTCTCATTCATTCCCAACCGACATATAAACAAAGAAAAGCATGCCATCTTAAGTTGTAAACACATATGTGTGCTATAACATAGGATCAAAGAATGTAAACAAGACAGAAAACATGGAATATTATCACCTAAACATTATATCTATATAGGCATGATAATAAATACATAAACATTGTATATCATTCAAGGCACACATTTCAAATTTAGCAGGCAACCAACTAATGCTACTACATGGCATGGAAATGCATGACATGTTAATACCTATGTGCCTATAATGTTGCATGAAATGAATATTCCATTCCATAAAAGTCTAAGTTAAAATACTAGAAATTCCATAAATAATTTAGAAGAAGAAAATACAGTAGTCACTCTAGGTGAAGTTATCTTAATTGTAAAAATAATAGCACTAACAATAATCCCAATACTAGCCACATTGTTATTTCTCGTACATGAGGTGCTCAGTCCCAAGAATGAAAATTAACCAAGTGTCGACACATTCCTAGTATCATGTCTACCAACACAAAACAGTAAGAAAAAGGGAAAATTGTAGCTATGATAACACTTTGTAATTTCCTGACCCGGCTTACCACTAATCTCGTAGCCGGACCGGTGGGTCACATGGCCTCAAATATGTATCCACATACGCCATAGGACCCCGACTAGTAGTGAGGGTCTTGAGAGGTGATATTGGGTAGACTATACATTCTTGTCAGAGATGCACAACAGTATTATCAGACAAAATAAACAATAGAAAACAACGGAAGTGGTAAATAGAAATGATAAAGTGGCATAAGAATAATATATTAAATTTAATAAAAATGGCCAATGCTAGTTTATACTACAGATGAATGAATGACATGGTAATGATACATGAGGAAAAGTATTTAAAAATAAAATGTTGATTATATTATAGTACAATAATAATGTAAAGACAATAAAGCCCCACTGGTTATCTCCATTAGCATCTCGAACACCATCATGGTCCTTTTCTCTTAACTCCCAAGTACCAGTAATATAGAAATCAACCTAGATCCTACAATATAAGTTCTACTCGAGTACCAAGGGTACCCAATAAGGGTTTGGGATATAAATCTAAGTAGTCTAGAACCCATTGGCATCTACCCCTCTCCTGATAGTGCAATATAAATTAAATAGTGTGTAGACATGCATAAATAAAATAAACTGTACAATGAAACTAAATGCCAAGTACCTGCTTCACCCCTCAGATGGTGTCTAATCATGTAACATTTTCATTAATTATGTAATTACCAATTTATATTTGTAATTAATCTGAGGCATATCCATCACTGACTTCACCTCATGATTTTATATATAGTGATGGTTCCAAGATGTAACAAGGAAACCATGATAGATAATTAATTTGATGTGGTTCCATTGTAATCACTAAGGAAACCTAGACCTCAGGGGAAAGTAACTCAGTAGTATTTGAGTCTAGATGAGGGGTAAGAGTGTAATAAAAGTTTCATCATATCGGTAATTATCGCAATAGGGCGCCTACCAAGGCCAAGGAGTTCATCAAAGGTAAAACATGGCTAAGTAATGACTGGGCCCGATGTGATTTAACCATGAAACCTACTTTTCAATGCTGGATCCAAGGAGTGTATCTAAGGAATATTGAAATACTATATGAGGGATCATATGGTTTCATACCAGGCATCCAAAGAATATAAAAGTATAGGGTTCTAGGTGGGTCTCAACCAATACAAGATGAATCCTTGAATCAGAATGGGGTCCCCGAGTGCTCATGGAATTCCCCTAAAGAATCCAAGACGATATCGAGTTATGAAACTCCTATTTGATAATGAGGTGTATAATATTATATTTGGTTCATACCTTGTCTTTCAGTGGTGTAAAAAGGCCAAGTAGCTTGAAACCATTCATTTAATCCCTTTAAGGCATATTCAAGAGTCAAGGATCACTCATCTATCTTCTATTAACATGGTAAGGGGTGTTATAGACATATAAGAAAATTTTCATTTATAAACCTGAGTCTATCCATGGAATTCCTACATGGGAATCCATGTATCAACCAATGTATAATTATAATAAACTCTTGAGTCCATCCATGGAATTCCTACTTGGGAATCCAAGTATCACATAAGTTAAAAAATCATTCAATACATTCAAAATTCATTTAATAAATTCATTTGAAGGTTAATAATCTTCCATTAACCATTTAATTTAAATTTAACCCATTCAATTTACTAATGAATGTAAATAGTACTTATAAGGATCCATGCATCACTTAAGATGTGTTAATTGAAAAGGCAATCACCTACATGGGAAATTTCAATCAAAAAATTAGACCAGACACTTAGACGGTGTCTAGGTTCTTTAACCATTTAAAAGGGGAAACTCTATTTTTATAATGCCATTAGGGGAATTTATCATTTAAATCATGAAACATTATAAATTATCATTTAAGAGGCATTTAATTTAATTACTTCACTAAATGAATTATATTCTAAAAAAAGTGTAGTAAGAAATTTATTAATGCATTTATAAAACATAAGGACTTAAAAAGGGACCCTATCTCAAGGTGGAATTAATTTAATACCCAGCACATGACATATTTATTGACGACCACCCATAAATGTTCCACATGTGCAAGCACATTCCATAATATATATATATATATCCCTTAACTCAATTAATGTGTTTCCTATGCCATGAGGGAACATGTACACGAAAGTTATATATTTTTATATATTCATACCTAAGTATATGAATGTGTGTCCTTAAAATTGGTAAAAACCCACTACACACATTAATAGGAACTCAAAATTAATGTGGTAAGGAGAAACTCACCTCAAATTAATTACCCTGGACTCATAAATTAAAAAACCCCAATTATAAACTAATAAGAATCAAAGAATTAAGGGAACATTCACCTTAAACCGTTGGTGGTGAACCAAAATGAGTAGAACTGCTTCGCCTTCAGCAGCGGTTTCCCCAACACATAAAAAAACGAACCGAGGAAGCCTTTTCATAACCTCGAACCTGATGAACACTAAAAATACAATCAAATCCTAACCTAGGGTATTCAGCTGAAATGAGTAGGGTGAAGGAAAGACTGAAATTGGACAAGGATAAATAGCATGAATTGGGATAAATCCATACCATAGTCGATCAGACAAAAACTTAAGAAGATTTGGATGAAACAGTGATAAAAGGAGGTGGTTGGGAGGGGTCATCCTGCATCGAAGGGGAACCTCCCCTTGGGGGTGTGGTGTGATTTGCGGGATAGAGGGTGTGGGGGTTTAGTTTGTGTTTTATTTTTTATTTTGATTTATTTTAATTAAATTCGAAATTCAAAGCTGGGTAAAATGCATGGTTTGACTTGCACAGATTTCCAGACCGTGCACAAATCATGTGGTGTACATTGTGAGGCTACTACCTCTATGGAACATCGTACATGATAGGAACATGGATTGGAAACCCATGCACAGCCCGTGCGCACTGCCACTTTCCCCCTGATACAAGCCGCATGGTTTCTTATAGTGCGATGCACATTTTCAGACAAACTGGGTTCCTATGCAGGTCCTTAAAAACTAGGTTTTCCTGATATGGTGCTCTAAAATTTCCTCGGGAAACCAGGTAAACTTTTTGGGAAGTCCAAAAACATCACTTATAATCCTTCCAACTAATAGAAAGGATTTCTTAATCTTGGTATAAAATTCGACCCGTCCAATAAATGAAGAAGTTCAAAATCCCATGGATTTTTATCCAGTTCAAAAACATGAGACTCTACATGTTAAAAATAATGTTTTATATTATTTTATAAAAAATTATTATCCTTATGTGAGAAAATAAAAGAAATTAAAAACAATAGAGTGGTATTTTGGAATTTTCATTACTTAAAATAATATAAATATCATTATCAATATAAAATAGGACCAAAATTGAATTTATTTGAATTCTATATGGATATGTCTGAATTAATCAAGTCTGATGAAATAAAAGAAATTTTTTGGTTGACTTTTGAGACATTATCTCAAGGTCGTTACCCTATTTTACCCATTTTACTTATACCGAGGTAACTAATATTTACCACAATTATTATTCATAATGACTTAAAATAAAATGGAAATATTTACAAAAGTTAAGAATCCTAATTAAAAATATGGTATATAGTTTCAATATTCATTCTATATTAGTGGTGGGAATAAATTTTAATATAAATTCATAAAACACAATAACAAAAATTTAATAAAATGAGTTTTTATTAAAAAAATACTTATAACAAAATCATGAATATTTATAAATAAAATAAAATAAATTATATTATTATAAATAAAATGGATCACATATCAATTAAGAAAAAATATAATATAGTATTTTACTTTTAAATAACTTAATTTAATGAAATGAAACGAGAGTATTTGAAAATTTTGTATTTTCA
Source organism: Viscum album (assembly GCA_963277665.1). Taxonomy (NCBI): domain Eukaryota; kingdom Viridiplantae; phylum Streptophyta; class Magnoliopsida; order Santalales; family Viscaceae; genus Viscum; species Viscum album. Next base: position 2,006,121,455 of record OY728148.1, on the reverse strand, counting down.
CTATTCACTAAAAACTAAATCATTTCAGAAATATTTAAAAATTTCAACATAAGTTTATTTTTATATGATAATTTCAAAAAAAATATTTTATAATATCAAATTTCTAAGAGTTTTATAAATTAATTATTATATCCACACACAAAATCCAATAAAAATAATTTTTGAAGAATATGCATTTTTGAAGATTAAAATGACATCACAAATAATTGAGTGATAATGTCCATAGAATTAATAAATACATTTTCATTTCATAGGACCATAATATATATATATAAATATATATATGTCTTTGTGTGTGTGTCGCAATGTGATTACTCATATTCATACTCACTAATTCAATGATTGTGATATAACTGTCACATTTAACTAATATTACTTTTATAATATATCTCAATTCACTTAAATATTGGGTTTGCATGTTAAGAAAGATATCAAGATTCTTATTCTTTTAAACTATATTTTTGGGGTGTTAAACTCTTCACTAATAAATTGATCCATCATAATTTTATCTTGGCCATCATAATTTTATCACATATTTTTGTTCCAAGATTAGGAGAGCATTAGTGGAAAGTTATACTATATATATATATGTGAAATCTATTTTCTAAAAAATAATAGAGGGTGATAGAGAACAGGGACATGAGAAAGTTAATGATCATAATACCAAAAACTAGTGCGATATGAAAATAAAATCAATTCATTAGAAATAAAGGTAAAAGAATGAAATTATTATTTCAAGAACAATTTCTGAAAGTTGAGGGATTCATTTACTATGAAGATAAATAACATTGATTAAATGTACTTACTTGATTTATTTTATTTTCATAAGAAAATTTTCATGCTTTTGTTTTGATTTTATGAAATTCCACTTGATATCTAACTATGGGAAATTAATATTCAATATAATTTTTTAATACCTGAATCACTAAAATTAACATACAATGGTTCATGAGATCCATAAAATAATGAAAATCCAATCCTTATATATCAAAATATTTACCAAAAACAAAAATGTTCAATACATGTTCTCCAATATGGATACATAAAATATAAAGGTCAACATAATCCTTTCCACAAATAGTTAACCTTCAAACTATTCTAAAATATGTATTACCAATTTCAAAACCCAAAAATATGAAATATTCAATTAAATATTTTTTTCACATTCAACATTAACAATTATTCTTAATTAAAATAAAGTAACTCACAATGTCACATACTAAACATGGGAATAACTTGATCATATATTTTCCTAAATCATGTTAATAACATGCATCACCATATAACCTTAAAAAAATAATATATTATTATATAAATTAACTCTATCTAATATATTCCATAATTCAAAAAAAGTAATAATCTTTATCAAGTATAAATTAAATCAGTTTTTCATTAAATTAGTAATCAATTTAAAGGTCACCAATACTATCCAATTTACTTTATCAATTTAAATAATCACATTATCCAAACTAAATATTATTAACTCAACACCAAGAACATATTAAGGGTTATATTTCTATTAATAATGTTTTCTCTAAAAAATTACCCTTGCCTCTAAATCAGTTTTTGTGGTTATTAGTAATATTCAACAAATGCTTTCAAATAATTAATGAAAAAATATTGGGAAAACACTTAGATGTTTCATAATTCATATAATTGTAATATAATTTATTTAACACTTCTACAACATAATTCTCTAATTACAATACATATACAATTAAATCCTCTCACTTTAATGATTGTCATACCATAGAGACATCCTTCGTCTGGAAGTTAACCCATAGATTATGGAATTAAATTAGATAATTCCCAAGTTCCCCACACATACCTGCCTAAAAATTATATTATTAATATTCATGAGTAAAAGACGACAAATAATTGGATATAGAAATGGGGAATTCCAAGAGAGTCCCTCTTGAAAATCATCGTACAATCATTTGGAAGAGAATCAATACACAAGTAAAGGATACTAGGCTTCATCAGATCCCCCTTGATTTCCAAACATCAGCTGAAAAATGTCATTATCTCCTTGTGTGGTGCACCTCAATACCTTTACCAATGAACATACTTCTCTTCTGAATCAGGTAATCCAAGTAAAAAAGGAGAGCTATGTGTCCTAAATATGAAACTCACCAACACTTTGGAGTCTTATTCCTCTTCATCAATGTTAATGTTGAAAATATTGTACATCATGATATCGCTTACTGTGGCCCTCTCTTCTTCTCCCATAAAGGTACCTGATCTATAAAAAAATAAAACTAAAAATATCATCACCCCCTCTATATCTCACCACTCTGCCTCCTCTCATAACACCTGAAATACAAGATCCATCTATATTGAGTTTGAGCCCCAACTATGGAGGTTTTCATCTAACCCATAACCCTTAATTGGTTCATTATCTTATTTCAGTATCCAAAAACACTCTTGGGATGAATATTCATAAATATTTTAAGGTTATCGTCTTGATAATGAGGCCTATGAGTTCTACCACTAATGATTTGAAATGAAGATAAAGAAGACATTACAGGTTTCTCTACCTGTCACGAACCAACCCAAGTACCCTGGTAACCCGATAACCGAGCCGGACCTGACATAGCCCGAAGGGCATTCCTGATCTGCATGGGTTGCCGACTAGCACCTGGCATTACACAACATGCAGGAGGGAACAATTTTTCCACAAGAATGTGGAAGAAAAAGAAATAAGGTAGTATGCAAAACAAAAAGAAACTCCACTGAGAGTATTGTACCAGAATACAAAGAGGCATAAAAATCCCAAAGTACTACACCCGAGTACTAAAAATGGGAAAAACAGCCCCAAGGTCCCTAAGGACACAACTTACCAAAACAAAAGATCAACGTTGGATACGCCTCCAAGAGGTCCCTTCCCTTTACTCGATCCTGGAAAAAGAAAGACTACAAACACTCGAAGGTAAAAGTAGGGTGTGAACCTAATCGCAGTAGGATACCACCAAAGCTTTCATAACATATGCCAAATATAGATTTTCTAAAGAAAAGCTTTCAATTTTCACATAAACAAGTTTGGAAATTCAAAAGAAAATTTTAACAAAACACACTATACATTTTCAAATGATGGTAAAATTACTTTAAGAAAAGGATTTACAATGATGGAATATTTCTAAAACAATGTCTTAAGCAAAACATTCATATAAAATAGTTTATATAAATTCAGAAGGAATGTAAGGCAGTTCAAAAGCATTGGCATACATTTATATCTCAAATATAAATAAACAAGAGAGCAACATGGTCATCTACCAAAAGGTACGATAGTATTAACCAGCTATAGGATTCTACACTCTCTATGTGAACTTAGCAAAATGTGTATACACATGTCCCTATGACACTAGACAAAGAATACTTGTCATCAACTCATCGGGGATGTGACCAGCCGCAAGTATGTTTTTGAACGTTGTCATAGCGTAGAGTGTATCCAAATAACTCACTAACTACCTAAGGCTTGCATGCGCTCTTACATGATGGGCGAACTATTTTAAGAATGATTAAAATACGATCAATCTCATTCTTCCATTTCAAAAGTGCCAATTTCATTCATTTTAAAACCAAAATAGGTTTTATTCAAAACATGCCTTTTTCACAAGATAAAACCAATGGGTTTGTATCAAATCATTTTAAGTCATTTTCACCAGTTTGAAATCCATTCAAAACCAATTCCATCATTACACAATTTATTTACAAAATTAAATTCAACAATTTAATTGAAATCATTTCCATCAAATCCACAATTTAAATTAAACAATTTAAATCAGCAAATTTCCATAAACACACCCAATTCAATGGAATTGGGGGTTTCCAAATTTCTATGCCAACACCATTTCAAATATCTCAATTCACCGGAATCGAGTTTTTATCAATTTAATTGAAAGAAAATTTGAGCAATTGAATTTAAATCAACAATTGAAATAAATCAAGAAAATACAATGATAAACAATTTGGAATGTCGGGACAGAACCACCTACCTCGAAGGTTTTAACCAAAACCACAACAGTCAAGAATTCTCAAGAAAATCGGGTTTCTTCTTCAAGAACCCACCTTATATCTCTTCTCCTAGCAAGATCAAGACCAAATCTCATTATATTTGGTACCACAAACTTATATCTACCCATAACGGGCGTAGATCCAAGAAACCGAGAGAAGATGAGAAGTAGATCTAAGTATATCTAAGAAACTGATCTAAGTAGATCTAAGAAACTGGTCAAGAATGGTGAAGAATGATCACATTCCTCAAGAATCCGGCTTCGATTCACTAAGAGGAGCCTTTGGATTGCCTCCAGAATGATGGGAGAACCTTCTCTGACCTTAGGAGAAGACAAATCCCGAGTTAGGGCCGCTTAGGAGGAAAAATGAGGAACTTAGAGGTAAAAGCGAGTGAGGTCCACAATTTAAGGATCTCATTTAAGTGGTCGCACGGTTTGAAAAACTGTGCAATAGTCGTGCATTAGCTTCTGCCTCGTCCACCCTTCTCGCACGGTTTCGCCGCACGGTTAGACAAACTGTGCACTGCCTGTGCGGAAGCTACTGCCTCCAAGACCAAATGCGCACGGTTTTTCCGCACAGTTTAGGCAACCCGTGCGCCGCCTGTGCAACTTCCCCTTTACCCCAAAACAACATTTAAAGTTCTCCCAACTCTCCCATGTCACTAATCCAAAACATAGGTACTTGGAAACATCAAAAGTACCTGAAAACGTAACATGATGTTACAACCTCCCTGCCATAAGATATTTCTGTCCCCATAAAGCCTATGAAGAAACCTCCACGTCAAAAAGATGAGGCCACTTCTCTCTCATTAGTTCCTCCCTTTCCCACGTCTCATGAGAATCAGAACCATGCTGCCAAAGTACACAGACCAGAGGTATCTTTCTCCCACGAAGTACCTTGGTCTCAGTATCAACAACCCTGACTGGTCGTTCAGTAACAGATAAATCTGGTTCAATCTCAAGATCACTCCAACTCACAAAATGAGATGGATCAGAGAGATACTTTCACAGCTTCAATACATGGAACACGTTATGTATCTATGTCAGTTGTGGTGGTAAATCTAGATGGTAATAAACTTTCCCTACAAGACCAACAACCTCGAAAGGTCCCACAAAACGAGGAACAAGCTTCCCTTGCCTCCCAAGCTGTTGATGACCTAATCGGGGTGAAACATTGAAGAACACCTGGTCACCAACTGAGAACTCTAAAGGTTTACGGCGACGATCAGCATAAGACTTGTACCGACTCTGTGTTGTCAACATCCTCTGACGAATCAACGGGATCTTAGTTGTCGTCTCTTGGACCAAACTCAGTCCTACCAAATAACTTTCACCAATCTTCAACCAACATAAAGGAGATTTACAAGGACGACCATACAAAGCCTCAAAAGGTGCCATTTTTATCAGAGACTGACAACTGTTGTTATAAGAAAACTCAACTAGCCCCATATGATCATCCCAAGACCCACCAAAGTTGAGAACACAAGCGCAGAGCATATCCTCAAGGATCTGAATAGCTCTCTTTGTCTGACCATCTGACTGTGGATCGTAGGTCGTGCTCAAATGGACCTGAGATCCTAGTGCCTCCTGAAGGCATCTCCAAAAGCGAGAAGTAAACCGAGGATCCCTATCAGAGACTATAGCAGATGGAACTCCGTGAAAACGAACAACTTATTTCACATAGATATTTCTCAACTCCTCAACTTTGGTTGTATCTCGAATAGGTATAAAGTGAGCCGACTTGGTCAGTTTGTCGATCACATCCCATATCGCATTCTTCTTCCTCTGGGTTTGAGGTAACCCAACCACAAAGTCCATAGAGATTTCATCCCACTTCCACATAGGGACTGGAAGTGGTTGAAGCAAACCCGAAGGTTTTTGGTTCTCGGCTTTCACCTGCTGGCATGTATAACAACGAGATACAAACTCAGCAATGTCTCGTCTCATACCTGGCAACCAGAACTGTCACCGCATGTCATAAAACATCTTCGTGGTTCCTGGGTGTACATCCCACTGAGAGTTATGGCAACCCCCCATCACATCCTTCCTTGCTGCTAACGGCACAACATAATGATTTCAAAAACACACAACACCGTCTTTGGAGAACGACCACTGGGTGTCAGTCTCCCCACCATAAAGAGAGTCCCAAATGCTATGGAATTTGTCATCCAGTTGTTCTTCCTAAAGAATTAACTCAAGGAGAGCAGAAGTTAACTAAACACTGGATAAAGAAACTTCATTCCCCTTCCACTAAACTCCAATATGCAACTGAGCAAAAAGAGCCATCAAACTCCACTCTTCTGAAGATTCTTTCACAGCCTGTGATGGAAGTTTCCTGCTTAACGCATCTGTAACTACATTCCCTTTTCCCGGGGTATAGGCAATGTCAATGTCGAAATATTGCAGGTACTCCACCCAACGCCTTTGGTGGAGATTAAAATATTTTTGAGAGAAGATATAACTCAAGATCTTGTGGTTTGAATACACAGTAAACCTTTCTCCATAAAGGTAATGTCTCCAACACTTAAGTACATTAATTGCCGCTTCAAGTTCAAGGTAATGGGTAGGATAGTTCTTCTCATGAGGCTTAAGCTGACGAGACCCATAGGCAACAACATGATTACCTTACATAAGGACACATCCCAAACCTGAACCTGATGCATCACAGAAGACCACGTAACCTATCCCAGCCTCAGGAAGAGTTAACACTGGAACATTAGTCAAAAGATGATTTAGCTCAACAAAAGAACTATGACATTTATGATTCCATGAAAACATCACTCCCTTTCGATTCAGAGCAGTCATTGGAGAAGCTAACTTTGAGCAGTCTTTAACAAACCAGCGATAATATCCTGCCAAGTCCAAGAAGATCCGAATCTCGAAAACATTTCATGGTTGTTCCCAAGTCATAACAACCTTCACCTTCTCAGGATCAACTAATATTCCTTGTTCTAACACAACATTTCCCAAGAATTTCACTTCCTGAATCCATAAATCGCACTTCGAAAGCTTGGCATAAAGTTGGTGATTCCTTAGAAGACTCAGAACTGTCCTCAGATGATGCACATGATCCTCCTTAGACTTGGAGTAGACAAGAATTTCATCCACAAATACTACCACGAAAGTATCTAGATACTCATGGATAACAAGGTACTCATAATGGCCATACCTTCTCCGAAAAGCGGTCTTATGTACGTCAGATTATTTTTATCCTCAACTGATGGTAACCTAATCAAAGATCAATTTTTGAAAACCACTTTGCCTCTTTCAATTGATCAAACAAATCATCAATTCGTGGTAATAGATATTTTTTCTTTATCGTAACTTGGTTTATCTATCGATAATCAACACATAAGCGAAGAGAACCATTAGCCTTCTTGGCGAAGAGAACTGGTGCTGCCCAAGGTGACATACTCGGGCGTATAAATCCTTTCTCAAGAAGATTTTATAACTGAGAATTCAGTTCTTTTATTTCAGCTGGAGTCATTCGGTAAGAGGGAATAGAAACTGGTTGAGTACCAGGTATTAAGTCAATAGAGAAATCAACCTCCCTTACTGGTGGAAAACCAGAGAAGTCAGAAGGAAACACGTCGGGAAACTCAGCAACGATTGGAGGAGGATCACTACACATTGAATCTCCCTCTAGATCAAAATCAAACACTGATATAACTTTCCCCAACTCTAGATAAGAGGTTCCATCTCTACTTGACCTTGGGTCCCATTCTCCTTGAAAAACAAGAGGCACACCACTAGGTGTAGTAAAGTAGACCCATCGAAGATAACAATCGATCTGGGCTTTATTGGAAATGAGAAAATCCATCCCAAATATGACGTCAAAATATTTCATGTCGAGAACCAAGAAACTCCAAGCATGATCAACATCTGATAGAGAGACGACACAAGCAGGACTATGGAGACCCTTCTCTCTCATTGTACCAAGGGGTGTAGTAATATTCATCGTACAAGATAAAATTTCCATAGGTAGATTAAGTAGATTAACAATATGGGTTGAAATAAAAGAGTGAGATGCACCAGTATCAAAAAGAGCTGTCACTAAAGATGAAGTTATGGTAATGCTAACTCTCACAGTTGTAGGACCTATATCAGCTACCTCTGTTGACTCTTCCACTGCGTGAAGAAGCTTCATTCTAGATTCCTGTGGCTGGAACCCTTTTCTACGTGAAGCATTTGATTGCCCCATAGTTTCTAGAGGTGATGATGATCCTTCTCCACTACATGGAGTAGAGAAGTGATGGGAAAATCTTTGTATGTTCCCTAAACGTCTACAGGAGCTACAGTTCTTGGGTGCCTCAGTGCAAACCCTCTTAGAATTTCCTGGCTTCCCACACTGATAGCAAGTCAAAGAAGCCCATCCTGGTGCTACCGGAGGTCTGAGATGATTATGATGTCAAGAACTACCATGAGAAAAGTTACGCTTCCATTTTACTTTAAAGGAAACCACACTGCCACTAGGTGGGAAAAGAACCTCCTTCAATCCTGACTTTCCTGCCAAGTCCATCTCAACCATCATCGCCCTATCCAGCACATCAGCATAAGTGGGTAGCTTCAGTAGGAAAACCTGAGAACGGATATCTGATCGAAGTCCCAACTCGAATCATCGATCCTTCATCCTCTCATTAGATACAATCTCAGGAGCAAACTGTACCAGCTCAGAAAAACGATTTGAGTACTCAGTCACGGTTTTTTTGTCCTGCTCAAGCTTGAAAAACTCCACAGCCTTGGCCAACACCATTGATTCTAGATAGAACTGGTTAGTGAAAAGAACCCTAAAGTCTTTCCACTCCAAACCCTCATGTTTCCCAACTGTCACCATCGTGTCCCACCATCTCCTACTTGGTCCCTCCAGTACAAAGGTGGCACACTTCACCTTGATCACATCAGGTGTCTCCAAGAACCCAAACAGGTGTTCAATCTTACTCAACCATTCTTCAACATGTTCAGGGTCAGTGGAGCCTTTAAAAACTAGTGGCTTCTGGCATAGGAACACATTAGAATGACTTCGGAGAAAATCACTATGAGGATCTGTAGCTAGAGACTGAACAGGAACTAGAGGTGGCGCATGTCCTAGAGCTTGGATAGTGCGAATAATCACCTCAACTAGACTCGAATCCACAATAGGACTCTCTTGTTGAGATTCAGCAGTAGCCTCTTTTTTGATCTAATTTCCACGTCTTCTCAGAGTCATGATGTTGCACAGTATAAAAAGACAAAGATTAACACCCAAACTGAGTAACAAGGAAAACTATTCTTAAAATAAGGGATAACAAGATTTGGATTCCACTCTATCCAAATAAAAATAGGGAAAATACTAGATCTAATCCACAAGTCGTATTTCCCTAACCAACCCTGGTGACTTAAGGTTCATTGTGGTGAGAGATGGCAAGGCACTCAAACACAACTACCACCTAAGTCTCGACAAGAATACTCAAATGCATACTATCATCAAGGAAAGATGCTTAAACTTCCCTCTGATACCACTTTGTCACGAACCAACCCAGGTACCATGGTAACCTGATAACTGAGCCGGCCCTGACATAGCCCGAAGGTCATTCCCGATCTGCACGGGTCGGCAACTAACCCCTGGCATCACACAACATGAAAGAGAGAACGATTTTGCCACAAGAATGTGGAAGAAAAAGAAACAAGACAGTATGAAAAACAAAAAGAAACCCCACTAGGAGTATTGTACCAGAATACAAAGAGGCATAAAAAGCCCAAAGTACTACATCCCGAGTACTAAAAATAGGAAAAACAGCCCCAAGGTCCCTAAGGACACAACTCACCAAAACCAAAGATCAACAGCTGGATACGCCTCCAAGAGGTCCCTTCCCTTTGCTCGATCCTGTAAGAAGAAAGTCTACAAACACCCAAAGGCAAATGTAGGGTGTGAGCCTAAGCCCAGTAGGATACCACCAAAGGTTCCGTAAAAGATACCAAATATATATTTTCCAAAGAAAAGCTTTCAATTTTCACATAAACAGGTTTGTAAATTCAAAAGCATATTTTAACAAAACATGCTATACATTTTCAAATGATGGAAAAATTACTTTAAGAAAAGGCTTTACAATGATGGAATATTTCTAAAACAATGGATTAATAAAAACATTCATATAAAAAAGTTTATATAAATTTAGAAGGCATGTAAGGCAGTTCAAAAGTATTGGTATACATTTATATCTCACATATAAATAAACAAGCGAGCAACATGGTCATCTGCCAAAAGGTACGATAGTATTAACCAGCTATAGGATTCCGCACTCTCTATGTGAACTCAGAAAAATGTGTATACACACGTCCCTATGACACTGGCCAAAGGAGACTCGTCACCAACCCGTCGGGGATGTGACCTTCAACAAGTATGTTTTAGAACGTTGTCGTAGCGTAGAGTGTATCCAAATAATTCACTAACTACCTAAGGCTTTCATGCGCTTTTACATGATGGGTGAACTATTTTAAGAATGCTTAAAATACGATCAATCTCGTTCTTCCATTTCAAAAGTTACAATTTCATTCCATTTAAAACCAAAACAGGTTTTATTCAAAACATGTCTTTTTCACAAGATAAAACCAATGGGTTTCTATCAAATCATTTTAAGGCATTTTCACCAGTTTGAAATCCATTCAAAACCAGTTCCATCATTACACAATTTATTTCCACAATTAAATTCAACAATTTAATTGAAATCATTTCCATCAAATCCACAATTTAAATTAAACAATTTAAATCAGCAAATTTCCATAAACATACCCAATTAAATGGAATTGGGGTTTTCCAAATTTCTATGCCAAAACCATTTCAAATATCTCAATTCAATGGAATCGAGTTTTTATCAATTTAATTGAAATAAAATTTGAGCAATTGAATTTAAATCAACAATTGAAATAAATCAAGCAAATACAATGATAAACAATTTGGCAAGTCGGGAATGAACCACCTACCTCGAAGGTTTTGACCAAAGCCACAACGGTCGAGAATGCTCAGGAAAACCGGGTTGCTTCTTCAAGAACCCACCTTAGATCTCTTCTCCTAGAAAGATCAAGACAAAATATCATCATATTTGGTACCACACACTTAGATCTACCCATAACGGGTGTATATCTAAGAAACTGAGAGAAGAGGAGAAGTAGATCTAAGTAGATCTATGAAACCGATCAAGAACGATGAAGAACGACCACATACCTCAAGAATCCAGCTTTGATTCACCAAGAGGATCCTTTTGATTTCCTCATAAATGATGGGAGATCCTTCTATGACCTTAGGAGAAGACAAATCCTGAGTTAGGGCCACTTAGGAGGAAAAACAAATCACTTAGAGGCAAACCGAGTGAGATCCACAATTTAAGGATCTTATTTAAGTGGTCGCACGGTTAGTTCGCACGGTTTGACAAACCGTGTGCTAGCCGTGCATTAGATTCTGCCTCATCCACCCTTCTCGCACGGTTTGGCCGCATGGTTAGACAAACTGTGCACTACCCATGCAGAAGCTACTGCCTCCAAGACCAACTGCGCACGGTTTGGCCGCACGGTTTAGACAACTCGTGCGCCGCCTGTGCGACTTCCCCTTTGCCGAAAAACAACATTTAATGTTCTCCCAACTCTCCAAAGTCACTACTCCAAAACATAGGTACTTATAAACATCAAAAGTACCTTAAAACGTAACGTGATGTTACACTTCCCCTCCCCCTTTTTTTTAAGCATCCCAGATGACCCAAGATGCTTCATCAAACATAATGTTTTGAGACCTATCTTCCACGATGTTATGTTCCTCTCCTTGGATCCAATTGGAAATGATCTAGGTCATCGAGTCCCCCTATATATAATTCCCTATAACATTATTGAGATACCTGCAAATACATGTTTCCTAGTCACCTTTAAAAAATAAATTCCCAGTAATTTCTATGATCGGGGATATGCATCACCAGAAGCTTGACACCATACTAACACCCATATTCTACACATTATAATCCATATAAATAGAATGGTTCCTCAACCAACACACCAAAAAATTCATCATCGATGGGATCAGTATACACCAAAGTGTAGTAGACCATTCATCTGATCCGCTGATTGAATGCACCATGTCATGAATGACATTTCTATTGAATTGGATCAAGAGAGATCTAAGGAATTCACATCTGTTAAGATCCACATTCATATAGATATTATTAAAAATGGTCTTATCTTATTCATTAAGAATTGAATTGATGAAGGTTGGGTACATACTAGCTTCTCTAAGAAACATATCTGGTAATGGACATCCTAGAAAATTGAACAAGTCACCAACCAAATTATTTTTTCAGAAGTTGATCTTTCCACAACCCACCACTCATCTTGAATTCTCTCTCAGGGTCTCCAGATGGGAAATAATGATCCTTTATAGCCCCAAAATATTCCTATAACATTCATAGAATTCTATCCAACCCACACCATGTTTATTTCACTTGAATCTTTCCCAAAAGGTGTTACCCTCAATAATCTCCCATTCCAGTTTAGATTCCATGGAATGCGTGGTTTCAAAAAAAATATGGTGATTGATTCCTCCTTTCTCGATGGGTCTCTCCATCCTCTTCCGTGATGCCCAGTGGCATCATCCATTCTGGTTTTCATCCCATATAAAAATTTTCATGGTTTTTTCGATTCTTTCAATTGTCCACTTTGGATCCTTCATGATTGACAACACTTGGATTGGAATTGAAGTAAGAACACTTCTTATAAGGGTAATGTTATCCACAAAAGAGGTTAACCAATTTTTAAAATTGAAAATATTCCTCATTATTTTGTTGATGATTCTTTCAAATATGTCCTCTATGATTTTCCCTTCCAAAATGAAAGCACCGGAATACTTCATTAGAAAGGAGTTCCACTGCATGCCAATCTTACTATTAATACTCCTACTACGCCTATACAAAATCTTTTGGGAGATGTATACTTTTGTATTACCATGATTAATTATTTTTTCTTTTTTAGATCTATATTCATCCATGATCTTATTTACCCAATTATGGATCTTAACCTACCATTAATGAACACACGAATATCATCAGTGAACATAATATGAGTAATAATAATATCCCATTACATGTTCTTGTAAGGTAGGATGATTTCCTATTCAAAACCATTTTTTTCTTTCTTCTGAGTTCTTACTGAGAAAGAATAAACAAGCATGACAATACAGGGTCACCTTGACTTAATCCCTACATATTCTAGAATAATCTGAAACTTTTCCCCATTAAAGATACAGATATCCCTAGGGAGGAGTAGAATCAATAAAGTATATCACAATCCCATTCTAAGTAGACAATATTTCTCATGACTCTGATGATGAAGATCTACTAAATCAGGTTGTATTCATTGTCTATATCAATTAATATGATAACATTAGAACTAAGTGTCTTCTTATTAATATCTTCAACCATTCCCTTTTCTATCCCCAACTCACCTTGAATTATCCTACCTTAGATGAATCCATGTTGCTACTTGGATAAATTTCATTAAATGATCCAGAAGAGCCCTCTATTTATGAGATATTTAAGTATCTTGTAAATGTAGTTACAAAGACAAATTGGGCGGTCTGGTTGATTAAGTTGGGATGGTGGACCATTAAACAAAGAAAAACTCTATAAGCACACATTTCACTCAGAAACACCCCACCTATAGTGAAATGAAAAAAAACCACCATAGTCCACACTTTAATTATATCCCAAGTAGATATGAAAAAAGAACCTGAAAATCCATTTATCCCAGGAGCACTAGTTTGCTTCATATTGAACACTCTTATTTGATTTCATCCTCTTCTATAATGTCTTTAATTCCATAATTTTTTTCACCCTCTACAAGTCTAGTAGTGTATTTCATTATATTTACCACACTTGGAATTTATATCAAGATTCATACACCATCTAGTCTCAGAACATCTAGAAAACCCTCAAAGTGATCAAGGGCCATCATCCCTGTGACCTATATATCTCCCTTGTATGACCCATGTTTTAGCTTTAGGTTGATATTCCTAGATATCCTCTTTTCCTTCATGCAAGAATAAAATAAGAAGTGTTGAGGTCCCCCTCACTTAGTTAGGTGGCCCTTGATCTTTCCCTATAAGCGCTTTTGATTGCACACATTTTCTAATCCAGATCACATCGCTTCTCATTGAATCTAATGAAGGCATTATCCACCCAATTCAATTGTAGACTCTCTTTGATATAATCAATTTTTGATTTGATCCCTTACAAACTATTATCATTGTTTGTTCTACTTGATTCCCAATACTTCAGTTCATTCTTCATGTCCTTGGGCAGAGAGATAAAATCCACCCAAGGATTTCTGATTATTTTTTAAGCATAAGATTTTTTCACCATTTTCCAAAACCCATCCAATTTTGACCAATTAAATGAGTAGAAAAATCATTCATACCATCTATTTTACTTCTTGATTGTCACCACCATAGGAGCGTGACCTGATATGGATCGAGTGATATGAGGGACATGAGTTTGAGGAAAATAATCCACACCTTGAATGTTAGCAAGACACTGATCTAATATAAACCATATTCAGCTATTCCCTTTGTGATTATTTCACCAATTGAATCTACAGCCCAAAAAAACTAGGTCCTTGATACTATTGGAGGCCATGAAATAATTGAATTCCTACATGGAAGTACTAGAGTAAGAAGCCCCTCCTTTTTTCTCTGAGTTTTCCATGGTCCTATTGAAGTGTCCTCCAATATAACTCACGTGATGACCCAGTTGAAAGCTAGAAAACTACCGCCAAAATACAATTCTAATTTTAACATCACATTTTTCATAAACAAATGTTATTAAAACCCCCATTCCCCATAATTTCATCATTATAGTAATGTGTAGAGATGAGGCATCCACATACTCCATTGTATCAATGCATTTCCATAATATCCAAATAAATGGTTTTCATGAACAAACATGAATGTACTTTGAAAATACCATCCACCTTGAAATATTTAATAATTGATCCATATTTTTTGGCATCTAGAATAGCCAAAACAGAGACCTGTAAAGGTCAATCATCATAAAAAATGTGTGTCATTTTATCCCTAACATCAAGTCCTATTGAATTATATATCATCGCCGAGTTAATTGAAATTTGAGGAGGGTGGCCTTGTGACCCGAAGGTGGTCTATCCTTATTACCTGAACTGTAAGTGATACTATCTTTTTACTAGGAATGAGTAACTAGTCCACTATTCATAGGGGTCATACAAACCTTTGAAATTTCTTCCTCTCTATGATCTAGACCATCTGAGGAACTTTCTTTCAGTATTGTATCTTATAGAACCAAAAACCAATTGGGGAATGTCACCATAGATTCTAGAGAAGCTAAGGAGTCCCTATTTAACAGATTGTGAGATTGAGGAGACTTATTAGAAACAGATTTAATATATCTAGAGAACTCATCCTTATTGACTTTTTCCAAGAAAGTTCATTATAGAGAACCCATTGAACTAGGAATTACTCCTTCCGCAAATAAAATTCCCACTTTGACAGGTTTCAAAGCAACAGGTTCCAGCATCTTTACATTGGACAACCATAATGAAGCTTCTTGAGTAGTTGTCTTCTATTAAACCAGATCCCGAGTATCCTTCAAATCACTGGTAGCTGCCAGAATAAAGTAGGGATGTTAGAAGAATAAGTAGGAAGAATGAGAAGACCGATATAACCTTCATCTGTGAATTGAATTGACTGTCCAAAAGGGTTTGCTTCACCCCCATGTTAATGGTGTAGGATTATTGGTGGAAGTATACCTCGAGGATTTCATCATGTTTGTGTAAAATTGAACACAAATTTTAAATTTCCCCACTGCACCGATGTTGGGAAAACTTTGGAGAATTTCTTGGAATGAAAATTTAATTAACCCTTAAGCGATCTCATAATCTCTTATTTATAAATAAGAATCGGTGTGAATTTCACCATTTCGGTCAAAGAACACATTGGTTTGATTGAAACAAGACAACTCTTGGTGAGGGACACACTAGTTCGATCTCACCATTTCAGTCAAAGAACACATTGGTTCAACCAAAATGACACAACTCTTGGTGCGGGACACACTGGTTCAAATTAAAAAAAACAGTCTATTTATTTTAATAAATTACATGATTAAAATTATAGCAATAAAATATTTTGAATAAAATTATAACAATCTCCCGCTTTAATTCATAAATATTAATTCCCTAGATCACAAGTGAGTCATTATACATAATAAATGTATCTTTCAATTTAAAACTTTACTTTGTATCAATATCTCAATTTTTATCAAATTTATAAGTTTTCAAAACATTAAAATTATTAACCTTTAATATAAACCAAAGATATCATACATACAATTAACCTTTTATCCAACATCTCATTTTGTAGCACATTAATGGCCATGTGCTTATATCCTTTTCATGAACTATCTTAGGAGTAAACACATTAACTCCTATAATAAGTGGCACCACTTATAAGTTCACGTAGGAAAAATATTACAACGTGCTTCCATTATTAGATAACATAACTCATTGAGTCTTAATATTTTGGTAAGAGTTTATAATTGAACCACTAGTCAAAACAGACTATATTGACACCAAAAAATGGGGCAATAATTGTCAATATCAACAATCATTTTTTTAACTTTTTTTTACCCATTAAACACTTTGATTGGGATCTACTGAAAGGTAGTGTTGGGTTTCCATTACTGAAATGATTCATTCAATGGGATTTAACCATATCTCTTTTTATTTTCATGAATAATATCTCTCGACAGATATTTTTTAAACGGATCCACAAGGTTTTTACATTATCTCCCATAAACAATTATTATGGTACCATCTTGTTACAATTATCTCACATAATCAAGTCTCAAACTTATATGTTCAGGCATTCCATTGTACATGAAATTATATGCTCTTTATAATGTTGTTTTACTATCACAATAGATAGAGATTGGAGAAATCAGACCAGGCCACAATCTAATTTCCAATAATAGATTCCTAATCCATTCTACTTCTGTTCCATATGTCGCTAATGCGATAATATCATACTCCATGGTCGAATGTGAAATACATGTTTGTTTCTTGCTCTCCCACAAAAAAACACAAACTCCAAGAGTAAACAACCATCCTATAGTGGATTGGTTATCACAAATACTATTAATCCATCTTGCATCAGTGTATCCTTCTAATACATCCACATAATCATTATAGTATAAACTTAAATCTTTGGTCTTTTTTATGTATCCAAAAATTATCATTATATACCTTCAATGATCCATACTAGGATTACTAGAATATCTACTCATTTTACATACTACAAAAGCAATATTAGGTCTAGTGAAATGCATCACATACATTACAGAACCAATTACACTAGAATACTCAAGTTGTGCTATAGCTCTACTTATATTTATAAAAAAATTAACACAAGAATCAAATAGAGTATTTGAATCTTTTAAACCCAGATAGTCAAATTTATTTAGAATTTTTCCTATTTAATGAGACTGAATTAAAGAATAACCCCCAATATGTATTCTAACTTTAATACCTATAATAGTATCAATTATTCCATGGTCCTTCATTTTTATCATAGAAGATAAGTGATTCTTTATCTCAATTACACCAATCATATTGGTTCCAAAAATTAACTTATCATCCACATATAGACACACAATAACTCCATATTTTTCTGTAAACATTGAATAAGCACATTTATCATCATTATTATGAGAAAATCCATAAGATAAAATAATAGAATCAAATTTTTTATGCCATTGCTTCAAATATTATTTAAGACAATAAAAATATTTAACTAGTTTATATACTTTGTTTTCATTACCCATTAAAACAAACCTCTGGTTCTTCCATGTGAATTTATTCATTTAAATATCCATTTTAAAAAATAGTTTTCACATCCATTTTATGAACATACAAATGATTAATTGATGTTAAAGAAAATAAAATACTTATTGAAGTAATTCGTGCCACAGGGGCATAGGTATCAAAAAATAAATCCCTTCTTTTTGTCTGAAACCTTTATAAACCAATCAATCTTCAAACGAATTAATATTATCATTGGAATCATATTTCTTTCTGAAAACCCATTTACTTCCAATTGTTTTTGAACCTCCAAGTAAATCCATAACAACCCAAGTATTATTCCCCATAATGGAATCCATTTTATCATTAATTGCATCATTATAGAAAGAAACATCTCTAGAAGTCATAGCCTCTTTATATGTCTTTAGGTCATCTTCTATAGTTAATACCATAGGATAATTATTCATAAGATGATTATTTTGATCTCCTTCAACAATGAAAATTATGGAATCAGAAGAAATAAAATCTGGATGTAGATGTTTATCCTTCCTAATTCGTGTACTCTATTTAGTTTCATCTCAAGAATCATCATTATTCTCTACTATTGTATTTTAAATAGATGGAATACATGAGTTAGGGGTATCAGGAATAACTTCCTTGACATCATATTTATAAAACTTATTTTCAAAAAACTCTACATCCCTTGATTTAATAATTATATTAGCTCCCAAATCCATAATTCTATATTCTTTTCTATTTTCTGAATATCCAAAAAAACATTAAACTACTCTTGGACCAATTTTAGTTCTGTTGGGATTAGGAACTCTATAATAAGATAAACACTCCCACACTTTCAAATAAGAAAGATTAGGTCTTCTACCTATCCAAATTTCATAAGTGGAAAACATAGTTTTCATAGAGGTAATCCTATTATAAATATCACATGCCATCAATAAATCTTCCCCCCATAAGTTTAATAGTAATTTAGATTTATTAATCATGCAATTTACTATTTCTACCAAAGAGATATTTTTCCTTTTAGCTAATCCATTTTTATGAGGTGTCTGAGCAGTATTTCTTCGTTGAATTATGAAATTTTCTTCATAGAATACATTAAACTCGTTCATAATGTATTCTCCACCTTTATCCAATCTTAAAACATTAATCTTTTTGTTTAATCAGTTTTCAACTTCTTCTTTATACTTCTTAAACACAATAAAGGATCCATCCTTTGTTTCATGAAGATAAACATGTAAATATATTCTACAATCATCAAAAAAATTAATAAAATATATTTTACCTCCATGAGTTAACAAGCCATTTAATTCAAAAATATCAAAATTCACTAAATCTCACATATCAGTATTTCATTCAACACTATGAAAAGGATTATTAACTATTTTAGATTCTACCAATGTTTCACATTTATCAGAATCATTCCCAAAGTTAATCAAGTTTAACTTCTTCATTACTTTTAATGAATTATAATTAAAATGTGCTAAACGTTTATGCAACAAATTAGAAGATTCAATCATGTAAGAAGAAGATTCAATCATATTATTAATAGAAAGTGGATACATGTCATCATTAGAGAACCCTTTTCCCCACAAACATGCCACCCTTTGATAAGATAACCTTTTCAGATATGAATGAAACCCGAAATCCCTTCTTACACATAAGATCGATAGGAACTAAGTTATTTCAAATTTTAGGGACATAAAACACATTTATAAGTGTCAAATTCTTCCCAAAAGTAAATTCTATCTCCATGCTACCTTGTCCACTCACATTGATGCATGCATTGTTTTCAAGATCTACTTCCTTCACGATAGTACAATAATCAAATGTTTTGAACATCGAATGATCCTTGCACACGTGCATCGTTGCATCAGAATCTAACCACCATCCCATCTTCATTGAAGTCATATTGACATCGGATATCATTACGACTAGATTGTCTTCACTCGGCATATTTTGAGTGGGTTTGTCAACATTCATTCGATAGTGACATTCCCTTGCAAAATTCTCTAATTTTCCATAGATAAAGCATTCTCTTTTCTTCTTGGAAGGATTTTCATCCTTCTTTAACTATTGACTTTTCTTCCTGACATGTCAGCAGTTGTTTAGTTGTGTCCTTTCCTCAATGACATTAACCTTGGTATAAAATTGTGAAGCCCTAACCACATATCTCAACATGGATTATTCTTCAATAAGAAGAAGCTAGTGTAATTTCTCCAACAAAATATCATCACCCTTTTTTGAAACGCGTGGCCGATTGTTGCATATCGATCGGTCAAATTTCTGGTGCTCTGCTAATGTGTATAGCATCACTCGGGTCGAATTCTCGGTGATGATACTTTTTAAATAGTCGATTGTTTTTAGTTGATTGTATTTTGATTGGGGGGTTTGTTTGCAGAGCTTAATTGAAATGATTGATTGATTAAGATTGATTCAACAATTTGATAAATATTGGGATGAGTTCATCATTCGGTAGTTAAGCTTGTTATATCCTTGAGCTTTGCTTTATATTGCTTTTAAATTAACATTCATGTCACAAGTTGACATTGATTGGAATTCTGAAGTGTTAAGGATTTAATCCAAGCCTTAACTTAACTAGGATTCTAATCTCAATCAGTACTTGATTGTGGTAGTGTATTTATGGTTCCAATAATCCATGGAATACATATGTTAAACAAAACAAGTCATTAATCTGTGACATCTTAAGTCCAACATACACAATGTTAATTTAAAGAATATTCGTTGAGCAAAAGATCTCAATCACTTAACATACCTAAATTATAACTCACCCCAATTAAATATTTACTCATCCATTGATATTAATATTAATCCAGTTATAATGATTATGATGATAAATTAAGAAAATAAGAAAAAGAAAGGGATAAGAAAAGAATGGTGTGTAGAACACACACACAAATGATGATGATAATTAAAAAATTTACTTTAGATTGAATGAGAAAGAAAAAGAAGGGAATGGGATTCAACTGTATTTAAACTATTTTAAGAACATTAATATAAAACTACAATATTTGGATGAGAATAATAGATATTGAAGAAGAAACTTGCATTAAAACAGAATTACAAAACACAAACTTACAAGATTACAAACGAAGAACAACACAAAAGTGAAAGGAAACAAAGAGAGTAGGAAGGGTATCTCAAGTGAATACTTGAGTATGGAAGGTCCTCCCAAGCCTTTGGCAAG
Source organism: Viscum album (assembly GCA_963277665.1). NCBI lineage: Eukaryota > Viridiplantae > Streptophyta > Magnoliopsida > Santalales > Viscaceae > Viscum > Viscum album. The sequence goes on along the minus strand of OY728148.1, from coordinate 2,006,100,380 downwards.
GCTTTGGTCATTCCAATTGATGCTCCTCTCTTCTAAAATGCCAAACCCTTGCAAGGAGAGGAGGGGGATGTATTTATAGCCCAAGGAAGTGGACTGTTTGCATTCCCAATCTGTCTCTCCAATTGTCTTGACGATTTGGACATCCAGAAAACCGAATCTAGAGATATCTCCTTCTTCAAAGTTGAAGATAATAATGTTGGACGACCTCTCCCAAAATTTGGAGTCATTTGGACTTAAGGAGCCAAAGTTGTGGCCAGTTTATTAAAAAAGTTAAACTGTCCATTTCAATCCATGCTTTTTCGATGTCCAAAATGTGAATGGATTTTGGAATAGTAATATGCCTTCAAATCCAAATTCTTTCTTCAACAAAGTCTGCCACCTATATCTCCTCTTTCACACTGAAAATTTTCAGCTTGATTTGAAGACTAGATCAAGATATATTTCATTAATACTATACTAATTTTAATTCCCGACCAGAATGGTGGGCTGGACTTCAAAGCTTCATTTGGGCCCCTTGTTCTTAGAGATGGGCCCTAAAATTTTTAACCATGATTATTTTGGATAATCACGAACACGTGGTAGAGTTTCACAAAATATGGGCTTCGGGAGTGAGACCAGTAACTCAATCATCATGGCAGGTCCAGTTTCTTCACAAATTCTTTGGGTCATCTTGTGTGGTCCATATGAGCCTTCAAATGACCGAATTGGCCCATGAATCCTTCTAATGATATGTGAGAAATTAAATAATTAATCCTAAAAAAACAAGAACCACGCAATTTGAATTATTAGGGTGAGATTTATAAATAAAATAGTAAACTGACTCAATTGGACTACTTCCAAAAATGCTCAAAAATTATACTTAGTATTAAAACTTTAATATTTCACACAAATTATACACATTTCATATAAAATAAGTAAAGGGAGTATATAATAAGTCATGAAAATATTAATAACATCAACTCCCCCACACTTAGTTTTGTTCATGTCCTCATGTGCAACAAATATAAAAACATAACAAAGTCATTTTTACTCACCAACAGATATTAAAATTTTGTTTTCTCCAATCAGGGGAGTTTTAGACTATTTCACTCATCAATTTTGAATTCCACCACAAGTTGTTACAGAAACAATGTTCCAAAAATAATTCATTTTTCATGCTAAAATTTAGAAATGAAAAATGTGGACACTCAAAACTCACACTTCTCAAGATAATAAAATTCATCTGTGGAGGTTCACTCTTTCACCAACCAAAAGTGAAAATCTTAGAGTTTGAAAGAGCTCTCAGCTTCCAATACCTATCCAAAGTGAACAAGAATCAAGAGGTCTTTTTAAGGGGTTTTTCTGTGGCTATGGGATGGTAGGAATATAATGTCCAAGAGAGAGAAGAAGACGGTTAAAACACCAACATAGAAAAAGCAATGCACATTTTTTTGAAATAAAACATGGAAGGAAATGAAAACACATATTTACAAGGGAATGATTGTGTGAAAAAAGACACAATAGAGGACGAAAATTTGAAGGGGATGAGAAGATGAAATATTTACAAACCACAAAACTTCTCCCAATGACCTAAGAATATAATGCAAGTGTTCTTTTTTTTCTTTTTTTTTCTTTTTTTTGAAATTTGAATTTGGAAAAGATCTCACACTCATATCCCAGCCCATGATTGATCTCCTCACGACACTAATTGTAATAGTTATAACAAGATCAAAGGTTGAGGAAGAGTGATTTTTGACCTACCCAAGAAACAACCCAATTTTTTTTTGTTCTTTTTTTTTTTTGATTTTTTTTGAACACTTGTCAATAAAATTTACAAAATTAAATTAATGAAAGTACATTACATCCCCCAAAACACACTGAATGACAACCTCTTCCCCACACTGAAATGGATGCTTGCCCTCAAGCAGATAATAACACGGTGAAATCAACAAAGGGTACCCATAATGAAATCCATCCCCCCCACACTTAAATTTCAAAAAATTATACAATGAAAATCCATGTTGATATTGGGTGGGAAAAGGTATTGGTCTTGTAATGTGGCTATCAAAGAAAATGTTTTCAAAGGCTCGAAGGGGCTTTCAAAATGAGGATTAATGTAAGGGAAATGGGAGGCTATTTGGATATTGTGATTCTCATGTGGTTCAGAAAATTCCTCTATCATATTAATATACACTAAGGTAGCAAAATTCAGCTCGAAGGTCCACAAACTCAAGACTCACAAATGGGGGTGAAAACTCACATTTTGAAAATATGGCCATAGGTGGACTTGGCATGAATGAAAATGTTGTTCCTCACGGTGGGGAAAAGCATTTTCCAAATCAATAACTGAGCATTCAAAATGTATTATTCTCGACACAAAATTATTTATCCAAATATATGATGAAAACAAAAAAAAATAGATGAAATCATGTATTTTGACTCCCCAAAATGGTTGGAAAAAATTTGAAAATTGGAAGGTGAGTAACTATGACTCTTGATTATTCATATATATATTTTTAGTTTTTTTAGTGTTCTTTAAAATACACATCCACACAAAAGAGAAAGAGAAAAAGGAAGGGTTTGATAAAGAAAGTGGTAAAAAATGAAAGAGAGAGGAAGAAGAAGAAATAGAGAGAGAGAGGAGTTAAAGGGAAAGAGGTGCCCCTGGTTTGGATTTGGTGGGTTGCCATCTCCATCCAGTGGTGGGTCAACTGTAGAAGTTTGGGATCCAATGGAAGTCGAGGTGGTTCCAGGACCGTGGGAAGTTACCTGAAAAAGAAAATTCATTATTCATCTAATGAAAAACTAAAAAGAAATTAAAATTTCATAAAAGTAAAAGAAAACATGGGTTGCCTCCCAAGAAGCGCTGCATTTATTTGTCTACAGTTAGACAGTTGCAGTGGACTACCCATAGTCTGATGGTGGCCATTGTATTTTCTCAACTTTAGTGTGCTTCCAGAAAAACGTTTTCTTTGGGAGGCATGATGATTCATTGGATAATTTCTTCTCATCCTTGTTGGTGTGCTTGCAATTCAATGGGGGTGGAAAGAGAATATTTCTATCCTCGATTTGGTCTTCAACCTGAGGAATGATGTTATCCACAAAGTGCTGGTTTTCTATGCTTGGAAATTCAGGAAGATTGCTCAATTCTGATGGTTCATTTATGTAAGGATCGGATAACACAAAACCACAGTATGATATCCCAATTGTTTTTGAATCATTTATTTCATCACTTACCAATGTAGAGTAATGGGGATCAGTGGAGTCATAAGGCTGAATACAATTTTCAATATCCTTTATTTCAATGTTGTTCACCAAAGAATGATAAATTTCAACCTCACCAGTGATCACTTTATTAATTACGGAACAAATCACACAACCTTCACTCTCATTGGGACAAGATAAACACATTTGTTTAGGGTTAACCTCACATATAACAGAATTTTTAGAATCACGGATAGGAAATGATGAATGTTGGATAAACTGATATGAATCAACAAATGAGAATTCTAGTTTATTTTCCTCATTATCATCCAAGCTGGAGAAGTGGATGTCAGAGGCAAGATGAGATTATAAATATTTTTCAAGATCCTTTAGATCAATGGAGTTTGCATTTGTAATGTCAACATCAACTTCTCCATTTATGACTTGGTTAATGAGGATGCGATATTCACAAACTCCTCTATCAGTAGAACAAGAATGACAAGATGGAATGGGGTTCAATTTACTCTTAGAAGTGTCCTTGGAAGCATGGATTGAGAATGCAGAGTGATCCTCATATGGGTATCGCATGGCTTGGAAAATGTTGAACTTGACCAGTTGGTCACCAAATTCCAGGGATAAGATGTCTGAATGGACATCAATCTTGGTTCTAGCAGTCATGAGGAATAGTCTTCCTAGAATTAGGGGAGATCGAGAAGAGTTCGTCTCACCTTCCATGTCAAGGACATAGAAATCAACAGGGAAGATAAGATCATTGAATCGGACAAGGACATCCTCAATTATTCCCTCAGGACTAGTTGTGCTTCGATTGGCTAATTGAATGACAACACCCGTTGGATGTAAGGGACCTAAACCAAGGTTGGAGAATATATATTTGGGCATGACATTAATTGAGGCTCCTAGGTCTATGAGTGCATCATCAAAGTTGGAACTTCCAATTTGGCATGGAACCGTAAAGGTCCCTAGATCTTTGCACTTTATGGGAATAGACTGCTGAGTGGAAACATTTTTTAAGTTCCTAAGTTGCCTCTTGTGGGTGCACAATTCTTTAAGAAACTTGGCGTACTTAGGGATTTGTTTTATGACATTTAAGAGGGGAATGTTGACTTCAACACGTCTAAACATGTCGAGCATTTCAGGATCGGGTTCAAAGGACTTCTTTGGCTTAGAAACAGCTTGAGGAAAAGGAATTGGGTTCCTATGTGGAATATAAGGAGGTGAGGGAATGGATTCAGGTTCCTTTTCATTTTTTTTTCTTTTCATTTTCTAGGTCAACATTTAAAGGAGGGTTAGAGGACTTATCTTGAGGCATAGAAATTTTCTTTCCTAATCTAAGTGCAATTGCACTTACATTACCCTTGGGGTTGGGTAATGGTTGAGCTGGGAGTTGGGAAGAATTGGATGGTTGCTGCTGACTAAGGTGGGATGCAAGTTGACCAATTTGGGTTTCAATGTTCTTGAGGCTGGAACGGGTGAAAGAGGCAAGATCTTCCACTTCACATTCCCATGGTTTCTTGAAAAAAGAGGCTTGTCCCGAATTGGGATTACCTAGATTTTGGTTCTTGGGAAAGAGATTGTATTGGTTTTGGAATTGGGAAGGCTCACTAGGATAATGGAATCCAGGAGGAGGATTGATCCTTTGAGGTTGAGGAATAAAAGGATAAGGTTGTTGGAAGTTACCAACACCTTGACCATATTGGAATTGGTTTGGGTTTTGAGGAGGGAATTGAGGACTATGAGATATAGGATTACCATACCTATGGACTTGGTTATAGGAAGAAGAGAAGGGATCAGAGTGAGGTTGGTTGAAGTTTCTAACAAACTGACCTAATAGTTGAGGATTGGTGTTCCGCTGAGCATATGCTGCATTGAGCTCCATTGGTCCAGATGAATCGGATTGATCCTCTTGAAGTTGTGGACATGTGTCAGTTGGATGAGATGGAGAGTTGCAGATTCCACAGTTTTTGATAGGTCCAAGAAACATTGATTGTGGAGAAGATGAGGTTGGGTCTTTGGATACCACAGCTAGTTGTCGCACAAGACCTGTAAGTTCACTCATTCACTCGATCATCTCATTCGGTTCAATTGATTGATTATCTTGGGCTTGTTTGACTTGAGCAAGTGCTCGAGTATGGAATTGTTGTTTTTTTGCAGCCATGTTACTTATGAGATCTCTTACAGCTGCGGGAGTTTTATCAACAAGAGCACTGCCACTTGCGACATCAATAAGGGTTCTCTCCATAGCCAATAACCCCTCATAGAAGTATTGGATCAAGATTTGATCAGGGATTTGGTGGTGTGGGCAGGTTGCAACAAGCTTCTTGAACCTCTCCCAATATTCATGGAGTGATTCGCTTGGGAATTGACGAATACCAATTATTTCCATTCGGATAGAAGCAGTACGAGAAGCAGGAAATAATTTCTCTAAGAAGAGTTGCTTCATGTCATTCCAGGTGGTTATGGAACCAGGAGGGAGGTAGTAAAGTCATGACTTAGCAGTGTCAGCTAATGAGAAAGGGAATTCTCGGAGTTTGATTTGTTCCTCAGAAACCCCTTGAGGCTTCATGGTAGAGCACACTACTTGAAACTCTTTAAGGTGGAGATGTGGATCCTCACGGGCTAGCCCATGGAAATGAGGAAGAAGATAAATCAAACTCGATTTGAGTTCGAAGTCAGCCTCTATGTTTGGATATTGAATACCAAGTGGTTGGTAATTCATATCAGGGGCAGTGAGTTCTTTAAGTGTTTTTTTCCTAAGATTGGCCATATCTAATTCAACTGGTTGGATAAGGACGGGTTCTTGAATGAGTTGATTATCTCTTAAGTTCCTCCTCAGTTGGCGAAGAGTTCGATCAACTTCAGGGTCAAACAAATCTGAGGTATTGTTTGGGAGGCTACAGGGCATTCAGAGAGATTTTGGAAGAAAGAGGAAGACGGGTTTTTCTTAGTGTTTTTTCAGTTTATGATTTGTATGAGAAGGAAATTTTTTCTTCGTGTTTTTTTTCAATTTTTTTTTCAATTTTGTTTTGTTTATGTTTTTTTTACAATAACCAGAAACTAATGACTACTTAAAGCACCATCCCCGAAAACAGAGCCATTTGAAAGGCGCGGCCGGTTGTCGCCTATCGATAGGTCAAAGTTCTGGTGTTATGCTAATGTGTATAGCAGCACTCGGGTCGAATCCTTGGCGATGATACTTTTTAAATAGCTGATTTTTTTAGTTGATTGTATTTTGATTGGGGGGTTTGTTTGTAGAGCTTAATTGAAATGATTTATTGATTAAGATTGATTTAACAATTTGATAAATATTGGGATGAGTTCATCATTAGGTAGTTAAGCTTGTGATATCCTTGATCTTTGCTTTATATTGCATTTAAATTAACATCCAAGTCACAAGTTGACATTTATTGGAATTCCTAAGTGTTAAGGCTTTAATCCAAGCCTTAACTTAACTAGGATTTTAATCTCAATCAGTACTGGATTGTGGTAGTGTATTTATAGTTCCAATAATCCATGGAATCCATATGTTAAACAAAACAAGTCATTAATCTGTGACATGTTAAGTCCAACATACACAATGTTAATTTAAAGAATATTCGTCGAGCAAAAGCTCTCAATCACTTAACATACCTAAATTATAACTCACCCCAATTAAATATTTACTCAGCCATTGATATTAATACTAATCTGGTTATAATGATTATGATGATAAATTAAGAAAATAAGAAAAAGAAAGGGATAAGAAAAGAGTGGTGTGTAGAACACACACACAAACGATGATGATAATTAAAAAACTTATTTTAGATTGAATGAGAAAGCAAAAGAAGGAAAGGGGATTCAACTGTATTTAAACTATTTTAAGAACATATATATGAAACTATAGAAGGTGGATGAGAATAAGAGATATTGAAGAAGAAACTTTCATTAAAACAGAATTACAAAACATAAACTTACAAGATTACAAACGAAGAACAACACAAAAGTGAAAGGAAACAAAGAGAGGAGGAAGGGTATCTCAAGTGAAAACTTGAGTATGGCAGGTCCTCCCAAGCCTTTGGCAAGGCTTTGGTCATGTCAATTGATGCTTCTCTCTTCTGAAATGCCAACCCCTTGTAAGGAGAAGAAGGGGGATGTATTTATAGCCCAAGGAAGTGGATTGTTTGCATTCTCAATCTTTCCCTCCAATTGGCTCGACGATTTGGACATCCAGACAGCCGAATCTAGAGATATCTCCTTCTTCAAAGTTGAAGATAATAATGTTGGCCAACCTCTCCCAAAATTTTAAGTCATTTGGACTTAAGGATCCAAAGTTATGACCGGTTTATTAAACAAAGTTAAACTGTCCATTTCAATCCATGCTTTTTCGATGTCCAAAATGTGAATGGATTTTGGAATAGTAATATGCTTTTAAATCCAAATTCTTTCTTCAACAAAGTCAGCCGCCTATATCTCCTCTTTCACACTGAAAAATTTCACTTGATTTGATGACTAGATCAGGAGATATTTCATTAATACTATACTGATTTTAATTCTCGGCCAGAATGGTGGGCTGGACTTCAAAGCTTCATTTGGGCCCCTTGTTCTTAGAGTTGTGCCCTGAAATTTTTAACCATGATTATTTTAGATAATCACGGACACATGGTGGAGTTTCACAAAATATGGGCTTCGGGAGTGAGACCAGTAACTCAATCATCATGGCTGGTCTAGTTTCTTCAGAAATTCTTTGGGTCATCTTGTGTGGTCCATATGAGCCTTCAAATGGCCGAATTGGCCCATGATTCGTTCTAATGATATGTGAGCAATTGAATAATGAATCCTAAAAAAACAAGAACCACACAATTTGAATCAGTAGGGTGAGAGTTATAAATAAAATAGTAAACTGACTCAATTGGAATACTTCTAAAAATGCTCAAAAATTATACTTAGTATTAAAACATTAATATTTCACACAAATTATGCACATTTCATATAAAATAAGTAAAGGGAGTATATAATAAGTAATTAAAATATTAATAACATCAGTGACTTACCAAAATTTTTCCACATACGTGTCAATTTTGCAATAATTTCACTTGGAAAAAAAATTGGTATATTAATTTTAAGGGAAAATGATTATTTTCTAAAACATGAAGCTAATGAACTAGCACCAAAACTGGATTATTATCAACCATCTTGTAGTTTAGATATTTTTCAATAAAAAACTTATTTGTACCTTTTTCCATTGCTATCTTTTTCAATTCGAGTGCATCACAAATCTCTTAAGCAATCTTTATTTGGAAGAAATAGTAATATAGATGATTTGATAATGTGTTGAAGATATTTCCTTAACACAAAATTTCACCGTCTTCTCGTTGCTTCCTCATTTACCGAATCTTCTCAACTTGAATCACGTCAATGAGTGTGCCATTTGAAATAAAGTGGGCTCCTTGGGAATGGGAGGAAGATTCGGTTCCAGAATGTAAGAAATCTTCAATACAGTGTGAAGAAACTTCATCTTGTCCTGCCACCGGGAGATGTTGTTTCCATCAAAATGGTCATGTTTTACCATGTCTTGGTTCAAGACTTTAACAGATTCAGAATCCATATTCTAGGTTATACCTTCAGAATCAAACCCTTTGATTGTTAGGAAAATAAGTTGGCAGAATGAGAATACAAATAGAACCATGATGCATGAATTGAATTCATTGTCTAAAAGGATTTGATTTACCCCCGCATTGATGGTGTAGGGTTCTAAGTGGAAGTATCTATAAGGGATTTCACCAATATTTGGGGAAAATCGAACACCAATTTCCGATTGCCCCGTTGTACCGATGATGGGAGAACTCTGAAGAAATTCATGGATTGAAAAATTAATTATCCTATAAGTAATCTCATTATCGCTTATTTATAAATCAGAATCAGTGAAAATTACACTGGTTTGGTCAAAGGACACATTGGTTCGACCGAAACAAGACAACTCTTGGTGAGGGAAAATTTGGTTCGATCTCACCATTTACGTCAAAGAAAACATTGGTTCAACCAAAATGAGACAAATCAAGGTGAGGGACACACCGATTCAAATTTGAAAAAACCACTATTTAATTTAATAAATAATTTGAATAAAACTATAATAATAAAATATTTTGAATAAAATTATAACTAGGACTTTGTAATTCTAGAGCCTTCAAACTGGATAGTAGAAAGAGCTATAACATCTGTTGAATGGAGATCATAATTAACAGGTGTGTGGGGTGTGTCCCCCAAATTTGAATATGTCATATCTTTGATAAACACACATCCCAGATTCTGAGAGATAGTTGTTGAAGATGATGGAACTAATTCTCACAGACCATGACTCCCACTCAACGGGCCTCCTTGTGAATTAATTTTTTACCTTTAATTCAATTTCTGTTTTCATATTAAAATTTTCCCATTTATTATTTCACCACATTTTTAATATATGGGTTACATGCTGGAAATCCTCGTGTTTGGAGGGGCTAAATTTTGGTCGTTGATCTTTTGCACCGACTTAAATTTTTGGATCGTCCATCTGTTGCCTTGTTGTTCAGGTTGTTCGCTTCGGTTCGGATGACGGTTCTCCTCCGTAGTCGTGGCAACCCTTGATTGGGGCATTCTGTTTTGGGGAAACTGTCACTCGTAGGGGGTCTAATCACCCCTACTACGGCTGTTTTTGCCCTAGCGAACACAATCGTCTTCTCGGCTTCATCGCAGTGGTGTTTTATGGTTCTTCCTCGGTGAGCCCTAGTGTTCGGGTTCTTGTTCTGCTCAAGCCTCCCTATTGGAGAAGATCGTCCTCACCTGTTGTTCTCCCTCGATGCCTACATCGCGTGCCGGTTCGTGGCGGAGACAACGTCCCTTCCAAACGGAAGATGTGCGGCTCCTGTTGACGATTTCCAGAACCTCAGCAGAAGCTAACCACCGCTGCTCCTTAAAGATCCGGAGGACGACGACTCAGCCTTCAAAGCGTGAAGAGATCCGGACCGCCAAGTAAAGTTAACCTTGGTGTTGTAAGTACATTGCGGTTGTTTGATTTTGTCACTGCTACGTGCTTGTTTTCTTCTGGTGCTTTCTTTACCGGATGCTGCCATTCATTGTAATTCCAATTTATTCTTTTCACAATAATAAAAAGCATGTGTGTGTGTGGTGTTATTGTCGTGCAGTAGGTCCCAAAGGGGCTGAAAAACGTAAATAATGTGTTCTTTATCTTTCCTGCATTATTTCTGTCGAATGTTTGGTTCTTGCTTCACCTACGCACAACACCAATGATCTTGCGCTCCATTGTGGTTGTGTTGTTGATTGCACTCCCACTGTCCATCAACCTCAGCATGTGGTATCATAGCCAACCTGGCTGTTGTGCCTTGTGATTTGTTGTCTTTGTTTACACCCTATTTTATGACTATTTCTTGCTCCTGACATGCATGTGCATCAATTTTATTGTTTGCTTATACTCGGTTATGCCTCTTTGTTGCCAATATTCTGTTGACAGCCTCTTTGCACCCTGTTTACATCATATTCACAAACTGTCAAGTTGTATTCGGCTTACTGTTTATAGTACTTAGTTTGAAATTCATTAATTTTGGTTTCTTTATTTGATTTCCGCATTTTGACCTTGTTTAAATTATGCCTGTGTATTGTTGTTGTTTTTCTCTTTCTTTTCTGGTGAAATCATTGTACTCACTGAATCATTTCACCTTCATATCTCACGGTACATGTTTACCCGGTGAGATTGGTCGATTTTTTGGGGGCGTATGCTTATCTTTGTCCCCAATCATTCGGCATCTACTCATTTGGTTAAACATGTCTACAATGCGATATGAAATCGAAAAGTTCGATGGAGACAACGACTTCAATTTATGGTGAATAAAAATGAGGGCATTATTAGTCCAACAAGGCCTTATTAATGCCCTATCTGGGCCTACTAAACCCATTTCAATTGTTAATGAAACTGGTCAAACCGTTACAGAATACCAACATGTCCCCCTGACACTCTTGTTAAAGCTCATAGTTCGCTCTTACTTTCCTTAGGAGATAAGGTTCTTAAGGAAGTGGATTATGAGTCTACAGCTGCTGGAATATGGCTAAAACTTAAAAATTTATACATGACTGCCTCCCTAATAGGAAGACTTTATAAGAAGCACTGCATGTTCACCATTAGGATGAAACCTGGTACTTCTATAAAATCACATCTACATGAGTTCAACAAAATCATGTTGGACTAAGCCAACATTGATGTTTCTATAGACGATGAGGATCAGGCCATTATTCTCTTGATCTCTCTTGACCATAGTTATGGTACCCTAGTCGAGACCATGATGTATGGTCGAGACTCATTGACTCTAGAAGAAGTCAAGTCTGCCCTTCTGTCCAAACAACTTCACTAAAAACCTAAAGTAAAAGGCGAGACCAAGAGTTTGTTTACTAGGGGAAGACCTCAGGCTAAAGGAAAAAAGAAACAGTTTAATAGGAACAAACGTAAAGGTAGAAAAGAATCTAGACAAGAACCAAAGCTGAAGGGTAATTCAAAAGATAGAAAAGTCACCTGTTTCCACTGCGGGAAGCATGGGCACACTAAGCCCGAGTGTAGGAAGCTTAAGTGTGAATTAAAACACACACAACCCACTGACCAGTCTCTTTTTGTTGACTCTGAATACGACACTACCAAAGTGTTAAATGTTACTATCCATGCACTCGATCGTGAGTGGGTCTTAGACTCTAGATGTTCCTTCAACATATGTCTGCATAGAGAGTCTTTCTTGGAGTTGGTTGAGAAAGTGGAAGGGGGTGTCCTGTTAGGAAACAATAAGAAATGCGGGGTTGAGGGTAGAGGGTCTGACCTTATAGAATTAGTTGATCGATCAGTCATTACCCTACTTGATGTGAGGTGGGTCCCCAACCTGCAGCGAACGTGATTTCCTTAGGAGTCCTTGATCAAAAAGGATACACATTTAGATCTGAATCGGATTCTATCAAAGTCTTTAAGGGATCTAGAACCATCTTAAGAGGGTCTCTTGTGAATGGGTTGTATGTCCTGAATGGCAAGACCCATTTGAGACAATTGGGTAGTGTTTGCAATACAAACACTGACAACACTATGTTCTGGCATAGACGGTTGGGGCATGTAAGCGCCAAAGGGTTAGAATAACTCAACAAGTAGGGATTGTTGAGTGACATCACACCTTCAGATCTTCCATTTTGTGAAGATTGTGTGATGGGTAAGGCCAAAAGGGTGAGTTTCAATAGGTCCTCCTTCAAGGTTGTCGCCCCACTTTAGTATATCCATTCGGATTTATGGGGGCTAGCCCGGACCACCTCGCGTGGTGGAGGATCATATTTTGTCACCTTTATTGATGATTACTCCATGAAAGTCTGGGTTTACATCCTTGAGAATAAATCAAAAGTTTTCCAAACTTTCAAAACCTGGAAAGCTTCAGTTGAAAACCAAAATGGAAAGAAGATTAAGACCGTGAGAACAAACAATGGGCTTGAGTACCTGTCCACTGTGTTCATTCAATATTGTGAGTCTGAAGGAATTAAAAAAGCACAGAACTGTTAGGGAAACTCCCCAACAGAATGGCCTTGCAAAGAGGATGAATCGGACTATACTTGAAAGAGTTTGTAGTATGCCTGCATACTTGGGCCTCCCCAAATCCTTTTGGGCCAAGGCCACCAGCACTGTTGTGTCCCTAATCAACAGGTGCCCCTCTTCCGCAAATCAATTCAAAACTCCTGAAGAACTCTGGACCGGCAAGCCCCCTTCGTATTCCTACTTAAGGGTTTTCGGGTCTACAGCTTATGCACACGTCAAGACTGATAAACTAGAACCTAGAGCCCTCAAATGTATTTTCGTTGGATATCCTGAGGGAGTTAAGGGATACAAACTCTGGGTAGACAAGTTGGGATACCGAAAGGGCATCATTAGTAGGGATGTGGTCTTTCGTGAATCATCTGCCCCTAAGGCCAGGACTGTTACACCTGACAGTAGTGAACCAGACCTTCATAAGTATGATGAACATGAGCCACTAACTCATGTTGAGATTGATGTCCAATCTACTCCACCTCCTCCTCTTCAGCCCACTAATGCGGTTGATTCTGAGTCCAGTTCTTGTTCAGATTTCGATTCTAGACCTTATACCACTCATGAGGATTATCAACTAACCCAAGATAGGCAAAGGAGGGTTCCAAGACCTCCAGCTCGGTTTAGCTAGTATGATATGGCTTCATATGCCTTTCATGTGGCTCAAGATCTCATTGACGATGATCCACAATCTTATAAGCAAGCTTTAAAAGACCTCCAACTCGGTTTAGCCAGTATGATATGGCTTCATATGCCTTTCATGTGGCTGAGGATCTCATTAACGATGATCCACAATCTTATAAGCAAGCTTTAAAAGACAAATATTCAAAACATTGGATCTTTTCCATGAATGAAGAGATGCAATCTCTTAAGAAAAACCACACATGGACCATTGTCAACAAGCCACCTAATGTTAAGGTGATTGGGGGTCCAAGTGGATCTATAACAGAAAGGAAGACAACACCATGGAAAAAAAGTCAAGTTCAAAGCAAGGCTAGTCGCCAAAGGATTCCTTCAAAGAGAATGAATTGACTATTCTGAAATCTTTTCCCCCCGTTGTCAAGCACTCTTCTATTAGGCTTTTATTGGACTTTGTTGCTTATCTCAATATGCACATCGAACAACTAGATGTTAAGATTGCCCTCTTACATGGGGATTTGAATGAAAAACTCTATATGAAGCCTCCTCATGGTTATTCTAAGGAATTCAAGTCAAACCAAGTTTGCCTATTAAATAAGTCCTTGTATGGTTTAAAGCAAACGTCTAGGCAATGGTATAAAAAATTTGATTCTTTCATGTTAGATAACCAATTCACCAGGAGTCAATATGATGCATGTGTTTACTTTAAATCAATTCAAAGTTGTATGATTTATCTGCTGCTTTACGTTGACGACATGATGATCATATGTAAGAATATGAGTCTTATCACTTCTATTAAATCCCAATTAAAAGGCAATTTTGAGATGAAAGACTTAGGTGAAGCTAAGCAGATATTAAGTGTTGAAATCATTAGAGATAGACCAAACAAATTGCTATACTTGTCTCAGCATGCTTACATTTTAAAAAACCTAAAGAGATACGTGTTTGAATCTCTGAAACATGTTAATGTACCTCTTGCTCAGCACTTTAAGTTGTCTTTAACACAAGCACCCACTGCTGATGATGACGTGCAATTTATGTCTAAAATTCCATATGCTAACGTTGTTAGTAGTATAATGTACTCTATGATTTGCACTAGACCTGACATTGCTTTTGCAATCTGCACTTTAAGTAGATTTATAGCGGCACTTGGGAAGCCACATTGGCATGCCCTTAAGTGGCTTCTTAGATATCTTTCTTGTACATCTAATTTATCATTCTGCTATGGTAAAAATATTGATGTTTCTGATATTTTGGTGGGATTTGTAGATGTTTATTATGCAAGTAATATTGACACTAGAAAATCATTGACTGGATACGTGTTCACTGCTTGTGGTGGACCTGTCTCTTGGAAGTGCAACATGCAATTCGTGGTTTCCCTTTCAACCACAGAGTCTGAGTACATTGCCCTTACCGAGGCGATAAAGGAAGCCTTATGGCTTAAAGGTTTGTCTTCTTAACTCAAACTCTTTAATTCAGTCATTAATGTTTATTCCAATAGTCAATCAACACTCCATTTATCAAGAAATTTAGTTTTCCATGGAAAATCAAAACACATAGATATTAAATTACATTTTATTAGAGATGTTATAAAACAAGGGACCGTGCGGGTCAATAAGATACACACTAATAAAAACTCAGCTGATAGTCTGACTAAAGCGGTGGTTTTATCCAAGTTTTGTTTAGATAGAATGAACTTGAATCCTATTATATAACCTTATGTGCAAGAATATCACAAAATGTTAATTGAAAATGGGGGAGTTTTGTGAATTAATTTTTTATCTTTAATTCGTTTTCTGTTTTCATATTAAAATTTTCCCATTTACTGTTTCACCGCATTTTTAATATATGTGTTACATGCCGGCAATCCTCATGTTTGGCAAGGCTAAATTTTGGACGTTGATCTTTTGCACCGACTGAAATTTCTGGATTGTCCATCTGTTGCCATGTTCGAGTTGTTCGCTTCGGTTCGGATGACGGTTTTCCTCCGTGGTCGTGGCAGCCCTTGATCGGGGCTTTATGTTTTGGGGAAACTGCCGCTCGCAAGGGGTCTAATCACCCCTGCTACGACTGTTTTTGCCCTAGCGAACACAATCGTCTGCTCGGCTTCATCGCAGTGGTGTTTTCTGGTTCTTCCTCAATGAGCCCTAGTGTTCGGGTTCTGGTTCTGCTCAAGCCTCCCTGTTGGAGAAGATCGTCCTCGCCTGTTGTTCTCCCTCGGCGCCTACATCACGTGCCAATTCGTGATGGAGAAAACATCCCTTCCAAACAGAAGATGTGCGGCTCCTGTTGATGATTTCCAGAACCTCGACAGAAGCTAACCACTGCTCCTTAAAGATCTGGAGGACGACTCAACCTTCAAAGTGTGAAGAGATCCGGATTGTCGGGTATAGTTAACCCCAGCATTGTACTTTGCGGTTTGATTTTGTCACTGCTATGTGCTTGTTTGCTTTTGGTGCTTCCTTTACCGACTACTGCCATTTATTGTAATTCCAATTTTTTCTTTTCACAGTAATAAAAAGCGTGTGTGTGTGGTGTTCTTGTCGTGTAGTAGGTCCCAAAGGGGCTGAAGCATGTAAATAATGTGTTCTTTATCTTTCCTGCATTGTTTCTGTTGAAAGTTTGGTTCTTGCTTCACCTGTGCACAACACTAGGGATCTTGCACTCCATTGTGGTTGTTCTGTTGATTGCACTCCCAGTGTTCATCAACCTCAACACTCCTGGATAAGAAGTCTTCTGAGACACCAGTGATTTCCCATTGTCCACCGGGGGAACCTAAAGTCTGCGTTAACAGAAGTCCTCTGTGTTCCCTTTCTAGTAGCACTGTAAAAAATAATGGGGGATAGACTAGAAAAATAAGTTTCCACTAGGAGAAGCCCTTGCATGCCCTGACGTGGATACGCGATGTTAAGGGAACCCCTAGTTCAAATTCAACACAAATGTTGGATGATTCCAACCGTAATGAAATCTCCCCATCTGACCTCCCTAGACCATGGTTTACCAATGTCCTCCCATGATGCCAGGTGGATGAAAAATATAGATATGGAGAGCATCAAGATAGCCGCTTGATGCTGAAGGAACCACAAACAAAAAAACCTGAATAATGTAAGAGTCGTTTTTTCACTATGCAAGAATGAAGGAGTACATGAACAACCGGACACTAAGATGCATGGAACAAAATAGGACCAGAGACAATCACAACACGCAAGATAAAAATACCAAGAGAAGGCGCAAGGCTTACAAAAACAACAGAGGAAAAAACAATAAACCGGACTGAGCCCCATACCAGGGCTCGGTCTCACCTTTGTCGAGGAAGAAGCCGTGCTACAAGCCGCTGAAATCGTGGTCTAGGAATTAAATTCTTCAAGATATCCTCTGCTTTCAAGGTACAGATCCACCGCTATTGTACAGGTTCGAACTAACTATTCGGGAACGCCACTGCCATTCCGATTTGATCTGAATCAGATCCGGTGCCGACCAAGAAACCTTGTTGTCGGCTTGATTATGTTCGGTCATCCAAGATAGTCGAAGTTGGATAGGATCAGAGGAGTTATGTGTCCATTAACACCTGCTGTCCAAGCCAGATCTTCGCCGTGAGATCCAATCACTGGGAAGAATGAACCCACATCCATCGTTGTGACCAGACGAATAAGACAAGGCCAACGCCTTGAATCTGATCATCGCCGCTATTGCACCTAAAGAAGCCCTGAATCGAGAACCCTCATTCGACTTCTCTTCGACCAATCAAGAACCAGCTAGCATCGCCCCTCTCCGTCTGGAATGGAGTCTCCACTTCATCCGGATCCATTCAGATTTCGACATCCATAGAGATCAGGAACCAACCGCATCAAGCTGCAGCTCGACTTCTCCCTCTGAGAGATCCCAAATCGCACATCGAAGGTAGCAGCACCAAAATCCTGTCCTTTCTCCTATCTCTAAACCAAAACCGAGCACCAATTTTCAGGATCTCTCGCCGATCTTCTTGATTTGAAAAATAGGGGTTTAAAAACCTAAAATCGTTGTTGTAATGATAGGCAGGTGAGGGAGAGAAAAAATGATAGGTGGATGGTGGAGAAAAAATGGCCGGTGCCCACCTGCCAGCAGCGTAACAACTCACAAAAGCACATATCAAATAAAAATAATTTTAATTAACAAAATAAATGAATTTAAAAATTCACAAAGATAATACTACAAGAGCCTCTTACAAAGGACTGTGGGAAAGAAACCCCAGCATTGACGGGGGTGGCAGAAATGAGCAAACTTCTTGAAGCATAAGAATTGAGATTGCCAAGCTGAGATGAAGGCAAGCACATTGCTAGGTTCTCGAACTAGTGATCAGACATAGAAAAATGAGATATATGAGGCATGTAATGTGCGTTCTCTATGAACTTAATTTCCAAATGGAATATATCCTCCCCTTTAATTTATTCTTCTTCCAACATTCTTTGACCTGAAGAAAATTGATATTTCATTCCCCTATAGTCATTAGCACATAAAATTTCGTTAAAGTCAATCTTCCTCCTATCTTTTTTTTTAAGAATGAAGGATTATATTAATGACAAATATCAACAGCCGTACAAAAGCAGAGCCAAGAGGGGAAATTGTCCAGCCATAGTTGGTTGACATTGAAGGGGCTTGAAGCCGTCAGCTGATAGGCCGCATTGTTTCCTTCCCTTTTGGTAAAGGAGAAAGTGCAGCAAGAGAAGCCGTGACGCAGCGAGCGGATTCTTCTGACCTCCCCGGTCTTCTGATGCGCTGGTGTTCCTTTTTTTCATCGTCTGATGCAAGCTCCCGTTGCACCCTGGCCTGAATCATTTGGGTTCGGCGTAACGATTCGGTTTTCCATCATGTTCATCAGCCTCCGGAGTTCTAGATTGAACAAGCCACTTCATGGATTGAGGGATGAAAGGACCGCGAAGGACACTTTTTGCCAGGCGTTGCCCCCTCCTGGTCCCCTCACTGGATCCCCCCAAAGGAAGGTAGTCTTAAGCTTAACGTGGACGCCTCTCTCCCCAAGGATGGGCTTGTTGCTCTCGTCCTCCTGGCTCGAAATCATTTAGGGCAGATCATTGCAGCAAAATATGAACCACATCATGCCTTCTGGGAACCGGCTGTTGCTGAGGCATATGCCATACTTGCTGGGACGATGCTCGCTGTGGAACGTGGATGGGCCGATATCATCATCGAGTCTGACTGTCTTTCGGTTATCAATGCTATTAACCACGGTGACGCCGGATTCCTCCTATCTTACATGTTAGAAAACTCACTAAATTTTTTTGTTATTAATTATATATCGTGATTGTTGATTAGGCACAATCACAAGGTTTCTCTTTCTAGTTCATCTTTCATTTAGTTTTCCACGTGGATAATAATTCCATTGTATGTCACATTTAGAATTAATATGAATCCTCCTAGTTCCATCCATTATCTAAATGAAAAAACTACATTTTGAGCAACAATAATCATAGTGATCGATCATTAAAAATCATTTATATAATCTATAATTCATGACATCATGTTTTCAATCTACGACACCTTAGGTTTAACCTAGGTCATTCATGGTCATCATCTATTGAAATCATTAATAATTGTTTATAAATAAAATATGAATCAACCCAAACATATCCCTCAGGAGCATCAAATAAGGTGCACAGTCAAGGTATACTCCCCATCCATTTGAATGATACCTAATATATACTAAAACAACTCATTTAGTGGTTATTAACCCTAGATGCATCTACTCTCAAACCAGTTTCAATTCTAGTATCAAGAAAGGGAAGTATTTCTAGGGAAACCACATAATCTCTACCTTACCAAAAACAATATGATATCATTTTACAATTAGAAAATTCCACATTATTTTTCATAAGTTTATGTTCTTTAATCTATTTTTTTCCAAAATCAAGTTCCCATGGTTTTTACTAAACCCCCCTCTGATAGAAACAATAAAGACCCCAATCCTAGTAGCCCTAATAGTATTGGTAAACTATATACATACCTAAATATCACATTATATTTGAAAACATAAAATACAATATATAATTTTCTTTGAAAATGTAATTATTCTCTCTAGAATATAAATTAATATAATTCATAGTAGACACCAGGGGATCTTGGAAAAAAGGAAACATAAGAATTGGGTGAGATTAGATGCCCAAAAGGGAATGCGTACATTAGAAGTGCTCATATAATAAATAAGGAATGAATAATATTTAAGGAACAAATGATGATAAAACAACTCCATATAAATAATCCATGAGTTTTATACTTATCCATATATGACATAGCATTCCAAAAAATTACACATACATCAATAACCGATTTCATAATGATATAATTCCTAATGTTGGACATCTTAAACAAACCAACTATCTTGCTGACAGACTTGCAAATAAAGGTATTTCTGAAGCCTCTGAAGTACATTTGACCACACTTGATGAGGATTTTCTCGGTTTACTTAATAGAGACAAATGTAAAATTCCCTCCTTTAGACTCTTGTAATTTGCCTTATTTATTTGAGACTTTCTTGTTTGCCTTTTAAAAAAAACCATCGATGCTTTATGAAAATAAATCATAAAAAAATTGTTAAGTCCTTGTTCAAAATAACTAACATGTTTTTGTCATGATGCTTATCGATGTGTCGAGGGACTGTATTTTTTATCCCCACTGATACACTGTTGTGCATAAGGCATTTTCACTTGGTTTAATATCTATAAAATGGTTTTTGTGGATGGTTTTTGCATGGATTTCACAAGTTTGATGTTCCTTAATAGGTTTTTCAGTCAGCAGATGATGAAGCAGGATGTTTAGGAATTTTGGAGATTCAAAAGGGAATTGGAGACTTTTGGACCCTTTTCTCCTGACTATGCTAGATTGGAGTCACCCGAATCAAGCACCGAGACATGAAGGATGTGTGATTTCAGGAATTTCAAAGAAAAAGGCAATTCACATGACCGCCACACGGTTATCCAAATCGTGTTCAAACTGTGCGGGAGAAGATGCCATTGACAGAGAGGTCTGCACGATTGGCACACAACTTACCAAAACAGTGCGGCCCTTTAGAGAAACCATGCGAGACATGCATATATGGATAGAGACATCTGCACGGTTGGCGCACGGCTTACCCAAACCATGTAGCCCATCCAGGGAAACCGTGAAGCCTTAATGATTAGAGATAGAGACTTCCGAACAGTTGGCGCACGGCCTACCAAACTGTGCGCCCAAAACCGTGCGGACCACTACAGCCTTCTCCTTTTAGAATTTTCACTTTTCACCTAATCCTTGACCCAGGGTTCCACTTTCTACCTGATTTTGGACAACTGGAGAAAGGTCCTTTATGACTGAGAAGACCCTGGGGTGTGAGTCTGGATAAGGAGAGGATTCGAGAGAAGAGAAGAAGGGGGGCAGGGAACTAAGTTTTTTGTGAGAGGAATATTTTGGAGCACTTGTTCTCTGTATTTTTGTTGTGCTTCTGATTATTTTATTTTCTATTGTAATGAACTCTCTTATGAATTTTAGTAAGTTTCTTATCCTTTTCATCATGAGTAGCTAAACCCCCCCTTGTGTTGGGGCTGGAAAAAATGTGGGTTCATTAGAACCGGTTTCTCTATTCTTGTGTTTGTTCATCGTCTCTCACCTAATTCTCCCAACTTTCATGTCTTATTTCACTGGAAACCCCATATCGGGCCAAGAATGGAGTTTTCAGGGATCTTTGGGAGAATTATGACAAGGATATCTATGACCATTGGATATACTTGTCGTTTCTAGAGGGCGGTTCCTAAATTAAGAGTCAGCATAAATCAATTTCCCGACCAAGGGATTGATTTCTACCGACTTAATCAGAACTCATCGGACCAAGGGAGTTTTGATACAAATGAACCCCAGAAATGTGGGTTATTATGAACAACACAACACAATAGGGAATAAGGTTTAACGTCCCACATAAATGTCCAACCCCGACACATTTTTATCATTATCCATTAAAATCCAGTTTTAAGTAATCTTCAATTTTGAAGTTAATTCGTAGTGAGTTAGAGAAGGACAAGCAATTAGTTCTCTTTCGAGATCCATCATTATGAACCAACAAATCATATTTTAATTCAGCATCTTCCCTTGAGAAATTTCAAATCAAGAGACATAAATGCCAACATGGTTTCCCTGTGGACCGACCCTGTACTTGCACACCAAGCTAGTTATAAGTTAGGGAAATTAATTTGGTTCTGAAAACAACACTTCAGACAAATTACACACCAAATTTTGGTGTCGTTGCTGGGGAAGCAGTCATTTTTGTTAATTGAATTAGAGTAATTGAGTGAAAACAAAAATTAAAAATTTCTAAAAATTATTTTCTTCATCTCATTTCTGTTTTTCATTATTTTTTCCCATTTACGTTGGGTGTGTTGTTTGTGTTCTGTAGGCCCATAAGTATATGAGTGGCTGGGTCACTCGTTCCCAGATTGCCGAGTCATCGGAGTTACACTTGATAGATCCAGAAATCGAAAGAAAGTTTTCCAGGAGACGTCGTGCACTTATGGGTGATCACAATGAAAATGATCCCATGGCGCATCAGGAGGAAGAACCGGGGGTTGTCCAACGAGTTGGGCAGCCATTCGTTATTGAAGGAAATCCACCACTGGGTGTCGAGGAAGATCAACATCTGAATCCACCGGGGGCTTACATGGAATACCTGTCGAGGAACCAACAAAGGCCACTGGATCAATTTGTGCCAGAGTTCGGGTAGCCACAACCGAGACAATATATTCTATAGGAGCAACCTCCCTATTTGTCTCAAAATTAGTAGGATTATTATCCTCCATAAAAACAACAATTCATTCCCCAAGAACCTCAGGAAACGATGTTGTCACACCGTACTCTTATGTAATATAGATTACCCTCCATTCAGGGAGTGGACACTGGAATAGTAAGACCACTGGTGCAGGCCCAACATTCTGAGATCAAGCTAACGATAATGCAGTTAATTGAAAATACAGTTCAGTTCGGTGGCTTTCCAAGTAAAGACCAAAATGCTCACCTATCTAACTTTTTGGAGATATGTGACACTTTCTGGTTCCACAGAGTGTCAGAGGATGCAATCTGCCTTAGGCTGTTTCCCTTCTCATTAAGGGATAATGTGAAGGACTGGATCAAAGGGTTACCTTAGAGTTCTATTCTTACCTGGGAGGCATTGGCCCAATCATTTTTATCGAAATACTTCCCTCCCTCGAAGATGGTCACCTTAAGGAATTAAATCCATAACTTCCAAGAGCATGAATCGGAATCTTTATATGAGTCATGGGAATGATTTAAGGAGATGCTGAGGAAATGCCCACACCACGGACTACCATTATGGATGCAAGTCTAGACTTTCTACGGAGGTCGAAAAACTAATACAAAGTCCATGGTTGCTGCAATTACTGGAGGGACAACCCTAAGGAAGTCCCCTGAAGAGATTTTTGAATTGTTGGAAGACATGTCAGCCAATAGTTTTCAGTGGCATTCTGAACGGGGCACTCAGAAAGGGTCATGAATAATATAGATGCCACTACTATGCTTGCAGCTCAACTCAATGTTGTCTCAAAGAAGATAGATGCACTAAATCTAAAACATCGATCTCAAGTTCAAGCTGTCAGTCAACCCGCATGTAGTGATTGCAGTGACAACGATGCTATGGGAGAGTGCCCAAAGGCAAGTGTGGGAGCCTCTACTAGTGAGGTAAATTATGTTTCATAGAACATAAGACCCAACAACTACCCTCAGTACCAAAACCAGTGGTGACAAGAGAATCAAAATACAGGCTGGGGGCAACAACATCAAAATCCTCAGCCTTGACCACAAAGACCACCTGGTTACGGTCAAAAATAGTTTTAGACTCTGTATCCGAGGCAGCAACAAGGTAAAAAATTTTAACAATGAGAATATCAGCATCAAGGGTATCAGAACCCTCGTCTTGCTCAACCATTGTGACAGCCACATCCCCAATAAGTAGCCCAACAACCTCAGTAGGAACCTCCCTCAAGGATAGAGAGAATGATGTCTAAATTTATAACTACTACTGAAACAAGATTTCAAAACCAGGAGGTGTCAATTAGAAGCCTCAAGAACCATATTGGGAAGCCTTCCAATCAGCTCTCTCACAGATAGTCCAGTACACTATGGGAAATACTGAGAAAAATCCAAGGGAGGATGCTAATGCTGTTATTTTACGTAGCGGGAAGGAGATGACTCCAAAGGTAACTATGAGTCAGGATGCTACACCATCAAGATAGTCCACATTCTCCTCAGGTGGAGAAGTCGCAGTTGTAGAATCTCCCCCAAAACATGAGCTGGATAAAGAACTAGAAGTCCCATAGGATAAGGGCAAAGAAGTGGTTAAAGCGTATGCACCTCCCTTGCCATTTCCAATAAGGATGAAACAACGAAAGTTGGACCAACAATTTTCCAAGTTCATGGAAGTCTTCTGGAAGCTTCACATCAATATTCCCTTTTCATAGGAATTGATTCAAATGTACACATATACAAAGTTCATGAAAGATATCCTTTCAAATAAAAGGAATATGAAAAACTTGGGAACCATTCCCTTGAACAAGGAATGCTCGGTGGTAGTACAACACACTCTACCTCCTAAGCTCCAGGATCCTGGAAACTTTACTATCCCATGCACTATCAGACCGTGAAAGTTTGGAAAAGTGCTTTGTGATTTGAGGGTGAGTGTTAATTTAATGCCATTTGGAGTATTCAAGAAGTTAGGGCTGAACGATCTCAAGCCAACCCGAGTGGCACTCCAACTGGATGATCATTCTATTAAATACCCTAGGGGGTTGTTGGAAGACGTGTTGGTCAAAGTGGGGAAATTAATCCTGCTAGTGGATTTCATTATCTTGGACATGGAAGAAGGACAAAGGGAATCTTTGATTCTTGGAAGACCCTTTCTGGCTATCGAAAATGTTTTAATTGATGTGTGCCATGACGATCTGATCTTATGTGTGGGTGATGAGAAGGTTTCCTACAACATCCTCAAGGTGGTGAAACATGTTTCACTGATGGAGAAAGAGGATTATTGTGCCTTGAAAACAATAGCTGACTACTTAGGCCTAGAGGAAGATGATATGCAATATTATTCATTTAACAATGAACCTGTTCTGGAGGACAAACAACTTGAAGAAAACCAGGAGGAATTAAGCTTTATTGTAGGCCAATACGGCCATTACTGGTAGAGGGAAGTTGTTCTAGATTTATTAGAGTGAGCCGAGGTCGAGCTGATCATACCTTCCATTCTCAAGGCTCCCCATTTCGAGTTAAAACCTCTCCCTTCCTCATTAAAATATGGCTATTTGGGAGAGAAACATACACTGTTGGTGATCCTAAATTCCTCGCTCTCAAAAGATCAAGAAGAGGCTCTTCTGCAAGTCCTCTGAAGGCGAAAACATGCCATTGGCTGGATGGTCGCTGACCTTAATAGTATAAGACCCACGGTCTACACCCACAAGGTACTTATAGAGGAATGGGAAACAACCTCTCGGCAACCAGAATGAAGACTGAACCCCCCATGAAAGAAGTGGTCAAGAAAGAGGTGATCAAATTACTCGATGCTAGAATTATATAACCCATATCTGACAGCCCGTGGGTGAGTCCTCTCTAGGTGGTGCCTAAAAAGGGAGGCATCACGGTGGTGACCAATGAAAAGAATGAGCTCATCCCAACCCGCACAGTTACGGGATGGAGGGTTTGTATCGATTACAAGAAGTTGAATGATGCAACCAGGAAAGATCATTTTACTCTTCTATTCATGGATCAAATGCTAGAAAGATTGGTGGGGCATAAATTTTACTGGTTCTTAGACGGTTATTCAGGATATAACCAAATCTCTATCACCCCGGAGGATCAAGAAAAGAGTACCTTTACTTGTCTTTATAGAACCTCCACCTACTGCTGAATGTCATTCGGGATGTGCAATGCTCCAGCCACCTTTCAGAGGTTTATGTAATCCATATTCCATGATATGATGGAGAAGATTCTAGAGGTTTTCATGGATGACTTCTTGGTATACAGGACGTCATTCAATACTTTCTTGATGAATCTGGAGCTGGTTCTTGAATGATGTGAGCATACAAATCTAGTTCTCAATTAGGAGAAGTGCCATTTTGTGGTGAAACACGGAATCATATTAGGCCATAGGATGTCGATGAAAGGAATTGAGGTGGATCTGGAAAAATTGAAGTTATCTCATAGCTTCCCATTCCAACATCAGTCTTAGCAATTTTGAGCTTTTTGGGGCATGTAGGTTTTTATTGAAGATTCATCCATGACTTCTCTATGATCGCTAATCCATCAACAAATATAATATCCAAGGATGCAGTTTTTGAGTTTGATGATAAATGAATCGTAGCCTTCAAAATTATGAAGGAAAAAATGGTCACTGCACCCGTAATGATCGCTCCGAATTGGGAGGAGTAGTTTGAAATTATGTGTGATTTGAGCGATTATGCTGTGGGGGCAGTGCTTAGACAGTGGATGGACCATATTTTCAGAATGATATATTATGACAGTCGAGCATTAAATGAAGCTCAACTTAATTACACCACCACGGAGAAAGAAATGCTAGTCGTGGTTTTTGTGTTTGATAGATTCTTCTCCTACTTAGTGCTTTATAAAGTTTTTGTCTACACAGATCATTCCAAACTTAAGTATTTTCTGAACAAGAAGGACGCCAAACTGCGAATCATCCATTGGGTGATCCTCCTCTAGGAGTTTTATTTGGAGATTAAGGATAAGAAGGGCAGCGAGAATGTAGTGATTGATCATCTCTCTCGGCTAGAACTACCCCATTTATAGAGAGAAGAAGACCTGGAGACCAAGGAAGACTTCCCCAATGAGCAGATATTTTCTATTGGAGTACCACCTCAGCCATGGTTTGTCAACCTTGTAAATTACTTAGCCACAAGAGTTGTCCACATGGACTTATCTTTTCAGAAAAGGAAGCATTTTTTTCATAGGTTAAGAGGTATTTCTGGGAAGACCCCTTGATAATCCGCTCATGTGGTGATGGGGTAATCCACCGTTGCATCCCAGATGAACAAATTCAAAGTATTTTGGAATTCTGTCACTCTTCTCCGATAGTAGGACATCATGGGACAAATCAAATAGTAGAAAAGGTTTTACAATAAATATTTTTATATCCATCCTTGCATAAGGACACTCATCATTTTGTCTCCTGCTATGATCGGTGCCAGTGGACGGGAAATGTGGTCCGTCGTGCTGAGATGCTGCAACACCCGATACTTGAGGTTGAAGTTTTTAATGTGTGGGGAATCAACTTCATGGGTCTGTTTCCCCCATCCTTTGGCCACACATACATTATGGTATGTGTTTATTACGTTTCCAAGTGGGTAGAAGTAGCGGCAATGACTCATAATATGACTACGGTCATCGACACTTTTCTAAATAAAAATATTTTCAGTCGGTTTGGGACCCCGCGGGGTGTTGATTAGCGACCACGATACACATTTTGACAACACTATCATGAAAAATGTGCTCTTAAAGTATGGGGTCAAGTACAACCAAGGGACACTATACCACCCTCAATCCATTGGTTAGGTGGAGGTGTCAAACCATGAGTTAAAGCAAATATTGGAGAAAACGGTAGGCGCGTCAAGAAAGGATTGGTCAAAGAAATTAGATGATGTATTATGGGCCTACCAGACAGCCTTCAAAACACTATTGGTTATGTCACCATTTCGGTTGATCTATGGGAAACCCTGTCACTTGCCAGTGGAGATGGATCAAAAGGCTTATTGGGCTGTCAAGGCCCTGAATTATGATCTCAAGTTTGCGAAATAAAAGAGGAAATTCCAGTTAATCGAGTTTGACGAGATAAGGTGGGAGGCCTATGAGAATGTGAAACTTTACAAGGAGAAGACGAAGGCGGTCCATGACCACATGATATCCCAAAAATCCTTCCATCTAGGTGATAAATTCTCACTTTTAATTCTCATCTAAAGTTTTTTCTAGGTAAGCTGAAGTCTCGGTGGTCAGGATCCTTTACGGTGATTACGGTTTTCTGCCATGGCACGGTGGAAGTGGCTGGCGTGGATGATCAAACATTCAAGGTCAATGGGTAGTGCCTTAATCCTTACTTTATAATAGAATAAATGGTGGGAACATTTTCCACCGTTCAGTTTGGGTAGCTCAAGGCCCAGGTTAGTCGTGCTCGAGACTTTAAACGTAGCATTGACCGGGAGGAAACCTGACATTCTGAAAAGTTTTCTATTTAAATGATTTTTCTATTTGAGTGTTCCTAGAACTACATGATAGTGTGATTTTCTTTCCCTACTGCTTTTTTTTCTTTTTCTTGCTTCACTTGTCTGGTTCTTGTGTCTCGCCAACATGGGCTTTCATCTGTTCCACGCCAGCCACATTTCCACTCATCAGGCTCTCGTACACTACCTATTTTACACACTTGACCAACATTTAGGGGAGCTTTTCACTTTTTCACTATTTTCTATTCTTTAGTTTTTCCCTCCATTTTCATTCTTCCTTACCCACCCCTCTTTACTTTATTACCTTCATGGGGGAACGCGCTCAGTTTTAAGAGTGGGGGAGGGATCCCTTAATTGGAACCCTATTTTGATTGATTGCTTGCCAAAGTATATATGGTAGCATATTTTCTTAGGTGTGTCTAAAGGGTTGTTATAAATGTCATGGGTTTATATCAATTAGATAAAAATTAATTTTGGAATTTATCTCTGAAATGGATCATATGTCTGGATTATCGAACCTAGTTTGTGATTTGAATAAACCTTGTAATAATTGAAAAGGAACATTTATCCACTCATTTAGAAAAAATGTTTGTTTAAAAATGATTTTTGTGATGGAGTAATTCGAATTGAGGAACCCCTTAAAATGGAACTCAAATTGTGCATAAGGAGAGGTAAGGTTACGAGAATTGTTGTTGCCACACTAGTGGCTATTACACGGTCTTAATTCCATGAACTCTTGACTTGCTAAAACATTCTCAACATGTGTTGACATGAGAAAATTGGGCTAAAGTTTATGCTATTATCTCACCCCACTACAAAAAATTGAAATATGCAAAGGCATGCCCAATAATTTTGATAACCTTTCATCATGTTCCAAATAATGCAGGTCAATAAGGGTGTGTGACCTATAAAAGTGATAGCCCACCAATTTCTGATGATGGAACATGGGATTAACTAATCCGAGTATATAATGAGATGAAAATGGAGGTAAGAACTTTCTTTGAATGAATAAGGGAAAACTCATTTTTAAGAAAAATTGATTTATGAATGAATGGTTGACTGTTTTGGATTAAACCTAATTTGTTATCTAACCTCATAGACTTGGGGAACCATGTAGTAAAAATGATATAATTTTTAATGGTAATTAGTTCAAAGTTTATATTCATCTAATTGGTATAATATGTAATGTTTCTACCTATCTCTTTGGTAACTTCGTGGAAATGACTGTTTATGCCTTTGTTTGAGGAAAAACAACCAATCAAGTGTGGGGGAGTTTGATGAACTATTGTGCATAAGGAATTTCCACTTGGTTTAATATCTATCAAATGGTTTTTTGGATATTTTTAATGGATTTTACAAGTTTGATGTTCCTTAATATGCCATTCAGTCACCAGAGGATGAAGCAAGAATTCTAGGAATTTTGGAGATTCATAAGGGAATTAGAGGCTTTTGGACCCTTTTCCCCTGACTATGCTGAATTGGAGTCACCCTGATCAAGCACTGAGACATGAAGGACAGGAAGTTTCAATAATTTCAAAGAGAAAGGTAACCCGCACGACCGCCACACGGTTATCCAAACCGTGTTCAAACAGTGCGGGAGAAGATGCCATTGACAGAGAGGTCCACACGGTTGGTGCATGGATTACCAAAACTGTACGGCCCTTCAGAGAAACCGTGAAAGACATGAACATATGGATAGAGACATCTGCACGGTTGGTGCATGACTTACCCAAATTGTGCGGTCCATCTAGGAAAACCGTGCGGCCTTAAGGATTTGAGGCAGAGACTTTCGCACGGTTGGCGCACTGCCTACCAAACTGTGCGCCCAAAACTCTATGGACCACTGCATCCTTCTCCTTCTAGCCTTTTCACTTTTCACCTAATACTTGACCTAAGGTTCCCCTTTCTACCTACTTTTGGAAAACTGGAAAAAGGTTCTTTCTAACTGAGAAGACCTTGGGGGTGAGCTTGGATAAGGAGAGGATTCAAGAGAGGAGAAGAAGGGGACAGGGAACTAAGTTTTTTGTGAGAGGAAGGTTTTGGAGCACTTGTTCTCTGTATTTTTGTTGCTCTTCTTATTATTCTATTTTTGTTATAATGAACTCTATTATGAATTTTAGTAAGTTTCTTATCCTTTTAATCATGAGTAGCTAACCCCTTGTGTTGGGGCTAGAAGAATGTGGGTTCATTAGAACTAGTTTCTCTATTCTTGTGTTTGTTTGTCGTCTCTCACCTAATTCTCCCAACTTCCGTGTCTTATTTCACTAGAAACCCCATATTGGACCAATAATGGAGTTTCCAAGGATCTTTGGGAGAATTACAACAAGGATATCCATTCCCATTGGATATACTTGTCATTTCTAGAGGGTGGTTTCTAAATTAATAGTCAGTAGAAATCAATTTCCAGACCAGGGGATTGATTTCTACCGACTTAATCAGAACTCACTAGACCAATGGAGTTATGACACAAATGAAACCCAGAAATGTGGGTTATTATGAACAACACAACACAATAGGGAATAAGGTTTAATATCCCACATAAATGTCCAACCCCGACACATTTTTATCATTATCCATTAAAATCCAATATTAAGTAATCTTAGATTTTGAAGTTAATTCGTAGTGAGTTAGAGAAGGCCAAGAAATTAGTTCTCTTTTGAGATCCATCATTATAAACCAAAAAATCATATTTAAATTTAGCATCTTCACTTGAGAAATTTCAAATCAAGAGACATAAACGCCAACATGGTTTCCCTGTGGACCAACCCCGCACTTGCACACTATTCTAGTTATAAGTTAGGGAAATTAATTTGGTGCTGAAAACAACACTTCAGAAAAATGAAACAACACCCACTGATCACTTAATAATTACAATGCATTTATTATATGAAAAAATACAAGTTAATCAACATGTATTAACAAATAATAACTACATGTATTGAAAGAACTCGCATAAAAGGTATCACTAATTTACTCAATAAAAATGATGATAAACCATCCATAGAAATATTTTGGATAGTATCATTAGATTATATCTTCAGTAAATCATATGATTCATCAATGGATGTTGAAATTGATGAAAATAATTTCGAAAGATAACTACAAGATTTCATGAGTAAAATACCATTTTCATTTTGAAAGTAAAAATTTAGAATATAAAATATTCCAAACTTTTAGGAGAAATATTTTCTTTGGAAATAAAAATATATACTTGCAAAGGAATATTGAAAGAAAATATTAGTTATGATAGTAATAAAATTCATTAATGCAGTGTATGTCAAAACAAATATTCCATTTACATAATCAGTTAAATGTGCCTTGTTTGAAAAAATAAAAAAGATTCTTTTTAATCGTTTTAATAAAAAGATAAAAATGGGGGAAAATTACTTTATTAAATTATTTTATAATTTTAAATTAATTCAATTTTTTAAAGAAAATAAGTGTATGGAAGAAAAATATACTTGACTGAAATAAATATAAAGTTGATTTCCATTAAAAAAATTATTTCCAACTCTTGAGTACTTAATGAGTGGAAAATAAATGGAAAAAATATAATTTAAAAAATATAGTAGAAGAAAATAAATTAGGTTTATGTTATAAATATTAAATAATTCATCCAAATGAGTCTTTAACATAAAAAATTCCAAATAATGATCCAATTGTGAAATAAATAGTAACCTCAGGTATGAAATGCATTGTAAGTGATTTTATCCTCCTGTATAATTAATATAAATTTATTGAAATTCAATTCTTGAAAAATATGAAAACTTATAATATTATATATTATATTCTTATTAAATTTCAATACCATTTTATTTATAATTCATTAATAAATCCGTCGTTTTTGAGTGTTAATTGTCCACTTTTCATGTATGATTTAGTTCAGTAGTTATATTGCTTGAATATTTATCATGGTTCCATAATCTCAATAATTTTATTAATGAAATAAATATCATAAATATTCATTATAAAAATATTAATCATAATCCATTAAAAGTTGAGAGATAAAAAATTATTTACACCGTTCATGGACACAGTAGACCGTACATACACATAAAGGCTGTTTTCATTTTATAATGAAAGGAAGGAAAGAAGGATAAATATTATTTTATCATTAATGAACCATAATTATATTATAAATAATATATATATATATTCAATCTATCATTATTACCATCCATGTAAATCTAAAATAAAAAATGAATTACATCGCTACATGGAGGTGGTAGTCGACCCATACGCATGAGAGATATGATCATTTTCTGACAAATTAGAAGGTAGGATGATAGACATTGTATTATAATTATCAAAGAATAAATATATCATATATATCATATATAAAAATTAAACCCTTCATAATAACCATCCTTAAAAGATGGTGTCAGAAAATGAATTACATCGCTACATGGATGTGGTAGTCTATACGTACCAATGAGCGATACTTTCACTTCATGTTTGATTGAAAAGACGGTAAATAATAGTTCTTACATAATAATTATAAAATTTAAGTATATTTAGGACAAAAAAATTATTATTTTATGATAAATACCATATAATTATAGGTGGTAGAAGAAGAAATAAATTGAAATAGGTTGAGTAGGATGATTACCTCTTCTTCGATAGAACTCCTTTAGATCCTTTATTAATAACCCTTGGAATGATATTTTAAAAAATCTAGAAACTCATATTTATATATAGGTAACTTTAGAAGATAATTAGGTAGAGTTTTTTAATATAGATGTCTCCAAGTGGTGTAAAGAAGAGATAAGAGGGGTTGCCTTTTTTAAGGGAGGGAAGGGACACATTTGGAAATTCATGAAATATTATAATATAATATGTGTTTATCTCATGTAAAATGGTTAAAAAATAAAATGGATTTGAATACAAGGAGTATGAGTTCTAAATATAATTATAAAATATAATTTATACTCATTTAGATATCATTTTAAAATTTATCTTTTGCTTTAACACCTTTTTTATCAAATTTTATCCTTAACCATGGTAAAATAAAATTCAATATAAAAGGGTTATAATTTTACCTATAATGTAAAAATCGACTCATAAATGGCCATGTTATGAATTTCTAAATCATTTTTCATCCTATATTTCCTCTTGAACCATTTTTAGGAATTTTAAATAATTTAATACAATAATATTTTTCATAAAATATCATTAATGTCATTTTGACACTATTCATTTAATTTGAATTTAAAGACATCAAGATAATAGATGAATTAGAAAATAAATTCTTTAACCATAAATTATATATTATTATTAATCCTAAAATTATTGTGACATAACAAGTCATCCAAAAAATATTACTTTTTTTTTGAAAATCATTTATTTTGATTTTTCAATTTCTTGTAGAAGAACCGTGTCACTATTGTGTAGTAATTTATGGTATTTATAAAATTAATAAAATTAAAAATAATTTACCATAATAAAAATAAATTAATCATGTCATATATAATATTTTATATTTATTTATGACATATTCCTATCCCTATGTGAACATATAAAATAAATTAAAAGCAAGAGAGTGACATTTTCTTTACTTAAAATACTATAAATGCCCTCATAAAGAAAACTATTGAACCATAATTCATTATATTATAATTTGGAATATATATGTTCTAATATATAACATAAAATAAAAAAATAGAACCTTTTATTTAATTTTTAGGCATTATCTCATGGTTTGGACATTGTTATACCCACTTCACCTTTACTGAGGTGACAAATATTTACCATGGATACTATTCATAATGAAAAAAAATAAATGGGTAATATTTAAAAACTTTAAATATTATAATTCAAAATATGTTATACATATTTCAATATTAAATATCTAGTAGTGATAGAAAACAATTTTAATATAAATGCATATAACGCAACAAAAAACTGTTTTTACAAAAATACGTTTTTAAGAGTAAAAAATAACTTATAAAATATAATGAATATTACTGATTAAAATGGAATTAATTTGATTATTATATTTAAAATGTTTCATATTTAAATTCATGACCAAATTCAAAATATAATGGCACCATTAAATTATTTTATTTAATGAAGTGAAATGTGACTATTTGAAAAATTTGTACATTTCACTATTTACTAAAAAATCAATAATTAATGATTTATCCCAGAATTTAACCCTATATTAATATTGATATAATGATTTTGAAAATTATTTTAAATTAATAAAATTAAATTACTAAAATTTTGAAAAATTAATTATAATTTTCACGCACAAAATGCAATATAAATCATTTTTGAAGAAAATTTCATTTCTTAAGCATAAAATGGATTCACTAAAAATTGAGTTATAATTTTCTTAAAATTAATCAATAAATTTTTATGGATTATGAACATTGTATATATATTTTAATCTTTTTACTCATATCCATGCCTTCTAATTCAACAATTGGGTTATAACACTCACATTTAAATAATAATTCTTTTTTAATATATCTCAATTTTTTTAAAGCTCAGTTTTGTGTGTTATTAAATATATCAATATTATTATTATTTTAGAATATATTTTAATGGTTTTAAATAAAATTTAGATGTACCATGAAAATAATAAAATTATATTATATTTATTATTGAAGAGTCATTATGTCATCTTCGATGAGGGAGGTGAGGAAAAGATAGAAGAAGAAAATATTTTTAAGGAGAATGTTTAAGAATATTAACAAATTAATGTATTATCTTAAATTAATCCTTAATTCACTTTATGAGTAGAAATTTTATAAGAAAAATGATTTTAGGGATGCATGGAGATAGGTGTGAATAGATTTTGATAGAGTTTAGGTAAGATCCAATTCTTTTAAGGTGTGTGGAGAAGGGGTGGTATTTATAAGGGGAGGAGATGAGTGTTTTTCAATATTATATTCATTATTATTTTTTTACTTTTTATCAAGAATACTGATAGTTATGAATATTGTGACTATATAAAGTAAGTAGTGTAAGTGAGATCTAACTAACGAGTTCTTACATAACCCCTTATGAAATTAATCATGTATTGAAGTTATAATGTTAAATACCATATTTCACTATTCAATAAACATTCAAACATTTTAGAAACATAAAAAATATTCTAACTAACCATTATTAATCATGTTGATTCTAAAAATTAAATTCATTATTTGAAAAAAAATTATATATATGAGAAAATTAACTTTTAAATAAAATCTATATTTATTTGAAAAATACAATTTTAAATATTTTGACCAATTTTTTGACCCCATTAAAAATTACATAAGGTCTAAAAAATTTATATTATACTTTTGAAATAGAATAATATTAAATTATAAACTCATTTTATGAAGATATACTTTATCTCAAATCTGTATATTTATTATAAAAATGAAAATAAACACATATTTTTTATAAAAATAAAAACACTTATTTTATGATTATTACAATATTTATTTAATTGTATCGTGATATAAATATATCATATTTCAATTTTAAAGAATAAATAAACCTTATTTTAAACCTCCATAGGCGATGTTACTATTCTAATAGACATGTTACTATTCTTAAAGTCAGATTACAATTCTAATGCTTATATTACTATTCCAATGATCAGATTTTTAATAGTTTTATTGGTTTACTAATTTATATAAATGAAACATATTTCATTCATTATTCATTCACTTATATTTCCACTTAGATTTATACTTATCGTCATTTTTATGATGAATATTTAATTACTAATATTTATCTTTAATTCTATAGTCTTATTCACGACTGTGGTTAATCTATTTGATCAAGAAGATCAAAATATTATTATTTTAGTTATCCTATTATCTATTTTTATCCCATTTTAATATTTTCAATAATTATGGCCATGTATATTATCTAAATGAAATTTTCAAATTAATATAATAAAATATTTTTGTATGAATCATGTGGTACATGTAGATTATATAATACTACATTAATAAATATGACCCAATTATATAATAAGGGGAACTCCATTGATAAAATTATGGGTTATCACATTCTTCTTCCTTATAAATATTCTAACTCACAATTTTTCTTGACATAATAACGTAATAAATAGTTGAGGTAAATTCATCTTTATTACTTTCTTTGGTTCCCATGTTTTCTACTCATACCTATGGTTCCATTATAGTAATTTAAATAGGCTAGTGGTATTGTTTCATAGATATTTGAATCTACGATCCTATAATTTCACTATCTACTCCTCATAATAGATATCATTTTCCAACTATACCACCACTGAATTCAGTAAATGTGAGGGATCAGGTATATACATAACCAATAAGGATATATAGAACATGACATTAACATGATATAGAGATTTTGGTAGTCTGAGTTAATAGAACAAAACTTTGATGTGACCAAGAATCTGAAAGGGTAAAATAAACTAGAGAAAAAGATTTATCTTTATCCAAAATCTATTGACTCTATTACATGGAGATATGTAGAGTGAATTTTCATATCCAATCTCAAAATACAGGTCTATCCAATGGTTATCAACCTAAATATTTTTTGACTATGATTTTTCCTTATTTGTTTCTTAATGGTGTTGAATTTTCTACCATTTACTCTACCATTTTTGGTTTTAGCAGCTTGTGTTCACCAACTCCATACCAACATGAAAGTGTTTTATATATACCCATAAATGGATTCATATGGATCTATCTAGATTCTTGAGTGGAAGATGATTATCACATCCTCATTTGAACTCCATCAAGAATGATCTCAACATTTATTCATGTATCTGGATAGTCTTCTCAGAATGAACATAATTTTTGGGGTGATAAGACATATTGAAATTTTTATCAGGGTTTGAATTATGATGTTGACTCTTCTAGAACATAGTGGTAATCCTTTGATCAAAATAAAATAAAATTGATAGTTCTCTTCTATTCAACCTCAACACTACTTTGATGTATATCCTTACAAGTTAACCAAGAGATAAATTATCTTAAATTGAAATGAAATGAGACATATTTGTATGATAATCCACCAAAACCCATATAGACTTATTTCTTGTACATTTCTTTTAATGACCAATGATAAAGTCTATGTTGATATTTTTCCATTTCTATGTAGGTATGGCTAATGGTTGCATCATCCCTTGGGACTTTTCCCTTTCTGCCTTCACTTATTTTTTTTTCAAGTTGTATTGATGCATATTCATCAATCTCTTCGTTCATATTGTTCCACCAATATTACTCTTGGATATGTCGATAAATATTCATGATCCTTGGGTGAATGGAGAAGGTCGGTCTATGTGTATCATTCACAAACTTCTTATTTATCTTAGGATTTGATGGTATACATAGTCACGACCCAAATTTTACAACTCCTAATTCATATATTTTTATATCTAAGGATTCCTAATTTCATAAAGATGAAACCATTTTTTATATTTCTATATAATCACTTTTATAATGTTCATCTACACCAAAAGGGTTGGTTGAGAAATAATTTTGGAAGAGAATGGTGATGTTATTTAATTCAGGATTCCCATTCCCATCATTTGAATGGTTAAGATGATCATATCCCTATCAATTATCATAATTAATACGTTTATAGGGATCCATTCTAGTTATAGAATCAATCACTTTATTTTGTTTCCCATGAGGGTAGTGGATTGAGTAGTCATATTACTCGAATAAATCTATATATAAACCCAAGACAATTATACATAAATAAAAAATTATTTCATGTTTCATTTACTACATTCTGAAAATAGTGACACAACCAAAGGACATAATGTTTTGGTGTCTTGTAGACTACCAAGATAAACAACATATTTTACAACACTAATGAACATTTCTCCATAACTATTCTCCTATAAACCCTCTTATAGACATCTCATATGACACAATCATATTCATAACACGAGGAATGGAAAAATAATAATGTGTGAGATTTAATTATTAATAGGGAAACACATCAACTAGTAATTATTGTTAGATCTAAAATAAGAAGGAAAATAAGAGTAAGGGAGTAATATTATATAAACAGATCAGGATATCATAAGTTACAAAAAACATGACTAATCATTAAGGATCATGGAATAGGAACATAAGACCAATGAAAGGTTATAAAAAAATGTCCTAGAAACATATAATTAACATTAAATCCATACATAATAAAATGGAATATCTTTAGAACACGGAATATGAAAAAACATTAGAATAGTTTGAAAATAAGGCA
Source organism: Viscum album (assembly GCA_963277665.1). Classification (NCBI taxonomy): domain Eukaryota; kingdom Viridiplantae; phylum Streptophyta; class Magnoliopsida; order Santalales; family Viscaceae; genus Viscum; species Viscum album. The sequence goes on along the minus strand of OY728148.1, from coordinate 2,006,062,508 downwards.
CATTTTAGAGAAGTAATGTTATAAAAATAAGAATAAGAAAACATTGTGAAAATATTCAAGTATTTCCACCCATTAATTTTATGGACAGTTAAATTATTTCCACCCTTTATTTTTTTTGAAAAATTAAAAGTATGTCCTTGCATCATTATCTAATGAGATTTAAATCCATAACCAATACACTGTAGGTTAATATAGGACTCCACCTATCAATATCCATATATATGAATAAATATTAAAATAAAATCATTCATATTACCATAAATAACCCATGGGAAGAAAAATGGATTCATAATATTTCAAAATGGTATCACATAAAATAATACTTGACCATTTGATACAAATAACATGATCACCCAAAAATTAATATTTTAGGTGATTTATAAACCATTACATTATTAGAGAATAATATTTCATGAATGAAAAAGAAATAAAATATGATTTCTCATAAATACCATTTCATAATATCATCTTAAAAATACATAATTTTTTAGTCACATTCTAAAACCCATTTTTTTAAAATTATTAAGAAACATATTAATTATTTTATTAAAATAATTACAATAAAAATACATTGAAAACAAAAAATAATATGTCAAAATACAATGCATATGGGAAGAATATATAGCCATTGAAATAAAAGGAATTTAAAATATTTTTAATTACCTTTATTGGAAACCCAAATCATTAAAGGGACATCACAAAATTGGATTTAAACTAAAGTGAAATATATGGATCATTAATGAAAAAAATAATTTGATTTTCACTATAGAAAATAGAACATTAGTGGGAAATAAAAATATGAATATAGAGGGAAGAATATATTCACTACTGGAAATCATGGTTTTCCCAATGGTTGTATACCAACGGTTCAAAAGAACCGTTGGTATAAATGATCTTTACCAACGGTTTACATTAATCGTTGGTATTGATCTATAAAAATTGATTTTTCCCAATGGTTTCATCAAACCATTGGTAAAGATTGGAAGAAAATTATTTTTCCCAATGGTTTCATGAAACCATTGGGAAAAATAAGGAAAAAATCGGTTTTCGCAACAGTTTCAATAAACCTTTGGGAAAACTCTATCTTTCCCAATGGTTTTTAAAAACTGTTGGGAAAGATTTCCCCCAAATACAGACTAGACGAACCCCCACCTAGCCCAATTGCAGACCGATTACAGACACAAAGCCCTGAATTCTTCTCATCCACGACACTATTTCCACCCAAGATCCATCTTCAATCAAACAAAATCTTATTTCACACTTCAAATTAGTAAGTGTTACCTTAGTTTTAGCGTTATTTCTCTATTTTTTTTGGTGTTTGATGTTTTGGTTTAGGCTAAATTAGGGTTGGTGTCTACGGAACCCTTGGATTTGTTTTATGTTTTTTGTTCTACACTTCAAACATGGTAAAGGGTTTTTTTAGTGGGTTGATATGGTACTTTTGGTGGAATTTATTTTAGTTGAGAATTGGATTTTGATTTTGATGAATTTATGTTTCAATTTGAGGTGGGGGAGGGTGTGTAGATGGGGTGGGGGAGGATGTCGAGGGCTATCCAAGTGGGGTGGGGTAGGGGGTTGGGTTGTCCAAATAGGGTGGGGGTAGGGCTATTTGGGGTGGGGGAGGGGCTGTCTAGGTATGGTGGGGGAGGGGGCTGTCTAGGTAGGGTGGGGGAGGGGGTGGGTTGTCCAAATTGGGTGGGGGTAGGGCTGTTTGGGGTGGGGGAGGGGCTGTCTAGGTAGGGTGGGGGAGGGGGCTATCTAGGTAGGGTGGCGGAGGGGGCTGGGTTGTCCAAATGGGGTGGGGGTAGGGCTGTTTGGGGTGGGGGAGGGGCTGTCTAGGTAGGGTGGGGGAGGGGGCTGTCTATGTAGGGCGGGGGTGGGGGCTGGGTTGTCCAAATGGGGTGGGGGTAGGGCTGTTTGGCATGGGGGAGGGGCTGTCTAGGTAGGGTGGGGGAGGGGGCTGCCTAGGTAGGGTGGGGGAGGGGGCTGGGTTGTTCAAATGGGGTGGGGGTAGGGCTGTTTGGGGTGGGGGAGGGGATGTCTAGGTAGGGTGGGGGAGGGGGCTGTCTAGGTAGGGTGGGGGAGGGGCTGTTTGGGGTGGGGGAGGGGGCTATCTAGGTAGGGTGGGGGAGGGGGCTGGGTTGTCTAAATGGGGTGGGGGTAGGGCTGTTTGGGGTGGGGGAGGGGATGTCTAGGTAGGGTGGGGGAGGGGGCTGTCTAGGTAGGGTGGGGGAGGGGGATGGGTTGTCCAAACAGGGTGGGGGTAGGGCTGTTTGGGGTGGGGGAGGGTGTGCAGGTTGGGTGGGGGAGGGTGTCCAGGTAGGGTTGTCCAAGTGGGGTGGGGAGGGTGTGCAGGTAGGGTGGGGGAGGGGCTGTCTAGGTAGGGTGGGGGGGGGGATGGGTTGTCCAAGTGGGGTGATGGTAGGGATATCCAGGTGGGGTGGGGGGGGGGGGTGGCTGGGTTTTCCAAGTGGGTTGTGGGGGGTAGGGGTGTCCAGGTATGGTGGGGGGGGGGGTGGGTTTTCCAAGTGGGGTGGGGGTAGGGCTATCCACATGGGGTGGGGGGTGCTGGGTTGTCCAAGAGGGGTGGGGGTAGGGCTGTCCAAGTGGGGTGGAAACCCTAAATTCAATGTTTTAATTGGATATTTGGTTTGTTTTATTATGGATTAGGTGTATGAGGCATTCCCATTCCTATTATGGGTGGTTTTAATCAAAATTTATGATGGTGGAACCATTTATGATGATGCTATCTCTATTTAATCTCATTTCCCCTAACTTAACATTAAATTCTATATCACATTTGGTTTCTGTTTTTTTAATTTCCAGTTAAGTTATTTGTGGTTGATGATTGTCTCATGTTAACTGTTTTCAATGGTTTGGTGTGGAAATTGGGAATTTAATGTGACTTTTCTAAATGGGGGTTCCTTGAGAATACTCCAAATATTTGTTAAAAATGATCAAAGGGATTTTATTATTTAAAATGGATTTCGAAAGATATTTTCTATTAAAGTTCAATTCTATTGAATTGTTTATGACAAAATGACTTATATAAATTCTTTTTACAGAATGGACAGAAGTTGGATGTATGAAACTGATCGGATCTCAAGCGATTTTCAAAACAATTTGGAGAGATTTATAGGTTTTTCATTTCAAAATTCTTCAGATAGTGGTCGCATACACTGCCCATGTTCCAATTGTGTTGGTAGACCTTGGTTGAGCTGTGAAGAAGCCAGCTACCACATAACCAAAAATGGTTTTCAAGAAAACTACTTTGTGTGGTATCACAATGGGGAGAAAATGAAATTTCAAATTGGTGATGATCGAAATGAAAGGACTGGAATGGAGAATTTGTTAGATGATCAGTTTCCATTTATTCTTCATCATGAAAAAGAAAGGATTTCGACTCAAGAAGACTTTTATATGAGGATAGCTGATGCATCTAGTGAAAATGATGATATTGATAGGGTGAAAAAATTGAATGATTCTGCCACGACTCCAGTATATCGACAATGCGATAAAATGAAAAAGCTGGAATTTTTAATCCGATTGTTTCATGGGAATACTATGTATGGGATTTCTAATACAACAATCGATTACATTCTTACCCTCTTAAAGGATTTACTTCCAGATGATGCAGATATTCCCTCAAACCACTATATGGCATGGAAGTTAGTTGAGGAACTTGGATTTTCAAGAAACAAAATTCATGCTTGCCCGAAAGATTTCAGTTTATTCTGGGAGGAAACCACTGAACGAAATGATTGTATAAAATGTGGCACATCCCGCTGGAAGTAAAAATATGATGGAACACCATCTCGCGTTCCAAAGAAAGTAATGTGGCACTTTCCATTGATCCCTAGACTCTAGAATCTTTTTATGTCTAATGACATATCAATAAAAATGAGATGGCATGATACCGAGAGAAAGAATACTAATGATGAGTTGGTTCATCCTGCAGATGGATTTGCATGGCAGAGATTTGATGCTCGATATCTTGATTTTGCAGCTGACGTGCGTAATGTGAGGCTGGGTCTTTCATGCGATGGTTTTAATCTGTTTGGGCAGATGCTTACTTCGCACAACACATGGCAAGTTTTTATACACATTTATAATCTTACCCCATGGTTGTGTATGAAAAAACCTTTCACTTTCATGAGTATACTCATATCTGGTCTTTCTGATCCTGGCATTTATAATGATGTATACATGCAACCTTTAATAAAAGAGTTGAAACTTCTTTGGGATGTGGGTGTGTGCACATACGATGCATGTTCTAAAGACATATTTCAGATGCGTGTTGTGCTTATGTGGACGATCAATGATTTTCCGGCTTATGTAATGATGTCTGGATGGAGAACAAAGGGAAAACTGTCATGTCCAGTTTGTATGAAGAATACACGATCCATAAGACTGAAACATTGCTGTAGTTTCAGTTTTATGGGACATCGACGATTCTTTCCAAAGGATCATCCATATAGAATGAATCGTCGAAGATTTGATAATACCATAGAGACCGATGATCCACCTCAGCGTATGTATGGAACTGATGTGCTTAATGAATTGAAAGATTTCAGTTTTTTGTTCGGGAAGGGTTAAATGAAATCTGGAAAGAGAAAGAATGTTTCCACTGAAACCTGTTACAATTGGAGGAAGAGGAGTATCTTTTTTGATTTTCCTTATTGGTCAACCAATTTGTTACGTCATTGCTTAGACGTAATTCATATTGAAAAGAATATATGTGAAATGTTGCTTTCGATTCTTCTAAATGTCAAGGGGAAGACAAAAGATGATTTACGATCTCGGCGTGACTTGGTGGATTGGGGCATCAGACCAGAATTGCATCCTGTGCGTATCAGTGAAAATAAATGGAAACGTCTATGTGCTTCTTATGTGATGACACCTACGAAAAAAAACAATTTCTGGAAGTATTAGATACTATTAGAGTTCCTGATGGTTATTCAAGCAACATATCTAAACGGGTCAACAGAATAGAGTTGAAGCTAAAATCTTTGAAGACTCATGATTATCATGTTCTACTACATGAGTTGCTTCCAATAGCAATCTGTCATCTTTTGTACAATAATTTAAGGGTGGTTGTTATTCGGTTGTGACATTTGTTTAGAGATCTTTGTGATAAGAATTTATCCAAGTCTTTCTTGCAAAAAATGTTGACAGATGCCCCATTAATTTTATGTGAGTTGGAGAAAATATTTCCTCCATCATTTTTCACATGCATGCTGCATGTGACTGTCCATATTCCCACTGAAATACTTCTTGGAGGACCTGTTTCATTTCATTGGATGTATCCAACTGAAATAAATATGTTCACGTTAAAGTCTTATGTCCAAAACAAAAATCATCATGAAGGTTCTATCGTGAACGGTTACCTGGATCAAGAATGCATGGATTTCTACTTGATGTATTTGTCTGATCTTACTACAAGATTAAACAGACCAATGAGAAATGAAGAAGAACAGTATGAGAAAATTGAACCCAGTTTTCCATCACTTCCTCAAACAAGAGGAATTCCTGGATCATATACATTGAAGACATTAAGCCATTAAGAGAGGGAGATGACACATCGCACAATTTTGTTCAATTGTGATTTGTTAGATGACTATATCAGGTGACTAAATTGATTATGTATATCTTACACATATATCTGTTAAACTATTCATAATTTTTATCTACAGGTAACATCAAACAATGATAAATAGGAAGCATCATTCTTTATCTTTGAGAAAGAGATAGACTTTTCATAGCAAAGAGTTTTCTACGTGGTTAAAATTGAAGGTAAAAATATTACTATTTAAATTAATTATTTCAATATTTAATTAAGTTTAATAGTAATTTATATTGTAGGTATTGAGTTTTTCTGCTGACTCTGTCTCTGAGGAAATAAGAGGTTTGGCTTTTGGTCCTAATACCATGGTTCGTGACTATAAATCAATTGTTATCAATGGGTACAAATTTATTGTCACTGAACGAGAAAAGAACATGATAACACAACATTATGGTGTTATGGTTACCACCACAACATATTGTTATGCCAGTGCATCAGATAGTAGACCGCGATTTGAAAATTTGGGTTATTATGGAGTCATTGAGAAAATAATAATATTGGATTATTACTCTCATGAACGAGTCACAATGATGAAATGCCATTGGTTTGATTCGATGCCGAGACATGGCACATTTATTGATGATTTTGGATTTCAAGTAATTAATATGACTCGCACTCTTACTACTGAAGAACCATATGTGTTGGCATCAATGGTTAAACAAGTTTTTTATGTCAAAGACCAACTTCGACCAGAATTTGGTGTCATAGTTGAAGTAATTCCAAGACATATTTTTGATGATGGTGATGATGGAATTGACACTATCCCTATTGCCATTGAAACCAATCCATTTATTTCTTTTGATGACTCCAATATCTCAATTGTCAGAGTTGATTGTGATCCTGAAGTTGTGGTTGAAAATATATAGAATCATTCATCCATGTTCTCAATTATTTTGGTTTACCTTGAGTTGGGTTGTTAAGGTTAGTAATATTCAAATTGATTTAGTATTGATCCCAAATATGTTTTAGCTGACTTGACCGTTTTGTGAATTTTCAATGTTTATTGGTTGCTGTTTTATTTGAATTTCATTTTCTAATTTGGAATTGAATTGTATTCAAACCTAGTCAAACAATATTTCTAACTAGGTGAACATTACAACTTGTATGATTTATTAAATTTGTTCAAGCTCTTCTAAAACAATTGATAGCTAAATTACCAATGAATCCCCCTATTTCCTCATATATTTAGTTTTTTGGTTTACACATTATTTTCATTTTTTCTAAGTAATTACATATTTGTTTTCAAAAGTAGGAAATGCAGCCAATTGAAGAGAGACGAAGGAAAAAAATGATGGAGAACAATCGTCGGATGATGGAGATGGGCGTTCCACCATTAGTACCTACAGTGAGTACTTTATTTCAAATATATATATATTTAAAGAATATATAATGTCATTTGATTAATTTTTTTGTAAACATTTTTGTAGGATCCACCTATACGTCGACATTTATTTGATGAGGAGCCTAGTACTGGTCCTCGTACTAAGGCCGGTGGTACGTGGAGGGTTCGTACCAGAGGTGGACGATCAGCTGCGCATTCCCGACTAGACCCTGCCCCTCCCACTGACATGTCATCCTTCCTACATTCTGATCCCAGTGTGTCGTTAGGGACACATGGGATATTTAGGCCTCCCATGTTTTCGCTACCTTCTGCATCTTCTGCCCCATCATTTTCACATCCCATGATGATTCCCACTCCCCAGTCAGAATCCGGTCATACTATTGTCCCATCTTTTTTTCCTTCTACTTCTATCTCTCCGAGCTTCTATATTCCATTGTCTTCGAATCCTGTTCCAGCACAGGGTGTTCCATCAGTTTCTGTGGATCTAGCGGCACTCAACGATCAGACTGGCACAAGTATATTTATAAAACCCTAACAAATTTTTATAGCAATATTTATTTTCATTATAACATGTTTTGATAAAATATTTGTTTTTCTTTCATGACAGATACATCTACTGACAGGAGGCGGGGGCGGGGGCATACACGCATGCGTTCGGTGTGGAACCGCCGCACACAAGTTATGGTGGATTACAATGAATACAACCAAATGGTTGAGAAATCAGGGCAGCAATGTTGGAGTTTTTTGGCGACGCTTGCCAAATACTCCAACATCATTCCCGTCAGCCCACTATCGTGGAGACATTTGCCACATGAGGTCAAGGATAGAGCTTGGGAAGAGATATGGGTAAACAAATCTGCTGTATTTAATGCCATGAATCATTTTTGTATTTATATGAATTAATATTTTGATGTCAGCTTCAATTTAATTTTCCCGATGGTGAGGGTGCTCGAGCGAAATGTCTAAAGGATTTAGGCGAGATTTGGAGAGCCTACAAGCATGAGTTGTATATTGGCTGGCGTGCTAGAGTTGGAACTGAATTAGAGGCGGTACCAGTCGTGGATGATTGTCCTATAGAGAACTATCGTCAGATGATTACTCATTGGACGAGTACCCAGTTTAAGGTATGAATTACAGTTGAGGTATTTAAATAATAAATTTCAGGTTTTGCATTAATATTATCCTTTGAATTATCAAATTTTATTTAGGAATCATCTGAAAAAAATAAAAAAAACATTGATGCAAAAAATACCTCCACACACTAGGACGTACGACGATGCCAGATCATGGGAGGAAGCAGGTATAACAATTTTTTATAAGTTTTCATTGTGACTTACATTTTCTTTTGTTTTCTCAATTATTTAATCATTTGATAAATTTTTCATATAACTTTAGTTTTCAATGTCATTGTAGAGGAAAATACAGAATATTGAAGGACGTGTGCCTCGAGCAAAACTGTTTTGCTCGAGTAGACGAAAAAATGATGGAAGTGCCATCAATGAAGCGACTCGGCAGCAGATTGTAAGTTTTAATCTGTTGATTTTATATTTTAATATCTATTTTGTAACTTAATAATATATTTATATTTGTAACAGGTTGCTTTAGAGGCCCTCGATACCCAACAACCAGACAATTTTGGGCCAATAGATCACTTACATCAGGTGTTGGGAGAGGAGCATCTTGGAAGAGTACGCTGCTGACCTAGGATAGCCCTGACAAGGTATTGGACCTCCTGAGGTATGAGATGTAGTGCCACCGAGCTGCAGCAAGTTAGGGAATAGGCAGAAAAAGCTGAGAAAAGGGCCACAGAGACTGTAGAACATTCTGCTAGGGAAAACAGTGCGTTTATGAAATTTATTGAAGTTCTACATCCAACACTTCCAGCAGAGGCCAAACCAGCTTTTGATGATTATATGTCGTCAATACATTCTATATATGGTGCACCAGGTGGAAGATCTAGTGGTGGTCAGGATGATGTCCAGCTTGACGATGATGATGGCGAGGAGTCTGATGTGGAAGAGGAGGGATAGGAGGAGGGTGAGGCGGGTGGCGAGGGCGAGGAGGAGGGCGAGGGGGATGAGGAGGGAACTGAGGAGGGAAAGGACAATGATGGGGATGAGGAAGAGGGTGATGATGATGGTGATGATGGTGATGGTGATGTGGGATAAGTTGATCCTTTACATTTTGACTGATATTACTGAGATTTGATGTTAAATATATTCTAGTTGTTGGTATTATCCAGACCTGTAGTATAGTATTGGAGTTGAGTTATTTTTATATATTGCCTATTTTCATGGATGTTGATGTCTTTTAGTGGTTGTGTGTTTGTGAACCCCCCTCCTTCCTGGACCCTGGACAACCCTCCACTATCCTCCTTGGACCCCGGACACCCCCCCGGATAGCCGCCGGACAACACCCCGAACAGCCCCCCCACCCTCCTCCCTGGACCCCGGACAACCCCCTGAATATCCCCCCAGACAGCCCCCCGGACAGCCCCCCCACCCTCCTCCTTGGACCCCGGACAACCCCCCAAACACCCCCCGGACAGCCCCCCGGACACCCACCAGACAGCCCCCCAGACAGCCCCGTCGGACAGCCCCCCACCCTCCTTGATTTCATTTACTACTAGAAAATCTACAATATATATTTTATTTATTTTCATCATGATAATCAATGTAAATCACATTTACACATCTAATCAATATCATAGATTCTTGGTATGTTATAAAAGATATGTATTCATTGGGCATGACATTGTTAGCTCCGAAATGTTTCATAGCATGATAAACTAAAATCTAATCTATACTAAGAATGATATAAAAATATTCTATATGAATTTCCAAAAGATTTTAAGTAAATACCATTCCAGTAATAGACACATGAGGATTATCATAAAATGGACAACATTTTAAGTATATACAGAAAACCGACCAAACACATTTGGTTTCCATTGAAACATTAGGAGAATGATCCATGGGTCATATGTGACGTGTATGAATCAACCCCGCCTCAATCTGAGATGCGGTGTGGCCGACACCACTCAAAGTGTCTGTCTTTTGTTTCAAAAGGACGTCATTTTAATTGAAAAACATCAACTGCCATACAGAAAACTGACCAAACGCATTCGGATTGTGTCGATACTTTATCACAACGATCCACGGGTCATATGTGATGTGTATGAGTCAACCCCGCCTCAATCTGAGGCGCGGTGTGGCCGACACCATTCAGAGTGTCTCTCTTTTGTTTAAAATGGATAGGATTATGAGTGAAAAGAACAACTGACATACAGAAAACTAACCAAACGCATTCGAAATGTGTTTATGCTTTAGGAAAATGATCCATGGGTCATATGTGATGTGTACGAGTCAACTCGGGCTCAATCTGAGGCACGATGTGGCCGGGGTCACTCTAAGTGGCTCCCTTTTGTTTAAAATGGACAACATTTTAAGTACATACGGAAAACTGACCAAACGCATTCGGTTTCCATTGAAACTTTAGGAGAACGATCCATGGGTCATATGTGATATGTACGAATCAACCTCGCCTCAATCTGAGATGCGGTGTGGCCAGCACCACTCAAAGTGTCTGTCTTTTGTTTCAAAAGGACGTTATTTTAATTGAAAAACATCAACTGCCATACGGAAAACTGACCAAACACTTTCATATTGTGTCGATACTTTAGCAAAACGATCCACGGGTCATATGTGACATGTACGAGTCAACCCCACCTCAATACGAGGCGCGGTGTGGCCAACACCATTCAGAGTGTCTCTCATTTGCTTAAAATGGACAGGATTATGAGTGAAAAGAACAACTGACATATGGAAAACTGACCAAACACATTCGAAATGTGTTTATGATTTAGGAAAACTATCCATGGGTCATATGTGATGTGTAAAAGTCAACCTGGGCTCAATCCGAGGCATGTTATGGCCGGGATCACTCTAAGTGGCTCCCTTTTGTTTAAAATGGACAACATTTTAAGTACATATGGAAAGCCGACCAAACACATTCAGTTTCTGTTGAAACTTTAGGAGAAAAATCCATGGGTCATATGTGACGTGTAAGAATCAACCCCGCCTCAATCTGAGACACGGTGTGGCCGGAACCACTCAAAGTGTCTGTCTTTTGTTTCAAAAGGACGTTATTTTAATTGAAAAACATCAATTGACTTACGGAAAACCGAACAAATGCATTTGGATTGTGTCGATACTTTAGAACAACGATACAAAGGTTATATGTGATGTGTACGAGTCAACCCCGCCTCAATCCGAGGTGCGGTGTGGCTAAAACCATTCAGAGTGTCTCTCTTTTGTTTAAAATGGACTGGATTATGAGTGAAAAGAACAACTGATATACGGAAAACCAACCAAACGCATTCGAAATGTGTTGATACTTTAGGAAAATGATCCATGGGTCATATGTGACGTGTACGAGTCAACCCGGGCTCAATCTGAGGCACGGTGTGGCCGGGGTCACTCTAAGTGGCTCCCTTTTGTTTAAAATGGACAACATTTTAAGTACATACGGAAAACCGACCAAACGCATTCGGTTTCCATTGAAACATTAGGAGAACGATCCATGGGTCATATGTGACATGTACGAATCAACACCGCCTCAATCTAAGACACGGTGTGGCCAGAACCACTCAAAGTATCTGTCTTTTGTTTCAAAAGGACGTCATTTTAATTGAAAAACATCAACTGGCATACAGAAAACTGACCAAACGCATTCGGATTGTGTCGATACTTTATCACAACGATCCACGGGTCATATGTGACGTGTACGAGTCAACCCCGCCTCAATCCGAGGCGCGGTGTGGCTAATACCATTCAGAGTGTCTCTCTTTTGTTTAAAATGGATAGGATTATGAGTGAAAAGAACAACTGACATACAGAAAACCGACCAAACGCATTTGAAATGTGTTGATGATTTATGAAAAAGATCCATGGGTCATATTTAATGTGTAAGAGTCAACCCGGGCTCAATCTGAGGCATGGTGTTGCCGGGATCACCCTAAGTGGCTCCCTTTTGTTTAAAATGGACAACATTTTAAGTACATACAGAAAACTGACAAAACGCATTCGGTTTCCGTTGAAACTGTTGTACCTCTCATACCACTCGTGGTTTAATTTTCATGATCAAAATCACTCTATTATTTATCTAATATTGTTTTAAGTGTGTTTGGATGATAGGCATGATTTCAGGTTTCCAAGTAATTGGGCCAAGAAAGAAAGAAGGCAAAAGTGGACTGATTTTCAGTCCACCGGCCAACCGGTGGATGACCACCGGCCAGCCGATGGAGCCTGGACAGAAGGCATCACCTCTGTCCAGACCACCGGCCAACCGGTGTCTCATCACCGGCCAGCCGGTGGAACCCAGACAGAAGGGTCAGCTACTGCCTCAACACCGGCCAACCGGTGGCCTCCTCACCGGCCAGCCGGTGGTGCCTGAGCCCTCTCCCTCTCCCTTTTCCAAAGCACCGGCCAACCGGTGGCCAAGCACCGGTCAGCCGGTGGAGCCAGTCAAACTACCCGTTGGGCTTTGACCAGACTTGCCCACTTGACCCCCAACGGCTCTGAAGGCCTCTCCAACGGCTCCGAAGACCCCCAAAGGCCATTTGAGGGTTCCCCCTCTATAAATAAAGGACTAGGAAGCCCCGGAAACGTACGGAAGCCCACGGGAACATTTTTCCATCATTTGGCGAACCTCCGGCGGATTGCTTCAAGGAACCCCACTTGCTCCAACTCATTTCCACATCCAAGGAGCACCATCAAAGAAGCTTGGGAGCGCTCTTCATCAACTCCAATCAATCCTTTGGCACCCAAGGCTTCTCCCATTACAGTTTTTCTTGTTTTATTATTTTGAGCATCAATTTGGGTTTGTGCCTACAAACCCCTCATTTCTCTCATCTTTCTCTTGTTTGGGTTTTCACACCACCTTCAAGGTGTGAATAGGTTAGTCAATCCTTCCCTTTAAAAGGCTTGAGTCATAGGTGAGCTAGCCTTCACCTGTAATAAGGCTAGTGGGTTCTTGCTCAACCATTAAAAGCAAGTGGGTTCTTGCATAACCATTAAAAGCAAGCTGTAATAGGTTCTAGACTACCTTAAAGTCTAGTGGTTTCTTGCTAAAACCATTAAAAAGCAAGCGATAGTAAATATCTCAACGGTTGAGTTGGGAGCGGAGACGTAGGCTTTGGTTTAAGCCGAACTCCGTTATCAAGCTTTGTGTCTTGCCTCTTTTATTTCCACTGCACTTTAACTTTGATTTTAAATTGTTAATTATTTTTTAAAAGGCAATTCACCCCCCTCTTGCCATCACTTCTCCGCCCAACAATTGGTATCAGAGGGAAAATTTGAGTAATACCCTAACCGGTTTCAAATTCAAAGATCCTTTGTGATGGCTTCGTCTTCTTTTTCCCCCGAAGGCTATTCATTGGGTCGTGCTCCATTCTTTGATGGAACCGACTATACTTATTGGAAAACCCGCATGACCACTTTTCTTAGAAGCATTGGTTATCCTATTTATAAAATTGTCATGCATGGTTATTCTCTTTCTTCTCCCGATGAATCCAAATGGACTCAAGCCGATATTAAAAATTTCGAGCTTGATGGCAAAGCCATGAACGCTCTTCATTGCGGCCTTGATCGTAATAAATTCAATCGAGTTTCCACATGCACCTCATCACATGAAATCTGGAAACTTTTGGAGGTTACCCATGAGGGGACCAACAAAGTTAAGGATACTCGATTGGATATGTACCGCCAAGATTTTGAGTCTTTTACCATGCATCCATCTGAAAATATCACTGAAATGTTTACACGTTTTACTGATGTTTGCAATGGGAGAAAGTCCCTTGGTGATGATGGGTCTGCAGAAACGATGGTCAAGAAGATCCTTGGGATCTTACCAAGCACATGGGCACCAAAAGTCACGACAATCCAAGAAGCAAAAGACATCAAGAACATGCCGGTCGAAGAGCTCATCGGATCCCTCATGACCTACGAGATCACCATGAGGAGGCAAGATGAAAAGAAAGGCAAACCGATCAAAACTCCAAAGAACATCGCCTTCAAAGTTCAACAAGAAGAAATCTCCTCCTCCTCATCGTCTTCCTCTTCAAGCGGCGATTCAGAAATGGAGAATCCTGCCCGCAAAATGCACAAATTCATGAAGAAGCACAAGAAGAAGAAATCCCGCAAGGCTCAACCCAACGAAAAATCCGAGCCTGAGGTAACATGTTACGGGTGTGGCAAGAAAGGCCATTATAAGCCCGATTGTCCACTCAACAAGAAAAAGGCCAAGCAAAAGGAAAAGAAGAAGGCATTCAAGGCCACATGGAGTGATAGCTCCACATCCTCCTCCTCCTCCTCCTCCTCAAGTGACAACGGTAAAAAATGTCTAATGGCATTTCATGAGGTAACCTCTTCCGACTCCTCTTCCTCTAGTTCTTCAAATTCTTTTAATCATTTATCTTATGAGGATCTCCAATATGCGAGAGATCAATTGGAGGAAGGTTTTCACGAACTTTCTTCCAAATTTGTTGCTTTAAAAAAGAATTTCAAAAAACTTTCTTCCGAAAAGGAACAACTTCTCAAAGAGAAAGAAGAGTTGTCCCTCAAGATCCAAAACCTTCCCGATGTTGATTCCATGGAATTAACAATCAAGGATTTAAAGGAATCCCTTGCCAAGTTCACCCAAGGTGAAAAAAATTTGACCAAATTGCTAGGTTCTCAACGTTCGGCTAGAACCACCCAAGGGCTTGGCTATTCCAAGCAAGCTTCCTCTTCCCATGCTCCAACTATTTTTGTAAGGGGGAGCTCCCAATTTAAATTTTGCAACTATTGTAAAAAACCCGGGCACTTAATTTATGAGTGCAATTGAAAAAATGCCCGGTATGGAAGGCCCAAAACTATTTCCTTTAATGATGAATTTTTTAGGAGAAGACCCGCCACTAGACAAGTATGGATTGAAAAATCCCTTTTAGCGAGTCTCACCGGACCAAAATTTGTCTCGGTTCTAAAATCCTCTCCCCGGTGATTTATTGTTTTTATTTAGGGGGAGTTAGGATCGTTTAAGCCTTTTTGCGTATTTAATTCAAAACTTTCAATTCAAAACTTTCAATTCAAATTTCAAAAATTTCAATTGGTTTAAAAAACTCTATCTTGTTTTTCAACCTTTCCCTCAATCAAGTTTTATGCCCCGTGCTATTTTGATAATCACAAAGGGGGAGAAATTCTTGGTTGATTGGGGGAGAAATCTTTCTCTCATGCTTTGCTTTACTTTTCAATTTATCCTTTAAAGCATGCCTCATTTCAATCTATTACATTGCTTATTTTGGTGATTGTGATCATCAAAATAGGGGGAGATTGTTGTACCTCTCGTACCCCTTGTGGTTTAATTTTCATGATCACAATCACTCTCTTATTTATCTAATCTTGTTTTAAGTGTGTTTGGATGATAGGCATGATTTCAGGTTGCCAAGGAACTGGGCCAAGAAAGAAAGAAGGCAAAAGTGGACTGATTTTCAGTCCACCGGCCAACCGGTGGATGACCACCGGCCAGCCGATGGAGCCTGGACAGAAGGCATCACCTCTATCCAGACCACCGGCCAACCGGTGTCTCATCACCGGCCAGCCGGTGGAACCCAGACAGAAGGGTCAGCTACTGCCTCAGCACTGGCCAACCGGTGGCCTCCTCACCGGCCAGCCGGTGGTGCCTGAGCCCGAGCCCTCTCCCTTTTCCAAAGCACCGGCCAACCGGTGGCCAAGCACCGGTCAGCCGGTGGAGCCAGTCAAACTAGCCATTGGGCTTTGACCATACTTTCCCACTTGACCCCCAACGGCTCCGAAGGTCTCTCCAACGTCTCCGAAGACCCCCAAAGGCCATTTGAGGGTTCCCCCTCTATAAATAAAGGACTAGGAAGCCCCGAAAACGTACGGAAGCCCACAGGAACATTTTTCCATCATTTGGAGAACCTCCGACGGATTGCTTCAAGGAACCCCACTTGCTCCAACTCATTTCCACATCCAAGGAGCACCATCAAAGAATCTTGGGAGCGCTCTTCATCAACTCCAATCAATCCTTTGGCGCCCAAGGCTTCTCCCATTACGGTTTTTCTTGTTTTATTATTTTGAGCATCAATTTGGGTTTGTGCCTACAAACCCCTCATTTCTCTCATCTTTCTCTTTTTTGGGTTTTCACACCACCTTCAAGGTGTAAAGAGGTTAGTCAAGCCTTCCCTTTAAAAGGCTTGAGTCATAGGTGAGCTAGCCTTCACCTGTAATAAGGCTAGTGGGTTCTTGCTCAACCATTAAAAGCAAGTGGGTTCTTGCATAACCATTAAAAGCAAGCTGTAATAGGTTCTAGACTACCTTAAAGTCTAGTGGGTTTCTTGCTAAAACCATTTAAAAGCAAGCAGTAGTAAATCTCTCAATGGTTGAGTTGGGAGCGGAGACGTAGGCTTTGGTTTAAGCCGAACTCCGTTATCAAGCTTTGTGTCTTTCCTCTTTTATTTCCGCTGCACTTTAACTTTGATTTTAAATTGTTAATTATTTTTTAAAAGGCAATTCACCCCCCCTCTTGTCATCACTTCTCTGCCCAACAGAAACTTTAGGAGAAAAATAAATGGGTCATATGTGACGTGTAAAAATCAACCTTGCCTCAATCTGAGACACGGTGTGGCCGACACCACTCAAAGTGTTTGTCTTTTGTTTCAAAAGGACGTCATTTTAATTGAAAAACATCAACTGGCATACGGAAAACCGACCAAACACATTCGGATTGTGTCGATACTTTAGAACAACGATCCACGAGTCATATGTGACGTGTACGAGTCAACCCCACCTAAATTCGAGGTGCGGTGTGGCCGACACCATTCAGAGTGTCTCTCTTTTGTTTAAAATGGACAGGATTATCAGTGAAAAGAACAGCTGACATACAGAAAACTGACCAAACGTGTAAAGACCCGCAAATTTCAAGGAAATTTTTTTCTTAATTTTCTTTGGAATTTTACAAGAACGCAGCTTCAGACGGCACCTGATTCCGAGGCCCGGTGTGCCCGGAATCAATTTCCGAAGTTTGGCTCGGGTACGTTCAGTGAACGGACGAGCGGGTTTTTCTATCTTTTGAACCGGTGCCCGGAATCGAATTCTGAGGGCACCGATGAAATCGCAGCGCCGGTATTTGCTTAGAAACGCCTCTTCCGGAGTTGCGTTTGCTCAGACGTGGTTTTTAAATTTTACGGCTTTAAGTCAGAAATAAAATAAAGTTTGTGCGACAACTTTATTTTATTTCACTTAAGCTGCTTGGAAGCCACTTGAAGTCACTTAAAGGCGGCTTGAACTGAGTTGAACTGGATAGGATGCTATCCAGAAATATCCTACCCCCCTTGGTAGGATATTTGTGCGGTGGGACCCGCACGAGCCCCGCCGTTTCTTTCGCTAAGTAACGCACCCGCGAAAACCCGTCAAAGTAACTGAAAAGTCAACCGACGCGTTTTCTTTAATTCTTAACAGACCATTTAATTGGGCGGTTTATTTCGTGAATTAAATGGACTGTTTCTTCGTGAATTAAATGGGTCGTTTCTTTCGTTGAATTAATTCAACGAATTGATGGATCGTTTCTTAACCGGTTTCGTGTTGGCATGTTTATAAATTAAGACCAACATAAAAATCCTTGGAAAGGATTTGAGAGTATCTTCGTTCCTCCACCCTCTCCGCGAAGAACGCGAAGAACGCGAAGAACGCGAAGAACGCCGAACCCGGAAGTCGACGACGCTTTCGCCCGAGACGTTCTTCCGATCTCCGATCTCCGATCACCGACCATTCGAGGTGAGTGATTTCGGATTTCCTCTCAAGTTCTTTTCTTTGGTTTTAAACGAAACACAGATTTAAATATTAATAATTTTAAATCTGTTGTTCTTGATTTGTTGAGCTCGCCGGCTCAACGCCGGTTTCCGCGACGACGCGACACCTTTCCGCGACGACGCGACACCTTCCCGCGACGACGCGACGATCGATCTCTTCCGCGACGATCTCTTCCGCGACGATCTCTTCCGCGACGATCTCTTCCGCGAAGAACGCCCGCGCTCGACGATCATCAAGGTAGGGATTTGATTGTGATTCTTTTTCCCGTGATTATTCTTTTTAAATAAAGAACCCGATCGAAACAATTTTTAATTTATTTAAAAATTGTTGTTGATTATTTCCTCCCGTGATTTATGGCTAACGCGGAGGGTGCGGGTCTAACGAACAAGACCCGGCAACCCTCCGCCGATCTGTTTTTGTTGTGCGGATATGGCGGACGACGACGAACCGCGCGGCCGGGGCGATCCGTCGAACCCGCAGTGAAGGTCGGCATCCGGGAGGGGCAACGGCGCAGACGGGAAAGAAATCGGGCCACCGGAGCGTCCCCGGCGGCCCGCGGAAGGCGGCGGCGGCGCGGGTCGCCGGCGCGGCGGCGCCGGCGACCGGAGGCGGCGGCGCCCGGCGCGCCGCCGTGGAGGAAGCCCGCCGCGGCTGAAGCCGCGGCGGCATCGGCGGCCGGTTCCGCGGCCGCGCGGAACCGGGACGGACGCGGCGGCCCGGCCGCGTCCGCGAGACAAGCGGCCCCCCGCGGGGCCGCGGTTTCCCTCAAGCCGCGGGTTCAACCCGCGGCGCCAGCGGCTCCCTCGGCCGCTCGGCCGAGGCCGAGCCGGCCGGTCCGGTCGGCCGGGCCGCGCCCAGGCCGGACCGGACCCGGCCGAGCCGGTTCGGGCCGGGTCGGGCCGACCCGGTTCGGGCCGACCCGGTTCGGCCGACCCCAGGGGGGGGTTCGGGCCGGGTCGCCCCGGGCCCAGTACCCCCGTTTCGGGCCCTCTACGGTCTTTCGCCCATATCTTGGGCCTGGGACCTCCGATTGACGAACCGTCAGCGGCTACGCGATCCTTGGATCGAGACGGTCGTTTCGGTATATTATACTCAAGGTTTCGGAAGACTTTGGGTTCGGCCGGGTTGGTTCGTACACGAAGCCAACCGGGCCCTCGGAGCGGAAACGCTCATAACTTGAGCTACGGACGTCCGAACGACGTACCGTCAGCTGTGGTAGTTTCCTCTAAGTGAGACGGAACTTTTGGCATACTCCGCCCGAGGATCGGATACAGGCGGAGTACGGTCGGGTTGGTTTTGCCCTAAAAACCAACCGGGCCCCTGGGACGAAAATGCCAATAACTCTCAGACCGGGCGTCCGATTGACGCGCCGTCTGTCGCGTTGAGATCCTGTTGTCGATACGGAACTTTTGGATACATCAACTTCGGACTACGTGTCAGTTGATGTATCAGCCCCTCGGCTCGTGGAGCGGACCCTCCTGAACGAGCTCGCTACGTGCGGGAACCCTAGCGCTGGCTGTGACCTCGACGACAGAGCAGAGATCCTCCGTGGACTGCGACGACGGCAGAGCAGAGATCCTCCGTGGACTGCGACGACGGCAGAGCAGAGATCCTCCGTGGACTGCGGCGACGGCAGAGCAGAGATCCTTCGTGGACTGCGGCGACGACTGTGCAGAGATCCTCAGTGGACTGCGTCGACTACTGCACTCAGCGATCCTATGCGGATCAGTGCCCGATCCTATGTGGGTCCTACTACCGGTTCTGTGTGAGCCACTGCCTACCGGTTCTGTGTGAGCCACTGCCTACAGGTTCTGTGTGAGCCCGATCCTGTGTGGGTCTACTGCGGGGGTTAGTACCTATCGATCCTTCGTGGGTCCGACGACTGAGACGGATCAGTGATCGTCTTTGACGTCATCTGAAAAAGTATACCTGGTTGAGCTGAATCTTATGTTACTCTCCTTTGTGGATTGTGTTGAACTATCCTTTGTGGATTTACTGTTTACTCTCCTTGTGGATTTGAGTCTTGCTTTCCTTTGTGGATTGAGTTGTTCTTGAGCTCGTGAGCAGAGCTAGAATTGGGGACTTAGGTATATGTATGGGCATATACCTAAGTCGAGTCAGATGTTACTTCGTGATTGCATCTTTCTTTTGTGCTATATCCTTTGTGGATTTCGGGAGACCTTCGGGGGTCTCGGGGTCCTTACTGAGTAGTTGTACTCACCCCTGCACGGGCTATGCCCGCACTTCGTGGTGTTGGTTGCAGACGACGGACAGCGCTGATCGCGGTTGGGGCGTGGAGCAGGACGGTACCTGGAGGTGGACCACTGGGCGGGACGTGCTCGGAGCGGACGTGGGACCCGAGGAGCCTGGAGGCTATCTGTACCCACCCTTCAGGTGGGATTGCCAGTGGACGACACGAGGCCGCCGTCTTTTCTTCAGTTGCTGTTTTTCTTTTCAGTTGTACTTTACAGTTGGGCTTGTATTTCCGGCCCCTTTACTTTCTGCACTTTACTTTCCGCTTGCTGACTCTGTGTGGTTGTTACTTATAAAGGCAATGCCTTCCCTGTTTACTGGGATTTTACGCCTTGGTGCTAGTCGCCAGCCCCTGGCCTATGGAAGGCGGGCTTGGGGTAGTCACGGCACGGGCCCCGAGGACGGGTCGTGACAAATTGGTATCAGAGGTGGTCGGTTCTACCGCAGACTCTGATCGTCCTTTCTTTCTATGTGAAGCAATAGTGTTTAGTGTATTGAGTGTGGTTATCAGTTCAGGGAGCCCAGTGTTGGTGCGGCGGCCGACGTATCCGTACACCAGGACCCTGACTCCTGATTTCCGACTTAATGCATGAAAACATTGATTGCGTGTGTGTTTCAAGTTTTCTTTGTGATTACTTATGTCAGCTCACCGGGTATACTGATCTGCTTTATGAAAGTCTCAAGTTTTCCTTGTGATTACTTGTGCCAGCTCACCAGGTATACTGTTCTGACTGTGGTGCTCTTGTTCTCCTTTTCAGGATGGCCCCGCGACGACTGCCAGCTAGGGTTCCGAGTGTAGGGCGCGACGGCAGCCCACCGAGCGACGAGGCCTCGGTGCAGGGCCCTTTGCCAGCAGTGGCACCGGCGGTAGCCTTACCCGCCGAGCCACCGATGCTTCCAGTACCAGACGCTGACGATGCACGTCGCCTCAGGGCACTGCATGAGTTTCAGAGCCAGCGACCGCCCAGGTTTCGCGGTGAGGCGGACCCCCAGGCCGCCGAGGACTGGCTAGAGGCGGTGGTACGGATCTTTCGGCTAGTGAGGACACCAGCGGATCTCATGGTGATTCTCGCAGCGAGCCTCCTGCAGGCGGCGGCAGGACGATGGTGGAGCCTGATGCTCCAGGTTCACGATGAGGCATCCTTGCTCTGGGCGGACTTCGAGAGCCTCTTCCGCTCTGAGTTCGTCCCGGCCACCCTCCGAGCGGTGCGCATCCAGGAGCTTCTCCAGCTGCGCCAGGGCAGCATGACGGTCGCTCAGTACGCGGCGAGGTTCACGGACCTATCTCGCTACTCGACCGACATGGTACGGGACCCCTTCTTCCGGGCCCGGACCTTCGAGCAGGGCTTGCGACAGGAGATTCGGGCGTCGCTGATCTCCCTCAGCATTCCGACCCAGGCGGGAGTGCTGGAGCGAGCCCTCCTGATCGAGAGCTTCCTGGCAGAGCCTTCTTCAGCGGCGAGACCTAGCGCAGGGCGGCAGGTAGCTGAGTCTTCGGCAGCAGGTAGCCGACGGATGACTCACGGGTCCAGGCAGACCAGACCCCCACGCAGACGGCCTCAGGACACCGGCTCAGCAGTACGAGGCACACAGCGGAGTGCCAGCCTTTCGAAAGGCAGGCTGTGCTACTCTTGCGGCGGGCAGGGTCACATGGCTCGTGACTGCCCGACTCGCCGATCAGAGGAGCAGCAGACGGTGGAGGGGCCACCCAGGCAGAGGCAGAGGGTCGACCGTGGCGGTCCGCAGGGAGGAGGCGGACGAGGCAGAGGAGCTGGCCGAGCAGCGGGTGGTGGGCGACGCTTTCAGGCTCTACCCCCACCACCACCAGGAGGGCCACCTCGACCACAGGGAGCCGGCGGGCAGGGACAGGCCCAGCTCCAGGCAGTGGAGGCCTACGACCCCGACATGCCAGAGATGATTCGAGGTACGATCTGTGTCTATTCCACCCTTGCTGCAGTACTTATAGACACAGGAGCGAGTCACTCTTTCATAGCCTCTGCCCTTGTTCGGAGCTCGGAGATTCCGACTGAGCCGTTGGCTCGATCCTTACGGCTAGAGACTCCTACGGGAGCAGACTCGACGATTACGCACTGGTGCCGGCAGTGTGAGCTTACTCTAGGAGGCGAGAGCTTCGGCTGGGATCTCCTTGTAGCGGCGTCGAGGCCTTACGACGTCATCTTGGGCATGGATTGGCTATCCACGGTTCATGCCCAGATCGACTGTTTTAGGCGCAAGGTGCGATGTGTTCGTACCGACGGGAGCAGGTTTACCTTCACCGGCGAGAAGGGAACCTTTGCAGCACAGGATGGACTTCCGCGGAGGAGAGTGCAGCCCATCTCTCATCAGTTGGCTAGCCTCATCCTAGGAGCAGTGGACGTGCGGAGTCCGGCTTTTCCTGCAGTGGTGGACCAGTACGTGGACGTCTTTCCCGACGACGTTCCAGGGCTACCTCCTCGTAGAGAGGTAGACTTTTACATCGACTTGTACCCCGGGACAGCCCCGATATCTACTCCAGCATATCGGATGGCCCCCGCCGAGCTTCGAGAGCTGCGGGTACAGTTGGAGGACTTGCAGAGCAAGGGGTTTATCCGACCCAGTGTTTCACCCTGGGCTTCCCCGATTTTGTTCGCCAAAAAGGCGGACGGGAACTTGCGACTTTGTGTCGACTATCGTCGCCTGAACCAGGTGACAGTGAGGAATAAGTATCCGCTGCCACGGATTGATGACCTCTTCGATCAGCTCAAGGGAGCGCGGTGGTTCTCGAAGATAGACCTCCGGTCAGGCTATCATCAGCTCAGAGTTCGAGACGAGGACGTGCAGAAGACGGCCTTCAGGTGTCGGTATGGCCATTATGAGTTCTTGGTTATGCCATTCGGCGTAACCAATGCTCCAGCAGTGTTCATGAGCCTCATGAACAGGATCTTCCAGCCATACCTCGACCGATTTGTCGTTGTCTTCATTGACGACATTTTGGTATACTCGACGACTGAGGAGGAGCATGCCTACCACCTGCGAGTTGTGCTAGACACACTCCGAGAGCACCAGCTTTATGGCAAGCTCTCAAAATGCCAGTTCTGGTTGCGTGAGGTCCATTTCTTGGGGCACGTCATTTCTGAGGCGGGAGTTGCAGTGGATCCCGCGAAGATCGAGGCAGTGCTAGCTTGGGAGCCACCCAGGAGCGTGACTGAGGTGCGGAGCTTCTTGGGCCTAGCGGGATACTATCGGAGATTTGTGCCGAACTTCTCCAGAGTTGCGGCACCACTCTCAGCCTTGACGAAGAAGGGGAAACCCTTCGTGTGGTCAGACAGATGTCAGCAGAGCTTCCAGGAGCTGAGACAGAGATTGACCAGCGCACCTATCTTGAGGTTGCCTGAGGAGGGAGTTGGGTACGTAGTTTACTGCGACGCATCAGGGACTGGACTCGGGTGCGTCCTGATGCAGGAGCGGGCCGTGATCGCCTACGGATCACGTCAGTTGAGGCCGCATGAGCAGAACTACGCCACTCATGACCTGGAGTTAGCAGCAGTGGTCTTCGCTCTGAAGACTTGGCGGCACTATCTGATGGGCGAGCGCTTCACAGTCTTTTCTGACCACCAGAGTCTCAGGTATATCTTCTCTCAGAAGGACCTGAACCTGAGACAGCGGAGATGGCTTGAGTTCCTCCAGGACTATGACTTTGAGATAGTCTATACTCCTGGGAAGGGGAACGTGGTAGCCGATGCCCTCAGCAGGAGGACGGGCATTCAGCTACTTGAGGAGGCGACGGAGCAGCTAGCCTCCTTGCAGATATCCTTCGTGGATAGAGACGGAGCAGCCTTTCTTCAGTCTCTCACAGTCTCTCCTCCACTTCTACAGCGGGTCAGAGAGGCTCAGCGTGGGGACGCTGACTGTGAGACCCGGCGTGCACTGATATCCTCAGGTCAGGCGCCTGATGGTTTCTCCCTTGGAGCAGAGCACGACATCCTTTTCAGAGGACGTACCTTCGTACCAGTCGCTCTACGAGAGGAGGTGCTGAGAGAGTTTCACACTTCTCCCTTGGCGGTACATCCCGGAGTGGCGAAGATGTACCAGGATCTCAGGCGACAGCACTGGTGGCCGGGTATGAAGAAAGCTGTGGCAGAGTTCGTTTCACGATGCCTCACCTGCCAGCAGGTGAAGGCAGAGCATCAGGTACCAGCAGGCTTGGTACAGCCCTTGGAGGTCCCGGAGTGGAAGTGGGACGGCATATCTATGGACTTCGTGACTGGACTTCCACGCACTTCCAGAGGTCACGACTCCATTTGGGTGATTGTCGACCGACTTACCAAGTCGGCACACTTCTTACCCATCAGAGAGCAGGGCTCAGTAGAGAGCTTGGGACGTCTTTACGTCCAGGAGATCGTACGGCTTCACGGTGTGCCATCGACTATCGTCTCCGATCGAGATGCTCGTTTCACTTCCCGGCTTTGGAAGGGGTTGCAGGAGGCGTTCGGGACGCGGCTCCATCTGAGCACAGCCTTCCACCCTTAGACGGATGGTCAGACGGAGAGGACCATACAGACACTCGAGGACATGCTCCGTGCATGTGTTCTCGACTTTGGTCGCAGCTGGGAGGACCACCTACCCTTGGTGGAGTTCGCGTACAACAACAGCTACCACTCCACCATCGGGATGGCACCATACGAGGCGTTGTACGGCAGACCCTGCAGATCACCGTTGTGCTGGACAGACCCTGGGGAGTCAGCACTCGTGGGACCAGAGATGGTCCGAGCCACGACAGAGAAGGTCCAAATCATCCAGGAGAGGATGAGGACAGCTCAGAGCCGGCAGAAGTCATATGCTGACAGGAGGCGGAGGCCACTAGAGTTCGAGGATGGCGACCACGTCTTTTTGCGTGTCTCACCTCGACGTGGTTTACGGAGATTTGGCCGAGGCGGCAAGCTGTCTCCCCGCTTCATCGGGCCTTTCCAGGTCCTCAGCAGGATAGGAGAGGTGGCTTATCGCCTGGCTCTACCACCTCAGTTGCACCGGGTGCACGACGTCTTCCACGTGTCTCAGCTGAGGAGATACGTGCACGACCCGACGCACATCATCGACTTTGGGGAGCTGGACGTGGACGATGGGGCGACTTTTGCGGAGGTTCCAGTGGAGATCGAGGATCGACAGGAGCGGGTCCTACGTGGGCGGTCGATTCCTCTTGTGCGCGTCAGATGGCAGCACGGGAACCTCCAGGAGAGCACTTGGGAGCGGGAGGCTCAGATGCGTGCTCAGTACCCCCATTTGTTCCCCTAGTTTTTGATGTATCTTTACGGGGACGTAAAGCCCTGAGGTGGGAGTAATGTAAAGACCCGCAAATTTCAAGGAAATTTTTTTCTTAATTTTCTTTGGAATTTTACAAGAACGCAGCTTCAGACGGCACCTGATTCCGAGGCCCGGTGTGCCCGGAATCAATTTCCGAAGTTTGGCTCGGGTACGTTCAGTGAACGGACGAGCGGGTTTTTCTATCTTTTGAACCGGTGCCCGGAATCGAATTCTGAGGGCACCGATGAAATCGCAGCGCCGGTATTTGCTTAGAAACGCCTCTTCCGGAGTTGCGTTTGCTCAGACGTGGTTTTTAAATTTTACGGCTTTAAGTCAGAAATAAAATAAAGTTTGTGCGACAACTTTATTTTATTTCACTTAAGCTGCTTGGAAGCCACTTGAAGTCACTTAAAGGCGGCTTGAACTGAGTTGAACTGGATAGGATGCTATCCAGAAATATCCTACCCCCCTTGGTAGGATATTTGTGCGGTGGGACCCGCACGAGCCCCGCCGTTTCTTTCGCTAAGTAACGCACCCGCGAAAACCCGTCAAAGTAACTGAAAAGTCAACCGACGCGTTTTCTTTAATTCTTAACAGACCATTTAATTGGGCGGTTTATTTCGTGAATTAAATGGACTGTTTCTTCGTGAATTAAATGGGTCGTTTCTTTCGTTGAATTAATTCAACGAATTGATGGATCGTTTCTTAACCGGTTTCGTGTTGGCATGTTTATAAATTAAGACCAACATAAAAATCCTTGGAAAGGATTTGAGAGTATCTTCGTTCCTCCACCCTCTCCGCGAAGAACGCGAAGAACGCGAAGAACGCGAAGAACGCCGAACCCGGAAGTCGACGACGCTTTCGCCCGAGACGTTCTTCCGATCTCCGATCTCCGATCACCGACCATTCGAGGTGAGTGATTTCGGATTTCCTCTCAAGTTCTTTTCTTTGGTTTTAAACGAAACACAGATTTAAATATTAATAATTTTAAATCTGTTGTTCTTGATTTGTTGAGCTCGCCGGCTCAACGCCGGTTTCCGCGACGACGCGACACCTTTCCGCGACGACGCGACACCTTCCCGCGACGACGCGACGATCGATCTCTTCCGCGACGATCTCTTCCGCGACGATCTCTTCCGCGACGATCTCTTCCGCGAAGAACGCCCGCGCTCGACGATCATCAAGGTAGGGATTTGATTGTGATTCTTTTTCCCGTGATTATTCTTTTTAAATAAAGAACCCGATCGAAACAATTTTTAATTTATTTAAAAATTGTTGTTGATTATTTCCTCCCGTGATTTATGGCTAACGCGGAGGGTGCGGGTCTAACGAACAAGACCCGGCAACCCTCCGCCGATCTGTTTTTGTTGTGCGGATATGGCGGACGACGACGAACCGCGCGGCCGGGGCGATCCGTCGAACCCGCAGTGAAGGTCGGCATCCGGGAGGGGCAACGGCGCAGACGGGAAAGAAATCGGGCCACCGGAGCGTCCCCGGCGGCCCGCGGAAGGCGGCGGCGGCGCGGGTCGCCGGCGCGGCGGCGCCGGCGACCGGAGGCGGCGGCGCCCGGCGCGCCGCCGTGGAGGAAGCCCGCCGCGGCTGAAGCCGCGGCGGCATCGGCGGCCGGTTCCGCGGCCGCGCGGAACCGGGACGGACGCGGTGGCCCGGCCGCGTCCGCGAGACAAGCGGCCCCCCGCGGGGCCGCGGTTTCCCTCAAGCCGCGGGTTCAACCCGCGGCGCCAGCGGCTCCCTCGGCCGCTCGGCCGAGGCCGAGCCGGCCGGTCCGGTCGGCCGGGCCGCGCCCAGGCCGGACCGGACCCGGCCGAGCCGGTTCGGGCCGGGTCGGGCCGACCCGGTTCGGGCCGACCCGGTTCGGCCGACCCCAGGGGGGGGTTCGGGCCGGGTCGCCCCGGGCCCAGTACCCCCGTTTCGGGCCCTCTACGGTCTTTCGCCCATATCTTGGGCCTGAGACCTCCGATTGACGAACCGTCAGCGGCTACGCGATCCTTGGATCGAGACGGTCGTTTCGGTATATTATACTCAAGGTTTCGGAAGACTTTGGGTTCGGCCGGGTTGGTTCGTACACGAAGCCAACCGGGCCCTCGGAGCGGAAACGCTCATAACTTGAGCTACGGACGTCCGAACGACGTACCGTCAGCTGTGGTAGTTTCCTCTAAGTGAGACGGAACTTTTGGCATACTCCGCCCGAGGATCGGATACAGGCGGAGTACGGTCGGGTTGGTTTTGCCCTAAAAACCAACCGGGCCCCTGGGACGAAAATGCCAATAACTCTCAGACCGGGCGTCCGATTGACGCGCCGTCTGTCGCGTTGAGATCCTGTTGTCGATACGGAACTTTTGGATACATCAACTTCGGACTACGTGTCAGTTGATGTATCAGCCCCTCGGCTCGTGGAGCGGACCCTCCTGAACGAGCTCGCTACGTGCGGGAACCCTAGCGCTGGCTGTGACCTCGACGACAGAGCAGAGATCCTCCGTGGACTGCGACGACGGCAGAGCAGAGATCCTCCGTGGACTGCGACGACGGCAGAGCAGAGATCCTCCGTGGACTGCGGCGACGGCAGAGCAGAGATCCTTCGTGGACTGCGGCGACGACTGTGCAGAGATCCTCAGTGGACTGCGTCGACTACTGCACTCAGCGATCCTATGCGGATCAGTGCCCGATCCTATGTGGGTCCTACTACCGGTTCTGTGTGAGCCACTGCCTACCGGTTCTGTGTGAGCCACTGCCTACAGGTTCTGTGTGAGCCCGATCCTGTGTGGGTCTACTGCGGGGGTTAGTACCTATCGATCCTTCGTGGGTCCGACGACTGAGACGGATCAGTGATCGTCTTTGACGTCATCTGAAAAAGTATACCTGGTTGAGCTGAATCTTATGTTACTCTCCTTTGTGGATTGTGTTGAACTATCCTTTGTGGATTTACTGTTTACTCTCCTTGTGGATTTGAGTCTTGCTTTCCTTTGTGGATTGAGTTGTTCTTGAGCTCGTGAGCAGAGCTAGAATTGGGGACTTAGGTATATGTATGGGCATATACCTAAGTCGAGTCAGATGTTACTTCGTGATTGCATCTTTCTTTTGTGCTATATCCTTTGTGGATTTCGGGAGACCTTCGGGGGTCTCGGGGTCCTTACTGAGTAGTTGTACTCACCCCTGCACGGGCTATGCCCGCACTTCGTGGTGTTGGTTGCAGACGACGGACAGCGCTGATCGCGGTTGGGGCGTGGAGCAGGACGGTACCTGGAGGTGGACCACTGGGCGGGACGTGCTCGGAGCGGACGTGGGACCCGAGGAGCCTGGAGGCTATCTGTACCCACCCTTCAGGTGGGATTGCCAGTGGACGACACGAGGCCGCCGTCTTTTCTTCAGTTGCTGTTTTTCTTTTCAGTTGTACTTTACAGTTGGGCTTGTATTTCCGGCCCCTTTACTTTCTGCACTTTACTTTCCGCTTGCTGACTCTGTGTGGTTGTTACTTATAAAGGCAATGCCTTCCCTGTTTACTGGGATTTTACGCCTTGGTGCTAGTCGCCAGCCCCTGGCCTATGGAAGGCGGGCTTGGGGTAGTCACGGCACGGGCCCCGAGGACGGGTCGTGACAAAACGCATTCGAAATGTGTTGATGCTTTAGTACAACAATCCATGGGTCATATGTGACGTGTAAAAGTCAACCCGGGCTCAATCCGAGGCACGGTGTGGCCGAGATCACTCTAAGTGTCTCCATTTTGTTTAAAATGGACAACATTCTAAGTACATACAGAAAACTGAACAAACACATTCTGTTTCCATTGAAACTTTAGGAGAATGATTCATGGGTCATATGTGACGTGTAAAAATCAACCCCGCCTCAATCTGAGACGCGGTGTGGCTGGCACCACTCAAAGTGTCTGTCTTTTGTTTCAAAAGGACGTCATTTTAATTGAAAAGCATCAACTGGCATACAGAAAACCAACCAAACGCATTAGGATTGTGCCGATACTTTAGCAAAATGATCCAAGGGTCATATGTGACATGTACGAGTCAACCCCGCCTCAATACGAGGTGTGGTGTGGCCGACACCATTCAGAGTGTCTCTATTTAGTTTAAAATGGTTAGGATTATTAGTGAAAAGAACAACTGACATACGGAAAACCGACCAAACGCATTCGAAATGTGTTGATGCTTTCGAACAATGATCCATGGGTCATATGTGACATGTAAAAGTCAACCCAGGCTCAATCCGAGGCACGGTGTGGCCGGGATCACTCTAAGTGGCTCCCTTTTGTTTAAAATGGACAACATTTTAAGTACATATAGAAAACCGACCAAACACATTTGGTTTCCGTTGAAACTTTAGGAAAATGATCAATGGGTCATATGTGATGTGTAAGAATCAACCCCGCCTCAATCTGAGACATAGTGTGGCTAGAACCACTCAAAGTGTTTGTCTTTTGTTTGAAAAGGACGTCATTTTAATTGAAAAACATCAACTGGCATACGAAAAACCGAACAAACAAATTTGGATTGTGTCGATACTTTAGCACAATGATCCATGGGTCATATGTGACATGTACAAGTCAACCCCACCTCAATACGAGGCACGATGTGGCCGACACCATTCAGAGTGTCTCTCTTTTGTTTAAAATGAACAGGATTATCAGTGAAAAGAACAACTGACATACAAAAACCAACCAAATGCATTCGAAATGTGTTGATGCTTTAGAAAAACGATCCATGGGTCATATGTGACATGTACAAGTCAACCTGGGATCAATCCGAGTCATGGTGTGGCTGAGATCACTATAAGTGTCTCCCTTTTGTTTAAAATGGACAACATTTTAAGTACATATAGAAAACTGACCAAACGCATTCGGTTTCCGTTGAAACTTTAGGAGAATGATCCATGGGTCACATGTGACGTGTAAGAATCAAACCCGCCTCAATATGAGATACAGTGTGGCTGGCAACACTCAAAGTGTCTGCCTTTTGTTTCAAAAGGATGTCCTTTTAATTGAAAAAAAATCAACTGACATACGGAAAACCGACCAAATGCATTCAGATTGTGTCGATACTTTAGCACAACGATCCACGGGTCATATGTGATGTGTACGAGTCAACCCCACCTCAATACAAGGTGCGATGTGGCCGGTATCACTCCAGGTGTATGTATTTTGTTTAAAATGGACATCATTTCAGGTAAAAATATATGGTATATGAAAAACTGATCAAAATATGAATTGAATTCTAGATTCCACATATAATTGTCATCTAAATTTTAAATTGAATTTTAAATGAATTATGTATGTTTATAATTATGTTATGAATTCTAATTTAATTATGGATGTGTATAGTTCCAGGATGCATTATATGTTAAATGTGTATGAATTTGTTCTCTATATGTATGTGTTAGTTGGTTATTGCAGGTACAATAATTGTATATGTATGAGTTAGTTTATTGTAGGTACAATAATTGGATTGAAAATGATAGGAATGCACAAAATGAGACCTGGTGGGAAAATTGCAGACCAGCTATGCAAATTGCAAGCTGTTGTGCAATTTGCACAACATAGGGCATGCCAACGGTTTCAAACCGTTGGCATAACATCTATGGGCTTTTTTACCAACGGTTTATAGAACCGCTGGTAAAAAACTTTCCCCAACGGTTAAAAACCATTGGGAAAGAGGAAGATAGCTTGGGATTTCCCAACGGTTCCAAACCATTGGGAAAAACCTTTCCCAACGGTTTGACAGAACTATTGGGATAAGTTAATTTTTCCCCACCCTATCCCAACGGTTCACTGTAAACCATTGGGAAACGTTTTCCCAATGGCTTACTTCCCTAAGGTTTGCAGAACTGTTGGTATAACATATACTAACGGTTTTGCAGCCTTTCCCAACGGTTTAGAACTGTTGGGAAAGACTGTATTTCTAGTAGTGATTAAAATAGATGTTAATTATTCTAAAAAAAACATCCTTTTAAAAAAAATAATATATTCATTAATTTTTTTGAGGGATTTTATTCCATCACATAATTAGAGTCAATAAAGACCTGATTTCCAAATAGATTTGGTCATTGGGACATTTAAAAAGATGTTAAGGGAAACACATTGGTCGAGAGAAAGGGTGGTTGGGATAAACATACCATTTTAAGGGGAATTATTTCATAATCTAGGACTCTCATAGATTTAATACATATACATGAATCATTACCATTTCCTAGTGCGAGACTACTTACCCCTATTCCAACGATATGATCAAAATGATGTGTTAGATATGAACCTTTATATGTATACCATGTTCCCCATCTTTCTCTCTTTAATTTGTGATGTTTTTGTTTAAAGTTGACTAGATGGGATCTCTCAAGTTTACTGACGTCCAGGGAGGCATTTTGTGATTTGGAGTTTGGATTGAACCACAATGAGGAATCCTATATATACTAGAAAAATAGGTAAAAAAACCCATATATTTCAATTAAATAATTAGGGATTACACCTAAAAAGGAGGATTATAATGGTGCCACATTCATCATGTTGATGGGTAGATCATACCATATCCCTAATCCCACATGTTTTATTCTTAGTGAGAGAAAGAAAAGACAAAAAATATTAGTCATATTGTATAAGAGCATTCCATTAGATTTTAAAGGAGGGTTGCACACTAAGGATACCCTCAGAAGATTCACGTGTCATGAAAGGGGAGAAAATAGGAAATATGGAAAGGATTATGAATGATATACCCTAATATACCTAATATAAAAGATGGATTAGGTGAGGATGTGTTTTGGGGATTACACCTAGAACGAGGTCCATATTTGGGAACCAAGATAAATATAAAGAATTGAGGTTCATCAAGTAACAATCAGGGATTTTAATTATAAAGATGACAATATTTAAAAACCAAGAGGAATATATCGACTCGAGGTATATCAAGGAATGATTAGGGATTTTACCGAGAATGATACCGACATTTTGGATCCAAGAGGAATATATCCACTTGACGTGTATTAAGGAATTTTTGGGGTATAAACCTAGAAGGATTCCCATACAAAATAACCCAAGAGGAGTATATGAGCTTAAACACATGATATGCATGACGAAGCTGAAAGGTGGAATCATGACTTAAAACATTTGATATCATCCATTTCGAGAGATCATGACATGTAGTGACATGATATGAAATACAGTGTAAGGAATCATAACTTGATGAAAAATGATAAAACTAAAATGAGGAATATTTGCTTAAGGTTTTTCAGGGAATGTTTGGGGGATTACACCTTGGTGGTCAAACCTATATGGACCCATTCCTCATTTATTAATGGATGGGGATGGGTGATCACACTCCTAAGAGAATTTTTACCTATGAGATTGAAAAATTATATGATTAAACCAAAGTGGAAGTCCAGACATAGAGGTGTATCTCAATTCTAAGTGATTTTATAGGGAATATACATAAGTTACTCTTTGGTGATAATGTTGGGGAATATACACAACCACAAAAAATGGGTTTTCACAGCGCTACCCTTTAACAATGCTTTTTTTAGCGTTGTTAATGGAGACCCATTTATTAACACTTTTTTAGTACCACTTATAAAAGGTGGTCTTTATTAGAACTTTTTGAGTTGTGCTGATATAGGGTATATTTAAAAATTAAAAATAAAATAAAAAAAATTATATAAATATATTTTTATTTATATAAATACAGTATATTTTTTAAATATGTTTTGGATATGTATAAATAGACATTTACACTTAATATATAAGATATGTAGTGAAAATGGTTTATAAAATATTTAAAAAATATTATTAATTAATAATTCTTTAATTATCATTGAGAAATAGTTAGTTAATAAAAATTTGAAGGCACAAAAAATCAAAAAATCAATAAAAGATCTAAAATAAGTTAAAAACATAAATCAAACTTCAGACGGTGATAAATTTTGATTTGGGTGTCTATTTGAGCTCTACAACATATGAAATCAAAGCCTATGACAATTTCTATGCACTAGAGGCCCAAGGGAACCTTGTGTCGCATTTTTCAAGGCTAAAAAGGCCATGAAGGCCTCCAAAATTGAGATTTTAGTTGGGATGACCAAAATTTTAACATTAAATGGAATTTTAACCTTGTTTTAGGGAGTCTTTTTCTCTTTTTCGGTGGGGAATGAATTTATTTTGAGGGATTACATTCATATTTATATTATGTATTTGAAATTTTATCCCTTTTCACAATATAATGCTATTTATAATCAAATATATAACAATATATATATATATTTTATATATTCACACATAAAAAAATTAATTTTATAAATAAATAATTAAATTTATTTACATATAAAATATATTTATAAATATATAAGATTTATCTAAACAAAAAATTAATATCCTTTTTATTTAAAATACAAATATATGAATATTTATATACCTATATATTGTGTGTGTGTGTGTGTGTATGTGTGTCTGTGTTAAAAAACTAATACATATTAATATACGAATAAATATATAGAACAAAAAATATAACTAAATATATATAAATAGATATATATAAATATATATTAATATAAAAATAAATATATAAATATAACTATACATGTATATATATATTAATATATGAATAAATATATAAATATATATTAATATAACTAAATATATATTTTGATATAAAAATAGATATGTTAATATAAATATATATTAATATATAAATAAATAAATATATATATATATATATAAATTAATAGATATATCATTAAATGGTCATTAAAGCAATATAGAGGAGTGGTAAAGGGTCCATGCCCATATTGGGAGGTCTCATGTTCGAATCATGGGGGAGGCAGGGGCACACATGTTGGTGAAGGGCTATTCTAAGTGCTATTAGATGAGGGTTGGAAGGGGCATGCAAGTGGGCGGGCTGCTTCATAGCGCTATTAAAGGTGGGGGGTCAAGCACTGTTAAAACCCATCTCCGATTTGTAGATTTTTTTTAATTGTTTTCACTTTTAATAGCGCCTTTGAAAAATAGATGACAATAGTGGTCTTTTAACTGTGCTAAAAAGCACTAATAAAGGACTCTTTTATCATCACTTTTTAGCACTGATAAAATCCCCATTTTAATGACTGTTATTTTTAGCACTGTTAAAAGGGGTCTTTATCCGTGATTTTTCTTGTGTTGATAAATGGGGACCCCTTTTATCATTGCCTCAATTAATAATGTTTTTAGTGATGTTATTGGACATATATAGTGTTTTTAAATGCCTTATCTATAGTAGTGATATCTAATCGAGATAGATAATGATAAACATGAGGAGTATATCAACTTAATGGTAATTGAATGTCTGGTTAGGTCTTACACATAGGAGGATTCCTGTATATTTGAAACCAAGAGGAGTATCTTGACTCAATTTTGACAATGTTAACCATGAGAAGTGTCTAATATAAACGGTATTTATATGGGGATTACGTATTAATTACTCAAAGACATACCTAACTTGGTTTGTGATCTTGGTGAAGGAAATGAGAGATATGGGCTTACACATAGATAGGAGGCCCTAGTGGATATGGTTGGGGATTTCACCTAATGAGGAGGCCCAAAATGCATGTTCATAAAGGATAACGAGATTGTATCGGGGTTTTAGTAAAATGATTCTAGAAGGGGAATAAACATAGGATCTTCAAATATGGATGGAAATACAACATTAGCCACATAGGGTTTTCCACATAGGTTTATCCACATAGGGTTATCTTCATAGGATTGGCTATAATGATTTTTCCATAAATGGATTCATTAATTGATTGGTTCATTGTACAGGAAGTCATAAAATTTTTCCTTGTATTGAAAAATGACCTGGTGTTCACATATAATTTTACATAGCATGATTTATAAATGGATAACTTTTTGAAGTGTTTTAATTAAATAGGGAATTCACAAGGATAAATCACAAAGGCCCTCCATATTTCGAAACTTGAGAATTTTACAAGAGTTTTTTCAGGTGAGTGACTATAGTCTGAGAGCTTATTCATAAATTATATGCTACATTTTTAGGTAGCACCAAATAAAAACTTTCCCAATATAGTTGGTTGTATATAAATATGTTGTAGTATATCATTTTTTGTACTATATGAAAGGAAAAAATGAATCGTCTTCAATAGAAATTAATTTTTTATATGGTATGGGAATTTCATGAATTGTTTCAATCACTATACAGTCAAATAAAAATGTTATGAAGTTTAAAATAATCACATCTATGATATGGATTACAAGTGATTTGAGAAATTGTTATAGTAACTTACAGACAAATAAAATGGTTATAAATCATCCATAAAACCAATTCCTCTAAGCCACAAATGAATTTATATTCATATTGGAATTAATGTTCTATGTAATTGTTTTGAAATTTTTCTTATAGATAAAATTAAAATCAAATTATTATGGTCATAACTTTTGATTTATATGTTTTTTTGGGTTCTGTGAGTAGTCAAATCAAATCTTATGTATCATAATTTTCTATTTTCCAGGGTGTATACACAATAATAAGATGGTATTTTGTGTAAAAAATATCTTGAAAGACCCTATAAAATAGTTTTTAAATATTTAGAACCTTTTTATTATCAATTTTTGAAACACAAGGCCTAATATTTATGGGAGGTTCTCACCACGATGTCATCAGGACAAAAACAGTTTCGAGGAATCTCCATCCCACAATGTGTGTGAAATCTTGTGGTGCATGAAAATCTCATTTTCTTCCTATTCATCCATTGAGATACTTTTATAATTAAACTAATTTTTTTTTCGACTTTGGATAACATAATGGGTCATCAAGAAAAGTTCATTACATCATTTTTTTATGCAAAAAAAATTACCCCCTTAGAATTGGAATCATTCAGAACTAAAACAATCTGATTATAAGGTAAATACAAGGCACATTGCTGCATTACTAAATTATCTAGTGTGATTTGGATATGTTTCACCAGGTAGAGAATTATTTTCAAAAGTATGATATCAAATTATATATTTTTTAATGTCACAAATAGAAGAATATCGACAGATGGCATTCGCATTACCAAAAGGAAAAATTTTCATGAGTCATTTGAGTTTCAATGAAGATTAATATCATCTCATAGAAAAAACATCCTAAACTGGGAAAGGTTAACATTCTAGGAATTGATAAAGGGAGTGTAATGAAAGTTTATTTGTAGTTGGATCCAATATAAGATATCTATATGTTACTTTTTATTGGTTGAGAATAGAAATCAAGGCACATATATATCTTCTAAAGGGTCCACTATGTAGATAAAGATATTACATAGATGGAAATCATTTTTATAATAGGTCCATTGATGAAGAAATATATAATGAAAACTTCTAGATAAATTTATTTCATACACATGATAGGGTATATCATCACATTACTAGGGAATCATGGGTAGGATCCCATGTTTCTATGGGGTTATTGTATCGATTTAAAGATCAGGTTAATAGGTTAGGCCATATGGGGTACGCCTTTCTAAACAATTTAAATTCATGAAACAATGATCATATATCATATGGTTTTTAGACATAAAATGAAGAAATTTTACCATCAAATTGGTTATGAGGATAAAAAAGGTTCTTTAAATTTTTTCTAAGGTCAATAGACCTAGAGAGCGTTGAAAAAAATACCTATAGCTGAATGGGTATCCCTATGAGAGTTATATCCTATTATTTTCACCATAATTTTTACCTAATATATTCATGGGGCGTCATATTGTACATGAACTAAGAATTTACATAGGATTCCCTTTTAGGGTTTTCATTCTAAAAAGATTTATGACTTTTATTTTTTATTCAAATTCCAATGTTTTTAATAGGATATGTGGGTGGAATTATGTGTGAGAAGAGTCTCAACTATTACAATAGGTGACTTTTTTTTGTTTTCAAATAGGGGATTACTATGTATCCTTATATTAAAATTTTAATTTCTTTCAAGTTATACTAACTTTGCTGATGTTTAAGGCCATAAAACGTTTTCCAAAGTTGAGGAGGTCTACATAATGAAATGGTAAGAATACAATCAATATGAATTGATTTAACAACATTATGATTTTATAAAATCTTGAGGATTTGTTCACGTAGTTTAAATTCACAATTCTTGTATGATACATCTTTTATATTATGGGTCAAAAAACATTGACCACATACTACTACATTTTCATATCAAAAAGTTTTGATAGAAAATGTGAGTGAGGTAGTTTATACATCAAAATAAAGGAGAAACATAACGTAAATGGAATGGTTAATTCTATTAAAGTAATATCATCTATTATTATGCATATTTTAATGTCATAGTTCTTTGACTGATGGGTGTTGGCATTTTTTTTCTAGAAACATTCACCCAATGAGTAGGGTAGTCTATGTAACTAGGACAATCAAAAATTTCATGTGAATAAGGGCTTGAATCAAACATAATATAACCTATAAAATAGAATTCATTTATTTTATGTTCATGAATATTAGACCCTTTGGAATATAGAAGTTTACAAACATAGAATCATAACATAAGGTTTTAGGTTCTATAAAGGAGATTCATGCCCAAATCGGAAGGAGAACAAGAATATAAAGTCACAATATTTCTTTAAAAGTAGGAATGTTTTAATAATGTGAAAAAATGAGGGTACTTTAATTATATTGAATAAATGGGTTATGGAGTGTTTAAATAATAACCTATAAATATATGAGTTATTTAGAAATTTAAAAATGTTGGATTAGAATGAAAATTACTAATGGTGGAAGACTAATGCCACACTCCGTCGATGGAAACTAGTGGGAGTCGGCTGGCCATTTCCTCACCCATTCCAACGATAATGCATGGGGTTTAGGTGGACCATTATTTTAATAAAAATACAACCAATATGTTTTAATTCACATTATCAAGGGATAAATATTCTATTCAATAGAAAATATGAGTGGGTTACATTTAGATCAATCAACCCCCATCATCAATTTTGCTATGAATGTGGGAACCAAGAGGATTGATCTACTAAAGGTTGAGAGATTTAAAGAGAAGTATATAAACTCAAGTAATTGGTTGGTGTTGAATCATAAATAATAGATATTATGTTGTTTAATTGAGAACATGGATATTTAGGAATGTTTGGAGAATATTAATGGTATTCCATCGTATATTGAACACATTCTCAAGTAGAAGGGACACAACCTAAACTTATTGAGTACTCAATTACATGAATTATTGGTTAACTCAATATGAAAAGGTAATATTATCAATAATGAATAAGTAATTATGGCACCAAATAACTTCAATTGTTAAGGGAAATGTAAATTTTATATATCTTTTTCCTAGACCATGGTTCTAGTGAGAATAACCAGTATTTTATGGGGTGAAATAATGGGACCCATTAGCTCTATTACACAATTTTTATATACTCTAAATGTTTCCGAGAATGTAAAATGGAATATATTATCATGTGAATATTTAACCTTTTCTCATGTTTCACTTTATGAGTTTTCAACTGGATAAGCCTTTTGTGCCTCTTTG
The DNA here is from genome assembly GCA_963277665.1 of Viscum album. Taxonomy (NCBI): domain Eukaryota; kingdom Viridiplantae; phylum Streptophyta; class Magnoliopsida; order Santalales; family Viscaceae; genus Viscum; species Viscum album. The sequence continues at coordinate 2,006,023,625 of OY728148.1, read as the reverse complement.
ATTTGTAATTTAAGGTCATTCAATTAAGACCATGATGGTCTAGAATTTATGGCCGTATAGCTTTGAACAATTGATTTCATGGTTTAGGGTCACATTTTTTAGACCAATAAAGTGGGGAAACTTTTATAGTAAGAGAAAGGTATAACCCAACATGAATGGAGATCCCAATTCTAGTACATATTATACCATGGGATAACACACATTGTTTAAGTTTGAAGTGCTTAGACTTCATGTTTGTGGTTGGACTTAGGATAGGATATCACAATATCTTCATGTATCTCATTAGTAATAGAATAAAATTTTAAATAGTTATTAGGAAGTAAATTTTTTTCCCGACATAGATTTGGATATTATATAGGGGAATTGGGAATTTTATTCCATGCATGGGTCAATAAATGAGAGAACATACATCAAAATCTCATGTTATGGTCAAAATCATACTCATTAGGTGAGGAATTAATACTTTGAGGAAAAGATTGATTTTTTTTCTAGAGAAATATAAATGAATTTAGATCTATTGTAGGGAATAAGTAGGCCAAATTAAATATTCCACCATGAGTAATTTAGAGTAATATATGTTGAAGTTATATCTCACTATTTAATGTAATGTTGCAGAGATGATGAACAAGTATTTTAACGTATTATGGTAAGGATATGGTTTTTATGAAGTCTATATTATTACTTTTGGGACTAGAATTTAAATGTTTAAAGATATAAAACCCAAAATTAATTCCATATATTTGAATAAAATTCATATAAATCTTTCTAATCATAGTGAATCTCTAGGTCATTTAAAATCACATTAGTCATGGTCAGTGTGAGGAAAAAGAGAAAACATGAAAATTATTTAATCCACATAATATTTCATGATATCAAACATGTGGGGGAATTTTCATTTCTAGGAAATAAATAATCTATATATGAATTTGTCTCCTATTGAAGTACATGGTTGAAAAAGATGAAAATTTGTGGCTTGGCTTGACATAAATGATCCACAAATCACTACATGTCCCACAATATAGGAATCAAGTAACACATAGTTCTTATTGAAAGGTTCCTTAAAAATAACTAAATAATATGAAAGTAAATGGGGATATATTAGTAATAGTTTTGATATACAATGACATTATGGATTTATTATATATCCATAGCTATTGAATCCTTGAGAAAATAAAAGGGTCCCCTATATAGATTAGGATTTTACACAGGGTATCAGCATTTTAATATTTCATCTTGTTATGGGATTAAAATAATGAGAATATCCTTATCTATTACCCATGAGATAAGACATAGGGTTTTTAAATGGAGTATTCAACCCTAGTATTAATTTATAGATTGGGATAATATACCAGGTACCATTAAATGGTTTTAGATCTCATTTAGGTAGTGTATCTCATATAATGAAAAATGTTTCATACATTTTATTGTTATACTATAATGAAATATATGTTTTATGATTTAGGTTCATTCACCTAAAAAAGTTTCTCCAATGATTATAATCACATATCTTGCATTAATGTCATATAGTTTAACATCATGTTACTGAGATATTGTGAACTAATGTAAAGAGTTTTAAAAGAATCATTATTGCAACCATGTACTGGTTAGGAGTGTTTACATGTCGAGGAAATTATCATCCTTCTGTAAGATTATGGAATAATATACATATGTTGTGGGATCTTATATAAATATTACATAAACATATGGAAGGTGTGTCTCATGGACTATATCATTCTATGTAGTTTAAGGTCATGGAAGGTTGACCAAATCATCACAAAGTGTATAATCACACAAATTAAGGGATCCTTAATAGTTTTCATAGAGTATGATTTCATAAAATGTAAAAAAATCAAACCTATTTAATCATTAGAAAATGTTTGAAGTAAACCATATCTTCAAATCCCAGAATTGAAGATTGATGAGAGTAGAATTACCATTAGTAATGCAGAAAACTAATGTCATGCACAGTCAATGGAGACCAGTGGGAGTGGGATAGTCTTTACCACACTCATTCTGATGGTAGAATATGGGGTTCAAGTGAATCATTATTATATTACCAAAACTTCCCCTATGTGTTAAATAAAAGGCTCAGGGGAATATTATACTATTTACCATCAAATCCTTAAAGGGATCATTCTAATCAATAAATCCCTACAACCAATTTTACTATGAAATAGAGAAATAAGGGGACAATTCACTCAAGTATGAGGGATTCCTAGAGGAGTATATTAACACATTGAATTTGTTGATTCAAAAATAAAAATTTATAAATTAGTTTTTGTGGATGAAGTAGAATTCAATTTTTTTTGCAAAATTCCATGGCTATAACATCATGTGATAAACATGATAGTTATATTGGAATGATAAACCCTGACTGAAATAAAGGTTCATTTTAATATAAAAAATAATTGAGATGAAACTAAAGATATATTGGGGGAATCTTGTTTATTGATTAATAATTTTTTAGTTATATCTTTAATTATATTATAGTCATGAAGGATAGACCATGAACTACATAGTTTAACAGTCACGTGGATAGGGACAAATGTTGTTCAATTTAACAACATAAGACAATTACTTGTGACAAGAAATATAACATCATGTTATGAGGATGAGTATGCTATATATTTTATGGTAATAAAATGAGGACCTATAATAAGAAGTTTAATGTTTTATAGAATCCCATGTAAATTGAATAGAGACTATGCACCATGAGTATAATTGAAAGTGTTTATGTCTGGGCCTGAAATAATAATTTTATTCTTGAATATATATACCCTCAAATGGGACTCAATAAACATGTAATTTTTAATGGGTCTCTATATATATCAGACTCTTACATAGGGATGTGATAATTTCATTTTCATCAAATATTTATCCCATTTTGAGTAAACAGAAAATGAAAAATACAAGTGTCTTGGATTTAGACAGATTTAATCTTAATGTGGTTGTGTTATAAATTATTGGTTGATGTTAGATAAATCCTCCCTAGTGTAGGATTTTTAGAGAAAAATTGGATTGATAATGTAAATCCATACACTAGAAACCTAATATATAGATTTTGTACATATATAAAAGGGAGGGTGGTATTATAGGGTGACTATATGTCATAAAATTTAATAAGATAACACAATGACAATGTTTCAACACATATTTAGGTATTTGATGTTCTATAGGATCATTGGAATATTGAGAAGTTGGGGGGGGGGGGTTGAATCCATGGTTTTATTTTTTAAAAATAAAAAATTTATGAAATGTAACCCTTGAAACTTGTTCAAGTTACTTGAATTATTAACTTTTATAGAAATCTCAAAAGTATAAAAATATGAGAAAGTTATAGGGTCACATAAGACTCATAAGGTTTGGCCTCAGTGTGAGAAACTACATCCTTTCCATGGCCACTCCCATAGGTCCTTGTAAATTAAATATTAGAAATATGTAAGTATAACATTATGCTAACTCCTATTAGAATAATTATATATCATGATATGTTTGATTAAACTAATTCCTACTACTTCACTTGATTTTATTAGAAAATAATCCATAATAAAAACCATTAATCATAATAGGTCTTCTAGAAAGTACATCTAATTTTCTCCATCTATAAGGTTTGAATGGAGTTACCTTTTATACATTTGGTGAATGTTTGTTCAATACACCATACTAAAAACTACATCTATTATTAAAATTAAGATATGTCTTACTATCAAAACCACTATTCCTCCAACTTCTCCTTAGAAAATATGTCTAATTTCTCTCTTAGGTTTCTCTGAAATTAAAATATGTTTCATGCTTCTGATTATGTTTTTTTTCTAATTTTATTCTTTAGAGTTAATGCGATCATTGGTTGGAAACTCATACTAACACAAATTCTATAGCATTTTATCCTTTTATACACGTTCATTATGCAATGTATGATTGTAATTTGAACCCATTTATATTATTTCTCCCAATATAGAAAAGGTAATAAATCAAACTTATTTTCCCACTCAATAAATTCCAAAAATATGCATTCCAACTTAAATGAAATTTCAATTGAATTAATCTCAACACTTATATAATTTTCAAGATCATTCATAAATTCTCCTACATTTCCAAATTTACTTGAATTTTATTAATATTAGATATTAAAAAAATCTTCATTTTTTTTGAATTTGGTTAGATATTTGATAATAAAAATGTTTAATTATGAATTAATAAACTTATAGGCATTATAATTTTATGTAAAGAATCTAAAAAAACTCTATCAATTTTTTTCTAGAAACCTTTTATGAACATTTCATTCAATTGAAAAAATACACTCCTCCACTTTTCTTCATTAGAATAAATTAATTTTTTGAATAATTCAAAAGAAAATATTCATTTGGATCTACGTTTTTTGATGAAAATAAATAGTGTCTGTCTGATGGATCAGTGATTATCTATATGATTAAATTGCCTCAGTTTAAACTTTTTCTCCAATTGGTTTATCCTTCCCAAAAAGTTCATCTAGTGAGTTCATGAATTTTTTTATTATTCTCATCCATTAAATCAATGTTGTTCTATGGATTTTTCATCCTTTGGAACGTCCTTTAGTAGAAAACTTTATAACTTCACAACTATGAACATCATACAACCTTTAACCAAAATTTTATTTTCAACCTTTATACAAACTGCCTATTAGAAAACTCATCTGTCTCTATCTATTTTTATTGTCTCACTAAAGATCCTCTGAACATGGTTGAATACATTGTTAAAACTTATATATAGTTAGGTGACATGAAAAATTCATCATTTGGTGATCCAATCCAATTACATAGTCCAATTTCTTCCTTTTCTATACTTCAAAAATCTTTACTCATTGGCTATTCTACACTAGAGTTGGAATCTCCACATTTGTTATTATTTTCATACTTTTAGATTCTTTATAATTTTTTCAATCACATAAAAAAATTATAATAAAACTCTTCTTTCCATTTATATAATTAGGTATGTTTTATCAGGTTCATCTTGTAACATTATATAGAATTCCAATTATAAAAACTCAACTCGGATCCATCTAATCAGTGACTTCGAAATGCCAGTTTTTCTTAAAAAAACATTATCCAAAATGTTTTTCCAGTTAACTTTGTAACACTGATTTAGTAAATTCTTCATTGGAACACATTCATTCACATATTTCAATCTTATTTAAAAGTTTTTATCTAAAAACGATCATCTAGAATGTATCTTTTTGAAAGGTTCATATGAAAGTTCAACTTCCCCATTGATTAAAAATTTATTCCATAAGGTTTTCCATGATTTTATAAACTTTTTGATCAGCATAGCATCGTCTATCCATATTAGAATTTTTTTTAACAAACAACCAGAATCATTCTCACATATTAAATAAAATATCCTTAAAAATGTAATTTTTCAACAAATATATATTTATTAGGGAAATATCACAAATGACCTTCAAAATCCCACTTTATATTTGTTGTAAACGTTAAAAAATTGAACGCACAATTCTTGAACAACTCAAAATTTTCACATCACACTTTTTAAAAAGTATAATAAAATAATGACCATTATCATAGAGAATTTCAGGACCCAACACTATGGGATAAAGTAAAGTTTTTGATCAAAATTTTCTCCTCTGTGATAAGAATTTTTTTTATTATCAAAAGATAAATTTACTATCAAATTTATCACTCTATTTTTCATTCTATAATTTTATTTATCACCCCCATTTTATGATAACCACATATTTAGATTTATAATTTAAAAGAAATGAACTTAAACACCCCTTTTCAGGACAAACATGACTCTCCCCTTATTAGCACAAAGTTATATATAGTCTCCCCATTTTTCAATATAATCCAAAAACAGTCAGGGTTTCATCCTTATATAAGTAATTATGTTTTTTTCTAGATATGGAATATGTAGTTATAGCCTCAGTTCCAAAAATATTTTCATCAGGATAATATTGGTTAAAATATCAATAATTTGATAATTTATGAAATATATTCTAGCATAACATCCCCATCAATAAATTTCTTTTTTATGAAATGATACTTGATATCAATCTATTTTGGTATTCAATGATGTATAAGATTATTTTAAAGATAAATGGAACTTTTATTATCACAAATAATATTCAATGGTGTAGAATTAGTCAATCTAAAATATTCTATCTGAACTTTAATCCTAGTCATTTGTTTAAAAGACTGGGTGCCGAAATTTTTTTATCTTCCATTGTACACAATGTTTTTGAGCTATGATTATTACCATGCTAACTCACACAACATTCACCCCACAAAAAATTCTTTCTTATGTTGATTTTATATAATTTCATTTTCTATACCAATAAACATCAGTATATCCATGATTTTGTTTGTCTCAACATATTTTATACAATTGAACATGGGAAGATATTCCTTTAGCATATTACAGAATTACTTTTTACACCATAATTTATGATTCATTTGGATTACAATGATATCTGATACATAAAATTTCAATGTAAATGATGTTGGGAACTTAAGATATAAGATAGAGAAATTTTCCCATCACCTTTTGAAAATATTCACGATTTAGACTTTTCTAACCTTCATATTTACCCATCTCCATTATAGTTGAAATTGTAGTTGAATATTATTTCGAACCAGCCATGAGAAAAACTTGTAAGAATCTCCTTAGAATTCTTTTATTGGGATATAATAATATATCTATCCTTATATTTCAATTTTAAGTCTAAAAATAAAGTTAATTCTATAAGAATTGATATTTAAATGATTTTCATCAATTATTTAATAATCTCTATACAATAATTTTCTCTATTCCTTGAAAATATTATGTCATAAAAAAACAATATTAATTAGGGTACCATATTTTAAATATTTTACATAAAAGTTTCTATCAACTTTCAATTTAGAATAATTCAACCTTTTCATGTAATTATCATGTTTTGAGTACCAGGTGGAGCTTGTTTCAACTCATATAAGGCTCTATTAAACATACACACCTTATTACATGTATTTCAAGTAAAAATCAAAAAGTTTGGTAAATATTCACTTCTTTACTCAATATAACCATTAAATAATGAAGAATTGACATAAATATGATAAACTTTGTGGCCTTAATGTGAAATAACTACAAAAAACATTCAGATAGTTTCCATTCATTCAACAGGGGAAATATTTATTCAAAATTCATGCCTCCCACCTATGAATTACCCTTTAAAATAAGTTATATTTGGTTTCTTTAAACTTATATATGTTTATTCAACATGTTTTTGTTCAAATATCTTTCCCCAATAACATTATTTACTATTATACACGAATCAAATTCCTATGTTTATTTTTTATTTCTTATCCAACTCTTTATTTATAGATTTTACCAATTATTTATGTTTAACAGCTTTAGAAATTGATTCTAGTTCAAACTTTGAGATAAGTGAAGTTTGGTTTTTAATCGAAAATATCTTTTGGTCTAAACATGATCATTTTGGTTTCCAAAATGTTACCACATTCCACATGTTTTAGTAGGGTATTTTTATTGAATTTTTATTCCCTCTTTACATTCATCACTACATGATTCTTCTGAATATTTAGTCAAATGTTTTAGATAACCTTCACCTTCACTATTTTTATTCTTATTGGAAGTTTTAAAATTATTTTCCAAAACATATCCAACAACTTTTGTTATGGAATTTATATTTTCAATATCTTTCACATCATAGGAATCCAATAATTTTTTTAAATATTTATTCCAACATTTATATCTTATTCCATAAGGTGAATATCCCATGAAAATTACTTCCTAAGATTTTTCATTATATTTTCCATGATATGTGTTTTTAATCGTTAGTAAACATGGGATTCTATGAACATTGAAATATTTCACTGATTTGTTTTTTCAAGTACCCAATTTTATTGTAAATCATGTTGGATTCCAACCATAAAACACTCTATTTTTTCATGTATAATAGTATTAATCACTTCAGTCTATAATAATTTGTAATTTTTATTCTCAACCAATATACTTCTACCAATTTACAAAAAACATATATTTTCCATTATTCCACTCTATTTTTATGGAGTTCATAGATTAATTTATTGATGTATTATTCTATAATTATTTAGATATAATTTGAATGAAATGAATATATACACCTTATTATTAAATGTTTTCAAATTTATTATATAGACACCCATTTATCTCTCAAATGTTATTCTAAAAATCTGAATATTTAGGCAGCCTCTGATTTATGTTTCGTAAATATAATATTTTTTATCTAATTTAAATAATCACTAAAAGTGATAAATCACAAATCCCTATTATTTGATTGATATTTACTCATCCCATATGGTCTAAGTGAATAAACTCAACAAGTCTAGGTGACTGAATTTAATCTTTCTTATGGATTTTACCAATCTTCATTACATTGTGACCTATTTTGAAAACATTATCTTTTTTTCTTTTAAACATTGGAAATTTTCTTATAATTACTACCATGGAGTGTTTTTTATACTTTTATATTAAATATGCCAAAGTATGTGATTCAAAAATGTGTTTTCAACTTTAGTACTCAAATAACATGAGCAACAGAGTTCTCTAATCCAAAAGAGATTTATATTGGTTATTTCCACCCTAGAAATAAACTAACCATCTTCCAAACATCTGATAAAATAGGAATCATTAGTGAAGATAAATTCTTTTCCATTATATCAAATTTTTCTAACACTTAGTAATTTCTTTGAACCCATAAACATATTAAATGTCATTATATTTTAGTTTTATATCTTGGATCACAATAATTATTATTCCTTTGATTTTTAAGGAATTATCATTTCTTAATGTAACTTCCCCTCATTCAAAATTTTCAATAGTTTCATGATTTTTTATATTCCCTATGATGTTTGAGGAATAAAAATTATACAGAATCTATGTATTATTCCTTTTTCTTACTACCATATTTTTCTCAACAATAAATTATCTTTCCATAACTTTCTTCTTTATTACTTAATATTATTTTATCTCATAATAAACATGTCCTAGAAGAGAAATCAAACATTTTTTCAGAAGACTTACCCAATTGGTAAAATATTCCACTACCTTCATATAGGAAACAAAAAATTATTTTTTGTTTGAAAATTTCTAACATCTTGATATTTTACATTTCCAAATTCATGCATATTAGGAAAGATACTGACATATCATCCAACATTTCTTCTCTTTGTTCATGCCTATTTGTAGGAATATATATATTATGCTATGATTTCTACTCACATACTCCACAACACTAATCAAACCCATCCAATATTAATATTTTCATAAGTAATATCTTTACCTGCACATATTTTTCCCAGGATAAGAATATTTTCTTGATTTATTTCTTCTTGTAATGAGGAAAATTTTATTATATAGGATATTTTTATTTTTTTTGATATGACATATTTCTCACATCTTTTCTCAATCCAATATTGCCAAACATTTTTTCTAACACATGAATTATTTGTAAAATTAGATGAATTTTTATATTTAGTGGGTGAAAATTTTACCTGATTCTTGGAATGGACTTTCTATATAGCTTTAGATGTTGTATATTTTACCTCCAAAAACTTGTTGAAATTTTTTCTAAACCTTTTCTAGGTACATTTAAACTATATAAGTTTTAATAATTTTTTAGAAACATTTTCTTCCATAGATGTATATTTCTTACTGATATCTTCTAAGATCATTTCCTATTAAATGACATATGTTAGTAGGTTTATGATCTCTTGGATTCAACCATATTTATATTTAAGGGAATATTTGTTTCATATATTATTATATAAAATTTTTTAATTTATCATTATGATCTATTTATTTGTATATGTTTTTCTTTTCAAGATAAGCCACATGCTTGAATCTTAGCTAATATTATTTGTAACTTTCTCGACATTCCTCTTATACACTATTTTAAAAAAATTATTTCTTATCAGAATTAGAAAAGAAATTTATAAAATTTCCTAGTGATTTACTCTTTGGTGAACTATTATCATTAGAGTCATTATCATCCTCATTACTCAACATACTTCTTCTCTTTCCAATGAACCCTTTCTTACCACCACAAGACTTATTATCTTCCATAAACGTTTTTTTTAAACTTATTCCACTGATATTTTTATTTAGAATGATCTTCATATTTTCCAATTTTCATTTTGGTTAAATTCATTACAAGGTGTTTAATTCCTCCACACTCAAAACATTTAGGTGGGAGTTTTCCGTTATACTGTACACTACCTATTTGATAATTTTTATATATACGATACTTGATCATATCATTCATTTAATTATCATACATTACTTATGAATCTATGAATTCAAAATTTGTATTATATTTCATTTTCATCTTTATTATAGATACAAAATAAATTTTATCCTTGATTTTGTTTTTGAATGATGGAGATTTCCCCATTTTGTAAATAAAAAATGAATGGTATATAAATCATCAAGAGGTAAATCATCACTATCTTCTAAGGTAGAAATTTTAGTGTCAAACCTATCAGTGATGTTTCACATGAGTTTCATTTTAATGGTTAAATCTTCCAAGACATATCTAAATCCTATAATGTTTAATAAAACATCATTAACTATAGTGAAATAATCATTAATAGTTTATTCATCTCTCATTATGATATCTTTAAACTTGTTTCTCTAAATTTAAAACACTACATACTTTACATTGAATTTTTTCTCAAATGTACTTTTGATCTTGTCCCAATTTTTCTTATTTACTTTGAGACCCATCACATTCATAAAAACATTTTATAGTGAAGTAAAGAGAATAAAAAATATATATATTTCTCATAAACATTAAAGTTTTCTTATCAACAAAAGTCATAAGTGATTTTTTACAATGAGTGGAGACCCAATTATTGATGTTTCAATAACTTCCATGAAAAGAGATTAAAGATAGGGTATAGTTCTATTTTTCTAACCATGATAATTGTTTCCACAGATAGTAGGAATAACTTTGATGTTCACTTTTTTATGATTTTCTATGATAATGATTTAACAAGTGTAGACTTTAGTTTGATACCAATTGACATTCCTTAGAAACATTGGACTACTATGAAGCAGTATCGAATCAATGGTTGTGTTATTAAGAATTTACAAATTTAATAAATTTAACCCTTTAAATTTTTAGAGTTACATTCCTGATCAAATTTTATAACTATAATAGAATAATTATAATATGAGAAAGTAAATGAGACACACATTATTTACAAGGTTCAACCTTTGTGTGAGAACCTATATCCATTACCTAAACTCTCCCATGGGACCATGTAAATTTATTATTATAAAAAGGTGAATACAAATGTGAGCTAACTCTGGGTAGGATTATTCTATCTCCTGATAGGTATGATTATACTGAATCCCATCAATTTATAGGGTTTTCACACAAAAATGAGAAACAAAAAAAGTATTTATGTTTTTAAATTATCCTCCATAATAGTTTTTCTAGAATGTCTCTAATTTTATTTATATGAAAGTTTCATCTATTGAACACTTTTCTATGTTTAGTGAATGTTTTTTTGGTGCACCTCATTAAAAATTACACTTGATATAAAATATTATATATTTATGAATATCAAAAACCTTGTGCCTAAAATTTATAACCAAAAACTCTATCTAATTTCTCTATATATTTTATATAAATTGAAACTCTGTCTGATGATTTTGATCAAAATACCTTCCTAGTTTTCTTCCTCAACATGAAAGTGGACTTTAATTAGAAACATATAACTACAAATATTCAATAGTGGTTCAACCATTTAGTATATATGAAAATGTTAAAGTATTATTTTTCTTTCCAATCATTTATTTATGTGCTCCCAAGATTTTAAATTCTATAATTTAAATACATTTTCCCACTCACTAAAATTCCAAAAATAAACATTTCCACTTAAATGAAAAATCACATGGATAAATATCAACTCTTATAAAATATTCTAGATCATTCATGAATTATAAAGTTCTTCTAACATTCCTTGAATTTACTTAGCATTATATGTTAATGAAATATTAAAAATACTTTGAATTTGGATATATAAAAATTACTTTAAAAGATTAATTTAGCATCCTAAAACATATGGTCTTTACAACATTATATAAAACATCTAAAAATTCTATCCTGAATTTTTTCCCATAAACAATCTAAGATAATTTTATCTGATCACAAAACTACACTCCACCACTTTACTTCATTTGGATAAATTATATATTTGATGAATTTATAATAAAATCATTTTCCAGATCATCTTTATATGATGGAATTGACAAATTTTTAACTAATATATCATATTTTATCTAATATATCATATTTTATCGATCTGATCAAATTCCCTTATCTCAAACTTTTATCTCCCATTAGTTCATTATTCTACAAAATTTTATCCATTGATATCGTAGATTTCATTTGATTCACATATGTACAATGAATATTTTTCCCATGGGTATTTCCCTTTGTAATTTCCTTTAGTATCATAATTCATAACTTCAAAACATCAAATATCATAATTTTTTTTCTAGAAAATCTTCTATCATTATCTGTATCTTTTGTCTCACTAAAGACACAATGAATATGGTTGTCTACATTGTTACAATTTTAATGGCTTTTTTCACTTGAAATATTCTTCGTCTGATTCACTACTCAGATTACTCTATCTGATTTCCACACTCTCTCATCTTCAGTAATATTTACACATTGTCCTTTATATATTGGGATAATATTATCCCCATTTTCCCTTGTTTTGTTATATTTTGTTTATTTATCATTTTTTTATTCACACAATATTGTTAAAAAAACCTGCATTTCCTTTTATCTGATCATGTTTGTCTAATCATGTTCATACGATAATGTTGTGTAGAATTCCCCTTATACAAACTCAGCACTGTATCAGCTAATCCAAAAAATTCAATGCTAGTTTTTCTTACAAAAAATCATTTAGATTTTTTTTGTTAAATATTGTACCAATATCACTTTAGAAACTACATCATTTTAACACATTCATTATCATATTGCAATATTATACATGAGTTTTTTTATGTAATGGTTCATCTATAATGTTATGTCGAAAATTGTTTATCGATAAAATTAACTCCCCATTTCATAAAAATCATATACCATGAGGTTTTAACAGAGGTTAGAAACATTGAGATTTTCATATAATCATCAGAATATATTAGACATTCTCATAAAATACATATAATAACTTTTACACTTTTTAATATAAAAATTATAATTAGAATTAATTTTTTAAAAATTACAAAACATTGTTAGGAAAACATCACAATGGATCATCAGTCTTAATTCCCAAACTAACATCACATAGCATAACCTTATATGACTGGGAAATATAGGATGGCTATGCTGTTTAATGAAAAACTTCTAGGATGTAAGGCTATGCACCTTAAAGTCATGTAGTCAGGTCTTTTGTGTCTTACATTTCAGGGTCCTATGAGTATGACCATATGTGACATAACTCATCGGGCATGGTGATATTCTAGTTTATTGAGAATAACTCAAAAATCATAAACCCTGAGTCTCAAGAATAAATAGACCTATCAAGACATAATCTACATTATTCAATATCCAATATTATAATATAAATTATTATTTAATTATATATTCTCAAATTCAGTGGTATGGATAATAATTAGGATGATATTTCACTACTATATCCTTAGGTCTCATTATCATCAGAATCTTGAGAAATTTATACTCAAATGAGTATTTTAAGTATGTGGTAACATGGTTATTCATATTATAATATTCATTTTTTTATAAATGAGGTATGTATGGTAGATAGGATTTGATACTCTTGGTGTGTTCTACTCAGGATGTCTATATGGAAGAAGTAGAGAAATTGGTGTTATTAATTACAATATCCACTCAAATTTCTATTTTGAAATCCTATATTATAACAAAAATCACCTCTCAATTATATGTCCTAATAATAGATTTTAGTTGAAATATTTAGGATGTTCCATTATATTTTCTTCTTTAGTTCACTTAATCGTTGATATCTAGATGAAATCATTTTCCATGGAATCATAAAAATACTATGGGACTTGCTACAGTTGAAATGAATACACTTTCCTTTTTCTATCATCAAGAGAGAGCTAAAAATATAGCTTTCTTGTTATATTACATATTCCTATTTAGAGAGTTATTTCCCTTATCTTGATCAATTTCGGATTAGAAGATAAAGAATTGGAGGCCCCAATCGATGATGATGTCTTACCTAAATTAGGTAGATTTGACTCTCTTAGAAATGTTTTTTAAACTGCTATATTAGTAGAACATTCATCATGAACCTAATGATGAGAAAGAAAATATTAAAATCCCCCCTGATCAGTGGGATTAGGGACTTAATAATATGGAAATTCCCACAACCATGTGAGTTAGGGTGAGTTTGAACAAGGTTCAAAATTCATCGAGTGAGGGGGTGAAATTTTTGAAAATACCACAATCATGATGGGATAGGTCACTTCCCTATTTGGAGGACATCTAAAAGAGGATATTGATATTACATCATGGGGAAAATATCCATGAGGCTTATCTATAATTACTATAGAGGATCCTATTTTTCTTGATTCAACTAGGTGATCTGTTCTATGCAAAAGGTGACCTAGTCATCCTCAAGGGATTGACGATCAAAATAATTGTTAACACCCTTTACCTTTTTAAATGGTATAATGGGTGGATAATGATTTTAGTCTCAACATAGATTCCATAGATTGGAACATATATTGATATTGGGAATATTATCCATCAAAATTATACTTTGGATCATGAACAATGGATAAAATTCCTTCAGCAGAGGTTGGTAGGTTATCACTGATCCCTTCATCCCAATTCTCAGAGTAGAGCATAAGAGAACCTATTATGGTTTATAGGATTATAGGAATGTAAAATTATCCTCATCAATAGTGTGCTCATCCGAACTGGGTGGAATTTATTTAGAAATAGATGAAACCATGTTGATAGAGATGTAGGTGAATTGTTTCTCCTCCTTAGTTGAATATCCCATTTGGTTGGTTGGTTCATGTTTTCTCGTTTGGAGGGACAATGACTATTGTACTATTTTATGGGATGAATTATTTATTATTTAGTAGAATTTTTTAAATATATTCCAAATTTTCCATGGAATTATCCATTGGAATTTGACCATCATCTATCAACATTTTAATATATCTTTCATAAAAAAGAATTTTGGGATTTTGTAACCAATCACATGATAGTAAGTGGAGTAATTTGGATGGTCATCATACCATAATTCATTTAACATATTTATTTTTGAAATCATGATCTAGTTTTATTCTATAGAAATGGTGAACTAACAAGGAACATGGTCATTATTAATGGAATAAATTTTACACGTAATGCTTTCAAGGTCATGTTTCCTCACTATTTTTGGTTTTAGGGAGACGTCAACTACTTTATCTTTTCCAAGACTCTATACCCATGATGATGTTTCTTGATAAAATGTTTCATTTTATTTGTGAATATAATCCAATATATATTGTGATATAGTCACAAAATATTTTAAAATACAATAATAATTCAAAGGAATAAGTGTAGTTTAGAACTCATAAAATAGGGTTACCATATAGATATCTATAAATCATTCATAGGGATGTTATTTTCCACATAATACAACAAATCCTTCCATATTGGAATGAAATACATCACAATATTATTTCCTTACTATGATTAATTTGAGAAATCCAAGATATTTGTATTCCTCATCATATATCTGAATTGTAAAAGGAATTACTAAAAGAGATGCTTACAACTTGAGATATACTAGGTTGTAATATTATTCTACTAAGAAAATTTAGGGCCTCCAAAGGTCTGCATAATGAATTTGAGCATGGTAGTATTTTTCTATGGGGTTCCCAATATTAGAAAAACCTATTAATAAAAATTATTAAGGTGATGCATAAGATCTCCCATTCATTAAAATGATATGAAATTTTAATTCTTGATGTGGGGAGGGGGTGGAGTAAAATCTATCCACTTAGGAAATGGATTCCTCTTAACATTCACCAGTATAGGTTAACCTTAAAGAGAATATATTTGAAAAATAAGGTATCCAATAATTCCATGGATATCCCCATCCAAGATAACCTTAGATGAGTTTCTTGAACTAGAAGCTAATGTTTTTATAGTGGTTGGAACACTTGGTAATCAATTGATATTGTAGTATAATGGGACAATTGATGTATCCTCACTTTAACATGGTGTCTCAATTCTTATATTATGGGTAAAGAAACATTATATCATTTAATAGGTTCATCTGAAGAAGATATATCATCATCTATCTGATGAATATACTCAATGGATTTACTTCCCCTATGAAACTCAACATTAATCCGTTGAAGCTCTATAATTCTAGGATTGTGCTTCAGAATCATCTCTTCTATTGAGATGACTTCAAAATGTATTGGTGATGGGTGGTTAGATAATATGTCCACGCATATCACCTTCAAAATAGTTTCATAGTTTTAATCAGTAATTAGTCCAACAATGATGAATTTAAATTATAAGAAAAATAAGATAGTAAGTGAAGATTCCCTTAGAAGATAATTTGGAATCATAGTGATATTTTTCTCACCTAATGAAAATAGAGGTTATTTTTGGGTTAAAAATCCCAATCAATCTCCTAATACAATGGGATGGGGTTTTCTATGGGATTATACTATCACCAAGGATATTTATATTGATTTTGATGTTTTTTGTGGTAATTTAGATCCAACCTAGAGCTATTTCATGGATTTATTGATGGGTCTTAGATTTTTTAGCAGTAGTAGGGAAATAGATCTATTCTTGTGTTTCAATGGACAGATACCCCTGGTAGGATCTCTATCTAGATTCTTTAATTAGGATCTCCAGGGCATGCAATGTTTCATATGTAATTTCTCCTATCACTACTAGAAAGGGGATCTTTCCCAACAGTTTTATACCAACGGTTCAAAGAACCATTGGCATATCTTGTCTTTCCCAACGGTTTTTAGAAACCGTTGGGAAAAACCCCTCAATGCATAGTTTTCCCAACGGTTTCATTGAACCGTTGGGAAAGATAGGTTTTTCCCAACGGTTCTTAAGAACCGTTGGGAAAAGTGGAGAGGAAACCTTGTTTTCCCAACGGTTCTATGGAACCGTTGGGAAAGGTTGGTGTTTCCCAATGGTTTTTAAAAACCGTTTGGAAAAAAATTCCCCAAATACCCAAATCTAGCCAATGGGCTCCCCACATTCCAGAAGCATTCAACTCGTGTCCTCCTGGAGCGATTCCTTGGCAGAAGGACCTCCCAATCCCCACATCATCCAACACCTACCAGGTTAGACTCCTATATTTTATCAAGGATATAGTTCCAGCCCTTATAAATCATATACTTCTATTCTTGATTTCGTTATTCCCAATTATTAGGGTTTTTGTAAAAATTTATGATTGTTTCATGGTGGTCAAGTGCGCCACTATAGGTACATTGATTCACTAATTTATTTTGGTATTTCCATAAAATTCTAATAAAATTTATTAATGAATCAATGTTGAGTGTTAACATGACATTCATGTTCTTGATTTTTGTTGAACACCTTATTTATGGTATGGGGTCAGATTATTTAAAGTGTAAACAAATACTTATATAGAATTTCCTTGTAAAACCTGATGGTTTAATTCTAGTTAAATGGAATCATAATTTTTTATGTTATTACTATTTAGTAATTGGTGAGGTGAATCATATATGTATATGAAAAATGGATCAAGATCATTTAGTATTGGATAGAATTATTCCCTAGTAATGTGAGACCCTTATGTTGTGGGGTGAGTATGGAGTAGTGAGATATATTGCTTGTTACTTACCTTTTTTCAATTCTATGAGGTAATGGTGGCATGCACTAATTTTTTGAGATCTGTCAATGTTTTTATGGTTTTGATAGTGATCCATGATGTGTATCCTAGTATGTAAGATCCTGTTGGGTATTGGACCCTAGATTGGGTGAATTTTTATGCGGTAGGGTGCTTTTTAGGATGGGTTGTAGTGATGTGATGGTAACTTATGAGAGGGGTGGGTCTTACTAATGTGGATTCATTCTATATCATAAGCATGTAAATATAATTTGTATTATGATAACTAAATGTGAATGATGGGTGATCAAATATTGTCTTATCCTGGAGAATTCCTTGTGATATATTGATATGGTGGCATGAGTGATGATGCATGTGGTGACATGACCAACATACATGTGTTTTATGGTTAGTGATCAATTAGGTTATGTGTTTTATGGTTAGTGATCAATTAGGTTAGTGATCCTATGATCATTGGGATGTGACTCTAAATGATTTACTCACCCTTTGATGTCGTCCGATTTTAGGCCATTCGGACATCGTTCGGCCAGTTTGGACCCCCCACGCGTGTTTATCAAGCGCACGCAACGCTTAAAGAACGCATAATGAGCCCTAACACGCAGACCGCACGTCCGATTGACATGCCGTCTGTGCGTGCACATCGCGAATAATAATTGTATTATTTTCCTGTGATTTCAGGTCAATATGATGTCGTCCGCTATGAGTTTGACCATTAGACGCCCGTTTTGGCCCTTTATGGCACCAGAACGGCGTTCCTGGTCACCGCGGGCACACGACACGTCCGATTGATGTGCTGTCTGCTCGACCACATCACAATTCACTCACCCTTTAATGTCGTCCGATTTCAGGCCATTCGGAATTCGTTCGGCCAGTTTGGACCCCCCCACGTGCGTTTATCAAGCGCGCGCAACGCTTAAAGAACACATAATGAGCCCTACCGCACAGACCGCACGTCCGATTGACGTGCCGTCTACACGTGCGCATCTCAAATAATAATTGGATTGTTGTCCTGTGATTTCAGGTCAATCTGATGTCGTCCGATATGAGTTTGACCGTTAGACGCCCGTTTTGGCCGTTTATGACACCAGAACGGCGTTCCCGGTCACTTCGGGCACACGGCATGTCCGATTGACGTGTCATCTGCTCGACCACATCACAATTCACTCACCCTTTGATGTTGTCCGATTTCAGGCCATTCGGACTTCGTTCGGCCAGTTTGGACCCCCCACGCGCGTTTATCAATTGCGCGCAACGCTTAAAGAAGGCATAATGAGCCCTACCGCGCAGACCGCACGTCCGATTGACGTGCCCTCTACGCGTACACATCGAAAATAATAATTGGATTGTTGTCCTATGATTTCAGGTCAATCCGATGTCGTTCTCTATGAGTTTGACCGTTAGATGCCCATTTTGGCCGTTTATGACACTAGAACGGAATTCCTGGTCACCGCGGGCACACGGCATGTCCGATTGACGTGCCGTCTACTCGACCACATCACAATTCACTCACCCTTTGATTTCGTCCGATTTCAGGCCATTCGAACTTTGTTCGGCCAGTTTGGACCCCCCCCACGCGCGTTTATCAAGCGCTCGCAACGCTTAAAGAACGCATAATGAGCCCTACCGCGCATACCGCATGTCTGATTGATTTTCTGTCTGCGCGTGCACGTCACGAATAATAATTGGATTGTTTTCCTGTGATTTCAGGTCAATCCGATGTCGTCCGATATGAGTTTGACCGTTAGACGCCCGTTTTGGCCGTTTATGACACCAGAACGGCGTTCCCGGTCACCGCGGGCACACGGCACGTCCGATTGACGTTCCGTCTACTCGACCACATCACAATTCACTCACCCTTTGATGTCGTCCGATTTCAGGCCATTCGGACTTCGTTCGGCCAGTTTGGACCCCCCCACGCGTGTTTATCATGCGCGCGCAACGCTTAAAGAACGCATAATGAGCCCTACCGCGCAGACCGCATGTCCGATTGACGTTCCGTCTGCACGTGCACATCTCAAATAATAATTGGATTTCTGTCCTGTGATTTCAGGTCAATCTGATGTCGTCCGATATGAGTTTGACCGTTAGACGCCCGTTTTGGCCGTTTATGACACCAAAATGGTGTTCCCGGTCACCTCGGGCACACGGCACGTCCGATTGACGTTTCGTCTGCTCGACCACATCACAATTCACTCACCCTTTGATGTTGTCCGATTTCAGGCCATTCGAACTTCGTTCGGCCAGTTTGGACCCCCCACGCGTGTTTATCAAGCGCGCACAACGCTTAAAGAAGGCATAATGAGCCCTACCGCGCAGACCGCACGTCCGATTGATGTGCCATCTACGTGTGCACGTCGAAAATAATAATTGGATTGTTTTCCTGTGATTTAAGGTCAATCTGATGTCGTTCTCTATGAGTTTGACCGTTATACGTGTTGGACGGAGAAGTGATGGCAAGAGGGGGGGGGGGGGTGAATTGCCTTTTAAAAATTAATTAACAATTTAAAACAATTATCAAAGTGCAGCGGAAATAAAAGAGGAAAGACACAAAACTTGATAACGGAGTTCGGCTTAAACCCAAGCCTACGTCTCTGCTCCCAACTCAATCGTTGAGAGATTTACTACCGCTTGCTTTTTAATGGTTTTAGCAAGAAACCCACTAGACTTTAAGGTAGTCTAGAACCTATTACAACTTGCTTTTAATGGTTGAGCAAGAACCCACTTGCTTTTATTGGTTGAGCAAGAACCCACTAGCCTTCTTACAGGTGAAGGCTAGCTCACCTTTGATTCAAGCCTTTTAAAGGGAAGGCTTGACTAACCTCTTCACACCTTGAAGGTGGTGTGAAAACCCAAAAGAGAGGATGAGATAAAGAGATGGGGGTTTGTAGGCACAAACCCAAAATAAAGCTCAAAATGATAAAATGATAAAAACCGTAATGGGAGAAGCCTTGGGCGCCAATGGATTGATGAAGTTGATGAAGAGCGCTCCCAAGATTCTATGGTGGTGCTCCTTGGTTGTGGAAGTGAGTTGGAGCAAGTGGGGTTCCTTGAAGGAATGCGCCGGAGGTTCGCCAAATGATGGAAAAATGTTCCCGTGGGCTTCCGTACATTTCCGGGGCTTCCTAGTCCTTTATTTATAGAGGGGGAACCCTCAAATGGCCTTTGGGGGTCTTCGGAGCCGTTAGAGAGGCCTTCGGAGCCGTTGGGAGTCAAGTGGACAAGTCTGGTCAAAGCCCAACGACTAGTTTGACTGGCTCTACCGGCTGACCGGTGCTTGGACACCGGTTGGCCGGTGCTTTGAAAAAGGGAGAGGGCTCGGGCTCAGGCACCACCGGCTGGCCGGTGAGGAGGCCACCGGTTGGCCGGTGCTGAGACAGTAGGTGTCACTATTTGTCTGGGTTCCACCGGCTGGCCGGTGATGGGACACCGGTTGGCCGGTGGTCTGGACAGAGGGGATGCCTTCTGACCAGGCTCCATCGGCTTGCTGATGGTCATCCACCGGTTGGCCGGTGGACTGAAAATCAGTCCACTTTCTGTCCTTCTTGTCCCAATTCCTTGGCAACCTTTTTCCTATCAACAAAAACACTTAAAACAAGATTAGATAAATAAGAGAGTGATTGTGATCATGAAAATTAAACCACGAGGGGTACGAGAGGTACAACAATCTCCCCTTATTTTGATGATCACAATCACCAAAAACAAGTAATGTAAAAGATTGAAATGAGAGGCATGCTTTAAAAGATAAATTGAAAAGTAAAGCAAAGCATGAGAGAAAGATTTCTCCCCCAATCAACCAAGAATTTCTCCCCCTTTGTGATTATCAAAATAGCACAGGGCATAAAACTTGATTGAGGGAAAGGATTGAAAAACAAGAGAGAGTTTTTAAACCAATTGAAATTTTTGAGATTTGAATTGAAAGTTTTGAATTGAAAGTTTTGAATTGAAAGTTTTGAAATTGAAAGTTAAAAACGCAAAAGGCTTAAATGATCCAAACTCCCCCTAAATAAAAACAACAAATCACCGGGGAGAGGATTTTGAAACCGAGACAAATTTTGGTCCGGTGAGACTCGTTAAAAGGGACTTTTCAATCCACACTTGTCTAGTGGCGGGTCTTCTCCTATGAAATTCATCATTGAAGGAAATGGTTTTGGGCCTTCCATACCGGGCATTTTTTCAATTGAATTCATAAATTAAGTGCCTGGGCTTTTTACAATAGTTGAAAAATTTATATTGGGAGCTCCCCCTTACAAAAATAGTTGGAGCATGGGAAGAGGAAGCTTGCTTGGAATAGCCAAGCCCTTCGGTGGTTCTAGATATGCGTTGGGAACCGAGCAATTTGGTCAAATTTTGTTCACCTTGGGTGAATTTGGCAAGAGATTCCCTTAAATCCTTGATTGTTGATTCCATAGAATCAACATCGGGAAGGTTTTGGATCTTGAGGGACAACTCTTCCTTTTCTTTGAGAAGTTGTTCCTTTTCGGAAGAGAGTTTTTTGAAATTCTTTTTTAAAGCAACAAATTTGGATGAGAGTTCATGAAAACCTTCCTCCAATTGATCTCTAGCATGTTGGAGATCCTCATAAGATAAATGATTGAAAGAATTTGAAGAACAAGAGGAAGAGGAGTCAGAAGAGGTTACCTCATGAAATGCCATTAGACATTTTTTACCGTTGTCACTTGAGGAGGAGGAGGAGGATGTGGAGCTATCACTCCATGTGGCCTTGAATGCCTTATTCTTTTCCTTTTGCTTGGCCTTTTTCTTGTTGAGTGGACAATCGGGCTTGTAATGGCCTTTCTTGCCACACCCGTAACATGTTACCTCGGGCTCGGATTTTTCATTGGGTTGAGCCTTGCGAGATTTCTTCTTCTTGTGCTTCTTCATGAATTTGTGCATTTTGCAGGCAAGATTCTCCATTTCTGAATCGCCGCTTGAAGAGGAAGAAGATGAGGAGGAGGAGCTTTCTTCTTTTTGAACTTTGAAGGTGATGTTCTTTGGAACTTTGATCGGTTTGCCTTCCTTTTCAGCTTGCCTCCTCATGGTGATCTCGTAGGTCATGAGGGATCCGATGAGCTCTTCGACCGGCATGTTCTTGACATCTTTTTCTTCTTGAATTGCCGTGACTTTCGGTGCCCATGTGCTTGGTAAGATCCAAAGGATCTTCTTGACCATCGTTTCTGCAGACACATCATCACCAAGGGACTTTCTCCCATTGCAAACATCAGTAAAACATGTAAACATTTCAGTTATTGATTCATGTGGGTGCATGGTGAAAGACTCAAAATCTTGACGGAACATATCCAATCGAGTATCCTTGACTTTGTTGGTCCCCTCATGGGTAACTTCAAAAAGTTTCCAGATTTCATGTGATGAGGTGCATGTGGAAACTCGATTGAATTCATTACGATCAAGGCCACAATGAAGAGCGTTCATGGCTTTGCCATCAAGCTCGAAATTTTTAATATCGGCTTGAGTCCATTTGGATTCATCGGGAGAAGAAAGAGAATAACCATGCATGACAATTTTATAAATAGGATAACCAATGCTTCTAAGAAAAGTGGTCATGCGGGTTTTCCAATAAGTGTAGTCGGTTCCATCAAAGAATGGAGCACGACCCAAAGAATAGCCTTCGGGGGCGAAAGAGGTTGAAGCCATCACAAAGGATCTTGATTTTGAAACTGGTTAGGGTATTACTCAAATTTTGCCTTTGATACCAATTGTTGGATGGAGAAGTGATGGCAAGAGGGGGGGGGGGGGTGAATTGCCTTTTAAAAATTAATTAACAATTTAAAACAATTATCAAAGTGCAGCGGAAATAAAAGAGGCAAGACACAAAACTTGATAACGGAGTTCGGCTTAAACCCAAGCCTACGTCTCCGCTCCCAACTCAACCGTTGAGACATTTACTACTGCTTGCTTTTTAATGGTTTTAGCAAGAAACCCACCAGACTTTAAGGTAGTCTAGAACCTATTACAGCTTGCTTTTAATGGTTGAGCAAGAACCCACTTGCTTTTATTGGTTGAGCAAGAACCCACTAGCCTTCTTACAGGTGAAGGCTAGCTCACCTTTGATTCAAGCCTTTTAAAGGGAAGGCTTGACTAACCTCTTCACACCTTGAAGGTGGTGTGAAAACCCAAAAGAGAGGATGAGAGAAAGAGATGGGGGTTTGTAGGCACAAACCCAAAATAAAGCTCAAAATGATAAAACGATAAAAACCGTAATTGGAGAAGCCTTGGGCGCCAATGGATTGATGAAGTTGATGAAGAGCACTCCCAAGCTTCTATGGTGGTGCTCCTTGGTTGTGGAAGTGAGTTGGAGCAAGTGGGGTTCCTTGAAGGAATGCACCGGAGGTTCGCCAAATGATGGAAAAATGTTCCCGTGGGCTTCCGTACATTTCCGGGGCTTCTTAGTCCTTTATTTATAGAGGGGGAACCCTCAAATGGCCTTTGGGGGTCTTCGGAGCCATTGGAGAGGCCTTCGGAGCCGTTGTGAGTCATGTGGACAAGTCTGGTCAAAGCCCAACGGCTAGTTTGACAGGCTCTACCGGCTGACCGGTGCTTGGCCACCGGTTGGCCGGTGCTTTGAAAAAGGGAGAGGGCTCGGGCTCAGGCACCACCGGCTAGCCGGTGAGGAGGCCACCGGTTGGCCGGTGCTGAGACAATAGGTGTCACTATTTGTCTGGGTTCCACCGGCTGGCCGGTGATGGGACACTGGTTGGCCGGTGGTCTGGACAGAGGGGATGCCTTCTGCCCAGGCTCCATCGGCTGGCCGGTGGTCATCCACCGGTTGGCCGGTGGACTGAAAATCAGTCCAATTTCAGTCCTTCTTGGCCCAATTCCTTGGCAACATTTTGCCTATCAACAAAAACACTTAAAAAAAGATTAGATAAATAAGAGAGTGATTATGATCATGAAAATTAAACCACGAGGGGTACGAGAGGTACAACAAGACGCCCGTTTTGGCCGTTTATGACAGCAGAACGGCATTCCCGGTCACCGCGGGCACACTGCACATCTGATTGACGTGCCGTTTTCTCGACCACATCACAATTCACTCACCCTTTGATTTCTTCCAATTTCAGGCCATTCGGACTTTGTTCGGCCAGTTTGGACCCCCCCACGCGCGTTTGTCAAGCGCGCGCAACGCTTAAAGAACACATAATGAGCCCTACCACGCAGACCACACGTCCGATTGATGTGACGTCTGCGCGTGCACGTCGCGAATAATAATTGGATTGTTTTCCTGTGATTTCAGGTCAATCTGATTTCGTCCGCTATGAGTTTGACCGTTAGATGCCTGTTTTGGCCGTTTATGACACCAGAACGGCGTTCCCAGTCACCGCGGGCACACGACACGTCCGATTGACGTGCCGTCTGCTCGACCACATCACAATTTACTCAGCCTTTGATGTCGTCCAATTTCAGGCCATTCGGACTTCGTTCGGCCAGTTTGGACCCCCCACGTGCATTTATCAAGCGCGCGCAACGCTTAAAGAACGCATAATGAGCCCTACCGCGCAGACCGCATGTCCGATTGACATGCCATCTACGCGTGCACGTCGCGAATAATAATTGGATTGTTGTCCTGTGATTTCAGTTCAATCCGATGTCGTCTGCTATGAGTTTGACCGTTAGACGCCCGTTTTGGCCCTTTATGACACCAGAACGGCGTTCCCGGTCACCGCGGGCACACGGCACGTCCGATTGACATGCCGTCTGCTCGACCACATCACAATTCACTCACCCTTTGATTTCGTCCGATTTCAGGCCATTCGGACATATTTCGGCCAGTTTGGACCCCCCACGCGCATTTATCAAGAGCACACAACGCTTAAAGAACACATAATGATCCATGAGTCATATGTGACGTGTACGAGTCAACCCCGCCTCAATCTGAGGCACGATGTGGCCGCCACCACTCAAAGTGTCTGTCTGTTGTTTCAAAAGGACGTCATTTGAAGTGAAAAACATCAACTAGCATACGGAAAACCGAACAAACGCATTCAGATTGTGTTGATAATTTAGCATAACAATCCATGGGTCATATGTGACGTGTACGAGTCAACCCCGCCTTAATCTGAGGCACGGTGTGGCCGTAATCACTCTATGTGGCTCTCTTTTGCTTAAAATAGACAACAATTTAAGTACATACGGAAAATCGACCAAACACATTCGGTTTCCCTTGAAACTTTAGGAGAACGATCAATGGGTCATATGTGACGTGTACGAGTCAACTCCGCCTCAATCCGAGGCACGGTGTGGCCGACACCCCTCAAAGTGTCTGCCTTTTGTTTCAAAAGTACGTCATTTTAATTGGAAAACATCAACTGGCATACAGAAAACCGACCAAACGCATTCGTATTGTGTCGATACACTAGCACAACGATCCATGGGTCATATGTGACGTGTACGAGTCAACCCTGCCTCAATCCAAGGTGGGGTGTGGCCGCCACCACTGAAAGTGTCTATCATTTGTTTCAAAAAGACGTCATTTGAAGTGAAAAATATCAACTGGCATACGGAAAACCGACCAAACGCTTTCGGATTGTGTCGATACCTTAGCACAATGATCTATGGGTCATATGTGACATATACGAGTCAACCCCACCTTAATCTGAGGCACGGTGTGGTCGGAATCACTCTAAGTGGCTCTCTTTTTCTTAAAATGGAAAATAATTTAAGTACATACGAAAAAATGACCAAACACATTCGGCTTCCATTGAAACTTTAGGAGAACGATCCATAGGTCATATGTGATGTGTATGAGTCAACATCGCCTCAATCCGAGGCTCGGTGTGGCCGGAACCACTCAAAGTGTCTGCCTTTTGTTTCAAAAGTACGTCATTTTAATTGAAAAACATCAACTGTCATACGGAAAACCGACCAAACGCATTCGGATTGTGTCGATACATTAGTACAACGATAAATGGGTCATATGTGACGTGTACGAGTCAACCCCTCCTCAATCCGAGGCGCGGTGTAGCCGGTAGCACTCCAGGTGTATGTATTATGTTTAAAAAGGACATTATTTCAGGTAAAAATATATGGTATACAAAAAACCGATTAAATTATGAATTGACTTCTGGATTCCACATATAATTTTCATCTAAATTTTAAATTGAATTCTAAACAAATTATGTATGTTTATAATTACGTTATCAATTCTAATTTAATTATGGATGTGTATAGTTCCACCATTATATGTAATTGTTAGTTGGTTATTCCAGGTACAATAATTGGATTGAAATATGAGAGGGAACCCACAAAACCACACCAGGTGGTGGTCAAATTGGAGACCTGGTTGCAATTGGGGTAGGTGCTGGGCAAATTGCAGGGCTGCTGGGCAATTTTCCCAGCAGAGGCTATGCCAACGGTTCAAAACTGTTGGCATAGAATTTCTTGGATTTGTTTTACCAATGGTTTATAAAACCGTTGGTAAAACACTTTTCCCAACGGTTTAAAACCGTTGGGAAAGACTAGATATTGGGTTTAACAAACGGTTTGACAACCGTTGGGATAGGGTAATTTTCTCCACCTATGCCAACGGTTCACTGTAAACCGTTGGGAAAAGTTTTTCCCAATGGCTTACTTGCCTACGGTTGGCAGAACTGTTGGTATAACATATACCAACGGTTCCCCAGCCTTTCCCAACGGTTCTAAACCGTTGGGAAATTCTATATTTCCAGTAGTGTATTATTGGTGTAACACATTAGTTATTATGATCATGGTAGATAGGGGCCTACTAGGCTACTCTTTGGTGGTTTGTTTGACATGATTTATTTTATCCTCTAAAACCCCAAGACAGGGAAGAAATCGTGTTCCATTTATTAGGGATAGGATCCTAAAACTATTGTATGTGGTGATGTGTGCCACTTGATTCCTTATAGTCCATTGTTATTATAAAATACTAAGAGGATTTTTCATCTAGATAAATTAATGAGATTATTCTAGTGTTCGTATCGATCCATTATAATGATACCTATAACCAGGGTGTTTACAATTTGGCATTGGAGGAACTGGGCTAAGGACTGTGTATGTTGAACCCATTAGGACATTTTCTCCATGGAAGTGAAATCATATTCTTGGCACGTCTAGTAGTTGTCTATAATGTCTTGAGGTGTCCATAAAAAAATTTCAACTTTTCCAATGATATTGGAAATTTTTAGCACAATTGGAAAGGCCATTTATATTTTTGTACATATTAAATTTCATAGAGGGGAACATAGATAAGACACTCATTAGTACAATGTCATATATAACAGTTCATAGTGGATTTATTACCTTCACAGATAAATGATGAAACCTTGTCCCATTTTCATATATGAGAGGATTTACACTATTAAAGAATTTATGCCAGGTTCACCATTATAGTTTCTAAAAAATTTCATGCACGTACTAATTTTGAGTCAATGTTGATCTTTCTTCCAAAGGTAAGTGGGAATTGTGACTTTTCCAGATATATCTAAGAAAAAACGTTGGCCAAGATGATGTGAGTTCAAGATCATTTAAAACTTTTAGAGGGAATTATTTCCTACTCCATGACTCTATCATATAATTAAGTTGAATTTGTGAATCCTTCCCAAATCCCAACGTGGGACTTGTTACCCCTATACCAATGATCTAATTGAGACAATGTGTTTGATGTGAACCTCTATTAAAATTATAGGTCCCCACAATTACACTTATTAATTTATGATGCTTTGGTATAAATATAACTAGATTTATTCTTTATAATTTATTTCCATAGTGGTAGGAAGTTGATGTTTTGGAGTAATGACTAATCCCTAAAAAGGTGTCCTATGAATATTATGAAAATGGGAATCAAAACCCATGTAGTTTTATTGAATGTTCTAGGATTATAGCTAAAATGGAGGCCCCAATGGTGTTACTTATAATCCCATGTAAGTCATGATCTGTTTGAGAAACAATAGACAATATAAGAATAGTCATATTTCATGAGATCACACTATTAGATTTGAATGTAGGGAATGCACACAAAGGCTTCCTTGAGAAAATTGTTCTATCATGAAAGGGGTGAAAATATTAAATAAAGAGGGGATTATATACAGGTTACCCTAAGAAACATGACCTAGTTTGTGGGTAAGATGAAGGTTTGTTTTGGGGATTACAATTGGAGGAGGTTAATATTTGGGAACGAAAAATAATATATAAACTCAAGGTATATTAAAGAATGTTCATAGCTTACACCTAGAAGGATACCCAAATTTCGTAACCAAGAGGAATATATAGACTAGAGGTATATTAATTATTTTTCATGGATTACACATAAAAGGATGACTATATTTTAGAACCAAGAGGAATATATTGACTCAATGTATATTATGTAATGTTTGGTTCTTACACCTAGAAGGATTCCCATACAGATTAATCCATGAGAAGAATTTGAGGTTGGAATCCTGATGCATGATGAAAAAAGAAGGATGAATATCAACTTATGGAATTTGAATGAATATATGTGGGGAGATATCAACATGAGGTGATGTGACAAGAAACCCATATTGATGAATCTTGAATTAAGGAAATATGATAAAACCAAACGGAGGTATATCTACTTAAAGTGTTTAAGGGAATGGTTGGGGGAGTACGCCTAGGGGGATTCACATGTATAGACACATTTCTCATCTGATGATGGAGAAGGAAGGATTATTATTCTCATTTAAACAATTTGGTCCTTACAGCATAGTGGATACCCTAAAATAGAGGATTATCTCAACTCTAAGTGATTTTATAGGGATGACGTATAGGTTCCAAACTATTTATATCCTATAAGAATATATCTACTAGAGGAAAATAATAACAACTATGAGGATTATCTCAAGTCAATGGTAGTTTAATGTTAGTTATGATATTACACATATGAGGATGCTTTCATATAAAAAACCAAGAGAAGTATCTTGGATCGAGGTGAATAATGATAGCCCTGAGGAGTATCTCAAATCAATGGTGTCTATGTGGGGATTACACATTAATTCCTACTGGATATACCTAACCAGGTGAGTGACGCTAGTGATGGTAAATATATATATGGTCTTATACCCATGGATGAGGCTATGGAGGATGTGTTTGGGGCATACACGTAAGGAGGAGGAACATAATGAAAGTTCATAAAGTATATTAATCTATCATAGGAGTGTTCTTATAATGCTCCACGAAGGGGAATACATATAGAAGATTCACAGAGGGATGATTTCATATCATTTTCCACATAGGGATGGCCTTATAGGATTATACACATAGGGATGTCCCCCAAAGATTGGCTATATAGGGATGCCTTCGTAAATATTAATAAAATTATTTCATCACTAAACGTGAGTTTATAAAATGATTCCTTTTTCAAAAAAAATTTATAGCGTTCACATTTCATTTTTCAAAGCTTTATTTAAGAAGGTAATACTTTTCAAATGGACAGACTTATGATGATATTTCATGATACTACATCACAAAGACCCTACCTAGTTTAAAACATTGGAATTTTACCTGAGTGGTTCTAGGAGAGTGAGTATAGTTCGAGTTCTTATTCTTGAAGTGTGGGTGGGTATTTATAGGTAGTTATAAATAAATACTTTTCCAAATTAGCTATCCTAAAATAATGATGCATCTACATAGATTTTTTTTAAACAATAAAAAATTTAAAAATGATTTTTCTTTAACAAAACAAGACTTTTCTATATTGGATAAGAATTTCAAGAATTGCGTGAAGTACTATTTGATTTGATTAAAGTGTTATTATTTTGAAAAATTACTTCCTTTAAGCCAATAATGATAAGGGATTCACAAAATGGATTTAATACCTTATGGATGGAGAAAAATTCTATGTGGTTTCCAAAAAGTCACCTCCACTAAGCCACATATTACTTTTAGTTCATATAGGTATTATAGAACTGTGCATATGTTTTTCTATTTTTCATAATTTTAAAATGAATCCCAACATATAATAGTCATATTTTTTGATTTTAATGTTTTTTGGGATCCAAGAGTAGTCAAAAAATATTTTTAGAAGAAAAATAAGATGCTATATATGATGTATACACACTAGATTGATGTTTTTCGATACAAACAAATCTGAGATGACCCCCAAAAATATGTTTTAATGCATCAACACATTTTAATAAGTAATTTGTAGAACCCATAGTCTACTTCTGGTGGGAGGTTCTCATGACTAAGTCACTGGGTATGGAATTTTTTTGTCAATTATCCACCCATTGGTGCATGAGTATTCATAAAACACATAGAAATCCCATTTTCCTTCCCTTCACCCATACATTTATACTCAAATTTGACTTGTGTTATTCGAGTGAAAATTACATTATTAGTCATTAAAAAAATTACATTATATGATTTTTTTATGTTAATAATAAAGAAAGACAAATTTGGTGTGAAACATTATTTCACATGAAAATAAGGTTGAAATATAGCATTAATTTATAAAAGGTTAGATATAATTTTACTTGAAAAGGTTATATGAAAAGATGAGTGAGTATGACCCAAAGGGAAGGATTTGAGTCATGAAAACCACTTACCTTTACTCGTGCTTAGTTGAATGTGCTATAAACTAATGTATCACAAAAATAAATATATTAATTACCAATTTTAGAACCATATAGATTATATAACCTTTTTATAAAATTCCATTATAATTATTCAAGGTTTATCTTAGTTAGTAATCACTAATTTTTAAAATCGAGTGTCAGAAAACTTTATAATTTTAAATAATTTTTGTAATGGTGGTGTTGTTATTAATTATTCTCTGAAATTTCATAATTTAATGATAATTATAGGTACTAAAATTAATGTTTTGAAATAATTTACAAATGTTTAATTTCATTTCATAAGTATTTTGGTAACATTTAGTTATAAAGAAAATCAAGACGAGCCAGTTTTAGTGAGTTTAACAAATACAAGGTGATATATTAATATAATCATGATATATTGATATTATGAAAATATAATCAATATTAAATCATAAATAAATTATTATTACATGTTTTTACTAGAATAAAACATTCCTTAATAATCCAAAATATGAAAATTACAACATCACCCACATAGGTGGGAAAAAATGACTTAAATAAGTGTGTGTTATAATGATTGAAGATTTAGAGATTCATATTATATAATGTAAACATAAATTTATAAGAATGTTAAACACATAATAATTATAGTATATATTTATTAAACAAATTCTCAAAACCATCCCTGATGGGTTGTTATAATGAATGGAATTCATTGTTTGTGGAGGTGGTAATCCGCATATACACATGATTAATGATCCCATTTCCCAATGAAAGTACAAAATGATGATATGTGAAAAATTATCATTTTCAGAATTCCATTTGTGACATAGATAATCTATTTATTTTTAAAATATATCAATGATTTCATATTTTAGTTTTGGTGATAAAAAATAAACCACATTGCCTCATGGAGGTGGTTGTCCACATGTACACATGCTCGATGTTATTTCTTTTCATAGTTGATATAAATGAATAGGTATTTTTCACATAATAAATATAATGAAATTTTAGTGTAAAAATTATATTTATATAATTATATTTACATGGCTAAAAATGGTTTTATGTAGGATTTTAAAAAATTAATAGACTAATAGAATGTATTTCTAACATTGGAAGCACATGTTTTCTCTTAGAATACTCAATGAAAGTGAAAGCCTTAAGAAAAAATAAAGTAACTAGATGCTTATATATGTGGGAGAGGTTTGGAGGAAGAGATAAATGGATGATTGTTAAGGAGTAATTAAAAGGTGAAGTGCAACTTGAATGGGTGGATATTGTATCCATTTTTTACAGAAGAAAAGGGATATTTTGGAAACACACAACATTGTTAATAGTGTTATGACACTATTTAGGGGTCAATAGCTCAAAATTAGAAAATATAGTGAGTTCAATAAAATATAAGGTTAAATATGATCCCACCCATTCATTTAGAGACATGGTTAGAGTTATTTTATACTTTTTTTCTTAATTTTAACTTTTTACTAAAATTAAATCTAACCTTAGTAACCAATTTTTAAATTTAGTAATTAAAAATATGGAAAAAATTAATATTTTAACCATTTAAATAATTTGATCATTCTTATTTCAAATTTAATAATTTTTTAAAATATAAAATTTCAATAGGTGATAAAATATAATTTTAAAATAAACACTCTTAATCATGTATAAAATAGTTTTTAGGAAATTAATGTTTTAATGATTTAGAATTTACATATTAGATACATTTATATTGTATACTGATTTGAATTACATAAATTTATTTTTTATAAAAAATAAAATTTAGGAGGTTTTTAAGGTAAGAAAAAACAAAATCTCAGCATCTAAACACTTAATTATAGGAAGAGAATAAAATAATTGTTTTATTAAAGTAATATTTTAGTTTGGTTTTAAAAATATTGTACATAGGATGATAAGTTCAAAGGTTAATTAAAAATGAATTATTTTATTTCTTAAATAAATATTTTATAACATATTTTTTTCCAATCCTCTTGGATACTATTAAATAATGATAAAATCATAATAATTAAAAGTTTCAAAAAAACCATATTTTTTGAATGAAAATCATCCATTATAGAAAAAACTAAAAAATCTTACTAAGTAAATTGTGATGTGAGTAATTATAAAAAATCCTTTTATATTATAAAATATAAATTCTAAATTTTTTAAATTTAGATTTTAAAATCAAATACATAATACAATGATAATTTCTTTTATTGAAAATTAATTTTGTAAATATTGACTCATATTAATTATTTAAATTATAAATATTTATTGGTTTACTATATTAATATTTATTACAAATTTATTAATAATTTTTTCTTAATATTTTTTTTGATTTTTTATTAGGTGTAACATGTAATGTATGTTATTGAATATTACATCAGTTTTACAATGTTTATAATTTTTGGTCATTACACTATAACCATATTTACTAGAGTATATTAAGCTCCTTATATGTAAATATATACATGAGGCTCTTATAATTCATATATATTTAAATCTTCTCCAAATATAGATAATGTTTCTAAAGTTTCAATGTGAAGATTACTACAACCAATTGAAGATAATGTATTGGATGGTTCTTCTCTCAAATATTCAACTAACTTAAGATGTTGGCAATAACTTTGTAACAATGCATCAGTAGATATCCCATGAATTTCATTGAAGCATCACTATATACCATGAGAAGATCCCAATTTTTGGGTAGTGTAAGTAATGGGGTAGTTATATTCCTCCTTTTCAATTCATTGAATTTCTCTTCACGTCTATTAATACAAAAAAACCTTACTTCCTTAAAAGTTATATTGGTTAGAGACTTTGAAAATAAAGACAAATTTATTACCAATAATTGGAAATACCCAAAATGAATAGGTAAACTATAGATCTCTATTATAGATTCTGGTTTAGGACACTCCACAACTTCCATTTTCATAGAAGTTTCTATATACATTACTTTTATAGTGATAACATGCACCCAGAATGATACATCCTCCAACCAAAACTCAAATTTACTATCCTTTTCATATAAACTATCCTTTCTAAAAGACATTAGTATAGTATTTAAATTCTCATTTTAATCCCCCATTCTCTTCAATAATATTAGAAAATAATTCATAAATACTATAAAAAAATCATGATAATATAATATGACTATATTTATTAAGTATATGAATATTTCTGAAGTATTAGTGAGTCTGAGGGTCATCACTATGTACTCATAGTGACCACAACATGTTTGAAAGGTAGTCATGGTCATATCTTCCACATTCACCTTTAATTGGTGATATCCTGACCAAAGGTCCACCATATAAAAATATCGGGCCCTGTGTAGTTGATCAAATAGGTAATCAATTTGTGGAATGAGATATTTGTTATTTATCATGATTTTTTTTAATTCATGTTAATATATGTAGAGGAACATAAAACCATTATAATTTTTTGATAAAGATGATTGTAACAATCCACAGTGATACACTCAGGCCTCTAAAACCATTGTAAATGATTTTTGACACTTTCTCCTGGGCGCTCGCCTTGCATGTTAATGTGTCATGGTGTGGTATGTTACCCTACATTCTCTCTTTCCAAATGTGGGATTCTTTCATCACTTTAAATTGTTATTTTCTATCCTTTATCCATAAAGTATGTTGAGACATTAGTTCCTCCTTCAATGGATTCCTCCTTGTAACTTTCACCTAGTTTTGGTCTCCCTTATAGATTATAGTCATTTTAATGAAACTCATTACCGGTGCCATCTATTTTTGTAAGTAAGTTAATTAAAATAATCTTTTCTTTATTGGTAATAAACATTTCATTAGAGTAGATAGTAACTTCAGGAATATCTAAGCATCTCTAGACACTATGTGCATCGGGGACCTATTAATCTTCCTATCGAGAGGGTATCTCATGTGAGGTATATTCTTTACTGAACACATGTAATCTTAAGATGATAAAAGGTATAAAATTTCAAATATCTATATCTTCCATGTATTTCACCTTATCCATACCATGCTTATAAATATGGTATGTATTTGGTTTGGGGGACATGTTTAACATCTTGTGGAAACTGATCAGAACACCTAGTTGAGATGGATCATGGCATGAGTTTAAAATCTCATGAAGAAAAAGTTTATTTTTCAGAATTAAACAGGGTTTTAGATCATGGAGGAACATCCCTATGATGGATTAAATGGAAGTTTTGGCAAAGGATGGATCAGAACGCCCCTTGGAGGAAGATCCGAGAGGTGTTTCCCATAAATTGAAGTTATCACACTATGAAGGTTTGGGAAGATTCCCCATAGGGTGAACTCTAGGTGGATGTATTAGAACACCCCATGGAGAATAATTCTAGGGGTGTGTCCAATAAGGGGAACTTTTCACACCATGAAGGTCAATCAAAACACCTATGGAGGTGGATCAGTGTAACACCCCAAAATTCTAAAGTACAACTTTGTATTTGATAGACTGTATGACACCCATCACCAAGTGTGTAATGGAATATAATATCTCCAGACTCTACTATGTATTTTATATTTTAAATAAATTCAATAAATGATATATATTTTAATGAAAACAACACCGAGTTATTTTTTTACTCACAAGAACGACCTTCCTCGATAGCTTACGTTATATGCGAGACTAAGTTTCACCAAACAACGATATATTATTAAAATATTATTATTTAATATAATATGATATAACCAATACTTTATTTTTTAATATATTAATAGTATTATATAAATTATTAAAATTTATATCTTATATAAATATAAAAGGAATTAATTGGTTACCAATTAATTAGAAATGAAAACAAGAACCAATTAGATATAAAGAGAAATATTATTATTTTTATCCTTCCAAAAGAGTATTGTCTTAATAAAAATAAATAATTATGATTAGTTAATTATTTTAATGAAATATATATGTTATATTTTCAATAAAATATTTTTTATATTCATCCATTAGGGTTGATTGGTATAAGATAATAATAGACCCTATTTTACACATAAAAGCCTATATTTTTTATAATGGAAATTTTATCGCCTTTAAATGGAGAACACATTTTAAATCTTAATTTTTATAAGTTTTTTTATTTAAATTTCAAAATAAACTTCATATTTGAAATATAAATTTAAGAATTAGTTTAGGGTGAATTTTTAATATTCTTCTGAAACATTTCATTTTTTAACGGATAGTAAAAAATATTGAATTTTATCTAAAAAACTATTTTTTGACGTAATTTATTTATGAGGTTAAATTACACATTTAATTGTTTTTAAAGTTTATTTATATCATAGTTTTATAAATTAATACAATTTATGTCATACAAATCAAATTTAATTTCAAAAATTATTATAAAAACAAACCAAAAATTCAGACATTTTTACTTTAAAAAACTGCATTATCATACCAACCGCAGGATTAAATTGAAATCAATTTATGAAACTTATATTATTTTTATTTGGAAAAATTTATTACATATTTGAAATGAGAATAATTTATAATATCTAAAAAGGCCATATTTTTTTACCAAAAAATATTAGTGAATGTAATTAAAAGTAATGAAAATTATTAAGGTCAAAATTATGCTTAATGAAGTACTAAATAATTAACTTAAGATCCCAAATGACATATAAACTTGTGAAAAAAATATTTTATATAAGTAATTACTCAATTTACCTTAAATTATTTATTTTTCTATATTTTTAAGAATTTTTTAGGTAAAAATGTTAGTACACCTAGCTTTTTTTCAAAAATACCAAGTGAGTCCTTTTCTTCCCTTATAAAAGGCCACCACCTCTCCCACCTCCTAAAACCTCAAAAACCACATGAGATCAGACATTATATTACCAAATAGATTCCAAAATTTCCTGGCTATGAACCTGAAGCCTCCTATTTGGCATAAGTACATTTAAAGAATCCCTTTGGTATAAACCAAAAGGAGTTACGTGATTTTTAAGGTAATTCCTTCCAACGATCACTTTTCTTTCATTTAATTCTCAACCACCAAAAATATTATTATTAAATGCTCATATAATATCACTATTATACTCAATATAATATTATGTTGTTTTATTAAGGGTTATACCTACAATAATACAAACTTCTATCTAATGTTTAACAAACACACAGTTTCTTTGTACGACAAACTACCGCCTCACGAAATGATGATTGTTAATTTTAACTTTACCAACTTTAATGGTTAAAAATTATGATGAAAATATGTTTATATATGATATATATGATATTTATTATCTTTTTTAACTCTTTAATCATTTATAATAAATACATATAATACCTTCTATTTTATGTTAATATGATAACATCGTTTGAGGAAGTGTGGACTTCCGCCCCCTCAAAGCGATGTGATTCATTCACATGATAAATTAAATTTATAAATGATAGATATAATTAAAAATATTATACATACAAAAAATATATATGATATTAATGACAAAATTACCTTTTTTTAAATAAAATATATATCATTTTCATTATTACCCTTTCACACACTTAAAAAGTGATAATGTTGTTTGTGGACATGTGGACTACCGCCTCTTCAACATGATGTGATTTCGTTTACATAAAAATATATATATATAAATATGTACGAATAAATAATATTTTATTTATGATATAATGATAATTATATGAATATAAAATGCTACATAGTTCCATTCCATAACGAAAATTTAAAAATGAGAACATTACTCATGCATACGTACGACCTAACGTCTCCATGCTTGTAACATTGATTAATTTTTCATAACCATATTTATTGAATATTTTTAAAAAATAATTTTTATAAAAATATTATAATTATTCCATGATTATTGTTTTTAAGATGTTATATAATGACACCTTTGATCATATTTGACCTATAAAAGTTTATTTGGCACATAAACCCAATTTTGGTCAATAGACCCGATATAAACATAATTATTTAAGTAGATTTATACAACATAGAAATAAGTGAATTAAAAGTAATTATAAACATAGAAAATGTTCTAAATTAATTATTCAATTAACATAAATTTATTATACAGGATGTTAAAGGATGTTCACCAGAAAGGGAATGCAAGGTAAGGTATTTCGTCTAAATTTACATCCATTAACACTTATTTATTGTTTTTCACATAGTTTATTTTATAAGGTGTATGTAATGAACTTTTTGAAGATATATCATGCATTTAATTACTATCCTAATATTATAACATTCATTAAATTTTATTCCTTTAGGAGTATTATGATTTAAAATGTTCCAAAGTGGTATGGGGAGCTTTGGAATATTTATGGATTATTTTCCACAACAATAACATTAATGATATTTCAATGGTATTTCCATTCAAGAAAATCATATAACCATTGTTCGATAAAAACATTCATTTTATCTCTTCTAGTTATTCATGAACATTTGAAATATTTAGTACCATCTTTCCACTCTATGGTACTCAAAATATTTTATATTTATTTTTTCAAAAAACCCAAATTTATTTCTCTCTTTAGTTAGAGAACCTATTTTCTTCTAAAAACCACGTTTTATTAAAAAAAATTAAAAATGTTTTTAAAATTATTTGGTAAAAATATTTTTACCCTTTTTTTCATTCACTAATTTTTTAAAAGGGATTTTTTTTCTCTTTCCAAATAAGGAATTTTTCAACCTTTAACAATGAAAAAGGAATGTTTTTCCCTAGTAAGACTTCTATAGATTTACCTATTTTAATTTATTTAAAGGTTCCTTAACATGTTTAAATATTGACTTTATAAATAAAATATTTTCAAAAGTTATTTTCAAGGAATGGTTTTTAAAATGGGTTTTCATAATAAAGGGATATTTTTTGAAACCCTTTATTTCTATTCATTAATGATAGAAACACTTTATTTTACTCCACTTAGGATTTTCTGTATTAATAACATCCTTTATATTCTTCTGTATAGTTCATGGTTTATTTGGCCAATGATAGTATTCACAATAACATCCTTGATTCCTTTTAGTACCCTTGAAATATTAAATTTCCTAAGATCACTTGACATTGAAATTACCCTAAAAAACTATATCATTTTTATGGATATAATTATTTCCTGAACTTTATACAATTTATAATATGGTGTTTACTTTGAATTTTATTTTATTATTTGGGTAAATGTTGATAAATCTGTATATCTTACTCTATACAAATATTTTATAAGGCGCGTTGTTAAATTTATTATTATATTTATGAGGAATGTTTTGGACTGGTATGAAATGGGTGGGGGATGATTATAGATATCCCCTCGATGCATCAAAAGTCTCATGGGAAGATTCATTTGGTTAGATGCCTTAGATGGGTTTTTACCTGATATTTTATAAACTGTCTTGTGAAAGGTCTTGACAATAAAGGCACCATGCACCTTGGAAACATTACATCCAATAATCAAGAATTTACCTTATTTATTTTATGTTATTATTCATCCATGAGATCTTTATTCGATATATATATGAATACATTCCATTTTTAGTTCATTGATTAAATGTCATGGGTTTTAGTTTCTTACATTTCCATATTTATTTTTCTTTGTCTAGTTATTTTAATGGAAGGTTTTCCCATTTATTTACCTTTTCATATTAATTACTCACTTAAATTTGAGTTATTGACTACCTGGTATATATATTATATTATTTACCTTTCCATTATTATTATTCCCATTGAATAATTATTTCTTCCACTATAGTTTTCCTTTATTGAGCTATTGAGATCACCCTTATTTTTTTTCATTTCCCCATGAATCCAAGAAGCTTACTATGAAAGTTATGTAGGTATTTTATAGATATATTATAGTTATACTCTAAGTAATTTATTTTGAAATAAGAAAAAAATATATTGAAATTAGTGGAGGAATTTTTAATACAAGACTCATTTATGTATCTCATTTACTAGGACTACTAAACTCTTGGTCACTCGGGGGTTGATTCCCTGTAATCATGCCAATGTAATTTTTATTAGAAATTAGATTCGGGCTTATGGGGTTGGTTCACTATAGTTGGTATCAAAGGATTCTTAGTAGAAACATTGAGAAATATATTTAGGAAAACATATGTTAGATAATATAACTCTAAGGTAGAATTTGAGGATAAGTACACAAGAACACCCTAGAATCTTGGTAGCGTATAGATTATGTGGGTCATCCTAGAAATAAATCCCTATATAGATACTATAATTAGATGTAGTTTAGATATATATGTACCTAGGAGTAATAACTCTAACAAGATGTTATGGACGTCACTCAGGGTACCTTGGTACATGACAATGAGCCTTACTGTTCACCTGGCCTGACACTCCCTGAGGATATTCTTAAGATAATCCACATTATCTTTAAAACCCATTATACAGGATTTTTAAAATCAATATCCTATGTTAAACCTAAGTTATTTTACATTTAAAACAAGGTTTCATGATTTAGAAATACTAGAAATGATATTATTGATAAACCATAGACTAATGAATGATCTATGTGGAAATAAATGGATGAAGTATTTATATATTGAGTTTGTATTAAAACCCTTTGTTAAAATGATATTTTGTGATTAAAAAATTTTCAATGTTGTCCATCATATTTATTTTTGAAATTATATTAATATTGTTCTAATAAAGGACAACATGTATACCCGGTACAAACTATCAAGTCTATCAAGGTTGTGGGTCTTGAACACATGACCGAAGGATGATAAGGTTTTCATGCCAACCACGAACCTACACAATGTCCTAGTTAATTTTTCATTGTTTTTAGTTTAAAAATGTTATGAATAAATGTAAATGATGAACCAATAATATCACTTTTTATGATTAGATATCTATTAACCATATTGGTTATGGAAGATAGTTAAAGACAAATAGTCAGACTTGTCACTCTTTTATGGGCCTTAAAAACCTTTATAGATTTATTTTTGTGATTCATGCATCAATATTAATTTTTTAATGAATTTGAAAATAGATCTTACAACAACCAAATGTTGAAATTGGGTTTATATAAATATATCATGTAAGTATACATATAAATTAAATGAATTCCTCAAAATTAGAAAAAGTATATTAAAACAAAAATGTTGTTTGAATACTATATATTATTTTGAACCGATGGTCTTCTAAAACCACAAAGATTAATGGATTTGTGGTAATAAAACTTATATTGATAATTAATTTGATTGTGATTGATTACCACAATAACTAATTATAGATATTTATGATTTTACCCTAAGTATGTATTTTCACTTTCCACTGATGTTATTCTATTTAGAGATCTGGATATATGTTAGTCCATGTACCATTGTACTTCCCATTCACTCTTATCTATAAAATGTTTAACAACCATTATTAGATGTGGGAATTAAACATAGTAAAAATCATTCAATATATTATAATGATCAAGTTTAAATTGCGAGGACACAATTTAATTAAGGTGGGGAGTATGTAACATTCTGAAATGATAACGTATGACTTTTTATTCAATAGCGTGTATGACACACATCACCAAGAACACAAGGGAA
Organism: Viscum album; assembly: GCA_963277665.1. Lineage (NCBI taxonomy): Eukaryota > Viridiplantae > Streptophyta > Magnoliopsida > Santalales > Viscaceae > Viscum > Viscum album. The sequence goes on along the minus strand of OY728148.1, from coordinate 2,005,981,686 downwards.
TATAATATCCTGAGACTATACTATTTTTTACTATTAAAAATAAATTCAATACATGATATATTTTGTAATTCACACAACACCTAGTTTGCTTGTGTTACACACAAGAGAGACCTTCCTCTATATCTTGAATTATAGGAATGACCGAGTTTCACCAAACAATTATATATTATTAAAATATTATTACTTAATATAATATGATATTACCTAGATGTTATGTTAGAAATTATAATTAGTATCAACAATTTTATGAAATTTATGGTTTATATAAATATAAAAAGAATTCATTGGTTACCAATTAATTAGAATTGAAAATAAAAACCAATTAGATATAAAAAGAAATATTATTATTTTTATGCTTCCAAGTGAATTTTGAATTAATAAAAATAATTAATTACCATTATTTAATGATTTTAATGAAATATATATTTTATATATTCAATAAAATATTTTTAATATTCAACTATTATGTTTGATAGACATAAGATAAGAAAAACCCCAATTTTACACATAAAAACCTATCTTTTTTATAAAGGAAATTTTACTACCTTTTAATGGAGAACCCATTTTAAAAATGATTTTGATGATTTAGTTGAATTGAAATGTAAAAATATACTTCATCATTGAAATAAAAAAATAAAAAATAGGTTAGGTGGAATTTTTTATAATCTTTTAAAACATTTCATTTTTTAACGAATAGTTAAAAATAATGAATTTTAACTCAAAACTAATTTTTCAAAAAATTAATTTATAAGGTTAAATTAGAATTTTAATTCGTATTAAATTTTAATTATATATTATTTTCATATATTAATATAATTTATGTCATTTGAATCAATTTCACTTTGAAATTGATTATAGAAACATAACAATCTTTCAGACATTTTTATTTTAAAAACCCCCATTGTTGTCCTGTCTGTGGGATTAAATTTAAATAAATCCATGTCAATAATATGTTTTTATTATTTAAAACTACTTTAAATATTTAGAATCATAATAATATATAATTTCTAATACGACCATATTTGTTTTTGACCAAAAATATTAGTGAATGTAATTAAAACATGATCCCTAACCTCAAACTCCAGAGGTTGTCTCCGTCGATCAGCATAAGACTTATGTCATGACTGTACAATAACTATCCTCTTATGAATCAAATCTATTTGCACCATGGTCTCCTGGACAATATGAGGTCCCAGCAAAGCTGCCTCTCCTACCTCTAGCCAGAATAAGGGTGATCGGCATGGCCTACCATACAAAGTCTCAAAAGGTGCCATCTGAATAGTTGTTTGAAAACTAATATTATAAGAAAACTCCAAAAAAGGTATGTGCTTCTCCCATGAACCTATAAAATCTAGGATGCATGCTCAAATCATGTCCTCAATCACCTGAATCATACACTCGGACTGGCCATCAATCTGAGGATGGTAAGTTATACTCAGAAGTACTTGGGTACACAAAACCCTCTGAAGTCCCTAACAGACCCAAGAAGTAAAACCGGCATCCCTCTCTAACACAATGGACCGTGGAACCCCATGTAACTATATAATATATCGGAAGTATAACCTTCCAAACTCATCAACACCATAGGTCTCCTTAATCGGCATGAAGTGAGCAACCTTCATGAGTCTAACAATGACAACCCAAATTGCATCATTCCCTTGAGGCGACCTTAGTAAACCCATCACGAAGTCCATCGAGACGTCGTTCCATTTATAATCGGGAATGGGTAACTGCTACAAAAGCCCTGATGGTTGCCGATGCTCCACATTCACCTGCTAACAGGTGGTACATCTCATAAAAAAACCAACAACATCTCTCTTCATACTTGGCCACCAATACTGATGGTGTAGATCATGATACATCTCCGTAACACTAGGATGAGCTACCCAAACTGAGGAATGAAAGTTTCACATCAGCTCCTCATGTATATCTGCTGACACCCAAACATTCCATGAAAACGCAAGATCCCATCCTCACAAATGCTCCATCCAGGAATGGGGTCCTCTCCTGACATACTCTCTTGTAGGACTAGGCTTGAGAATATAATAGTTGGATCATTCACACTCAATAAAGAAGAGTAGAGGTAACACCTACAGAAGATAGAAATGTCTAACCCTATCTATCATGCACCTCCAAATACATCTTAGAGAACATATCCATAAGCATCCCCTCACTCCTGGCCTCCTGAACTGCCTGTATCTGAGTTATCCTGCTCAACACATCATCCACTGTGTTGCCCTTCCCAGGCATGCAGGTAAGCTGAAAGTCAAAAGACTAAAGGTGCTCAACCCACCTTCGCTATTTCAAATTCAGGTCATGCTATGTGAAGATATACTTAAGACTTTTTTGGTTGGTTAAAACAACAAAATTATCTCCCAACAGGTAGTGTCTCCAACAACGTAAAGCATGAACAACTGCAACCAACTCAAGATCGTGCATCGGGTAATTTCTCTCATGTGGCCTCAAATGTCAAGACCCGTACACAAAGACCCCTTCTACCTACATAAGCACTGCTCCTAGCCTGATACCTGATGCATCATAGTAAACAGTAGAGCTCTTTCCCGACTATGGAAATACTAGTATCGGTGCTGAAGTCAACATTCTTTTCAGCTCTTGAAAGGCTGACTCGCAAGAATCGGACCACAAGTACTTCGATCCCTTATTAGTTAGGCCTGTTAGTGGTGCTTCTAAGAATGAAAAGTCCTATATAAAACTCTTGTAGTAACCAGACAACCCTAGAAAACTCTGTACCACAATGAAATTCTTTGGATGCTCCTAGGATACTACCGCTATCACTTTTTATGGGTCTATTGATACTCCTGTCACTGAGATAACATTACCCAAGCAGTGAATCTAGTCCATCCAAAAGTGGAATTTTGAGAGCATAACATATAACTGATGCTCTATCAGTGTACTTAAAATGATCTCAATATGTGTGGAATGGTCATGTAGAGTGTGAGAGTACACCAAGATATCATCCACGAAGACCACTAAGAAAGAATACAAGTATAGAAGGAACACTCAGTTCATCAATTCCATAAAAACTGTAGGTGTGCTAATGATACTGAACGGTATAACCACATACTCGTATAGACCATACCTGCTCTAAAAGGCTGTAAAAGGTACATCTGATGGTCTAACATACAACTGATGGTAACTGGATCTCAAGTCAGTCTTCAAGAACACCCAATATCCTCAAAGTTGATCAAAGAGATCATCAACCCTAAATAAGGGATATCGGTTCTTGAACATCAACTAGTTCATCTTCCAATAATCCACACAATTTTTGAGGGTACCGTCCACCTTTTTCGCAAATAGGATAGGTGAACCCCAAGGATAAGTACTAGTCGGATAAAACCATTTGCCTGCAACTCCTCCGACTTCTTCTTGAGCTCCTGCAACTCTGGTGTATCCATCCTATAAGGAGGAATGGACACCGGTGCTACTCTTGGCACGAGCTCAATATAAAATTCCACCACTCGCTCTGGAGGAAAACTAGAAAAGTCCTCTGGAAAAAAATTCTTGAAATGATCCACCACTGGAGGAATGTCCATCTATGAAGTCCCCTAGTCATCCAAATATAGACTATCAATATAGGCTGTAACTCCTCCCAACCAATGATGCTCAAGTCCTTCTCTTATCGCCTAGACATCCCACTCGCCCTTATGAAGAAATGATCTTCCCTCTTATGATGTGAAAATCACCCTATGGTGATAGAAATCGACAAATTCCTGGAAGGGAACTAAAAAGTACATTAAGAGAATGACATCATAGCCTGTCATCTCTAGGAAATAAAGGTCCCATAGGAAGTGACACCCACCAACCTCGAGAGGGAACTCTTTTCACTAACAAATACTAGCTGTTCCTATCCCCAATGGTGTGTCTAGCATCAAGATATCAACAGAAGAACAGATACAGAGACCAATGCTCTCCACAAAAACAACCAATATAAAGATATGAGAATCACCTGTATTGAAAAGAGAAGAAGTTAAAACTGAGGCAATTAAGATCGTACCTTGAACTGTAGAGGGTATGGGATCCTGCTCCTGCTGGGTCTGCTCCATTGCAAAAGTCTGACCTGCACCACAGTCTTTCGACCCTACCTGACCACCCTGAACTGATCCACCCTGTTGTCACTGAAAACCTGGTGACTAGCTACCATGGCCGAAACCTCCACCTCAACCTGAATGTCTGGAAGAGCTCCAATTCCCTGACTGATTAGAAACTAGTGGTGTTTCTCTTAAACGTGGAGTCATAGCAGAATTCCTATTACCAACTTCTAGAGATAAAAACTGACATAAATGCTGATGATGACCTATTTTTCCGCAAGATCAGCACTCCAATGGGTCTCTAGGTCAATGTAGCCTCGTATTACCACTCTTCCCACACTAGTAGCACACTAACTAGCTACCATAAGATGTATCTCGTCTCCTTGGATCTCCACATATAGACTCCCTACTGTGCTTTCTACTATCAGTCAGAGAATCACAAACTCTGGATGCTGAACCGCCCTGGCCCATAGCTCTAGAATCTCTCAGGTTGTGCTCGGTGATTAGTTCCTGGTTGACCATGGAAGATATGTTCATCAACCTGAATATGTTCACCTGATATCAGATTTTATTCCTAAGACCATCCTAAAACTTCCATTCTTGTAATAACTCATCACCACCTAGAATAGGCATGAAGCGCTACAACTCTGTGAATCAAGAAGAATACTCTATAACTGAAAGAGTACCCTGCTCCAGACTCATGAACTATCAGGCTTGGTCAGCCCTCAAAGTCCTCAGGTAGAAGTAATCATAGATGTTACACAGAAACGCATCCCAAACTGTAACCTGCTGGTGTCTCGCCTGTGAGATCACATCCCACCATCTCTTAGAGGAATCCTGAATCATATAGGTAGCGAACTTCACCCTCCAATTTGGAGGTGTCTCCAGATGCTCAGAGATCGAAAGCATGGATTTTATCCATGAATCTAGAGCTTGTAGTCCTCCATCCCCTGAGAAGGTGGGAGGATGAAGCTATTGAAAAACCCACGTCAACTCCACCATAGATAGGGTAGGATGTGATAAACCTTGTAAGGTCATCATTAACCTCATAAATATTTCTTGGAAATATGCATGAGTACCTGTGTCTGGAATGATGGATGGTTCCAAGAATGGCACAATTGGAGGATCAGTTGGTAGTCTCTGATCATCCATATCTGGTGTCTGATCACTGCCCTACAACTAGAGGACAACCGGGGGACATCTTAGTGGCATGAATTTTCATGCTCAAGCGTACACCTTAGATCAAGATTAATAGGGACTGAAAATTAGAAGTGTAAGAAGGGAACAAGAGAAAGAAAGCATTCAAGTTTTTCAAAACATGGATACATGGTGTGTAAAATGCCTACACGGTGTGTTCCCTTAAGCCTTCACATGGGCATGTACTTTTGCCAACCCAGGTCATGTAACACCCCAAACACATGACGTGTTGTCCTAACACATGACATGTACTTGAATCCACTTTCAATGCCCGAGTTCTTCTACATGGCTTGTCCATACGATTTACCTAGAAAAAGACTACATGGCATGTTAGTTCCAGACATGGTGTGTACCAGAATAACTTCACTGACCCATGTTGTTAGTTACATGACCGATTACATGGCTGAACCTACACGACATGTTTGTGCCAGACCCGGCATGTACTAGAAATATTTCACCGACCCTTGTTGTTCACCACATAGATAGATACATGGGTTACACTACACATCATGTTCAATCCTGACACAAACTATATAACTTAAGTTTTATCCATCCATGTCATTAGTCACATGGGTGGACACATGGTATTCACAACACGATGTGTACATCAGGAACACAGTGTGTTCCACCAATGATTTCCCAACCCCATGTCTCTTCCCACACATCCGTGAGGGCCCATACTCCTCGTGAATCAAATCTTGGCATCTTATACATGTTATATATAAACATAACAGAGCAATGATCCACTGAATTCCAGTCTATGAGGGCCCATAACACCTCAAGAACCAAAGTTTGGTATCCATTCAAACAAAACCTTACAAAAACAAATAACTTATAAAAAAGAAGGTATTCTATCAATGTATCTATCACAACAGCATGCATATCTAGCACAACATCTATCACAACAACATGAAATCACTAATTCACCCTAAATGGCATGGAAAGAATGCATGAAATGTGATCTCTAGTAAGTGCCTATATTATGCATGAGACGACATACCCTCATCTCATTGGGTTTTAATAGAAATAGAACCTCAATAACATCTATGATAACAACACAATACAGGTGAATCACCCAATGGTGAAATCAAATCAACTGTAAAATTAAAAAACCAGAATAATCCCAATATACGAGGTAAATTATCTTTTCCCTGTACACGGGTTAGCTACTCACAGGAACAGCTTATTACCAAGTACCTATCCATTCATATCCCAAGATATAGGCTCCAAACAGTAAGTCAAGAAGAAAAGAATTCCTCAGATACCACTTTGTAACGTCCCAGTTCCGGAAGCCGCCCAGAGGCACCCCATAACCGGTTGGTCACATGGCCTCAAGCGCATTTCCCCAAATGCCAGAGGCTTCTGACTAGTAGTGAGGGCCTTGGGTGTGATAGTGGGGAAACTATTACCTCATTGGAAGAGTAACACAATACAAGTAAAATAGATAGCAATAATGGAATCAGTAATAACACCATACAACGGTAAACAGTAGAAGACTTGAAGTAATAACTGGAGTACACATATATAAATGATGCATGAAAAATATGTCTAGAAAAGCATCCAAACAATTCACAATGTTGGAATACAGTACTAAACCAAAGTATAAAAGAAAAACAAGTAAACAACTCCACAACATCGCAATCCTCATCTTGGTCCCATGCTCCCCAGCTCCACAACAATCAAGTACCCGAAGTATAAAGACGCTTTCCCTTGTCTAGACCTGCAACAATATAATATTTTTAGGCCCAAAAGAATGACCCAAACAGGGTTTGAGATGAATCCTAGTAGGAAACCACCCAAAGATCCGTGCCTAACAGTCAGTGAATATATATGGCAAACAATAAACAAAATGAAGCAGTAAACAAGGAAGTACACATAGTAATAATCCTATAAATTCAATTGCATTAATTTTCATATATCAAGTAAGTAGTTAAACAAAAGTATGTAAACCTCTAGGAAGTACTCATAGCCTAACCCTTATAGTTCAACCAAACAAAAATAAGAAACCCTATGGGAAGTACACACAGTCTAACCCCTCTGGTTCAGATTTAGCAAAGAAACTTTGAGGAAGCACTCACCGTAAATTCCCCCTGTGGTCTCCTATCAGTAACTAATTGGAACTCTGAGGAATAAATCAATGTCTAATTCCACATGTGGCCCATATCTAGGAAACTATAGACACTCTAAGGGAGCACAAAGTCCCTCCCCCCTATAGTCTCACAACATAATAGAAAACAGACACTCTAGAGAAGCCCTCAACGTCTATTCTTCCTATGGTCTACTACACTAGGTTCTCACAGCCCCTGTGTAAGTCAATAGTGCACAAACGATATGAGATAGCCAGAGTAAACCTCATTAACTACTTGGATAAATAGTCTATAGTATCTCACAACATGTTAGATAAAAATCACTCCATCTAGGCATGGAAAACAAAGCAGCAACCTAACAGGCAAAGCTAGACCAAACAGTCAAAATAATAAAACATGGGGAAAATATCCATAGAATGTCAATGTTAACCCTATTCATAAACAATTAACCTCTATCCAAACAAACATGGAATAACAGACAATAATAGGGCTAACACCCATAAACATGCAATACCCTGAACAAGGGTATTGATCACCTTTGCACATATAACTCAAGGACTGACTACAGAAAGGCACAAACCACCTACCTCAATGTCGTAAGATCGATATACGTGAACCTCAGGCCTTGAATCTCCCTCTAATTCCATAGATCTTCAAAAATGATAAAAAATTTAAACTGAGGATATATTGTGAAAGAGGAGAAATCAGGAAATGAGGTTCTAGAAGAAGTAAGAACTAACAAATGCAATTCCAATGCAACCGATGAAGTTCGAATTGGATAAAAGATGGCGAGTTGGAGGCTCAGTGAAGATCTGGTAGTCTCGTTCACTCCCGGATGAGATAAGTTGAGAATAATATGGTTATGTCCCCCAGACACGACTCTGGTCCATTTAATGAAATAAAAAGAAAGCACACGGTGTGTTCTTTAAAATTATACAACGTGTACTTGCCTTTTCCTGCCTCTGATTTAGGTGGTCTCTAGGTCACCACACACAGGCTTGTACTTGGCCATTACATGACCAGTACAGAGTCACCTACGGAAAGTGGGTACACAATATGTACTTATAAGTACACGATGTGTACTCATAAAATTTCCATAAACTCCTCCTTTTCTAAAAAACAACCAGAAAAGAAAGACATACCTGAAAAGAAGATCCGGGTTCTTGAAAATTAATTGGAAATATACCAATTCACACCCATTATATAATGTACATGAATATGTGTAACATATAGAGAAATCAATCAAAAGTAATTAAAATATATATTACCCATCGAAAATGATGGGTTTTATAATCATTTCTTATTTAATAACATGATACAATATCATAATTATATATAAGAAATAAGGGATTAAATAATTCTTTGATCTTCATTGTTGGAAAATAATTATAGTCTAGGTTTTCCTAAAAAAAATTGGAGATGGTTCTTCCTGATGCATGGTTATGGGATATTGAGGGTGATTTCAAAAATATTTTCATTGGGTTTAACATATTTGTATTTAATGGAAAATCTTAATGTTTTCCACACCCATAACTAGGTACTAGTGCACTTTCAAAAGGCAGTTGATCAATTGGGGTTTCAAACCCAATGGTGCTTAAGAACTCACATTGGTCAAGAGGATGGGATATCAGGCTCATTGCACCATTTGGGGGGGGGTATTAGTACATATTTTGGGACACTATTATATATTTAAGATATGTTGATGAAATAATTCCCAAGATCTAATACAATATTTTTTCCCAAATGTTAATTACTTGATTAAGACCATGTGTTGATGGGAAAAACTATGCATGCCATAGGTTATCCATCATTGTCTCATTTATTTATGATGCTTTAGTTTATATCTATGTTCGGGTACTCTAGATTTTTTATATATAGGAAGGTGGTTGGTGTCTTGGATATGGGATTAAATCTCTATAAGGTATCCCACGTATCCTATAAGAATTGGAATCGAAACCCACAATGTACGTCAAACATAATTTAATGTCATATGATTGGACTATACTAGGAAAGTTAATGTTATAAGGTAAGAACATTAATATATGGATCAATCCATGTGAAAGAATTTTGTATATCCTATTAAGATAGAAATTAGAGTCTATGTAGTTCATCTTACTGGAATCTTCATCATAAATATTTTACAATAGAGACCATGAGTGGGACTTATGCATGTTAAGCTTCCCTGAGAAACCACATCATAAATATGACACTTTGAGTGAAGATGATATGTAATCAGACCTACATCCCAATGAAGGGTTGACACTAGGGGCATCCTCATCATGATATTGTTATAGTCATCATCATTCTCTAAGACCATGTAATTCAGGCTTAGTGTGAGAAACAATAGGTGGTAGAATAATGGACACATCAAGTGAGATAAAATTTATATGGATCATACAGATTAATGATTCCCTTAGAAAGTTATAATCTTTAGTCTCATGGAGTACGTGGTATGAAGCTCGAGCCTTAGGAAGGTTTCCTATATATCCTATGTGTCCCCAGCCTTAAATATTACATAATGTTGAATTAAGTTAATAATTCACATTGAGGATCTTTTTAGGATTATATTTTTTTGAAAATTAGGCAATAACTATTAAATTACATTTCAAAAATTACAAAGTAATAATTTCTACCTAGTTTACATTTTTTTCATAAAATAAAAACTCTTAAAAAAACAAACATGTCTAGTTCCATGTTTTAGACAGTGTGAGTTTTCCTTGATCCCATCCTTGAACCTATTCATCTTTAAGTCCCGTGAAAAACATTTCAAAACATGGGATGAGCACAAAAATCTCAGTAGGGGTTATAAAATAAAGAAATAAGACATTATTTCATCAATACATACAAAACATAAGCTCTTTAACATACCTCACAAAATCATAAGATTTATGAATAACACAAAGAAATCATAAAACATAAAGGTAACTTATAGAATCCATATCATACTTACATTGTAGCTTTCATATCTACATAGGGAGTTACACTTGAATACCCATCATAGTATATTACCTAAATCTCTTAGGAGAAACATTAACGTTTACCTCCGTCACGTTACCCAATGAATTTGAGAGCTATCTCGGGCTCACCCGCCCTAGGATTATCATAGAACCATCCATATACATAAACAATGACCATGAACCATAACATATTCATAACACATAAAAAAATATGAAGGAAATAAAACATTTCCACATTGCGATCACAATATATCATTTCAAGATATTGACAAAATCAATGCTTTATCAAACCATTTTCAAAACTGTTTAAAACATTTAATAAAGAGATTTTGGAATCAAAGTGTCTCATACCACTTTGAAGCTTTCAAAAGAATTAAAATTTTAAAACATCAGTGTCTATATAAATAAATCTTTAAAACTATTTTGAAAACATGGACATTAATGAGAAATATTTAGAAGAATAAATCTTTAAAACAACATTTTAGTTAAGGAGTTCTTAACCAAATGAGATATGCTTGAATACAAATAATTGAGGAATAAAAATTAATCAAAAAATTATAATATCATGAGAATAAGGATATTCATGATATAATATGTCAAAGGGCAGTATATACACCATATAAAAGTGAATTGGTGTATGACAACAAATAAGTCTCAATGGAATGTAAATTGAGACAAAGTCCCTTACAAAGATCATAGCATTAGATCAAGGATAAATCAATGACATAATTATGTGTGAAAAATATAAATACACCCAATATAAGTAGATATTAAGTTTAAATCAATCAGATTTCATTCACACATATTCATAGCACAACATAATCCATAACTAGAAGTTTAACCCAATGAATTGAAATTGGGTTAAGAGGTTATCTTACAGAAATTCGACAGCCTAAAGACATCATTTTAAAATTTAGAAAATGAGTTAATGTGAGATAATAGGTTCTTTCATCACTTCAACGCAAAATTTACAGCAATAAGGATATATAATAACATATCCCAACATAATAAAGTGGAAATTAAAAGACAAAACCTAAATTAAGTCCTTTAAAAAGAGGAGGGTGAATGATTCCTTCACTGATTTGGTAACTTACGAAACATACACCCCATGAAATAAGGATCATACAATGAAGATGTAAATACCAATAAATTAAATTATATTACACAATTAATAAAATCATGGGTAGTACATACACCAAAAAAAGGAAATAGTGTCAAATATAGCATTAATCTCATGAGAATAAAAAGTGTGATGAAAACCCCTTACCACGTTGTAATCAATCGAGTAATATGAACAAAAGTTAATAACCAAAAAATGAATCATATAATAAAAAAAATATAAATATAATAATGATAACATATATCAAATGGTAGTACACAATACACCACATGCAATAAATAAGTGGCAAATAATAGAAATATCACAGAATTAAAAGTGAGATAAGAAACCCCTTACCTCGTGTCCGACTTGACTCGTATGTTCTGTGTTCTTCCTGAATAATAAAATTAAGTTAATTTATACTTAATTATGAAATTTTTTCATGTTTATTATTCCTTTTATATCACTTATTACCTTGCTATAACAAATAGTTAATTATTTGAGTTCATATCGGACATTTTGTTGATGTTCAGAACTTTAGTAAAAAATGATCTTGTTATAATTACAAATTGTACATGTGTTCAAAATTCCATTATCTCTAGAATTATATTAATGATTTAGATATCATATATTTCTTATATATCTAGTGTATATATATTTATAATATTCCATATGATTTGGAGTTCAAAAATGAAACACATCGTTCATGGAGACGGTAAGCCGTACGTACGTATGAACGCTACATTCATTTATATTTTAAATTTAATGGAATGAAAACATAATAATACATAGGTATATGATAATTCAAGTATAATATCTATGTTATTTAATTTAATTAACTCCATCCTTTATACATTCCATGTATGTAATGAATGAGTCAAAACACTTTGAGGGGGTGGTAGTCCGCACTTCCTCAAATGAAATTATCATATTTGGACATTATGGAAACCATAAATGTATGATATAAATGAAAAATACATAATTATAGAGACAATATAAATATAATATATATCACATGTAAATATAGTTCCATCTTAATGGCTAACATAAGATGTGGTAGGAGAAGATTGAACAATTATCATTTTGTGAGGCAGTAGTCTGCCGTCCACAGAAACAGTATGTTCATTACCCATTAGATGGATGTTTGTGTAAGTGTAGTTAGAATAATTCTCATATCAATGACCTAGTACATTGAGGATACTGGTGTTGTTATAAAATAAATTAATAAAATGATTTTAGGGGGCCAGAGAAGTAAAATAATAGAAAAGAACTTAAGAGAAGACGTTAACTTTAAATTAGGTAAATCCATTTTAGTTTGAACCAAATGGATTTCATGAAGTTCCTTCTAACTAAGGTAAGGATTATAGGTGGAAGAGAGGGATCTTGAGATATTATTTGGGTAGTGGTTGGATGAGCCAAGGGTCTTGAGTGGTGTTAGTAATGGGTTAGAGGTGATGGATTTTTATAAGGGGGAGGAGGGGATCTTTGGGAATGTTTGAAAATATTATTTCGTGCATTGGGTAATTTCTCTCATGTGGCCTCAAATGTTGAGATATGTATGCTATAAATCTTTCTCCCTATATAAGAACTACTCCCAAACCGATACCTGATGCATCATAGTAAATAGTATACCTCTTTCCCGGCTCGAGCAATACTAGTATCGGTGCTGAAGTCAACCTCCCTTCCTACACCTGAAAGGCTGACTCACAAGAATATGAACACAAGTACTTTGCACCCATCTTAGTCAGGCCCATCAATGGTGCTGCTAAGCATAAAAAGTCCTATATAAAATGCCTGTAGTAACCATCCATCCCTAGAAAACTCTGTACCTCAAACACATTCTTCAGCTACTCTTAGGAAACTAATGATATCACTTTATCTAGGTCTACTAATACTCTTGTCTTTGAGATAACATGAACCATGAAGTGAATCTGGTCCATCAAAAAGTGTAATTTTGAGATCTTAACATATAACTGATGCTCTCTCAGTGTACTCAAAATGATCTCAAGATGTATGGCATGGTCCTGTCGAGTGTGAGAGTACACCAAGATATCATCCACGAATACCACCACGAAAGAATCAAAGTATGGATGGAATACTCATTTCATTAGTTCCATGAAAACTACAGGCATGTTCATGAGACCGAAAAACATAACCACATACTCTTATAGACCATACCTGCTCCAAAAGGCTGTAAGAGGTACATCTAATTGTCTAATGTGCAACTGATGGTAATCGGATCTTAAGTCAATCTTTGAGAACACCCAGACTCCTCGAAGTTTATCAAAGCGATCATCAATCCTCGACAAGGGATATCGGTTCTTGAACGTCAATTGGTTCAACTTCCGATAATCTACACAAAGTCTGAGGGTACTGTCTGCCTTTTTTGCAAAGAGGATAGGCGAACCCCAAGGAGAAGTACTGGGTTAGATGAAACCCTTTTCCTATAACTTCTCCAACTACTTATTGAGCTCCTATAAATCTGGTGTAGCCATCATTTAATGAGTAATATACACCAGTGCCTCTCCTGGAATGAGCACAATAGAAAATTCCACCTCTCGCTCTGGAGGCAAACCAGAAAATTCCTCTAGAAAGACATCCCTGAAACGATTAAACATTGGAGGAAAGTATATCTGTGAAGTCCCCTGGTCATCCAAATATAGACTAGAAATATAGGTTGTAACTCCTCCCAACCCATGATGCTTACGTCTTTCTCTGATCGCATTGACATCCCACTCAACCTTATGAAGAAACGATCCACCCTCTGGTGATGTGAAACTCACCCGATAGCGATAGTAATCGACAACTACCTAGAATGAAAATAACTAGTCCATTCTAAGAATGAAATCATAGCCTATCATCTATAGGATATAAAGGCCCCATAGGAAGTGTCACCCACCAAACTCGAGGGGGAACTCCTTGCACTGACATATACAAGCTGTTCTAGTCCCCAATGGTGTGTCTATCATCAAGATATTAGTAGAAGAAAAGATACATATCCCAAGACTCTCCATAATATAAACAAATATAAAGCTATGGGAAGCCCTTGTATTGAAAAGAGAAGAAGCTAAAACTAAGACAATTAGGATTGTACCTTGAACTGTAGAGGGTCCAGGATCCTGCTCCTACTAGGTCAGCTCCACTTCAAAAGTCTGACCTACACCGCGGCCCTATGACCCTGCCTGACCACCTTGAGCTGATCCACCCTATTGTTGCCGAAAGCCTAGTGACTAGATAACACGACCGCGACCTCCACCTCGGCCTGAATGGATGGAAGAGCTCCAGTTCTCTGACTGATGAGAAACTCGTGGTGTTGCTTCTGAACATGGAGTCAGATCAGAACTCCTATCACCAGCTGCTGGTGAGAAAAACTGACATAAACGCTGAAGATGACCCGTTTTTCCATAATATCATCACTCCATTGGGTCTCTTGGGCAATATGGCCTCATATTCAAGATCTTTCTGCACTGGTAGCACACCAACTGGATACTATAAGATATATCTCATCTCCTCAGATCTCCACACAAAGACTCCCTGTGGAACTTCCCTACTATTAGTCGGAGAAGCACCAACTCTGGATGATGAACCGCCTTGGACCAAAGCTCTATAATCCCTCAGGCTGTTCATAGTTATTAGCACCCAGTTGACTATGGAAGATATGGTCGTCAACATCAATATGTTCACATGAGATCGTATGTCGTGCCTGAGACCATCCTAAAACTTCCTTGCTAGGAATAAATCATTACCTCCTGGAATAGGTGTGAAGCGCTACAACTCTGTAAAGCGAGAAGAGTACTCTATAACAGAAAGAGTACCTTGCTCCAGACTCAGGAACTATCAGGCTCAGTTGGACCTCAAAGTCCCTGGGTAGAAGTAATCATTGAAGGTATGATGGAACTCATCCCAAACCATAACCTGCTGGTTTCCCGTCTATGAGATCACATCCCACCGTCTCTTGGTGGAATCCCGAAGCATGTAGGTAGTGAACTTCACCCTCCTCTCTGGAGGAATCTCCAGATACTCAAAGATCGACAACATGGCTTATAACCATGACTCTGTAGCCTGAGGTCCTTCATCCCCTGAGAAGGTGGG
Organism: Viscum album; assembly: GCA_963277665.1. Lineage (NCBI taxonomy): Eukaryota > Viridiplantae > Streptophyta > Magnoliopsida > Santalales > Viscaceae > Viscum > Viscum album. Next base: position 2,005,966,205 of record OY728148.1, on the reverse strand, counting down.
AGGATGTGGTTGTTGAAAAACCCGCAACAACTGTGCCATAGACAGGGTAGGATGCAGTACTTCTCGGAAGGTCTGTATGAACCTCATAAAGCCCTCTTGAAAATGTGTGTCAGCACCTATGTCTGGAATGACAGCTGGTGCCAAGAATGGAACAACTATAGGATCTTCTGGTAGTCCCTCATCAGCCATATCTGGTGTCTGATCACTACCCTACAACTGGCGGACAACCGGGGGACATCTCAGTGGTATGACTCTGCAAGGTCAAGCACACACCTTATATCAAGATTAATAGGGACTGAAACATAGAATTGTAAGAATGGAACAAGAGAAATAAAGCATTAAAAATTTTCAAAACATGGATACATGGTGTGTAAAATACCTACATAGCATGTTACCCTAATCCTTCACATGGGAATGAACTTTTTCCAAACCAGGTCATGTAACACCCCAAACAAACGATGTGTTTTCCTAACACACGACGTGTACTTGAATCTTCTTTACCTGCCTGAGTACTTCTACATGACTAGGACATACAGTTTCCCTAGAACAAGACTACATGGTGTGTTAGTGCCATACACAGTGTGTACTAGACGAACATCACCGACCTGTGTTGTTAGTTACACGGTCGGTTACACGGTTAACTCTACAATGCGTGTTTGTTCCAGACACGATATGTACTAGAAATATTTGTTCGACCCGTGTTGTTCGCTACAAGGCCAAATACATGGATTATACTACACTGCATGTTCAAGCTTGAACACGACATGTATAACTTAAGTTTTATCCATCTATGTCATTAGTCACATGGGTGGACACATGGTATTCACAACACGACATGTACATTAGGAACACAACGTGTTCCCCCCAAAGATTTCCAAACCCCGTGTCTCTACCCATACATCCAATGACACAGTTAGAGACTACACGGTGTGTACATATAATACAAGGCATATACTTAAGAAAAAGAGTACCTCCCCGAACCAAAGGACACATGGCATGTATTTATCATTACACGTCGTGTACTCTAGGTTCTACCTGACAGTAAGCCTTAGAAACTACTCTGGATCCCAAAAAAAAACTAAAATGAAAATTAAAGTGCCAAATTCCTATCTGTGAAGGCCCATACTCCCTGTGAAATAAAAGATTGGAATCTTATACATGTTATATATAAACATAAAAGAGAAATGATCCACCAAATTATGGTCAATGAGGGCCCATAACACCTCAAGAACCAAATTTTGGCATCCATTCAAACAAAACCTTACAAAAACCAATGCCTTATAAAAAAGCAGGTATTCTATCAAGGAATCTATCACAAAAACATGCATATATAGCACAACATCTATCACAACAACATGAAATCACTAATTAACTCTAAATGGCATGGAAAGAATTCATGACATGTGATCTCTAGAAAGTGCCTATATGATGCATGAGATGGAATACCCTCATCTCATCAGGTTGAAATAGAAATAGAACCTCAATAATACCAATGAAAACAACACAATACATGTGAATCACCCAATGGTGAAATCAAATCAACTATAAAATTGAAAAACCAGAATAATCTCAATATACAAGGTAAATTGGATTTTTCTTGTATACAGGTTAGCTACTCTCAGGAACAACTTATTACCAAGTACCCATTCTTTCCTATCCCTGGATATAGGCTCCAAATAGTAAGTGAAGAAGAATATAATTCCTATGATACCAATTTGTAACGTCCCGGTTCCGGATGCCGCCCAGAGGTTCCCCATACCCGGTTGGTCACATGGCCTCAAGCGCATTTACCTGAACACCAGAGGCTGCCAACTAGTAGTGAGGGACTTGGGTGTGATAGTGGGGAAACTATGACCTCATTGGCATAGTAACACAGTGGAAGAAAAACAGATAGCAATAGTGGAAGTAGTAATAACACCATACAATAGTAAACAACATAAGATTGGAAATAATAACTGGAGAACACATATATAAATGATGCATGATACATATGTCTAGAAATGTATCCAAACAAGTCACATTGTTGGAATACAGTAATAAACTAAAGTATAAAAGAAAAACAAGTAAACAGATCCACAACATCACATGCCTTAACTTGGTCCCATGCTCCCCAACACTACAACAATATAGTACCTAAAGTATAAGGGCGCTTGCCCTTATCTTGACCCACACAAATATAATCTATTTGGTCCCAAAAGAATGACCCAAAGAGGGTGTGAGATGAATCCCTGTAGGCAACCACCCAAAGATCTGTGCCTAACAGTCAGTGAATATATATGGTAGACAATAAACAAAATGAAGCAATAAATAAGGAAGTACACATAGTAACTATCCTATAAATTCAATTGAATTCATTTTCATATATCAAGTAAGAAGCTAAACAAAAGTAGGTAACCCTCTGGGAAGTACTCACAACATAACCCCTATAGTTCAACCAAAAAAACACCAGCAACCCTATGGGAAGTACACACATTCTAACCCCTCTAGTTCAGCTTTAGAAAAGACATTTTGAGGAAGCACTCACCATAAATTCCCCATGGGGTCTCCTATAAGTATCTAATAGGAACTCTGAGGAAGAAATCAATGTCCAATTCCCCCTGTGTCCCATATCTAGGAAACTACAGACACTCTGAGGAAGCACAAATTCAATCCCCCCTATGGTCTCACAACGTAATAGTAAACAGACACTCTGGAGAAGCCCTCACCTCCCATTCTCTATATAGTCTACTACACCAGGTTCTCACAGCCCTGTGTATGTCAATCATGCACAAACGATATGCGATAGCCAAAGTAAAACTCAAGAACTACTTGGCTAAAATGTCTAAAGTATCTCCAAGCATGTCAGATAAAAATCACTCCATCCTAACAATCGTTGGCATTGAAACAAAACAACAACCTAACAAGAAAAGCTAGACCAAATAGTCAAAACATGAAAAAATGGGCAAAAAATCCATAGCATGGAAAAGTTAAAACTATTCATAAATAATTAACCTGTAAAGACCTGGACCCGAACAACCATCTGAACAATGCTAACGGGTCGGGTGTTACTACCTTAGGCACACCTCCCCGAACACCAAAGGCTACCGACTAGCAGTGAGGGACTTATAGGTATAATGGGGAGGCTATACCCTCTCGGAGGATAATAATGGTACTGGTATGAGCATAATATAAAAATAGAAGACTCTATAGAATCGAAACAGACCCGCATAGAGGAAGAATAATCAATATAGATAAACAAAGAAAAAGCAATAAATATAAACAAAAACAGCGGGAAGTAAACACAACAACAAGTTGATCACTTGTAACTACTACTGAACAAAAAAACATGCATCCAAATAGGGTCATACATATCCATGTAAAGGGAACCAATGGCTAACCAAATATAGCTACAAAACAAATAATCATGATGATAAAGGAAAGAATTAAAAACAAAGTAAACTCCAACTAGGCAAGACCTCAAGGTCCATACCATCTCCACGCCACAGCTAATGCAGTCCTACTCCTGAAGCTGACCTTTTTTCTACGCGTAAATCCACAAAGTCTACACATTCCCCGAAGGACCTGTGTAAGGTGTGAGATGAATCTTAGTAGGTTACCACCCAACAATGCATACCTAATATAAGTGTTTAAGTAGACATGCTGTTATAAGGAAAATAATAAATAATACAATGCACACAACCGAACACAAACTCCATTGGTGCTTAGCAGCCCCCATAGAGTGTCACCTGCTTCAGCGAACACCGAAATCTATTTCATGTAACCCAACACCATGTGCCCCCTAACACCGCGTGTCTCAAGTACCGACATCCCGAAGGCACACCAAATAAATAGTAACTCAGATGAACAATGATGCTTGTCCTCAAATATGTAACCGGAGGTTCAGTGATGTCTGCCCTCAAATAAAGTAACTGGCGGGACAATGATGTCTGCCCTCAAATAATGGCGAGCCTCTACCCCCAAACCCGATATCGTCAATGCTATCCCCTGAAGGCTCCTCACCTTCAATGTGGCTTCCTATGGAAATCAACCCCATCCAATAGTACCTAAACCACAACTAATGGGGGACTCTACCCACTTGAGTGGCCAAAACCACCTCATAATTGAGTCTCCCTGTGTGCAAACTACTCAAAGTTTTGGGTGAGTGGTAATCACCAAAATAGTACCCAAGCCACAACCTCTATGACACTTCGTGCCCCTACGACCATGAAACTCATGTCCGATGATATTTCCATCCAAGTAACATGGGCCATGCCTAACCTGACAGTCACCCTGCCTCAAGCCGACATCCATGATGCCCAATCCCATGGTCAGAGCCACCCAATGTAACCCGGAAAATCCCAACCTATGATCATCATCAATCAAGAATATCTGGGCCATGCCCAACACAACCACAAGGGTTCCAACATATACAATTCAGAAATTACATATAATAATCAAAGGAATCACTTTTAAACAGGTAAAAAAACTAAACAGTTTAAATTCACTAACCAAGTGTTGTCCCATACTAGCACAATGGTCTTTAAGGCCTCTAACAATTCATATCAAGTTTTAATAAACTAAATTCAACAGTTTAAAACAATAAAATTAAATTATAACCATTTTGGCATTCCCCAACCAAAATTCCCCGATGATCAACGACCAATCGCCTGGCCCAACTCAAGAAAAAATGGTAACAAAGAATACTCAAAGGCATCCCATAGGTTAGATAACAATTAAACATGAAATAACAGGTAAAACAAGGTCATGCTCAAAATACCAAAAAACGCGCCAAAGTTGTCCCACCACAAAATTCTGCAAAAACACAAAAAGAGGTATGCACCACCTACCTAAGGATCATACGATGATACTACTCCAATAGCATCCTACAATTAGGTCTAAAACACAATATATCTACAAAATAACCAAAAACTCTCAAACCCCAATAACTCTTCTTAGAATAGAAGTCAAGAAGAACAGATCAAGAGGAATCAAGGCCTTACCGAGGGGGTTCCAATGGATCAAAAAATGTTTGAATCTAACTTCAGATGAAGAAACATGAAGGATTTTAATTCCCAGTCGGCTATTTACATATCTTAGATGAATCCCACTGCCCCTACCTGAAAATGAAACTACTACTCGTTTTAATGAAAAAACAAAAGTACACGACGTGTACTTTTAACTACACACTGTGTATCATTTTACTGTTCATATAACGACTGGAATTTCACCAAGGACTTGCCGAATGAGTACACGACGTGTACCTCTCTACCCGGCCGACATCCCCAACACGCCATATATACCCCCATACATGGCCCCTCTACATGGTGTGTACAATTAGTACATGATGTGTAATTTCTAAAAACATTCTACCCAGCCAACAAGCCTACACACCATGTATGGACTCTATATGATCAAGGGTACATGGAGTGTCGAGCACTACATGTCGTGTAGTAGAAAATTACTACATAATACTCACACGACATGTACCACTCAGTGAGCACACGGTCGGTACGCGCCTAACCCACACACGGTGTGTACTTTAGAGTACACAGTGTGTAGTCTGGAAATTTCCAGAACTTCCTAGATTTTCCTAGTTTTCTTAGAAACAAGTTAAAATTTCAAACAGGGTTATGATTTTGACCCATTCTAGAAACCCGAGTTATTACAATCTCCCCACCTTAACATAGATTGTCTCCGATCTATCAAATGAAACCCAAAGATGGCACTGAACATACCACCCCGATCAAAGTAACTGAGACTCCCCCAGTCTCGAAGGATCTAGAAAAATTCTTCAAGGGGGATCCCCACCTAAGGAATTGCCTAATTTGGTCTCAACCCTATAAAACTCAACAAATAAAGGGTTCACTATCCTATTTCTGGACTCATGGTCCTCTCGTGACGCATCGTCACCCCTTCATCTTATTGGTGCTCCTATGTCATTTCTAACACCCAAAACAAATCATGCACCACATCAGTGTTCGCGTCCATGAGGTCCTTCATCCCATGGATTCTCAAAATGAACCAGGTGCCTAGAACCTCAAGTAATATGCATCCTCGATTCCCCAATGCCCACAAAACCTCAAGTAACCTGCATCCTCGATGCCCTGATGCCCAAGGAACCCCAAGTAACCCGCATACTAGATGCTCGTGATGCTACACATCTCATATATATATATATATATATATATATATATCATGCACCAAATATGGTGGCAATCCCACTGACCTGCATCTAGTCGGTCCATATGAATCTTGTGCCCCTTGTGCACTCAAAACTGACATGCATCAACTGGTCATGCCAAAACGAAAATGAGAAAGTAACATCCACACTTACGGTGTACCTCTAACTATCATCGGATCACCAGCTAGCTCAACCCATGGTAGCTGCATGACATGCACCTGGCCTACAATACGATTGCCTGATGCCTGACCTCACTGCGGTGCAAATACAGTCACTAGCCACTGACCCCTCAGTTGGGTCCCACTGTCTCTTTCACATCCTGTGCGTGCAGTCAAAACTCGACTACCCTCTCCTAGTACCGAACTTGAACCAACTACAGATGCCACAATCTATCATGATACCTATCTTCCAGCTGTCTGAGAAGGCTGCCTGCAGAACCCCTCTAGATCCCTGACCATTACACACGTCTGACACTCCTTTTGAGGCCCATCGCATTGAGTCCAAACATGTCCTGACTATCCACACTAAAATAAAACCACTGAATAACTACTACGAGGTGGTCTAGATGAGTACTTGTCCTGACTGACCTGCTGGAACTCACCCCGTCCTCGCTTCCTGCTGTTCGAACCATCACCTGAAGCTATAGTCCAACCAACCTAGGGCCCATCCCTATGGTTACCCTCCTCTATAAGCACATGATTCACCATCTCTAAAAATGAACCCAGCTTGAAGATATTCACATGGATCTGAGTGGTGTGTCATAATCTATCCTTGAAGCACCTCACCCTTGTCGCGTCATCACTTACCATACTAGGTGCAATGTGAGACAACTCAGTGAATGTAGTTGCATAGTCCTTGATGGAAATTTCTCCCTGTTGAAGGCTCAAGAACTCCTGATCTCTCTCTTCCCTCAGCGTCTCTATGTAAAATTTCTTGAAGAACCTATCCTCAGAGTCTTTCCATGCCACCCCCTCGTGCCTGCAAGCCCGAACCTATACATCCCACTAGTGCTTTGTAGGTCCATGCATCATATACGTTGCCAGCTTGACCCTCCACCCTGGAGGCGTCTCGAGCTGCTCAAAGATCATCTGCATACTCTCAGCCCAGTTCTCAACCGCCTAAAGACCAACCTCACCATGAAAAGTGGCAGATGCTACGACTAGAACTCCCGCATCAGATATTCCATAGATGGATCTGTAACCTGCGCACCTCTGCCAATTCCCTGCAAGAGGCGTACCAGGATAGCTCAGAGCTTCTCGTCGATCCATGGTCAAAATGATGCCAAACCCGGTTGTTATCCTTACTACACTGGATCCTGGACCTATTCCTATCCCTAGCCTGTACCTGTGGCTTATGCTCTGCCTACACCGAATCCTGATCCTGATCCCGCTCCTGCGGCACTGTACCATCTCCCGCTTGATGCTCCATCTAAACTGACTAAAAGGAACCTGCTGAATACCATAAATGGCCAGAAAACCCACCCACACACACACACATATATATATATATATAATAATATATATTCAACGTGGGTAAGGAAAACAGTAAAGAGGAAGCCTAAAACAACTACCCTTACTCTCCCCTATCGCAACCCATGCCCATGGCATCCTGACCTCATGGCCTCCTTACCCGCCCTCAACAGAGCCAAGTATCAAATGTACCTCGGGCCATGCCCGTCCTGACAACCAACATTGCCTCAAACCGATGACTGAGTCGCCCAATCCTAGTGATCAAAATCAACTCAAATATAGTACCTTCCTACTCTTATAATATCCAAACCCAAATACCTTCCACATGAAAATTCAACAAATATATAAAGCATGGCATAACACATTGCAATAAACAAGCAATTCTGTCAATAATTTAACCTATTGACATTTCAAATCATACAAAGCATGGCAATTGACATTATTCACATGGCATTATCACTTCACAAAGCATACGTGCAGTTATGAAATTGAGATACCCTAAAAATATACCAATCAAAAGCCAATAAATCCCACCATGCCATACCGGGCCAAGGTCCAATTCTACCTTACCGCACCAGGTCAAGGGTCACATATCACAATCAATAACATCACACACCATGTGAGCCACCAAGGTGGAAATCATATAAAATGTAATCTGAGCAAAAAAGAAAACAACAATTCCCACCCATGGAAACTTTGTCCATCCCTCATACCTGGGGAAACAGGCACCCAAGAACAGGCTAGAAACCTAGTTCCAGTCACAACCTATCTCCAGTATACCATATCCTAAATAGTAAATCCAACATAAACAAAAAAGAGAAGCCTCAATCTCATTAGTAGCCAGCAAAACACTGTTACTAAATCCCTATCAAGAACTCCTTTGATACCACTTTGTAAGGACCCAGACCCGAACAGCCACCCAAACAGTCCTAAATGGGTCGGGTGTTACTACCTTAGGTGCACCTCCCTGAACTCCAAAAGATGCCGACTAGCAGCGAGGGTCTTATAGGTATAGTGGGGAGGCTATACCCTCTCAGAATATAATAATGGTACTGTTCCGAGCATAATATAAAATTATAAGACTCTACAGACTTGAAATAGACCCATATAGTGGAAGCACAATCAATATAGATATTCAAAAGAAGAAATTAATATAAAAAATAACATCAGAAAGTAAACACAACAGCATGATGATCACTTGTAACTACTACTGAACAACAAAATATGCATCCAAAGAAGGTCATACATATCCATGTAAAGGGCGCCAATGGCTAAAAAACTGTAGCTACAAAACTAGTAAGCATGATGATACATGAAAGAATGCAAAAAAAGTATACTCTAGTTAGGCAAGACCTCAAGGTCCATACCATATTCACGCCACAACTAATGCAGTCCAGCTCCTGAAGCTGACCCTTTTCGTGCACATAAATCCATAAAGTATACACACGCCCCGAATGACCCGTGCAGGGTGTGAAACAAATCTCAGTATGATACCACCCAACGGTGTATACCTAATATAAGTGTTTAAGAAGGCATGAAGTTATAAGGAAAACAATAAACAGTATGATGCACACAGCCCAATACAAACTCCACTGGTGCTCAACAACCACCATGGAGTGTCACCTGCTTCATCCAACACAGGAATCTCTGTCATGTAACCTAGCACCATGTGCCCCTTGACACCGCATGTCTCAAGTATCGACATCCTAAAGGCATGCCCAATAAATAGTAACTTAGAGGAACAACGATTCCTGTCCTCAAATAAGTAACCGTAGGGACAACGATGTCTTCCCTCAAATAAAGTAACCAAAGGGACATTGATGTCTGCCCTCAAATAACATCGAGCCTCTACCCCCAACTCGATAGCCTCAATGCTTTACCTTGAAATCTCATCACCTTCCACGTGGCTTCCTATGGAAATCACCCCCAACCAATAGTACCTAAACCGCAACTAATGGGGGTCCTCTACCCACTCGAGTGGTCAAAACCACCTTATCACAGAGTCTCCCTGTGTTCACACTACTCAAAGTTCCAGGTGAGTGGTAATCACCAAAATAGTGCCCAATTCACAACCTATCTGACACCTCCTGCCCCTGCGACCATGCCGCTCAAGTCCAATGGTGTTGCCATCCAAGTAACCCAGGACATGCCCAAACTGATAGTCACCTTGCCTCAAGCTGACATCTATGACACCCAATCCCATGGTCAGAACCACCCAATGAAAACCAGCCAAGCCCAACCTGTGATCATCATCACTCAAGAATATCCGGGCCATGACCAACACAACCTCAAGGGTTCCAGAATATGAAATTCAGTAATTACATATAATAATCGAAGGAATCAATTTTAAATAGGAAAAACAAACTAAATAGTTGAAATGCACTAACCAAGCATTGTCCCATACTAGCACAAAAGACTTTAAGGCCTCTAACAATTCATATCAAGGTTTAATATACTAAAATAAATAGTTTAAAACAATACAATTCAATTATAACCATTTAGGCATTCCCTGGACAAAATTCCCCGATGAGAAATGACCACTCACCCAACCCCACTCAAGAAAAACAGGTAACATGGCATACCCAAAGGCATCCCATATATCAGATAACAATTAATCAGGCAATAACAGGTAAAACAGGGTCACACCCAAAATACCCGAAAATGTGCCAAAGTCATGCCACCACAAAAGTCCTAGAAAACACAAAAAGAGGTATAAACCACATACCCATGGCTTTTATGATGATACTCCTCTGATAACTCCCTCTAATTAGGTGTAAAACATAGTAGATCTACAAAAGAATCAAAACCGCTCAAACCCTAATAACTCTTCTTAGAACAGAAATCAAGAAGAACAAATCAAGAGGAATCAAGGCCTTATATAGGGGGTTCCAATGGATCAAACAATGTTTGAATCTGACTTCAGACGAAGAAATGGGAAGGATTTGAAGTCTCGGCCATCTATTAGCATCTCCCGGATGAAACCCACTACCCTTGCCTCAAAACGAGGCTACTGCCCATTTTAACAAAAAAAAGTACACATCACATACTTATAACTACACATTGTGTATCATTTTACTGTTCATATAACGACTGATATTTCACCAAGGACTTGCTGACTGACTACACGGCATGTACCTATGGTACACGACATGTACCTCTCTACTCGAACGACATCCCCAACACGCCATGTATATCCCCATACACAACCCCTCTATATGTAATGTACAATTAGTACATGGAGTGTACTTTTTAAAAACATTATACCCAGCCAACAGGCCTACACACCATGTATGGCCTCCAGATGGTCAAAGGTACACAATGTATCATTCAATACATGCCGTGTAGTAGGAAATTTCTACATGATCATCACATGGAATGTACTACTCGGCGAGAACATGGCTGGTACGTGCCTAACCCACACATGGAATGTACTTTAGAGTACACGATGTGTAGTCTAGAAATTTTCAGAACTTCCCAAATTTTCCCAGTTTTCTCAGAATTAGTCAAAATTTCAAACAAGGTTAGGATTTTGACCAGTTCTAAAAGCTCGGGTTCTTATATAACCTCTATCCAAAAAAACAAGGCATAGAAGGAAATAATAGGGCTAACACCCATAAAAACTCAATACCCCGAACAAGGGTATTGGGAAATTTTGCACATATAACTTAAGTAATAACTATAGAAAGGCACAAACCACCTACCTCAACATCGTGAGATCGATATACGTGAACCTGAGGCCTTAAATCGCCCTATAAAGCTGTAGATATACAAAAAACCTAAAACTTTCAACTGAGGATATCTTGTGAAAGAAGAGAAATCAGTAAACAAGGTTCTATATGAAGAAATAACTCACCGATGCGATTCCAACTCAACCGACGAAGTTCGGATCAGAGAACGGACAACGAGTCGGGGGCTCGGCGAAGATTATACAGCCTCGTTCACTCCTGAATGAGATAGGATGAGAAGAAGATGGTTTTTTTCCATCAGACGTGACCCCGATCCATTTAATGAAATAAAAGGAAAGTACACAACGTGTTCTTTAAAATTACACAGTGTGTACTTGCTTTTCTGGCCTCCGATTTAGGCGGTCTCCAGGTCACCACACAAGGCTATGTACTCGGCTGTTACACAGCCAGTACACGGTCACCCACGACAACTAGGTATATGGTTTTTACTTATAAGTACATGACATGTACTCCTGAAATATCAAAAAACTCCTCTTTTTATCGAAAAAAACTAGAAACGAAATACATACCTGAAAAGAAGATCCGAGTTCTTAAAAATTAATTGGAAATATATCAATTCACACCCATTAAAACATATACATTAATATTTGTAACATATAGGGAAATCAATCTTAAGTAATTAAAATAAAGATTACCCATCGAAAATTATGGGTTTCATAATCATTTCTTATTTAATAACATGATACAATATCATAATTCTATCTAGGAAATAAGGGATTAAATAACTCTTTGATGTTCATTGGTGGAAAATACTTATAGTCCTGGGTTTCCTAAAAAAATTTGGAAGTGGTTTTCCTAATGCATGGTTGTGGGATATTGAGGGTTATTTCACAAACACTTTAATTGGGTTTAACATATTTGTATTTAATGAAAACTCTTAATGTTTTCCACACCCATAACTAGGTACAAGCGCACTTTCGAAAGGTAGTTGATCAATTGGGGTTTAAAACCCAATAGAGCTTAAGAACTCACATTTGTCAAGAGGATGGGATATCTGGCTCATTGCACCATTTGGGGGGGGGGATTAGTACCTATTTCGGGACACTATTATATATTTAAGATATGTTGATGAAATACTTCCCAAGATCTAATACAATAATTTTTCCCCAATGTAAATTACTTGATTAAGACCATGCGTTGATGTGAAAAACTGTGCATGCCACAGGTTATCCATCATTGTCTCATTTATTTATGATGATTTAGTTTATATCTATGTTCGGGTACTCTAGATTTTTTATATATAGGAAGGTGGTTGGTGTCTTGGATATGGGATTTAATCTCTATAAGGTATCCCACATATCCTATAAGAATTGGAATCGAAACCCACAATGTACGTCAAACAGAATTTAATGTCATATGATTGGACTATACTAGGAAAGTTAATGTTATAAGGTAAGAACATTAATATATGGATCAATCCATGAGAAGGAATTTTGTATATCCTATTAAGATAGGAATTAGAGTCTACGTAGTTCATCTTACTCAAAAATTCATTAAAAAACTATTTTAAAATAGAGACCTTGAGTGGGACTTACACATGTCAGGAATACTTCAGCTACCACATCATAAATATGACACTTTGAGTGAAGACGATATGTAATCAGACCTACATCCCAATGAAGGGTTGACACCAAGGGCATCCTCATCATGATATTGTTACAACCATCATAATTCTATAAGCCCATGTGATTCAGGCTTAGTGTGAGAAACAATAGGTGGTAGAATAATGGACACATCAAGTGAGAGAAAATTTATATGGATCATACAAATTAATTACTCCCTTAGAAAGTTATAGTCTGTAGTCTCATAAAGTACATGGTATGAAGCTCAATCCTTAGGAAGGTTTCCTACATATCCTATATGTCTCCATCCTTAAACATTATATAATCTTGAATTAAGTTAATAATTCACATTGAGGATCTTTTTAGGTTTATATTTTTTTGAGAATTAGACCATAACTATTACATTATATTTAAAAAATTACAAATTAGGCACTTCTACTAAGTTTCATTTTTTTTTCATAATATAAAAACTCTTAAAAAAACAAACATGTCTAGTTCCTTGTTTTAGACAGAGTGACTTTTCCTTGATCCCATCCTTGACCCTATTCATCTTTAAGTCCTATGAAAAACATTTAAAAACTTGAGATGAGCATAAAAAGCTTAGTAGGGGTTATAAAATAAATAAAGAAAACATTAGTTCATCAATACATACAAAACATGATCTCTTTAATATACCTCATGAAATCATAAGATTTATGAATAACACATAGAAATCATAAATCATAAAGGTAACTTATAGAATCCATATAATACTTACATTGCAGCTTTTATAACTACATATGGAGTTACACTTGGAATACTCATCACAGTATATTCCATAAATCTCTTAGAATAAACATTAACGTTTACCTCCATCACATTACCCAATGCATTGGAGAGCTATATTGGGCTCACCCGCCCTAGTTTTATCACGGAACCACCCGTATACGTAAAAAATGCCCAAGAACCATAATATATTCATAACATAGAAATAAAATATAAAGGAAATATAACATTTACACATTGAAATCACAATATATCATTTCAAGATATTGACATAATCAATTCATTATCAAACCATTTTCAAAACCATTTAAAACATTTAATAAAGAGATTTTTGAATCAAATTTTCCCATACCACTTTGAAGCTTTTAAAATAATTAACATTTTAAAAAATCAGTGTCTATATAAATAAATCCTTAAAACTATTTTGAAAAAATGGACATTAATGAGAAATATTTGGAAGAATAAATCTTTAAAACAACATTTTTGTTAATGAGTTATTAACCAAATGAGATATGCTTGAATACAAATAATTGAGGAATAACATTTAATCAAAACAATAAAATATCATGAGAATAAGGATATTCATGATATAATATGTCAAAGGGAAGTATATAAACCATATAAAAGTGAATTGGTGTATAAAAACTAGTAAGTCTCAATGGAATTTACATTGAGACAAAGTCCCTTACAATGATCATACCATTAAATTAAGGATAAATTAATGAAATAATTATGCGTGAAAAATATAAATACACCCAATATAATTGAATATTTAGTGTAAAACAATCATATTTTATTCAAAAATATTCATAGCACAACATAATCAATAATTATAAGTTTAACCCAAAGAATTTAAATTGGGTTAAGAAGTTCTCTTACAAAAATTTGACAGCCTAACAACATCACTTTAAAATTCCAAAAATGAGTTTATGAGAGAGAATAGGTTCTATAATCACTTGTAAAAAAAATTACAGCAATAATTATATATAATAACATATCTTGACAAAATAAAGTGTAAATTAAAAGACATAGCATAAATTAAGTCTTTTAAAAATAGGAGGGTGAATGATTCCCTCACAGATTTGGTAACTTATGAAACATACACCCCATGAAAGAAGGATCATAAAATGAAGATGTAAATACCAATAAATTAAATTATATTATACAGTGAATACAATCATGGGAAGTATATACATGACACAAAATAAACTAGTGGCAAATATAGCATGAATATCACGAGAATAAAAAGTGAGATTAATACCCCTTACCACGTTATAATCAATCGAGTCATATGACCAAGAGTTAATAGCCACAAAATGAATCAAATAACACCATGTATATAAATAGAATAATTATAATATATATCAAATGTTAGTACACAATACACCACATGAAATAAATAAGTGGTGAACAATGGAAATCTCATGGAATTAAAGGTGAGATAAGAAACCCCTAACCTCGTGTCCGACTTGACTTGTATGTTATGTGTTCTTCCTGAATAATAATCTTAAGTTAATTTCCACTTACTTAAGAATTTTTTTAAGTTTATTATTCTTTTTATATCACTTGTTACCTTACTATAAAAATTATTTAATAATTTGAGTTCATATCGGACATTTTGTCGATGTTCGGAACTTTAGTAAAAAATGAACTTGTTATAATTACAAATTTCCCATGTGGTCAAAATTACATTATATCCAGAATTATATTCAGGATTTAGATACCATATATATCATATATATCCAGTTTATATGTATTTATAATATTCCATATCATTTTGAGTTAATAAATTAAACGCACCATTTATAGTGATGGTAAGCCGCACGTACACATAAACGCTAAATTCATAACTATTTTATATTTAAAGGAATGAAAACATAATAATACATAGGTATATGATAAATCCAGTATAATATCTATGTTATTTAATTTAATTAACTCCATCTTTTATACGTTCCATGTATGGCATGAACGAGTCATATTACTTTGAGGGGGTGGTAGTCCGCACTTCCTCAAATGAAATTATCATATTTTCCCATTATGGAAACCATAAAGGAATGATATAAATGAAAAATACAGAATTATAGAGACAATATAAATATAATATATATCATATTTAATTATGGTGTTGTATTAATGGCTACCATAAGAGGTGGTAGGATAATATTGAACAATCATCATTTCGTGAGGTAGTAGTTCATCATCCATAGAAACCGTATGTTCTTTACCCATTAGACAGATGTGTGTGTAACTTTAGTTCGAATCCTTCTCATATCAACAACCAAGAATATTGAGGATACTTGTGTGGTTATAAAATAAAGTAATAAAAAGAGTTTAATGGGTTGTAGAAGTAAAATAAAATAAAATAACTTAAGAGAAGATGTTACCTTTAAATCAGGTAACTCCCGTTGGTTTGAACCAAAATGATTTTTTGAAGTTTCTTATGACTAAGGTAATAATTCTAGGTGGAAGAAAGGGATATTGAGAGATTATTTGGGGAGTGTTTGGATGAGCCAAGGGGTTTTATAGTTGTGAGTAATGGGTTATAGGTGAGAGATTTTTATAGGGGGGGAGGGGCTCTTTTAGAAAGTTTGAAAATATTATTTTTTTATATAATGATATTAGGTTTCTAAAGGTCCAAAACTTATTAAGGTAGAATATAAGATCACTATTGTTCGAAATAAAATCATCCAATAATAATTGGACAGGTTTTGGATATTTTTTTAATTTTTATAATCTTATTTATTTAAATCATTCATTAATGAGGTAAACATTGCATCATTATTGTCTCATAAATAATTTTATTTATTTGATGTCTAAAAATTATAAATAATATACCATGATGTAAGAAATATTTTTATCTTTATAATTAATATTTATAGTCAAATAAATTAGTTATATAACCCCACATTAAAATTGTTTTAGCAAAACAATACATGTTTATGATATTTTTACTTTTACTTTAAATAAAAGGTTATTAATGTTATTATCTTACCCAAATGGAATTCAAAGGCCAACAATCTCACCCAAGGATTGTATTGGTTGGACATGACTCATCCAATAAGGTTAAGACAAGTGTTATGGTAATTTTATATTATTATAATATTATTTTTACCTTGAATTACCCTATTTACCTTTAACTGCAGTAAATAAAAGTCAAAAGTTACTAATCATAAAAAATAATTTTCATCTTATTGAACCATATTTTACTTACTGATAACAATCATTTTTGTCGGATTTTTGAAATTCAATTCACATAAGAGATAAAATTTCATTTAAATGAAAAATTCGATTTTTTTAACTCCTACTAAGTGTTTTCACTATTCATAAAAATGGAAGGTTTTCAGAAAAATACAAAAAATAAGCCTAAGCTATATTTGATTTTATGAATTAAAGAAAGATGTCTATTTTACCAAATTCAAAACATATAACTTGTATTAATTAATTTAAACTAAATTCCCATTGTGAAAACAAAAAACGTGTTTTTAAGAAATTATAACTATCAAAAGATTGACACTTGTTTATGTCCAATTTAAGAGTGAAATTTTTTCCAATGACCATGATTAGATTAAATTGTAAAAATATAATCTAATTACACATTCAAAATAATTAAAAATATAACATAACCATATAAATAAACTATATTAAAAGTTAGTTTTGAATTAAAATACAATATTTTTCACTATTCATTAAAAAATGAATTTTATCAAAAAATACCAAAAAATTACCCAAAGTAAATTTTGATAACCTGATTCTAAAGAATAATTTTATTTTGTCAAATAAAACATATTAAACTGACCAAAACTATATTTAAAGAGGGTTCTCCATCAAAAGGCGGTAAATCGACCTTTTAAAGAATATTAGAGTATTTATGCTTAAAATTAGATTCATTCACATTTTAAGCCTCTAAATTTTATTAGATAAATTTAAAAAACATTTAGCAAACATGTATAATCCTATTGTTGTTAGTTATATTCATTCCCACCAATACAATGACTAGGTGTTAAATACCATTCACTACTACAAATACGGCTTTTATCAGCTCTAAAAATGGCCTTTAACAGCGCTAGAAAAGCGATCTTAATACCGGAGAAGATAAAGGGGGGGGGGGGTCCCCTTTATCAGCGCTAAAACAAAGCACTGATAAAATGGTCCTTTACCAGCACTTTGTTTTAGAACTGATAAAAGACCCCTTTATTAGCGCTTCCTTTATCAGCACTTTCGTTTTAGCGCTGATAAAGGACCCCTTTTATCATCTCTTTTAAAAAAGTGCTGATAAAAGGTAAAAAAAATAAAAAAAATAAAAAAATTAAAAACAAATTAAAAAAATACTGCCAATCGGGGGGGCTTTTATAGCAATTGATTCCCCTTTTACAGTGTTTTTCCACCCCCTACAGTGCCCCCACGCACCCCCTCCACCCTTTAACAATGCTTGCTCCCATATTCCCCCATGCACACGTGACCCTGCCTCCACCAGGATTTGAACTCGAGACCTCCCCCTGCGCGCCTAAGCCCTTACCACTCCTCTATTTTGATTTGTTTTCCAATTCATGATATCTCTCTATATATATTTATATATTTAGTTATATTTATTCATATAGTAATATATATTTATATTAATATATATATATAGTTATATTAATATATATCTCTATTTATATATATATATAGTTATATTTATTCCTATAGTAATATATATTTATATTAATATATATATATATATAGTTATATTAATATATATATATATATTAATATATATATATATATTTATAGTGATATTAATATATATATTTATAGTAATATTAATATATATATGTAGTTATATTAATATATATATATAGTTAGATTAATATATATATATATATATATAGTTAGATTAATATATAGGTATATAAATATTCATATATTTGTATTTTAAATAAAATGGATATTAGTTATTATTTAGATAAAGCTAATATATTTTATATGTAAATATATTTTATTATTTATATTTATAATTAAAGTTTTATGTGTGAATACATAAAAAATATGTATATATTGTTCTATATTTGATTATAAATAGAAGCGCATTATAAAAAATGATGAAATTTAAAAGAAATAATATCAATATGAATGTAATACCTTGAAATAAATTCAGTCCCCACCAAAAAAGCCAATAATACCCCCTTAAACAAGGCTGAAAATCCACAAAATGTTAAAAAATCGGGGTACCCCAACTAAAAACTCAGCTTTGGAGGCCTTATGGACCATTTTTGGCCTCAAAAAAACCTTGATCGGGGTACCCCCAAATCAAAATGACGTACATCTCGTCACACTCTTCGGTTTGTTATGTGGTAGAGCTCAAACGGACACCCGGATCAAAAGTTATGGCCATTTGAAGTTCGAGTTGCGTTTTCAACATAATTTGGATCTTTTTTTATTTTTTTTTTGTTTTTTACTCCTCAAATTGTTATTAAATGACTATTACTCCATAATAACTAGAAAATTATTAATTAAAAATATTTTTTTAATTTTTTATAAGCCATTTTCACTAAATATATTATATATTAAGTATATTAAGTGTAAATGTATATTTATACTTATCTAAAATATATTTAAAAATTAAAAATTATATATTATATTTATTTCAATATAAATATATTTATATATTTATATATTAATATATTATTTTTAATTAATTTTTTTGAAGTTGACCCTTTATCAGTGCTAAAAAAAGCGCTGATAAAGGGGTGCTTTTATCAACACTTTTTTTAGCACTGATAAAGGAACCCCCCTTTATCAGCGCTTTTTCGTTAGTGCTGATAAAGGTTGGTGCTAGGAAAAACTGTTTTTGTGGTAGTGATTTAAAATAATATTATATTATTATTTTTCAGTATGACCCAACATTGTTTGCAATGTAAGATTTCAAAGAAACCCATTGTTGTATATTAGGTACGCCATAGAACATATCATCCCCTTTAAAGTAAAATTGATATTTAATTCAAAAAAACTAATAAATGTGAAAATGTATTATTATTTATTTACTTGGGATGTTACGTATCCTATTCATAATAAGAATCAATTTCCACGTTGTATTGTCCTAGATTTTCCTTGTATTATTTTTGTATATTATATGGATTATTTTCAAGACTAGGCCTGAAGATGGAGTGTGATTCCGAGACCTAGTGTTCAAGAAATAAAATTTTGAAATATATTAAATATATTAAAAATCACATGCACACAGTTTTCCTAAAAATGTGAAATAACTTTTAAATGGGTGGCCAAATCATAAATCCAAGGGAACCATTGAGTCAAAATGTGAGGTTTACCATAGGCACAACTTAACACTATTCAGTGTGGTTCATTTTTAGAAATGTCATTGGTGGAGAAAAAATGAATAAATAAATAAATAAAATATTTTATTTCATTTTTTACGCAATTATTGTTATTTCTCTAAATAGATAGCTATGAAAAAATCCTAGGGTTATCTGCATAACCCTAGAGGAAATGGAGATCCATTGAAAGAACGTTGGAAGAATTCTCTCAGGAGGAAGATGATGAGATCATGGATCGATTATCATCACACCTTAGATTCAAAGGGGATTGCTAATGAACATGAAACAACATATTTCTTCATCTGCAGTCAAAATAGATCAAGGTGGGGCATGTGTTTTGAATTTGTTATTCCTTGTTCTTGATTTCAATGATGAACAAAGACCAATCAACGAATATATTAATCAATGGTTTGATTATCTTGTGGGGTGGGTATGATTATGGGGTTTAATCAGGAGATTAATTATGTTTATTTATTTCTTTATTTTTCATTCAAATAGAAATAGATCAAGATCAACATGAACATTGATCAAGGTTTATTTCTCTAATACGTTCTTATGATTTTCTCCACTTCCTCGTTCATCATTTGTTATCATCGCCCTTTTTTGGGCTTAAGGATTGACAAATCATGACCAATATATCATTGAAAATATTATTATTAGCATAATAATATGATATTGTAGACCTCTAATCACCATGACATGATGGTGGTGAGATGATGGAGACAAAGTGCTTCAGACGATGGTGGATTCCTAATTTATCATTCTTTATTTTTCTTTGATGCCCAAAGAAGAATGAGGATTTGAACCATCTTCTAGGTATATCTAATGGAGTGATTTATTTTTTGAATATGGAGAGGCTTGTATGAGTTAGGTTATTCTATCTCATAGAGAAATTATTATCAGATCAAAGGAAAAAGGTGATGGAATGAACGTGGATAATAGATCTGTGATTCTGGAAATCCTGATCAATGTGGCATGTAAACAGAATCTACACATAGTGTGGGCCCTCCATGAGTGTAAACTATGGTTTCTAAAGGAATTTAAGTATCACAAGATGTTTGGATAGGCCTACATGACGTGTTGTCCCTCCCCAGTGAGCTTGGTGTGTAATTTGAAAAGTACACAAAAACAGTGTGGAGTACATAGACATCCAACATGAATTGTACTCCCCAAAATGACACATAATGGACTAGAGTACCTAGGATGAGCCATGTTATATCATATGGGTAGGGTGCATGGGATTCCTACATAAAGTTTACTTCTACCAGGACATGACTTGAGACATGGGTCATTTACACGAGTAGGACCCAGCATCAAGGGACAAGGTGTGTGACCCCAAATACATGTTGCGTACTCTTTTATACATGGCCTATAACTCTTGAACATAGTGACTTTGAAAAGATTCGTTCAGGTTCATTCCCCTTATCCTATCCATGATGGTTGGTATGGAATCTTTTCCTGCTGCTAGGACAATGATCCCTTCATCATGATTTCTTGGATAGAGTTGTTGAAATCCCTCCATGAGGCCTGGAGTGAGATCATCTATTCATCTCCCTACCCTAGGTGGAGTTATTGGTATCAACGTGACCAAAAATATATAGGAATCGACCCTCTAATTTGTGGGTTAATCCAGATTGAGTTCTTGGTATCACCACATGGCCTAGGCATTGATCCTCTTATGTTTATCATATTCTCTTCAGACTATTAGTGTTTTATTTCTCATAATGAGACCCAATGAGAAATATCTCTTGAACACACATCATTAGTGATATCTGACTGAGGATTTCATTATCCCGAATGAGTGCTTCATGGATCCTTCGAGTTGGAATCCTAGGACTTGTATACTATAGTTGTAACTAACCTGTAGACTATGTGTCTTTATTGAGTATATCAGGATATTCTTATTATTTTTACTGTATACACATACCTCTGTAGATATGAAAATATTTCCTTTTTTGTATATTTTTTTGTTTCAGGGTGTCCTACTATGTATTGTTATACTCACCCATGCACATTCTTTTCCCACTTGTGTCATGTCTTATTTAGATAATCAACCTTTTGACAGAGTCCAAGACAGACATGGAAAATATGGTGCATAGTGATACTAGACAGACCGAGTTGTGTTCAAGAAACTTTTAGATAGTAGTCCCTTTTTTTCATGTTGGACATGTGTTTCAGACACTTTGTGATGATCTTGTAGTTGTCCCTACATACTTTTTTACTTCATGTCATACTGTGGTTATAGGATTTATATGTATTCCTGCATGGTTGTTCAGTTTTTACTTGTCATCATTGTATAGGCATGGAGATGTTTTTGTGTGTGTAGGTACTTAGGATAACCCTCACATTCTAGTGATATTCTGTATTGACACTATTCAATATCCCTTAGCCTATTGGAGGTTAATGTGGGGAGTTGTGTCATGGACCCCACCGGGACAACTCAAGACAAAGTGGTATCGGAGTTGGTATGTTCTACCTTAGGACCAATAGTTTGGGAGTTTGGTTTGGGAAAATAGTGTTAATTGATTCAAGTTTGGATTTTAGGCTGGAGACTCTAGTGTTGGTACAGTGGCCGACATATCCATACACCATTACTCTTATCACCTACTTCTCAACTAGGTATATGATAAAAATGGTTTTAAGGAAAACAGTGGTACATGCATCATATAGGAATGGGTTTTCTTTCCATGTCATCCTTGAGTCAACTCTCTAGATATAATCACTGATTTTGGTACATCTTGTTTATTTTAGGATGCCTTCGTGATGTATAATAGTAAGGATTCTTCATGATGATTTGAGGATGATCCCCTTAGTGATGAGGTGTTGATACAAGGAACAATTATTGAGATGTCACTTCCATGTGGTGCACCAACCATACCACCTATAGAGAAACATATCGTACATGAAGTACCAGCGGATGAGGTGCATAGGCTATGCATGATTCATGAGTTTAAAATATAGATACACCTTAGGTTCCAAGGTGATCCTGACCCAAAGGTGGTGACCCATGTATTTTATCTAGTAAGGACACTGAAAGATCAGATGGTGGTCTTGGCAGCGAGCCTTCTTCATGGATCAGCAGAGAAAAGGTGGGTTTTGTAACCTAGACATATGATGCGGTGAATCTTTCATGGATAGAGTTTGAGCACATTTTCATATATGATTTCTCACCATCTATACTGAGGGAAATACATATCTATGAGCTTCTAAGGATCTAGTATGAAATCATGAAAGTATCTGAGCATTCATCAAGGATTACAATCCTCTCCAGGTTATCAATGGATATGGTTCGAGATCAATTATTTAGGGACCAGACCTTGGAGAGAGGTCTATGTAGATTCATATGAGAATGTTTTATCCCTATTTGAATTCCTACATATGCTGGGGTGATAGAGAGGGCTTTGGTGGTTGAGAGTTTCTCAGCCAAGATGATACAACTAGTGGTTGTCAGCAGTGGGAAAGTGGGAGAAGAGACATCAGAAGTAGGGAGTCGATGTCAGTCTCAAGGATCTAGATGTGGGAGACATTTCAGGAGGATGTCCTAGGAAATATGATTAGTAGTTTAAGGCTCACATGGTGGGTCCAATCATCTCATAGAGAGGTGGTTCCACTCATGTGATAGCACGTGACATCTCTCCTGAGATTGTTTGACCTATCATATATCTGATAGAGAAACTATATATGGGCCACTAACGAGGGGTCATAGGAAGGATTTTTTTAGGTTCAAAGGTTTTTGAACATGTAAAATGAAATGTGAGAGAAATAAGAGGTGTTCAACAATTTGACTTGTTACCACCACCACACCCAGGTGGTCCACACCAGGCTGAGGGAGAAGGATGATGGTGGGGGGGGGGGGGTAGTTACAGGCAATCAATGTTTGTGACCTAGAGGCTCTAGGAATGATTTGAGGTATGATCTGTGTCTTTTATACTTTAGATTAAATACTTATATACATATGTTCTAGTCATTAATTTATTTCTATATATCTTTTTTGGGACTTATATATTCAAATTTAACCGTTAACTCAACCATTACACTTAGAGACTCCTACTAGATAAGACTCGGTGATCACACACTTGTGACAATAGTGTGACCTTACTATTTAAGGTGGGATTTTTTGTTGGGATCTCTTGGTAGAAATTTATAGGTATTACAACACAAATCTTTCTATGGATTGGTTATCTACAATCAATTCCCAGAATGAATATTTTAGAAAAAGTGTGTGGTGTGTCCATAGTGATGGAAATAGTTTCACTTTTTCATTGAAAAGAAAACCCAGGAAGCATAGTATGGACTCATGAATAGGAGGGTGAAACCGATTACTCATCAGTTGGATAGATTGAGCCTTGGTGTATAGGATGTTATGAGTTTCCATTTTCTTGCATTGGTGGCAGAGTATCAGGATGTCCTACCTGAGGATGTTCCAGGATTACCTCTCCACCAAGAGATATATTTTTGCATTGAACTACACCCTATAAAGTCACTGATATCTATTCCATCACATCAGATGACTCCCATAGAGCATCATGAGATGAGGGTGTAGTTGGAGGATTTGTAGGGGAAGAGATTTGTTATACCTAGTGTTTCACCTTGGGAAGCCCTAGTTTTGTTTCCCAAAAAGATAGAGAAGTTATTGATGTTTTTTGTGGAATACCATCCCTTGAAACAAGGTGATAGTGAAGAAAAAATATCCACTACTGATGATCGATGACCTCTCTTCTCTATTGATAGGGACATGATTATTCTCAAAGGTAGACCTCAGGTCAATATTTTTAGCAGTTGAGGCATAGTTTGAGGAGGGCTCCAATCATTATGTTTTAGGATGAATGTGTTGAGTACTTAGTGTTCTGCAATGCATTTGGTACCATTATTGGTTGTGTTATGTTGTAGAGGAAGGTAGTGATCACATATGGTTCACGCCAGTTGAAACCACATGATCATAATTATGAGACCCACGATCTTGAGATATTAGTGGTAGTATTCACATTTATGATGTGGTGACACTACCTAATGGGTGAGCAGTTTATCTTTTACTATGATCATAAGAGTATCAAGTATGTCTTCTCTCAGATGGATCTCACCATGATATTGAGGTATAATCTAGGGTTCCTCTAGGATTATGAATTAAAAATATTCTATACTCTTGGGAAGGGGAATGTGGTAGATAATGATCTCAGTATGTGATCTTGTTCTTAGTTTTTGAATGAGGAATTAGAGTAGTTTTCCTCATTCCAGTTATACTTTGTGGATGTAAATGGAGAAACATACCTCCAGTTGATAGTTTTCAGCCATCTGATATTACAGAAAGTTAGGGGGAAGAGCTAGGGGATACCAACTTCAAGATCCTATGTGCTCATATATCCATTAGACATGCCCCTGATAGATTTTCTAAAGATGGGGAGCATGTTGTTCTTTTCACAGGACACATGATGGTACCCATGATGTTGAGGGAGGTGTTCTGAGAGATTTTCATACGTCCCATTTGGTGGTATATCCATGTGTGTAAAATATGTACAAGGACCTTCTATGTCAGTTTTCTTGGCCACAGATAAATAAAGGGGTTATAGTTTTTGTCCCTCAATTCCTTACTTTTCAGCGGGTGAAGGCCGAGCACCAATTTCTAGATGGTTTAGTTCAAACCCTTGAGGCGCCATAATGAAGGTGGGATGGGATATCCATGGAATTTTTGAAGGGATTACCACATATGTCCAGGTGACACAATTCCATATGGGTGATCATAGACCGACTCACCAATTCATCCTACTACATATCAATACATGAAAAGATTTCAATAGAGAGGTTTGGAGGCCTCTATATTCAGGAGATAGTCCAACTACATGGAGTTCCATTGACAATTGTTACTAATTGTGATGTTTTATTTACATCTAAATTATGGATGGGATTAAAATAGGTGATTGAGACTTTGTTATGCTTGAGCATATCATTTCACCCACAAACTGATGTCCAGATTCAATGGACCATTCAGGTTCATGAGGACATGATGCGAGCTTTCATGTTGAACTGTGAATGTGGTTGAGAGGATCACATACCACCAATATAGTTTTCATTCAACAATAGATACTATTCCACCATCAGTATGGAACCATTTGAGGCTTTTCATGGGAGACCCTACATGTCACCAATTTTTTGGACTGACCCATGAGAGTTAGAACTCATGGGCCCGAAGATGGTATGAGATACAACAGAGAAGGTGCAGATCATCAAGGATCAGATGAAGGCTACAAAAATCTATCATCAGTCTTATGTTGATAGGTGATGGAGGAAATTGGAGTTCTAGGAAGGATCCCATGTGCTTCTGTAGGTTTCAACTTGATGTGGATTAGGGAGATTTGATCGGGGTGACAATCTATCTCTGACTTTTATCATCCCTTTATAGATATTGTGTAGATTTAGTGAGGTGGAACACTACATATCTATACTTTTTAGTTAAAATAGGTTCATGAAATCTTCCACATGTCATATATAAAGATGTACATGCATGACCCATCACACGTTATCGAATGGGGTGAGCTGGACATCGAGGATGGATCAACCTTTGCTGAGTACCTGGTAGAGATCAAGGATCTATAAGAGAAGTTCTTTTATGGGAAATTGATTCATTTGGTGTGTGTCTGGTGGCAACATGAGAATATTTATAATAGAAAATGGGAGAAAGAGTCTCAAATTCATGCTCAGTACCCCCATATTTTTTAGTATCCCTTGTTTTGGATTTTTAGGACGTAAATCCCCAAGGTACGGAGAATGTAATGTCTTGGATTTTTTGAGTATTATTTTTGGATATTATATGGATTATTTCCAAGACTAGGTGAAAAGAAGGCATACGATTTTGAGGTCCGGTGTTCCTAGTATAAATGTATGAAATATATTAAATAACACATGAGTGAAGTATTCATTAAAAATTGGAATAACATCTAAACAGGTTCCTAGATCTGGAATATAATGGAACCGTTGAGCTCAAAAATCGAGGTTTAACCTATCTGTGACTTAACAGTAGTCGATGTGGGTCCTTTTTAGAAAATTCATTGTGGGAACGAAATTGAATAAAATACTTGAATAAATAATTTTAAATAATTTTTATGATGCATCCTTTTTTATGTATTTAAATAGAATGCAATAGAAAAATACAAGGTTTACCTGCATAACCTAGGAGCCACTGGAGATCTTTTTTAGAGAACATATGAGGAATTCTGTTAGGAGGATGATGATGAGATCATGGATCGATGATCGACATACCTCAAACTCTAAGGACCTCGCTAAAGATTGTGACAAAGCTTCATTTTCATGAATGATCAAACTGAATCAAGTTTATGGTATGTGTTTTGATTTCCCTATTCCAGGTTATTGATTTCTATGATGAACACATACCATTCAATGAATATATTAATCTGTAGTTCGATCGTCTTTTGAGATCAGTATGATTGCAGGTTTTAATCAAAATAATTACTTTTGTTTATTGTTTTAGTCATTTTTCATTATAATGGAAATGGATCAAGATCAAAATGAACATTGATAGAGGTTCATTCCTCTAATTTATTCTTATACTCACCCCCATTCATAGTTCATTGTAGGTGTTCTTTATTTGTCCAATGACTTGACAAATATCGATAAAATAATCATTGCACACCTGATTCATTCCACAATGATCCAATATCATAGATTTGGGATCTACACAACATGATGGAGCCATGATGACAAAGTCAAACTGATTCTCAAAATGGTGGATTCTTGATTTTTCATTCTTCGTTGTTCTTTGGTACACAATGAAGAACAAAAAATAGATCCATTTTCTAAGTAGATATGATTATGGAATGAATTTTTTGAAGCTGAAAAGGATTGTATGAGTTGGTATCTTCAATATAATAGATAAATAATCATCAGAATAAAGTTTGGAGGCACTATAATGAAAGAAGGTATCAGATCTGGGATTCTAGAAAACCCCAATCTATATAGTGTGTAAACCGGATCTACACACAGTGTGGTTCTCCCTGAGCTGTGTATTGGGTTTCCTAAGGAAGTTAACTATCACATAGTATGTGGATTAGCCTACAAGTTGTGTGCCCCCCCAAGTGAACTTGACACTTACTCTGTAAAGTACAAAGACTTGGGGTGGAGTACACAGACTGACTACACGACGTGTACTCCCCACACAGACACATCTTGGACTAGAGTAAACAGGCTAATCCATGTATAGGAACATGAGTATAGTACATGATATTCCCACACAGCATGTAATTCTACATGGGAACAACTTCAAACACAATCCATTTACATAGGCAAGACCTAGGGATAAGGGATACGACATGTTACGTATAATACTCATCATGTACCCTTTTATACATGTATTAGAGATATTTTCCATAGTGACTTGGACATGTTTCATTAGGATTCATTCCTATTATTCCCAACCTTAAGGTTCTTATGGAATCATTTCCTACTAAAAGGAAACCAATCCCTTCAACATGACATCTTGTATCAATTTATTAGAATCTCTCTATGAGGCCTATAGTGAGATCATTTAGTCATATTTGTTCCCTATGTAGATTTCTTCTTATTGAAATAACCATCAATATACATGCGACGATACTATAATTAGTGTATTTATCTAGATTGAGTGGTTTGTCTCATTACATATCCCTAGAAGTGGTCCTCATCTATGTATTTTATTCTTTTTGAATTATCTGTGTGTTCTTTATCTTGATGAGAAACGAAGAGTAGTACCTATCAGATAGAAGCCATCACTGCTATCAGAATCAAGAGTGTGTTCTCTTGGATGAGTGATTTGTGGATCATTTGAGTTGGAATCCTAGGTCTAGTATACTATGGTTGTGGATTACCTCTAGATTTTGTGTCTTTGTTGAGTATATCAAGATATTATTTTTATATGAACTTTAGTAATATAACTATTTAGAGAAGACTGTATTTATGATTTGTGGTTTTGAGGTGTCCTACTGATTATTTTTATATCCACCCCTACATGGTCTTTTCATGATTGTATAGTTTACTGTGCAGATGATTGACCTTTTGAAAGAGTCATAAATGGGCCCAGACTAGATGGTGCTTAGTGATACTTGATAGATTGTTATGTTTTCATATGGGTTTCATAAAACAATCCCTTTTGTTTTAGGTTGGAGTTTTGTTTCAGACTCTTTTGTGGTGGGTTTTTATTTGGCCCTATTTACTTTCTTTTACTTCCAGACATAATCTAGTTATGATATTTACATGTATTCATGAATGATTTTTTAGTTTTTAAATTTCAACATTGTATAGTATTGGAGATGTGTGTGTGTGTGTACTTGTACTTAGACTAAGGCCTCCCATGTTAGTGATATTCATTATCAACACTAGTCCCCATCCCATGGTCTATTGGAGGTGGGCTTGGGGAGTTGCCGCATGGACCCCACTAATGCAGGTCATGACACATGTAGTTCAGTTCATCCCTAGCCTGCTTGGGGTTTGAGTTACTTGAGGGAATGATTGGGGGTTATAGTTAATGGGATTCTTGTTTATATGTCCAATTCTCTTGTACAGATGGATAAGTAAGGATTATATACTCATAGGAGGACCTGGGTTCTTTGTTCTATGGTAATTGGAATACAGGGGGACTTACACTAGGTTTAGTTCCCATTGGATCTTATTATTTAGAAAGGAATCCTACGTATACTTCTTGAGAAGGAATCAAAGTTCTCATAGATCTTTTTCACCCTAAACTACTGATGGGTTGGGACAGGTTATTAAACTCGTGGGGATTATTTTTACCCCTAAGGCTTAGGGAAGCCATGGGGCTTATACCAGAATAAATTACCACATTTCACATTCATTATCTATCATTTGACAAATAAAGGGTGATACTGAAGAGAAAATGTATTATTGATATTATTAGTATGAAATGGAGGTCCCAT
Organism: Viscum album; assembly: GCA_963277665.1. NCBI lineage: Eukaryota > Viridiplantae > Streptophyta > Magnoliopsida > Santalales > Viscaceae > Viscum > Viscum album. Next base: position 2,005,936,269 of record OY728148.1, on the reverse strand, counting down.
ATGATAACATTAAAACATGGGTCATATGAGTGTTTAAATATAACCAAATAAGGACACTCCCATTATGACGGGGGTATTAAGCTGAAGGTTCTTGACTAGGGGTTCACATGGAGTAAATCCAAATGTGTCTATCAGAAATGGATTACATTCCTTCTTGACATGTATTTATTATCTAGTTGACATGTTTTTATAGTCATCCCAACATGTTCATGGTTTTAGTCAAACATGGTAGAAACATCCAAGGGTGTCTTCCTGACATGTCAAAGATGATTCAAACGATAAAAATTTCCATGCCCATGGTGCTTCACATGATCAAAGAGAACATGTATATGGACTTTCTAATGATCCAAGTGACTTATCCAGGATTTATCCACATAATCAATGTGACTTGTCCAAGATGTATTCACATGAAGAAAACAGACATGTCTAGGGACTTTCGCATGATCGATGGTCTTGTCCATAGGTTGTCGTAGGATCTACCTATCTTGTCCACAAGATATAACATGATCAACTTGAATTGTACAAGTCTTATCTAAAAAGAAATATGACATGTACATGGTCATATAAGGGAATCACGTGACTATATAAGAGTATTTTAATCACATGATCATAAGATATTCTCATAATGGGGTCTCATAAACATGTCTAGGATCATAGACATGTACAAGTGTTGAATTTTCATATCCAAAGGGATAATTACTCATATATATAGGAATAAATTTGAATAGAAGTAGGAGTGAATGGATAAGGTATTATGTTTAGGGCACACATCCAAGGGTTTTCATGGAAATAGGAGGGTCTGTCTATAGGATCACAATCATTCCAAGGCCACATAACTGTCGATGGGTTCCCTCATGATGGAATTACGTGATGCTCAATTACTCAAGTGAATCATGTGACCTCCATGGAGTCTTGTGAGGCGTTCAACAAAAATGTTAAGGGGTACAGGTTTTTTCATGCTTTCACAGATGAGGGTGCATAACTGAGGGTTGTTGATCATACCACGATTCACTGTTTTATTTCACCCTTATACCAATGTATTAAATTGAGTTTGTATTGAAAATTACAAGTATAATAACAAGATTTAATTCATGTTAGGTTATATAATTTAATTATTATCACAATCAAAAAGGCCTATTTTACTAGTTTTGATGTTTTTGTTATAGGTTGAGGTGATTTGGAAGGCCCAAGATGATGTTGATGAAAACTGGTCCAATTTATGCAGAATCCAATAAAATCTATGGATTCAACTGCATTCTTATACTTATATGTAAGTCCAATGGGGATGATATTTTGTAGGATGATCCAATGAACATTAGGCTACAACTTTCATGAAGAATACATTTCCCAATTCTTTCATTAATATTCCCATCCGAACCAATGTATCTAGCACCCCGAATCTGCACGAAGTCAAAAGTGGTGTGTTGTGATCTATCCACATCTCATGAACTACTAGTCCAAATGGTGCCAACCTTTCAGTGTAGATATTATATATGTGGGGTAATATTTTTATAGTATTTCCAAACGTATATTCGACTTTCTAGTGGCTGAAAACCACAATCCAAGTGGTTTCTCAAAATAAGGGTGCCCAATACCACTTCCCATTTTGGGTATAAAAAAGCACCATGGGCACCACATTTGGGAGTTCTATCAGGAGGAAAGGTGCTGACATTTTAGATTCCCAATGGAGTATTATCATTATCCCTAGACTTTCTAGAGGATAAGGGATGTGCTACTTCAATAAATTCTTCTTCCTCCCCTACCATGGATTTCTAAACTTTTTATGATATCCTGAGGAGGAATGTGATGCAAATCCCAAGCTTCTTGTTTATAATATTTGAATTATAATTTTAATTATAGGTTGATATGTTTTTTTTCAACATCATATATTCTTAATTTATTGTTTTATGTAATATTATGTCATTATAAACTCATATTATCATGTTTGGGGGTACCCATTCATGTGATGTTTTACACACCGTTCACCACTTCTTCATCCCTCATTCAAATGCGGTGTTTGTGTGGTTCACATTGGTCAATTGAACTCACATAAGTACTATAAAGGTAATGTAAATTTATTTCATGGTAAAAATTGAAATAAAATTAAAACAAGAAAAGAACATTTGGTTTTTTTATGCATTTCCTTGGTGAGTTTCAATTTTGAAGTCAAACACAAATCACCCTATCATCGGCAGTATCCGATGAATAATTATGTGTTTTCGATTGAACCCTGGGAGGTATCCTAATATAAACATATTAAAATTATGGTTCTAGGTGTTACAAACCAGGTATTAAAATATCATAACCATATCTCTTGAAGAGATGAAGGATGATCATCAAAAGATTTCACCAGGATAACCACGTTTAATTACTATTGTTTACTTCCACTTTGTTTTTATCACTTTTATCTTTATTTTGGAATATTAAATAATAAATCCCTAAGTTTCCCAAAATATAATTCCCCTTATCTTTTTATAATAACGACCATATTTTTGAATTAACTATCTAATTCCCCTTTGATAGACAACATAAGGCTACTGCTATACTGTAGAAATTCTAGTGAAAAACTATACAACTAATTTGATGTGTTCGACAGCATGATCAAATTTTGGGGCCGTTATAGGAGATCCAAGATCATTTTTATTATTTATTTCATATTATTAATTTATTTTACTTCTTAATTAGTACTCCTTTAATTATCCCACCCATATTTAATTGTTTTTTTGGGTTTTTGTCGCTATTTTTGTTTGTTTTTGTGTGTTCTTCCCCTATATCTCTCTCTCTTCTTATCTCACTTTCTAATTATATAGTATGAAAAACTATTTTTATTTTATCCTTATAACCTTATTAAGTTTTTTTATTTTATCCATCTTAAATAATAATAAGTAATAAAAAACTTCAAAAAATATTTTCATGAACTGATCAGAAAAAGAAAAACCGCTTGAATTTGACCCTGAAATTGAAAAGACACTTCTCTCATAAATTAGGGAATATAGAGTAGGTCAATCAAGTAACACTGAGGAACCCCTTATGGAAACTCATGTGTCCCTAAACAACTCAAAAATTTAACCCAACCAGAACCAAGAAAACTTGGCTGCAAATAATTGAACCTTAAAAGTACTGACCACCCTAGATGTGGAGTACCAACATGCGTACATCCAATATCCTGAGGAAGGATCCAACTTTGTGCTGAGATTAGGCCTCATCCACCTACTTCCCAAATTCCATGGTCTTACTGGTTATGACACTCACACACATATCAAATAGTTTCACATAATGTTCTCCACCATGAAACCCCAAAATGTGTCTGAGGACCTAATTAAGTTTAGGGCCTTCCCTTTCTCCCTTGATGGTGTAGCTAAATAATGGATATACTATATGCTTACCAAAATTGGGGGATGGAATGAACTTAAATGAATCATTCTATAGAATTTTTTCCCTACCTCCCGAACTACATCAATTAGAAAAGAAATTTTTATAATTAGGCAGTCATAAGGAGAGACCCTTCATGAATATTGGGAGAGATTCAAAAGACTTTTCTCTTGTTCTCTACACTACTAAATTAGTGAAAAATTTATAATTCAATACTTATATGAGGGAATTGTGATCATGGATCGTGGAATGATAGATGTTTCATCAGGTAGTTCCCTTGTTGATAAAACTCCTTCCACCGCTCATGACTTAATAGCCAACATGGCTCAAAATGCATAATAATTTGGTACACAAGAAATTGAACCAACCTAAGGAGTTCATGAGGTAAGTCATTCAGCTCTAGAACAAAATTTAGATAATAAACATGATGAGATTCATACCCTTCTAAGACTATTATCTCAAGAATAAGGTAACTAACACTCTTCTTCTATTCCATTACATTGTGGTATTTGGTCTAATAACACTAATTTTTCTAACCATTTCCAACAACTTCAAGATTTATATGAGTCTTATGAAATAGTATTCTAAGGGATTCCATTTCAGAAAGCACTGCCCTTAAATCAAGATCCATTTGGGCTAAATCCAAACCTTGGGTGGAAATCACAACCACAGTACCAAGAAGGAGGAAACCCTAGCTACCCCATGAAAAATTGGTATCAACTAGGACAAGGTATGAAATCTCTTATCCCTAAACTTCTTGGAATAATCCTCCTCCTCCTCCCAAATGTGAACCAAGCCTCAAGGACATGGTTAAGCAAATGGAATCCCAAAAACCTCCAGTTCCACCAGACCACACAATCAGTTATTCATGACCTATGAACTCAAGTGGGATGATTATAAAACACTATAAGTGAGATCAAGATGCAATGTTATGGACAACTACCATCCCAACCCATTGATAATATGAAGGACAAAGATAATTTATGTGGAATTAAAATTCATAGTTGTAAAGAAGCATCTCCTTCTACCGAATCTACACAATATTTATTCCACCCTCTTGAAAACACTCTTTTTCCACCGATAAATGATTCCAGTGAAGAAAAAAAACCAAAAGGGTAAACCAATTATCATTAAGGATTCCCATAAAAAACTAATTCCCCTTCCTTTCCCCCAAAGAATCTCTAAATCTAAGAAGGATTTTGATAATAAAATTGATAAATAAATAATGGATACATTTAAAAAGGTGTTGGTTAACATTAATTTATTGGATGTAGTTTAACAAATTCCCCGATATGACAAATTTAATAAAGAGATTTGAACCAATAGAAGGAGACTAAAAGGGAATGAGAGAGTCAACCTAGGAAACAATGTCTCAACCTTGATTCAACCAGCAATGCCAACCAAGTACATGGATCCGGGAACTTTTATGATACATTGCACCATATGTGAGGCATTCTTTTTAGATGTTATGCTAGATTTAGGTGCTTCAATTAATGTAATTAATTACTCTACGTACACTTCTCTATGGGTTGGATAACTTCAACCAATAGGAATCATAGTGTAACTTGGAAACTAGAGGACAAAACACCCATTAGGAGTGGTCCAAGACATATTTGTAAATATAATTAATCTAATCTTCCTACTTACTTCTACATTATTGAGAGGGTGGATACCCAAACCCAAGGGAATTCCCCTCTCACACTTGGGAGTCCATTCTTAAAAACAGAAAAGACAATCATCAACATTCATAATGGTACACTATCCATGGAGTTCAGTGGAGAAAAGGTATGTTTTAACATCCTTGAGGATATGAAACACACCATTGACGAGCACTCCACTCTTCCTATCTATTTGATGGGAGTTATCTCAGATGATATACACACAGAGAATTATCTCCTTGACCTATACTATGATTCATTTTCCTATTCTTCACCTTTGGATGATTTTAGATTTGATTCATTTTTTGACTATTGTGTGGGTTTTGAAAAGTGTAAATTTTGAGCTTTAATTGATGAGTGTGTTCATTATGAGGTACCCATGACCATCTATGATTCAGAAAATATCAATTCAATAGCTTCTCTTTCTATATATAATAAATATGAGTGGATAGACAGTTTTATAAACCTCAATACCCATAAATCCCGTCCCTCAATCCAAAACCCCCCATTGTTGGAATTTAAACCACTTCCATCTAATTTAAAATATGTTTATCTTGAGGGTATTGACCAATTACCCATCATTATTACCAATAAACTCTCTCAAAATTAGGAATCAAAACTACTTGATCATTTGAGAGAGTGTAAAAAGGTTATAGGATGGACATTGGATGATATTGCTAGGATTATCCCATCTGCACCATATACATTTGGATGATGATGCTAAGCTCATAAAGAGGGATCAATGCCGGTTGAATCCCACTCTCCTTGAAGTGGTAAAATTGGAAGTCAGCAAATTACTTGCTATTGGGATCATTTATCCTATATCTGATAGAAAATGGGTTAGCCCAGTTTAAATTATAACTAAAAAACTGGAATAAGAATAGTGTCTAATGAAATGATGAATTGGTTCCAACATGTGTGAAAAATAGATAGTGAGTCTGTATTGACTACCGTTGACTAAATCAATCCATGAGAAAGGACCAATTTACTCTATCATTTATTGAATAGATGCTAGAAATATTAGTTGTTAAGTCCCAATTATTGTTTCTTTGATAGCTATTTGGGTTATTTTCAAATCCATATATCCCATGATGATCAAGAAAATAAAACATTTACCAATCAATTTGGCACATTTTCACACTAAAGATGCCTTTTAGTCTATGTAATGTTCCTGGTATATTCCCATGATGTATGTTGAGTATTTTTTCTAAGTACCTAGAGAATTATATGGAGGTTTTTATGTATTATTCCATAGTTTATGGAACTTCCTTTGATGAATGTTTGTCTCACCTAGGTTTTATCATCCACCGTTTCTTAGAAAATGATCTTGTACAAAATTAAGAAAAATTCCATTTCATGATTTAATGGGGGATAGTTCAGGGGTATATTATTTCAAAATAGGTAATTCAAGTAGATAAATAAAAAATTGAATTAATTTCAACCCTTACATATCCAAAATGTGTTTGTGAGGTGTGATATTTCTTGTTTCATGCTAGTTTTTATCGTGGAATCATTAAAGGCTTTTATAAGATCACACTTCCCTTGTCTCGATTATTACAAAAACATTTTGAGTTTTTGTTTGATAAAAAATGTGAGGATTATTTCAATTCACTAAAAACGAGTCTCATATCAACTACCGTCATCCAACCACCAAGGTGGGATATACCCATTGAGCTTATGTTTGATACCTCTAGCATTGTAGTTGGGGCAGTTTTATCAAAATGGTTTGAGAAGGATCCTTAGGTCATTGTGTATGCATCACATACCCTTTAAAATGCCCCAGAAAACTACAAAATCCCTAAAAAAGATCTTTTTTATTGTTTTTTCCTTAGAAAACTTCCATTCGTTTCTTATCGGGTAAGAAATCATTGCATTTTCTAATCATTATGCGCTTTGTTTCCTCCTAAAGAAACCTAAAGAAAATCCCCACCTCATTCGGTGGATGCTCCTCCTCTAGAAGTTTGATCTTGAGATTAGAGATAATAGAGGAGTGGAAAATGTGGTAGCTAACCACATTAGATGGATTTTACCACTACTGTACCATCATGTTTACTCACCCTGACCCATTGAAGAATTCTTCCCTCGTGAGAAGCTCTGTGATGTTCTAGACCTTACCCTTGGTATGTGAACATGGTGAATTTTATACAAACATCTAGGGTCCCCACTGATTTCATCTCTTCAAAATCCTAGATACTTAATCACGATTATCTATGATACATTTGGTATGAACCTTACTTTTGAAGAATTTTTAGTGACCAAGTTGTTCTTTGGTGTGTCCCTAACCATGAATTCACCTCTGTTTTGACCTTTTGTCACACTCTAGATTATGGGGGACACTTTGTCTTTTAACGTACCACTAAAAAGTTCCTTAACTCAAGTTTTTATTTTCCAACATTGTATAGATATTACCATCAGTTTTGTAAGTCATGTATTAGAAGTAAATTCACAAGGAATATCTCCAAGACGAATAAAATGATCCAATAGACAATGTTATTATGTGAGATCTTTGATTCATGGGGCATTGACATCATGGGGTCTTTTCCAAATTCATTTGAATTTGCTTATATATTATTTCCTATTGAATATTTATCTAAATGTGTGGAATAAAATCCCCCTAGGATAGATGAATCTTGAGTGGTTGTTGATTTTGTGAGGTCCCAAATTTTTAGTAGGTTTGGTTTACCAATATTCATCATTAATGAATAGGGTTCACATTTTTGTAATTATAACATAACAAATTTTCTTTTTATGTATGGGTTTGTCTATAAAGTCTCCATAACATATCACCCCAAAACTAATGGACAAGTTTAAATCTCAAATCGGGAAGTTAAAAAAATCTTGGAAAAAATTGTACAACCCAATATGAAAGACTGGAGTTTGCACTTGGATGATGCTCTTTGGGTGTACCATACTACTTTTAAAACCCTAATAGGATTTTCACCATATCATATTGTGTTTTTAATGTATTTTCACCTCCCAATAGATGTAGATCACCATGCATATTAGGATATTAAACAATGTAATATGAATATCTAAGATACAAGTGAGCATAGGATGTTGCAGATTTAGGAGTTAAAAGAAATTCAGTGTGATGCATATGGGAACTCCTGAATCAATAAAGTTAAAAGAAAGAAAATCCATGATGGGATGATTAATCATAGGAAGTTTCATATTGGTGAGAAGGTTCTCATGTATAATTTTAGGAAAAAGCTCCACCTAAGTAAACTTCATTCTCGATGGCTCAGTCCTTATACCATTACTTATGTTTACCCTTTTAGTGCTATAAAGGTTTAGCATGAGAAGATTGGATAATGGATTACTGTTAATGGGAAGAGGATCAAACACTTATATGAGGATTTTTTAAATAATCTTGTTTATGAAATCCAAATGATAGATGCCACATATGACACCACTTAGTAGGCTATCCCTTCTTTCTACCATTATTTACGTGTCTTTATTTAAAATAAATTCACTGTGGACAATGAAATTTTTAGGTATGGGGTAAGGTTACATGTCATAATTTGGGTTAAAAAAACAAACAAAAAAAAATACAAAAATGTGTTTTAAATTTTGATTCCTTTCTCATTATTTTGTGTTTTTAAAAATTGATCTCAAAAAAAATATCCAAAATCATTTTTTTCATGCTTGATTTGATTATGTGGAACATTCCATAGTTTTTTGGATTTTTTTTTCAAATGAATGGTGATATGGAATCTTTTTCTTTAATTTTTATGTTCAAATCATTCTTAGTTGTTTAATGTATTTTTGAATCCCATGCCTCATTAACACTGACCAATATTTTAATCCCTTACCCAATAGACTTTCAAAGCCCTTTATTGCATATTATTCCGTTTAATCACTTTCTTGAGAGTCTTGAGTCATGTAGAGAAATTGAAACTTTCCTTGATTCTATTTTAATCCATAATACTCAAGTATGATACATTCCTGATAGAGGCAACTGTTCATTGAAAACCCCTTTGTAAAATTATCCTTTATTTTCAGCCACCTTTACATTTTACCCTTATTAAGACTTATAGACCATGAAATGCTTATTAGGTAGCCACATTATAGGATAATTAATCCTTACGTACCCATATTATGTGTATATTATTGTTTTTATTTTCATCAAGTGTGGGAGATAGGGTGTTTCCATGTGAATTCAGGGGAGAGAATTATTGTTATGGGTTTATATAAAGGGTGCCTACATTTTCCTTAGGCAATGGGTTTGCAAGCTATATTGCATCATTGTTTTACACATATTTCCTTATTTATATAAAAAACTATATATTAAAAAAATAGTTTTGTACATTGAAAAAAAAGAACAAAATAATAAAATTGAGAAAAGAGGATGTTTACTCGTTATTATTCACTACTTAGTCATGACACACACAAATAGACAATGGGGATAGTGAGTTGGAGGTAATACACTTTGTGAGGGGTGTATTATGTACATTAATTTTGAACGCATTCTGAATTTTGAAATGTTTTTACATAAGAGATTAAACACTCATCTTCTGCCTTAAATTTGTAAACATTAAATCCTACCAACCATTGAACCTCAAAGCAACCTGTTGGATGTCCTCTTGAGAAGCACACTAGTTTCTACTGGTAGAGAACTAAGAATCATGGAAACCATATGGTAAGATCACATGAACTCTAGGAAAATAGCATAAATCCACATTCATTTGTTCCTTGAGTGAAGAGGGAAATTTCTAGGTGAGGTAGGTTACAATATGTTGCATGGGTGAAAAAAATAAGTTGAGCAAATTCGAATGTGAGAAAAGAAAACTGATAGGAAAACTGATTCAATAAATTAAACATGATGAATTTAATTTTAAAATAATATTGGGTGTTTTCACACCATTTATTTAGGAATGGTACATGATTAGGATATTATAATTTTCCTAGGAGTGAAAATGTTTAGGTGTGGGGGTGTGATCGTACCATGATTCAATATTTTATTTCACCCTTATATCAATGTGTTAAACCGATTGTGTATTGAAAATTACAAGTATAATAAAAAGTTTTACTTCATTTTTGGTTCTATAATTTAATTATTATCACTATTAAAATGGGTTATTTTACTTTTTTTATTGTTTTTGTTATAGGTGGATATGATTTGGAAGGCCCAAGAAAAAGTTGATGAAAAATGGGCTAATTCCCGCATGAATCCAATAACATCTATGGAATCAACCAAATTATTCTACTGATAAGTTCATCAAATTTGGATGAGATTTTGTGGGATTATCCATAATTCATTAGGCTACAAATCTCATGAAAGAGACCAATCTTAATTTATCCATTAAGATTCCCATCCAAACTAATACGTCCAACACACCGAATCTACATGAAGTTAAAAGTAGTGTGTTGTGATCTATCCATATCCCGTGATATACTTGTCTAAATGGTTACAAAAATTCGTTTATGATTTCCAATAGGTGGGGTAATATGTTTCTAGTTTTTTCTAAAGGTATATTCGATTGTCTATTGTTTGAAAACCACGACACAAGTGGTTTCTCAAAATCTGGATTCCCTATACCACTTCCTATTTTGGAAATAAAAAGGTTCCATGGGAACCTCATTTGGGAGTTTGACCAGGAGGCAAGGTGCATCCATTTTAGAGTCCCAAAGGAGTATTTTAATCTTCTCTATACGTTCTGGAGGATATGGTATGTGTTAATTCAACATATTTTTCTACCTCCCCTCCCATAGATTTATAAACTCCTTGTGATCACCTAGGGAAGAATGTGATGTAAATCCCAAGCTTCATGTTTTTAATTTATGATTGATATTTTTAATTCCAGGTTGATATTATATTTTTATCATCCTATATTCTTATTTTATTGAGTTATTTACTATTATGTCATGCTCAACTAATATGATCTTGTTTGGGGGTACCCATTCATGTGATGTTTCACACACCATTCACCACTTCTTCTTCCATCATTCAATTGTGGTGTTTGTGTGCTTCATACTGGTCAATTGAACTCACATAAGCAATGTCAAGGTCATTTACATATATTTCATGGAAACACATTGAAATAAAATACAATCCTAGATAACACTTTGAGTTATTCATGTGTTTCCTTGGCGAGTTTTGGTTATGAATTCGAACACAAATCACCCAATTATCGGCAGTATCAGATGAATAATTGTCAATTTTCAACTGAACCCTAGGAGGTATCATAGTATGAACTCATTAAAATTATGGTTTTATGTGTTATAAAAAATGTATTAAAATATCATAACCCTATATCTTAATGCAATGAAGGATGATCATCATAATATTTCTCCAGTTTGATCATGTTTAATTACTTTTGTTAACTTCCACGTTGTTTATATCACTTTCCTATATATTTTTTCATATTAAATAAAAAAACCCCAAGATTTCCAAAATATAATTCCCCTTATATTTTTTAAATCACAACCATATTTTTTAATTAATTACTTAAGGCTCTGTTGAAATACAACCTAGGGTTTCTACTATACTGCAAAAATTCTAGTTAAGAACTACACAACTAATTTGATGTGCTCGACAATGAAATCAGTTGTCAACCAACATTCATTTATGGGGTTCACATCCTTGGTGTTTTATTTGCATGATTGGGGATCCATAGGGGTAATTCATGTCACGTTATGGATACATAGGGTTTTATGAAAACATTATGATATCGAAGGACCACATGATATCCTAGCCAATATTACATGGAGGCATCTCTCAAGTAGAGGGAATGCTTCGATGGTTGTCTTTATAGGCTTCTTAAACGTGGGGTTCCACCCCTCATGACATGGGGTTTGTGAGAATGATTTCTATGGATATTGTTTAGGGTATCTAGGCCTATGGGTTCTTATAAAATTTCCATATGATGTTCAAAACATCATGTCATCATGTGAAGGGTGTCACACGATACATCACGCAATTACCTAGAGAATCCCATTGAAGGTAGTAGTTAATCATTACCTTCTTCTATTTCCTTTCTTAAATTCTCTTTTAGTATTCTCTCATCATATTCCCCTAATATGTGTCTAATTTTTATGGAGAGTAAGTTTTTATATAGGTTGGGATTATATTAATATAGTATCGCATTCCACATGGAAGATACCACATTCCCTAACATGAGGCGATGAGAGACTTTACATGATCAAGATCATGTGATTTCAAGATCAATGATACATCTCGCAAGGTTCACTATTGATCACATGCTTGGTTTCATACAGAGGATTTTGTTTGGGGAACATTTCCAGTATGCGAGGTAAGAATGGATCCAACATTCCCATCCTTCCCACAATAGGTTATAGGAAAACCAAATATGCATTGTGTGATGGCTTTGGAACTCTATATGATCTTCTGGTATATCAGTGGACTACCTCTTTAAGGCTACACATAAGAAAATAATGAATAAAAATGACTAAGATGTAAGAATCCTATGATGGGGAGTTACAATCCCTTTTATGTGAATTTAGATATGATAGAATAGATTTGCAACAATTTTATGCCTTGATATCATGATATTTGATATGTATTGTGACAGATTTAAATGGATCATGTGACTGAATTCCTATGATTAATATTTTTCCTTACAATAAGGAATGCATAAAAAATAATGAAGCATGCATGGTTCTGGTATGAATATAATGTATCCTTCTTCTTTCTTTGATCATTACAGAAAGGTGACATGATGGTTAAATAGAGACATAGTGGAGCGTGTGTTTGGAGTGACTCTCTATATTAAATAAGGGGTGTCTAGAATGCATTATGTGAGAGGGAGGTTGAAGACGGTCATACGAGGAGATCAAATAACCAATATCAATTTGATTAGGTGGATACCATTTATATATATATATATATATAATTTTCTCAAAGGATAAATGCACGACTCTTTATATCTCTCACATTGATATGGATCCCATTTAGAGAGTGCTTAATAAATGATTCTATGGTACCCATCCGTCGATCCAATAATGGGGTCGACACTCATAAATCTTGCACCACACCCTCACTAGATGCTCCCCTACCATTGTGCAACCCACAAAGTCACACCTACAATATCCCTACACACTCACATTGACATATCTAATTTCCTACATCAATTTCTTTTTTGGCTATTTGGATGGCTCCCGAGATGTGGTTGAGGTGACTCCCACATGTGCCCTTTGTTTTTCCGGCTGATAGGTTATCTTGGCCAGATAATTTTTTATCTAAGGGAATACCCAAGTATATATAATATTAATCTAAGTGTAGAGTATAAAATAAAGGCTATAATATTATTAAAATGATCTCAATCCCATCCATTCTTTTTCAATAATTATACTTCAAAGACCATATATATTAGGCTCTATACTTCTCGAATCATTAATGAAAAAGTGTATGGTTCACAATTATGGATTCCTAGAGACAAGATAAATAATTTCCAAGTGAAGTGAAGATTTGAAAATGAGTATAGATATCACATTTTTATGTAAATATTAGTATAGATAACACATTTTCAATACACCTCATAAGAATCAGTTTAGAGAAAGTGGTAAAGTTTCTTAAGACCTCCATTTCCAAGGAGTCTTCCAAGGGAAGTCCTATGTTAAACTTGCAGTTCTTTTTCAAAACAATAATTATTTTCACTATAAATTATATATATAATTTTATAATTCCAATTTAAGGGCATACTTATTTTTTTTGTATTGAATTTTATTATGGCTAGTTAATAATTATTAACAACCTTTCTTAATTTTCTATTAAGAAAAATGAAACAATCATTTGTGCGTTGTGCAGATTACCGTCTCGATGAACCGTCGACTAATTTTTTTCCAATGCATATTTTCTCTAGTTATAAGGGTTAAATTTACGAATTAATGTGACATATATAATATAATATTTATTATGAAGATAACACTTATAATCTATATTCTTTCTCTCTTGTTCTTCATGAAATGAAAACGTTAACCATGAATTGGGTGGGATACCACCTCCATGAAGTATCATATCTCATTTTTCATATATTATCATTATTATTTATTTAAATATCTTAAATTATTATTAAACACAATAAATTTAAATAAATAATATCATTATGATTCTACAATAGTGATATTATTCAAAAAGAAACAACTAGCCTAATCATAATCATCCATTAATTATGGCAGAATCATGTCTAGGTTAGTCTATCCACCTACTGAAATAACTATTTAAAATAATATCCTATTAGAAAATGGTAAATTAATTACTGATAATATATGATATAAATATGAAACAAATGTTTATTTTATTTTATTTCAATGGTAAATTTTATATTAAATTTATTAATTAAGATACTAATACCTATTTATTAAAAATCACCAAAACAATATTTTCTCTAATTTCATCATTATGGATAGTATACAAATATCATAGACTGAAATTATAACAATATATTTCATCATAAAATAAGAATTTTAGTATAGTTAATTGTTTGTAATGGTGAAACCTGGGTGAAGTACCATAAAAAACAACAACAATTATGAAACTAGTTCAAAACGATGATGAATACAAAAACTAACTAATTTACAAATAGAGAATCATTATAAATTATGTATATAAAAGGGTATGTATATGAACATGGTTCCAAAATTGGTAATTATGATTGTTATTTTTGTTATACTGAAGGCTAAAACACTTAAATTAAAATCAAGATTAAATGTCAGGGGTTTGGTAACTGAAACCTTTTTATTTGAGTTATATGAATTATTATTTAATTTATTTACCCTATGTTCACTAATTTTTCTATTTTAAATGGTGTTATACATTATATATTTAGGAATATTTTTTAAATTAAATTCCAATTCCATAAAGTGTTTTATATTCACATATTTAAATGAAAAGAAAGTACAGTTTCAGAAAAGAGATCCACGACTTTATTTTTACAGAAATGATTAAAAAATGGGTTTTAATTTTTTTGTGGTTTGGTTTAATTTTTATTAATCTCAATAAAGATTAATCTCCAATTGAGTTATGTTTCAAGTTTCACCCTCCAATTTTCTACTATTTTGTGAATATTATGGGTGATCATGTTTTTTATTTCAATCTATTTAATTCTTCTTTTTATACTGATTTCCATTTTTATTAAACCCACTTTTATTGCAATGGGTACATTATTCTATGAAAGGGGAATGATTTTTATTTAAATGTTTTAAAAAACAAATTTTTATGGGTTGTTTTTGAAAAGTGAATCATTTTTATTTAAAGGTTTTATGAGACCAATTTATTTCCATGGATTATTTATGATGTGATAATTGGATGATTTTCATGTGGAATTAATAATTATGGATATTGATGGGTGGAGTCCAATTTGTTACTCTAATACATTGGTTGAAAGTTTAAATCTCATGAGATATGTAAACATGGGGACAATTTAGTTGTTTATAAGAGAAGGTGAATGTTTATGGCTCATGAAGGTGATATATACGCGTGTACCATTACATTGGATTTTTTGTATGGGTGAAATTGTGTGACACATGAATGTAATATTTCTATATGTAAATTTTTGTTCCATAGTTGAATGATTATATGTATTTTGATATTATATTATAATGATTCATGGTTTATATTGAATTTTTTATGCCATGTTTTAGATATTATATTTAATTAATTATTTTTGGATTTAATCACTTATTCTATGTCCTTTGAAGCTCACATATATCCTATGAATATCACATATGATGAAAGGTAGTTCTCTTATGAACCTCTCTTGTTATTATTCTTATGAACTCAACATTGATGAAATCATTATTCACACCACACTAAGAGTTTCATCTCACCCATTTCATATGATTTTCTTACATAGGTTAAAAGGATGAATTTTACTAATGATATGTTTAGATAATGGTATATTACATTGAAATTAATAATAAATGATCATACGCATTGTAAGATAATCTGATTAAGTAGATAGTATCCAATGAGACTAAAACTATTATTCCTTGTGATATTATTTATCAAATTTAATTTTTATATCATGTAAAATAAGTAAAATACATGAATGTTTAGATTGGGTCACTATTTTTGGTAATATAGGGTACTTTTAGTTATTTTTTGAGATTAGATAAACTATTTTTGAGAATTAGGGTTAGAAAACCTTAGTGTATATTCTATATATGTTTCTATATATAAGATGATATAATGAAATTTTCGTAATTCCTTGAGTATGTGGTTTTCCAATAAATAAAATACCTAGATGGATATAAGAAATTAGATGTGGCTATGGAACATATTCATCTATGGGTAATCACTATAAAAAATGCCGATTAAGAATTTAATCAATCTTTGCTTTGGTGCATAGTGCATGTGAATAAGACTTTAAAATTTTACAGAAACTCCCAAGTGATATAATTTGGTTGTTAATGTTCACTTTATGAACCATTATGAAGTATTTGGTCACATTATTATCATACGTTTATCGATCTTAATTGTAAGTAGACAATGAATAACCTATATTAAATCCATAAAATTTATAGGTTAAGGGACACATGTAATTTATGATTCGTTCATTATATAATCAATGTTTTGTTTTCTTATTATGTATTATTATCATGAAATTTTATTTATATATAAAATTTATTGATCAAGGAGAAACCAATTTAATAGGGTTTTATGGGAAATGCAATTATTGCCCCAATGAGTTACTAAATGGGATGTGTTCTAGTTTAAGAAATCTCATAGCTATGATCACCCAACTATTACATGCTATGAATAATAACACAAACCATGTGAATCTCCCTAATTAATAAAGGAAGGAGAATATTCCTATCAATTGTTTCATGTGATAACATGCACCATCCTTTAGTGGATATTATAATACAATTATTACTAACAAATGGATGAATGTGATGGAAAATGTATTTTCCATTCTCTAGTGATCTAAGAATGAAAAGTTTATCTTTTATTTATATTATATAAAAGGTTGGTTGACCAATAATGGTATATAATTAGGGATATAATATATAAGAGGAAATAGACACTAAAATTTTGGGAGTTCAAGAATGTATTCTTCATAATGAACAATCCTTAAACAATTCACAAAAGGATGGACCAAGAATTTGTGGAGTTGTCCTAAAAGTAAGATGATTATTTTGGAACATATAAAGAAAACCTCATGAGGAACATGAGGTATTACTTGGGTTATATCTCTAAATATAAAATTAATATTTACGATTACTTTAGTCGTTGAAAACCAAGTATTCAGATGGAATTATCCTTAATAGAATTTAGGAGATATAAATAGATTATTCGATGTCAAATAATGGTGGAGATGGAAATTGGGGACTTTCATTATTTTTTTGAAAAGAAAATATAATTTTAATATCATGGGAACTATAATGGAAATTAAAATCAAGTGAGAAATTTAAAACCCCTACTTGCCAAAAGTGTGGTAAGAAGCATCTAGGTAATTACCTTAGAGGATTATAGTTGTGTTTTAAGTGTGGTAAAGAAGACCATAGAGACCAAATCTTCTAAAGCAAGGTAAAGAGGTCAAATAAAATAATAGGGTATAATAGGTTCCCAACTAATAATCCTAAAAACTATATAATTCTTTATGTGTAAATAGTTTGAGAATTATGAAAATAACTTCCCCATCCTCAAAACATTTGATGGGAAAAGACCTCAAAAACCTCATAAACCAAGGGATTAAAGAAGATCATATGATTTCACTACTAATAATTTAACACCGCGATTTTTTATATATTCTTATTTTTTAATAAAATAAATTTAGTTGATAGATATTTTTAAATTAAACACTAGGTTAATCTTATGTTACATGAATCCCTAGGGTTCTCTTTTGTAATACACACCACTAAGTTGTAACAAAACTATGATATATTATTCAAACTTGACCATTATAAAATAGCCATTAAACGTATAAATATAAATAATAATAAATAATTTTTAAATATTATTATAATATTTTTATATAAGTAAAACATATTTATAAAATAATTATTTAATTTTTTGATAAAGTTTATATTTTTTGAAAATATTATTTTGTCAAAGAATGGTTTTATCTCGTTTTGAGAATAGTAATAATTTTATAGAAATATTTATAAAAAAATTAAAAAATAAACTTAATTTTTTAAAATCATCATGTAAAAATTATCTTCAGGTGAATTTTTGGGAATTTTCAAAAAAGATTATTTTTTGTAATGAATAGTGAAAATACTAAATACAAATTAAAAATTATAGTTTTATCAATTTGATTATAAAGTTAAATTATATTTTAAATTTGTTGTAAAATAAAATAAGATCATTTATATATCTAATAATCAAATTTAGGTCATTTTAAGAAATTTCATATCGAAATTGGACATAAAAACATTATAAATGTTGGAACATTTTCTCAATGAAGACCCGCCTTCTCATCACGTCTGCGAGATTATTTTTAAATAAAAAATTTCCACTTATGTGGATTTAATTTAAAAAAAAAATATTCCATATTTTTAATCATAATTACTTATATTATAAAATAAGTCCAACTTAATTTTTTTCCCAAAATTAATTGTGAGAGTAGAAAAAATTAATTACAGCCTTTAAGGAAAAAATGGTTTTACCAAGGTTAAATTAAAAAGATAAGTATAAAAATGACTTAAAAATGAATACAATAATGTTTCAAGCCATAATTATACAATATAATGTATATTTATCAATAGTACTCCATTTTTTAGACTTATGGCTAGAGTGAAATAGGGGAACATTTTTTATTTTAAAAAACAAACAACCGTGCCACTCATCCCACTTATAAAAGGTCACCCCATCTCCAATATTATTCACACCTTAAAACCATTCTTGTATTAAAAAATATCTAAAAAATAACTTTCAAAATTATATCCTATCATACTAGAATCATTATTTTGGGAATAAATCCAACATGGGAGGAATTTTGGTTCAAACCTATGGAGAGTACGAAGAGAAGAGGTAATCTTCTTCAAAGGTCATTTTTTTTGTATCATCCTCCAAATCATTAAATTATTATTAAAACATGATGATAAAATAACCTTAGTTTCTAGAATATATGTTTATTTTTTATGTTAAGTTAATAAAATACAACCATATACTCTTCCATCAAATGGGTTATAAAATCACCATTCGTGTGTAAGGCGGAATACTGCCTCACGAACCAATTTTTTTTCTATTTCCATTAACATATCTCAAGTATGGTCATAATGATGGAATAAATGTTTATATATGATATTTATGATATTATTAAACTCTTATAACTATTATATCACACATACCTTCATAATTTCCATTCTATTGGAATACGATAATGTTGCTCGTGTGTATGGCGGACTACGCATCGCGAAGCGATGCGATTCATTCATACTTTACATGGATGGTATTAAATATGGGTTTAATAGAAATATATGATATATATGAAATAAAAACTACTCTTTAATTTTTTTATTTTATTTACCTTTATTTACCTTTTTCTGTCAGGAAAATGGAAACAATGTTCATACATAAGTATGGCCTACCATCTCTTTGAATAATATATTTGATTTTATATGTATAACATTTTTGTATCCATATAAATTCATATATATTGAATATATTTTATATTTATATCACATTTAACATTCTAGACATGATTTAACCATGATCATATTAATATTATTGAAAATAAAAAATCAAAACATATATGAAAAAGTTGTTATTATCCGAAACATGATTTTAGTAGGGAATTATTAATAAATAGCTAAAAAAGGCCGTAAATAAATAATATATGGAATGATATATATATATATATATGTATGGTTATTTAATATACCTATAACAAACAAATTTATTATATATGATGTTCAAATATGTACGAAGGACTCCAAGATGTAAGGTAATATATTTTTTTCTCACTTTTTACTTGTGTTATACACATGCCAAATGAACCACATATTTAATTTATATGGTGTATATACCCCCAATAAATTTATATTTTGATTATTTTTAGGAATGATATTATGATATAAATATACCCTTGTTTATCTTTATTTCAAGGTGTTTATGGTTCAAAATTTACCAATGTGATAAGGTATTTTTGTCTCAAATTTCCTTCTTTGGAACATAAGTTATGTTATGCACATAAATTATTCTATGAGGTATATATAATTTCCATATGGCATGTTATATCATGTGTAACACCCCGAGATTTTATGAGAAATATTATTTTTAATTTCATTGATGTCTTGTGTTGTATGCTACACCAAAATTAGATTGCGCTATAAGCAACACTGTTTTAGCTTGTATTATACGTAAACACTATTCTTGTCTTGTGTTGCATGCAAAAGTGACCTTCCTCGATAGCGTGTGTTTTACGCAATACCGAATTTCACAAAACAACGATATATTATTATGAACTAGATGTTATGAATAGTATTATCTGAATTTTGAATTTTATAATATTATCATTCTTCTTACACATATTCTAGAACATGGTATGAGAACAAAATAAAATTTTCAGGTAAAATAATTATTTTTCAAAAAATACAGTTTTTCCGCCTTTTGATGGATAACTCACTTTAAATCTAGTTTTTGACACGTTTATATGTTCAATTAGACAAACTAAACTTATTAATTAAAACCAGGATACGAAAATTTACTTTAGATAAAATTCTAACATTACTCTGATAACCTTCATATTTTGATGAATAATAATAAAACGCTAAATTTTAATTAAAAACAACTTTTTTTAATCGAGATAAATTATATGGTTAAATTATAATATTTAATGGTTTTAAATTACAAATAGAATATATTTTTACCATTTAATATAATTTAAGTCATTTTCATTAATTGTACACTGAATTCATAGGTAAAAATATATCAATCTTTTGCAACGTTTTAACTTTTAAAACCTGTTTTCTTAACAACGAGATTAATTTTAAATTAATTACTGAAAGTTATATGTTTAGAATTTTTAAAAATGGATTTCATATTTGGAATCATCAGGTCCAAATTATTCTAATAGTCAACTTTTTATTTTTAGACATTATGAATAATAACTACGGTAAATTTTATTTACTATAGTTAAAGGTAAATAGGGTAATTAAGGGTAAAAATAAGAATATAAAATTACCCTAACACCTGCCAAAATTATATTGGATGAATAAAAGTCGAACCATATCACCTAAGGGTCGTAATAGATTCATTTCATGGACTTTTGACCATGAAAAAGACATAATTATTATTAAAACCAAAGAAAGTGACAACATGTCACTCTCTTATATCTTATAAGTGTAATAACATTAATTTAGAGATAAATTTCATAAAACATCGAACATAAATAGTCACCAGAACGATAATAAAATTATCTACATAATGTGAATTTATATATAATTTTTATGGATTAAATAGTTATCATTAATGGTGACACAATAGTGATGCAGAAATTGTTTATTTAGTGAAAAATCAATAATATAGTTTTTATTAAACTAATAGTGACTATAAAAGGCATAAAAACCTAACCAAAAATTATTGTTCGTGTAAATGTAATCCATAAAAATCCAATGGTTGAATATTTGACCATTTTTAGCCTTATAAAAGTGTTTATGACACTTATATTATATTATTTTAAATGATGTCAAAGTTGTCACTTCAAAATTTAATAAATATAAAAAATTAAATGTTGTGATTTTAAGCTGATAAATTCATGTAAAAGTATTCTTATGGAAGATATTAGATTTATATGCATCATATAATTTTATTTTTAATTTTTAACAAAAAATATGTATATTAAATAATTATACAAAAATGTTGTATTAATTATTTTATTAAGGGAAATATCAAATAAATGGTTTTAAAAATATTAAAATAAATTTTATATGAACAAATTAATGTTCTAAATTATTTTTTTAGATTAATATGACAAGTTAGTAATCTATTAAACATTTTGGTTCGAATATATCTTCTGTATGGATTTAATTTAAATTCTAATAATTGAATAGTGTCAAAATTGACACTATTGATATTTTATAAAAATTACAAATTATTAAATTGTTTAAAAATCACAAAAATATTTAAAAATTAAAAATCTAAAATTATATGGTAGAAAATTTAGTAATGTATCTAATTATTGATAATTCAAAATACATAAGTAAGTATTTATAACAATTTAAAATTTAGAAATTTATTACCACAAATAAGGTTAAAAAGATTAAATAAGGATAAATCCAAATGATAAGGTTTAAAATAAAATAAAAACTTGTATAAATTTGATTGTTTGATGATATTAAAACCCCATATTATCTCATATCCGAATTTGAGTCACTTTTGAGGTTTTTAAGTGGGGTTTGAGTTTATTATAAAGTAATATTTTAGAGGTTTCCAAAAGTGCCCCTATCCTCTCTTATAAAAGAGAACCTCCTCCCTCTCCTACTCACACAATTTTGAGCCTTCAGGATCGGAAAAACCTTTCCCATTTCTCTTATACCCTTCCCTAGAAACATAAAATAGGTATTTTTCTTCTTCAAAGACCAACTTTAGTGCCCTAAGAGGAGGTTTAGAAGAGGCACGTCGAAGAAGAGGTAATCTCTTCTACCGATTGTTTCAAGTTTATTTATTCTTATACTTCCTATAATTTAGTTGTTTCATTATACTATAATAAAATAAGTATCACTCATTTACTGATATGTAATTATAAATATTAAACAAACATATTTCAACTTCTACCCATTCTACGAAAAATGAAATCACCGTACGTGCGTACGTACGACTTACCGTCTCCACACCGTGGTGTTATCTGTTTTTCCACCACCACCTCACTTGGATGGGTATAATGGTGGAAATAATAACTATATATGATTATTATAACATGATATTAATTCTTAGATATTATATAATCCACTTCAATACCATGAAACAATTATAGGAACGATGTCATCGCCCGTGCGTACGTACGGATTACCGTTTCCATGACGCGATGAGATTCATTATTCATGTTAACCATTAAAGAATAATTATAAAGTATATATAGTAAATAATAATGAAATATATGAAATAATAATGATACTGGATTTATGTACATATATGTTTCATTTACTTAATTCCATTCAATTCAATAAGGAAATGAAAACAGCGTTCATGTGTACATACGACCTACCGTCCCCATGAATGGTGTATTTAATTCCATTTATCCATATATCATATATATTTATATTATGAATATATATTATATATAAATCATGTTTTACATTCTGGAATTAAGTATATCAGGATATAAGTAATAGTATCAAGAACAACAAGTCCAAACACGTACGATAAATGAAACGATTTTACCAAAACACTGCTTATAATGGAATTAACAAAAGAACGGGTAATATAAAGTCATAAGTGAATCATATATGATATAATAAATGTTATTATGGTTCTTTTAAAAGTTAATAATATGTTTAAACCCACTATACAAGAGTTTAGGACACATATGGAAGAAATTGAACATAAGGTAATGGATAATTATTCAAATCTCATTCATAACCAAGATTGTTTATTCGTAAGTATTTACTAGAGTTATGTTTATCATCCATGTCCATGTTTTCTCAAAAAAAATTCATAAAATGTTTACTATTCAACAATGTATGTTTAAATTAATTTTTACCCTTTTTTTACTTTTACCACATGGTATGGAAGGAATCTTTCTTTTGTTTACCATACAATGTACTTTTTGAATTTTCCAGAAAAAGTACGAGAAGAATGTTTTATTTTAACTTATAAGACATGAATGGATTGTTACAGTTTCATAACGCTTTATTTTCACGAAGATTACTATACAATATTTCATGATTATTTTCAACAAAATCCTTTTCTTTTAAAATTGCATGGCATTTTGATAAAAGAAAATGATTTTGAAGAAGAGAGGATATTTTCCTCAAGAATTCATTTCAAGTATTTTATCAAAACTAATTTCCATCTAAAATGAAATTATTTAGTATGTTTATGTTTCAAGTATAATTTCTCTATTATTTACATAGTTTGATTTTTCTTATGATGAAATGAAATCCATTTGTTTTATATGGATTTTGTTATGAAGGGACGATGTTTATGAAAACCATTTTATTCTTTGGGTTATGATGAATGATTTATGATTGTTTTGTGGCACACATAAGAATGATTTAAATATTAGATGGGTGGGACCTATATCTCCCTCCAATGCATTGGGTAAAGATTTATATCTCATGATATAGATGTGGATGGAATGTCAAGTAAAATCTGGTTCAGTGATACAGGGCTGGAACGACAAGTAAACTCGGTTCAGTAATGGAATTTGTCCCCTATGACGGTCTTGGCAGCAATGCCTTGGATACTATGGAAATCATATCATGTGCTTAATGATTGTCCACAATTACATGTTTTATTCCCATGATATTTTATCATGATTGATGTTCCTTTATGAACTATGCCTTACGTACTGCCAAGATTCATTTCACAACTCAAGATTTTGATGTTTAAACATTATGTTAATGTTTTTAAGTTCAAATGTATCTGGTTTGATTTATTTTCTCCATGATTACCCTTACTGAGCATTTGATCTCACCCTTTATATGTTTTTTCCCCAGGATATAAAGAAATATTTTAGGTAAGAAAACAAAAGGGGAAGATTTTTATGGGTGATATTGAAGATCTTTCACCGTGATTAGAAGATTATGTTCAAAGTTTCTAAAGACACTAAAATAACACAGTATTTGGGTGTGTTTTTGCATCATGTATTATGTTTTTTGAAAAAGTTATGTAATGCCCACTTACATAAAGCATGGTTCATTATAGTTGGTATCAGATCAAAGGAGGTAGGAATTAATCCAATCCTTGGGAACTCTCACGTGTGAGCGTTGGACGGAGTATGTATCTCCGACCAAGGGATTCATGAGGAAATGGCTGCCACTGGGGATGGTGGTGTGTCCCGCCCAGGGGATGTAGCTGCCCATGGAGTGCTCTGATAGGTATCAATTCTAGTCCAATAGAAATTAATCCAGACCTCTATATTTGGTATCAGAGCAAAGGTTTAGTCAACCTTTGGAAACTAGGATGCGAAAACATTAGTGAGATCCCTAGAGATATTTCTAAGGTATGTTTAGGGATGTCTCTAAGGATAAGTATAAGTATAGGTTATATTCCTAGAATTATGGTAAATATCTTAGAATTAAAGATAAGATGTTATATATTGAAATTTCTCCCCCTTTATTATGTTGTTTTCCTAGTATGATTTTTTCCTCTCACACTACTATTTTTGGGTTTTAGAAAATGGATGGAAACATAAAGATTCATGTTAATAGAGAATATTATGGACAATGGAATGATATTATTCATGAGAAACCAAATGAAACAGGATTTGGAAGGCAAAATATCGTTATTATGCCTAATCATAAATCTCATAACATGATCAATAATCTAAACTTTGGTATGTTTCCTGACTCATTAAATAAGAGAAAGATAGAGTTTCATGATGATCATAGAGGAAATAAAGTTCAATTTCCCTCATGTAAATCATGTGGGAAGAGGCATCAGGGAGAATTTTTCAAAGGAACTAGAAGATGCTTTGGGTGTGGAAAAGGACACAAAGCCAGAAATTGCAAAGGAAAAGGTTCAGTTAACACAATGTAAAAGGATAATGGTATTGCTAAGACATCGATAATGGTTAAATGTTTTAAATGTGGAATGTATGAGCATTATGAAAACCAGTTCCCTAAGGGAAAATATCATGAAGAGAATCAGAATGGTAGTATGGGTAATATTTATGTTGTTGATGATGAAGAGACCACAAATGATATATGAGATGAAAGAAGTGTTGAGGAATAAAATGAGGAAGCTTGATCAATGGTTTAAGAAGGTAGTGGAATGATTTCATGTTTATCAAGAATAATGTATGGTACTATGGAATAAAGAAAAATCTAAGGATTGTTATACTATTGTTTTTGTAAGGGTTGGTGTCCCGAGAACCAACTGTTTTGTACTTTTATTACATGAATGTTCACTTATTATATATTGTTCATTGTTCTACATGACTATAATATAATAATGTCCTGGAAAATTTGTTGCATTGATAAGGTCATGGTAGATCCTCGCTGTGATGAGAACCTTGAAATGCTATAACAATATTCTTAAATAAAGTTCTATAGTTGGATGACATACTATGATAGGACACATAGTATACAGACCGTCATGTGAGAGCACTCGTAAGAAGACGAGACTCTCTCTCATGGAGTTCGCACTTGGTAATCTCCAAGATGGGAGATTATGAGAACAAACCCGCCAGTATCAATTCCGCATGTCTTGGTGTCATCAGACATAGATATATATGAGCACGTGTAATGGTCCTTATACTTGAAGATTATCATTAACTCATGTCATGACTTGCGCACTTAGATTTACTAATGAAAACCGTCATGCAAACAGTTGGCGGGAAGTAGGGTACGTTGGGTGCGTCACGAGTGACATGTTGTTAATGGATAAGTCTAGGATGGATTTGTCCCTTCCATTTATGGAAGTTGATAACTCGGTCCTTTGATTGAAATAGAACCGTCGCATTAAATTCCATGGCCATGGTGTAAACGACGAGTTTATTTCAGATAGTCAAAGAACGACAGATCAAGAATATAGGTTTATGAAACTGCCATGAAACCTGCTTGATGAGATATTGAGGCAAAGGGATTAAATTACATAGTAAGCGTTCGTATGAGGTGATATGTCAATACATCGTCAACTTCTTTCTCTTGGGTGCCTTGACCCGTTGCTAGACAGTAATCTTGGACTTTAGGCAAGCCCGTCTAATTCCAACGATAAAGAGGCCTAGAGGGTCACACACTAAGTGTATTCAAGTGTCTCAAGTAGAAAAAAGATTATTCCCGTACGTGGTTTAATAATTATTCAAGGAAGCCTAGATCTTTTTAATGATGGAGTAAGAAGGAAATGAAAAATAAGATATACACGCCGTGCATTAAAGATTACACGTCGTGTAGTTTTTTATGAAAACAAGTACACGCCATGTATTAATTATTACACGCAATGTAGTTTTATTTATGAAAAAGAAATGAATAAATGAAAACAAGATATACATGCCATGTACATTGAATGTACACGTCGTGTAGTTTTCAATAAAAAACAATTACACACCGTGTTGTTTTTCTAGTCGAGATTTTGAGGATATAATATTGTTTTAAATGATATTTATTATAATCAGTGTGGGTGCATGTCAGGGAATTAATTATTCAACATGGGGTTTTAAATAAGAGTCAATGAAATAAATAAAATTCGTAACGCGTTTATTTATTGTCATAACTCTACAACCTCAAACCTGATTATAAATATCCTCACAACCCCAACTCTTTTCCTACACACAAGAGAATAATTGTGCACAACAACTCTGGAGAATTCTTTCAAGGCCGAAATAACCTCTTCCTCTAAGAACGATCTCAAGACCGAGAGATATACTCTTCCATCATATCAAGATGATCCAAGGCAGACAACGCAAGCAAAGGTTTCTCCATGCTAGCACTCAGAGACTCCTTTGGCGACATCCCGAGATATGAGGTACACATGTGGATCACCGCTAGAGGAAGTCTACACTTGGCTTCTGCGACACAATGATAAATCACATTAGAACGTGATCTAGAACATCAACGAAGAAAGAACACCCAAAAAGTATTTCTTTTAAATTGATTAAATTAATTATAATCAACCTATAACGATCCTACTTTGTGGTTCCAGGACTTTCCTTTTCTTTGTCCATTTCTGTGATTTGATCTGTGGAGACTAGTGTTTATCGTCGTATTTATCCTGGATTGATCATTGTTAATGACAAAAAGCCAAGTGGGCACATCCACCCACACGCTTCCACTGCGCCCGGAACCTTCAATTGGTATCAGAGCGAGGTTACAACATTGATTATAGTTATTTAATTTTCGTTGATAATTTACGCATTTATATTTGATTCAATTTGAAATAAATCTTTCTATAAATCTAAATAAACGAGATCTGTTCTTCCTCCTTCGTTTCTCGATTCATATCACAGAAACATCCTTTTAATTTTAATTTTGATTAAAATAAAAACGAGGACCTCATCTGGAGGATCCTCTCTTTCTGTCTGTACAACACGGGATTACACGACGTGTAACTAAAACTACACGCTGTGTACTTAGGTTCAACAAAACGGCACTGGTCTGCCAAACCACACTGTGTGAATTGATTATGCCTAAGTTTTAATCAAGCTGTGTTGACTAGAATTGAACGGCACGTGGAAACCAGAATACACGGCATGTATGTTGGGGCAACACGCTGTGTAGTCCGATCTGGCCAAGGTGAAACCATGTACAAGAAGAAGCCGTGTTCCACGTACACGGGATCTCCAAGACATTTACTGCGTTACAAGGAAGTACACATCGTGTATGATTTATCTACACTCCATGTACTCCAAAATTTAAAAAGTACGGATAACACGCCAAATCCCCCAGTGTGTACTTTGGATAAAAGGTGAAAAGAAATACACACCGTGTAAATATAAACTACACACCGTGTACCTTCAAAAATTTCACCAGGTTTCCTCTAAAAGTACAAAGACCTATACAAGGGATATGGATGAGAATAATCTCAAGGAAATTATGAAAGGAATTTAAGATAAATATTTGATTAATTATAATATCATAATTAATTATTTTCAAGCGCGAATTATCTTAGATAAAAGAACGATTAAAAGAATTTGAATTCTAAATATGAGTAAATGTCATTGCATGATATGGATGATCATGAGCTAGACCAAAGACCCATTTTATGTGTGTATGGTTTCATTTAAATTTGTTTAATTTAAATTTGTTGGCCTGTGAGCCTTTTTCCAATAAAATGTAGGGCCTGCGTGCCCATGGTTTCCTTAATGTAAACCCATGTAATGGAGGATCTCCCAAGCCGGAGGAGATGGTTCAAAACCCAAAGTTGAGGTGAAACCAACCCAAGAAGATAAAAAGGTGGATAGGTGGGAGCTACAAAACACGAACCATTAGGTTCAAGGTGTTTTTACTAGGTCAGGGTTAGCTTATCAAACTGCTAGATGAGCTAACCAATAGAAGCTCAGGATCATGCCATCTTATTTTATTTCTGTCTGATTGCATGGTTTATTTATTATGTATGTGTTGTTGCGATCACATAATTAATGAAATAAACAAGCATGAAAATATAGAATAAAATAAAAACCGGACTATGCATAAATATTATCAGAACATGGTTAATTACTTAAGCAAGCATCACTTAATATTAACAAGCATGTGATAATGCAAAACTACGTATAAAGGATTAAAATCCCTTAATACCATATTAAGTCATACTTAGCCTTCTATTACTTGATTAAGGGAAAGACTCAATAAAACAATGTGTTTGACCAACCCTTGTTGGGATGCTTACTTTTATAAAGGAAGCCCTTATGAAAGGTTTCGGGTTGACTTAACCATATTACATCAAGAGGAGTATCCCTTGCTAGACTTGATGTAATATTGGAGGCAAGAGTTGAGGAAATCCAAGTCAAGATTTCAGGATTGGGGAGTCCACTCAACAGATCAAGGAACTGTAAGCTCACAGTTGGCAAAGACCTGCCTACCTAAATACCTTAAAATAGCTTGACCAACCCTTGTTGGGGTTATGTGAAGGGGAATATGGATCCTTGACACTAGAATGTCAAAGCAACTGGACATTCTGAGTTTAATGGTGAGGGCCATTGGGACTTGATAAAATAGTGGGAGACTTAATAAAATTTATTATTTCTCATAAAATGTAATCAAGAAAGTACTGATAAATCTGCTCTTTTAATTTGTAGAATCAAAATGAAAAACTCCTCAACCACATTTTATCTACGATCAATTCTGGATAAAGAAAATATCCTCATCGGCAGTAACTTTCAGGAATGGTTTAGGCACCTTCGGGTTATCCTACACCATGAATGAAAGTTTTACGTACTGGAGTCCTCACTTCCTAATTCTCCTGCCCCATGGGTGAGTGATAAATATTTCTTGGTCTATGATCAAAATTTGAATGATGCTCTCGATGTTCAATGTTTTATGATATAATCTATGTCTAGTGAGATCATGAAGTCTCATGAAGACATGGATTCCTATAGCATGCTCGAGCACCTCCATGGTCTATACTAGGAGAGAGCAAGAAAGGAAAGGTTTGAGGTCTCAAAGGCTCTATTCCAGAGAAATCTTGTAGAAGGTGCCCCAGCAGGGCCTCATGTAGTCAAGATCATTGGATACATTGAGCACTTTGAGGTTGTAGAGTTTAAACTCCCCGAAGAACTGGGTACCAATCCCATTCTTGCATCACTTCCCCAGAGCTTCTAAAACTTTGTTGTGAACTTCATCATGAACAACATTGAGAAGTCTCTGTCTGATATTCTTATCCTCATTCACCAAGTGGACAATGACATGAAGTGTGAAAAGCCTTCTGTCCTCCTGGTTAATAAAAGGTAAGGGAAGGCGAAGAGATTTAAGCCCAAAGCTTCTTCAAGGCCCTCCAAGAAAAGGAAGATCAAAGGGGAGGTAAAGGAACATGATGATGTTTGTTTCGCATGTGGAAAGAAGGGCCACTGGAAGAAAAACTGCACCTAGCCAAGGAAGCAAGGGGAAGCTTCAGGTGCGTTTGTCATCGAATGAAATCTATCTGTTTCTACAAATTGGGTATTAGATACTACTTGTGGTGCTCACATCTGTATCCAAATATAGGAACCAAGTAGATTCATGAAGATTGATCTTGGGGAGGTAGATATACGAGCAACCAATGGATCCAGACTCACTGTTGTAGCTGTCAGAGACTACCATCTCACATTGCCTACAAGGATGGTCTTAGTTTTGGAAGGATTTTATTATGTACCCTCTGTAACCAAAAACATTATTTCAGTATCCAAATTATATACTAATGGATTCATCTTCAAGTTTGGAAGTGGATGTTGCTACTTTTATAAGGATAACATTTTTTTTGGTAGGGCACATTTATATAATGGCCTTTATGTTTTAGACTACACAAACCAAGTAATGGAAATCGATGACAAAGTTAATTCACATGACTCATACCACACCCAACTTTGGAATCACTGGCTAGGTCATGTCAATGAGAAACGTTTGACAAAATTACATCAATATGGGTATTTAGATTCTTTCGAACTAAAACTACTTGGTGTATGTCATGCGTGTCTACAAGGAAAAATGATCAAAGCCCCATTTAGTGGGAAAGGTGAAAGAGCTAAAGAGCTTCTAGAATTAGTTCACACAGATGTGTGTGGGGCATTTATAGTTGAGGAAAGCGGTGGGTTCTCATACTTCATAACTTTTACTAATTATTTTAGTAGATATGGATATATCTACTTAATGAGGTATAAGTCAGATTCTTTTGATCGGTTCAAAGAATACAAGAATGAAGTTGAGAACCAGCTTGGTAAGAAGATTAAGAAACTCCGCTCAGACAGAGGAGGGGAATATCTTAATTAGGACTTCATTGATTTCTTATGGGAGTTTGGGATTCTATCTCAAATCACTCCTCCTTACACACTGCTGTGGAATGGTGTAAGTTAAAGGAGGAACCAAACCTTATTGGACATGGTGAGATCAATGATGAGTCACGCGAGTCTTCCATTATCCTTTTGGGGATATGCATTAAAAACAACAGCGCACATACTAAACCAAGTACCAACTAAATCGATAAATGGTATTCCATATGAGTTATGGAGTGGATGCAAATCCATGTTATCGAATTTACATGTTCGGGGTAGCGAAACATTTGTTAAGGCCTCTTCAGGTAACAAACTAGCACCCTGAGGCACAAAGTTTATCATTATAGGATATCCCAAGGAAACAAGGGGATATTACCTATACAACATCTCAGAAAAAAAGGTTACAGTGGCAAGACACACCATATTTCTTGAGAGGGAGCACATATCCAAAAGAGATAGTGGGAGCGAGATAGACTTCAATGAATTCGAGGCTCAAGATACATAGGAGTTGGTACAAGAATAGATTCCACAAAGCCCCATGGAAGATTAATATGTTCCAGAGACACAAGAACTGCGTAGGAGCACGAGAGAGGTGAGAGAACCAGAATGATATGGTTTTCTTGTCACCGAGGATGGTGACTCATTATTGGTTGACAATGATGATCCTCTTACCTACAAGGAAGAAGTTGAAGGCACAAATGTTTCCAAGTGTCAAGAAGCCATGAATTCTGAAATAGATTCCATGTACCAAAACCAAGTCCGAATTTTGGTAGATCCTCTAGTTGATGTAAAGCCTATTGGTAGTAAATGGGTATTCAAAAAGAAACTGGACATGAAGGGGCAAGTCAGCACCTATAATGCACGACTGGTTGTAAAAGGGTTTAGACAACGTCAAGGAATTGACTATGATGAAACTTTTTCACCAGTTGCGATGCTGAAATCAATCAGAATCCTATTGTCCATTGCCACTTAACATGACTTTGAAATTTGGAAAATGGATGTCAAAACAGCATTCCTTAATGGGAACCTCCAGGAAGATGTCTACATGACACAAACTGAAGGGTTTGTGACTCCAAAGGATGCCAACATGGTATGCAAGTTACAGAAATCCATTTATAGATTAAAGAAAGAATCAAGGTCATGGAACATTCGTTTTGATGAAGCTGTAACAGAATTTGGCTTTGTTAAGAATGAATGAGAGCCTTGTGTCTACAAGAGGTTTAATTGAAGTGCATTCGTTTTCCTAATAGTATATGTTGATGACATATTACAAATTGGAAATGAAGTACCTGTCTTATAGTCAGTTAAGGAATAGTTGCATAAATGCTTCTCCATGAAAGACTTGGGCGAGGTGGAATGTATTCTTGGGATAAAGATCCATCGTGATAGATTCAAGAGAATGATGGGCTTAAGTCAAAGTACATACATTGAAAAGGTACTGAAGAGATTCAGAATGGAACAGTCTATGAGGGGATTTTTTCTAGTGTCACATGGCATTCATCTTTCCAAGAAAATGTATCCTCAGACACATGAGGAAATAAAGAGAATGGAAAGGATACCTCACGCATCCGCAAATGGGTCAGTCATGTATGCTATGCTATGTATGAGGCTAGATGTTTCTTACACATTAAGTGCGGTAGGCAAATATCAAGCTGATCCAGGAGACCGCCATTGGATGGCAGTCAAGACTATCCTTAAGTATCTGAGGCGTACTAAGGATATGTTCCTGGTTTATGGAAGAGATGAAGAACTAGTCATCAGAGGACATGTAGATGCTAGTTTCCATGCTGATCAAGATGACATGAAGTTGCAGACTGGATACATCTTCAGTTTGAATGGAGGAGCTGTGAGCTGGAAGAGCTCAAAACAAAGTGTGGTGGAAAATTCTACAGCGAAGTCTGAGTATATTGTAGCTTATGAGGTAGCTAAAGAAGAAGTATTGATGTGAAGCTTCGTCCAAGAGCTGGATGTAGTACCAAGCTGTAAAGATCTTATCACACTCTATTGTGATAATATTGCAGTAGTGGAACTTGCAAAAGAGCCAAGGTCACATCAGCGGACAATGCACATACTTCAGAAGTATCATCTCTTGAGGAATTTTTCTAAAAGAGGTGAAGTTGCAGTGAGCAGTATTTCCATAGAAGACGACATGGCAGACCCCTTGACTAAAGCCTTGACTCAGCAGAAACATGATCATCATGTGAGGTCTAGTGGACTAAAAGTCTTAGGCAGTTGGCTCCAGTCCAAGTGGGAGTTTTTAAGGGTTGGTGTCCTTAGAACCAACTGTTTTGTACTTTGATTACATTAATGTTCACTTATTATATATTGTTCATTGTTCTGCATGACTATAATATAATAATGTCCTGGAATATTTTTTGCATTGATAAGGTCATGGAAGATCCCCGCTGTGACGATAACCTTTAAATGCTATAAAAATATTCTTAAATAATGTTCTATGTTAGGATGAAATACTATGATAAGACACATAATATACAGACCGGCATGTGTGAGCACTCGTAAGAAGAAGAGACTCTCTCTCATGGAGTTCACACTTGTTAATCTCAAAGATGGGAGATTATGAGAACAGACCCGCCAGTAGCAATTCCTCATGTCTTGGTGTCATTATACATTTCTATCTACGAGTGTGTGTAATGTTCCTTAGACTGGAAGATTATCATTAACTCATGTCATGACTCGCACACTTAGATTTACTGACGAAAACCGTCATGCAAACAGTTGGCAGGAAGTAGGATATGTTGGGTGCATCACGAGTGACATGTTGTTAATGGATAAGTCGAGGAAGGATTTGTCCCTTCCATTTATGGAAGTTGATATCTCGGCCCTTTGATTGAAATAGAACTGTCACATTAAATTCTATGGCCATGGTGTAAACGACGAGTTTATTTCAGATATTCAAAGAATGACAGATCAAGCATATAGGTTTATGACACTGCCATGAAACTGGCTTGATGAGATATTGAGACAAAGAGATTAAATTACACAGTAAGCATTCGTATGAGGTGATACGTCAATGCGGCGTCAATTTCATTCTCTTGGGTGCCTTGACCCATTTCTAGGCAGTAATCTTGGACTTTAGGCAAGCCCGTCTAATGCCAACGAGAAAGAGGCCTAGAGGGTCACACACTAAGTGTATTCAAGTATCTCAAGTAGAATAAATATTATTTCCATACATGGTTTAATAATTATTCAAGGAAGCCTAGATCATTTTAATGATTGAGGAAGAAGGAAATGAAAAACAATATATACATGTCGTGCATTAAATATTACACATCGTGTAGTTTTTCATGGAAAACAAGTACACACGGTGTATTAATTATTACACGCCATGTAGTTTTCTTTATGGAAAAGAAATGAATAAATGAAAATAATATATACATGCCGTGTACATTGAATGTACACGCCGTGTAGTTTTCAATGAAAAAAAGTACTCACCGTTTATTTATTAATACACGCCGTGTAGTTTTTCCAGTCGGGATTTTGAGGATATAATATTGTTTTAAATGATATTTATTATAATCAGCGTGGGAGCATGTCAAGGAATTAATTATTTGACATGGTGTTTTAAATAAGATTCAATGAAATAAATAAAATGCGTAACACATTTATTTATTGTCATAACTCTACAAACCTCAAACCTGATTATAAATATCCTCACAACCCCAACTCTTTTCCAACACACAAGAGAATTGTTGTGCACATCAACTCTGGAGAATTCTTTCAAGGCCGAAAGAACCTCTTCCTCTTAGAACGCTCTTAAGACTGAGAGAGATCCTCTTCCATAAGATCAAGACTATCCAAGGTGGACAACACAAGCAAAGGTTTCTCAACGCTAGCACCCGGAGACTACTTTGGCGACGTCCTGAGATTCGAGGTACACGTGTGGATCACCACTAGAGGAAGTCTACACTTGGCTTCTGTGACGTAATGACAAATCACATCAGAACGTTATCTATAACATCCATGAAGAAAGAACACCCAAAAAGTATTTCTTTTAAATTGATTAAATTAATTATAATCAACCTATAACAAGCCTACTTTGAGGTTCTGAGACTTTCCTTTACTTTGTCCATTTCTTTGATTCGATCCGGGGAGACTGGAGTTTATCATCGTATTGATCCCAGATTGATCATTGTTAATAACCAAAATCCAAGTGGGCACATCCACCCACGCGCTTCCACTGCACCCGGAACCTTCAGTTTTCGTTGAGTATTTGAAAGTATTTGTTGAATGGTACCGGTAACCATGAAAAGTGATTGAAATATTTTTGGAAAGCAGATGATATACGCATAATTAAGGGATAAAGGGATAATGAGATGTTTGATATTATTAATGAGCTCATGGTTGAGAAAAGGACAATGTGTATCATGGTTTGAGTATATAGAATTTTTTGTATATTAGGCATATGTAAATGGTTAATTTTGATGGAATTCATGTCATCACTAAGGTTCTATATTAATTTATGTTTCAAGAAGATACATGATGAAGTCCTTCAAATTTTTGGAATGTGACCAACATGATATATCTTATGATATATGTGGGGATAAATGATGGTATTCACATGATTGTTATATGACCATTCTAAGAATCATTTTCTTTATAATATGAGATTGGACAGAAGTATTTTAGATACAGCTAAAGATTGGAATGGATTAAGTTAGACATCAGATAGTATTGTTTAAGGCTAGAAGTTTTTATTATTTCTAAAATGTTATAATAGTATAGTTTATGAAAAAGGACAACCCATAAGATAGGTGACAACCTGTCACGTCGGATAAGGCTGTGGGAATTGAACCGACAACCAAAGTGCGATTGGCCTTTATCACCTACCATTGGCCTACAGGATGTCCCTAGTTAGTAGAAATTAGTTTTGTTTTATTAAGCGGTATGATAGTTGAAGTATAAGTCCATTTTTGGAATCATATACGATTAGTCTCACCATAGATGGACTTATGTATATTTAAAAACTTTTGCTAACTTTTTGAGGTAGATGGAATAACCTATAATTCTATCATATGATCTCCTAACACTTCAAGAATGAAAAATTTAACTTCATTTCTTTAAATAAGATATTAAGTGGAAATTTTTCATGGAATTACCAACGATGATATTACACTGAAATGAGGTAAGTATTTATCCTTATGTAAAAAATTTATCAACATTAGGGAATTGATCTTGAAAACCAATTTTTTTTTCCTAGTATCCTCATATCCAATGAATCAGATGGTACCTTAGATCATCACAAATTTATGGCTTTGTGATTTTGGGATTTTTCATAGACATGTTCTCTACCACTCTCTATAAGAAGTTTATGGTAAGATTTCTCTTCCATATTCATATTTTAACCTATGTTCTCTTATGTGGAAACCCAATGATGAGTTAATTTGGATAACCATTACATTTCATACTTTAGTTTTTAAAATTAAGTCTTGGTATTCCTTTTTACGATGTGGGTTTCTATGAAATAAACATTCAAGTAGTATACCATTTATAACCCCGATGAATTTCGAGGGAAAAATTCAATTTAAGGGGGGTAGAATGTAACAACCTGAGATTTTATGAGAAATGTTATTTTTAATTTCATTAATGTCTTGTGTTGTATGCTACACCAAAATTATCTTGAGCTATATACAAAACCGTTTTAGCTTGTATTATACGTAAACACTATTCTTGGCTTGTGTTGCACGCAAGAGTGACCTTCCTCGATAGCTTGTGTTTTACGCAATATCGAGTGTCACAAAACAACGATATATTATTATGAACTAGTTTTTATGAATAGTATTAACTTAATTTTGAATTTTATAACATTATCATCCATCTTACAATTATTATAGAACATTTCATGAGAACAGAATA
This sequence comes from Viscum album, assembly GCA_963277665.1. Lineage (NCBI taxonomy): Eukaryota > Viridiplantae > Streptophyta > Magnoliopsida > Santalales > Viscaceae > Viscum > Viscum album. Next base: position 2,005,898,894 of record OY728148.1, on the reverse strand, counting down.
AATTTTTCGGGTAAAATAAGTATTTTTCAAAAAATGCAGTTTTGCCACCTTTTGATGTCATACCCAATTTAAATATATTTTTTGACACGTTTATAAGTTAAACTAGAAAAAATAAACTTATTCATTATAATCAGGATAAAAAAATTAACTTTAGATAAAATTTTGACATTAGTCTGATAACCTTCATATTTTGATGAATGGTAAAAATACGCTAAATTTTAATTAATTTTTTTTTCATCGAGATGAATTATATTGTTAAATTATAATATTGAATGGTTTTAAAGTATAAAGAGAATATATTTTTACCATTTTATATAATGTAAGTCATTATTATTAATTTTACACTGAATTCATAGGTAAAAACATTCCAATCTTTTGCAACGTTTTAACTTTTAAAACCCATTTTCTTAACAACGGGATTAATTTTAAATTAATTACTGAAAATTCTGTATTTTTAATTTTAAAAAATGTATTTAATATTTGGAATTAGTAGGTCTAAATTATTCTAATAGGATAATTTCTATTTTTAGACATTATGAATAGTAACTGTGGTAAATTTTATTTACTACAGTTAAAGGTAAATCGGGTAATTAAGGGTAAAAATAATATTATAAAATTACCCTAACACATTCAAAAATTCTATTGGATGAATAAAATTTGACCCATATCACCTAAGGGTTGGAATAGATTCATTTTATGGACTTTTTACCATGAAAAAGATGTAATTATTATTAAAACCAAAGAAAGTGACAACATGTCACTCTCTTATATCTTATAAGTGTAATAATTTTAATTTAGAGATAAACTTAATAAAACTTAGAAAATAAATAGTAAGAAGAAATATAATAAAATTATCTAAATCATGTGAATTTATTTATAATTTTTAGGTATTAAATAATTATCATTAATGGTGACACAATAGTGATGCAGAAATTGTTTATTTAGTGAAAAATCAATAATACAATTTTTATTAAACTAATAGTGACCATAAAAGGCAGAATCACCTGACATAAACTTATTGGTCGTGTACATGTAATCCATAAACAACCAATGGTTTAATATTTGACCATTTGGATCCTTGTAAAAGTGATTATGACATTTATACTATTTTATTTTAAATGATGTCAAAGTTGTCACCTTCAAAATTTAACAAATATAATAATTTAAATGTCATGATTTTAAGCTGATAAATTAGAGTAAAAGTATTCTTATGGAATATATTAGATTTATATGAATCATAGTATTTTATTTTTAATTTTTATGCAACAAATAAGTATATTAAATAATTATAAAAAAATGTTGTAGTAATTATTTTATTAAAGAAAATATCAAATAAATGCTTTTAAAAATATTTAAATAAATGTTATATGAACAAATTAATGTGATCCATGAATTTTTTAGATGAATATTACAAGATAGTAATATATTAAATATTTTGGTTCGAATAAATATTCTGTATGGATTTAATTTAAATTCCAATAATTGAATAGTGGCAAAATTGACACTATTGTTATTTTATAAAAATAACATATTATTAAATTGTTTAAAAATCACAAAAATATTTAAAAATTACAAATTTAAAATTATATGGTCTAAAATTTAGTAATGTATCTAATTATGGACAATTAACAACACATAAGTAAGTATGTATAACAATTTAAAATTTAGAAAATTATTACCACAAAGAAGATTAAATAGATTAAATAAGGATAAATTAAAATGATAAGGTTTAAAATAAAATAAAAACTTGTCTAAATTTGATTTTTTGATGAGACTTGAACCATATAGTTTCTCATATACGGATTTGAGTCACTTTTGAGGTTTTTATGTGGGGTTAGAGTTTGTTATAAAGTAATATTTTAGAGGATTCCAAAAGTGCCCCTCTTCTCTCTTATAAAAGGGAACCTACTCCATCTCCTCCTAAAACAATTTTGAGCCTTCAATCTCGGCCAAACCCTGTCCATTTATCTTATACACCTCCCTAGAAACATAAAAGAGGTCCTGGTCTTCTTCAAAGACCAACTTGAGTTCCCTAAGAGGAGGTTTAGAAGAGGCGCGCCGAAGAAGAGGTAATCTCTTCTACCGATTCTTTCAAGTTTATTTATTCTTATACTTACTATTATTTAGTTTTTTCATTATAAAGTAATAACATAAGTATAACTAATATAATGATATGTTATTATAAATATGAAACAACCCTATTTCACTTTCTAACCATCCTACGAAAAATGAAATCACCGCGCGTGCATACGTACGACTTACCATCTCTACACCGTGGTATAATATGTTTTTCCACCACCACTATAATGGTATGGGTATAATGGTGGAAATGATAAATATATATGATTATTATAACATGATACTAATTCTGAGATATTATATAATCCATTACAATACCATTCAATAATTATAGGAATGATGTCATCGCTCCTGCGTACGTACGGATTATCGTCTCCATGACGCGATGAGATTCATTCTTCATATTAACAATTAATGAATAATTATAAAGTATATATAGTAAATATTAATTAAATATATGAAATAATAATGATACTATATTTATGTATATATATGTTTCATTTACTTAATTCCATTCAATTCAATAAGGAAAATAAAACAGCGTTCATGCCTACTTACGACCTACCGTCTCCATGAACGGTGTATTTAATTTCATTTATCGATCTATCATATATATTTATATTATGAATATATATTATATATAAATCATGTTTTACGTTCTTGAATTAAGTATATCAGGATATAAGTAATAATATCAAGAATAACAAGTCCAAACACGTATGATAAATGAAACCATTTTACCCAAAATGCTACTTTAACATGGAATTGACAAAAGAAAGGGTAATATAAAGTCATAAGTGAATCATATATGATATCATAAATATTATTATGGTTTTGTTAAAAATTAATAATATGTTTAAACCCACTATACCTGAGTTTCAGACACATACAGAAGAAATTGGACATAAGGTAAGGGATAATTATTCCAACCTCATTCTTAACCGAGATTGTTTATTCCTAAGTATTTACTAGGGTTATGTTTATCATCCATGTCCATGTTTTCTGAAAATGTTTTCATAAAATGTTTTCTATTCTCCCATGTATGATTAAAATAATTTTTACCATTTTTTGACTTTTACCACAAGGTATGGAAGGAATCTTTCTTTTGTTTACCATACGATGTACTTTTTCACTTTTCTAGAAAAAGTATGAGAAGAATGTTTTATTTTAACTTATGAAAAATGAATGGATTTTTACAGTTTGATAATGATTTATTTTCATGAATCATCCTGTACAATATTTCATGATTATTTTCAAAAAATCCTTTTCTTTTTAAATTTCATGGAATTTTGAGAAAAGAAAATGATTTTGAAGAAGGAAGGATATTTTCCCAAGAATTCATTTCAAGTGTTTTATCAAAACTAATTTCCATCTAAGATGACATTATTTAGTATGTTTATGTTTCAAGTATAATGTCTATATTATTTACATGGTTCAATTTTTCTTATGATGAAATGACATCCATTTGTTTTATACGGATTATGTTATGAAGGGATTATGTTTATGAAACCCATTTTATTCTTTGGGTTATGATGGATGATTTGTGATTTTTTTGTGGCACATGTAAGAATGATTTCAATATGAGATGGTTGGGACCTATATCTCCTTCCAATTCATTGGATAATTATTTCTATCTCATGATATAAACATGACCAGAATGGAAAGTAAAATCTGGTTCAGTGATAGAGGGTTAGAACAACAAGTAAACCCGGTTCAGTAATGGACTTTGTCCACTATGATGGTATTGGCAGCAATGCCTTGGCTACTATTGAAATCATATCATGTGCTTAATGGTTTTCGACAATTAAATGTTTTATTCCCATGATATTTTATCATGATTGATGTTCCTTTATGAACTATGCCTTACGTATTTCCAAGATGTATTTCAAAACTCAATATTTTTATGTTTAAACTTTATGTTCATGTTTTTAAGTTCAATTGTATATGGTTTGTTTTATTTTATCCATGCTTACCCTTACTGAGCATTTGAGATCACCCTTTATATTTTTTCTTTTCCCTAGGATATAAAGAAGGATTTCAGGTAAGAAAACAAAAGGGTAAGATCTTTATGGGAGATGTTGAAGATCTGTCACCATGATTAGAAGATTATGTTATGAGTTTCCAAAGACACTAAACTAACACAGTCTTTGGGCGTCTTTTTGTGTCATGTATTATGTTTTCCGAAAAATTGATGTAATGTCCATCTACCTCAAGCTTGGGTTGTTATATCATGAATAAAATTATTTTAATAATATTAATATTTTCATTGGATGATTTTATTTAATTGGTCATATGATTCAAAAGATACCAAAGTGGTAAAGGTCTGATGTTATAATCACATTTTTAAATAAAATTATTTATGATTATTCTTTCGATGAAAAAATATTATGAACCATATCTCAGTAAACCCTTTAATTTTTTCTCATATGGTTATGTAATTATAATACAAGTATTCCTTTCATTTTCCTCACTTATGTACTCAAGAGTTAAAAATAATGTTTTTAATAAAAATGGTATTTATTTATCTCTTCATTTGAAAACCATTTTTCATAAAAATTATCTTTTCTAAAAATATGTTCAAAAATGTTTTTCAAATTATTAAAATGATTTATTAAAGAATTTTTTACCCATTTTGGACCTTTTACAAAATGTTTTTAAATTAATATTCATTTCATTTTCCAAATAATGCATGTTTGTATTTTATTGAATATATTAATGGAAATGTTGTTTTAACGTGTACATCATGAACATATTTTTCCAATGCATGATATTTATTTTATTTGAAGCTTTATTTATTAGTTTTCATGGTTATTTTAAAATAAATGAATTTTTATAATGTTTTATGAATTTTTAGTTTTAAATATTTATCTTTAATGAAAATATATTTTCCTCAAGAAATGTTTTAAATGATATTTAAAAATGATTTTCATATGAGATGACATTCATTGATATTACTTATACCTTAATAGGGATATAATCCAAGGATACCATTATTATTATTCATGTGAATTATTTTAGTTTATAAGGCATTATTTGTTTGAAACCCGTTTCTCGTCCATGGGTTATACCATGATAAAATTATTATAAAACCCACTTATATTTACACGGTATATACTATGATGAATGATGAAATGATTATAAAACCTATATCTTTTCCATAGGTTATGATATGATGAAATGTTTACAAAACCCATTTAATTTCATGGGGTATGCTTGAAATATTTTTTATTATATTTTGGAACACATATATATTATTTTCATTATGTGTTCGGTAGGACCTATACCTCCCTCCACTAAAATGGGAATTATTTACGATCGAATTAGCTTAAAGGGTATATGAGAGGTTATCCCATGCCTAAAAATTGCTACATGGGAGGTCATACCATGCTCTAAATAGGTGCACATGAGGTTATACCAAGAATAACATTTTATTAACGTCTTGGTGGGTAGTGTTGGAATAAGTTTTTCTACTATCATCCATACATCGAAAATATATGTTTTATTATAATGATATGGTCTCATGGATCACGTTCATTTATTCTCTTATGATTAATGTCTTATGAACTGATAATATTTATACCATGAATCAAAATTACGATCTTAGATATGTATGGTATGGATTTCAAATTTTAGTATAATGTTCACATAACCTTGTGTTCTTTTTATTCTTACGTATATCCAATTTTCCCTTTCTGAGCATCTAATCTCACCCTTTTTTATGTTTCCATTCCCCATGTTATAAATAATTATATTATGTATGATATTTCTAAGAAGGGTTATAGTTATTAAGAACATAGTGGGAGATGATGTAGTTTACCTATAAAATTGTTTCTTATGTTTCCATGTTTTCAAAGGCACTATACCTTCAAAATTATCAGGTGTGTGTTTGTGTAATTTATTGAATATTCCTCAAAATGATGTAATAACTATGTATAATAAGCCTAGGTCACTATAGTTGGTATTAGAGGATATGTTTAGTTATCATATGAAAATTATATTTAGAAAAATTTAGTGAGATACCTAGATACGTGTATAAGTAAAATCTAAGGATGAGTGAAAGTATAAGAAAATGTTCTACAATTTTGGTATGGATAGAGTAAGTGGTTTCCAAGAAATTACATCCCTATTTGAATACTACATGTAAATACCTGATATTTTATGAAATATTTTTTACCAAAACATTTAATATTTTTGATATTTTTTTTCATAGACAACACAAAGTTTAGCTTGAATTACACGTAACTCTATGAGTAACTTGAAATACATGCTAAATTGAGTTTAAATGAAATGTAAGATAATATAAAAATATTATTATTTAATAAGATAATGATAACCTATCTATTTAAATAGTTTGTATCAATGGTATTAGCCAAATTATGAAAATATATGGTCTACATATGTATATAATATGTATCATTGGGTGAAAAATTAATTTGAAATGAAAATAAAAACTATTGAAAATAAAGGAAATATTTTTCTAAAAAATATTTTTCTGCAAACAGAAACTTTCTAAAATAAATGGTTAAAAATAATTAGTTTTATTGAATTATATTAATTCAATATATATATTATATATTCAATTAAATTTTTAACATTCATCTTATATGTTTTCTAGAAAAGAGATAAGAAAAAATCTAATTTATGCTAGGAAATGTGTTTTCTATAAAGTAGTATTCTCTCCTTTGGTGAACTTATTTTAAAATTAAAAATTTCAAATTATAGAAAATTTATTTGAGAAAAATAATCTTTATTTTTAAAATATAAATATGTAAATTATCTTAGCATATTTTTTTGTAATTTTTTGGAATGATTCATTTATTTATAAATAGTGAAAGATACAGAATTTTAATTTAAAACTACCTTTTCATTTAAATTATTAATTATATTGATAAATTTTATATTAAATTATTTTTAATGAAATGTTAGATAAATTATATATCTACCAATAAAATTATGTTAATTGAATCATTTCCATATTTAATTTCTATATAAAAAATTTGTTAACTTGTGAAATTTTTCTCTTCAAAAACTCACTTTCTCGTCTCACATAAGAGATTAATTTAAAAATAAATTTTGACACTGATGTGTATAGAATTGTAATAAATTTTTATGTATTTTGAAAAAACATAATTTATATTAAATAATAATGTTAGATTAAGTTTTTACTAAAATTAATTGTCAAAATAGAAAACTTATTTACCACAATTAAGGTAAAAATCGATTTACCTAAGGTTAAACTAAAAATATAATGGTTAAAAAATGTGGGTACGCCTTTTTATTTCAAAAATATTACAAGTGTGCCATCAACTCACTTTTAAAAGTCCACCCCTCTCCTCTCATATTACCACCTACAATCACATTGGGGTTTGCTAATACCTATTAAAAAAAATTCCCAAATTCACTAATATTATCCTAAAAGGCTTATTTTAGGATGAAATCCAGCCATGGGAAAATTGTATTAAGTGGTAAAGATTTTCTGTTACAATCTCATTGTTTATTATGATTTTTTATGATTATAATTATATTGATAAAAAATTATGATCAATATATTAATAAACTCATGTATATTCCTATACAATAGTTAGTCGTGCTATTATTAATTAATAGTACCATTTTCCCACTCTTTGGTACTTAAAATAGTATATATTTTTTTAAGAAAGTCCAACTTTATTTCTATATTCAGTAGAAAATATGTTTTCTTCCACAACCGTGTATTCTAAAAATGTTATAAATATTGTTTTTTACATTTTTTAAATGGATCATTAAATTATCTTTTACATGAGTTTAACATTTTAATTTTTTTAAGGAATCTTCTTGTAATTTTTTTAAATAATTCCCATTTGGATTTTAAAAAAAATGTGAAAGGAATGTTTTTTTAATGTGTATGACATGTATGAAATTTTTTTTTGTAAACATGATTTTATTTCTATCGTTCTTTATAAGTTTTTAAGATTTATTTTTCAAAGAAATGGTTTTTTGAAAAATTTTAAAAATTATTTTCAAGGTTGAATAGATATTTTCCCCAAGAATAATTTTTAATGATTTTAAAGGGCCATTTATACGTTCTCAACATTATTATACTAGAAAATTATTTCCAAAATATTTTATAGTTTTTTATTTTTGAGAATTTATTTTCAATGAAATTTTATTTTCCAGAAATTTTTAACTAATCAATAAAAATCAATTTCCATTTATGATGGAATCCTTTATAGTTAAATATTACTTACTGAGGATATGATACAAAGAAACCATTCTCATTATTTCTATGAATGGTTTATTTTTATGATGGAATGATTTTTATGGAACCAGTTTCTATTCAATGGGTTATACCATGAAAAAATCCTTATGAAACCCACTTCATTTTACACAGGTTATTCTATAATAAAAATGATGAAATGGTAATGAAACCCATCTATTTTCTGTAGGTAATAATATTATGTAATGGTTATGAAAGCCATTTCATTTCATGGATTATGATATGATTGATTTTTTAAGATCTTACGACACACATAAACATAGTTTACTAATTGATACTGGTAAGACTTATATCTCCATTCACTACATTGGGTATAGATTTATATCTTATGAGAAAGACATTACTGGAATGGGGATTAAACCTAGTTACGTAAGGGACTCTGTTCGCTATGATGGAATGGGGAGTGAACCTTGACTACTGTGATGATTTGGGGAGTGAACCCATTCTATTATGATAGCCTTGTAATTAATTATTAACTAATATAGAATTTATTTTATTTTATTTTTTTAATTCCATAACTCTATGTCTTATGACAATATTATGCTCTCATATATAATGATTTTTGATTCCCTTATTATTCATGTCCTACGAACTCCCAGTATTTATTCTACAACACAATATTACGATCCTTGATATGTACGGTATGGGTTTCAAATGTTATGATCAAGTTATCATACCCTCATGTTAATATTCTACTTACGTATCTCCCTTTTCTACCCTTACTGAGCATCTCATCTTACCCTTTCTTATGATTCCTTTCCCTTGGTTATGAAGAAATGTATTACATATGATATATCAAATAAGGGTAGTAGTTATGAAGATCATAGTGATATATGATATTGTTTACCTATAGACAAGTTATTTGTGTTTCTATTCTTCTAAAGACACTAAACTAATATGATCCTTAGGCATATGTTTTTTAATGTAATAAATTTTATTAAAAAATGATAAAATATCTATGTATAATATGTTTTGGTCACTATAGTTGGTACCAAAGGAAAATAAAAGAATCCTATCCTTGGGAACTCTCATATGTGAGTGTTTAATGAAGCATAGATATGTATCACTGGGATTCATTAGGAATGGATACCACTAAGAATTATGGTTTGTCCCACTCAAGAGGTGTTTCCTCCAATATAGTTCTCTAATAGGTATCAATTATAGTCAAATAGAAATTCCTTACTTATATAGTTTTTATTAGAGGAATGGTTTAGTTAAAATTTGATAATTGGGACGAGAAAACATTAGATAAAAACTTAGGGATATTTCTATGTATATGTCAAGGGATGTCTCTAAGAATAAGTCAAATAATGATTCAATGTATTATATAATTTCTTATAATTTCATTAAAGGATCGAGAAAGTGGTTTCCATGAAATTATATCCCAATCTGGTTACTATAGGTGGATTTGGCTCTGATACAGAGGTATATAGGGGTAGTAATTCTGAATATAGTGCATTGATATGGACTCAATATTCACCCGGTGCATGAAAATGGGCCTTACTACACACCTGTTTTGACACTCCCAGGGTATATTTTTTGAAAATCCAGAAACTCTTTATGAACAACCATAAAGGATTTAAATTGATGATGATAAACAATGACCTAGGTTAAGCCTAATGTGTCGCCAATTTAAAATAAGGTGCCACAATTTAGACACACTACAAGTTCATTTTCATGATTATGTGGTTTTACACTATGATTATTGTTTCTCACACTATGATTTTTTGTTTTAGTTAATGGATGGAACCAAAAGGAACTATATTAAAATTGAATTAGATAGTGATTTTTTTATAAGCATCCAAATGGGATGATGACTACAGTGAAGGATGTTGTCATTATCCCGAATGATCTATAACAAAAATGAGTAATAATGTGTACCTTAACCAACTATTGGGCTCACCAGAGACGAGACATATATATTTTTATAAGAGTATTGGTAGTGGATAACATGGAGGAATGATGATTCAATTTCCTACAAGTCAATAATGTGGGAAGAAGAAGTGTAGAGAATGACTTAAAGGAGTAAGAATATATTTTAGGTGTGGAGAAAAATAATATATAGTACAAAATTTCTAAGGGAAAATGAAAACTTCAGTTAACACACTAGATGGTAATATTGGTCTCCTTAAGGTATTATCAATGGATGAATGCATTAAATGAGGAAATTATGATCACTATGTGAATAAATGTGCTAAGGGGAGTGGTCTTTAATAGAATAAGAAAGGTTGTATGAGCATTGGTTTTTCTATTGAAGATGAAGAGACTAAAATGAAATATAAAAGGAAAGAGGTGTTAAGGAATAAGATGAAAAATTCTGGTAAATGGTTTAAGAGTGAAGTAGAATTATTGAAGAGTATGTGTACTAGAATTCAAGAATTATGAAATATATAAGGATTGTTTAGTTTAAGTTTTTTATTATGGATTTATAAGAATAAGTTGAATGGTGCTGATGACATAGAAATGTTATTTAACAGAAAGATGATATTCATGGGAAAAAATGATTAAGGGAAACATAACCTGTAATTTTCTCGTGATGTTGGGATAATTATTTTTTGAAAAAGAATTTATTTATATAGATAAAGTATATTAGATAGTATTGATGACCTTAGAACTAATAAAGTGTTTATTGAAAAAGTGGTTTATGTTATCATTAATGGAGTTTACAACATTATTGGATCAATGGAATATGTTCAATAATCTATTTTTTATTCAATGAATTAGGAATAAATCATGTTTTAATTAAGGTTAGTGGTGATTATTAATATTACCAAGCATGTTTGATAATATATGACCAAGTTACTCCCATATTTGGAATGTGACAATTAAGATATTCTTAATGAAAGTTGGATGATTAATGTTGAGTTTGGTAAATTTAGTGACCCACTTTATAAATATTGAATTTTTGAAGGGTTATAAGGTCAACCATTTATGGTATGGTTATAGTTGAACATTGGATGAGGTTTTATATATTTGAGTGTTAATTCACCATATATAGATTTATCTATACTGTATAAGCATTGCCAAACCTTTTTTAACTAGATATATAAGGAATAAGTCATCATTATAATATGGATATTGTGATCTTTAGGTTCTTCAAACATAAAAAAATCATCTTGATTTCATTAAGTAAGTGATGAATTGGAAAATTATTAAAGCATAACCAAAGAATGAAATTGTTCATGCGATATAAAGAAAATCTAATCATTTGGTATATCAGTCCTTTGAAATTATTAGTCATATTGGGATGGTAGAATATCGATTGGAACATCCCCTAAACCTCCCTCGGGTTCAATATGTGTTTCAAATACCTCTACCGAGGAAGTTCATACATGATCCATCACATGTAATAAACACCTAGGTCATACTGTTGGTTAATGATAATCCTTTTGAAGAACAAACGATATAGATTCTAGATCAAATATTGAAGGTTCTATGAAAGAAATACCATTGCATGTTCAATGTTTTGTGGTTTAAAAACCATCTTGTGGAATCTATATGGTAACTTAAGGATGTAATGAGTAAAAAGTAACCTTGTTTTTTTGTACAAATGTGATGAATTTTGAGGGAGAAATTTATTTTAAGGGGGGTAGAATGCAACACCCTAAGATTTTGTGAATTTTTTTCATATAAATTTAATCTCTTTGATATTTTTTGTTACAAAATATATTGAGTTTATCTTGCATTACCTGTGACACTGAGTATAACTTTTGATTTATGCTACATTTAGATTAAACAAAATGTAACATACTATTAAAATATTATTATTTATTATTATAGTTATCAGAAAACTATTGGAATATAGAATATAAATGGGATTAAATTAATTAATATAATATATGTTTTACACATCTATATGAAATCAATTCCATGGTTCTAATTTAATGCGAAAATAAAATAAAAACTATTTGGAAATAAAGGAAATATTTTTTTGGAAACTATTATTTCGAAAAAAAATATTTTACCTAAGTAATTTAAATGAATAAATTTTATATAATAATTTTAATGTATATTATATATTATATATTTAATAAATTTTTTAACATTCATCTTTTGTGGTTTCTATACAAGAGATAAGAATAAATCTAATTATACACTTAAAACTATATTTTCTAAAAATAAGTTTTGTCTCCATTCACACACATATTTTAAAATTAATATTTAACATTTAAAAAAAAATTATTTGAAAAAATAAAATTATATTTTGAAGTTATAATATCAAAAATATATTATGGTTATTGAATGGGATTTTTTAAAAAGGATTCATTTTTTAGGAATAGTGAAAAATATAAACTTTTAATTTAAAATGACATTTTCATTTAAATTATTTAAAAAGTTAAATTATATTTTAACATGGTTTTAAATTAAAATTAGATCAATTATATATCTATTAATCTAATTTATTTCTTTTTAATTAGCTTCACATTGAAGTTTGACATAAATCCTTTATAAAATTTGAACATTTTCTCTTTAAAAACCATCTTTCTCGTTGTGTCTATGGGGTTAGTTTTAAATTAATTTTTTTTTCATTTCTTCATATATAGTTTGAAAAAAAATTATTCAATAATTTAATCAGAATAATTTATATTATATAATAAGTTCTACATAATTTTTGACCAAAATTAACAAAAAAAACAGTGAAAATTATTTACCATAGTTAAGAAAAAACCAATTTATCGAGGGATTGAAATAGAAAGATAATGGAAAGAAATGATCTACAAAAATTTAAATCAATAATGTATTAGATTATCTATGTATTGTTTTAAATATTATCTAGATTATTTTTGAGACCAGGCCCTAAGATAGCATGTGGTTTTGTGGCCCTGTGTGCCCAAAATAAATGTTTCAAATATATTAAATATATTAAATAGCACACATGAACAATTTTCCTAAAAAATTGGAATAAATTAGAATAGAATTCCTAACTTAGAAATCATTGGACATCATTGAGTTCATAATTTGATTTTTACCCTAGGCGTGACTTAACCTTAGTCGGTGTGGGTTTTTTTGTAGAAAATCCACCAAAGGCTTGGTAATGAATAAAATAAAATAATAAAATAATTTTATTTTGTTTTTTTGGTGTATCAACCATTTAGTTTTTAAATAGACTATTATGACAGAATCCCAGTGTTAGATGCATATCCCTGTAATTCATAGAGGACCGTTAGAGAGAGCTTCAAGGATTCTCTCTTAGGTGAATGATGACATGATCATTGATCGATGATCGACTCACCTCAGATTTGATGGATCATACCAATGACAAGGAATAAATAATAATTCTTCAATAGAAAATGATATTATTTATGTTAGGGTATGTGTTTTATTTAGATTTGTTCCCCATTTATTAGTTTGATGATTAATGTGAATCAATTGATGAACGTATTGATTTGTTGATCATGTGTATTGCTAGATGGGTTTATGATCGCGGGAATTTTATGAGAGATTTATCTATGTGATTTAATTATTTAAATTTTCATTATAAGGAAAACAAACTGATATCGACACAAATATCGATCGATGTCGACTCCACTTTATTGATTTTGTTTATTTTCTCCCTCGATTCACTGTTCATCATAGGAATTCATTGCTGGTTTACAGTTCATTGTTTTACCAAAAAATCAATCATTACACACTTTTTTCTTGGAACAACCATCGATAATCGTAGATTTTGGATTGGAACGACACAGAAGTGGTGTGAACATTGGAGAGATGACAAATTAGATGACATAGATACCCGATTTTCATGTTCTTCATCACACAATGAAGAACAACAAATGATCTCATTTTCTAAGTGGATTAAAGTTCCAAATATTTTTGGTTCAGTGATTTTGAGACTCAAATAGGCTTGATATATAGTTTGGCATTAAGGAGATAATAAGATCAAAGGATAGAGCATCAGCGAGACACATGGTGGAAGAATCTGGGATTTTGAAAAATTCCAAAAAACGTGACTTTTTAAGCTGGATCTACACACCCTGTGGGCCCCCCTAAGGGGAAGATAGGGTTTTAGGTATGAGAGAAGTATCACACGGAATGTGGCTCTTCCTACATGGAATGTGTCCTCACTTTGATACTTGGTGTGTACTTTGGTAAGTACATAAACGTGGGGTGGAGTAAACTGGTTGTCTACACACTCTATACTCCCCCACATAGAAATGGGTTAGTCTATGTTCATAGTTCTAGATGTGTAATTGCACATTGGTAGAGTACACGGGGTACGTATATGGTGTGTACTACTACACATATATAGATTGAATGAAACATATTGTTTACACTGGAAGAACCCAAGGTCAAGGGACACGACATGTAAGCCCTATACACACCATCTACTCATTTATAAATGGATTATATTTATTTTCCTCTATATATTGGAAAAGTTTCTTTAGGGTTCATTCCCCTTATAATTTCCGTGAAGATTTGTATGATTTTTTTCATATGACTAAAACTATGATCCCATCAGTAGAAAATCCTGGATAGAGTTGTTGGAATCCCCCTGAGAGGTCCACATCAGGATCCTCTATTCATCTTCATTACCTAGGTGTAGTTCTTGGTATTGATGTGACCAATCCTCCTAGGAACTGATCCTATACTTAGTGGGTTTATCCATATGGTTTTATTGGTATCAACCCATTTTCTTTATCTGTGGTCATCATCCGTGTATCATAATCTCTTAAAATTATCAGTGTGTTCTTGCTCATAAAGAAAACCGACGAGTAGTACCTCTTAGAAACATGTTATCAAATCATCAGAGTCAGGAGTGTGTTCTTCCAGAGGAGTGATTCATGGAACCTTTGAGCTAGAATATTGGGGTTGGTATACTAGTGTTGTTTCTTACCTCTAGACTATGTGTCCTCGTTGTGTATATCTGTATATTCTTGTTATATGTGTTGTAAACATATACTTGTGTAGAGATGATGATATTTCCATTGTTATATGGATTTTGGTTTCATGGTGTCCTACTAAGTATTGTTATACTCACCCTCAAATGGGATTTTCCTGTATGTCTCTTGTCTTGCGTAGACTATTGACATTTTTATAGAGTCCTTAGTGGACTAGGACCAGACGATGCTTAGTGAGACCGAACATATAGAGGTATGTTCTTACTAATTTCAGACTACATTACTAGTACCTTAACTTTCAGGATGGACTTGTGTTTCATACTCTTTGTGGTGGTCTTGTATTTGGACCTATTTAATTTTCTTTATTTCCAATCATACTATGGTTATGGGATATAGATTTATTCATGCATTGGTTTTTGAATTATTTTTATATTTTAGATTTTTTTGGGATTAGAGATGTGTGTGTTTATGTACATGTACATAGACAGTGCCTCCCATGTTAGTGATATGCCTACTCTATGCTAGTCACTAGTCCTAGATCTATTAGAGGCAGGTTTGGGTAGTCACGGCACGATCCCCACTAGTATATATCATGATAAAGTGGAATTAGAGGTGGGTCAGTTCAACTTTAAGATAGAGAGTCTATGATATTGGTTTGGGGAAACATCATTAAGTGTTTTATATTCTAATTTCAAGGAAAGGACTCCAGTGTTGGTGTGGCGGATGAATTATCCATTAACAAGGACTCTGGTCACCTTATTTTTAATTCAGTAAATGAGAACATTGGTTTCAAGGGAAATGAAATGATACATGCATCATACAGGAATGGGTTGTGTCTTCTATGTCCTTCTTCAGTCAACTCTTCATATATACTCATTGACTGTGGTACACCATATTTATTTTAGAATTCCTGCTTGATATATGCCAGCTTGGGTTCAACATGATGATCATGAGGATCATCCCCTTAGTGATAAGGCATCAATACAAGGACCAATTAATAATATGTTACCTAAAGTTGGTTCACTATCCATACCACCACCTTTTGAGAAGCATGTGTTACCCACAATATAGGGGAAGAGGTTCACATGATGATCATTCTTCATAAGTTCTAGAGAATGATACCCCTCAGGTCACAAGGCAAGCTCAACACATAGGTGGATGAGGACTGGCTTGAGGAGGTGACCAACATTTTTCATCTAGTTCAGACACTAACAGATCAGATGTTGGTCATACCAGCAATCCTTCTTTATTTCTCAAAAGTATGATGGTGGGATTTAGTTTGCCATTATTATGATGATTTGACTCTTTTCTGGATAGAGTTCGAGCACCATTTTTGAGAGGCTTATCACCAACTACACTAAGGGTTGTATATATCCAGGAGCTTCTATTGCTCCAGCAGGGTAGAATGATAATGACTGATTGTTCACCGATGTTTACAAACCTCTTCAGGAAGTCTATGGATATTGTTTGAGATCCCTTTTTAAGGGCCCATACCTTTTATTAGGGTTTTAATAGAGGCATACAGTTCCATTTTTATCCATCTATGCATTCCTACCTATGCTAGGGTTCTAGAGATAACATTGGTGGTTGAGAGTTTCTTGGATGAGTAGATACATTCAGTTTTGGTTAGAGGTGGGAATTTAGGAGTATAGAACTTGGCAGGAGAGAGACAACATGAGCCTCAATGATCTGGACATTAAAGATGTTTTAGGAGGGGGTCTCAAGACAGAGGATCTGCAGTTCAGGGCGCAAATAGTGTGTCCAATCATCCCAAATAGGGGTGGTGATACTCATGTGATGGTAGGGTACATCCTACTCAAGAATGTTTGTACTATTGTACAGTTGATAGATAAATTGTTGATGGGCCACTGAGGAAGAGACAACGGTAGAATCTGGTCAATTCCTAGGTCAGTGGATGTGGAAGAGGATTTGGATGAGTATAAGGAGGTGTTTTATTATTTGACATGTTACCACCACCCCATAATTTCCATGACATACCCACAGTACTGGAGGACTAGGGAGGGGAAAACTTTTGGAGGTCAAAGCTTATGACACAAAGGCTCTAGGAATGATTCAAGGTATTATTTGTGTCTTTTGGGCCTTATCTCTTGTACTAATTAACACATGTTCTAGTCATTCTTTCCTCACCAGATATCTTGTTCGAGACATAGATATTCCGGTTGAAACTTTGACTCATCCCTAACACACAAAGACCCCTACTAGAGAAGAATAAGTTATTACACACTGGTTCCAATAGTGTGACCTGACTCTTGGAGGTGAGATTTTTGGCTGGGATCTCCTGGTAGAGGAATCAAAGACTTATGAAATAATTCTTGGTATGAGATGGTTATCCACAGTTGATACTTATATTTACTATTTCAGGAAAAGGGTGTGGTGTGTTCGTAGTGACAGAAAAAAGATTTATTTTTTCAATGAAAGGGAAACCCAGGTAGTGCAGGATGCACTCATTCATAGGAAGTTGCAACTAATTACTCAATATTTGGCTAGAATAACCCTTGGTGTATTGTATTTTATAAGTTTCCAATTTCAGGTAATTGTGTTGGATTATGAGGAAGTCCTCCTCTAAGATGTTTTAGGTTTACCTACACTTTGAGATATGGACTTCTGCATTGATCTACACCCTAGGATGGCACTAGTATCTTTTTCATCATATTGGATGGCTCCCGCAAAGCTTCACGAGCTAAGGGTGTAGTTGGAAGAATATTAGAGTAAAGGATTTGTTCAAACCATTTTTTTTACTTTGGTTATCCCTAGTTTGGTCTTCCAAGAAGGTAGAAGGGATCTTGAGGTTTTGGGTTGAATACTAACAATTTTATCAGGTTAACGTGAAGAATAAGTATCCACTACCGAGGATCGATAAACACCATGATTAGTTAAGAGGGGAACTATAATTCTCAAATGTCAAACTCAGGTCAGGAAATCACCCGTTGTGAGTATGTTATGATGATATACCAAATACAACATTCAGATGTAACTAAATTCACTATAAGTACTTGGTGAAGCCCTTTTTCATGATGAACTCCTCACTAGTGTTTATGGGACTCATGAAACTTATCTTACAACCTTTATTAGATTGTTTTTTGGTAGTCTTCATCAATGATATCCTTGTGTACTTGGTGTCCAAACAGGAGCATGTGAGACACTTATGGATAGTTCTTGACATACACTAAGGGAACCAAATTTTTGGATAGCTCTTGAAGTTTCACTTCTAGAAACAGGTGGTCCACATTCTGGGAAATACTATCTCAGGATATGGTGTGGAATTGGACCCGTCCTAGGTTGAGGCAACGTTATCTCGGGAGCCTCATAAGAGTGTGATAAAGGTGTGAAAATTCCTTGGATTGATGGGCTATTACTATATATTAATACCTGATTTCTCCAAGATATCATCACCCATGGAATATTTTACTTGAAAGGGGAATCCTTTTGTGTGGACAGATAAGTGCCCACATTATTTTCATTTGTTGATATAGAGTTTGACAAGCACTCCCAACTTGATATTTTCAGATGAGGGTGTCGAGTACGTAGTGTTCTGATATGCATTATGAACCGAGATTAATTTTTTTCTACTTCAAAGTAATGTGGTGATTTCCTATGGCCCACACCGATTAAAAAACCATGAGAATACTACACAACCCATGATCTTGATTTAGCAGTGGTAGTCTTTGCTTTGAATATGTAAAGACACTACCAGATAGGTGTGTTGTTAATTGTCTATTCTGATCAGAAGAGTCTCAAGTACATCTTTTCACATAAAAATATTAACTTCACGTAGAGGAAATAGAAAGAGTTCCTCAATGATTGTGACTTTGATATTTTCAATACTCATGGGAAGGGGAAGGTGGTAGAAGATTCTATCAGTATGAGATCTTGTTCGCAATTACTGAGTGAGGAGTCAGAGCATTTTTCCATGTTGATGTTATCCTTTGTGGACAGAGATGGAAAATATTACCTCCAATTAATGGTTTTTACTCCTTCTATCTTACAATTTTTTCGGAGGCACAACATGGGGATACCAACTGTGAGCTCATATGTGCTTAGATATCCATAGGGAATGCTATTGATGTCTATTCCAATGGAGGGGAGAAAATATTTATTTTTAGAGGATACAAAATGGTACCAGTAAAATTGAAGGGGGAGGTTCTGAGAGAGTTTCATATGTCTGCTTTGACGGTACGCCCAATTATAGAAAATATGTATCAATAACTACAATGGTAGTCTTAGGACAACCATGAAGAATGGAGTTTTAGAGTTTGTCTATTGATTCCATACTTGTCAACAAGTGAAGGCTGATCACCATGTTCCAGTGGGTTTTGATAAACCCCTTAACGTGCTTGTATGAAAGTGGTTGGGGATATTAATGGACTTCAAGATAGGTTTACCACATATATCTAAGGGACACAATTCCATCTAGGTGATCATAGGACAACTCTCTAAGTTAGCACACTTCCTTGCTATATGAGATTATAGTTCAGTAAAGATATTTGTACAACTCTTCATTTAGGAGGTAGTATAACTTCCATGGAGTTCCATAAATTATTTTTTTATGATCATGGTTATCATTTTACATCCCAATTGTGGAAGGCAATACAAGAATATTTTGAGACCCAATTACACTTGAGCATAGTGTTTCACCCCAAAAATGGTAGCTAGATTGCGTGGACCATTCAAGTTCTGGAGGGCATGCTGTAAGATTGAATGTTGGAATTTGGTCATAGTTGGGTGGATCACCTACCACAGGTGGATTTTTCATAGAACAATAACTACCATTCCACCATCGGTATGGCACCATATGGGGACTTGTATAGGTGGACCTGCATGTCCCCACTTTGTTGGACACACCAAGGAGAGTCAGCACTCATGGGGCCAAAGGTGGTGTGTGCTATAACAGATGAGGTTCCGATTATCTAAGAGCATATGAAGATTGCACATAGATATCAGAAGTCTTATGCTGACAGAAGAAGGATGAATTTTGAGTTCGATGAAAGATACAATGTTTTCCAATAGGATTCACCTCAACATGGATTATAGAGATTTGGTTGGGGCAGTAAGCTATCTATGAGGTTCATTGTCCCTTTTCATATACTTCATAGAATTTTCAAAGTGGCGTACCACTTAGATCTACCTCTATACTTAGACCGAGTGCACAAAATATTTCACATTTTTTATAGGTGGATGTACTTGCATAACCAATCAAATGTTATCAAATGGGGTGAGATGAAAATTGAATATGGAGTGAACATTGTTGAGTACCTGGTGGAGATTGATTATAGAAAAGAGATGATTTTTCATGGAAGATTGATTCCTTTGGTGCGTGTCAGGTGGAAGCTTGTGAATATTTAGGATAGCACATGAGAGCAGGAGGCTCAGATTCAAGATCAATACACACATATTTTTGATTAGCTCTTGTTTTGGATTTTTGGGATATAAATCTACAATGTGGGAAGAATATAATTTCTTAGATTTTCTATGTATTATTGTTAAATATTGGATGTATTATTTTAAATACAAGGTGCTAAGACAGAATGTGATTCTAAGGCCCGGTGTTCATGGAATCAATGTTTAAAATATATTATATATATTTATTAACACACATGTTTAGTTTTCAAAAACAAATGGAATACTAGTTCCTAGATTAGAAATACGAGGGAACTGTTAATTTTGGAACATTAGGTTTACCATAGACGTGACTTAACATTATCCAGCATGATTTGTTTTTGGAAAATTCAACATGGGTGCAAAAAATGAATAAAATAATTAAATAAAATTATTTCATTTAATATGTTTAATTAATTGATCATTAATTATTTAAAATGACTATTATGATAAAATACTAGGGTTATCTATATAACCCTAGAATTCATAGAGGACCATTAGAGAGAGCTTCAAGGATTTTCTCTCAGGTGAACAGTGGTGGGATAATATATTGACAATCGATGCACCTCAAATTCAATGAATATTGCATATGATAATGACATAGTAACATTTATTCATCAGGGACCGATCCAAATCATGGTATGGCTTGCATATTTTTTTTATTTCTTCCCCATTATTTATTTATATAATAAACATGAATCAATCTATGAATTGATTATTTCACAGATCATGTGTATTGCAGGATGTGATTATATTTTTTGGGTTTTGATGGGAGATTTATCTATGTGATTAATTTATTTCGATTGTCATTATAATATCAATGAATAAATATTGTCATAAACATCGATCGAGGACCATTAGTCATGATTTATTTTGTGCTTTTCTCCCCCGATTAACCATTCATCGAGGGAATTATTTGTTGGAAAAAGGTTCAATGTTTTATTGAATTATCAATAATTTCAAACCTTTTTCTTGGAAGAATGATCCACAATCATAGATCTAGGAACAAAATTACATGATGGTGGTATCATGATTAAAGAAATGGTGAATCAAAGAATGCAGATACCTGATTTTCATTTTATTTGGAACACAATGATGAATGAAGAACAATATAATTTTCTGAGTAGATCGAAGGATTGAATCATGTTGACTCAATCCTATCATGACTCAATGAGGCTCAATGTATATTTTTGCAGCTTGGTGAAGGGTGGATCAAAGGATAGAGCATCAGCTGAACAAGTGGAGGGAGAATATAGGATTGAAGAAAAAATCCCAAATAACATGACGTGTAAACATGATCTACACACCATGTGGCCCTCCAATTGGTGGATAGGGTTTTGCGTATGAGATAAATATCTCATGAAATGTGGCTATGCCTATATAGTGTGTGGTATCTTACGAATACTCAACCTATACCTTGGAAGTATGTAGAAATGGGGATGGGTTGACCACATGGAATGTACTCCACCACAAGGACATATGTTGGATAGAGAACATGGGTTGCGCTATGTACTAGAACATGAGTAGTGTACATGGGGTACATACATGACATGTACTACTATAGAGACATGGCTTGAATTACTTGGACTGTTTACATGGGTAGAACCTAATGTCAAGGTACATGGCATGTAACCCCTCTAAAAACCATGTACTCTCTCATACATGGTTTATATCTCTTGTCCTTGGTATCTTGGACAGGTTTTGTTAGGGTTCGTTCCCCTTATTATTTCCCTAAAGTTTGGTATGAATCATTTCCTACTCCTAGGACTATGATCCCATCAAGAACTTACTGGATAGTGTTTTTGGAATCCCCCTAAGAGTCTTGGAGTGGTATACTCTATTCATATTCCTGTCTGAAGTGTAGTTCTTGTTATCGAGGTGACCAACCTTACCGGGCATAAATCCTCTACTTAGTGGGTTAATATAGATGGAGTTGTCGGTATCAACCCAAGGCCCTATCAGTGATCCATATTTGTGTATCATAATATCTTAGGACTATCATAGAGTTATTTATCATGAAGATACCTTAAAATTAGTACCTCTCACATGGAGATCATCATTGCTATTAGGCTTAAGAGTGTGTTCTCCTAGATGTGTGATCTGCAGATCCTTTGAACTGGGATCATAGGGTTGGTATAATATAGTTCTGGATTAAATATAGATTGTGTGTCATTACTAAGTATATATATATATATTATTTTTATATGTTTTATAGACATATACCTATATTGAGATAATGAATTTTCCTTTATTATATGCTTTTGGTTTTGATGTGTCCTACTGAGTATTATTATACTCATCCCTACATGGATTTTTTCAACACTTGTCAGGTCATGTGTAGTTGATCAACCTTTTTAAAGAGTCCTTAGAGGACTAGTAACAGACAGTGATTTGTGAGAATGTACAGAATGAGGTGTGTTATTGCAGATTTCTGACAGTAGTTCCAGTACCTTTAATTTTAAGTCATAATTTTGTTTCAGATTCTTTGGTGATCTTTTATTTGGACAAGTTTACTTTTCTTTAGTTCCTCTCATACTATGGTTGTGTGATATAGGTATATGCATGCAATAGTTGTTAAATTATTTTTACATTTCATCATATGTTGGTCTTGGAGATGTGTGTGTGTGTGTAAAGGTACTTAGGCAATGCCTCCCAAGTTAGTGATATGCCTACTCAGTGATAGTCACAAGCCCCTGGACTATTAGTGGTGGGCTTGGGAAGTCATGGCATGGGCCCCACTGGGACAGGTCGTAAAAAAAACACCCATTAGATGGAAATATTTTTACCTTATCTATTTTAAGTTAGTTAATGGACCATTCTAGGGCATTGTGGAAAGTGAAATACTTGGTTATGCCTTTTTATTTTAAAAAATTACAATTATTTCACTCACCTCACTTATAAAAGGCCACCCATCTCTTCTATTTTACACACCATCATACACTTCTAGTTCAGAAAATACATTACTCAATAACTTACCAAATTACCACCTCTCATTTTATAATATGTTCTTTTTTCCTATAATTAATACCTAAAATGGATTTTTGTGAACACCTGAGGAGGACACTCAAAGAATAGGTAATAATCTTCAATGAGAGTTTTTATTTCATTTCTTCTCCAACCACCTTAAATTATTATTAAACCATGATGATAGAATAACATAAGTATATTACATATACTTAGATGTTATTTTAAATTTAATTACCTATCAACATATTCACTTCCACCAAATGGCTTATTAAATCATCATATGTGTGTATGGAGGACTGCCGCCTCATAGACCGATGTCATTTATTTTTCCATTACCACCTCTCACTATTAGATACGATGATATATATAAAGTATATATATTATTTTTATAAAATAATCATACCTCTTAATTATTTATATCATATATAATATTTTTAATTTCCTTTCCCTAGGGGATACAATAACATCCATTGTGAGTATGACAAACTACCTCCTCGTCAAGTGAAGTGACTCATTTTCACTAACGCTTTACATGGAAGGTAATAAGGATAGAGTTTATAAATATATATGATATAAATTTAATAATTATGATATTACTGAAATATTTATCATTATGAAAAGAAAAATATACCATTTTTTCTCTTAACTTTTCACTCACTTAATGAATATGACATCATTCGTGTATGTGTGGACCGCTGCCTTAATGAAGCTATGTGGATCTCTATTTTCACCACCACAACACATGGATTACATTTATAAGTATATTTAAAGTAATAATATGTTATATATAATATTTTTATCATTATTTTAAAATAATATATTACTTACGTCATTTCCATAATGATCATTGAAAAATGGAATCGTTACTCATACTTACGTACAACCTACCATCTCTATGATCATAACAAATTTAATTTCTCAAAACCATATTTCATGATTGGTATTAAAATTATAATTGGTGTATAAATATGATAATTATGGGATTATTATTGTTATGTATATTACACAACCATGATTGAAGAAAAAGGATAAAAAATAACAAATCAAAACATATAATAAAACCAAATGGTTATTACAAAAAATGTGACTTTAACAAGGAATTATTGATGAAATTGTAAAAAAATGACATAAGTAAAACATATATGGTATAATATATATATATATATATAATATATTTATAATAAACATATATTTATTATTCATTATGTTTGAAACTGTATAGTGAAAGTGAAGACTTATGGTAATGGATTTATGTCTCACCTTTTAATTATGTGAGACACATTCAATTTTCACCACATCTTTATTTTATGCGATATATATAATTACCATAAATTTATCTCATTATTATTATCTTGAAAATTATTTGGGATTATATATCAATTTTAGGATCTATATTCCATGGTATTTATGGTTCAAAAGATATCAAATCATTAATGGATTTTTGTCTCGATTTTCCTTTCTTGAGAAATATGTTATGTTATGCACCTATATTATTTTTAAAGGTGTATACAAATAAAATTTTAAATTTAATATCATGAATTTATATATCCTAATTATTTTTTTAAATTCATTTTATATTATTCCTTCATTGGTCTTACAATTCAATGTCACCAAAGTGGAAAAGATTTTATGTTAAAATATCACTATTTATCATGTTTTTATGATTATTCTTCTGGTGATAAGACCTTATGATACATGTCTTAATAAATTCATGAATTTTCTTATACTATATATATTAATGAACTTTTCAAATAATAGTCACATTTTTATACTCATTGGTAATTAAAATAATCAATAATTTTGTTTTAGAAAATCTCAATTTATTTCTCTATTTGGTTGGAAATCCGATTTCTTCCAAAACCATGTTTTCTATTTTTTTTAAAATATGATTTTAACAATTTTAAAATAGATTAATAATGATATTTTTACCCTTATTTTAATTTTAATTTTTTAAAGGATTCTTCGTGTCATTTCCCAAACAATACCTCTTCGGATTTTATGGAAAATGTGAAAATAATCTTTCTTTTAATGTGGAGGGCATGAATAAAACTTCTCATTTTCATATATATTTTTTTAAGATTACATTATATTTTTTCAAGGTTATTTTAAAAGGCATTTTTATTTATTTTTTTATAAAATATTTTTATATAGGAAACAATATTTTTCTTTAGAAATTTTTCAAATGATTTTTAAATAATTCTTTATAAGTTTTCATGTTTTTTGTTCAAAGAAAATTATTTAAATTTGTTTATGTATTTTTATTTTTGAAAATTTATTTTCATTGAAAATTTATTTTACGTAATATTTTTTTAAATTATCTTTAAAAATCATTTTCCATATAAGATTTCATCTCTTGATGTTACATATTCATTATTGGGGATATGAACCAAGGATAAAATTAATTTTAATTATATAAATGTTATAGGATTATGATGGAATGATGTGTATAAAACCCTTTTCTAATATATTTTTTATACCATGATTCAATTATTATAAAACCTACTTCTTTTTCCATGGGTTATGCTATGATTAAATGATAAAATGATTATTAAACCTGTCTCTTTTCTATAGGTTATGATATGATTTCACTTTTATGAAACCCATTTCCTTTAATGGGTTATGATATGATGAATGTTTTATGATCTTGTATAATGAATAAATATTTGTTTTATTATGATAGGGTGAGACCTATATCTTCCTCTAATGTATTGTGTAAATATCTACATCACATGAGATAAACAAGTCTGGAATAGGGAGTGAACCCTGTTCAGTAAGGGACTTCATCTGTAATGATGATCTTGTGAGTGAAACATGGTAAATATGATGGTTTGGGGAGAGACCCTATTCAAATATGAATTACTTGTTAGTGATCCTTGACTAATACATAAATTATTTTCTATGATTATGTGTATGCCACAAATATACATCTTATGCCAATTTTAGGCTCTCATGGAACATGTTCTTTGATTATTTTATAATTCATGCCTTACTAATTGCTAATATTTATTCCATGATTCATGATTATGATATTATATATATGGGGTATGTTTTTAAAATTTTATTTTCATGTTATCATACCCTTATATTCTTGTTTTTCCTATATATATCTCTTGTTTACCATTATTGGGCATTTTAGATCACCTTTTCTTATATTTCCTCTCCCCATGTTATAAAGAAAATTATTACGTATTATATATCTATGAAGGGTTATAGTTAAGAATATCATAGTGCGAGATAATATAGTTTACTTATGGATTAGTTGTTTTTGTTTCAATGTTTACAAAGAAACTGAACTATTATGATCCTCATGCATGTGTTTGTGTAATATAATAAATATTCATAAAAAATAATGTAATATAGATGTATGATAATCATGGTTCACTATAGTTTGTATCAAAATAAAATAAATTGATTCAATCCTTGGGAACTCTCACATGTTAGAGTTGGATGAAACATGTATCTCTACCTAATGGATTCATAAGGAAATGGAATCCATTAAAGATAGTGGGGTTTCCCACCCATGAGGTTTAACCTCCAATGGAGTACCCTAATATATAGAAATTATTGTCCACTAAAAATAATTCTATACCACTATATTATAAGTTGTTGAATCTCTATATTAAAGGTACATAGGTTTAATAACCCTTAAAAAGGTGCATTGGTATAGAATCAATCATCACTTGGTGTATAAAAATAAGCCTTGCTACACAACTAGTTTGACACTCCAAGGGGGATATGCTTAGGAAAGTCACAAAATATTTATAAACCATCATAAAGAATTAAATTAATGATTATAATGAATGATATAAGATAAACATAATGGGTCATTTGATAAAAATGTGCAATGATTTAGACACTCTATAAGTAATTTTGTATTATTATGTGGTTCCACACTATGATTATTATTTTTTACAATAAGATATTTTTTTATTTAGACTATGGTTGGAACCTAATGGAACCATGTTAATACTGAGTGTGACTGAAAATGAAGTTATTTTCCTCCTAGTAATCCCAACATTATGAGATCTAGAAGGGAAAATCTTGTTTCTGTGATTATATAAATTTTTTAAGCTATGAATCATTATGGACTTCCAAACAAACAATAGAGGGAAAAAAATTCTTTTGAGTCCTTCATGAGTAAATTCCCACTTTATTTATTTGGATCTTCTGATTGACTAGTTGTTGAAGAACTTATCATTACACTCTAGTGTTTAGTACATGAAAATTTCATTTTTCCATCTACTAGTTGGAAGGTGAAGCAGATAAATGGTGTACTCTTTTCAAGAATACAAGGAAACATGATGAAATCTATTCCACTGATTGGGACAAGTTCATGAACTTATTTTTAAACAAGTAAATTTCTCACATTCTTAATAAAAATACATAGATGTAGTTCCTTGAGATAAATAAAATTTATGACGAATCTATTGGTACCTTTGAGGAAAATTTTACAAGGCATGAGATCCAAAATTCTGGTATTATCATCAAAATTGAATATAAGGTTGATCGTTTCTTTAGTAGATTAAAACCAAGTATCTAAAGGTAATTATACCGAAGAGACATAATTTTCTATCAATTGATTGTTCTATGTTCTATAAGTTGGAAATAAAGGTTGGAGTAACATATTAATCTTAAGGTTTTGATAAGAAGATAAAATGGAATTCCAAGTAAAATATAAAAACCATGGATAAAAGAAGATTACCATTCCTTTATGTTCAATGTGTGGTAAGTAGCCCGAAGGAAATTGCCATAGAGGGAAAAATAAATGTTTTAAGTTTGTAAAGGAATTTCATTGAGCTGATGATAGCTAAAGTGATGAGAAAAAGTTTTCCACTATTGTGAATAATGCGAAATCTCTAAAGAATGCACCTCCCACACTTCTAAATTTCAATTGGAAGGAGTTAGGAAATTATGATAACAAGTGACCAAATATAAGGGTTAATAAAAGTGTTCAACACCAATAACCAATTAATATGAGAGAAAAATTTAAATATCATGTGATCAATTTTTCTTAAGAGGGTTGAAATAAAAATGTGGTGAATGGTACACTTTCCATCCACTCTAGAAATGATAATATCTTATTTGACATTAGATATACCAATTATTTAATAAATAGATAATTTAATATGGGTAACAAGATTACACCCAAATGATTAGATGTATAATTTTAAATGAAATACTCTAATGGAATGATGATCTCATCCTAAGTCTATGATTCTTCTCAAGTTGATGTTTTCGAGAGTATAATTTCATCAATCCTACTCATTACTCAAATGGTTGAATTTTATGTTATCTTAGGCATGTATTATCTTTCTATACATAAATCCTACATCAATTTATGTGGAAGTTAAGTCACATTTGATATTCCATAATAACCTATAATCATCTATCACTGTTATGATAAATATAAACATTCTACGGAAATCACATCCATTGTATGGGTTTTCATTCATATTCAAGAGTGGATTTTATCTTAGATGATTATGGAGAAACTCAAAATCGATGATATAAATTTTGTGAGGTAATTTATTGATGTATTTTTACAATATTTTCCTAGACTTACAACAAAAGTTGAGTTTATTTCTCAATAGAACTCATAACTATTTCCACAACAATTTCAAAGACTCCCAATAGAATGGTCCTGATTTAGTTGCGAGAATTGGAAAAGAACCTACAAGAAACCCCTAATAAGGGATTTATTCAGACAAGTGTTTCATGAGGGATACACCTATTATTTTTTGTAAAAAATAAATGTGTATCATTGTGTCTCTGTATTGATTATCAGGAGATGAAAAAGATCAAAATTAAGAACAAGTATCCTCTTACTCATATTTATGACTTGTTTGATCAACTATATAGAGAACAATAATTTTCAAAGATTGAAAATCATTTTTGATATCATCAATTGAGTTAAAAAATAGAGGATATACCAAATTAAAAATTTATTACAAGGTATGGACACTATGAATATATTGTTATTCCATTCGATCTTACTAACTCCCATGATACCTTCATTGATTTAATGAATATAGTATTTTGATATTACCTCAAACAATATGTGGTAGTCTATATAAATGATAATCATATATATTAAAAGAGAAAGTAATAACATAAATAGAACTTGGGAATTATATTAAAGGCCCTAAATCAGGATAAAATATATGTAAAATTTATAAATGGTTAATTTTGGATGTACAAGGTTTTATTTTTTGGTCATATAATCTCTAGAGAGGGTATATATTAGATCCATAAAATAATAAGGATATTTAATATTAGACCATACCAACCACAGTGACTGATATCTATATTTTTCTTGGTATAAAAAGATATTATCAATGGTTATTTGAAAATTTCTCACGACTATATAACCCACTCACCATGCTAACTCGGAAGGGATCTAACTTTCTCTGGACAGATGAATGTGAGGAAAATTTCAAGGAACTGAAGGGAGGAATAGTTAGCACACCTATTCATAAATTACCATGTAGTGGAGAAGGGTTTTTAATATATATTTATTCATAAAACAAGGTATTGAGATGTGTTATTATGAATAATTATGTAGTTATAGATTATTTCACATGATAATTGATGATTCATGATAAACATTACCCAACTATTAATTTGAATTTGGCTGTGGTAATTTTTATATAAATAATATGGAGACATTATCAGTATGGAGAAAATTGTTATATATATAATGATTATAAATATTCAAAGTATATATTCACATATAATGACTTGAATATGTAATAGAGAATATGGTTAGAGAAGATTATATATCATGACTAATCAATACATTACCACCCTAGGAAATAAAAAAAGGTGGGTGATGTATCGAATCGAAAGGATTATGCTAGCTTATCTATGATGCAAATCACTAAAGATCCAATATTTATGAATTTTCAATGGATGGATATGTAAATATGAATGGAAGGGGATACATATTATCTTGTTAAATTAAATTTTTGACCATATATCCAAGTTATATTAAAGAGGTGTAGAAAGATGATTTAGAGATACAAAAGAAGGTTAGAAATGTTTTTGAGCTTAACATTCATCATGATGGACTGATAAGGGTTAGGAACCATGTATTTGTTCTGTATATACCATATTATAAGAATGAGTTGTTAGAGGAAGCTCATTTTTCTTCATTCTCTCTTATTTATGGAAGTGTGAATATGTATAGAGATTTTAAAGAGTGATTTTGGAGGGATGGTATAAAAAGAGATATCATAGAGTTTTTATCTAAGTGGTTGGAATGTCAGCAAGTTAAGATTGAGAGAAAAATGTCTAAGGGGATGTTACATCTATTACCAATACCAAAATTGAAATCTGAAAACATAAACATGGATTTTGTTGTTAGACTCCAAAAAACATATAAAGGGAATAATACTCTATTGGTTTTAGTCAATCTCCTTACTAAGTTAGCACACATTATCACTATTAGAGAAGAATTATCCCTAAATTTTATTACCAAGATATACATTATGGAAGTGGTAAGGTTTCATGGAGTCCCAAATTCCATTATGTATAATTGGGATCAGAGTATTAGCTCAATGTTATAGTGAAGTCTCCTATAAACTCTTGATACAAAGATCAGTCTTAGAGCTACGTATCATCCTAAAATAGATGCTGGGTCTTGGAGAACAATTAAAACCATAGATGAAATTTTGAGATATTTTTATTTAGATATAAAAGTTGTTTGTTATAAAAACATTATTATAGTTTAGTTCTCTTATAACAATATCGTTCAATGAAGAATTCAAATATCTCCTTATGAAGCCCTCCATGGAAGAAAATGTAGAGATCCAACATGAGGAAATAAAGTTGGTGAAAGAAAGCCATTGGGAACTAATATATCTAAATAAATGTAAGATAAGGTTAGATGCATTCAAAAACACATCAAGGAATATCGGATTTTGCATAAATGATATGCTGATAATATCTGGCGGGATCTATAATTTGAAGGTGTTTCAATGAATTTCTCCATAGAATAAGTCATTTAGATTTTGGAATATTGGGAAACTAATCCTAAGGTATATTTGTCCCTCTAAAATTCACGAACATCTTGGGATCATAGTGTATCATTTAGTGCTTACACCAAACCTCTATCAAGTTCATGATGTGTTCCTTCTATCTCACCTGAGTAAGTATATATCTGACCCCTCACATGTACTAAACTCAGAGGTCATACCACTGAAGCATAATCATTATTATAAGGAAAAAAGTAGAGATTATGGATCATTAATATATTGTTATATGATATAATACCTCTCACTTGGCCAATATTTTATGTCAAAACCACTATCTTGAGAATGTTATGGGGGAACATGTGGAAATGATGAGGCAGAAGTATCCTTTTTTGTTTGTATCAGAGTGAATAAATTTTAATGGGTAGAATACAACACACAACATTTATATATATATATATATTCAAATAAATTTAATATATTTTGTATATTTTTTTCAATAATAACCAATCTATACATTGTTACATGCAACACTAGACTAACTTGAATTACAAACAACACTAAGTTGTAACAAAACCACGATATATTATTCCAACGAGACTGTAATATATTTTCTATTAAACATTGTGATATTAATAGTAATAAATAATTTTTAAATATCAATTATAATGGTTTTATATAAATAAAAAATA
The DNA here is from genome assembly GCA_963277665.1 of Viscum album. NCBI lineage: Eukaryota > Viridiplantae > Streptophyta > Magnoliopsida > Santalales > Viscaceae > Viscum > Viscum album. The sequence continues at coordinate 2,005,866,694 of OY728148.1, read as the reverse complement.
TTAATAAAAAATTGATTAATTTGTTTTATAAAGTCTTTATATAACTTGAAAATAACATTTTCTAAAAATATGTCTTTTATATATTTTTTTGAAAAATAATAAAATTAGTTGTTTACACTTTTATAAAATTAATTTGAAAATATAGACTTAATTTTTTAAATAATCATGTAAACTTTATCTTAGGCTTAGTTTTTGATTTTTTTTCAAAATATTAATTTTTTGATGAATAGTGAAAAATATGGCATTTTAATTAAAAACTACATTTTTGTTTAGATTATTATTAAAGTTAAATTATTTTTAACATAGTTTTAAAGTAAATTTAGTTAAATTATATATCCATTATTACAATATATTTCATTTTAATCAATTTTATATTTAAACTATATATAAAAACATTGTAAACTTTTGAACATTATCTCTTTGAAACCCTGATTTTTCATTATGTCTATGAGATTAATTTTAAATCTAATTTAAACACTTAGGTGAATTGAATTTGGAGAAAAGTATTACATATTTTTAATAATGAAAAAAAACATATTCTAATAAGGCTATATTAATTTCTCACCAAAATTAATAGTGAAAATTGTTGAAATTAATTATCACGTTATTGTAAAAATGGGTTTATTAGGGATTAAACTGAAAAGATAAGGGTTAAAATGATCAAAAAATGCATAAAATATATTTCATGTACATATTTAGACCCTATAATATCTAATTATATATAATAATACATTTTATCCTTTTTTATAATTAAAATGTTGTTAAAACGTTTTATTTTGAAACAATTACAAGTGTGCTACATACCTCACTTATAAAGGGCCACCCCTATCCTCCCTTATTTACACCATAAAACCCATTTGGTTCAACCAATATCTAATCAAATAACTTTCCAAAATCCATTAACTCATCCTATAAGCCAAAATTTTCGTATAAAACCATCCTAAGAAAGCTTTTTCTTTAAACCTAAGGCAGTTAGCTAAAGAAGTGGTAATACTCTTCAATGAGATTTTTTATTTTATTTCTTCCTAAACCTCCTTCAATTTTTATTAATAAATTATTATATAATAAAATATTTATCTTACATTTAATTATAAATTTTTATGTGATGGTAGTATCATATAACCATATCCTTTTCCATCAAATGGGTTGTGAAATCATTATTCGTGTGTACGGCGGACTACAACCTTCCAAACCGATGTAATTCATTTTTCCATTACCACATCTCATGACTGGTTATAATTATGGATTAAATGTTTATATATAATATTTATGATATTTTTATACTTATTTAATTATCATGTCACACATACATTCATATTTTTCCTTCTTTATAAATACTAAAATGTCTCATGTGTAGAGAGAACAACCGTCTATCAAAGCGATGTGATTAATTCATGGGTTAAATAGAAGGTAATAAGGATTATTTTAATAAAAATATTTAAAATATATGAAATACAAATACATTTTAAATAATAATATATTATTTTTCATTTCTTTCTTTATTTCTTTCTTTGTTTTGGGAAAATAGAAACAACATTAATGTGTACGTACAACCTACCATCTCCATGAATAATGTATTTCATTTTCTATATATAAATGTTATGGAAAACTCTAAATACACATATAATAAATATATATGATATTTATATAGTGTATATAATTATTTATATTATGGTACCATGATCAAATTAAGGATACTGAAAATAAAAAATCAAAACATGTATGAAAAACATAGTGGTTATTAACGGAAATGTTATTTTAACATGAAATTGTTAATAAAAAAAGTATAGAAAGGTTATAAGTAAATAATATATAGTATTATATTTATAATTATGGATATTTAATATATTTATAATAAACTTATATTTATTATACAAGAGTTTCTAATGTGTAATAATTAATTCGAGATTTAAGGTAATGGATTTATGTCTCACTTTTTACTTCTGTGAGACAAATGCTGTATTCACTACCTATTTATTTTATGAAGTGTATATACCTCAAAAGAATGTATTTTATGATTATTATTAAAATTATTTTGATTTTAATACCCATTATGTGATCCCTCTTTGTGGGGTTTACGGTTCAAAAGTTACCAAAGCGGTAAGGAATTTGGGTCTCAAATTGCCTTTTTTAGGAAAAAAGTCAAGCTATACACCTATATTATTCTATAAGATGTATATTGTTTCCCCTTGAAATGTTATGTCAAAAATTATATATTTTCATGATATTAACTTTTTCATTTGATGTTTCCTTTAATGGGACCTATGATTCAAAAGATAGCATTGGTAAAGGTTTAATGTTACAATCAGATTGTTTATCAGGATTGTTTAGGATTATGCATTTCTTGATGATTATTTTCGATGATTTCACCTGGGTGTGCATCCATTATTTTGGAGGAAGCGATGATCTGTTTCCCCGCAATCCCGCTTTCTAAAGGTGGGTGACATCCGTCACTTATTATGGGACGTTTGCTCCTTGATCGAAACAGGATGATGGGATGTCGGTTCCACCTTCTGTGGATTCCTCCTCAGAATTCGTTGCGTAGTATAGGTATCCTTCATAGAATTAAGATGTTGTTCATGAAACTCTTCACAATGCCATGTCTTCATGGACACTGATTAATTACACTGCTATTGTTTGGAAATTCCAAGGGGTCTTGACAGGGTAGCAACCTTCGGTCGGGGGAGTAGTCATGTTGGACATTGCTGGTGTGTCTGGATGCTGGAACACTGATGCGTCTGGGCTTCTTACCCTTATGATAGGGATTCTTGAGGGCATAAAATCCCAAGGAATCCCATGTTGAGTGTGAGAAATTATATTCCATAGGCATGTAGATTAGGTTTTCCTTATCTTCCCATGCTTAACATTGGGTATTTCACAATTTTAACATCTACCAGAGACAGATCAGACTGATTGGAATACTGATAAGAGTGGATCAGATGGGTGCAACCACAGGAGGGAACATTGATGCTGGGGATAATTCATGGTTAGTTACCACAATTTCTAGAATGAGTAGAGAGAAAGTGGGTGACATGATCTTATCGGGATGTGGCGACATGGGTATGAATCAGGATGGATACGGATGTTTGAGAATGGATGGAGAAGGAAATGGAATCAACGTGAGGATGATGGTGATGATAGGCTAGAGCCTCGAAGAGACTTCCTAGGTATCCCTATGATAGGGAATCAAAGTCCACGTAGTACAGTGGGGTGATGGGGCACTTGAGGAGGTAGCATGTGAGAATGGATGCATGGATGGGATCCAGAGGAAGTAAAACCTATGGGTTGGGGAGTGACCTTCCCAAAACACATAAGATGGAGGGAAAGACCAGAATGGGACATGAGTGACAGTCTTGAACCTCAAGAATGCTTCCTACATATCTTTGAGGTATAGAATCTAAGTCCATAGAGTTCATGATTAGGGTATAGAATTGGGTTATATTCATAGGAAAATGACCTAAAGATATACCAGGCCTTACGCATGGTAAGAAGACTGGGTTGGTCTGAGACCATAGGGGAGGACCAGATATGTGGGTCCTAATGAAGGGGTCTATAACAGCTTACCACTGGATGGGGCTACAATGGCTTACCACTGGTTGGTGTTGACAAAAACTTACTGCTAATTTTGAATCACAACAGCTTACCATCGATTGGGATTAGTCCTTAGGAAGGCTTCCAACGTACACTATCTAGGAGATAAGAATCAAATCCCATGTTGTTCGAATGGGTACAACTTAACGTCTTGTGGGATAAAAAGTGGCGTACAGTTTAACGTCATGTAGGATGAGGGTGAACCGACGTGAACTAGTCAGGACAAGTAGGTGTTGGGCTTGAACCTCAGGGATGCTTCCTACACACCTCTCATAGGAGAAAAAGATCAAAGTCCCCATAGTTTGGAAGGGTGTTTGGGGATTACATGCTAAGGCATCCTAGGAAGGATTCCATGGTCAATTCTTACTCTAAGCCCATGTGATTCATGCTATGTGTGAGAAACCAGAGGCAATAAAGACCCGAAGACCACGTCGTGAAAGGTGCATACACAAATAGTGGATTGGGGATTAAATGTAGTTAACGACCTAAAGAGGAAATAAGGGATTATGCATGGTTAGAAGCCTAGGGATTTGGAGATTGGGGCTTACCTCAAGATGGAGGCCTGATGGTGAGAAATCCCAGAGGGAGAGAGATGGGGTAACAAAGGTCTCGTTTACCATCTATTCTATAGTATTTGGCATAGAATAAGAGAGAAGTAGGGATTCTACCTCCCACAAGAATGTTGGGGGCTTACACCAAGATGGTTTCCCTTCCCCACGGACAGACGCTGATCCAACAAGGAGGATCTCATTCCATGTAGGGAAGATCTTGATCCTGTGGATATGAGCAGGCGTAGAGAATGTTTGTGGTGGGGTACCCCATGTATATTGTGCGGGGTGAGGAAATAGTTTAACATCTTGTGATGAAGATGATGGCCCTTGGTAGTTTAACATCCTACAGCTCAGATGAGGTAGGTTCACTCCATACCCCTAGGACACACATTACTGATACACACCCACCCTTGGAGAATGGAAGAAATCAGTAATGCTATGGTATGAGGGTGTTGTGGAGTGATCCAATGAGGAGACCATTTAGCATGGCTATACGAAGAAGAAATAGTTGTTAGCGTGACTATGCGAAGAAGCATAATGATAAGCAACACAACATGAAGCACTATCCAAGTGACCTTGAAATCACTTCGTACAAAATTGGAGGGTCGTACAGGATAAGGGTCTGTAACATAGGTGTTTTGTGCATATGAATCACCTAGAGATGATTTCCATGAAATAGACATTGAAACATGCTCAAGGGCGCACACAAGGAGAGATGGGTTTTCACAAAATAAGGGGTTTCCACACAGTAGGCTTGCAAATGGGAACTGTTTCACGCAATAAGCTGAGTTTCATAGATAAATGAGGTGCACATTAAATTGGGCATTTTCACGCAATTGGAGGAGATTTACACGCAAGGGGAATAGGTTTGCGTTCAAGTGGAGGGTTTTTTTGAAACTAGCCAATCAATAAAGGACCTGGGTGAGGGTCAAGCCCTAGTGGTCCCACATGAAGGTGGACCCTGGGGAGACATGTTGTAGAAAATACCATACCTGAAAGTCAAAATTTTCATGTGGAAGAGGTGTATTACTTTTAGGGGAGATAGTTCGAATTCTTCAACTACCAGAATTGAGTGGGTGCCATTCTATTTATAGGTGATCGAGGGCCGCAGGTGCGCACAGAATTCAGCCTATGTGGAAAACCCAACCCATGCATCAGCCACGTGGGACCTTCTACACCGGCGCATAAAATCCCACCAGGCTGCGACGATTTTGCGTGTGGGGAAGCAGTTTTACGTGGACCATTCAAATTTTCCATGCAACCTTCTAGACCATCCCATAATTAGTTGGTGAGTCGAAATATGCCTTCAGTTTTTCCATTGATGAATTCCTGAGGCCTTCAATGGATTTCAACATCTAGAATTCCCCCTATAATTGGATCTATGAGGGGGCATAGAGGTTGGATTCTGAGGGAATCAATAGGACACCTATTCCCCTTGAGGGCGGTGCACAAAAAATGTCATATATGGAACATAATATTTTTCACTCATGCAAAATACTCGATTCATGCCTATAATAATCCTCAGGGTCCAATGTTCTATACATGATTTCTCATGCGATAAGATTCATATCTCTCCTCCATGTAAATATTTCTTTACTTTGCATGGAATACATTCTGTTTGGCATAGGATTACCTAATTTTGGTCACAATTTTTCATGAAAAATTCATTTTTGTGCCACTATCTTGGTGTTTTACACAACATTTTGATTTTTTGCACAAACACTTAGTTTTTCATGCAACCTTCTATTTTTTTCATAATTTACCAAAAAAAATGGCTACTGATCAGAGTGATGCTGGGAGACATGCCATGTATGCCACTCGGAGGGTAGATATAATTTATAACCCTAAGGTTTTTGGTTCTAGAAAAGTTGTATCTAATAATAAAACTCATTCTAACATTCTAACCCAAGAACAAAATGATTATGTGCTTTCTGAAAACCTACTGATATGGGATTTCAGTATTTTAGAGGAGGTACCTGTGACGGTATGTGACTTCAATACACTGTGGTCATGGGTGATGTGTGAGAATGATCTTCGATAATACAACAATACAAACAATGTCCATCCTTCTAGAGAAACTAGGAACATGTCCATCTACACCATGAATCCAATGACTAGAACCATCTTAGGAGGAGAGCCGATCACTGAGGATTCTCTGGCCCATTATGAAAGTACCTTCTGATAGAGAATCACCAATGAGACCAAGAGCTAGATATAGGATTGGTACCTAAGGTCTGGAGGCAATTTCACCAGCGAGTGGGCTTGGGTGTATTGGGTACACCAATCATGCGATTAGTTTGAAGCAAAATTGCGGAACATTGGGTATTTGAGGTGGTGTGGATGTCGCAGTTCCATTTCTACCACCAGAAAGAACACATGTCAGATCTATTTAGTTGGTGGTCCTCTGATACCAACATGTTCCATCTTCATTATGGGGAGGATGGAATCAGTCTTAGGGAATTTAATGGCATCAGGGGTATCCCTCTGGATGTGCATCAATACGACGAGTTTCTTCTGGCAGAGAATGCCTGGTGGGACAAGTCGTGGAATCCCATCCTGACATGGCATCTATTAAAACTATCCAAGGAGAGGCTGGGGGTCAAGGAATTTTTGAATGAAATCATCTATTCAATGTGGTACATCCTGTTTCTGTAGAAAGACCCAAATATAAAGATGTCAGGTCGAGGAAAGTGGTGTCCAACCGTGGTGCAAAGGAGCACTAGCCGGTCATATTGGAGGATCTTGGAGACGAGGGAATATCAATCATGGGGATTTCATGTGGATGAAATCCGGGACCCAAAAGTCTGGTATTCCAGATTTATTGCAACTTTCCTGAGTGGGTGGCTACTTCTAGTAAGCGATATAATGATGGGAGTCCTCGCAACAACATTGGTGATAACTAAAATCATTCCAACCAATCAGAGGTTTAACCTAGGGGTCCTTGTGATGGCCTGATTATATTCAATTTTGGGGAATATTTCAAAGGAGCCCCACCAAAGTGGATATGGGGCTCTTTCCAAATCCGTCATGGTTGGATTGTGGCTCACTATGGAGGGTACACTTTTCCAAATGCCATTCGTCCCCCAGGTAACGGTTTGGGACCCTCCTTGTTAAATATTGTCAGCACCATTCCATTGATGCTCAATAAAGAGGGGATAAGGATCATGATCAGCAATCACAACAATTTTACCTTTTTTCCATTTACCGCCCTAGCCTGCTTTACGATAGATGATGGGAAAGGATCACTGGATCAATGAGAATACTTGAAAAGCATCAGAGGTGGGGTGCTTGTGGCCTGGGTTGATGGGAAAATCCTTTGTGATCCCTATGTGCTATCAAGGTTTTCAAGTTAGTTTGGATGTATCCAATATATTCTAAAGAAGGTGTATAGAGATGTACGGGGAGAGAAACATCCTTGGATTCTTCGTTAAATTTGGCTGATGTTTACAACTTATGGATCTTGTGTGGAAATTACCTTTCCCCCCATTGGAGTTGATGCTGGCCTCTCAAAAAAGTATGTCGAACATTGGGTGGTCGCATATCCTGAGGGGATCCTTTGAAGTGAGTTTGGTAGCTCAAGATGGCCAGTGTGAAACCTAGGCAGTGAGAGAGTACACAAGGAGCCACTGGGGAGGAGTGGTCGGGAACAAGTCAGGCAGCTAGGTCAGTACATGTTGGGACTTCAGTAGCAGGAATGTCACATGGTGCGGCCATTCCATCATCTTCCATTGGGAGGGGGGCTTGTGAAAAATCTCATGGAGAAATTATGAAGATTCCTGGGAAGAAGATATTGTATCTGCTTCAACCTTCTGAGGAAGAAATCTTCCCAGCACTGTGGTCATCCTAGTTGACCCTAAAACAATCAATGATCACCGAATCCCTTTGGAAAAAATTGTATGAGATGGGATCTAGATTCTAGAAATATGACTCATTTTGATTTTTAAAAAGGTAGAATTTCATCATCGGCACACATATTTGATGGATATGTACGTATATGAATGCCAATGGGGTTGACGTGAGGAACCAACCCCCTGATAAAAGTGATGCTCGGTCAGGAGCTTGATTTGGAATGAATTCCATCTGAATATAATGATGGTAACAAAGATATAGAGGAAAGTGAACCAGAAGAAGAAGAATAAGATGAAGAAGAAAATAGGGGAATCTAAAGAGGATCTTGGAGGTTAGAGGTCTCAGAGGATGCTCCAAAAAGTTATTCCTTGGTAGAGTAGCAATATTACTATCTGTGTCATGGAAATGGCTAAGAAACTTAAGGTATTCCTCAATTATTATTCTAACTAGTCCTCTTTTCATCATTCTTAATCACCAACCGAACTTTTATCAAGATCTAGCACATATTGGTGATGGTGGACAGGAAGCTCCTTATGAGGGGGTGAATGCGCACTGATAGAACAAGGTGGGGAGACGACACCAATTATTTAATTGACAAGTGCTGAAGGATATCCTACATTGACAGCTCCTATAGTGACTGAAACGCTGGAGGTTGATGTGCTGAGCTCTTGTAAATTTCATTACTCAGATAGCCATATCCATCATCAGAGAGCTCGGTTGATCAGGGAATTCATTTGTTGTGTAGTAATCATGATATGGGAGGCTTGATAGGCTGTTGAATCCAGACCATCTGTACGTGATCCAATAGATAATACACCAACCCACTCAGAACCCTCTTCTGAAACTGAGTCGTCCCCAACACCTGGTGAGAAAAGGGGTGTAGACACTTGCGATATCACTGCTGGGACATGGTCTAAAGTTGGTAGGGGAAATTTCTGAAATAAAGACAAGAGAGGAAGGTTTCCCACGTATTGAAGAGCCTAAAACGTTGGGAGGAATACAAGAGGGATAAATTTTCACTGATCTATTGGATACTTCCCTCGAATATTAGTCTGCATACCCTGATGAGATAGATTATTTTGATCCGGATGAAGCCGAGGATAGTCATACAACATAGTACAGGGGGTGGAAGTGTATCGAGCTCTTCCTCAATCATCCAATAGATGAATCGGTTCCCCAAATGGGATCACTGCACCCCTAGTTGTTCCTTCTCTATGTCAGAGGGGTTTATGCTCATCACATTCACATGATGATCTGAGATTACATGGATATGATGATGCAGTAGAGTAGTCAATGTCTTGTCATCAACCAATGGAAGAATAAATCTATGATCATACAAAAATTCCTTGAGGCTGAGTGAGAAGTTCATCATATTTTAGAGAAAAAAATGAGTGATCAATATTCATCGCAAACAAATCCAAGGTCATTAAGTGGTTGAAGGCCCTGATGGCCGAAACCTAGGAGAAAGCGGCAAAGAAAAACCATCAAATAGTAGGGTTTTAAGATGAGCGGGAGTGAATGAATATTAGAGATAATGAGATCTACTCTACAGCTTCTAACAAAGAGAGGGAGCTCAAGGAGTGGGAAGTAGTTATGGAGGCTGCAAGACAAAAGGTGGTAACTCTAGAGTGATCCATCTTAGGGACTAATTCATAAGGGCCCTATTTTGGATGAAATCATAACCCTATCCCTCTTTGTATCCTTTTCTTCTGAACTACGTCCATGGATGGATTATTCACTTTCTTGTTTATTTCAATGCATTCTGACCACAAACATGAAATAATTAGAAATCCATCCCTAATCTCACGTGGTTCATTCATGATGTGAGAAATAAGGGCAGGATGCGTTGTTACTTAGTTTGAATGTGGGAGCACCAACCAATCTCTGGGAATCCATGGTATAAGTTACCAATCCGGGCTTCTGAAAAAAAGAGGGAGACCTTACCGGGGAATGAAGTTCTTATAATAGTAAATTTTTTGGTTTCCTAATTTTCTCTAGTGCACAATAAGAATAACACTAGGGGTGTTAGAATCAATACGAACATTGGGGAGTGTAAAGTGTGAATCACAATACCCAAAAATCAAAACATTGTATGGGTGGCATGAAAATGAAGGATAACTATTGACCGCATTCAAAACATGGCATCCCTATTGCATTAACCTGATATGGGGATAAAAATTGAGGGCCGACCACTGACAATGTTCGAAACATGGGGCATATCTCAAAATGTCATCCATTAGTCTTTCAAAACGTTATCCTAGGATAGTAGGTGATCCATTGGCCGAGAATCCATACTATTAGGGGGGATCCGTTAAGAATTAAAGTGGACTATGGTCCAAGTAAAGGGTACACAAAGCGTGGATGGTAGAGTGATGTGTTGTTCGAGTTAACTCCATCACTCTTGAAATTACACCACCATGGTGGAAACAAATTAGGAGAGCACATCAGTATGATAAAGGATCATACCTAATTCCAGATAATACCTCTATGGTGAAGACATATAATGACTTGTAGTTTTATTTCATACCAATTAAGATGATAGACATGTAGTTTAACATAGTACAGTGTGGATGGTGCACATAATATTAAGGTCATACTACCAAGACCATGATCAGGGCCAAGGGGTTAGAAGGGTTAATGACCCTAGGGATGGGAACGAGGAGAAAGGCTCTGACATCGCTACGTATCCCATACATATGAGAATAATGCCAAACATATTTCTTAATCATGAAGTGGATAGAGACCAATGCTGGTAGGGGAAATCCTCTCTGGTGAGGGAGATGACGCATCCAATAGTTATTATGGGGACATCCTGAACTTGTTCAGGGTAGAGCTACAGTTTAAATTCATGCATTGATGAAATGGTTACCCAGAATGGAAATGCGTGGTGTGGTGCATATCCTGACATGACTAAGGACATAAACAGTCCACACCACACGATGTGATCTCCAGGGAAATCACAGGTTAGAGTATCACATATTGAGAAATTTGGGTTGGGACTAAGAAAAAGTGTTCATGCAATACTATGTACCCCATTGGAATGTGAATCAATCCATATGTAGTTTTGGGAGTGAAATTTAACCTCATGTGGAATGAAATGAACTTTTGGTTTGTCTACATCAGTACAAATCCTACCAAAATAAATAATCTCATGAGAGTCGTGCTTGGCGTGGGTAACAAAAAGTTGTGCTGGTACCATCTTTAATGCATGGGGGTGTAAAACCGAGTGTGTTATAATTCCACTTGAACATAAGGGAGTGGAGATATGTGAATCATGGTGCCCAAGATCAAGATCGCAATGACGATGGCATGATGATAAAGGATAACTGTTGACAATGTTTGAAACACGACATTTGTTTCACGTTATCCTAACATGGGGACAGAAAAATGAGGGTCAATCGCTGACCATGTTCAAAACAAGGGACCTATCACACAATTTCATCAGGGATCTTCCGAGGCATTGACCCAAGATGGTTGGTAAACCAATGTGGAATGAGACCAAACCATAGAGGGGGTCCCTTTAGACGTGTAATAGGGTGATGATCCTAATAAAGGGCTGATGAATATTGGACATGAAATGATGGAATATCCATATGAAAACTCCACAATTTGGGTTCTTTTCCACAACGCATTTGAGTACGCCAATAAGATGTGTTAGATAGAGGAGGTCAAATCCCTTTCTGAGGACAAGGTTCCTACGGTCGCATGCTCCTAACTTAAGGTCTTAGAGTGGAACATTAAGAGGGGACATGGTTTAATGGAATGTGAGTAGGCTGGTGAAGTAGCCACGCTCATTGCATAGCTCCCTTAGGGAGATCTTAGCTTAGGGACATGGAGTTCGAAACATGTTTGGAAAAGACAAGGGAGGCACATGGTGCGGTTGTTGAAAAACCTGACATGAATGAGATGCCAAGAGGTACTCGCCACACCACTTGTTCCTAAAAGTTTTTGGTCCAAGAGTCCGAAAAAGGGGTATGATTTAAGATTATTGGGGATGGACCCGCAGATGGAATGTCTAATCATTCCTACGTATCCCATGAGCATGGGAATCAAGCCACACTTAGTTTTGGGAAATGATGTTTAGTTTTATGTCTTGCGGCAAGGATTCAAAGAGATCTAAGTTTTAAGCTCTTAGAGATCGGACCAAAGATGGAAGGGAATGAGAGAGACAGTTGGTGCAATAATTATAAAACCCAACCTGAATAAGGATGGTAGGAGTCTATATCATCATCTGCTCCCTAAGGAATTTTTAGGTCGAGGGACTGAAAATGAAAGTAAGGATGGGCCCGAGGAAAAGTGAATGTGTATTTTTACATACCCCATGATGATGGGGATCATTCCATTTGTAGTTATAGAAATGGCATGGTAGCGTACCAATTCCAGGGACAATATTCACATGTGGGTTTGAGCCATGCACCAAAAGAAGCAGCATTTGATAGATCATGTTTGTCCTTTAGGTTGTATGTGTGTATTTTTTTTGGGAACCGATAAACCTAGGATGGAGAATCTAGGAATTTCTATAATAATAAATCCATATGAAGGAATTGAAAAATGGTATGGTGGATAACTGCTACCAAACATGATGTCCCATCGAGTGAGGACATGACAATGTTGTGTCATTTTTTGTCATGTGGCCAGGACGATAATGTCATAGTTTTGGGTATCATGATAGGACCAAACCCTACATTTTAACATCTTGCAGTAAAGATGTAATAGTTTATAGTCTTGTGGGACTAGGAAACATAGTTTAATGTCACATGGCTTAGACACAAATAGAATAAACAAGGTTTTATGGGGGAATCATCATGGCATGATAGAGAATACCCGATGTGAATGAAGACATAAGCCCATACCACACCATGCGCAATTCCGGGGAAGAAAACTTGGGCCAAGGGGGCCTAAAAAGGTCAGAAAATGTGGGGATAGACCCATGGATGAAACTTATAGGTGCTCCTACATATCCCATGAGTATGGAAATACAGTAGTACATAGTTATGAAGGTGTAGTTTAACGTAATGCAGGAAAAAAGGCAAGAGGGATTATATCCTAGAAGGGGAGTATCTGGTGAAGCTATTTAAAACCCGATCTGAATGAGGACATAAGCACACACATCCACACCACACAATCCTATGAAAGTTATGACCAGAAGGATGAACAAAAGAGGTAATTAGTGGACCCTGATATGGACCCAAAGATGAGATACCTATTCGTTCCTACGTATCCCATATAGGTGGGAATCAAGCTGTACATAGTTCTAGGAGTGTGGTTTTTACAAGTTGTAGAAAGGAAGTAGAGAGATCTTAGTTTAAGGTCTTAGATCTTGGACCATAGAGAAGTGAGACACTTCAAAATAGGTGCAATCCTTGACCAAATCCTTAATCCCATGTGATATACACTCAATGTGGGAAACAAGGGAGGATAAGGTCTTTGAAATACATGGAATACATGGAAGGGTAAATCAAAGTGGATACCCAAATGACACCTCATCATGGATTTGTAATCCTAACATGAAAATGCACACTGAGGGAATGAACCAAGAGTATAGAAATTCCACTTAGACATGATGGAGTGGAAAAGAATGTGAATCATGAAACAAGTATTTAGGTCTTGATGGGGGTGGTGTGATGATAGAGGATAACTGTTGACCATGTTTGAAACACAACATCCATATCACGTGACTTGAAAAATGGAACAACAAATGAGCATCAAACTATGACCATATTTTCAACATGGGGGTTGTATAAAATTTCGATTCAAAATTCACAGGGATGATAGCCCAAGGCGGTAGGAGTGCACTGAGGCCTAGCATCCATGTCGTTCAGGGGTCCTTTTGAAAGTGAAAGATGATGAAATCCTATATGAAGGGGAACATGAAGCATGAAAATGAGAAATAAAATGTCTATTTAGAATCCAATGCTATAGGTCATGAACCAGAGTGCTCTTGGGTACGTTGTGGAAATGCCAAAGAGGGCCGAGGGACCCATATCAAGAGCAACCAACTTGAAAAGATGAGTGTAGAATAGGAAAAGGAAGAACTCTCAGGAGGGAGAGGTACGTTTCTTGGCTTTTACAAACCCACCGTGAATGAGGACATGGAATCCATCCCACACTATATACCTTCTTCCGAGGAACTCAGGCTAGGGGGATAGATAGATGAGGTGGTTTCTATGATACAGGGTCAGACCCAAATAATAAATGTCTGAGAAGTCCAAAATATCCCATTAGGATAGGAATCAAGCTATACGTAGTTCTATAATATAGCATGCAGATTAACGTCATGTGGTAAGGAAAATGAATGAAGGAGGGATGTCTTCAAGGGATATGTGTGGTGTGAAAAAAACAGCCTAATGTGAATGAGGACATAAGCACATACCATACCACACAATCCTAAATAATAACTCGAGCAAGGGGGATGAAAAGGATGAGGGACCTGAGATGGGAAGTCCTAGCTAGTTTTCTATTTAACGTCATGTGATGATAATGTTGAATGATCTTAGTTTAAAGTAAAAATGCTCGGACCATAGAAACATTACCCTTCATGAGGTCATTTCTTTACCAAAGATCCTAAGACCACGTGAGCAATTCTCAGTGTGGGAATCAAGGAATAGGTCAGGCTCTCCCCAAAATATAAGGGTACAAATATGAGGGAAGAAGATTAGGCACAATCAATCCCGAAAAAATCAATACTCATGCCTATGGAAGATAGACGATTGAAGGGTTAATAGGGACAAATGAACCACAACACCCAATATTTGGGACATACAGGGTGGTTCTAACAATGGGGGATAGCTGTTGACCATGTTCGAAACATATCATCCACATCGTGTGACCTGAAATGGGAACAAAAAATGAGTGTTGGATGCTAACCATACTCACAACACGATACTTGTATCAATTTTTCATTCGAGATCCTTGAGGATGTTGGCCCAAAATGGTAGGAGAGCCCTAGGGTCAAGAATCCATTCCATTCGAGGTTCTTTTTGGATTTGAAGGATGATGAAGACCCAAATAAAGGGGATGTGCGAAGCATGAATATGCCTGTGCAGTTTAACGTCATGCGAGATGATGAAAGAGGTGGAAATGTCCAAGGAAAGGGATACTTGGTGTAGTCATGATGAACTTGACGCGAATGAAGGAAAAATCCCACATCGTACCATGTGTTTCGACCCAAGGGTAGATCTTGAAGTTTGGGGCTGGGCCTATGGACTAAATGTCTGTGTATTCCTATATATCCCATGAGGATGGGAATCAAGCCATACATAGTTCTGAAAGGGCCATGTTATTTAACATCATGCGGTGAAGACATGGGAGGATAAAAGAACAAGGAGGGGCCCATGGTGATATCATTATAACCTCAAAATGAGTGGGGCCAAATAAGTCTATGCTACATGGTATGGGATCTCCCAAGGAAACTACACCTAGGGGGAAGTCAAAGAGAAGAGTTTGGGGGCTGGAATCTAAGAAAAAGCACATGAGCGTTCCTATGTATCCCATGAGGATGAGAATCAAGACATACGTAGTTCATAAAGGTACGGTTTAACATCTTACGAGACGATGGATACAAGGATATCTTAGTTTAAGGTCATAGAGATCAGACCATATTGTAGTTTGTTATCATGCTAGACAAATGCAGGTTAGTTTTACTTCATTCAGCTCAGACAGATCACACATTTTATTGTCATGTGGTAAAGAAATCACAATTTATGGTCATGTGGGACCATTTACTTTAGAAAATTAGTTCCTGAGGAATTTGGCATTGGTGGGATGAGTTATACACTCACAATCCATGGTAACTAGGGAGGAAGTGCCACTAGGGTAAACCCTATTAATTATTTAAGGTAATTCCAATTTGGGCTCCAGTTTGGGTGGTTTCCTAATAAGTATCATCAACATTATTAGAGTAATCACCATGTCACCTTGAAAGAAAGAGAGGAGGTGAACTTTCTGGTTTAAATCTTTGGCTATCTTGTTCTGATTCCTTTCTAGATTGTGTAAGGAAAAAATACTATTCTCTTCGAGCACCTTAAATTCAGCCAGATGAACATCAACTGCCTTATCTAGTGTTTACTGACCGTAGACATCTATGCATAATAAAGGAAACATAATCTCAATGGACAGGACTACCTATGTTCCGTACACTAGGGAATATGGGGTAAGCCGTGTAGAATTGTGAGTCATTGTCCTGTAGGCCCCGAGTGCATTGGGGAGCTTTTCTGACAAACTCTTGTAGTTTTGACCAACCATTTTCTACAAGATATTAGAGAGGGTTTTTTTGAATGACTATATCTTCCCATTTTCCTGCACATGATAGTGAGAGGTATGGTTAGAACGTATGATGTACATGGAATACAATTGCTTCAACTCGGTTACCCGTAAGTTTGTTCCTTTATCAGTGAGGATGGTGTGAGGGACTAAAAATCAGTAGATGATATTGGAGCTCAAAAATTCAATGATGGAATGTGCCTTGACCACCTTGATTAGAGCTACCTCTTCCCTAAAGGAAAATAAATCAGTACCGGTTAGGATGAACCTACACCGGCGAGCTGTCGCCAGTGGATATAGTCCCATGACATCGAGTCCCTATATCATGAAGGTCCAAGAGTACATGGTTGTGTGGAGAGTCTATGGTGGACGATGAAAAAAATAACCATGGATTTGGAATGCATGTAACCTCTTGTAAAACTTGTAACATTCATGAATCATGGAGGGAAAATAATAAAATAGTCTCAAGATATAGTGAGACTATTTTAGCCTAGTCTGATGAGCCCTGTAATAACCTGCATGAACATCCTACATGACCTGAGAAATCTCACCTCCTTGAATGAAATCGAGGATAACCACATCAAACCCACATTTTTAGAGGATCTTCTGAAGACCGTGGCCACTCTAGATGGTAAACTTCAATATGTGTCACAGGATTCAGTCACACTTAGCTTGATCTGCTAGGAGACTTCCATGTAGAAGGTACTTGATAAAGGGGGTCCTCTAGTCGGAATACACTTCCAAAACTACATTAGGGGGACTTGAGGGTCCTGACATGGAGGCACCAGTGGTAAGGTGGCTTACCTGCGGGCTATCATCGTCATCTGGGGTGATGGGGGAGATGACTCTCCAGTGTTCCATGTGAATAATCAAATCATCCTAATTTGGCTCTGCAAGAGATGGAGCCAGGCTGAACAAAGCATTGACTGAACCGTTCTGGGATCGAGGGACATTGGTAACTTCTGGATGAGACTATAACTAGGCCATCAGTTGGAGGGTGCATTCTAACAGTGGAACACACTCTGGATTCCTGTTGACATAGCCACCACTGATCTTCTTAATGACTATTGTAGAGTCCCCTTTCACTTGAAAGTGGGGAACATTAATCTTGAGTGCCAGCTTGATACTAGTAATGTGGGTCTGATACTCTTCCTCATTGTTTGTACAACCTTATGACAATAGGAATGAATATGGATGAACAAGTTATGCTAGTTTGATGAAGATGATACCCAATCCCACCCTATTGAGTCAGGGATAATTGAGTCTTCTATCAGTAGAACTTTGGAAAGAACCATAAAAGTGAATTTTCCAACACGGAATGGCTTGGTCTACTGAGAATATTTCCTCATTAGGAAAATCAAGATCTAGGGACTGGTTTGTAGGAGCTATATCTGTAGTAAGGAAGTCTACCAATGATTTCCCCTTGATGGCCCTTTTGGGGACAAACCTAATGTCAAACTACTAGAGAATCACTTCCCACAATGCTAGATGGCCAGTCAACATGGGGGGGGGGGGGTTTAGGATGTACATCAAAAGGTCCACTCGAGACATTAGTTGTATCTCATGGTGTTGCAAGTAATGTCACAATTTCTACATTGTGAATACCAAATCAAGGTAGATTTTCTTGATAAAGGAGTATCTAGTCTCCTTATTGAGTATCATGCTGCTGAGATAGTAGAGATTGTTCTCTATTCCCTCATTGTTCTTCTGGGCTAGAAGGGAACTAAGATATTGTTCCAAGGCAGTCATATAAAGGACCACCAGTTTTCTGGAGACTGGTGGCATCAGGACTAGAGGCTGTAACATGTACTACTTAATTTCCTCAAAATAATTTTGACATTCCTTATCCCACTGATAGACAATGCTTTTCTTCATGATCCGAGAAACGGGATTACATTTTCTGGCCATATTTGTGATGAATCGGCATATGTAGGCCAAGTGGCCTTGAAATCCTCACATCTTCTAAATGTTTCATGGAGGGGACATCTGAATGATGGACTTAATATCCCCAAATTGATCTTGATGCCTCTATATCTAATAATGAAGCCAAGAAACTTTCCAAAGGTGACCCCAAAGGAAAACTTCAATGGGTTCATCTTCAGATTGAGAGAACATAGGAATATGAACACTTTCTCAAGGTCTTTGAGATGGTACTAGAGCTGGTGAGATTTGACCACCGGTTCGTCCACATATCATTCCACCAATTTCCTGAGGATTGGGTTAAATATGTGATGCATGTAACACTGATAGGTGGAACCAACATTCTTTAGATCGAAGGGAATTACCTAGTTGAAAAAAGTACCTTGTGGTTCCCTGAAGGCTATAGACTCTTCATCCCTAGGGGACATTAAAATTTGGTTATGCCCATAATACCCATCCATGAAGGAGAGATCTAGGAACCTAGTGGTGGAGTCAATCAATTGTTACGTCACAGGAAGGGAAAAATCATGCATTGGACACTGACTGTTGAGATCTCGAAAGTCAATGTAGGCTCAGATCTATCCATTATTCTTCTTGACGGGAACATTGTTGACTAACCACCCAAGGTAATGGACCTTCTTGAATAAATTGGATCTAATTAGATTATCAACCTCATACTCAACCGTGACACCATGAGAAGGATGAATTTTTCTGGGAGGTTGTTTAAACCTGTGGTGATTTTTCAGAAGACCGAGGCAGTGGACGGTGACCTGACGATCTAGAACCAACATCTTGCAATAACTCTAGAAAAACACATCACGATACAGCTTCAGGAAGTCCATATACTAATGTTTCTATTAGACATGAATAGTATCACTAATCAATGTGGGTTTTAGATCCGTCTCTCTACCGAGGTTCACCTGTACCAATTCATCGACTTTGGTGGACCCACTTTCTTTGAAGGCAAGAGGATCATCTTTAAAATCCCATTATTCATTATTGGAGGAGGGATCCTTTGTGGGAGGCGATTCCTCTGAATCAAAAAGTTCCTATGGGAAGATGATATCAACCTGAGCAGCGGTAGACACTACATCAGGGGACTGATGTGCTGCCGAAATCATAACGGTGAAAGATATCAATCCAACCCCATTTTGTCTTTAGCCCAAGGGGCCTTGTTTGATGATATCAAAGTAATAATGGAACATTTTTCTGATCTGGTTTATCCCAGCCCGGAGAAAAAATCAATTATTAAATATTTTCATTTCCATGGGGAGGACGTCCCAATACCTTATAAGAGTATGAGGATCTGGGATTACCGAATCTTGATTTGTGTAGGAATACAAGGTGATCTTCCAGCACCCCCTAAACTTGGGAATGTTCTTCCCCCTATTTCTAGAAATAACGAATCATTACCCTAGATCTGGGGTTGTATCCTCCAATTGTTGAATCGAAAAAATTTAGGCATCATCCAGGTCTGTCCATGGGTCGGTCGCAGCCGTAGCATGTTCAACCTCATTAGCCTAATTCTACTTGTCCTTTCTCTTATAATAGTTGGAATCAAGGTAGCGGGCTTCACAAGAGGAAAAGGGAGATGGGTCACCTTGGAGTACACCCACTCTACCATTAAGGTAGTACTTAAGGAACTCGTGATATGATGAAGGGACCACCACAAGCAGGTGAAGCCATGGCCTACCCATAAATGAATTGTAAGGGGTGTTTTTTGAGACAAACATGAACTCTGTGCTAGATACCAGACCACCAGATAGGGTCTTTGGGAAGATCTTTCCAACTGATGTTTGGTCCATCCTGTCAGAACCATAAAATTTTAGGTCAGAGGAGCTCAGATCATCCTCAGAGAACCCCATATTTCGAAGCATCCAGGTCAGGATATGGTTGATCCCAAATCCTATATCAAAAAGACAGTGATGAACCTCCACACCATTGAAGTGGATGATGATGTAAAGTGTGTGGATGTTACCCTATATGGGAGAGCCTTCATATTATCCAAATAAAGAGATGATATCTTGAAATTCAGCATGATCAACTCCCTCACATTGGAAGGCTTCTGTAGTTTCTACCTCCATCTCAAAATGGAGGGCGATTCTTAAATCCTCGGTGAGGGCTTCACAGATATCCAATGATAGGAAAAGAGCCTCAAGGATAGAGAGCCTTGTAGGAATGCTAGAAAGATTATTATGGATATCATACATTTGTTCCAAGCATGAACTTCTGCTTTCTTGAGGTCTTTCTTTGGCAGGTGGTATGACGGGACCTTATGGATGAATCGATGGCTCATTGGTGTTGGGAATGTCTTACTGATCACTAGGCGAAGCTTGTGGAATGAACACCAGATGTAGGATATATGACTGAGTCCATTCCGTAATAGAGTATGGATGATCATGACATGACCGGGGGTGGATCTTACTGATCAAGTAACACAAACGATGGTGAAGACGGACCTGATGACACAAGATGAGAAGGCTATGCATACTGAGATCTACACTAGGCCTGTTGTCTAGTTTCTATGTAATGCACAACCTAGTTGGAAATACTGACCTAGGAAATCATTTAACCCATATATACATGGCTTTTTCGATGATGGTGATGACTAGGGACGTTGGGAGGATCCATCTGGCTGCCCTCATCGTCGGGGATCATGTATGGGTTTAACAGCTTCACGGTCTTAATCGAAGCATACCCTTGATCTTCACTTGAAGAATCCTCCACCACTAGATGGATTCTAGGGAGAATCTTTATCTTTAGGGGAAAGAAGTCACTGAGAGTACGAGATGATGATAGAATTGGTGGGGGACTTTGTTTTCCCTTGCGTCACTGATTCTTTGTCTTCTAAGAAGAGGGAGGATGAGATGTCAATGCAGAAGTAGTAGCTGCGGTTGAAATGACATGTTAAAAAGGATTAGGTCGATTCAGAAATGAAAAAATAATACCATGGGCATAGATGAATTCCTTACATGCCATCCAGTCATCATACTTGTGAGACCCATTGTTAGGAACATAATGCCACTCACCTTTGCTGTCACTTTTGCTATCTGGATTCACGAATACACATTCCACCTATGTTGGAGCTGGGCATAACCTAACTATGTTGTTATCAACCTGGTCTTGAATCCAATCTTTAAATACATAGCACTGTTTGAGCGTGTTCCAAAGGATCCGTTGATAGTGGAAGTAGTTGGGGTGATCAGTGAGATCCGCCTCTTTGGGCCTCTTGTATTCGGATAACTGCATAATTTATTATTTCAAGGAACTTTGGAAATAACCATAGACCTGACCCTCATTGAATGAGTAGGTCTATTTTATCCTATCCATGAAGGGGGATCTAGGAGCCTGGCCCTAATGAGGGGCTGGAGGAGCATGTTGAGGAGGTGGAACCTGATTATCTTTCCTAGGTCATGGTGGCCCGTTACGCGGGGGTGTCTTACAGTTATTAGTTGGGTGATAATGGTATGGAGGTGATGCCTGAGGTGCAGGGCCTCTATGAGGCCATGGAGGTGGCTCCACTAGTAATAACTCTAGTTTCTTAGGGACCTCTATTTGGGCCAACGTGGTGGGATCATACTTATAGGCTCTTCTCACAGGAATTGTGAAAGGTAATGTACATGTATTATTGGAAGGCTGCAAGGATTCATCTAGTTTCTCGGCATTATCAAAAACATCACAGAATACCCCTAGGTAATTATGAGTAATGAGAGAGGGGACTAGTTTATTTTTGAAATACCCCCCCACATTCTTAGCACCAAATCCTGAGTCAGCGGCATATCCAAGGTATAGGTAAGGCCTTTTCATTAGGAAACGAAGTCTGCAACGTGCTTATCAGGCCTCTTCTTGCACTTGAAGAGGTTTTTAATAATCATATTTTGGGTGGTAGTGATGAAATGGTAAATGAACTGTCTACGAAGATCTTTCTAGTTGGTGAACAACCTAATGAGTAGCTTGCTATACCAGAAAAATGTAGGCCCTTCCAATGTTTGTATGAAACAACGGAGTTTGGTGGCCTCCTATTGTGCTGGAGTTCCCAGTAGGTCCACACCTTGAGAAGAAATGGGCCAAATGCTATAGTGGGTTGACCATCCCATTAAAGGGGGATAATTGGGGTTTTCAAAACCCTAGGGTGCTGGCATATCATCCAACCATTTTTGATATGAATTTTTATCTAGCAGGATTCCCACCTGTTGAGTTTTCAATGCCTCGAGGAAAGCAATGAGAACTACCATTAGATCATCTGGGCAGGGATTCCTATCTTGATGAGGGCCCCTAACCACCAGTGTGTTGGAAGGTTCTTCAACATGATAATCAGTCTCGGAGGATCATGTAATGGCATGTGGGATGACCTATGGAGTGGATGGGGGATCCTAAGATGGGTCCCACTGATTATCATGCCGCTCAGGTAGATTTTATGACACATACCATGCCCTCTTTCCATAAGCTCCGACTTCTATCTAGTTTATGTGGGAAGGATGGTCCGGGTCACCTGAAGGAAAATCTTCAGGGGGTTGTTGTACCCGCCCTTGCTTCCCTGGCTGAGGATCACCGCAGTATGGTCACTGCTCCACATTGCATTCAGTGAGGAGTTCATCAACCATATTCTTATGCTCCATGAGTTTTTTTTATGAAGCATAGTCCTTTCAGGATCATCTTCTATCTTCTGCACTAAGCCAGATGGGTCAGAGGCTTTGATGTCCCCAAGATGCTCTTTGCCCTTATTAGGATTTTGGATGAGGAATAATGACTCATTAGGCACGAGAAGACCCAATATATTTCTCTTCTAGTGAGAAACCCTTCCCAGTGGATCCAATAGGTATGGAACTCCCTCTGGAAATAAGTTCTCTTCAAGGTGTTCTCTCTCGGTCACTTCCTCAGATAGATCAGACTTATTAACTGCAACTCTACCTAGAGTAAAATCCTCATTACCACCTAGAAAGTCGGGCTGAATCCAAACAGAAATGAAATGAAGAGAAGCATACTACCCCCAACTATAGACCTGAATGTGGGGGGAATCCTCCATTATAATTCTATGGAGCACTTTAATGCTCTGAACACTTCATTGCTGAAGGGTCCGGTGATGACCAGGAGACTCAGTGCGCTAGGCCATAAGAAGTGAAACCAAGTCACCCGTACAACATTTCTATTCAATATATTAAAAATTTTCTTGACTCTTGGGGTCTTCCACTCACTAATAATAAATATAGAAGTGTTTGGCCCAAAGAGTTTGGCGAAAACAAGAAACTTCATCTTGAGTAAGTGATTCTGATGCACTGAAGTTTGTGTTTGCAATTATTTAAAACATCTCTAGGAAATTGTCCTCTACGGTAATGTACCAAAAGATATTTGGATCAAATTTGGGATCTAGTCCTTGGTTGACCCACTCATCAAATAGGGGTAGCTGTAGGACTGGTAATGGAACTGAAGTATACTATTGAGACGGTAGACTTGCCGGTGGAGAATACGATGAACATACTGACAGGCCGCCATAACTTGGGCTGTCCTACGATGAATGCAAGGACTGAGCCACCACATCCTGATAATATAGACTGGAGTACACGACTTCTAGTGTAGGGGTTGTGGTAAGTGATGGTGGTACATGCTGTTGTTCATCCTTTATCAGTCCCCAGAATAACTCTCCATGATCTTTGGTTGATGCAGAGAATGAACCCATTGATAATAGGTAGGATTGCATGGCTAGGCCATGGGAAGAGGCCAAATATTTATGGTCTTGTATGTATCTGTTGAGGGAGGTGGGAATCCAGTGGACCTCACATTATAGAAGGATGAGTCTTATGCACCTCGTTCCATCCGGAACCCTTGACAGAGAGGATCAAGGTGAGGGTTTCATTACCAAATCACATTTCTCCTAAGATTCTGAGGTTCATATAGAATTAGTCAGAGTATGAAACATCATGGTCTTCTTATGGAATCACCAAACCGTCCTCCTTCCCTAGGGTGGTTCTTCGGGATAGGGTAGATTTTTGGATCGAGTTGGACCATCAGACAAATTTATGCTGGGGTGGAGATGACTTCTGCCTGGGTGAGTCGGGGTGCAAGGAGCGCGTAGAAAAATGTCAAAGGAAATAAGGGGAAGACCTCCATGTCCACTATTTAACACATGGAGGGAGTATCCACAGGAAGTGCTAGAGCGGGTAAGATCTCTGCTTCTCTAATTGCTGGGAAGAGGAGGACCATCGTTGGTTTCTGTAAGGATATGGGGAAAACCCCCACACTGATGGTTGACTGGATGGGTAGCATCTGTACACTATTGACTTGTGACAGGAGGAACGACTCCATACTGAAGGTTATGGATGCCAAAGAGGCTTCCGTACTATGTGGAAATGCAGTGGGGTGGACCTTCTCTCAGATTGATGGTGTCATAGGGAGGACATATACACCAATCTTGGGACTGGGATGGACCTACACTCTCATTGGTGGTGGCACAGGGAGGACCTCCATACTGCATCCAATTCCATGGGTCATCCCGCGATGGATGCCACCTATATTGGCTATTAGGAGGGTCAACCCAGCCTACCCATGGGGTGTTTGGGGCATCAGTCTAGGATAGGCGTATGAGTGCCCCTACTCAACCTAAAAATGGGAATGATGGTATGCGCCTGAGGTGTAATGGGACATGGTATTAGTTGATGTAGATGCCTTATAGAGGGTATCCTCCTTAGCATGCGCCTGACGCTAGCACCGGGTTAACCGTACTGGGTCCGTTGTTTTTGGTGCACAAATCACCTACACCTCAGCCTATGGGGCCAGGTGGTGGCACTGACGTGACCTAGTGGGAGACCTTATTAGAAACCCTAGGAATGAGATTCTAGCTGGGTTGGCCCAGACATCTATCACCTCATTGGTGTTGGGGAGGGGGTCATTGAAGAATTCTAGAGACATGATCCTAAAATGATTATACATTAGAGTGGGGAGTAGTATCTCCTTGAGAGGCCCATGGGTGAAGTGGTGATGACAAGGCTCAAAATTCTCTTTGTCATGTCGGGCAATATCCCAGTTTAGGAAAGTCCCCTCCTTGTATCGTCGAACGACATCATTAATTACCCTTCTCTGAATGAATTCATATGGGGATATGGAGTGTGGGATCCTAGTATCCATGGAGGTGGAGGCTGCTGTGGGAGAGATGAGACTGCGTGGGACTTCTGTGTTGATGTTGTCCTTTATCCTACATCGATGAGTGGGTGGTGATTAGTTTCCTGTCATGACATCTTGGGTCCTAAAAATTAGTGATATTTAACCATTAGTGATGAAAGAAGGAAAGTGACATCTAGTGACCTGATGCCACTTTTTCTTCCATGGTTGTTAAGAAGGATCCATGCATACAATGTAGCAGACAAGGATGTACAACGTTCAACTACCCCAATTTCTGGTGAGTTTCATGCCAGACCCACTATTTTCTTAGTGGGACCTAACGCCGGATAGCTGGTTTTGGTGGCACAATAATCCACTAATGTCTTTAATGCTACTAATCTCTAAATTTTGGAGAATAAATTCACTTTGGGTTCAACATTTCTATTTACAATGCTTTTCCAGGGTTCTCATTTTTTCTTTTGGAGGACACACTGATCTGTTGCCCCGAATTCTTACTTTCCAATGGCGGGTAGAATCTGTCCCTTATTCAGGGTTGTTTTCTCCTTGATCAAAATGGGATAATGGGATGTTAGTTCCTCTTTCTTTAGATTCCTCCATAGAATTCATTGCCTAGTCTGGGTCTCCCTTATAGACATAAGATGTTGTTCGTGAAACTCTTCCCAGTGCCATGTCTTCATGGACACCCGTTAATTATACTTCTCCTGTCTGGATATTCCAAGGGGTCATGATAGGGCATCCACCTTTTTCTAGGGGAGTAGTCACATTGGACATTGCTGGCATGTCTGGATGCTGTAACACTAATGCGTTTGTGTTTCATCCCTTTATGATAGGTCTTCTCAAGGGAGATGAATCCTAAGTCATCCCATGTCGAGTGAGGTTAATAATATGCCGTAGGCATGTCTTTGAGGTTTTCCTCAGCTTCCCATGCTTAACATAGGGCATGACACAAGTTTAACATATAACAGAGAGGGATCAGACTGATCAGAACACTAATAAGAGTGGATCAGATGGGTGCAACCCTAGGTGGGAACATTGGTGCTGGGTCTAATGCATGGTTAGTTACCTGATTTCTACTAGGAGAAATGAGAAATTGCGTGACATGATATTATCAGGATGTGGAGGATTGGGTAAGAATCATGATGGATATGGATGGTTGAGAGTGTATGGATAATGATATGGAACCGATGTGAGGACAATGGTGATGCTAGGCTTGATCCTCAAAGAGACTTCATATGTATCCCTATGGCAGGGAATCAAAGTCCACATAGTTCAGTGGGGTGATGGGATACGTGAGGAGGCGAACCGTGAGAATGGATGCATGGATGAGATCTAGAAGAAGTAGAACCTCTGGGTTGGGGGTTGACCTTCCCAAAACACATAGTCTCAAGGGAGAGACCATGATAAGACATGAGTGATGGGATTGAACATCATGGAGGCTTCCTACATATCCACGAGGATGGGAATAAATGTCCACATAGTTCGGAATAGGGGTATAGAATCAGGGTGTCTAGAAGGGAAAACTATCTGACGATATACTGGGGATTACCCATGGTTAGAAGCCCGGATTAGTCTGATTCCACAGGGGTACACCATATATATGGTTCCCAGTGAAGGGGTCTACAACGACCAACTGCTGGATGGGGCTACAATGTCTTACCCCTAGTTGGGCTTGACAATAGATTACTACTAATTGGGAATCACAATGGCGTACTTTCTATTGGGATTGGACCTCATTTAGGAATTCTACATACACTATCTAGGAGACAAGTATCAAAGCTCACATAGTTCGAATGGGTGAAATTTTACTTTTACATGACAAAAAAGGGGTGTACAGTTTAACGTCGTGTATGAAGAGGGTGAACCATCGTGAAGTGGTCGGGACATATAGGTGTTGGGCTTGAATCTTAGGGTGGATTCCTACATACCACATATAGGATACAAGGATCAAATTCTAAAATTTTTGGAAGGGTGTTTGGGGATTCCATGATAAGGCAGACCCGAAAGGATTCCATGGTCAATGCATACTCTAAAACTATGTGAGTGATGCTCTATGTGAGAAACAAGAGAAAAAAATGACCTGAAGATTACATCATGAATGGGTTGTGAACATAAATTTGAGTGGGGATTACACATGGTTAGTGGTCCAAAAAGGAAATAGGGAATCATGCGTGCTTAGTGGCCCAAGGAGATAGAGAATGGGACTTACCCTAGGATGGAGGGCTAAGGGCGACAAATCCCAGAGAAAGAGGGAGACGGTAACGAAGTTCCCAGTTCCCATCAATCCTCTAGTCTTTAGCATGAAAGAATATAGGAGGAGAAGGGATGTTACCTCAACCATTAAAGGCTGGGAAAATACACCAAGATGGTTTCCCTTCCCTGTGGACATACGCCACTCCAATATAGAGGATCTCATTCCATGTGACGAAGATCTATCTCCTGTGGAGATGAGCGGGCGTGGAGAATGTCCCATGTGGAGAAACCTGTGTATATTACGTGGGGCAAGGCCACAATTTAACTTCATGTGTTCATGACAATGGCGCTTGGTAGTATAATATCCTACTACTTAGATGAGGTAGGTTTACTCTACATCTCTAGGACATACATAATTGTTAAACACCCACCATTGGGGAAGGGAAAGAATCAACAATTCCATGGTATGGGGGTGTTGTGGAGTGATCCACTAAGGTACCCATGTTACCGTGGCTATGAGATGAATCAATAGCCGTTATAATTCCTATATGAAGAAGCATAAAGCTAAGAAAATCAATGTGAAGCACTGCCCAATGGACCATGAAATCAATTCATACAACCCTAGAGGGTCGTATGAGATAAGGGTGTGTAACATAGGTGTTTTTCACGTAAGAAGAACCCAAATATGGTGTTTGGGAAAGAGACATTGAAGATATGCTCAAGGTTGCACACAAGGAGAGATGATTGCAAGAAAAATAAGGGGTTTGCATGCAATAAGTGCAAAAATGGGAACTATTGCGTGAAATAAGTTGGGTTTCTCAAATAAAGGAGGTGCACATGAAATTAGAGAAGTTTTGTTCGCAATTATAGGATCTTTTCATGCAAGGGGTAGAGGTTTGCACACAAGTGGAGGGGTTTACATGCAGCTGGCCAATCAATAAAGGATTGGGGCGAGGACGAAGACCTAGGGATACCTATCACAGAAAAAATATACCTGAAAGTCATATTTTGTGTTCCGAAGAGGTGTATTATTCATAGGTGAGATGGTTCAAATTCTTTAGCTGCTAGAAGTGAGGGGGTGAACTTCTATTTATAGGCGATCGAGGGCCACAGGTGCGCGTAGAATGAGTCCTGTATAGAAAACCCGGCCCATGTGTCAGCCGCACGAGACTTTACGCACTCTAGCATAAAATCCATCTAGGCAGTGACAATTTTTCACACAAGGAAGCAATTTTACGTGCACCATTTGGATTTTCCGCACTACCTTTTGGCCCTTCCCGGGATCATTCGCTGAGTTGAAACATGCCTTCGGTTTTCCCAATGATGCCTTCCTGAGGCCCTCAGTGGATTTTGGAATCTATAATGATATATAATAAAAAATCACTCAGGAAACACATGAATTTTATTCTCAAATGGTTGTATAATTATAATACATTTTCAACTTAATTTTCATCTCTATTTGTACACAAAATTTTAATATACGGTTTATAAGAAATTTTTTCTTTATTTATCTTTTTTGGTCAAAAACTATTTTATTCCAAAATCATGTTTTCAAAAAATGTTTTTATAAATGTTTTTAACATTATTTAATTTATTTATAAAATGATTTTTTACCCATGTTTTACTTTTACAAATTTATTTAACAGAATATTCAGGTTGTTTTACAAACCTATCCCATTTGGATTTTACCAATTATTCGAAAGGAATCATTGTTTTAATGTGTACGGGATGAATGAAAGTTTCCTCTATCATAAAAAATATTTTAATTTAATTTTCATTTATATGTTTTAAAGTTTATCTTAAATTAAATGTATTTTGAAATTTTTTTATGAATTTTTATTTTTAACAATATATTTTCGAAGAAAATTTATTTTCTTCAATAAATGATTTAACTAATCATTCAAAATAATTTTCCAAATATATTAGATGAAATATGGTGAAGTTACCTATACCTTAATAGGTATATGATCCATGTATACAAATATTATTTTTCCTATTTTTTTTAATATGGAATGATGTTTATGAAACTCATTTCTCTTCCATACCATGGTAAAATTCTCATGAAACCTACTTGTTTTTTTATAGGTTTTTATTTGATGAATGATGAAATGATTTTTAAGCCTTTCAATTTAAAAATATATATGATATAATAAAACTTTTATGAAACAAATTTCATTTCATTGGTTATGATATGATGTATTTTTTATGATCATGTGGAACAAAAATGTATGATTTTTATTTTTTTATAGGTGCGATCTATATCTCCCTAAAATGCATTGGGTAATGACTAATGTTATATAAGATTATATTCTATATGGGAGGCTATACTATGCCCAAAATAGGGAACACGAGAGTTCATCCCAAGCCTAAAGTAGGTACCAGTGTGGTTATCCTAACCCTAACATGTTATGAATGACATGGTGGGAAGCCTTGACATAAGATTTTCTATACCTATGTGTTCATGAAAAAATATATGACCTATTCCAATTATATGATCTTATGGATCATGTTCTTTGATTCCCTTATGATTCATGTCTTATGAACTACCGATCGTTATACCATGAATCTAGATTATAATATTTGATATGAAAGGTATTTTTCCAAATGGTATTCTCATGTTGTCATACACTTATGTTCATATTATTCTTATGTATATCCATTGTTTACCATTACCAAGTATCTGAGCTCACCCTTTATTATTTTACTTTCCCCAGATTAATAAGAAATGTATTACTTGGATATTTCTAAGAAGGATTCTAGCCGTGAAGAACATAGTGGGAGATGATGTAGTTTACTTATGAACCGGTTGTTTGTATTTCCATGTTTTCAAAGGCACTATACATTTATGGTCCCCATTAATGTGTTTGTGTACTATATTTAATAGTCATAAAATTTTGTAATATCATCGTATGATAATATTGGGTCTCTATAAATATGATGGAGGATAAAAATTAATTGGTGAAAGATACACTCCTTCTCTACTCTATATATACAAATGATTTATTTGATTCTAGTTCTTCACATTATTATTTATTGAACAACCTTTCTATGAATTTTGATTTAACTCAAGGATTGGTTATTGAAATATCTATAAAAACAACTAATGGAAAAATTATCACATCAAAGATATATAAATATTATTTTCTTGATATTTTTGAGAGGATACATCATACAAATGCATATATTAATAATTTGGTTGAATTTGACATAATATATAGAATGTATTTTCTTTATATATATAGAGTTTATATCAACTATCAGGATTAGAAAATCTTAATTAATTTCCCAAATCATCTTATTATTATGTATATATTTAAGGATGATTTTTAACTACCCTTGGAAGTAGATTATATAATATGAGTATTAATACCCATCAAAGAGGTATTTATTGCTTAAATGATTGGGGATGAACTCAATGTTGATGAGATGCCTATTGTATGATAATTTACTGATGTATTTCTAGATAAAATACTTTACACTAGAACATGATTTTGAGTTTTTTTATTGAACTCATAAATAAATACGTTTTATATCACAAAGGGTCCATATAGAATGACCCCCATTGAACTAGAGTAAACAAACAATAAACTAAAAGAGATTTATATAAGTGATTAAAATGCCATAGTGCTTCATTATGGGGTTCACTAGTCAAAATTTTAAAAAATAAGGATAAATAAATGAATAATTTTTATTTATTATCATGAAAATAATAAAATCATGATCAAGAATAAGCATCCTATACATTATAAGAATGAACCGTTTGATAAAATCTGATGACCTCAAGGATTATCAGAGTTTGAAATTTGATTTGGATATAATCAATTATTGGTCGAAAAGGATGATACTTCCAAAATAGATTTTCAGACAGGGTATGTACACTATGAATTTGTAGTAATGTCATTTGAACTTACAAATTCATTTATTATCATTATGTATCTGATGAAGAAATCCTTTATATATTATCTTCCAATTTTTTTGGAATTATTTATAAATGATATTCTCATATATTCTATGTGAGAGGAAGATCTTGAAGACCATTTTTTGATTTTTTGAAAACCATATGAATGGAGAAAACATATACCAATTTTAGAAAATGATAATTCTAGCTATAGAATGTATCATTCTTGGGTTATGTATTCACCAGTAAGAGAATATATATAGATCCTTCAAAGAAAAGTGTTATTGAGAAATGGTCCATACCAACCACATTAACTGAGATTCTTAGTTTTCTTAGGTTATGTAGATACTATATAATCTTTTTGAGAAACTTATCAAAGTTTTTAAATACAGTAACAAAGATAACATATAAGGGATAGAGTTTAATTTGGACATATTAAGGTAAATAATGTTCTAACAAACTAAAGAAAAGGATTTTCACTATACCAATATTTATATTTTCCTTATAAAAACTCGACATTTTGAAAAAAAAATTGAATAAATTTAATCTTTTTGATATTTTTCATTTCATACAATACTGAAGATAGATTTTTTTTAATATGAAAAAAAATTATGTTTAACTTTCATTATATGAAACACCAAGTTGAGATTTCTCTACACACAACACTTAGATTATATTTAGATATAAACAACACTACATTTGTCTTGTGTTACACATAATATATAGTCCCTTTGATCGCTTGCATTAAATGCAAGATCGAGTTTTACTGAACAATAATATAGTATTAAAATATATTTTTTAATATAATATAGAAGTTAAATTAGAAGTTATGAATAATATTAACTAACATATGAAAAAATAATTTTTATAATATTAATTCATTAGTTACCAATTAATCAAAACTGAAAATATATATCAATTGATTATAAATGAAATAGATTTATTTTTATGCTCTCAAAGTCATTTTGTCTTAACAAATTAAATTAATTACATTTATTGAATGATATTAATTTAACATATATGTTATATATTCAATTTTTTTTTCTATTCATCCAATAGATTTTATAGGGATAAGATTAGAACAATCTAATTTTTAAGCCTAAAACCATATATTTTCAAAAGGGTAATTTCACCACATTTTAATGGATAACATATTTTAAATATAATTATTGAAAATTTTAGAAATTTTATAAAAAAAATAAAATTATTATTTGAATTCCGAATATAAAATTTTAATTTGGTTCATTTTTTTGTATTTTTATGATAAGTTTCATGTTTTGATGAATAGTGAAAAATAATGAATTTTAATTGAAAATGGAAATTTCATTGAAATAATTTATATTAATTAATTAGAAATATGATTTGTTTTAAATTATAATTAGATGAAATTTTTATCATTCATTCCAATTCAGGTATGTGGAATCAATTTAACATTGAATTTGGATATGAAAACATGTCAATCATTTAGACATCTCACTTTAAAAACCAGTGTTCTCATTTTGTTAATGAGATTAATTTTATCATAATTGTATAAATTTATATGTTTTTAATTATAAAAATTGGATTTCATATTTTTAATTATTGGATAAAAATTTAGTAAATGGTTCTCTTTTATTTTTGGATAATATGAATAGTGACTATAATAGTTTTTATTACAACGATAAAAGGTATATCTGGTAATTAAGGGTGGAAATAATATTACAAAAATTAGTTAACTATCTTTAATATTTATAAAATTTAATATTATAATTTTAATTCTACCCTTTACCCATAAGGATAGAAATTGAAAAAATAAATTGATACTTGTCTAGGAAAACAACATAAATTTTATTAAACTCAAAGGAAGTGACAAAAAGTCACACTCTTAAATTTAATATCTATAATAATTTTAACATGGTGTTAAGCAGAATACATGCTTGAATTTATATATTATTATTAAATATTAAATTATTATCTAAATCATAGAGTTATTTTTTGTTTTTAGTGAAGAAATAATTACCATGAATAATTACAAAATGATGAAGTAATAATTATTCAATTAATGAAACAATCAATTAAATGATGTTATAACTGTTACAATAAATTTAATTTGATGTAATTAATTTTATTGAAGAATTTTATGGGTTCATATGACATGTTATTTGTGTATTAAGATAATTTGTTTAAATTAATTTTTTTGGATTTATTTTCTTAAATTCAATATTATAAATAGTGTCAAAATAGGCACTTATGATATTTTATCAAAATAATATTTTATAAAATTATTTTAAAATCATAAAAAAAATTAAATAAGTACAACAGTATGATAAATGTTCAAAAATATATTAAATTTTAACTTATGGATAAATTGACACATTATATGTAATAATTACATCCTTTTTATATTAAAAACTTTGTTACCATAGTTAAAATTTAATAGGATTAACTAAGGATTATTTGAAATGATAAGGTTTTAAATTACATAAATACATGTATAAATATATTTTTTGATGATTTTAAAACATTATAATATCTCCCCTTATAATAAATGGCCTTTGGAGGTATATGAATTGATATTTATTTTATTATAAATTAATCTTTCAGGAAATTCTAAAAGTGCCCCCTCTCTTATAAAAGGGAACTTATCCTTCTCTTACACTCACACTTCAGAAACTATTTGTTTTAGAAAATAAATATATAAATATACTTCAAACATAACTAAAAAAAATATTATATTCCTTAATTTGGTCACAAATGAAACCAATGGAGCCCTTTTGGGTAAATCAAATGGAGATGCCCAAATAAGAGGTAACATTCAACAATGAACGTTTTTGTTTTATTTATTCCTTAAACCCCTTAAATTATTTTTTTCGCATGTTTATATAACATCATAATTATACTCAATATAATTGTATTTTTATATGTTAAGGGGTTTACCAAAATTAACATAAAAATACTACTAATGGGTAATGAATTTACTGTTCTTATGTACGGTGAACTATTACCTCATGAAACGATGTTGTTCACTTTTTTCCTTTACCACCTCTCATAGTTTGGAATTATGATGGAAAAAATAGATTAATATGATATATATATATATATATGTTATTTATGATGTATTTATTCATCTATAATTACTATATAACACATACCTCAATGCTTTCTATTTTGGGTAAATGCGATAACTTTGTTTTTGGATGTGTGGACTACCGCCTCCTCAAAGTGACATGATTTGTTCACATTGTACATGAAATGTAATAAGGATAGGTTTAGTAAAAGTTTACGATATATGTGAAATTTTAATTCTACTATAATTGATATATATATACATATATATAGAAACATATATGTAATTTTCTTTCTTTCATTCAAAATGATAATTATACAGAAGTAGCGTTAATGCATACATACGACCTACCGTCTCCATGAACAATGAATTCCATTTCTTATTTCAAATTTTTATAGTTTATTATAAATATTTATATACTAAATATATATGATATTTATATAATGTTTCACATTATTTAAATATATAAACCATTATCTATATAATAGGATGAAGAATAACTAGCCAAAACAGGCACATATTACCTCAAACATAACAATAACATGGAATAGTTAATAAATGGGTAATAGAAGGTCCTAAGTAAATCATATATGTTTTTATGTAATTTAATATATTTTGGTAATATATGTATAATAAACACATATTAATTATATAGTAGGGTTGAATGAATATGAAGATATTCAATACTTGAGGCAATGGATTTTGTATCACTTTTATTTTTGTGGGACACATGCCTTATACACTACTTGTTTCTTTTGGGTGGTTTATATAAATCCTATGAATGTTTATTATGTGTATTATTTTTAATATTATGGTATTTTTCTATCCATATTATTTTATTTCATTCACGTGGAATATGATTCTATGGATTGTAAAGTGATGGGTATTTATTTCACAATCTCATCAATATTAGGGATTATTTCATTTTAAGTCTTTATTTGAGAATATTTATCTTACAAGTCCATGTTTTATAATAATGTTTTGAAATTAGTTTTTACTATTATACTATTTATTTTTAAAGTCATTTTTACCCATTTTTACTTTTAAGTACATGTTTTTAAAAGGAATCTTTATTTATTTTTCCAAATGAGGTACTTTATGAATTTTGGGGAAAAAATATGAAAGGAATGTTTTTTAACTAATATGGAATGAAAAAAATGTCTGCCATAGTGATTACATAATAATTTAAAGCTTTATTTAAAATATTACATGTTTATTTTCAATTAAAATACTTTCTTTTAAAATTGTACAAAATTTTAAAAAACAAAACCTTTTCAAAGCAGAAAGGATTTTTTCCTCAAGAATTATTTTCAAGTGATCTCTCAAAATTATTTTCCATCTAAGGTAACTTTATTTGATGTTAATTATATTATAATAAGGATATGATTCAATTCTACCAATATTATTATTTATAATAATGTTTTATGTTTATGATTGAATGATATTTACGAAACCAATTTATTTTTTATAGGTTATGTTACAATTAGATGATGTTTATGAAACGAATTTCATTCAATGGGTTCTAATATGATGAATTATTGATGTTATTATAGAACACATATTTATGGTTTTCATTATGTGATGGGTGGTACCTATATCTCCCACCAATTCATTGGGTAAATATTTATTTATAATGAGATAATCATGGGAATCATGTTGATGGGTTTGATCAACTATAGAAGATAGGGAAACCTGATCCACTATGGGTTGATGGGGAAACCCGGTCCCTTACAAGGAAAGGACTATAACTAGGGACGGTAGTGTGTCCCACCCAGTCATTTTCACCCCTATGAAGTGTCCTGCTATGTTTTGTAAAAATTGATTAATTTATATATTATGATATTACATGTTTATGTGTCTTCCAAAAATTTAATGTCTTATTCCATTTTATGCTTTCATGGATTATTCTCTTACTTAACTTAGGATTCATGTTTTATGAAATGACAATA
This sequence comes from Viscum album, assembly GCA_963277665.1. Classification (NCBI taxonomy): domain Eukaryota; kingdom Viridiplantae; phylum Streptophyta; class Magnoliopsida; order Santalales; family Viscaceae; genus Viscum; species Viscum album. The sequence goes on along the minus strand of OY728148.1, from coordinate 2,005,830,322 downwards.
TTTATTCCATGATTCATGTTTATGATATTTGATATGCATGGTGAGATATTATAATTTTATGATCACATTTTGAAACCACTATGCTCATGTTTATGCTTATATACCTCCCTTGTTTACCCTTACTGAGCATCTAATATCACCATTTTTCTTATGTTTTTCCTCAGGTTATAAAGAAATGTTTTAGGTAGGGGAACTAAAGTGGAAGATCTTTGTGGTGAACACTAAAGATATTACACCAAACTCAAAGTTTATGTTCTGAGTTTCCAAAGGAACTAAAATAATAAGATCTTTGGACTTGTGTTTGTATAATGAATGAAATGTTCCTAAAAAGGATATAATATCCTTGTATGAAAATACTTGGTCATTATAGTTGGTATCAGAGTAAAGGCGTAGTCAACATTTAGAAACTATGAAAACGAAACTTTAGGGATATCCCTGGATATATTTCTATGGAAATGTTTAGAGATATCTCTATGGATATGTCTATGTATAGGTTATAATCATAGAGTTTTCATAATGATCATGAATAACCTATGATTAAACATATGGTGTCATAGATTTAAAATAAATATATAATTTCCCTATATTATGTGGTTTTAATTCCATGATTAGTGTTTATCACATTATTCTTTTTGATTTAGTGAATGGTTGGAACTAAAAGAAACTGTGTTAATGAGGAATGAAAATGACAATGTAAATATCTCCCTCCTAAGGAATTTTTTTTTATTGAAAATGGAATGAAAAATCTTGTTGAAATGACCACAAAACCTTATCAACCCATGAATCATTCTGAGCTTCCAAATGGATAGATAAGGGTATAATGTTTTCCTGAAACCATCTTATGGAAACATCCACATACTTTTAGTGGAATAAATGATCCACCGGTGATTGAGAAATAAATATTTCCTTGGAAAATATATGTTTCATTCTCCGTTATTCGAGACGTAAAATATTTAAGGTTTAAACTTATCACTTTAAAGATTAAGGGAATCTGTGGTGAAACTTTATCAAGAATATGAGGCAACAATATAAAATTGAATCCATGGATTTGGATGAGTTCAATAACTTATTTTACCATATGTACCTTCCTTATATTCATATTAAAAAAAATGGATATTGATGTTTCCCATCTATCTCATAGTTATGATAAGAAAAGAAGGATATAATTTAAAGGAAACTCTAAAAACTATGGAGAGAATAATATTAGATTTACATTATGCTCAAAGTGTAGAAGGGGACATAGAGGGAATTTTATTAAGGAGATTGTTAAATTTTTTGTGTGTAAGAAATATGGTCATCGAGATTTTTAATATTAAAGTAATGGGAATAAAAAGAAATCTCTAAAGGGTGAACCTACTATAATTTAATGTTTTAATTTCAAGGAGTTTATTCATTATAATAACAAGTTCCATAATCCATGGACTAACATTTATGGTAATCTACTAAATCCTATGAGGGAAAAGGAAAAAATAAAATCTTAAGCTATCATAATTGATGAAATAAACCATGATAATTAGGTAATACTTTTCCTCATCTCCTTTATTGGAAATTTCATGCTTGATTTTGAATGAATAATCCCCATAAAAATCTTATTGTTCATACATTATTTTAATTTCATGTGATTATCTACTTCTATTCTAAAATAATGAAATCTTGTATTCTTTCAATACAAGGATGAACCCATGATTCCAATGAAAATGATTTTGTATAAGAAAGGATCTTATATAAGGAATAGAGAAGAATGTGCGTATTAAACATGGTTTAATATTAATTTAGGAAATTACCATGTTTAAATAGAATACATTACAATGGTCTTCACATTTTTAGTGTGTGAAAATTAAGATTTACATCATGTTCTCGGGTGATTAATGATAAGTTTATTTTTGTAAATTTAGAAACATTCCTTGGAAAGATTTGAACACTAATTTTTTGGATTGTTCATAATGGTAACCATTTATGAAAATAATTATGATTAAATTTGGATTTGTTTTTAGAGATTAATGTTTTTATTTATTAATATTGGGTAACATGTTAAAACCATTTTTTGTGATGATATCTATAGACACAAGGAATGACTTATCATCTCATTATGTATCTTATAATCCACTAGTTATGAATGTATTAAAATTTCAACATCATTTCATGGAATAATAAATTAATATGATATTGATAAATTCACAACTAAAGAGTTATATTGTACTTATGAGTTGTAATCAAGTATGTCTTTTTTTCTCAATTGATTTTAAAATAAAATTTTATCCTATTTTCGTCATTTATTATGATAATAATGATCCTTTTCAGATCTATTTAGTCCATGGTTTTATGGTAATTACACTTATAATGAAAATATTCTATATCACTATCCATAAGAATATGATAGTTATAGTTATATTCCAAATTCATGTTTTCATTTTCCACATATGTTCTTCTTTGTAGAAACCAAGTTATCACTTACCCTGGGTAACCGTTATGTTTCCATATTTACCTTTTTAATGGGATTTTTAGAATTCATTTTTATGATATGGGAAAATTAAAGTATTAATCCTTTGATAAAAAAATAAATTTCAATGGTGAAATTTATTTTACGGGGGTATAATGTAACACCCTGATATTTTGAGAATTTTTTTTCAAATTAATTTAATCATTTCAATATTTGTCATTTAACATAATTCTGAATATGGATTTTTTTATATGGAAAAAAATATGTTTAGATTGAATTATATGCAAAACCATGTTGATATTTATATATATACAACACATGGATTATTTGTTTTACATACATAACTATACGATTCACTTCTGTTACACACAACACCGAGTTCTTTTGATAGCTTGCATTACACGCAAAACCGAATTTTATTGAACAATAATATAATATTAAAATATTATTATTTAATATAACATAGTATTTATATTAAAATTTATGAATATTATTTAATAATGTATGAAAATATAATGTTTATAATATGAAATCATCACTTACCAATTAATTAGAAATGAAAGTATATACGAATTTAGCATAAAGGAAATTGTTTTATTTTTATCCTCCCAAAGTCATTTTTCCATAATAAATAAATTTAATTAAAATTAGTGATTGATTTTAATGTAATATATATGTTAAATTTTCAATAAAATATTATTTATATTCATCCAATATATTTTATAGGCCTAAGATAAAAAAACCAAATATTATGCATAAAACCTTATATTTTTTTGAAGAATAATTTTCCCTCCTTTTAATGGAGAACCCATTATAAATCTAATTTTTAACACTTTTATAATTTTTATATGACAAAATAAACTTATTATTTTTAATAGGAATATAAAAATCAACTTTTTTTGAATTTTTGGTACTTTTCTGATAATTTTCTTGTTTTGATGAATAATGAAAAATATTTAATTTTAATTGAAAACAACCTTTTCATTGAAATAATATATGGTGTATAATTTTTTATTTTATTGATTTTAATGTATCATTAGATAAAATATTAATTATTTAATCTAATTTAGGTCATTGTAATAACTTTTATATTGAATTTGGAAATAAAACATCTCAATCTTTTAGAATTTTTCACTTTAAAAACTCATTTTCTCGTTTCATCAACGAGATTAATTTTAAAATAATTTTAGAAATTTCATTGTTTTTAATTATGAAAAAATGATTTAATATTTCAAATATTAATTCCAAAATTTAGTAAATAGGTTCCTTTTATTTTTGGACAATAGGAATATAAACTTTAATAATTTTTTATTACCACTGTTGAAGGTAAATCGGGTAATTTAGGGTGGAAATAATATTATAAATATTAAAAAACAACCCAAACAATAACCAAAATGTTATTTGATGAAGTTTATTTGACTCTTAATACATGATGATATAAATATAATAATTTAATGGATAATTGTCCAGTAAAATGACTTTAATATTATTAAACTCAAAGGGAGTGGCAAAATGTCACACTCTTACTTTTAATAACTATATTGATTTTAATATGGGGTTAAGTAGAATATATTCTCATATATATATATTATTACAAAATATAAATGGATTATCTACATATTAGTAATTTATTTTTAATTTTTAGGGAATAAATAATTGTCATAAATATTTAAACATGATGATCCAACAATTATTCAATTAATGAAACAATCAATTAAATGATATTAAAAATATTAAAAGAAATATAAATTGACTTAATTAAGGTGATTTACGAATTTTATGGGTTCATATGAAATTTAAATATTTCATTAAGTGAATTGGTTTGAAGTAATCAAGCTGGATTGAGTTTATTAAAGTCAATTTTATCAATAGTGACAAAATTGACTCTTATGATATTTTATAAAAATAAAATTTTATCAAATTATTTAAAAATAATAAAAAATAAATAATAGGGACAAGAGAATTATATATGACATAAAATATCTTAAAGTTTCTATTTATTTTCCAATTGAAACTTTATATTTAAAAATTAAATCCACTTAATATTAAGAACTTTGTTACTATAGTTAAAACTAAAATAGATTTACTATGGGTTAATCCAAATGATAAGTTTTAAAATAACTTCAAAACATGTATAAAATATATTTTTCGATGATATTAAATTATTATAATATCTTTTATCGAAATAAAAGGAATTTTTGAGGCATTTTGTTTCTGATTTATTTTATTTTAATTTAATCTTCGGGCAAATTACAAAAGTTACCGTCCCCTCTCTTATAAAAGGAAACCTCTCCTCTTCTATTCACACTTAAAAACCTATATATATTGGTTAAAATATATCTAAATATACCCCTAACCTCACTCCCTTTGTATTAGAATCATTAATTGTTTCATAAATCCAACCAATGGTGTCCTTTTGTGAAAATTAAAAGAAGATTCCCAAAGAAGAGGTAACGTTCATCAATGAACATTTGTGTTTTATTTTTTCCGTAAAACACTTAATTTTATTATTTAATTATTATATAATAACCTATGTATTAATAATATTCTTGGATGTTTTTAAATTAATGTTTCTTTCTATGCTCACACACACATCTATGTAATGGGTGACGAACTTACCATTCATGTGTATGGTTAACTACCACCCCGCGAAGCGATGTTGTTCATTTTTCTTTTACCACATATCACATTTGGGAATTATGATGGGCACTATATATTTACACTATAAATTTTTTATTTATTATATATTCATTCTTTTATAATTATAAAATTAAACAAACCATCATTCTTTCCATTTTCTATAAATACAATAATATCGTTTGTGGACGTGTGGACTACCGCCTTCTCACAGCGATGTGATTCATTCACACTCTACATGGAACATATTAAGGATGGGGTTATTAAACTTTTATGATATATATGACATAATAATGCTACTATAATTAGTTTATATATATATATATATATATTTCAGTCACTTTAATTTTATCAAAACTATAACTAAATGGAAACAACGGTAATGCGTACGTACGACCTACCATCTCCATGAAAACTAAATTCCATTTCATATATATATTATTTATATATTATTATAAATATTTAGATAATTAATATATATGATATTTATTTCATGTTTTACATCATGGTAATATGTAAATCATTATATAAGTTATAGGATCAAGAATAACAATTCAAAACAAGCAGATATTACCTTAAACATAACACTAACTAGGAATTTTTAATAAAGAGGCAATAGAAGGTCCTTTGTAAATCATATATGATATGATTTAATTGAATATGGTACATAATATATTTATGATAGACTTATATTTAATTTACATATGGATTTTATGAATATGAAATAATTCAAGACAGAGGGTAATTGATTTTTTCTCACTTTTATTTGTGTGGGACACATGTCGTATCCACTACGTGTTTATTTTTTGTGGGGTATATAGTTTCCATGAATATATATTATAAGTATTATTAAAAATATTATTGTATTTTTATATCCATATAATTTTCTTTCTTTTATGTGGCATATTATTCTAGTAATTATAAAGCGATGAGTATTTATTTTACAATCTCATTATTATTTGGGGTTGTTTCATTTTTGGTCTCCATTGGGGAATATTAATATCCCATATCCATGTTTCTAAAGATGTTTTCAAAAATGTTTTTACTATTATAATATTTATTTTTAATGCCATGTTAACCCTTGTTTTACTTTTCACTACATGGTTTGAAAGGAATCTTTTTTTTTTGTTTTCTAAACGAAGTACTTTATGACTTTTCTAGAAAAAGTACAAAATGAATGTTTTTAACTTATATGGAATGTACAAAATATTATGTTGTCATTATGAATTAATGATTTTAGTTTAATTTACATGATTCTATGTTTGTTTTCAAATAATATTTTATTTTTTAAAATTGTACAAAATTTATAGAAAAGAAATCATTTTCAAAGAATAATGGTTTTTTTCCTCAAGAATAGTTTTCAAGTGATCTCTCAAAATTAGTTTACATACAGGATAACATTAATTTATGATACTTATGTACTAATGGGGATAATATTCAATTATACCATTATTATTCATTCTAGTAATGTTTTAGGTTTATGGTGGAATGATATTTATGAAATCCATTTCATTTTCATGGGTTATGTTATGACTTAATGATGTTTATGAAACCCATTTCATTACATGGGTTTTGATAAAATGAATGATTGATGTTATTATGGCACATATATGTATGTTTTTCATAATGTGACAGGTCAAACCTATATCTTCCACCAATGAATTGGGAAAATATTTATGTAACATAATATAATGATAGGAATCACATCAGTGGGCTTCATCCACTATGGAAAATGGGGAAACCTGATCCAATATGGGTAAATGGGGAAACCAAATCCCTTACATGGAAGGACTAAAACAGGGGATGGTGGTGTGTCTCGACTTGTTGTATTAGTCCCCATTAAGTTTCCCACTAAAAGTTTTCAATTCCCTTTGACTTATAGGGAATGATTTTACATGTTTATATGCCTGACACAAATTTGAGGTATTATTCCATGTTATGATTTAATGGATTATTCTCTTGATTCACTTTTGATTCATGTCATATAACTAGAAGTATTTATTCAATGATTCAGGTTTATGTTATTTAATATGAATTGTATGATCTTATAATGTTGTGATCTTGTTTTCATTCCGTTATGATAAAGTTTATGCTTATATATCTCCCCTGATTAACCTTACTGAGCAAATGAGCTCACAAACTTTCTTATGTTTTCATTTCCACAAGTTATAAAGAATATTTTTTAAGTAGGGATAATTATGGAGAAGATAATTATGGTAAAAATTCCTGATCTTACCCCAGACTATAATTTGTTCTTATATGTTTCCAAATGCACTGAACTAATACAGTCTTTGAGTGTGTGTTTTTATAATATTTTAAATGATCCGCAAAAAGGATGTAATATACATGTATGAAATGTATGGGTCATAATAACCCTACAATGGGGAAGGTTTTGTAATATATATTAATTCTTGAAAAATAGGTTTAATATTCGATATCATTCAGAATGATAAGGTAATAATTTATGCCTCATGTTTATTAATGATGCATGGGTAAAATTACTCAACTTATAGTTTAGGCTTTATAGTAAATATCTTTACATTAAATATTTGTTGAAACTATCTCTATGGTGAAAATTGAGATATATATACTAATAAATATATCACGAAAAATATATTCACTTAGATAGAGTTGAATATGATCCAAAGGATATGGTTTGATTTGATAATTAATTATGAATTCTCAAAACATACCACCTGAGGAAGGAAAAAAGGTTATCGATTCTCTAGGAAAGAAATATCACACTAATATATCCATGATTATGATTTATAAGGACACAATACTCATGATTTTACAAAGAATAAATATTGTAGTCAGAATAGGTACTGAGAAATCATATCTTTCCCATGTGACTGCTTAATTATCCAATCACATGAAAATAAAAAAATCCTAGAATATGATGTATAGAATTAGAAAAAGGCATTTAATATTCCAAAGATCAAATTTAATTAAGATAGTGTTATATGGACTGTAACTAGAATATCTGTCCCATAAAAAATAGAATATAATAAAAAAATTGTGTTTGTTGATTAATTTTCCACCTTCCACAACGATCTAGGAAGCATGAAGATGTATAGAGATCGAATGAAAAAATTCATGTAGGATAACATAAAAAGACAGATAACTAAATTAATATATTGATGCTTGGTATTTCAAAAAATTATTGTTGAATGATATAATTATATGGGAAATTTACAACCATTACACATACCAATATGAAAATGGGAAAACATTTCAATGGATTTCATTATAGGAATCCCTAAAATGTCTAAGGGAAATAATGTTATTTGGGTATCTGTCAAAAACCATTATGATTAATCCTATATAATTTTCATCAAAAAATATTTTTATCTTATTTAACTGACAAGGATATAAAGAAGGGACATTTTAAGTATTCATTAAGTACCACTCTCCATTGTATGTAATCTGGATATGAGGTTTACTGTCCTGTTCTAGAAAATTCATCCAAAGACATGAGAGATAGAGTTGAGTTTCAACATACATTATAACCCATATAATGGTGGTAATTTTGAGAGTAATATTCAAACTATGGAGTTTATACTCAAATCATTTTTGATGGAATCCCAATGATTTTGTGATTTAACCTTCCCTTATATAGAGTTATCCCATAAAAAAAGTTCCCATTATAGCATTCAGATGGATCCATATGGGGCTTTATGTGGGAAGATATTTAGGAATCCAACATGTTAGGATGAAGTTATAGATAAGAAGATGATAGTTCATGACATTTTATAATAAATTGTGTAGAAAGTTCAAACCAATCACTGTCATATGAAAGAAGTCCAAAATTACTAAAAGATTTTTGTAGACAATTGATAATGGGATATAGTTTTTGAAGTTTGTGACAAGTTTTTCATCCATATCTTAATGTGGAAGAAGGTTATAAGATTTGGGAATAATGGAAAGCTGAGCCCTAGGTACATTGTTCCCTTTGGGATCCTTGATTATATTAGCGTGATAGCTTATCTCATAGCACTCCCTTCTGAACTCACCCAAGTGCATGATGTGTTCCATGTATCATTGTCGTGGAAGTACATACCAGACCCATAACATGTACTAAAAATTGAAGTATTTCAATAATAAAATGATCTCTCATATAAAGAACTACCAATGGAAATTCAGGATCAAATATATTAAGTATTGTTGAATAAGACCACCCATTTGGTCAATGTTTAACGGAGAAATAATATGTTCAAGGAAACACTGTGGGAACCTAAGGATGTAATGAGAAAAATATATACTCAAATTCTTTCATCAGAGTAGTAAAATAATGAAGACAAAATTAATTTTATGGGGGTATAATGTCATGACTAAATATTGTTATGAGAATTTCCTCATTATATACAAATTATGATTCATAGTTTTTTCTATTTTCCACACATATCCTTAATAGAACATGATTCATTTTAATAAAAAATATATAAAACATTGTACAATAACCATTAAATTAGTGGGTACAAATAATAGTAACCACATTATGAAATAAAGGTCCCTTTTAACACTTTTTTTCACTAATGTAGTTATAAAGATAATAAAACATGTCTATACATATTTTCTATATTGGGTATTTTTATGGTATGATATATTTTTAATATAAATTATAAAATCTCCAATAAAACCACCAGGTATTATACAGTGTGATACATGATCTCATGTATGCCACCCCATACATAAGAGATCACTAAATAATAGCGACGGTCTATTTCCATCAGCAGGAAGATTGTACACTCTTTATTATGTCATCGTGCATATAATAATAAATACAATATAATAACAATAATAAATAAATAATCATAGTACATGTAGAAATCCAAGGATGAAATACATGACATATAAATAAATTTTCTCCTAGAGGGGAAATCAAAACTAAAGAAATAAGAGCATATAGATAAATAAATGATCTGTGAGGTCTTATATAATCTATCTTGATCCTCTAATAGCTCGATGATTCTCAATTCATCCATCTACAATAGAGATATTTCCATTTGTAGAGATTCTTGTCATGAAATCTATAAGCACAACAAAATGATCGAGTAGGGTTTGAGTACAAGAATAAATTGGAAACCACCAATGACTCCTCAACTAAGTACAATCATGTAAAAAAGGTTTATTCCATTATATAATAAATTGATGACAATCAAAATGGAATACATTTCAAAACCAAGTGTACACAACTAGAAAAACAGGTATTCGCGACGGGGCATTTGCGACGGGATCCCGTCGCAAATGGCTTGTTGCGACGGGGGCCCGTCGCAAATATCCCGTTGCTGAAAACGCCGTCACAACTACACTTATTTGCGACGGGCCCGTCGCTAAAGCCTTTTTTTGCGACGGTCATTCTCCCCGTCGCAAATAGTATTCTTTATTTTTGTAAAAAACTTTTAAAATAGTTTTTGCGACGGGACCCGTCGCAAATACCTTTTGCGATGGTACCGTCGCAAAAACAATTTTTAAAAAAATAATAAAAAACTATTAATAATACCAGTATTTGCGACGGGCATAGTATCCCGTCGCAAATACTATAAATAGGTTTTTCGACGGGACCCGTCGCAAATACTATTTTTTTAAAAAAAATAAAAAACTATTAATAATACTAGTATTTGCTACGGGATACTATGCCCGTCGCAAATACTATAAAAAAATAAAAAAAATAAATTATTAATAAATTATTTTAATTAATATAATAATAGAATTATAATTCACAAATAAAAATAATAAATTATTAATAAATTATTTTAATTAATATGATAATAATAGAATTATAATTCAAAAATAAAAAATAATAGAATATTAATAAATGATTTAATTAATATAATAATATTAGAATTATAATTCGTAAATAAAAAAATATTAATAAGTTATTTTAATTAATATAAAAATAATAGAATTATGTTACATTCAAATATTAAAATAATTCAAGTATTACAAAAAATATAATTAAATTATAATATTATAAAATTTTAATATATATATAAAATTTAATATTATAAAATATAAATAATATTATTATTCATATTAATATTGTTATTTAAAAATATAATATTATTAATATTTTATAATGAGACAGAAACTACGAATAGAAAAAAAAAATATTTTGATTTCACAAATTTTATAACATAAATACAATCTCTAATCTGAAGGAGGGGGGGGGGAGGTGGGGGATCGGCAGATGGTGGTGGAGGAAACTCCATCCCTAAAGCATGAGTGAGTCGGCGCATGTACTCCATCTGATCCTGATGCTGCTGCTGCCACCGACTCGCCTGCTCCTCGTACAACTGCTGCTGGCGTCGACGCTCCTCCTCATGCTGCTGACGCATCTGCTCCTGCTCCTGTCGGAGACTCTCTATCTGTGCAGTCTGAGATCGCAACTGATCCTCATACTGTGTAGTAGAAGAAGATGCACGAGCTCCTCTCGAGCTGGATGCCGACATCGCAGCACTGCCATAATAATCTCCGGGAGTCAGTCGAGAGCCGATACCAACTACCCGGCCCTTCTCGAAGGCATACTGGGTGGCCTGCATCCATGCCGCTTCATCAAACTGACGGGCAGTGGTCTGATCTGATGACTTGTCCTGACTCTCAGGTCGGGCCTGTGACGCTGCGGCCTCATATGACTCCTATAGTTTCAATTTAAAATTAAAATTGTGAATATATTATATGCAGTTAATTTTTAAACTTGAAAACAAATAATACTGACCACGATGTGATGCTGACGATCACCTCTGAGCTCCCCAGTAGCAGGATCACTATACATCCTCTGATATACGTCGTACTCTGTAATATCAGGGTGCTCGACAGCCTATCAGAATAAAAAATAAACTGTTAATATTTACAGTTATATAAAATATTTATAAATAATGTACGTACCAGATGTTGTCTATGAGTACTGAAAGAACGACTCCCAGCTCGATGAGTCACCTCCTGTCTCCCCCGATTCTTCCTCCCCACCGATGATCTCCTTTGAAATGCACCACTCAACCAGTGCACACATAATCCATCCCATACATGGGATGAAATGTACTCTGGTCAGTGTGCTCTACATGACTCGTCAAAATCTAACACTCCTGCTTTCTTCATCACAGCTTTTCTTAAATTGTGCAAAAACTGACGAAGGTGATCACGCATGGCCACCTCCCATGCCTCGTGGATGGCGTCACGCATGGTATCCTCGATCGGATACCATAAACCCTACAAATAAATCAAAATATCAAGTTAGAAACGAAATAATTTTCAAAATAAAAATTATTTATTTACGTACGTACCAACCAATCGCCGAACATGGCCTGCTGCACATCAATGGGAATCTGCTCCCATGTGGTCCACGACTGAGAGAAATAGTTGCGCAAAATAGCGCTGCCCTGTCCGACTGCTATATGCGGAAAACTGAAAAAATAATAAACATTTATTATGTGAATAGATTAATGAAATCTTAGTCAAATTCACAGATTATCACACAGGTTATCACACCTCCGTGTGCGTGGATCAAAGCCAAGACGTGGACGTCGCTCGGGGACGGGGTTAGGAATCATCAATCATGCAAGACTGCGCCCCCTCCGCGTACTCCCTGGAGCGCCTGCAGGCTGAGGGTCATCTGTCAGCAACTCATCCGCATCGAAAGTCAGGTCAGCATCCGCCAACTCACGAAATGTGGCGTCGTCCATCTGAAACAGAAAATATTAATGTTAGCAAATAATTGATAATTACTATTATATATACATATATATATATTATGATTGTATATAAATACCATGGAATGCTATCAGTGTTCATCTTCATCATCATCTTCATATATGTCAATGTCATCTTCATATTCCTCCTCAACATCATCGATATCCATTCGAGTTACAGTTGCTTCATCTCTTACAATTTCAAATTCATATGTGACATCATTAACATCATCGTCATCACCGACTCTTAAATGTGGGGTGTCGTCATCGATACTCATGTCTCTTTGTAAAAAAGATTGATTTTGAGTACTCTCTTGAAAAACTTCAATTCTTTTCACATCAGTGAAAGCACATTCACTTTGACTAAGCTGATTGTCTCGAATTTTGATTTTTATTACACTCCACCAATCAGTCAATTCTCTTTATGTTGCACAGTACTTCGCGTAATAAACTTTATATGCCTGTTGATCCAATAAGAATGGTTCATTTACTGCGAGAACACTTTTACATTTAATATCGATGATTCCATGAGTCGGATGAACATGCACGCCTCTCTCTGTATCCAACCACCGACATTTGAACATGGTTATGTAATGTTGTCCAAGATAACAGAGTTCAATGATTTCATCAAGTATGCCATAAAAGTCAACTTCATTTTCTCGATGATGAGATCCTCTCAAGCTAACTCCACTGTTCATTGTTTTTTTCGATTCCCCATATGCATGTGTGTGGAATCGAAATCCATTCACCACATATGCATTATAAGTTTTAACAAGTTTGGAAGGTGGGTTACTCAATACACACAGTCGTTTGTCAATTTTATCAGCATGTCGAGACACCTGAAAATTTGTGAAATAATTATCAATATAGTAAACTATACATTGAATGAGTTGCTAAAAGATAAAGAATTTATGTTACCAGTTTTTGAAACCACTGAGAGAATTTTTTCAGTCGACGTTCTTCGAGAGCAGCTGCTGTAATTTGTGGAATTTGTTTCTTGATATGATTATCATACAACCTATAAAAACCAAAGTTATTTACTGTAACTTAAATGATAGAATAAGTGATATAAACACTTACAGTACAACTGATGTCATCTCTTCATAGTTGAGCAGAACATACGTATGAGCTCTCTGATGTTCATCATCTGAAAGACAGCGTTCATAAACTCCACCAAAACCAAGCTCTGACTGGTTGAAAACAGATAATTGATTGTCGATTTCATCAATATTCCTCTCGTTCCGTCCCATTCGGTTGTGTTTTGAAGGATACTCAGATTCAAAATAATGGGAGCAGAAAAAAGATATTTCCTCTTGCAAATAAGCTTATGCAATAGATCCTTCAACAGATGCTTTGTTACGTACTTTTCTTTTCAATTTTTGCATGCATCTTTCAAATGGGTACATCCATCGAAACTGTACCGGACCTCCACACTTGGCTTCATATGGAAAATGTAACATCAAATGTTCCATTGAGTCGAAGAAAGACGGCGGAAATATTTTTTCCAGTTTACATATAATTACAACAACATCTTTTTCAAGTTTGCCTAGAGCATCATAATCTGCCGTTGCCGCACAAATTTCCCGAAAAAAAAGAGACATGTCAGTTATGGAATCCCAAATCACAGAATTCAACAGACCTCTTAATCCAATGGGTAGAAGTCTCTCTATTATAACATGACAATCATGAATTTTTAATCTATTAATATGACCATTCTTTACACATCTACCCAAATTGGAAGCACAGCCATCTGGAAGTCTCAAATCTGCAATCCAATGACAAAATAATAAACGGTTTTCTTTAGACAATGTATAAGCTGCTTTTGGTTTCAGTAACCTTTCTGTTCTGACATTATCAAAGAGTTCCAATTCTGGACGCCTGCAAATTTGGGCAAGATCTAAACGTGCATTTACATTGTCTTTGCTCTTTCCTGGCGTATCCAAAACTGTATGAAAAAAATTATCAAAACAGTTCTTATCAATGTGCATGACATCCAACATGTGGCGGACCAACAAATCAGACCAATATGGAAAATCCCAAAATATGCTACGTTTAATCCAATTGTGTTCTTTCCCAAATCCAGAAATTTTCTGTTGGTTTATTGTGGGACCAAAAGTGATGAGAGGTAATGAAAATACAACTGATTTTAACTCCGCACCTGATAGCATTTTTGGAGGTCCATCCATTTCAACTGTTCCTTTTCTGAAATGAGATCTGTTTCTGTGAAAAGGATGATCAACTGTAAGAAATCTGCGATGACAGTCAAAATAACAAGGTTTCTTTCCATGAATGAGCATAAATGCTTTGTTCTCTCCCATACAGTAAGGACATGATTTCTGACCATGTGTACTCCAGCCAGATAACATCCCATAAGCCGGGAAGTCACTTATTGTCCACATCAATGCTGCTCTCAGTATGAAATTCTGTTTCGTTGCAACATCATATGTACTGACACCAGTACTCCACAATAAATTTAATTCATCAATCAATGGCTTCAAATAAACATCAATATTTTTCTTCGGATGTCCTGGAATTAGTAAAGTCAAAAAAATATATGGCTCTTTCATCAAAATCCATGGAGGTAAATTGTACAGAGTTAAAAAAATAGGCCAACATGAATATTTACTACCATAAGATCCAAACGGACAGAAACCATCAGTGGAAAGGCCCAGTCGAACATTTCTAGCTTCTAAAGCAAAGGATGGATGCACTCTATCAAAATGTTTCCATGAATCACCATCAGCTAGATGATTCAAGATTTTATCAGTTGAAATATTCTCTTTATGCCATGACATCATTGTCGCTGTATTCTTAGACATGAATAAACGCTGAAGTCTGGATGTAAGCAGAAAATATCTCAACTATTTTACAGGAATCAAACCAGACTTCTCGTGTTGTCCTTCTTTATATCTCAGTTGCCCACATGTGGGACAACTATCCAACGACTCATTTTCCCCAGAATATAAAATGCAGTCATTTGAACATGCATGAATCTTCTGAAAAGTAAGTCCCAAATTTCGAACCAGCCTCTTACTTTCATAGTAATTTGCAGGTAAAACATTTCTTTCGGGTAACAGTGTTTTCAGCAAAGAAAATATCTGGTCAAAACAGGTGTTTGACATTCCGTTATCTGATTTGATAGCCATAAATTTTGCAACTGCTTCTAATTTGCTCATCTTGCAGCCATGATATAATGCATCCTCAGCAGACTTCAACAACTCATAAAATTCAGACGGTACCAACTCAGGATTTGAAGCTATATCAGCCGGAGTTTCTGTATGTTGAACAGATGAACCTGCAACATCATGTACTAAATCTTGAAACTGTGATGGATCCGGAATCAAGTTGGTATCACCTTCTCTGGAACTACGTTCACCGTGTTGATACCAAAAAACATAATTTGCTTGAAAACCAAAATGCAAGAGATGTTCCCCCACTTTGTCAAACGTGTCGAACGTTCTCAATGCACATTTTCTACAAGGGCATTTTATTTTTCCTTCTGAAACAAATTCTGGATTTGATGCCGCAAATGATACAAAAATCTCCACACCCTCTATATATACTGGATTTAAACCAGAACCATTTGGATTTCTACGTTGATTTGTCCATATGCGGTCATCTAATAACGACTGTTGACGACCTCGTTGTTCCATATTTTTCTATAAAATATAAAAGCAATACTGATTTTGAATAATTTGTTAGAAAAAACACTCAAGTAAGGATTGAATATATTGAGAATAAAGCAAAACTTGTTACAAATATTGATAATTTTAATATTATATTGATTTTTTATTTTTTTTAATAATACTAATATAATTTTTTCATAAATATTAATTATATAATAATAACATTATTACATTATTAGTATATTTTATTATTAATATTAAAATAATATAATTTTCTATATTATATACAATTCTCCTTTCATCTGTGTGTTTAACACTCTATCTCCATATGTAATATTGACATTCACTTTCACCTCTCCATTGACGAGTAGGTTGATAATTTTGAAAAAGAATGCCAATATTACATGTGGAGACAGAAAACACACAGAAAAAAAGAGAATTGTATATAATATAGAAAATTATATTATTTTAATATTAATAATAAAATATACAAATAATGTAATAAGGTAATTATTCCTAATTATTGGTAATTATTCTAAATTATTGGTAATTATTCCAAATTATTGGTAATTATTCCAAATTATTGGTAATTATTCCAAATTATTGGTAATTATTCCAAATTATTGGTAATTATTCACAATTTTTGGTAATTATTCCTAATTATTGGTAAATATTGGTAATTATTGATAAATATTGGTAAATATTGGTAAATATTGGTAAATATTGGTAATTATTGGAAAATATTGGTAATTATTGGTAATTATTGGAAAATATTGGTAATTATTGGTAATTATTGGAAAATATTGGAAAATATTGGTAATTATTGGTAATTATTGGTAATTATTGGTAATTATTACTAATTATTGGTAATTATTACTAATTATTGGTAATTAATACTAATTATTGGTAATTATTACTAATTATTGGTAATTATTCATAATTATTACTAATTATTGGTAATTATTACTAATTATTACTAATTATTACGAATTATTCCTAATTATTAGTAATTATTGCTAATTATTACTAATTATTGCTAATTATTACTAATTATTGCTAATGATTACTAATTATTGCTAATTATTACTAATTATTGCTAATTATTGCTAATTATTCCTAATTATTGCTAATTATTGGCAATTATTGGTAATTATTGGCAATTATTGGTAATTATTGGTAAGTATTGTTAATTATTACTAAATATTGGTAATTATTGGTAATTATTACTAATTATTGTTAATTATTACTAATTATTGTTAATTATTACTAATTATTACTAATTATTGGTAATTATTGGTAATTATTGGTAATTATTGGTAATTAATACTAATTATTGGTAATTAATACTAATTATTGGTAATTAATAATAATTATTACTAATTATTAGTAATTATTACTAATTATTCCTAATTAATACTAATTATTCCTAATTAATACTAATTATTCCTAATTAATACTAATTATTCCTAATTATTACTAATTATTACTAATTATTACTAATTATTAGTAATTATCGGTAATTATTACTAATTATTGGTAATTATTGCTAATTATTGCTAATTATTACTAATTATTGCTAATTATTAGTAATTATTTCTAATTATTACTAATTATTGCTAATTATTACTAATTATTGCTAATTATTACTAATTATTGCTAATTATTACTAATTATTGCTAATTATTACTAATTATTGCTAATTATTGCTAATTATTGCTAATTATTGCTAATTATTGCTAATTATTGCTAATTATTGCTAATTATTGGCAATTATTGGTAATTATTGGCAATTATTGGTAATTATTGGCAATTATTGGTAATTATTGGTAAGTATTGTTAATTATTACTAAATATTGGTAATTATTGGTAATTATTACTAATTATTGTTAATTATTACTAATTATTGTTAATTATTACTAATTATTGGTAATTATTGGTAATTATTGGTAATTATTGGTAATTATTGGTAATTAATACTAATTATTGGTAATTAATACTAATTATTGGTAATTAATACTAATTATTGGTAATTAATACCAATTATTGGT
The DNA here is from genome assembly GCA_963277665.1 of Viscum album. NCBI lineage: Eukaryota > Viridiplantae > Streptophyta > Magnoliopsida > Santalales > Viscaceae > Viscum > Viscum album. The sequence continues at coordinate 2,005,811,883 of OY728148.1, read as the reverse complement.
AATTAATACTAATTATTGGTAATTAATAATAATTATTACTAATTATTGGTAATTATTACTAATTATTCCTAATTAATACTAATTATTCTTAATTAATACTAATTATTCCTAATTATTCCTAATTATTACTAATTATTAGTAATTATTGGTAATTATTACTAATTATTGGTAATTATTGGTAATTATTACTAATTATCGGTAATTATTGCTAATTATTCCTAATTATTGCTAATTATTACTAATTATTGCTAATTATTGCAAATTATTGGTAATTATTGCTAATTATTGGTAATTACTGCTAATTATTGGTAATTATTGCTAATTATTGGTAATTATTGCTAATTATTCCTAATTATTGCTAATTATTACTAATTATTGCTAATTATTACTAATTATTGCTAATTATTATTAATTATTGGCAGTTATTGCTAATTATTGGCAGTTATTGCTAATTATTGGCAGTTATTGCTAATTATTGGCAGTTATTGGTAATTATTGGCAGTTATTGGTAATTATTGGCAGTTATTAGTAATTATTGGCAGTTATTGGTAATTATTGCTAATTATTGTTAATTATTGCTAATTATTGTTAATTATTGCTAATTATTGTTAATTATTGGTAATTATTGTTAATTATTGGTAATTATTACTAATTATTGGTAATTATTACTAATTATTGGTAATTATTGGTAATTATTGGTAATTAATACTAATTATTGGTAATTATTGGTAATTATTGGTAATTATTGGTAATTAATACTAATTATTGGTATTTAATAATAATTATTGGTAATTAATACTAATTATTGGTAATTAATACTAATTATTGGTAATTAATACTAATTATTGGTAATTAATACTAATTATTGGTAATTAATACTAATTATTGGTAATTAATACTAATTATTGGTAATTAATACTAATTATTGGTAATTAATACTAATTATTGGAAATTAATACTAATTACTGGTAATTAATACTAATTACTGGTAATTATTACTAATTACTGGTAATTATTACTAATTATTGGTAATTATTACTAATTATTGTTAATTTTTCCTATTTTTTCCTAATTTTTCCTAATTATTGGTATTTATTGCTAAATATTGGTAAATATTGGTAATTATTGGAAAATATTGGTAATTATTGGTAATTATTGGTAATTATTGGTAATTATTGGTAATTATTGGTAATTATTGGTAATTATTGGTAATTATTGGTAATTATTGGTAATTATTGGTAATTAGTGGTAATTATTGGCAATTATTGGTAATTATTGGTAATTATTGGTAATTATTGGTAATTATTCCTAATTATTCCTAATTATTCCTAATTATTCCTAATTATTCCTAATTATTACTAATTATTCCTAATTATTACTAATTATTACTAATTATTCCTAATTATTCCTAATTATTACTAATTATTACTAATTAGTACTAATTATTCCTAATTAGTACTAATTATTACTAATTATTCCTAATTAGTACTAATTATTTCTAATTATTCCTAATTATTACTAATTATTCCTAATTATTACTAATTATTCCTAATTATTACTAATTATTATTAATTATTGGTAATTATTGGTAATTATTACTAATTATTGTTAATTATTGGTAATTATTCCAAATTATTGGTAATTATTTCTAATTATTGGTAATTATTACTACTTATTGGTAATTATTACTAATTATTGGTAATTATTACTAATTATTTGTAATTATTACTAATTATTGATAATTATTACTAATTATTACTAATTATTGGTAATTATTACTAATTATTACTAATTATTCTTAATTATTGATAATTATTGATAATTGTTCCTAATTATTAGTAATTAAATGAATAATTATCAATAATTAGAAATAATTACCAATAATTACAAATAATAACATTATTAATATATTTTATTATTAATATTAAAATAATATAATTTTCTAATTTATATACAATTCTCCTTTCATCTGTGCGTTTTCTATCTCCACATACAAATAATACATGTGAAGACAGCAAACACACAGATGAAAAAAGAATTGTACATATATAAAAAATTATATTATTTTAATATTAATAATAAAATAAACTAATAATGTAATAATGTTATTATTCCTAATTATTGGTATTTATTACTAATTATTAATATTTATTCTTAATTATTAAAAATTATTACTAATTATTCCTAATTACCATTAACTATAAACAATACTAATAATTTAAATTTATTAAGTAATAAAACAATGTAAACATAATTAAATTAGAACTAATTAAGAATAATTGAAACTAATAAAAAATTAAAAATAAATAAAAAATTAAAATGAACATAAATACCTTGAAAATTGATATGCTCTGATCGTTCTTCAAAACTTTAATATCAGCTCCGGAGAAAAAAAATTAAATTGGAGAAAAACTGAACTATAGAAATATAATTTTGAGAGAAGGAGAAGATAAGGAATGAGAATGAAATGAAAAAAACGGATGGAGGTATTTATAGGTTAGATTATTTGCGACGGGCCCATTTGCGACGGGTATTTATAGGTTAGATTATTTTCATATTCTTTACATCCACCTAACTTCTTGAGAGAATCATGCAAAGATTGATTTGACCAGAATTTGATTTATTCCTATAAAAATTTGAGGGTTTGAGGTACATGTGTTTTAAATGATTGAGGCATTTATTTGGTTTTAAATCCCCCTTTTCAATAAAATCCTCTTTATTATGGCCCACCTTGAACATTTAATCCTTATATCCCTTAGAAGACATGAACAACCTATTAGGATAGCCACATTACAATCAAATTTTCCCTATCTAACCTGATCTTAAATTAAAATTGTATGATATAGTTGAAATTAAGTGTGTGGGAATATGTATTGTATTGTCCTACCTTATATGGGGATATTTTTGGTGAAAATAAATTGTTTGAGAGATGTTATTACTGCTGAAAAAAAATCATTCTGCTAGACATTGTGTTTTTTAGAGCTTCTAATAGAGAAAGAAAGTTGTGCCTTTTCTGGAGCATTTAAGAAATATTATGTTTGAGAAGATTGAAATGTTTTCTGCTGAAATAATGAAATATGCGAACATTACTTGATATTTCATGATGGCAGAGTTGATTTTCTACTAAGGGGAGTGAAGAGTAGACCATACATATGTGAAAATTAGAGTAGTACAATTTTTCTTCAAAAAGAGCCAAACCCTCTTTATTTAGCCTCAAAATTTTCACATCTAAATCCAACCAAAATAAAGCCCCAAAACAACATTGAAAAGTTATCATGATAAACATATGTATTTTACTCACATCGGGTGGAGATGTAAAAATTTATCAAGCATATGGTGACCCTTGTATGAGTTTGAATGAGAAATACATTGCTAAAAAATTGAAATTTGTGTGATGAGAGATAATGAAAGTTAGGTAAGTGTGTTATGTGAATGGGAGGAGAAATGGATAGGAAATATATTGAATGATTTGAAATTAATAACTTTAAACCAATTTTTTTGAGGAGGTGTAATATATTTTGTTTCTTGTTTTCATTTTTGTGGATCTCATGGATATGTGTTTTGAATTTACTTTGATTTTATTTTGATTCTGAATTTTCCTAGAGTCCAAGTGATAAGTGTGGGGGAATTGATAGATTTGATATTTTCATAATTATTAATATGTATTTCAATTATTTAATCCCTCTTAATTATTCAATTTGAGTACATTTGCATCATTTATGTGTTTTTGGTGTATTTTGGGATTAAATGTGAAAATGGGGTAATTCTTTAAAATTGATAGTTTTTGGAAGCTTCTTTTTTTGGGGAATAACATTAGCATTATTGATTAAATTAGGGTGAATCATTTTTCTAGGCTTCATATGATCGTGGGATTCACTTTGGTCTTCTGGACCAAGACCCAATTCGAAACCTAATGGTAGAGAGAAATCAATCAAATGGAAAAATCTGTCTGGCAGGCAGAATGGACCCCACTGCATTAAATATACAATATCCCATTCAAACGACCTTAAAATGAGGTTCTTTAATCTAGTGTAGACAGAGGAATTTCAAGGGACGTTTCACATTAAATTTCCTGAAATATGAAGGTAATCAAGGTATCATTTCGATGGATCCAATTGGAGTGGGTGAAACAGTGTTTGGAAGACAGAAGACATTAAAATCACTAATAAATTCATATCTTACCTTACAGGAGTCCAAAAGATTTTATATTTTGATTATGGATTGAAAACTAAATTTCCAACATCTTATAATAAGGAAGCTTGGCTTGGTTCAGATGTCTGATGGTCATAACAGAGGCAAAACTCTGGAGGATAGATTCTGGAGGATCAAAATTTCCATTCTTTCTTTTCTTTCTTTTGTTCTTCTTAGCATTGTAATGACTTCTTCATCCCACTGAAACTCGATTACCCTTACCCTGGTGGGGTAGATCTTATGAGTGATTGGGGAGGGGTAGGTTTACCCATTTTTAATTCTTGATTTCTTGAACTTAATATTTTAATATTCGCTTTTCTCTTATGAAAATCGGTTTCAATTTCTTATAACAATTTTTATTATCATGTAAGATTGTATCAGATTTTAGATTTTGTTGTTTATTTATATTTTTTCAATGATCAATATCTCCCTACACTTGGTTCTGGGGTATATATGATGGAATAGACTAGGACTTAGTGGTTAAGTACACAGTGATCACCGATACATGTGTGAGGAGCAGTGAATGTTCTTGATTACTAGGGATAAACAAGACCCGATTGGGAATTGTCTAAGATAATTGGGGGTATTCACTAAAACTATATTATAAATTGGAAGGATATTAGAACAATATGGGTTTTAGTAAGGTTTACTCTCACATTATTATTTTATCAAGGGAGTGAGGAGAAATGATTGTGAATTCTCACTCTTAACGACTTAGTAGAAGAGAATTGGGTAAAGTGAAATCTGATAGAATTACAATTGGAAAACTGACTCTAACCTAATCCCCATTTTATATCATTGATTTAGATCACATTATTTTTCAATTTGTTTAAAAAATTTTACTTAATTTATTTACTTGATATAGTTTATTTCTTTTATTTTCCAAATTAATCAATTTCAAGAACAACATCACTTCTTTCTCTTATTTTAAGGGACAAAAACTATTGTTGAGAACTCCTCTCTAGAGACAACCTAGGTAACCAAATATAATACATTATATCTTAGGTTAAATTTTTTTTCCACAAACCACGACAAGAACATGTCATCTTACATAATGGATTATACCCGAGAAGAATATGGGATCTTACTCATTTTCTCTCACTCCTCTTGTATCCGAGGAAACATGTTTTTGTAATGATGAACATCATGTGATACTAGAAACAATCCCATATTATATTGTTCAATAATAAACTTATTTAATATCTTGTAAATATAAATACATTTAAAGATCCCATGAATCATCTTAGATCTATCCCAAATGATCTTGATCCTAAGAGTGTAGGATGATTCACCCATTTATATTATAAAGAAGCACTTGTTCAGCCATTCCATGACCACTTCCAAGGTTGGAATATCAATTCTAATTAGTAAATTGTCATCAAAATATTCTACTATGAAAACTAATGTACGTTCACTAAACTTATTGTAAACACATGTATCATAATCAACCTCAATAAATCCAAATTCCTTTATGGATTCATCAAATAGAGTGTTCCATGAAATAGATGCTTACTTGAATCCATAAATTTATCTTTATAGTATACATGAATTTTTGGAATTTGATGAAATCAAAAAAACTTTGGGTTGTGTTATCTAATACTCTTGAAGTTTCCCATCATTGAATTTATTTTTGACAAACATTTTGAAATCTAATATTCATGTTAAGTTGTAATGGAAATTAAAATTCTATGATATTTAGACATGAAAACTGGGGAAACTGTTTCGTTGTGGTCAATGCATTGGAGTTGTAAAAACCCTTCAGCCATTACTCATGATTTATAGGTATTGATATTACATTCCATGCCTATCATCCTCTTGAATACCCATTTAAACACAATAGGTTTTACACCAACTATTTGATCGATACAAACCTAATCATGGGGTTTAACAGAGGAATCCATATCATAAATCATGGATTCATTTCATATTAATTCATATGATATATCTACATTCTATTTATAGGATAGAGGATTGTCATTTTCAATTAATTAAGAGTCACCATCAGTTGTGACTAGAAAACCATATCACTATAGTAATCTTACCTCTCTATCACCCCTATGTAGTAATTGTGTTTTGAGAAAAGTATCTCACCTAGGGAACAACATAATATATTTCTATAAATTTTTTGACCATGTGCATTATCTTTATTGATGTTAATATTTCTCCCACTGGCCTCCATGATCATTTTTCCCTCTGAAGAAATATGGCTTGTCTTATGTTAGTCACTTTTTAATCTGAAGGGATTTCTATATACTATCCCTATGATTCCACGGTATACCCTATAAAAAACACTTTGGGTATCATGGTGTTAGTTTTTTTATTGAGATATCATTAGAAAATTACTCCTAACCCCAAGCATAAACATGTGAAAAAATGTGTTTCATTCCCATCTATAACATGAAGGGAACACAATTTATTACTTTGGTTAATGCTTTGTTGAGTTATTATAATATTTCCTATAATGAATATCCCAAAAGGATACTAGAATACTTGAATGAATAATCATCAACCTTAACATGTCTAGTAAGGTACAATTCCACATTTCACTAACACCATTTCTCACCATTGTATAATGTGGATTTATTTGAGATAAAATCCCATACTCCCATAGAAATTAAATAATGTCTTGTTCAAAATAATCACCCCTTGATCCAATAAAAGTTTATTTATATTCTTACCAAGCTGATTATCAATTTCTTTCTTGAATTATTTGAAATTTTCAAAGGATTAAGGATTGCACCTCACCATGTAGATACATCCATACCTACTCATGTCAACAGTAAAACTAATAAAGTATTAGAATCCACCTATATCTTCTTCTTTATAATGTCCATACACATTACTGAGTGCTAATTATAAAATATTTGTGGAACTTTCACCTTAACAACCTAATGGTGGTTTGTTTATCCTTCCTCACAAAAAATCATGACATATTTCAAGTGGATTTATTATAGAATAATCTAAACAACCATCTTGATAGATATATTTCACATTCTTCTCATTAACATGACCAAGATGGTGATTCTACTACTAGGTGTTATATGAGTCACATTTATTTGTTTCTTTATCAATTTCAATTTTTTTTTCATAATTAAATACATAGAAACTATTATTTTATTAAGCCTTACTATAACATATGTTGTATATACAAAAGTATCAAATCTTATTTCCAAATATGAAGATAAACTTATCTATAACTAAGATATAAAGAAAAATTATGTTCTAGTTAACACTATGAATGTAATATAAATTAATTAAAACCAAAATGAATTATATATTAAATGTTATATTATAGTCTCTAATAGCTAGATCATATATCCATGCTCCATTGGTAGCCAATAAATCCACCTTTAGTTTGGAAACCATCTAAAATCTACTTGAATTCTATATTGGGATACAAATGTGACAAAGACATGTGATATATAATACCCACCATGTAGATATAGATTGATTACATTTTATAATGAATTAACCTAATGCTTACCTTTACTTTTTAATCTTTTTACAAGTCCTATTCTAGTGGCCATGTTGGGAACATGTAAAATATACCACCTCATGTTTATTTCCTTTCATCTGAATATTTTTGACATGGAATGATCCTTCATACCCTTTTCTTTATCCCTCATCTTCTTTTTTATATTAAGGAATATGGTTTTGTCACACCCCATGTATTTATCAATGAGGTGAATAAGAGTAATAATTTTTGATAGAATATTGTTTTTATTTTTAACATTTTAACTCATAATAAAACTGGAGAAATTTTTTTGGTCATAAGGAGGGAATGAGATATGAGAATAGAATATGAGGGATCTTGAAACCCAAGATTTCAAAGAGCTCAACATATCTAATCATCTTGACTACATTTTTCCTAGATAGCGACGAAACTCCAATATTGCACATGAATAATGAATTGGATATCTCATCTCTCTCTAATATCCCCTTCCCTCAATAGAGATCTTAAAGGTGAGAAACAAATTCTATATGCATCCATAAACTCATATTTATTTAGAATATTATTGTACATTTAGGATAGAATGAAAAATTGAACATACATTTTATTATCCACATGATTCATATAGAGATAAACATCATCCTCACTACCCTATTTCGCATGGGTCTTGGAAAATGGGGTTTCCAACATGTAAAATTTCATTTTGTGGTGTATTATTACACATAAGATCATATAACATTTCTTAAAATTCATAATGGTGAGAATATTATCCTTATTTAGTATAAATAAGAGTTATATTTACGAAGACATTTTATTTTCTATTTCTATAAATTAATGGAATAAAAATTTTAAATCACTTGATTATATAAAAATGTTTATAAATTTAATTATAATTAAATTATATTAATTAACCATTATTTTGTTGAAAAATAATACACCAAACCATTAGTTTTAGAATATATTGGCTCTTAGATATTCTAGTGAAAGTGATCAGTATTACTCTTCTCGTAACCCTAACATGGGCTAGACAAGTTGTTTGAGGGGTTTTTGGTATGTGTATCCTACCAACTACATTAACTCATTGATCCTTAATCCACTGAGTGGAATCTATAATCTTGAAATCTTGGTTAAATATTTTCTCAGCCCATGCTACTTATTTACACTAATTCAAACTTGGGTAGTCAAACCTTTATGTAATCTAAGTTAGGTCAACCCAAGACATTAAGGTTGAATTTTTTTGGGGTGAGTGTTTCATTTTTTGTTAAAGATATGTCAATATGTGTTTGTTATGTCTTGGATAAAGTGGCGATGCATGGAGAATTGTTATGTATTAAAATCATGAAATTTTATGTCATGGTTGATAAACTCTTCTGGTTATTATAATATCTCTAGACATGCACTATTGGATCTAGTGCAGAAATCATAAAAATTACATTTCTAGGTTTGATATTGATAAAGGGGATCTGATTTTTACTATCCAATGCATACACCATAAATAGAAAATAAGGGATCAATTACATTTTCAGTGACCCTTTATGTTTAATTTTTTATAGAGTTTGTAAAAACTCTTACATAAATAATAACCATGTATTTAAATGAGTATTTCTCCTACTTAACCCAGCCTTTATTATTTCAAATAATGTCATCACCATCATTGTCTCTATGAAACCATTTTTTACACAATTTAGTCAACATCATTCTTGATAACCTGGGGAATGGGAAACATAAAATGTGTGAACTCAAATGATAAATAATTGTAAACAAAATAAATAAAAATTTAATTTTATCAATCAATATAAGAATTAAATAATATTATGATGACATAACCATAGTTTATGAGAGAATAATAATAGGAATCATACCCATCAATACCTAAATAATATTTTATGAACATAGATGAAGTCTCTAAGTAAAGAAACAATATTAATAATCAATATTCAAGAGACATTTTTGATCAATATTGATCAAAGGAAACATTATAAACCCACGATAATCAAAGAAAAAATGTGTTTTTATCTTGGGATATTATCTTTATTGATCACTTTTAGATCCATTACAGATCCCCTATAAATTGAATAGCCAAAGAGTCAAATTACCATATAATTATATGAAGAACATAATCATTACCCAATTCATTATATTACTATCTAGTTTCACCCATAGTATAAGCTATACCTATCTTACCTAACACGTTCATGGAACACCCATCATATAAGATATATCAGTATCACCCGACAATATCTATGTTTTCCCATAATATTACAATTTCCAAGAACAATAAAAAAGTATTTTGGGAATTCATTTCGTCATAAAATCATAGAAACAATCATTATAACTTTTATAACATGATTAAACAATGGAAAATAAATGGGTTCCATATCAATATCATTGAAGCATGATTAACCTGTTGAAAAGAAATAGGTTCCACAACAATGTCTTTGAAACATGATTATCCTAAGGAAAAGAAATCGTTTCCATAAAACTACATTTCAAACAAGTTTTAACCATTGAAAAGAAACATGTTCCATAATAATCTATTTAAAAAAATCTATCCAGAGAATGAATGAGAAAGTTATCCTTTCAAAGTGTTCCTATTAGAGAAGAATTCATAATAAAGGATGTCATCTTAGATGGAAATTTATTTTGAAAGATCATTGGGAGCATTTGTTAAGGAAAATAAATTTTCTCTGAAAATCACTTTTGAAAGTTAAAAATTCATAAAATATTTTGAAAAACCTTTTTGTTGAAAATAACCATGAAAATTTATAAAGTAATATTTAAAAATGATTTATAACATTTATAAAGGAAAATATTTTTTCCTCTCTGAAGAAAAACTTTTTATAACATAAATCATTTTAAGAATATTTTTCCTTGAAGATAAACATGACAACATATATTGTATGTTTTAAATAAAAGTATGGTTGTTATGGAGGGAAATTACACACATAGCATACATGTTAAAACAAATATTCCTTTCACATTTTTTGTAAATTCCAAACATGATTTTTTGGTAAAACAAAATTTATATTCAATTAATATTTTTTGGAAAAAAGTAAAAATTATGTAAAAATGTATATAATAAATCCTTTAAAGAATTTGAAAAAATGATTGAATGAATATTTAGAAAAAATTGTTTTGAAATTTTTTTTTTGTCAAAAGAGGGAAATAAATGTGATTTTTCACAAAAATATTCTATTGAACGATTGAGTACATAAATGGAGGAAAATTTTGGGAAACTATTTATGCTCTTGAAATAAATTGATGAGAAGAAAATTGTTGAGTTTATTTAGATATGGATTGTAACGTCTCAGACATGGATTCCACTCAAAACAGTGCTCTGAGCCCGGATTGTCACAAGGCCTCAAGCTCATCTAAGGGCTTCCTTTAACTAGGCAAGCACAAGTACACACCCCTTGGGTGGTTTAAATAGAAATAAACAATCTATTCTCTTAAGCTGTACCCTTCAGATGACCTCAAAACGAGCAACAGGTGCCAATGCACTGAAACAGAACCCATGGTCAACCTCACTAAGTCTAACTACAACTACTAAAAGCTACTTGCTCAAAAAAAAGACCTTTCCAGAAAGTCCAACGAATGGAATTTTGTCCAAACTCTTGAAAAAAATCAAGAAAATCCGAATGAAAGTGTAGACCACCTACCTCGCCTCCGTAGTAGACAACTTGTCTAGTATCATGTCCTAATTTTTCCCAGTTTGGAAGAAACCAGAAGAATGAACAAAGAAAGAATTATTAGGGTATATGAGCCTAAATACAAATAGTGTAGCCGTTGTTATGAAAAATCATGAATGGCTGAAAAGGAATGTAGGCCTTACTGTTACATATTAGTAGAGATGATCGACAATCAAAATGGAATTCGGAAAATGACTCAGGCTCAAAGAGTATCCAAGGCACCAAAGTGATTCTCTAAGGGGTATTTCCATGCATGGAGGAGAAAAACTATTTGGGTTTTAAAAGAAAAAATGTTTTTAATTTAATTTTTTTAAAATACACAGCAGGGGTTGCACGGTTTATCCACACAGTTTTCCAAACTGCGAGGAAATCATGCAGACCTCTCTACATAAGAGGGCCAAACCACATGGTTACCCCGCATGGCTTTACTAACCATGTGGTAACCATGTAGAACATCATTGCAAAAAAACCTACAGTTTTCAAACCCCTCACATGGTTTGTCCTAACCAAGCGTAGGCTGTGTGCAAAATGTGTGCGAGACCATTTTCAGCCGAAAACTTGGTTCTGGCCTCCGAACAAGCCTCCAAAACCTCCAAAACACCCACGATCAAGTTAAGCATTCCCATAAGTCCATAACAAAGCATTTAAACTAAAATTAAAAGGGTTTTTAACTTGTAAAAAAACTCATGGTCTTACAATCTTCCCCCGATATAGAAATTCGTCCTTGAATTTCTCTATGAAGGGTGGCCAAAATTCATTTGAAAAAAACTCTGGCCATTGAGAATGTACATCAGACTCCATTTTACAAGTCACATCCTATAAATTTCCGTGATTCCATAGAAACTGTACTAGTGGAATTGACCTGCCTCATAGATCCTTCGTTTTCCTGTCAATGATACAAATCAGATGCTCCTCAAAGGAGGAACCAACCTGAAGCTCAACCTCATTGGGATGAAAAACATGAGATGAGTTTCAGTGATAGTGGTAAAACTAAGATACAAGTAATATGTTGTTCATGGCTTAGTACCTCTGAGGTGACTTCATCGGATTGACAACTTATCCGACTCTCTCCATAATCTCAAACATCCAGACATATCTTTGTGAAAGTTTACCCTGTCTCATGATCTGCTTATGACCCAACCTCTGTGAAACACTAAAGAAGACTTGATCCCTGACCTTGAACTCTAAATGTTATCTACGACGATTAGTATATGATTTATAATGACACTGAGTAGTATCCATCTACTTCTGAATCAACTAGACCTGCTCATAAGCCTCCTACATGAGATGCGGTCCTAGTAAAGCTACCTCTCCTACCTCTAGCCAGTATAGGAGATAATGACATGACCTACCATACAAAGCCTCATAAGGTTCCATTTGCATCATCACATTATAACTGTTATTGTAGGAGAACATAACCAAGGGAATGTTCCACTCCCACAAGCCCCAAAATCTAGGACGCATGCTCAAAACATGCCCTCTATCACCTGTATCATATGCTATGACTGGCCATTTGTCTGAGGGTTGTATGTTGTTCTCATAAGCACCTGTGTACCCAGTGCCCTCTAAAAACTATGCAAGAAATGATATGTAAAGTGGGCATACCTATCTGAAACAATACTGTGTGGGACCCTATGATGTTGTACCACCTCTTGAATGTACAAATTCCTAAGATCATCAACATTGAAGGTCTCTTGATCAGTAGGAAGTGTGAAACCTTTGTAAGACTGTAAATGAAAACCCACAAAACATTATTACCTTGAGGTGACCTAAGAAAAAATTTCATGAAATCCATCACTACATCATCCCATTTCCACTCTGGTATTGGTAACTGCTGTAAAATCCCTACTGGTCGCTGATGTTCCACCCTCACCTATTAACAGGTCAAGCACCTCATAACAAAACCAACTACCTATCTCTTCATTACCGGCCACCAGTACTGACGTCACAAGTCACGATACATCTTGGTTACCCCAGGATGCATTGCCGAAGCTGAAGCATGAAACTCCTGCATCAACTCTACATTTATATCCACTAGAAACCAGGCACGTCCATGGATACACAAGATCTAATCACCACATACCATCCAACTAGGAGGATGTTCCTCACATGCCACACCTTCCCATAGAACTAGGCCTTATGAATCTAATAGTTTCATTATCCTAACTCTTTCCAGAAGGGTATAGGTAACAACTAAGGATGAAAGAAAAGTATGCACTTGTCTGTCATGCACCACCAGATTCATCTCAGAGAACAATTCCATAAGCTTTCACTCACTACTGTGTTATTTTCCTTGCTATATCCGAGTGCTCCATCTCAGTGCATCGGCTACTGCATTTCCCTTTCTAGGTGTGTAGGCAATCTCAAATTCAAAGGACTACAGATACTCCACCCAACTTAACTACCAAAAATTCAGATCACTCTGTATAATGATATACTAAAGGTTTTTTTGGTTTGTGTACACCACAAAATGATCTCCTATTAAATAGTTTCTCCAACTGTGCTATGCATGAACAACTATAACTAACTCAAGATTGGGCATAGGGTAATTCCTCTCATGAGGCCTCAGCTGCCAAGACCCGTACACAATGACTCGGTCCCCCTGCATTATCACTACCCCATACCAATACCTAAAGCATAATAATATACCATGTAGATATTACATATCTCTGGAAGTATCAGGACTGGTGTAGATGTTATCCTCCCTTTCGGCTCTTGAAAAGCTATCTCACAAGATTATGACCACACAAACTTCACACCCTTCTTATTCAAGCCTATCAAAGGTGCCTCTAAGAGTGAGAAGTCATTTATAAAATTCCAATAGAAACAATATATCCCCACAAAACTCCATATATCAAAAACTTTCTTGGGATGTTGCTAGGAAACTATAGATCTAACCTTATCTATGCCCAATGACACTCTTGTTTCCCAGATTATGTAACCTAGAAAGTGAATCTGATCCATCCAAAAGTGTCACTTTGTGAGCATAGCATATTACTGATTCCCTCTCAATGTATTAAAAATAATCACATGATGGATGGAATAGTTGTGCCTATTATGGGAAAACATCAAGATATCATCCTCAAAAACCACCATAAAAGTATCCAGGTAAAGATAGAACTCTCGGTTCATCAAAGCCATGAAAACTGCTGGTGCGTTTGTGAGACCAAATGACATAACCAGATACTTGTATAAACCATACCTTCTACAAATGGTAGTATAAGGTATTTTTGTAGGTTGAACACACACCTGATGATATTCTGACCTCAAGTCAATCTTTGAGAACACTTGAGCTCATTGAAGCTGATCAAATAGGATGTCTATCCGTGGAAAAGGATATCGGTTTTCACTATTAGATGGTTCAATTTATGATAATCCACACATATCCTAATAGTTCTGCCTACCTTTTTCACAAATAGGATTGGTGAACTCCATGGGTAATTACTAGTTCAGGTAAACCCCTTCACCTCCAAATCCTCTAGGTGCCTCTTGAGCTCCTACAACTCCATCGTAGGAATCCTATAAAGAGAAATAGATATTGGTGCAGATCCTGGAACTACCTAGATGGATAACTACACCTATATCTCATGAGGTAAACCAAAAAATTCTTTGGGAAAGACATCCCAGAAACACTCAACCACTGGAGGAAAGTCCACCTGACTCACTCCCTGATTATCTGGAAACAAACTAGCAATTTGGGCTGTCATACCGCTCAATCCATGATGCTCGGGTCCATGTCTACTTTCCTAGACATCCCATTCACCTTTGTGAATAAACACTACATCCTATAGTGATATGAAAGTCAAACTATGACAATACCAATCAATTTATGCTCGATAAGCAACGAGCTAGTCTATTCCAAGAATGACAAAAAACAATATCATCTTGAGAACATAAAGATCCCAGATGAAGTGACACCCTCTGAACATAAGGGGACACTCCATACACTAGCATACATCACTTATTATATCTCCCAACGGTGTGTCTAGAGTCTAAAAAACCTCAGAAAGAAAAACAAAAAACCCAAGGATCTTTACTACTCATGCAGAGACAATGTTGTGAGAGGAACCTGTATTAAAAAGAGAAGATGTAATAGTAGAAGATACTAAAACTGTACCTCTCACTGTAGATGGTCCAAGATCCTTCTCATGTTGGTTCTGTTGCACTACATATGTCTGGCTTGTACCACAACCCTGTGACCCTACCTGGATACCCTGAGATGATCCTCCCTGCCGCCTCTATGAACATGATGTCTGGCTACCACGACCACGACCACCCTTGCCCTAGCCTGACTGGCCTACACTACTCTAGATCCAAGCCTGACATGGATTTGAAGAACCTAATCCTGAACATGACATCAGAGTAGACCCCCTAACACTCACTATTAGAGGGAAGGTCATGCAAAGCCACTGTGTGTTCCCCATCCTTCCAAAATATTGTCACTCAACTAGGTTACGATCGCACTATTTTTTATTGTTTCCTCAGCTACCACACTAATGAAAAAACACCAAGCTACCTACACCCATAGACTAACTAGAACTCACGTCATGGGAAGCCTCAAAATGGAGCTTCCTACCTGAAGATGTAGATCTAATGGGGTGAGAAACAACACTCACCTATTTTGTACCCCTAGTATCTCTCAGGTTCTAATCTGTAATTAGTGCATGATTCACAATATTAGTGATAGAAGGAAATATAAGCACTTTGAACTAAGATCTGATAGCACATCTGAGACTTTCCTCGATGCACCTCACCCTCGACATCTCATCAGTAAGATACATTGGTGAAAAACGCTACATCTATGTAATGCATGCCAAGTATTCCATAACCTTTATAACACCCTGATACAGACACATGAACTCACTAACCTACTCTTCTCACAGAGTCATGGGGTAAATGTAGTCATAGAAGCAGGTTTGGAATTCATCCCAACTCATATTCTACGTCCCATCATCCTGGTTCAATACATCGAACCATCTCTTTGCTGATCCACGCAACATTTAAGTCACAAGCTAGAACCTCATCTCTGGAGGTGTTCCCTAGTGCTAAAAATTTTCTAACGTGGTTTCTAGAAATAGCTCCATAGGTTGTGGTCCGCCATACCCTAAAAAAGTAGGAGGATACTTCTGATAGAACACCCATGTCAGCTCAGCCATAGCTAAGGCTAGCTGCAGCACTCCCTACAAAGACTATATACAACAAAAGAAACCCTCACGAAACTATGCCTCTACACCTATGTCTAGAATAGCATTAGGTTCCATAGCTGGTACTATAAGAGGATAAAATGGTATCTCATGTCACACCCTCTCTGAAGTATGGTCATCACCTCTATCGCGGTGTACCACTAGAGGTCATCGTGGTGGCATGTCTCTACAATTCCAAACACACACCTCCTGTAAGAACAACATCGATGGACAAAGCTCAAAATTGTAGGACATGTCAAAACATCCTAGAAACTATTTCAAACCCACAAACTTCTCTTAAATCCAAAAATTTATAAATAATATCCATCAGACCACTAGAAACTATGCCTCTCACCAACTCAAAAGCCAGGTCTAAGTAAAGTCTCTATTCACGAGTCAAGTGTCCATATCTATTTTACATTCAGTTATTCAGGAATTTTTTATCGAGGGTTTACCAATTTCCAAATCCATGAGGACCCATAACACCTCATTAACCCAAAACATGGATCCCATTCAAACCATACATATAGCAAGATCATTTTAAAATTTATATTCCATTGGTGTGTCATTTCCCAAATTATAAGGGCCTGTATTCATTATGGATTAAAAGAAGATGTCCCCCATTGTATTCTACACCCAACTAACACAATAGTAGGAAACACTATCACATCTACTATCACAACATCATGAAATATCCAATGCATCATAAAAGGCATGGCATAATGCATGGAATGTGATTATAACAAGTGTCTATATGATGTATGTGATAGAACACCCTCATCTCATCAGGTTGAAACTGATATAGAACCCACAATTGCATTAATAGTAATAGCAGAAATCATTTGTGTCACCCAACGGAGAAATAAAATAAGCCATAATAGTCCAAATACAAAAAATCAGAACTCATTCGAGGAAATTTGGATTTTCCATGTACGTAGGGTGGCTACCCCCAAGAACCGTTTATTAAAAAAAATCCATTTCCTTCATATCTATGTCTATTTTCATGAAATATTATGTCAAACTAGAAAAGAACAATCCTCTGATACCACTTTGTAATGTATCAGATCCATATGCCTCCCAAAATAGTGCTCCAAGACCGGTTGGTCACAAGGCCTCAAGTGAATCTATGGGCTTCCTCTAACTAAGAAATAACAATCACACACCCCTAGGGTAGTTTAAATAGTCATAAAAAATATATTCTCTTAAGGCTCACCCCTTGGGTGACCTCAAAATGAGCAATGAGTGCCTACACACTGAAACAGAACTCATGGTCAAACTCACTAGGTCCAACTACAGATACTAAAAGCTACTCTCTAATAAACAAGACCTTGTTGGAAAGTCTGATTTATGGAATTTTGTCCAAACACTCAAAAAACACCCAAAAAATATGAAAGAACGTATATACCACCTACCCCGCCTCGGTAGTAGACAGCTTGTCAAGTATCGTATCCTGATTTGTCCCTGTTTGGAAGAAATTAGAAGAATACATAAAGAATGGATTATTAGGGCATATGATCCTATATCCAAATAGTGAAATTGTTGTTCCAACCAATCAATAATGGATAAAAAAGAATGCATTACTTACCATTCTAGAACCGCAAAGACTATTAACGATCAAAATGGAAGTCGAATGATGACTCGGGCTCAAAGCCTATCCAAAGCACCAAAGGGAAGCTCCAAGGGGGAGTTTTGTGCAAGGAGACGAAATCCCATTTGTTTTTAAAAGAACTTAAGTTTTTAATTTAATTTTTTTTAAAACCACATAGAAGGGGTCTCACAGTTTACCCACACGATTTCCCAAACCATGTGGAAACTGTACAAACCTCTCTACCTAAGAGGGAAAAACCGCACAGTTACCCCATACAGTTTGACTAACAATTTGGTAACCATGTGGAACCTCTCTATCCAAAAACCTGTAGTTTTCAGACCCCTCACACAGTTTGGCCTAACCGCATGTGTGCCATGTGAAAACTATACACCAGACCATTTTCAGCCTAAAACATGGTTCTGGCCTCCAAACAATCCCTAAACACCTCCAAAACACCCATTATCAAGATAAGTATTCCCATAAGTCCATAACAAGGAATTTATTCCAAAATGAAAAGGATTTGTACCTCCCACGGGAACCTAGGTTCTTACATGGATCATATAATTTTATAATTGTAATTATAAACATAAACAATCCCAATAAATTATTAGATTGTATCATAAAACAATTACAACTTTAGTAACATTAAATCATAATACAAATGAAGGAATAAAATTTAATTAAACATAAAATATCATGATAATAATTAAATTAATGATATTTCATGTCAAAGGGGATGTATATATAATTCATAAAATAATATAGGTTCATAACATAACATATATATAGTGGATGCCAATTTAAGACAAATATATATTTCTTCTTTGGAATCTTTTCAACCATAAACCTAATTAAAGATTGATCCTAAAATGGATATGTAAATGAAAATATATTTTCCTAGAATAATCATATTATAAATTCATTTTCATTATATACATAACATAAAATAAGTATATGGCGGTTATTGAATGTGTATCACAATAGTAAAAAGTGAGATGGAAATCCCTTACCTCAAGTCCAAACTTTCCATATATGTTGTTTAATTTTTGTATAATAAGATTATATTAATTATTTCATCGTATAATAAAATTTAAATTTTTTAGTACCATATAATTAAATAATTTATTTTATTTATTTTTAATGAAATATGTAAATAATTAATCATGTTGGTCAATATCGGGTGTTTTGAGGATCTTTAGTTCATTGTTTCAAAATGGATTTGGTGTGTTGACCGAAGTCAAAGAAGTTATAATTTCAAAATATAAATAATAATAATAATGAAATAATTAATATTTTTTTATTAATTATACTTCTAAAAAAATCATGATAAATGGTTATGAAAAACAAACTACATTACGATCATGGAGACGGTAGGACATATGTACACATTAGTAAAATTTACATTTTCCAATGATCATTATTGAAAGAATGTATGTATTATTTTATCTTTACATAATGATAATAATATCATAAATACCATATTATTTCATTAAATAAAGTTGTATATATCATCCATGTGGTGTGATGATGAAATGATAGTCACATCACTTTGAGAATGTGTTTTTAAACACGTATATGAACAACATTATCATTTACTAGTTAGTGAAAATGTAAAAAAATTATCATTTAAGAATTATAAATCTTTAATTAATATCTTTATTATTTCATGTATATCACATATATTCATTAACTTTATCCTTATTACCATCCGTGAAAAGAGTTAGTGAAAAAATGAATCATCTAAAAGGGAATATATGATATAATTACTCCATTGGTACAATTTTCTTATTTATATAATATATATAATTTAAATCCATCATCATATCCAACCTTGAGTGGTGGTAATGAAAAAACAAATGACATTAGTTCGTGAGGTGGTAGTCTTCCATACACTTGAATGATTATTTTGAAAACCATTTGATAGAAGTGGAGATAGTTTTAGGTTATTACCATAAAAGAAAAATATATCATTATATGGATTATAATAATTTTATTATATCATTAGGGTTTAACAATAATTTAAGGATTTTGAGGAATAAATAGAAGAATTCATAGTTATTAATTCTACCTCTTCTCGGGCCACCTCTTTAGGATTATACCTAATGTATTCCAAGAATGGATTTCTAAAAAACAAAATTCATATATAATGAGAGTGTAGAATTTAGGATGTTATTTGGTTAGGCAATGGCTCAACCAAAAAGGGATTAATGTGTGGATAATAGAGGAAATGGGTTATCCTATTATAATTAAGGTGAGTTGCACTCTTGTAATTTTTGAAAAAACATGTACCCACATTTTTCACATGCCACAAGGCTATAAAATGGTATATAATAAATACATAGTCATTATAAGGACTAAATATGGTCATAATATAGTTTTTAAATATGGATTGAGGTTATTTTTAATAATTATAGATTTTATTTAACCCCCTATAAAAATTTTTTCACCTAAACTGCATGAATTAATGTTTACTTTTTTCACTATTAATTATGGTAAAAAATTAAGTTAAAATTATAAAATAATATAAATTATTTAGATTCAAAATATGGAATACATTTTAATAATTTAAATTCCCATATTTTGAAAATTTTAATTTTAAAAAAACTCATAGATGCGACAAAAAAGATGGTTTTCAAGAACTATAATTTTAGAGGAAAAACTTATTTTTTATTAACTCTACGACTAATAATAACTATTATATGAATATAAATTAATATTCATTATGTATTTTTTAGATAAATAATTATACATTATTTTTTATTTAATTACCTAGAAAGGAGAGACATTAAGCATTATAAAAAAAATTTCAAAAAAAAAAAAAATTTTAAACTCGTTGACAAACATATAAAAAAACATAAATATGAAGCAGATTCAAAAGAAATTAAGTAGATTAAATATAAAAAATAATACTTATTTTATTTTAATTCGTATCCAATACAAAATGGTAATTGTAAATTGGTTAATTTATTGAATAGAAATGATACTTGTAGAAATTTATGTAGGTTCACTTTTCCCTGAAAAATCAATATTTAATGAAAAATAAAATAATCACCCAAATTAAACTTTGATATTATAATTTTGAAAATAATTTTCATTTTATCTCATACATTTTATAATCTTTCCAAAAATTAATTATAATATTTTGTCATGAAAATAAATGGAAATTATTTTCTAATAAAACATATTTTTTTAAGAAAAAAATTATTTTACAAAGAATGATTGATTATTTACTAAAAAATTATAATTAATTTATATTTTGTAGGAAAATTTTTATATATAAACACATATATTTTAATGTCCCAAATTTTTCCATGTGTTATTTTAATATTATATGAGAATTATTTTGAGACCAGGCATTGTGACGGCGTGCAGTTTTGAGGCCCGGTGAGCCGGGAACAGATGTTTGAATTTAAATAAATAATTAAATAACGCGCGTGTGTGGTTTTCCTGATTTCTCAGGTTCTTTGTGTGCATTCAACGTGTTCTTCAAGGAGAAATGAATGATGGATCGTTGTACATCCATTGTGTGATGCAATGATCCCAAAAGGAAGATTTGGAATCGGGACAACCCCACGGAGGTTCGACTGCGGTGGAGATGGACGGATCGATGTAGATCAGAAGATATCGTTCATTGAATGATTTCCACACTGGTGACCAGAATCGGATTTCAGAGATGATCGAAGGCCCAAAACCCACGGAATCAGCATCAAGATGACCAGGAGGCCTGAGATCCCATGTTTCGCGGCAAGTAGATGACCGATCATGAATCCAGAGGTTTGGATGAGGCACGAGGAAGAAGGGAGCACTTATTGAAATTTCATGACTACACGACGTGTAGTATGGGATACACAGCATGTGTTCATTGGTGGACCACTTGGTGTGTACATTGGGAGTACATAGACATTGTATGGGTTCACGACCATGGAACACGGTGTGTATAGTTTCCCCCAGCCGGACCCGGCCAGATACACGGGACACCCTGTGTACTGGTACATAGGCATAACGACATGGACAGAGGCCATGTACGGGCACATGGCCAGCGTACATGGAGTGAACCCCAAATGCTTGGACACGGCATGTGATCCTTCTACATGCTGTGTTGTCTAGTTTTACACACCTGGTCTAGAGACATGGGCCATTTACACTGGTAGTACCCGGAGTCAAGGAACACGACGTGTGATCCTACTACACACTGTGTAACCTATTTATACATTTCTTGAGCCATTTTTCTTCCATGACTTGGGATAGCTTTATTAGGGTTCGTACCCTTGGTCTTTCAACTGAAGGTTTCTGGTATCATTTCCTACGTACCAGAGTATGATACCTTCAGCAGGACTTCCTGAATAGAGTTATTGGAATCCCCTCTATGAGACTTAGATATGGATCCTCTATTCCTTCCTGGTACCCTAGGTAGAGTTCTTGGTATCGACGTGACCTACCTTACCCAGTCGCCGATCCTCTACATAGCGAATTAGTTCAGACTGAGTTGTTGGAATCACCCCATAGCTATTGGTTGTGATCCTCATCTGAGTATCATATTCCTAAGTACTTGTGGGGTGAGTTCTCCCAGAACGAGTACTTTGTATCTCTCTATTCAGACCTAGGAGTGTGTTCTCCCTATTACGTGCTTAGAGGAATCTTCGAACTAGATATTAGGGGTGGTTTCATGATAGTCGATCGTGTATGAGTTTATCTAGATATTCTTGTTATTTGTTTTATAAACATATACTGTGTAGCGCTGACTATATCATTACTTTGTGGTATTTCATTTGTTTTATTTTTTTGTGGTTTTAGGGGTGTCCTACTGGGTATTGTGATACTCACCCCTGCACGGGATTTTCCCGCACATGGCATGTCTTGTGAATATGGGCGAGCATTTGACAGGATTCTAGGTGGACCAGGACCGGATGGTGCTCAGTGAGATAATGAAGGCCCAGGTGTGTTCCTACAACTATGAATTGTAGTCCCAGTACCTTTCTTTACATGTTGGAATTTGTTGCAGACTTTCTTTTTGTGGTCTTGTACTTTTGGCCTAGGGTTTTACATTACTGTACTTTACTTTCCTATCATACTATGTTGGTTGGGATTTTAGTGTATGCATGCATTTCCATTTTTAGTAGTTTTTTTACTTTTCAGCTTTGAGCAGGGCTTGGAGATGTGTGTGTGGGTGTGTATTGGTTTATAGGCAATTCCTCCCATGTTAGTGATATGCCTACTCAGTGCTAGTCACCAGCCCCTAGCTTATTGGAGGCGGGCTTGGGGAGTTGTGGCATGGGCCCCATTGGGACGGGTCATGACAGAGTGGTTTTAGAGGTGGCCGGTTCTACCTTAGGACCGAGAGTCTGTGAGTTGGTTTGGGGAAATAGTGTTAAGTGATTCGAGTTCGAATTTTTGGCCAGCGACCCCTATATTGGTACGGGTGACTGACGTATCCATACACTAAGACTCTCATAACTTGCTTTTCTACTTGGAACATGAGAACACTAGTTGTAGGGGAAAATAATGGTACTTGCATCGTATAGGAATGGGTTGTAGTTTCCATGTCCTTCTTGAGTCAGTTCTCCAGATATACTCACTGACTGTGAGACATCTTGTTTCTTTACAGGATGCCTCCGTGACACACACCCGCTAGGATCCAGCAGATCGATAACGGTGATGACCCCCTCAGTGATGAAGATTAGATACAGGGACAAGATCCCCCACTTTTACCTTTGGGTGGTGTACCAGCTATTCCACCACCTATGGAGCAGTGTTTAGTGCCTGCTGTACCAGTAGAGGAGGAGCGCAGGCTAAGCGCACTCCATGAAATTTAGTGACAGATACCCCTCAGGTTTCGAGGTGAGCCTGACCCTTAGGTGGTAGAGGACTGGCTTGAGTTAGTGGCCAGAGTCTTCCATTTGGTCAGGACACCAGCAGATCAGATGGTGATCCTGGAAGTGAGCCTTCTGCAGGTCTCGGCAAGGTAACAGTGGAGTTTGGTTATCCAGACTCATGATGAGGCGACTCTTGCATGGTCATAGTTTGAGCATATCTTTAGAGAGTAGTTTTCACTGGTTACCCTAAGAGCAGTACGTATACAGGATCTTCTTCATCTCCAGTAGGGAACCATGATGGTGGCTTGCGCAGAGACATTTGAGCTAGAATCATCCCTATGAGCATTCCTACTTATGCTGGGGTGGTCCAGTGGGATTTGGTGGTCGAGAGCTTCTTGGAAGAGCAGATACAACCAGCAGTTGTCAGTAGTGAGTGAGATGGAGCAGAGACCTCGGTAGCAGGGAGCCGACGTCAGGGACCCAGGCATGGGAGAGATTTTCAGAGGAGATCCCAGGATAGAGGATCTTCCGTAAAGGGTTTGCAGGGTGCATCCAGCCAACCTCAAGAGAAACGATGATACTCATGTGATGGAAGGGGACATCTCGCTCGAGATTGTCCGACCTGCCATACTACTAACATGGGAGCAGTGGCTGGACCACCAAGGCAGAGGCTACGTGTGGAGCAGACAGATCCGCGGGGCGGTAGACGTGGTAGAGGAGTTGGGAGAGCAGCTGGAGGTTGTCGGCGTTTTGACCCTTTATGACCACCACCCCCAGGAGGTCCACCCCAGGATTTGGGAGATGGTGGACAGAGGCTGGGACAACTGCAAGCAGCGGAGACTTATGACCTAGGTACTCCTAGAATGATTAAAGGTACAATTTGTGTCTTTTCTACATTGGCTGCCGTACTGATAGACAAAGGTTCTAGTCATTATCTTTTTTCTTCTTATCTTGTTCAATACCTTGAGATTCCGGTTGAGCCATTTACTTGACCCTTATGCTTAGAAACACCAACTGGCGAATATTCAGCGATCACACACCTTTGCAGACAGTGTGACCTGAACCTTGGAGGTGATAGTTTCGGTTGGAACCTCTTAGTGGTAGCATTGAGGCCTTACGATGTCATTATTGGTATGGATTGGCTATCCAAAGTTCATGCCCAGATTGACTGTTTTAGGTGAAGGGTGCGGTGTGTCCACAGTGATGGAACGAGGTTTTCCATCATCAGTGAAAAGGAGACCCAAGCAGCATAGGATGGACTCGTGCGTAGGAAGGTACAACCGATTTCACATTAGTTGGCTAGCCTATCCCTTGGAGTAGCATATGTTACAAGTTTACAGTTTCCAGCAGTAGTGGATGAGTACGAGGACATCTTTCTGGAGGATTTCCCTGGACTACCTCCCCATCGGGAGATAGATTTCTGCATTGAGTTGCAACCCGGGACGACATTGATATCAGAATCAGCATATCGGATGGCTCCTGTAGATCTTCATGAACTTAGAGTGCATCTAGAGTACATGTAGAGGAAGGGCTTCGTGAGACACAATATTTCACCCTGGGTGGCCCCAGTGTTGTTTTCCAAGAAGGAATACAGAAGTTTGAGGTTGTGTGTGGATTACCGGTGCTTGAATCACGTGATCGTGAAGAACTGGTATCCACTACCGAGGATCGATGACCTCTTAGACCAGTTAAGAGGGGCACAATGGTTCTCTAAGGTTGATCTACAATCAGGCTATCACCAGTTGCGAGTACGGGATGAGGAAACACTGAAGACGATTTTGAGATGTCGCTACGGTCACTATGAGTACATGGTGATGCCCTTCAGCATGACGAACTCCCCTGCAGTGTTTATGGGACTCATGAACCAGATCTTTCATCCCTATCTATATCGGTTTGTGGTGGTCTTCATCGATGATATCCTTGTGTACTCTGCTTATGAGGTGGAGCATGCGAGGCACCTAAGAATGGTTCTGGACACACTTCGAGAGCACTAGTTGTACGAGAAACTCTCGAAGTGTCAATTCTGGATATAGGAGGTCCACTTTCTGGGACATTTTATCTCAGCAGATGGTGTAACAGTGGACCCGACCAAGGTAGAGGCAGTGTTAACTTGGGAGCCACCCCACAGCGTGATAGAGGTGAGGAGTTTCCTTGGGTTGGTAGGCTAATATCAGAGATTCATTCCGGATTTCTCTAGGATTTCAACACCCCTAACTGCTTTGACCAAAAAGGGGTAGCCTTTCATGTGGACCGAGAGATGCCAGTAGGATTTTCAGCAGTTGAGATAGAGTCTGAAGAGCACCCTGATCTTGAGACTACCAGAAGAGGGTGTCGAGTACGTAGTGTTCTGCGACGCATCGGGAACCGGGCTTGGTTGTGTCCTGATGCAGAGGCAAGATGTGATTGCCTATGGATCATGTCATTTGAGGCCACACATACAGAACAAGGTGACCAATGATCTTGAGTTGTTAGAGGTATTCTTCACATAGAAGATGTGGCGGCACTACCTGATGGGCGAGCAGTTTATCATATACTCTGATCACAAGATTCTCAGATATATCTTTTCTCAGAATGATCTCAATTTGAGACAGAGGCAGTGGCTTGATTTCCTCCCAGATTACGACTTTGAGATCATTTATACTCCTAGAAAGGGGAACATTGTGGCGGATTCTCTCAGCAGGAAATCCAGTTTACAGTTGCTGGATGAGGTGACAAGGCAATTGGCCTCTTTACAGTTATCCTTCATGGATAGAGATGATGGAGCTTACCTTCAGTCGATGGTTATTACCCTTACACTCTTATAGCGAGTAAGGGAATCACGTCACAAGGATGCTAGCCGTGAGACTCTACGTGCTCCGATATCCACAGGTGCTGCTCCTGATGGATATTCAAAAGGTGGGGAGAACTTTGTTTTTTCAGAGGGCTCACAGTAGTACCAGTTATGTTGCGGGAGGAGGTTCTGAGGGAGTTCCATACATCTCCTTTGGAAGTGCATCCAGGTGTGGAAAAGATGTACGAGGACCTCTGACGTCAGTCCTGGTGGCTAGGAATGAAGAAGAGTGTGACAGAGTTTATTTCTCGGTTCCTTACTTGTCAGCAAGTAAAGGTTGAGCACCAGGTTCTAGCAGGTTTGACTCATCCCCTTGAGGTGCCAGAGTGGAAGTGGTGTGGGATATACATGGACTTCGTAAAGGGTTTACCGCATACGTCCAGGGGAAATGATTCCATATGGGCGATCATTGACCAACTCACCAATTCATCCCACTTCCTAGCCATACAGGATAAGAGTTCAGTAGAGAGAATGGGACGCCTCTACGTGCAAGAGATAGTTTGACTTCGTGGAGTGCCATTGAATACCATCTTAGATCATGATGCCCATTTCACATCCTGTTTTTGGAAGGGATTGCAAGAAGCTTTTGGGACTCAGTTACACTAGAGCATAGCATTTCATCCTCAGACTGATGGTCATATAGAGCGGACCATCAAATTTCTAGAGGATATGCTATGATCTTTCATACTTGACATCGGTCGTAGCTGGGTGGATCACCTACCAGTGGTGTAATTTTCTTCTAACAACAATTATCATTCCACTATTGGTATGAAACCATTAGAGCCTTTGTACGGGTGACCTTACAGGTCACCATTTTCTGGACTGACGCAAGAGAGTTAGCACTCATGGGCCTAGAGATGGTTCGAGCTACTATAGAAAAGGTGCAGGTCATTCAGGAGCGTATGAAGAGTGCATAGAGTCGAAAAAAGTATTATGCTGATAGGAGATGGAGGCCCTTGGAATTCGAGGAGGGAGACCATGTGTTCCTTCGGGTCTCACCTCGATGAGGATTGGGAATATTTGGCTGATGCGGCAAGCTATCTCCGAGGTTCATCGAACCTTTTCAGATTCCGAGTAGATATGGTGAGGTGGTGTACTGCTTGTCTCTACCTCTTTAGATGGACCGGGTACACAACATCTTCCATGTGTTGCAACTACGGAGGTACGTTCATGATCCATCGCACGTTATCGACTGGGGCAAGCGGGACATCCATGAAGGAGAGACCTTTGCTGAGTATCTAGTTGAGATCGAGGATCGTGAGGAGAATATCTTTTGTGGGCGAGCTATTCCCTTGGTGCGTGTCTGGTAGTAGTACGAGAATCTCCAAGAATGCACGTGCGAGTAGGAGGCTCAGATTCCTGTGCAGTACCTACATCTTTTTGAGTAGCCTTTGTTTTGGATTTTTGGGGACGTAAAGCCCTAAGGTGGGGAGGATGTAATGTCCTAGAATTTTCCATGTATTATTTTAATATTATATGGGAATTATTTCAAGTCCAGGCATTGTGACGGCATTCAGTTCCAAGGCCCAGTGAGCCCTGAACAAATGTTTGAATTTAATTAAATAATTAAATAACGTGTTTGTGTGTTTTTCCTGAAAAAGTGGAATTACTCCTAAAAAGTTGCTCAGATCTGAAATCCAAGGTCAAGGTTATGTACAGAGCAGCGAGTTTACCTTAGGCTAGACCTAACATTGGCTGGCGCAGGTCGTTGGTGAAATCTAGTTTTTGGACGTAACCGTAATAAAATGTTTAATAAAAATATTTTTATTAAATATTTCTACAGCGAAGTCTTTTAATATTTTTAATTAAAGATTTCACAGGGGATCAGGGTTACAGATCTCATAACACTGAATTTCCCCTGGAGGCACTGGGAAGCTTTGGCGAAAACATCCTAACGTGGTGACAACTTTCTTGACGAGTTTCACAGGCGATGACGACGTGGCGACCAGATATTTACCAACTAACACTGCGAATCCGGGTAGGGTGTTTGATCTCTTTGTGATTTCATTCCCGTTCTTGATTTCCATGATGGACATAGACCAATCAACGAACAGATTGGCCTATGGATTGATCATTATACGGGATGGGTTATCTGCGGGATCTTATTTGGGGATTGATTCTTAAAGGTTATTTTGGTTTTGTTTAGACTTATAATTGTAATGAACCAAGATTAACATGAACATCGACTGAGGTTTGTCCCTCTTGATTTGTTGTGCCTTTGTTTTCCGATTTCTCGCATTCTTTGTGTGCGTTCTATGTGTTCTTCATGGAGATTTGAACGATGGATCGTTGTGCATTTGTTGTGCGATGCAACAATCCCAAATTGTAGATCTGGAATTAGGACAACCCCATGGAGGTGTGAATACGGTGGAAATGGATGGATCTATGCGGATAGGAAGATATCGTTCTTCGAACAATTTCTGCACGGGTGACCAAAGTTGGATTTCAGAGCCGATCGAAGGCCCGAAACCCATGGATTCAGCATCACGATGACGAGGTGACCTGAGATCCCGAGTTTCATAGAAAATGGTTGAAAAATCACAAATCCGGAGGTTCGGTTGAGTAGTAAGGAAGAAGGCAGCACTTCTGGAAATTTCCCGACTACACGGCGTGTAGTATGGGCTACATGATGCGTGTTTGTTGGTGGACCACGTGGCGTGTACTCCGGGAGTACACGAACACGGGATGGGTACATGACCATAGAACACGACATGTATAGTTTCCCCCAGCTAGACCCGACCAGATACACGAGTCACCCTGTGTACTGGTACACGAGCATAGCGACATGGACAAAGGCCATGTACGGGCACATGGCCAGCATACATAGAGCGAACCCCAGGTGCATGGACACGACGTGTGATCGTTCTACACGCCATGTAGTCTAGTTTTACACACCTGGACTAGAGACACAGGCCGTTTACATGGGCAGTATCCAGAGTCAAGGAACACAACATGTGATCCTACTACACGCCATGTATCCTATTTATACATGGCATGAGCAATTTGTCTTTCATGAAATGGGCTAGATTTCTTAGGGTTCGTACCCTTGGTCTTTCCCCTGAAGGTTTCTAGTATAATTTCTTATGTACATGAGTATGATCCCTTCAGTAGGACTTCCAGAATAGAGTTGTTGGAATCCCCTCTGTGATACTTAGAGACAGATCATCTATTCCTTCCTGGTACCCTAGGTAGAGTTCTTGGTATCAACGTGACCTACCTTACCCGGGCGACGATCCTCTTCTTAGCAGATTAGTTCAGACTGATTTGTTGGAATCATCCCATAGATATTAGTTGTGATCCTCATCTGACTATCATATTCTAAAGTACTTGTGGAGTGAGTTCTCCCAGAATGAGTACTTCATATCTCTCTCTTCAGACCTAGGAGTGTGTTCTCCATGTTACATGCTTAGTGGAATCTTCAAGATGGATCTGAGTGGTTGTTTCTAGGTAGTCGATCGTGTATGAGTATATCTGGATATTCTTGTTATATGTTCTGTAAACATATACTATGTAGAGATGACTGTATCATTCCTTTGTGGTATTTCCTTTTTTGTATTCCTTTTTGGTTTTCGAGGTGTCCTACTGGGTATTGTTATACTCACCCCTACACGGGCTTTGCCCGCACGTGATGTGTCTTGTGCAGATGAGCGATCCTTTGGCAACATTCTAGGTGGACCAGGACTGGATGGTGCTCAGTGAGATTAGGCAGGCCGAGGTGTGTTCCTACAGCTATAGATTGCAGTCCTAGTACCCTTCTCTACAGATTGGACTTTGTTTCAGACTTTATTTTGGTGGGCTTGTACTTTTGGCATAAGGTTTTAAATTACTGTACTTTAATTTCCTGTCGTACTCTATTGGTTAGGATTTTAGTGTATGCATGCATTTCCATTTTTAGTTGTTTTTACTTTTCAGCTTTGATCAAGGCTTCAAGATGTGTGTGTGTGTGTGTGTATAGGTTTAAAGGAAATGCCTCCCACATTAGTGACATTCCTACTCAGTGCTAGTCACCAGCCCCTGGCCTATAAGAGGTGAGCTTGGGGAGTTGCGGCATGGGCCCCACTGGGAAGGGTCGTGACATATACTTTATAAATTACTTAATAGTATTCATACTAACCAATTTAGCAACTAGTTTATGACAATTTTATATTTCACAGGTTATTTAACCTCAATGTTTCTTGTCGAATATTCTATCAAACATAGTTTTTTTTCTAAAATATTTGGGAGTTACATCCTACCACCTTTAATAAATTTAATCCATGTAATTTTAACTTTAAATTTATAATAATAAGTTATATATCTAAACATTATTTTTGATAAAAACCCACATTGTAAAAAGGGATAATAAAACATCTTCTTCATAAAAGATAATGGTTAGTATAAAGGTCATATGTAATAACAGAAACAAGGTTTTCAAATAAGAGATCATAGATTAAAAGGTAATATTCAGAAATGGATGAAAATTATAATGTAAAAGTATTGATATATAGTGACGAAGATCATTAATCACAGGAAATTGAATGATAAATAGAAAGTTAACAACCACAAAATCAAAATCCATAGAGGTTTGAAAAATTTCATTTATATCATCAAAAAATTATGGTAATAGTAAAAAAATTGTTTCAAGAACATTTTCCTGGGGTTGATGAATTAAAGCACCATATATAATAAGATCATAAGTAATTAAACTTACTTAATGAGAAAAATTTCTGTATTTTTTCAATTTCCTCCATAATCCCATCTTTTTCCCTAAAGGATGAGTATTCAAATTTAATTATTTATGCATGGAGTAGTAAAATCAACTGTTAAGGACAATATAACCATAAAATGGATAAGAATATATTCCTCCTATATTTATATAATGACAAGAAAAATGGTTATCACATGGTAAGATAATTTCCAAAATGAATAATCCTTTATATGATATATTATTCTTCAAAATTAAATATTAATAAACAATGTTGAAACTAAATAATTTTGTAATAATATATCCCAAATAACCTCGATAAATTTAAAATTAAATAATTTTATAACCTAAAATATTATCTCATACCTTTCATCTAAAAAGAAAAAATGGATATCTCATTTTGAAATAACACTAATCACTTCGTCACCGAATTACATTTCAATATCATGGTTATCTATATGATAAACCTTTTGTACCCCTAAATACCTTAATATTCAGGATCATATAAACTATAATGGTTATAAATACCCTATATACTATTTTTACAAAATTTAAATTCAAAATTAGTGGTAATCCAAAGCTTAAAATATACTTCAACTTAATAAAACACCCCCAAAAATATCATTACTCACATTAAGATCTCATTTCTTAAAACCTAAAAGGTGTGTCCAAAACTTTTAAATTATGATCATATTTAATATTATTGATCTATGATGATATAATTTTCTCTTAATATAAACTCAAATTAAAACATAATAATCAATAATTTTATATAAACATTTTCTCTAATAACAACTACCACAACCCTGGACCCTCACACTAGGATCTGATGCTGAAATCATAAACATTACATTTCCAGCTTTGAAACTGATGAAGGTGACCTAATTTTTTCAACACAAAACATACAAAATCAAAATTAAATATTTGATCAATTAAATTCATTGGTACGTTTTAGGATTGTATTTTACGATAATTACGAGAAACTCATATATAAAAAATAACCATGTCGTTAAATGATAATTTTCCCACTTAACCCTTATTTTATTAATTTATATTAAGTCATTATCATCATCCATATGAAAACATTCTAGACATATTTTTTACGACATTATTCTAGATAAACATGGGAAAATTATCCATAAAATGGGTGGTCTAAAATGTTAATTAAGTGTAAACATAAGTATTAACAACTGAATGTTGTCAATGAGTATAAGAAGTCAATAAGGGTATGATAACATAACCCGTGTGCAAGAAAAAATAATTAAAGAAAACACACCCATCAATACCTTTATCATCAATTATGACACATGTATTAAGGATTTAATAAATGAAATTATAATAATAATCAATAATCATGGGTCGTGTGAGATCAATATTGATCAAAGGAAACATTATAAACACATTAAAAGCATTGAAAAAACATGTTGCTATCTTGGTAAATTATCTTTATTAAACACTTACAGAACCCTTAAAGAACCCATAAAAATTGAATAACCACATGATCAATTTTGAAAAATAATTCTACATATAATATTTTCATTAACCATTGTATTGGAGAGCATTGTGGGTGTATCCATCGTATAATATATGTTGGTCTCACTCAACACTATCTTGGAACACCTATCATATAAGATATATTAGGTTCAAATGACACTATTTGGGTGTACACATATTATAAAACTTTCCATGACCATAATTAAATTAAATATAAATTTCATTTAAATATAAAACTTATAGAAAAAACAATTAATCATTTTATAACTATATTTACCTATGGAAATGAAATGAGTTTCACTTTAGTCTCTTTGAAACATGATTAACCCATGGAAAAGAAATGGTCTCCATAACAATTGCTATGAAACATGAAAAACCCATGGAAAATAAATTAATTCCATAACAATATATTTGAAACATGACTAACCCATGAAAAATAAATAGGTTTCATAATAATCTCTTTGAAATAATCACAATCCATCCAGAGAAATAATTATGATAGTATCATTATTAATTATCCCCATTTGATTATATGTAAAACTAAAGGATGTCATCTTAGATGGAAAATTATTTATAAATTTCACCTGGAACATTTTTTAAGGAAAATAATTCTTCTTTAAAAATCAATTTTTTTGATTAAAAATTAATAATATATTTTTGATAATCTTTTCTTTTAAAATTACATTGAAAACTTATATAAGAATATTTAAAAATAATTTAAAACATTTCTTGAGTAAAAAGTCCTTTCCACAATTAAAAAAAATTCAAAACATAAAAGATTTTAAAAATCTAAATATTTAAAAATAACCTTGAAAACATATAATGTATGCTTCAAATAAAATAATGGTTATGATGGAGGGAAATTTCTTTTTTTGTCGTTCATGTTAAAATAAACATTCCTTTCAAAATTTTGATAAATGAAAAATGGGATTTTTTTTGGAAAATAACAAGAAGAATCATTTAATTTTTTTTGAAACATAAAACATAGGTATGAATGTATTTATTAAATCATTTGATTAATGATAGAAATATCTTTTAAATCATTTAAAAACACATGGTTTTAAAAAAAATGGTATTTTACCAAAGAGAAAAATTAAAAATATTTTTTATAAAATAATTATTTTGAAATATTTAGTACATAAAGAGTGGAAAACAAAGACAAAACATGTATTCTCATGAAATAAATATAGGATAATAAAATACATGAGTTTATTGAGATAGGGATAATAATATTTCATTATTAGAAGTATGAATAAAAATAATCCAAAAAATGATGAGATTGTATAATAAAACCATTACCACTTTGGTAACATTGAATAATAATCCCCATGAAGTAATGTCAATAAATAAAGTGTATAATATCATTAAAATAAGTAAATTTATGATATTTAATGTTAAAGTGGTTGTGTATACACCATATAAAAGAGTCCAGGTGCATAATATAATAGATAACTCAACGAAGGCTAATTGAGACAATGATCCCTTAACACATTGATAAATTTTGAACCATAAACACATTGAAAGAGGTATACTAATTTTTTTTTTAAAAACCAAAATTTTTCAAAATAATAATCATACAAACATTCATGGTAAGTATATACACAATATAAAATAAATTGGTAGTGAATATGGTATGTGTCCCATAGTAGTAAAAAACGAGATGGAAATACATTACATCATGTCTAGACTTCCCTTGCATGTCATTTAACTCTCACATAATAAAACTACATCAATTAATTGATTTATAAATAAAATTTTAAAGGTTTAATACCTTATACTTAAATCATTTATATCTTTTATTTCTAATGACACATTAACATATTTAATCAATTATGTCCACATCATGTGTTTTGAGAACATTTAATTCAATGTTTCAAAACAACTTCTATGTGTTGAGAATGGTCAAAGTTGTTATTATTTAAACATATATATAATAATAATCATGAATTAATTATAATATTTTTTTTCATAAATTATACATTTAAAACCAATCATGATATTTGGTTATGAAAAATAAACTATGTTACGGTCATAAAGACAGTAAGCCATATATACACATGTTTAACATTTCCATTTTTTAATGGTCTTTAAGGAAGGAAGGTATATAATGACCAATTGTTTTCATTAATTGATATTAAGTAAAAATTTATGTATATTCATTACAACAAATAATAAATCGATGATGGGACCGTAGAGGTATAATGTATTTAGAAACCAGGAGATATAAACAACAGGTTCTTAAAACATTTACATTGTATCCCACTTATTTATTCATAACTAGACTTCATTTGACACATCTTACTAAATAAAATTATTCATGAACTGGGGAAAATAAACATATGAAATGGTGATCTAAAATTATCCATAAGGGTAAACAAGTGAAATATAAATCATATCTTAATCATAAGACATATAAATAGAACATTTGAAAGTCTTATCCTACATATGAAAGATTGTGATATCATGTCATGGGAGAAAAGATCATAATAATTAATGTACATTATCACAAAATTCATAAAATAAAGCATTAAGTATTGTGTCATACACATAAGTATATAAAATCATTTCATATTAGTCAAGGCACATTGAAAAGACTATCATAATAGACAAAGTCCATTACTAAATTAGGTTTACTTACCGTTCAAGCCATAAATTGCTGAACCATATTTATTTTCTCTTCAAGTCATGTCTATATCATGAGATATAAATAAATACCCAATGAATTTTAGGGATATATAGGTCCCAACCAACTCATAATTAAAACATTATTATGTGTTCCACAAAAACATAAATCATTCATGATAGCATAACCCAAGGAATAAAATAGGTTTCTTAATCATCATTCCATCATTACATAATCCATGTAAAACAAATGGATTTCATAAATATAATTTCATCATAAACACAATAAAATCAAATTATTAAGATACATAATCTAAATATGTATTTTCATCTTAGATGGAAAGTAATTTTTATATAACATATGAAATTAATTCTTAAGTAAAATATCATTTCTTATTCAAATAAATTTTCTTTTCTCAAAATGCCATGAAATTTTAAAAGAAAATAATTTATTTAAATATAACTTTGAAAATTTTTAAGGTATTAATAATGTAATTAAGGCTTCATAAAACTATATAAATCCATTATTTCTGGATAAGTTAAAAAAAAATTCTTATCGTACTTTTGTTGGAAAAGTAAAAAAAGTACATTGTACCGAATAATACAAAATATTACCTTCATATCATTTAATAAAAATTTACAAATAGGTAAAATTAACTTCATAAAATGTTATAAGAATATAAATAACAATATATACTTAGTAAACATGGATGTGGATGATTAATATACCCCAGTAAATACTTACGTACAAACAATCTATGAAAATAATAAGATTGAAAAATTATCTCTTACCACTGGTATGATATCCTTTGTATGTATCCAAAACTAATGTATAATGATTTAAATAATGGTAATGAATTATTATATAATAATAGACAATTTTATGATATCATATATCATCATATTATCATATTCTTGTTAGTAACATTTCATTGTCACTCGTTATTTAGATATTAACTGTTTTATGTTCTTATGCTTGTTTTGTCGGATATGTTCATGATCCAATTTATAGGTTATAGTTATATCATTTAAATAATGATATTATTATAATATATATCATATTTATTAATTCAAGTTTTGTATATAAATGAGATTTAATGAAGATCATGTAGAATGAATCACATCGCATCCTAGAGACGATTGGTTGTACATACGCACGAGCGATGATATCATTCCCCTAATTTTTGAATGGTACTCAAGTAGATGATATATAATATTTTAGAGTTATTATCATGTTAAAATAATCATATATATATATATATATATATATATTATTTCCATCATTATAACAATCCTTGTAAGGTGGTCATGAAAATAGATTACACCACAACGTGGAGATTGTAAGTCGTACGTATGCACGTGTGTTGATTTAATTTTTCATTGGATGGATAAAAGGTGAAAGATGGATGTTTAAAAATTATAGTAACATATCATAAAATGAGGGATACTAATATTATTAATTTATAATTAAACAACTAATTAATAGAATATAGAAGAAGAAAGAAGTTTTAAAGAATCGATAGAAGATATTACCTCTTCCTCGACGTGCTTCCTATAAATATCTTCTTAGAGTACTAGAGTTGGTATTTGAAGATTACCAGAACCAATAGAATTTAAATAAAGAATTTTATAAATAAAAATTTAAGGGGATATCTGAGAATGAAGGCTCAAAATGAAGTGAATAGGTAGGGAGGACGTGCCCTTTTATAATTTAGGTTACATGCAATTTTGGGAACTCCATAAATAATAATTTATAACAATATCGAAACCTTCCCAAAAACCCAAAAAATATCCCAATTTAGAAGATGAGATGATATAGGGATGTAATATCACTAAAAAATAAATTTTTGACAATTATTTCTATAAATTTAAACCCCATCCTTTTAATTAACATTTATTTTTTCTATTTAACTCTTAACTCGGGTAACAATTAATTCAATTTAAAAAGGGTGAAATATTTACTTATTTGATGTAAAATAGACCATAAATAAATAAATTTGATCATTTTATACTGTATCTTAATAATTATTTATTTTAAAAAAATTAAATGATTTTTAAAAAAATTAATAATACATTATTTTGATAAACAATCAATAGTATCAATTTTGGCACTATTAAATTCATTGATTTTTGAAAATATTAATATAATAATATATATTCTAAAAAACTATTTTATTATATTTATAGAAGGTCAATGTCATCTAAAAATTCATTATACATTTCTATTAGTCCAAATTATATTTACTTTAATATTTTTAATAAAATTTATTTGATATTTATCTTAATAAAATAATTACTACAATAGTTTTGTGTAATTATTTAATATTATTATTTGTTTAATAAAAATAATATAATGATGATCAATATATTATATTTCATAAGAATACTTTTATTCGAATTTATCTTTGGGAAAATTCAACATTTAAAATGTTATACATATTAAATTAATGAGGTGACAACTTTAGCATTACATTAAATAATATATTATAAGTTTTGTAATCCATTATTCAAGCCTCCAAATGGTCAATAAATCGACCCTTGAATGATTAAAGTCTATATAAATAGGAAAAATAAGATTTGGTCAAGTTTTTAGATCCTTTAATGTGTAATATTATTTCAATAAAAACAATAATATTGATTTTTCATCAATTAAATAATTTCTCCATCATTAATGTATAAGATATTAAGGTAATTATTTATTTCCTAAAAATTACAAATAAATTACCCTAATAAATGAAAACATTTTATATTTCATATGAGTATTTATAATAAAAATTATATTTTGTATAACCTTATATTAAAAATTATTTAGTTATTAAAATTTGATTGAGACATATTTTACTTTTCTTTAAAAAAATAAATTAAATGTCCTAATCTAATCCAAGTGGATTCAAATGGATACCATTTTCACCCATGGATGACTTATGTTGAAACAAACTGATACAATTATATTAATACAAGTTTTAGGGTAATTTTTTAATAGTATTCTAACCTTTAATTACCTGGTTTTCCATTTTACTGTATTAATAGAAAAATTATCGAAGTTATGATTCATAATGACCAAAAAATACAAATATATTTAAATAATTTACATATACTAATTAAAAATATTAATTGAATTTTTAAAATTTCAAAACCCAGATGTTTTAGTAATTAATTTAAAATCAATCTAGTTTTCAGAAAGAGGGAACGAGTTTTAAAAACTAAAACATTTGAAAAGATTGAAATGTTTTTACATATGGATTCAATTTAAAATTAATCCTAATGGAATAAATTATATTGAAGGGTAAAAATATATTCTATTTATACTTTTAAACCACTCAATAAAATAATTTAACCATATAAATTATTTTGATGAAAAAATTGTATTCACATAAAATTTAGTGCAATTTTACTATTCATAAAAACATGAAAGATATCATAAAAATATCATACATTCATCCAAATTAAATTTGTATATCCCAATTCAAAATAACATTTTTATTTGGTAATATTATAATTATTTATGTGTTAAAATCATAATTTAAAAGGGGTTCTCTATTCAACGACATAATATTACCCTTTTAAAAATATATCGGTTTTTTACATCAAATAGGGTTTATTCATACCCAATTAATAACATATCCATTGAATAAATATCAAAAATATTTTATTAAGTATATAACATATATATCTCATTAATTTCCTTACCAATAGTAACTCACCAAAAAGAAAATATCTATTTGATTTATACTTTTCAAAAATAATTGATAGTCAATGAATTCACAAGGCATTTTCATAAGTTTATTATACTTATTTACAATAACCTAATGGCTAGGATATAATGGTAATTTTGTACTAAGTGAATATCATGGTTTGTTTAAATTCACCATTTCATTCAATACAAGATACTCAAGAATTAATATTATTTAAAGAAAATATTTCATAAAAACATAAATGTGTTACATTCTAAATTATTTAAACTGAATTTCTCCCTCGAAATTATTTGCTTTGAAAAAAACATATGAGGATACCTCTCCCTCATTATATCCTCAAGTTCCCACGCATCTTCCCTAAATTTTTGGGTTCCCTAGAAAAATTTAATAAAGCAAGTTTTCTTGTTTCATAGAACTTTTTCTCTATGATCCAGAATCTATATCGGTAGTTCTTTATAAAAAATATATTTCTTCAGCGTTACAAATTCAGAGTTTAGTACATGTGAACAATCAGGTATGTTGTTTCTCAAGGGACATACATGGATCACATCAGGAACTTGAGATAGATTCTATAGAAGAGACAATAAGAAAGATACCTTCTCTACATGATCTTGAATTTCAAATGGACTGATAAACCACGAGCTCAGCTTTCTCTTCTTTAAAAATATCATTACTCTCTTCCAGGGAGATATTCATAGAAAACAATTATCATATATTTCACTCTCTAGGTTTTTTCTTTGGTTATAAACATGATTTTTTTCGACTTTGAGACGCTCTTATGTGTTCTTGAATAGATCTGAACATTTCTACCATTTCATTAACAAAATCATGTCATTATAGCTTTCTTTCCCCAACTTCATCCCAGTAAGTTTGAGTTCTGCACTTATTTCCATTCATGGCTTCATAAGGATCCATATAAATGTTGAAGTGAAAGCTATTGTTGTAATACAATTCCACCAATGGTAGATGTTGATCCCATCCAACTTTGAAATCCATAGAGAACTCTCTCAACATGAAATCTGGAGTTTGAATTGTCCTCTCAAACTAACCATCTGTCTCAGGATTATAAGAAGTGTTGAAACATAACTCTGTATCAAGAGCCTACTAAATACTTCACCAAAACATCGAGGTAAACCTTGGATCTCTATCACATATAATGGAATGTGTTACTCCATGAAACAATACCACTTCCTTTACATATATCCTAACAACATGATCAAGAGAGAAATCCTCTCTAATAGCAATGAAGTGTGCCGAATTCATAAGGAAATCAAATATAACCCAGATATCATTATTTCCATTGGAGGTTTTGGGAAGTCCAATAACAAAGTTCATAGTGATGTTTTAATATTTCCATTATAGTATGGGTAATGGCTGTAACATCCCCTTAGACTTCTGTCTCTTAGCCTTAACTTGCTGAAAAACCAAGCATCGAGAGACATATTCAGAAACATCTCTTTTCATACCATCCCACTAGAAATAATATTTTAGGTCCCTATACATCTTTGTTATTCCAAGAATAATAGATAATTAATAAAAATGAGCCTCATATAATATCTCCTTCTTTAATTTTGATATGGGAGGAATAAAAACCCTATTCTTAAACCTTATTAACCCATCACCATCAAGGATAAAGTCAGGAACATTTCTAACCATATTTTTTAGATTTATATCTTTTTTCTGTGCCTCATTATTTTTCACTTGTATAGATGGTTGAAAATTAATTTGATAAGGATAATATTTTTCCCCTTTTGTTAAAATTTAACGACCCATCCTTTTCAAATCCTTAAATATTAGATATTTTGTGATCCTCATCACAGATAGTCTAGAATGGTCTTAGTGACACAAAGCATCTTCTACCTTGTTCATTTTCATAGGGTGGTAATGAATTGGGAATTCATAACCTTTAACCAACTCCAAAAATCTTATATGGAACATATTCAACACCTTTTATGTGGAAATATACTTTAAAATTTTATGATCAATATAAATATCACACCTTCCACCATAAATATAATGCCTCCATATCTTTAATGAAATGATTACCATAGCTATCTGAAAATAATGAGTTGGGTAATTTTTCTCATGGATTTTCAACTACCATGAGGCATAATCTATCACCACATCATTTTGCATAAGAACACATCCTAGCCCCTTTTTGGATTCATCACTGTAGATCACAAAACTTTCTTCACTACAAGGCAGTTTGAGCACATGTGTACTGTCTAAACTTATTTTTTTTCCTTAAAATTTGCTTCACAATCCTCCATCCATATGAACATAACTCCTATCTAAGTCAAATTGGTGAGTGGATTAGATAATAGTGAAAAATATTTCACAAAACATCGATAATATCATTCAAAAACAATAAAACTTCGGATCTCTATTACCGTTTTTGGTCTCATCCAAATTTGAACAACTTTTTTTTGATAGATCCACCAATATCCCTTCACTTGAGATTATGTGACCCAAAAGTGAAACATTCATAAGCCAAAATACATTCTAGGAAATTGTTTCCTAAAGATTATCCTTTATCATAGTCTTCAGTATAATTCTCAAGTTGTCTTCATGTTCTTCATTGCTCTTCAAATATACTAGAGTATCATCTATAAAGACTACCATAAAATAATCAAGATAGTCTCTAAAGACTCTATTCATTATATCTATGAAGATAGCAAGGGAATTAGTAAGACCAAAAAGAATCACTATAAATTCACAGTGTCCATACAATGTTTAAAATTTTGCCTTTGGTATATCCTCCTTCTTGACCCTTAATTGATGATATCTTGAATGGTGATCAATCATTGAAAATTATTGAGCTCCATATAGTTGGTCAAATAATACATCAATGCGAGGATGAGGATATTTTTTCATGGTATTGATCTTGTTAAGTTATCAATAATCAATGCAGAGTCTCATTGATCTATCTTTATTCTTAGCAAAAAAGGCAGTTTATCCACAAGGAGAAGCACTAGGGAATATGAATCCTCTATCAATATTCTCTTGGAGTTTCTTCATAAATTACTATAATTCAATTGTGGCCATTCGATAAGGTGTCTTTGAAATAGGCATAGCACCTGGTATGAGTTCTATTGAAAACTCAACTTCACAATTTGGTGGAAGACCTGAAAATTCATTCAAAAATACATCATCAAACTCTCGTACAATAGGTGTATTTTTAATCATGAGTTTCTCCCCACGCATTTGAGATAAATAACCTTTATTTATAGGAATCAAGACCCATAATATGGAATAAATTTCTATTGGAAGGTTATATTCATACTTTCATCGATAAATGGTCATATATTGATCTGGAATATGAAATTTGACTTCCCTTCCATGGAAATTGATTTTAGATCCATAAAGATAAAGCCAATCCATGCCCTAAATCACATTAAATTACACTATAGGAAGGATCACAAGATATTCAGGAAGTACATTCCCAAAAATGTCTACTATAGATGAATTATAAACTTTTAATTCAACTATTTTTCCATTATGAGTTTCCAAATATAACTAAACATCTAATTATTGAGTTAATATGATTATAACCTTATAAAATTCTTCAGAAATAAAGGAGTGTGTGGATCCAGAATCAAACAAAACAATTTATAATTTAGAGTGGATGATAAGTGCACCTTTCACCACTTCATTATCATACTTCACTTCTCTGATAGTGATATCATGTTACTTTCCTTTGTCTTCAGCCTTAAGAATTTTCTAACATCGATCATCATCAATAAAACCTAGATTAGGGTATTGATTAACATAATGCCCCATTTCCTTGCACTTATAGCATTAGAGTATAGGAGGTGAACTTTGTGTATCCTTTTCTCTGTTCACATCATTAGACTTGTTTTTCCATCACTCCATAATTAAAATACCCGATGACCTTCTTTTATACACTTGAATAAATTAATATTCCCTTTAATACAATTTCCTCCATGTTTCATTCCACACTTTGTGAATAAGGGAAAACTAATCTTGTTTTTTAGTGTGGTCTTTATATTTTCCCTTGAATTCCTTTTTTCTGTTCTTCTCAGACCCATACAACTGATAGGTTACTCCAATATCCATATCATCCATGAGAACACATAAAAATATTTTCTCATAGATATTAAAGTCCCTTATGGATAACACACTTCAACAAATTGGTTTTAAGCCACTAAAGAATCAATAAATTTTACTCTTAGGTTGCATAATAATTCCAGAAGTGTACATTTCTAGTCTTGTAAAATTTTCTTTATAGGTACGAACATATTAATCATACCTTTTATTATGTTCAAGGAACCCATTCTAAATCATTTTCCTAATAATATGAGGAAATTACGTACTAAAAAAATTTGTTCTTGAACTCGTCCCATTCCATGGAATCAATTTCAACACATTTACTCATATTCTTGATAAGATTCCACCATCGATCAGCTTTACCTTCCAAATGATAGACTGATGGCATGACTTTATCATGTTCAGAACATTTATAACCGAAAATATATTTTTAGTGGTATTGATCCATTGTTCAATATCTAATGGATCAGAATACCTGCTGAATGAAGGTGGACGTTTCCATATGAAGGGCTCAATAGAATGTTTATCCCTCCTTTTCTCAAT
The DNA here is from genome assembly GCA_963277665.1 of Viscum album. Lineage (NCBI taxonomy): Eukaryota > Viridiplantae > Streptophyta > Magnoliopsida > Santalales > Viscaceae > Viscum > Viscum album. The sequence goes on along the minus strand of OY728148.1, from coordinate 2,005,768,032 downwards.
TACAAGACCTGTTTGATTCATATCTTGAGAAATTTTTGGGATTATAACTATAAGATTTTTCATTCCAACTCCCATAAAATTTGTTTTCATAGGAGTACAATCATTTAATTTCCCATTGAATTCATCTTTAATGTTGTTCCTTTGGGTTCTAACGATTGGATAAAACCAAGAAGCGTAGTGTGAGAAAAACTAATCATAACAAGAAAAACACAACATAAAGAATAAAATTTCAATTTAAGACACTTTAGGTTATATCCTTGGTTATTAATGGTAATATATAAAACAATAGTATTGTAATTAATACTTTGACATATTAATAGGGTTCTTACTAAGGTTTTCTCATCCTACTTTCAAAAGGATAACTATACCTTTCATTTGATACCAGCTATAATAAACTATACTTTACGTACATTAATATTAATTTAAAATTGAATTATAGTCATTAAAAAATATAATATATCCATGAGAAGACCATATATGTACAATGTCTTTAGTAATTGGGAAGCATAAGAAACATGTTTATAAAGCATCTACATTATCACCCGCTTATTTCTTCATAACAAGATTTATTTTGAAATATATTACTAAATAATCTTCTTCATGACCCGAGGAATAGAAAAATATGATAGGGTGAGGTCAAATTATCAGTAAGGGTAAAAAAGTGAAATATCAATCATATCATAATCATAATATATAAGAAAAAACATTTGAATGTCTTATCCTACATATGAACAATCGTGAAATCATGTCATGGGATATAAGTTCATAAGAATTTATGGACATAATCCCAAAAGTCATTACAAAAGACATGATTTTTTTGATATAAAAATAATCAAAGAAAATTATTTCATATTAGTCAAGTCTCATTGATAAGAACATCATAGCAGACAAAGTCCATTACTGAACCAGATTACTATTCTAGCCTTGTATTACTAAAGCCAATTTACTTTCTTCTCCAGCCATTTTTTCTCATGAGATATAAATAATTAAAAAATGAATTGGGGGGAGATAAAGGTGTAACTCCATAACCCCAGAAACCAAGATCTGGTGAATTATTTTAATACATTGGAATGATTACAAGGAATCAAGTCTTGAAGGACCAGTCAGTTTAGCAGTCTTGGAAAATAGATTACATACATGAACATTACATTACCCATGAAAACATAAAATAGAACATAAATAATCCTTTAAGGATTCCATTATTCCTCTCGATTAACCATGCATATCAATCATAACACACTTCTTGGAATTATGGGAAAACAAAACAGAAGAAAGGGGTGAGCTCAGATGCTCAATAATGATAAATAATTTAGCTGAAGATATAAAATTTTAAGGAAATATATGTACTAAAAAACATCCTTTTAAACATAAAATTGAACACAATATGGAAAAAATAAATCAAACATTACCATATAAACATGCACATGGATATTCTACTAGTTGAATAATCACGTGTAATAACTAATTTCATATCGAGGGAATGCATAATGCCGAAAATCATAACCACATAGTCAAGGCCTCATGCCAAGACTACAAATAAATTTTTTTTCATGGAGTTTTGAAAAAACACTAATTTTTCTCATGAGACCTACCGATACATCAAGGGGATATTGTGGGCCTTGACCATCACTTACTACATCCAATGCAATCCTCGTATGAAAAGGTTGAAACATAACATAAACATTCGTATTAAAACAACATATGAAATGTTAATAATTTAACCATATAACATGAATGGTATGAAAATAGAAAATCCAAAGTCAAACATATCACAAAAAATTCAATACAATATGGAATATTTTATCATAATAAATCAACTTCAAACAAGCATAAAATCCAACAAAGGATGTTGACATAGATTAAATCAATCAAAAAATTATTTGAGTGAAATATCTCATTCTACTTTGAAATCATTTAAAAGTTAAGAAAAAATGTATTTTGAAAATAATATTATAAGAATTTAGGGGAATCTTAGAATGAGTTATAATGGTGGAAAATAGCCTCACCTCCCATATAAGTTAAAAAACATTCTTTCCTTAATTTTTCGAAATGGTCATAAAGTACCTTGTTAGGAAAATGAAGGAAAGATTACTTTCAAAAAATTTTATAAAAATTCAAACAAGGGTATAAATTAATTTAACCCATAGTCTTGGAAATAGTAAAAATGTTTTGGAATACATTTTAAAAAAACATGGATGAGGATGATAAAGAGGCCGCAGTAGATACTTATGTATAAACAACCTCGAAGAATAAGGAGATTTTAAAATTAACCTTTACCTTGTATTTTCCTTTGGTCGAGGGTACGTTTAACCTTCTGTATAATGAACATAATTTGTTATTAAATTATACTAGAAAAATATTAATATTTATGATTTCATACTTGATTCATTTATGACTTTGTATTACTTATAAAATAATAATTTCCATGTTAAAATAACATTTTGAGTAATAATCGCTTTCTTTATCATATGTGTTTTAACTTGTTATTCGTGATTGTATCACTTATATCATGATTTAATTGATTCTGGAATATAACAAATTATTTATGTATAATATATATTTAGAATATAAATATTTATAATAGATAGATATATGAAATGGAAAACACCGTTTATGGATATGATAGGCCATGCGTATGCATAAACACTGTTTCTGTTTTCAAATCATATTGAATGGAAGTAAGCGAATGTAAAATATGTATATATATATTGAGTAGCATTATCATGTAATATATTTCATACTTATTAATAATATATATTTTTATAATCCTGGTTTAATGGTGAATGTGGAAATGAATCTCATCGCGTTATGGAGATGGTAAGTCGTACATATGCACGAGCGACAATTTCATCCTCTTGATGGTAAAATTGTATGTAATTGGATGGTATATTATATATAAAGAATCATTAACATGTTATATTTATTATTTACATCAATTATACTCATTATTATATTTATCCAAATAATTAAGCGTTGAATAAAAAACTACACCTGGACTTGGAGACGGTAAGCTGCACGTACACACGTATGGTGACTTTGTCATTCATAGGATGGGTATAATAATAAATATGGTTATACCAAATTTATATTAACATATAATTATTTAAAATGTACTGTATTTATTATATTGGTATAGAAACAACCAAGAGAGAGGATGTGGAAGAATAAAAGGAATTTGAAAGAGGTGATTATGTAATTACCTCTTCTTCAGGTTATTCCTTTTGATTTGAACAAAAGGGATCATTAAATTGCCTTTATGATCAAAGTAAGGACTATAGGTTTCAGTAAGGGTATTTGGGAGGATAATTGATCTAGGGTTGGCTGATCCAAATGGATTTGGAGGTGTAAATTTAAGAGAAGGGGAAGTACCCATTTATTAGGGAGGTGAAGGGAACTTTAAGAAAAGTTTGAAATATTGATTTATTATAAAATCCATTTCAGTTTGTAATAGATCCTAATGGATTTATTTATAGGATAAGGTCAGTATGGGTCTAAATAATCCCAAAAAATTGGTTTTATACATGTTTAGGTCACCATATTAACCTTATCTTTTAGATTTAACTCTTAGTAAAATAGTTTAACTTTTACCATGTGTTTTTGAATTTTTATATTACATTGTTAATAAAATTTCTATAAAATCCAATAGAACCCACTACTGAAAATAAGGCCATTAGCGACCGCCATTGGCGGTCGCTAAAGGCCTTTAGCGGCCGCTTAGCGACCGCCACTGGCGGTCGCTGTTGCCTCGTCGCTAGAGGCTTTTAGCGACCGCAAATGGCGGTCTCTATAGAAGGCCGGAAGATCGGCCTTGAGCGACCGCTTGGCGGTCGCTGAAGCCCCCTGCCAGGCACCCTATAGCGACCGCCAACTCCGAATGGGACCGTCGCACGCCGTTTTGGTGTTTTATGGCGCCGAAAACGCGTTTCCGGCCGCCGCGGTCACACGGCACCTCCGAATGAGGTTCCGTCTGGCCGAACATTTCACAATTCACGCCCCGGATGTTGTCGTACGGTTTCGTGGCATTCGGAGGTCGTTCAGGTGGTTTTGACCCCCCAACGCGCCATTTCAGCGCGCGCCGCGCTGCTGAAAATGACACAATCAGACGTGCCGCGCGCACCGCACATCCGATGGATGTGCCGCCTCCTCCTGCATCTCAAGAATAATATTTCTATCGTTCCCGTGCAGTTTCAGGTCGTTCGGAGCACGTTTGCTCCGAATTGGAACACCGCACGCCGTTTTCGTGTTTTAGGGCGCCGAAAACGCGTTTCCGGCCGCCGCGGTCAAACGGAACCTCCGAATGAGGTTCCGTCTGGCCGAACATTTCACAATTCACACCCCGAATGTTGTCGTACGGTTTCGTGACATTCGGAGGTCGTTCGGGTGGTTTTGACCCCCCAACGCGCCATTTCAGCACGCGCCGCGCTGCTGAAAAGGACACAATCGGACGTGCCGCGCGCACCGCACGTCCGATGGACGTGCGGCCTCCTCTTGCATCTCAGGAATAATATTTCTATCGTTCCCGTGCGGTTTCAGGTTGTTCGTAGCACGTTTTCTCCGAATTGGACCGCCGCACGCCGTTTTGGTGTTTAATGGCGCCGGAAACGCGTTTCCGGCCGCCGCGGTCACACGGCACCTCCGAATGAGGTGCCGTCTGGCCGACTATTTCACAATTCACCCCCCGGATGTTGTCGTATGGTTTCGTGGCATTCGGAGGTCGTTCGGGTGGTTTTGACCCCCCAACGCGCAATTTCAGCGCGCGCCACGCTGCTGAAAACGACACAATCAGACGTGCCACGCGCACCGCAAGTCCGATGGACGTGCGGCCTCCTCCTGCATCCCAGGAAAAATATTTCTATCGTTCCCGTGCGGTTTCAGGTCGTTCGGAGCACGTTTGCTCCGAATTGGACCGCCGCACGCCGTTTTGGTGTTTTAGGGCACCGGAAAAGCGTTTCCGGCCGTCGCGGTCAAACGGCACCTCCGAATGAGGTGCCGTCTGGCCTAGCATTTCACAATTCACGCCCCGGATGTTGTCGTACGGTTTCGTGGCATTCGGAGGTCGTTCGGGTGGTTTTGACCCCCCAACGCGCCATTTCAGCGCGCGTCGCGCTGCTGAAAAGGACACAATCGGACGTGCCGCGCGCACCGCACGTCCGATGGACGTGCGGCCTCCTCCTGCATCTCAGGAATAATATTTCTATCGTTCCCGTGCGGTTTCAGGTCGTTCGGAGCACGTTTGCTCTGAATTGGATTGCCGCACGCCGTTTTGGTGTTTAATGGCGCCGGAAACGCGTTTCCGGCCGCCGCGGTCACACGGCACCTCCGAATGAGGTGCCTTCTGGCCGACCATTTCAAAATTCACGCCCCGGATGTTTTCGTACGGTTTCGTGGCATTCGGAGGTCGTTCGGGTGGTTTTGACCCCCCAACGCGCCATTTCAGCGCGCGCCGCGCTGCTGAAAAGGACACAATCGGACGTGCCGCGCGCACCGCACGTCCGATGGACGTGCGGCCTCCTCCTGCATCTCAGGAATAATATTTCTATCGTTCCCGAGCGGTTTCAGGTCATTCGGAGCATGTTTGCTCCGAATGGGACCGCCGCACGCCGTTTTGGTGTTTTATGGCGCCGGAAACGCGTTTCAGGCCGCCGCTGTCACACGGCACCTCCGAATGAGGTGCCGTCTGGCCGACCATTTCACAATTCACGCCCTGGATGTTGTCGTACGGTTTCGTGGCATTTGGAGGTCGTTCGGGTGGTTTTGACCCCCCAACGCGCCATTTCAGCGCGCGCCGCGCTGTTGAAAAGGACACAATCGGACGTGCTGCGCGCACCGCACGTCCGATGGACGTGTGGCCTCCTCCTGCATCTCAGGAATAATATTTCTATCATTCCCATGCGGTTTCAGGTCGTTCGGAGCACGTTTTCTCCGAATTGGACCGCCGCACGCCGTTTTGGTGTTTAATGGCGCCGGAAATGCGTTTCCGGCCGCCGCGGTCACACGGCACCTCCGAATGAGGTGCCGTCTGGCCGACCATTTCACAATTCACGCCCTGGATGTTGTCATACAGTTTCGTGGCATTCAGAGGTCGTTCGGGTGGTTTTGACCCCCCAACGCGCCATTTCAGCGCGCGCCGCGCTGCTGAAAAGCACACAATCGGACGTGCCGCGCGCACCGCACGTTTGATAGACGTGTGGCCTCCTCCTGCATCTCAGGAATAATATTTCTATCGTTCCCGTGCGGTTTCAGGTCGTTCGGAGCACGTTTGCTCCGAATTGGACCGCCACACGGCGTTTTGGTGTTTAATGGCGCCAAAAACGCGTTTCCGGCCGCCGCGGTCACACGGCACCTCCGAATGAGGTGCTGTCTGGCCGACCATTTCACAATTCACGCCCCGGATGTTGTCGTACGGTTTCGTGGCATTCAGAGGTCGTTCGGGTGGTTTTGACCCCCCAACGCGCCATTTCAGCGCGCGCCGCGCTGCTGAAAAGGACACAATCGGACGTGTCACGCGCACCGCACGTCCGATAGACGTGCGGCCTCCTCCTGCATATCAGGAATAATATTTCTATCGTTCCCGTGCGGTTTCAGGTCATTCGGAGCACGTTTGCTCCGAATGGGACCGTCGCACGCCGTTTTGGTGTTTTATGGCGCCAGAAACGCGTTTCCGGCTGCCGCGGTCACACGGCACCTCCGAATGAGGTGCTGTCTAGCCGACCATTTCACAATTCACGCCCCGGATGTTGTCGTACGGTTTCGTGGCATTCGGAGGTCGTTCGGGTGGTTTTGACCCCCCAACGCGCCATTTCAAGGCGTGCCGCGCTGCTGAAAAGGACACAATCGGACGTGCCGCGCGCACCGCACGTCCGATAGACGTGTGGCCTCCTCCTGCATCTCAGGAATAATATTTCTATCGTTCCCGTGCGGTTTCAAGTCGTTCGGAGCACGTTTGCTCCGAATTGGACCGCCACACGCCGTTTTGGTGTTTAATGGCGCCAGAAACGCGTTTCCGGCCGCCGCGGTCACACGGCACCTCCGAATGAGGTGACGTCTGGCCGACCATTTCACAATTCACGCCCCGGATGTTGTCGTACGGTTTCGTGGCATTCAGGGGTCGTTCAGGTGGTTTTGACCCCCCAATGCGCCATTTCAGCGCGCGCCGCGCTGCTGAAAAGCACACAATCGGACGTGCCGCGTGCACCGCACGTCCGATGGACATGCGGCCTCCTTATGCATCTCAGGAATAATATTTCTATCGTTCCTGTGCGGTTTCAAGTCGTTCGGAGCACGTTTGCTCCGAATTGGACCGCCGCACGCCGTTTTGGTGTTTAATGGCGTCGGAAACGCGTTTCCGGCCGCCGCGGTCACACGGAACCTCCGAATGAGGTTCCGTCTGGCCAAACAATTCACAATTCACTCCCCGGATGTTTTTGTACGGTTTCGTGGCATTCGGAGGTCGTTCGGGTGGTTTTGACCCCCCAACGCGCCATTTCAGCGCGCGTCGCGCTGCTGAAAAGGACACAATCGGACGTGCCGCGCGCACCGCACGTCTGATGGACATGCGGCCTCCTCCTGCATCTCAGAAATAATATTTCTATCGTTCCCGTGCGGTTTCAGGTCGTTCGGAGCACGTTTGCTCCGAATTGGACCGCCGCACGCCGTTTTGGTGTTTAATGGCGCCGGAAACGCGTTTCCGGCCGCCGCGGTCACACAGCACCTCCGAATGAGGTGCCGCCTGGCCGACCATTTCACAATTCATGCCCCGGATGTTGTCGTACAGTTTTGTGGCATTCGGAGGTCGTTCAGGTGGTTTTGACCTCCCAACGCGCCATTTCAGCGCGCGCCGCGCTGCTGAAAAGCACACAATCGGACGTGTCGCGCGCACCGCACGTCCGATGGACGTGCGGCCTCCTTCTGCATCTCAGGAATAATATTTCTATCGTTCCCGTGCGGTTTCAGGTCGTTCGGAGCACGTTGGCTCCGAATTGGACCGCCGCACGCCGTTTTGGTGTTTAATGGCACCGGAAACGCGTTTCCGGCCGCCGCGGTCACACGGCACCTCCGAATGTGGTTCCGTCTGGTCGACCATTTCAAAATTCACGCCCCGGATGTTGTCGTACGGTTTTGTGGCATTCGGAGGTCTTTCGGGTGGTTTTGACCCCCCAACGCGCCATTTCAGCGCGCGCCGCGCTGCTGAAAAGGACACAATCGGACGTGCCGCGCGCACCGCACGTCCGATGGACGTGCGGAATCCTCCTACATCTTAGGAATAATATTTCTATCGTTTCTGTGCGGTTTCAGGTCGTTCGGAGCACGTTTACTCCGAATTGGACCGCCGCACACCGTTTTGGTGTTTAATGGCGCAGGAAACGCGTTTCCGGCCACCGCGGTCACACGGCACCTCCGAATGATGTGCCGTCTGGCCGACCATTTCACAATTCACGCCCCGGATGTTGTCGTACGGTTTTGTGGCATTCGGAGGTCGTTCGGGTGGTTTTGACCCCCAACGCGCCATTTCAGCGCGCGCCGCGCTGCTGAAAAGGACACAATCAGACGTGCCGCGCGCACCGCACGTCCGATGGACGTGCGGCCTCCTCTTGCATCTCAGGAATAATATTTCTATCGTTCCCGTGCGGTTTCAGGTCGTTCGAAGCACGTTTGCTCCGAATTGGACCGCCGCACGCCGTTTTGGTTTTTTGTGGCGCCGGAAACGCGTTTCCGGCCGCCGCGGTCACACGGCACCTCCGAATGAGGTGCCGTCTGGACGACCATTTCACAAGTCACGCCCCGGATGTTGTCGTACGGTTTCGTGGCATTCGGAGGTCGTTCGGGTGGTTTTGACCCCCCAACGCGCCATTTCAGCGCGCGCCGCGCTGCTGAAAAGGACACGATCGGGGGGCTGTACGAGGGTGCGGGGGGTTGTACGGAGGTGCGGGGGGGGGGGGGGGGGGCTGTACGGGGGTGCGGGGGGCTGTAAGGGGGTGGCGGGGGGCTGTACGGGGGTGGTGGGGGGCAGTACGGGGGTGCGGGGGGCAGTACGGGGGTGTGGGGGGTTGTACGGGGGTGCGGGGGGGCTGTACGGGGGTGCGGGGGGGGGGGGGGGGGGTGGGCTGTACGGGGGTGCGGGGGGCTGTACGGGGGTGGCGGGGGCCTGTACGGGGGTGTGGTGGGGTTGTACGGGGGTGCGGGGGGCTGTACGGGGGTGCGGGGGGGCTGTACGGGGGTGCGGGGGGCTCTCCGGGGGTAAAAAGGCCATCCCATTGATTACAAAAGTGAAAAATAAAAGTGATAACATCAAATTAATACATATTTCTTTTATCGATACCATACAGAAATTTATAAAAAATATATTGGATAATACATAATCTATAATATCAGATTTATTGATCTGTTGGAATTAGTTCGACTTTTTCAAATGTAGAATCATTGAAGATTATCTGATCAATAACTCAATATGTGTATAAAATATTTAAAAGACCACCATGGATGGTAATAATGCATTACTTAAATTAATAAATACAGTACATCAATGTCAACCCTACCAGTAAAAACAAAAAACATATCTCGTGAATATATGGTGCGTCACGCGTTGTCATCACTGCTACTTCCTTCTGGTGGGCCAGGTGCCTACAACAAATAAACATTATAAATATTTTAATAACAAAAATAATTTAAATTAAATAAATAAATACAGTATATACCTGCGTCGTATGATCCCCTGTACCATCAGCTCGACGCAAATATTCCTGCAGTGCTCTAACCTCAGCTGTCAATTGCGCATTTGTCTCCTCAGAAGCGCGCAGCCGTGCCTCAAAATCTGACATCTGCTGTGTCATATGAGCAACAGCAGGACCGACAACCGCAGTGCGTGACACTACAGAACGAGGAATCCCTGCTCCATAGGTCAAACTATAGCCATGCCCGTCCCGACCAATAATGCGATGAAAGATCTCATCCCGTCGCATGGGAAGCTGTCGCTGGTCCTCTGGTAGATGTTCTAACTCAGCTTCAAATTGATCCTGTGAAATATTTAAATATATATATATATATATATATGTTAATATATAGATTTATGTAATTATTGGTAAGTACAAACACTTACTATCAATGCTGCAACCTCTGGATCATTGCGATCACGAGTCCTTATCCACACCGACATTTTATCAGTTGCTGCACCTTGCCCTCGTAACTGTATATTAAAAGAATATAAACACAAAACCATATTAATTAATAAATTAAAAAATGAATAATATATACCTCATGTCGGATCTGAGACACGTGACGAGTCCCGAGCCTGTGAGCTGGTCCCTGCAACGCTCGATTCTCCGAATGGCATGTTGACACATCATACATTCAATTCATTCAAATTTCAAACAAATCACATATTATTGAAAATATATATACATCAAAATAATTAATATACAAACCGAAACACCCTCAGTAGACCAATATGCAACCAAGTCACGCCACTGAGCCGGGAGGACACCTCTCGGGACTTTTTCCAAAATGTCAAGGGCACCCACATTTGGTACCCAGTGGTCCCTCTTCACTTTGCCTTTATAATCTTCCCACAGCTTACAGCATTTGCTCATACACACGGGCCGAAACTCTTCAGGGCATACTTTCAAATTTTGCTATAAAGAAAATAATCAAACATATTAGTATTCTTTATAAATAGAAAATAAAGTAAAATTATTTTCTTACCTGAACCTCCCTCCATAGACGATCTAATGTGTCCTGATGGATATAAGCCCAATCACGCGTGGTCAATGGAAATCGATGTGGGTCACGTATGATATGACCCAGCTGACGAATAAATGCCTGGGAATTCGGTCCCACAGGATGAAATACATCATCAAATGAAACATCTATCGTCGTGTCGGAATTCCATGATAATATGCCACGACCAGGGCCTCTCCTGCGAGAGGAAGAAGCAGCCGAGTCTGATCCTATTGAAAACAATTTTATATATAAATTGACAAATGTTATATATATATATATATGTCAATTACATAAAAAATATAGACAATGACATTCAAACATACCTCGACCCTGAGACGTAGATGCCTCAGATGGATGATGTGGATTTTCTGCCTCTTCCCCTGACATGTCTGCAGTCATACAAAATATCAGTAATGAGTCCAAAGTGTTTAAAAGATAAATTGGATTGTTCTTAATAAATCAAACTTGTACAACTGTTAATCAAACAAAAAATGGATTGAATAATTAGTTGTGAATGAATTTTAAAAAATCAGAAAGTTAATCAACCTAAATATATATGACTGAATTAACTTACAAAAGTGAGGATTAAAACTTATAAGGATTTATAAAATGATTAGATAATTTATGATATCCTAGGACATTCTACTGAATAGCGGGAAAACAATTATACCTTTCATTAAGCATGCAAATCGACCGTTTCTCCTTCAACAGCCGCTCTGACCCAATAAATATCTTCTTCACGTTGAACTACGGTATGTTGATCAAGTTGTTGGTAAACAAACGGAACAGTCTCGGGTTCATCTTCTTCAAATAAAAACACTCCTCGCCGAGAAATTTTGACAACAACTTGCCAACTTGGATCCGAAGGCAAAGTAACGAAGAATACTTGTTCTGCTTGTGATGTCAAAATGAAAGGTTCATTCTCAACTCGTTCATTATTTCTGTATAACATATAGCTAAAATTCACCAATGAAAACTGATATTGATCGACTTTACATCCACGCACTGGATCAACCCAATTACACTTTAACAATATGTACTTCAAACCGTGTGTGTATACAACTTCAATGATGTCTATCAATTGACCATAGTAATAACCAGAATTGACAAAGGGACAACCGATGCCACTGTTTTGTGTTGCTCGTTTGTCGTCAACATCTTTAATGAGAAATCAAAAACCATTAGCATCAATAGCTTTATAACGACGAGCCGTTATAGATGGACCCTCAGCCAGTTGGATAAATACTTCAGGTAGCGTGGGGTCCCCTAACTCCCTCAGCTTACGAACCTACATAATTTATAAAAATCAATACTGATATATGTAGAAATAATTAGTTTAATACTTCACTCATAATGAAAATCAATTTATACATACATAATCCTTGAACCAATCATGAAATGCCGCATAATGAGATTGTTGAATTTGCAACTCAGTCGCACGATTCATCTCTTCTTTTATCTCATTAACGTGTTTCCTGAAAATGATTACGCGATGTTTAAAAGACCAACTTATGCAAACAAAACATGTTAAAGTTAAACAAGCACATTGATAAGATACTTACTGCATTAATGGTGCAACTTATGGAGTATTGAACAAGATATATCGATGTGCTTGTATCCACTCGATGTTGTCCATATCAAATGTGGTTCCTTCTCCAACTGGACCATCATGAATCTGAGAGGGCTTATCTAATTTTGTTTCAACATCCGTAAGATATTCTACACAAAAGGTAGTACACTCATCCATCAAATAACCATTGGCCATTGATGCCTCTGGACGAGCTCTGTTGCGTACAAATCTTTTCAATGTACTCAAATACCGTTCAATAGGATACATCCACCTGAATTGCACTGGACCAGCAGCCATTACTTCATCAGTTAGGTGCACTGTCAAGTGGACCATAACATCGAAAAATGAGGGGGGGGGGAAAGTTTCTCAAAGTGACAAAGCATAAGTACAATTCAGTCCTGCAAACTTTTTAAATCACTCATTCGTTGATTTCTTAAACAAAGCTGTCTAAAAAAATTACTCATCTCAATCAAGTGCTGAACAACATTGGGGGATAAACAATCACAAATTGCGATTGGAATCAACTGCTGAAGTAAAATGTGATTGTCATGACTTTTCAACCCTTGCAATGTCTTGCTCGTCAGATTCACACACTTTGAAATATTAGAAGAGTAACCATCAGGCACCTTGACCATCTTCAAAATGGAAAGAAATGTCTCTTTCTCCTCTGTAGTCATCGAATACTGTGCAGCAGGAATATATGCCTTGTTTCCCTCAGCTAACTGTAAATGCAACTGTTTCCTTAAACCCATTTCTTCCAAATCACGGCGTGCATTAACATGGTCCTTTGACTTTCCACTGACACCTAAAATGGTCCACAATATGTTATCACAAACATTTTTTTCAATGTGCATGACATCCAAATTATGCCTCAACATGTTAGTTTTCCAATACGGAAGACTATAAAAAATACTTTTCTTTTCCGATTGTGACTGCGCTGCCTACCCGCAGCACGAATATTACGTACTGGAGGAGCCACCAAATCCTGAATTTCATATACCGTGCGGATGTTTTCTTCCTCAATCTGCGATAACATTTCGACTCCTGTCATGATCTTTGGTGCTGGGCTGAACTCTATAGAACCATCAAATGCCACTCTGTCCTTTCTGAACCTGTGCTGGGGAGGGAGAAAACGCCTGTGACCCATGTATGCCCATTTTTTGGAATGTTTAAGCCATACAGATTTTTTACTTTTATTGCAACAAGGGCAAGCAAATTCCCCTTTCGTACTCCAGCCAGATAAATTTGCATAAGCTGGGAAGTCATTGATTGTCCACAATAAAGCAGCATGCAGTTTGAACATTTCATTCGTTTCGCAGTCATAAGTCATCACACCATCGCCCCAAAATTCATTAAACTCATCAATCAATGGCTGAAGGTAAACATCAATCTTATCCCCCGGACTTTTAGGTCCATCAATAAGAGTGGAAAGTAATATAAATTGTTGCTTCATACAAAGCCACGGAGGAAGATTATATGGAACCAACACCACGGGCCATGTGCTATGAGTTCCACCAACCATAGACTTGAATGGATTGAAACCATCTGCTGCCAATCCCAATCGGACATTACGAACATCTTTAGCAAAGTCGGGATGTCTCTTATCAAAATCCATCCATGCATGAGAGTCTGCCGGGTGGGTTAACATGTCACTTTCATGAACTCTTTCTGCATGCCATCTCATTAAATTAGAAACTTTAGATGACATAAAAAATCTTTTCAACCTCGGTTTAAGGGGAAAGTAACGCATTTGCTTTACGGAAATCGGTTTCCCCTGTATCGCAATCTGACTTTGATGAGTCTTATTTCCCCTGTTCTCTTTCCGCCTGGAAGCGCCACAAACCGTACAAATATCCAAATGAGCAGTTTCATTTCTAAACAACATACAGTTGTTTGCACATGTATCTATAGTCTCATATGTAAAACCTAAGTTCTCTGTCAACTTACGAGCATAGTAATACGACTCAGGAATCTTAGCGTCGACAGGAAGAAATTTTTTTAATAAAACCAAAAGCATGTCGAATGATGTGTCTGACCAATTATTCAAAGTCTTCAAATGCAACAACTCCACGATAAATGACAGTTTATTGTAAGAAGTACATCCAGGATATAATTCTATTTTCGCATCATCAAGTACTTCATAAAACCTCCTCGAATCACGATCTACACCAGAGCGAAGATTTATCTCACCGGTCTCAAGATTCTGGATGTCAATGCCTTCAGGATAAAACCCACGTACCATTTTAGTAAGCATTTCATGCATTGGATCAGTCATCCTTGCATCAACATCCATCTGAGCTGCATCTATATTTTGACAATGAACATATTCTTCTCCATGACGAGTCCAACTCTTATAATTTTTCAGAAATCCATTAAAGAAAAGGTGCTCCCTCACAGTATATCGTGTGAATTGATATCTGTTAGCACATTTTCTACATGGACAACTAATATAGTCACTTTCAAATCCTCTCGTGAAGTCAATAAACTACATAATGCCATTGAAATATTCTCTAGACGTTCGATTTGGAAGATCAATCCAACTCTTATCCATAATAATATTTGTATAACAAACATTTACACAATACTTATTACATTTACATTTTTCAAATCAACTATATTCAAAATAAATATTAACAATTTGTTTATGAACCATTGATAAAATAATAATGTAACTGAAAGATCATGTTACCTGATTGAGCTACAAACCTGAAAGGGAGGGGGGGAGCCGAAGGCGGTGCTGCGAGGGAGAGGAGGCAGCGAAGGGGAGCCGGAGCCAAAGGCGGTGCGGAAAGGGAGGGGACGGGAGGCGGCGGCGGGGAGCTGGAGGAGAGGAGGCGGTGAGGGGACGGGGGACGGGCAGCGAGGGGGGGGGGTGTCCGGGGTCGGGGGGGGGGGTGTCCGAGGTGCGGGGAGGGGTGTCCGGGGTGTCGGGGGCCTGTCAGGGGTGCGGGCAGGGGTGTTCGGGGTGCGGGGGTGTTCGGGGTGCGGGGGAGGGGGGGCTGTCTGGGGTGCAGGGGGGCTGTCGGGGGTGCGGGGGTGGGGTGTCCGGGGTGCGGGGGGCCTGTCCGGGGTGCGGGGGGGGGGGGGGGTCCGGGTTCGGTGGGGGGGTGTCCGAGTGCGAGGGGGGGGGGGGCTGTCCGTGGTGCGGGGGGGGCTGTCCGGGTTCGGAGGGGGGTGTCCGAGTGCAGGGGGGGGGGGGGGGGCTGTCCGGGGTGCGGGGAGGCGTCCGGGGTGCGGGGGGGCGGTCCGGAGTGCGCGGGGGGGGTGCTGTCCGGGGTGCGGGGAGGCGTCCGGGGTGCGGGGGGCGGTCCGGAGTGCGCGGCGGGGGCTGTCCGGGGTGCGGGTGCCGTCCGGGGTGTGGGGGGGGGGGGAGAGGCCGGAGGGCGGCGACCGGAGGCCCGAGGGCGAAGGGCGGAGGCCCGAGGGCGGAGGGCGGCGGCCGGAGGGCAGGCGGCGCGGGAGGGCGGGCGGCGGGGGAGGGCGGGCGGCGAGGGAGGCCGGGGCGGCGGGGGGAGGCCGGGCGGCGGGGGGAGGCCGGGCGGCGGGGGGGGGGGGGGGGGGGAGGGCGGTGAGGGAGGGAGGGGGTTAGGGCACCGATGGAGGGGGGCGCGGGGGGGGGGGGGGGGCGCAGAAGCCCCCCGTTTTTTTTATGTAGGTTAGCGACCGCCATTGGCGGTCGCTATTGGTTAGCTTTAGCGACCGCCAATGGCGGTCGCCTGAGTCTGGGGGGCTCCAATGCCCCCTTTTCTAGTAGTGGTACCTTACGTGGTTCATTAATGAAATATATAACCATATATAAGTCCTTTGGATGAATATTATATTTTTAAGAATATTATATCATTTAATAAAATAGTATTTGTTTTAAAAACTCATTTATGTCAATTTTGACACTATTTAGTATTTGGTTTTTGTGAAAGTCATAACATCTTGATTACTTAGAATCAAATTAAATTGAATAAACCCAAACATGTAATATTCACCTATAAAATTTTTGGATGTCATAAAAATGTTCAAATTATATTTATTTAAATATTTATAATATCCTTTATTTGAATCATTCATTAATAAGGAAAATAATGCATCATTAGTGTGCAATAAATAAATATATCTATTTTATGTCTAAAAATTATAAATAAAATACCATGATGTGGGAAATATTTTTATATTTATAATTACAATTTATAGTCTAAAATATCACTTATATAACGTCATATAATAATTGTTTTACTAAAAGATATATTTTTATGTTTTATTTTTCTTAACTTTAAATTAATTTGTATAAAGTGTCATTTTCACTTAAAAGTGCCTCATTTGGATCCCAAAATTGACCCAAGGATTCCCATGGTTGGACATGTATCATCCAATAGGTTTAGGACTTGTGTTAGGGTAATTTAATATCATTATAATATTATATTTACCCTTATTTACCGGATTTACCCTTTAACTATGCTAAATAAAATATTTACTGAAGTTACTATTTGTAATTTATAGAAATAAAAGTTACCTATTTACAAAATATGGAATTTCTTATTCCAAATATGGAATAAATATTTCCAAATTCAAAACACATAAGTGACAGAATAAATTTAAAATTAATTCTCATAGTCAAAATGAAAAAGCGGGTTTTTAAGAAGTAAAAACTAACAAAAGATTGACATGTGTTTATATACAATTTAAATGTGAAATTACATCCAATGACCTACATTACATTAAATTATAAAAACATAACATAATTATAATTTAAAAACACTCAAATGTATAATTTAACACTATAATTGTTTTCGATTTAAAAAGTTGTTTTTAATTGAAATTTTGTATTTTCACTATTCATAAAAACATGAAAATTTTCAGAAAAGTTCCAAAATTTTATCCAAACTATGTTCTTATATCCCAAATATAAATAAGAATATAATTTCATAAAATTGAATATATAAAAGTGCCAAATATTTTATACAAAAAGGGTTCTCCATTAAAAGGTGGAAAAACTTCATTTTTTTTTTGAAAAATAGTTCTTTTATCTAAAAAATTGAATTTGTCCTTATATTATGTCTAAAAAACACAAGATATGAATGTTAAAATTATATGGGATTTATAAAATTAAAAATTTGGTTGATACAATTCATAATTTCTTTTTTAAACAACTAGTTTGATAGGTCGTGGTGTGCTTGAACTCGGTATTATGTACATCGCACACAATTGAATTATTAAAAAATGAAGTGTACCATGGAAGATTGGGGTGTTAAATTATCCCCTAATTTAGTAAATTTCATCCTCTTAATTTAAACTCATGATTGAAAACTATGGGTTGTACATTTCAAAATATCTTAGTTGAAATCCCATGTAACACCCCAAGCTTCCACGGTACGTTTCCCGTTAAATAATTCAATGGCGTGCATTATACGCAACTTCGAGATTCTAACACACCACAACCAATCAAACTAGCCGTTATGAATAGTAATACCTAATTTTTGAAATTTTATAAATTCTATATCTCAAAATGGACTTCATTTTTGGATTCATAATATCGAAATTATCCTAGGGTAAAATTTTGGTACTTTTCGGATAACTTTCATATTTTGATGAATAGTGAAAATTACTAAATTTTAATTAAAAACAACTTTTTTAATCGAAATAATTAATATTGATAAATTATGAATTTGAGTGGGTTTAAAGTATATTTAGAATATATTTTTACCATTTAATTCAATGTTTGTCATTGGAAATAATTTCACAATTAAACCAGACATAAACAAGTGTCAATCTTTTGATACTTATTATCTCTTAAAAACACGTTTTTTGTTTTAACAATGGGAATTAATTTTAAATTAATTTCTGCCACTTATGTGTTTTGAATTTGGAAAAATGGATTCCATATTTGGAATCAGGATGTTCAAATTGTGTAAATAGGTAACTTTTATTTTTAGACATTTTGAATAATTACTTTGGTAAATATTTTATTTACCATGGTTAAAGGGTAAATCCGGTAAATAAGGGTTAACAAAATAATATTATAATAATACTAAATTACCCTAAAAAGTGTCTTAACCATATTGGTTGATACATTACCGACCATGGGCATCTTTGGGTCAATTTGGAGACCACATGGATGCACTTGTAAGTGATAGGGACACTTTATTTTAATTAAGTTAAAATGAATACAAAAATGACACAAGCATATATATTTTAGAAAAACAATTGTTACATAGGGTTATATATGTTGGATTTTAGACTATAAATATTCATTAGAAAGATAAAATTCTTTCCTAAATAATAATAGTTTATTTATAATTTTTAGACATTAAATATGTTAATTTATTTATGACACAATGGTGATGTAGTAATTACCATAATAGTGAAAAATTAGAATAATTGATATTTTAAATACCCAAATAAATATAATTTGAGACTTTTTATTAATTAAACTAATTTTCTAGGTTAATATGACATGTTAGGAGTGATTTAATTAAATGTTTTCGAAGTAATAATTCTGTTATGAGTTTTACAAAAATCAACTATTGAATAGTGTCAAAATTGACATAAAAGAGTTTTTAAAACAAATACTATATTATTAATTGATATTAAATTCCTAAAAATATAAGGTTAGACCAAGATACTTATATCATGATATTTATATCATTAATGGACCACTTTGGGGTCTCTTGGATGTATATAGTATGTTTATTAACCATATAATATAAAAATACAAAGAGACATTGTAAAAGTGAAACTAATTAACTAAGAGTTAATACTTAAAGATAAGGTTAATATAGTAACCCAAACCTGTATAAATTCTATTGGATTAATTATTTTCGACCTATACCCACCTTAAAATTTAAATATTAAACTTTTGAGCCATTAGAAACCGAATAGGAATTTATTATAAATTAATATTTCTAGCTTTTCCAAAGGTGCCCCTCACCCCTCTTATAAAAGGGAACTACTCCTTCTCATTTCTTCACACCTTCAAAGCCTTTTGGTTCGGCCAAAATCTGCCCAAATACTCTCCCAACCTCCCTCAATACAACCTAGAGGCCTTATTTTGATCGGAAAGCCAACCTAATGAGCCCTTTTGATCAAATCAAAAGGAAGAACCTGAAGAAGAGGTAATGATTTCACCACCCTTTTCCAAGTTCTTTTCTTCTTCCACTTCTTCTTCCTTTGTTATTACCATTCTAAAATAATAAATCCAGTATCATATATATAATTTTATGTTATTATAAATATTGTACAACCATATTCAGTATTCTATCCACCCTTTGAATAACATGTCACCATACGTGCATACGTACGACTTACCGTCTCCACGTCGTGGTGTAATTGTAATTCAATATATTATTATTTGGATGGGTATAATAATGATGTATAATTCATGTAAAAAATAAATATAACATGATAATGATTCTGTATATATAATATACCATCCAATTATATATTATTTTAAAATCAAAATGATGATATTGTCGCTCGTGCGTACGTACGGACTACCGTCTCCACGAACATGATGAGATTCATTCTCCATCATATCCATTAAATTATAATTATAATTTTATGATTTAAAAATAATATTTAATAAATTTATATCATTCTGGATATGAATAAGATACAACCTATCCATGAAAAACATGGCTTACGTAACAAAACATATAAAATAAAACGAGTAAGTTAACACCCGAAATGACGATAATTCTAAGATATTATTAACAAAGAAATGTTAAAAGATCATATATGATATCATATTAATGTATATGATTCATGAATAATTTAATAACAATTATTTAAACATTATACAGTAGGTTAACCTACCACCAACCAAGGAAAAGTACTAGGTAAGGGGTTTCTTATCTCACTTTTAATTCCGTGAGAATTCCATTGTTCACCACTTATTTATTACATGTGGTGTGTGTACTGCCCATGTTTGTATTCATTGTGTAATATACTTTAATTCATTTATATTTAAATCATCATTGTATGATCCTTCTTTCATGGGTGTATGTTTTTTAAGTTACCAAATTGATAAGGGAATTTGATATTTCAATTTCCACTCATTTGGCTTTACGCATATTTCATTGATTATATTACCCCAAGATTATGTGTGGAATCACTATTCATTTGATTATGTCATAATTTCCACTCCCCTTCTTGTGGATATACTTTTGATACACATAATCACTCCATTGACAATTTCTCAAGTCATTGATATGAATTTGATAAGAGTAATTTTAACTCATTCTCCATTTGTTGAGTTAAACATCCAATTCGTTGGTGTTGTTTTTACAAGAATATGTGTGAATGTCCTTTGATTGTTTTACACTGAATATCCAATAATATTTAGTGTATTTATATTTGTCACACATAATTATGTTGTTGATTTATCCTTAACCTAAGGATATGACCTTTATGAGAGATTTCATCTCAATTTACATTCCATTGAGACTTCTTTGTTGTTATACACAAAATCACTTTTATGTGGTGTATATAATGTACTTTGACATAGTATATCATGAATTACATTATTCTCATGATATTACAATTTTTTGATTACCTCAATTATTTGTATTCAAGTGTCTCTCTTTTGGTTAGAAACTTTAACTAAAATACGATTTTTAAATGTTTTAAAGATTTTTCTTCTAAATCTTGCTCATTAATGTCCATGTTTTAATAATGGTTTTAAGGATTTATTTATATGGACATTAAAGTTTTAAAATTAAAACTCCTTTTAAAAGTTTCAAAATGGTATGTGACACTTTTATTCAAAAATCTATTTTTAAATTCCTTCTTGACAAATAGTGTGACTTTTAAATGTCTTCAAGAAATAGGGGATATTTCTCTCAAATAGTTTTGATGATTATTCTCATGTAGGTCAACATAATTCATTATTATTGATTGAGGTTAATGTGATACAATAAAATCTTCCATATTGTATCAAATGAATTATGTTTGACTATGGATGTGCTATTTTTATACCATTCATGGTTTGTGGTTAAAGTATTGACATTTTGTATGTTAGTTTTAATACGAATGTTTATTTTATGTTTAAACCTGTTCATATGAGGAATGAATTGGACTTAGTAAGTGACGGTTGGAGCCCGCTATAGCTCCTCGATGCATCGGTAGGTCTCATGAGACAAACTAGTGTCTTGGCACAAGGCCATGGAAAAATCTTATTCGTAGTCTTGGCACGAGGCCTTGGCTATGTGGTTATGATAGTCTGGCATTATGCATTCCATAATTATGAAAGTGGTTATTGATATTGCATGTGATTATTCGATTAGTATAATATCCATGTGAATAAGTAAATGGAATTATTTAATTTTATTTTTTCCATACTATATTGAGGTTCAAGTTTAAAAGGGCTTTCCTTTTAGTTATAAACTGCCTTAAGTGTTTAGGCTTATCTATGAAAGTTTCCGCTATATTGTTATCCTTACTGGGCATTTGAGCTCACCCCTTTTCTATGTTTTATTTTTCCCAGGATGTGAAGAAGTAATTAATGAATGACCTGCAGGGATAGAATGTGGGGATATGAGTGTGGAATATGGAGACACTATGTTGTTGTAGTAGTTTTTCACTTTATGATGTAATGTAAGACTTATGAATATATCTAGTATTTCCAAGGCTACTAAACCAATCGGTCTTTCGAGATTTGATCTTTCTCGTGATCATGCCAATGTTATGTAATAATGCACCGACTCTGGGTAACTGGGGTCGGGGCATTACAGTTGGTATCAGAGGAATACAAACCTTGGAAGCTAGATTTAGATAAACTCTGATTAGAGCACGTAGACCTAAGATGAACTTTGAGGATTAGTATAGAAGAACTTCCTAGAATTTTGGTATTGTAGAGATTTTGTGAGTTTTCCGAGCAATACATCCCTGTCTAGATATGAGAAGGTAGAGGTGGATCTGGCACAGATGTACCTAGGGGTAAAACCTGAAAACACCGCTTTGATCTAGACTCGAACGGGAACTGGTGCACGACAACGGGCCTTGCTGCACTCTTGGTTACGACACTCCCGGAGGATATGCTTAGGATAATTTACATTTTCTTTACAAACCAATTTGAGGTATTATATATATATAAGATGAGAGTAAATGACCTCGGTTAATCCTAATGTGTTTCAAATTGAGAATATGGTGACATGTTAATCTCTAAATGATTTTATGAATACTGTTACTCACACAATGCTTTCTGGTTTTAGTCAATGGCTGGATTCCAAGGAAGTCATAGTGACTTTGAGAATGATGTACAAGGTGGGAACAGTGGTGGAAATGAGCAACAAAATGGAATGTTGATAGGCGTAAAAGATATCGTCTTTATGCCAAATCAATTTTCCAAAAATATGATCAACAATATATATATTAACCAATTCCCGGACTCAATAAAGAAAAGAAAGATGATGAATGATAAGAGCTCCAGCAGTGGAGACCATGGAGAAAGGAATCCTCAATTTCCATCATGTAGGAAATGTGGAAGGAGACACCCAGGAAAGTGTCTCAACGGGACAAGTAAATGCTTTACGTGTGGGAAGGAAGGACATAAAGTGAAGAATTACCGAAGAAAAATTAAGAGTAATATGGAAGAAGATAAAAATGGTCCAAAGAATCCATTTACAGTCATTTGCCGTAAATGTAGGGGACCTGACCATTACCCGAGTTAATACCCTATTCTATAGGATATTTTTGTGGTCAAATAAGAAGCTATGTGGAAATAAATGGTTGGAGAAATGTTTAAAAAGTGTTAGTGCTCCTTGTTTATGGGTTTACTTTGGAATAATTTTCTCTTGTATTTGTAACCTGGTAGTTTTCCATGTGAGAATGATATTTGAGGAATAATTATATTTTCTATTGTGGATATAGTTATGAATAACCATTTGGTTTTATATGATCATTGGTTTTGAGGCAATTATAAGTTATTATAATTTGGGATGAAAATTCATGGTATGACATAACATTTGGGGTTAAATTATGTTATTGTTATTTTGAGGAATTTATCTCATTTTGACAATGTTATAAAATATAGTTTTTGAAATGGGACAAAACGCAGACCGTGTGACAACCCGTCACGTCGGACAAAGCTGTGGGAATCGAACCCACAACCAAAGTGCGATTGGGATTTATCGCCTACCACTGGACTACGTGAAGTCCCTGGTTAGTGTGACTATTATTTTTAGTTAAATGATTTTATTGATCATCAATAATTTGATTTGGGATCTTATGTCGTATTAAATGAATACCCTTGGTATAGGAAAATGATTTGGTGATTAAGTGATAGATGTTATTTTGGAAGTTGTTCGCTTTGTTGTGAACACTATATGCCCAAGGAAAATAGAATAGTATGGGATTTCATTTGAAGAGTAATGGTGGATTTTTATCTATGTTTTTATTGTGGATTTATAGTGATTTGGGTTATTTATGGAAATGATTAGGTTAATTACTTTTAAGTATGCGACTTTAAGAGTAATTAATGTCATTTGGAGATAAAATTTATCATGGAAGACTACATTCTTATAAGTTTTGAGTTTCAATATTAGTTTGGATTATATTGAAGGATTTTAAGGACAATTGATTATTGAATGGTATTTATTTAACTTTGGGGTATTGATGGTTTAATTTTAGAAATTAAGATTATTGTTTTTTAATATAATGGAATATCCATTTGGGGGGCATCATTTATTATACTAACCATTTTGTTTTTTATTAATCACTAAGGACAAGGTAAATATATAGTTTAACCTACGGGATCATGTATTTCTATAGAAGTGTATTCTAGCTCTTCCATTGTGACCAAGTCTTCTTGAATACTCATTGTTATTAAAGAATGAAACTCTACTTAAAAAGTAAGTATATCTCTTTATGTTCTTAGTCAATATCATAAATGAATTCCTCATCCTTATGTAATGTAACTTAAAACAAAAAAATGTTGTCCATTTACTTTTCCTACTGGGAGACTAAGGACCGTTTGTCCCAACACAAGTTTGTGATTTTATTATTGTTAACTTTCTCCTGATCATGTTTTCTATCCCTCTCCATCAGAACTAAACACTTAGTTTATCGTCCATATCCAGGTTTTCCTACATGGAATCCTAGTATGGGTTATCTTGGGTGACCTTTATACATATCTTCCTTTCTTTTGAAGTGATAGTTTTATTGACTCTTTTTTTGATGTGGGACTTTCCATTATATTCTCAAGCACAATTTGAAAAAAAATTACGAGGATGCAATTTATTGAAGTAGGGGAGAATGTAACACCCCAAGCTTCCACGGTACGTTTCCCTTTGAATAATTCAATGGCGTGCATTGTACGCAACTTCGAGATTCTAACACACCACAACCAATAAAACTAGCCGTTATGAAAAGTAATACGTAATTTTTGAAATTTTATAAATTCTATATCTCAAAATAGACTTCATTTTTGGATTCATAATATCGAAATTATCCTAGGGTGAAATTTTGGTACTTTTCGGATAACTTTCAAATTTTGATGAATAGTGAAAATTACTAAATTTTAATTAAAAACAACTTTTTTAATCGAAATAATTAATATTGATAAATTATGAATTTGAGTGGTTTTAAAGTATATTTAGAATATATTTTTACCATTTAATTCAATGTTTGTCATTGGACATAATTTCACAATTAAACCAGACATAAACAAGTGTCAATCTTTTAATAGTTATTATCTCTTAAAAACACGCTTTTTGTTTTAACAACGGGAATTAATTTTAAATTAATTTCTTCCACTTCTGTGTTTTGAATTTGGAAAAATGGATTCCATATTTGGAATCAGGATGTTCAAATTGTGTAAATAGGTAACTTTTATTTTTAGACATTTTGAATAATTACTTCGGTAAATATTTTATTTACCATGGTTAAAGGGTAAATCCGCTGAATAAGGGTTAAACAAATAATATTATAATAATACTAAATTACCCTAAAACATGTCTTAAATCTATTGGTTGATATATGGCCGACCATGGGCATCTTTGGGTCGATTTTGAGACCCCATGGATCCACTTGTAAGTGATAGGGACACTTTATTTTAATTAAGTTAAAATGAATACAAAAATGACACAAGCATATATATTTTAGAAAAACAATTGTTACATAGGGTTATATATGTTGGATTTTAGACTATAAATATTCCTTATAAATATAAAACGATTTACTATATAATAATAGTTTATTTATAATTTTTATACATTAAATAAGTTAATTTATTTATGACACAATGGTGATGTAGTAATTACCATAGTAGTGAAAAATTAGAATAATTGATATTATAAATACCCAAATAAATATAATTTGAGACTTTTTATTAATTACAATAATTTTATAGGTTAATATTACATGTTAGGATTGATTTAATTAACTTTGTTCGAAGTAATAATTCTGTTATGAGTTTTACAAAAATCAACTATTGAATAGTGTCAAAATTGACATAAAAGAGTTTTTAAAAAAAATTTATATTATTAATTGATATTAAATTCCTAAAAATCTAAGGTTCGGCCAAGAGACTTATATAATGATATTTATATCATTAATGGACCACTTTGGGGCCTCTTGGATGTATATAGTAAGTTTATTAACCATATAATATAAAAATATAAAGAGACATTGTAAAAGTGAAACTAATTAACTAAGTGTTAATACTTAAAGATAAGGTTAATATAGTAACCCAAACCTGTATAAATTCTATTGGTTTAATGGTTTTCGACCTATACCTACCTTAACATTTAAATAATCAACTTTGGAGCCATTATAAACCAAATATGAATTTATTATAAATTAATATTTCTAACTTTTCCAAAGGTGCCCCTCACCCCTCTTATAGAAGGGCACTACTCCTTCTCATTTATTCACACCTTAAAAGCCTTTTTTTCGGCCAAACTCTGCCCAAATACTCTCAAAACTTCCTTAAATACAACCTAGAGGCCTTATTTTGATCATAAATCCAACCTAATGAGCCCTTTTGATCAAATCAAAAGGAAGAACCCGAAGAAGAGGTAATGATTTCACCACCCTTTTCCAAGTTCCTTTCTTCTTCCACTTCTTCTTCCTTTGCTATTACCATTATAAAATAATAACTCTAGTATCATATATATACTGTTATGTTATTATAAATATGTTACAACCATATTTAGTATTCTATCTACCCTTTGAATAACATGTCACCATACGTGCGTACGTACGACTTACCGTCTCCACGTCGTGGTGTAATTGTTATTCAATATATTATTATTTGGATGGGTATAATAATGACGTATAATTCATGTAAAAAATAAATATAACATGATAATGATTCTTTATATATAATATCCATCAAATTATATATTATTTTTATATCAAAAGAATGATATTGTCGCTCGTGCGTACGTACGGACTACCGTCTCCACGAACATGATGAGATTCATTCTCCATCATATCCATTCAAGTATAATTATCATTTGATGATTTAAAATAATATTTAAGAACTTTATATCATCCTGGATATGAATAAGATACAACCTATCCATGAAAAACATGTCTTACGTAACAAAACATATAAAAGAAAATGAGTATGTTAACACCCGAAACGATGATAATTCTAAGATATTATTAACAAAGAAATGTTAAAAGATCATATAAGATATCATATTAATGTATATGATTCATGAATAATTTAATAACAATATTTCAACATTATACAGGAGGTTAACCTACCACCAACCAAGGAAAAGTACAAGGTAAGGGGTTTCTTATCTGACTTTTAATTCCGTGAGAATTCCATTGTTCACCACTTATTTATTACATGTGGTGTGTGTACTGCCCATGTTTGTATTCATTGTGTAATATAATTTAATTCATGTATATTTAAATCATCATTTTATGATCCTTCTTTCATGGGTGTATGTTTTGTAAGTTACCAAATTGATAAGGGAATTTGATATTTCAATTTCCACTCATTTGGCTTTACGCATATTTCATTGATTATATTACCCCAAGATTATGTGTGGAATAACTATTCATTTGATTATGTCATAATTTACACTCCCCTTCTTATGGATATACTTTTGATACACATAATCACTCCATTGATAATTTCTCAAGTCATTGATATGAATTTGATAAGAGTAATTTTAACTCATTCTCCATTTGTTGAGTTAAACATCCAATTCATTGGTGTTGTTTTTACAAGAATATGTGTGAATGTCCTTTGATTGTTTTACACTGAATATCCAATCATATTTAGTGTATTTATATTTTTCATACATAATTATGTTGTTGATTTATCCTTAACCTAAGGATACGACCCTTATGGGAGATTTCATCTCAATTTACATTCCATTGAGACTTATTTGTTGTTATACATCAAATCACTTTTATGTGGTGTATATAATGTACTTTGACATAGTATATCATGAATTCCTTTATTTTCATGATATTACAATTTTTTGATTACCTCAATTATTTGTATTCAAGTGTCTCTCTTTTGGTTAGAAACTCTAACTAAAATTCTATTTTTAAATGTTTTAAAGAATTTTCTTTTAAATCTTGCTCATTAATGTCCATGTTTTAATAATGGTTTTAAGGATTTATTTATATGGACATTAAAGTTTTAAAATTAAAACACCTTTTAAAAGTTTCAGAGTGGTATGGGACACTTTGATTCAAAAATCTATTTTTAAATGGCTTCTTGACAAATAGCGTGACTTTTAAATGTTTTCAAGAAATGGGGGATATTTCTCTCAAATAGTTTTGATGATTATTTTCATCTAGGTCAACATACTTCATTATTATTGATTGAGGTTAATGTGATAAAATAAAATCTTCCATATTGTATCGAATGAGTTATGTTTGACTGTGGATGTGCTATTTTTATACCATTAATGGTTTGTGGTTAAAGTATTGACATTTCGTATGTTAGTTTTAATACGAATGTTTATGTTATGTTTAAACCTGTTCATATGAGGAATGCATTGGACTTAGTAAGTGATGGGTGGAGCCCGCTATAGCTCCTCGATGCATCGGTAGGTCTCATGAGACAAACTAGTGTCTTGGCACAAGGCCATGGAAAAATCGTATTTGTAGTTTTGGCACGAGGCCTTGGCTATGTGGTTATTATAGTCTGGAATTATGAATTCCATCATTATGAAAGTGGTTATTGATATTGCATGTGATTATTCGATTAGTAGAATATCTATGTGAATAAGTAAATGGAATTATTTCATTTTATTTTTGCCATACTATGTTGAAGTTCAAGTTTAAAAAGGCTTTCGTTTTAGTTATAAACTTCCTTAAGTGTTTATGCTTATCTATGAAAGTTTCCGCTATATTGTTATCCTTACTGGGAATTTGAGTTCACCCCTTTTCTATGTTTTATTTTTCCCAGGATGTGAATAAGTAATTTATGAATGACCGACAGGGATAGAATGTGGGGATATGAGTGTGTAATATGGAGACAATATGTTGTTGTAGTAGTTTTTTCACTTTATGATGTAATGTAAGACTTATGAATATATCTAGTATTTCCAAGGCTACTAAACCAATCGGTCTTTCGAGATTTGATCTTTCTAGTGATCATGCCAATGTTATGTAATAATGCACCGACTCTGGGTAACTGGGGTCGGGGCGTTACATCCCACATCGAAAAACGGCTTAACATGACCTCTATTTTAAAATAACGGAAGGTAAGTATGAAGGTTACCAGAAATTACACATATTAGGGTTACATGTAGGAAAAAATGGATAAGTAAGTGAAAAAAACAATCATGTTCTGATGGAGAGTGACAGATAATATTATTAGGAGAATGTGAACAATTAAAAAGCTATAAATTTGTGATGATCTAAGGGACCATTTTACCATTGAAAAAGAAGGTGATAGATTTTTTTTGGTTTTATGATTATTTTCATAGTGTTATATAATTAATTTAATTTATATAATAAGAACACAAGGAAGCATGCTTAATTTATATATAGTGTTTCATCCTCTAACACAAACTCATCTTTCTCTTCAAAAGATAAAACTCAAAAATATTCTATTTATCTCAATCGTATAAGGTTACAAATATAATAATATACCATTTAAATGAAGACAAATATTTTATAATAACCATATACTTCCTCTAGGCCAGTGGATAGAGATAAAGTGTTGTCACACTTTGGTTATGGGTTCGATTCCCACAGTTTTTTTCGGCGTGATAGGTTATCACCTGACCTACAATTTGTCTTTCTTATAAAAGTTATTATAATATAATATTTCAAATATAATGTTTAAGAAATGTTTTAACCTTAAAAAATAATATAAAAATTTCAAATTAGTCCATTCTAGCTTTCATATTTATCCAAAATACTTTTTCCAATCTCTGTCTAAAAGGTCACTAAATTTCTAAAATCAATTGTATTATGAGATTCCTCAAACAATGTAATGATATTCTTATTATCACATAATTAATATATGATTATATTCATCATATTGAAACCATGATGAAAAAAGTACTATATTACAATCCTTATATATATATATATCACATTCTTCTTATAACTAGGATATAATTCTTAAATCCAAAAACACAAATAAATTAATTATTCCACTTAAACTATAGTAACATCATAAGCTTGAACTTGATCTATTTTATTTTTCTGAGCTGTACATCCGTGAAGTTTTGGACAATCATTTTCCTAATTTCCTATAACTTTAAATTATAAAATTTCACAACTTCTTTCTTTCCCTTACAATCATGAGATGGATGACCTTTTTATCCACATTTTTAACAAACACCCATTCCGTTTAGGCAAGTACAAGGGTGATTATTCCCACAATTATCATATAAGGGAAAATCCTTCATTCCCTTTTTCTATTTATCTATCTATTTCTCCACCGTTCTATTTTTCTATTGATTTACTTTAATTTTATAATACTTAGATAATTACTTTTCTATCTTGATAGCACATGAGACTATATTTTCTTATGCTGAGAAAGATTTTGAGACTAATGCCCGTCAGAGGAAAGGTTTTAAACCATCAAAGAATCAATCAATCTTACTTCTTGGGTTATATATGTAGTCTATAGCATGTGTTTCTAATCTTGTTAAGTTAGCCTCATAATTTTCAAAATTCTCATCCTCCTTTTTCCTCAGTATTAGAAATTTTCTTTCTATATCATTTGGCTACTTACGAGGAAATTATTTCTCTAGAAAAAGTTTTTTAAACTCCATCCACTCCATATTTCCCTCATATTCCTCCTCCTTTTTGTTTTGAATAAATGACAACCATTGATCTGTATCTCCTGAGAGGCGATAAAATTCCATGAAAACGTTTTCCATTTAATTACATCCAAAATCCAGAAATATTTTCTCTAGGGAACTTATCCACTACTCAACTACAAAAGAATGTATAGTCCCACTAAACATTGGTTGTTGTTTCCACATGAAAGATTCTAACATTGAGCCTCTGCATTGTGGATCAGGGTGCTCCGTAAGGGTAAGGTTATTATTCATAACCAGAGTGAGTTTTCCTAGTATAGTTATAAGTTGATCAACACCAGTTGCATCACCAGCTCCACTATTATTATATTGAGTAATAGGGAAATCCATATATGGATTATGTGGGTTGATACAGTTTTCATTCCTTCCACTAGGTACCATTTCTAAACAATGGAATATACTAGGTTATTTTGTGAATCTCAATGCATAATTACAAACTTATAAAATACATATCATACATTGAAAAGTTTATGCATAAAATTTGTAATCATAAAAATGTTTTGTTTGGAGATGTATTTACTCATAAATTTTTTATAATGGTTTATATTGAAAATGTGAATTATCCTAAGCATATCCCCTGAGAGTACTAAACCAAGTGCACAGTAAGGCCCGTTGTCATGTACCAGGATACCCAGAGTCAAGCCTGAAACTACTTTTTAGAGCTTTCAATCCTAGCTACTTCTGTGCCAGAACCACGTCCGCTTGTAGTATCTAGGCATGGATGTATTTCTTATAAAACCCACATAATCCCTACTTTACCAAAATTCTGTGGGTTCTTCTATACTTTTCCACAAATTCTATCATAGGATTATGATCTCTAATATAAGTGTCCTAAATCTATTTCCAAGGTTTTTTCTAAACTTCCTCTGATACCAATTGTAACGCCTCGACCCCAATATGCCTGAAGCTGGTGCATTATTTTAATACATTAACATGATTATATGGAATCAAAACCTGATGGACCAACCAGTTTATCAGTCTTGGAAAATAGATTACAAACATGAACGTTACATTACACATTCAAACATAAGACACAACATAAATAATCCTTTTATGATTCCGTTATTACCCTATATTAACCCTATATATCAATAATAATACAATTCTTGGAATCCCAGGAAGACAAAAAATAAGGAAGGGGTGATCTTAGATGATCTATTAGGAAAAAAAACATAGAAGAAGCTATATAATTTTGAAGAAAGACGTGCAATAAAAAACAACGGCCTTTTAAACATATCATTAAACATAATATGGAAAAAATGAATCAAACATTACCATATAAACATGCACATGGATATTCTACTAGTTGAATAATCACATGCAATAACTAATTTCATAATGAGGGAATTCATAATGATGGTCATCATAACCACATAGTCAAGGTCTCGTGCCAAGACTACAAATAATTTTTATTTCAATGCCTTTTTCTAAGACACTAATTTGTCTCATAAGATATACCGATCCATCGAGAGGCTATAGCAGGCCCCACCCATCACTTACTATGTCCAATGCATTCCTCATATGGAAAGGTTAAAACATAATATAATCATTCTTATTAAAACTAGCATACAAAATGTTAATACATTAACTATAAACCATGAATGGTATAAAAATAGAACATTCATAGTCAAACATATCACAAAACCTTCAAAATAATATAGAAGATTGTATCATAATAAATAAAATTCATATAAGAAGAAAATTCAATAATGGATGTTGACATAGGTGAAATCAATCAAAAAACTATTTGAGTGAAATATCCTTCTACTTTGAAAGAATTTAAAAGTAAACAAAATATTTGTTTTGAAGATATTTTGAAAATATTTTAAGGGAATCTTTGTAGGTTTTATAATGACAGAAAATAGCCGTACCTTCTGTATAAGTTAAAAAAACATTCTTTCATTAATTTTTCGAAAAGGTTATAAAGTACCTCGTTGGTAAAACAATGGAAAGATTTCTTTATAAATTTTTTATAAAAAGTAAAACTAGGGTATAAATGAATTTAACCCATAGTTTAGGAAATAATAAAAATGTTTTGAAATTAATTTTTAAGAAACAAAAATTTGGATGATAAATATGTCATAGTTGATACTTATGTATAAACAACCTCAAAGAATAAAGAGATTATAAAATTAAATCTTACCTTGTATTTTCCTTTGGCCGAGGGTACATTTAACCTTCAGTATAATGACCATAGTATGTTATTAAATTATACCGGAACCATATTAATATTTATTATTTCATACTTTATTCATTTATGACTTTATACTACTTATTTAGTAATAATTTCAATGTTAAAATAACATTTCGAGTAATAATCGCTTTCATAATTGTATGTGTTTTAACTTGTTATTCTTGATCGTATCACATATATAATGATTTAATTGATTCCATAATATAAAAAATTATTTATGTATCATATATATTCAGAATATAAATATGTATAATAGATAGATATATGAAATGGAAAACACCGTTTATGGAGATGGTAGGCCGTACGTACACATAAACGCTGTTTCCATCTTCATATCCTATTGAACGGAAGTAAGAAAATTATATATTTGTATATATATATATATATTTACAATATCATTATAATTTCATATATTACATACTTATTAATAATATATATTTTTATAATCATCTTTGAATGGTGAACATGGAAATGAATCTCATCGCGTTGTGGAGAAGTTAAGTCATACGTACGCACAAGGGACAATTTAATTCTATTGATGGTGACATTGTATGTAATTAGATGGTATTTTATATATAAATAATCATTAATATGTTATATTTATTATTTAAATCAGTTATACTCATTATTATACCCTTCCAAATAATGAAGCGTTGAATAACAAACTACACCATGTCGTGGAGATGGTAAGCCATATGCATGCACATATGGTGACTTTTTCATTCATAGGATTGATAGAATATTGAATATAGTTTTACCATATTTATAATAATATATATGTATGTGTAAGGGACATTATTTTTTATTTTGGTATGAAAACAACCAAGATAGAGGGAGTAGAAGAAGAAAAGAACATGGAAAGAGGTGATAAAGAAATTACCTGTTCTTTGGGTTATTCCATTTGATTTGAAAAAAGGTCTCATTAAGTTTGCTTTATAATCAATGAAAGGCCTCTAGGTTTAAGTAAGGGTAGTTGGGAGGAGAGTTTAGCTGGGTTTGTCTGAGACAAATGGATTTTTAGGTGTGAATTAAATAAAAGGGGAAGTACCCATTTATAAGGGCGGTGAGGGGCACTTTAGGAAAAGTTTGAAATACTAATTTATTATTCAATCATTTTAGGTTTCTAAGAGATAAAAATGGATTTATTTTGAGTATAAGTTGGTTATGAGTTGAAATCCTCTCAAACAATATGTTTTAGATATGTTTAGGTAACCATATTAATCTTATCTTTTAGATTTAACTGTTAGTTAAATAGTTTAACATTTACCTTGTCATCTTGTATTTTTATATTACATGGTTAATAAAATTACTATAAAAAACCAAGAGAACCACAAGTGATTAAATAATTATTTATATGACCTTATTTGAGTCCTTTGGAATAATATTAGATTTGTAAGAATACCATTTCATTTAATAAAAGAGTATTTGTTTTAAAAACTCATTTATGTCAATTTTGGTAATATTTTGTATTTGGTTTTTGTGAAAGTCATAAAATATTGATTACTTAAAAATAAATAAATTAAACCAACCCTAATATTTCATATGTACATATTAATTTTTTTTATGGAATCAAAACCTTCAAAGTCTATTAATTTTATTATTTATAATAACCGTTATATGATTCTTTCATTAATAAAGAAAATACTACATCATTATTTTGTCATAAATAAATATATTTATTTTATGTCTAAAATTTATAAATAAAATACAATAATGTAGGAAATTTTTTATATTTATAATGACTATTTATAGTCGAAAATATATCTTATATAACCCCATATAAAAATTGTTTTACTAAAAGATATATGTTTATGTTATATTTTTCTTAACATTAAATTAATTTTTATGAAGTGTCATTTTCACTGAAAAGTGGCTCCATGGGGTCTCCAAATGTACCCAAGGATTCCCATGGTTGGACATGTATCATAAAATAGGGTTAGAACACATGTTAGGGTAATTTAATATAATTATAATATTTACTGAAGTTACTATTCATAATTTCTAAAAATAAAAGTTACATATTTACAAAATTTTGACCTCCTGATACCAAATATGGAATAAATTTTTCCAAATTTAAAAAGAAAAGTGCCAGAAATTTATTTAATATTAATTCCCATAGTCAAAACCAAAAAGCAGGTTTTTAAGAAGTAAAAACTATAAAATGATTGACATGTTTCTATGTACAATTTAAATGTGAAATTACATCCAATGACCTAAATTACAATAAATGATAAAAAAATAGTATAATGATACTTTAAAACCACTAAAATATAAAATTTAACACTGTAAATTATTTAAATTTAAAAAGTTGTTTTATTTAAAATTTAGTATTTTTCACTATTCATCAAAATATGAATGTTATTAGGAAAGTTTAAAAAATTTATCCAAACTAAATTTTTATGTCCCTATTATAAAAAATAATTTAATTTCATCAAATTTAATATATAAAGGTTTCGAATATTGGATTTAAAAAGGGTTCCCCTTTAAAAGGTGGAAAAACTGCATTTTTTAAAAAATAGTTCTTTTATCTAAAAAATTGAATTTGTCCTTATATTATATATAAGAAAAAAATTTAATTAATGTTAAAATTATATTGGATATTCAAAATTAAAAATTTGGTTAATACTATTTATAACCTCTTTTTAAACGGCTACTTTGACAGGTCGTGGTGTGCTTGAACTCGGTGTTTCGTACATTGAACACTATTGAATTATTTAAAAATAAAGCGTATCATGGAATCTTGGAGTGTTATAATAGGTCCCACCCATCTCATAATGAAATCATTTTTATGTGTTCCACAAATACATAAATAATTTATCATAGCATAAACCAAGGAATAAAATGGGTTTCTTAAACATCATTCCAGCATGACATAATCCTTGTAAAACAAATAGATTTAAAAAATATATTTTCATCATAAACACAATAAAATAATAGTATTAAGAGACAAAACCATATTTAATGAATTTAATCTTATATGGAATGTAATTTTTATTTGACATATGAAATTAAATTTTTGAGGAAAATATCATTTCTTATTTAAATACATTTTCTTTTCTCAAAACGCAACACAATTTTTAAAGGAATGAATTTCTATGAAAATAACCTTGAAAAAAAGTAAGGAAATATTCGGGGAATTAATGATTCATGAAACTATAAAAATCTATTCACGCCGTATAATTAAAAAAACATTCTTCTCGTTCTTTTTCTAAGAATGTCAAAAAATACATCGTACCAAAAATGAAAAAATATTCTTTTCATAACATTTAATAAAAATTCACCAAGAAGTAAAATTAACATTAAATAATTGTAAAAGAATATAAATAACATTACATACTTAGGAAACATGTACATGGTTGATAAATATACCCCAGAAAATACTTACGTACAAACAATCTATAATAAGAATGAGATTGCAAAATTATCTCTTACCTTATGTCTGATATCCTTCGTATCTATCTGAACCTCCTGTATAATGATTTATATAATGATATTGATTCATTCCAGATACATATTCATTTTTATGATATCATATAAGTTCATATTATCGTCTATTTGTTAGTAACATTTCATTGTCACTCGTGATTCGAATATTAACTTTTTTATGTTCTCATGCATGTTTTGTCAGATAAGTTCATGTTCCACTTCTTAGGTTATAGTTATATAATTTATAGAATGATATTAGTATAACATATATCATATTTATTCATTAAATTCATGTATATAATCATGGTTTAATGATTATCATGTAGAATGAATCGCATCGCATCATGGACACGGTCAGCCGTACGAACACAAAAGCGAAAATACCCTTCCCATAATTGTTGAATGGTATTGAAGTGGATGGTGTAAAATATTTCAGAATCAGTTTCATGTTATAATTATCATATATAGTTATTATTTTCATCCTTATACCCATCCATGTAAGGTGGTATTGTTAAAAAGATTACACCACGACATGGAGACGGTAAGCCGTACTTACACTCACGTGTTGGTTTCATTTTCCATAGGATGGAAAGAAAGTGGAATATGGTTTTTTCATAATTAAAATAACATATCTGTATATTAGTGGTAATTAATTAATTAATTTATAATGAAAAAACTAATTAAGAGGATGTAGAAGAAGATTTTTTTAAAATAATCGGTAGAAGAGATTACCTCTTCCTCAACATGCCTCCTCTAAATACCTTCTTAGAGAACTAGAGTTTTTCTTTGAAGATTAAGAGAAGCTATATTATGTAAATAGTAAAGTTAATAAGGGAACAGGGAAGGCTATTTCTGATCTTGTAGGATCAAAATGAAGTGAAGTGGCGAGGTAGGAGGTTCACTTTTATAATTTAGGTGAGGTGCACTTTTGGAAACTCAATAAATAATAATTTATAATAAACTCAAACCCTACCCAAAAACCACTAAAATGTCTCAATTTATAATATGAGATGATATAGGGTTGTAATATCTTCAAACAATAAATATTTTACATGTATTTCTATAAATATAAACCTTATATTTTTAATTAACACTTAGTGATTCTATTTAATTTTTAACTAGGGTAACAAATAATTCAACATAAAAACGGTGTAATATTTACACATTTTATATAGAATATACCATAAATAAATATATTAGATACTTTTATACCATATAATAATTATTATACGTTTTTCAAAAATGTATATTGTTTTTAAATAATTTAATAAAACTTTATCTTGATAAAACTTCAATAGTATCATTTTTCACACTATTAAATTCATCGATTTTTCAAAATATTAATATAATAATATAACTTTGAATGAACTATTTTAATATATTAAAATGAAGTCAAGGTCATATATAAAATTATTTAGAAATTTTTATTAGTCCAAATTATATTTACTGTAATAATTTAATAACATTTATTCGACATTTCTCTTAATAAAAAAATTACTAGAATTGTTTTGTGCAATTATTTAATATTCATATATATAGAATAAAAATTAAAAATGAGATACTATGATGAAGATAAATATAATTTATTTTATAATAATACTTATCTTTTAATTTTTTTGGAAAATCCAATATTTAAAATGTTATAATTATTAAATTATGAAGGTGACAACTTTAACATCACTTTAAATAAAATAATATAAGTGTCATAATCCCTTATATAAGGCTCAAAATGGTCCATAACTCGACCCTTATATTATTATGGAAATTATATACTCGTTCAAAAACTTTTGGCCAAGTTTTTGGTTATTTTAATGTTTAATATTATTTTAATAAAAACTATATTGTTTATTTTTCATCAACTAAATAATTTCTACAACCATAATGTATAAGCCATTAAGGTAATTATTTATTTCCAAAAAAGTACAAATAAAATTCCATAATAAATAGAATAAAATTTATATGTCAAATGAGTATTTATAATAAAAATTATATTTATTATAACCATATATTAAAAATTATTTAGTTATTATAATTTGGGTGAGACAAATTTGACCTTTCATTATATAAATTGAATTAAATGTCCTAATCTTGTCCTAGTGGATACGAATGGATACCATTTAGACCCAAGTATTATTTAGGTCAAAGCAAACACATCCAATGACATTTATAAAAGTGTTATAGTAATTTTATAATATTATTCTAACCCTTAATTACCTGATTTACCCTTTAACCATATTAATCAAAATTACCAAAGATAATATTCATAATGCCCAAAAATAAAATAGATCTATTTAAATAATTTGGATATTATGATTAAAAATATGGAGTGAATTTCAATATATTCAAAACTCATAAGTAGTAGTAATTAATTTAAAATTAATCTAGTTGTCGGAAACAGAGAACGTTTTTTTAAAACTAAAACATTGCAAAAGATTAAAATGTTTTTACATTTGAATTCAATGTATAATTAATTCTAATTACATAAATTATATTTAATTATAAAAATATATTCTATTTATACATAAAAAACATTCAATACTATAATTTCACCATATAAATTATTTTAATGAAAAAACTTGTTTTCACATAATATTTATTGAATTTTTACTATACATCAAAACATGAAAGTGATCAGAAAAATATCATAAATTCATATAAAATAAATATTTTTATCCCGATTCAAAATAAGATGTTTATGTTGTAATATAAAGATTATTTATGTGTCAAAATATTAATTTGAAATGGGTTCTCACTTCAAAGGCTTAAAATTGACCTTTAAAAAAATATAGGTTTTTACACATCAAATAGGATTCATTCATACCATATGACCATGATATTTACTAAATTAATATCAAAAATATTATATTAAGTATATAAATTTATATCTCATTAATTTAATTACCAATAGTAATTCAAAAAAAAAAACAAAAATATCTAATTGAGTTTTATTTTTCATCTTTAATTGATTGCCAATGAATTCAAAATGAATTTTCGTAATTTAGTTATAATTATTCCAGCTAACCTAATGGGTAGGATATAATGTTAATTTTGTACTAATGCTATCTCTTAGTTCATTTAAACTTATGATTGTGTGAAATACAAGCTACTGAAGAATTAAAATTATTTAAGGAAAATATTTAATAAAAAATCTGGGTGTTACAAGGTATGTATTATTTTATGTTTACATAATAAAAAAATATCATAATTACCATATTTTCTATTAAAATATACTTGTGTATAAAATCCATGTGGTGTGGTGATGTGAAGAGAGTCACATCGCTTTGTAAAGGTGGTAGTCCACAGGTGTAAAAATGATGTAATCATTTTTCAGTGAGTTAAAAGGTAATAAAGAATAGAATATATTATATTTTAATAATGATAAATATGTAATTAATATCATAATAACATAATTTTACCACATATATGTATTAAAATTATCCTTATTACCTTACATGTGATGAGATAATGAGGAAACAAATCATATTGCTTCGCGAGGCGGTAGTCTGCCATACACAGGAACGACATAATTGTATCCAATAAGGAATGAAACGTAAAAAATTATATATGATATAATGACAAAAAGGTATAAATAGGTTTTAAATATCATATTTATAATTTTAATACATCATAAACGCAACCATGAGATCACTACTAGAATTATAGGTATTTGTGATGAGCTAATTGTGACGGGATCCCCTCGCAAATAGGCTTTAGTGACGAGGCCCCATCACAAAAAGCCCGTTGCAGAAAACGGCCTCTAAAAAAAAGTATTTTCGATGGGAAATGTCCTCGTCACATATAACCCACCAATTATATATATTATATATATATAAACCATTTGCGATGGGCTGTCACAAATACTATTTGCGACGGGAAACTGCCCCGTCACAACTAAACCTTCGATTATATACATTATATATAAAATCCATTTGTGATGGTCCCATCACAAATACTATTTGTAAGGGGCCCATCAAAAATACTATTTATAAAAATTTAATTTAGATTATTTTCAATGGTCTCCCGTCGCAAAAGGTCTTGTCGCAAATACTAATTTTGGGTGAAACAATTTTCAGTGGATTGACGACTTCTCTTTTGTCCGACAACTCAATTACCTACAAATTTATCTCACTAAAATCACAATGAAAAATATTCTCGCACGTACACATATTCATTATTGTGAATATGATAATGTGTAAGCGTACCTTCAAGATGATTCTTCATTGTGATTTAAGTGTGAGAAACTTGCACATAAATAAGCTGTCGGACAAAAGAGCCTTATTTTCATCCAAGAATCATCTTCTTGCAACCGTCACCACCTGAACTCATTATTAGAAGTGTGGTCCTATGAATGTATACTCAAACTCGTGCATATGAGATTGGATATTCATATGTAGAAGAATAATTTTTATAATGTTTTGAGTCAGTGAAAGTTGAAAGGAGAGGAGTCATCTAGAAAAAAGAGTGCTGTCAATCCACTAGAATTTGTGCCAAGTTATTAAAAATTATATCAATTTATTATAATTGATTTTATTTTTACTAATTATTCATAATTATTCCTATTTATTCATATTTATTCTTATTTATTCGTAATTATTCTTATTTATTACTATTTATTCCTATTTATTACTAATTATTCCAATTTTTTCCAATTTATTCCAATTTATCCCAATTTATTTATATTTATTCCAAATTATTCCTAATTATTACTATTTATTAATATTTATTACTAATTACTACTATTTATTTCTAATTAATAATATTAATTACTAATTACTAATATTTATTACTAATTACAACTATTTATTGCTATTTATTACTAATTATTACTAATTATTCCTATTTATTGTTATTTATTACAAATTATTCCTAATTATTACTAATTATTCCTATTTATTACTAATTATTTCTATTTACTTCTATTTAGAATTAATTACTACTAATGTTTTCTATTTATTACTATTTATTACTACTTATTCCAATTTATTCCTAATTACTACCAATTACTACTTATTAGTACTAATTACCATCAATTACTACTAATTATTACTAATTATTACTATCTATTACTAAAATAGAGATAAAAAACAATTTAAATATAAATGAATTACAACTAATCAACAATAATTAAAATTAACATAAAAATATTAAATAAATTCTAAATTAAATAAAATATAAATACCTTTAAACTTGATCTTCTATTGATGTAAGCGCCTTCACAACATCTCTGTAAAATAATTTTAACTGAGAGAAATTTTCACTCTAAAATTAGAGAATAGTGAGATAGAGGAAGTGAGAAATGAGAGGAAGGGAAAGAAAAACCGATGGGGTATATAATGATTAGATTAGTTACGACGGGTCTATTAGCGACAGGATTCCCGTCACTAATAGTAATTTTTGCGATGGGACCTGTCACAAATACCTTTGACAACATTAATTATGGGTGGTGGTTAAAAGGTTATTTGTGACGAGTCCCGTCGTAAAAATTGACATTCTGACACACCTTTTACGACAGGACAAAATCCCATCTAAAAAACTCATTTACTGCCACCAGTATTTGCGACGGGTCCTATCACAAATTCCCTCCGACCGCCACACTATTTGTGACGGGGGACACCCCAATCGCAAATAACCTTCCCGCACCACACCAAGGCGTGCATTACCTTTTGTGACAGGACCCCAAATCCCGTCACAAATAACTATTTATTTGTGATGGGAGGAACCCCCCTCTCATCAAAAAAATCATTTACCACCACCAGTATTTGCGACGGGACCCGTCACAAATACCCTCCGACCACCACACTATTTGCGACTGGGGGGTCCCCAGTTTCTAATAACCTTACCGTGCTTTGGCGCGGGTTGCACGCCAAATCACACATTACTTTTTGTGAAGAGACAAACCCCCCATCACAAATAACCCCTAGGATGTACCATTTGTGACAGGAATTAATCCTGTCGCAAAAGACTATTTTTCCCGTAGTGGATGTGGTAATGAAAAAATAAATGACATCAGTTCGTGAGGTGGTAGTCCACCATACACACAAATGATTATTTCATAACCCATTTTCTTTAAGCAGAGAATGGTGTAGGTAATTAAAATAACATAAACAAATATATTATATTTACGATAATAAGGATAATACCTCAAAACTTTTTATGAATAATTCAAGTATGTGGAGGGAGAAATAAAAAAAATGCATTGTTAGGAATTTTTCCTCTTCTCAGACCACCTCTTTAGGATTACATCATAAGTATTAATTGAATTGATTTTTGATAAAAAATTCTTCTAGTATTAGGATATTTAAGTTTTTAAATGAGTGGTTTAGGGATTGTCTATACTTAATGGGTTATAATTTTTGAATATGAGAGGAGAGGGGTGGCTTTTTATAAGTGACTTTTGGGGCACACTTGTAAATTTTGAAATGAAAATAGTGTACCCAAAATTTCACATGTAAAAAGGATATAAAATAGATAATTGTTGAGTATTAGACATGATAAAAAATAAAATTTTAATTAAAATAGTTTTTAAATAATATTTTGGTTATTTAGACCCTTACCATTTTAGTTTAACCCCCGGTAAAATCATTTCCACTTGAACTACTTCAATTATTTTTTACTGTTTTCACTACTCATTATAGAGAAAATTTGAGTTGACTGTATTATATTATTTAAATAATAATTATTCAAAATTTATGTTCTATTTTACTAAATGCAATTAATTCAAGTTGATGTTTTTAATTTAAAAAGAAACATGCAGACACGATGAAAAAGTGGGTTTTCAAGAAGTGTATTTTTCATGGAAAAGAAGATTTTATATTAAATATTTGAATCAAAAAAGTTATTTTATAAATATAAATTAATAATTATTTCTATAAAATCTATAAATTACATTTAAATAATTTCTAATTTTTGGTTTTTTTATTTAATTGAAAATGGGAAACATTATGCACTTTAAAACAGTCTTACGAAAAATCTCATTTTTTATTGCGAAGAAAAAGTTATAACAAATCTATTATGATGTTGATTAAAAATCAGTTAGTTGGAATAAATATGACTATATAATTACTCTTTTTTATGATATTATATTCAAAACATAACGTAACTTTCAAATTTCTTAATTAATTGGAAATAAATGACTTTTTTATAGAATTCTATATTTTTCATTATTTACCAAAAAATTAATATTTTACAAAAAATACCTAAATTTAATCAAAAATAAATTTCGATATTAGGATTTAAAAAATGAAGTTAATTTTATCAAATACTTATTTAAAATTTTCCAAAAATTTATTTTAATATATTTTTATGAAATTCAATAAAAATAATTTTTGATTAATACATATTTTTGACAAATAAAATAACCTTAGTAATAGTTAATTGATTATTTACTAAAAAATTATCAGTAAGTTATATTTAGTATGAAATATATCTTTATATATATATATATATATCATAAAATAGTTAATATTATGCATACTTTCTAATTTAATGTCAAGTTTATAATAGTTATATATTCCATAGGCAGTTTAAGCTCAGTATTGCATGTCGAATATGCTATTGAACATCATTTTGTTTTCTTAAATATATTGGTGTAATAAGAAATGTGATGATTTTTGATGTGATCTTAAGTTACATGACTTGAGTCATTAATGAAACTTTATTTATTAACATATAAAGAAGAAGAAATATATGAAATTAAAATATTATTCAATAGTGATTTAAAGGGTTTCATGAAAAATATAAGTAGTTGCATGAGGAATATTTAATGAAGGCTTAGTATTTTTGTTTGGATTTTTATGAAAATTGACTTGAAAATATATATTCTATACATAGAATATAATGCATGCCTCAAACCAGAAATAGTCTAACCATTACAAGCCCACAAGGCCAGCCCATCAACCACACTTGAGGTGCCAGTGGGTCAACCTCAATGGGGAGTCAACTCAAGTATCCTACACAACAGAGGGATTGGTCTATATATAAGTCCATAGGAGTGTGT
The DNA here is from genome assembly GCA_963277665.1 of Viscum album. NCBI lineage: Eukaryota > Viridiplantae > Streptophyta > Magnoliopsida > Santalales > Viscaceae > Viscum > Viscum album. The sequence continues at coordinate 2,005,723,888 of OY728148.1, read as the reverse complement.
GCCTGATCACACAAGTGGATGGGCCACTTCCCACATGTTAAGTTATATTTAGGTGCAAATCCCCCACCTCCATGTTGGATTGGTTATGGGAGAATTTGATTAATAATAAAGTGCTAGGATAAACAAGTGTTCAATGTGAGAATCATAAAAAGTAGTTACTATTCCAATATTAAAAAAATACATGGAAATAATATGCACATAATGATAAAATAAATCCTAGTTTTCTGATCAAGAGTGACAAAATCTTCTACCTCCAACAACACTCAAAGGAATCTCTTTACCAGAGTAGACGGTCTGACCACCATCAATTGAAGATGTGGTCACAATGATCACTTTGAGGAAAAAAATTTGAGAATATGAATATTATTGTATGGATTCGTTAATTTTCAATTAATTAAAAGACCAAGAACTTTTCCAATAATAAATTTAGACAGATTTTCAGTTGACTATTCATGTGTCTGCTATATATGGATGAGTTTGAGCTTATAAAGGATGATAAGAATATGATCATCATCACATGCATGTGTGGAGAACTCATGCAATAAAAGGAACCATGAAAAAAATATAATTGATAAAATTAGAATGACTCAGGTTGAAAACATATGTCAACAGGAGTTTGGTAAGCTGATGATTTGATGTTATGATGTCTAGATAATATTTTTGTATTCATTTTATGAAATTGGATGTCATGATTAGATAATTTTCCATACTTTTTGATTTTTAACTGGTCTTTGATGATTAAACACATTTTCTATTGAGGTTTCACACTGGTTACAACAAGTAAAGACAATGAAAAATGTACTTTCATGAAAAACTAGTTTTTAAGTCTCCATGAAAAAATAATTTATAAAGGTATGAAGTTATTGAATTGATAGTGTCCATAAAAAATAGAAGTTCATATTTATGTTTCATGAAGAAAAAATGAGGAAGATTAATAGAAGAATATAGGTTTAGAAGGTTGTATTGGGATGTTATATTATTTGGAATCTTATTTGTTCACTTACATAATTATTTATGTATATTTTTTGAGGCTCAAATAAAAATGTGGCCAACACAGTAGATTATGAAGGCCATCTCTAATCTATCCACATGTGGGATGATGAGGTTGACCATAGCCAGGGGAAACCCACCGAGGTGAAACAGAGGGTGACCATAAGGTAGGTGCAGGCCCATGTGGATCTCTTGAAGAGCACACTTATATAGAGTGCAAGGAAGTAGCGGTGCAACCACCTTGTGGGGTGGTAGGGTGTTAGTGATTTCTGGCTAATTATAGCATGTGTTGATTGATAAACATTTTCTATAACATAAGTATATTTTTATGTGGGACATGGTAAATCACATAATGTTCCTCTTCCATTTAAAATGATTAACATTATATGGGACATCTGATCTGATCTATATGTTTCACCTCAGTTTTCCAATTAAAAAGGTTCATTGCCTTCATCCTTTAGGCCCCCAATGAGCATATCTAGTATGCCAGAGCACAACCAATCATCCCATGATCACTTTTTTTCACCATCAAATATTTTTTCGATAGCCTCATGGGCGTTGGATTGAACCGAGATCATACATGAAAATACATATTACAAGAATACAGATAAATTGAATAATGAACCTTGGCCAAATGAAGGTGATTTTTAAGAGGACTCCTTGTACATGGTATATGTGAGATGAAAAGATAGAATTAATTAAAACATTTTCTCTTTCATGAGAGGAGCTCACTAAAAAAGAACAATGTGAAATCTTGGAAGAAACATGAAATGTTATTTGTCAAAATTTTGAGATAATACAGGATGATTCATGTGTTTGAAGAATATATAAGGAATAGATTAGAGTGTGGAGTTTTGAATTATTCCATTAATTATCATATTTTTTTTGGATATAAGGATTCATAATTTCCTATAAAAACCAAGTCATACCTGAGGAGACGTGCTGCCGAATATGGGAGAATCTTTCATTTTCTACAGAAAATAGAGACTATAGAACCCCTATAGTTTGAAAAGTAATTTCTTCATCACAATAATCTTTACTAGAAGTTTTAGATGAAATCCATGGGCATATGGAACATTCATAGAATACTCTTAGTGCTTTTAAAAGAATAATGTTTCATAAATAAATTGAGATAAACTGATACCTCTAAGAATATATCTTCTGGTGATTGAGAAAAATATATTGAGGATCACAATACAGTGAACACCACACTACGTTTTGTGAAATAGAATGAAATTAATCCTAAATTAATGTCCCACACACTTAATATCTTCATTTTCAAAAAGTATGTTCATTTCGGAAGGAATTTTATACACACGTGGAACACTATGAAATGTGTATGCATATGTATTCCCAAGATCACATGACTAGAATTAAAGAAATTAGGCCCAAAAAATAGTATGTTTCTATAATGAAATAATGAAGAATGTGTTTCATGCCCATAAACATGTGAATATCATTTGGGATACCAAAAGGGAACATAATTATAACATAAATAATAAAGATAAATCTATAAGATTTAGATTTTACTTCATCAGAGTCCCATGAAACATGTATGATGTGTACTTAAAGAAGGTTGAGTTTTTTAAAGTTACTATTGCATAAAAAATAACAAGGAATTTTTTGACACCTTCCACATATCCAAGTGAGGGTAAGACTTTGGTAAGAAGGAAGAATCATCCTAGACAAAGTTGTACTGGGGAAATTGGTCAATCACTGATGATCGAAGATGTTGAACAAGACTAACAAACCCAAACCAGTGGTTTTTTAAAAGTAATTGAATAGTTTTATGTGCAAGTAAGAGCTCAAATTCTTGTTGAGGAAGATCAAAAAATCATCATATAGTAGATCATGATTTTAACAGAGGTAAATCCTACTGGTTGGTGCAAGGATTAGTTGATGTCTTTTAGTTTGATATAAGAGTAAACAAAGTCTATATGTTAGAGCAAGAAAAATGAGTCTTTGGTTGGATCCAAAAGAAAACAAAATATCTTAATTGGATATGGAGTAGAGATCATTATTTTGGAGATAAAATCCATTGTAATAACTTATCTGATAGTGAAGTATAATAGAGAATCCATATTGGGGGAATATACAACATTGAAAAGATTAGGTCTCTATGCCAAACCATGTAAATACTGTGTGCTTATCTTTCTAATGTAATTACTATACATGAGGTGAGTTTGTGAGATAATATTGAGTGTAATGAGAAACTTATCATGTTTAATCATTTGAATTAAAAATAAAAGGAATTCTTAAAAAGAAACCAATAATTTACCACTCTGTTATTTTTGGTTGATCTAGTCTAGGGCTCTAAATTTGTATCTAAGAATGTTGTTCCCTCTATTGATCCAAGTGAGTTTTCATGGTGTAAATAGTTTTTTTAAATGAGTTACATACATCCGATTGAGATCTCTACCAATACTCGGATGAAAATGAAGAAGAAACATGCTAGGAAGCTAAAGAAGAATCTAATTACAAATATATCCTCATGAAATTGGATGTCTTCACTATCACGATATATCCTCAAGATAGTTACTGTTATGATCTATCCTCATGAAAGTTTCTGTATGTATGTAGAAAATCATATGATTTGTGTCCATATCCGTCCTCCTGACAATTTAAAACATATTGGAAGAAAATGTGTAGGGTTTGTTGAAAACTGATTTAATTTCATGAGAAATAATGATGAATCAAGGGTCTATAGAAAGTCCCAACCATCCCTTACTAATTAAAATTAATTCCTCAGATTAGAACATAAAAACATTAACACTCATTTTGGAAAAATATCATACCAAATGTGAATACTTCAACCATAAACCCTGAATCATATAAAAATATCACATACATAGTGTAAATGATAATAAAACCTTCATAAAAATAAGTTATATTATATCATAAAAGATCAATTTCAATAAAACATAATACTTAATAGAGGATGTTGACATAGATGAAAATATTCTAATAAAATTGTTAGACATATCTTGAGAAAAGTACCCTTTTACTTTGAAATCAATTATTTAAATTTTCACATTTATAAGAGAAAATATTTTGTTTTAAAATAATTTTAAAAAATTGTTGGGTAATCATAAAAAAATCTTGGAATCATTAATGTGGTAAAATCCACTCATGCATTATAATTTTCAAAAAATTATTTTTGTATATTATTTGGAAGGGGCATAAAGTACCTCATTTAGAAAATGACAAAAAGTTTCCATTAAATTAGTTTTATAAAAGACAAACTTGGGTAAAATGGAATTAAACATTTATAGGATAATATTAAAAACATTTTTGAATACATTTATATAAAATATGGACATGAATGATAGTGGGTCCCTAATAAATACTTACATATAAACAATCTTGAATAGTATTGAGATTGTGAAATAGAACCTTACCTTAATCATTATATTAGTTAAAAATGATTTAACCACCTGTATAATGGTTTAAATGATGTTGTAAATTTATACCATAAACATATCCATATTTATGAAATCATATATGATCATCTTATATCGTTTTGTTAATAATATTTTGTTATAACCCTTGTTTTGGGTGTTAACTACTTCAATTTCTTATGCATGTCTTGTTGTGTTGGTCCTGTTTCTTATAAACAAGATATATATATTTCATCTGTAGAATTATATTATGTTAATATATATTATATTTAGTAATTTTATACATTTTTATAATCATCCTTGAATTTTTAATGTGTAAAATGGATCTCACCGCGTCGTGAAGATGGTAGTTCTTATGTACGCACGAGTCACAATATCATTCCATTAATGGTGGAAGGGTAATGATTTTGTTGGTATATTAATAATAATAAATTATTATCAAGTAATATTTATCTTTTATATCCATCTTATTTGTCATTATACACATCAAAATAAAGTGGTTATGAAAAACAAATTACACCATGATGTGGAGATAGTAAACTGTACATATGAACACATAGTGGTTTCATTTTTTATAGGGTTGATAAATCAAGGAATATAGTTTTACCATAATATATATCACATAATAGAATATATATGATGCTAAATTTATTACATTATAATATAAACCAATAAATAAGAGGAATTATAATAAGAAATGAACTTGGATGAGTTGGTAAAATAATTATCTTTTCTTCAGTGGATTTCTATTAGATCTCTTCTCAAGGGATCTATAGTAGTCCTCTTTGGAATACCAAGAAATCCAAATCTTGGATAAGGATATTGGGAGGAGAAATAGGCTAGGTCTGGTTAAGATATAACGCTTAGTGTGGTTTTTGAAAGTGAGGGAGGTGGTTTCCTTTTATAATTTAGATGAGGGTCACTTTTGCAGAAATTTAATATATTAAATTAATATAAAGTAATTGTTAATTTCAAATGGATCCAATGTGAGTTAAGTCAAGGAAACTATTATTATGGGTCTCAATACTATCAAAAATTAATTTTTATACAAGTTTAGATCACATTATTACTCTAATATATTGGATTTATCCCTTAGTTAAACCCTTTATCTTTTACAAAAATAAGTTGTTTTTTTAGTTTTTAATGGTAAATATAGTCACTATAAAATTAAAAGCAAACCCTAAATGGAAAATTTATAAAAAACATAATCTTATCTGAATAATTTGGATGAATTTTATATTTTTATTAATTTTATGTCATTTAATAAAATATTATTTCATTCAAAGAATCATTAATAAACAAATTAAACATTCATACTGAAAACATTTCAAACAAAATATGAATACCTTAACCATAAACCAAGAATGGTATCAAAATAGTACATCCACTTTAAAAATGATAAAAAAAACATTCCATAAAATAATGTAGATTTTATAATAAGATATCAACTTCAATAAAACATAAGATTCATTAATGTAAGTTAACATTGATGAAACTACTCTAATAAAATCGTTAGAAATATCTGGAGAAAAATACCATTTTACGTTGAGATAATTTATTTAAATGTCACTAATTTATATAATATAATAATTTATTTAAAAGGAGATTTTTAAAATTGTAAATTAATCTTTAAAAAATTATTGCATCATGACTTTAGTAAATGCCACTCATGATGTATAATTTAAAGAACATTATTTTCATATTTTCATAAAATCCCATAAAGTACCTCATTTAGAAAAAGATTAAAACATTACATTCAAACTGTTTAATAATATACAAACACGGGTAAAAATAATTTAATTTTTTTTAGGATATTAGTAAAAATATTTTGGAATAAATTTATAAGAATCATGAAAATTGATGATAAATAGTCCCTAATAAATAATTCTGTATAAACAATCCCGAAAAATAATGAGATTGTGAAATAAACCCTTAACATGAATATTACTATAGTTGAACAAGATTTAACCTATTTTATAATGGTTAAAATAATGTTATTTATTAATACCATAACCATATCCATATTTATTATTTCATATATGATCTTCTTATATCATTTTGTTAATAATATTTCCTTATGACCCTTATTTTGAGTGTTAATTGCTTGATTTTCTTATACATGTCTTATGGTGTGGATTTTGTTTCATATAAATATGATATATATATTTTAGAAAAAGACTAATATTATTCTTTTAGATATTACACATTTTGATAATCATTCTTCGATTGATAATGAGGAAAATGACTCTCATCACGTTGTGGAAACGATAGGCTGTATGTATGCACGAGCAGCAATATCATTACCTCAATCATGAAAGGGTAAAGAATTTTATGGTATATTAATTATAAAAAATTAATATAATGTAATATTTATTATTTATATCCATTATATCTGTTATTATACCCTTTTAAATAATGTGACGATTAAAAACAATTACACCACCACACTTAGATGGTAAGTTGTACAAACGCACACATGGTGCTTTTGTTTTTTATAGGATGGATAAATAATGGAATATGGTTGTCTAAAAATCATAATACCTCATCGTAATATATAAGATTATGAACTTATTACATTATCATAGAAACAACTGATGAAGAGGAACTATAAGAAGAAATGAACTTGGATGAGTTGGTAAAATAATTTCCTCTTCTTCGGTGCAATTCCTTTAGATCTCCTATAAAGGGATATAGAGTTGGTATTTTTTTAATAAAAGGACATTTAAAACTTATCTAATCATTTTTAAGGGGAAATGGTTATATTTTTTTAGATAAAAGGTTAAAAGTGGTTTTAGGAAGTGAGGGGGAGAGTCAATTTTAAAATTGAGGTGAGGGGCACTTTTGTGGACTCTCAAAATATTTAATTAATATAAATTATTTGTCAAATAAAAATGGATCAAAAGTGAGTTATTTCAATGATAAAATGATTATAGGTGTAAATAGTGTCAAAAATTAATTTTTAGACAAGTTTAGGTCACATTCATACCCTTATCTTTTGGCTTTAATCCTTAGTTAAACCCTTTAACTATTACCGCGACAACTTGGCTCTTTACTATTTATGGGTTAATATTGTTACTATTAAATGAAAAAAGAAACTTAAATGGATAATTTATGACAATTGTTACCTTATAATAATAATTCTTAATTTTATATTTCTATTAATTTTATATAATTTGATAAAGTATAATTTATTTTAGAGAATCAGTAATGTAAATTTTGTTATAATTAATTTATTGACTATTTAAAAAATATCAATACACAAGATAACTTCAAAATAAACCTTTAATACATCCATTATATGTATAGTTCTTATATAAAATTCATGGATGACATTAATTAATCAAATGATATTTATTTTAATATTTTTAATAATATAATATTTTTTCTGTAAAAATCTGTATTGTGAGTCACACAAACTATCGAGGAAAGTATCTCTACCATGTCACACAAGATTTCTCAGTGTTGTGTGAGTTAAAAGATATATAATATATTAAATTTATTTTAAAATAAAAATATTATAAATTCTAGGTGTGTTACATAAATACATTCTTGGGATTTTTCTAGCTGATTTGGAGAAATCCATAAAGTTATAAGAAATAAAAGAAAACGGTAGTGCTAACAGAAAAATAAAGACTTCAAATGAAGAAGATTAATTTCATGTGAGTTTGTAAGATAATGAAAACTTATACATCAAATAAGTTTTGTGTGAGATATTAAATAAATCTAGATATAGTGCAAGATGATGTTTAGCCACTTTTCCAACACAATACATATCCTCGAAGAGAATGAAACTTGCCTCTGGATATATATTTATGATTTTATGTCTAATGGAAGAACTATATCACACATGGAAGGGATTGTAGTGATAATATTCCTGTCACTAAAAGGTAAATCAGATTTTAAAATCATATTTTGATACATGATTTTTGGAGATAGTAGAGAATAATTGTTTAGAAAAACATATCAGCCTTACTATTCACATTTAAGAGCACATAAGGTCCTTTCATATTCCTATATATATGAATTATATTGTACTAACTTACAGGGAATTAAAGGTTATGGAATAATCCTTTTTTGGGGATAATTGGTGAGTTTAATATGTTAAATCATCACTATATTGTAAAGAGGTATTTTATAAACAACTTTATAATTCAAATCACACTTCCATACCTCATTCTTAATTATTTTTATCATATAAATTAAATAGAATCTATTTGTTGTTAAAAAAAGAAGATAAAGGGGGAGGTTTATATTTTTAGTAGAACTTTATAATGTGTTTGTTGAAGTATGTACATAATTTTTAAATTCATTGATAAATCATATTATTTGCAACCCCTTGGATGATAATTGAGACATTTCGAGCATGATTTCACATGCATGGTTCCTTATAGTCAACATTGAAATCCTTGATGATGTCTCTCTTATTTTATACAATGGATTATCCCAAGTATTCTTAGAGTTGATTAAATAAATGCTATTTTCTAATATAATAATGAGATATCATCCCCTCTTAGTGGAATTCGATAAATAATCTTCAAATGGATGATAAAATATTTTTGATAAGGTACCAACTTTTAATTTGAATTTGATTTCCAATAAGGGGAGAAAAGTTCGTGGACACATATTAACACCTATAATGTGTGATAAGGTGGTATAGAAAAAAATAAAAAGGGAGATGTTGTTGAGACTGATGTATCATTTATTGTCAATGATATGTCAATATGTGTTTGGAATGATGATAATGAGATGTGGTGCTTCCAGGAGAGTTGTTATGGATTAATTTTATGTCATAGGATTTTACACTTATAAAATTATCAAGGTTAACTCTAATGATTTTTTAACTAATCATAAATTATTATACATGTGTGGTAATGAGTTTAAACATTGGTTACATCATGTGAATTCAATCCAAAATAATTTTCATGAATATGATGTTTTGAAGTTTCAATGAAAAATGAAATTATAAAAGTATGATATGGTAGAATTGATAGTGTCCATAAAAAAATCGAAGTTCATATTTATGTTTCATGAAGAAGAAATGAGGAATAAGAATACATGAAGAGATGTTGAGAAGGTTGGATTGGTATATTATATTATTTGGAATCTTATTTCATTACATATATAATTTTATAAGTATATTTAATGAGAATAAAATAAAAAAGGTGTCCATCCCACTAGACAATTGAGGTAGGATTGACCCTAGGTACATGTGGGAGTAGGAGGTCGACCATGAATGAGGGAACCAATGAGTAGTTGGAGGGTATGTGAGGGCCCGTATGTAAGGCCTGAAAGAGCACACTCACACAAATTGAAAGAATGTAACGGTGGTGACACAATGTGGGAAGTATATTTCTAGGTTGTTAGTGATTTTTGAACACTTATGGAATGGTTTGATTGATAAACTATGGCCCCATCATAAGGATATTTCTCTGTCAGATTCAACAATTCTTGTATCGTTCATCTAAAATTTTAAATGACGTACATTACATGTGGAATCCGATCTGATCAAACAATTTTTTCTTAGCCATACAATTGAAAAGGGTCACCCTATTAATCCTTTTGACCTTTGACTATGATTCTATTGTCTTGCAGAACTTATAAGATCCCCCTTTTATCAATTTTGGCCACCATTGATGATAATTTTAATAGGCTAATGGTTGACAGATCAAGACAAGATAATTAATGAAATTATATATTTCATGCATGAATATAGATATAATAACTCACCTTTTACTAATTAAAATATTAGATTAGTATGCCTATATATATGTGGTATTTGAAATATTAAAAGATAAAAGGCTTTCAATCCTTTTCTCATGCATGAAAGGAGGTTATCACAAAGGAGTAACACAATCTTACAGAAAAGGGAAATCATGTTTTTTGGCGTAATGTTGAAATAATCCTGAATTATTTGGGTGTGTGAAGAATAAAATATATGTAGATTAAAACATGATGTTTTTAATGTGTCCATGATGAGGAATATTTTTCATATCTAAGGTAGTGAGAAATTATTATAAAAACTGAGGCATACCCAAGGAGATGTGTGAACGATTCTGAGAGAAGCTCTCTTTTCTATATATTATAGAGAATAATGAACCCATATAGTTTGAGAAGAGAATCCATAATTTTGTAATTATTTACATAAAAGAAAAAAATTAATCCATCGGAATACTACATGTACATGGATAACTCATAGTGATTCATGAAAACAGTGTTTCATGAAGTTACTAAGATAACACGATACCCCTAGGCATATATCTTCTAGTGTTTATAGGAACATTTTTTAGGATTAGGAGATAATGTAAAACATACTATGTTCTATGAAATATATAGACAATGATGTTGATGTAGAATCCCAAAACATTATATATTAATTTTCAATGAGGTTTTTCATTTGAGAATACATGAAACATACACGTGGCACACTGTGAATAGAGTATGCATATGCATGAACATGAAAACGTGATTGGAATTGAATGCATTGTACCAAAAAAATTGTGTGTTTGTGGAATGAAACAAATAATTATGTTTTGCATTCACATGAAAAAATGATTGTTATTTGATAAAAACAAACAGTGAATATAAATCACATAAATAATAAATATAAACTTAAATATGCTAGGGTTTACATTGTGTGAATCCCAAGTAACATGTATAATGCGTACTAGAAGAATGTATAGTGTTTTCAATTCACTCTTAGATAAATAAATATAACGAATTTTTGTACACACCTTACACACATCAAAATGAATATAGGAATTCATGCAAAGGAAGAACCATCCTGAGCATAGTTTCACTAAGGAAATTATTCAATCATAGGTGATCAAAGTTATTGAAAAAGAATAATAGAGCCAACCAGTGGGTTTTGAATATACTTGAACATGTATATGATCAAGATATATCCTTAAAGATTATGAATAAAGAACATAGAAACATCTTAAAATAGATTAATCATTTTAACAGGTGTGAATTATTTTGGTTTGTTATTGGAGATGGTGAAGTCTTCTGGAATGAGATAGGTTGAAACTGAGTTTCTCAGTTGGAGTAGGAAAAATAAGCCTTTTGATTGGAAAAAAATCAAAAAAGTATATTGGTAGGTGTAGAATAATAATTCATTAAATTGGAGATGATATTCATTGTAATAACTTTACTGATAGTGAATTATAATAGATAATCCATGTTGGGGGGAATAATCAACATGGGATGGAGTATGTCATTGTGATTAAACTTTTAAATATTTTCTGTTTCTCTTTCCATTGTTATTACTATACATGACATGACTTTGAGAGATAATATAAAGGTGGTCAATAATCGTAATATGTTCAAGAGATCAAATTGAAAATAAAAGGGATTAAAAAAAGGAATCACTGATTCACCCCTACCCTCTCAGTGGTAAATCCAGTTCGGGCCTCTACAAGATAAATATTACTTGAGACAGTATATTTCATTGATCCTTCACAAGAAATAAATGTTAATAGAGTGGTTGTGAAGGGGATGTATGTTTTTCCTTTAAATACCATATCGTTAATCTAAGATAAGGTGTTTTCAACATTGAGATATCCCATTTTTTGAAGGAAAAAATGGGCATCCACGAAACATAGTTTTTGGAGGAGGAGGTTCCTTAAATCACAATATAATATTGTGAATAGAGGAGGATACCATTTGTATTTCAAAAAGTTTATAACACATTCAAAGGATTCAGAAATAACGTATTCCATGAATCCTTTCAGGAACACTATTCCCCTATATGTAACCTCTCTAGCTTCTGAGAACTTCTTTGAGAAACAGTGAGATAGTGTCACCCACACCGTGTTTCAGAAAGAATAACTTTCATGTAAAATAAAGTTTCATATATAATATTTATTCTATGGAATCTTTATAATAAGTGGATATTACATACATACCTTATGAAAATAAGATATCTATATTATACTTTCATGAAGGACAATGTAGTGTCTTTATGAGGCTTGCATGAAAAATAATAGTGTATACCTATTCTTTTTTGGGAATAGTAAATAGTAGACATTTCATGAACATGCATAAAATAACTTCATGCATAATAACAAGAGAATATTGATAAATAAAATCATAATAACCACATTAAGAACCATATAAAATATAGAAAAGGAATATATTTTTTTCTAGTGTTTTTATTGATAATCCCATGCATGTTGTTAATCATGCAAGAAGAGTAGTTAGAAGAATTGATATTATGAAAGTCTTATCTTACATAAAATAATACTGATGTATTTTTTCAACACTTGAACACATCTAAGGGAGTTTGAGACTTCAACATCATAAGTAAGAATCACCTTAAGAATAGTTTCACTGAGGAAACTCAGTTGTTATAATTCATTATAATATTTTTGCAAGACCGTCAAACTTGATCAGAGGCTATTGAAGATACCTAAAGAGGTACACATGCGAGTGTGTTTCATCCATATCATAGAGGAATATCAATAAGAAATCTAATATTTGATTTGACTAAACTAATGTTGATATCATTCTATTGATTCCAGGATTAGTTGAATTCTTCTAGTTGGAGCCATGAGTTTAACGAGTCTCCTAGTTGGCTCTGGAGTAATAAGTCTTTTGGTTAGAGCCAGAATAAAAATGATTCTCTCAGTTTGATACATAGAAAATTTATATTAGTTTGTGTTAAAAAATTATGGAAGTAATTTAGTTGGTCATAAGATAACTGTAATCAAATATTTGATAACTGAGAATCTGTAACCAGGGGGAATAATTCGTTGCAACATGAAGTAATATTTTCCCAAACCATATAAATAAATTGTGTTGATCTCTCTCCTTTATAAAAAAACACTCGTGGTGATTTTTAGAGATATTATTGTTAGTATATATAAGCTTAAAAATATGATATGATAAATAGAAAATGAAAAGAAATTAATTAAAATAAACCACTTATTTACCCATCCCCTCTCAGTAGTTAATCTAGTTTGGTGATCTAAAAGTGGTATCAAAGGGTAGGTTCTTAATAATGATCTAATGGAGTCTTATTGAAGTGTAGATTTAAGGAAATGAGTGATCTACATTGAACTAATAGAAATTAAGCTACATATGATGAAACTATTTTAGATATTTCTAACGATATATAATAGAATTGAAATAAAATATAGGAATGGATGACAAAGAAGAATATTATATCAATAAAAGTGACAACGGATAATACAAATGATATATTATGAAATAATTATAATTTTTATGATTGTTTTGATGAATATTTCCCAAGAAATTATATTTATGGATAACTTAGTGATCTTAATTATATACTAAAAAAATATATGTTGAACACCCCAAAGAAGAGGTAATTTGTATCCTTAGAGGCATCAAGGGTCTTCAGGATGTATAATTGTAGCTAGAAGAAGAGGATGATTCTATAGATGAAGCATTGGATAAATGTGTAGGAATATCAAACACTGTCACAATACATTTGAAAGTAAAGGAGGAAAAATTTTCTCTTTAAAATGTAGTATATTTTTAATTTGTTAAATAATTGCAAATAAATGTTTTTGGAATGTATTTACTTTATATTTTTTTATAAAATCTTTTTACACATTTGATTTTTTTAAAATAATTCAATGGTTTACAAATCCTCAGAACTAGATGATAAAGATAAATGTTTAATGGATCTAGATAACTCATTCCATTATTCAAGAAACATGAATGAATAACAAATAAGGTACCTAAATGAGTATTGTTAATTCATGTAAAGATCCATTAAGGATAAGCATAATTCCCTAGTCAAGAAGTGTTTATAGTTTGAGGTGGGACTGAAAAATAATGAATCACTATAATTTGGAAGGGAAAAAATAACTGAAATAATAGATGATGCCACTAAAGTCTTAATTAGGGATCATGAATCCAAAATATTTATGAAATATTCCTAAAATAATATGGAATTATCCTATAAGAAGAGGGTATCCTATAACCTATAATCTATTTTGTGTTGTTTTGTATTCTAAAGTTCTACTATATGTTTGAAACCAAACTCTGGGAAATTATAGATAGTGAAAATGCTAATAAACCTACCAGATAAATAGTGTATATGAAAATAAAAAGGAATATCTATTCCTCTAGAAGTGTGCAAATGAGTGGTGGTTCTACTAAAAAATCACATGGTTCACAATATGTGACATCTAAACAAACTACACCACAAAATAAGAGAAGGATGATCATAACCTAATATTTCTGTTTGTGGAATTTTCGGAATAAGGAATTTAAATGTTGGTATAACATGAAAATTTTCAAATATAATATAATATATACAATTATGGGGTTTAAAATTTAAATAAAAGATTACCTACATTAAAAAATAAATACCAAATAAAATTGAACTATATCCAAATACCATAACTGAATTCTTTGACTAATTTTTGAGTATTTTAAGAGAATTAGTCAATATTATGTTGACTTATGGAATGACCATTCCTGAAAATGTAATCTAATAATGTAAAGGGAAGGCCACAACAAAATGTGAATTAGTTAATAAAATTAAGTGAAAATAAAATCATAAAATGTGAACAAATAACGATGAATTTTAAATAACATATCACTAAATGGAAAAATATTGTGATAGAAAATATAATTAATCTTCCAATTACAAATAGACATTATTAATTAAAATAAGTTTGTGGAATATGTAATTATAAGGGCTATATAACTGAGATATTCCTAAAAAAATTTCTGTGATATATTCCCTATGCTGGGAATGGGAGGAAGCTTCAAAAAAAAAATGATAAGTATTGTGGACATTATAAGAAGAAACAATGCCAAGTTATTTGGACAAAAAACGGAATTGTATACACAATTGGAGGAAGATCCAAAAATTTCCATATATATAGAAGATAAAGTGGCTACATAAGATGAGGTGGAAAAAACTATTGCACACAAATATGATGACTTGTCTGAAAGGTGTGACCAATATAAACATTCTCCACACAACTTCATGGATAATCTACCTATTTAGTGGGACATATTTTAAATTAAAATTAAAGAACCTGGGTATTGGTGCTCTCAAATTACTCTAAAGGAAAAACATATTTCAAAAAAAGGAAAAGGAAAGTTAGGATGGAAAGAGTGTCTTATCTAGAGATGAATTTCTCAACATTAGAGTTAATTGTGAATGAATATAAAGGTCCTTACTTATTCACCTATATTTATGTTTTTTAATAATTTTCAAGGAATTTTAGGAGTTGGATCCATCCATTTATCCCTACATAGTTAATGTGTAACTTCTAAATTTTTTTATAAAATTTGATGTTTAAGTTATTCTAATCACACTTTCATCCCTCATTATTTACTTTATTAATCCTATCAATTAAGGTGGAGTTATTGGTTGATCATAAGATGAGAAAAACTATAACACCCAAGTTTTTTTAAGTCTTTATTTGTCATTAAAATTAGTGATAAAATGCTACAAAACTCAACCAAGAGTAGAATAGAGTAAATTTAATTTAAAACAACACAAAAATTACAACCCTAAAATAGGAACAAATATTTTAAAAATGATTGAAACCAATATAAATAAAATTACGCTAGTGAGTGCATTAGTATTAAAAGGGTAAAAGTTTCAATGAACATTTTAACTATCCAATTATAGATATACTAATCTAGATCTGCCCTAAGTAAGATCCCTCTAAAGAGAAAAATATTAAGAATATGTAGAAATGGAAAGATAATGTCCATCTCTTCATGTGATAGGTTATTACATACATAGAGATCAATTTCTCAGAAATGTTTCTAAATATGCCATTTATAGGAAAAAAAATTAATTTTTCATTTGAAATAGAGATTTAGGTCTTAAAATAGATGAAAAATGTTAGCAATGATGAAAAAACAACAAAATATTTTTTTTTAAATAAACTATTTATATATATACATATAATTCAATTCATAATTTAATTATAAATTATAGAAATAATCCAAAAAGTTTCTTATTGGTAAATTTAAGTAATTATATGGACTATAGAGAATAATTTTAATAGTAATGTAATGAATATTCATAAAAGAAAATGCTAAAATACTCAACTAAGTGATCAATTTAGTTTTTAAATTTATCAAATAGGAATTAGCAATAAAAATATTTTTTAGTTAAAATATAGTTTGCTTATATTCTAGAGATTTATGAAAAAATATGGGCAACCAAACATATGGTTCTTATAGAATCCCTTTGACATTTTGGGAGCAAGATAGACCCAATGGGAATACCAACCAAGACCAGATATCTCTATTGTAGAGAACTAGGTATCCTCAATAAGTGGTAGATAATAGTTTGGGAAATAATCCAGCAACATCCATGTATAAGAAGATGTACAGGTTTGGTGGGACACAACCCACATATTTAGGAGTACGATTATCACTTTTAGAGTGTGGAAGTTAGCATTTTTTTATATAGGAGCAGAGAATAGTGGAAATGTTCAAAGTGGGAATGAGTTCTCAATTATTATTCACCATTAAAAAACATCACTTATATCATACATGTTTGAACAAATATTTTCCACTATTCAATATCCCTTGTATCATCTTCTTCTTTGCGACCACCTCAATGTTAATGGATTCTGTCTCAAGATCAGTCAATGCCACCCTCTCCATTAGATCTTCCCTCAAAATATTCTATCACCACACAAAAAAATCTTCCATATGTAATCCATTATACAATATCCTAACATTGATAATTTTTCTATGGTGAAAAGACCAGACCATTGATCTATTTGTGATGGTGTTCAACCAACCGATAGAGTTAATCACTAGACTTTATTCTTACATTTTGAAGAATCATGGCCATAAATAATGAATAAATACATTTTTATAAATGTTTAACAAATTAAAATTTGGGTTTTCTATTTAAAAATAAAATCAGTACATTTTTTTTTGAAAACCATCAATTCATCAGGTAAATAAACCAGTGGTTTAATCACTCAATTGTGTTCTCTTATGTAATAGGACTACTAAAATTACTTCAACAATTATCCATTAACAAAACCCAAGATTATGTTTTACGATTAAAATCTCATTTTTGAGGCTTTTTGATCTTGTATATATGTAGGTCCCTACAAAACAAGAACCACTCATCACTGGAAGAGGCCATGGAAATCTAAACCTCTTTTCCTTTTATACCTCTATTTCCCACTTGTCCGAGCACCCAACAGGAATAAGGAGATTCCTCTAATGTTAGTTTCAATTTTTAATTGGTAATGGAGTTATATTTTTTATCAAACACATATGCATTATATTGAAAATTATAATACTAATTTGAAATTATGATTTTGTGGTATTTTTTATTTATAAAAATTAATGTTTTCAAGATCTCAATTTTAAATTATAATTTTAAATAAGTATTGATTTAAGAAGGATACTCCAAATTTCAATATATTATATTTTTTGTATAAAAATAAATAACTTCTTCTACGTTTATTAATTTTAAGACCTATAATTATGTAAGATTGTATATATATGTGTATATATTATTTTCTAATTTCATATTCATATTTTAAAAATATATAAATATGAATTTCTTTCAAATATCATGTTATTTATTATAACTAAGAAAGTATTTTTAATATATATTTTTGAAAGGGATATAGGTATATTGTTGTCAAATTATAATACTAATTATCTTTCTAAAATTCCAATTTTTGGTAAGGGTGTATATATATGCATACATTGTTTTCAAATTTTAATTTTATATTATTTAAGAATATATACATGTATTAATTTCAAATTAAAATTTACTTATTAAAATTATGAAATTATTTTTTAATTTATATTTATGAAAATGATATATATATATATATATAATATTTTCAAAATATACTTGTAATTTTATTTCTAAAATACTATTTTTGGTAAGGCAATATATATATATATATATATATATATTATTTTAAAACCTAAAATATTATTTATTTTCATGTTATGTATGTATGTATTGTCAATATTATAAGGAATGAATATGACTCTCAAGTTACAAGAGTATATATATTTCTTTTTAAAATGTATTATTTTGTATATATGTTTAGATATATATATATATATATATATATATATAAACACTTATATATAAATACACAAACACACAATCCTCTATTTTTTCATGAATTTAATGACTACAAAATTAATGTAGTAAAATTTGTTTTAATTATAAACCATGATGCTACTCAAGTTTACATTTTCAAATCATGCAAGGATGATTTTGTTTTGAAAATGTTTATTTTTAAAGTTTTATGTGTGAAATATAATTTTTTTTTTCAAAATTATATATCAAGGGTATACTTTTTTTATCATGATAGATTGAATAATGAAAAATAATATATATATGTATTGTTAAAAGTATCAATTTATGTGAATAATAATTTTTAAATTACTATTATTTTATTTGTGGACTATTAATGTCACGCCATTATTTTATGTATAAAATGATAATTTCAAACATAAACAATTTAATTAAGTAAATGAGTATCTAATATCTTTATTCAAGGATTAATTCTACATTATAAAGCTTAATATTTTATATTATTTTTTAATAAAATGTATTTTATAAGTTTATGAATGAAATATATTTTTGATAATATGTATGTTAATTATACTTTCATTAAAATTACCTTCATGTATGAAAATACTATTGTCACAAGATTTGGTTGATCCAAATTTACAAAATTAATTACCATAGAAGTATATATATATATATAATTTAATATTGTAATTTCATGTTTATAAATGATTAACAACACAAGGAATAATATATATATATATATATATATATATATATATAATGGAAATCATAAAATGTTTTATAAAATTTTGGAAGTTGAACTTTGTAAACTTTACAGGGAATGAGGGGGGAGGGTGAACTATGCTCTCTAGAATTGGTAGGACCAGGAAACCTTCAATTTTTTATATGGACACATGGTTTTGTTTTTTGAGCATGCATAATATTTTCTAAAAACCAATGGATTAGTTTATTAATTATTTTCAAAAAAATATTTTAAAAGAACTACGTATTTTCAAATGTATTGTATTTTTAATGAATTAAGTATTTCCAAAGGTATTATATTTTAAAAGAGTAAATTACTTTACAAGGGCATTATATCTTCAAAGATATAAGTATTTTTAAATCTTATGTTTATTTTGAAAAATCGTTTTTTAAAATAATTAATTATTTAAAAAATATTTCTTAAAATATATTTTCGATATATATTTCAAAAATTTATATGAAATATTTAATTTTATATGAGGGACAATGTCTTCAAAGAAGTTTTCAAAAAATAGTTTCAAAAAGTGTTTTCACTAGTTGTTAAAAACTACTTAATGGGGAACATTTCTCACAATATATTCTATAAAACATATTTCAGAACATTCCAATTTATCATGGATTTTATCTTTGATAATGATCTAGAATAAGAAAACTCCAATATCAATATATTAATTTATTGATTAAACTCTAACATTTTTTAATGGATAGTGATTTTCCTCCACATACAATACATGAAAAGATTTTGAAATTTATAATGGACTTTATATTATAATTTTCATTTATAAAAAATATATACACTATTAGATTTGATTGAATCTATAAGAACATGTCTTAGGAAGTTTTAGTTGGTTTCAAAGGAACGGTTTAGATAACTTTTGATATTATGATGTTTTGGTTAAAAGTAATTTAAAAAAAAATATTTTTAAAATTTGTTACTATTTATTTTTTTATTTAAAGAGAAGCCTCTAAATTGAAGGTCAAAGATCCTAAAAGACACTTCTATCTCTTCAAGAGGGTCTATGTCTAGAATAATCCTAAATTGATTCACAAAAGACTTCAAAACCTTTACCAAAATCACCATCACTTGATAAAAAACTCTATGAGGCATCTAATACCACTATTATACCGTGTTTATTTAAAGAAGCATGCTTTGTATATGAAAAAATATTGTATTCCTATATTTCTTACTATTCTAGTCAAGGAAGGTATCACCAGGGTATCTTGAATTTTTTGCCCTATCTAAGCTATATGAATCCCTCATCCATTTTGAAGGAGTTGCAGGAGAGGGTGGCTACTATGAAATTTATATGTTACAAATTTTATTATTTTCTATATATATAGAAATATCAAAGATAATTTTGAGACTTTTTAGGAAAATATAATGAGATTATTTTATGAAAATATAGATCACATGGATGTCAAAAAACTTTAAATAGAAAATAACACCTTTTTAAATAATTATTTATGTATTTTTCATTTTGAACCAAATTTCACAGGTAGAAATTGGAATGAAGAAATAATGGATTTTGAAAATACCCCGAGGCACCATTGCCATCCAAATACCCTTTCTCTACATGAAAGATACCAAAATTGATGACCCTGTTAAAGGTATGAGTTATTTTTGAAGAATTATTGAATATAATTTTCTACATTTAGTGTTTTTGATAAAGTTGTTTTTTAGGAACACATAACTCCCATGTTTAAATATTAGAAACTCAGATTTAGAGATTAAGAGAATTGTGAGGGTAAAATTCTATTGGGGGAGGGGGGAATGTAACACCCCATTATTTTATATACATATAAATTGTTTAAATAAATGAGGCAAGTTGTGATAACTCAGAAAATAGTATAATATTGTTCATTTTATTAAAAATAAGATACAAACATAGACTTTAATAAAATAATACCCCTTTACAAACACTTTCAACCAATTATGTCCAAATTAATCTAGTAAGATCCATTAATATAAAATAGTATTGGTTGTGATGAACATTATAACATTCCAATTTTAGTCATACTCATATAGATCTTCCAATAGTAAGATCCCTCCAAATAGAATGGTAATAAGAACACATAGTAATGGAAATACAAAGTCCATCACTACATACAAGAGGTTTTCAATCATGTAGAGATTGATTTATTATAAATTATTGTAATTACTCCATTTATAGGGAAAACTTATGTGGCTATTTTAAATATCCATTGAGGTTTTAAAATATATAAAAAATGTCCGTAATGATAACAAAAGAGAAATATAGTCATGGTAATGAAAAAAATAATTTATATTATATATATATGATTTAATTCAATATTTAATTATAAATTATAGTAATAATACACAAAGTTTTATATTAGTAAAATAAAGTAATTACGTGGAGTATAAAGAATAATGTTAATATTTTTTTCAGGAACTTTCATAAAATAAAATGTTCAAATAATCAATTAAGTGATCAATTTAGTTTTTAAATTTATCATGTCAGAATGAATTTTAAAAAAGGTTTAAAATATTGTTTACTTATATTTTATAGTTTGATAATAAAATATTATGGCCAAAGAAGAATATGGAAAATATTAAAACCCTTCTTCCTTTGAGGATCTATCTCAATATAAGGGGAGGACCATCCAAGACCACAAAACTCATTTGAAGGGAACTAGGTTGACTCACTAAGAAAAAAATAGTATGTTGAGCTATAAGATCAAAACACCCATGTATAAGGTGGTGTATAGGTTAGGTGGGCCACATTCCAAATGCTTAGGTGTCCTGTTATCACTTTTGGAGAATGAAAGTCGGTGTTTGGTTCATATTGGAGTGGATAATAATGAAAATCATCGATGTGGCATTGAGTTCTAACTTAAAATTCACCGTTTAAAAACATCACTTATATCATATCCACTGGATCAAATCATTTCCACTATTCAATATCCCCCACGTTATCTTATTCATCAATACCTCCCATACTATTGATTTATTCTCCCATAATCTCAAACAAATTTTCCATCCCCATCCAATATTCCCTCAAACTCTCTTTAACCACATAGAGATGTCATTGTAGGCTGTCCTTTATACAATATCCTACCATTGATAATTTTTCCATGTTGAATAGACTAGGCCTTAGATCAATCTTACAAAGCATCAAGACAACATATAGTTTCTATCCCCACTCACCTTTATTTGTTCCTGAGGAATCTTATCCGAAAATCACGTATAAATATATTAGATTGAAATTTTAAAAGACTAAAATCAGATTTTTTGATTTTAAAATAAAATGATTCCAATTTTTTCTCAAAAAACATGATTCATCAAGTACATGAACCATTAGTTTAGACTCTTTATTGAGGTCTCATAGGTCAAAGTCCTAATGTAATTCAACAATTATCCCCTCATAAAACCCAAGATTCCATTTAAAGATAAAAATCCCATTTATGTCGGTATCCAAACATGTATATATGCTGGTCCTTGAAAAGTTAGAACCCCTCAGCACTAGAATATTCATTTCCAAGATGAAACTCTATTCATTTTCCCTTCTCCTTCCCACTGATTTGAGTACCAAACATCCAGAAGGAGGTTCCTCACCTACCAGTTTCCATTTTCAATTGGTAAGGGAGTTATATAATTATTTTTTCAAATATATATTTTATGTATTGAAAATTATTATGCTAATTTCAAATTGTTATTATATGGTATTATTTTATGTATAAAACTTAATGATAATAAGATATCAAATTTAAATTATGATTTCATCCAAGGATTTATTTCAAATAGAAACTCATAATTTCAAGATATTTTATTTTCTTTATAAAAAGAAATAACCATTTCCATATTTATTTATTTGAAGACATCTAATTGTATAAGGGTGTATATATAAATTTATATATTATTTTAAAAAAACATGACCATATTATTCAAGAATATATACGTTTATTACTTTTAAATTAGAATTTATTTATTATTAGTAAGAGTGTATTTTTAAAATTTTTATTTATGTAAGGGATATATATAAATATATTATATTGAAATCACAATAACAATTATCCTTCTAAAATTCCATTTTTTGGTATGGGTGTATATATATATGTATATATTAATTTGAAATATGAATTTTATGCTCTTCAAGAATATAAAAATGTATTACTTTTAAGTTGAATGTTATTTAATATAATTCCGAATGTTTTTTTAATTTTATATTTATGTAAGGGATATATATATATTATTTTCATATTATAATACTAGTAATATTTCTAAAATTAAAACTTTTGGTAATGTAACATATATATGTATAAATTATTTTCAAAACATACAATCTAATTTATTTTTTAGTTATTAATGTAAGTATTATTAATATTATCAGGGTTATATATTATTTTCATGATAGGAGAGTATTTATACTTGTTTTAAAAGTTATTATTTTGTTATAAATGTGTATTTATAAATATATACACTTTTAAATACACATATAATCCACTATTTTTATCATTTTAAAGAGTGAATAATTCATGTATGATTTTTTTTTCTAATTCTAAAACACAATCTTACTCAATTTCAAATTTTGGAATTATGCAAGGATGAAATGTTTTATTTCTAAATGTTTCACTTTATAAATTTATATATGAAATATATTTTTTTAAATTATTTGTTAAGGGTAAATTTTTTTTCTACTTATTATTGATTTGTGAAACAAAAATAATATATATATATATATATATATATAATTTGTTAAAAGTGTTATCTTATATGTATAGTAATTTTACAAGTACTATTATTTCATGTGAAGGATTCATACCTTCATCCCGTTATATTATCTATAAAATGATATTTTCAAATATAAACTATTGAATTAAGTAAATCAGTATCTAATATATTTATTCAATGATTTATTTTAAATGATAATGTTTATAATTTTAGGTCCAATTTAAATAAAATGGATTGTATAAGTTTATAAATGAAATTCCATTTTGAAAATATGGATACTAAATGTACCTTCATTAACAATCAATGCATGTATGCATAGAATATTTTCACAAGATTTTATAACAAAAAATTTATAAAATGAATTACCATATAACAATATATATATGTATAATGTCATAATGTAGTATCATATTTTTAAAAGATTAAAACTAATGTGAATAATACATATATATATATATATATATAATGAAATTATCAAAATGATTTATAAAATTTTAGCACTTTAAAATTTTAAACATGATAGAGAATTAGAATGTGAACCCATCCCTCTACAATGGGTAGTCTTATATAGCCTTCAATATTTCAAGTGGCCCCATGGTTCTATTTTATGAAATTGAATAATAGATTCTAAAAACCACTCGATTCATTCAACAAGTATTTTCTAAACAATATTTTCAAAGCACTAATTAATTTCAAATGTATAATATTTTAAAATAATTATTTATATTTGATGTTAATATATTTTAAATAATTCATGTATTTTAAGATGGTATTATATTTTCAAAAATATAATTATTTATAAAGACTTTATATTTAGAAAAATTGTTTTCAAAATAATGTTATAAAAAAATTAATTATTTTCAAAAGGTTTTTCAAAAGATATTTTCTGTTTTTTTGAAAAGTTTATATCAAATATTAATTTTGATAAAAGGGAAGAAAAATTTAAAGGAGTTTTCAAAATGTATTTTGAAAAATGTTTTTCACTAGATTTGAAAAACCACTTACATGGAATTTATGCTCACCCTATGATTTATAAAAAACATCAGAATAATTTAGATGTTTTATGGAGTTTTCCTTCTATAAGAAGATAGAAAAAGAAAATTACAATAGTCATATATTTCTTCTATTATTTAAGATTTTATTTTTTTAATAAGGGTTAGTCATTTTCCACCAAATCATAGACTAGAAAATATCATCAGGTGTATAATTTATTGTATAATTTTAGTTTATTTTGTAAAAAAACATACAACATTATTTTTTATCTTATTTGAATGAATGGGTCTCGCGGAGTTTCACAAATGAGATGTACATATTTTTCACTTCAACTTTATATTGTGTTTGTTGAGTTATATACATGACTTAGTATTTTATGGAATGATTTGTTTACTTTATATGCCTTACATGAGAACTAAAACTGTCTATGCATGATTTCACATGAATGGTAGTTCATGGACTGTATGGAGATCCTTGGTTGTATTTCACATATTTTCTACAAAAAGTTTTAACACAAAGTTATAGAGTTTACTAACTTATGGACTTTTACTGAGAGAAACATGTCAGATCATCCCTCCTATAAAAGTTATCATGATATTTCTATATATGTGATATGATCATTTTAGAGAAAAATGAGATGGGAAGCCCCCACTTATCATTTTCATTTTATTGTTAATAAGTGGGATAACGTTTGATAAAACATGTTGAACTTTAAATATGTAAAGAGATATTGAAAAAAATATGGAGGGGATATTTTTGGTACCAGTGTTTCATTTTTTTTCAATTTTGGTATGTTTTTAATATAGTGGTTATGTTTGGATAATTATTATAGATTCAATTAAGAACATTGGATATCATGAATGAGAAATTTTACTAATAATTGTGATGATTGTTGAAGAGATCTTAAGTCCCAATACTTTGGTCATTGATGACACTTTGTTTACTAGGTGATGTAGAAGAAGAAGTGCATGAAATAAAAATATTATTACATGATTATTTGATAGTTTCCATGAAAATAAAAGTAATTTCATAAAGAATATTTTTATAATATTAACTCATTTGGTTTGGAATTTGATGATAATTTTCAATAAAATATAAATTATATAGATAGAATATAATGTGGTACTAATAAAAAAGTCTTAATATTACAAACCAACATGGAAAACTATTTATGACTCTTTTTACAAGGTTTGTATCCATTATTTTAGAGGATAACACACTGATATTTTCCCCGCATCCCCTCTTTCCAAAGGTGGGAAGCATCTCTTACTTATTCTGGTACGTTTTCTCCTTGATCGAAATGGGATGATGGGATGTTGGTTCCTCCTTCTGTGGATTCCTCCTTGGAGCTCGTTACCGAGTTCGGGTCTACCTTATAGACTTAAGACATTTTTCATGAAACTCTTAACATTGCTATGTCTTCATGGATTCTGGTTAATTATGGTACTTCTATTTGGACATTCTAAGGGGTATTAATAGGGAAGCAACCATCGGTTGGGGGAGTAGTCACGTTGGACATCACCGACATGTCTGGATGCTGGAATAATGATGCGTCTAGGTTTATTCCCCCTATTATAGGGCTTCTTGAGGGTGTGGAAGCCCAAGTAATCCCACATAGAATGTGGGGAATTATATGCCATAGGCATTTCTGTGAGGTTTTCCTCAGCCTACCATGTTTATCATAGTGTATTCCATGAGTTTAACATTTAGAAGAGATGGATAAAACTGACCAGAACACTTACAGAAGTGGATTTGATGGGTGCAAACCAAGGTGGAACATTAAAGTTGGGGCTAAGGTGTGGTTAGTTACCCGACTGTTGGTAGGAGTAGTGAGAAAGTGGGTGACATGATCTTGTCGAGATGTGGGGGGCTTGGTAAGAATCAGGATGGATATGGATGGTTGAGAGAAGTGGATAATGAAATGGGAACCGATGTGAGGACAAAAATGATGTTGGGATTGAACCTTATAGAGACTACATACGTATCCACATAGTAGGAAATCAAAGTCCACATAGTTTGGTGAGGTGAAGGGATACTTGAGGAGTCATCCCATGAGAATGGATGCATGGATCGGACCAAAAATAAGTAGAACCTCGAGGATGGGGCATGGTCTCCCCGAAACAAATAGGCTCAAGGGATAGACCAGGATGAGACAAGGGTGATGGGATTGAACATTAGGGGAGATTATTACATATCCCTATGATAGGGAATCAATGTATACATAGTTAAAGATATGGGTATATAATTGGGGTGTACACATAGGACAAAGACCTGATGATATACTGGGTATTATATGTGGTTATCATCACAGGTGGGTCCGATTCCATGGGGGAGGACCAAAGATATGGGTCCCAGTTAAGGGGAATATAATGGCTTACCATAGATTGAGGTTCCAATGGTTTAATTATGGTTAGGGATGACAATGATTTACAGCTGATTGGGGTTCCAATGTCTTACCACTAGATGAGGTTCCAACGACTTACCACTGGCTGTGATTCTAATGGCTTACCGTTGGTTGAGGTTCAAAATGACTTACTGTCGATTGAGGATCAAAACTACTTACTGTTGATTGGGGATTACAATGGATTACTATGTATTTGGAATTAAAATGATTTACTGTCGATTGGAAATAAAAACGACTTATCAATGATTGGGATTATACCCCAGGGAGGCTTCCTACATACCCTATCTAGGAGACAAGGATCAAATCCCACATAGTTTGAATGGGTATAGTTTAACATCTTTAGGGACAAAAAGGGGCATATAGTTTAATATCATGCAGGAAGAGGCTGTAATTACATGAAGTGGTTGGGGCCAATGGGTGTTGGGCTTGAACCTTTGGGAGGATTCCTACGTACCTTTCCTAGGAGATAATGATCAAAGTCCATGTAGCTCAGAATGGTGTATACAGTTTAACGTCATGCAAGACGAAGGTGGACCGACATGAAGGGGTCAAGACAAGTAGGTGTTGTGAGTGTACCTTAGGGATACTTCCTATATACCCTTCTTAGGAGACAAAGATCAAAGTACACATTGTTTGCAATGGTCAATATTGTTTAATGTCGTGCGGGAAAAAGGTGAACCGACATGAAGGGGTCAGGACAAGTAGGTTTTGGGAATGATCGTCAGGGATTATTCCTTTGTACCAAACCTAGGAGACAAGGATCCATGTCCATGTAGGTTAGAATGGTGGATTGGGGCTTATGCTATAGGGAGACCTTGTAAGGATTCCATAGTCAATGCTTACTCTAATCCCATGTGAGTCATGCTTGGTGTGAGAAACAAGACGAAGAAAGGACCTGATGATCACGTTGTGAAAGGGGAATCTGTGGAACGTGGAGTGGGGCTTACACGTGGTAAGTGTCTAAAATTGGAAATAAGGGCTTATGTGTTGTTAGAAGCTCAGGGAGATGGAGATTGGGACTTAATACAAGATGGAGGCTAGATGGTGATTAATCCTAGAGGGAGAGGAACATGGTAGCGAAGGTTCCTAGGCTCATCTCTCATACAGTATTTGGCACCAAATAAGAGAGGGGGAGAAGGGTTGCTACCTCTTGTAAGAAAGGCTTAGGGATTACACTAGGATAGTTTCCCTAGCACGCAGATAGACTCCGCTCCAACAAAGAAGATCTCATTCCATGTGATGAAGATCTCAGCCCCATGAAGACAAGCATGCGTGGAGAATGTATGAGGTGGGGTGCTCTGTGTATGTTGCACAGGGAGAGGCCATAGTTTAACATCATGTGCTGAGGATGATAGTGTTTGGCTGTTTAACATCCTCTAGCTCAGAGGGGGTGAGTTCACACTACAACCCTAGGAATTACATAACTGATACCCACCCATGCTTAGGGAAGGGAAGGCATCAACAATGCCATAAAAATGGGTGTTGTGGAGTGATCCACTGATGGTCCCACATTAGTGTGGCTATGAGAATAAGTAATATTGATAAGCATTCCTATGTGAAAAATCATAAGGCTAAGCAACAAAGTATAATGCAACTCCCAAGGTACCTTGAAATCACTTCATAAAAAATTGGAGGGTCATATATGAGAAGGGATTGTGAAGAAAATGTGTTCACATGAACGAACATTGTGAAGCTCT
The DNA here is from genome assembly GCA_963277665.1 of Viscum album. NCBI lineage: Eukaryota > Viridiplantae > Streptophyta > Magnoliopsida > Santalales > Viscaceae > Viscum > Viscum album. The sequence goes on along the minus strand of OY728148.1, from coordinate 2,005,694,943 downwards.
GGTTCTCCACATAGTAGAGTACCTTTGTGAAGTGGTATGATTCACGAAATAGATTGACCAAGCCTAGGCATAGGGTATTGGTCGATATGGAGGGTGCTTTGTGAAGTGGAATGGACTTTGTTGAGTAGGACTTCATGAAGCAATGATACATTGAAAAGCGTAGAACATCAAAGAAATGTGCTTCACGAAGCGCAATTATCATACCTTAGCACATGGTTCACATGTGCATAGAAGATACTTTGAAATGCATGAGGGAATTTCAAAGACACGAGTCCCCTTAGGGATATCCTTCCTTTTTGATGGCCCATGGGCTTTGTGAAGGGCATCCTTGCTTGAAGAGGGGTTGTATTTGACCTAAGGTAAGTGTACTTTGAAATTATCATGTACCTTGTATAAGTCATTTTTCCTCAATGTTTCACAGAGCATATGGTGCTTCATGATTTGAGAGTTGAGAAGGTGAAAGATTGTGGTGTCCATACTTTTGGCTCAAAGGGAGCCTGATATTTATAGGTGAGGGGTGGCACGAAGTAAGGAAAACATAGTGCGAAGCTATGTGACCCTCCATGATCGGCCAAAAATTGCATCAAGTTCGTCATAACCATAGAGTTGACTATCATACCCTCCTCGGAATGGAGCTCTCCTAGGTTCTCTAAGCGACGCTTGTGGAGGCTTCTGTCAAGTTCAACATGCTCGTGAAGGCCGATTCGGCTCCCTCCATGGTGCAAAACTTCTCGTCAATTACATCGTAATTGCAGTGCCTCCTGCCTCTTTACTCTGTAGAGACTGAAAATGGGGCTTCAAATTTCCATTGGCCATGTTTCTATGGGTCTCCATTAATGATGTAGTGCTAATGGGATCCACAAATGAACTTCATGAGGAAGCCTCTTTGGAATTGGTTTTCTATTTGACTCATTTTCCTCTACACATATTTAGGTGAAAAAAAATTTCCCCCTCCAACTTGGTTCCCAGGAGAAAATTAGGGTCTACATCTGAGGGTAAATCCCCAAAATATTTAGGAACATTACAAAGGAAGATCAAAAAATAGGGTCATGATGCAGAGTGATGATGTGCGTGCTCTGAGTGACACAAAGCTCACTGTGGCTAGATGCGCCGAAAAGTAAAGGGAGGGGGGTTTGCCTATAAATAGGGGAGGATAAAATATATTTTTTACATTATCATATTCACTTTTTTGTGCTTGAGCTATCGATTTGGAAAGTTCCAAATGCTATGTGATCACTCTTTGCGAATCTATCCGTTCTGCTCCGTTTCACACAATGAGTCTTCAGACTCTACGAGTGTGTTCTCTGTGGCTTGTGTCTACGAGGCTTGTGGTAGGGCACCAAGACCTTTATCTAGGATGAAGCATCTCGACTGAGCTTCACGGTTGAGCTCCATGATCCAGGAAAAAACTTCAAAAACATGAAGTCTTAATGGCTCATCAGGGTGTTTCCAGGGGGTCCTAGTAGATGCTACCTAGAGAGAAGAAATGGAGAATGACCTGGGAATTGGGGAGCATGTGTGGATCCATTCTGACCATGTGTCCCTAGTGGAGATACTGTTAGAGAGTCAGAAGAACTACCCTTTGTTCGAAAAGTTTCCTCTATATGGTTCTGGTCTATGGGATGATGTTTTCATTATTGAATCGATAGGGATGATTCGAATTACTAGTTCAGGAGTACTCTATGCTAATACTAGTGGTTCAGGGTGGTTGAATGCCATACATGGGATGATTTCACACCCATAAAAGCTAATTTCCTATATAACCATGTGAATAACATTGATGTGAAGGAATTTAAGCCAGATAAATCCCCCATTGTACAAAATCATTCTGAAGGAGGCCCTTGGGAACTCGGATAAAGGGATGACTGGTGAGTGGGATTTGTGCCTGGGATGAAATTTCACAGACGACTAGGCATGGGCCTACTGGGTATGTTCCTCGTGTGAGGAGTTAGGGGCTGAACTGAGGCGAGTGGGCATATATTAGGCGTCTTGGGCTTCCCAATTTCACATCAACCATCCAAATCAACTCGTGCTACTGTTGCTGAGTTGGTGGTCATCGAGGACCAATACATTTCATCTTCACCATGGGGAGGTTGGTATCATCCTCTGGGACTTGCACCAAATCTCAAGGGTCCCAACATTGGGGGAAATGTATGGCGTGTTCCTTCCTGCTACAAAAACATGGGAAGACCCGGAGCAGTTTCCACCACTAGCAAAGGCATTGAGGGACTTGGTGCTGGGGGTGACAAGCAGTCTGTGATTGATGTACACTTTAAGCATAGGTTCATACAGTTCCTAAATTCTGCTGAAGATAAACAGTTTCCCGTGAGGAATCAGACCTTCCCAAATGGGGTTCAACGCAGCAAAGATCACTCATATTGGAAACTCTTGGAGGATATCTAGTGGAATACATAGGGATTCAGTGTCAGTACTGAGTAGAAAATGGTGGTTGGCTTGTATGTGTTCATTTTGGTGTGTATCTGTGGCTAGATTCTGCTAGTGAGGGACACAAACATGGGAATGAGACTAAGAACATTCATCATGGATTCCACATTGGTGATAGGGGAGAGGGTAAACCTAGGAATACCGAGGATTTCCAAGATGTATTAGGTGTTGTGGCACATCAGTGAAGGGAAGAAGCCAAAGAGGGTATGCTGGTCATTCAATGTTCTGTATGGATGGATATGGGTGCATATTATGGGCATGTTTGAAAATCTGAACCCTATTTCTTTTCTAGGACCAGAATTCTATCCTGCCATTCTGAACACGGTTGGGAGTTTCCCGACCAATTAGAGCCTACTGCTAGTGTTGAACTGGGTATGGACTGTAGACAAGTTCAACTTCCACACATTCCCACTTCCGACAAGCATGTTTACTGATGATAGACAAGGAAAGGATGACTATTGGTCCTACCTCTTGGCCACTTGGGGTAGAGTCCTGGTGGGATGGGTTGACTGCATGACTCTCTATGAGCAGTAAACCTCACACCGCTTCGAAATTTAGTTACAGTGCATGTAGAGGCTGACCCCCAAGTTTACTTGGGAGTGTGCCACAAGGACAATCCATGTGCAATGAGGAAAATATGGATCATGTTCACACGAGAGGATGTAAATATGCGAAATGATCTACCTCTACCCACAACTATATATGGAATAGTGATGGAGTATGCCAAGAGTTGGGAGGCAGCCTAGCCTGGGGAGATGCTGAAGTAGCAGAACATTAGTTCCAGTGACAGGGTTCCGCCTCAACCTTGAGGTCGGGGCTGGACAACGGTGAGCACATCCCGTAGTGGTAGGGATTAAGTGGAAGAGAGACCCACACCAATCGATAAGCACGAAGAAGCAACAAACTAGATGGTCCTAGAGGAGAAACGATATCTTGAGGTGAGGTCGCCTAGAGGGTTCCATAGGATACCCACCCATGATCTGGGGAAGCGACTGCACCATATATACATGCCTGAGAATTCTGTCTTTCTAGAGGATTGGGACATCTAGGGTGTCAATAGACAATTCCTCAAACCATCCGAGATGTGTAAAAATTTGAAGCATCTCAGGATTTATTTTCCAGGGATTGGTCCTATCAGGGCTAACATTGCGGTATCCTAGGAGGAGGGGGAGAAGTACTTTGCTGATATGGAATAATTTGTACACTATCAAGGTGTTATGCGTCCAATGAAAGATTGAGTGAAGGTGATACTCCATCGAACGACCCCTCCAACGTTTTGAGCCTCCAAATTGAGAGAATTATCCCCTCTACTGGAAGAATCAGACGAGTCCTCCTAGGGGGAGGAGTCCAGTGGAGGGAGCCCCCTAGAATAGGGCGAGTTCAACAAATCAGACCCGAAGCTGGAAGAGTTTGTAGAGGCCCTTGTGGTAAAAACCCAAAACCCCCTTCCTTTAGTCTTCACCCAATACTTATATGAAATCTCAACTATCATTTTACTTGTACAGGAGTGCCTCATACAAAAAACCAGTTTCCACTCAATAGTTGATGTAACTGCGGGAACTTCAGGATATGCACCGTGGACGACGGTGATCACTATGCTTAGCAGGGCTGCGATTCCCAAGGTTCCTCTCCTAGAGCCTTCATACTTCCCCACCATATATGGAGGGACATGTATTGCGGTCCTAATGACAACATATCTGAGGAGATACCAACTGTTTTATCTATGTAGGTATTATTCATAGAATTCATAAATCTCATCCATTGATCAGGTTAACTGATGTCTGTGAACTTTTTGTATTTACATTTCTTCAAATGGTGTGGGACACCTTGGCGAGGTTGGTTGGATCTCCAAGAATTGGCTTTCATAGGGGAACACTGGTGGTTAGGGAAGAGGATTCTGAATCTAACCAAATTGTAGCGCTCCCGATAATTGGTGGGACCAATAGTAGGACCGATCATAAAATCATTGAGGTGGATTCTGAAAATGAGGATCAACTAGAAGACATGGGTCATAACCTTCCTGATCAGACAGCGGATGAAGATCCTATTGACGATTTTATGGAGGTATTCCCTTCATATAAACCTGCTGAGCCAGCGTACCGAGACGAGACAGATTCTGATGAGGAAGATAGAAAAATCATCCATCGCTGGTCTTGGAAATTGATGAAGTACTTCATCAGGGAGATTACTAAAGCACAATGGATAGAACAGATGTAGAGGATTCATTCCCAGTTGTGAGAACTATGCACTAGAGGAGTGGATTCCCAATGTCATCATATGATCATTCGAAACTTCAAGACAGGGAAGATTTGAGAGCATGATTGTGGCCTTGGTGTGTCTAGAAATGGAGGAAATTAGTGAACATCAAGAGGCTCTAGGAGGTCAAAAATTAATTCCAATGTATTCAGGTATTGGCAGATGAGTATTCCACTTCTCTCATCCTGAAATCGGGGATTATATCACGGTTAAAGTACTAGATGGAACATGATGAAGAACGGAGAAGCGATCTTTTAAGAGATGGATACCATCCTAATTGACAAGGTGTGGGCCTAGATTACGACTGAAGAACTACTCCCCATCGTTTTCGAGGAGGTTCGGGAGCTAAAAAAGTGCCAACAGATCTTTGACGCCACAAGCCATAGAGTGGCGAAGTTGGAACACTCTATTGAAGTGGAGGACCCATCCATGGGTGATGTAATGCATGTAATGCATGTAAACATACTTTCATTCCTTTATCTTTTACGATGGATGCATGCATGAGTTATTTTATTTATTTGGATAAAAACATTTCCATCACATTTGTGAAATATCTAGTGATTAATCCATAAGATCATGTGGGTCATGCCCAATGTGAGAAACATGGGGCGACCACTTCATTATTCCATCTGAATATAAGAGTGCCAACCAAGCATCAAACATCTAGGGTATGAACAAACAACCTTGATTTCTGTAAGGAAAGAGAGAGGCCTAACTGGAGAATGATGTTTTCATAACATTCAAATTGCTATTTTCTCAATGTGTTCTAGTGCACTAGTGGGGTAATGCCAGAGGCATTAGAATCAATCTGAAAAGAGGGGAGTGGAGGGTGTGAATCATGATACCCAAAACTAAGAACACTGTAGGGATGGTGTGCAAATGAAGGGTAACTATTGACCGTGTTCAAGACACAATATACCTATCGTGTTATCCTGAAATGGGGAGAACAAATGAGGGCTGGCCACTGACTATGTTCTAAATATAAGGCCTGAATCCAAATGTCATCCATTAGTCTTCTATAATTTTGGCCCAAAATAGTAGGTGAGCCATAGGCTGAGCATCCATACTCTTTGGGGTATTCTTTGGATGTGAAAGGGAATGAGGACCCAGATAATGGGTATGCAAAGTGTGGAGGGTGGAGTGATGGGTTGTTTGAAAATAGACAAACACTCTTGAACATTAATCATCATGGTGGAAACACATTAGTTGGGCACATCAGTTTGATCAGGGATCAAACTTACTTCCGAATAGGACCTCTTTGGTAAGGACCAAGAATGATCTGTAGTTTTAGATCATACCAATAAGGATGATAGAAACGTAGTTTAAATATCGTATGTTAAGGATGGTGCACACAGTTTAAAGGAACTGGGGTTGGGCTCAAGGTGAATTTCATGGGTGTCTCTATATATCCTATAAAGATGGGAATAAAGAAAATTATAGTTCTCGAGCACAAAATGGTCAACGACCAATGATGTTAGAGGGGATCCTCATTGGAAAGGAAGTTGATGCATCCCATAATTAACATGGGGCATCCTGAACTTGTTCAAGGTATAATTGCAGTTTAATGTCATGCGTCAAGGACATGTGGACTCATGTAGTTTAACATCATAAAACAGTACATAGAGTGAAATGGGAGATCCCAAAAAGAGAGTATGTGAGGAGGTATCTATAAACCTGACGTGAATGAGGAAATAAGGAGCCCTCACTATACCATGTATCCACAGAGAAATAATCTTAGGACAAGGGACCAAAATTGGTAGTTAGGATGCGACCGAAGAAAATTGGTTATAAATTCCTACATATCCCATCATGATGGGAATCAAGTTGCACAACGTTTTGGGATCATAGTTTAACGTCACATGAGATAAAAAGAATACGTGGCACAACTGAACTAGTATATGCCCCACAAAATCTACTAAGCCCATGTGAGTCATGCTGGATGTGGGAAACAAGGAGTAGTGATGTGACTTTCCATAATTCATCGGGGTGTAAAACTGATTATTTTGGAATTCCACTTGAACATAATGGATTGGAAAGATGTGAGTCACAACACCTGAAATGTAAATCACAATGATGGTTGTGTGATGAAAAATGATAACTGTTGACCATGTTCAAAACAAAACATCAATTTTTCATTAGCCTGGCATAGGGAAAATCAAATGAGAGTCGATCGCTGACCATGTTTGATATAAGGGACCTGCCTAAAAATGTCATTAGGGGTCTTCTATGGCGTTGGACCAAGAAGGTAGGTGGGTAAATGTCGCATGAGACTAAGCTGTAAAGGGGTCCCTTCAAACATGGAAGAGGATGATGATACAAATAAATGGGTCATGAAGCGTGAACACTAAATGAGGGAATATCCATATGAAAACTCCACACATTGGGTTCTTTGACACAACACATTCATGTATGCCAATATGACATGTTTTCTAGATGAGGTCGAATCCCTTTCCAAGGACAAGGTTCCTGGGGTCACATGCTCCTAACTTATGTTCGTAGAGTGAACCACTAAGAGGGGACCTTGTTTAAGGGAATCTACGTAGGGTGGTGAAGTGGCCACACCCGATGCATAGCTCCCATAGGGAGATATTAGTTTAGGGTCATTGGATATAGACCAGATTGGGAAAATACAAGGGAGTCATATGATGCGGTTGTTGCAAAACCTCAGGTAAATGAGAACCCACGAGCTACTTGCCACACCATATGCTCTTGAAAGAGTTTGGGACTTGGGGCCGAAAAAGGGGAACATGATTTAAGATTCATAGGTTTGCACCCACAGACAATATTTCTAGGCATTTCAACGTATCCCATGAGCATGGGAATTAAGCCACATGTAGTTCTGGGGGTGTCGTGTAGTTTTACGTCTTGTGGAAAGGACATGTATAGATCATAGTTTTATGGTCTTAGATCTTGGAACATAGATGTAAAGGAATGAGGGAGACACATTGTGTGGTAATTAAAAAACCCAATGTTAATTAAGACAATATAAGTCTATATCACCATGTGCTCTCTATGGGGGTTTTAGGTCGAAGGACCAAAAATGAAAGTTGGCTGGACCTAAGGAAAAGTGCATGGGCATTCCTACGAACCCCATTATGATGGGGATCAAGCTTTATATGGTTCTATCAGAGGTATGGTAGAGTGCCAATGCCAAGGACAATACTGTCTCGTGGGTCCCGACCATGCACCAGAAGAAGTGACAGTTGATAGATCTTGATTTCCATTTAAGATGGATGTGTGTTTTTTTGTGAATTGATAAACCTAGTATGGAGAATCGAAGTTTCACTAAAAGAATAAATCCATATGAAGTCATTGAAAAATGCTATGGTGGATAACTATTAAAAAACATGACGTCCCCTCAAGTGAGGACATCACAATGTAGTTCCATTTTTCATCGTGCAGTCAGGACGATAATGTCATTGTTTAGGGTTGTATGATTGGACCAACCAAGGAATTTTAACATCTTGAAGAAAAGACACAATATTTTAATGTCATGTAGGACTAGGTAGCATATTTCAAAGTCATATGGCTTGGAAATATATAGAATAAGAGAAGTCTTTTGGGGGAATGCCCATGGCATGAAAAATCATACCCGGCATGAAGGAGGATGAGGTCTACACCACACCACAAGAAATTCTAGGGAAGAAATATTGGGATGAGGGGCCAAAAAATGTCAAATAATATGGGTATGGAAATGTGGAAGAAGCGTATAGGTGTTCCTACATGTCCCATGAGGGTGGAAATCAAGTTATACGTAGTTATGAGGGTGCAGTTTAACACCATGAAGGACAAGAGGCAGGAGAGACTATCTCTTGGAAAGGGAGTACTTGGTGATACTATTTAAAACTGGACATGAATGATGAAATAATCCCACACATACCATGCCAATAAATCCTATGAAAATTAGTTCCAAAAAGCTGAATAGAAGAGGTAATTAGTGGAACATGAGCTTGACCCATAGACGAGATTGTCGGTCATTCCTACATATCCCATGAGGATTGGAATTGAGATGTAAATAGTTCTAAGAGATGTGGTTCTTATGAATTGTGGAAATTATGTAGAGAGATCATAGTTTAAGGTCTTAGAGCTTGGACCCTAGAGAAGAGATACTCTTCCAAATGGGTGAAAACCTCGACCAAATCCCTCAGCCCACATGAGCTACACTGGATATGGGGAACAAGGGTGGAGAAGGACTTTTCAACACTTCGAATAAATTTAAATGGGAAAACAATATGGGACCATGAATAACGCGTCACTTTGGATTTGTCCTCTTAACGTGCAAACATGCACCACGTAATAACACCAAGAGTGTCAAAATTACAATTAGGCATGATGAAGTTGGAAATGATGTGAATCATGCAACAAATATTTAGGTCTTGATGGGGGTGGCGTGATGATGGAGGATAACTTTAGACCATGTTTGAAACATAACATCCATATCATTTGACATGAAATGGGAACAAAAAATGAGCATCGAACACTAACCATATTGGTAATATGTGATTTTTATCAATTTTTCATTTGAAATTCTTGAGGACGTTATCCCATGATGGCAGGAGGGTGTTGGGGCCAAGCATCTATGATGTTCAAGGGTCCTTTCGAATGTGAAATACGATGAAATCCCAAATGAAGGGGGAACATGAAGCATGAAAATGGGAAATAACATGTATTTAGAATATGACACTCTAGGTCCTGAACCAATGTGCTACTGGGCACATTAGTGAACATCCAAAGGAGGTCGAGGGACCCCATTCAAGGGAAGATGAATAAAAAAGATGAGTGTAAAACTGGGGGAGGAAGAGCTCTTAGGAGGGAGAGGTACGTGTCATGGCTGATACAAACCTGACGCGAATGACGATGTAAGCCCATACCGCACCACATACCTCCTCCTAAGGAAATCAGGCTAGTAGGCAAGAAAGATGAGGAGGTTTCTAAGAAATAGGGCTGGACCTGGAGAATAAATATCCAGGTATTCCTACATATCCGATGAGGATAGGAATCAAGCCACGCGTTGTTTTGGAAGATTTCATGCAATTATACATCATGCAGAAAGGACACTGATAAGGGCAAGGTATCTCGATGAGGAATGTGTACGACATGGAATGTAACACGACATCAATAAGGACATAAGACCATACCACACCGTACTATCATAAATGAGAACTTGGTATAGGGGTCCAAAAAGTTCAAGGGATCTAAGATGGGAAGTGCCAACCAGTTCCTAGTTTAACATCTAGAAATGAGGATGATGGTGATCTTAGATTAACGTCATAAGGCTCAGACCAAAGATACATGACCCTTTAGGTGGGTATTGCCTTACCAAAGATCTTACAACCATGTGAGAAATTCTTGGTGTAGGAAACAAGAAAGAGGATCAGGATCTCCTCAACATATAAGGGTACAAAAATGAGGGAATGAGATCAGGCTGGGTTAAACCCGACCAAATCAACACTCCAATCCCAGGTATATGGATGTTTGAAGGGATAAAAGGAAAAATTGAACCACTGCACCCAATATTTTGGACATATGGGGATGGTTCTAATGATGGGGGATGGATTTAGACCATATTCGAAATGCAACATCCATATCGTGTGTTCCAAAATGAGAAGAACAAATGAGTGTCTACCGATGACCATATTAGTAACACGGTACTAGTATCAATTTGTTGCTTGAGATCCTCAAGGATGTTGGCCTAAATGGTAGGAGATCCCTAAAGCCAAGAATCCATGTTGTTAAGGGGTACTTTTGGATGTGGAAGATTATAAAGACCCAAATAAAGGGGATGTGTGAAGCATTAATATACCCATAGAGTTTAAACATCATTCGGTACGGTGAAATAGCTAGATATATCTAATGAGAGGAGTACATAGTGTGGACATGATGAATTCGATGTAAATTAAGGCAAAATCCTACACCACACCATGTGTTTCGACTCAAGGAGAGATCTTGATGTTTGGGGATGAGCCTATGGATTAATTATCTGGGTGTTCCCACATATCTCATGAGTATGGGAATCAAGCAATACGTTGTTCTGAAAGGGCCATACAGTTTAACGTCATGTGGTGAGGACATGGGAGGATAGAAGAACAAGGAGGGGAATATTGTGAAATCATCATGACTATGAAATGAGTGGGGAAAAATAATTCTACGCTACATTGTGTGGGATCCTCCAAGGAAACTACACCCATGGGGTAGTCAAATGAGAAGAATTTGGTGGTGGACTCTATGAAAAAGCATCCGAGAATTCCTATGTATCCCATGAGGATGAGAATAAAGCCATACGTAGTTCTGGAAGACGTAGTTTAACATCTTACGGGATGATCGATACAGGGAGATCTTATTCTAAGGTCATAGATCTCTGACTATCTTGTAGTTTATTTTTATGCAGGATGTATTCAAGGTAGTTTTATGTCATTCAGCTCAGATGGATCTAGAATTTTAATGTCATGCAGTGAATATGTCATAGTTTATGGTCATGAGGTACTAGATACAGTTTAACATCATGTGAGATGACATATAATTTAATTTCACATGGGACAACAAACTAGTTTAATTTCATACAGGACATAACTGTTTAAGGTAATGTAGGAGCATAACTTACTCGGGCAATGTACTGTAGAGGAATTTGGCATTGGTGGGAGGAGTTATATGCTTACCATCCATGGTAACTAGGGAGTATACGCCATTGGGATATACCATGTGAATTATGTAAGGTCCTTCCCATTTGGGCTCCGGTTTGGGTGGTTTCCTACTAGGTATCATTGGTGTTCTCAGATCCAACACCATGTCACCTTGCAAGAAAGATTGGAGGTGAAATTTCTTGTTGAAATATCCGACCATTTTGTTCTGATTCCTTTCTAGATTTTGTAGGGAACAATTCCTATTCTCGTCGATCACTTCCAGTTCAGCAAAATAGACTTGAAATTCCTTATCTGGTGCTTGCTGGTTGAAGAAAGCTATGTGTAATGAAGGAAAATGAATCTTGATGGGAATGCAGGCCTTTATTCTATAAACTAGGGAGTATGGGGCCACCTATGTGGAATTGCAGGTCATTGTCTGATAGGCCCATAGTTCATTGGGGAGATTTTGTAGCTAACTCTTCTTGTTCTGACCAACCATTTTTTCAAGATATTAGAGAGGGTTTTGTGGAATTCCTAGATCTTACCACTTGCTTGTGCATGATAACAAGAGGTATGGTTAGAATGTATGTTGTACTTAGCATACAATTTCTTCAACTCGGATTCCCAGAAGTTAGTGCTAGTTGCAGTGAGGATGGCATGAGTAACTATGAATCAGTAGATGATATTGGAGTAAATAAATTCAATGATAGAACATGACTTGACATTATTGAGCGGAACCACCTCTTCCCATATGGAAAATAAATCCATAGCATTTTGTATAATCCTACACTCGCAAGCTGTCTCCAGTGAATATGGTCCCACGACATCGAGTCCCCAGACTGAAATAGGACAAGAGTACTTGGTAAGGTGGAGAGGCTCTGGTTTCTGATGAAAAAAAATAATCATGTACATAGAACATAGGAAACCTATTAGAAACCTTGATATAGTCATAGATCATGGAGGGACAAAAATACCCCAGTCTCTGAATCTAGTGAGATAGTTTCGGCCTGGTCTGATGATCCCCGTAAGAACCAGAATGAACCTCCTACATGACCAAAGAAATCTCACCTTCTTGAATGAAATAGAGTATGACTCGATCCAAACTGTATATTTAAGGATTTTCTAAAGACCGGGACCACTCTAGAGGGTAAACTATAATGTGAGATGTCAGATTTACTCATGCACGGCCCAATCATTCGGGAGATTAACTAGTTGGTGGTACTCGATAAAGGGGTCCCTCTAGTCAGGAATAAATCCCAATAATATGAAAGGGGGACCTGGATGTACTGATGTGGAGGCACCAGCGGTAAGGTGGGTTACCTGTGGGCTATCATCATCGTCCAGAGTAATGGGGGAAATGACTCTCCCGTGTGCCATGTGGATAATCAAATCATCCTGACCAGGCTCTGCAAGAGATATAGCCAAGTCGGACAAGGCATACGCAAAACTACTTTGGGATCAAGGGACATGGGTAACCTCTATCCAATATGGGAAATGGGCCATCAACTTACAGGTACATTCCAACATTGGTATGAGGTATGGCTTTCTGATGACAAAGTCACCCTTTATCTTCTTGATGACTAGTTTAGATCCCCTTTCACATGAAATTTGGGAACATCAATCTCGAGGGAAAGCTCAATGCCAGTAATGAGAGCCTGATACAAGGCCTCATTGTTGGTAAAACCTTATGAAAATAGGAATGAATATAGTGGAACAGCTTGTGATGGTGTAATTAAGATGATACCTAGCCTTACTCTATTGATTTTGGGGTTATTAAGTCTTCTGCTGGCAGGGATTTGGGAAGCACCATCAATATAAAATTGCCAACACGAAATGGATTGGTCTACCAAGAGGATTACCTCATCCAAAAAATCAATGTCTAGAGACTAGTCTATGGGAGTTGTATTGGAGGAAAGGAAGTCTTCCAACGCTTTCCCCTAAATAGCCTTCTAGGAGACGACCCTGATGTCGAACTGTTGGAGTTTTACCACCCACCGAGCTACACGACCAGTCAACATGGGGTGGTTCAGGATGTACTTTAGAGGATACATTTAGTACACTAGCTGTATCTCATGATACTACAAGTAATTTCACAATTTCTGTACTGTGAATACCAGTTCAAGGTAGCATTTCTCAATAGAGGAGTATGTGGTCTCCATATTGAGTAGAATGCAGCTAAGATAATATACATTGTTCTCCATTCCCTCATTGTTCTTCTGGGTGAGAAGGGTGCCAAGAGATCATTTTAGGGTGGTAACATAATGGACCAGCAGTTTTTCCAACAACGGGTGGCATCAAGATTGGCGGTTGTAACCAGTTCTTCTTGATTTCCTCAAAAGCAGTCTGACATTCCTTATCCCACTGATAATCAATGCATTTCTTCACGAGTCGAGAAAAGGGCTTACACTTGCTAACCCGATTTACAATGAATCTGAGTATATAGGCCAAGTGGACTTGAAAGCTATGCTATTTCCAAATTTTGCATGGATGAGACTTTTGAATGATGGCCTAAACCTTATTTGGATTGATCTTGATGCCTCTATATCTGACAATTAAGCCGAGAATTTTTATTTAGGTGAACCCAAAGGCACACTTGAATGTATTTATCTTAAGATGGAGAGAATGGAGGAAGCTGAGAACTTTATCAAGGTCATTGAGAAGGTCCTGTTGCTGAAGTGATTTGACTACTAGATCATCCATGTAGAATTCGACCAATTTCTTGAGGATCAACTTAAATATTCAATGCCTAGTATGCGGATAGGTGGAATCTAAATTATTTAGACTGAAGGGAATTAACTTTTAGTAGAAAGTACATTGTGGTTACCTAAAGATGGTAGACTTTTCATCCTCAGGGGACATTAGAATTTAGTTATACCCAGAATACCCATCAATGAAGGAGAGAGCTTGAAACTAAGGGTTTCATCAATCAACAATTTTTTCATAGGAAGCGGAAAGTCATCCTTCATATAGTGATGGTTGAGATCCTAGAAGTTGATGAAGATCATGATCTATCTATTATTCTTCCTGATGGGAACAATGTTGGATAACCAATTGGGGTACTATACCTCCTTGAAGAAATTGTCTCTAATGATATTATGAACCTCAGCCCCAACCATGACACTATTAGAAGGATGCATCTTTCTAGGATGATGTTTGAACCCACAATGATTTTCTAGAAGACTTAGGTGGTGAATGATGACCTGAGGATCTAGTCTCGAGATATTATTATAACTCAAGGTAAACACATCATGATGCTACTTCAAGAAGCCCACATACTACTATTTATCTTTGGCAGGCATAGTAGTACTGATCAATGTGGGTTTCCGATTCACCTCACTACTGAGATTTACCTGTACCAATTAATCAACAATGGCGGAGAGACCTTCTTCAAAGGTGTGAGGATCATCCTAGAAATCCTCTTATTCATTCATGGAGGGAGGATCCTTGGTGAGAGGATGTTACTCTGAGTCAAAAGATCCTGATGGGAAGCAGGTGCCACCCTGAGTGGTGGTAGACACTGCATCGAGGGATTCCTGTAATGTCGAAACCATAATGATGAGAGCTATCGATCTGATCCCATATGGTCTCCGGACCAAGGGGCCACACTTTATGATATCAGAGAAATAGTGGCATGTTGGGCTAAGCTAGTTTATCCCATCTGAGTGAAACAAGAAAGTATGACATATTGTTGTTGTCATGAGGTAGACATCACAATACATTAAGGGAGTTGGGGTGTTATGGGATTACTCGAGTCTGATTTGAGTAGGAATATGAGGTGTTCTTCTATCATCCCATAGAATTGGGAATGTGCTTCCCCCTTTTCTAGAAACAATAAAACATTTCACTAGATTCGGGTTCGTAGCCTCCAATCACTGAATCTGAAAAATGTAGGCATCATCTAGGTTTATCCACAGGTCGGTTGCAGTCATAGCTTGTTCAACCTTGTTACCTGAATCTATTTGTTGTTTCCCTTGTAATAACTGATATCTAAGTAGAAGGATTGATAACAGGAAAAAGTAGACATGTCACCTTGAAGCATTCCCACATGACCATTAAGGGAGTACTGAATGCACTGGTGATACAATGAAGGGACCACTACATGCAGGTGAAGCCATGGGCTAACCATTAAAGCGTTGTAAGCGGTGTCCTTTGAGATAACCATGAACTTTGTGCTAGCTACCAGACCATTGAACTAGGTCTTTAGGCAGAACATACCAACTATTTTTTGTTCCATCTTGTCATAACATTGAATTTTCAGGTCAGAGGGACTTAGATCATCCTTGGACAAACCCATTTTTCGAAGTTTCCAGGTTGGGATTTGGTTAATCCCAGAGCTTGTGTTGATAAGATAGCAATGAACCTCCATACCATTGAAGTGGCCAGTGATGTACAATGTTTGGATATTCCCTTTTATTTGAGAGCCTTCATCTTCTCCAGATAAAGATATAATGTCATAACATTCAGCATGCTCAACTGAAATAGCATGGAAGGCTTCTAAAGCTGCTACCACTGTCTCAAACTAGAGGGGGATCCTTAATGCTTCAATGAGTGATTCACACATATCTGCAAACAATAAAATATCTTAAAAGATATAGATCCTCACAAGAATGATGTAAAGATTCTTACGGATATCAAACTTCCTTTCCAAGTGTCAATTTCTATTTAAAAGAGTTCGTTCTATGGTATGGGGTATGATGGGCCTTTCCGGCTGAACCAGAGGCTGAATGGTGATGGAAATGACCTGCTGTTCACTAGTCAAAAATTGTGGAGCGACTATCAGATTTGGGATAGATTAATGAGGTTAGTCCGTAATAGAGCATGGCTTGTCGTGGCACACTCGGGGTGGCTATGCCTAATCATGTGACACAAACAATAGCGAAGGCGGACCTGATGACACCATATGAGAAGGATGTGCATGCTGAGCTCTGTGATGGGCCTGATATTTATTTTTAGTGGAATGAACAACCTTGACATAAGTACTAGTTGATTCACTTTGATGGCTAATATAGCCATGGACCTATTGATGCTTGAGACGGTTGGGGATGTTGGGAGGATCCGTCTATAGCCCCTCATTGTCAAAAATCATTTAGGGGATTACCAGCTCCATGGTGTTAAAAAAAGCATAGCTTTGATCATCACATGAATAATTCTCCACCATTAGAAAAATTCTGGGGGGGGGTATCACCATCTATGGAGGATGAAGTTTCCTAGAGTATGAGATGATGATGACATTGGCGGGGGACATTTATCCCCTTATGTCATCGATGCTTGCTCTTATGGGAAGAGGGAGGATGAGACAACGATGTAGTGGTATTGGTTGTGGGTGGCGTGACATATTTTGAAGTCTCATGTCAATTTAGACATGTAATAATGATACCATGGGCATGGATGATTTCCTTATGAGCCATCCAGTCATCATAATTTTGAGACCCGTAGTTGAGAACCTGATTCCACTCACCTTCACCGTCACTACTGTTGTCTGGATTCACAAATACACGTGTAACCTATTCCAGAGATGGGCCTAACCAGACTATGTTGTTATCAAACTATTCTTGAAGATATATTTTAAACACATAGAACTTTTTAAGGGTGTTCCCCAGTATTTGGTCATAGGGGTAGTAATTGGGGTGATCAGTGAGATCCTCCTCTTCAAGTCTCCTATATTTGGGAAACCATAGAATTACATGTTCAAAGTAACTTAAAAAATAACCGGGTACTTAAGACTCATTGAATGAATAGGTCCAATTTATCCTTTTTGGGAAGGGGGATCTAGAAGCCTAGCTCTGATGAGGGACTGGAGAAGCTTGTTGAGGAGGTGGAACCTGGTTATCTCACTTAGGTGGTGGGGGAACGTTACATGGGGGTGCCTGCCAATTTTTAGGCCAGCACTGCTAGGCCGAAGGTTGTACCTGAGGTGGCGGGCCTCTAAGAGTATATGGAGGTGGATCCACTGGTAATAAATGCAGTTTCCTTGGGGATTCTATTTGGTCCACTACATCGGGATCATTCTTACAGGCTCTTCTCGTGGGAGTAGTGGCGGGCAATGGACGCACCTTCCTGGCATGTTTCAAGGCTTCCTCTAGGTACTGGGACTTATCAGAAACATCTTGGAATCCCCCTATTTAATTCTGATTAATGAGAGAGGTCGCCATTTTAGTTTTGAGACCATTGAACACATTTTCAGCATCTCTTCTTGAGTCAGCGGCATGCCCAAGGAATGGGTATGGCCTTTCCATCGGGTGACAAAGTCCGTGACATGCTCATCATACCTCTACATTCACTTGAAGTGGTCTGAAATTCTCATCTCTTGGTTGGTAGAGTTGAACTGGTAAAGGAACTGTCTACAGAGATCTTCCATGTTGGTGACTGACCTAATGGGTAGCTAGTTGTTCCAAAAAAACGCATGCCCTTCCAATGTATATACGAAACAACAGAGTTTGGAAGCCTCTTGCTACACTAGAGTTCCAAGCATGGGTCCACACCTTTAGATGAAATGGTCCTAATTCTATAGTCAGTCGCTCGTCCCATTAGAAGGAGAATAGGTGGGGTTTTCAAAACCCAGGGGGGGCTAGAATATAATCAATCCACACCAAATATGGCTTTCCAACAGGCATGATTTCTGCCTGTGCAGTTTCCAATGCCTCGAGGTGAGTAATGAGTTCTTCCATCGAATCATCTAGGCAGGGGTTCCAGTGTTTACGAGGATCCCTATCCACCATTGCGTTGGCATGTTCTTCAACATGATAACAAGGACCTACACCTTGTGGAGTTGTTGGTGGGATGACATGCATAGTAGTAGGGGGAACCTGAGCTGGGTCCCAAGGATTATCATGCTGCTCATGTGGATTTGGTGACATATACCACACTCTCTTTCATTAAGCCCTGAATTTTTCCCTATCTATATGGGCTTGATAGTAAGGGTAACCTAGGGAAAAATCACTGGGGGAAAGTGGTATCCTCCCCAACTGCCCTAGCCGAGGATCACTATAGTATGATCATCACTCCGGAGTGCATTCAACGAGGTGGTCATTGACCATATTTGTGTTCTCCGCAGTGCATGCAACACAGCCTTTTCAGGGTCATCTTCTATCTTTTTCACTAAGCCATACAGGTCAGAGGGTTTTTAGACCCAAGATGGTCTTTTCCCTCATTGGGATTACGACTGAGGACTAATGACTCAGTGGGCACAGAAACACCCATTAGAATTCTCTATTGGTGAGTAACCCTTCCGAGTGGATCCAATAAGTGTGGAACTTTCCCGAGGGGTAAGTTATCTATAAGGAGCTCTGTATTCGTCTCTTCCTCTAATATATCCTTCATGTTAACCACAACTATACTTCGTGGCATATTCTCAATATCGCCTGGCATGTCGGGCTGGCTCCGGATAAAACTGAAATGGTGGGAAGCATAGTTATCCCAACTAGGGACCTGAATGTGGGGGGGGGGGAATCCTTATTTAAAACTATATGATGAACTTTAAAACATTGAACGCATCGTTTCTGGAGGGTCTGGTGGTGACCATGTGACTCAGGGAACTGAGCCACAAGGAGAACATCCAAGTCGACCATACAACATTGTTGGTCAATATCTTCAAAGTGTGTCTCACTCTTGGGGTAAGCCACTCACTGATAATAGAGACAAGAGTGTATAACCCAAA
Organism: Viscum album; assembly: GCA_963277665.1. Lineage (NCBI taxonomy): Eukaryota > Viridiplantae > Streptophyta > Magnoliopsida > Santalales > Viscaceae > Viscum > Viscum album. Next base: position 2,005,675,965 of record OY728148.1, on the reverse strand, counting down.
GGGATTAGAAAAATCATGTGACTTCCTACCCGGTAAGTGATTCTGGAACACTGATGTTTGTGATCACAATTAGCCAGAACATCTTTAGGAAATGATCTACTGTAATGATATCCCAAAAGCTCCTTGGATTAGACTCCAGATATGGCCCTTGGTTTCCCCACTCATCAAATGGGGGCAGCTGTGGGACCTACAATGGCACTGAAGTAGACCACTGAGTTGGTAGACTGGCCAGTGGAAAATACGGTGAATGAGAAGACAAACCGCCACATCATGGGTTGTTCTGCAATGAATGCAATGAATCAGGCACCATATCCTAGTAAGATAGACTAGAAAAAACTACTTCCATCGTAGGGGATGTAGTTACTGATGGTGAGCCTTGATTTCTTTCATCCTTTATCGGTCCCCATAATAACTCTTCATGATATATAGTTGTGGTAGAGAATGACCCTCTTGACGATATAGAGGATTTCTTGTCTAGGACCTGGGAAGGGGCCAAATATTCCTCCTCCAAGATGTATCAGCAGAGGGATCCAAGAATCTAGTAGACCTTGCATTATGGAAGGATGAGGCTGATACACCTCGTTCCAGCCCCGAACCTCGACATAGAGGATCAAGGTGAGGGTTCCATTACCGAATCATATTTTGACTCAGAATCTGAGAAGGAGACATGATTTCAACCAGGCTGGCTCGAACATCCCTCACCTCATTTGTGTAGGGGAGGGAGACATTGAAGTGTTCTAGGGAGAGGATCCCAAAACAATTAAACATTTGATTGGGGATTAGTTTCTCCCTGCGTGACCCTTGGTGGTGGCGGTGATGATGAAGCCTAGAAGCTTCTAGGTCTTGTCGGGCAATATCATAGGTTGGGATAATCCCCTCCTCCTAATATTTTTGAACGAGGTCATTAATTACCCTTATTTGAATGAATTCAGATGGGGATATGTGGAATGTGAACCTTGTAACTGTAGATATAGAGGCTATCATGGGAAAGATGAGTTCATGCAGGATTATCGCATTGACGTTGCCCCTGCCCCTGTGTCAGTGGGTGGGCATTGGTTGGATTCCCATCATGACAGCTTGGGTCCTGAAACGTAGGGATATTTAACCATTAGTGAACAAAGAAGGAATGTGAGGTCCAATTCCCCAATTCCATTCCATTTTCCATGGTTGGTAAGAAGGATCCACACTGACAACGTTGCAGATCAGGATGTCCAACGTTTAACTTCCCCATTTTTTGGTGAGTTTCACCACATGACCACAAATTTCTTGGTGGGACATGGAGCTAGATATATGGATTTAGGGACATGCTAATCCCCTGATGCCTTGAGCACTACTAATATCTTCATTGAGGAGAATAATTTCATGTCGGGATCATCGTTTTTATTTTTGATGATTTCAATTGGGCGCACATCCATTCCATTGGAGAGGGATGCACTGATTGTTGCCTCACATTCCTACTTTCCAATGGAAGGTGACACTTGTCACTTATTTTGGGACATTTTCTCCTTGATTGAAATGGGATGCTAGGATGTAAGTTCATCCTTCCATGGATTCCTCCTCATAACTTGTTACCTAGTCCATGTCTCCCTCATATACATAAGATGTTTTTTTGTGAAACTCTTCCCAGTTCCATATCTTCATGGATTCTTGTTAATTAAGATGATTCTGTTAGGATATTCCAAGGGTTCTTGATAGGGCAGCAACCTTCGGTTGAGGGAGTAGTCACATTGGACATTACAGACATGTCTAGATGCTAGAACACTAATGCGTCTGGGTTTATTCCCCTTATGATAGGGCTTCTCAGGGGAACATAAGCTCGAGGCATCCCATATCGACTATGGGGAATTATATTCCATAGGCTTGTCTCTTAGGTTTTCCCCAGATTCTCATGTTTAACACATGATATTCCATGAGTTTAACATCTAGCATAGACAAATCAAACTGATCATAACACTAACGAGAGTGGATCAGATGGGTGAAACGTCAGGAGGGATAATTGATAATGGGACTAATATGAGGATAGTTAGTCTATTACTTCTAGGAGTAGTGAGAAAGTGGGTGACATGATAATATTGGGATGTGGAAGCCTACGTAAGAATTAGGATGGATATTGATGGTTTAGAGATGTGGAGAATGAAATGGGAATTGACATGAGGATGATAGTGATGTTGGGCGTGAGGCTTGAAGCGACATCCTATGTATCCACGTGGTAGGGAATCAAAGTAAACATAGTTTGGTGGGGTGAAGGGACACTTGAGGAGGTGACTTGTGAGAATGGACACATGCATGGGACCCAAAGAAATTAGAACCACCGGGATTGGGCATGACCTCCCTGAAACACATAGGATTAAGAGAGAGTCGAGGATGAGACATGGGTGATGGGATTGAACCTTAGGGAGGTTTACTATGTATCCCCATGGTAGGGAATCAAAGTCCACATAGTTCCATGGTTGGTAAGAAGGATCCACACTGACAACATTGCAGATCAGGATGTCCAACGTTTAACTTCCCCATTTTTTGGTGAGCTTCACCCCATGACCACAAATTTCTTTGTGGGACATGGAGCTAGATATATGTATTTAGGGACATGCTAATTCCCTAATGCCTTGAGCACTACTAATATCTTCATTTAGGAGAATAATTTCATGTCGGGATCATCGTTTTTATTTTTGATGATTTCAATAGGGCGCACATCCATTCCATTGGAGAGGGATGCACTGATTGTTGCCTCGCATTCCTACTTTCCAATGGAAGGTGACACTTGTCACTTATTTTGGGACATTTTCTCCTTGATCGAAATGGGATGCTAGGATGTAAGTTCATCCTTCCATGGATTCCTCCTCATAACTCGTTACCTAGTCCATGTCTCCCTCATATACATAAGATTTTTTTTTGTGAAACTCTTCCCAGTTCCATATCTTCATGGATTCTTGTTAATTAAGATGATTCTGTTAGGATATTCCAAGGGTTCTTGATAGGGCAGCAACCTTCGGTTGAGGGAGTAGTCACATTGGACATTACAGACATGTCTAGATGCTAGAACACTAATGCGTCTGGGTTTATTCCCCTTATGATAGGGCTTCTCAGGGGAACATAAGCTCGAGGCATCCCATATCGACTATGGGGAATTATATTCTATAGGCTTGTCTCTTAGGTTTTCCCCAGATTCTCGTGTTTAACACATGGTATGCCATGAGTTTAACATCTAGAATAGACGGATCAAACTGATCATAACACTAACGAGAGTGGATCAGATGGGTGAAACGTCAGGAGGGATAATTGATAATGGGACTAACATGAGGATAGTTAGTCTATTACTTCTAGGAGTAGTGAGAAAGTGGGTGACATGATATTATTGGGATGTGGAAGCCTATGTAAGAATTAGGATGGATATTGATGGTTTAGAGATGTGGAGAATGAAATGGGAATTGACATGAGGATGATAATGATGTTGGGCGTGAGGCTTGAAGCGACGTCCTATGTATCCATGTGGTAGGGAATCAAAGTAAACATAGTTTGGTGGGGTGAAGGGACACTTGAGGAGGTGACTTGTGAGAATGGACACATGGATGGGACCCAAAGAAATTAGAACCACCGGGATTGGGCATGACCTCCCTGAAACACATAGGCTTAAGAGAGAGTCGAGGATGAGACATGGGTGATGGGATTGAACCTTAGGGAGGTTTCCTATGTATCCCCATGGTAGGGAATAAAAGTCCACATAGTTCAAAATGGGGGTATAAAATTGGGGTTTACGCATAGGGCAATGACCCGATGATTTAATGGGGCTTACATGTTGTTAGAATCCCAGGTTTTTCCGATGCCACAGGGGAAGACCAGAGATGTGGGTCCCAGCTAAGGGGACGAAAAAACATACCATCAACTGTGGTTCCAACATCATACCACTGATTGGGGTTAAAAACAGCTTTCCACTGACTGGGGTTTTAACAGCTTACCGCTAGTTGAGGTTCCGATAGCTTACCATTGGTTTTGGTTCAAACAACTTACTATTGGTTGAGGACCACAAATTATTACTGTCGATTGGGGATCACAACAACTTACCATCGATTAAGGATTACAATGGATTACCATTGATTGGAAATTACAATGGATTACCGTCAATTGGGAATTACAATGACTTATTTTTTATTGGGATTGGAATTCCAGGAGGATTCCTACATACCCTATGTAGGGGACAAGGATCAAATCCCACGTATTTCAAACATGTATAGTTTAACATCTTGTGGGGAAAAAGGTGTGTATAGTTTAAAGTAATGCATAAAATGGTGGACTGAAGAGAAGTGGTTGGGACCGAAGGGTGTTGGGCTTGAACCTCAGGGAGTATTCCTACGTACCTTTCCTAGGATACAAGGATCAATGTCCACATAGATCAGAATGATATATATAGTTTAACGTCATGAAGGATGAAGGTGAACATACGTGAAAAGGTTGGGACATATAGGTGTTGGGATTGAACCTCATGGAGGCTTCTTATATACCCTTCATAGGAGATAAGGATCAAATTCTACATAGTTCGGAATGGTGGATACAGTTTAATGTCATGCAAGATGATGGTGAACTGACATGAAGAGATAGGTACAAGTAGGCGTTGCGCTTGATCCTCTGGGAGGCTTCTTACACACACTGCCTAGGAGACAAGGATCAAAGACAACATAGTTTGGAATGGTGGATCGAGGCTTAAACTCTAGGGTGGCCCAAGAAGGATGCCATAGTCAATTCATACATTAATCCTACATGAGTCATTCTCAATGTGAGAAACAAGAGGCAACAAGGACTTGATGATCATGTTGTGAAAGGTGCATCCGTGGAAAGTGGAATTGGGATTATCCGTGGTTAGTGGACCAAAGAGGAAACAAGGTTCTTATGCATGGTTAGCAGCTCAGGGAGATTGAGATTGGGACTTACTCTAGGATGGATTCTTGATGGCATAAAATCCCAGAGGGAGAGGGACATGGTAACAATGGTCCATATGATCATATCTTCTCTATTCCATGTCATAGAAGAAAGGGGAGGAGAAGGGGTGCTACATACCATATGAAATGATAGGGGTTTACACCAGGATGGTTTCCCTTCCCCATAGGCAGGCACCACTCCAACAATGAAAATCTCATTCCATGTGAGGAAGATCTCACTTTCATGGAGACGAGCGGGCATGTAGAATGTTAGAGGTGGGGTACTCCATGTATGTTGCATGGGGAGAGGCCATATTTTAACGTCATGTGTTGATGGAGATGGTTCTTGATAGTTTAATGTCCAGCATCTCAGATGGTACGGGCTCACTCCGCACCCCTAGGACTTACATAATTGATACCCACCCACCCTTGGTGAAGGGAAGGCATAGATAATGCCGTAAAAATGTGTGTTGTGGAGTGATCCACTGAGAGGCCCATGTTAGCATGGCTTTGTGAAGAAGAAATAACTGTCAGCGTGCCTATGTGAAGAGGCATAAGGCTAAGCAACACAATGTAAAGAACCACCCAAGAGACCATGAAATAACTTCATACAAACTTGGAGGGTCATATGGGATAAGGGTTTGCGAAGCAAATTGGTTCATAGGAAATGACCTTGTGAAGCACTGGTGCTCCACATAGTGGATGAACTTTAAGAAGGGGTATTCTTTATGATGTGGACTGTTATAGCCTATGCATAGGGTAGAGGTGCATATGGAGGGTGCTTCCTAAAGTGGAATGGCCTTTACGGAGTAGGAATTCACGAAGCATGGATACATTGTAATGAATATCACTACAAAGCATTGTTCTTCGTGAATCATAGGGATCCCACCTTAACTTGTGGTTCACATGTTAATAGAAGGTACTTCACAAAGGATGAGTGCTTTTTGAAGACCCGAGTCCCCATAGGGTTCTCCTTCCTTTGCGATGGACCGTGGGCTCTACGAAGGGCATTCCTGCTTGAAGAGGGGTTGTATTTGAGATAAGGGAAGAGTAATTCGCAATGCTAAAGTACCTTGAAGATGTAATTTTTCTCAAGGATTCACAGAGAAAAAGGTTATTTGTGATTTGAGAGATGAAAAGGCAAATGGTTGTGGTATCCTTCCTTTGGGCTCAAGGGTAGCCCGATATTAGAGGCAAGGGGTGGTGCAATGTTGGGACATATCGGTGCAAAGCCACATGGAACTCCATGATCGGCTACAGATTGATCCAAGTTCGTCTTAACTGCAGAGATGATTGTCATCCACTCCTCAGTGCAGAGCTCTCTTGGGTTCTCTAGGTGGTGCTCATGGAGACTTTTGTCAAGTTCAACAGGCTCATAGAGGTCAATTCAGCTCCCTCTACGACACAAAGCTTCTAGTTAATTGCATTGTAATTATGGATCCTCCTGCCTCTTTACTCCGCAACAACCACAAAGGGGGTTCAACTTTGCGCTGACCACAATGTTGTGGTTCTCAATGAATGTCGCTGTGCTAAATGGATCCTTGAACAGGCTTCATGAGGCATAATCTTTGGAATTGGTTTTCTATTTGCATCCTTTTCCTCTGAACATGTTTTGGCACCAGCACCAAATGATCAACTACACATGGGGGACCCATGGTTTAACCCCTTTAGAGAGCCATCTCAAGGAGCCTACATAGTAGCAAGTGGTGGGCTATGTATAGGTGCATAGGGGAGATCATCTAAGAGTGCATGCAGATGGGCCGTGACTCATGTGTGAAGTGATATGTGGGTATTGATCTATTATGGTCATCTCAAAGGGGTGATGAGATCAGTTGATTAGTAAGGAAACTATAGGAGTAACAGAAGATCATTGTAGGATTTTGTGCACATAGTTACTTTTCATATATTAAAAAATATAATGATAGAATATAGACCACATGATCCAAGAAATATCAGTAATCCAATCAAGTAAAATGTCATCTTCTACCTCCAATGATGCTCTAAGGAACATATCCACCAAAGTAGATTGCATGAAACCCATTGATCAAAGATATGGTAACCATGGCCAATCATATGATGTGATTATGATAAGTTGAATCCCATTTCATTGATTATATTCTTTGAATGCAATAATGAGATCAACAATTATGTAAATATCAAATAAAAATAAAGATGAAGTTGGCTGTTCGTGTGTCCACCATACATTGATGAGTTCGAGCTTAAAGAAGAGGATAAGTACATTATCATAATATCTTGAATGTGAGGATAACTCATATAAAAAATCACCATGAAACTCAGCTTATAATGGAGAAAATTTGAATGACTCGAGTGAGAAAAATATTCCTTGATATGATATTTTTTTAGACACTTGAAAAGATATAGAAACCAAAAGAGTAGAGGTTCATTGAAAATATTTTATCTGTCTACATACTATATCATGTAGCTATGTTGATGTGATGCCTATATCAATAGATCACAATTTTATGAATGAAAACGAGCATTTGTGAAACACAATATAACGAGGAGGTGTTTTTGAGAATATCTCTATACCTATATGAGGAAGTAGAGGACACCATATGTCTTTTGAATTGTTCCTAAAACAATAAAAGTATTTGTGGAGAACTTTTTTTGTGAAGCCATTTAATCCCATGATCTCCAATGAATATATCCCTAGCCCGTACAACATTCTTTGAGGCACCATGAAACAGAATCACCCACAATGTGTTTTGTGATGAATATCATGCACACAAAAGAGAAATTCATATATGATTTATATATGAAGGAAGCTTGACAAGAAATTGAAATTTCATAATACCATGTTTGGTGAATGTAGAAAGAATGTAATTTTTCAAAGGATAGTGCGGATTATTTGTGAGGATTGAATAGAAAAGAACTATTCACACCCATTCGAGTTTGTGCATAGTGAATAGTGGACATTTCATGCATATGAATAAAATATTTGCATGCATATCCACTTTAGAACATGAGTAACCCAAAAATAATAACCACTTTTATAAGTAAATAATATAACAATAAGGAAAATTACATGTAATATGGTTTTTTTGAGAAGTGTATGCATGTTTTTAATCATGCATGAAGAGTACATGGAATAATTGAGATTTTTAGGTATTATATTTTATAAAAAAATACTAAATAATTTGTTTGAAATATTGGAAAACATCCAAGTATGTATGTGACATCGAAATAAAAAAGAATAATGATCCTGAGTATAGTTTTACTATGGAAACTGATTAGTTATAAGTGATCAAAATATATAAGATAGACTGAAAGACTTGATTAGAGGCTATTAAATATAATTGACTAGGACCACAAGTAAGTGAGATTCAATGAAATAATGAAGTAAGATCAAAATCTCATCCTATTGTTTATTATCCTCTAACAATGGTGAGTGATTCTTGTTGGTTCTATGAGTATGTGAATTATTTTGGTTATATCTTCAAGTAGAATGTGTCTTTTAGTTAGACCTGGATAAAGAATTCTTTTTATTGGAGTCAGAAAAAAAGAGTCTCTCTATTTGAGCCTGGGAATAATTATTTCAGTTGGAGTTTAAATAAATAAAATTCTCTTAGTTGGTTCTTCAAGTTGTGTAATCACATGTTTGATAGAAAATAATTTATTACCAGGGGCAACAGATTACAATATGGACTAGGACTGTAACGAACCTTGTAAATATTGTGTGATACATATCTTGATTATTAAAACTACACATGAGGTGTGATTGAGAGATAATAGTGAGTGGATCAAGAACCATAATGATTTTTAGATGTTTAATGTAAAACAAAAGGATTTTTTTAAAAAGAAACCACTGATTCACCCCTTCCCTCATAGTGGTCAATCTGGTATGGGTATCTATAAATTTCCCTGATAATTGAATGTACACCTACATGGATTGGTCATGAACCTTGAACTATGAGGTCTTTTCTAACTTAAGTAGTGTAAGGGTGTATCAGAATTAAATTTTAATTGAGGTATTTTAAATTCTTAAGGTTAACATCCTATTTTATCTTATCACATGCCTTATTAATATTAAGTGTATTTTTCTTGTGTGATTAATCATACATGATAATATTCATGCATAATTCTATTTTTTATTCCATATTGTTTTTTTGTAAATTAATTTATTAGATGGTCAGAAAATTTATCAAATATAAAAAATTATCCATGTCACTGATCAAGATAAATTACGTGGCATGGTCAATAGATTTTATAATTATTTTTTATCTTGTAGATGATAACCTATTCCTTAACCATAATCTAAAAACACCTTGAGATGTACCTTGGTTAATATTGTAGTATTCCACCTTGGATCCTTTGTATCACCATGATTGGTTTCACCTACACTCATTAACATATACCACCTTCTCTATACTTAGAGTTCAACCATTACATAATATTTTACTCAGACACAGGTGACGGGATCCAATGGATTGGATAAAATGGGATTGCATAAAAGAAACAATAGGTATAAAGTCCTATAAAAACTAATGGGTAGGGTGATAGAGCATATATTTTAAATTAAATTTACATTTAATTTAATTGTCTTAAACCCACCAAAGTTTTACCTTAAGATAAATTGCAACATTTTTATGATATTGGTGATATTTTGAGCTTAATAGTAAAAATATCACATTTTAGATTTTTAACTCTTTCAAATAATTTCTGTATTTTCACCATAACATTTTTGACACTAATCCAAATTGCAGAAACTTATTTGTTTTCTATATTCTATAAATCAAGGGATACATCTCATCCTTCTTGACCAAAAGCTGAATCGGCCATATGGAAACTTAAAAGAAGATCACAAGTGGGAGAATAAAAACTATTTATAGATATGTTGTGTTTTAGTGTGGGGTTCATAACTCATTAATGGTTAGCCCAATTATTGTGCAATTATGTGGGTGGATGCCCAATGATTTTTGAAATATCTCTAATGAAGGAAATGTCATGTGAATAGGCCGTTTTATGGTCATTAAAGCATTATAATCCAGAGGTGTTTGATTTGGAAAGTCTGACTAGACATAATAAATTATGAGTGTAAAACGGGTATAAATCTCGGAATACTTGTTCAAATATGCTGATATTTTGAGGGGAAATGGAAAAAATAATTATAAACAACATTCAAGAAGGGTGAAATACGTGAATTGGTCATGTATTGGGGATAAAACACATCAGCATTCGGGGGACAAATTCTGGATATAAAAGGAGGGGAGATCCTCCCTCTCAAAGAAACTCTCATTCAATCTCGTTCCTTTTGGGACACCAAGTAGGAGAACATTTCAGAATTCTATCTTTTATTTCATTTCTTTTATATTGTTTTTAATGCCTTATTCTTCCCCATTCTACTCGATTACTTTTACCATGGTGGGGTAAACATTGGGAGTGATTGGGGAAGTGTTGGTTTTTTATTTTGTAATTCTTGATTTCTTGGACATAATTGAATGAAATTTCATTATTTTTCAAAAGTTTTTTTTTTCAATTTAATATATCAGATTTTATTATCCAGTGTGATCATTCCTGAATTTTAATTCAGTTTTTGATTTTTTTTCCTTGGTAAAATAATCATTATCTCCATCCACTAATTTCTAGTTTATATACGATGGAATAGACCAGGGATTAGTGGTGAAGTACTCGACAATCGTCATTATGTGTAAAAGGGTTAGTGAATGTTCTTTATTGTTTGGGATAAACAAGACCCAATTAGGTATTTCCCATTTCAATTGAGGATATTAAATACAACTATTTTTTACATGGAAGGAGAGTTGACCAAACTAAGATCATGGTAATGTTTTCTCTCACCATCAAAATTTCACCAAGGAAGTGAGAGGAAACGATTGAGGAAACTAACTTTAATCAACTAAGAAGAATACGTTTGAATTAAATTGAACAAGGATATCATTACAATTAGGAAACCGAACCAAACCTAATCACCCTTTTAATATCATTGTTTTCCAATCATTTGAATTTCATTTTTCATTTCAATCATTATCTTATTAATTTATTCTAAAAAGAAAACCCCATTTTTCCCTCATTTAAAATTGATAAACTATTTTGTCTGCACTCTTATTCAAGAGACATCCTAGGTCAACCAAATTACTACATTTTAAATCAGGAAATAATTTTTTTCCACACCTTACAATAGGCATGCGTCAAACTTGGATCCATTGTCGGGGAGGTAGTGTAAAACAAAAAAATGATTTTCAAAATTGAATGACCTGCAACTCAAAAGAACCATTAAATGAATTTTATCTTGAAATTGAAATAAAATTAAACCAACTATGAAAAATAAACCTACCATCAATCTTTGAAGAAATAGATCTCTCAGATTCAATTGAAACCCTTAGTGTTCACTCTGAACCTAAAATCATGGCTAGAAATCCCAACCAAACCCCGTGTGATCTATGTGCATCTCAATTTTCCATTTAAAATAACCAACTAATTTCACCCACTGAACGAAATGATTTTTAATTAAGTGTAAATATGATTCCTATTCTTCCAAAGTTTCATGGTCTTATAAGAGAAGATCCAAATCGGAACATGCAATAATTCAGATACACTTGCTCTTGCTTCAGGCCCAGAGGAGCACCAGAAGACCAATTTTAGTGGAGGGAATTCCCCTTCTCACTCAAAGGTGTGGCTAGAGAATGGTTGTAAAATATATATTTAGGGTAGATCAATGATTGGGAAGAACTAAAAATGTGTTTCATGCAAATATTATTTCCCACATTTAGGAGCACAACCATTAAGAAGGAGATTTACATCATACGATAATAAACTGGAGAAACCCTCTATGAGTACTAAGATCATTTCAAGAATCTATGTTCCAGTTTCCCACATCATGAAATGCAGGAACACTAATTCCTTGTGTTCTTATACTAAGTACTTCTAGATAATGAGTGAAATATTATAGATGCCTCTTCTGGGGGATCCCCGATTGACAAGTCGCCTATAGATATCATAGTAGTAATTTAGAATATTCCTAAAAACTCATAATAATTTGGAATAAGAGGGCCCAGAATAAGTGGAATCCATAAGGTGAGAAAATCTAATTCAACAAAATTAATTAGAAGCGAGATGGACGAACTCACTAGGTTAGTGCGACAAATGGCTATAAAACAAGTGAAGGAATAACAAGAACCAAATCAAGTATGTGGTTTATGATCATATAATTATCATTACACTAACCAGTGTCCATAAGTACAGAGAAGAAAATTTTGTGCTACTACCTATCAACAAAAGAAAATTCTATCCAAATGCACCACGTCTTCCCCAAAACCAACCAAGATACGGATTCCAACAAGCCCATGATATAACATCTTTTCAACAGCAATACCAGAACCACCATCCATTCCAACAGTCCTATAATGACCACTTTCAATAATAACAACCCTTTTAGCCACCACCATTCCAAAGAAAGACATATGAGAAACCATCCACCAGTGCAGAACCATAAAGTGAGAACCAGCAACTACATTCAGATGTTTAAGGGATTAATAAAAATGTTAATGACTTATCCAACTAGTTAAAAAATGTTTTGAAAATTATAACACAAAATCCATGGAAGATTCCTTCCCAAATAGTTTCAAATCCTAAAGAGAATGTTGCTGAAATCATAGCATGAAGTGGAAAATAAATCCATCCTCTATCCAACTTTGAACCTGAAACAATACCACCTATTATAAGTGAGAATGATGTTGAAAATTTAGGAAATATTGTGAAAATACACCAAGAAGGAGAAAAGTAAGAGGAGGAGGAGAAGGAAGGGCCACATAATAAGAGACAAGAAACTCCAATGCAAAGGAAAAAAGGGTGAAAAAATACTTACCCCCACCATTTCCCACAAGGATGATTGAATCAAACTAATTTCATGATGAATCACTTCAAAAAGAAATTCGTGGCAGTTTTCAGAAAGTGGAAATCAATATCCACCTACTTGAAACTGTCAAACAAATTCCAAGGTATGAATTTTTTTGAAATCTCTTTGCACTAAAAAGATAAGAATTCATGGGAATTAAAGAATCAACTTGGGGAGAAGTGTCTCAACACTTATCACACTATATATTCCAACCAAATGTCAAGATCTAGGGACTTTTTACATTACATGCACCATTGGTTCACTAAATTTTGTTAATTGTTTGTGTGATCTAGGTGCTTCAATTAATATATTTCCATACTCTGTTTACACTTCTTTACATATGGAATACTTAAATCCCACAAGATTGGTGGTCTATCTTGCAAGAAGATCCACAGTTTTCCCAGCTGGATTTTTAGAGGATGTCATAGTGAAAGTCAAATATCTCTTATTCCTAGATAACTTCAATGTGCTAAATATGGAAGAAGATAGGAACCCATCACACTCAACCATAATCTCAGGGAGACCATTCTTGAAGACAACTAAAACCATCATCAATGTCCATGAAGGTACACTCATCATGGAATTTGAAGATAGCAGAGTCTGCTTCAAGATTTTTGAACCCATGAGGTACCCATCAGATGATCACTCCCTATTTTCACTCACCCATGAAGTTAGCACTGAACCCATTGATAAATCAGGAATGTGCCATGAATTCTTAGACTTAGGAGATAATCTTTCTATTAAGGAACATGTTAATTCCCAAAACACTTGAGATTCTATGTTAATGTTGGAAGAAGAGGTAAAATCTGATTTCTTTGATGATTTTTTTGATTGATGAAGAATGTGATATTGTTTATTGTATGCAGGAGGTCCACCCTTTGGATGTGGGGAATGTCAACTTAATTTCAACCCTTGAAAATCCACCTGATATTGAATTAAAACCACTCCCTAATGATTTAAAATATGTGTACCTTATGGAAGGAGAGAAATTAAAAGTGATAATTGCAAATAATCTGTCTAAAACCCAAGAAAAATATTTGATTGAGCTTTTTAGAGGGAATTTACAAGAAATAGGGGGGATATTAGGTGATATCCAAGGAATAAACCCCAAAACATGCTCACATATAATTTGTCTTGAGGGATATTCCAAACCTGTAAGACGTCCACAAAGGTTGATGAATCCCACCTTGATGGAGGTTGTGAATAAGAAGATTGAGAATATCTTGGAATCTGGGATTATATATCCCATTTCAGATTCATAGTGGGTTAGCCCTATTCATGTCATTCTTAAAAGAAATGGCCTGACCACTATAAGGAATGAAAAGAATGAGTTAATCCCAATGAGAATTCAAAACAACCAGAGAGTATTCATTGATTTTAGGAAATTGAACTAGGTCACTCAGAAAGATAATTTACCCATCCCCTTCAATGACCAGATGATAGAGATATTGGTAGGGAGAAATCATTATTCTTTTTGGATGGATTTCCAGGTTACTTCAATGAACCCATTTCTCCCAAGGATCAATTGTAGAATACATTTACATGTCCCTTTGGTACTTTTTCATATAAACGAATGAAATTTGGATTATGTAATGATCTCGATACATTTCAGATGTGCATGGTATGTATATTTTCCAATCACATTGAAAATTTCTTTCAAGTTTTCTTAAACGATTTCAAAATTTTTGGAGATTCATTTGATCATTGTTTGAAAAATCCAAAAAAGGTTTTGAAAACCAGCATTAGAAAAAATCATGTTTTAAATTTTAAAAAGTGTCATTTAATGTTTAAAAGAGAAATTTTACTTGATAATTTCATTTAAAAAAGTGTCATTCAAGTGGGTAAATAACAAATTACAGTGATAAATTCATTTCCTTACCCTACTTATGTGAAACATGTTAGATCATTTTTAGGACATGCAGTATTCTACATGAGGTTTTTCAAAGATTTTAGTAAGATTTATCTCCCTCTCTAGATTACTTTTTAAAGATTCTGATTTCTATTTCAATGGTGCATGTAGGGAATCCATTTATGAGTTGAAGGGGAGATTTATTTCACCACCCATGATGTAACTGCCAAATTGGGAATAACCATTTGAGCTGCTTTGTGATACCTCCAACCAAGTAGTTGGAATAGTCCTTTATTTGCGAATTGAGGGAAAACCACAAGTCATTTCATACGCCTTAATAACCTTAGATATTACCCAATTAAATTGCACAACCATGAAAAAAGAGTTCTTAGTAGTTGTTTTTTCTTTAGAAATATTTAGATCATATATTCTTGGAACTAAAATCACTATGTTTTCTGATCATGCAGCTATGATGTACTTGATGAAGAAAGCTGATGCTAAACCAAGTTTAGTGAGATGAATGATATTTCTACAAGATTTAAATATAAAAATCAATGACAAGAAGAGATCTTAGAACCAAGTGTCTGATCACTTAAGTAGACTACCAAACACTGTTGAAATTGAAATTCTAGAAAGGGACCCACTAAATAATCAAATTCCAAGAGATCAGTTGTACATGATTGAAGGATAAGTGACTTGGTATGTTGAAATGGTTAATTTTAGGGTAACTTATTAGGTCCCATATCATTTCAATTCTCACCAATTAAAAACTAAAAGCAGAATCTACGTATTACATTTCTGGTGATCCATTCCTTTGGAAGATTTGCAATGACCAAGTAATAAAAAGATGGTTACCTGAAAGTGAAGTTAAATATTTATTTGAGTTTTTTCACACTTTATATTGCGGTGGACACTTTGGACCTCAAAGGAAAACAAGGAAGGCTTTTTGAATCTAAAATTTATTAGCCCACCATTTTTAAAGAATCTCATGAATTTTAAAAAATATGTGAAAATGTCATTATTCAAGAACTATTTCAAAAAGACATGAAATGCCTCAAAAGAAACTAATTTTATTTACCTTTATTGATGTTTTGGGGATAAATTTTATGGGACCATTCCTGATTTCATTTGGAAATTATTATATCTTGCTTGTGGTTGATTATGTTTCCAATTGGGTGGAAGCAAAAGCCACCAGGACTGATGATGATAAAGTTGTTTGTGATTTTTTAAGGGATAACATATTTTGTAAGTTTGGGGTTCCTAGAGTAATAATTATTGATTAGGGGACTCAAATCATCAAATGGATAATGGTGACTTTTCTGAAAACGTTTGGGGTGCATCATAAAACATCAACTCCCTATCATCCACAAACTAATGGGGAAGATAAAGTTTCCAGCAGAAAAATCAATGGAATTTTAGAAAAGACTATTAATCCAAATAGGAAGGATTGGATCCAAAGGATGGAAGTTAACTTATGGGATTATAAGATATCCTACAAAACCCCAATTATAATGCGTCCATATAGGCTGATTTATGGGAAAATATTCCACCTACCTATGGAATTGGAGCATAAGGCATACATGGTTGTGAGGAAAATGAATTTGGACCTTGAAAGTGCTTGGAAGGAAAGAAAATTGAAGTTATATAGGATGAAGTAAATAATAATGGAATAATTTGAAAATTACAAGATTTAAAAGAATAAACAAGAGTGGCCATGACAAGCTGATCCAGCTGAAAGACTTCTATCTTGGAGACAAAGTGTTTTATTCAACTCAAGACTCATGATGATGCAAGGTAAACTTCATTCCAAATGGGAAGGTCCATTTATAGTTACTCATGTATACCCTTCTAGTCCCGTGAAGATTATAAAGGATAGAGAGAAGGATCTATTCACTGTGAATGAGCATAGGTTGAAGAAATTCCTTGGGACCCTACCATCAGAGCCAGTGGAGGATATCCCACTCCTCCAACCTGTATATCAATAATATCTATTAGGTGTACCACTCCTTTACACATTCTTTCTTTATATGATTCATTTTAAAATATTCTTAAATTTTAAATACATTTGAATGCATTGAGGACACTTCATTATTTTTGTGTGGGGGATATAACCTTTTCAATTAATGATTTTCATTTCTTCTTTGGTTTACTATTTTTATAAAAAAATTATTTTCCCGATATTTGTGTGTTTATTTTTAAAATATAGTGTGTTTTCAAAACTTTTGAGCCAAAATTATTATCATTTATATTTTTAAAACCCATGACAATGAGTGAACCGATCTATTCCATGAAATCGAGCTTAAATTAATGGTGAAATGACTTTGTTTCAAGTTTAATGCTTTTAGAATTTCATGAAAAGTACTCTAATTTTTAAATACCATGATACATCTCACTGTCCTTATTTTTGAAATCAATTTCTTGTGAGGATTCTTTACCATTTTTGTCATATTCGTTACATTCACCTCATTTCGTGAGAGAACTAGACCAATCGTGCTTTAACTAGAATTTAATTTATTCCTATGAAAACATGAGTGTTTGAGTTACTTGTGTTTTAAATGATTAATGAATTTATTTGGTTTTAATCCCCCTTTTCAAAATACTAATTTTTATTATGGCCTAACTTATACATTAATACTTTTAGCCCTTATATGTCATGAACAACCTGTTAGTTTATGTACATTATGAGAAACGTTTTCCTATCCAACTAGATCTTGATGTAAAATTTCATGATCTAGGTGAACTTAAGTGTGGGAGAAGATATATTGTGGTGTATGAACTCATTTGGTGATACTTTGGGTGGAAAATAAAATGTTAAAGAGATAATGTTTCCATTGAAGAGTTCATTAGTGTAAAAAAGATATGCCTATTTGGAGATTTGATGATAAAACAATTTCTGCCTTTTTGGCGCTTCCAAAGTAGAATGAAAGCTGTTCCTATCTAGAAATTTCAAAAAAAATGTTTGAGAAGGAATTATTGCTGGTGAAATGCTAAATGGCGTGAAATTTCCAAGAGTTCTCAAAATTATAGAGCCTATTTTTTATAAAGGGGAAGATAAGGAGACAATATTTGAGTGAAAATTATAATCTTGCAAATTTTCTTCAAAAAGTGCCAAGCCCTCATTTTTCGGCCTCAGAATTTTTAATATCTAAATTCTACCAACCAGAAGCCACAGAACAACCCTAAAAAGTCCTCTGGAGAAACACATGTCCTTGACTCACATTTAGTGGAGAAGTAGGAATTTAGCAAGCCTATGGTGATTCTTGTGTGATTTTTGATGAGAAAAGCCTTGTTGACCATTTAAATTTGTGAGATGAGAGAAAATTCATGTGAAGAGGGTGTTTTGTGTGCATGGGATAAGAAATGAAGTAGAAATATATTAAATAATTTAAATTGTATAACTTGAAATAATTTTTTTTGATTAGGTTTGATATCTTTTTTTTCTTGGTATTGATTTGGTAAATCTCATGGGAATGTGTTTTGGATTTTATTTTATTTGATTTTGATGCTTATTTTTCTAGGAGTCCAAGTGCTAAGTGTGGGGGAATTGATAGAGAAAATATTTTCAATTAAATATATATTGAATTTACTTTTTTAAACCCACCAAATTTTTTACTTTAAGATAAATTTCTACATTTTTATGATATTGGTGATATTTTTAGATTAATAGGAAAACAACCCATTTCGGATTTTGAACTATTTAAAATAATTTCGGTATTTTGTCCATAACATTTTCTAAACTAATACAAATCGAAATATTTTTTTTCCAGATTCTAAATATAAAGGGATTCATTTCATCCTTCTTTACCAAAATCTTAATCATCCATATGGAATCTTAGAAGAAGCTCACAAGTGGGAGCATGCAAACTGTTTATAGATCTTCCATATTTTGGTGTGGGGTCTAAAACACATTCATGGTGGGCCCAATTGTTGTCCAATTCTATGGGTAGACGTGCAAGGAGTTTTGTGACACCTTTAATTTAGGTAAGACCATGTGAATTAGATGTTTTAATTGTTATTAAAGCATTAAAATATGGAGGTTTTTGATTTGGGGAGTCTGACTGGACAAAATAAATTATGAGAGTAAAACAGGCATAAATCTCAGATTACCTATCCACATACACTTAGAGTTTGAGGAGAAATGACCAAGATAATTATGAACAACATACAAGAAGGGTTTAGTGCTGGAATATGGAATTTAATGGGGATAAAATGCATCAACATTTGGGGGATATATTATGGCTATAAAAAGAGGGGAGCTCCTCCCTCTCAAAAAATCTCTCATTCAATCCCATTCCTTTAAGGACCGAAAGGAGGAGAACTTTTTATCTTTATGTCTTTTATTTATTTTATTTTCCATAGTTTTTTAATTATTTCTTATTCCAAATTATTCTTGATTACTCTTACCTTTGTGGGGTATACATTTGGAGTGATTGGGGAATGATTGGTTTTCTATTTTGTAATTCTTGAGTTCTTGGATGAAATTGAATGAAATTTATTTCTTCATCAAAGTTGTTTTTAATTTCATATAGCGGATTTTATTATCAAGTGTGATCATTATTTAATTTTAATTCTGTTATGGATTTTCACCTTTGTAAATTAATCATTATCTCCCTCCACTAATTTATTTTTTATATACGATGGAATTGACCATGGATTAATGGTGATGTACTCAACGATCGTCAGTACATGTAAAATGGGTTGTGAATGTTCTTGATTGTTTGGGATAAAAAAACCCGATCAGGTATTTCCCATGTCAATTGAGGATATTCAATACAATTATTTTTCACATGGAAAGAGAGTTGACCAAACTAAGATATTGGTAAGGTTTTCTCCCACCATCATAATTTCACCAAGGAAGTGAGAGGAAACGATTGAGGAAACTCACTTTAATCAACTTAAAAGAAGCAGTTTGAATTAAATTGAACATGGATAGCATTAAAATTGGGAAACCAACCCTGACCTAATCACCCATTTAATATCATAATTTTTCAATCATTTGAATTTTATTTTTCATTTCAATCATTATCTTATTAATTTATTCTAAAAAGAACACCCCATTTTTACCCTCATTTAAAAGTGAAAAACTGTTTTTTGTGCACTCCTCTTCGGGAGAAATCCTAGGTCAACTACAATAATACATTTTTACTTAGGAAATAATTATTTTCCATGCCTTATGATAGGAATGTGTCAAAGGGGACGATAAAATTGTAATCAATTTGAATTTTAAGATTACAAATTATAAGAAACCAATCGGATACCAGTGTTATTATATTCCCATTATATGCCACCAACCATGTAATGAGAATACATTTGAAATCAAGTTATCAATCACTTTAATTCAATATTTAATCAAGATAAAATTCCATGAATTTATATACTTAATTAGAATTATCTTATTTATATATAACCATCATTAACTCACCATCATCTATAATTTTAAACAAATTTAATTTGAGTTAAAAATAAATGAAGTACACTGGTTTACTTGGAGGAAAATTCATGTGTTCATTAAAACTTTCACATGGAAATGAATTTAATATATAATTATCAATCACATTTTATAGAATTTATTGTAAAATGAATGAAAATGGAATAAATGTGAAAATAACTAATTATATATTTAATTATTCTCTCCATGAAAATGTAATAACACTGTAGAAAATATAATACATGAAATTTACTATAGTACATGGTGTATACTGTCCTATGCCCATGTCTACAATTCAAGACATAGAACAAGGCATGTTTCCATCCATGAACCTTTTCAAGGTATATGAAATTTACTATGAAATGGTATGTATCCCTGTATTTTCATGACTCTCTTGTCTTCATGTCATGTATCTATTACATGGCTCACTGGGGAACCCCATGTTCATAGTTATGGGAAGACAATGACTACACATTGTATATAGAGGTTACATGACATGTAGTTTTTCACATAATGTTCCCATCTATCTAGATAAACTAAAGATATTTATTTAATGGATCATATTTTTGATTTCATTCTCTATATCTGACTTTATCATGAGATAAAGATGAAAAAATAAAACAACACTGTTTATATGTATGCAGTACATCTTGTATATTATGGATTTTTTTGATAGAGCCTTTAATACCACTAAATGGTTTTCTTAATATTTTTATACATTTTTTAAATCTTAACCATTTATATTTTATTTTAGAGAGAAATGAAAATGGAATAGGTAATGAGGTATGATATTGAAAAAATGATATAAGTAAACGAAAACACAAACACATAAAAATAATCAATGATTAATAATTAAATATAAATTAAACATGTGACCAATATGATACCACTTGTATGATTTGGGTGTAGTATAAGAACCTTATATAGTATTTAAAACATAGATTTGAGTCTAAATTTACATGTAATCAGTTTCATTAATGATTAAAACATATTTTATAATGAAAACTGTACATCACATATCTATATTAAAATATCATAACTAGAGAAGAAGGTTCTTCACATGTAATTTATAATTACTTTATAATAATATTTGGATTTAACTAAACATATAATTATATTTTGATTAATTATTGTGTTGGATAAATATTATTTAACCCACATTTAATTGTAGTATCCACATTTCAAAATCCTCTAGCTTTGATCCATAACGGTTCTAAAAGTATTGAACACCCTGTAGAATCCTCAGGTGATATGACGACCGATCGTAATCACTTATGTTGTTCATGGTATATCACAATAGAATTATATTGAAGGATGAAATAACAATATATTTTTTAACATTGTATTGAGAGAGGAGGGGAGAATAGTACTATAGATCTCTTTATCTATCTCTTGGGATTGAGAGATTCTCACTATATCTGTTAAGAATAACAACAGTGGTTATGGAAATTTATATAATTATATATCTATTATGGCAGGTTTAGGGTTATAAAATCTCACAGAATCCCCTTACAAACATAATAATTATTAGTTGATCCCATTTATAATAAAATGATAATAATAATAATATTATTAATCACTTGAAATGTGAAAGGATTTTAGAATATATTAAATACATATAGGTTACAACATTTAGAACCATACCATTAAACTTGGTCTATTTTACCTCCCTAGTATTTATCTAACATTGAATAATGAATATTTATTTAGGAAATAAGAACACCTCTATTATTTGTTGATAAATATTATAAATATTATATTTTAAAAACCTTTTAAACATATATTTATTATTATTATTTAACTCACTTCTTATTTTGAATAACATGTGATTAAATCGCCTAGATCAACCAAACATGAATAAATATTATTTATTCCAATTTTTTAAAGTCATTAATATAATTTAATTGAGACTATGGATAAAATTAGGGTTTCAACCTATAGGAATCATTCTGAGTGGAATTATATGTAACTAATTAATTCCCATCTTTAAAATCTAACAACACACCAATGAACCCATTAAAAAAGAAGTTAATGTCATAATGAAATCCAACCACCCACAAATTATAACCATTTAATAGAATCATGTTATAAAAATATCTCTATTCATGTTGGTTAAATTTTGGATCCATCAACCTATTTTATAGGTGTCACATTCTTTGAATTTTTTGAAATGAATCCCTCTATAGAAAACCATGGAAATGGATATTTGAGGTCTTTTCATTCCCATCCGAGGTCATGATATATTAATTTCAATCAAGGGATAAAAGTGATAAATCCTTTTTTTTTCATTATCCACTTATATAATATCAGTCGTGATAAACCCAACATGTCAAACTTTTACACAATCTATGTTTTCATAGTTTTCATCAATACATAAAAGTACACAAGTCTTGATATCAATTAATTGTAATATTAATTTCTAAGGAACAATATATATGTCCAACGATAGGAACATCCAATGACACATGGAAATTGGGATTTCATATTGATGGGTTTGTTCTTATAACCTCAAATCATGGATATTACTGTAATTCCCTGAACCTAGTTACCTAGAGTCGGTGTATTATTACATAACATTGGCATGATCACAAGGAAATCATGTCTCGAAAGACCGATCAGTTTAGTATTATTGGAAACATGATTCATACATAAGTTCAACATTACAACTTGAAAATAAATACAACACGAATTTATTCCATGGAAACATACAAGCCTCCTAAATAATGCATGCAAGTCACTCATAACTAACTTCTTCATATCCTAGGAAAATTAAACATAAGAAAGGGGTGAGATCAAACACTTAGTAAGGGTAAGAAATAAAATGGAAGATAAAATAAATATTAAGCATGGTGAATAATTGAAACCACATTCCTTCACTAATAATAAACATGAATACTTTTTGGTAGGAATATGAGTTGAGTAGATAATGCCATAACAAAAACATAATCATTGGTATTCTACTAGTCTAATGACCAAATGAACCATCAATATTATTTTCATAATGAGGAAATGTATAATGTCGTAAATTCTTAATTTTTTTCAAGGCCTCGGCCAAGACATCTAAAAATGATTAAGGCCTCGGCCAAAACCATATATCAAAATTGGGAAATGGCCTCAGCCAATTCTACATCTAGTTGTCTCATTTGACCTACCAATGCATCGAGGAGCTATATTGGGCTCCACCCGTCACTTATTAAGTCCAATACATTCCTCATATGAAAAGGTTTAAACATATAATAAAGAATAATATTGAAAATAGAATAAAAAATTTAAATACCTTAACCATAAACCATGAATGGTATAAAAATAGCACATCCACAGTCAAACATATCAAAAAAACTTCAATACAATATGGACGTTTTGTATCATAATAAATCAACTTCAAATAAACTTAAGATCCATCAAAGGATGTTGACATAGACGAAATCAAAACGCTTTTTAGAGAAATACTTCTTTCTATTTTGAAATCATTTAAGAGTCACATAACTATAAATAAAAAATTTATTTTGAGAATATTATTATAAGATTGTAAGGGATTCTTTGAAGATGTTATATCATCAGAAAAAAACCCCACCCGCCGTATAAGTTAAAAAAACATTCTTACCTTAAATTTGTCGAAAAGGTCAAAAAGTAACTTGTTTGGAAAACAATAGAAAGATTCCATTCAAAACACATAAGGGTATAAATGACTTTAACCTATTGTATAGTAAATAGTAAAAATGTTGTGAAATACATTTTTAAGAAACATGGATGTGGATCATAAAGAGGTCCCATTAGATAATTACGTATAAACAGCCTCGGATAATGAATAGATTTTATAATTAACCCTTACATTGTAATTTTCCTTGGTTAAGGGTAGGTTAAACTCCTTTATAATGGTGAAATAATATTTATTATGTTATACAATAGTTATATACATTAATATGACATTATATATGATCTTTTAACAATGTTTTGTTAATAATATCTTAGTATTATCGTCGTTTTGGGTGTTAACTCACTCGTTTTCTTTTATATGTTTTGTTAAATAATTCGTGTTTGTTATGGATAGGTTGTATCTTATTAATATCTATAATTATATCATGTCCTTAATCATTATTTTTAATCATAAAATGAGAATTAGACTTGAATGGATATGACGGGGAATGAATCTCATTGCGTTCGTGGAGACGGTAGTACGTACGTACGCACGAGCGACAATATCATTATTTTGATATTAAAATAATATATAATTGTATGGTATATCATATATACAGAATAATTATCATGTTATATTTATTATTTATATCAATTACACATCATTATCGTACCCATCCAAATTATAATGTTTTGAATAACAATTACACCATGACGTGGAGACGGTAAGCCGTACGTACGCACGTATGGTGACATGTCATTCAAAGGATGTATAAAATAATGAATATGGTTGTACCATATTTATAGTAACATCACAGTATATAGAATATACTGGATTTATTATTTTAGAATAGAAATAACAAAGAAAGAATAAGTGGAAGAAGAAAGGAACATGAAAGAGGTGGTGAGATTTTTACCTCTTCTTCGGGTTCTTCCTTTTGATTTGATCAAAAGGGCACATTAAGTTGGCTTTATGACTAATAGAATTCATCTAGGATGAATTGAGGGATGTTTAGAGGATATTTTAGTAGGGTTTGGATGAACCAAAAAGCATTTATGGCATGAATTAGAGATAAGGGTGAGTGCCCTTTTATAAGAGGTGTGAGGGGAACCTTAGGAAAAGCTAGAAATATTATTTTATAATAAATTCATATTCATTTTATAATGGCTCAAAGTAGATTATTTAAATTTTAAGTTGGGGATAGGTCTAAAACCACTCAACCAATAGGTTATAGACAGGTGTGGGTCACTTTATTAACCTTATCTTTTTGTGTTAACTCTTAGTTAATTAGTTTGACAATTACCATGTCTCTTTTTATTTTTATATTATATCGTTAATAAACTTAATATATACTTCCAAGATACCCCCAGGTGGTCCATTAATGATAAAACTATAACTATATAAGTCATTTTACCGAACCATATATTTTTAGGAATATAATATTAATTAATAATATAATATTTGTTTTAAAAACTCCTTTATGTCAATTTTGTCACTATTTAATAATTTATTTTTGTTAAAGCCTTAACAACTTTATTAATTCGAAAAAAATTCATTTAAGTAATCCTATAATGTCATATTAACCAATATAATTTTTATATGTCATCAAAACATTCAAATTATATTTATTTTAACATATATAAAACCTATTATTAAATTCTTTCATTAATAAGGAAAATACTGCATCATTATTGTGTCATAAAAAAATTTAACTATTCAATGTCTAAAAATTATAAATAAACTTCAATTATGTAGAAAATCTTTTTAGATTTCTAATGAATATTTATAGTAGAAAATATGAAATATATAACTCTATGTAATTTTTTTTTCTAAAATATATATGCTTATGTAATTTTTGTATTTACTTTAACTTAATTAATATAAAGTGTCATTGTCACTTACAAGTGGCTCCATGGGGTCCCAAAATCGACCCAAAGATGCCCATTGATTAGCCAATAAATGAGGCTAATATTCATTGTTAATATATATAATATTCATGTTCTTTATTATTAATAAACACCATTTTAGTTCATTTTACACTGTGAACATCATTTCACATTATGTTGGTAATACCTTCTTAAAATGCACTATTATGTGGTACATTTTGTTAACATCATTTAAAGTAACCAATGATTCATATGATTTTAAGGAATTTAATTATCCATATTTAAATTTTATATTTTGTGAAATTTATCTACACTTAAATATGAACATGTTTCATTCAGGGATCAATAGAGGATTCATAAAGGATGATGGAGATATTTTGAGTTGAAAGGAAGCAATTCTAGAGAAGGCAGATTGGACACCAGCCCACTGATGTGAATGTGGAGCCCCAAATACGAGCCCAATAAAGCCCAAATTTCGTGGGATTTTAGAAGAAATATATAGGAACAAATAATTCTTCAATAGAAAGTGCCAATTCTTCCTCCATTGTGGTTATTTAGGCGGCCCAAGTTAGAGATAAAATTCTGGGCCAGATTCTGCGGCCCAGAAAATAGCCCACTAATATAATCATATCTCCGGATCCACAACTCCAAATGGGCCCAAATGTTACAGATGGTTGGACGACATCCGTGGATCCATTTCCTTCTTCTATGGCCCACTCTAATTCGGCCATCTAGAAGGCCTTCCAGGCGCATCTTTTCAGTGGAAGCAAGCTGGCTGCCACCTCGAGTCAAGGGTGGAAAATCAACTCTCCCTCAACCTTCCACCCACCTATGGCCCACCACAATTAATTGAGAAGACATGTACTATTGGAGTCTTCACCCAAGGATTAAAAAATTCCTATTTAAGGTAGTGGTGGTGGAGGAGTTGATAATCTTTGGTGCTTGGTTTCATTGTAGTGTTATGCTGCCACTTTGTGTTTGTAATCACATTTCTTTCTCATGTAAGTTGTTTAATTAAACTTAGTTTCTTAATAAACGTTCTTCCTTTACTCTTATTCTGTTCTTCTACTTATCACTTTTATATCTTTGGATTAAGTTGTGAATTTATTCACACCATACTTTGTGATATTTATCACACAACGGAGGAGTGATAGATTTTTGTTGTTGTTTTTACTTCTTCAATTCCACCCTCGTAAGTCTACTTCCCGCTTCTGTTGAAGACATGTCATCAATGGAGGGATAAATATTTTATGGGTTGATCCAATGGATTATCAAGCTTCTATATTGGATGTTATTTATCACTCCATTAATGGCTAATCACTTATTTTAAATGAGATTTTTATTTGATGATTTTAAAACCTCTTCATCCTTATTGAATTTAAGGTCACACATTTCAAGTGCTAATACGAACCTCTACCTTGGAGTGCTCAAAACATTGATCCTTCAAGTGTATAGGTGATTAGTATTAGGGTCTGTAGGCATTAAACCAGTAAGTGATGATTTCGTTCGATCTTCTTAAATGAATCCATCTCAATTATACGAAATTGAAATCATGAAAAAAGGAATTCATCCAATCCACCTCGAGCGATAACCTAGGATCAATTCATTAACTTAATTTGAATTAACTTAAATATATTAGTGATCCTTTAAAACCATCTTAAATCAACCTAATTTGGCCACTTCATATCCAAAAACAATCCATAGAATGCACGTGTCTTTAGGTACTTTTTAGGTCTCTGAGGATTCGACAACCCAAACTAGACTACAAGGATCGTCCTACCTTCTTATTTTGGGTAAATTTGAGCTTGAATCAAATTTTGGAACCGTTTCTGGGGACCCAAGTAAGTCATCTAAACACCCATTATATTCTCCACCATTTCTTCTTTTCCCATCCAGATTCTCTTATCTTGTCCCTTTATCGTTTTTTTCTTTTGGTGCATGTCCGCCTACACCCGCGATCAATCAAACCATCTCATTAGGGTGGATAGTCATGGGGTTGGGGAGTCAAGTACCCCAAGGTAACTCTTTAAATTAGATCATAATCTTCCTAATATTATAGAGTCCAAAATTGAGCCAATTTAAATGTAATTTCTTCAAAGAAACCAACTCATAAACACCGGTGGGAACCAAAATGGAAACCCACATGAGGCAGCCCCAAACTTGGCGAATGAAATTAATCTAAACATGAATGACTACCTCACACCTTCCTGGACCAATGCCCCCTCATGAATTAGACACAACCCCCTAGGTGATTCCAACTACATCTTTAAACCCCATGTCTTAAACCATCTTCCCAAATTCCATGGAATGGAGTCCGAGATGCCCTACCTTCACATTAAGGAGTTCAATGACATTGTAGAAACCATGTGTCCCCCACATCAACTAAAATCAGCTAAGATGAGGCTATTTATTTTTCTTTAAAGGATCGAGCTAAAAATTGGCTAAACAATTTGAGACCATCATCCATCAACTCTTGGGACCAACTAAAAAGATAATTCTACAAAAATACTTTCCCCATAACAAAACAATTTCACTTAAAAGAGTATCCAAAACATTTTTGAAAAAGAGGGAGAGTCATTCTATGAAACATGGTAGAGGTTCAAGGACACTCTAAACATTGTTCCACAATATGGTTTTTCTATTCCTGAACAACTGAGAATTTTCTAGGATGTTTTGGGTCCAGGGAACAAAAAATTCATTGACATGATGTGTAATGGAACCTTTAAAAACAAATCCCCAAATGATGCTTACGAGTATATAGAAAGCATTTATGAACAAATAAACATGGGGAACTTCACCTTATTCGGAAAAGCCACAAAGAACTACTGGAATTCATACACATAGAGAAGTGGAAAGCCTTAGGGATAAACTTGCAGCACTCTCTAGGAAGGTTGAAGAGATATACTTTAGGAAAGTCCATGAAATTAAGCATGTTGACCCTGTTTGCACAATTTGTGACAAACATGACCATAAGTCAGAAAACTGCCCAACCATTCCATCCATCAAGGATGTTCTTTTAGGAGGACCCCAGTGGAAGTAAATGCCTTGAACTTTCAAAAGCCTCAATACCAAAACAACTTCAACCCAAGGTATAATGACCACCCAGGCTTCCGCTGGAATGATATCCAACAACCTAGCCAACCATAGGGACAAAATCCTTACCCCCATTAGAACTACCAATCCCATAACCAGTTCCAAACCCAACCTATCCAATACCAACAGCCACCAACCCATTTTGAACAAACCATCCCACCTCTAAAATATCCCCCTGGGATAAACCAATCTTCTCAAGCACCAACCCAAACTGTTCCACAATTCCTACTAGAAAAACTATGCGAACAAATGGAAAGGGTGAACTTGGAAGTCTCTTCCCTTATACAAGAACTTCAAACCATCAAAACTGGAAAGGCACCCATGCCTACTCAGGCGGTACCATCCTCAACTTCAAGGGGAGAGTCAAGTTGTACTCAAACAACTCATGAAAAACTACTGGCTGTGACTATTTTAAGAAGTGGGAAATCAATTGAGAAACCTGAACAACTAATTCAGAACCCACCTGAAGATTCAAACCTGGATGAAAATTCAAATGAACCAAACGACCAAACTGAAAAACATGATAACATTTTCAAAGAAACAACTCTTCAACAAACAACTCCAAAACCTGCACCATTTCCTCAATGCATGAGGGGGAAAACCAAGCCTGAATTGAGTGAAACATTGAGGGAAATATTCTCACAAGTCAAGTTGAACATACCCTTTCTCGATGACATACAAACCATACCTTACTAATCAATGTATCTTAAGGACTTGTGCACTTTTAAAATAAAATTTTCACATAAAAACGAAGTCCTTTTGGATGCTAATGTGAGTACCACCATTCAAGGGACCATTCCTCCTAAGTTGAAAGGCCAGGGTTGTCCTTACATCAATGTTGAACTAAGATAGAGAAACGTTTTCAAGGCCTTGTGTGACCTAGGTGCTAGTGTCAATATCATACCATATTCTATGTACTGCCAGTTAGGCCTAGAAGAGCTCCGACCCACATCTGTCACACTTTAACTTACTGATCGTAGAATTAGGGTTCCAAAGGGGATTTTAAAGGATGTTCTGGTAAAGGTTGAAAAATTCATCTACCCTACTGACTTCATTGTCCTTGACAACCATACAAACTTAGGAAATAAGGAACCAACCCTAATTATCCTTGGTCATCCCTTCCTTGAAACAATCATCTCTGTTATTGGAGTCTGAAATGGGAACATGACCATCACCTTTGGAAACATGAGTCTAGACTTGAACATCTATAATGAAAGCTAAAAAATAGGGGATGATGAGGACATTCATGGAGTAAACATGATAAGAAGAATTGATAATGAATCCATAGAACATCAAGGAATATTTGATGAATGTTTAAGTCAAGATGAGATTGATTTACTATGTTCATATGAAGGAAGTTTATCTCCTTGGATTGAATCATTTTCAAATTGCTCTTATAATGAAGTCTTAGGTCCAACAATCAGGGAAACCTTTCAAGAAACCACTTTCATAGAGACCACTCCAACTTCCTTCCCTAAATCTGATCAATCCAATCTAGTAGCTGATACTTCTACATGTGGGGAATCAATCCTATCTAAAACATTAGGAAGTAAAATTGATCTTGATCCAATGTCCAAATCTTCTGCTGAAATTATGAACCGACCTGAGCTTGAATTGAAGGAACTTCCCACTGCACTCAAGTATGCTTTCCAAGGGGACAATCAAACACATCATATTGTCATTTCTTCTTCTCTTGAAGCCAATAATGAGAGGATTCTTCTAGATGTCCTTAGGAAACATAATAAAGCCATTGGTTGGACCCTGTATGATATTCCCAGGATTATCCCACTTATTGGGACTCATAGGATTGTTTTGGAATCTGATTCAAAGCCATGTTGTCAACCTCAACAACGACTCAATCCTAATCTCATGTAAGTAGTGAGTAAGGAACTTCTAAATTTTTTAAAATCTGGTATCATCTATCCCATAGATGAGAGTGAGTGGGTGATCCCAATCCAAGTGGTTCCAAAAAAGGCTGGAATCACAGTGATAACAAATGAGGATGGAGAGATTCTTCTAACTAGGGTGAGTAGTGGATGGAGGGTCTGCATTGACTATATGAAGCTAAACTCATTCACCAAGAAAGATCATTTTCCTTTACCATTCATTGACTAAGTCCTTGAGAGAGTGGCATGTCATGCCTTCTACTGTTTCTTAGATGGGTACTCGGGGTATAATCAAATTGAGGTCTCCCCAGAGGATCAAGGGAAGACAACATTTAGATGTCCATTCGACACCTTTTCTTTCAAACACATGCCCTACGGGTTATGCAATGCCCCTGGAACCTTCCAGCATTGCATGATGGGAATATTCTCATACATGGTAGGGGATTTTCTAAAGGTCTTCATGGATGAATTATCTATATTTGGGGATTCATTTGAGGGATTTCTGAGGAATGTGGAGAGAGTCTTGTCAAGATGTGAAGAAAAGAATCTGGTCCTAAACTGGAAAAAATTCCATTTCATGGTTAAAGAGGGACTTGTTCTAGGCCATATGGTCTCGGGTAGGAAGATTTAAGTTGATAAAGCAAAGGTTGACATCATTCATCACCTTCCATCACCCAAAACTTTCAAGGAAGTGAGGTATTTCTTAGGACATTCTGGTTTCTATAGAAGATTCATCAAGGAATTTATTTCAGTCTCCCATCCCCTTTGGGATCTACTAGTAAAGGATGATCCATTTGTTTGGACAGAAAGCTATGAGGGTTCATTCTCAACCCTCAAATCCTCTCTCACCACTCCTCCCATCATGAAATCTCTGAATTGAAACCTTCCTTTTGAACATATGTGTGATGCCAGTGACTTTACTTTAGGATCTGTGTTAGGAAAACATTGTGATAAAACTCCTTATGTCATTGCTTATGCAAGAAAATCCTTAAATGATGCCCAAATCAACTACACCAATACTGAAAAGGAGTTAGTTGCTATTGTGTTTGCCTTAGAGAAGTTTAGGTCCTACCTCTTAGGATCCCCCATCACTGTGTTCACTAACCATTCTTCACTAAAATACCTCTTCCAAAAACAAGATGCCAAGGCTAGACTGATTTGGTGGGTCCTTCTCTTATAAGAATTTGAACTCAAAATAAAATATAAAACGGGAGTTGAAAATGTAATAGATAATCATATATCTAGGATAGAATTAAAATACAACTCAAATCTCCTTTCTGATTCATTTCCTGATGAACACCTATACTTTGTGAGTGACTGCCCTTAGTATGCCGACATAACCAATTTCATAGTTATAGAAGTCATTAAAAAATTCTTAGGGACTCAAGCTTGAATGAAATTAATTTCTGATGTTAGGTACTATGTGTTTGATGATCCATACCTCAATAAGTTTTGCCCTGACCAAGTCATTAGGAGGTGTGTACCAGAATCTGAAAAAGAGCCTATCCTTAAATTCTGTCATAGTGAGGCATGTGGAGGTCACTTTTCCTCCAAGAAAACATCTGATAAGATTATTCAATGTGTTCTCTTCTGGTCCACTCTCTCAAGGGACTCCTACAAATTTTTTCAAAGTTGTCCTAGGTGTCAACAAGTAGGGTCTATCACAAAAAGGAATCTAATGCCCCTCACTCCCATTCTGGTCGTTGAAATCTTTGACTGTTGGGGAATTAATTTCATGGGTCCCTTACCAAACTCTAGGGGATATCATTACATTATATTAGCTATTGATTATGTCTCCAAATGGGTTGAGGCCATTCATACAAAATCCAATGATCATCAAACTATGATTAGATTTCTCAAGGGAAACATCTTCTCTAGATTTGGAGTTCCTAGGGATATCATTAGTGATCATGGAACTCATTTTTGAAATAGTCTATTTTCATCACTCACGGAAATATATGGAATTTCTCACAAAGTGTCCACTGCTTAACACCCACAGACCAATGGTCAAGCTGAGTTAGCCAATCGGGAAATCAGACAAATTCTTGAGAAAAATGTTAATCCTTCTAGGAAATATTGGTCCGAGAAACTCTTGGATGCTCTTTAGGAATATCCTACAGCATTCAAAACCATCCAAGGAATGTCACTATATAGGTTGGATTATGGAAAAGCATGCCATTTACCTGTTGAAATTGAGCATATAGCCTTTTGAGAAAATAAGAAAATGGATTATGACCTCTCATTGGCCGGAACAAAAAGGAAATTAGATCTCAATGAACTGGAGGAACTAAGGATGGAGGCTTATGAAAATTCAAGGATTAATAAAGCTAGAGTTCAATCCTACCAATCTAGGAATATCAAGGTTAAACATTTTTAATGGGGAAAACGTGTGCTCTTGTATAGTTCAAAACTTCATTTACACCCAGGAATGTTAAGGTCATGATGGTTAGGTCCTTTCATAGTGCATCATGTATACCCCCATGGGGCATTAGAGATTCAAGATCCCACTGGTGGTCACATTTTAAAGGTCAATGGTCAAAGGTTAAAACCATTCATTGAATCATTCAATAAATAGGAAATAGAAGTTGAGTTAATTGAGACAATCTATGAACCAGGAAAAAATTAATAGATTTAGGATCTATGTCGGGCTAACGACGTTAAAAAATGTGGTGTATGGGAGGAAACCCATGGTTTTCAAGTTTCCTATAATTTTGTTGTTTTAATCAACTTTATGTTTTAAATAGGATTAATTAATCATTTTTATATTAAAAAAATAGACTATTGACCTATTCTTCTATTATGAGTATGGATGGGTATGAAATGGGAGCACCATATTCATCCAGGTCACGTGGTGTGATCCTTGAGTAATACCTTACCCAGAAATTTAAAAAGAAGACAATGTATCATTAGTTTATTTTATTTAATTTTTCTGATTTTTTAGGTTATGATAAAAATAAAAAAGTAAAAAAATAAAAAAATAAATAAAAAAGGGGACATGTCGTAGGCCGTGGGGAAAACCCCGTCACAACCGGAAAAGCCGCGGGGATTCGATCCTGGGACCGAAGGGAGATAGGGGCGCATGCTTACCACTAACCTGCGGATTATTCTGCTTACCTATTCCATAATTTTTATATTTATACTTATATTTTACTTATATATATATATATGTATATTGTTTTTTTTTTTGTTTTTTTTTTCATTTTTCCACTAGGGAACTCTACAAGTGACATGGATATCGAAAGACTAAATCGGAGCGGTAAGAACTTTAAACTTCAACCACCAGGTGACTTCATTCCATGATCTTCATATTTCAATTTCCTTATTGAACTCCCTTTTTTTTCCTCTACCCCATTCTAAATTTACATTTCTTCAAACATTGGGGACATTGTTATTTTATGTTGGGGGGAGATGAAATATAAAAAAAAATTCATTTCTGTGAAAAAAATGATTTGAAAAAAATGTGTGTAAATGGAAGGGAAAATTACTTTAACTTTGAACATGGTAATAAACATTGCACAATTTGAAACTGAATATCAAATAATTTAGCATGCCCTGATTCTGATTTTAATCCTTGTATAATTTCATGAGCATAGATTTTGGAAAGTGTGGCTGTCCAATGTGAAATTTCATTGTTTATATTTTCATCCAAATAAAAAAAGATCATAATCCACGTCCTTTGGATAGTGGGGTATTAGATTGAGTTCATGGGGTCCCCTAAATAAATTTCATAGGTTTGGTGATCATTTTAGTTTAATATGAGTATTCAAAAAAAATTTAAAAAAAATTGCGCGTAGAGCAATGAAATGACCTAATGCGTGGCTTTCAGCACTTGGGGATCATGATTCCATAGTTGTGTGGCCCAGAGTTAGTAATTTTATCTCTATTTTTGGCAATTTAAATTTTGTTTTACTGAGTTAACTCGAGATGATGCCCGAGTATGTGGGATTCACTTGGTGCCCTAAGGTCCTTGAGCCTAGGAGTCATTGACAAAGTCTCCCTACAGGGGTGGACTCTTTTGGGTTCAATTTCAATTACCATGGAAAAATTGCATAAAACAAAAAAAAACAAAAAAAACAATACAATAAAAAAATTGAATACTCATCTTAATATTGAAATATTATTCCACCTAGTGCTTCCGTCATTTCCCTCTTTAATAAAGATGAAACCCCATGTCTATTGTGATGCAGAAGACATCCTCATACTTAATTGATATTGGATGAAATATGGAAATGAATTTGAACAAAGGAATGAGCTTGGGATTGTGATCTTCTTATGAAACAATCTTGTATTAAACTATTTTTATGGGTTTCAGGATTGTTTGGTATAATGGTTTTCGGTGGTCATTGTGTATTAAAATGTTTTGGGAAAAGGGAATTCGAATTTCATATTGTTGAGATATATTTTGCTCGGGACTAGCAAAACTCATGTTGGGGGGGGGGTGTGATTATCCAATAAATGAGGATAATATTAATTGTTAATATATATAATATTCATGTTCTTTATTATTAATATAAACCATTTTAGTTCATTTTACACTTTGAACATCATTTCACATTAGGTTTGTAATACATTCTTAAAATGCACTATTATGTGGTACATTTTTTTAACATCATTTAAAGTACCCAATGATTCATCTGATTTTAAGGAATTTAATTATCCATATTTTAATTTTAAATTTTAGGAAATTTATCTACACTTCAATATGAACATGTTTCATTCAATGATCAATGGAGGATTCATAAAATATGATGGAGATATTTTGAGATGAAAGGAAGCAATTCTAGAGAAGGAAGATTGGACACCAGCCCACTGATGAGAATGTGGGGTCCAATATTATAGCCCAATAAATCCCAACTTTCGTGAGATGATATAAGACATATAGAGGAACAAATAATTATTGAAGATCCAGTGCTAATTCTACCTCCATTGTGGTTATTTAGGTGGACCAAGTTAGAGATATAATTCAGGGCCATATTCTGCGGCCCAGAAAAACATCCCACTAATATAATAATATCTCCAGATCCACAAC
Organism: Viscum album; assembly: GCA_963277665.1. NCBI lineage: Eukaryota > Viridiplantae > Streptophyta > Magnoliopsida > Santalales > Viscaceae > Viscum > Viscum album. The sequence goes on along the minus strand of OY728148.1, from coordinate 2,005,640,371 downwards.
TCCAAATGGACCCAAATGTTAAAAACGGTTATAAGACATCCGTGGAACCATTTTATACTTCTATGTACCACTCTAATTGGGCCATCTAGAAGGTCTTCCAGGTGCATCTGTTCGGTGGAAACAAGCTGGCTGCCATCTCGGGTCAAGGGTGGAAAATCAACTCTCCCTCAACTTTCCACCCACATATGGCCTACCAAAATTAATTGAGAAGACATGGAATATTGGAGGATCGACCCAAGGCTTTAAAAATGACTATTTAAGGCAGTGGTGGTGGAGGAGTTGATAATCATTGGTGCTTGGTTTCATTGTAGTGTTACACTGCCACTTTGTGTTTGTAATCACATTTCTTTCTCATGTAAGTTGTTTAATTCACCTTAGTTTCTTAATAAAAGTTCTTCCTTTACTCTTATTATATTATTATAAGTATCATGTTGATATCGTTGGATTAAGTTGTGAATTTATTCATACCATAATTTGTGATATTTATCACACAATAGAGGAGTGATAAATTTTTGTTGTTGTTTTTACTTCTTCAATTCCACCCTAGTAAGTCTACTTCCCGCTTCCGTTGAAGACATGCCATCAATGGAGGGATAGATATTTTATTGGTTTATTCAAGGGAGTAGAAAGGGTCTGGATTGGATGTTATTTATCACTCCATTAATGGCTAATCACTTCTTTTAAATGAGAATTTTATTTGATGATTTTAAAACCTCTTCATCCTTATTAAATTTATGGTCACACATTTCAAGTGCTAATACGAACCTCTACCTTGGAGTGCTCAAAACATTGATACTTCAAGTGTATAGGTGATTAGAATTAGGTTGTGTAGGCATTAAACCAGTAAGTGATGATTTTGTTCGATGTTCTTAAATGAATCCATATCAATTATAAGAAATTGAAATCATTAAAAAAGGAATTCATCCAATCCACCCTGAGCGATAACCTAGGATCAACTCATTACCTTAATTTTAATTAACTTAAATCTGTTAGTGATCCTTTAAAACCATCATAAATCAACCTAAGTTGGACACTTCAGAGCAAAAAACAATCCATAGAATGCACGTGTCTGTAGGTACTTCTTAGGTCTCTGAGGATTTGACAACCCAAACTAGACTACAAGGACCGTCTTACCTTCTTCTTTTGGGTAAATTTGAGCGTGAATCACACATGGTCAGAAATGTATCAACCAATAGGGTTAGGATGCGTTTTTGGGTAATTTAAGATTATTATAATGTTATTTGTTTACCCGTATTTACCTGATTTACCTTTTAACCATTGTAAATAAAATATTTATCGAAGTAATTATTCCGAATGTCTAAAAATAAAAGTTAAATATTTAAAAAATTTGGACATCCTGATTATAAATATGGAATCCATTTTTCTAAATTCAAATCATAGAAGTGGCAGAAATTAATTTAAAATTAATTCCTATTGTCAAAATAAAAAACCGTGTTTTTAAGAAATAATAACTATCAAAAGATTGACACTTGTTTATGTCTTGTTTAAATGTGAAATTATGTCAAATGACCAACATTGGATTAAATGGTAAAAATATAATTTAATTATACTTTAAAATCTCTCAAATTCATAATTTATCATTATTAATTATTTCAATTAAAAAATTTGTTTTTAATTAAAATTTAGTAATTTTCACTATTCATCAAAATATCAAACTTATCAAAAATTCCTTGAAACTAAATTTTTTATGTACTGATTCTAAAGAAGAAGTATATTTTGTCAAATTGAATATATAAAAAGTTTCCTAAATTTAATTTAAGAAGGTTTCACCATTAAAAGGCGGTAAAAGTGCATTTTTTGAAAATTACTTCTTTTATCTGAAAAAAATGAATTAGTTCTAACATTATATCTAAAAAACTCATAATATGGATTCTAAAATTATAAGGATTAAATAATGTTCAAAATTCAGTTAACACTATTCATAACCACTTTTGAACGACTAGTTTGGTAAGTCGTGATGCACTTGAACTCGGTGTTGCGTGTGGTGCAAGTTATTGAATTACTTTGAAGAAATAACGTACAATGAAATCTTGGGGTGTTACATTATTAACTCCTTCAATAAATTGATTCCTCTCAATTTGAAATTGTTCTTCTAAAATAAATGGTTGAAAATAGAAAATACCTTTGGGAAAACCCACATCGGAAATTAGGTTAATAAAATTTAGTCTTAATAAGAGGAAAAGAAAAATGAAAGGGTCACCACCAAATTATGATCTCGATTAGGAGAACATTAGTGGAAATTGGAGACATATAATTGGAGGGAAAATGTAAATATTTATAGTTAGTGATTGCAGTCATCAATCATAAACATGTGTAAAATTGAGGGCCTTAAATTCACCAATCTATGATGATTAAAAATACCATAGGTTCAACAAAACATAAGGTATTAGGATAATTTTTTTTGGTTTTAAGAACCCTTCACTAAAGTTTAAGAATTAATTTCTTCATAGAATAATAGAAGAAGAAAAATATATACTTGACAATTAGAGTTCCATCCTTAAACTAATTTTTACCACAAACTCATCTTTGACTCTAAAAGATAGTAGAACTTAAAAAAAATTATTTATTCTATTCGTATAGAGTTCCAGAAAAAATGAATTTATAATTCATCTACCAGACATTTTTTTAAAAAAACCATGTTATTCAATCCAGGACATAACGCGGACTAGTGGTAGGTGATACTCCCTTGTCACCCTTCAGTTACGAGTTCAATTCTCGTGGCCTTTCCAGACACGACGGGTTGCCGCCCAACCTCCGGGTTTTCATTTTATTACAATCCAAAAATAATATCAAACTAGAATTATCCAAAATACTTCTGTCCCAACTCAAAATCCAAAATCTATAAGGAAGGTAAACACAATGAAGATCCTTTTTTCGTGTAATAACATGTGAACAACTTCATCATGTATTCTTTTAAAACAACGCAACATCCTGAATTACCATAAAACCTTATTGGTTACATGATTTATCCCTAATTAATTATAGAACACTGGATATACTCCTTCTATCCAAAAATTTTATAAACTCCAACAATGATGGAATATACAAATCAATAATCAGTTTCAAGGTAGTCAAGAATATCCAATATAATTTATCCAAATCGATCATGTATTATTCCAAAATCACTACCTCAGTATCAGAGCCATATTATGGTTTATCCTTCTCTCATCATATATTTTCCAAAAATTTAACCTGCTATTGAGTCACTTTTCTTGGTTCCACACAATCTCAAGTCCTTAATGAAATAGTACTATAGTACAATCCTTATATACTCCATAATTATTATAACCAGTACAACGTTGATACAACACTAAAATGACATAACTCTTTAATAACAACATAAGAACTCTAATCATTCCTCCTCATCTTTGGTACTATCATAACTTGATTATTATCCAATAGCATCATTTGTGGAGTACTCTGATGATTTGAACACTGGTTTGCATAGTGTCCCAACTCCTTCCAGATGAAGCATTGTATATTTGAAACATTTTTCTAACCCTTGCAGTCACGTACATGGTGTCCTTTTTCTCCACACTTATAAAAAACTCCAATTCCCTTCAGGCAAGTTCCTGGGTGTTTCTTCCCATAGTTATCACATATGAGAAAATTCTTCTTTTCCCTCTTCCCTTTATCCATATTTCCCTCTTCCGTCCTTTTCTTCTCTTGCTTCCCTTAAAAGCCATATGACTCATAGAATTGTTTACTTATCTTATTAACACATGATATTATTTATTCATATGTTGAGAATACATGGAAGACTATTTCCCTTATAAATTTTGGCTTAATACCATGAAAGATATGATCCTTCTTACTCTTTGGATCATACGTATTGATGGAGTTCACATTCGTTCTATTGGGTGCCATTTCTATACAATGGAATACACTAGATTAGTTTATGAATCCCAATACATAAATCCAAACATGTAAAACACTTGACATAAATTGAATAGTTTATGGATATAATTCATAATCATAAAAATGTTTTATTTGAGGGAGTATATACTCATAAACCCTTCCAAATGGTTTGTAAAGGAAATGAGAATTATCCTAAGCATATCCCATGGGAGTGTCGTAACAAAGAGTGCAGTAAGGCCCATTTTCATGCACTAGTTCCCATTCTAGTCTAGCTCAAAGCGGTGTTTTTAGGTTTTACCCCTAGGTACATCTGTGCCAGAGCCACCTCTACATGCTCGTATCTAGATAAGGATGTATTGCTCGGAAAACTCACAAAATCCCAAAAATACCAAAATTCTAGGAAAATCTTTTATACTAATCCTTAAAGTCTATTTTAGGGATATGTGCTCTAATCAGAGTTTATCTAAATCTAGTTTACAAGGTTTGTACTAAAATTTATCTGATACCAAATGTAACGTCCCGACCCCAGTTACCCAGAGTTGGTACATTATTACATAACATTGGCATGATCACAAGGAAATTATGTCTCAAAAAACCGATTAGTTTAGTATTATTGGAAACAAGATTCATACATAAGTTCAACTTTAAAATTTGAAAATAAATACAACATGAATTTATTCCCTTGGAAACATACATGCCTCCTAAATAATGCCTTCAAGTCACTCATAACTAACTTCTTCATATCCTAGGAAAATAAAACATATGAAAGGGGTGAGCTCAAACGGTCAGTAAGGGTAAGAAATACATCGGAAGATAAATTAAATATTAAGCATAGTGAATAATTAAAACCACATGCCTTCACCAATAATAAACCTGAATAATTTTATGGTAGGAATATGAGCTGAGTAAATAATGCCATAATAAAAACATAATTATTGGTATTCTACTAGTCGAATGACCATATGAACCATCAATATTAATTTTATAATGAGGAAATGTATAATGCAGGACATTCTGAAACATTTTGTCAAGGCCTCATCCAAGATGTCTAAAAATGATTAAGGCCTCAGACAAAACAAGATATCAAAATTGGGAAAGGGCCTCGGGCAATTCCACATCTAGTTGTCTCATGATACCTTCTGATACATCGAGGAGATATAGCGGGCCCCACCCTCACTTACTAGGTCATATACATTCCTCATATGAAAAGGTTTAAACATATCATAAACAATCATATTAAAACTAGAATATAAAATTTCAATATCTTAACCATAAACCATTAATGGTATAAAAATAGCACATCCACAGTCAAACATATCACAAAATATTCCATAACATATGGAAGTTTTGTATCATAATAAATTAACTTCAAATAAACATAAAATCCATCAAAGGATGTTGACATAGATGAAATCAAAACCATTTTTAGAGAAATACCTCTTTCTATTTTGAAATAATTAATAGTCACATAATTATAATGAAAACATTTATTTTGAGAATATTCTTATAATCTTTTAATGTAAGCTTTATGATGTTATAACGGAGGAAAATAACCACACCCGCCGTATAAGTTAAAAAAACATTCTTACCTTAAATTTTTCGAAAAGGTCAAAAAGTACCTTGTTTGGAAAACGATATAAAGATTCCTTTAAAAACACATAAGGGTATAAATGACTTTAATTCATTGTATAGTAAATAGTAAAAATGTTTTGAAATACATTTTTACGAAACATGGATGTGGATGATAAAGAAGTCCCAATAGATAATTACGTATAAAAAACCTCGGATAATGAGGAGATTGTAGAATTAACCCTTACCTTGTACTTTTCCTTGGTCGAGGGTAGGTTAAACTCTTGTATAATGGTGAAATAATTGTTATTAAATTATAAAATAATCATATACATTAATATTATATCATATATGATCTTTTAAAATTTCTTTTTTAATAATATCTTAGTATTATCACCATTTCTGGTGTTAACTTAATCGTTTTCTTTTATATGTTTTGTTACATAAGAAAGGTTTGTTATGGATAGGTAGTATATTATTCATATATATAATTATATAAAGTCCTTCAATTTTTTTTAATCATCAAATGAGAATTATACTTGAATGGATATGATGGGGAATGAATCTCATTGCGTTTGTGGAGACGGTAGTCCGTACGTACGCACGAGCGACAATATCATTATTTTGATTTTAAAATAATATATAATTCGATGTTATATGTTATATAAATAATCACTATTCTGTTATATTTATTATTTACATCAATTACACATCATTATCATACCCATCCAAATAATAATGTTTTGAATAACAATTACACCATGACGTGGAGACGGTAAGCCATACGTATGCACGTATGGCGACATGTCATTCAAAGGATGGATATAATACTGAATATGGTTGTACGATATTTATAATAACATCACAGTATATAGAAGATAATGTAGTTATTATTTTAGAATTTAAATAACAAATAAAGAAGAAGTGGAAGAAGAATGGATCTTGAAAGAGGTGGTGAGATTTTTACCTCTTCTTTGGGTTCTTCCTTTTGATTTGATCCAAAGGTATCCTTAAGTTGGATTTCTGACTAAAATAAGGCCACTATGATGAATTTAGGAAATTTCAGAGGATATTTAGGCATGTGTTGGATGAACCAAAAGGCTTTGATGGTATGAATTAGAGAGAAGTTGGAGTGTCCTTTTATAAGAGGGGTGAGGGGCACCTTAGGAAAAGCTAGAAATATTATTTTATAATAAATTCATATTCGGCTTATAATGGATATAAAGTGGATTATTTAATGTTTAAGGTGGGTATTGGTTGAAAACGACTCAACAAAATAGGTTTTATACAGGTTTGGGTCACTTTATTAACCTTATCTTTTAGTTTTAACCCTTAGTTAATTAGTTTGACATTTACCATGTCTCTTTGTATTTTTATATTATATAGTTAATAAACTTACTATATACTTCCAAGAGACCCCCAAAGTGGTCCATTAATAATACAAATATCATTATATAAGTCCTTTGGCCGAACCATAGAATTTTAGGAATATAATATCAATTAATAATATAATATTTGTTTTAAAAACTCCTTTATGTCAATTTTGACAGTATTCAATAATTGATTTTTGTTAAAGTTTTAAAAAGTTTATTAATTCAAACCAAATCCATTTAAGTAATACTAACATTTCATATTAACTAATAAAATTTTTGGATGTCATCAGAACTTTCAAATTATATTTATTTTGACATTTATAATACCAATTATTTGATTCTTTCATTAATAAGGAAAATACTGCATCATTATTGTGTCATAAATAAATTTAATTATTAAATGTCTAAAAATTATAAATAAAATTCCATTATTTATGAAATATTTTTATCTTTCTAATGAATATTTATAGTCGAAAATATGACATATATAACCATATGTAAAAATTGTTTTTCTAAAAGATATATGCTTATGTCATTTTTGTATTTACTTTAACTTAATTAATATAAAGTGTCATTATCAGTTAAAAGTGGCTCCATGGGGTCCCAAAACAAACCCAAATATTCCCATGGTCTGAAATGTAACAACCAATAGGGTTAGGACATGTTTTAGGGTAATTTTAAGGTCATTATAATATTATTTGTTTACACTTATTTACCAGATTTACCCTATAACCATGGTTTTTTTAATGGTTGGGGCCAAAGCCTCAATTTAATATTTAAAGCAGAGACCTCTTTAGACTGGGTAGAGGGAGACCCATTACATATCTTGAACTCCCAAGGCCAAGTGACCTAAATAAAAGGCTCGAAAGCCCATTTTTTGGCCCAAAGGACCCCTTGGCGAACAACACTACTACAGTCCCGCTAAAGTACTGCTATAGTACTACTATAGTACCCAGAAATTCTCCCCTGCCCAGATTTGATCCTAGGTATTTTGGATGCCAATAAGCAGCCTGTACCACTAGGGTATAGGGTCATTGGAACCCTTTAACCATGGTAAATAAAATATTTACCGAAGTAATTATTGAAAATGTCTAAAAATAAAAGTTTCCTATTTACACAATTTAGACTTCCAGATTTTAAAAATTGAATCCATTTTTCTAAATTCAAAAAACAGAAGTGGCAGAAATTAATTTAAAATTAATTCCCGTAGTCAAAACAAAAAGCGTGTTTTTAAGAAATAATAACTATCAAAATATTGACACTTTTTTATGTCTAGTTTAAATGTGAAATTATTTCAAATGACCAACGTTGGATTAAATGGTAAACATATAATCTAATTATACTTTAAAATCACTCAAATTCATAATTTATCATTATTAATTATTTTTATTAAAAATGTTTTTTTTAATTAAAATTTAGTAATTATTACTATTCCTCAAAATATGAAAGTTATCAGAAATTCATCGAAACTAAATTTTTATGTCATGATTATAAATAAGAAGTTTATTTTGTCAAATTGATTATATAGAAGTTTAAAATATTGAATTTTAGAAGGGTTCACCATTAAAATGTAGTAAAAGTACATTTTTTGAAAAATACTTCTTTTATCTGAAATAATGAATTAGTTCTTATATTATGTCTAAGAAACTCATAATATGGATTATAAAATTATATGGATTATATAAAGTTCAAAATTCAGTTACTACTATTCATAACCACTTTTGAATGACTTGTTTGGTAAGTCGTGATGCACTTGAACTTGGTGTTGCGTGTAGTGAAAGTTGTTGAATTACTTTGAAGAAATAATGTTCTATGAATTCTTGGGGTGTTATAATTACAATATGATAACTCCATGATAATGTGTCTCAATGTATTATGAGCCCCATAACACTAATAACATGCATCATTCATGTCCCACCAGAAAATATAATTCATTCATATAATTATATTAAAGAATATTCTCATTGAACTTCTAGGTTACCATCATATTGGGCAACTTCTATAAACATTCTATGTGACTTGTATTCTTATGAAATTATGACATACAAATGTCATGCATAGGAATAATTTTGACATGATAAGAAAATATAATTAGTAAAAATTATAATAAAATAAATATAATGTTATTTATAGGGAACAAAATCCAACAATTTCATCCCACACTCAATAATTGTTCATTTTTTGAGCAACTAGACTTTTTTTACATGTGTTCCTTTTATATTAAGTTGTTATAATTAAAAAATGAAATACTCACCTATTATAAAAGTTATCTTTGACCACCCCTTTAACACTACTCAATTAATTCAATTTCTACTAAAAACAAGGAAATTTTTTATTCTTTTATTATCCTCTCCCTTTATCTTCTGTTTCTAGTCTCATGGTATCAGCCGAAGACCTCCATTTCCAAGAAGTCTACAAAAGGAAATCCTATGTTTTCTACAATAATATTTTTTTAAACTCATTTCGTTTTTTATTATGTTATAAATTTATTTTTTTAAATTCTTATATAATGAAATAAATATTTTTTATACTAAATTTTACTATTCAAAGGTAATAATATTTAATGTCATTTCTCATTTTTCTATTAATAAAAACGAAGCTGTAAATTATGGGTTGTGCGGACTTCCACCTCCATGAAGCAAAGACTTCTATTTTCCACCTATACATATTTAAATTAGTTATAAGGGTGAAACATAAGAATAAATGAGAAATAAAAAAATAGAATTACAATTATAAAGATAAATAATATATTACATCTTTTTTTCCACTCATTATTCATGAAAATATTAACCATTTTTAGACCACCACCTACATAATGTAACATATTATTTTTCATATCGTTTCCTTTTTATTTTTGAAATTATATTGAAACATGATTCAACAATATAAAATTATCTAAATTATATCGTTATACTATTATAATGATGGAGTTAGTCCAAAACAAACCACTTTAATAATCATATTAATTGATTAATTGTGGTATGTTTATGTTTAGGTTGGTCTAACCACCTTTTTGAAAAATGATTTAAAATAATATCATTGATGAATATAAGAAATTAATTACTTAATATATATGATATAAATAATATTATAAAGAGGTTTTATAGAATGGTAAAGTTAATATAAAACTCAATAATTAAGATACAAATTCCCATTCGATAACAATTCCTGATACAATCTTATCACCAATTTAATTTCTAAGGATCATAACAAAAAAAATGAATTAAATTTTAAAATTATGGGTCATAATAAAAATTCAATTTTTGTATATTTAATGGTTAGTAAGGACGATTTTTTTGAGAATATTGAATTAAAACACCGCTACTATGCTATATTCTTGAATTTCCTTCCCACATATTAACTAAAATTTCCATTTTAAATGGTGTTATATATTATATCTCTAAAAGAAATTATTTTTTAATTAAATTCCAATTCCTTGATGTGTTTTAATTTTAATTTATTTTAAGAAAATAGAGGATAATTGTTTTAAAATGTACTTGGGACTATGACTATTACAATGATCATAAGAAAATGTTTTTGAAAAAAAAATATGTTTAATTCTGATTATTCTATAATTTAAAAAATATCAACATCGAATAAAGTTATTATTGATGTTCTACCCTCAATTTTTCTTCAATTATGTGATTATTTTTAGGTGATCAATTTTTTATGTTAGTAAATTAAATTCAAGTTTTCATACTATTTTGAAAAGTATGAAACCCATATTTATTTCCATAGGTTATTTAATATCTGAATGGTGAATGAGTATCATTTAAATGTTTTATAAAAACTTTTTTTCCCAGGATTGTTTATGGGAATTGAATTATTTTAATTTTTTACATTGGTTGAAACCCATTTTCTTTATATAGGGTTTTCATGATATGATTATCGAATGATTTTAATGTGGCACTCACAAGTATTGAGGATGATGGGTGGGGTCCAATTTTGCACTCCAAATACATTAGATCAAATTTATAATATCTTGATATATTTATACATGTTAACAATTTATGTTTTCTCAAGTGTGGATGAATGTATGTAAATCCGTAATGTGATATATAAGTAGGTACAATTATATTTTCTCACAAACATTAGTGAAAGTCTATGACTCATTAATGTAATGTTTCCCTATTCTAATGATTATGTTATAGTAGAAATATGTTATGAATTTTGATATTATTCTCTCACGATTCAAGGTATATGTAAAATGTTTTAATACATGTTATGGATGATATGTACCTTTATTGCACTTGTTTTAGCTATATGTTCATATGAAATGTGCTTTTAATCTCAAAAATGACTAATGATAATTAATCAACATAATATTATATTTATATTATGCTCATGTCCTTTTCTTATTCTTATAAATTCATGGTAATTAAATGTTTATTTACCCTATACTATGAATTTGATCTCACCCCTTTCTCATTTTTTCATTCCTCTATTAATGAAAATGAGTTTTACTATTGATAAATTAAGATGATTTTCGGGATGGTTAATTTAAGAATAATTATTTCAATCAATGAAAAATAAGCTAATTATTAAACTATTATAAAAATACAATTCTCCTATTTTTCCATGGGATATTAATTTTTAAATTTATTATTGTTATCATGTAAAAGATGTAAAATCAAGGACTTGTTAGCTTTTTTTATTCTTAATGATGATGGTATTCATACATATGGGAGGTGATATACGCCTGACCATATGTTTTATTCATAATAAAAAATCAATACACTCTTATAGAGGTTGTGTATCCATAATATTACTAAGTGAATACTAGAATATTTTGGAGAAAACCTATATAATATATAGGGATATGATAATATGCATAAGTGATAGAGTCGATATATTGACTAACTTATATGGGAATTGGAATATGAGCCTTTCTTAGAGTCTCCTCCATAATATGTTGAGGAGTTTCCCTGACATTGGGAAGAACAAGAATATTGTCATGTTCCATATTATCCATTCAAATATACCAACTATTTCCATTTACCACTGATAAGACATGATGGAAGGCTTTAACATCACATACATAGATATAAATATTTTTTCTCCAATGGACTAGAAGATGAGATTCTTTAGTAATGTCAATAATATAATCCCACTCACAATCCTATAATTCCATTAGGATATGTCCATAGTCTTCCTAGGTGGGAGGAATAGTAAAGTATTTATGCCAATATATAACCTAGATATGGTGCCTTGATTCCCTATTTGGAAATGGAATATAGGATAGTTCCGTGGTCTTGGTTACTCATCACTCTCATTAAGACCTTATTATAGGCACACTATTCTATTTGTCAAGGTTCCAAATGTCTTGAGAATCCTCCTCAATATATTCATACAAATACAGGGCAATACGACATTGGTGGAGGTGATTTCTTATAGGATTCCTCATAGAGGACTCCTGGGTAATGATGTAGGTGTTTATAATATACTTCCCCAACTCCCTATGATAAAGGAGTTGAGTATTTTAAAAATCTAGAGAAGTTCCCTCAAAGTAGCTGAATTAGGAATTATATGACACATGATTCCCCATGACCCAACATTGGTTGGAATATCAGTAAAGATTCACCTTCTGGAAAATATTTTGATCTCTCTACAATGATGGTATGTATCCATTAAATTTTTACTCTCTGATCAACTCATTTTCCACTTCTATAGGGATATTTTGGGTCAATTAAAATTTGATCCAATATGGTAGGGCCATAACCCTCATCATTTTTGAGACATACACATGTCACCTCAGCTTTTAATAACCCACAACTTTATTATGTATTCATTTCCTTTAAATAAATAATATTTTTATAATCTTTTCCACTCACAACATTAAGAAATAATAAATTTTGTTGAGATAAAATATTGTAATTAAATATTACAATTAATTAATTATGATAATAAAATATGAAACCAAATTAAAACAATTGAAATTGAAATGAATCCTCTAGTAAAACAATTTGTGCTGCCTAAATAATGTATTTGTAATTGTTATAAAAATGGATCATGATCTGTAAAGTCGAGGGGTGAATCTATTGGGCTTTTTTAATTTATTTACATTAAGGAAATACATAAAAATTATGGAGGATTAATAAAAACATACTAAAATAAAGTGGAAGATTTTTTAAAATTTGTTAGAAGTCATGGAAATGAGTAGATATGGGTTTGGTTTGAGTTAAATGTAATCCAAATGTTTTACAGGTTCTCAAAAATCTCACAAAGGTATACTATGTATGAGTGATTTAGGACCTTTGTATGTTTCATTGTTATCATTTAGAAATTTCTTTGATATTATTTTTTGAGTCATTGTATAATTTGTGAAGAAATTTTTTAATGGATGAGTATTATTTGTGTCACCTAGAAGTTGTCTATCTTTCGTCCAAGATATACATAAATGTAACTGGATATATGAGTTTAAAAGGTAAATCCATGATTTTAAGGACTATATAAGGGTAAAAATAAATTTTAGTTAGTTTCATAAATTTATATGTGACAATCATAAAGGTCCTCTAGACCTATGTAATGGTTACATAGAAATTTAGCGACAATGTAAGGGTCATATATAGATTTGAATACATGAATAAATGATACTTGATATATATGTAAATGTGAAACAATTCTTCTAAACTCTATGTAAAGGTCATTTCCAAATCCATATAAAGGTGATCCAAATTATTAGTGAGCTAAATAAAGGTAATTAAGTACATGTATAAATGTAATGAAAAAATCAGGATGTTTATATAACTGTAATTAAATGTTAAGATTTTAGATATTTGAAATAATTTGAATAAATAAAATTAAAGAAATTAGATGAAGCTATTAAGATGATATTCATGTGTTAAAAATCATGAACATATTTGGACCATGATTTAAAAATATATAAATGAATAACTAGGTGAAGGAGAGGTAAGTGTTTCTGATATACTCTATTACATATAATGAATATTCTGGAGAAAAAAATTAAATTTATTTCATTGAGCAAATAATATGACTATGTTTCTGATTAAAATACCCGATTTTAATTGTATGACCTCTTGTAGCATATTTTATTATTATTCCATCATCTGTTTTTGAGGGAAATCTTGACCGTGTTACTTTATAAATCATTATAAGTCTTTATGAGAGTATATGAATTTGGATTATATGACTTGGAAGTTTCTTATCTTATGACATTAAAGTTATATTAAATAGATTTGTTAGTGTTAATAATATAATGACCTCATCACCACAATATGGTCCATTTGTAAGTCGATCATACTACCATTCATATGGATAATTCATCAATGATTAAATAAGATGATGTCAAGGTGAATAAATTGATAGAAACAAGACCGATTCAAATAATGATATAATAGGATATGTGGAATAGTAATTCAAATGAATTTGAATGGGGAAAATAAATAAAGAATATATATAGATAATTTACATGATAATATTACGCTTGAATCTCATGGTTACTATGTTTTCATACATTAAAGATGGAAAATATTGTGAATATAAAATTACAGGAATGAGAGGAAATTATCAAGAGAACATGGAACCACCATCTGAGAGAATTATAAGTAACCCAATACAATACTATATAAGTGAAATGATAATAATGAGTTCATTTTCAAGAATTATTCAAGGAATAAGAATATATAGAATTATTGATTATTCAAATAGCTAATAATGAATCCGATCAGTCAGTATCTAGATTGAGTTTTGAGATCAAAAGGACTATTCAAGTGACTATTAAAGATCCTGAAGGTTTTTAGGCATAGATCCATGGATCCATATGCTTAGGGTGGAAGATTATATTAGTTTTCACATAACAGTGTTTAGTCTATTAGAGTCCATTCAATATTTGAATAAACATTAAAGAGAGTGGTGGTTTTGTTGTACAACCAATCATGGTAAAAGAGTAATTTGGTTGGGTTTATAACCAGGACCAACTAATACATTGACTACAGGTGTGTATATCTGATTGCTACCAATGTATGGTAAGTGTGGGTTATAAATAACAACACACTATTCTTACTAAGGGGACCATTGTAATTTTTAACATGGTTATATTTGAGGAACAATAGGTTGGTTTTTCTAAACAACCTTTAAAATGAGTAGGATTTTATATGGAACCTTATTAATATTTGTTGATTCTCTATTTCTCTTTCTCTCGTTATTTCTTCACACAAGGTATGTGTAACTACCTGAACTTTTATTAATGAAAATTTATCTTTATCTAATTAAATGTACTATTATGTAAAATGGTTATTTAAAATATGAACATCCTTGTTATTATGTTTTTGGATTTAAAAATACCATTAATAATTGTTACCATTTCGAATATATCCATTGAACAACAATCACATGATTAGTATAAATATATGGATTTAATAAATCCAGTTTAAGAAAAAGGAAGCGATGGCCTCATTCAGTAGAATTGCTCCATATGATGCCCATTTTTCAAAGCTCAGAAAGGATGTTGCATCACTTGGATTTGATCTTGACCAAGCCTAAGCCAAGATTAAATATGTTAAGCTTGAACAGAATCACCTACAGGAGAAGTGGAAGTTAATAGTGATTACCACCTGAGAAATGTTATCCGAGCCACCCCAAAAGTCTATCACCATCAGGCACCTTTCCCATAGGTCTTATGTGGGTGTTTTAAATGGTTATGTAAGAGGACCCTAGTACTATGATTGTGTGTATTATTATTTTTTGTATAGGATAAAGAATATACATTCATTTTGTTATTGTTACTTTGTAAATTAGTTTTAAATAAAAAATAGTATTTTAGTTAATATTCAATTAAAGAAATAAATTTTAATTAATTAATTTATTTTTTAATTAAATAATATTTTAATTAAATAATATTTTTAAATTATTTTTTATTATATATAAATGATAGTATAATTTTTTATGAATACAATTGTAATTTTTATTAAGGGTTGAAAGCTATTTTTGTCAAAACCCCCTAATTTTCAATAAATATTAGTATTTATTTTAAAAGTAAAAATTCACATATTTAGAAAATTATTTAGATAAATTTAATATTATTTTTATATTCAGGATGTTGAAATTATCCAATGGTAAATTTTTCATAATTTTCCAAGACAGTCGATTTTTTGGGTAAAAAATAAATACAATTTAAATATATAATGTGTTTTATGACATCATAATGACACAATAGTGATGTAATAAAATGATATAAAAAGTATTTTCATACAATATATGTTTTAAATTTAAAATCATTTTATTTTATATTTTTTTGATTAATTTTATGGTGCCTTAGTGGACCCTCCAAGTCTTATAAAACATTTTAACTTTTAAAATGATTTCCTTAAGCGTGTGACTCACCTCCACATAAGGAAGCCTAATATTTTATGATTTTATACCATTGTCCTTATAAAATTATTTATTACACTTCTCTTTGGAAAAAACCATGGGCAAAAACCATGGGATGGTTTGTGGTTTTGATTAGTTTAATTTGTAGTGTCCAAAACCTAAATAATAAAGAATTCCTTCACTTTTCCTATATAAACGCACCCAAGATCCAACTTCCTATTAATTAAAAAAAATTTCAAGATAGACCCAAATCTGCCCTCATATCTCTATAATCCTCCCAAGGTGCCATAATTATCCAAGAATCCTCTCCCAATCCTCTCCCAATCCTTTGGAATCACACTTCCATGTAAAGGATTTCTTACATTCTCATTTTTGTCCAAATATTTTTAGGTTGTTATGCCATTTTATTCAATTAAAAATGTTAGAGTATGATTCTTCATCTCCCCCATACTTCTATACTTACGTTTTAATGATTATATCCTTCTTTATCTCTCATTAATTCCTCCCATGTACATCCATTACCAAGCCAAATTTTCGTAAGGGATTTCATCCTTTTTATTTTTTGTTCAATTTTATTTAGGTTGTAATGACATTTTTTTCAATTACAAATGTTGGGGTATGATTTTCCACCTCCCCCATATTAAAATCATTACATTTTGATGATTATATTCCTCTTTATCACTCATTAATTTCTCTCATGTACATCTGTTACCGTGCCGAAATTCCGTAAGGGATTTTTTGCTTCCTCATTTTTGTCCAAATAACCTTATGTTTTTATACCATATTATTTTTAATTACAAATTTTGGGGTATGATTTTACACCTCACATGTAATTCACTCATTATGTATTAATTATTATAGACACTTTTTTATCTCATTAATATCTCCCATGTACACATGCCTAAATTTCATAAGAGATTTCTCTCTCCTCATTTACATTCAAGCAATTAATTTGTTTTGTGAATCTAAATTCCATTAAATATGTTGGGAAATTTTTCTATATAAACCCCTTTATTTCAAATTTATGTTCATTATATGATACATGCCTTTATCTCTCATCAAATGTTTTCTATGAATTTTTATGTCACGCCGTTATGCTTCCAAAATTGCACTGTGATTTTCCATGCCAGAGTCCTTATGTTGTGATTACCATGACCATTTCTCTATCAAGGTAATTATACTTTATGCACATTTACTTATTGATTATATATTTTAATTAATGAATTACTCATTTTTTATCTTGTAATAAATGATGATGTTTAATTAATCCATGTTATATGATCCATGTGGCATAATTTTGTAAGAAATGAAATGATTTAGAAGGGTGTGCCCGGATAGCACTCCAATGCATTGGGTAATGATTAGTATAATGATAGGGAAATTAGGTTTTACTCATTCTAAATCAATTTTAATGAGGATTTACTCATGATCTATGTGTAATGAGCCTTGGATTATGCTAATATCATGTTAAATGTTTATGCATCATTTCCAGGTTAAGATAATCAAGCTATATCATGCTTTAATGTTCATGTTTTTATTATAATCCATTGATATTATTATTTAATAACATGTACTTTATTCTTCATGTTTATTCCTTCTTTACACCCTTACTAGGATTTATAGCTCACCCTTTTCTTATACTTGTCCTCAAGTTATCCCTTGCATTGCTATGTTTGAAGGATTGTGCGTGGGCATGTAAAAATAGTTTTCAATAAAGATGTGTATTTCATGTTTTAAGTTGATATGTAATGTTACTAATTTTCCAAGACACTAGAACTCTCGATGCTCAGAGTTTTATTAAGTTCATGTTTATGTAAAAAATCACTTTTAAGTGTGAAATAAAGAGAAGGGTTGTTACAGTTGGTATCAATGGATAGGGTTAGTTATTTGTTTGGATCGGGATTACAAAAACCTAGTGAAAGCCTTGGGGATAAGACTATGTATATAAAAAAATCCATAAATTTTTTGAGTAATGGGTAATTGTTTTATTAATAAAATAAATCCTTGTCTGGATACAAGCAGGTAGAGGCAGCACTGGCACATATATATCTTTGGGGAAAACCCGAAAACACCGATTTGAACTAGACTCAAATGGGAACTAGTGCATGATAATGGTCCTTGATGAACTCTTGGTTACAACAATTCCAGTGGGTATTATTTGGTAAATTCATAATATTATTTTGAACATTGGTTATGGGATGAAAAAAATGATGCTAAGAATATATTTTTGGAATTAGATCATATATAACATAGATTAAAGCCTAAAAATTAATATATTATGGAAATAAAGGTAATTTATATATCATCCATTTTTTTCTTTAGATTACCATTTATGTGCTACCCCGAAATTTTCTTTTACTCCATCCAATGTATGGTAATAGGAGGAATCAGGCTAAAAACCAATGCGAAGATCAATGTGATGACTGATCTAATGAGATTCCCAATCCAATGGTAGTGGGAATCATGATATTTTTCATAATACTCTCTCAGTTAACTCAAGTGTTGAATAGAAACATGGGTCAAGATGAACATTCAACCCCACCCCCCTAAGAAAGAACAAGTTACAATCTAGTGCTTTATGAGACAAAGGCATCCTACATGTAATGGATCATCTAATCCATCAATTTCCGAACAATGGATCAACTTCATTGAAAAGATATTCTACATACTTCAATGATATGGAGAAGAAAATATTTTTCTAGATACTTATAGTATGGAGGGTGAAGCTGATCAATGGTGGACAACAATCAAGAATAAAAAGATTGAGGATGAGATTAAGGCGTTGGAATGGAAATATTTCCAGGAAATACTTTTGATATATATTTTCCTCACACCCTCTTACTTAATAGGGAGAGGGACTTCTTTTCCCTCATGAAAAAAGATGAAGAATCCGTATGAGCATATGAGGAAAACATCACAAGGCTGTCACGATATGCCTTTGTCTTTTTCATTTCCCCCAAATGCATGGTTGACCGGTTCATTAGTGGGCTAAAAGCTAGACTATGGAAAGCCCTAGGGATCATTGACTTCGAGATCTATGTGGAAATTGTCTGATGTGACCTCAAGGTTAAAATAGAGATCAGTGAATCTCAAGGGTATCATGGGGATAAGAAGTGTAAGATGGAATTTAATTATGGAAGTACGATGGATAAATCCAACGATGCTAGGAGAATCCAGCACACCACTTTCCAAAGGTGTGGAAAGAAGCTCCCCATAAATTTCTTGAAGGGGATAAGGAGATGATTTAGTTGTAGAAGAGAAGGGAACCTGGCCATTAACTACCGACATGGAAACCAGTAGTTTTTACCAAACGGGGGAATGCTCCATTAAATCCTAAAATAATTGTTCATTTCTTAAATTAAAAATAACTAGGGAACTTTGTAAACCAGTGTTGTAAGGAAAGGGTTTTCGGAGGCAACCAACATCCTCCATGGCAGCAAGGGAATTCTTTTTCCATCACTACCACCTAAGTGAACCCAAAAGATAAAGTGGTGATAGGTACAATAGTTATTCATTAAAGAATAGTAAATGTACCATTTGATTATAGTTTTACGCTTTATTTTATATCTTAAAAGTTTAGTAGAACAATACAAACACCACCAAAATTCATGGAAGTAATGATCTCAGCGGGAACTAAAAATGGGGAAATCATTTCAACATAGGAATATAACTCCTCCCCTATTAGAATTTGTGGTTTGAACTTCCCAAAAAACCTTTTCATACTTTTTATTGTGGAATTTGATACAATTATTTACATTTATTTGATTTCCTTATATAGATCCATCATAAATTTTTGTTAGAGGGAAATCACTCTCCATATGGAGAAGCGACCCCTGATTCTATAAAAGTTCAATGAGGATGAAAAATCTTACGTAGCACCATCATCTTAATCATGGATATTAATAAAATATGAGTAGACATATCTTGATTAAACGATTGAGTCTATGGAAGAAACAATCCTTCAAGATAACCCTATTGTGAGGGAATTTGTTGAAGTGTTTTTCGGAGGAATTGATTGGCCTTCCTCCTAAAAGAGATTTTGAATTCTCAATTGGTCTTATTCCTGGGGCATTGAAAATATCCAAGAATCCATATAGAATGGATATTGTGGTGCTTGAGGAGCTGAAGAAATTACTAGAGGAGAATCTAGATAAGGGGTTTATTCACCCAGGTACTTCACCATGGGGTGCACCAGTTCTCTTCATCAAGAAGAGCGATGGGTCAATTCACCTTTGCATTGATTATCGCAAGATCAAAAAAAATCACAATAAAGAAAAAGAATCCTATTCCAAAAAATGATTAATTTTTTGAATTTCTGCATGGAGAACAAAACTTCTCTAAGGTGGATTCATGGTCGGGATATGACCAAGTAAGGGTGAAGAAGGAGGATATCCCCAAGATTGCTTTTTCGTACAAGGTATGAGCACTATGAATTCATAGTAATGCCTTCAGAACACACTAATGATCCAAAAATATTCATGGACTTGATGAATAGAGTCTTTAGTGGTTTCCTTGACAAATTTTTGGTAGTCCTTATAGACAATATTAAAATATACTTCAAATCCAAGGGGGAGCATAAGGAGATTTTAAACACTGTACTAGAGACATTTCTAGAAGAGAATCTCTTTGAGAAGTACAAAAACTATGAGTTTTGGTTGATGTAGGTCTTATTATTGCGTCATATCATCACGAGAAATGAGATATCTATGGATTCCTCTGAGATAGATGCAATTGAGGGAAGGCTGAGGCCACCATCGGTAAGAGATATCCATAGCTTCCTAGGGTTAGTAGAATATTATCGACGGTTTGTGAGAAATTTCTCATGATTGTAGAACCCTCTTCCCAAGATAACTTGGAAGGGAGTAATGTATTCTTAGAGTGAGGAATGAAAATAGAGTGTCAAGGATTTGAAAATGAAGCTTATCACTGCACCTGTGCTCACATTACCCATAAGTGGAGAACTTTTTGTGGTATTTAGTGATTCTTTGAAGAAGGTCCTTGGTTGTGTCCTGATGAAAAATGAAAAAGGAAATGATTATGCTTCAAGGAAATTAAATTTTCATGAGAAAAACTATAAAACAACTGATTTAGAGTTGGCTTCACTAATCTTTACTATGAAAATTTGGTGGCATTACCTCTTTTGGGAGAAGTGTGAAATATATATGGATCAGAAAAGACTGAAGTATATATTCCTGCAGAAAGTTTTGAACATGCACCAACGAAGATGTCTAGAGATGATCAAAGCATATGACTGATTAATCTATTACAACCATGTGAATGAGGACAAGGTGGAGGATTCTCAAAGTATAAAGGACCCGCAGATTCTTTCATTGATGAGACTTGAAAAGTATCCAATCCTCTTATATTTGACAAAGATAGTCATGAGAATCATAATGAAGGGAACATAATCAATCATTTCACAATGATATCTCAAAAGTTTCTTTTAAAAAGGTTAAATAATTATCAAAATAATGATTTGGGAATTCAGACGAAATTTAAAAACTATCAAAAAAGGGGAATCCTTAGATTTAAATGTTAATGAAGAAGGAATTGTGAGATTTGGGTCAAGATGATGTGTTCCATCAAATATGGAGTTAAGGAATGAACTTTTTGATGATGCACATAGTTTGAATTTCTCCATCCATCTAAGAAATAGAAATATGTATCATTATCTCAGAGAGTATTCTTGGTGGGATAATATGAAGAAGGATATCACTGAGTATACATCAAAGTGCCTTATATTTCAGCAAGTGAATGTTGAGAGGTATATGACTAAGGGGATGATGAAACCATTACACATACCAATATGGAAATGGGAGAACATCACCATGGACTTTGTCACTATAAATCTAAATAAATATGAAGTAAACAATGCTATCTGGGTTGTAACGAAATTTCAAGGGTGAAATTTCTCAAGGGGGGAAGATTGTAACAACTGAAACCTTTATTATGAAAATTACTCCTGATCTAATTAAATGTCTTATTATGTGAAATGGTTATATAGAATATGCACTTCATTGGTTATATGTTATTGGATTTCAATATACCTTTATGAATAGTTACCATTGTTAATATATCCATTGAAAAGTGATCACATGATTAGTATAAATATAGGGCTATAAAATACCCAATTTTTTCAGACAAAGGAAGTGATGGTCTCATCTAGTAGAATTGCTCCATACGAATCCCATTTTTCAGAGCTCGAAAATTAGGTGGAATCACTGTTATTCTATCTCAACCATTCAAAAGTCATGCTTCAACACATTAGGCTAGATTGGAATCATCTATAGGAGAAGTGGAAGTTAATATAGTTTACCACCAATGAAATGTTATCCAAGCCCCCACCCCCAGAGTCTGTCACCATTGAACACCTTACCATTTGGTCTTATACGAGTGTTTTAAGGGGTTATGTAACAAGAAAATATCACTATGATTGTGTGAATTATTTTTTTAGTATAGAATAAAGAATATACAATCAATTATTTATTGTTACTTTGTAAATAGTTTTTAAAGCACAAATAGTATTTTTAATTAATATTCAATTAAGAAATCTATTTTGATTAATTAATGAATTTTTGAATTAAATATTATTTTAACAAAATATTATTACTAAATTACTTTTTATTACATATAAATGATCGTATAATTTATTTGTGAATAAAATTGTAATTTTTATTAATGGTTTAAAGTTGTTTTTGTCAAAACCCATGAATTTTTGATAAATGTCAATTTTTTAGTTTAAAAGTAAAAAGTTCACATATTTAGAATATTATTTAGATAAAATCACTATTAGTTTTTTTATTCAAGATTTAAATGTTTTCCAATGGTTATTTTTTCATAATATTCCGAGACAATCGATTTTTTGGGTAAAAATTAAATACCATTTAAATATATATTGTGATTTATGACATCATAATGACCCAATATTGATATAATAAAATACAATAAAAAGTTTTATCAGAAAATATATATTTTACCTTTAAAATAATGTGATTTTAAATTTGTTTGATTAATTTTATGGTGCCTTAGTGGACCCTCCAAGACTTATAAAACATTTGAACTTTTAAAATGATATCCTTGAGAGTGTGAGTCACCTCCACATACGAAAGCCTAATATTTTAAGATTTTCTGCCATTGGAATTATAAAATAATTTTTTCCACTCCCCTTTGGAAGAAAACATGGGCACAAACCATGTTATGGTTTGTGATTTTGATTAGTTTAATGTGTAGTGTCAAAAACATAAATAACAATGAATTCCCTCTCTTTTCCTATATAAAACCACCCAAGATACTACTTCCTCTTTACTAAAAACCTTTGGAGCTTGAAAAAAGTATTACCTACTTTCTTTATAATCCTCCTAAGGTTCCCCAATTTTCCAATAATCCTCTCTCAATCCTCTTTTAAGCCTTTGGGATCACACTTCCAAGTAAGTGATTTCTTCCTTTCTCATTTATTCGAAATTTCATTATATTTCTATGACTTTTTGTTTTCAATGGAAAATTTTGGGGTATGATTTCAAACCCCCCATAATTTCCTCCTAATTTTTTAATTATGAGAGACCCCTTTCACTCTCATTAATGCATCCCATATACACCTGTTACTATGCCAAAATTCCAAAATGGATTTCTTCCTTTCTCATTTTTGTTCAAATTTCTTTATATTGTTATGCCCTTTTTTAAATTAAAAATATTTGGGTATGATTTATAACCTCCCCCATAAATTACTAATTATGTTTTAATTATGATATACCCTTTTATATATCTTTACTTCCACCCATGTACCCCTGTTACCATCCTGAAATTCTGTAAGGGATTTCTTCCTTTATGATTTTTGTCAATATTTCCTTATGTTGTTATACCATTCTATTTTGAATTATAACTGATGGGCTATGATTTATCACCTCCCCCATAATTCCCTCCTTATGTTTTCATGATGATATACCCCTTTATCTCTCATTAATTCCTCTCATGAATAGTCGTTACTATGCTGAAATTCCATAAGGGATTTCTCTCTCCTAATTTATATTCAAGAAATTATTTTGTTTTATGAATCTAAATTCCCATACATTTGTTGGGAAATGTATCTATATGACCCCATTACTGTAAATTTAATTTAAATATTATTATACACCCCTTTACCTCTCATCAACCATTTTTATTAATTCTTTTGTCACACTATTATGCTACCGAAACTGCACCATGCTTTTCCAAGACAAAGTCGTTATGTAGTGAATACCATGACTATTTCTCTATCAAGAGTATTAACCTTTATGCACATTTTATTATTGAATATAGAGTTTCATTTATAAATTCTATATTCCTTTATCATGGAATAAATGATGTTTTTTAATGAATCGATGTTATGTGATCCATGTGGCATAGTTATGCATGAAATGAAATGATTAAGAAGGGTGCACCGTAATAGCGCTCCAAAAAATTGGGTAAAGATTAGTTTTATGATCATTCATATTGAATGTGGGTTTAATCAGTATAATTCATGTGAAATTAGGGTTTCCTTGTGCTTCATGTTAAATTAGAATTAGATCATGCTAATATCATGTTAAATGTTGACAACACATTTCCATGTTATGATAATCACGCTATATCATGCCTTTATGTTCATGTTTCTCTTATGCTATATTGAAATTCCTATTCCCTAACATGTAATGTATTCTTCATGTTATGCCTATTTTACTCCCATAATGAGCTTTAATGTTCGCCCTCTTCTTTTTAATGTCCTCAAGTTATCCCATACATTGCTTCGTAAGAAGGAATGTGCATGGTCAGTTAAAGAAGTGTTCAATAAAGATGTATATTTCATGTTTTAAGTTGTTATATAATGTTTAAGATTTACCAAGACACTAGACCTATGAATCATCAGAGTTGTATTATGTTCATGTTTATGAAAAAAGTCATGTTAATGTGTGAAATAAAGAGTAGGGTTGTTATAGTTAGGGTTTTATTTTTTTTGAGTGGGTCGAGAAACATAAAATGTTAATGTGGTTGAATTTAAATGTATAATTTTAAAAAATATACCCCTAATTCAATTATCACTCAGTGGCATATATAATTATGGAATTATATGTGGCATTTTAGATAATAAAATATCCAGTTTTTACTTTATTTCTTTTAATAACATTAATTAAATATATATTTTAGTAATAGTTTGAGTTTTCTAAAATAGATAAATAGAAATATACTCTTTATGGTATAAATTTGGATATTTTTGGAATTACTTTGAAAAAAAGGGAAAATAGAGGAAAAAGAATCTATAGAAGAATCCAAATTTAAATAGAGAAACACCACTAATTGAAGGTAATCAGTGTGGTATAAGTGGTAATAATTATATTGATTAGGATTCTTACAATTAATATTGTTCAATCCCTGATTATGGTGTATCACTCATTGATATTTATTCTAAAGTTAATTACCGTATGTTGAAATTTAAAAAAAAAATATTTACAGGTATAACTGATGTTTTTAAGTGAATTTTCAATGAATAAGAACAATATAAAGAAGAATTTGTTGAAATGGATAATCAATTAAGTTTGAGGTTTAGAAATCACATCCCTCCTAATAACTTATTGATATAGGGGGATAAATCTATGTAACTTTTCAATATATATTTTTTTATTCTTGAATATGAATTGGAATGGTTTTTTTGAAAGTGTTCTTTAAAATAATATTTTATAAAGATTTCCCCGATTTTGAAAAATTGAAAAAAATCCAATATTGATGTAAAAAATGATAAATTAGTGGTTAAAGTAAATAGAATAAAATATCATGATATTTTATTTATGAATTAACAAAATTTAATAAAGGAGAAATCAAAAAATTAAAGGATGATCATGAAGATAACCTATGACCATATGATGTTAAAAACAACTCCCTGAATATGATGTTTCTAGAACATGGTGAATGAATGAGAAATCATGAATCCAAATTTACTAGATCTTCCAAGGTTTTTTTAAGAAGAATTATTACATTAAAATTTCAATTATATGTTACTGTCCATGGAAGACTCAAATTATCGGATATAATTCCTTACATTCATTTCATGGTCAGCAAATAACAATCTTTGTTAAAGAGATAACATCCATATCAAAATATATTGCTTATACTAAAAGAGAATTTAAAGAAAGAATAATCTATAAATAAAAATTATATGATTATGGATGATGAATAATGATAATATTTCCACTAGTATATTAATTGTGGTTAAAATAGTGTTTAATGAATCTTGTACCCCAAACGGATCAAAAAAGACTAAGAGGAATAAAAAAATCAAGATGTTATGCATGGGTAGTATAAAATTTAGAGAAAAATATCTAGATGTTTAGTGAATTATTTGTGGTCTATAAGTTTTTATACCAAGGAATTGTAATATTTGAATAACATGTAAATATATATTGATCTTATAATTCCATAATCAAGGGGAGAAATTTTAAATAGAGGAGAAAACATTCTGAGAAAATAAAATATTTAAAAAAGGAACATGAGTATTACTTGAAGAGAAAACATAATATAAGAATTACCCAAACTACTCCTACGACGTTAATGAAGAATTTATAAGGGGATAGAATTATACTAAATGAAAATGGTGGTAATCTTCCAATAAATAAAAACATTATTGATACAAACTTATTTTCTATAAGGTGTATGAATATAGGACATACATCATGTAAATGGTTAACATCTATTCCTAGATATTTTTATAATTAAAAGAGTAAAGTTAAATAACCTAAATCCTCCTGTGTTATAATAGATAAAGTGGAAAAGGTATATTTAAAAAAAATTATAACTGAGGTGGACAACCAAAATCCAAATAAAAAAATATACAATAGGTAAAAATGTATAAAATACATTGATTGAGAATCATAATAGAAAGAAGTGTCCAATTAAATATTATCAAGATGATTTTAAAATAAAAAACAAGATTAAGTAGAGATAAATCTCCTATCCTCAGTGTTTGGTCTAAGTAACTAAGCGTTCACTACTTGTTCCCAAAAACGATTATATATATATATATATATATGTGAAAATATACAAGGAATATAAGGAGATGATTGAGTTCAATCTCTGATGGAATGTAAAAAACTATATTATTCATTGTTAAATATAATTTACATTAGGTGAAAGAAATTTGTACATCCAATTAGGGTAGAAAACATGAGGTAGAACTATAAAAAATCCAAAAGTTTTTTGATTTAGCAATTCCGCACAGATGTTCAAACCTATAGAAATCGGTGTACCACATTATATTTTTTCATATTTAACATGTTCATGAAGGGGGAGTGTTAGTTGAAAAAATTATGAGAAGAGTGGTTGGTTTTATTCCTTGAACATTATATTTTTAATGTGTTTATTGAGGTGTGTACATGATATAATTTTTATTCTTTATAAATCTAATGAATAGTCCCTACATGTGTTTTGAGAGAATGATATCACTTGGTTGGTTTTTCATATACAACATTGGTAAAAAAATTTATGAACTCTTGTTTTATATAAATGATTTTAAAATGTAGGAATATATTTTCCAGAAAAAAGGATCATTATTTAGTTGGTCTTGTGGTATCATACATTACTCAAGTGGAACATGCTCATCATTAAAATTTCATGAGGGAGAGTAAGTTATTTTAAAATGATAATGAAGCCCATGGAATCCCCATTATCAATTTTCCTCTATTTTTAATAAATAGGGGATGGATTTATTTGTATTATTATGGATGAAATGTGTATTTAATAGTGGATATGAAGTGAAATATTAAAGTTACCAAATAAAGATGTTTTATTGGGTTTTAAAAATCTTATATAGAAGTAAGGTAAAAGGGTGGTGTAGTTGTGATTATTAATGTGATAATATTTAAGAAAATCAAGGGAAATTATTGGAGGGTTAATAAACAATATATACCAAAATTTTGTATTATTTGGTTAATTATTAAGATGGGATATATCTAAGCTAAAATGTTTTTAGGTTTAGTTATGTGACCAATGGAATTGTATTGCTAGTTTCTTAAAATATCTGAATGTTTTACAACATATGAGTGGTGGAAGTCTTGTGTACATGTCATTTGGGGTGTTCGTAGGATTCATTAATTATTTTATATGACTCACTATACAAATTTTCAAGAATATTTTACAATTTATGAGTTTTATATATCTCACCCATGATTACCAAATGTTTCATCCAATACAGGTGAAAAAGTAACATGATATATTCTATTTAAAGGTAACCTAAGGATTTAGGGGGAAATGGAAGGGTAACACTAAAATTTTGTGATTATAGTAAAGGTAATTGTGACATGTGTAAAAGAAAAACGTGAGCTACATAAATTTTAAACTAAAATTTCACATATACCTTAGGGGTAGGTTCAGATTGAAATACTTGAATAACAGTAACTGGATACCTATCTTGATGTGAGACCAAGTGTTTAGACACTGCATAAGGGTCATTTAAAAGGCCATATAATGGTACTATAAAGTACTAGTGAACCATGTAAAGGTAATTAATTACCTACATAATGGTAATGAGGATATTATGATGGCTATATAAGGTAAATTAAATATTAAAATTTTAGAAATATGGAATATTCTGAATAAGAAAACATTGAGAAATTAAGATTATGTTGTTAAGATAATTATCATAGATTAAACCTCATGATCATATATTAATCATTATAAAATTAAATATTAAGGGATAACTAGTTAAAAAATAATATAATATTGATGATAATCTCTATACTAAAGAAATAGAGATCCATATTATAGAATAAATAATCCAAAGTATATGAATTTATCATATATCTTTAATAAACTAATATGACTTCACAGAAGATCATATGATTTAATGTCAATTGTATAACTTCTTCCAACATATTCATTTATTTTTCCGTTATCAAACATTGAGAGTGTTGCTGATACTATGATTTTTTCTATCATTGTTTTTCATTGATAGAGCATATGAATTTGGAATATGTGACTTGTATGTTTCTGATCGACTAAAATTAAATTTATTAAAAATATAAATCTGGTGTTGTGGGAATCTTGGATAGTAATGGGATCTCTAATGAAATTCAAATTGAATATCAATATATTTGGTCTAACATACATGAAGATAAGATAATTTTAAGTGGTGAAACCCTAATACATTAGACCATATTGAGTCTTAGGGTATCATTTTTAAAAAGAACATAGTTTTGGGCACTGTTAATGATACATGAACCACACTTCAAGAAAGAGGCCAACATGGAAACTACACATAATTCCGTAAACATAGGTAATTCAAAAGAGTATAAAGAAAAAATTGCATGGAGTGTAAAATTATTTAAACAAGGTCGATTCGAATATAGATTTAAATGTATGTGTTGACTTGGAATTAAAATTATTCTAAATAAGGGAAATAAATTATGAATATCTCTCCCCAATTTAAACAAGAATATCATGCCTATATCATAACATTATGGAGTTTCACTATTTTATGTATTAGAGATATTCTGAGCATAAAACAATAGGTACCAGAGGATAATATTGAGAGAACATGAAAGAATAACATAAGAGGATTATGTGGAACCCAATACAAATATATATTAAAAAAAGTCAAATAATGAGTTCTAAATTAATATTCATTCATGGTAGAAGAAGACATGCAGTTCTCAAGTATTCAAATGGTGAGGAAGAACAATATCGCTGATGATTTGGAGTGTGTTTATAGACATAAATATCTTTTAAAGTGGTTTTTAAAGATCTTGAATATATATATGTGTATATCCACTGATATATCTACTCATTAAGAAATATAATATCAGTAGGTGTAGAAGAAACCAAGAGTTACTGAAGATCTTTCCACCATTGGATGAACAATGAAGGGAAGAATGATTGGGATGTATAAACTATCATAGATAAGAGTTAGTGGTTGGGGTTTATAATGAATATTGATAGATTCTATATAATATAGGGTATATATCTAGACACAAATAGATGATCAATTACATGGATTGATAACCAATTTCCTTCGATATTGTTATTGGAGAGAGACAACACAATGAATTAAGAGAGAGTGAATTGAGTTTTTTAAATTTTCATCTCCTCGAAAAAAACCTCTTTTGGATATTAATAGCTTCAAATCATTTCTAAAACAATAGAAGTAAAAGAAATTTATTTGTAGAAAATAGAATAATTTAACATAGTGATTTATAGTGGTTTAGCAAACAAAAACCCCATCATCCACTCATCCAACCCTCTTTTACATGAGATTAGTGATTTTACCAAGGCTAATACTTTTTTTCACGGACATATTTTTCTACTTCCAAGGATTTCATGACTTAGTGTAAGGGTCCAACAACAATTAATTTAGTATAATATATTCCAAATGAGCCTAGAAATGCTTTATTGAAAATAGATTTCAGGTTTTTTATATGTAACCTTTATAATAAATGTTAAGAAAAAAACTATTTACTAGTTTAACATGTAGTATTATGATAAAAATAATTGAGTGAATAAATATCATGGGGAGATAATAGGAAAGAAAAATAGATTTATGCGAGTCTATTAAAATTACAGAAAATATGTTTTGTATAACATAGCTGTAGATCACGATGATTCATCTTATTTTTTATGAAATTAAATCATTGTGTTGGAGATTAAAGGTATAAATCAATATTTTATATTTAGTATACTATCATATTTGTATCTGTATAATTCTTCCTTATACTGAAGAATTTTTTTTACTTTATTTTTCATGAAAAAATTACCTCATAAACAAACAACACATGATCTGTAATGTTCTGGACCAAAGACACATCATTTTCTTAAAAATACCTCTAAAAAAATGTAAAATAAATTATCCTTGTACTTTTTTACATCCTTGGTAATTTCCTCTTATTATAATCATTTTTATCATAAAAACGTTATACAACATTTAATTATTTCACAACAACATGAAAATATCACTCAAGTGCTTCAACAGTAACAAAAATATATTGCAACATGACATAGCTGATTGCAGATCATCACATAGGTAAAATCATAATTTGAATTTATATAGTTGATTTAATCCATATAATTTAATTATATAAATTTATTACTTAACATAGGTTATCTTCACATAGATTACTCGATTCACATTACCAATTTTTCGATGAAACCACATTTCTTTCATGTAACCAAATTGATTCAAATTGGATTTTTACTCATGTAAGAAACTATAATAGAGCTGATTTGAACCACATAGCCAATGCCACGACATATCTAATTCATGTAACTAACTACTCCATATTACCGATTCATTTATCCATCTGAACTATATAGATGATTTCTCATGTATGTTACTTATTGATGTATGTGATTTCTATATAGCCGATTTCATGATGTAGCCAACATAAATAGGATAATCGATCATAGAGGTGATTTACATAGTCTAATTGTTACATAGTCATTTTTCAATATAGGTAATTGAATCACATAGAAAATTTATCTATACTTACTCAAATTTATCCAAAGAGTCTAGAATTGAATACTGAAGGATTGTAACATAATAAACCCTTAAAACAATAGAAAACATGGTGAACACATATAAAAAGTCTTCGGTAAAGTATGAGGGGTAATGGAGGTCATGAAAATAAAATGTACATTAAATATGTTGAAAAAAAATTAATAGCTGAATAATATCTCCCATTTTGATGATCATAAACCCCATAAGATATTAAACCTGAAATTTAAAAAGTGATAATAATGATTTTTCAAAAGACTATATAATATATACTACTTTTATAAATTATACTTTATACTTTATTTATAATCCTTAATTTGAAACACATCCCACTTTTTAGAAAACCTATCACCCTTTCTGAAATTTTTTAAAACTTCCCCCTCTTTGATTAACCATTAGGTAAGCATATATACCTTCTGTCCCATTTGAAAACATCTCAAAGTCTTCAAAATTTTCATGAAATTAAAATGTAATGGTATTAAAAGCATAAATCATGGTTATTATAGGACATATAGTAATAACATATTTAATTATAATTCTTAGATTAAATATGGAATTACGGTATGAATGGAATTCATAAAATTCAATAAATAGATTAAAAACATTAAATTAAAACAATATCTAATAAAAATATAAGAATATAAAATTTTTTCTTTGATTGATGGTCAAATTATACAAAAATATATACATTCAATAGAAATAAAAGACAATATATCCATCTGAATAAATTGGATTATGGATGTGTTCAAACAAAAAACATGGTTTGTGTGGAAGTAGCTTGATTATAGGTTTGGTTATGGAGGTAGATGGATTCTTCATAGTTTATGGAAATAAATTTTGGGTGGGAATTTTAGTAGTACACTTTCTGGACCAATAACATTTTTGAATTACCTATGTTGAGAAAGGGCTCTAAGAATATTTTCATGATGATATTGAACTGCACTGAAATCATAGGTTCCTACTGCACAAAAAGGGGAATTCCTATAAGGTTTATATAAAAAGGTTCTTTCTATAGATAGACCACATGTTAAGGTAGAATCTTATTTTTATTTGTCTTTATAATAAACTAACGGTGGATCAAAATCATCTTTTATTATCTATATAGTATCTCTATATGTATATAATGAATCTAGACTAAGAGACCCTCTTCGTCTCATTTGAAACAAGGATTCAACACACATGTCAATATTGGGGATAAATTATGACTTTTACAATTCAAGGAGAATGATATAGGACTAATTATATATTTTCGAAACTGGAGATAAACCACTTTTGAAAATTATGTTAAAAAATTCATATTTTCTTGCTGAAAATCATAAAAGATCACTGATAGGAGGAGGAATATAAAATGGAGAAATTTTAGAAGTAGTTATCACTGATGGATTTTCCACTTAATGATTCTTCTAAATAATTTCATCTAAATTATTCATACTAATAATTTTACTATTTACATACTATAATTTTTTATTCACTCTTTCTATATACATTAATTGTTTTTAACAACTACCTTAAGAACATGATAGATGATTATGGAAATAGAGAACTCACAATTTGATGATCAGGATCAACTTAAATAGATATCATTTGAGTAGGAAAACCACATTTAATTAATGTAATTGAAAATGTAGATCTATAGAAAAGCATATATTTATCAATAATCTAAAATGACAGTACTAGAGGCTATCCTGATTTTGAACATGATTCATCTTCTGTAGATTCCGAATTGAGGTCAATAATTTCAATATACATCACCTTCAACATCATGAAAAAAATTTGAGTGTTCTAATTGATTGGTACAATGATGCATAAAATCATATCCATTATTTTCTTATATACTCCCAGTTTTTCTATTATCAATCCACCAAGAGATTCTTAAAGAAGGCCAATATGGTAGTTCATGATCATGTTGAATTTAATGATTAGTCCTGTTTTGGATTCTTTTTTTGTCATGGAACTCACCCAATATATTATTATTCAACTATTGTAACTTAATTTATGTTATAAAAATACCATAAAGGCATTGAATCTGATAAGAAATATAATTAAACTTCAATAGTAGATGGTCAACTCCACTATAAAAATTTCAAATAATTTTAAGCTTTGAGGGAGCAACTATGTAACTGTGAAACTTCTTAAATAATTTTATTTGGATTATAACAACACTTTTTGAACTTTTTATGGTTTTATTTATGTATTCTAAAAATGATTTAATCTCATTGTGGACTTCTTAAAAAATGTATAATTTCACTACTATAAGATTCTAGTGGGAGACTCTTTGGGATAAAACCACAACACAAAATTTTTTAAGCAATGATTTGGTAGGAGAAAATTCATTCAATCCTCAAAAATAATTTTTATTTCTTCATTATACTTAAAAATTACATCATTTTATCCTTTATTAATAAGACATACTAATTTAATAATCATTATCATCAAAATTTGGGAATCCAACAACCCAAAAAATTTATCTATATCATTATTTTAGGAAAAGGAACCCTTGATGTAACACCCCAGGTAAATAAGGAATATGACATTTTCATATTTATCCATATTTGTGAATAAAATATTAATATGACTTTAAAGGGGACGCTATGCTCGATTGCGTACCCAACACGCAACAACGAGTTTCTTGGGAATCTTACGTTGCACTCTAATAATAAAATAATATTATTTTAAATGGTAGTTAACATGTAGCCGTTGTAATGGCGGGAATGGATAGAAATAACTAAAATATGATTATATATGTTCTTAAATATTTTTACATTTATTCAATAAAAGATAAAGGCTTAAAATATGGAAAGAATTCAATTTTAGGCGTATATTCCCTAGTTTTCACTAAAGGTTCACTTATCACCTTTTGATGGAGAACCGTCATTAAATATAGTTCTGTTCACTCTTAAACATTCTTTTGGACCAAATAAAACTCTCATTAAGAATCGGGACATCAAAATTTACTTTGTGTAAATTTTTGGTATCTTTCCGATAAAGTTCATTTTTTTAATGAATAGTGTAAAATGTTGTATTTTAATTCAAAACCACTTTTTAATATAATTTATTTATATGATTAGATTATGTTTTGAATTGGTTTTAAAGTGAAATTAGAAAATATTTTTACCATTAAATCCAATAGTGGTCGTTGGAATCAATTTCACTTTGAAATCAGACTTAAACTAGTGTCAATCTTTTGATACTTATTGTTTCATAAAACACGCTATTTGTCATGAAATCGGGAATTAATTATTAAATTAATTAATGTGACTTATATGTTATGAATTTTGTAAAACGGACTTCATTTTTGAATTCAGAATATCAAATATAGCTTAGGGTGAATTTTTGGGATTTTTCTGAAAAACTTCAATTTTTGATGAATAGTGAAACCACTAAGTGGTACTTATAAAACTGATTTTCCGTTTAAATGAAATTTTTCCATCATTGTGTTTTGATTTTCAAAAATCCGACATACATGGTTGTCATTAAGAAGTAAAATGTGGTTCAATGAGATTAAAATATTTTTTTGGTGAATAGTAACTTATTAAGTTTTTAATCGCGATTAGTGGTAATTAGTGTGGTTTAAGGTAAAAATAATGCTTTAATAAAATGAGATGAGCTTGACACATGTCTTACCCTCATTGGTTGTATCATGGACGACCAAGACAAGCCATGGGTCAACTTGGGGATCCCATGGATCCACTTTGGATGGGAAATGACATAAATAACATTTTATTTAATGTAAAAGTAAAATTGACACAAACATGATATGTTTTACTAAAACAATTTTTAAGTGGGGTTATACAAGAAATAATTTTGATTATAAATATTCATTGGAAAGCTAAAACGATTTCCTACATCATAGTATTTTTTTTTATAATTTTTAGACATTAAATAAATTAAATTATATATGACATAATAATGATGCAGCGATGACATCATTATTTGACGACTTAAATAAAATGGAAAGATAATGTAAAATCTATGAACTACACATGTAAAAACTTATTGGATGAGTGGATTTCGAAGACTTATCACCTTATCCACGAATTATATCAATGTGGGACCTTTTGAAACCGAAACACATTTTCAAATAAAGTAATATTTCTTTACATTCCAAAAGTGCCCCTCCTCTCCTCTTATAAAAGGCCCCCACCTCTACCTCATTTAACACACTCCTCAAGCCTTTGTCTCGGCCAAACCCTGCCCATTTACTCTCTCCACATCCATCTACTCATCCTAGAGGATTCCCTTTGGGCAGAATCCTTTCAAAGGAAGCCTTTAGGATCAAATCAAAAGGAGTTACACTTTTAAAGGTAATTCATTCTCTCATGTTCATTTGTTTTATTTTGCTTCTCCAACCCCCTAAACTCTTTTTATTTACTTCTTTTGTAACAACACCAGTATCTTCAATATTCTAGGATGTTGTTATAAGATTTATTCGAGCTACACTCTCACACAACTACATCAAATGGTTAAAGAATATACGGTTTCCGTGGATGGTGAAATTCTGCCTCCCGAAACGATGATTGTTCAATACTCATTTAACACCTTCAAAGGTGGCCATTATGATGTCACTATTTTTATATATGATATATAATATGTTTATGTTTTATTTATGCTTCTGTATTTTTCATTTTTGTCTTACCTTTATGGCTTCCATTATGGGTATACGCGATATCTTCATTTAAGGAAGTGCGGACTACCGCCCCCTCAAAGTGATTTGATTCGTTAAATACCATATGTGGGATGTATAAAGGATGGAAATATGATATTATATATGATATTATACTGGAATTATAATATACCTTTATATCATTATTATTCCATTCTATAAAATATGAAATAGAAATGAAAGTAGCGTTCATACGTACGTACGGCTTACCGTCTCCATGAACGATGCATTTCATTTCTTACCTCTAAATGATATGTAATTTTATAAATGCATGCATGTACTGGATATATATGAGATATATGATATCTACATAATTAATACAATTCTGGATATAATAAACATTTGGCCACACGAACAACATGTAATGGTAAGAAGTCCACTTTCGACTTAAGAACCAAATATCGACAAAACAAACATTATTAACTTAAATGTTTACATAATGTTTATAACCTGGAAATAAGTGATCTAATAGGAATAATGAACTAGAAAAAGGTTCTTAATAAAGTGGAAATTAACTCAAGTTTATTATTCAGGACGTTAAAGAACGATCGAGTCAAGTTGGACCCGAGGTAAGGGATCTTACTCCTCTCTTTCTTTTTAAGTACACTCTTTTATGTCATTCCATTTAAAGCTCATCTTTCTTGTTATTGGGATGATCTTTTATATTAATCCTACTGTAATTTTTATGTTCATGTGATGAGAGACCCTATTCTCTCCCATCAATCCATTTTGGAAGTTTTGATTGGCGCCGTTAGGCTGCCGAACTTTTGTAAGAGATCTAACTTCTCTCTTTCTTTTTAAGTACTCTCCTTTATGTAACTTCTTTTAAGCTCCTATTTGTAATCTTGGGGGATGTTATTTTATATTCCTCTTGATTTAAATTATATTTTAATGTGATGAGATCCCTTATTTGATCTCATCAATCCATATTCGGAAGTTTTATGTGGCGCCGTTAGGCTGCCGAGTTTTCGTAAGGGATTTTTCATCTCACTTTTATTCCCGTGAGATTTATGCTACATTCGCCACAAATTCCATTGAGTGGTGTATGTACTGCCAATTATTATAATATTTGTGTAATATACTTTCGTTTATGAGTATTTACATCAATGACCTATTGTCTTTCTTTCATGGGGTGTATGTTTTGAAAGATACCCAAGTCGGTAAGGGAACCTTTCACCCTCCTCTTTTTTAAAAGACTTCTTTTATTGGGTCTTTTAATTTACATATTTTTATGTTGGGATATGTTCTCATGCATCCTTATTGATGTAAATTTTATGTCCAAGTGATGAGATACACTTTTTATCTCTCATCAACTCATTTTGATGTGATTGCCGTTAGGCTGTCAAGGGAACTTTTTAACCCAATTTCGATTTCTTTGGGTTCAACTTGTAGTCATTGAATATGTCATCCATTGAATATGTGTGATTGAACTTTTATTGTTTTACACTTAATATCCACTTATATTGGGTGTATATATATTTTTCACACATATTTTTGAGATTTATTTGTCCTTAATTTAAGGATACCTTCTTTATAAGGGATTTCATCACATTTGACATTTCTATTGAGGGTTCATTGTTGTTATGCACCAATTCACTCTTATATGGTGTATATACTGTCCTTTAGAGTATTATATCATGAATCCTTTTATTCTCATGATATTATAAAGTTCTGACTAAATGTTATTCCTCGATTATTGTATTCAAGTGTCTCTAATTTTGGTAAAACCCCTTTAACCAAAATATCGTTTTAAATGTTTTAATTATTTGTTCTTATTAATATCCATGTTTTCAAAATGGTTGTAAGGATTTATTTATATGGGTATTAATGGTTTAAAATGTTAAAAGCTTCAAGGTGGTATGGGACACTTTGATTCAAAAATCTCTTTATTAAATGTTTTAAATGGTTTTGGAAATGGTTTCTTTTTGAATGGATTCATTATTTCAATATCCTAAAATGTTATATTGTGATTGAAATGTGGAAATGTTATGTTTCCTTTATTCATGTTTATGTGATACGATTATGTTATGGTTCTTGGGCATTGTTATGAAGAACGGGTGGTTCCGTGATAAACTAAGGGCGGGTGAGCCCGATATAGCTCTCCAATGCATTGGGTAACGCGAAGGAGTGAAACGTTAAGGTTTCTCCGAAGAGATTTAGGGAATATACTGTGATGGGTATTCCAAACGTAACCAAGAGGGTTAATCCCTACGTAAGAATGTTATGAATGCCTCAAGTTACCTTTATGTCTTATGTTTTCTATGATTTATTCATGATTTGATATGCCTATGTTTTATGGGTAAAGTATGATTTCATTCTTATGTATATATGAACTCATGTTTCCTTTCCATATTTTTATAACACTTACTGAGCTCTTTATGCTCATCCCAAGTTTTTGAAATGCTTTTCACAGGTCAAGGGAAAGGTACATGATGTGACGATAGTGTCAAGGATGTGTCAAGAACGAATCCGTGTTTTATTTTAAATAGGTTTCCATTGATGGGAAGAATGAATATTGTCTTTTATGTAACCACCTTGTTTAAATGTGGAATGTAATGCAAGTTTCATGATCTAATTCTCTAAAACTCTAAACCTGAAAAGATCCTCAATGTGTAATCTTGTAATAACTCAAGTTTAAGTAAGGTTTAAGGCTGGGGCCTTATACTTGAGTTATCCAATATCATATTTTGAAGAAACAAGTTCCAACTTCAAATCATATTAATTTTAAATGAGATTATCAAACTGCATAACTATATTAGAATATAAATATTTCATTTAAGACCTATATGATAATTTATTAACTAAGGTTCCTCCTCATGAATAACTGGTGGTGGTAATAGTTCATTTTGTATATGAGAGTGTTAAAAAATATCTATAACCTCATCACAAACTCTAGCCCTATAAAAATGAGATACATGAATAATTGGATGAGTTGTCTGATGCTCCACTTCAACTTCTAGTTTTTCCTTAGCAACCAAACCACTCAGCCTAACCTTCACTAGCCTCTCCTTAGTAACTGTTACAATTCTCTCAATATTTGGTTCCTTGATATGCTTATCAACAGAAGCATCTATAGAAATATGGATATGAATTTCACCTTCCATTTTATCTAAATAAGATCAACCACATAAATTCATATCATTTAAAAATAAAATTAAAATATTACTACCTCAATTTCCTCTGCATTCTTATAATATAACATTTGGATATGAGTTGAATACCTAGGTAGTGAGGTCTGTGATGGCTCCCCCTAAGACACACCTTCTAGTCTAATAAGATTCATGGAATTTGAAAGAGATTCCAAAAAGTAACCAATTATCTTAAAAAACATAATAATGAGTGTTACTCTTATGACACTTCACTGAATCTCCCTAATTAAGATCCACTTGTTTCCTCTTCAGAACCAAAGAGATCAATGTACAATAAAGATAACGATTAATATTTCTTTTACTTTGAATAAATGATGTATAAAATGAACCATGTATCTCATTATATTGAGGGTCAAATTATTTATTAGAACATTACATAATTACATGTCCTAAAATAAATGTTTTTTCATCTCACAATCTCTCTAGGATATCAAATTCAAAAAAAAAAATGCACAAAAAATTCCACTCTACAGGTAAATATTTTATAGGATTCATCTCAAAGGAATACCTATTAACAAAAGAACATGAATTCCCCTTTTAGTTCAACTGATATTTTATCCAACACTGTTTGACTAAAACTATCCTCCACATCATGGGAAAATTGAAGAAACTCATCCAAATATGTTGAAAATAGAAACATTGAACTAAAATCAATGTTATAAGAGATAACATCCTCAATTCCCCTGAACTGGAGCTCTGCATTTCGAATAAAAAAAATTAATTATTCCTTAAATAGAAAACGATATTTCAACTATAAAAAAACTCTCAACCTTG
Source organism: Viscum album (assembly GCA_963277665.1). NCBI lineage: Eukaryota > Viridiplantae > Streptophyta > Magnoliopsida > Santalales > Viscaceae > Viscum > Viscum album. The sequence goes on along the minus strand of OY728148.1, from coordinate 2,005,600,147 downwards.
AAATTGAAAAACCTTATTTAGTAACATTTTAGTTTTCTTCATCCATTACAAATTGATGTATTTCCCAATAAATACTCTGCATTAAACACTTCATTGGATTTCATTGTGAATCCAAAAATTCTATCTTCTTTGTGCTTCAAAATCCCAATTAAAAATTATATTAGTTAGAGGTTGATTATTGATTGAATTTTTTGGGGAGGTAGTTCATCTACATGAATATAATACATACATGAATGGAAAAAGTGTTGAGTGATGCTTAAATTTTTGATTAGGGTCCCAAATATTAAAATGATAATATAATCAATTGGGGTTTGGGTCGATTATGATTTAATAAAATAAAATATTATATAATAACAATAAAGTCCATTTTATAGTAACATAAAATATTTATATAGATAAAAGGATAAATAAACTCAATGAAAATAAAAATATATCTACAATTGCAACATTTAAATAGAGAATCTTACAAATTAATTTCAACAAATTATTAACACATAAAATTACATTATAAAATATGATAAAAAAATTATCAAAATAATTTATATATAATTCATTTAAATTCAAATAAACCCATGGCTCTTTTGATTAAATAAAAACATTCACATACTAGGGGATTAGTTAAACTCTATCCTAACTGATTCTTAGTAGATATAAATTCAAGATTTATTTTACCATTTTGAGCATGATCTCCTAAGAAATGATGTCTTATTTATATATTATTTCTTATCAAATGATTTATAAGATACTTTGATTTATTTATAACACTAGTTTTATCACATTTAATTTACACTTGATTATAATTGTATACAAAATCCATCAAACTGTGTTTTATCTACAATAATTATGAACATAAACTATGCAATGAAATATAATCTGATTCAGTAGTGGAGAGTGAAACAAAGTTTTTTCTCATGTTAGTTCAGGATTCCATGATTATCCCTAAAAAATTATAGGTTCTTAAGATTATATTATTATCTGGACTCCAACCACTAATATTGGAATTATAATATGATGTTAAATTAAAATCATATATTTTATTGAAAAAATATAAGGATAGAGAAATTTTTCCTTTTAATTACCCTAAAATTTTCTAGGTATCTTTTAAATAATATTAGCAATTATTTTCTAGAAATATATCATAAATACATACTTCCAATATATTATCTAGTCTACTATCAGTTGTATACAAGTAAATTCCAATCGTTCCCCTAGAAATCTTGTTGTAAATTGGTTTCCCAACTTTGTCAATGTTATGATTTTTATTATCACTCATAGAGGTTGTATGTACTTTCACACTTTTGATTCTAAACCTTCTATGAAATTAATGTATGTATTTATTGTGATTTATAACATTACTAACATCATTTTGATAAATTTGAAATCGTATAAAATATTTTAACTCACACAACATACTCAATACAAATTAAATTTTCCATATTTTTGAAAATTCATTACACAATTGTTTATTTATAAAACCAAATATCACATCATGAATATACACATGAACTAAAAAAATGTAAAAAAATGAAGTTTTCTTAAATAGAGTAGGATCTTCCCTAGTACGAAAACCATCTGATAAAATAGAGGAACATAAACTTTCATTCTACGACCTATGTGCTTTATTAAGTCCATAACGATATTTTTTATGTTTAAAAAATGACATTGGATAATTGGTTTTTTTGAAAACCATGAGTATGTTCAACATAAACATACTTCCAAAGATACCCATTTTGGATAGTAGATTTTACATCGATGTGATTTAATTTAAAATTATTATGTATTTAGAAATCTAATATAATAATAATGGATTTTAATCTAGATTTTGGGGAAATTTTTTACATATAATCTATACATTCTTACAAATTATAACCTTTCACACCTTGTGTAAGCTTATTCATCACGATCACACCATGATCATCCTATTTAGTTATATATTTTTTCTATAACATAATAGTCAGATGGTCTATTAAATAATTCGCAAAACCATGTTCCTATTAAACTAGTTTAATTCCCCTTAAATGGAAACAACCCAAGTCTCATCTACTAATACTTCTTCTATTGTCTTAGGTTATAGTTGAGATATAATGGAAGATTATTATACAAATTCTTTTACACTTCTTTTATTCCCAATACCTTTGTATAGTTTTCCTATAATAGTTTCTATGTGATGGTCCTTATCAGTTAGAATTTGTATATGTAGTAATCTTTAGGATTTATTGTTTCCTAACATTTCATAAATTTGTTTAGAAAATCATGTTCTAATTCATTATCCTTTATATTTTTAAATAGTGGATCAACTATCATGTTTTCTAAATAATCACTTATGTAATAAAATAGAGTCATTTTGTGATCAAAAGTACCTCTTTACTAAAATTTCACATGATTCGATTCCTCAACAATATTTTACATTTCTGGAAAACACTATTTTCCTTGAAAGTATTATAATATCCAATAAATATTCCCTCAATAGATTTTTTATTAAATTTAACTAGATTACTCAAGGTATTTTGAATATAAATCCTACAAACAAAATCCTTAAAGTATAATTTTTTTATTAATTTTATTCTATAGATCATTATATTTAATTCTTTCAAATAATTCTTATTAGAACCCTGTTTATGATATAACTTGATGTATTTATAGCTTCATCCAAAAAATTAGTAATCAGTTTATATCCACACAACATTGTTCTTAAAATTTCTTACAAAGTCTAATTACTCCTGTAAAAAGTACTACTTTTTTGAGGTGTTCTTGGAATAGAAAAGGTATATTTGATACCATGTTTTGAATAATATCTATTTAGCACATGGTTTTTATTGTTTTCTCAATAATCAATTCTTAAAATTTTTTTTTTGGCATCATTCACTTTTTGAAACAGATTGGAAAAACATATAAAAATAGAACTTTATTCACTCATAACACTTAAAAATAAAACCCAAGTAAGCCTATATAAATAATAAAATAATAAATTAAAAAATATTTTCTTCTCAAGATTGAATTCTAAATATCCCAAAATATCTATATGGACCATTTATAGGGTTCTATAAGTAGAAACATCTTTAATTGGTTTAAAAGATAACTTTTTTTGCATACCCATTTGTCTTTCAACACATAGATTCTTTTTATTTAATATAATTTGTGGTAAATATGAAACTAAATTCCAAATATCATATTCCAAATACAAGATTCATTTATTCCACCCTTTAAAAAGATCAACATTTTTATACTCAAATAATTAAAATCTAGATAATAGATATTATTAATTCTAGGTGGCGTAAATTTATAAATATTATATTTAAGAAATTAAAAATGTGTTATTTGAAAAATAATAAACAACTTCATCATAATGTAGAGATATAAATATCAAATTCTAATTTACCACATCCAAATAAAGATCTATATTGACAATGATTGATCCTGAATTGAAAAATGATCAAACTCCCATGATATTTACATTATCATTATCACTAAATAAGACATTGACTCCATTAAATTTTTATAAGGGTTTAAAATTAGAGAAATAAACACTCACAATCCTCTAGAATCCACTTTCTATTTACCATTCTACTTGATTTTCTTATGTCTTATTCCCAAAAAAATACATATAAAACAAGAAATGGTTTTAGTGAACATTTTTTTTGGGTTCAGTAATGTAAGAAACTATTGATTTGGGAACCCATATCTGTTTATGATATAAATATATTATAAATATTTATTTTATATAACCTTTTAAAGTAAACCCATTTTTAACTCCAAATTATTTTAGGGGTTTAAACTAAAAATTGAATCACAATTTCCAAACTCCCCTAAATGAAAAATGATTTTAGAGGGTCTCTTATTTTTAGAAATTGGACTCAAACCCTGGATTCCAATTAAAATTTTTTTCTTGTGGTTTATTATTTCTAATAATTTAATTTATTTAATTTAACTATTACTGGGATATGGCAGCATATTTGAAGTCCTCAATTTTTTTCAATATTATTTCTATATTCATGGAAAGATGCAACAAAATTTTGTATATTGGTTTTTAATTACGAAACGTTTTTATTTAAGTACTCTTTTTGATTTACCTTGTCTATATTAGATATTTCAAAATATTTAGGTTTCTTTTTTAGGAATTCATTCTTATATTACAACATGGTAAAATATATATATAACTCCACATATGAATTTTTTTCATTTTTATATTTAGAATCATCCTTAGAAGAATAATATGAATGTGTTGGAACCAATATGGGAAAAAGTTGTTCTTGGCATATGGAAGAAGATTGTGCTGAAAGTATTATATATTTTTTCAATTAAAATACATCACCTAATTTTATAAAATTTTGTGATCAGGCTCACCATCATAATCAAAATAACAAATGAGAAATTCTTAATAATTTCTATCATATTATTAATCATTTTTTCTAGAAGAAAATGAACATCAGACACACCTTGGGTCTGAAATGAATGTTTGAATCTGAATGAGGAAAGGTATCAGTGTATGAATGGGTCCAATGTAAATCTAATGATGATTTTATAAAAATGGATTTCTTATAAATCATATTGTTTTTGGGAAAGTTGGTATATAAGCCTTATGAAGGAATGTGGGAGAAACAATTCTATCTATCAATTTGAGGTATTGTTGGAAGGAAAGAAGATGTTGGAAGGATGAAAAGTCATTATAATTTCTGTATTAATTAAAATTATACTATTATAATTTTAAATGTTCTCAAATTCATGACCAATCCATGATAAATATTAGGAGGTTTGAGGGGAGTAAATCTTTCGGGGAAAAATCATTCTGGTCTTAGTTCATCAATATGAGATATTCAGATGTATAATTTTTTAAGGGATTTGAAGTTTTTTAGAACAGTGGTAGATGACGATGATGGTTTTCAGTCATATCTATAAGACACTAAGATAAAAATATTCTGATAAATATGTTAGTGAATGTAGGAAGTTTGTGTATACCACAATCATAAATAATATAAAGCTGCTGCTGACAATGGCCTATTGGAAACGTTGTGCCATCAATCAATTAATGGAAAAATTATTTTTGAAAGGAGTTTATGGGAATAATGAAAAGGGAAATAATTAGAGTTTTATTGGGACATATTCTTGTAATAAATTTAGATAACAATCAAACAAATAAATAAAGACAATTTAGTCAACCATTTTCATAAGATTGTTTTTTTCAACTAGGTCAAGATAAAAAGTGTTGGCTGTCTTTTTGATGCGGGTTAAGAGTCATTGGACTGGAGGTGACTCCAATACATCTAAGTGAGAGAGGTATTTATTCATTAATCATGTCCTAACACCAACGAATTCATCATACACAAGACCACTAGTTTGAGTAATTAAAAAAATAGATAAATAGTTTAAGTAAGATTTAAAAATGTTGTAAAAGTGTTTTAAATTGATTTTTAAGATGATGTTAATGTTTTTCCATGGGTTGATGAAATCTATATAATTTGTGATTATGTTTGAAAAGAAATAATGAAAAATGATGTCTAATAGAGGAGACACAATATTTTATGAGGAATGGTTTCAAAGGATGTATGTCTTTCAATTGGTAATGACCAACATAATAAAGAATTTGTTATTGTACATATGTCTTCATCATAATGAATAATCAGAATGATAATCGGAAATAAACTAAAGAATGGTTTAAAAGTATGAAGTAATCTAATATTTTCAGAATATTTTAGAAGGTTTGAATAGAATAATAATGTGTCGAGAAACACTGAATAACTCAAAGATTTATATAAATTAAAGGGGAAATTAATGTTTTGAGAAATTTGGTTAGGAGGGAAATTGTTTTCATATTCCCACCTAAACCAATTTAGGTTCACCTATAAAAGGACAAGAGTACATTGTAATTTATGACGGATCAGAACACTATTCACATAGGAATGAAGAGAGAGATGTTATGATGTTCTAGAGATAAGGGGTTTTCAAATAAATCATTCTTAAAGATGTTTTCCAGAAAGAAGATGAAAAAGAAGAATATTTTATTCAATGGATTATCTGAATAGACTCAACCATCATATCATAAAATTAGATTGAGATTTCTAGAATATGATAGAGGTATTAAATAATTCATTCAGTGGTATATTGGTAGACTTATATGTATGAATCGAACAATTAGATTGAGGAATCATAGTAGTGTATGAGACTAAGTATCATTATGAAGTATAGATAAGTTCTTACCTACTTGTAGATAAGAAAGTGAATAATTTTTAGAAGATTATATTTTTTAATATTTAAAATGTAGAACAATAAAATATTTTGAAGAAATTAGATAATTTTTCATAGCTTTTTACACAAAATTGTATTACATCATTTAAATATACATGAGGCACATGCACTATTGTATTAAACATATTGTTACATAAGTGTATGGGTATATCCTACTTGTTTGTATCCTCATAAAAGGGTTTTCATATAGTGTATTGTGTGTCATTGGATTTTTTATAAACCATACCAAGGATGTAGATACTCTTATTGAGTAGTGAACCATATAAATACTTGTGTCCCTAGGGATGTGTGATTATTTTTCATTTATCAAAGTGATAATTATTTAATAAGAGGTGAAGGTTTTTTCAAATGAAATGAAACTTAAAAGAAAGTATATCAATGATTGACTCCTTTCCCTCTCAGTGATACTTAGATCATATATGGGAAATACATGAGGTATTATGGTGAAGGGCCCCTTCATTTACTCATAAATGAAGTTTTTAAGAGAAGTTGTGATGGAAAATTTGAATTATGTGAATGATAATGGGATTATATTATTTTATTGTATGAAATATCATATCTTAAAATATAGACATTTTCCTTATCTTATGTATCATATAAGAGATGTTCTTGAAGCCATAACATATAGATTTAATCATATTGATGAAAATTTACTTCTTACATTTGTTGACAAGAAGAATCTTGAGAACGATGGAAGTTCTATGAAAACTATACTCTCAAACATTTCTAATAGTGAGATTTTAAGAGTGAATAGAGTTTATATTACACATGGTTTCTGAGAAATATGAAGAACATTTCTGAAGGAATCAAAAAGGTGAATAAATCCAAGTAACAAATATGGGGGTTAAAGTATAAAGATATAAAAATGGGTGAATATATATTTTTTGGTGACTACTTTACAATGGTAAACTATGTTGTTTGAAATATCAGATGTGTATGTAAAATATTGGAAGACTCAATTATTGCTCAAAATATCTTGATAATTCTTAAAGAAAATTTTGATACTAAAGTTTTCTCATTGAAAGATATTGATCCTTAAACTCTATCTCTATATTGTCTTTATAGAACTCTCATTACTTATTAAATGATAAGGGAGATATTTATAAAGGTAAAATAAAATTTGATCACTAAATTTCATTCAAGGATACATCAAAATAAATGTCTTAGAAGGTTATTAAAGAAGAATACGTTTCTCACATTGATTCCTAAAATGAGGTATATAAAAATCTTGATGAAATTTTCTCATTATTTTAAAAAAATGTGAAATTAGTTACATGTAAATATAAGGGAAAATATCTATTGAAATGTTTTTAATGTGGAGTTGTTGGATAATTTGGGTCTAATTGTTCTTCAATAACAAAATAAGAGGATATTGATGAAAATGAAAGAAGGTCGAGATGATTAGAGAAGATACTGGGTGATAAGGCCAAATCTTATTCCAAAGGGAATGATAAATAGTTCTCCAAATCCAAAAGATGATGTTTTTTGTCTAATATAATGTTGTATAAGATAGTTAACCTGATTCCAAAATGACTATTGAGAATACATGAGAGAATACTTTTATTGTATTTGATAAAAATTAAGAGTTATAAAGTAGCAGTTCTAAATAAGAATAAGAAACTCTATTAGAATTTCATATAAAATTGGAATTGAATGAATTTAAGAAAAATATTAGATGTCATGATAAAGAAACAAGGACACTGATAAATTAAAGTTCCTAAAAAAATAATAATTAATTGTTTCTTGAATAAAATTTAAGCTTCTTAAAGAGATCAATTATTTGAAGAAATATATTGTGAAAGGAAAGAACCAAGATGTACATTTGGAAGTAAAGTTGAAGGAAAAAATAATATGTGTTGGAACATGTCTAAAAAAACATTGTAAACTTGAATAGAGGATTAAAATTTTCAATAAATCTATTAATGTTATTGGTGAAAGTTCTGGAATTAGGGAAGCTTAAAGGGTCAAAATTTACCTTCAATATTTGAGAAGAAACATGAAATTGTTTCTGAGAATAAGATATATGGGAAAGATTGAATGTGGCCAAAACCATCAAAGTGGAAAAGTCATTAGTTTCTAAAAATTTTGTGTCTGAAAAATTTTCTACAACTTCTGGTTCCAATAAGGATATATATATATATGAGTTGAAAAGAAAGATTTCAGGTGACAATAGAAAGGTTTGTATTGAACAAAGTTATGATTAAAAATATAAGAAGGATACTAGGAAACATGCTCACATCTCTAAACAATATAGAAGTTACAGAGGAAAATATTACTTCAATGGATACCACTAGTATTGTAGGGTATTCATGAATACAAAAAAATATATTGTTGGATTAATCAAAAACAATACTTATATACCACAAATTATATAAGGAGAATTTTGAGGGAGTTTCAATCCCCTCAATGGAATAATTTTGAGAATGATATTATAAAAAAACCATACATGTTTGGTATGAATGTTAAAAATACATTCCATCCTTTGGAAACTATTTTTTAATGATGTTATAAACCTAGAAATCACAAAAAATGTTTTCTTGTTTTTTTTCTAGTACAATTTTTTTAATAATTCTCAAAATTCGGTGTGAAGAAAGACAAACAGAAAGAAAAATATATTAATAATTAACATCTCCCAGTGTTACAAAAGTCAAATGACCTTGTATCTTGGATAGTAGGTTTCATTATAATATTTTAGGTTACATAAATTTTTTAAATAATTTTAATGAATTTAAAGATGGAATAATAATATTTTGAAATGATTATATCTCATAAGGAAAATTTTTGGATCATCTATTATCGGGGAAGATAATTTATATTACAAGAAAGATTTAATTTTTGATGGGTCAAAACCAAACTTTATAAGTGTTTCAAAACTTTTTGATGAAGGAAACAAAGTTATTTTCAAAAAATATGGATTTGTTTTGTGAAAATAGAGAATAATAGAAAGATAGTTATAAGAGTCCATTGTAAAAACAAGAACTTGTTCCAATTTAGGGAGGTTCAATACTCTTGTTACATAAATATGATAGAATATGATTACTTGGGACATAAAAGGTTGGAACACATGTGCTATAGAAACATGATTAGGATATCAAAGAGAAACATCGTCTGTCTAATTCTTGATATGTTAAGAACACAGTATTGGTGTTGCACAATTGTTTTGAAATAAAAGATTACAAACATTGTGAACACAAAAATTAAAATTTTCTCAAAAACCCCTAAAACTTATTCATTATAATATTTATTGAATAATGTGAGAAAAATAAACTAATAGATATAATCACTTGATTAATTTCAATTATGATTTTACTTGCATGAATTGTGTTATGTATATGAAACATAAGTCAAATTTACTGAAAATGATTAAATGTTCCAAGAGAAAATATAAGCAAGAATCTATGTGCTTAGTGAATACGTTTAGAACTGAGAATGGTGGTGAATAAAAAAATAAGATTTTGAAAATTATCATTAAAAACATGGAATTCAACATGATTTCATTATGAGATACAATCCTAAAAAAATGGGTTTTATGGAAGGAAAATATATTTCTGGTTGAAATGGGGCGAACTGCATTTCTTGATCAGTCTCTCTTTCATTACATTTGGGTGAAATCCATGATATTTTATATTTTTATTAAAAAATATATTTTTCAATTATCCATTAATAGATATGACTCCATATGAAATTTTTTATAAATAAATCCATGTTTGAAATGCCTAAGGGTTTTTGGGAGTTTATGCATCACAAATATGAAAGGCAGAATCCATGAGAATTTTGATCTTAGGGGTGAATATAGAAGATGAATAGGATGAAATAACTCTTGTTAACAATTTTGATAAGGAATTAAGGAATTGTAATCCTACTAATGATGCATAATATGAATCAACTATTTCCAATGATGTGGAAGAATCTCAAAAAAATAATCCAATGATGAGGAAGCAAGTGGAAGATCAAAACATAATTGGAAATCAAAATCAAAATGTTCAAACAAGTATAAAATCAAAATATATTACACATACTTCCTTATATTCAAAATTTGAGCCTAATGATTTAATTTATTCTTTTGACCATTCAGAATGGGTTCAATATATTAATTAAGTGATAGATTAGATTGAAAACAATGATACTTGGGAACTCATACTTAAACTGGATGATAATAATGTAATCGATACAAATTTAGTTTTATAGAACAAGATGAATGAATATGGTGATGTGATAAAGAAACAAAGAATGATTAGTGTGGAAAGGTTACTCATAGCTAGAGGGTATTGACTTGGATGATACTTTGGCTCAAGAGGAAAGGTTAGAAATAAACAGAATCTTTCTTCCTATTAATTCATAGTGATATTAATTTATTTTCAGATGGATGTGAAATCAAGATTTTTGAATGGTAAGACTTGTGAGGGTGTTTATATTGAACAAACACATGGATTTTTTATTTGGAAGGATTAAATTTTGGTGTGTAATTTAAAGAAATCCATGTATGGGAAAAAGCATGCACTTAGGGAATGGTATTCCAAATTGGATTCCTACTTAACAAAGATGATATTTATGAAAGGAAGATTTGGTAATAGTATGTTCATAAAAGAAAGTCATTATTTTTTCCCCATTGTAATAGATTATTTTTAATACATTATCTTTTTTAGAACATCACAATATTTTAATTCTCAGTTCATTGGTGTGAGATCAGAAGAGGAAAAAGTGTTTGAGGTCTGTGAAGTTTTTTTTAGAATATGAGAAGATGGTGATACTATATTGTAGACAGTAAAATCTTCCACTAGATACAAATCATCAGATAAATAAGTTGGTGAATGATAAGAAGTTTTTTTGTACCATAATTAGAAAAGGAAAGAAGCTACTGGTGAAACCGGTCCATTGAATGTTGTGTTCCTATGATTAATCAGTGGAAATAGTTTTTTTTTGGAATTTGTGGGACCAATGAAAAATGATATAAGTGGAGTAGGTTGGGACCGATTCACATAATAATGTATGAGACTGATCAAATTAATGAATATCAGCAATGTACTCAACAATTTTCATAAGTTTGAATTATTTTTCATTAGGGATAAGATAGAAATTGTTGAGTGTCTTTATCGATTGGTTTAAGAGTTAGTGGGATGGAGGTTATATTGATATATCTGAGTGATATAGGGACTAATTCATTATGAACAAACTGACACTAATGAGTTCATTGGATGTAGGATCACTGGTCTGAGGAAATGAATTATAGGATAAATGTTTCAAGGGAGTAGCAAAAATATTTCAAAAATGTTATCAAGGGAGTTTAAAGATAATGATGATGTGTTTCCAATTGGTGTTGAAATCTTTATATGTTGTGACTATGTTTATGTGAAAATTGACACAACGGAATTTCTATAGAGCAGCAAGAATATTTACGGTGGAATGGTTTCTATGTTTATCTGTCTTTCAATTGGTATAGATCAATGTAGTTATGAATATTCTATTGTATAGATGTCTTCAGTATAATGGATAAATCATAATTAAAATCAGGAGAAGACATAAGAATGGTTAGAAATCCAAAATCAACTTGATGTATTGAGGAGATTCTAGAAGGTTTCAGAATAATCAAGGAGAGTTAAGATGAACTGAATAAGTTAAATATGAATTTGAAATGAAAGGGGAATTAATGTTTTGGAAAATTTGGTTAAGAAAGAATTTTTTTCACATTACTACCTAAACCATTTTTAGAGCACCAATAAAATGAGGAGTGTACATTGTAATTTTTGATGGATCAGAACATTGTTCACGTGAAGATGAAGAGAGAGACAATCTATTTTTCAAGAGAGAATAGTTTTCCAAAAAAATCATTGACGAGGAAGTTTTTTATATAGAATAAGAAGACATAAGATCTTATTTACTAGATTTTCATACAAGATTGGGTTATCATATTGGGAAATTATGATTAGATTTAAGGACTAATATTAAAGTATCTTAGAATGTTTTCAATGGTATTCGATCAAAATTAGACATTAAGAATAAGAAATTGGATTAGGGAATCAGACTGGGGTATCAAATTGATTATTATTACAAAGTCTAGAGAAGTTATTAGCTACTGCTGGGTAATAAAATAAAGAATTATTTTCAATATTATATTTGTGAAATTTTATAAAGTAGAACAATTACATGTTTTGAAGAAATTATTGAATGATTATTAACATATTACAAAATATTGTATTATATAATTTCATGACACATGAAGCACATGCACTAGTTTACTGAGCATAGTTCTACAGAAGTGCATGGGTATATATTGATTTTTTATCCACAAAAAATATTTTTTTCTACTGGATCATGTGGTATTGGATTGTTTACGAACCATACCAATGATGTAGATACTCTTTTTATGTTGTGAAACTTATAAATAACTGTGTCCCTGAGGTTGTGTGATTATTTTATTTTCAGAAAAGTGCCAATTGTTTAAAATGAGACGAAGGTTGATTCAAAAGAATGGAATCATAAAAAAATATCACTGATTCACCCCTCTCCCTCTCAGTGATACGTAGATCCTAGTTGGGAAATATCAGAATTTACCTCGTTAGAATGTACTATATATCACATGATGGCTATCTGATTCGAATGTCAAACTTTTGTGTAACACCATAAGAATTTACAAAAATATTTATTATATAATTCATGAAACACTAAGTCTCTACAAAAAACCACTTGGTTATAATCTAGTCAATTAAACATAAATATTCCACCTCTATGAGACCTTTAAGGTATCAGGGTCCCTAATGGGTATCTTTATACTCACCCCTATATGAGCTACACCCGCACCTTGTTATGTTTGGTGCAGACAACATACAACATTGATTGAGAGTGATGGTACCATGACAAGACGGTGCCTAGAGGAGGACCTAAAGATGAGTCGGTACATAGAGGAGATAGACAGCTGTGGAGTGCTGAGGAGGCAATATTTACCAACCCTTTAGGTTGGAACCTCAGAGCATCACCTAACAAATTTCTTCCTTTTTTCTCCAGTTTACTTGTACTTTTAGTTTCTTGTACTTTCCAGTTGGGCTTGTATTCTGGCCCCGTTTTCTTAATGTACTCACTCTGTTTACTATTTAGTTTACATCAGTTCTTATCTTGTTGTGTTCTTGGTTGTGTGTATTATATGTTATAAAGGCAACGCCTTCCTAGTTTTAGGGAATACACATTTGGTGATAGTCACTAGCCCCTAGCCTAAGGAATGCGGGCTTGGGGTAGTCACAACGTGGGCCCCGAGGGATGGGTCATGACAAATTGGTATCAGAGGAGTTGGTTCTACCGCAAAACATAGGACTATGATCTTTCTTTTTAATGGAAATAATGGTAAGTGTAGTGAGTGTGGTTATCAGTTTAGGGAATCCAGTGTTGGTGCGACAGCCGACATATCCATACACCAGGACCCTGACTCTTGATTTTCGACCCAGCGCATGAAAACACGGATTGAATGTCTGTTCTGAAGAGATTTCCTTGTGATATCTTGACTCATCTCATGAAGTATAACTTATTGACCGTGGCACAACTATTTAGTTTCATGATGCCTCCACAAAAACAACAATCTAGGGTTCTGATAGTTGTACATACTGATATCCCACCGAGCGACGAGGCCTTGGTGCATGGACCTTTTCTAGTAGAGGCACCAATGGTACCATTCCCCATTGGGACACTGATGCCACCAGCCCCAGTTGCAGATGGTGCACGCCCCTTGAGCATGTTGGATGAGTTCTAGTGATAGAGGCCACCCAGGTTCAGGGGAGAGATGGACCCACAGGTAGTTGAGGATTGGATGGAGGTTGTAGTGAGAGTCTTATGAATAGTAGGGAAACCAGCTGATCTCATGATGATCCATTCTGCCAGCCTTCTGCTGGAAGAAGTTGGCAGATGGTGGAGCTTGATGATCCAGGTTCACGATGAGGTGACACTTCTCTGGGACGACTTTGAGAGCCTGTTTTAGGCAGAGTTTTTCCCAGTAACTTTTCACGCAGTGCGCATATAGGAGATTATTCATCTTTAGTAGGGCATCATGATTGTAGATCATTACTCAGTGAGGTTCCCTGACCTCTCACACTACTCCTTTGATATGGCGTGGGACCATTTCTTCAGGTCTCGAACCTTCGAGTAGGGACTCAGGCGGGAGATCATGGATTCGATGATCTAACTCTGCATCCCAATGTAGGCGGTGGTGTTAGAGAGAGCCCTCTTAGTGGAGAGTTTCCTTTCTGAGAAGTCACCAGTGGTGAGATCCACCACCAGTCATCATGTTGCGGAGACTTCTACATCTAGTAGCATAAAAATGTTTCAGAGGTCCATGAGAACCAAACCTTTAGGTGGAAGACCATATGACTCAAGATCGGTTGTGCGGGGCACCCGAGGCGGACCCAGTCATACCAGGAGCAGGTAGTGTGACATTTATGGTGGGTAGGGTCACATGAATCGTGACTATCTGACCCACCGTACGGATGATCAGCAGATGGTCGAAGGACCTCCCATGCTAAGATAGAGGTTTGACCAAGGAGGTCCGCCGGGAGCAGGTGGACGTGGCAGAAGAGCTGGTCATGCAGCTGGTGATGGATGATGATTCGAGATGTTACTGCCACCACCACGAGGAGGTCCACCCTGATCGCAGGGAGCAAGTGGATAGGGGCGATATTTTCTCCAAGCAGCTAATGCTTATGATCACGGTGCTCCAGAGAGGATATGAGGTATGATCTGTGTCTACTCCACCTTAGCTGCAATACTTATAAACATAGGTGGCAATAATTATTTTATTTCCACTGCCATCAATCGGAGATCTAAGATTCCGATGGAGTCGTTGGATCGATCCTTACGACTATGGACTCTTACTGGAGCAGATTCGATGATTAGACGCTGGTGTCGGCAGTGGGAGCTTAGTCTAGGAGGTGAGAGCTTTGACTGGGATCTCCTAGTAGCAGTATCGAGTCCTTATGATGTCATGTTGGGTTTAGACTGGTTATCTATAGTCCATGCTCAGGTTGACTGTATTAGGTGCTAGGTGCAGTGTGTCCACATGGATGAGACCAGGTTTACCTTCACCG
This sequence comes from Viscum album, assembly GCA_963277665.1. NCBI lineage: Eukaryota > Viridiplantae > Streptophyta > Magnoliopsida > Santalales > Viscaceae > Viscum > Viscum album. The sequence continues at coordinate 2,005,584,839 of OY728148.1, read as the reverse complement.
GTGAGAAGGGAGCCTTTACAGCGTAGGGCAGACTTACCCGGAGGAGGGTGCATCCAATCACTCATGAGTTGGCTAGCCACACCCTAGGAGCGGTTAATGTGGAGAGACCTAGTTGACAAAGGTATAAAGCTTCTTGGGTTTGGCTATATACTATCAGAGGTTTGTTCAAGACCTCTCCAGAGTTGCATCACCACTATCAGTATTGATGAAGAAAGGGAAACCCTTCAGTTGGTCAGAGAAATGATAGTAGAGTTTTCAAGAGTAGAGGAATAGGCTGACTAGTGACCCCATCTTGAGGCTTCTAGAGGAGGTCATAGGCTACGTAGTCTACTATGACGCATCAGGGACCAGGAATGAAGAAAGCAAGAGAATAATTTATTTCTCAGTGCCTCATTTGTCATCAAGTTAAGGCGGAGCATCCGGTACCAGTAGGCTTTGTTCATTTTTTAGAGGTCCCAGAGTGGAAGTGGGATGGGATATCCATGGACTTCGTGATATGACTTCTATGTACATCAATAGGTCATGACTCTATCTGGGTGATCATTGACTGACTCACCCAGTCGGCCCACTTCCAACTGATCAGAGAGTATGGTTTAATAGAGAGATTGGGACACCTCTATGTGCAGGAGATTGTGCAGCTACATGGAGTACCCTAAACAATTGTCTTCGATCATGACGCACGTTTTACTTCCCAGCTATGGAAGGGGTTGTAGGAGGCTTTTGGGACACAACTTTGTTTGAGCACTGCCTTCAATCCTTACACAGGTGGCCAGATTGAGCGGATCATTCAGAACCTTGAGGACTTGCTGCGTGCATCTGTCTTTGATTTCAATCAAAGTTGGGAGGATCACTTCCCATTGGTGGAGTTTTTATACAATAACAGTTATCACTCCACCATTTGGATGGAATCATTTGAGGCATTGTACCGGTGACCTTGTAGATCACCTTTGTGCTGGACTAACCCAGGGGAGTCAACCCCAGTGGAACTAGAGATGGTATGATCTACCATAGAGAAAGTGAAGATCATCCAGGAGAAGATGAAGACTGCACATAGCAGCCAGAAGTCTTATGCCAACAAGATATGTAGACCTCTCGAGTTCAAGGATGATGACCAGTCTTTCTACGGGTCTCACCTCAATGAGGTTTGTGGATATTTGGCCGAGGAGACAAATTATATCTGAGGTTCATTGGAACCTTACAGGTCCTCAGTAGAGTTGGTGAGTAGGTATACCGCTTAGCTCTTCCACCTCAGTTGCATCAGGTGCACGATGTCTTCCACGTATCCTAGATGAGGAGATACATCCACAAGCTTTCCCATGTCATCGACCATGGGGAGTTGGACGTCGAGGAAGGGGTGACTTTTATGGAGGTTCTAGTTGAGATTGAGGATCGACAGGAGTAGGTCCTTGGTGGATGGTCGATACCTCTGCAGTGCGTTTACTGCCAGCACGGGAACCTCTAGGGGAAAACATGAGACCAGGAGGATCATATATGTGCTCAGTACCCCCACTTTTTTACCTTGTTATTACTTGTGACTTATGGGTATGTAAAGACCTACGGTGGAGAGAATGTAAAGACCCGTAATTTTCATGAAAAGTTTTTTTTACAATAAATGGGAATTTTACGAGTCCACAAAACTTGACAGCACATAATTCTGAGGCCCGGAGTGCCCGGAATGAATTTCTGAACCTTATTTTGAGTACATTCTGTAAACATGAAAGAAGGTTTTTCTAACTATTTAACCAGTGTTCACAATTGAAATCTGAGGGCAACGTTGAACTCGCAACACTGGTGTTTGCTTAAGGAGACATTCGTCTCAAACGTAGTAGGCCGAGGGTGGAAGTTATCTTTTCACATATCCGTGAAAGAATAAAATAAAAATAAAATTTATTAGCTTTTATTTTTAATTTTATTAGATGTGGATGTTGAGAAGTGGGGACCACCCAAACTAACCTCTCATGAGTGGTTATAGTGGTGGTGACCACCTGGGTCTTAAACCTCTTGAACTCCCCTCTCTCTGAGGGATAAACCTTTCAACACACTCTTTAATGTGGATAAGCCTCTTGAGCTTCCTCCAATTTTATTGTGACAATGACATACATTATTTTTCCAGAATTCCTGTGTTTGTGCCAACAACCTAAACAATAGATATCATTCTCTATTATTTTAGGGTGACCATTTACATTTTGGTGGAATTGGGGAAAAGGCTTGGAAAAGGATGGATCTTAGGAGAACATGGAAGAAAGCTCTCCAACGAAGAACGATAATGAAGAACACCATCCTCGACTATGAATTTCTTCCTCGGGATATCCTCCAATGTGGGACGTCTTTAATTGACGATCGTCTTCCCCTCCCCAATGACGTTTTCTTCTCCCTCGTGATCTCCATAGACGAATCAAATGAGGCAGGGGTTTATTTATAAATGATTATCACTTACCATGTTCTCCCCATCTAATTCATTTGTGGGATTGGGAATAGAGACTGATGAGGGTTATGGGGATTGATATTCTTAAATATATTCCATACTCGTTCTTGATTCATGATTACATTGAGGCTCTTTCTACTGCTATAATGCAGAGAGTGCGGGCCAAACAAACATGGCCCGTCCTCTCCAAAATTCTTGTGAATATTTGTGGTGTTATTGAAACCGAGAAAGATGGAAACCAGAGCATGTTTTTTTGGCACTGATGAGGAACATGAGAATGGCGGCCAACACCAACACTGGTCGCGATGAAGGTGACAGTGTAACAGCACCTCCCTGTGGCCACCAACATCGTGCGGCCTTTGCGCCCCGAGGCTAAGACACCTCCCCGTAGTCAGGCCGCCGCTCCATAGCCAAACTACCCCACGGCCCCCGCCACCCCGTGTCCTCATCATGCCGCTACGGTCCTCCGCACCGCCATGGCCCTCCGCACTGCCCCGCGGCCCTCCGCACTGCCCTGCGGCCCGCTGCGCCACCTCGCGGCCACACCTCACCACCGTGACCTTCCACGCGGCCCAAAGGCCTACCTCACCGCACTGTAGTGGCCTTCCGCCCCTCCCAGCGGCCTCACTGTGCCGCCCCATAGCCAATCGCGCCGACCAGCGGCCGCGCTACACCACCTGTGGCCCTCTATGCACCTAGAGGCCCTTCGAGGCCTCCACAGACCCCATGCAGCCCTCGTGGACCGGGTCAGGATGGGGCGGTCCGACCGGGTCAGATGAGGCCCAGACCCACTATGACCTATTTACGCTTTTTTTCCATAACTTTAGCACCAGGCATCCATTTGAGGAACTGTCAATGACACTAGAAACCATGGAGTTAGATGTTCCTTTTGGTATACACCACTAGAGTTTTGGATAAATTTGGGGAATGGTTGGGTTGGATCAAGCATGAATCCAACCGGGCCCTTAGGACAAAAAGGAAAATAGCTCACAGACCGAGCTTCGGATTGACACACCGTCTGTTGCGTTGAGACCCATATGACATTGCAAACTTTTGAGATATTTCTTCATGGGACATCATGGCAGTTGGAGAATCGACCTGTGACTTGGGGAGAAGACTCTCCTAAAGGAGAGCAAGCCTAATGTGGAAACCCAGTAGCTTGCTTCCAGGGAAGAGTGCTCCTAGAGATCCTATGCGGGTCAGCTCCTAGCGATCCTTTGTAGGTCAGCTCCTAGAAATCCTGTGTGGGTTAGATCCTAGATATCCTTTGGGGGTCTGCTCCTAGAGATCCTGTGTGGGCCAGATCCTAGAGATCCTGTCTGGGTTGGCTCCTAGTGATCCTGTGTGGGTCAGCTCTTAGCGATCGTGTGTGTGTCATCTCTTAGAGATACTATGTGGATTAGATCCTTGCAATCCTATGTGGGTCAGCTCCTAGAGATCCTGTGTGGGTCAACTCCTAACAATCCTATGTGGGTCTGCTCTTAGGGATCCTGTGTGGGTCAGCTTCTAGCGATACTGTGTGGGTCAGCTCCTAGCGATTCTGTGCAGGTCTGCAGCAGAGAATCTTAAGGGAGTAAGATAATTCGATAGATATAACTAATTATCTCTACTACCGTACCTATGTTATACCTGGTGTGAGCTGTGGCAGTACCTCTGTGTTTCCTCATTATTGAGATGGATTACTTGATAACTTAGGTATATGTATCGGCATATACCTAAGTAGGGTTATTTGTTGTTTTCATACATTGTGGTTTATCCTTGGAGGATTTGTGAGACCTTGAGGGTCTCAGGGTCCCTAGAGAGTATTGTTATACTCACCCCTGCACAGGCTACATCCGCACCTTTTTGTGTTTGGTGCAGATGAGGGATAGCGTTGATTAAGACTGAGGGTATCGGGATTGGACGGTTCCCAGAGGAAGACCTTATAACGAGTCGGTACACAAAGGAGATGGATGGATATGGAGTGTTGAGGATGCGATTTGGACCTAATCTTCAGGTAGTAACCTCAGAGGAAGACCCAACATCTTTCTTCCTTTTCGCTCCAGTTTAATTTAACTTTCAGTTTCTTGTACTTTCTAGCTGGGCATGTATTCTGGCCCCTTTTCTTTACTATACTCACTCTATTTACTATTCAATTTACTTGAGTTCGTTTTTTGCTATGTACTTGGTTGTGTGTGTTATAAGTTATAAAGGCAATGCCTTCCCTATTTTAGGGAATATGCCTTCGGTGCTAGTCGCCATCCCATAAACTAAGGAAGGTGGGTTCGAGGTTGTCATGGCACGGGCCCCAGGGGACGGGTCGTGACAATATATGTTCCAAATAATTTATAGATCATGCTACATTTTCTTTATTGAGAATGAATGAAAAACTTATCACAAAAATGCACAAAACATGATCCATTAAGATTAGGATTTGAGACAAATCATCTTCTTTGAAATACCTCATAAATGATTCTTTTCTTAGTATTCACCTCTTATTAGATCCATTTTTATCATAAAATGGTAATATAATATTTAAATAATTATTGAAATCATTATAATAAAACTCAATTTCTTTAATATTAATAAATATAGATTTTATCACAATTTATATGATTGTAGATCATAATATAGAAAAATTATTCATTTGAATTTACGTATCCGATTTGATCCAAGTAGTTGAATTATATTTCTTGATGAATTCATGTATGCCTTCTTTAAATTGTAAATTTTAATCTCATAGATAATTTTTTGATGTGTCTAAATTTTCCTTATATAAAATAATTAATTCTCATATTATTTTTACTAATGTAGGAAAATTTGATTCAGCTGATCAGAAACACATAACTGATTTCACCGTGTATCTGATTCAAATAAACGATTAATGCACATAACCCATTAATTTAACCATTTAATCTTATCTAATTTATCTTGTATGAGACTTATCAACTTTTCATATTTTTACATAGTCCATTTCATGATGTAGCCGATTTACATAGTCGTATCCTTCAAGTGCGTGATTCATAAAGCTGAATTCATACATGTTTATTTATTCATATATCCAAATTCCTTATGTAGTTGATATTTATAGGCTTAAGAAAATTTCTATCAAATTCTATTGAATTTTTTAATTAAGGAATTTACTATTTGAAACACATAAAACAACATAAAACTAGATGAACAGACTTAAAAAAATCATATGTAATGTATGATTGGTATTAGAGATCTTAAAAAGCGATATAACATGGGATATATTAAAACAACATCATTTTACCAATATAGGTTTGGTGATTTGGGGTATATCCGATCATGATTTGTTTGACCCAAGAGACTATTATAAATTATAATAGTAATATAGTAGAGAAATTATAGGTTAGAGTGTATAACTAGACATGGTAAGGAGTGGGATTTTACGTCAACCCTTGTAAATTCCTTGTGATTATTTTTACCTTTTCAGTATTATTATATTTCAGTTAAGGAGTTATGTTTTTACTATGTGGACTGGGAACCCTAACATTTTATATTAGTTGAATAAAAATGTACGATTTAGAAAAAGATTCCACTCATTCACCCCTCTTTGTGGTACTCCAATCCTGGGTGGTGTAAAAAACCTCAAAAATTAAATATTTATTGTTATGATTTTCTATGAATATTTTATCCTATATTTAAAATATATAAGTAAAGAAAAAAAATTAGAAGTACAATGTATATATTGAAAGAAAAGTAAAAAAATAGAATTAATGATTTTTTAATGTATACAAGGCAATATATATGAATAAAATATAACCAATGCATATATGATCATAAAAATATGATCATTTTATATATAGATATTGAAAACTTGGAAATTTTATATAAGATAATTCAATATATATCAGGGGTATGTTGTGTAATTAAAAATAATATTATTCATAAATAATAAATAATGTAATAAAAAGATAATTTTTAATTAAAATATTTTCCTATTTTATTATATGTTAAATAATAATAATATTATTTTTAAAATGTGGTTTTATGTATTTATAATCAATAAAAAATTATTTTAATATCAATTTATTGATTAAATAATGTTAAGTTGAAAAAATAATTTTAATAGGATGGGGTAAAAAATATTTTTAATATGTAAAATGGTATTTTTAATGAAATATTTTGTTAAGTATTATGTATTTTTATCTTAATAAATTAAATTTATCACTATCAAATGATGAATACAATGAAATTTATAAAATGTTTATTGAAATTCATTTGATTGTTAATTGAAGTGACTTAAGCATGATAACACCTAATGTTAATAAAATCATTTTCTATAAAATAATTTATTAAATATATTGTGATTTAGATTAAAAATACAATTACTAATATTTATGAATTTTATTAAATTAAATGGTGTCAAACATTGTAATAATATTATAAAATTTAGTTAAATAGGTTAGTTTTCCTTTTGGTCAAAGAAAAGAAGTTACAAAGGTAAAAATTGAGTTACGAGAATAAATGTTATATAAGGTAAAAGTGTGAAACTATGTGATAAAAGTTTTAAATATCATCAATTATTAACTATAAATAATTTTTATAAGTGTATTAGTAACTAATATTTATTTTTTTCCACTTTTTATGCAATTTTCTTTTAAAATGGAAACCTTACATGATAAGAAATGGATATTTGTAGAAATTCCACTCAAAACTCACCTATAAAAGGTCCCCAAATATTCAACTACAAAACCACAAAAACCATTATTTTCTCTATATATTCTATTACAATTTTTTATCACCAAAATTATTTATATATTTATGGTAGATTCTACTTCTAATAAAGAAAGTCGAAACATTCATTTCAAAGGCACCAATGTCGAGAAGGGGTAAATTCATCAAGTGACTATCTAAGTTATTCTTTAAATTTCTCAACTACCTTATCCTAACAACTAATTTTAAATATAATTATATATATAAATTAGATTATGTTAACATAATAATGATCAAATTAGAATGATATTATATAAATTTAATCTATTTATCTGTCTTTAGTATTTCATGTTCTTGTTTCAGTCAGTTTAACCACATACACGAACAATGATATATAATCATCACTATTTCTCCATGAATAAGTTTAAAGGATTAATAATGAAAATAAATTATATTAATATTAATATATTTCCAGAATATGTTTATGTTATGAAGATATAAAAATTAAATATTACTATAAAGTAACTCATGGTTATATGTAAATTATCCAAAACATGTTCATAATAGATTCCATTATCATGAATTTTACACATAATTTACATAAAACAGACATGGAACTTCCTAAATAATTGAGAATTAAGGATTCCATAATATTTCATATTATATTATTTTGGTACATGGTATAAATTAACTTTTATCGACATCACTATTATAAAACATATATGAACCAATCAACATTTCTTATATCATATTAAGAAAAAATATAATTACTAATAAATATATGGGTAATAAATGACTATAATATAATTTTATAAAATATAATATATATGAATATTATTTTCAAATATGTTATTAGTATGTTTTTTATTGTATATGAGTGAAAACTATTTTCATGGCAGCGATGAGTAATGGTAGAGTCAATTTTCCAAACTCAATTTTGAAATAAATATTGTTTGTGTTCGAATTTTAAACTAGAGAAAATGTTTTCTATTTTTTCATAAATTCCAAATATATTATTTAAATTTATTTATATATTGGTTTTAAATTTCTCATAACCATTTCATCACCCTTTTTTTAAAAAAAAATCAAAAGGATGTTTGTAAGTCTTGTCGAACTAATCTCTTTGTTTCAGCTGAGAATCCTTTCCCTCCATGTATATATTCATTATATATATTTTGGATACCTAAATATATAAAACTATAATTTATTAAGTTAATTTGTAATTTAATTGAGTTTCTATATAGAATAAATCTTATTTAAACATTTCTTGTCTGGTTTTCCCCTAACCTTGACTATATTTTAAAAAGTGTGGAAGGAATATTAAATTATTAACGTATTACACATGATGGCCTTTTCCCACATTTATATATAAAATTCATAATGAATAATCATAACTATTTCTTTTATTTTTCTTTAAATGTATTATATATTCCTAGTGTTTTGTTAATTTGTTATTTTATAATTAATGTCATGAAAATAAAATGATATTTATCCTTTTTTTCATAGAATTTTTCTCATGATTTTATAGGATGGGGTTTATCATCCATGTTAAAATACTTTAATTTTTTAATTATTGAACAATTATATTATCTAATTATATCATCAAAATTATTCATAGTGATTGATTATAATCATGTAATATTAATGTTTTAAGGACTCATGTTTCTTTTTCATTGATTAATTAAGATATGATGGAATTATAAATGTATCCATGATCACATGGTAATTATTTGTATAGTTTTTCCCTATGTGATGGGTGGGAATTATATTATAAATACCCAAACATTAAAATTACACTCTCTTAATTTTTTAGTAAATATTTCATTTTATTATATTTTTTAGATATTTAAGGTTTAGTGTTTTTGAGAATTATGTCATAATTCTTATATAGAAAACCCAAATTTTATAAACTGTACACATATAATATGTATCAAATTTTACCAAAATATAAACCCATAAATATAAGATTCATTTTCTTTTAATGAAAAAAAATTATGACTATAAACATGAATTCATGTATTTCATAATCCATGCATCCATAGTAAAAAAATAATTATTATGTCCTAACGGCACAAAATGGTCACTTGGAACCTAAAGTGGGGGATCCCAAGGGAATCATAACATACAAGGTCATCACACTCAGGGTATAAGGATACCATGTTAAATAATTCCATTATAGGGTTGTAATGAAATCCTTTCGAATATAAGTTGCCTTCAACTTGGTAACATTTTCTCCATGTATTCCTCATGTTTACATGGTTTATGAGCCCCTTAAACCTACAGATATGATGGATGTTAGACCATGGGATTGAAATATTATTCTTGACATAATTTATGACAACATGAGAGAATAATTAAACAATGTCAAAGCTTATTATACATTGAATACAATCATAAACCCACTAAGAAAATCTCTATCCTCAACTAAAAATAATTTATTTTTTCTAGTAAAAACACGGAAATCCGTTAAATTATTACCGCTAAAACATTAATAATTTTGATTATAAAAATAAATAATTGGAACATGGGAATTTTTTTGATAAATAATAACACTGAAACCATTGAAATAAACTCATAACCATTTTTAAGTAACATAGAGCATCATATTCATAACCCATTTTAAACCCATGTCAAAAATAGTTAGATTCCAATTAAATACATAGAATAAAAAACATAGGCTGAAACCATCCTTATTTCCTTTAAATATCATGAACATAACCCGATGTATTAGATAGATATAATGGGGTAACTCATCATATAAGTTGTATTAGGATCACCAATTATTTATAAGATATATCGTGACTCACCCATTGTATAACTTGTATAATGCTCACCCATTTCACATATATAATGATAAAATACCATATCTTGAATAATAATATTCATTACCACACATTTTCATCATAAAACCTTTGAAAAAATATTTTAATACCATATGGAAAACACTATTAGATAATGAAATAACTTATCCTTTTAAAAATATTTTTTCAAAACATAAATACAATGAAAAAATTAATAGAGGGTTTTTAATTGAAGACAACCTAAAATATTATAATGAAATCAATATTTGAAATAAAATTTATATTGGTGAGAAAATTTTTTGACACCATATATGTTAAAATAAAACATTCGTTTTTCATTTTTTTCAAAATGTTCAACAAAAAAGATTCCCTTTTGAAAAACATCAAAAAAGGTTACATAAAATGTCCTTTATAATTAATTTATATTTATAAAAAATGATCCATAAAATAATTTTATTAATATTCTTAGAGATGATAGAAATTTATAAAATAAATCGTGAGAACATTTAAAATTAAAATTCCCCTTACCTTGATTCAGACTTGTCACATATGTTCTTTATCATCTTCTTCTTTGAATGGCCTCTTAAGGATTGCACAAAAAAGTTAGTAGGTTGTATTTAGGATCAAACTAATTCCTTTATGATGTGGGTAGGTATGTAAGGAATGGATTTAGGTGGGGATTGGTCAAACAAGATGTCCTATGAAGTGTGAATAAAATAGGAGAAAATATTTCTTTTTATAAGGGTAGGGTGGGGAACTCTTTGAATTTAATAATGTATTAAATTAATTTTAATAAATTTAAAATATTTAATTTCTCCAAATTTATATTATTTTAATCAATGATGATGGTGATTCTAAATACTCTAATAAAATCAAAATTTTAATTGTTTAGATAATATTTTCAAACTTATCATTTTGTTTTATCCCACTTTTAACTATTCAAAAAATTATAGTGATATCAATGTTTTTTACTCATAAGGGGTTAAAATCAGTACTATGAAAAGAAACATGGAACAAAAATGGTCCATGGTTTATATTTTATACTATATACCAATCAAATGTCTGAAGATAATATTTTTAAGTATTAAAAATCTTTTAATAAATTATTATTTATTATAATTTATCCTTAATGTCATTTTAGAACTATTTAATTAATATGAATTTAAAAATATCAATCCTGGAAAAAATTAGAATATAATCATTTCAGACATCCACAACATTTTACATTTATTTTGAAAAAATCAATATAATAATTTATTCCAATAATATTACTTTGAAATTTTTAGAATACATTTATTTATTTTTCTATTTAATTAATTAAAAATTGAGTTGGCTTTGCGTAAGAATTCAAGGAACTTTTTTCCTAACTAAATATTATAACTGAATCATAATGATAAATAAAAACCATTTAACATAGAAATGAATATTTATAATTTAGCATATGTTGTTTTAATACCAATTGTAAAATATTATAGATATTACAAATAATAAAGTGACATTGTTATCTTTATCATTTTTTTTAATACTATAAAGGTCAAAATCAATGAAATATGGAACCTAGATATATTATATTCAAATTTGAATGTACATGGACCCCATACATTCATCTAATTGGATAAATGAAATTATTTTTCTAAAATGTGTTTCTTTATCATTTTATTTGTCACCATAATTACTCAATTTTCCCATAACGTAGTGATAATTATTTACCATAGATACTATTAATAGTGAATAAAAATAAACAATACCCTATTAACAAATTAGAACCTTCTAAATTAAAATTAAAATTAAAATTTTAATGTTTTAATTTAAAGATGTAAAATGATGTAATTTAAAAATAAATTGAACTAAAACATGATAAAAACGATTTTTCAGAAAAGATCCATGTTAAGTTAGAAAATATATTTCACTATATTAAAGTATAAAATTAATTCCAAATCCTATAACTAGATTATTTCACATCAAAATAAACTAATTACGTTTAAAAATTAATAAGAAAAATATTACCTCTAATAACATTAAAATAAAATATTATTTTTAATAAAAATAATTGTTTTATCAATATTCTATGAAAAATGAATCTCTTTTGAAAATTATAAACAATTAATCCTAAGATGATTTTTCTATAATTAATAAAAATATAAAATTCTAATTTTCAAATTAAAATTTTATAATTTAAAAATTAAACATATAAATAAAACTGTATAGGAAAAGGGTTTAATGAATCTATTATGTTTTTATTTTTTAAAAACCAATTAATATTTATATAATAGAAGTATATTTATAATTTATGGATAATAATAAATTGTAAAATTATTTACTCTATAATTAACTTTATTGTTTTATTCTTCCACCTTGGGAATTTTTTTCCTCAGAATTTTATATATTTCTTAATCAAGTTGTGATACATGTCCCCCATATCACTTTTAGATTCCTTGGTTGCTTCTTCAATCATATGATTATTCCAAAAATCATTAACATGGGGAATTATATTATTATAAAACAACCTTAAATGGTTATGAAGATAAACTATTTTTTCCTTATAGTAATGGTTATCATCCAACCAAACAACTTAAGGCATCCAAATATGAGATGAATTATACTCATATTTTCATAACAACAAAATATGAAATACATTATATACCTGGGATAAATTAAGAGGAATGGAAACTTATTAAGAAACTAATACTACTTTATTTAGGATTTAATATGGTCCAATGATCCAAAAAAATAACTTCTTCTTTTTACCAAAATGCATAAAACTTTTTCTTAGAGATACTTTATGAAAAAAAGATCACATACCTCAAAACAATATCATTCTTATTGATATCCGCATAAATGTTTCTATATACTATGAGCCATCCTCAAGGGATATTGAATCATCATCAATTTTTTTAACATTTTCTTTACTAACTATATTTTTATCAACCACCTATCTTCTAATTTATCCTAAAAAGATTCTATCTACACCAATTTCTATAAAAATCCACAAAATATGTCATATTTATACTGGGGTGAAAACTATTGATATAAAAAACACAACCAATGGTTGAGTGTGATCCAAAATTCCTTGATAATCCATATATTAGGAAAGAATAAAATTTAATATGGTCTTAATATTTTTCTTAGTTAGTCTATAAAATTGATGATATAAAGATGTGCTAAAATTTAATTAACTACCCAAAAACTTCTGAAGTCCTTTAAAAAATTATATGTGAACCTAAGGTCATGGCCAGATAATTTTGAATGTTTAAATAAATTTAAACTGAATATCTCAATGATTTATAGTCAATAATGTTGATCTAAGGTCATTATATATGAAATGTGAAAGAAAATTTGTAGATTTAGTTAATCAACCAAAAGTAGCCCAAATTTAATTAATACCTCAAGATGTTTTTTGAAAATCCCACCATGAAATCCATCAGTATGTTTTACCATTTATAATTTTAAATTGGAAAATGACTATGTATTCCATTGAGAAATTTTTATTCTACATTAAAATAGTGAAAATTAAAACATTTCATTGAAAAGTTAACAGTTTCCCTTTTAGCCTATCCCCACAGTAATTCCCCAAAAGGTCACTCTACATCTTAATGCAATAGAGATGATTAGAAAATTAGAAACTATGAGCTTTTACAAATAATTCTATCTTAGAATGAGAATCATGAGGCACACATAATATTTTTACAAATGGAATAATACCTTCATTATTAACATTAATTTCCATGAATGTACCCTTCCGGATAGATTCAACTTTTTCCAATAAAACAAAATCTTCCTTTTGAGAATGTTTAATTATTTCAAATAGAGATGATTCTACTAAAACATAAAATAAATTATAGGATGTTTCTACATGAAAAATTTCAGTGCTACAATTTATCATATAATTAACCAAAGTGTAATATTTTAAATGTAACTTGGTAAATATAGAATTATTTTTCAAACTCAAATAATCAACAATATTTTTTTCCCTAGGATGGTAAGGAATCATTCAGTAAAAATATTTAATCAGTTATAGTAATATTAACTCCCTGAAAGTAAACTCTTTATGAGTGATGATATACTTCGATTTTTTTAGATATGTATTTATTTTACACATTAATACCTAAAAACTATGGTTCTAAAATTTTAAATTCCTAAACTATAGATGAAAATTCAAGATTATGTTTTGGATAATTTTATTCGGGAGTTTTTATTTTCCATGAAGAAAAATAAATTAATTGATAATTAATTATTATAACACAACCAAGTAACTTCAATGATGCATTTCTATAGATAAAATATCAATGTTTCTACATGGAAAGGCTAAAATTAGACAATTCATCAATATTTTTTTTATTTCCTCAAAAGAATAGACTGAATCTTTCATTACATTTCGAGTTAAATTATTTATAGGGTTGTATAATCAAGAAAAAATATCCACAAATCGATGATATTAACACTCTAAAACAAGAAAACTATCAATCTCTAGGACATTTTATTTCATCTCCATTAATAAAAAACTTATATTTTAATAGTTTCAGAAGTTATTACATCTCTAGAAACAATATTCAATAGGAAATAATTTTTTGTTTAACCAAAATTAACACACAATAAATTTTCCATTTTTTCATTTCTTTAATGTTTTTCAAAATAATCGTTATGTGTATTATATAAAACAAATTTATTTTAGAAAATTATAATATGTCTTGTCCAAAAACAAAAAAATTTCTAAATATTCATTAAAATATATATTCATAATATTCATGAATTGATTAGGTGTATTAGAAAACCAAAAGGGAATAAGTGAAAATTCATTACTACCATATCTATCATGAAGTATTGTGTTTGAAATATCTCCCTCCTCCACATTCAAAAGATGGTACCATAATATTGAGATAAACTATTAAAAAATATATCAAAAATTAGAGATGATAAAAAAATCCTTGATATGAGGTGAAGGGAACTTGTTCTTAATAATGATGTTATTAAAGGATATATAATCAATTTGAAGTATCATTGAACCATATATATTTTTAACAAATAAAACTGAATCTCTCAAAGGTAATGTTCTAGGAAAAATGAAAACATTATCTATCAAATCTTGTGATAAATTTTTTAATTTCAAAATTTTTATGTGTTCTATTTGGTAATGGGGTTTTGAAATAGTCTTTTTATTCTGAACAGATTTAGAAGTAGAATCAACTAATCGATCAAGAATGAAAATATGAAAACCATTTGGTAATAAATCTATAAATTCATTTACTACTAGTACATCACTAATTTTTATAGATTTATTGGTTTTAATAACATCAATAAGGAATCCTTTTTTGCCATCTCAGATCAATTTCTTAGTTTCTCGGTGCGTTATCAATGGTATGTAAACATTGAGTAATCTATTATTAGTTCTAAAATATCTCTTAGTATGATGAAATTAAATCCATTACATACCCAAAATAATATCAAGCTCTAAAATTTATAGATAAACTAGATTTGTATGAATGGCCATCCCAATGATAACAGTGTTACGATTCCTATAAATCATGGATGCTTTAATATTTTTAGCTTGAGTTTCCCAAAAAAGGTATATCTTATTTCCATGAGGTGATATTTCTATTTAACATGAAGGTTTATAAAAAATGATATATTGAAAAGATTCCGAGGAAACCAAGCACTTCCATAACTCAAATAAACAATTAATATATCTGTTACTACTTAATTCAATATACCACCAGTAACTATAGAAGTATAAAATTATTTATCCAAAACATTATAAATTCATTATTGAGGATTTACACCCCGAGTAACTAATTTCATAAACAAGTTATAATAATTTCCCAACTACTTTGAATAAAAAAATCTCACTAATATAAGAATATATTTTACCCCATTATTGAATTTTTCTATACACTTTTCTTGTAGTCTTGATCATTGTGACCAACATTACCACACTGGTAACACATCCTATACCCAATCAAACAATCCCAAAAATGTTTTTGAAATACAATAAGAACACATTATAAGATTACAAATAAACTTATTAGCTATAATCTTCTTTATATCTTTACACCTTACCAGTTTCATACTTTTTTCACAGAGTAATATTATTATTAGAAAACACTATATGATCTTTATAAATACAACAAAAAACATTATAAAAACTTTTAAACTCTCACACAAGAAAATATGTTCACAAAAATTATTTTAAAAATAAGTAAAATATATTACTTTTATTATCAGGTTTATGAATAAAATTTGATAAATACTTGGGAAATATTGTAAAATATTCTTTATAATCATTTACTAAATCATTCTATTTTTTCTTGAATTCCCTTAATTGTTTTTATATCCTACGTTGAACAAAATAGTCAGAAATATTTATCCAAAAGAGGTTTTTGATTATTTCACATTCCATATAATCAAGATCATTCTTACCTCTAGTATTCTTAACCAAAGAACACCATTTATTATCATCACATTCATGATAATAAATGGAACGAGTTACCTTTTTTCATTAAGAAACATCACATGACTTGAAATATTTTTTCTAGTATATTGATCCATCCGTTGGATAACACATGATATGATGTTACACTAAAATCTAGAAAGTTATATTTCAAGAAATTATAAAATATCGATATGTTCCTCTATAGTATTTTTTTTTCATTTATAATGATGGAACCACCATTTATAACCCACTTAAATTGATCCATTATTGCAATAAACAACATATTTGGAACTCCATCCATTCTAGACTACTAATTTGGAATGATATTTTCCACTTATTACCATTCTATATTAACATCCCTATTTCCTATTTCAAAAAATATTATGAATAGACATATATTAGATGAATCAACATGGTGATATTTTTATTCTATATGATTTCATTTTAATAATAAAGTTGAGGATTCAATGGTTATTCTATTAATACTATCCTAAAATCTAAAGTTAAATAAACCTTTCTTACGATATGCACTTTAAGTAACCGAACTTAATAAATACCTAATCTATAGTTTTTCAATAAATAATTCACATTATTTCAATTTTGGGTCTTTAAAGGTTCATTTTTTAATGAATTTCATCATAAATACTAAAGACTAATTATATATTTTAAAAAGTGGATACTTCTACATAGTATCTCTTTTTTTTCACAATATAAAACATTTAAAATAGTACACATTTTATTTTCATGAAAAATAAATATAACTTCCAAATTAACTTCTTTTGTGGCCAAACCAATCAGTAAAACCATATGAAAAACATTTTCAAATCTGGGACAAGCACAATAATATCAGTATAGTGCATGAACATAACAAATCAAAAAGTCATTTTAAAAACATGAAAACCCATAAAATTATTACATTCACCACATTATTCAATAAGTGTATTTAATAAATCATTTGAACATTAAAAACAAGATTTTTTTCTCAATTAAAAACATTAAAACCCATATCACGAAATTGTAAATCATTTTTAGGTAACATATATTGTCATATTCATAACTTTTTTAAAACATATGCCAAAAATAACTAGATACCATTTAAATATATAAGGAAAACCACATTATTAAAATCAATCCTTCTTACCTTTTAAGACATGTAACATTATCCTATTCTTTGTAGAGCTATGATAGGGATCACTTGTCATATAAGCTACTTGAAGTTCACTGATTATTCATGAGCTATAATGGGGCTCACCCACTGTATAATCTATATCAAGCTCACTTATTTCCCATACTAAATGATTGAGTATCATATCATCAAGAAAATATGCTATTATTAAAAATTTTCATTATAAAACCTTGGAAAAAATATATTGAATGCCTATGTAGAAAACATTAAGATATGGAAATACCAAATCATTTTAAAAACCCATTTTTTAAATCATAAACACATAGAACAAAGTATGAGGGAATTTATCTATTAATAAAACATGAAATATTATAATTGAATATGAAAATAAAATCAAATTTATTGAATAAAAAACTATTGATTTTTTCTACAATAAAATAAAACATGATTTTTTACTTTTTGTCATAACGGTCTACAAGAAGGATTTCCTTTTGAAACCCTTTGATAGAATGTAACATAAAATGTCCTTTATAATTTATTTATATCCATATTGAGACCTTAATAAAACAATTTTAATAATTTCCACATGGATTATAAATACTTATAATATAAATCTCAACTAAATTTAAATTTTTTTTAATGTGTCCTTTACCTTGTGTTCGACTCTTCATGTTAATTCTTTACCTTTATCCTAAGATGGATTAATAATAAAACAAAGGACTCTAGGAAGTGTATAGGGAATAAAGGAAGTTATTTTATTAGTTATTGGAAGAAAAAATTGTTTTTAAGTGTTAATAAAAGAGGAGAAGAGTTTCCCATTTATAAGTGAGTGGAGGGGCACTCCTCGAATTACACAAAATATTAAATAATTGTAAATTAATTTTTATATTTAATTGGGTCCAAATTAATAATATTTTAAAATAATATGAATATGATTCTATGTAATCTCACATAATAATATTTTAACAAATTTATATCATGTCTTCAACTTAATATATTTTTATTAGACCTCCGTTAACCCTTTTGACATTTTCCGTGAGGACATTCTGATTTTTTATTTAGGTGTTTAAATATTTACAATAAAATTAAATATGTACCATAAATGGAATATAGTTTCTATTATTAAGTATATACTAATAAATTGGTTTAATATAATATTTTTAAGAATTTTAATTCATCTGATAGAATATTATTTAGTATAAAATTTAATTAGTATCATTTGTTAAAACTATTAATTTAATTTTTCTTTTATAATATCATGACATATATTGAATCCAAATAAACTAAATTAAAAAACCCTAACATGTTATATTAATCTATGAAATTAATGTAACCAAATTATTTCTTCAATTAAAATTACATTAATATTCTAAAATCATTTATTTTATTTTTCTTTTAATTAAATAAATACTACATTGGTGTTGCGTAAGAATTTAAAGTAATTTTTGAAAGAGTAAAATTTTTATTTCAATAAACATGGTAAATAAAAATAATTTATTTTTCAAATTACTATTTATAACCAAACATAATTTATTTTTATCCCCGTAAAATAATATTATAGATATTAAAAACTAGAAAGTGATATTTTTGAAATTATCATTTATTTAAATATTATAAATGTCAAAATAAAAGAAATATTGAAGCATATTTCCATATTTTCAAAACATGGTTACACTGGGATGACGTAAATTCATCCAATATGAAAAATTTAAGTTTTTGTTTATGTTTATTTCCCTTATCGTATTAATTTTTACTTTGATTACCCGATTTATCCTTGTCACGATGTTAATTTTCTATTATAACTACTATTCATAATGAATAAAAATAATGTGGCCATATTTTCTAAGAATTGAAATATTGATTCAAAATATGGAAACAATTTGTCAATATTTAATTTTTAAAAAATGGAATAGATTAATTTAAAAATTAAACTGAAAAATGGTGATGAAAAACAAATTATCTAAAATATGCCTTTCAAGTATATAAATATTTCTATAAAAAATCCATTTATAAAATTCCTTCCAAATAACATATTTGTATTAATTTTAATTATAAGAATAAAATTAAAATTTAAAACTTATACAAAATAGAATATGAAGTTTAAATACTTTAAGTTAAAATACACTTTTATTTAAAAGTTTATGTTTTTCACTATTAATTAAAAAATATATTTTTATACAGTTTTCAAATATTTATCCAATGATTTTTATACATGATAATTTCATAAATTAAATTAATTTTTTTAAAATGGAAATTTATAATTTATAAATCAAACTTTGAAATTATAAAAAATAATAGAAGAGTTTAATAGAACTATTTTACTTCTTTATTTAACAAAATTACCTAATATCATTATAATGAACATAACTATAGAATTAATGAATAATAATAAAAATGAAAATGATTTATTTTATCATTACATATGTTTCTATAGTTATATACCTCCAATTATTTGGAAAACATTTTATATTTCATGATTTCGGGATAGGACACCAGCGGTTATCTATTGTTAAAAAAGGTTAGGGGACCTAAGTTGTTTTCCTAACTCTACTATGTTATGTAAAAGTGGTTATCCTTGTCCATTATTATATTAATGAATTTTTTATTTGTCATGAAATATGTTTTTATTTATATTATTAGGTTTATACCATAGTATTATGCGTGTTTTATTCTTTCAGAAGTCATGGCTAATGACTCATGTTATCACACTCATTTTTCTCATGTATTATGTTATTCCAAAGAATTATTCAATAGATTATTATTTGTGGTAATATTTTCATTTGGTATTATTTCCTTATATTATTAAAATTCATTGTAATTATATTAACATTCTAACGTGATCATCTTATGTTAACTTATGATATTTTATGGAAATATTTTGTGTTAACATTTACTGAGCATCTGATTACACATGTTCTTATTCCTAAAGTTATGTAGCATGATATTATATATGATGTGACTAAAAGGGTATAATTTGAGAAGAGTAATATTTTCAAATATATAAAATGTATTAAAATTTGTTTTTATGTGTCTAATTTTCTAATACTACATTTTTTTTTTCATATTTTGTGTTATTATTGTGAGATATGGGGAATAATAATTTAAAATGATGTAATAAACATGGATGTTGTGGTGGTGATAAAAAAATGTGTAAATGTGTCAGGTTTATTTATTTTTGTGGGTTAGGTTATAAAAATTAATGGGACATAACCTAAAAAATTATTTTGAATAAAAATTGATATAGGATTAATCTAAAATTTAATCTGTTATAATGAAGAGATTATAATTTAAGACATATTGGGACTGATTTTCCTTATAATATGATCACTGAATTAGATGGTTTATACATGTTATATCATTTTTATATAGAATTGATATTCTTAGAAGGAATCAAGTTGATAATTAATGTGATGTATTATAAAATGATTATCCCAATGGGAAACTGAATGGGATGAGAGTTGGAGTAAAAATCTGTAGGAAATGCCTGTTTAACATCCTGAAGCTATAAATAGTAACACCAATCATTCCAAACTCGAAACATCTCTATGTATGGAATACATATCCATTGATAACTTCATTTAGAAATTTGGACCACCCATTTGTGGTTCTACCAACCCACTTCTAAAAAAGAAATGGATCAACACAATAGAAATGATATTTTTGGTTCTCACGTGCTCAGAGCAGGAAATAGTTCTGTTAGATATTTATCATTCGGAAGATAAAGATAACCAATGGTCAAATATAATTTATAATATCTTAAAATAATTTGAATATGAATATATAGAATTTTATATTTTTATGAAAATATTCTACCCCAAATATCCTTCAAAAACACGTCACATCAAAATAGAGATGGAATTCCTAAAGTTGAAATAAAACAAAGTTGAATCCACTAGTTTGTGTAAAGAAGAATTAAAATTATTTCAAAGTAACTCCTATAGTTTTATCATTGAAACTAAATTAAAATTGATCATTTTATTAGTGTATCAAAACAATACCTATGAAATTCATTGTATTAAATGGACATTAGTATCTATGGAGAAATTGTTTGATGGGATTTCAAGTAAGAAATGAATATTATTGACTCTGATTATTCATGTGGTTTAGGAGAAAAGATAAGAACAATGGAATTCCAAGGAAACTCTAAATTTTAAATTCCTATAAAATATAAAATTAATCATCCTACAAGGATAAAATAATAAAATAATAGTGAGGTGAATTATCCCAAAGGAACCGATAAATGATTCAAGAGTGGAAGAGAAGACCATAATGAAAATCTACTACATTGAGATATGAAGTTACTAAATAATGATATGGTTAGAGGGATAGACAATCTAAAAGATCCAATCACACTCTTATGATTCTTTTGTATGGAGTATGTGAATTACACCAAAAAGTGTAGTAAACACAATTTAATGATGAAAACCAACATTAGTAACCTGCAAACTAAAGGAAGAATATAAAATCTGATGAAATCACAAGAGTTGATGTTCAAGAAAATTAGATCGTGAATGGTCACTTATTATATACTCAATAAATGATAATATATTACAGTATTTTGGTTATATCCTCACCTTTATATCAATAAAAGTTTCTAAGGATATAAATTTACTACCCCAATGGATAGATATTAATTTATTATTGAAATCAATTAGTGGATCAATTTTCAAACCACAAGTATACAACTCTTCCTGGATTTAATACTGTGAGAATATGTTTCTTAAAAATCTTATTATTCTCCATTTAGTTTAATTTGAAATGATTTTGGCATGGATTCTCTCTCTCCACATAGAGCACATATAAAATCACGAGACATGGAAGTAAATTTTCTTTTCCAGAATTAACGTAGGATAGTTTATTAATGGAAATTTTATAGTACACTCCTAATTAAATTTAAAATCATTTTATGGTTCATAATTAAAAAATCCTAATATATTTCTAACTCAAATTTTAATAGAAAACAAGATATTTATTTTATTCCTTTTATATTGTTTCTTACTTCTAAAGATGGAATACATATGGTTATCCAAGGGGTTTATAAGGAATGATCCCCAATGTTAATAATGATTGAGTTATTCAATCATTAAATTATTTCATACTAGGATTGCTATATTATTTTTTCTATTTGAGCATTTATTATGCTTGGTTCATGTTTGGTTGCATAATCATTCATTTCTAGTTTACCATTTTTATGTTTTATAAAAACTCCAAATGGTTCCCACATACATAAATAGGTACAAAAATTATTTTCAATGGTAGGAAATCATTTGGGTATTCATACCCAAAGACACTTAGGAACTAAAATTTGTTGATAGGATCAGAGGTTGATCTCATCACTCCCTTTTTGGGGGAATTACGTACTATTTTGATATTCTCTTATAGATTATATATATATATTTATGAATCTCTTCTAAATATCTAGATGAGACTGTTTACCATAATTAAATGATCAATTATTGAATCATTCTATTTATATGTAATTAGGGTTCTCTATATGTTTTTAGATATTTCATAGAAATGGGTATCTGCTTATATTTTGGTTACATATATCTAGGAACACTATATTTTACTTCCATAAATGGAAGAAAATTGTGTTTGAAGTATGTGATTGAACATTCATGAGGCATCCTACATATATTTTTTATAATGAGACTCAAAACCCATGGATTTTGTTTAATATGTGAAATTTAACATCACAAATAAATGAAATATATGAGGGAACAAAGGAACCAGGTATGGTGATCTAACCTTAATAATGAATCCTATATATCATGGTTATGTTTGGAATCTGAGTCATCATAACTAAGTCAACCCTCAACACACTGATGTGTAGTGAATAATATTAATTAATTCCCATCAGGGTTATTCACATGTGGTTTACGAACATGGGAGTTACTTATAGAATTACATAGAGGCCGGTTCCCTTGAATGGGATAGATAACATCATGTCACTGAACAAATATTACACAATGAGGATTCCCTAGTTGAGGGAAATTTTAAATGAGAATGGTATGCTCATTGAAAATCCATAAACCCATGGGATTCATGCTCGGTGTGATAAACAAGGGATGAAATGTGAAATAATTATTTCATATTTATATGTGAATTATATACAGGGATGAATCTTATGGGGTGTTTCATATAGTTATAGGGGCATAGAAAGGAATTATTCATATATTGTATTGATATGAATCATATTCCTCAATGTTAAATTCCTCCCTTACCCAATGATGTTTTTGAGGTACTTAAGGGTATGGACATTACAGACAGATAAAGTGATTTCTTTGTTTGAGCCAAATTTTAATATCTCGATGGGATTGGAAAGATGATATAATCATGGAATAATTCAATCCCATATGTTATGAATATTTTAGATATAGACTGACTTACACCAAGGTTGATGATCATTGGAGCTCGAACATTAGGAAGGTGTCCTATATATCCTAGTGGGAAAAGAATCAGTGTTCTTGTTGTTTGATTCATCCCTATCCTATTGACGGGTTTGAGTTGCCTATGGTAATGGACAAGGATTACACAAAAAGGGATTCCCATGTATGATCCCACTTCTCATCTTCTGATGGGTGACGAATGATAGTAGACTTATGGGATAATTCAATCTCATAAATTAACAATATTTTAGATATATAAGGACATACACTATGGTTGATTCCCATTGGAGATCGAAGATTAGGAAGGAATAATAGATATCCATTTATGGGGAGAATAAGATTTCTCATAGATTAATTTTGGGCATGTCAAAATACATCTAATAAACATGGTTATCAAGATTAGAGGGGTCTAACTAACATTCTTGATTAGTCAAAAGGCCTATTCCTAACATGTCCTGAGCCCCTATCATATATGTCCTAAGTGTATGATCTACATGTCTTTATTGTCTAGATTCCATGCATTGAGTGTCTCTCTAACTAGTATGATATGTTCTAGGGTGCTTCGTATTATTGAAGAAGATATGTCAGAGGTATGCACATGATCTGGACGAAATGTCTAGATCAATGCCGTATGACTTGGCTAAAACATATGAAGGTCTTCATGTGATCAATGAATAAATTTCAAAGAGTTTTTATGTGATTGAAACAAAAATGTGCAAGGGTGTTGTGTGGTAAAGGCTAACATATATTGAGGCTATCACATAACGTATCTAGAAAGTTTGTAGAACATTATAGGAATTGACAGATTTTTTAGGGGAATTCAACATAATTGAATGACATGTACGAAGGAATTTTAATGACTTGGATAAATTTTCAAGAGGACATCACAAGAGGTGTCTAACATATTAAAAGGATCCTATGTGGCTTGGATGACATGCCTGTTTGAATTAACAAGTCCTGATAGATATGTTCAGGTGATGTCACATGATCTGGATAGGTCATTCTAAGAACATGATTCCTTCATATATAATAAAAATATACATATCTTCATAAGTATTTAATCTTGTTTATACTTTATTGCATATATTTCTCAATTTTTTTCAAGAACCAGCTTGTTGAGGTTTCATGTGACCATGTTTAAATGCACATATTCCATCACATAATTTGGATAGTACACTGGAAGTATATAAATGGTCGATAGGGATATCATGTAAACCAAATATTTGTGCCTCACAGTCATGCTCTTTGTATGATCATTTTATGGGTCATCGATGTTGTTTTATGATAATAAGTGACCACTATACCACACCAACATTTCCATATTTATTGGACCTATGGATTATCAAATATAATTTAGATAGTCATGTCTATATTTCAAGAAACCTTATCATGATCAGGTTGATGTATCTAAGAGTCTTCATGAGATTAGGACGTCTATCAAAGAGCCTTTAACTTGATCAATGGAGACATGTATGTAGTCCATGACAAGATCATGTTTTCAGGTCATAGTCTATTCATGAAACCAAGATTGCTTGTGAAGGGGGGTTCCATGATATTAGGCTAACATTTCAAAGGGCCTCTGTGTGATCCATGATTATCACACAAGGCTCATAACCCATTTGTACAAAAATTAGCATTTCTTCCTTTCGTGAGAGGATTCCACTGTTTACTAATTTATTTCATTATTTACATGGTTTTTTCACTTTTCCCATTGATCATATATTATGTTGTCACCTGATTTATAAAAATTATTATGACATCATATGAGCATCGTCATGGATAGTTTCTCTCTTTGTCCATGGTATGTCACATTATCTGTTAAGGATCTTGTGATAGTGTACAATCATTATCGTGTACACTCAATTCACTTTCTCATGAGAATCCTATGATCAAATAAACATGTAAAAGGCCCTAGTGAAGATCAGGTTGACATATCTAGGAGTCTTTATGAGACTAGGAAGTGTATCATGGAGGGTTTCTCATGTTCAAGGAGACTTGTATGGGGATCTTCATGAGATAAATTTAGATTTTTGATGAGCTTTCATGAGGCTAATATGGCCTACCCAAGGGCCTCGGTGTGATCAATGGTTTTCATAGGAGGTTCAAAACCACTTAAAATGAAATATATAATAACATAGGCTTCATAAATCCTCTTCCGTTTTGATCATAATTTCTTTATTTTTTGAGGGTCCTTAGGTGAGCATCAGACATCTATCACTTGATATTTCACATTATCCAAGGATCTTGTTAGGAATTTACCACGTGAGAATCAAATTCTATATAGGATCCTTCTAAGAAGAAGGATGGATTTTTAGAGTAGGTTTTCATGATCATTAACAAATCTTGTGAAGTTCATGACATGTTCACATGTTCTTCTCATAGTCATCCAATCATGCGTCCTCATGAGGTTCGTGTGCTTTGTGGGAGCTAGTCACTTGGTCAACATATAAAGATGATACTCCTTAATTTTAATTACAAAGAATATATTACCCATACGTTGAGTATTTCATTAATTATATAACTTTCAATGAACATTTCGAAGGTGTCAAAAAATGACCTCCTCACGAGAAAGGTCCGTAGGGAATATGATTTAGTTCTAAAGAGTGTAAATTCCCACCTGAGTCCTTGTAGCTTCTTATGATAATTTTTCCAAGATGTATTTTCTATACCCAATGACCATTGTTATTCTCTGGGGCATCATATAAATTATAGAGTGAGGGAGGATCTCATTCCACCAGTGACCCAAAATATGAGAGATCATGTGACTTCATTGGTCATGTGACTACATCATGATACATCTCCATAAAATTTGTTTCATAGGAAAACCTCACAAGAAACAATAATCAAGATCTCTTCATGAGATTCAGTTATATTTTCTCTCCATGTAACATTTCCAATCGAGATGACTCGATAAAAAAATGAAGTATATCACAATAATTTTTTAAACATTATAATGTTCTCTTATCCATATGGGTGTCTTGTAGGCTTCACATGCACTACCAACTCTATTGTGTGATTAGTTGATCATTATGAAGTTAACATAACCTCCCGTTTGTCACATGATCATGAGTCCTTCAATGGGTCACACAATTTCTATATACTCTATGGGTTACATAATTTGAGATACCTACACCAAGTCATGCGGTCATGAATCCTTGTATGGTTTAAGTGAATTTCATGATGATGTACATTTCATATAATTCTTTTAGTAGGGTTCCTAGATCATCTGAAATATTATTTTTTTGTAAAGATGGATTCCATTCCTCAGATATCTTCTAATTCAAGGACATGATTGTTGTGAACAAAAATACTAAAACTCATTATCAATTGTTCTCTGACAGCAAGGCCTTTAAAAGGATTTTCCCACCTAAAATTCAGTGCTATCCTCTATCTCACTAATATTTTTTATATAGATTCATTATTTTTGATGATATCTTTATTCCTTCACTTGATTATTATATCGTACATAACAGGCTATAGTATTATATTGATTTAATTGAAACAAAAAATCTGATGGAATTCAATTGGTTGTCACACCAATCCAATGTTTATCTAATATGTTGGATAACTCCCCTTAGGCTCCAAATGGTTGTGAACTTTCTCATCATCCAATTGGTCAGTTCTATTCAAGAATACTCATCTCAAATTTGAATAATCTATGATGTGGTTGGAGCTCAACATGGAACTTGCGAATAGTTTATAACATTTATTATGAACGATAATGCCTATTGTTTATAATGGACAGATTCTTAGAATTCCATAACAAGTTACATTCCATTCAACTTTATGAGTTGTCATTGACATCTCAATTCATCATATACCATCAATCATGAATTCTGAAAGTGCTAATTAACCATTGGTGTCTTGGAACAAATTACCTTTATTTGACTCATGTAAAATTAAGAATATCCCTTTGGGATATTTACCATTTTTGAGGAATAACTCCTCTTAGATATATTGATGATGAATTTATCCCAACTGTGGATGTTTTGGATGACCCTATACAAATTATTAACTTAGAATGGGACATTCCATCCATCATAAATCATATGTTAGGGAAGGATATGAACCTACATTACCTCATTCATTTTAAGGATTTGATAAACACATTCCTCTACAGTAGAAGGACACAACCATCCTCTATATATTGTCATTAGTATCCTTGAAATGTTTGAAATAGGATGTGATCATAATGAGTAGTTATAGAAGATGTGAAGTATGCCACAAGGGGATACATTAGAAAACTGGGGGTATCCCCATGAATTTATAAATTTTTTTAGCCATGCTTATACGTTGATTAATTTTCTTTGTCAGGGAAACATTTCTAGGAATTAGATTAGGCATGTTGCTAATGGAATCCCCAATGGAAAATGGGTTCCTTATTAATAAATTCCTCAAAAATCCTTCTTTCCTTTACGTAATATTTAGTCATATACAACTAGGATATATCAATTACCATGTTTTTGGCCCCATCATGTTCATTGTTCACGATATTGAAGAGAATTTCTGATGTTTCAAATATTGTAACACTACTATAATCCCTAATGGTTCATTTCATCCATTGTTTTTGAATGTTTCTAGGGTTGAGCCGATTCCACTAGGTCCCAATGATGGTATTGTTATGTTGAGTAGGCTTGAATTCCACCTTCATTCAATATCCATCACCGATCAGGAAAATGTTTTATAACTATAATGGATCTCATCATGATAGGTTATATAAAATACTTATCCTAGTTAGATTTATTACATCTCACATATTCAATATTATTATTAGTGAGACATATACCCCTTATTTATTTTCTATCTAATTTGTATATAGAGAAAGGTATTATCTTCTCCCTTGAATTGGTATGTAGGGAAAAATAAATATTAGAATTAACTACAAATTTTGGATTCTGTTGGAACATGAACATATAAATACTGAGATTATTCTTCTTCCCATTGAGTTCTCTATTTTCATATATTAGGACTATTCCCAATCCTCGGTGGAAGCTTACTGGGGAAATTTATTGAATTGACTAATCCATCAAGTGTAAAATCCTTGTGCTTTACCAACCACCTTATCTATGAAATCAATGGAGATAGTTCAAGATTTGAGGGATCCTCTATAGAAGCACTCTAGTCATAGTCAAAACATTCCCATTTGCGGGATATAGTTTTTTGAGGGGGTTGTTCCTATGATACCAGTGATAGACGATTCACCAATTGAGAGTAGTGAATATGAGACATAATCTCCTTCTTCATTTTTGGATCAAACATATATTCCCACCTCTCATATACAAAATCCAGTGGTTGTAGAGAAACAAATTCAAAAAATGATAGTCTGGCATAAAATCCATACCCTATTCACTAAAACTACATTGAAAAAATTTCATGGAAAATAGATATTCCTCCACCATCTATTTCAGGATTTTGGGTTTAGTTTTTTTGATTATAAGATATTATATGATATTATGCTATAGATAATATTATAAAGGAAACTACTGTCTAATAGTTAGAAGGACAAATATAACTATGATGAAGAATTTTTTCGAACCATGTCAATAAAAGAAGTTTTGGAGATTCTTGGGAATAGACCTCAAAAAGTGTCTGAGTTATGCACTGTAATAGATATCTTG
Source organism: Viscum album (assembly GCA_963277665.1). NCBI lineage: Eukaryota > Viridiplantae > Streptophyta > Magnoliopsida > Santalales > Viscaceae > Viscum > Viscum album. Next base: position 2,005,555,394 of record OY728148.1, on the reverse strand, counting down.
ACCATAGAAGTAGAATAATAGTAAGTGAATATAGCTAGTGTGAGATACTATATTCAGGAATATTCAACATTATTAGTGACTAATCGCAAAGGAGCCAAATTCCTATCCTCTTTAATTAATACTTTTCATATTCAAGAAGAAGAAGAATACATGGAGTGGGAGACACTTTAGCAGTCAATTGAATCCTATCACCACAATTTGGATGATTTGGAAGACATAGTCATCCTATTTTATTATGACCTAACTATGGGAGTACATGTTTTTTCTCATTATTATTTAGTTTTTTAACCCTTGAGAGACTCTATATAGTGGATATTCCATTAGTTTAATTTTATCAATGAATAAATCATACAAAAATTTATTATGTTTTTCTATGTTTTATTCCTTATGTGCATGACATTTAATTGACATAATTTCATATGGATCATCAAAGATACCCATCCTTTGTATAATAAAACTTATACTCACATTCTTGTATTTGAATCCATAAAAACCAAAATATTTCTCTTGGGAATTTATCATTATACCCACCAACATGAGATAACTCAATAATGTATTTGATCTAGTTGTACTAGGATCGCCTGGTATTAAAATGGATAATTTGGGTGAAATAAATTCCCCACTGGTAGAACGTTCAAATTTTTTCCTAATCTAGTTGACTTAGCGAACATTTCTTAATTTTTGTTAGGTAAAAATAATGATCCCTATATGCTTTATATTATTATCTTTTTATTTATTTTCCTATCATTTTCACAAATTTTATAAGAGGGAATACTAAGTGGAAGTGGACTTTTCTATTTCTTAGGGATCCCTTTGAGGGGTTTTTGAACTAAATTTTTTAATTCATTTCTATTTTATAAATTCTAAATATTTTATGGGCTATACAAAGTGAATGTCCAGCAATAAGAGACTCAATATTTTCCGAAGGCTCCCTTTTAAGGTTTTCATCCTAGAGATAATTATTTATCTTTTAATAGGTTGTTTTATGTTCTATAAAACTAGAGTATTTTTGATATAGTTTGGGGTCATCCAGATCAGACCATCTTCTTTTATAGTTTATGGTCTTCTACCTCGAAACATTTGTTTCCAGTAGTGTACTATTCACAAAATAACATTATATGTGCAATTTAACATTATATAATAAATATGTATTCCATGAATTTTTATCATCATGTGGTTATGAAATATTTTGTGCAATTTAATATAGTGAGGTAAGGATAAAACATTATATGTTCATTAAAGACTCTCTTCAAGGACATGAAACTAAAAAGGGAATGGGGAAGAAATTCCATGGATGACCCAAATCACCCAAACATTCTTAGTTATACGGTGGTGTTGTTGAGACTATTGAGTGGAATGGGGGTATACGTATTAAGGATTCCCAAAACACCCTATGTTTCAAAGATTCACTACGGCGTTGCTGGGGATCACAAGTATTAAAGTTCCATTCCTACAAGGAGGAGATTCATATAGTTTGTAGATCAGAGGCCATTATAAATGGACCCATATGGATTATGTAAATAGTCATATAAAGTGGATCCCCAACCACTTATAATGGCTATGTAAGATTTCATGGAGTTGTTATTGGTTGATGTCAAAATCGTATCGAATCCGTTGTCACCTAGATAGTTGGAATATGGGTGGTGTAATTTATAGCAAAAAATATTGAATCTATGAATATGGAATGGGTTATACATGTATGGAATTTCAAAAAAACACTAATGTTTGGGTTATAATATGGTGTTCTTGAGAATCCTGAGTGGAATGAGGTAGAAAAACAGAGGATGACACAAAATAACCTAATGTTCTCACTTATGAATTGGAATTTCTAAGGATCAGGAGGATTATAGGTCATTTTCTATAAGAAGGATATGCCTCTAGTTACCGGGTCAATGTTTCTAATGCATGGTCTGATAGGGTTTACTTTTATAGTCAATTATAGGTGTCACCACTCTTTTTCATGGGATTTGAAATTTTTTTTGTGACATATAAATCTACATGATGAAGTTGGAGAGGAGAAAAAGCTATTAATGGAGGGTGTTGGAACCCTAAGGTAGTATGTATTTTTTTGGTAGAATCATGCTCAATGACACGTGCCTTCATGTCAAGTGGTGATGACCATAAAAAGTTTTGCGAATAGATTATCAGAGTCCCTAAAAGATAAAGGATAAAATACTTGTTGAAATAATGTATAGGATGTTTAATTCACTTGAATAGAATAATTATAGGGATTGAAAACAATGGACTGTTAATACCAGAGTTAACTTGAGGTGGGATCATAAAAAATGGTAATTAAGGAAGCCCATATTCAATGTGATCATGATAATAAATCCTAGATGTAAGGGGTCCATTATAGGATCAAAGTTTTAATTTGGATTAGCCTGGCCTAGTTACTAGTTATATATGGAGAAGTGCTCGGATCAAGGGTTCCAAATGTCCATGGGCTTCCAAAAGATGGATATCAACTCATGTAACTAGTTGTGGCATCATAGAATTCAAATATGTGAAGGTGTATTACAAGAAATTTAATATTCAATAAGGGTTATATCACCCTAAAATTCATGTCTCCACCTAGTGAACACATAATTATAGAGAGGATATGTAACATATGATAACTCTAACATTTTTCTGGACCAAGGGGGGCAATGAGAATGGATCAACTTTTACTAGGGCCACTAGGTGGGCCCTATGAGATTTATTCAGTGTTTAATTTTTTTCCATCTTTTTCCAAAACTCTAGAGTTGATGAGTTTAGCAAGAGGAGACATGATTTTTTCTCAATTCTCCTTTTCTATGTTTTTAGCTTGAAAAGCTTCATGTCACATTGACTAGCGGTTTAGTGTATTTTGATTTGGATAATCAAGAGATAAATCTTATGGTTGTACTACATTGTACAATGTTCATACAGTTTATGTTCATGATTCACGTGGGGCTGGTAATAGGGTAATTTTACACACTATCCTAATTAGGTTACCTGATGTTAAGAGTACTCCACTATAATTTTTATTAGGAGATAAAAATGTTATGAATCAACGATCAAGATTTTTGGTTATTGAGTAATGATATGGGACAATCATTCAATGTATAACCCAAAATATTTTATGGTGCTGAGTTCAATCATGGTGGAATTAACCCTCACAAGGATGAGAAATCCGTTTTCAAATGTAATGAATCATTTGGCAAATGGATGAGATATCATACAAAAAAACAAGTGGAAGTCATGGATAGTCAAAAAATGGGTCCCTTTAGGTTGAATGAAATTTCCAAAGACCCTGTAAGGTTCTTGGAGATCCAAGAAACTCAATACACGATGTGTGTTTTATGGGTTGAGGTATATAAATGGCTATGGAAGCACTCCATTCTTTGGTTAAATAGTGAATGTATCTTATGGTAATTTGATAAGGAATGGTTATGAGTGACATTCTTCACATATTAATTTTTTAGTGGGAACCTATATGTAATGTAGTTTAATTTAATTTGAGATAGAAAGTTTCCTTATAGTTTAACATCACACAGAAAGGATGTAGGAACCAAAGTGAAAATGTGCAATATATCCCTAAAGGAACATTTCACCCGTTGGGGGTATTTAGATAAATTAAGTATCTTTTATCCCTGAAATGTCTTATTAATGGGTATCAACATTTTGGATCCCTTCTTACATAGATTTTTCATATTCCTAAGAACTCCATATGTAGATTTGAATCGTGTGTAGGTAGATCAAGTCTCAATGAAATTTCCATCATTAAATAGAGGTTTTTTCAATTTTTTATATCTAAGCTAACCAAGGATTTCTTATGTATATTATAAGGGTAGGAATAGTTAAATAATAATACCATTTAAGGATGTCACACTATGTAGATCTGACTCATATGATGGGGATTAGACTGGGAATGATATAAACCCATGGTTGGGATTGAAATGGAGGATATAGACATCACTGCATAGGTCTAGCCCATATGTAGGAGACATGAATTTTTTAACATTCCATATGTTGTGTTTGGGCCTATGATTAGGGATATGGGTTTCACATGGTATCTTATTGTGGATAGAACCATGCCATACATAGTTTATGTATTGATGTTACCAATGCTTGTTTGACCCATGCACAACGAGTGTGAACATTTTTATATTGTGACTAGCCCCATGATTTAATTCTCAGTCATAAATACATATGATGCAATAATAGTAATCAATTCAAATGTATATTTAGAATTAAAAACTCCCCACACGGGTTTGACACATACATATATGGGGGATTTTTTCCCATTGATGTTGCGGTTGGATGTAGTATTGGAGATATGGGATTCCTATCTATCATGTAAAAGAAAAAATGATGCCACAAATAGATATTGAATAGAAACATATCTGCTTGGGACTAACCCATACATAGAGGGAGGAATGTTTCTTTTTAATGCTGTGGTTGGACCCATGATTGGAGATATAGGTGTCACTATATGTCCTGTGATCGAAAGAATCTTTCCATACATAGTTCATGAATTGGAAAACCCCAACATTGGTCTGACCCATATATATAGGGGGAGTTTATTCTATTGATGTTGTAGATGAACCCAATATTGGAGATATAGGGGTATCTATATATCTTATGATGGTAAGAATAAAGCTGCACATAGTTCATTAATGGAGGTATGGTGGTTGATAAACACCAAGGACAGTGGTCCTCTCGGATGAGGGTTATAGAAATTTATAGTTCTACATTATGAAAGAGATCTTAACCATGAATTTAAAAGTCATGTATTAAGGTCTTTTAGTATTCAATTTAAGGTATTTCTTCTATGACCATGCTAACCCTAATGGGAACTGATATTTCTCCACCATGAGGAGAATCCCATACCCATATTCCAAATCCCACCTAATTTTTACTGGGTGAGAACAATGTAATTTAAAAGGAATATTTTATCACACATTAGAACGTAAAATAAAGAAATTTAGAATATTATCTTACAGTGGCTAGGACAATATATAGGATTGGGGATTCCTTACGTATCTTAATAAAACGAGAATCAAACGATACATTTTTATGGGAAAATATATTTTAACATCATGAGGTAAGGAACAAGGTTACCTGAGATGAAAAAATGCATAGATCCTCGTAAATGTTTTCTATAAATTAGAAAATAATCTCATGGTAATATTATCTTCTTTGTGACATGAGGATTCATGCATTGGTAACCCAAGTCAATTTATGTTTCATGCATAGGGTAAGACTACATTGTATCATCATGTGCTAATGGTTTTATTGTATAGTTTAATATCTTATGACTGGGATAATATGAGACGTAACTTTTAGGGTCATGTGATAAGTACCTATTTGGGATGTTTATCATTGTGCAGTAAGGGAGAGTGGTGTGTTTTAGGTTTAGGTCATAAGGCTAGGACCAATAATTATTTTTAACTTCATTCAACTAAGATGACTTCTATTCAATTTCTTTTTATGCATTATGGTTGTCGGATGCATGATGATGACCATGAAAAGTTATTTTTTAGAAGACTTACATTAGTGGTGGGTGTAATGTTTTCTATATCTATTGTGGACATTGAAAAAGCTTCATTGGAATATACATTATATTTTATGTATGTAACTTCACATTTGGGTTCTAGATTTGGATGTTTCTTTGCTGTTATCAATGGGGTCTTGAGAGCTAATACCAGTTTTCCATAAAGGGAAGAGTAGAGGAAATAAATTTTATTTAGGGTTCATGTGATCCAATTCTGAGGGTCATTGAGGTTGTGTAGTGAAAAAACCCTTTTCTTATCAATCCATTACAAATAATCTAGCTACTTTTTCAATTTCTCATCATTTGATATTTTTCCACATATGGGTACCCAGAGTGATAAAAACAAGAATTCTATGGGAAATACTGAATTGGTTCTATAAACCATCGAATATAGTGTTGATTTAACAGTAGTTCATCTGGTGGATTAGTAGGATAATTAATCATGATGGATATTTTCTAACTACGAATTACTGTCCTTCTCCACAATTTTATGGATTATATTTGACAACATCTAATTAAAGGCCTCTAATTTTCCATTTTATGTTTCATGATTGTAGGATGAATAATTGGATTCGATGTTATAATTCTGGTATAATTTCTTCAACCCACTAGAACAAAATATGGTATCGTTGTCCATCAATATCATGTGACAGACCCCATATCAAGTGATGATATTGTATTTTACGAATTTAATAATATTATAAATCATTAAATTGATGATGGGTATTACCTCATCTTATTTTTAAAATATATTGGTAGTATTAAGGTGGTACGTGAACTTCCTATCATTTTATGGGGGATATGGACCAACAATATCCATCCCACATACAGTAAATGACATAGAATATTTAGCTATATATACAAATTCTAGGGGTTGATAGATGAAATTTTCCTGTATCAGAAATGAATGACATTTTCTGGTGTATTACGCATAGTCCTATATCATTATTTAACAGTATTCACTAAGACACCTAGTTATATGGGTGATTCTGGTCACAAATTGATGAGCACCACATGATCTAACATGAGTTTCGTCTATTATTGTGGGAATCTACCATTTTCTATGAATTTGTAGAGTATCCCCTTGATGCCTCATTTTAGAGGGACTTTTTCTCATTTTTCTCATCATTAAGGGTAATGTTCACTACTTGGTGTTGAGTATTATCCATTTATATTCATTTTAAGTGATGATCCCATTTTTAGTATATCAATTGTGTGCTCCATAAATACATGGGTGGATATTGAGCATCATGATCTAGGTTCATGTTGACCTGATTGAATTATTTCATGACATATACGATGACTAATGAGATCATCTTTTAGTGCGTGATGTGGAATATCACTTCATCCTGATCAGGGTCAGCGAATAATATGGATGCATTTTCCAGTGAGACAACATGATCATTTTTTCATCGAGGGAATGATGTAATGTCGGTTAAAAATGGATTTTTTTCATCATTACTTTAACATATCTACTGATAGGGGACAATTCCTCATTCATTATTGAATATTCATTTCTATTTTGTTTTATCACAAAATTTTAATCCCCTAGTTCCAAGCCAAAAGTAAGGGCCCGATATTTTGTGTCATTATTAGTGTTGACTTAGGATAGTGAAGAGGAGTAAGGAAATATTAATTTTTCTATATGATCAAATACAATCCCTAGAAAATCTTGGTTGAGCTTTTAGTTTTAATGCCACTTTACAATAGGGATTTACGAGGTAATGTCAAAATACATATACCATATTTGGGGAGTGTCATGAGATGAGGGTTTAGAATATGGGAGGGGAAATCCTCTTATCATTGTCTTATTATTCTATATTAGAGTATGTTGAGAAATTTTTAGATATGGTAGGTAATCCAGATGAGTCCCTATTACTATCGAGGTTAGAGATGCTATTAGAAGATACATTGTCATCCTGAACTAACTGAGTCATCATAAAGAGATTTCAAATATGAATGTTTTCCATTATATTTCCATTTCGGTGAATTGGATTCTAGACATCTAGGATTAAGTCTACTACCTCAATTAGGATTATAGGTAGACCATAATTGACGTCTATCATACTCCATGGATTCTAATGGATGGTACCCAAGCCATGGAGGGATAAATCCCACATATCTTTATCTACATTTGGTTATTTTCATTCCATTTTATAGAATCCGACTTCCACATAAATGGAACAGATAGCGCAATGTAGCCACTCGGGAGCTTCTGATGGCCAAAGGTTTGCGCCGCCCTCCCGCCCTAACTCCATCTCCAACTTCTCATCCTGCCTTCCTCTTGCGAGACATAGATCCGGTGCACCTCTCTCTGCAGGACCAACCGACATCTCCCACTCAGCTCATCATAGGCTTTCTGTGTTTCTCTGACTTCCCCCTCACACAATGTCCGACGACCTGCATCTTAGTTCCTGAGATACTTCCACCCAATTCCGGCTTGACATTTCGTGGATCATGCTAGGATATTCCTCACATGATGCAGAAACTCTGGTTACCACTTATACCGAGATCTCTTTCTGGTGAGTGGATTTACTCCGACAGACTCATTGTTCCCGATGTAGCAGGGATCCCAATACTGATTCCTAACCTCCCTAAGCTGCACTTCTCACAATGTTGACGACACCTTTGGATCCCATTTCCACGTAGCCAACCCTCCCATATTTGGTGTGCCTCCGTCTTGATCCATCCATATCTGTCTAGTTCCTGTCACCATTGTGTTGATGTCTCTTTTCTTCCTATTTCAGCATGAAGTCTGTGTCCTTTGATCATAGGATCATCACCCAATGTGTCTATGGGTAGCGACAGTGCGGATCACTAGCAGGTACATACACAACAGATGGAGGCTTGACCTGAGGTCAGTTTGGGATGACGACAACTATTGCAATGGTTTCTGTGTCTCGATTATTTTTCATTTTCTGGGTTTCTTCTTTCATTTGATCATGTTTATTCACGCTTGACTCCAATTTTGTCGAGTTTGAGGGATCCAATGAGATTTTGTATGGTGCTGGTGACCTTAGTGAATGTTGAATGTTTCATAGGATTGTTGATTTTATTGTCCATGGCAGCTCAGCAGTCTCGTGGTTTCTCATTGTAGAGCTATGTCGATGAAGCCTTCACCATCAATCATCACCCTTTTAAGTCTCTATTGCAGGTTTTCTTCTAGCTCACTGTTTTCTTTGTTCATTTCATGATTGTTTGGTTTTTTTGATCATTTTTTCAATGGTGGATCCCCTTGAACACATTGTCTTTTTTATTTGTTTTGGTTGTTCTGTTTTGTGTCTACAATGTTCCTAGTCTGTGTATGGCTCATTGTGATGGATTGATGGTTATCACTTTTCCACAAAGTGATTTTGTACTTTTGGGTTCTCACTTAGCCAAAAATTGTTTTTCAAAAATCAAAAAATGGATTTTCAGTCAGTACTTCCACATAAATTGCTTGATAGGACCCAGAGGGGGAACTATCTCCTTATAATATTCTTACCTTCTTATCGATTGGTTACTTCATGAACTGATGAAATGTTTATGGTACCACTATAGGGTTATGAAGACAAATCCTTCCAAGAAATAAATTATATGAAATATCTTTCTAGATATCCATGAACTCAACATTAGATGTGTGATTCCCAAACTAATACTTTAGGATGATCTTCTCGAGAGGCATTTTTTCCCTCTTATCATACCATTAAATGGGTATCTTTTATAAAGTAATGTCCAATAGATATATAAAATACATATATGTTAAAATAAAAATGTGTTTGTTCGAAAAAAACAATTATTAATCAAATCCCTTTGTATTTCATCATTGTCGAGTTTACCTGAAACATTTTTAGGGTCAAATATATCCATGGATATGTTCTTCCTAATCCTATTATGTGAACATGTTTGGGACATGGAATTTAGAGGGAATAGCATCTAATCAATAAACCCCAACTGAAGTGACATATTTATTGAAATCCTATGAGTTATAGGGGGCATTGATGTGTTAATAAATGTGTTCTATTGAACGATATGGTGCATCCATGATTGATATTTTGTCTGGACAACTCGAAACTATTTTATAATGTTGAAATGTTGTTCTATAGGACTACACCTTCCAAAGTAGGTCCGCTTTATGCTATGTGTCTTGGTATTTTATGTGTTTTATGTAGATGAGCTTAGTTTTTGTGTAGAGGCCTATGGAGCATCTACTTCCATTAGAGTGGCTAATTTTGAACTTCCCTTTTTCGGGATTATCAATCAATCAAACCCCCACCAAATAGTCATGTAAGATGAATGGGCATGGATGACCACATGGGGGATCATAGACATCTCAATGTTTTGATTTGTCTTGTTGGGGTGCTTGACCGTGGGTCTTAACTACATATGTGTCATCCCTAGGGATGTGACCGAATTCTTAGGTTCAACCACCCCCATGTCATCCCTTGTATCCTCACTATCTACTTCCTTAACCTCCTGATCCCAAGTCAAGTATAGGGAACTCGTAATATAATGAATATTCATTAACATAGAAGAGATATGTTATGTAAACTATGATAACAGAACAAAAAATGAGTTACCCATCTGATAAAGATTCCATTCGGTGGGCTGTTTCATGTTCACTGAATTTTGAATGAAATAAAATTGCAAGAGTTAGATCTTATGTGGGAGTTCGATATAACTCATCATATTATGTATTTACCCATTTCTAATGATTAAATCCATAAATGGGATGCGATTTCAATGTTTCCTCCATAGGTGATGGGATTATTTTTGTTTGTAGAAGCTATGATATAAGGGTTTTCTGATTTTGGTCACCTATATTTCGATTTATCCAGTAGTTGATCTTCTCTCCATGCCTTGACAGAACTTATTTCTAGTCACTGTATTCTTTTTATTGGGACATGTATACAAAATTTAATTGTTCTAGGGAATTCCCCAACATCACCTGTCTATAATTAACCATGATTTAGAGTAACAGTTCGAAAAAAAGAAACCTTAGATAGTGAAACCCATCATCCAATGGAAAGGGTAGTAGTCATGATGATTTGTGAGGTTGACCTCACTGGGTTTCTTGGAATGCGATAGATTAAGTTGGTTCTTATCCATCGATAAAAAAAACTAGGGACCTTGTTATTTTGAAAGGAATATACTATATTCATCCATTACTCTATTAATGGAAGGCACTGATCTCTTTTTTTCGTATGGATGAGAGAATTTTTTTTGTTGTTGCCACATAATGAAAGGAATCAAATGATTTTGGGCCTACCTTAGTAATTAAAAGGGAACTACTACTACTTTTAGGATAATAATGGTTTTTTCTTTATTAATCCTTTTCCCTTATGTTGAGGGAATTGGATGAGACATATATTTGGTCCAATAAATGGAATATTTTAGGTATTACACAATTTCTATGAACTCATGGAATCCACCAAGATATTTCATCAAAATTAAAGGAGATTATAGGTCATCCAAAATATTTTCATCGTAGATTTTCATCAATTTCCCTTGTGGGAGATGGATATTGATTGAATAATTTAGACTATTCCATCTAAAAATAAATTTATATAACAACTCATTTTCATGTTTTTTTTCATATTGTGAGGTTGAAAATTGTTTTTCCCTTAGTCTACAGATGAAATGCGAATGAAAATTGAGATAAATGTATTCCCATCCCATAACAGATCCCACTAGAAGACTATGGTACCAAAAATATCTTTTCACTTCTAAATATTTGTATAAACAAAATCCCTATTTTTCCAAATTCTACTAGTCTTGAGGGACCATCATCATGTCCCATCAGGAACCGAAGTGTGTGAATGATTTTATAGATCTCACATTCTTTCAAACGTTAATAATTTAGGAATAATTAAATTGGATGGGGATCATTTTTATCCACCCTTCCAAGATATGGATTCTTATTTGGGTTCATGGGTTCATGCCACTAATCTATGTATTCAAATTGAGAATCTAGGGATTTAATGGCATTGATAATTGTTTGTGGTACAACTATTTGGACCACCAATCATCTACAACGAGCAAGAATAGCTTGATGAGGTGGCCCCATTTTCATATCCCACTAAATCTCAAAACATTATTAGACTATATGATATGATTGGTAGGGATAAGTTTTCTGTATAATAGAGGAAATCCTCACTAATCCTCAACTTCCTCGTTCATATAAATTAGCTACCTAGTTATAGAGCCATCATGACACTGAGATTATACCAATTCAAGTGGATGATTTCTCTACCGATGTTTGGGAGGATTGATATTAATATCTATATGAAAATGATACCCATCAGGAATATTTTCCCAGAGTAGTTACTCATAGAGTTGTCTGAGATTTTGTACCCCATTATCATACTAATCTATCTCTTTATATGAACAGTGAATTTCAACTAATCCGGGTGTTGAGTTGTATATAGACACACCTTTCCTTTTATCCTAGGTAGTGTACCACCATATAGGTGGAAATTAATTATTTATAGGTTCCATGTTTTAGATTCTCCTCTGATTCCATGTACGTACAACCTCAGTTGGTGCATCATGATTTCACTCCTCATGAGATATGTTTTATTCATTGTGCCTTTCTACATTTGTGTCTTGATCAAAGTCATCAATTTTTTTGATCGCAACAACCTTCAATGAGGTGTATCGGGAAATAACAGTTATCCCATTACTCTAGATGCAATAGGCTGACCCTACACCACGTAATCCTCTTTAAAGGGTTGCATCAAGGGTCATTTCTCTAACCCATAACCAAATTAGACCTTTTTAGATTTCGAAACTTACGATGATTGGTTTACATCATTTTACATTCCTCTTGACAAATATTATAAATAATGAACTCAAGGGAGTTTCGGTTAATGTTTAATAAATGTCCCCCAAATAGAAACAATTTTTCTGATGGTAGGATGAACAGATGAGATTCCAAATATATATATTTACCACATATCCAAGAGAATATTGATTCTCTCTAGGTAGATGATGATGATTAAAATACACCCATCCTTGTGGTATGGGGATGTTTATGGGATTATATTTTTACTTTTTATATTGTTTTTTATGATTTGATGATTCCAATCAAGGATTTTGTGGATCATAAGATATAAATTGAGATATAAATTCCCCCAAGCATATGGGATGACGTTTATTTGGAAATGATAGTAATATTACCCAAACCCCTTGTGGTGTGATGAAAATGGTGATGGATATTAGGATATTAATTCCTATAGAACTATGGGAAGGGGTTGGACTATAGCTAACACTAATATTTCCATGACCCTCTTAGGGTTTTATGAATCTATTGGTTGAGGTAGTGTTAAAAATTCTCCCAGCCCCATGGGATGGGTTCAATATTAGGCGACTGCTATGGTGACATCTCTTGAAATCCATTTGATTTGGAACAATTGTGCTCATGTAGGATTTGGGTTCTATGGAAGCCCATGGTCCAAGTCATTTTCTATGATAATTTATCAGGTTTTTCATGACTTCATCTTCTGTGTCTAAAAAGAATTAAATTTTTTTCAAGGATCCCAACTTCGGACTCTATTGGTCGTCTACTACCTCCATTTTTTAGGAATATATCTAAAACATTGTTGGAATGTTTTATCTAGGGGGATTATCTATTATGTGGACCTAGTAATGTACGGTTTTCCATATTTTTTTGCATCATTGGATATGTATGTCTGATAGGGATTCAGTAATCAGTCATCATAAAGTAGTTATCATACAAATACAAACACTACATATGTGCTTTTCATCCTCCTCCATCCCTATGTTCTAGGATATTGAGAATATGGACATGTCTAGTTGACAACATTTTGTATTTATAGTCTAAACATGACCCTCATATCGTAGATATGGTATGTGTATATCATTCTATCATTGATGACTTTCCCACATATTTTTTCATAGGTAACAAAAGAAATCCTTTTCTATCTCTTCTGAAATATTTCATTCAAAAGTTGTGATGGACCAAAATGTGCTGGGAAAGCTATTTCCGTCTAACGATTTTCATATATTCATCTCATTTTCTTAATCCTTATATTAATATGCCACTACATAGTTAGAACACATAGGATATTTTTTTGGGTCCCCTAGTTATCATGGTCAGTTGCTACAAATATTTAATGGGGAACTATATATGGTTAACTTTGGTATTTGGATAACCTCTTCATATGATGGTGTCTATATTTTGTGCACCAATATATGTATAGTAATCCGTGAAAGGGGACTATTTCCTTATTTGGGAGAGACATCAATGTGGGGAGGTTGACCATGATGAATTTCAGGAGTATAACTCGTATAATCCATCTCTGAACTACCATGAAGAAGACTATCGATGTAATAATCACCTTATATATTGATTGATTATTTGATAGTACATTTATGGTTTGAAGATATTTTTCCATTATCCTAAAAATCACTACCATTGAGATAATCCGGGAAATTATCCTTATTCTATGTCCATGTTGGAACATGTAAAGTTATCGTTTCTGGTTGAGTAGGGGTATGAGGCTAGTACATGATGGTTATCCAAATAAATTCATATCTTTCTTATTATGTGAGGATATGATCCCACTTCTGAGAGGCTACTAGATTATATCAGTGAGTTTTCTCATTATTGATAAGAATATGATCCTTCTTGTGGGTGGATTCCTTAACATGTTAGTGAATCCTGGATGTAGAGGGGATATTATCCCAATTAAAATATAAATTACCCATTAGAATATGTTTATATAACTTTATAATAGAAGGTATATAACCCTTTTCTTATATATACGAAGATTATTGTTGGTGTAATTGTTTATCATTGGAAGTATGGATATGATACACACTTCCCTGAGTATCTAGAATATGCTCAGTAGCTTCACTGGAAAGAATTTCTTCGTTATCTAATATGAACACCATATTATACTGATATAAATAATTTTGGATGAGGATATAAACCTAATCATAATCCTTTATAATATACCTTTGTTATTTTTTAATAGGAATATTTTCCTATCCCAAAGAATGTACCAAACCAAATTTGTGAGACCTGATCAAAATGGGGACATGAGCATAGTCATGTGCTTCATCCATTAACAGAATATGTTAATAATCCTCCTAAATGGGAGTAATAATGTGGTATTTATCTTATGTTTCCATCCATTCATAGTAATCATGGTGATGTGATTATCAGACCGTCGAGATAAAAATATTTTCATGTAACTGTATTTGAGCTAGTGCTGAAATTTTACATTGAATCTCATTAACAATTTCTAGATTGTAGTGACACATTATACAAGTGTGAGTCAGAATATAGTTATGAACATTTTTAGTCACCCAAATATAATGTCTTATATCTTCAATTGAAGCAGGGATATAATCCTACTCATGTACTCCATGTGCCATCCGAAAACACCGATTCGTATCATGTGTCAGTGAAGGGGTATGCGCCCCTCCCATGTTTATTGTAGGAATATGTGTCTATACTTGATCCGATTGAGTAGTGATATGAGAATTCCCACTATATAACAATAAAATATACCTATGGTATTAAGCATTAGATGTTGGGATATGATCCCACTCCTATTTATCCATAACATTACGCACCCGATGATAAATTCTTAGTACCCATAAAACTTTTCTAGGTTGTCTTTTTTTTGAGTGGTTCCCTCAGTGGGATATTGATTGGAACATACTAGATGATGGTAGTGATAGTGGTTTACATGATCCCTCCTTAGAATATTTTGAATTAGGATGGAGCTATTGTTGACTACTTGAGCCACCTTCCTTATATGTTGATAGAGTTTATAGCCTCACTATAGGGATAATCTTCTAAAGTGATTAGTGGAAGAAAAAAGTGAAAATGGTTTCACAACAACATTCCATGAATAGTATATTCTTGTCAGGATCATCATATGGAGACCTTTATGTGTATCTTAATGGGTGGGTGTCATACTATTTTAATGGTATACCAAAACCATAGTGTTTGTACCTTAATCTGGGGGTGTTTGGTGGGTGTAGTTGTTTTAGGACCTGCAGAGGTTACTATCATGGGTGAGGTTCTAGAACATTCACTTGATAATGACACGATCTTGGATGAAGATATTTTTAGTTGGAGAAATATCTATAGTCACGAAGATGATAAAGAACAAGGTTATTGATCAGTATAACATATCCATTATGAAACATGTTCTATTAGATATACACATGTAAAAAAAAATTTCTTTCTTATTATTTGTTTGGCCATTGTCTCACATGTAATTATCACATCAAGAATGGACTTATTTCATCGAAACCCTAGTTATGAAGGATTTTACATCAAATGTACCACTTTCATTTTCAAAGGATATGAAAAAATAGTCTGATGCATAGTGAACCAATTTTTTTTATTATGTGAGAGATTCACATTATGTTCACCCATTATTTTCCTTCAAAATATAGAAGACATATGTTTATCCCCAGTATTCATGAGGCATGATGCCCAATATTTATAACGATTAAGTCAATCCTTCATTGAATTATTTCACAATGGGTTCAACATCTATGTTTCTTTTTTAAGATTGATTATAGGGTGTTTAAGAATACTTGAATAGTCTATCAAAAATGGTTTTCCATTTTAATATTCTATATAATATCTATGTGTGTCCCAAATCCATAACTAGGTAAAACCTACATTCCAAAAAATGTGTTCATTGGGGTATCATACCCAATGATACTAAGAAACTCACATTGGTTGAGAGGATGAGATTTCAAGCTCATATCAACATTCATTTTGGTACTATTTCCTCTTATGAGACTCTCTTATATATTTAATATATGTTGGTTAATCTCTATAAATATCAATATAGTACTAGTTACCCTAATAAAATGATCAAGTGGTCAATCCTTTTATGCTTATATATTCTAGCTTCCCTAATTTTTTCCATTATTTCTTAGAAATGGGTAGATGATTATATTTTGATTCCATATAACCAATAAATCTACAGTCTACTTCCTCAATGGTGGTGATTAGTGTTTTGATGATGGGATTGATCCTTCATGAGGAATCACACATATCATATTTATAACACAAATAAAAACCCACATAGTTTATTTACGTGTGTTGAAGGTTATTGTCATGATGAAAGAACATATGTAAGGGAACATAGGAACCAAGTATAAATATATAGGCTTATTAAAGTGTCCTACATGTCCTTATTATATCATGAATTAGAGTAATCAGAGGATTATTTTTTATCAACCCACTATTGAGTAGTTATATATAATTAATGTGCATATGGGTAATTACTCTAGTATTTCAGAACTTGGGAATTCCTTGAGGACTTACACCAAGGAAGATTCATTTTTATATGGGAAATCACATCATGTAACTAAATGGGGATAACAAACTAGGGTTTCTCTAGATGGGGGATTTTTTTTAATGTGAGTGATCTGATCATTCCAAATTCTTATGCCCATGTGATTCATGCTCATTGTGAGAAACAACAGATGTAAAGTGATCAAAATTATCATATATGGATATGGGACGTATAAAATATGATAATCCTTATGGGGTGTTTTATATGGAGCATGGGAAATAAGATGAAATCCTACATATCCTCTTATATAAGAATTTGAGTCCTCATGGTTTAGTACATCCCCAACCCACTAATGGTTTTGAGGTGTCAAAGGGAATGGTTAGGGTTTACAGATAATTAGATTCTTGCGTATGAGCCCACTACATGTTTTTTGATGTATGAGGAATGATGGTATACTGATGGGAGAATCAAATCCAATAAGTTATGAATATTTTTGATATAGAGGGGATTAAACTAGGGTGGATACCCATTGGATCTCATGCCTTTGGAAGGCATCATATATATGATGTTTAGATAGGAATGCTGGTTCTTGAAGTTCAATTAATCCCTTTCTCATTTTTGGGTTTGAGGTACCTAAAAGAATTAACAAGGATTACACATAAATAAATTCTAGTATATGATCCAAATTCCCATAATCTGATGGTAGAGGAAATATAGTATTATTATGGAATAATTCAACCCCACAGGTTAATAATATTTGAGACATGGAGGGACTTACACCTGGGTGGATGTCCTTTGGAGCTCAAGCCTTTGAACAATTTATTAAATATTTTTTTCTGATATAAATTAATTTTATCATAGTTAAATTTTGGGAATATTATAATATTTATAATATATATGTTTTACTTGTCTTATAGAGTCTTTTCAACATGCTTGACATGTTTGAGGGTTTGTTACTGACCTGTCCTGGGTGTCTACTTGACATGTCTGGAGTGTCTGCCTAAAATTATTTGATTGTTTATCTATCATGTTTTCAGTTTCTTTATAACAATGATAATATGTCCCAGGGTTCATTTAATGTTTTAATATTACATTTTGGTGGTTATCCAAATGACCTGGAAGACATGTTTGGAGGACTGTCACATGGCACATTTTATACATAAGAGTGTTTTTTTGTAATAAATGAAGACATGTTCATGGGTGTTCACATGATCCACAAAAACACACCCAATGGTGCCGTGTGATCAATATTGACATGCTGGTAGGCCATCTGATGATTTGGTTAGAATTTATGAAGGATTTTTCATGAGCAAGCTCATATGTTTAGAGGACTTTTAATTACATAGATTACATTTCTATGAGAAATCAAAAGACTTTGGTGGAATGTCTAGAGGACTTTGAAGGGATTGGATGACATGTTCAGATATTCTTGTGTGGCTTGGGTGATATGTTTGGAGGACATCGCATGGCCTGGTGACATTTTTTGTGTGATAAATCAAGAACTAGATAGGTTACCTAAACTGCATGATACATTTTTCAAAAAATCAGTGTATCTGTATTTACATAAGACCTTCATCTTTTTCATCATTTAATTCACATAAGCCTCAATTTGTTTTCAAGAATTAGATTACTAATATTTCATGTGACAAATTTGATGTGTAAAAATTCCTTAAAAAAATATAAATGGTATACCATAATTCCATTGTGTGATCAATAATGTGATCATGTGAAGCACATAGTTAGGATTCAATATCCCTCAGGTAATTATCTATGTTTACCTTGTGGAATACCTTTGAAATTTCATGGAATTACAATTTTAGAATTCCAAGATTCTTCTCACTTTTCTCTTGTTTAGTAATTTTATTTTCTAGGGAGGATTTAATGGCCTTATTTTCCTAGTTATATGCCTCATTTCATGTTGAATATATCATGAATATGGGACTGAGTTGATGGAGGTAGTATCACATCACACACATCACATTATCTTGACCCAGATCATCCATAGAACTTTGAGATAAAATAAATCTACAAAAACATTATTTTATAACCATATTCAGTGGACACATGGATTATCAATGAGATTTCACATAAACATGTTGACATTGAAAAGATACTTCGAAAGTTATGGATGATGTGTCTGGGATTATTTTTGAGATTAGAAATCCTCTTAAAGAGGCTTTCACATGATTGAGGAAGACATGTCTAGGTAACTTCATGAGATGAAGTTTTCTTGTCATGGGATTTTCATGAAAAAAATATGTCTTGTCAAGGGGGTCTCTATGAGACTAGGTTGGCATATCAAAGGGCCATCGCATGATATATGGTTTCCACATGAGGTGAATAACCCCTTCATAAATAAATTAGTTTGTATTACTTTTATGAGAGACTTTCACCTCTTACATCATTATTATTTTTTATTTTAAAAGGATTTCGTCCATTTCCCATAAGTCATTTATCTAGGTGCATCATGATCAGTAAAGGATATCCGGATGGCATGTGTGTACTTTCATGGATAGTTTCACTACTTATCTATTGTGTTTCTCATGATTAGTAATGGAACTCATGAGGATGTGTGAAAATTATCGTGGATACATTATCTTCTCTTATGTGGTACAACACATCATGAAAATGACTTCTAAAAGGGCCTTTGAATGATTTGGATGACATGTCTAAGAGTTTTTGTGAGACCAGGATGCCAATCGAGGAGGATTTCTCAAGATAAATGAGACTTATCTATGTCCCATCACGAGATAATGATGTATTGTTAGAGCGATTTTGAGAGATGAAGAAGACATGTTTAATGGAATATGCGTGATTATGGGTGACCAAAAGTGCTACATAACCCATTGAGATAAAAAATAGAGAAACTTCAACTGCCTGAGGTATTCATCTTTTCATATTAATTTCCTTATTTTATAAGGGTCCTCATGTTAATTTCAGTTTTATATCATATAACAGGGGAACACAATCAGAGGATATCCTTTGATATCATTTTCATGATCATAAATTAATTTTTGGGTTTCTTCAATAGATCATGAGTTCTTATAAGAGGGGATTCATGAGATCATTAATAGATCATGTGAAATAGATGACCTATTTTCATAACCATACCAGGTTCATGTGATCAATTATATTTATGAGGGTCACATGATCCTCTTGACCTAGTAACTGGGTCTCTGTGAAACCCTGATTATCCTTCATTTTCATTGAAGGTAAAATAATTTTCATATTTCAGTTACTTCTTCAATTATTTAATTGTTGATACTCATTTGGTGGGTGTCAAAAGTGGTTTCACACTATAGTTTTTCAAAGATATTAGTATATACTTACCTCATATAGCATGGTTGTGTTTTTTATAGAACTCATATATGGTGTTTTCTAATATTAAGAACCCCATATTGAATGGAATTTTTATAATTCATTGAATTAAAGAAGAAATCCTAACCGAATATTGTTAAGGGTTTTATACGACCAAGTGGAATAACATGTGATGATCCTATAATATTTTCTTATAAGAGAGATAGATCAATGGGTCACACATAAATCATGAGGAACTTAAAAAATTCACAATCCAGGAAATGTATCCTCTAACTCATATTGATTACTTTCTAGATCAACAAATGGGGGTCAATAATTATTAATGAGTTATATATAATGTATATATTATCAAAAATGTTTTGAAAAGTGTTTATAACTAAGACAACATTATTTTAAGAATATGGGAAACATGAAACCCTGGTGATTCCATTAAAACTGAAAAATTATCCTTATATTTTCATGGATCTAATAAATAAAGTCATTATAGATTAACTCATGTAATTTTTCTAGTATTTAAGGATTAAATTATCATATTTTCCAAGTTAGAGGAAGAGAATAAATATCATTTCATTACTTTGAAAAAGAAATTTTGAAAGGAGAAATTATATTCCAAATTCAATAATTATGAATTATGGATGGAGAAGGTATCATTAATGGGTCATGTAATCATTGAGTCAAGTATATATATGGATCATTCAAAGATATAGGTGATTGAATAATATCCTATAACAACCACCATAATCAATATTTTTAGTTTTCTATGATTAGCTTGATACTATCTTTTATTTGTGAAAATTTCACATGATAACCAAATCCACTAACCAGTTTTACATGGATGGTATTCAAGTTTCT
Source organism: Viscum album (assembly GCA_963277665.1). Classification (NCBI taxonomy): domain Eukaryota; kingdom Viridiplantae; phylum Streptophyta; class Magnoliopsida; order Santalales; family Viscaceae; genus Viscum; species Viscum album. The sequence goes on along the minus strand of OY728148.1, from coordinate 2,005,534,436 downwards.
CTATACAGATGAATGTGAATAAAAGTTCAAGGATCTCTAAAGAATACTTGTCACATAGCTTATACTCATAAAACCTTATAGTGGATAAGGGTTCATGATACAAAATAATTCATTAATAAATGGATTGATGTTTTTCATCACATAAATTATTCCTTACATAAATTAATGATTGACCACTAAAATCAACTAAATCATAATTTGGAGCTATCAGTTGTATTAATTCATTAAATATATGGAGGGATAATCTCTAGAGATAAATGCATGAAATGTGCACTGATAAAAAGATTTCAAGTATATATTCACAAGGAATGAGTTAACCATGAACTAAATGAGATGGTTTGAGTTTATTAGGGATGATGATTGATCAATTCATTATGAAACTAGGGATGAAAACAATGCATCTGATGCTCTAAGTAGGAATGAACAAGCTAACTTATCCATAATGAGGATTAAAAAAGAAGTAATGGTTATAAATTTTCAAAGGATGTTGATTCAAATTATATAGTAATTGTAGAAATACTATATATAGGAAATGAATTCTCAACCAACCATCCATGTAATGATCACATAGGTATAAAATAATGGAATTGAGCATTAGTAGAAGATAGTGAATATCTTGGAGTTTATCTTTAAAAATTATTGAACTAAATGATTCTTGAAATGAAAATGTGATCCATCAATAACATAATTGGATAGGGAGTTATTGGATGATATACATATCTCATCATTCTACACAATAATAGAATTGTAATTATTTATTTATATTTCATGAAAAATATATAGTTGGAAAATATAGATATAGATATTCTTGAGTATGTATCTCAATTATTGGTAGGCCTGCAAGTAAAGACTAAATTTTTGAAATCCAAGAGGATTATGAAACTATTTCCTATAATTTTACGAAAATGGTATAACATCACCATGGATTTGATCATGGATATTACCTTGATATTTAATATTTATAATTAAATTTTATTCAGGGTTGGTCACTCTACTATATCAATACATTTCTTTTCAACTTAAAAATATTTCCTCACTCGACCGATTGTACATGATATACACAAAGTTAGCGGTGTTGATACATGGAGTACCACTCTTAATTGTATCTGGTCGATATCTAAGGTTTACCTCAATGTTATAGATAATTAGTCAAAAATATTTGGATATGGATTCCATCTTAAAAAATACTTATTTTCCTTGGAATGATTTAATTCTAAAAAGACCATTAAATTTCCATAGTATATTTCAAAATCATATTCAATTAGTATTATATGGGTTTGGGGTCAAAAAAATCCCCTAGTAGAGTTATCATATAACTACGGTTTCCATTATTGCATTCCAGTGAAACCATAATAAGCTCTATACGAGAAGAGGCATATAAATGAAAATATTTATGATAATGCTGGAGAGATAATGTTTTTGGGATAAGATATTTATTAAGGAATTTCATAGAATATTAATACTATTAAGATTTATTTTAAAAATTCATAGAGTAGACATAATATCAATACTAATCATTATTGTTGAAATATAGACACTGAAGTTAGAGAAGAGGTGTTCTTTAAAATAATGTTATGTATTTCGGTTGTGACATTTGGGAAGAAGGGGATGTTGATCAACAGATACATCGTACACTTCAAAATCCATTATTTTTTTGGAAGTGGTAGTGTATCGTCTTAAACATCCAATAATCCTCTAACTAGTTCATGATGTGTTCCATGTATAAATTTTTTGGAAGTTTATAATCGACCCTTAAAATGTACTAAACTTAGAGAGAGTGCAACTTGAACATGTCCATTCATATAAGGAACAAAAAGTATAAATCATGTACCAAAGAGATAAATTAATATTAAACAAGACCACTCAATTTGTTAAAGTTCCCTAGATAAATCATAAGTTTGAGAAATCTATATGAAAACATGATGATTTAATGGTGAAAACTAACTCTATGTTTTATCAATAGATTAATGAAATTTTTATGGAAAAATAATTTTAATGGAATAAAATATAACATTCCATGATTTCACTCTATATTATTTCTCCCTTGAATAAATAAATTTTTTTAAATCATGATTCACATGTAGCACCAAACTAAAATTAAACAAAATACATTTTACTAAGATAGAATAGAACAATTTAGGATAGATATTAATACATTATTATAATACAATATAAATCATAATTATGGAATGTACAAGTGGAATAAATTTTCAAGTAAATAAAAAATCCATGAACATGAAGTCTATATTATTATGGTTTTCCCTGAAGATTAAAACCAAGATTAAAGCATTTCAAATAATTAAAAGAATTATAAATATAATATAAATGTTTAGATATATTTAAATGAATAAAATGAATGATTTAAGTAAAGTTTGTTTGGCTGTATATATTAATGAAAAATATATGCTATATATATTATTTAAGAAAATATGGTCCCTAGATATATGAAAAATGGAAATATGGTAATTGGATATGAAGTAGTTATGTATATAAAATGGTTAAGTTATGTAATTGAATATTATATATTTCCTATTTAATAAATAATGAATCAAAGAGATAATTTTTATAAAAATATATTGTTATAAATACACATTTCGATTCATTATATATTATAATAATAATAATTATTAAATAGTAAATTTAACTATATTTATAATTTAAGTAATGATTTTCATACTGTGGACTGATAAAATTATATTCAATATATATAATTAATTTTAATATGATATGGTTAAATTATTATTTATCTTAAAAAATTATATGCGTCAAATAATTGTTTTTTAAATTATAGGTATGTTTATATTAAAAAATAAAAATTTTCACTTTTAAATGATGAATATAATTTTATTTATAAAAAATACTTTGAAACTCAATTAATTAGTAATTGATATGAAATAATATTAGAAATAATTAATGTTTAAAAAGTAAATTTTATATAATTAATTCTTCTATATATATATTGTTTTCATTTTAATATTTATTTGTCAAAGAGAGAAATTTAATTAGAAAAAAATGAGTCCAAATTGTTATTCAACCCCCAAAAATCTAGTTATATAGTTAAATTTCATTTTTCATCCAATAAAAAAGCCTCCAAGTGGAAAATTTGGTTACAACTATAAAGGTAAAAAAAATAAAAATTGAGAAACTATGTTATACAAATAGAAATTATCATGAAATAATATCCATAAATACTATGTATAGGGTAATTCATGAACCACCTCCATTATCTGACAACTTTTTGTAATTTTTTTTTTAATTTATAACCTTTCACTCCAAAAAACATAAATTTTCATAAATTACACTAAAAAATATCTTATAAAATGACTCCACATATACCCCTACCAAACCATTGATATTATTAAGATATATATTTAATACCTACCTATGTTTCATCTCCAAAATCATTCTTAGGTTTTTTTGGTATTCATGTTTCAAGAAGAATACTAAAATACTTTATTCAGATGGAACTTTTTTTTGATAAGGAGTGAATTCGTAATGTAAGTATCTATGTTCTTATCTATATGTTTCAATTACCTTATCAACTAAAATATTAGTAATTATATTAATATAATATTATTATATTATATTAATATCATTATTATTCTTTGAAAATGATATTAATATTATATAACTCTATCCTCTTAATAAATCATTAATATAGCATGTTCTTGTTTGTGTCGGTTCAATAACCTATAAGAATGATTCTATACCAACACCACCATTTTCTCAATTAATACGTATCATGACATTAATAATGAAAACATATGACTTTTCTTATTAATATATTTAATGAATATTTTTTATAGATTAAAAAACTGAAAGGTCATTATAAAGTAACTAATGATTATCAGTAAATTACAAAAAACATGATTGTTTTGGACCCATTATCAAGAACCATACCCACACCATCCACAAAATGAAAATGGGAGAAAACAAATCATTAAAATGATATTATTAAAATATATTTAATTATCTTGGAATGATGTACATGTTATCATATAACGTGGACAATAATAGTTATTATAAAACATGTACATAATAATAAATATTAATACCAGTCATTGATGAAAATCAAAAATAAATAACCAATATTTGTTTATTTAATGATTATAATTCAAGTGTAAAAAGGGTAATATATATTCATAAGGTTTTTATGTATTTTATTAAGTACATTAAGATCATTTTATAGGAGGTAACAACACTTCCATGTAAGGAATGACTAAATGTAAGATTTTATTTTCCAATATAATTTTCAAATAAATATTTTTTATTATTGAATTAATATATTGAAAAGTGTCTTATTTTTAACTCTAAAACTAAATATATTTTACTCTAAAAAAATTTATTTCTAGTTTATACATGCCTTCTTACCATTTCATCTCCTATGGGTTGATAATTTGAGGATGTTAGTAAGTGGAGTTAGATTTATTTAATATATATTTGGTAATATATATCCTACATTCTCATATTTTTTATATTTTTTGATCTATTTAATTATATATAATTATATTATTGATTAATGTATTCTTCAATGAACATTATTATCTTTAAAAAAGGAAAATTCTTTTAATATTTGTTGTATGGTTATTTTTTTCGTACTCTGGAACTCAATACAAAAGTGTGAATAGAATATTCCTTTTTTAAGACTTTATATATGATTGAATTTTCCTAATATTATAACCATTTCTCACAATTAATATTCCTATATAAATATTCATGGATTTATTAAGTATTTTATAATCACATTTTTCGTAATTTTTTCATTTTAATATAAGATTTATCCAAAGAAACATATATTTCTTATTATTTTTTCAAAGAAATTTTCCAATCCTCTAATTAATTATTTTTACATCTATGCTGACAACCATTAATGATTTTTGAACATCACTGTGGATATTCTAAAATACTAGTATGCAAATTATTTTTCTATACGTATTATGATCATGTTATGTTAATGTTTTCAAAGTACACATTTCTTTTTCACATGTGAATTAATCTATGGTTGAATTATTAATGTTTTTGTGATTATATGGGACACATTTGTTTGATATATCATTATTTTTTGGGAAGTTTCGTATATACCTCCATTTAGTTGAGTAATTTTTTATATCTCCTTGGATCAGGATAAGACATGGGTAGTTTTCCTGAGTCTAGAAACATTACGGGATAAGAGTGGCTAGCCTAAGTCTATTTTGTTATGGTTATGCGATTAGAATAGCCCATTATAATATTAATGCGCTGGTGGTTATCCATGAAATACATCATGATTTCCATGAATATAGTTATTCTAAATTATATTCCACATATTATGCATTCATAAGCTAAGAATTCTTATTTGTGTTTTCACACTCTTGTCACTCATGTATTATGTTCTTCCAAATCCTTATGTCAGGACTCATGATTCATGATCTATGTTTTATTAACTCCGATTCTATCATGTTATAACCATGAACATTGATTATATTTTGAAACCCACATTCTCATATTATGTTAAGTAATAATCTTCGATTGATATCTCTTATGTTTAACCTAACTAATAAATTGACCATACCCATTATTTTATTTACATTTATCATGGTATGAAGATGATTATTTTGTATTGTGTGTCTGAATCTCCATCTGGAGAAAAAGATATATATATGATATGTTCAAAGTTTTTTAAAATAATTATTGTTTATATTTATTATCCATAGGCACTAAACATTTATATTCTAGAATTTTATTATTATTATATATAATGAATATTTAAGGTAAATTAATGTCATAAGTATGTATGTTATCCTTAGGTTACCTCATGACTATAAAGTGGTCGTAGAAAGAGGAGATCTATGGTGTTTACCATTTCATGTTGACAAGATGATATAGCCAATGTGTGTCTCGATGTCGCCATTTAGATTGAAGGTAACTCTATGAGATTTACTAATGACAGTAATGGATCAAAAATAATAAATAAGAAACCCATTAATACAACACAATATTTAGTGTATGGTTGATTGATATCTCTCATGAATAAATTATTGATGTTGGGTATACAATTTTTAACCAATATATAATCATTTGTTTCATAATGTGGTAAATATTTCTTGAATTATCTCAACCATTTATTGACAAAAAATTTCAAATTAAATTGATCATTTTATTTTAATCATATTTCTAACCCATGATAATTTTATTATAGTCATGTACTTATATTCCAAAGGCACAGGGTCACTAGAACATAGAATTTTATCATTATAATGTGTATTAGTGGATATTATGGGAGGTTTATATCACAAAACTATTTAGAGGCTAATTATTTCCCACTCTATGAATCTGATAAATATTTAAGATATGATAATTAATCCTTCCCAAATCCATATGTGGGTATATATAAATCCTTATTAGTAATCTACTGAAACCATTCATTGATTTGTGAATTTATATTTATCATTAGGTATACATATTCCTATTATAGTTAGGATATAATATGATTTGAATTAGACCCTTAGGATCTCTATATTTCATCTCCATCTTGGGAGGCAGTAGGTGTTGTGGACTTATGAATCATCCCATGAAATTGGATTACTTTCTATCCAAATGAATGAAATCATTACCTTCTTAGTTTAGTGCTACTTAATAGGGAACACTGTACCATTTATGTTCATATTACAAAGAATAGGGTAGTAATTTTTAAGTTCATGTATCCATGATGATGTGAAGTTCCTTTTTAGGTCATGAATTCAGGACCAATAAGGTATTACAATTGAACCTCATTATGGTTTCCAATATAACATAGTTAATAAGAATGGATACCTATGTATTTATCTTTGAATAGTTTATGGTCTTTTGATAATACCATACCATATCATTTAACATCATATGTTGAGTGTGTGTGATATAGAGTTAAAATCTATTAAACAAGGACTTATGGGTGAAAGGATACTATAATAATTTTATGGGAGACTTAAATTTTGATTACCATTTGTAGTTTATCATATCTATTTTTAAAAGAACAAGAGGTGATATAGTTATTCCCTGGTAATATAGCCCGTTTGGGATGGCTTCACAAGGGATACGACTAAGTGAAAATTACTATTTTGTAGGGAATATATCACAGTGGGGATAATTAGCTTAAAATGAGTATATTCCCTAGAGAAGTGATTCCTTGTGGGATATGGCCTCCTGAAAATCAGTTAGCTCTCACACATGGGTTTTTGGAATGTATATTTGTTGGGGTTTACACAGTTTAGGAGGTCCATATATTCATCCACTCTATGTTTGTTGAAGGTAGGACAAGGAAGCATAACTACAAACATTAGGAAATGGACACATGTGAAATAGATTATGGATTATACATGGGCTTTTACATGATATGAGTAACCAACACATATATATAGAGATCTTACAGATACACTTTCAGAAGGTTCCAAACCTTATCAATGACTTGGGAAAAGTAAGGATTTCTATAAATATATAATAAATGGGTCCCTTTATCTCTAACTAAATCATATAATGTAATAAATGGGTTTATTCATTCATGGGTTGAATGAATTCCAAATATGGTTTGATCGATTTGGGTGGCATGGGACAAGGGAGGTCTCATCGATGTCCACACTATAGGAATTCACATTATCAGTATAGTATATGATTGTGACTACTTTGAGTGGATTATTGCTCTTAGATGAAAAATTAGGAAATTAATTTTATCAAGGGAGTACATGAATTTTTAGGTGACCGCAGATGCGTACAACCTATTCAATTATGTTAGGATTACTTAGAGGATTACTATAGGGATATGTGTAATTGTTGGATACCTGAGTAAAAGTGGGACCTAAACATGATACTTAGTTATGAGTGAAACAATCCAAGGACTGAGTTTGATTTATATAAACTTTTATAGGGACTAGATTTAATTATCACCATAGTGGGGTACCTAGGAGAATTTGAATCCTAGTATAGAGTGTTGGGAAAAGTTCCATCCTAGTTACATTATTATGAAAATATATAACACCAATGGGATGCCTTGGTGATGTATTAAAATAACATGTGTTAGGGTGGTGTGTTCTCCATATTATAGGGTATTGGGAAATTGTTCACCACGTTATTGGTTAGGGTGAAGTAGATCCTATACTATGTTGTATGGTGAAGTGTTCAACTTAATGTGGAGTATTGAGTTGGGTTTTCCCATTATAGGCCATTCGGTATGGCTGAGATGTATGGAAGCTTGGTTTTTCATCTCGTATTGGATGCTTATCCCTAGTCATGGAGGATTGGGAATGAAGTGATAATCTATGTAGTTTTTAGTGTCTCAGACTATAGTGTAGCATAAATATAATAACATTTTTATTTACTACAATATCTTTTAGGCTTAATATAGATACCTGAAGTGGGGTTTGATACTTTGACATGTCTATTTTATCTCTCTTAATGATTTTATTAATATTCCTCTCTAAATTTAATGAAAATAAATTTGATATTCATTAGGACTATTTATAATAAAAATTGGGGGAAGGTCATATAAAGTCTTGACATAATAAGTCATTCATGTATGTACCCTGGGAGTGTGACATGGGTGTGAAGGTGTTCTTTCTTGAGATAGTTGTGTGAAGTTATCGATTTCATAGATTCCTCCATGTGAGAATATCTTAAATAATTACAAAGTACTCTCGGGTGAGTGAATATTTTTTGGTTCATTTTAATTAGTTATCAACCAATGGGACTTAAGATATTTATCCAATGAAATTATAATTATGCTAAAAACTAGAATATTTTTCAATAATCAATCCTCTTACCTAACTAATGTTTCCATACAATAGAAACATATATGGGACAACACTGATCACACATGACCCAAACCAAATATCTCAGGATTGAAATCCAACATTATGATGGAGGTGGTGTTACATTAGGAAATTATTGATCACTCAATGTAAAATGGGTTGAATACACCATGATATGAATAAAGATAAAAAAATATGTTCTCTTTAACTAGGAGTTGAGGTTAAATCATTTATTGTTTATCAAAACTGTTATAATTAGAACGAGGTGATATTTTATGTGTATAATTGTTTTAAAATGAGTTTTATGGATGTAATAATTATGACGAATAATAAGTGAATACATGGTAACCTCTTCCATATTTTTTTATGATAAAAATTTATACTACATGAGAATAAATGTAGGGAAACATATTTACTATAGAATAAGTTTAATTTTTTTATAATAAATTAGTTATTATTTTTATCGAGTTTATGATAAATTTATTGAAGCTACAATGTGTATGACTCAATACATGTGTTACATTGGAGAAACACAATGGGTCGAACAAGAGACACAAAATAGTAGAAGTCGTATTAAGAAAAAATCAGCAGTTAATGAACTTAGATGTGTGTGGAACAATTATCTCGATGTAAACTAATGTAGAAAACATATTTAATGAATTTTTTGATAATTTTAATTACATTAATTTTTTTTCTCTTGTATGTCAATTAAGTATCATTATAATTGGAAATTTCAACACTTTCATAGAGTTTTAATGAATAAAACAAAATATGTCATCAAATTATTTTTATCATATAGTAGTTATAAATATAATAATAAATAATTAAAATCATATATTAATAATTATGGAATTATATATGAATATATATCTCTATACATACCCCCAAAAATGGATTCACTGATATAATGAATTAGAGTTTTATTGACATAGGAAAAACACTACTATCATAGCATGGTATGTAAAAATTCATTAGGTGGTAATCCACATCCTTGGGTGTATATATTTTAAAATAATGACTACTTTCACAAATTAAGTCAATACACCATATTATTATTTTTCTAGATGAATCAATGATTTAATATCTGAAATATGATAAATATAATATGAAATATCAATATTGAAAAAACATTAAGTAAAATTGGATGAGAGAACCAAGGAATTAATTTTTCTAAGGTATACACCATTAAAAATAATCCATCAATCCAAAAATATTAAGTCAAGAAAGAAAATATATAAAATTGATTTAATGGTGTTGGATTGTTGAAATACTTTAGAGGAATAATAAATTATTGGTTATTATAGTGATAGAGATTGATAAGGTGGATAGAAAGAGAAACTTTTATATGATGAATAATTTTTTCATAACTCACAATATAATTATGATATTTCTATAAATGATTATGTTTCTCTATAAGGTAGTTCTTTGTTTTAGTGACATTAAAAACATGTTGAGCCTAAAAATATTCTTCTGGATTTTTGGAAGTCATTATAAATGTGAATACGATTGATGAATTCCAATCATACTAGATTTATAGTATATGTTGAACCAATGTGTGTCGATGAATCCATATAATTGGACCTTTTAATTAATTCATAGAAGAAGTGATTGTGAAAATTGAGAAGAATAATACCTATAAATTTATTTTAACTCCAAAAAAAATTTAATGAAGACAAAGTGCATATTTGTTTAATTAAGATCAATTTGAACGGTGAAGTATCACATAGAAAATATCATCATGTTTTCAATGTATAGTATCAAATTTACTGTATTTATTTCGATGTGGACTTTGATCTAATCGCAATGCAGGAAGAGAATAAAATCTTTTATGTGATTTTTTATCAATAAAACAATAATTTTTTCAAAATTGAGTTGAAATCATCATTTCATATTGGTTCATATGAAGAAGAATTCTAAATCGAATAACTCAATGGGATCATCCATGAAGGCACTGGTTCTCAAGTGTGAATGTTAATGAAGGAATTTTATTGGTTAAAATAATACCCTACAATATATTATTCATTATCGGAAAAAATTTCAAATACCATACAATTCGAGAGACTAAATGTGGATTGAAATCTCAATATTAAATAATATTTCATGAAACACTCATTGTTTATGTCAAATATATTATTTTTATTTAATATAAATAAGATACAATAATTTTTTTACATAAAACAATTAAGATATATTTTTAAAATTTAAATTAAAGTTGAGATTAATTTCTTATTAGGTTTATAACTTACTAGAACAACATGATTTATTTTCCTCTCACAAGAAATTTATGATTATTAGTTACCAAAAAACATTTTAATAATTTAATCCATAGAAGATTCCACCAATATAGAAATTAATAAAAAGCTCTGCCTGAATGATAATGGGGGGAGTGAGGATGAAATGATGTTCATATGGAACATTGTCAATCTATTCTATATAATATCATAAATATTTGATATTTTGTTTTTATATACTCTGAGGATGATTCCAAAGTAACCATAAGAAGTTGTAACTTATTGAGGAAAAATGGATCGTGTGATACACTAATGGAAATCTTGATTATGAGTTCATGTATGATAAAGTTATAATGTTATTATTTTATAGGTCAACTGATATAGTTTAGGAATGTGGTGTTGGATATAGAAAGTCTACTTTAGAGGTGATTACTTTTTTTTATAGAAATACATTATTCATTAAAATCTAAGAAGAAGAATTCTATAACTCTTAATTCAATAAAAAATATGTATGGTGATAAATCCAAAGGAAAAACTATAATAAAATGGATGAAATCACAAATTTAATAAAAGAGGTTTAAAGTTGTATAATTGTTTTGTGAAAATGTATGACAATCAATGTTCATCTTTTTTTATAAGTAATTATTTACAACATTTTGTTTCAAAGAATATTGATATATAGCACTAACTCTTCTATGTGAATTTTTTTCATTGTGAGATTTCATGTAAATATTTATAAAAAAATATTGAAAAATATAGGTTGATGAATTAATTATCAAATTATTCCTTACATCACTTGATAGTGTTGTTGGGAAGGAATTATATCCCAAATATCTAGTATATTTTCATGTATATTTTCCCATATTTAGTAATTTTTATTAGGTGGGGGGAGGATATCTTCTTGGGAATTAGTTGAATCGAATGATTCTATTATAGGTGATATTTAATGGGGAGAGGGGTTGGTAAGTATTCTAAATCTATAGGATCTTGAAGAGATGGAAATTGAAATTTATTAAATTGTTCATGTGATGATTCTCTTGATGACATCTAATACAAAGGGGGATGTTAGAGAGAACTTTTGAATAATTTATAGTCCACATGAGGTGGATTGAAAAATGGGGTTTTATGTCGATCCTAATAAAGTAATGTTCCATATAGAATTGATCATACATTCATGTTTGGAGTACTATCAAAACCACAATTCTATCGTATGATGTAGTTTTTAAAAAACATTGTTAACAGGGAAATTCGATAAATTATTTATTGATTCTTTTAATTAGTTATTTTTACATGCTTTCATATTTTATTTATTCAAAACATGATCATGGTTGTGTTGGAATCTCTTTTGATATAGGTGAGATGTTAAAAAAATAATTTTATGGATGTTTTTCTAAGGTTGAAAAAATTACAAAAGAATAGGGATGTTCATGCCATAACATTCATAAGGTTCTCTACTATAGAAAAGTGTTAATTTAACAAGAGGTAGAATTATTTATGAGTTACTACTACAGAGGTATAAATTTATAAGACATGATACAGACTATTCCATAGATTTTTGGTTTCTTTGCAATGATACTGATAAAAAAATTATTTACTCTTACATGTGAGGTTTTAACCGATGGTTTGTTAAAACACAATTAAGAAATAAAATGATGTGAGGTAAATTATTCTGTATCTAGATTTTTTGTGTTATGAGTTGTCATCTAAGGAATTTTTAGTTTTTGATTACATAGTAAAGACCAACAGTAGATAATTTTGTGTTGTTATAATCTAGTAGTCAAGGGGTTTTATATAACAAGCATGAAAATGATGCATTATTGGTTATTTTAAAATAATGGTAGATATGAAAACACAAAATAGTATTTCATGGAGTTATAAAACCAAAAATAGGTATTCTAGATTCATGTGAAGTAACAAAACTAGTTCAAAATAAGAAAATCCAAACTATAATTATTATAGTGTTATAAATATAGTGATTCTAAATTTCTATACATATCAATCATGTTTTGTTATAATCCATCAGTCGCACCGAAATAATTTATAAATATAATCTTATATTGTTGGGATTTAACATTGAACATTAGCAGGATCTATGGTTCATACTACAACCAGTGGTGTTATTCTACAATGAATTATTTCTTAAAAGAATGACTATATTCCTTTAGTTTCTATAATGAAAAAATAGAAGATACTTTGAGAGATTAATCCACTTTTTCAAAGTAATATTCTATGATTTATCTTTTAGGATATTTGTGGGTGAATTTTTTTTAACTCCCACTCTGTAGTCTAATGTTACATTATGTATAGGATGTTATGATTATTTTACTTTTTAGTACTTGTTGTTATTATAGTAATTAGAGTTATATATATTACCCATCACTTATTCCTTATTCTATTGATAATTATTTGAACATTTGTTAAAGGGATTTTAACCATTGAACACAAATTATTATCCACCTAATAATAAGGTATTGAGGACCATGTTGAAGACTTATGTACTTGTATTCTATTTTCACTCTACCTTACAACATAACCTCATCACATTCAAAACTGAATCACTCTGATTGGAAATGGGAAATGAGAGATCCAGATTTATTTCATTGGTTGCCACTAATTATTATTGAGTAAATTTATAAAAATGACATCTTCTAGATCCGTTGAATTAATGAATCATATCACACTCCATTTTTTCATGACCTTAATTGAAGTTTTTGTAGGATTTTTTTATGTAGATATATCCTCTAATTCATATACACTATTGATCATATTTTTTGTTAACTTATTGATATTCACAAACTAAAACTAGAGTCCATCAACTAAAATAAATATGATGGTTATATCTATGTTATAATGGTATCAATTATATTGAATAAATTGGTTTCAAATATGACTAAACAAATAGATAAATATTCAATTAATAGAAGATAATACAAATTATAAATTATTTTTAATTAATATCAATGCATTATCTCTTTTTCTATATGACTCTATTAGTATTATTTTTTGTGTGATAATTATATATTTAATGTGTGATGTTTTTCATTATGAATGATCTTTATTAATGTTTTATAACCATTTGTTTTAATACATTGAAATCAAAAAGATTTTGGATCTTATAATATACTTATTTAGAATTTTTTTGTTGAAATCCTTCAAAGGACATGTTACCATTTCCATTTATTGGATAAGATATCATTGATATAGTTACATGATGTGGCCATTTTTTGATGAATTTATATGGTGTCTAAATTGTATATTCTAATTAATTTGATAATGAGATTTTATAGTTCAGAAAATAAATCTCTTGGATCTTGGTATTAATCCCCCTCAAACATTGTATAAATAAAAATATTTCCCATGATTGGAACTGTTAGATTTTTATATTGTTGATAAATTCACTAAATGAGTTTAAGGATTTTAATCATTAACATTTATGAATTATTTTTTTTATTATCTGTTCATTTATTGGTTGGTTTATTAACCTTATTTGTGTTTATAACCTCTAGTTTATTAATGTATAATTTTGATATCATTTTTATATTGTTTTAAATTTATTTATTTGGAGTTTTCAACTTTTTAATAGCTTACATTCTTTAGTGGAAAATTTATACATTTTCATTAGGCATAAATTTACAGTCCATCTTGAATATTTAAAACTAAAATAACACTTTATATTATATCTATTATCTTACTTTTTATATGAGTAGTTTTACACTTTCTATTTTTCACTGTACAAACATGTTGTTTGAGGAAATAAATTTTTTCATGGAATGATCTTTATATGAAACATTATAGAAATTTAATATGACCCATACACTATTATTTACAATGGTAGATCATGAATATTGGAGAGATAAAATGATGTTGTTTTTGATTAAAACTAGTTTAGTTAATTATCATTCGAAGAAAAGAAATTAAAATATTTCAAATATAGAAATTATACATTTTAATCATGAGGAAAATCAATAAAAAAAGTGATTTATGAGGTTTATAACACTTTACATTGTACTAAAATAACGAAACTTTATATATAATTTTCATTATATTTTATTACTAATGTAAATTGGGTTATTTTATAGATTAAACATTTCGATACATCAAAATATTATAATAATATATGGGGGATTCTTCTTGTTGATTATCATGATTCTTATTTTCATGATGGTGAGTTAGTGGTACATATGAATCAAATTTATATCAATATTTCCAATTACTTATAATCTCTTGGAGGATGTAAAATAATGGATTAATTTCTTGGGAGAAAATCATATATATACTATATTGTTAATGGGAGTCTAAGATAAATACTATTTATGATAGTAATCAAATTATGATAGTATGTTTATATAATTTTTTAGATGTCTAAGGAAACATGTAAGAAAAATGAAAAGTGATGAAGATAAAGATAAATGGTTGAATTATGTTTTTATAACTAAATATTATAAATGTGTAACTTTTAGTTGTAATACATAGAATACATATATATCAATTGAAAATTAATAAAAACATAAGATAGTATTTTTTTAATAACTGAAGTTGAATCTTTATATATGACATGAATGATTTTCCATAAATAAAACTCATATAAATATTACAATAAGGGCATGATAGAGAGTATTGATAAATTTAGCATAAAGTAATATTAATTGGATGTTATATGTTTTGAATGAAAGAAACTTGGTTATAATAGACTAGATTTTCCCAAGCTCATGAATATGTATAAACATTGAAGGAAAACATTCATAATAAAATGGAATAATTTATTGAAATCATTGGGAACATGTTGAGTGAGTGAAGCATATTCCTCTAAATCATTTTTTATAATTTTCATAATACCACATTCAGGGGTATAGTAGGAACCCTCAAAATTTCAAAAATCAACAATCCATCTAGCTAAATGAACACAAATTCAAAATTTATAAAACAACCAAAACACACATTCCAGTAGAAAAATTGTTCAATGATTCAAAATTCAAAAACAATATTCATAGAAAACCAATTGGAAATCCAGTCACTATAAAGAAATGTCAAAGGAAATCCCCTCATATCATATAATGCACCCAAAAAACCCTGCATAGATGAAGTCATGACAAGACCACTACATAACCACCATCATCACTTCACAGTCATCACCATCCACTTAAATCTTCATTATTATCCCCACTTCTTAGACTGAAAGAATAAACTCATCTCTTCCATCACAAACCCCTTCTACCAAAAAACTGAGAATAAATAATCTATAATCACATTATCTTCCTAAATACAGAACCCAACAACACATAAAATTACTAAAAACGAAGAACCCCATCAAGTTATTCCAAAAAAAACCTTAAATGATGAATATAAACCCAAAAACATCTTTGAGAAGAAACCCCACAATGTAGAAAATTAAACACGCAACATAAAAAAATAAGTTGACACCAATAAAGAACAATCCCCGAAATGCTGCTAGTCCCCCTACAACACCATCCAAAGTTGCCAAAAAACCCCCTCAAGACCCAAAAAGACGGTGTTGACCTTGATGGACTATCTAGAAACGGAAGTGGAGAGGAAGGGAACTAGAATCCTTTAACGATACTGACCCAAAACAATTGTAGTGTCAACACCCAGACCCACACATGGAGGTCCAATTCATAGGGGTAGGTAAGAAGATGGGTGAGGTCAAGAGTTCAATAACCACACCATCGAGTAACTTTAGTAAATTAGGGGAAGAAGAAAATGAGATCAGAAGGAGAAGATAAATACATGAAAGGAAGTGGATCTCATAACAATTGAGCCACCCTGGGTGTAGAAGAAATCGAGGTAGAGAAGGGAAGAAAATTCCAAGAAAAATAAGGAGAACTATCACTGATGTATTGGACATGAAAACCTAGAAGGAAGTGGTGGAAGGGGAAGCACTGAGAGCATTATGATAATCGGGTGATTGTAGGGACACTTTAGTGAAGTGTTCTCTTTATCAAACAGTTTATCATATTATAGGGATGATGTTCAGAGAATAATTAATTTTTATGGAATTGTGTCTCAAGATCTATAATTTTCTATGAATATTATAGATATATATATTTTGATATAAAAATATTTGAATGTTAATTTTACATATTCAGACATTGATGTATATGAATAATCAGAAATGCATTATGAGATGAAGTATTATATAAAAAATGTGGTTCATTTTTAAAAATATTCTTTTTAATAAATTAGGAGATATTAAATGATAACTAATTAAGTTATGGAATGTGGTTTCATAATATACTTCAAATTTTAATGTTAAATATGATATTATTTTTAAATTCATAGGGAATAAAGGAGATAATATTATGTAAAAAGTGTAAAGGACAGTGAATTTACTCTCAAATATTACTTCTAGAAGGAAGAATTTCGAAAAACATTTAAACAATTGGAATCTTAAGATAATAAATTCTAAACATGGTTATAAGTCAACCTAATGATATAATTTTAATCCTAACTAATTTTTTCTAATTTTTCAAGAAAATGTATTAAATATAATTGAGTTGGACATCTAAAATGTTGGTGCTAGATGAAAAATATCCACTATTATAGAAATTGAAATGTATTTATTTCAAATGAACTTTCAATTGTGTTGAATATGAGAGTGGTATAGATTTTTGTGATTAATGATATATTTTAAAATATTTCCTTCCAAATACATTTTGGGTACTAAAGGCATAAGTTCTATTTTCCATAATGAAGAGAAGGGGTGATATCTTAAAATTTGAGTAATTCATTTTTTCTCAAAAATATTCAATGAACTATATAGAAAATATTTTAACCATGTTATCAAAATATATATTATATAAGATATTTTCATTTATGAACATAACAATAGTTTTATACTGACAGTTAAATTTTACATATTTTGTTTTATATTTCATATTTTTTATGAACACTCCCACTATAAAATTTTATGTTACCATTATGTAATATTGTTTACCTTTAGGTATGTTTTTCCATTTTTCCCTTGTACATTCACTTTGATTTTATAATCCAAAGGGAATATAAAATTGAATATAATCCAATGAGGTAGAATAGATTCTTGTTAAGATTTTAGGGGTAGAAAGTGTTCAGGATAAAATTTATTTTTATTATTATTAATCCCATAGTTTAAGAATACATGGTGAGAAGATGAAATGAATATGATGGTTGTGATTTGTATTTTTGGAAACACACAAATCTAGTTCAAACTCTATTGTTTCATGATGATTCCCTAGAGATGATGTTGAATAAATTTTTTTGTATTGTTTTGAATACAATGGTTTATATTTTAAGGGTTATGGGTAGATATTGATGTTTTTAAGTGTAGGGGGCATCAATAAATTTTATAAATACACAAAATAAATGCACAAAGATGGTATGGGAAGTGAAAATTTATTTTTTAGACAAATTATGATCATTTAATTTAGTTTTGGTCTATATAAGAAGTCATTAATATGTATTGAAACTATTATATCTATACCATGGTGATCTAGAGATCATTGTACAACATGGGTGTTGTACCTCTCGAACCCCTCGTGGTTTAATTTTCATGATCACAATCACTTTCTTATTTTACTAATATTGTTTTAAGTGTTTTTGGTTGATAGGAAAAAGATTGCCAAAGGATTGGCCCAAGAAAGCTAGCAAAAATGGACTGATTTGCAGTTCACCGGCCAACCAGTGTGATAGCACCGGCCAGCCGGTGGACCTGGCAGAGGCATTGCCCACTGCCAGGTTCCACCGGTCAGCCGGTGGCTCTGTCACCGGCCAGCCGGTGGCACCCAGATCAATAGTGAGACCTACTGTCTCACCACCGGCCAGCCGGTGGCCTTCTCACCGGCCAGCCGGTGGCTCCTGGGCAGAAGCACTCTCCACATTCCAAGGCACCGGCCAGCCGGTGGCCCTGCACCAGCCAGCCAGTAGCCCAGTCAAACTAGCCGTTGGCTTTGACCAGTCAACCCTCTTTTGGCCTCCAACGGCTCCGAGGCCTTTTCCAACGTCTCCGAAGACTCCCCAAGGGTTCCATGCCTATAAATAAAGGCCAAGGAAGCCCCGGACACTAACCGGAACTAAAACTAAGCCCAAGGACACTTTGTTGATCATTCGGCAATCCTCCGGCGAGCCACCTCAAGGAACCCCAAGTGCTCCATCCAATTCCACATCCAAGAGCACCACCAAAGAAGCTTGGAAGCGGCCTTCAAACTCTCCTATAAATCAAAGGCGCCCAAGGCTTCTCCAATTACGAGTTTTATTGTTTTATTTATTTTGAGCTTAAAATTGGGTTTGTGCCTACAAACCCCAAACTCTTTCTCATCCCTCTTTCTTTTGGGTTTCACATCACCACTAAGGTGTGAAGAGGTTTCTTCAAGCCTTTCCTTTTAAAAGGATTGTGTCATAGGTGAGCTAGCCTTCACCTGTAAGAAGGCTAGTGGGTTCTTGCTCAACCATTAAAAGCAAGTGGGTTCTTGCTAAACCACTAAAAGCAAGCTGTAATAGGTCCTAGTGCTACCTCAAAGCCTAGTGGGTTTCTTGCTAAAACCATTGAAAAGCAAGCCGTAGGAATCTCTACGGTTGAGTTGGGAGCGGAGACGTAGGCCGGGTTTTGGCCGAACTCCGTTATCAATTTCTTGTGTGATTGCCTCTTTTATTTTCCGCTGCACTTTTACTTTGATTTTTAAATTCTTAATCATTTTTTAAAAGGCAATTCACCCCCCCTCTTGCCATCACTTGCTTTTTCTCCGACCAACAATTGGTATCAAAGGGAGTATTTGAATAATTCCTTAACCGGTTTCAAATTAAAGATCCTATTTTTTGATGGCTTCTACCGCTTCTTCCTCTCAATCCCCCGAAGGACATTCTTTGGATCGTGCTCCATTCTTTGATGGAGCCGATTATAGTTTTTGGAAAACCCGCATGACCACATTTCTTAAAAGTATTGGCTATCCTATTTTTAGAATTGTTTTTCATGGTTTTACGCTCTCTTCTCCCGATGAGTCTAAATGGACCCCCGCCGACATTGCAAATTTTGAGCTTGATGGCAAAGCCATGAACGCTCTTCATTGTGGTCTTGACCGTAATGTTTTTAATTGCATTTCTACTTGCTCTACTTCACATGATATTTGGAAATATTTAGAGCTAACCCATGAAGGTACTAGCATGGCTCAAAAGCAAGAACCCGCTCAAAAGCTAGAACCCGCTCAAAAGCAAGAACCCAATGCAAAATCCGTACCCGCTTGCCCACTTCACAAGAAAAGGGCCAAGAAAAAGGAGAAGAAGAAGGCTTCAAAGGCAACATGGAGTGATAGCTCCACCTCTTCATTCTCCTCCTTCTCCTCGAGCGACCAAGGTAAAAAATGCCTAATGGAAAAACATGTGGTATCTTCCTCCTCTTCCTCCTCTAGTTCTTCAAATTCTTTCAATCATTTGTCATATGAAGAACTCCAACACGTTAGAGATCAATTAGAAAATGGTTTTCATGAGCTTTCATCAAAATTTGTCGCTTTGAAAAAGAATTTCAAAAAGCTTTCCTCCGAAAAAGAACAACTTCTCAAAGAGAAGGAGGAACTCTCCCTAAAAATCCAAAATTTCCCCAATGTTGATTCTTTGGAATCAACCATCAAGGACCTTAGAGAAACTTTAGCCAAGTTCACCCAAGGTGAAAAAAATTTGTCCAAACTCTTAGGTTCTCAACGAGTATCTAGAACCACCAATGGACTTGGCTATACCAACATAGCTTCCTCCTCCCATGCACCCACTGTTTTTGTAAGGGGGAGCTCTAGTTTTAAATTTTGCAATTATTGTAAAAAACCCGGGCACCTTATTTATGAATGTAATTGTAAAAATGCTCGGTATGGTCAACCCAAAAGTATTTTCTTTTCGGATGAGTTCTATAGGAGAAGACCCGCAATGAAACAAATTTGGATTGAAAAATCCCTTTTGGCGAGTCTCTCTGGGCCAAAAATAGTTTCGTTTCCCCGATGATCTTTTGTTTTATTTAGGGGGAGAAATTTTATTAAATTCAAAAATCTTTTTCAATTCATTTTTCAATTTAAATTCATTTCTGATTCAAAACTCTCAATTTCAAAAATTTCATTTGGTTTCAAATTTCAAATTTCAATTGGTTTTTGATTCAAAACTTTCAATTCAAACTGTTATTCAATTTTTGATTCAAAACTTTCAATTCAAATTTCAAAAAATTTCAATTGTTTTCAAATCTCTATCTTGTTTTTAAAATTTTTTCCCTCAATCAAGTTTTATGCCCCGTGCTATTTTGATAATCACAAAGGGGGAGAGATTCTTGGTTGATTGGGGGAAAAATCTTTTAAAGCATTTCTTTCAATTTCATTTTTACATTTTTTGTTTTGGTGATTGTGATCATCAAAATAGGGGGAGATTGTTGTACCTGTCGAACCCCTCGTGGTTTAATTTTCATGATCACAATCACTTTCTTATTTTACTAATATTTTTTTAAGTGTTTTTGGTTGATAGGCAAAAGATTGCCAAAGGATTGGCCCAAGAAAGCTGGCAAAAATGGACTGATTTGCAGTTCACCGGCCAACCGGTGTGATAGCACCGGCCAGCCGGTGGACCTGGCAGAGGCATTGCCCACTGCCAGGTTCCACCGGTCAGCTGGTGGCTCTGTCACCGGCCAGCCGGTGGCCTTCTCACCGGCCAGCCGGTGGCTCCTGGGCAGAAGCACTCTCCACATTCCAAGGCACCGGCCAGCCGGTGGCCCTACACCGGCCAGCCGGTAGCCCAGTCAAACTAGCCGTTGGCTTTGACCAGTCAACCCTCTTTTGGCCTCCAACGGCTCTGAGACCTTTTCCAACGGCTCCGAAGACTCCCCAAGGGTTCCATGCCTATAAATAAAGGCCAAGGAAGCCCCGGACACTAACCGGAACTAAAACCAAGCCCAAGGACACTTTGTTGATCATTCGGAAATCCTTCGCCGAGCCACCTCAAGGAACCCCAAGTGCTCCATCCAATTACACATCCAAGAGCACCACCAAAGAATCTTGGAAGCGGCCTTCAAACTCTCCTATAAATCAAAGGCGCCCAAGGCTTCTCCAATTACGAGTTTTATTGTTTTATTTATTTTGAGCTTAAAATTGGGTTTGTGCCTACAAACCCCAAACTCTTTCTCATCCCTATTTCTTTTGGGTTTCACATCACCACTAAGGTGTGAAGAGGTTTCTTCAAGCCTTTCCTTTTAAAAGGCTTGTGTCATAGGTGAGCTAGCCTTCACCTGTAAGAAGGCTAGTGGGTTCTTGCTCAACCATCAAAAGCAAGTGGGTTCTTGCTAAACCACTAAAAGCAAGCTGTAATAGGTCCTAGTGCTACCTCAAAGCCTAGTGGGTTTCTTGCTAAAACCATTGAAAAGCAAGCCGTAGGAATCTCTCAACGGTTGAGTTGGGAGCGGAGACGTAGGCCAGGTTTTGGCCGAACTCCGTTATCAATTTCTTGTGTGATTGCCTCTTTTATTTTCCGCTGCACTTTTACTTTGATTTTTAAATTCTTAATCATTTTTTAAAAGGCAATTCACCCCCCCTCCCTCTTGCCATCACTTGCTTTTTCTCCGACCAACAATGGGAATATGGAGACAACAAGTAAATTTGGAATTACCCAAGGAATTGTTGTTGCAATATTTTAATGTGGGAATTTGTGATCTAGAATATGACATATTTTCTAAAAATGTGTAGGTGTATTTGAATCAAAATATGTATCACCACACCATGGTCTATTCATGGTGGTTGTGTCAAAAAATACTCCCTTTATGAGGCTAAATTATTCCCCATGTGTTAAATGTATGGGAAGTTATATAATGATTTAAAAGGGGAGATATATGTCATGGAGGATGTGATGACAAATATAAGTTATATATATCAAAATATTATGTGGAAAAAAAGTTTTCATGAATGTTTTTCTTAGATAAGATTCAAATATGTTTAAAGTATTTGGACCAAAATGTGGTCCAACATGTTCTGGTTCCAACCATGTGTAGAGAAGAGTTACAGATTTGAGTTTATCTAATAATGTGTCTATTTTTATTACTCAAGATACAACCATAATAAATCTCTAAATTCCTTCATCCTCATCAATGGTGATTAATAGATCTTAATTGTTCAAATCTATAAAAATATATTCGGGTATGTTGACATGTGGTTGATGGAAATTGGAAGTTGGAATATGAATTTGAAATTAAAATATGAATTTGTTAGTGATACCACTATGAAAGATAATAAAGAATAAATAATATATATACACTAGGGAGTTTTTATAATCAAATATAAACAAGAATATATATATATGGAAGAATAATATAGAGAAAAAATTTAATGACTTCGGAAATTTGAAGGGATGAAGTGAAAGAAGAAGCATCACTCTATACAATTCACATTTTGATACTAGTGGAACTTATGATCTCATGGAAATCAAAATCATTCAAAGGATTAACATCCTCATTTATAGAGGTAAACCATATAAATATATTTTTCATGTATGTTTTTTATTTTTGTTGTTTAGAATAGGAGCATAATATATCACTTTAATAAGTGACAATGATTTTTTAAGAAGGAACATGATAAAGGAGTTTCAATCATTGATTCAACACCTCTCAGTGATTTACAATAAACATGTGGGTGATTTTAATGTGGTATTGGGGTCTAGTCACTGGTGATGAATTCCAACTCTTTTATATTTAATGAAAAGGATTTTCTTTATAGTTCGATATTCAGATGAAAAAATATTTATCATGGATAATAGAAAATAATGTTTCAGTGAATAATTTCTATATTTTGAAGGATATGATTCTAAATTATATTTTATATATCAGTTTCAATGTTATAGAGTTTCTAATATAGGTAATTCTAGCCCATAACTAAAATGTTGTTTTGATAATAGTATATATAAATAATTTAGAGAATGGATCCTCTGTTAAAAAATTCATACTTTCGTTGTTACAAATTATATAACTATATATATTATTATAAAAATTAATTTTTTTAGAAAATTATTAAGTCTTGAATTTTAATTTTTAATAAATTTTCATTCTAAATAGTGTTACCATATCGTCAATGAAGAGTCTTATGAACTTTACGGATGACCCTTACGCGAGGAGTCCTTATGGGTATAGTTTGCATCACACAATTCATGAGAAACTAGAAAATATAAACTAAGATGATGTGTAAATTGTTTAATTTTCATTAATTTTTAATGTTCACATTATATTTACATTGGTAACAAAAATATCAGGGTATGCCATGTGATATATAGTGCAAACCATGAACATTATCTATCCATTGGAGTTATTGGAAACGACTAGTACATGGATTTCAAAACTATGTGTTTAATAAATGTGATTATGTTGTGGGTATCTAGTGATACCTATAATGTGGGAACATATTTTTATCAAAATGTGCATCCTGACAATGTTAGTTTCCATGTTTTCTAAAAAAGTTATTTTCTATTTATAACCTCATCTATTTTAATGTAGTATTCCTTTAATTTCTATAACACTCATTCAACTAAGGCTAGGTACCCCCAAGAGAGATCTAAACATCCCATATTCTTAACATAAAATATCCACTAACCTACTTCCATGTGGAATCTCATGGTGAGATCCTCGTTTCTTCTTTTTTATTTTTCATTCTTACACATCTTTAATTTTTTGTTGGTTTCACATCCTCCCAAGAATCCTACAGGATATTATGCATAGATTTAGTGTTTATTCAGGACTATTTGTGGGTTTTTTAGTTTTTAAAGTATTTACGGTGATTCATATTACATTTTTTAAATTTTTTTATATAAGGTGAACACCTCTATTTTGATATATTTGAATCTATGTAGGTAATTTTGTGTATTTTCTTTATTCTACTTACCATTTTTTGCATTATATATTTAAATATTTTAGTTTTTTAATTATTAATTTATGTGATATTAAAATTGATTTTCAAATGATTTAAATTTATTATTCTCTTAAAATAATTGTGTTTTTTAGAATATTTTATTCCTAAAATGGTTTTTTAGTTCGATGTTTTTGAAAGAATATTTAAATAACTTGTATTAAATTGAATTGGGATTTATATTTCATTTGACCCCATTTAGGTCAAGTAATGGTAATGGTGGTTTGTTTTTATTAATTTATTAAAATAATATTAATTAATATTTTGAAAATATTTTATGTTTGGTTATAAATGGATTGTTTTTGAATTAATGGGTTGAAATGGAATTTGAAAAAAATGAAAAATTGTTTGGTATAACAAGTTCGGATACTTGTGTGGCTTGTCTGAAATGTTAAAATTTGTTTCCTTAGAGTTTGTATGAGACACCATAAAAAAACATGATTGTTTTTAATAGATTATGGACCAAGGTGAATTCATTATATTTAATTATTAATTGTATAAAATATTAGGGATATTCTTTGTAGGGGGTATCAAAGGTGATATGAGATTTATGTTGAAGTTTATTATTGAACAAACAGATTAATTTATCTGTCACCTAATATTTTTACATTCATGGGATGACTTGGAATGGGGTGAGTTTCATATATTTTTGATAAACTTGATTTTATAGTGATACTAGTGTATAATTAGTTGTGTTAGGTTCCAATGATAGTGGGGAGTATCCCCGATTCAATTCATGGTGTATTTTAGTGAGTTGTTTTTTTTGTTTTCACATAATGGATGAAAATAGTTAGTCCAAGGAATTTTGTAATGTATATAAACTTCTTACCATACGACCTTCTAATTTTTCTATGACATTATATGAGATTAAGTATTTTAATTCCATTATCATGTTACTCATTTATATTAGTCATCAGGGCGCCACAATTATTGACGATGCTTGATTGTTATTATCTAATTTGTGACATGGTTCCTCTTAGATTTAATTTATTATTTTAAAATTGATTAATTTTTTTAAAAATGTATTCAAAATGGGTATTAGGAATCTCATTTCTAATGTTGATATAAAAATTAGTTTTTAAAATGGTTTTTTGAGAAAGGATTGTTAGTTTGAGGAAATTGTTTTCCTAGTGATTTTTTACATTTAATGAAATGAAATGGATATTTACAAAATTGTGTTATGATATTTGGATTTTTAATACTTACAGATGAAAATCCAATGATCTAATTTTATTTTAAACTATCATTAATTGAATGAATTTCATGTGAAATCTAGACAAACTCTTATGTAGGGTACTGTTGATATTGGTTTCTCTCCCAAATTGGGTACACAACTCAGTGTATAAAGCTATTTTAATTTTCAATCTAGTCCCTAAACGGTTGTCTTTATTATGGTGGGTTTTCAGGTTTTGTGGAAATGATTGGATTGGGATATGAATTGTGAAAAAGGTATACATGGATATTATTTGTTGTGGTATGATTTCAATCGCTATTATGTTTTGTATTAGGATATTTATATATCATAGTGGATAACCTGGACCAGGTTTACACTAAAAAATATTTTAATTTTTCCAGTGGGGACATATCTGTTGGTAAAAGTGAATTTTATGTTGGTTAAATGTTTTACCAATATATATGTCCCTATCACTAAATGTTGGAAAAAAATCTGTCTCTAAATGTTTTTTGACATATAAAAATGTTCTGTTGCAATTATAATAATACCAATACATAATATATTTGTTGGTAAAGATGTTTTGAAATAGTTTATGGTAAATGTTTTTTTGTAGGTAATAATAATAGTAATTTATAATATTTTTTTATAAAATACATTTAAATAAAAATTATAATTTTTTTTAGTAAAATTTTGTATTTTATTTATTAATTTATCATATATAATAAATATGTTTAAATTATTAAACTAAATACTATTTTAACACATGTTTAAAATTTAACAAGAATAAATTATATTAATAAGGAAAATCATTAAAATTAGAATCTGTTGGATCCCCACTAGGAACAATCTTGGACAACCATTCCCATGACCACCCCCACTCACAATTCTATTCCACAATTCTATCCACCATGCTCGATCCCCCCCCCCCTAAACAGGATCAGCCACCCCTGTAGCTTCAACCCATCATCGCCAGCAACTCCATCACTGAATCATCCATGTTAGCTCATTCGCCAACCCTTAAATTTCATATCAAGCCTCATCCATGCCATCTCCTATCTATGCCAACTCATCTAGCTCTAGCCCTATCCATGTCAACTCCAGTCAATGCTAGGTCTAGCTTCAGTTTATCCATGCCCCGCTCCAGTCTATGCTAACTCCAGCCCCACCCCTATTCATTCTAGCTCCATTATATACACAAACACAAAAAGATGAGAAAAAAAATGAGAAAATAGATGAGAAAAAACCTCATATGGGGTTGAGGGATGTACATAATAAAGTGACAGAAATAGCTAACACCAACAAAAAAGGTAGTACCTACATAGCAAGGAATAAATATTTGTGGTGAACTTACTAGAATTGTGTTGAACATTATTTTGACTTTCAAAAAAGGTATTACCTTAACAATAGAGATATAAAAATTCAAATATATACTTTTATTAAATAAATAAGTCATTAAAACAAGCATATTAACATATAATGAAACGAAAAACCCAGTAAAAAATACCAGTATAATGGCTAAAAAACTATAATAAAACCAAATACAACAAGAAAAATTGTAGTAGGAAAAAAAATGGAAACAAAAACATAAAATAAGATAACAAGGGGACAAGAATCTAGAGGCATGGAAATATATTAAAAGACTATAAAAAATATTGTTCAGGAAAAATAATACAGAATAGGTTGGATGTTGGGGAAAAATAGTAAACAATATACAAATAATTTGAAGAAATAAACAAAGCAATGGAAGGAAGTATTGGATTTGTGATTGGGTATCATTTCATTGATGGATGAAAAAATGGCAATGAGTAGTGACTCTAGCATTGATAATGTTACTACAATACACAATTTTACAATTTTGAAAAAAAAACAAATAATGAAAACATCAAGGAACATGTCAGCTGACTCCAAATGAAAACCTCAGGAACACAACATACATACGTACCCATTAATCACATTGTTTAATATGTTTCATGGGAAGATACTGGAGGATGACACAAATATTATAGGGAACTAAATTTGATTCCCCTCTATTCTTAATATAATAAAAATCCTCTTTTATACCCCCTATGGGGGACCTTCTTCCTCTAATGCTACTTTGTTCTCATGAATCCTATTTTTATAAAGGCTATTTTACTTACTAGGTTTTATTATATCCAACTGATTTATCTTATATTTTACATGGTAATTCCATCAACCAAAATGATCAAAGATAAAAAGAAACTAGGTAATGATTTTTAAAGGAATGTGCACAAAAATGTGACTATATCAAAACTGTAAATAAATTAACGGTAGAAAAACACATTAGAATATCAAAACATGATCCAAAGAAACCTCCATAAAGCAATTAAGGACATTCCAAAAAACTAAAATTTCATGGGTTGAAGAATCAGCTTACCTATCAGATTCTATAGGACACATGGGCTACCCACCCTCAAATAAAATGATAAGTACATTTACACATTTCCACTTGAATGCCAAAAAAGAACCTGATAATCAAGAAAAAAGACAAGAAGACATACAATGATTGGTCACATCAATCATTAGTACACGAACATAGATGATCCATTAAACTGAAACATGAATATGAATTAAAAATATATTACATATCAGTTTAATATTCACATTCCCTATCATCAATGATTATGAGAACACTAAAATAGATACCAGGTTCTAAAGAGCATGACATGAGAAATCTAAAATAGATTCCAGGTTCTAGATTTCAAACACAGGCCATGGGTGCAGTCTCTGTGGAATCCAAACTATGTTTGAAAAGTGTAACACTAAGAAAACCATATGAAAAATACATGAGTGGATAGATTGCATAGACATCAAATAACATTGTATTTATAAAAATTAAAAATATTCGCAGGTCTAAAAATATACCCTCTACCTAATAATTGTAGTATACTTTCTAATTATTCATCAGATTTAATTAGTGAACATTTCTACATTCCATTGGTTCTCTCTAGATGGGTAATTGATTAATTTATAGAAAGAGAGATGAATGTATATTTTTCTCTTAGACATATTTTCCCTTTACCTACTAGTTCAAAAATGTATTTCAATATTGATTCATCCATCTAAAAAACTATGCCAGTACATGTTCAACAAGTATATTTTTATGGGTAGGACACCTATCCCTCATCTCTATGGCCTTATACCTCCCCTTCTAAAGTAGGTAATGTGGCACCATAGGCCAGACCATGTGGGCATGACCTTTGATGTTCATGATCTCTCGGTAAAAAAAATTATTGGTTCCAAAAATAGTACATAGATTTTAGATTTCACACACACTAAGAAACACACATGGCTTCAAAACATATTGGACACACGGATGAGGCATATATTGCATAAATGAACAAGGAATTAAAATATTTTTAGTGAGAACACTAAACCATATTCCATATTTCAAACCAAGTCATTGTAAATAGGTGATGGGAATAAAGATTTTAGTGAGAACACTAAAACAGTAACGAGGTATCAATATATTAGCTTAAACATGTGGTCTTGAATACTCCATAGATTCCATGAACAACTACGGATAAAGTAACACCTTTCGAATCTTCATAATACACATTATCAAGGAATCAATAGAATACTACATGTCCATGTCAACTTCTCTAACAAATTTATTCTTTTCATCCACAAGAGTTAGATTAATTTTCAAGTAAAAAAAAAGGAAAAAGCGACATCATTCCTATATTATTATAATCACTGGGCACATTGAAAATATGTTTAATAAAACAAAAAAAATTATACTATGCACATCAATGTGATTAATCATTTTGTAATGCTTTTACTGGTTAAGAGTTTCATTACTACAAAATTAACTTTACAATTTAGGAATCTCATGTCAGATTTAGCACCCAATGCTATGACAACAGTTGATATGGATTTTTTCAAGGTTTTCAGATGCATGACATTATTTATATAAAGGTTTCAAAAGTCTGGATTCCAATTAGAGGATTCAAAGGTTCTTAAAGGTGAAATGTTCAAAAAATACTTTGTTAGCCCTAAAAAAATTAGAAAAGACTTTATTACCCCAAAAAAATGGGGAAAAAGGTTTTTAACCCCTCCATCTTTATTCTTGATTTTTCACTGGAGTACAAGAATTTGGAGAACAAAACAAATGCAGAGTCTATGATAGAATATTCTTAAAGAGTATGAAAAATGAAAAGTACATTGAGAATCTTGGCATATAGATCGAAAAGTTGATTTTACTATAGATGAGAGAGGGTTGAATGATTGGAATGCCATTACATAAGAAAATCTAAAGTCAATGTTTTCATATGATTGGGAAAATAAGACAACAAGGTAGTGTAGACATGTGGAAATGGTTTTTTAAAATAGACCCAATAAACATCCGGAATCCTCTGTTGGATCAAAAGAAGGTATTTTTTTAGGTCAAGTGGATTAGTGACCAGTTTTTTCTTTCATCATGGAGCATTTGGAGAAAAATTCCTACACCCTTCTTCCAATTGGTCTTATAATGGATCTTCTAAATATATTGCAAAGGAATTTTCATATTTTTAAACCCTAGGAAGAAAAATTATCAAGAATCCATTGTTTATACCTGGTGTTAGTTCTACTATGATTTCTAGGTATTCCACTTTGATGTAGAAGACCTCATCTATTAAAGGCCTTGAGATGTTTCCTTACAAAGCTACTGCTATTTATATTGAGGCATTGAAAATAACCCTAGAAGAAAAAATTGTTGTTAATGGGATTTGGGCTATGAATTACCTATATGTAAAGCATGTAAAAATTGAAAATGCCTGAATTAGAAAATACAGGTGTACAAGTGTCAGTACAGGTGTTATTACTGACATGAAAGAACACAAGATATGAGATTCATATAACGGGAAGGAACAAAATATATGGCACACTTGAAAAAAATATATATTAAAAAATAGATGGAAATAACCATTACATTCCAGACATGAATAATGTAGGGTGTATCAGGTGCATGTAGTGAATATGAGCCTTAATTATTCTAATACCAAGAAACCAAATCAATATGATAGTATAATTGAAAAATAACACGAAGAACATCATATTTGACATCATCTTTTATCATTGAACTCCAATCATCAGGAGGACATCAAACAAAATATCCTCTTGCATCTACACCACTTTAATGACCACCTATGAGTCACTGTGCATACAACCCCAAATACCTAAAATAACCGTCACAAGTGAGATAAAAATATCCAATAGAAAAATAATTAAAAAAACAAAATAGAACTAGATAACAATGGTGTGAAAATCCTTATCATATAATCAAACATCTATAGAGAATAAGTGTCATTATACCAAATTCCCCACCACAAAGTACCATAATTAATAAGCATGAAAAATCATAACAGGAAAAAGTAATGCAATGAACATGAATAAAACATTCACAACGAAAAAAAATTGGAATGAAAAAAAGTAAGGGACATAAAAAATCAGAATCTCTATTAAGATTCCCATTTTCTATGAAAACTAGAGAATATTGACCTACTTTTACATCAATAGCATGCTGAACGCATTTTCATCACCATGAACTAACCTGCCAGTGAAGACAAATCTATCCCAGAATCACCTCCATCTTCTTTTTTCAATGTATTCTATTTTAGTCAAAAATATTGTGAACCAGGAAAAATAACCCAATAGAGGGAATTGACTTATCCAAATCAGCTTGATCAATAGCCAATTGAGACAAAAAAGGATCATCCAACAAAAACTAGCTCCATCACAGCCAATCCCAAAATACTTAGCATGAAATAGAAAAATAGAAATGACCTGACCACCCTTTGCTGCCAGGGTGCATGAATATGAAGAAGAGTATCGTTCCCATCAAATCAATATTGATAGACAAACACTGCCCAGGGCATGGAGAGTCATATTTAAGACTAACATAGTCTACTATCGATGACACCTAAATCTATCCTTAATGATAGGGAGATCAAATCTTGATGAAGCGTAAATCGATATTCAATAAATCAAAACAGAGAGACAGAAGATCAAATCTAGTTGAGGGTCGATCCCAGTTGATATAGAAGAAACCATAAAAATAAAACACAATCAGAAACCTATACAACACCAATATCACTATACAAGACTACCCCTACACAACATTACATTCCTGAAGAAGAACACATCACCGAACATGAGTAAAGAGTGAACCGAGAAAGAATTGGAAATCCATGGGAGGGAGATCATTTACTGGGGAGAACAATGATGAACCAGGTTTTATTAGTGCAATAATAGATCAACATTGCAGAGGTGGTGAGTGATAAATAAGTGAGGAGAATGTAGGCACTGGGAAGACATGATGATTGGGGGATGTGAGGGTGGTGGGAGGTAAGGCGAGGCAGTGGGAGGCAAGGTGGGGCGATGGGGAAATGGTGAAAGAAAGACAAGGATTGGGGAATTAGGGTTGTGTTTTTTTAAAATGTATATTAATGTTTATTAAATTAATAATATTAAAAAATATAAAAACATTTATATTTAGAGAAAATTGATTAAACAATATTAAAAATATAAAAAAATATAATATATCAAGAAAGTAGAAAACTAAAATAAATTATGATATGTTTTTAATAAAACCCATGAAAAAAACATATTTTGGCCGTAAAAATAATACACACCCACATACACACTGTTTTTCTTAAGTAATTATTGAAAAAATATTTTTTTATTGTATGGTTTATTGTAAAATTTTTTATTGATGAAAATATATTTGTTGGAAATAGTCATTATTAATAATAGATTCATCTGTTAGTAAAAACAATGTTGTAATTAGTATGCTAATGTAATAGATTCAACTATTGGTAAATGATATGTTGGTAATGAATATCCACTACAAATAGATCTATCTATTTTTAAATGTATGTGTTGGTATTAAAAATTAATACCAATAAAACATAATATCTTTTGGAAATGCTTATTTTTACCAATAGATATATTATCTATCAATAAATTTATGTTGGTATAAGCTATTTGTTTATAGTGTTAGTTTAATTATTTATTCAACAATTTATGTGATTGGGTATTTTGTTATCCCTAAATTTTTCATGTCATTATATTTTTCATATTATTTACTCTTATTGGTTATATTACCACCATTAATCCATTAATTGCAATCTGATGGTTAAATAATTCATATTTTTTTTGTTTAGACACCCAATAAATATTTTCCATCCTAGGGTGATCAATAACATGCTTCAAGTATGTCATATAGTGTTGGTACACAGACTAGGATTACAAAAGTTTTATTCAAAAAATATTTTTCATAGAGAACCATATTACTATTTGGTGTATGTTTAAGGAGTATGGAGTCTGTGATCACTATTCGTACTAAGGTGTGGGTGTTGGGAGAATTTCTTAGCCATCACTTCTTCACAAAGGAACATGAGTGTTCATGGGTGGTTTTGATTTATTCATTGATTTTTTTATTTTTTTACTTATTAAATGTATTTTTCACATAATTATGATTTTTTAATTCTTGAATAGTCTATTAGTGATTTTAGGGGTCATTTTTTGTTTCAAAGGAAAATTTGATGAAAGGACAAGGCTACAATATTTTCCAATCCAATATAGTAGACCATTTACAACCTATGGATATAGTCTCAGATCTAATGAAAATCATGATTCTTGGTAGAAACATGGTTTACCAACCTATGATACCAATCAATACACACCTTTATTTCTCATCTGAAGTTTTTATTTGCCTCCCATTTGTTCCCAAATGTTCCCAATTGTATTATCTACAAGTGAGATATAAGAAGGGGGTTTTGAGTAAGATTTACGTGTTTTTTATGTTTTGTTTTTTCATTATTTTTTATTACTATAATATCCATTGTGTGTTTTGGATAATATTATTTTTCATATAAATAGAGGTCATAATTAATTGGTTGTGAACAGTTCCGATATTCATTGAATGGTTTAAATTGGGTATTTACAGTGTCTTAAAATTAACTTCATTCTAAACTTAAATATTTAATGTATTAGGAAATGAAAATAGTGTTAAGGCTCAATGGATTTTATGGAATATTTTTTTTTCTTGAAAAAATTTTAAATAGATATTTTTTAAATTAATATCTGGAAGTGTGTTTATAATAGGCATTTCTTGGAAATATTAAATCTGAACTATTGTTTAAAAAATATATTAAAATTTTAAAAAATGATTTAAATGAATGGAAATTTTTAATGGTTTAAATGTTTATAAAAATGCAATATTAAATGTATAATCAAATTTTAGTTGTGATTTGAATTTTTTCAGTTTATTATGGCACTATGTGATTTGATCTGGTAACTATATAGTCTGTGTTTTAGGTTATATTAATTATTCCTCATAGAGGGTATTCAAAAAGTGTGGGAAGTCTATTTGTTGGTTTTACCTTTGTGGTAATCTAACTCATATTTTATTAATGATGAATTTTCATAATGACTCATCCTAGACTCAATGAAAAGTGTGGTTGTCAAATTCTTCCCTATATATGGACTTTATCTCAGACATCATGAATTAAAAGGTGTCTTCACCAAAATCTTCAAGTAATTGTGTTGGTAGTTTCTTTATAATCATTTGGGAAGCTGGATTCCAGTGACTTGTTGCTGGAGGTGTAGTCTAGTTTTTAGGTAGTTGGAAAATTAAGGAAATGATTTGATGAGTTGATCAGGGATTTTATTTCTTATTCACTAGGGAAAATTCGTTTTTTCAGTAGATGTTAATTAATTATGGACAAGTGTCTATTCCTTGTGTAATTGGTTGTATTTTTTGGTATGTGTTATACCATTTTATTGGTATGACATTTAATTTATGAGGGTTTGAGAATATGAGTCCATTATATTTTTTCTTGGTTAAATAATATGTGTGTCTTATTTGGTATGATTAGTATTTGATAAAACTTTTTTTATTTTTTGTGGGGTTTTCATAATACAATGTTGTATGATTGAGACAATTTTTTATCAGTAGAGAGCAATTAATTTGGTATAATACACATTTTATTTATTTTTGTAGTGTGTTTATGGATTTTATTCATGGTTTTTATGGTTAAATTGTGTTACCTAGTATGGTGTTGGATCTAGATTTATGGATATTGAGTTCCCATTAGGACATGTATTTCTTTTTGATATATAATATGAAGTCTTAAAAGTCATTGGTTTTAGTAGGGGTGTTTATTATTGGGGGTTTCTTGTGTAATTATTAGAGAGGTGTTTGTGTAGTTTTTTATCTCATGGTGTATTCTAATTTTTTCTCACCACATAGAGGAATTATAATTTTCGGGGATTCCTATGATTGGTCTCCATTTATATTTATATTTTTCTTCATGATTATTGTAACATTATACTTGGAGATAGTTAGAAATTTTTTGGATAAAAATTGATAGCTAAATGGTATGGTTTATATTTGATGGTTTTCCATTTTTAGTTTTTCAATTTGGTTCCCTACCCACCCCACCATTTCTCACTAGGTATAGTTGGGGATTGTTTTTTGATACTTTTAATTTTAATATGGACTTTATGGGAATAAAATATGACATAGGGGGTGTAGACGCCGGAAAAGTCCGTTGATCCCCAAACGAAGTTCCGGATGCGGAAAGTGAAGTGATATTTGGAGTCAGAAGCCTGTTCCGGAGGGGCCGGAGGTCGTGCGCGGAATTTTAGAGTCCCGCGAGCAAAGTTGAGTCGCGGCGCGCAATCCTCCCGGGATGCGCGCAATCCACAGGGCCGGCGCGCAATTTTGCGCGCCCCGAGCTCCCGCGACTCCTTTGCGCGCCGGGTCCGGATTCTGCGCCCGTGAAGGGAATTCCGCGCCCGTGAAGTGAATTCCGCGCCCGGGGTGGCCTATAAATATAAGCCGACCCCCGACGTTTTAAAGGTTTCCAGAATTCGAAAGGTCTCTCGTGCGCGCAATCCAACCCCTTCCGCGCGCAATGCCGATCTTCTGGTAACCTCTTTTCTTTCGCGCAATAAGGCCTCGGGGTTCGCCTTCGCGCGCAATCCCTTGAGCTCCCTTCCTTTGAATAATTCTTCACCCTAAGGCCTTCGCGCGCAAAAGAAGCCTCTTGCGCGCAATTGCCCCCGGGGTGCGCGCAATCCGGCCCGATTGCGCGCACCCCCCTTCTCAAAGTGGCCATTCGATTTAAGAATGAGCCGTTGCCCCCGAGCGCTATCCAAAGCCCGGTGCGCGCAATCTCGATCATCCGCGCGCAAAGTGCTGGCCCAATTGCGCGCCAGCCCGTCCATTTGCGCGCCGGCCCGCGGTATTGCGCGCAAAGTTCCTTTTTTGTACGCAAACCGCCGGGGTCGCCCCTTTTCACCCCCTGAGGGTACCCGCCCGCGTGGCGCCCGATGATCTTCATCCGGGGTTCCCGCATCGTGCGTTGTCTTCCCGTGCGGCCCCCCAGGCTCGCGCGAAGTGACACGGACCCATCAGCGGCAACCATCGTCCAAGCTACAAAGACGTTAAACTGTACAGCATTCGTCCCGCAAGACGTTAAACTGCACATTCGTCCTGCATGACGCTAAACTGCACCACGTCCGCGCTGCAAGACGTTAAACTGCCAAGCATCTTTGTCCTCAACACACGACGTTAAACTGTACTTCGTCCGGCAAGACGTTAAACCGACCGCTTCGTCCTCAACACACGACGTTAAACTGTACTTCGTCCGGCAAGACGTTAAACCGACCGCTTCGTCCTCAACACACGACATTAAACTGTACTTCGTCCGGCAAGACGTTAAACCGTCCGCCTCACCCGATCCCGTGCCTCGCACGCAGGGTCCCCCCCGGTTTGGATGTGGCCCCCACCCGCTCGTCTCTGCAGGGATGTCGGGATTGGAGTGGCCTTTCCCCATGGGGGTAGGGTATTACAAACCCCTAGTTTCTTGTGGGGGGCTGCACATGTGTATCTCCATTGCGCTTCCCCACTGCCGAAGCTAGTAGAGGGTGTGACTGGGATTGAGGTGTCTCCTACTTTCGGCCCAAGTCCCTCTCCAACTGAGTTTTGCCGCATCCGGGCTGCCTCAGTGCGTAAGTCCTGACAGAACGAACTACGTGGACTTTGATCCCTGTCTTCTAAACAGGGTACGTAGGAAGCCTCTCCGAGGTTCAAGCCCACCACCTGGTCGTCCCGGTCGTATTTACGTCGGTTCGTTTATCAGTGGATCCCTCCTGGGTTCACACTTGCGTCGATTCACCTATGAATCCGCCATTGTGGGGTACTGCACATGTGTATCTCCATTGCACTTCCCCACTACCTTTTCCTATTCCTCCCTTCTTCAGGTAGCCTCGATCTCCTGGTGAGTCGGCTTGCCAACGTCCAGCATGACGTGAAACTGTGATCCACCCGGCCGTTCCATCCCCCTCTGTGCAAGGTGGTTCGGTTCAATCCTCCATCTGGCAGCCTCGATCTCCTTGTGAGTCGGCTTTCCAACGTCCAGCATGACGTTAAACTGTGATCCACCCGGCCGTTCCATCCCCCTCTGTGCGAGGTGGTTCGGTTCAATCCTCCATCTGGCGGCCTCGATCTCCTTGTGAGTCGGCTTGCCAACGTCCAGCATGACGTGAAACTGTGATCCACCCGGCCGTTCCATCCCCCTCTGTGCGAGGTGGTTTGGTTCAATCCTCCATCTGGCGGCCTCGATCTCCTTGTGAGTCGGCTTGCCAACGTCCAGCATGACGTTAAACTGTGATCCACCCGGCCGTTCCATCCCCCTCTGTGCGAGGTGGTTCGGTTCAATCCTCCATCCGGCGGCCTCGATCTCCTTGTGAGTCGGCTTGCCGACGTCCAACATGACGTTAAACTGTATATCCGAACTACGTTGACTTTGATCCGCGCTAACGCGCGGTACGTAGGAAGCCCCTACGGGGTCCAAGCTCTTCACTCCATCATCCTCCCTGATCCTTACCCGGGACGCCACATCCCGGTGGGGTCATGCCATTTCATTCCACTCCACTTCACCCGGGAAGCCGCCCATGTGCTGGCCCCAGTGTCGGAGGTTCCCCGCAAGGGGTTCTGTCATCTGATCCACTTCTCGTGTTGATCAGTCCGATGCCGTCCCCGCTGGACGTTAAACTTGCGGCATACCCCGTGTTAAACATGGGAAGCTGAGGAAAACCTCAGGTAACACAGTTCCCCGTACCCAATGCGGGATGCCTCAGGCCATCACGCCTTCGAGAAGCCCTATTAGGGACGGAAGGCAGACATGCAGAGTCGCAGTGTCAAGACACGCCCCCGACACCCAGAGTCACCCGGTCTCCTCACCGCAGGTTGCTGCCCCGACCGGACTCCTTGGAGCGTCCGGGCGGATGCAGCGTAATTAACCAGTGTCCATGAAGATATGGCGCCGGGAACGAGATTCACGAACCTTCTTAAATCTATGAGGGAGACCCGGATTAGGCGACGAGTTCCGAGGAGACGTCCACGGGAGGAGGAGCCGACATCCCATCATCCCGGTTTCGATCAAGGAGCAGACACCCCTGAATAAGGGACGGATGCCGCCCGCCCTTGGAAAGCTGGACTGCGGGACCACAAGCCGCGCGCCCATCCCCTCGGGTCGACGGGTGCACGCGCGAACGCGTCCTGGCGGAACAGCGTAACCCGACGCACATCCGCACCGAAACAGAAAAATGGTGAACCCGACGTGAATCTCTTCTCCTCGATACGAAGACCGATGGCTTTCAGAGGTGTTGGAAGACCAGCATGCTGCTCGACCGAGCATTCAGTTTTACCCGCCAGGGGCTGGGGAAGGGAACTCGGGCACTCCGTCTCGTGACGTCGAGGGCCTGGGTCCCCCCCACGGAAGGCGTCGTGGCACTAATGGTTGGTTGTCGATTCCTTTTCCTGTCAGTGTTAATGAGTTCTTCTCCCTGCTTTCAGAAATCTGGTCGCCCAATCTAGTGCCCGATCGCCACCCGCCCACTGGCGCGGGGGTAGGGGAAACACCGACGCGGATACTCCGCGCGGTCCCGCCCGTTCCACAGTTGTCCCGGCAGCCGCAATTGCGGGACAACCACGCCCTCTCTCCCCCTCGGAGGTCATCCAAAGAAGGGTGATCAACAGCTTGGTGCGGAGATACGAGGAAGAGGGAGTCATCCCCACCAGGGACATGGCTCGCCTAGACCTCGAGGGAGCCGCACCTCGCCGCCAACGCCGCCCCCGAGGGCCGCGCAGGGAGGCACCGCTGCCTACCTCGACGTCCAACCGCTTTGGGATCTTATCCCCGGAGCGCTCCGACAACTCCTTCCCCTATGCGGATGAAGTGGAAGATGCCCGGGACTACCCTATCGGAGGTCCGCTCCAGGGATCCACGATAAGGGCTCCCGCCAGGCCACGGCGACACCGCCGCCAGGCCCCTCATGTCGAGGAACAGGCTCTCCACCTGCCCGCGCCGCTCATCCCGACTCGTCTGTCTCGACGCCAACGTCGGGCACGAGCGGAAGAGGATGCCCACCTTGGGGCCCTAGCAACAGCATCCGCGTTGGCTCAAGCCACTGCTGGCTCCAGTCACCAGGCCCCTACACATCCTGAGCGGGGGCACTTCTATGCCCGACCTGGATCGAGGCCCCGACCGCCCCTAAGGCAGGTTGGGTTGACTCTCCCGGTTGCTGGCACAGGCAATAGCCACCGCGGGCCACCTCGCGGTAGCGCTGTTCACCAACAGGGGCTACTCCGTGTGGCCGATCCAAGAGGCATGGGTCATCCCACCTTCCGATCTCGGCCCGGAGGCCCGCCCGGAATCATCTCCCCCCGCGTCCCCTTTGATATCTGTCCCGGTGCTCCTCGCACCTTGGTTTCCAGTCCTCTTGGCCCCAGCACCAGTGCGGCCGGAGGACGCCAGGATAGAGATCAGCCGTGCCCCGAAGAACCACCCAGGGGCAGGAGGGCGAGGCGTCGACGCCGAGGGAAGAATGTTACGGGATTACGGACAGAGATCCGACCGGTTCGTTTCTCTGATACAGAGGCGGAGTATGATTCGGCGACAGAGCCCTACCCCCAATCCCGCCAGTCAGGGGAAGGGGTAGGAATGCGGCACGTCAGCCTCGTACTTCCCGAGAGCGAGATCGACACGATCCCCGCTACTCTCCGAAGGTATATCCGGAGTAGCGAGGGCCTGGTAGACCCCCAAGGATCAAGCTTGCGGTTGGTACCGGCCCCTCTGGATGCGCCTTCCGCCCCGATCGGAGAACCCGAAGACTTTTTCTGGGGACCGACGGTTGAACCACGATCTCGTGCACCCTCGGAGAGCACCGACGCTACGGTAGGATGTTCGCTCGCCGGCCCGTCCTATCGTGATGTGGTAGCCAGGGCACCACCACCCTCAGAGGGCGGCCCAGGATATGGAGGCCAATCGGCCTGCTCGCCGTATTCACCGCCGGCCAGCCCGTCGGCCCGCCTCGGCACCACTTCCAGTTCCCCGTCCATTCCCAGTCTTTGAAGAGGACCAAGGAGACTTGGGTCCCGAGCTTGAGTCGTGGAGCTTCTGGACCGTCCTTGCAGAGGGCCACTTCCCTGAGAAGTTTTGGCCAGTCGCAGGACCGGACTTTGATGCACCCGAATCGCTCACCCCGGATGAGTTCGAATGCTTCCGCCGAACTCTCCAGGAGACTCACTCCCGTCTTCACCGCCTACAAATGCCATATCCCGGGAGTCAAGTGCACCTGGAGGATACTGGTGAGCAGTGCCGTCAAATTGACCTGGCCACGCTCCCCGCGGTTCGGCACCCCGGGTCATTTGGGCACCACGAGGCCCTCCAACAACGATGCGTTGAGTGTTTTCAAGAACTCCGCAAGGTTATCGAGGAAGCCACTCCCCATGTGTATATCCGTGGATGGGGGCAGTACGCTGCCCTACGCTTCAGTGCGATTCGCCGACAGCCCGATTCACTGGGTGGCCCTGAGGGTATATCCCCGGGGACGGAAACAGTCAATATGGCTGACCTGTCGGGGGAGGGGAACGGTTTGGAACTTCTCGACGGGGGCTCTCCCCCCGAAGACAAGCCGTCGTTGGATCCATCGGTGAGAGTTACTCGTCATCAGAGGAACCTCCTGGGACTCCCCGCACCCACTGAAGCACTGACGTTGAGCCGAAACGTCAGCAAAGGTAAAGAGCACGGCGAGGCTATAAAGCCCGCCGACCCGTCTGCCTCCACACAGAGGGCAGATGAGGATCCCGAGAAGGCTATGCTACGCCAACAGCTCGCCGAGCAGAAGAAGCTAGTTGACCAGCTCCTCGCCGAGCGCGCTGCAGAGCAGCGGCCTGACTACGGTGATCCTAGGCCAGGACAGCAGGGACAGGAACAACCACCCCTCGATGAGGCTCTCCCGGGAAACCGTGACTATGCCGTGTTTGCCGACAGGAGAGAGGCCATTGCCTATGGCAAGAGGGCGCGGTATGTTTCACCACACCCTCCCGAGCGGCGTGACTACCTGAGAGACCCCGCTCGGATTCCTCCCGCTGCCCCAAGGGCCGCTCCGCCCGCCATCCCACGAGCTGCCGAGTTCGACGACCCAGTCGACGACCCGATTGAAGGGCCATGCAATGCGCTCGTGGTTAGAGATCCTCGCCAGGACTGGAACCCATGTCCGGACGATCCGATGACGGCACTCATTGCCCGCTTGGAAGCCTTGGAGACTCGGCAAGTGGCAATCCCACCGGACGGCAAGCCATACCCAGCATGGGTGGATGACATGCCGGCGCCTCCGGGATTCGGGAATCCCACTTTTGCCCCCTTCAACGGGACTGGAGATCCGCCACAACATTTGGCCCATTTCAACTCAAGGTGCGGACCTATGTTGGGGACTCCGGCGCAGCAAGAGGCCGCTAAGCTTCGCTGCTTTGTCCAGACACTGGAAGGGCCAGCATTTGTCTGGTACAGCCAGCTCCCCGTCGGGTCGATAACTAGCTGGGAGGACCTTCGCAGACAATTCCTCTACCAGTTCAGTTCCACGACCCGGAAGACGAGTATCGCAGACCTCTTCAAGTGCAAGCAGAGGCCTGATGAGCGAGTCACGGACTTCGTCGCCCGATGGAAGGGTCTCACGTATTCCCTCGACATGCCATTGACTCAGGAGCAGTTGCTGACAATGTGCGTCGGGAACGTCAAGACCGAGCTGGTCCCTTCCTTGATCACTCAGAATTACCCCGGAGGGTTCAGGGACTTCTCAGACAAAGCTCAACGTCTTGAGGAAGCCCTGCAACAGGCCAGCCAGGCACACCCGCTGCCTCCTATGATTCCTGCAAGGAGAGCCAGCAGGGCTGAGCCCGCTGCTGTGGCCCAGATAGAGGCCCCCAGGCCATTGGAGCTGCTGCCGGCGAGACCAGCTCCAC
This sequence comes from Viscum album, assembly GCA_963277665.1. Classification (NCBI taxonomy): domain Eukaryota; kingdom Viridiplantae; phylum Streptophyta; class Magnoliopsida; order Santalales; family Viscaceae; genus Viscum; species Viscum album. Next base: position 2,005,492,059 of record OY728148.1, on the reverse strand, counting down.
AGCCTCACAGGAATCCGCCTCCACGGGCTCAGTTCCCGGCCCAGCAGCGGCAACCTCAGAACCGGCCGACCCCTCCGCGTAATGTACCGCCACAACCCAGGCGAGATAATCAGGGTCCACCTCCTCGGCAGGCCCCTCCAGCCCCTCGTCAAGACCACGCTCCCAGGGGCCCGCGATACCTGACCTACTCATTTCACGAGGATCAGGTCCCCGGTTATTTCCGGAGCGCCCTGGAGCAGAGGATTGTGCGACTGCCTGAGTGTTGGAAGCCAGAGGAGGCACATCTCACGGATAAACCCCGCTACTGCCCCTACCATCGGGCCCTGGGGCACACCATCCAGCGGTGCTATGTGTTTAAGGATTGGCTCCAAGACCAGATTAACAACAATGTAATCAGGTTGGGCCCAGCTCCAGCACAAGTTGCGGGCGTGTTCGTGGGATCAGATGACGATAGCGGCGATGAGGACGAATGGCAGCTGGTCTCCGACCGCGGGTCCCAGAAGTATAAAAACTGGATGGCCCGCAAGACGATCATTCGCGCCCATGGAATCATCCGTGCGCGCTTGAATCAGCCTGAGCCCCCAGAAGCTGCGGGTGCTGCTTCGGCATCGTCGTCCCAGCCTGCCTCTTCCAAGAAGAGCAAACGGCGGCAGCGCAAGAGGGAAGAGCGCGCCCCGCCAGTTCCGCCACTATCCCGCACTCTCGGCGATTTCATGCCCCCGGAGACAGGGATCCCACCTCGGATCCGCCCAGTGGTGAATGATTCGTCCGATGACAGTATTGGGTACGCTTCGGTTAATACCGTCGAGCTGGTAAATCCCTTCTCGGTTCCCGACGTTGAAGAACACCAGGTGGACCTCCCTAGTGTCCCCGGTCGTCGCCACCATCGGAGGAGCCGCAACAACAGGAGTCGCCGGGGCACAGCAGTTGGTACCTCCAGCCAGGCCGTGCACGCCACTGAGACTAGGCAGCAGGCTCAAAACCGAGCTCAGCGTGCGCAGGCCCCCCATCCGGGGATGACGGATTCGCCTCCGCCACTGTTTGTGGTGTGGGACCAGGCAGAACCGCCTCAGCCGCGTCGCAATCAGCTCCGCCCTGCCACGAGTCCATCCCGGCCTCCGGACCCCAGTACGGTGACCATTTCCCGGGCTTCAACCAATGAACAGCGAGATGCGCCAAGCACCAGTCGACCGCCGGCCCAACCGGCAAGGCCCGTCATGCCTCCAACCGCAGAGCAACTTCCTGCAACCAGGGGCTCGCGCTTGGCCAAAAAGTATGATGTCCTGAAGCACTTGGCCGACATCCCAGCGAGACTCTCCATCCTTGAGGCTCTGCGCATGTCATCTGAGATGCGCGAGGCACTCGCTGAAGCCCTGAAGAGCCCCCTCCAGTTTGACACAGAGGTTGCGGCTGCAGAGGCCTTTCGCGCCGAGACGGTCGAGGACGCCGAATGCCAGGCAGTTATCTCGTTCTCTGGTAAGGATGAAGACCCTCCTATATAGGGGCACATTCGTCCGCTGTATGTTACCGGCCGGTTCAATGGCCTTGAAGTCCGGCGCTGTCTTGTCGACACGGGGTCCGGGATTAACCTGATTCCAACTCGGACGCTCCGGAGATTGGGGTTGTCTGAGGGTGACTTGATCCCCTCCGACCTCAGGATCGAGGGGTACGACCGCACCGAGCAAACTCCGGTCGGCAAGATACGTTTGAAGACCCAGTTCGGTGACTTGGTTGCCAACACCGAATTCATGGTGGTCTCTCAGGACACTGCGTATAACGCATTGATGGGCAGGCCATGGCTCCACCTTCATGCGGCGGTTCCCTCATCATACCACCAATGCCTCAAATACTCCCTTAACGGTCGAGTAGGCATGCTTCAAGGAGATGCCTCTCCTTTTGCCTCATGTGAAGCCCGTTATCTGGACGCGGACTATTACAAGAGCAAGGATAAGCAGATCCTGGCAGGTGAGGTCGAGCCTGTCGCTGTTGCAAGTGATCCCTAGGCAAGTTTGGATGACGCTTACGTCCTCCCGATTCAACGGTTGGACGTAGCCATGGTCTCGACGGCTTGTGAGTCTCCTGATGAGATGACCGCGACCGCCCGTGCCAGCACCAGCGGCCCAGCAGGATCTGGTAGCCCCAATGCAGTTGCCAACGCAGTCTCTCCCGTGGACAATCCCTCCCCGGGTGGAGAGGACGTGGAAGATGCACCCCCAGCCTTTGAGGAGGGCGTCCCCGCCACAGTCGATGAGTTAGTACAAGTGAACCTTGGAACCGAAGCAGATCCGAGACCCACATTGGTCAGTGCCGCCATGCCCTCTGAGGAGCGGCAGCAGTACGTGGACTTTCTCAGGCAGCACCGTGATGTGTTCGCTTGGGGCTATGACGAGATGCCGGGGCTGGATCCTCAGGTAGCCGTCCACCGACATGGTCTCCCGGCGAACCATCGCGGGTTCAAGCAGCCTCCCAGGAAGATGCACCCATTTCACGGTGCCATGGCTGAGGCCGAAGTTGACAAGCTTATCAAAGCCAACTTCATGAGGGAAGTCCAGTACCCCAAATGGCTGGCCAACATTGTGCCGGTCAGGAAGAAGAACGGGCAGATCAGAGTCTGCATCGACTTCCGCGATCTCAACCGCCACTGTCCGAAGGATGATTTTCTCCTTCCAGTGACAGAGCTGTTGATTGACGCCACGGCAGGGTTCCAAGCCCTCTCCTTCATGGATGGATACTCCGGATACAACCAAATCCGGATGGCCCCTGAGGATGAGGAGTTCACTGCCTTTAGGGCCCCCCCAAGGTACCTTCTGTTACCGGGTCATGCCTTTCGGCCTGAAGAATGCAGGTGCCACCTATCAACGGGCGATGCACCGCATATTCAAACCAATCCTCGGCACACTGGTGGAATGCTACGTCGACAACTTGGTAGTCAAATCGCGCCAGCGTCAGGACCATCTCAAAGATCTTGAGAAAGTGTTCGGCTTCCTCCGGTCTCGTTGCCTGAAGATGAACCCGTTGAAGTGTGCCTTCGGGGTCACCTCCGGAATGTTCCTTGGATTTTTGGTAAGATACCGGGGTATTGAGATCGACCCAGAGAAGATCATGGCGATTAGCCAGATGCCTCCCCCAGGTAACATCCGGGAACTACAAGGGTTCCAAGGCCACTTAGCCTATATACGCCGATTCATCGCGAATCTGGCCGGCAAGTGTAAGCCCTTTTTTCGGCTCATGAAGAAAGGTGCCACCTATGTATGGTATAAAGAGTGTCAGACCGCTTTCGAGGAAATCATGCAGTACCTGCTACAACCTCCAGTTCTGATGCCGCCTGTATCCGGGAAGCCGCTGGTCCTCTATGTGACCGCCCTGGAACGGTCCCTTGGCGCCCTTCTCGCCCAGAAGAACAACGAGGGAACAGAGAATAGCCTCTATTACCTCAGTCGCATGCTCCTCGATGCAGAGGTCAGATATTCCCCCATTGAGAAGAGCTGCCTGGCGCTCGTATTTGCCGTATAGAAATTACGGCACTACTTGCAGCACCATGAGGTACAGTTGGTTTCTCGGGTAGACCCGTTGAAATATATCCTGAGCCGGCCTATGTTGACTGGCCATCTAGCGCGGTGGGCTGTGATTCTCCAGCAGTTCGACATCAGGTATGTATCTCAGAAGGCCATCAAAGGGCAAGCATTGGCAGACTTTCTGGCTGCTCACCCAACCTCCGCGGATCAGCCGCTGGATCTAGGCTTTCCTGATGAGTCCATCCTCTCGGTCGATCGAGCCGGTCCATGCTGGCAGATGCACTTTGACGGTGCCTCCCGGAGCCCCACCGGTAGAAGGCTCGATAATCCTAAGATCAACAGAGTGGGCTTGGGTATCGTCTTCATCACCCCGGAGCAAGCCATGCTGCCATACTCTTTCCTGTTGTCAGAGGGCTGTACCAACAATGAGGCGGAATACCATGCCCTTATCACTGGCCTCGAGTTAGCTCTCGAGATTGACGTGCCCCATCTGTGTGTAAAAGGGGACTCCGAGCTGGTTGTTAAGCAGATCAATGGCGACTATGTTGTCAGGAAGCCGGAACTTGTGCCGTTGCTGGAGTGCACCCTCCTTCTGATGGCCCGGTTCCCTTCTCGGCCAGAAATTGTCCATATTCCCCGGTCGCAGAACGGTCGAGCAGATGCTTTGGCCAGCCTGGCTGCGTCACTTGCAGAGCCTGAACAGGATAACCTGATCATCCGCGTGACGCACCGCAGGCTCATCGCTCCTGTTATCCCGGAGGGAGATCGCGGCTCGTCGGTAAGTAATCTCACCGCGGTTGCCCCTGTGCCCGGAGCCCCGAGTACCCCAGATATGGCAGTCGAATCAGCCCCTGATTGGAGGACGCCTTGGGTTGAGTACCTCCAACATGGCATTCTCCCATCGGATCGAGCCGAGCATGAGCGAGTTCGACGCCGCGCATCGCAGTTTGTCCTCCAGAGTAGTCCCGTCCTGGAGCAGATCCTCTATAGACGCGGATTTGATGGTGTTCTCCTCCGTTGCCTTCAGGGAGTTGAGATCCCACGAGTCATGCAAGAGGTTCATGCTGGTCCATGCGGTGCCCACCAGACTGGGCCGAAGCTGTCCCACCAGATTCGGAGGTTGGGATACTTCTGGCCCTCCATGATCCACGACTGCATCGAGTATGCCAGGAGGTGCCATGCGTGCCAGGTTCATGCGAACTTTGTGCATCGGCCGCCGGAGCCTCCCATACCACCAGGTATTCTTGGACCTTTGCAGTCTGGGGGATGGACGTTGTGGGACCCTACCCGCCGGCGACGGCTCGCCAGTGCCGGTTCATTCTGACCGCCACGGACTTCTTCTCCAAATGGGCAGAGGTGATTCCGCTCAGAGAGGTCAAATCCTGTTCGATCGCTGACTTCGTGACCTCCAACATCATTCATCGATTTGGGGTGCCTCACGCTATCCTCACGGATAACGGAGCCAATTTCCGAGCAGCCGAGTTGAAGAAGTTGTACGCCAAGTATAACATTCGCTCGAACCATACATCTCGCTATCATGCGCAGGCGAATGGACAGATCGAGGCGTTTAACAAGACCCTCTCTAACATTCTGCAAAAGATGGTTGGTCAGAACAAGAAGAGTTGGCCGGACAAGCTCCCCAACGCCCTCTGGGCTTATCGGACGACGACTCGCAATTCCACCCAGATGACCCCTTATTCCCTGGTGTATGGAGCTGAGGCCGTCCTGCCCATCGAGATCCAGTTACCATCCTTGCGCACTGCGGTCTACGACCAGCAAGCGCCGGACAGAGCTGCTGAAGCCCGTCTAGTCGAGTTGGAAGCACTGGATGAGAATAGACTTCGCGCCTTGCACAACTTGGAGAGGCATCAAAGCAGAATGGCTCGAGCTTTCAATAAGAAGGTTTGCCTCCGCTCCTTCCTGCAGGGTGACCTAGTACTAGCCCTAAGAGCGCCAATGATCCCCGGCAGGAAGCCACCCAAGTTGGAGCCCAAGTGGGAGGGACCTCTTATCGTCCACAAAGTTTATCCCAATGGCGCGTATTCCCTAGCGACTATGGATGGTGAGCGTGTCACTCCTCCCACCAACGCTAGGTTCCTTAAGCAGTACTTCGTCTGAGTGTTCTACGTCCTGCACGACGTTAAACTGCATACGTCCACGCGGCAAGACGTTAAACTGCCAAGCACCATTCGTCCAAGCTACAAGACGTTAAACTGTTCAGCATCCATCCAACATGACGTTAAACTGTACCTCGTCCAAGCTACAAGACGTTAAACTGTTCAGCATTCGTCCAACACGACGTTAAACTGTACTACGTCCGAGCTACAAGACGCTAAACTGTTCAGCGTTCGTCCTGCATGACGTTAAACTGCCTCTCAAGAACTACGTACGGCTTGATTCCCATCCTTATGGGATACGTAGGACCGCCTGAACATAGGCCCAGCCCCATCCTTCGGGAATTTCCATCCCACCTCGGGCCCTTGGCCCAGTTGCCTCTGGATATGTGGCGTATGGTGTGGACGTGGGGCTACGCCCTCATTCACGTCAGCTTGCTCGCCACGCTGTACGCCCCCACGTCCGGGGATGCCTTCTGCTCCCCCCTTTTTCTTTCTCTTTTCGTCCTGCATGACGTTAAACTGCCTCTCAAGAACTACGTACGTCTTGATTCCCATCCTTATGGGATACGTAGGACCGCCTGGACGCTTGTGTTTCAGGTCCAGCCCTGTCTTTTGGTTGATCACAGGGATCTGCTGTCTTTTGGTTGCTCTCAGGGTGAGTCCTCCGACCCTTTCCGGTGATCTGTTAACATGTTTTGGGTACTTCGGTCTATGACCCGTGGTGTCGGATTCAATCCCGACAAGTCCTGTGTTGCTTGTCGGTTCTCGCGCTTCCTCTTTTTTGAGCCTTCACTCAAATGGATCTTCATTAGCGGTTTGGGTACGATGCCTCAGTGCTCTCCTACCGCTCCGGGTCGATTTACCGGCGGGTCCTGGGCCGCAAATCGATATGAATCCTGCGATTGAGCGGTTGATGCTCGTTTGCTTGCCCTGTTCTAGGCTGACATGATCGGATGTTGTGTTGCGAATATGGTCAGCGACATCCTTGATCGCCATGTCGGCTCTTTTAGGCTCCGAACATTGGTTGCGCGGTCCTCATCACACTCCGCCTTTGTGCGTTGTAGTGGAATCTCGACACTCTCTTCATACTGACCTTCAGTACACCTTTACACGTTAGGCAGGCCAACCAGGGTAATGGTGTCTGTCGAGGCTCCCACGATCTGAGCGCCAAGGATATACGCTGATGTCCTCCCTAAGGGCCATGTGTAGCTGGACCCTCGTCCCCATAAGGAGGAAGGAGTCGCCCGAACAATCGAGTTCTGGGCCCAGTATATCTGGAGGCTAGCATCTCTGCCCCTCGGGTGATGGACATACGCAGGCCCCTATCCCAGGATCCTTCTCCTGGAATCGTGCGTGACCGCAGGGCTGGGTATGTTCCCACCTCCGCTGAGTCCGCCATATCGCAATACGCGGATTCCTCAATGGTCCGAACCACACGACCTTAAACTATGTTGTCTGGTCCTACCACACGACCGTAAACTGTGATCGTCTTGGCCGCCCGACGAGAAACGGCACTGCATCGTGATGTTCTCCTCAGGGGACACTCACGTTGGGCGCTGGTTAATAACCACGCCATTCATCAATGCCTTTCATGGATTGATTATTGTGGCGACGCCAGTGATTCCTTGAACACAGGCATGTCGCTGCACAAAGAAAAACCATCCATCTTTAAGGACAAACAAGAAATATCAAATACCGTTTCTTCTTTGTGCGAGGGTCAGACCCGCACCCCTTCCCCGCGCTGGTGCCCGATTGTGTTGCGCCGCGCTTCAAGAACTACGTGTGGCTTGATTCCCATCCTTATGGGATACGTAGGAACGCCCGGATGTTTGAAACTCCGGGTCCAGCCCCCCACCTCTTAAAGATTCCCCCCTTCTCTGGGGAATCCGCCGCCTTCAGGCCACCCTCGAGGCGTGTCCCTCGACCCCTTGCAGTGGTCCACTGGTGTCAAGAGTACTCTGGTTTATTGCCAGGAGGGTCAGGTTCAGCTTGGTCAGGTTCCTTCCATTTTCAGGCTTCGTGCTCCCTTTCATTCGGACCCATCGCTTACGCCCTGGGTGGAGCCCCCGTGAACGGTTTGGACACAATGCCTCAGTGCTCTCCCACCGACTCGGGCTGGTGCCCCAATGGCCTCGGGCAGCAAATCGATATGAATCCTACGATTGAGCGGTCGATGCTCGTTTGCTGCCTCATTCCATCAACGGTTAGTGCGATATTGATGCTGCTTTTCCGCCATGGTCGGCAGTACTCCCATATCGTCACGCCGGTGCCCCCAGTCCTTGAGTGAATGGCCACATGATTCACATCACATTTTCCACCCCCCATTCTGACCAGGCAAAATCTCGACACTCTTGACACTATCCCTCAGTGCACCTTCGCATATCCAGGGGATAGGACCACAATGTGGCGTACTTTGAGGTTCCCATGGTCCGAGCTCTAAGACCTTAAACTAAGATCTAGCCCCATGGTCCGAGCTCTAAGACCTTAAACTAAGATCTACCCTTATGGTCCGAGCTCTAAGACCTTAAACTAAGATCTCCCCAAATGGGATTCTACGTCCTGCATGACGTTAAACTGCACTCTCAGAACTACGTGTGGCTTGATCTCCAGCCTGATGGAGTACGTAGGAACGCCCGGGCATTCCGACTCGGGTCCAGCCTCAGGGATCGCTAAGTCCCGCCCCTCCTCGTCGCCGGCCGTCTGGCCTGACTTCGGGTAGAGTGGTGCAGTTGTGATACTCTCCCCGATTCAGCTCGGGATGCCCCATCGCAATGATGGGAAGCGACAGTTTCCTCGTCAAAGAGGTTCTGTCTGAGAATTGGGGTGATTCACGGCCAGATTAGTGCATCCGCCTAATACGCTTTCCCCACGGTGGTGCAATTTTGAGAGCGTTGGATTCTATCCGAACAAATCGTCACTTCGCCCCACGCTTCGCGTGCCCTGTTGATCTGGATTTCCACCCTTGTGCCTGAAGGAACCCCAAAGCGGCATTGATGATGACATGTGATCCGCCTCCTGCAAATATGGATGATGACCTTTGGTCCGTCTATCGCAGTAGTATGGTCGATTGATCCATTGCCCGCTTGCCGTCTTGGGTATTTCCTGGAAGGCCAACCGTTGTGGATTTATGAATTCGGGACACGCGATTCACCCTTTCTCATTTCCCTATGTTCGGATAAAATCTCAACGCCCCTAGCGTTGTCCCGCTCGTGTGTCGGAACAAGTTGGGGGGGATGATACATTGATTAGGCTTGAGGTCTCCTTTCTTAGGAATGACCTCCCTCTTTTCTCTAGAAATCCAGGCCCAATTGCGGATGCCGGAAGCTTGGTTAACGCTCCCGCGAGACAATTTGTGGTTGAGCATGTTAAGCCAAAATATGCAGATAAATATATTGGTTCATACAAATGGATCGAAATATTGAGTAGCGGAAGCAAATGCTCTGGAAGTGGCAAAAACAAAGCCCCTAAGGATTAGCATGCTGGATAAGCCTTTCTAACGCCGCTACCCTTTGGCTGGCGGCCTTCAGAGCTGCTTCTCGCTCTCTGCGTGCCCTCTCCTCGTTGGCGGTCGCAGCACGCAGTTCGTCGATTCTGGCCTGTGCACGCTCCCGCTCGACTTGAATTGTGACCATTTGTTGGCCCGCCTCCATCAGCTGTACTTGGGCGTCAACCAGCTGGGCTGCTAGTTGCTCCACAAGCTCGGTGCATGTTGCGACGAAGGCCTCCTTCTCTGCCGCCTGCCCTTCGAGACGCCGGACTTCCTGCTCCGTCGCAAGGAGCGCCCGCGTGTTCTCCGACATGTACCGACATTGTGCGACGTCGGCACGCTGGCGGCTCTCGCGCATCTTTTCGGCCATGAAATCACGGACCGTCAGATGGAGGCGTTGAGCATCAGCTCCCCCGGCACACAGGAAGCGCAGCCAGGTTTGGAGTGACTCCATGCGCCCCAGCCACTCTGATGGGTCTCGCTTGAGGAAGCGCTGGATGCACTTCCACCCCCTTCGGCGTGCTATCCGGCTCTCCTCGACCGCCTCCGCGTCCGAGTCATCCATCTCCTCGGGGTCGGCAGGCCGGTAGGCAGGGAAGGCAGCCAGCAGGTCTGCTGCAGGGTCCGCCCCTGGGATGTCCTCACGGGGGGTAGGTTCCCCAACATCTGGGCAACCTTCTTCTCCCGCCCCAGCGGCGTTAACACCCTCGTCATCCCCTGACCTCTCTCCGACGGCAGCACTGCCGACGTCTGTGGCCCCTTGATCAGCAGTTGGTGGGGCCGAATCGGTGTGAAAAGTCTGTTCCGGAGCAGGCGGCATGTCTGCCGCTGGTCCACTCGTGGATGGCCCGGGTTCAGTAGCCTGACGGGCCTCCAGTCCTGAGATCCCTGCGCAGGGCATGCCGTGGTTATTCACGGATCGTCAGCGGCAAGCACCAGCAGTAAAGGAGACTTACGGGAGTTCGGAGCGTCATCTTCCGCTATCCCGGTCGTCGCAGGAGCAACTGCAGCAGGGGACCCCTCAGCGCTTGTCAGTTCAATGATGGGTGTCTGGCCCCCGCCTTGTCCTGCTGGCGCCTCTCTTACTCCCGCTGAGGACGCCTGACCAGCATCCGTGTGCTCCTGAGAAAGGTGGAGAAATGGGTTAGAAGCTGCATAAGAGAATGGATGAAGCAGGTTGAGTAGGGATAGAAGCGGACCTCGAGGAGCTCAGTGACATCAACATTGTCAGAGCCGGCCACCTCGCCGCTCTCCCGTGGGCTCCCCCGATGGGACCTTCCCTCGGAGCCTTCATCCTCCCCCGTCTCCTCCTCCTCCTCGGAGTCGTTACTGTCATCTTCTCCCGGCGGCATCTGTTATGGAGCGGGTTCGAGATCGAGCATCACCTTCACCAGAAGGGATGGCTCTGCACGCTGACCACGTTGGCGCGCGTACTCGTCCATGGCCGTCAGATACGCATACTGCCTGTTGAAGTCCACCATGTCGGCGATCTGGAGGCGCCCGACCTCTGGCAGATAGATCCCTTCTCTGAGTATCTTTCGCCAGATGACGTCGGTCCCCAGTGACTGCCGCAGGGTCATCCAGGCCGACCACAGCGCCGGGAAGACTGCATCGTGGGAGGGTTCGAGCAGACGCCTTACCTGCTTCCCGGGCCGCTCTTCGACCACCGCACGCGCCCCCTCTCTGGGCGCCGAGGTCGTAGCGGCAGCCTGCGATGTACCCGCCGCCGAAGTCCCTGCCCGCGCCGGCTCCACTGCTTGGCGCGCCTCCGTTCTCCCCCGTGTGGCGGCGCTTCCCCTCCTTCCTTGACGCCCGGTCTCCGCACGGGTGACCTCGAGCCGCCGAACTGGCTTCCGTAGAAGCCCCTCGGGGTACGCGATGGACCAGTGTTCGACGTACTCGGTTGCCAAGCCTGCGTCAACCCCGGTAGGAGGGAGAGTGATGACGTCGCCAGAGCCGAAAGCGGCAAACATCAGCCACATCTGACGAAGGACGCCAGGGTTCGTCTCCTCCCGGACAGCCGTGAATACCCTCTTCGGCATCCGTTGAAGGCACCCGAACTGCCTGGCGAACCGGGTTGGCACGTAAGGCTCGCAGATCACCTTCCCGTCGATCTGAGCCACGAGCACCCCGCCCCGCATGTTCAGGAAGTACTCGTGCTGCTCCAGGGGACCCTGTCCGTTGTCGATCATTTGTCCAACGGGAGTGGGGAACGGGCTGAAGTTGAAATTGGCATGATTGCCAATCCGAATCCTCACGCCCTCCTCACTTAGGGTCATCGGAGCGACCCCCACAATGTTCAGCAGGGAGGGTCGCAGGCCGTTGCCCGGAGGAATGATGGCGTTCGGAAACGTGTACCCACCAAGGTGAGCAGCCACCCAGCCGTGGAAGAATTGGAAGGGCCCACAGATCCTTCGTGGTGACCCCCCTCGTGAGATTTGTCCCAGGATGGCATACAACTTCGCCAACACTGGGACCCCGAGGTTGTATCTCTTGTTGGCGGCCATAGCGCCCGCCATCGCCAGTGTCGCCGGGCGAACGCCCATTCTCGCGTCCCGCACTGGCAGGAGCCACCCACTCAGAAAGGCGGCCAGGAACGCCGCGTACCGGACATTTGGGTCCCGGGCCTCGATGACGCGGTACCCCCATGAGCGGTAGTCGCCCGTCTCCAGGACCCGCCAGTACGACCCGTTCCGGCTCCTCTGAGCCGCGGTCGGGCACCGCTTCCCCCTGCCTGGCATCTTGACCACCGGGTCATGCTCCAAGAACTGGCCGAACCACTCTTTGTAGGCTATGTCCTTCTGGAAGTCCTTGATCCCGAGCCGCTGCGTAGCCAGGTCAAGCAGATGCCAGGTCAGAATGGGAGTCCGTGACCTGTCTTCCCAGGTGTTCTTCGGTGGCAGGAACTCATCGTACTGGTAACCCTCCAACGGGATACCTCCGATGCAGTGGATGTCCCAGAGACCGATACCGACCTCCCCATGGTGAAGGTGGAAGGTGTTGGTATCCGGGGACCAGCGGGTGAACAGCTCCGGCCCGAGCTCGGACTGCTGGTAGAAGTGGAACTGCGACGTCCACACCGCCTCAAACAGGCCGATGTACCGCAGCTCCTCCGCGAAGTGATCGCAAGTGTGGCGTACCCAGAACGCCCAGGCCCACTCACTAGTGAAATTGCCCCCATACCGCAAGTCCCAGTCCTTCAGCCAGCCCTTGGTGTCGTCAGTGACACTCTGGCGGTATGTGCTCGAGTAGAGGGCTGGAGAATTCTCCGCAGTAGGCTCGCTCCCGTCAATGGTTCGCGTCCTCGGGTTCAGGACATAGACATCCAAGTGTCTGGTCTCCCTGGCAGGATGCCCATTGTTGGTGATGTTATAGCGGGGAAGCTCGTCCTCCCGAGTCACCCAGGTCCGTGGCGCATCAACCTCGAACCCTGGCACCGGAACCTCATCTAGGATGCCGAAGTTCCAGAGCGGCAGGTTGTCTGATAGCGGATATGTCTTCTGGGCCGGCGTCAGTAAGTCGAACAAGGATTGATTGTTGGAAACAATCTCCTTGGCTCCGTAAACCTCCTCGTTCATCGCCATCTCAGCTCTGCGAGTGGCGGCACCCCCCTCATTTCCTTGATTCGCGGCCATCTCAGAAGCTCCGGGAGTCGTGCGGGTAAAGGGATGAATCGTGCAAGATCGGACGAGGCTGGTAGAAACGTTTGAAGGTTGGCGCGCAATCCAAGTGGACGGCGCGCAATCGGGAAGAATGGCGCGTAAAGTGCCGGGTTTTCGCGTAAAGGCAGGGCGAAATCCAGACGGTTTTGCGCTCCAATCGGGCGAATTTCGCGCCGGAAAAGGCAATTTCGCGCACGAGAGCGTTGGAGCTTATCGCGCGGAAGGCCTGTGTACGGAACGCGGGACCCTGGACCCCTATTTATAGACGAGGCCGGGATTCCGCGCCGCGCGGGACGCGCGATTGCGCGACCGAGAATTGCGCGCCCGACGCCCCTTTTTGCGCGCCTAAGTCCCGCGCCGCCCAGGACTTCGGTATTCCGGCGTCTCCCTCGGAACCCGATCGTTGCGACCTCTCGCCGATCAGATTCCGAGGGGGGGCTTTTGTAGACGCCGGAAAAGTCCGTTGATCCCCAAACGAAGTTCCGGATGCGGAAAGCGAAGTGATATTTGGAGTCAGAAGCCTGTTCCGGAGGGCCCGGAGGTCGTGCGCGGAATTTTAGAGTCCCGCGCGCAAAGTTGAGTCGCGACGTGCAATCCTCCCGGGATGCGCGCAATCCGCAGGGCCGGCGCGCAATTTTGCGCGCCCCGAGCTCCCGCGACTCCTTTGCGCGCCGGGTCCGGATTCTGCGCCTGCGAAGGGAATTCCGCGCCCGCGAAGTGAATTCTGCGCCCGGGGTGGCCTATAAATATAAGCCGACCCCCGACGTTTTAAAGGTTGCCAGAATTCGAAAGGTCTCTCGTGCGCGCAATCCAACCCCTTCCGCGCGCAATGCCGATCTTCAGGTAACCTCTTTTCTTTCGCGCAATAAGCCCTCGGGGTTCGCCTTCGCGCGCAATCCCTTGAGCTCCCTTCCTTTGAATAATTCTTCACCCTAAGGCCTTCGCGCACAAAAGAAGCCTCTTGTGCGCAATTGCCCCCGGGGTGCGCGCAATCCGGCCCGATTGCGCGCACCCCCCTTCTCAAAGTGGCCATTCGATTTAAGAATGAGCCGTTGCCCCCGAGCGCTATCCAAAGCCCGGTGCGCGCAATCTCGATCATCCGCGCGCAAAGTGCTGGCCCAATTGCGTGCCAGCCCGTCCATTTGCGCGCCGGCCCGCGGTATTGCGTGCAAAGTTCCTTTTTTGCGCGCAAACCGCCGGGGTCGCCCCTTTTCACCCCCTGAGGGTACCCGCTCGCGTGGCACCCGATGATCTTCATCCGGGGTGCCTGCATCGTGCGTTGTCTTCCCGTGCGGCCATCCAGGCTCGCGCGAAGTGACACGGACCCATCGGCGGCAACCATCGTCCAAGCTACAAAGACGTTAAACTGTACAGCATTCGTCCCGCAAGACGTTAAACTGCACATTCGTCCTGCATGACGCTAAACTGCACCACGTCCGCGCTGCAAGACGTTAAACTGCCAAGCATCTTCGTCCTCAACACACGACGTTAAACTGTACTTTGTCCGACAAGACGTTAAACCGACTGCTTCGTCCTCAACACACGACGTTAAACTGTACTTCGTCCGGCAAGACGTTAAACCGACCGCTTCGTCCTCAACACACGATGTTAAACTGTACTTCTTCCGGCAAGACGTTAAACCGTCCGCCTCACCCGATCCCGTGCCTCGCACGCAGGGTCCCCCCCGGTTTGGATGTGGCCCCCACCCGCTCGTCTCTGCAGGGATGTCGGGATTGGAGTGGCCTTTCCCCACGGGGGTAGGGTATTACAAACCCCTAGTTTCTTGTGGGGGGCTGCACATGTGTATCTCCATTGCGCTTCCCCACTGCCGAAGCCAGTAGAGGGTGTGACTGGGATCGAGGTGTCTCCTACTTTCGGCCCAAGTCCCTCTCCAACTGAGTTTTGCCGCATCCGGGCTGCCTCAGTGCGTAAGTCCTGACAGAACGAACTACGTGGACTTTGATCCCTGTCTTCTAAACAGGGTACGTAGGAAGCCTCTCCGAGGTTCAAGCCCACCACCTGGTCGTCCCGGTCGTATTTACGTCGGTTCGTCCATCAGTGGATCCCTCCTGGGTTCACACTTGCGTCGATTCACCTATGAATCCGCCATTGTGGGGGACTGCACATGTGTATCTCCATTGCACTTCCCCACTGCCTTTTCCTATTCCTCCCTTCTTCAGGCAGCCTCGATCTCCTGGTGAGTCGGCTTGCCAACGTCCAGCATGACGTGAAACTGTGATCCACCCGGCCGTTCCATCCCCCTCTGTGCGAGGTGGTTCAGTTCAATCCTCCATCCGGCGGCCTCGATCTCCTTGTGAGTCGGCTTGCCAACGTCCAGCATGACGTTAAACTGTGATCCACCCGGCCGTTCCATCCCCCTCTGTGCGAGGTGGTTCGGTTCAATCCTCCATCTGGCGGCCTCGATCTCCTTGTGAGTCGGCTTGCCAACGTCCAGCATGACGTGAAACTGTGATCCACCCGACCGTTCCATCCCCCTCTGTGCGAGGTGGTTCGGTTCAATCCTCCATCTGGAGGCCTCGATCTCCTTGTGAGTCGGCTTGCCAACGTCCAACATGACGTTAAACTGTGATCCACCCGGCCGTTCCATCCCCCTCTGTGCGAGGTGGTTCGGTTCAATCCTCCATCCGGCGGCCTCAATCTCCTTGTGAGTCGGCTTGCCAATGTCCAACATGACGTTAAACTGTATATCCGAACTACGTTGACTTTGATCCGCACTAACGCGCGGTACGTAGGAAGCCCCTACGGGGTCCAAGCTCTTCACTCCATCATCCACCCTGATCTTTACCCGGGCCGCCACATCCCGGTGGGGTCATGCCATTTCATTCCACTCCACTTCACCCGGGAAGCCGCCCATGTGCTGGCCCCAGCGTCGAAGGTTCCCCGCAAGGGGTTCTGTCATCTGATCCACTTCTCGTGTTGATCAGTCCGATGCCGTCCCCGCTGGACGTTAAACTCGCGGCATACCCCGTGTTAAACATGGGAAGCTGAGGAAAACCTCAGGTAACACAGTTCCCTGTACCCAGTGCGGGATGCCTCAGGCCATCACGCCTTCGAGAAGCCCTATTAGGGACGGAAGGCAGACATGCAGAGTCGTAGTGTCAAGACACGCCCCCGACACCCAGAGTCACCCGGTCTCCTCACCGCAGGTTGCTGCCCCGACCGGACTCCTTGGAGCGTCCGGGCGGATGCAGTGTAATTAACCGGTGTCCATGAAGATATGGCGCCGGGAACGAGATTCACGAACATTCTTAAATCTATGAGGGAGACCCGGATTAGGCGACGAGTTCCGAGGAGACGTCCACGGGAGGAGGAGCCGACATCCCATCATCCCGGTTTCGATCAAGGAGCAGACGCCCCTGAATAAGGGACAGATGCCGCCCGCCCTTGGAAAGTGGGATTGCGGGACCACAAGCCGCGCGCCCATCCCCTCGGGTCGACGGGTGCACGCGCGAACGCGTCCTGGCGGAACAGCGTAACCCGACGCACATCCACACCGAAACAGGGGGGATATAGTAACACCCAATGTCACTATATCCATTTTATAATAATTATTTTTGAATTAATTTAAATTTTAAATGATTCTAAAATGAATTCTAATTTGTATTCAATTTTTACTTCTTCCTAAAAATACCATATAACCACTACAAGTTTTAATCCATTAAGGTGAAACATATATAAGGTTACCTTCTATTTATGGTTTTAATCCCACTTTTTACGAGAATCTATACAATGACACCCATACTAATTTGTGTGTAGGGATATTTTATTACATTTTTCAATGTGAAATGTTAGTGAATATGGGTAATAAATGATTCATGGAAAAGTTATTGTGTCCTAGTGTAAACCACAAAACATACCATTCTATTTGGGTTTTCTAGTGCACTTATAGCACATGGTATTCCAGACTGTGTAGTAAATTAATCAGAGGGATTTTTGTGTCTCCATTGAACCCACAAGGTTAGTTTATAAATTATTAAATATATTGGATAAAATATGTTTTCTACCAATCTTTATAAAAGTAAAACATTCCAGTTATATAATCCTTTATTTTAAAGGTGTATTCCCATTATTTCACTTCTAAACATTTGGTTGAGGCTTGGTTGCATCAATTGATCTCTCTAAGTCCCTTATTCTTAATTTAAAATCTCATATGACATCTTTAAAAGTGGATTTATAAATTAGAGACCTTCAATTAATCTTTTTTTTCTACTTCTATCTTCCCCCTTTTTTATTTTCATTTGGTTTCTCTTCAACTAGTAATCTTTGCATGATAATATGGAAAGAATTAGGGTTTGAGGAGGCTTATTCATCAGGATTTTTGATATTAAGTATTATCAAAAGCCACTCATTTGTTTTTTTATTATTCATCATCAGTGATAGTGACTTCTATAATGATTACATTGAATTGAAGTTGGTTTTGTTTTTCATTTACTTTTTTCATCATGATATTTTTTTATTTAGATTTATAAATGTTTTATTTGATAAATAATGAAAATATTTAATATAGTAATAGAGATAAAAAATTATTTGGGTTGATTAGTAAAATAAAATAAATGGTATTTTTAAGGAGTTTTATTTTATAAAATGCTTCTTGAGTTCCATGTATTTATTAAAAGTTCACCATAACTCATTTTAAATGGAATGTTTATTTTAAGGTAATTTGAAAATATTTGGGCATTGAAATGGGTAAAGGTTGTTTGGTATTTTTTTTAATGGAACAGTGGTTTATGTTTTGAAATAATTTTATTCTTTGTTTTTAATTATTTTTTATGGAATGGTTTGAAATGTAATTTAAAAGTAATGAGACCTGTCCTAGTATAGTGAGAACAGATTTTAGAAAGTCATTTTTTGCGTGTTTAATTTGTTTTCATTGTGTGTGTCTCAGACCCTATTGAATTCACATATTTTTTGTTTATGGTGGATTATGGTATGTGGGGTATACGTTATTTTTAGTATGATGTGCATGACATGTTATATTTGTTTTTATGAGTGTGTTAGTGGTGAGGTTGGATTTATTTTATTCCTTCAAATTGATAATTTTGTTTATTTTATTTCTCACCACATATTACTGCTTTAATAGATTTAATAAGAAGTAAGTGATATGTATATATTTAAAATTATATATATTAGCACATATTATATTTTTCTCCATGTTGTGTTATATTCTAGGGCGAGTAAAGAGTGCCCCAGACTCTTGGTTTTATGTATTCTAGCTGAGTGGCTTGTGTTGTTTGGACGCATCATATGGAAAAAGTTTACCCCATGTATCAATCTAGGAAATTCTTATATTAGGACATAGTCTATTTCTTATGTTATTATTTGATACTCTATAGGGGATATATTTCTTATGCTCCCCATTTGTTTTTTCCAAATAGAAACCATAACTGTTAATGATAATTTAATATTTTAATCTCATTAGTGACATGGTTCCTCATGGTCCCAATTTATTATTTTCACATTTATTTTTTTATTTAAATGGATTGAAATTATTTTTTAGGAATAAAATTTTTATAGTAGGTTTAAATATATATTTTAAAAGGGTGTTTTGATACACGAGTCTTAGGTGTAGGAAATGTTTTCTGGTTGACATTTGTCATTAATGAAATGAAATAAATGTTTATAAAATTAATGTGGATGTGATATTTGGATTTCTTGAAAATTTAGATGAAAAAAATATTTTCAAATTCTAGTTCAAACCATAATAAAGGAAATTAAGTTTTGATAAAATTTTACAAATTCAATGGAGATATCTTAATGATTTTGATTTGTCTCACACCCTGCATACACCATTCAATGAACACAAATATTATAGTACTTCTTAATGTGACATGGATATGGTCTTCCGAGTTTTGGGTGTTCAAGTTATACAATCATCGTTGGAGTGGGATGTGGAGTGTGACTAATTTTTACATAGATATTTATGGTACTGGTTTGATTTGGGTTTTTATTTTTTAGTATGTGCATTATTTATCAGCTAGGAAAACCATACCTTTCTTGGGTGTATTTGTTTATTCTTTAATTTATTGGATAATTAATTTCAATATAATCAATTTTGTTTCATGGAATTATTTATTCACTTTGTATACAATGTTTCATGTGTTACTATCATTATTATTTTTATTAATATATGAGGGTGATATTATTAAAATTAATTATGTTATGAGTTAGTAACAATATTTTATTACCAATGGTTATTGAGAATGCACATAGGTTAAGTCATAGGCCGACTCGAGTTCCGAATCTCAGGGTTCCTCAAGGTGGTACATGATAGTGTTATTTAATAGAGATTGTTTTTTCTATATTATAAATAAATTAATATATCTAAATTTTTGTGGAATAAAATCTAAAATATTTTTGAATGATATCATAAAATTATTTATTAAAAATTAAATTTTTTTGGTGTTTTTGAATAAATACCTTACGATACGGGATGATGAAACTACAAATGAATTCTAAAAAAGGGTATAGAAAATAGTAAGCGCAATCTAGATTATTGTTGAGAAGTTTGAAAATTGAATAGTGTTTGAGACAACTATTTCATTTAATAGACATGTTTATTTATATGGTCTCAACTTTTGAAAATTATTATCCTTGTACACCCCCTCTAGATGATCTGTATATTATTTTATTGGATTATGATATGAGTAAGGTAAGGGCTTTCAAGATGTTTTTATGGATGAGAATGATATATCATTTAAATACTGAAGGAAAAATATTTTTATGAAAGAACATAACATGGATAATTCATGATATTTAGAGTCAAGAGAATATGTGTGTCTAAGGATTTATAAAAATTCATATATTTTATCATAAAGTGTGTGATTTTTTTAAATGGGATTTTCAATCTAAATCATCCATTGATATGTTTAAATTTTCAATCTAGTGGACCTTTAATAAAATGTTTTTCAATATTGAATGAAGAATAATAAAATAATAATAAATATGAAGGACCAATGAAATTCTCTAAAAATAAATAAATAAACACTAAATAGTCAAACATAACTTCTAAAAGTAATGGAATTTATTTTATGTTCAGAAAGAGAGATTTCCTATCAAATTGTAATAATGGTGGTAATTGTGATGAATAATGTGTTTATGAGATTTAAAATGTTATTAATGAAAAAAAAATTATTTCTAAACTAAATAAGGAGGAATTCACTAGAGATAAAAGTATTAATTCTCAGAGTGAAGAAGAAACTAATATGGAGTTTATGTTATTGAGAAAATAAAATGGGTTTATTTCAAATATTTTGACATTGGAGAAGGAGATATAAATCTTGAATATAGATACTCAGTCTTATGGTCGCAAAAAATCCATTACTATAGAATCAAAATAAAAATTTCAAATAGAGACTGATGTTATGAAGAAGTTATTTGATGATGATAATATTTCAAAAGTATATACCGAATAAAACATTAGTGAAAAGGAAATTTATAATGAACATGTTTAAAAATAATTAAGGGTGAATATAACAAATTCATATTAAACATCAATAAAAATATTTAATAAAATCTATACCATTTTATAAAGGAATAAATTCAAGGAAAAAATTATAGATAACGCTAAAATAGTGAGAATTATTTTAGTATTCTTGTTATAAATCTTGATTTATGCCATATGTGAAGAGGAAAATTTTTATATAAATAGAATACGACTTTAATAATGTTATAAATTATTAGAAAACATACTTGAAATTCAGAACTATTGGAACTAGTGACTAAAAAAGGCAGACAAAATACTAGGTCAATGAGGATAGTGTTGGGAGTTCACGAAAATTTCAATTCACAAAATTTATCTAAAATATATCACTCAATATAAGAATAAAGACTCATGGAATATTTTTGATAATTTTTTGATTTCATAGATAAGTATGCCTTTTCAGGATATTTTTTCACTATGGAGGATTTGGTTGTATGAAAAAAATATTTTTATTCTAATTTATAATTTATTAATGTTTCCAATAAAGCTATAGTGGTAGTGTTTGAGAAGGATTCATCTATCTTAAAATATAAAATCCTAGTATCTATAGTAAATTTATTAGTATATGTTTAGGAATAGATTATAATCATTATGAGAAGTATATAGTGGATGTGACAAGACAAGTCACCTTACTGAATATTTTTTCACTGTGTAACCAATAAATTTGTTTATGATTTGAAATACATAGAATTCTCATAATAAAAATGGGAAATGGAAAAAATAAATTATATTTTATGTGGAACTTAAAGCATCTATTGGATATTGTATATATATTCCTAATAGTGGATATTCCAGATATATGAATCGAGTTTTTAATCAATTAAAATATTTTGAACAGTGAGAATTAGGATCTATGAACATTGTAAATAAAGTATCATTCAAAATCAATGGATTTTCTTATATAATTATCTCTAAAGGGGAGTTGATGTCCATGAAATCAATATCTGATTGTGGGATGAATCACAATCATTTATGTTTTTCATATCTTCGTGAAGAAGTTAATTAAATGAATTTACATAAATATAGTTAATTGGTAAATAGTATGAATTATGGTTGTGTTCTATAAAGATAAAAAATTAATAAGAGGAAATATTTTTTAGTTTGGTTTTTCTGAAAATTCTTGTTATTTACGGATGAATAAAGAAAATAACTTGTGGAATCAATGCATTAGACATCTTAGTCAAAAAAATTAGTATTGTCATTTAATGAGATAATTTATTTTTATGTTACTAAATATAATATAGAAAATAACTTTATATTCTTAAAATTTAAAAATTGGAATATTATTAAATATCCACATAATAAATGGTAGTGATTCAAAGAACACATCAATTGGATGTTATATATTATGAAAATGTTTTGTTACATGAGGAAAAAATGTAAAACCTATAGTAAATTATTTTGTCACCTATATTATTTTATTTAATCATATTACATGCTTTATGATTATGAACAAAATAAGTCTTTGGAAATGTTTAACACTTTTATAAGGAGTTCAAAAAAGGGGTGAGGTTTCTCTTTAAAAAATATATAGATAGGAAATAGTGAATAATATGTTCATATATGATTTTTTGATTATCCTTATATGCATGATATTCACCATGAACATAGTTCACCATACACATGAAAATAATTTCATTTTCAAATGTAAGAACATAAATTTATTATAGATTTATCAGATTACATTGACCAAGTATGATACCTCTTAATGTATATGCAGAAAATATATTGATATAACAACTCACATTAAAAATCATATCACACATAGACTTAATTCTTATATTTTGACGTATAAAAAATATTAAAATAATTATCCATGTTTGAAGTATTTTATTATGTTCGTGTCAACGTATATAATCATGGTTAAATATGGAATTACTATGATGTTTGTGATGAGAGGTGTCGATAGAATCAGCCTAGGAATTCCGTAAAATTGAAGAGTATATTATTGTTTCAAGTATAAATTGAGAATTATTTTTGATACTTTTGATGTAATAGACTTTGAACATTTTGAAAAAATAAAATTAACATCATGAAGAATGTTTTAGAAGTAATGGTGAAGCTATTTTTGTTTAGTATCAAAATAAAATTATAAAAATGATAATTCAAATTTAATTCTGGTTAATAAAGTAGATTCATCCTCTTATTGTGGTGAATATAAACATAAATAATATCATTAAATATTAATAAATAATGTTCATGTATAATAATTTATTATATAAAGAGGATAGTTATTTTTTAATAGAATAAGATAAATGAAAATTACAAATATATCACTGTTTTAAAATTTTGAACCAAGGAATTTTAATGAAGATATGGAGAATAAAAAGTGGGTCAATTCTATGAAGGAAGTATTGGAATATATAGTGAATAATAAAAAATTCATGTTTATATCCATTATTTGATATAATAATTTTATTTAAGCAATTTGGGTCTTCTGAAACAAGTTGAATGAAATGTGATATTTTAAGAGAAATAAATAACGAATTGAATGCAAAGGGTATTCTAAATTTGAAATAATTAAAATTTATAAATCATTTTTATTGGTTGATAAAATAAAAACCGTAATGATAATTCTTTATTTTTCTACAAATACTCATACCTTATTTTGTATATGGGTGTTATGTCTTCATTTCTAAATGGTAAATTTGAAGATGTAGATTACATTCACCAACCAAGTGTATTCCTTCTTGGAAGTGATGATGACTATTTATAGGTTATATAAGTGTCTATATGGAAAAAATATCCAAGATAATTTAATTATATGTTATATAATCTTTTTAACAAGTTGAGGTTCCTGAGTGTAAGAGTGGAAAATAATATCTACTTGAAAGACGACAACACTATATCTATTTTTATTATTATTAATATATTTATAGATTATAATATATTTTTTGGAAAGGTTGTAGGTACATTTGAAGAGTTTTAATTTGAAATGTTTATTCTTTGACAAAAGAAATATTTCATGGGATTAAAAATATTTCAACAGGGATATCATGTCATTTTTTATCAACAAAATTACGCTAGGTAACTTCTATTTATTTTTGTAATGGAGAATTCAAGAAAATTCTCAAAGAAAATTTTAATGGGAACTGAATTTGAAAAAAATGATAATGAAATTAATATTATATAAATGAATTATGGATGTTAATTATAATTATATTTTATGAGATAGTTCTATATATTTATATATTATATAAGTTGTTAATTTATTCTCCAATTATCAAATTTCACCAAAGGAGTCCTATTAGATGGATTCAACGATGATTCTAAGGTACCCAAAGTTAAATATATGTTTATTAGGATATTATAGAAAAATATTTTTTGAACTAATTGGTTATACCAATGATGATATTTCATGAAATATTGATGAACGAATATATACATCTAGTGGAATTATCTTTTTAGGTGAATTATGTTTCTATTAGAACAAAAGAAGATGTTTGTTTCCTGACAATTGTTTTCTTGGGATCTCTTCAGGTGCTCCTTTCATGTCTCTAACATTATTCTCCCCTACGCCCCTATAGGTAATATATGAAGTGGTGGTTTAAGGAGATTTTGGGTTTTTCAATTTGGTGGTTGACAGATCTCAATACACTGCAGGGTAGCTTTGTGCTATTTTGTCTATTCCCTATTTTCTACCATGTTGTTTTTGCCGCCGCTTGGATCCCTCATCTGTTCATCCGCTACTGTGACCCAAAGTTATTCTCTTGCTCTACTAGTTAGATCTCAAGTGGCGATAAAAATTATGTTTTGGGAGGTGTTTCTTAGTGTCTCTCACGTTCTTGGCAGGGCTCTTAGATGCTTGTTTTTTGTTTCTAGGTTTTAATATTTATGTTTTCGGTGATGGTTTGGTTCCTTTGACCTAAAATGTGGCTTGATGATGGATGTTGATTTTGTATGTGTTGTTTTTTGTGTATTTTCTGTTTCAGTTTCATTGATTTCCATAGGAAACATTAATGATATGATTCATTTTTTTCATCGAATTCAATCTCTGGTGTTGTGGTTGGTTAGTGATAAAGATTTGGTGATGGTTAGAAATAAAAACAACAATGGTATGAATTTTCTTATATAATGACCACGAGGTTTAATTAGATGTTTGGTGTAAATTTTAGAGGAGTCTTTTTGATCTCAGGTTATTTCTCAGGCATATTGGATTCATGATGGATGGCGATTTCATTGGTAGGTTTGGTCAGTGATGATCATGTGAGTTGATGGAAGGACTCATGTATCTGGATACATTAGACCTAATCAATTGTGTTTCATCAAGTTATTATTTTTTCTCTGTTTTTGAAATTTTATATTTGAATATGGCATGTAATATTTTGTATGCAGTGTGTTTTTATGGTTACTACTCATCCACAGAGCATATTCTTGAAAATATGAAATTGATTTTTCAGTCAGTAAATCCAATGATGTATATTTTTCTTCAACTCACGACACACCACAATTTATATGGGTGTGGACTCAGTTGGAATATCTCATGGTAGATGTGAGGCTCAAACTAATTTTTGGCTACTGTATTCAAAGTTATTTTAAAAACATAAATAATACTACACAAAATTCAAGTGAAAATCACATTTCTATAAAATATCAATTCATAAAAGAGATTGTATACTAGAATATATTTATTAGGTAATTTATTTTTACAAATTAGTTAATATTTTATGTTTTCACAAAACCACCATTAATGTATAAATTTTAAAAGAATAAATTTTTATGGTATTTGAACCTCATTCCTCTCATGCATAAGTTCTTGTGAATCCATACCCTATCTCATTTTATTAATTTCATATTATTATCAAATGGGGAGAAATGAAAAAATAAATCTCTTTAATGTATATTCCTTTATATATTTACAATGTATGAGAAAAGTAATTTATAGAAAATTCATTGAAATATTTTTAACCAAACATGGGAGATATCACCTGTTAAGGTTGATCATGTATTCATAGAGAGTTATTAAAATGGGTAAGTTGTGATGTCATCATGTGACTATTTGAGTTTGGTTTCTTTTGTGATATCTCCTAACTATTTTTTTTAAAATAAATGTAAGAATTATATATTAAAAATTCCAAAATAATAGTTAACTTTTTTGGTGTAGTTTATTCAATATATTAATATTGATCTAAATTGGTGTTAATATTTAATTAGAATTAATATGTTTTAAGGCCTTTCAAGAAGTTAATGTGATTCATTATTTTATGTATAACATGATATTTTTGTTTAATGTTCTTATTTGATACATCGTGTTCACTCATATAGGATTATAATTATTAAAAAATTATACATATATATGAGTAATGTGTTTGGAATTTATTTATGTTCCTTTGTTGTTAACATAAAAAAAAGTAAAAAATTATGGGGCCTAATAGGAATTTTAGGGAACGTTGAACCCGTGGTTGAAGAGTACTTAAAGAGAAGATTAATTGGAAATGATAGTTTTGTTCTATTTTGTTATCCACAAAAAAATCATTATCAATATATTGCGTTTCATGATGGTTAATTTGATATTATGTTCATTCCATGTATTTTGAATTATTTAATGATCATGGAATAAATTATAAGGATTATGAGTAAAATTTAAAGGTTTTTAAAGTACATGGGACTTTAAAGCAATGTAAATGTACATGAAAATAGTGTAGTGATATTTTGAGAGGTGAAAATGGCTTGATTAGATATTAAAGTGAAATTTCGATTATCTATGGTTTATATAATACGTCTCACATATATTTGGGTGCTATGATAACTATTACATGGTCCATTGGAGAACATGGAATAATATTGAAACATAGAGACCATCAAAACAAGGTTAATTTCATAAGGTGCTGTGGATGATGGATTTCTATATAAAATATAATGATCTTCAATTTTTATTGAGGATTTCCTGATTTCTAAAAATATTAGTTAAATGGTAATAAAAAATTGGATCGTTGTGAAATGATCTATTATTGGTGACAATTTTTAGAACTCATCAATGTATTGGGGTGACATATTTATAAAGAGTGTAATAACTTTCTAGGTATCTAATGTTTAAAACTATGAGATACAAACAATATATGATGTCATGATGAATAAAAATAATCCCTACATCAAATAAAAAATGTTCAACATGATATAGTTCATGGTGTTTTGAGACCAGTATCAATGATGTTATGAGAATTCTGACCAATATAATGTCCAACAAACTGATGTTTCAGCCATGTCTAGAGAAGATTTCATGATTTGAGTGTAAATGTTAACATGGATCATTTAATGAATTGTTAGGTTATCACACTCAATATATGATATCATTTAACCGTATAAATGTGTACTAAGTGATATTATATGATTAAATATATAAAAATAAAGTGGGATAAGTATAAAATGATTTAAAGGAAGTTTAAATTTGAATTTGAATATTAAATTCAATTTTGAATGAGTTATTCCTATATTGGGGAAGAGAACATAGAATAAATAATGGATATGATTTGGATAGTAAATATAATAATAAAAAATTTATAATATAGAAGAGGAAGAATTCAATGAATTATAAAATGAATCTACTTATGAGGGTACAATGGAAGAAGTAGATGAAGAACCAAAACTATATAATATGATCATTATCTCATCTATTAGAAAACTATTTTATTTTTAAAATTTAATCATATTTCCTTGTAATACTGTAGGAAGTACATACATAGTTGGGAGACTTGGTTTAATACGATTACAATGATATTACACACTATTTATAATCCACTTGTTGATAACATTGGAACATTTGATCTGGGGTGAATCTGAATCGTCCTAATTATTATCCTTATAATTTTGATTTGTGAACCTTATAAATATATTATTCCAAATGGTAGAATTGAATGTTTATTTTAATGCATATGTGTATGAAATATTCTTCTAATATTACTCTTATCTTTCAGTATTTGTATAACCTGTCATAAATCTACGAATCCTAGAATGCAAAACAATATCTTACTCTTATGAACCTATTGGATAACATAGACGACACTTGATGTTCTTCCTTGAAATAAATATAAAAAACACTCTTTGTCTCTTAAAATTTTAATTAGTTAAAAAAACCTTTACTGATTGTTTTTTCATGGATTCAAATTATAGGCTGTATAAAAATTATAATTCAGTCAGACCTTTATCAACATAAAATCAAAATATTAACACTCAAATCATCATATTAAAATTTTTTCACATGTTCTTATTTATTTTTAAATATAATAAAATACATATATATATACACATATATATTAATAGATAATTGAAAAATGTGTTACTACTTCAATTATTATCATATATTTTATTTAAAAATAACATATTAATGAAATATTTTTAATTACAAAAAATATCAGTAATTTAAAACACTTATATCTCAATTACCATGGTATACAACTATATATATATATATTATTTTTACATTAAATCATTCCATTTAAAATTTATGGCGAATCAACATTTTCTACTTGCATGATGAAATAAATTATCTCACAAATTCACCTATAACTACCAAACATAATAATTTCATATTATTATAAATTATCTACAGTTATATTATTGTTATTTAGAATAGATCCTTCATTATGTGTTCTTTTCAAGAGAATATAGTCACGTGTGCTTATGTGTTTTGTATAAAAATTTCAGACTCTATTATTCCTCAGAACAGGATTTCACCTTCATCCACTCTTTATGATTAATATTATGTCAACTCAGCTCACCGTGCATACAAAAATATATTCATGAATTAATAACACATTCATGGATTCATTAATTTGATCATGACATCAGATAATCCACATAAATTCATTATTTTACATTCCATGAAATCCACTTCATATTTATTGGACAAAAATAATATAAATTTTTTCCTTGTCTTAAAATTTTACACAAATGTCATCTGATTTGAAAAAGTCCTATG
Organism: Viscum album; assembly: GCA_963277665.1. Lineage (NCBI taxonomy): Eukaryota > Viridiplantae > Streptophyta > Magnoliopsida > Santalales > Viscaceae > Viscum > Viscum album. The sequence continues at coordinate 2,005,463,859 of OY728148.1, read as the reverse complement.
AATAATTAATATGATTTTCCATTGTTTAAGGATTCTTCCTATACCTTTATTTTAACACTAGTGAAGTCATATTCTCATGAAGTGTTATGATCATGAAGATTTATTCTCAAATTAAGATTCATGTGATCATATTCAAAAGAATATTCTCATTTTACAAAGCCTTACACTCATGAATTTTCTATTTTTTTACCTCAGTGAAGTCATTTGATCAAGAAGTCTTACAATCATAAATAAATATGCTCATGATCAGCTATAATAATAAAATATCATTATTATAGAATCATATTATATTTAATTTGTTTTACTGAGAGACCATACTTCATAAATATATATTCTTGAGTCACACTCTCATAGTGATGTTTAATCAATGACGATCAGTACAAGTGCATCACCCGGATTATACTAATTTAGATAATCCATGGTGTAGTGATCTTTTTAAATTCTCTATTTAATCATATTTTTTACTATAAGAATCATAATTAGAATTATAATGATATTTGTTTCAATAATACCTTTCATAACTTTAATTTACTCAAATAATGACCGCTTATTCATTTCCCACCCTATAAATTAGTTCGTATAATATTGTTGCAATTGTATGCCACAATCTTCACATTAAGATTCAAAAAAAGTTCATCAGATATTTGATCTTCATTATGGTTTATTGTGCAGTTAATAAATCTAATGTGTAATCCCACACTCGCTAAACCTACCATTAATGTCTACATTCTCTTGTACTTTCATGATATAGATTGGAAATCCTTTATGTTGTTGGTTCACAATCCTTTTTGCAGTTAGTTCTCATTTCGTTATGGGGTGGGATGAAATTTATTCTTATGGGTAAATCATATTCATTCCAGTGGTAAGATAAAATTTTAACTTATCATATATTCATATTATATCGTGTTTGAGGTTATATTCTCTTCATGGACATAATTGAATTACCCTTAATATGATAGGTACTAGTTATTCATCTCACCACTTGAGTGACTATGAGTCAATTTATTTATCATCCTTCAAAACATCTACTATAAATATTTTCTCATAAATAACATGGATGGAACACCTTAATAAAATCTTTCAGTATAGTGATATATAAATGTCTTCATTGATAATTTTTTTCCTTATAGAACTCCAAAAAACAAAAAATATAACTTCCAAGAGGTGTCATCCAAATTTAATTCACATAATATAATTGGAAAAAAAATTTGGGATCTCTTGTGCAATAAGAATGGATTCATAATCAATAATTTATCACCACTATATTCATTCAATATCTAAGATACTTTTTCATCATCAGTATGATAAAATTCTCTGATAACAGATAAAAGTCACATAATTTGGACTCAACAATCACCAATTTTTATTTGTTTCCAATTAATTCAAAATGATTTATTTATATGTTATGAAATAATTCCAATTTTCCCCATTTCTCTTATATATTTTTATTTTAATTATCACCACCTAATTGAAAATGAAAACAATACTTGAATAGTTGGAATTAGTTCATACTCATGTAATATATAAAATTCTTTATAAGTCTATATGTTCCATGATCAACATATAAAATAAATGGGGTCGATCTAGGAAAAATGGTAGTCAATTAGGAACTACACAAGATAAAAAATGAAAACGGAACATATTTTCCCTTATAAAAATATTGGAAACTATTTTCTTGGATAATATAATTTTTTAAAAAATCTATTATAGAATAGGTAATCCTAAAACTCCAATACTAATTTTAATAAAAATGTAAAAAAATTTATGAAAAAGGAAGGAATTTTCTTTGAGGGAAAAAATTAAATTAGTTTCGAAATTAACTTCCTCTACTATTTATTTAAAATACAATTTCCCCCCTTAGAGTTAATTTTTTTATTTTAGTTATCATGAATGATAGATAAGGAAATAATACCTCTTTAATTACATGATATTCACTAACTTTCTGGCATAATCAGATATGTGTGAGAGGAATAATTCTAAAACATTCTTTATCATTATTCAATTATGTCCATATAAATAAGAAACTCTTCATTATCTATATAATGGTTTATCTCTTTTAAATATGAATCACATCTTGTTTTATTTTCAAACTTATCTAAAATGAGGCTTTTACTTGTGGTTTTACATATTTGACTACTTCCACATAAAATTCTCTTTGTTTTCCATTATTGATAATGAGCTCTTTAATTTCTTAATATTTGATCCTTTTATTATATTTTCTATAAAACTTATTGTGTTATCAACTTTATATGCAGATATCTTCATCTAGAAAATGCATAATTGAAAATTATCACTCTTACTCAGGTTATCCCCCTGAGACTATAATTCACAACGTAATGCCTTTTTTTATTAGAATAAATACATCATAAAATAGATAAGGTAATAAAGTGGATCATCATATATATCAATGTAAATATAAAGGTTAAGAAAATATTTTCATCAATGTTTATTAATACGCCACGTTTCTACATATATTCTGGAGATTTGATTCTATTTTTGGTATTTTGGATCTTTTCACACCCTCTATTATATTGTGTGAATAACATTTATTATAAAACACTATCATGGATAATGAATTATTAATTTTTTATGGGATATGTGTTTGGTTAGAAGACTGGTCATACATTCATTAACATAGTTACAATCATCTTTATATATATATCACATAGAAAATTGAAATGACAGGGGATGCTATTTATTGGAAACCTCTCATGGAATATCTATTATTCATGTGGAATTTCTTATCTTCCTATTATATTTTCATTTTTTGCCAATATATTTTGTCTATTTTATCAAAATATATTTTGGAATATAAAAAAAATTATGGTTATACACTTGTTTCAACATGGGAAATTTATTTGAAGGCTTCTTGTTAGTCTTTGAATTTATATGTATATATATTTTGTCTAATGATCTCCCAAATTTCATATCAGACTATATCTTTGGAGTATTCTGATATTAAACATATTTTTTTATTTACCAAGAAATATTTTTCTTTCTTCACTAAATTAAATTTTATCTTTTCTCATCTGATTTTGATATATTCATTGATTGAAAATCATCATTTTTTTACCACAATTTTATACATTACAACTATTTTTTATAATTATGATTCTATTTCAATTATAGTGAATTTTATTAATTTGTGGTTGCTTCTGCTTTATCTATGGAATCATCACCTATGAAATGACATTCACTATCATTTTGTGTTAATATAAATTTATAAAAAACTTAATTCATTGTGCCCAAGCCTATTTCAACACCCTAAAAGAACTATAATTCTTGATCTTTTCACTACATTTTATTATTTTAATGATTTTTGACCATGTTGTTTTATAGATTAGTTTATCACTGCTTGTGAATATTTAATGGGAAATAATTCCATACTCTTTTTTATATATACCATGTACATGATGGTAATATTATAATCATTTTTATTCATAATAATTTATCATGATTTTGTTTTAAAACATTAACTTTCCATGAAAATGAATTTACTAAATTTATTACAAAAATCTATAGATAAAATTTTACTATAGAGGTTGCTTGGGAACGGTCATTATGTGATATAATTATCCTCAATATATATAATAGGGGTCTTTTTTGTATAATTAGTCAAGAATAATTTTTTGGAAACAATTATTCATTAATAATATTTTTTTCAAATTCTTTGCTTGGAAATTAATCAAATTTACCAATTTGATCTCAAGATCTCAAAAAATCATGTTAAGATTGTATATTCCATCATCAAATTTAATGAATCTGTCTTTAATTTCCCCTAAAAGTATTTCAACATACACAAAAGTCAACTTTATTCATTCTTACAAAAAAATTTCCAGATACTTATTTCTCATATTCTTGATGTCTATATGAGATTTCTTTATTAGAAGATATTCTACCAGAGCATGTAACTTTTGCTCAAATACTTTAGTATTCATGAAATTATCTTGAATTTCATCGAGGCACTCCTCTCAAGAGTTCTATCACCATTATTTGAGTTCAAAATTATTTTATTATTTTTAGTTGAATTATTTAAATATTTTTATAATAGTTAAATCCATTTCATTTAAATACAATTCCCTGTTTTCTAAATCCTCCTTAAGATGGGTGACCTATCCATGATTTTATACAAAAATTCCTTATATAATGGAACAAATTTCATTACAAAAACATCCCAGTTTATCTTTTATTTTTCCAAAAGATATAAATTTTCAATCGGGGTGTTTTATGATCATAGAAACTTATGTTTTATTGTTCTTTAGGATTTTTTTAGATAAATTGATATATAACTTTTGATAACTAAAATTTCATCATATAATTGAGGAAGGGAGACTATACTTCTTATTGGTGGTAAAAAGACCCACCTATTTTTATATTTCCAGGATAGACAAATCTTTTTTTTAATGAATAGAGAAGCTTCTTCTTCTTCAGTAAATAGAGTTAAGTTATGAAACTTGATTTTATTCTTATATCTCATATTCAACATAGTCTTGTAAGAAAATAAATTCTTATCTAAAAAAGATAAATTTTCAAAAAAATTACATATTTATGAAACAAGAAAGAAAATAAAATCATAAAACTATAAAAACATCAATATAGAGAATCCAATAATGGTGAACCTACTTTTAATACAAATTAATCTGACTATTTAGGAACATTCTAATCACTGAGAGGGGGTGGTGTGATTCAGTTTCTGGAACATTTAATTTAATTTAATTTTTATATGTTTTAATATTATTTTTTTAGGTTGTTTACTCCATTTTATTATATTATTTCATGAAAATAGATAAAATCATGTAAAGAAAAGAAAATGAGGTTTTTATTAGGTTTACTTCTCAACACTATAGCTAGTCCAAGCTATTTACGGTGTGGACTAATGAATGGATTCTATACCATAATGTGATATTGATCGTAAATGTATGGATTTGAAATTATATTGGGCTTATGTGTGCTTTACAACACATTAGGATGGGGGATGGAAACAAATTGGGATTATTGGTAATGGTGATAGCCTGGTCCATATTCCCCTTCAATTGGGTCACTATATAGCCTATTTAGATAGTATTCAAATTCATAATGTGTTTTAAAACATTAAGAAATTCATCAACAAGATGTGACTTATGTTGATTATTGTAATTCTAAGTTATTATTAATATTATATGTTTAATTTAACAAAAGTTTATAAGAAAATTATCTACTTCTTCTTCCCATGAATACTCAATAGTACACAAAATGCTCTTCTTATATACAGTAGTAGAATAGAATTATAATTTTATCTCGTATATGAAATAATAATTATTCTATTAATTTATTTCTATTTCACTGGCTATAGTACCTACCTTCAATCAATATAACCATGAATTAAAAAAAACATATTCTTCTTATTAATATCATGTCCAACTTATAAAACACTTATTATTCTTCTTTTATAAATAAATATGAAAGTCACTCTCTGCCACTAATTAATTTATTCAATGAATTAAACATATATTGGTTATCCCTTCTTAACTTTGACATATATAATTTATATCAATTAAAATTGAGGTAAATATTGTTCTTATTCAAAGAAAAATATTTTCTCTTGGGTAAAACTGAAAAACATCTCTCACTTGTTCTTTTTTTCTATTTTACATGAAATAATATATTTATTAATAAATAATTAATTTTTATAGTACTTATCACCATGTTCATCTATTCCTTATACATTCAAAATACCATTTGAATGTAATTTTATGAATTTAAATGATTATTAGTAAATCAAGACCCTTCGTTCTCAACTTTATGTCCTTTTACCCGGTAAATAATCTTTTTCCTTAAATTCTTTTCATTTGGATTGCGAGAAGATGTGTTAATAAATTATCCAATGAAAAAAATTCATACCACACCACATAACCAATAAAAACTCTATGAAATAACTATATATTAATGTTTAAAAAAATGTGACATCAAAATTCATTAAAATGGATCCTTTATTATGTATTCATCTCCAATAGATACAATTTTTGATCCTTCATCATTTATGGAAGAAACATTGAACTTTGTTCCTCTTCATTTATTAGTTTCACCATTATCATTTCTCTATAATTAATATGAATTAATTTCATGTCACTGCCAATACACATTTATATACAAAAAATATCAATGTGTTTATAGATTCCTTCATTTATTTAAAGCATGAGATAATATATAAAAATACTTTATTTATCATTATTTATTTTACGAAATTAGCTTTATATTTATTGTATTGAAAAATTTTCAAATTTTTCTATCTCTTGAAGGGTTACACATAAGTCATATTCTTATAAAAAATCTCAAAATCATTACTTTATATTTATTTCATCCTTAGTGAAGATATACACAATTTACGTCTTATTATCATGGAGACATACACTCAACATCATAGGAATATAATCAAATTCAATGTATTACACTAATATTCCCAAAGTTTATGATCATTATTTTTCTATTTCATAACTCATGGATGTCATATGCTCATGAATTTTTATTTTCATAAAGACTTACACTCATTCTTTTATAAAATATCAACTTGCACTTATTCACAACAACATATTTAATTTAATTTTTTTAATCAACATGAATTTTCTTTAATATACATTATTGAATCACAATATCTTTACGATTATCATTGAGGAAGATTAGAATAAGGGAACCACATGTATTATACTATATAATATAATCAATGGACAAAATCACTTTATGATTTTCTTCTATGTTCGAAAATTTATTTGTAATAATATCAATGATAATTATCAATATATTTGGTAAATATAATCTTGAAATACCTTGAAGCAAAGAAAATAATAATATATTATTCATTTTATTCTACCTAAATTTGTATATATAATGTGGCTTCAATTTCATGTCAATATCCTTATATTGTGCTAGAAGAAAAATAAACACTTAATCTTTTTGATCTCCCATGTTTTTGATCATGAGGTTAGTAAACCCATCAATAAATCCTAGATTCACTCAGTGTACCATGTGTGTCCATGGTCACATGTCCAAATGTGTTATTGATGAACAATCCTTTGGGTGTTAGTTTAACCTTTTCATGTGTGTAGTCTGAATTCCATCAAATGGAAGAATTATATTCCTTCATATAGTAATTTGTAATTCCTATACATTGTAGGTTCTCGTTTTTTATATGGTATGTTCATATTTATACATGAATTATATTCCCTTTTCTTCCAATGGCCATATGAATCACTCTTCATGTGGAAAGTACCAATTATTCTAATATTCGCTTGAGTGTTTGTGGTAAAAAATCTTCATCAACCTTTAGAATCCTAAATCATATATATTTTATCATAAAGAACATGGAATAAACACCTTATTAATATTCTATGTCATTGATAAATGTATATTTATTTATTATCAAGGTCATCTCCATATGCCTACAAAAATTTTCAAATACAACTTCAAATATGTGTCTTCTAATTTTAATTCACACAGTATTTTTAAAAATAATTTTTGGTATCTCATATAATAAAAATTGATTCATAATCAATACTTTACCTTAACCATCATTATTAAACCTCAAAGATAACTATTCTTCATCATAATATTGAAATTCATTGAAATCCATTGCTTTACAGCAATTAAAACTCACACAAAATAGGATCAATAACTATCATATTTTTAATATATATCATGGTTTAGTATGTTTTTAAATTTTAAATGTTTTTTCTACTATGAATCCTATAATTCTAATATATTTTTTATTCATTTTATGTATTTTATATAATTGTTTGTGTATTTAAATTTTAAAAATGGGTGAGACTGTTAAGTAAAATTACAAAATTTTTATCTTTAAGATCCTTTTTATAATAATATCACCCTTATTCTTTACAAGATACCACGATATGTTTTTCAGTTTTATTTTTATGTAGATCTTAATTTTTATTCCTAGGTTTTGTTGATTTAGATTAATGCTATGAACATCTGGATCTTTTTGAAGTGACACTAAAGTACATAAATTGGATGTTAGAAGAAGATTCATTTTTATATTAACAACAAAAATGATCATAGATAAGTTTGATAAGCTGATTTTTATAAGTAGATACTAAACTTCAAGGAGTATAAGACCATATAAAATTTTAATTATCTTGAATCGATAACTATGAAATACCTATATACTATAGATCTTCATATTGAATTTTTAATAGTGTGTTACATAGAGGTTTTAAATGTGATGTTTTTTATTATAAAGTCCTTATTTTCTATAGTTTCAATCATTTAATTTGATTCATTAATATCAGAGAGATTATAGGGATAGATATCACTACTAATGAATATTGTATTTAATGAAGTATATCATAGGAATTATTTCTATATAGTATGATTGAAAAGGAACTCTAGGACAGAGTTTTCAGATACAAAAACAATTTCAAGGAAATTACTGGTTCGGGAAATTTTATATTTGGATGATGTTGATAAATGATATTGTTGATGTGAAAATGGTATCCATTGGATCTGGGTACTGATCTTACTACTATTTTTTATAAATATGTACAATTCCCATGAATATAACATTTTGTTTTTTTGGAAATTATATATTCATTAACATAATTCAAATAATTGTAACCATTAACTCTATTAAATCGTATTATCTTTAATTGTATATTTATTTATTTGATTTTGGTAAATTTTTATATTGATATCATTAGATTGTTTAATTTATTCTAGGTTTATTTTTTTATATTGTAATACACTGATCTGATTGGAGTTTGTAACATAAAACTGTTTAATTCCTAATTGAGAAAATATTATATTATTATAGACTTCAAATAACATCCCATTTGATGTTTTCACATTTTATTAACATTACCCCATCCAAATAATGTAATTTAGTATCTTCTGGAACATTCTCAACAATATTAGAAAAATAGATATACCATGTATAAATACAATATGCACACATAAAAAAATTCTAAAAACACTAAATATTGTATTCAATTTGATTATGAGTTAATTTATTCATTGTTCAATTATATATTCCTTTTAGTTTCATAGAAATCAATCATAAGGAATTTAAACCAAATTTCATTCAAAAATTGAAAAAAATTACAATTAAAACACATTTAAGAGAATTTTTGGATAATAAAATCATAATAATAATACATTTAATATGTTTATGCTCTATATACATACCTACATTGATTCATGAACACTATTCCAATCTGAACCTATGTTGGTTGTAGATACCAACATGGGACAACATCCTACAAGATGTCATATGATAACATTACATATTTGAACCCGATGAAAATTCCGGTCTCACAAAAATGACATTTTTTATTCCTATGTATGGGTACCTTCTATGTTTTAAAAATCTTATCTCTATGAATGAAGTACAAACCATGAGTTAACCTTAACCCATTCATTGATTCAATTTAGCAGTTACCTATCTCGAAGACGTAAAACCAGAGACCTAAGTCAGAACACCACATGGATACATTTTCACTCCCTTATCACTAGGGTCATGAACGTTTTTCCAAGGGGAAAATATTAATTTGTTCTGAATGATTTCACCTCAAAAATTTGAAATAAATATTTGAATGTATAAATTATATTGTATATTAAAACCATGAATAATTTTTAAAAACTGTAAAGAATTCGATATATAACAATTAAAATGAAAAAACAGTCAAAAAAGATTACATAATAACAAAAGGTCAAAAAATGAAGAAGAGTTTCCCATGATAAGAAACTACTCCAATAATTCTTAGTAAAATACCATAAAATGTCATCATAATTTTTTCTCTATAATATATCATTGATAAAAGAAATAATATGTTTCCTCGTCTGTCATCTTGGTAGACAATGATAATATTTAGAACATGTTTTCTTATAAGGGTTCGGTAATAATTTAAATTTTTGGATTATCCTAAATAACTCATTTATAATATAATATATGACTTCATACATACAACCAAACACTTCTGTTCGGTAAAAATAACAATTTTATAGTTAAAATATTCATAATAACTTTTTTTTCATAGCATATTAAATTCTAAAATACTTTCTAGAAAAATATTATATAACCCCTTATAACATAATCAAACAAAAATTAAATAATTAAAATATGTGTTTAAATTTTTAACATTTCTACGATTAGTTTTTAGAGGTTTTGATAATTTGGTAAAACATTTGAAAACAGTGTAGACATTTTCACATTATCCTCATTTTTTCATCAAATCCATGAATTTAAGATTACACTCTTATTTCATTAAAGAATAATATGAGTAACCATAGTGGAATTCATGAACATTTTAAAATTTATACCCATACATAGATAATTTACAAATTATTTAAAATGCAGGATAACAAAAAATATTATCAAGGAAAAATAAAATAAAGGAATCTCGTAAGCCTAAGAAAAACATAAAAACCACTAAAAGGTGTTCACTATTCCAAATAAATTTTTTGGCATATAGATAAAACATCATCAAATAACGAAAATATAATATTGAAAAAACAAAACTTTTAGGAAGCCATAATTAATCATAATACCACAATTATATAATCTCGAGGCATGTGGGAACTCATAAAAACCATTCCTTGAAAAATCAAATATTTCACCTTTAAATGATCAAAAAATTCCTTACCTCATGAAATCATATATATCTATAAAAATAGTTTCAAAAAGAATATTATAGTTGTAATGAGGAATTATATTCATAACCCATGTTCACTGATGTTTAATCTGTTTATGAATAACTGAAGCCCAGTAATTACCATAGGATTACCCAACCAAATTATATCTCTTATTTTCACCTGTAAAGACGAAATCACAACCAAATGTATCCGGGAGATATATCAAGCCCACTGTAAATCATATATAATTCTCATTTACAATATCTGGAGAAATTTTAATCTTCATATTTTTTGAAATAAAATATAATTCGAACAAATAAAGAAAACACTTTCCATTTTCAAATAATGATAAAGATAAATGTAATTTTTTTTTGAAAATAATTAAAAATGAAAAACTCCCAGAAGTGATGGGATAATAGATACTTTAAAAAAACCTGATACCTTGTAGATGAATATTTAAAATGAATATTTATAATATGGTAGTAAAATGACATCACGTTTTATATGTAATAAATACATTTTTTATATGGGTAAATAAATTCATAAACGAATCATATGGAAAATTTACAAAAATTAGTTTTTGGAGTATTTAATGAAATTATATTAGAGTAAAATATTTCTATTATAAAACAAGGAGGCCTAAATAAAAACATTATAGAAAAATTTAAAAGTTCTTTGATATGGAGGTGAAATGTTTAAATAATTTAAAATAATACATTCAAGGAAAATCCCTTATAGTAAGTCCCAACCAATTTCGATTGTATGTATACCATCAGAAGTAATAAATTATATTAGTTATATTCTTGGTAAAAATACATTTTAATGAAATTATAATTAATTTTTTTATTTCATTTTTATCATGTTTTATTTTGTTTCTAAAATAGTTAAGAATACATTGGACGTTTTGAGGGAATTCATTTTATAACATCAAAATATAAGTGCTGCATTCGGTTATGAAAAAGGTTTTATGGTTAAATTAACTAAAAAATAGGAAAAATAATATTATTATCATATTTATAAATTATATAAATGTCTAAATCAAATATGTAGGAAGTTCATGAAAAATGAACCATGTCATTACATAGATTTGGTAGTACATACACACCCATGAAGGAATGTTTCATTTTAATAATGTGTATGAAGGAAATAAATTAGAAATTATTTTAATTTTATAGAATCATAAATATGTTATAAATGTAATATATATTCATTATTTATATCTTTAGGGTCATCCCTATATGTATGAAATGAAAAACAAATCAAATCACTTAATAGAGGTAGTTTACGTGTCCACATGTTCACATGAGTGAAGTTATTATTTTAAAATGGATGAAAGTAAAATAATTTAAGTTTTATATTATCATTAAATAATCAAAATTACTTCATTAATATCATATATATTCATTTTACCCATTTTTTAAACACCCATATGATCTTGTGATGAAAAAAGACCACATCGCTTTGTGGAGGTGGTAGTCCACATATACACACAAGTTGCGTTTTCATCTTCAATAGGATGGAAAATGAGATGAAAAATGGCTTCACCATATACATATTATAATTATAGTATATTAGTATTATTTATGCTATTATTTCAACTTGGTTAAATCATATTGAAAAGAGGCACAAAAATAAATAAACATGAAACACTCAATTATGTATTGCAAAAATTCTTTGGAAACTTATCTTGTATTACACTTAAAGACTTTGTAGGTTTGTATTTTGGATATACCAAGACCTCTATGATATATTAAGAGATTTTTAGAAGATATTTTTGGAGTTTTTGTTCTATTAAAAACATTTTTGACTTTTATTACATGTAAATTCTATGATATAAATATTAGTGAATTATATTATTACAAATTGTCGATTGTTCTACATTACATTATTGTAATAATGTTCGATAGTATCCATCACATTGATAATGCTATATTAGTTAGGTTCTATTATGTGAACCATTACATTCTATGGTGATATTATTATATATTAGTGTATAACAATAAAAAATTCAATGATTGGAAATATAGAATGTGTCTATTAAGTGTGAGTACTCTTAAGTAGATGGAGCTTCTTCACAAGATGTTCGCACTAGGTTATCTACTAGATGAGAAATTTTGAGAATAAATCATTTAGTTGGAATTCAAAATGTTTTTTATCATAAGAAATTTCCTTTTGTGAGCATGTATAATAGTTCTTATACTTTAATATTATTATTAATTCTTATTACAACTTATGTATTTAGATGTATTTCATAAACCATGATGATACAGTTCATGGTCAATTTGAATACGTTGGGTTCTTAACAAGTAACATATTGTTAATGAACAATTTGAGGATTTAGTTTTCCCTTATAACTATATGGAAGTTTATATTTTGGTAGTTTGAATGGAATACAACCATTGTATTAAATTCCATGTCCACGGTGAAACAACATATTTATTTTAAATATTCATGGAAATACACCCCAATTATATAGTTTAATGATGTAGATGGACAATATGCTTGATCATATATTGTGAATAACAGATTATATAATATTGCAAATTCATGTATGTGGTTTTCATCATTTTGAAATTATTTTCATTGTCTTAGTTGACTTGACCCATTAATAGATAGTAATATTTGAGTTTAGGTGAACTCGCCTAATGTAAAAAAATAATGAATCCTAGAGGGTCACACATTATGTGTTTATGCTAATATAAATTTAATTCTATTTGAATTTTATTAATTGATTAAATTTTATTATCAATATTGTTGAATAGTTTTTTTAATTCATATTGATCACCTAAATGAAATAAATATTTACAAATCAGGTTGTGAATAAAATATGGTTATTTTGTTTTATTGAATATTTAATAAATATTTATTAAATGATTTTTGGATTGAAATATTATTTTATAAATAAAATTTTTATTCTAGTATCAAATAAATTATAAGGTTAATTAATGAAAAAAACACATCCCTTGATTAACATTAGTTTTCCAATGAATAACATTATATTGATCATTGGGAAAGTTAGCAAATACCATAAAATAATAGTAATAATATTATATGGAATCATGTTTGTTAATGATTATTATATTATTTAAGTTCCAAAATGCTATTAAACAATATTTTAACGTAATACCTAGATCTATAAATCGGTGTTCATGTATATTGTTTAAGGTAAATAAAAAAACACAAATTTTGAATTGTTCCACCAAGAGAAATCACTCTTAACTTCCTCCCCCCTCTTATCAAGAACGAGAATAAATTCATCAAGCCTGAGCGATATTAGAGTGATCAAAGAGAACAATTCAAAATGATTTTATTCATCACACTAGAACATATAAATCAATTAGTGTCACTTTAAGATCAAAAGAGTTTGTGTGGATCAATGATATATGGATTCAATATGTGGATCCTACTAATGTAATGAAGGTAATATAGGAATGATTTTTATAGAAGATAAACATCATCATAGGATAATTTTTCAATGATTAGTATACCATTTATCCCAATATTAAATAAATTAATTTTTAATTTAATGCCAAAAGATCATCTATTTATATTTTGGGGAACTTTGTCCTATTAATATCTGATTTATCACCCCCAATGGAAATTACACTGTGATTGAAAATTAAAAGTGGTATCAGAGTGGTCACATTTCAAATTTATAATTTATAATTTGATTTTTGATCAATATTCACAACATTGGTTAGATATTTAATTTGAAGAATAATTGTTCTTTATTAAAAATTTAATTAAAATGTTTTCTAAATATTAATGATTATTGTAAATTGTTTAATTTTCATAAAGGGATAAAAATAGATGTATATTGATTGGATATTCCATTATGAAGGTCCAAAAATGCTTTTGAGATTGAATGAAATTACAAGGTTTGTAGCTAGGGAACACATTGTGTGCCCAAGTGCACTTGACCAGTCCATGTTGTGGGATACACGATGCACCAAACAGAAACAACATGCTATGCATTTATTTCTCTCCACATGTATTCCATTGAAACTTATAAAAGGACATATTAGATTTCATGCTGGGCTATAGGTGTACATACTATGAAGCCTACATTTTTTAATGGAAGAAATCTGTACAGGCTATGTGGTCATATGCATAGTCAAAACCACATGACACTAATAGCCAATAACAATAATGATATACATGATGTGTTTCAGTAGTACATGTTTTTCAATTAATAATATTCTAAATCATACTACACATTGATCCATTCAATGATAGAAGTGGAAACGAGATGGGAGATACATAATGTGTAGCTGCATTGTACACATCTTGTAGTCCGACATCCAATGAACATGTCATATCCTTCCATGGGTTTCATAGACACAAGACATTCAAAACACATGGTGTTTTGTTTATTACACACTATATAATCCAACACGATACATGGAATATACCCTATATTGTATCTTTGGAACATATTTATTGGAAGACATTACATTTATCTAGATAGTACACACCATATTGTGTAGAAAAGTTGAAACCTGATTCCCCGATCATCAATCTCAGGTAAACGACAACAAAGAAACATAGCATTTAGCTTTTATGTTCACTCCATGTATTATTATAATAATATAATTATTTAAAATACATTAAATTGATAATTTCAACATTAGAAACTTACTATACTGATTGTCACTTTTTGTTTTTAACAATTTGACAATGGTTTTACAGAATTATTAAATGCTGTACTAAAATGTTTTAATAATATTTCATTTTGGGATATATCCTTTGTTTTCTATGAATGCCTTTAATTATGGGTATCTCAAAGATAATCCATATGTCCATTAACCTGAAATTTAAATAAAAAAATAAATATATAATCCAAACGTGTTTATATTAATAATAAAGAAAAAATATAAATGAGTGTTATGCTATATTCTTTTGTATAACTATTCCATGTGTATGGTTGATCGTGATCATTAATATGATGAATGTATGTGTCATAATTAATTAATTTAGTTTATTGTAATATTTTTCAATTATTAATAATTTAATTAAATTTGATGTTTTGTGAGTCATACCATTCTCTATATTTATGTAGGATCTGCGTGTCCAATAATATTTATATAATTCTCCTCAAATAATGATTTAGTTACCCTCACCAATGTGTGAGTTATAAATACTTGTAATAAAGAGATTGTCGGAGGTGTATGGGGGTGGCACAATAGGGAACCATGATGATGCCTACCGAGGTGACACATAGTTGGACTTGTGGAATTATAAAACTCAGGCCAACATTGGGTAATGAGTTTTTTCCATAGGACATAGGTTGATTTATTAACCACTCAACAAATTAACATTTAGATATTATCATGATCCAGTCATTTAATTAATTAATTATTTATATATTATTCATTATGTTGTATACATTCAAGAAAATATGGTCATAAATAAATGAACTAATGTGAATATATAGAATATAAATAAATGGAACAAGTCTATAATGTTATACAAAATAATGACTAATAAATTCAGTAAAATACAAATTAAATTTACAAGATTTTTAATAGGTATAGAATAATTTTTTTAACAAAAATTTAAATAATATCCCTAAAGAAAATATTAAGTCATTACACATTCCATCATATGAATTAATATCAAATAAAAGTGTAATTATGATTTTGGTCTATAATGAGGAAAATATTAATTATTGAGAAGTATTAACAATGATAGTTGGTTAACGTAATGGGATCACTATTGTGTTTAATGGCCTCTGCCAATCGAATAAAAAATTAGAGCCAAGTATTGAGGAAATCTGAGTCAGGGTTTCTAGATTGGGGAGTTCACTCTATGGATCATAGAGCTGCATTCCCATAGATATAAATACCACTAATCTAAATACATTATTGTACATCATCTGGCCCATTATTTGATTAATATTAAGGAAAATACATATCATTTCTAACAGAATTTCAATGAAACATGAAATTACATGTTGAATAGTGAGTGTTACTGAGACTTGATAAAATATTTGGTTACATAATAAAGAATTTTTTTTATTTCATATATAATTTGTAATAAAGAAATTGAATAATAATCCAATATTCATAATTTTATAATAAATGGGAAACTCATCATCTACTTTATCCCTATGATCTATTTTTTAAAAAGATCATATCGTATCTAGACGTAACATCTAAAAATGGTTCAAAGGTATTTTGTTTGTGTTTCCCACGAACATAAATCTTACGTACTATATTCATCATTTTTCAATCTACCTAATAAGTTTGTGAGTGATGAAAAATTACATTTCTATTGTATAAATTTTAATGATGTTCTTGAACTTTAATTTTTTCTGATATCATCTATGTATATTTAAATCATGAAGTCTCACAAAAATATTGATGTTTATAACATGCTTGAGTATCACCATGGTCTTTAATATGAGAGAGAAAGACAAGAACATTTTTATTTATTATAGGATATTGTTCAATGAAATCATTATGTCATTTTACTATATTGTCCTCACATAATCAATCTCATTTGATACATTAAGCTTCTAGAGGTTCAAGGTTGTCTACTCCCTAATTAACTACATGCCAATATAATTCTTGTATCACCCTATATATTCTCAGGTACTCTAGTAAATTTTAGCATGAAAATAATTGATATGTCTCTACAAGAATTGTTTAATCTTATTTTGTTAATAAATAATGTAAGTAAGAGAAACAATCATTTTATACTTCTGGTGAACAAACCAAAAGGCCTAGCGAAGAACATGGAAAATACTAGAAAAGATATCTAAGACTCAATCTTATTTAAAACCACCTTTTATGATGATAATGATCAAGGGTAAAGAAAATTGAATATGATGCTACATGATTCATATGTGGAAATAAAGGCCACTGGATGAAGAACTAAACCCACAATGAATTAAGGGGAATCTTCATGAACATTAATATTCTTGTGAAATTTATCTATTTATATAAATTGGGTATTATATATATCTAGTGGTTCTGAAATATGTAATCAGATATAGGAAAAATGTAGATTCAGAAATATTAAATGAGGTGAGGTAGATCTATTAGTATCTAACATAGATAACTTGATGCTATAACTATAAAAAACTACCACCTCAGATTTTTAATGAGAATGATATTAGTTTGGGAATGTAATTATTATGTACCATGCATCACTAAAAAATTTATATATATATCTATATCTAAAATAGAGGTATTTATTTTCCAATTTAGATATTAATGTCACTTATTTTAAAATGATAGAATTTTTTTGAAAGGAAAATTCAAATAAATTTTTTTATGTACAGGATTACATAAACCATGTAATAGTAATCGATAACAAAGTTTTTTAACATTAATCATACCAAAACCAACTATATAATAAAAATAGAGATCATCTAATTAAAAATCATTTGACAAAATTATAAAAATAATTATATTTTGATTATTTTTAGCCAATAATACTTGTTGTATTCCATTCATTATTACTAGGAGAAATTATAAAAAACCCCCATTTACAGGAAAATTTGGAAGTTCTATAGAGCTTCTTGAATTAGTTAATATTGAAGTTTCTAAAATATTTAATGTTGAATAAGTTGGTGGGTAGTCATACTTCATATCTTTTAAATATTACTTAATTATATATGTTTATTTCTATTTAATTATCTATAAGTTTGATTCATTAGAAAAATTCATGGAATACATGAATGATGTTGAGAGTTATCTAATGAATAATATGAAGAATCTCTACTCATGTAATGGTTGATAGTATCTTAATTAAAATTTCATTGATTTTTTATCAGAGATTGGGATCTTATATAGACTCACTCCTCCATATACACCATTATGGAATGGTGTATGAAAAAGAAAAACCACACCTCGTGGGAAATGGTGAGATTAGTGATGATTCATGTGATTCATCCATTATGCTTTAGAGGATACACATTACTAATAGAATTATAAATATTAATCCAAGTTCCAACTGAAGTGGAAGATGGTATTCCATGTCAATTTTTGAATGGAAAGAAACTTTTATTTTCATACTCACACGTATGGGGATGCGAAGAGTTTGTTGAAGAAACCTTAGGTTAAAAATATTTACACCAAGTCACAAATGTTATCATTATAGGATATCAAAATGAAATGATAGGATATTAGATATATAATCATTCAAATAAAAAGGCAATGGATTAATGAAATACCATATTCATAGAGTATGATCATATCTATAAAAGAGATAGTGTGTGTAATATATACCTCTATAAAGTCCATGATCTAGATACCCAAGAGATGGAACATGAAAAAACTCCACAAATACACAAGCAACGAAATGTTATGGAGACAAAAATAGTTAGTATTTGTACAACATAGGTTATAGAATCAAAATGGAATGGTTTTCTAGAAACTATATATTTTTACTCATTATTAGTTTATAATAATGATCATCTAACAAGAAATGATGGAATACGTTTCACATATGTACCCTAGTGGAAAGAATCCATGAATTCTGAAATTTATTCTACATACAAACCCGAAGTATATATTTTGGTAGATGATTAAATAAATGTATTTCCTGTGGGATTTAAATGTTTATTCAAGAAGAATCTGGACATGTATGGGTAATATAGTACCTATAAAAACAATTTCTGGCAAAAGGGTTTAGCAAGAATTAAGTTAGTAACTATAGTTAAAACTTTTTACCAATTTAAATGAAAAAATCCATCAAAACATGAATTTTAATTATCGATTCGAGGACTATTATATTTGAAAAAATGATGCAAAAAAACATTATTTAATGAGAGATATGAAGATGTATATTTGAAGCAACCTGGTGGTTTTTGGATCAAAAGAACGTTGAAAATATTTTCAAATTGGAAAAAAATCAATTTATATATTAATGAAATATTATATATCCAATTTTTTTATGAATCCATAATGATATTTGGATAAATAAATTATGAATGTGAGCCTTATGACTATAAATATATTAGTTGGAGTGAAATCGTTTCTTTAATAGTATATGTTGACGACATGTATCTAATTGGAAATGAAGTAAAAGTCTTTTTGTCTCTTAAGGTGTGGTTGATCAAATTCATCTCCATGACAGTCATAGGTGGTGTAGAATATATTCATGTGATCAAGATACATTGTGATATATATAATATTCTTATCATCCTATGTCAAGTTACATATATTAAAAATATACTTAAGAGATTTGATATTAAAAAATAAATGATGGGATTCTTTCTAAAGCCACATATATTTCCTATTTCTAGGAAAATGTGTCCTCATACATGTGAGGACAGTCAGAAGATACAAAGTATTTCATACACATCTGTTAATGGGTCAGTCATGTTTGTTATGCAATGTAAAAGGCAATATGTTTTCTATGAATTGAGTGCAGTAGGTAGATATCAATATAACCTTGGTGAACAAAATTATATGGTAATCAAGACTATCCTTATGTATACAAGGGATACTAAATATATATTTCTAGTCTATAGAGGTGATGAGGAACTAATAATACTAGGATGTGAATATGTTGGTTTTGAAATATATCAAGTTGATATGAAATCACAAATGGGATATATATTTATATTTACTGGAGGTGATGTGAGCTACAAGATCTCAATGTAGGTTGTGTTCATAGATTTTATAGTAGATTATAAGTACATTATTGCTTCTATGGTTGATAAATAATTAGTATGGATAGGTGATATCATCCAATATCATGATGCGGTGACTATTAGTAAATATACAATAACACTCTATTTTGATAACACTACAATGGTGACTCACTGAAAATAGATAAGGTCACATTAGTGGAAGAATTACATATATCAGAAGTATCCTATCTTAAGGATTTTTTTCATAGAGAGGTGAGGTTTCATTGAGATTTATTAAAAAAGAATAAATATATCTTTTAATTTATTTTAAAATATTATTTTATAAAAATCAATTTTTATAAATTAAAATGGTTATGTTTCGTGTAAGCTTTACTATAGAGTTTCTTGAAAGTGCTTTCAGACAAGTGTGGATTGTGTGGAAGGGGTTTTCAAGGGAACCAATGGTGAGAACATGTTTAAATGTGGGTTTTTAATGGAATATGGATTATTTTGGGCATGTGACTTTTGTTGTGCACCTTTAAATTTTAATTCTATATTTTTTAAATTGTGTGAACTCTATTTTAAATCAATCATGGTTTCTGTGTGAAATTGAAATTGATTTTCCCATGGAAATGGTTGGAATCAATTGTGTTCTATCCATGTTTTTTAATGATATTCTTTGCTTGTACAAGTGGTATAAATGTGTTTTTAAATAGTTTGGTGTGTGTAATGTGGAATGTAATTTATTATTGATAAAATGGCAGTTTTTAAGTTATGGTTTCTAAAACTGGTGATTTTATTAGTGTTTTTATAAGATTGGAATGTGTATATGGAAGTGGTGGTATGTGTGACATGTTAACATGAAATTGAGCATGAAGGGAATCTCAGGTATCTTGGTTGGATGACTAGGTTATGCACGCTGAGATAAAGAAATGGATAGTTCTGGTTCTACTTCTCTGGAGTGACAGTTACAACGCTAACTAAACATGTATGATGTCTGGGGACCCCAAGTCCTTGTGATGTCCCATCCTAGTGGCTCGACCATGTGAAAGATGATGGTTGTGTTTACTATAACACCTCTTAATGAGGTACAAGGTTCCAGTTTCTCAGTCAATATAGATTACACATAGGAATTTACTGATGTTTCTCTATCTATTGTGACACGATTCTTATATAGTGTAGTTCCATATGTCATTATATAGTGCAAATTTTGGTTATCTTAGTGTATTTCATTATAAAGAATGTTTTTATGAAATGGTATTTTCTTAAAAGTTTTACTTTAAAAATGGTTCCCTTTATAATGTTTTTTGTTAACGTTTCAATGAATTGTATATAAATGTGCATGATAATTCGAATACTAATGATAAAGCATGGAATAATTATTTTTTTGGTGGAATCCAACTAGGATATGACTCACAACCTGTATACACCTTTGGGTATATGAATACTTTATTTACATGGACCATGTAATGGGAACATGAATCATGCAGATATTGGTGGTTTGAGTTTTCAGTGTTCTGTAGTTTATAGGCTTTTATGGTGGAAGCTTGAGGGTGATGCCCCACATGGTTCACAGAGGTAGCTGAGTCGTTTTTTGTTTTCCTTTCCGTTGTATTATTTTGAATTGGTTTAAAATTTATAACTATTAAACTGAAAATTGTTGTACCATGAATGGTTTTGGTCATTCAGTTGTGTATTTATTATTATTTTTAACGCTTAGGTAAATCAGTAAAATCATTCTACAAGCATTTTGTTGATACCCAAGAAATAGTTTCTAGCCTCTGTGGATGAGAAAGGCTTGTGGGGTAATGCCATGAACTGGGTCAAATTCTGTGTTAGAAGGTGACCTATCCTGGTTCATGAAAACATGTTATCAAAGAAGGTCAAACTATTTTAGGGTCATCTTATTTGGGGATGAGTATAGGTAGACTGCATCTAGGACTTTTGAGACATGATGTTCTGATTTTTAGTAGGATGCATGTCCAACACACCTCGTGACATGACTCAACTTTCATTGTGATTTTAGTTTTGTTTTGGTTTTTATGTTTTTTTTGGATTTTTTTTTGGAAAATGAAAAGAGAGTTGGGATAATGGTCTCAGTGAGATCGTTGGGCCTGGAAATATATGTGTAGATATGGGAATTATCCTAGAAGATTCTTGGTTTTAGTGGAGTGTTTGGAATATTGTCGTCAGCAATATGCTCACGAAACCAGTCATCACTATCTCCAACTTTTAAATAGTTTTTTGTATTATTGTGCTCTAAATATTTTAATGCACATATTTTTGAATTGTGAAAACAGGATTTTTAATGTGAAAATTGTCAGGTACAGATATATGGAAAATTTGTTTTCCAAAATCATTTGATTATGTCTTCTGAAAAGTGTATTTTTATAAAATTATTTTGATTAAACAGGAATAAGTGTATCAGATTCAATTTTTATAATGAATACATGTTCATCATTTTAATTTATTGTCTTGGAATAATGAACTATTTTCAAGATGGGTTGTGGAATTTTTTTTAAATAGATTTTCTCAAATTTTTGGAAAACCATTTTTAAAGAGTATAGGATGATTTGGATTGTTGTGGGGAGTTTGAAATTGGTTTTATATTTGGTGGTTAATAAACCCTTGAAAGGTTTTATGAATTTGGGAACGTTGAAAATGTGGGTTTAATGTTTTCTATTGAAAATTTGAAAAGTCTTATTTTGACCTTTGGTATTTTCTTGAGTGACCTCATGCATAGAATAATCATGAAAAAGTGGATAAGTTTCTCATTTTCCATTACAATATTCACGTCTGAGACTCCATGTAATAACATTTATGAATGTGGAACCACCAAATATTGTTCTATTTTCAAATCTTTTTTTAAGATAAAATATGGTGTTTGATAACCAAAAGGTGTGTGGTGTGTCTCATTATTATTTTGAAATGTTTCATATGACATGTTTTGAGTTTGATAACTCTTCATGTATGAATCATTTTTCATGTTTTACATTTTTGTAGATGATTTGGTTTTGAGATAATTGTTAATGGGTTCTTTTGAAAAATGTATTGGGAATCCTTTGAGATTGTTCCCTGTGGGTGTTCATTACTCATTTTTGACGAGTTTTAGTTTATGGATAAGTCTAATTGGGTTCTCATTTTCCCTATATGAAAGTGTATACCCGCACAAGATTCAATGTATATTGGAAATACTACCATCAGTGGTTCACCATTGCCAGAACCTCCAGTTGATCAAGCCATAGACATTCTCCTTGTGTTTCAGGAGTTAAATCCTCAGGTCTTTTATAATCATGTGAATCCTCTCAAAGAGGAATAAGGGATGTGGAATGTTGAAAGAAATGTAGTTTCCTTGAGTTTTATGGATTTTTAGGGTGGATGTTTTCACCCCCATGATTGAAATTCGTGTTTGGATGTTGTGAAAGGAATTCCAACAAGGATAATGGAAGGAGGATTGAGACTATTGGTGCTAGCCACAGTATTAGAAGGCCCATAAATCATTTATCATAAAATTTTAAAAGATGTATCTCACTATTCCATTAATGTATAAATTCGGGTCATCAGAAGTATTTTTATTTATTTTCTAGAATAGTGTGTTGTTCAGGGGAGTGTTGGTGTCATATTATCTATAAAATAGAAAATATTATGTTATAGAATCTTTTTAGAACATATTTTTTAATAGAAGTGTGACCTAAATTCATGAATTCAAAATTTCTCTATTTTATATTGAGGTGTCTTCCATGCATTTTTTATGTTTTTTATTTTACGAGGTGAAAAAAGGGTGATGCCATTGAATCTTAAGAGACTTTTTCATGATGAAGTTCCATGTTGAGATAGGGTGAGTTCCATGGTATGTGATGTTATGTTGTGTTCTATCTTGAATTTTGTGTGGTCACACAAGAAAATAATGAAATTTTTCTAATTAGGGATTGTCTACCTCTGGCTACGAGGTAAGAGAGGCTTCAAACATGAGGGCTCCAGCCATCTGCCTTAGAGGAATGCTTGCACACAGTGAGTAACCCCAGGGGTGTGAGGGATCATGGCCAAAATACTGTCATCAGTGTAATTTATAGAGATAGTTTAAGCTTCTTGCACAAAAGTTTAATTTTTAATGGTCCCATTTTTTGGAATGAACATAGAGGCCTCATTCCCTCATTCTGGATCATGTGGTTTGGAAAGATCTTCTTTGGTTATGAGGAGGCAGGGAAATCTCATGTCACTAAAATCCCAGTTGTTGAGATTTTCAAGATATGTATATCTATTTGATTATCCTCATATAGATAGCCTTTGTGAATTGGTTTCATTCATAGATCATTCTTTAGGTGGGTGTTTCCATCATCATGTTTTCTTCTCCTAGTGATGGGTTCTTTTGGCCAGTGTATGTTATTTTGTGTGGGGAGTTCTAGGTTTTTTCATGTCATCATTCCCATGTCTGTTTAATCTTTCGAGTTCCAAAACTATGGGGAGACCCAATGTGGGTATTATTTTGGATTCACATAATGTTGGTTGATGTTAGTTGGTTTATTATAGTGGGGAGTCCACTCTCCCAACTCGTTATGATAATATGTTTTAGTCTCTTGTGCAACTTTGCATTGAGAAGTTTATTTTAGTAATACTGGATCTGAGTTTTTCTTTTAAGAAACATGGGGGTTTTTAGAGTATTCCCAATCATCTATATTGAATCTAGAATTAAAAATTTTATCGTTTGAATTTGTAAACATTCATAAGAAGTGGTTTGGGTTTACTTGATCATTTCAGATATGAGGTATGTTTTTCAGTTGGAAATGCATGTAATGCTATTGTATTGAGAGGATTGATTATATGGTTTTCCGAATTACATTTCTTTTGATCAACAAACTAGAGGTGTTGAAGATTTATTGGGGATGAACTAGTGCATTGGGAAGTCCATTTAGGACCCCCATGTTAAATATTATGAATATCTATTTCCATTCCTAGTATTCATTCTTTCTTCTCATTTTTTGTTTATAGGAATCATGTATCTATAGAGGAGATTCTGTTTTTTTGGATCGAACCTTATCGTTTATTTGAAAGGGTGGAGAGCATTATGGTGGGAAGAATTGTCACACCCAGGTATTTATTCTCATTTTTTGATCCATTTTATTTGTGGGTCTCAGTTTTCATCTTAGGAACTAGTTTTGATGGTAATGGATGTTTTTACGTAATATTGTACTTATTTATGGTCTAGAGTTTTTCCCTTGGGTCTTATTTTGGGTTTTTTATAAAAAATAAAAAAAATTGGCCTTACATGATGAGGAAAAAAGTTGGCCCACATTTTAAAACATTCTGCACCCTTCACCTAAAAATAGTAAATCATGTTCCTCTTTGAATGATATGGGTGTATAGTCACTTTACTGTATGAAAAAACATGTAGGAAAACCGTGTTTGATTTCTAGGTAATTATAAATATAAAGATAAACTTTTTTTCATCTCTAAATTTAACACCAAATCCCCCTTAATCGACCCATTCTGCCTCCCCGTCCCAAAGAACCTCCCTCTCCACCTCTTGGCTCCCTTGGGATCCCTTCATTTGGTGTATCTGATGTGGATTCTTCTAGTGTCCTCCATGAAAGTTGTTTATCTCTTGATTCTGCCATTTTGTAGGAGTTTTTCTCTTCCTTCATGGTCTTTCATATCTATAGTAGGTTTGGTTGTCTTTTTAGGGTTAAATCTTGTTTATTAGGGTTAAATATTTATGTTTAGAGTTAAATATTTCCTTTATAGGGTCTTGTTGTTGTGAAATTGAGGTTTCACACCATTTTGTTGAAATTTCAACTCTTGAGCTAGGTGGTTCTATGCCCTAACATTGTTAGATGATTTTAAAATGATTCTTTGTTTATTTAAACATGTTGTATGGATTAATTATGTTTTGAGAATTATTTTTTTGAAGTTATTTTAAATGATTATGTTTTGAAATTATTAATTTTACTAAGTAAATTGTTTATGTTTTGTGTCAGCTTTAATATAGTGTTTCTTGAAAGTTTTTTGTGCCACATGTGAAAGGTGCATAATGGGTTTTCAAAGGATACAATAGTGTGGATGTGTTTGATTAAATATAATGTGTATTAAATTATTTACCTCACCCCATTGTTTTCACACATCCTCTCAGTTAACTGATTACATGGAATGTGTGTTCAGTTATTTTTTTTACCATTTATATTATTATCATTGATTCATTATTGTTTCCAATGTACTTATCCATCACTGGGAATTTCAGATCTCTCTTATTTTTTTATTTCCCCTATAATCCAAGAAGTGTAATTAGAAGGATAATCAATAATATTATATGTGGGAATAAAGTTATATTTAAAAAAATACTGTGATTTCTATATTCATTTTCAATAAAAGACTCATTTTTGTATCTATTTTACCAAGAATACTAAACTCTTCATTTCTTAAGGATTTGATTCCTTTTAATAATAACTATGTAATGTTAGTAGATAGTATCTCTGTTAATGTTGGGTCCATGTCACTACATTAAATTATTTACAAAAATATAGTTAATAAGAATCCATAAATTGAATATTTAATTCAAACTTTTGATTTGTTTACAGGAAAACCTAGGTTGTAACATTCTTTCCCCTATAATAAATTACTTCCTTATAATTTTATTCATCACATAAAACGTGAGCATATTATTCCATCATAGATTATTTTGATTCCATTATTTCTACCTCAATCTAGAAATTCATCCAAAAAACCTTTACCAGGCGAATCCCTATTTTTTCGCAGTACATGCTCTCCTCAATCCAAAATCTAAACTAGATTTTATAAATAATAGAGATTCTATTATAAATATACCACTTCAAGAATAAAAAACAATATATGTATTAGATATATATATATATATTTAACAATGAAACATGAAAAACATCATATACCAAAGACAAACATAGAGTTACAGATGATTGGTATGAAAATGTTCCCAGTTTTCCAATTTTTCATGTGGACCAATATATCGTGAACTTTATATTTCTTTTTTTACAAAAGAAATAAAAATTTTACATGGTGATAATTGACGAAAAATCGGATCCTCTAACTAAAAAAAGATTTTTCCCTCCATTTATGAGTGTAATTTTTCCCACTATAATCTACCCTAATGTGGTGCTTAACTATTATTACATACTCAAATATTTCACTAACAAATCTGTTACAAACTATATCCTTTTCTGAAATTCATCCCAACGTGATATAATTTGAAACCACTTCCATATAAATCCTTAAAATGTGTCATCTGTATATTGGAATGCAATCTATTATTATAGGGAAATTAAACTACTAAAATGTATTGATTTAAAATTCCTTGATAAATTAATGATCATAGTCAAATAATATCATAATAATTCTGAATTTGTAACTTTGAATGTACAAAAAATAATGTATGAAAAGATATAATTTAATTTAATTTATTATCTATTGAATTCTAAAATACTTTCTAAAAAATAGATGTAAATCTAGGATCATGATTAGATACAATATAGAGTGGGAATCAATTAAATTTTATTACCTCTTTACTATCGGATCTAGTATTTTTATGTAAATAAATATTATCTCAATGTTGGGACCTAACAAACTTGGTTCATCCTATCTAGTGGTAAATTATGTGTCACACACCAATCCTACCACTAATAGGCTAGGGGTTATTGATAAGAATTGAGGAGGAATAATTGATATGGGAGGCCTTAGAATAATGGTTCAGTATGCCCACAGACAATACAATCTCCATGATAATATCAAAAGGAATATTAAAATACTACAACATCATGTGTATATACATACATAAAATGGACTTTAGGAAAATAAATCAATGTTTGAAAATATAAAACCATTGTATAAATGTAGAAAATACACACCAAATCCAAAAAGGAGACCCAATATAATAAAAACCAAATAATGAAAAAACTGAGGAGAGATCAGTGTCTAATCTCCATGTATAACCACTAAATGCAACTGATACACATCAAATACTACAATTCTCCGTAGAAGTCCTCATCAACGTCTCCATCACCTGTATAATAAATGAAACATGCAGGCAAGGCCCATGAAAGGGTCATTATATAAATACCTTATAAGATTCCACAAAACTCAAAGGGATCAAAAGAAATATTAAATAGTGTTCATCCCAAGCTGTAGGAAGTTGTAAAAGAAAACATATCACATATTCTCAAAATGTAACAAAAAAGTTAGAAATGCGATCTAAATCTCCACAAAACAGCTAAAAAAGATGGTTCAATGGGGGGACATGTGCACATCTAAGATCAAAGATAGGGGTTCCACTCCATAGATAAAGGACTCATTCCTTATATATAATGGGTTTTCCAACCATATATGTATATGAAGTATAGGGGAATTATGCATTGGTGCATCAGGGTGACAATAACCAAAAGTTGTTCCTTAATTATCCTTCCCGATCATTGATTTCATCCCTGAACTTTTAGAAGAATCATCACTCTCAAAACACATCATGTTGTGTCTCAAATAATGAAACAAATCCCATCACTGTAGTCCACATGGAAGCCTTCATAGGATAGGATACTTATTGGATAAAATATGAATCTATAAGAATTATATAAATTAGTACATGATGTCTGATCTCACCAATACACTTGGACATGTCATCACCTGCACATGGATTGTCTATACATGTTTTTTCAATATTGCGTTCTTAAATGTACATGCATATCATTTTCGTTTTCAGCCTACTCATGTCCAACCAGATTGTGCTCATGTACTAGGTATGGGCCCATGTTCACAGCCATGTCTGTGTAAGTGTACCCCCTTGGTACAGACCGATCAAAAAACACTGGGTCACATGGCCTGCTGTGTTTCCACATGGCGTGAGATATTTAACATTAACAAAAAACCGTGTATTCATCGAGAGGGAACTAAACGTTTTGCGTTTATCTAATCCACACAATTTGTATTTGGGTTTTTATATGTAGTGAATCACAGTCTTCAAATGATTTCCTTATCCTCTATTTATGCTATAATTTTCACTATTTGTAAACTCTTAATCAAATTTGGTCTCCTCTGATCATCGATCTCTACCCCCATGTTTCCAAGAATCAGAAATCTAATCACACGTGTGAAGCCTTCATGCATCCTGGTTCTACAAAAGATTAAAAATCCATGAATTGATTACCGATAGCCCAAAATAAAATTAAATATATTTTCAATGTTCTGATTAGTATATCCTTCACACATTCACAATGAATCTAGGGGTTTGATCAAGCTGAAATGCTCCCCAAGAATGTTGAAATGGTATAATGTGGGCCAACAGATAGTAACTATATAACGGTTGAGACTAAATTATCAAAAATGAATTAAGGTCATTATTAGACAATGTGATCCAAAATAATGTCCTAAAATATTCAAATCCATTGGTGGAATAAAGGAATAAATATTTAATTCGGGTTCAATACCAAAACTCTCATTAAGGCTCGTGATATGAATACCAATATCCAAAAAACCAACATCAGATAATTAAATATATTCTTAGAAATTAATCAAAAGGGGAAACAAAAAATAATGTTCCATAAATAGATATTGAATCAATAATTAGTGAAGAAAAAATTTTATAGTTATAGTCAATATTAATCTATTGTTTTCCTCATCCTTCACACAGTCCACTACGGTCCAGTCATCATCAGTCCTCAATATAGAAATGGTATTCAAGAGAAATCTATCCCCCTATAATTCACCTATGGTTATGTGGATATCCCTAAGAAAAATAGTAATGATGTATTTATTGTGATTTATTAGGTTTATGGATATAATTTAAATAAACTAAATTGATTGTTTTATTCACTTAAAACACTGACCAACAGTCACACCGTTCATCGGATTGAGGTTAATCTGATTCCTACATGTTCCAAATCATATATGTATTTTTTTCCCTAAAGTATAATAACCATCTGAATTTGTTTTCTTAGTTTTGATTATGTTTATTTCCTTTTTACTAAAATGTTATTTTAAACATAAAACATGAACTTTGAATCATAAGGTAATGTGATACCAATACTACACATCAAAAATGATTTATGAATAAATTCACAAAATTATCATGAAAATATGATCGTGTTTTCTCATATTTTATTGAGTTAAAAATTTTTAATTCCAATTTCTATTTTAATCTAACAACAGACACATTGAGTCTATTTTGGTTTTTACTAAAACTAATGTCACTGGAAGTTATAAAGAAGTATCTGAAGATAAAATGGCTATATAGTGTTTCAGATTGTGGTTCAGTTAATCCCTACCTATCCCAAACTTTCAAAACAATCATAAATTTCAAATTTTCCTTGATATCAATTAAATTTATTTGTAAAACTACAATCAGAGCATGGGCATCTTTGAATAACCACATCAACTAAAAAAAATTAATCCATTTGTATAATAAAACAATTATTAAGTGAGCATGTTTCCAACGCTTTCGTTAGGGCGTGCGCATCCGTCTATGAGGACGCGCTACTGTTGCCCCACATTCCCACTTTCCAAGGGCGGGCAGTATCCGTTCCTTATTCTGGGACGTCTACTCCTTGATCAAAATTGGGATGATGGGATGTCGGTTATTCCTTCTGTGGATTCATCTTTAGAACTCATCATCTAGTCCGGGTATCCCTCATAGATCTAATACATTGTTCGTGAATCACATTCCCGGTGCCATATCTTCATGGACATCGGTTAATTACACTACTTCTGTCAAGACATTCCATGGGATCATGACATGGTAGCAACCTTCGGTCGGAGTAGATGACAACATCAGGCATGTCAGGGAATCTCTGGGTGCATGGACATTGGGGAACTCGTATTCTTCCTCCTGAGAGGGCATCTCAAGGGTGAATAACCCGAGGCATCCCGCTTCGAATGCGGGGAATCATATGCCATAGGCATGTATCTGAGGTTTTCCTCAGCTTCCCGTGTTTAACACAGGGTACACCATGAGTTTAATGTCTTGCGGAGATGGTTACGCCAAAGGCGTGTCATCCGAGGTTTTCCTCAGGCAACTCGTGTTTATCACGAGGTAGGCCGCGAGCTTAACGTCTTTCGGAGACAGAATGAGGGTGATCAGAACGTCCCATATAGACGGATCAGATTGGTATATCACAAGGGGGAATACCTGGAAGATGGATAGATTAGGATGCCCAATGAGGACAGATCCGAGGTGGTGCAATCCTAGGAGGGGGGATGTCACACCGTAATGGATGATCTGAACACCACTGATGGCAGATCAGGGGAAGTGCAACCCAAGATGGGGGACACCATGGACTACCATTGGCTAGGATTGAACCTCATGGAGGCTTCCTACGTACCCTGTGTGGAGGACAGGGATCAAAACCCGCGTAGTTAAAAGGGGTGATGAATCGGGGTGTACACAGAGGACAACGACCCGAAGACATACTAGGGCTTACGCGTGGATAGCGGCCCATGTGCCGCTAGGAGTAGCGAGGAGGTGGATGGCATGATCCCACCAGGATGTGGCAGCCTGGGTGAGAATCAGGATGGGTAATTGATAGATGGATGAAGTGGAGGGGGGATGAAATGGGACCATCGCAAGGACGATAGTGAAATTGGACTTGAGCCTCGAAGATCCCTCCTACGTATCCCCATGGTAGGGAATCAAAGTCAGCGTAGTTCGATGGTGTCGGTGAACCGACGTGAAGGTGGACCTTGGTCCGATGGGTGTCATCAGCGAACTGATGTGAATGTGGACCTTGGTCCGATGGGTGTTGTCAGCGAACCGATGTGAATGTGGACCTTGTTCTGATGGGTATTGTCAGCGAACTGACGTGAATGTGGACCATGGTCCGACGGGTGTTGTCAGCGAACCGACGTGAATGTGGAACTTGGTCCGATGGGTGTCATCAATGAACCGACGTGAATGTGGACCTTGGTCCAATGGGTATTGTCAGTGAACCGACGTGAAGGAGGTCAGAACGACCGGGTGATGGTCTTGAACCTCAGGGAGGCTTCCTACGTACCATGCCTTGACAAGGATCAAAGTCCTCGTAGTTCGGGTGAAAATGGTGGGTGTCAGCAAACTGACGAGAAAGAGACCTTGGTTTAGATGGTGTGGGGATTACACACTAGGCTGCCTAGGTGTCGGTGAACCAACGTGAAGGAGGTCGGCGTGACCAACGTGTGATGGGCTTGAACCTCATGGAGGCTTCCTACATACCATGCCTTAGCACGGATCAAAGAACACGTAGTTCAGGTTGGGTTTTGTCGACGAACCGACATGATAGTGAACCTGGGGGGTCCACTGGTGGGGGCTTGACCCTCGTGAGGGTTCCTACGTGCCATGCCTTGACATGGATCAAAGTCCTCGTAGTTTGGGAATGACAGTGGGTGTCATCGAACCGATGTGAAAAAGGGAACTTGGTCTGATGAGATATGGGCTTGAACCTCCGGGAGGCTTCCTACGTACCGTGCCTTGATATGGATCAAAGTCCTCATAGTTCGGGTTGGTCACAATGGCTTGCCGTCGGACTGTAATGCAGTTTAACGTCATGCTAGATGAGGGTGGAACCTGATGTGAAGAAATGCTAGGTGGTGGTCTTGAACCTCATGGAGGCTTCTTGCGTACCATGCCTTGACATGGATCAAAGAACTCGTAGTTAAAATGGATGTGAAGTTTAACATCATGCCGTATGGGGGCATATAGTTTAACATCATGCTGGACGACATAGAGTTTAACGTCATGCTGGATAGGGTGTTTTCATGGCCAATTCTTACTCTAAGCCCACGTGATTCGTGCTCGGTGTGAGAAACAAGAGGCAGCAGAGACCTGACGATCACGTCGCGAAGGGTGCATCCGTGAGAAACGAAGAGGGGCTTACGCGTTGGGAGGCCCATGGTGTTGGGACTTACTCTAGGATGGATTCCCAAGGAAAAGGATGATGATAGTTTCGGGCTTAAGCCTTGATGAGGCTTCCTACGTATCCTAGTGGCAGGGAATCAAAGTCCACATAGTTCTTCCGATGATGGCTTACCGCCGATTGGGGGTTTCAACGGATTACCGCAAGATTTGGTTGCAACGACTTACTGCTGGATGAGGATGTAAACGGATTGGTGCTGAATGGGTCACAACGGCATACCACTGGATAGGATCACAACCGCTTATCGCAGGATGAGAATGTCAACAGCTTACCGCCGCATATGGTAACAACGACTTACCTCTGAATGGAGTGACAATGGTGGATGGGGCTTATGCAAGGAGCCACCCGGGTGCCGCTATGGAGCGGTAATGGTGGATGGGGCTTATGCAAGGAAGCTGCCCAGATGCTGCTATGGAGCGGCGATGGTGAATGGGGCTTACGCAAGAAGCTGCCTGGGTGCCGCTATGGAGCGGGAAAGGTGAATGGGGCTTACGCTAGGAAGCTGCCCAGACGCCACTATGGTGTGGAAATACTGAATGGGGCTTACACAAGAAGTTGCCCAGGTGCCGCTATGGAGTGGAAATTGTGGATGGGGCTTACGTAGGAAGCTGCCCGGATGCCGCTATGGAGCGGCAATGGTGAATGGGGCTTACACTAGAAGTTGCCCAGGTGCTGCTATGGAGTGGCAATCGTGGATGGGTCTTATGCAGGAAGCTACCTGGGTGCCACAATGGAGTGGAAATCATGGATGGGGCTTACGCAGGAAGCTGCCCGGATGTCGCTATGGAGTGGCAATCGTGGATGTGGCTTACGCAGGAAGATGCCCGGATGCTGCTATGGTGGGGGAATGGTGAATGGGGCTTAGGAAAGGAGCCTCCCGGGTGCCGATATGGAGGGGCAATGGTGGATCGGGCTTATGCAAGGAAGCTGCCCGGATGCCACTATGGAGCGGCAATGGTGAATGGGGCTTACGCAAGGAGGCTCCCTGGGTGCCGCTATGGAGTGGGAATGGTGGATGGGGGCTTACGCAAGGAGGCTGCCTGGGTGCCGCTATGGAGTGGCATTGGTTAATGAGGCTTATGCATGGAGGCTGCATGGGAGCCGCTATGGAGCGGCACTGGTGAATGGGGCTTACGCAAGGAAGCTGCCCGGGTGCCGCTATGGAGCGGCACTAGTGAATGGGGATTACGCATGGATGCGGCATGGGTGCCGCTATGGAGCAGCAATGGTGGATGGGGCTTATGCAAGGAGCTTCCCAGGTGCTGCTATGGAGTGCCACTGGTTAATGGGGCTTACTCAAGGAGGCTCCCCGGATGACTTCCTCATGTCCGGCCATGAGGGCATCCCAACTCAATTGTGGGTTGAGGCCTTCACCTATGCGCTAATACCGAAGCAGGATATCGCTAAGGGGTGTTGGAATCATGCCACTGTAATCATGGCATTTGGCGTCTTATGCCTGGAGCACAAGGCATCTCTTATTTGGAACAAGAGGCATCATATGATTGGAACATGGGCTGTAATACAATTTAGAGTCGTGTAGATAGGAATACTAGAATCTTATGCTTGGAACATAAGGCATCTCTTGTTTGGGGAAAGAGGCATCCTATGTTTGGAACATAGGGTGAACTACAGTTTAGAGTCATGTAGAAAGGACTATTGGCATCTCATGCTTGGAGCATGAGGCATATCTCGTATAGGACAAGAGGCATCCTACCATTTGTTAGATAGGGATTACTACAGTTTATAGTCATGTTGATAGGACTGTTGGCATCTCATGCTAGGAGCATAAGGCATTTATTGCATAGGGAAAGAGGCATCCTATCATTTGTTAGATACAGAGTAATATAGTTTATTGTCATGTAGATAGGACTATTGGCATAAGGCGCCTGGGAATGGATGGTGTTGGGTCTTACGCAAGGGCGGCCCTTTCTGGTTCAACCTGGCATAGGAGCCAAGTGATTGGGTTTGGAGGAGTTGCCTGAGGAATGGTTCATCTCAAGGTACTCGGGGAATTGGTGATGAGAATCTCAACTCACAAGATGAGAATGAAAGTAAGAGGAATATGTTGACTCAAGGTGTTTCATGGTGTGCGGAGGAGTATCTCAAATCATGGTGTTCCATAGGTGGAAGGTGGGTGCACATAAGGGCGCAATGTATAATCCTGGCATCCCGGCCAGAAAAGTTCGTGGTGCGACCCTCCATTTTTTATGGGAGTCTGTGACGGTCAGAAAGGGATCGGCCCAAAGGGCTGGGACCGATACCCGACACTGACCTCGAGCGGGGGTGTGGGGTCGCAGCCCCCGCGGTATGGACCGGTGGGTGTGAAGGTAGGAGCCTCGCGAAGGATAGGTCTTCATGAAGTAGCTTCGCAGAGCAAAGGTCTCACGAAGTAGCTTCGCAGAGTGAAGGTCTCGAGGAGCAGAGGGATCTCGCGAAGCATGGACCTCTTGCGGAGAAAGGGTGGCTCGCGGAGTACTCATGGAGCATGGACTCATGGAGCATCAGCTCGCGGAGCAGCAACGCGAAGGAAGCTGCTCACGGAGCATGGCCTCGCGGAGCCGCAAAGCAGAGCTCCACGGACCAGGAGATCGGCCTCCCAAGGGGCGGAAAAATGGTCGTCCAGATAAGGGGGTTGAGCTGGGTATTTATAGGAAAGGGGCACCACGAAGTAAAGCTCACGCGGCACGAAGGGGGAATTTGGTTGCATTGCGGCGGGTCGCGAACGTCAACTGGATTCGCGGAGCGATACCGCCTCCTCTACTTCGTGGAGAGTTCGTGAATGTCAGGGAATTCGCGGAGAGTTATCGCCTCATGTGCCTCACGGTGGGTCTTCACGGCGCGTCGCGAATGTCATCTGGGTTTGTAGAGCATCCCTCCTCATTGCTTCACGACAGCGCTCCGCGATCACGGAGGGGGTCTTCACGAATGGGCTTTGCAAACCAGTTTTCCATCCCAACATCAAATGTCTATAACTCCTTATGCGTAGCTCCGTTCGGCCCCTAAGAACTACCAAATCAAAGCTTTCGAAATGGACTACGATCTTGGATCATGTATGGATGCATTTGGAAAATATTTGGTTACACGTTTTCCAGTCCCAACTGAGTAGTAATAAATAAATAAATTAAACCTAAATATGAGAATATATATTAATTCAATGGAAAATTATTTTACTACGAAGACATCAATATTTCCTCTATATTTTAGAAGAGTTAGTATTGTTTCTCTTCCTATAAGAGAAATGAATGTGACATGAAATAATGTGATAAATGCACCATTGTAAGGGTGAAAATGTTTTAAGGTAGAAGAATCATAAACATCAAATACATCACCCCTACTCAAATAGAAAAATACACCTTTATAAAATAATAGTTATTATGTTTGTAATGCAGAAATAAATAAATAAAACATAAATATGAAACATTAAATTAATTCTATGGAAAATGATTTTACTATTCAAACATCAATATTACCTCTGTAATTGAGCATAGGTAGCATTATTTCTCTTCCTAAAAAGTTATTGGTGGTAACATGAAGGAAAGTGAAAAATGAAATACTATAGGGGGGACAATGTTTTATGGTGGAAGAAGCTAGAATATTTTACTGACCACCCCCACTGAAATAAAATAATCCATCTATAAAAGCAAAAAATTATAATGTGAGTAATACTAAAATTAAATAAATTAAAAATAAATATGAAACAATACATTAATTTTATGTACATTGATTATGTTGTGAAAAAATCATGACTACATATGTAATTGAGCAGAGGTAGTGTCATTTCAATTCCTACAAAGGAAGTGGAGGTAACATTAAATAAATTGATAAACGCCCCACTATAGGGGTGGTAAGGTATTAAGGGAGAAGAAGATAAAATATATTACAAATCACCCCATATCAAATAAAATAATGCATATATATAAGAAAATATTTATTATGAGAGTAATATTAAAAACAAATAATTTACACATAAATATGAAAAAATATATTAATTATATGGAAAATGATTTTATTGTGAAAAAATCATGATTACCTTTCAGATTGAGATGATATGGAATCGTTTCTCTTCCTAAAAAGGCATGACACATGAACAAAAATCATCTAAAATAAATGAACTCTGTAAGGAATAATGAAAATTAAATCAAAATTTCATTAAATAATTTTTCGTTAAAATATATAAATTATATTGTAACATTACCTTTACATATTTACAAAGGGTTTCATTAATTATAGTTTGTTATTACATCATATGCATGAGACATTGTCTTTATGAGTATTAAAACATTTAATTTTTATTATGTTAATGTCATAGAGAAGATATAATATTATGATAAAAAACATAATATATTCAAATATACCTTTTCATTGAAACCTTATTATTTTTAATAGATTAAAGGATTTGGTTCCCCTATCAAGAATCAAAATCCTCCCTTTATGGTTCCCTCAAACATATAAGACATTGTCTCTACTAGGACTCAAATGAACTGATTATGATGTCCCAAAGAATGGGTAATCCTAAATTGAATTTTCATCTGAATCAATATTTGTTTTATTCACCCGCAAGAAAATCGACCAATTCATATTTTTTGGATAATAGACATAAAATTCAGGAACCACTTTTGATGATGTTTTGAACGAATCATATTTATCCACCACCAAACTGAAATTCACCTTCACAAATCTCAATTCATCAACTTTCACTCAATTGATATCATCACCCCATTTGAAATGGAAAAATTTCACTTGAAATGTTTTATAATCCCAATTATGTGTCTATTTGATAAGGCCAAAACATGACAAATTTTCATGAATTTGATTTCAATCCTTGGAACCAGATATACACATCACTTCAGCCACAAGCATAACACCATTGTTTTTCATCATATTTTAGTTGTAATGTACTTTTATATAAAATGTATAACCATTGATTACAAAAACAGTATAAGATATAACATTTCCATTTAGTCGTATGGATAACCATGGATGTAATTCAGAAATTGAATTCAAATTTTAATATATCTTCTTATAAATTTTATCATTGAACAGATCTATAAAATATTTATTATGCATATTTTATATCCATCTTTCAACAATAGATTGATTAAAATATCTAATAATTTCTTTGTGTGATTCATTGTAGGGATTAACATCTTCAATATTTTGTAATATATAATGATGTATTTTCTACCACTTTATCAAGGTAATTGTAACAATATTTCTTCTAGATATTTTTTTCCTCAAATGTATTCATTTTGAGAAGGGTTTGGGAGACCTATGCTTTCAACATATAACAGGTAATCTATATAGAATTCAATATCTTATTCAAGAATATATCTTTATGCAATACATCCATCTGGATGACTTTGATTTTTGACATACCCTTCAAAAATCTTTATATAACATTCAATGGGGTACATCCATTTGTAATGGACATGAAAACATATTTGAACCTCTCTAACAATGTTAACCATCAGTTTGACCATTATATTAATGAATGATGGTGGTAATAACATATCTAATTCAAATAATATGACTAAGACCTCCTTATTCTTGATGGGAAACTTCACCGGGTCTATAAATTTACTCCATATGGCTTTTAAAAAGAAGCATAGTTTCATTAATGTATGTCATATTATTGGAGTATGAATCCAATTAAATAAAACATGCATTAACTCTTTCATTAAAACATGACATTCGTGTGATTTTAGTGCTTGTAACTTGAAATTAGTCATTGACACAACATTCTTGATGTTTTATGAATACCATTTTGGATCTTTTACACTAGTAAGGAAAAGTAAAAATTACATTTTCCTATTTAGATGGAGTGTACGATGATGGATGAATAAAATTATGCCTTTTACTATTCACTGGTTCCAACTCATCCCTTATCCACAGTCCAATCGAGTCCAACTTATCCTGGATTCCATCTTTCAATTTTTTAGGAACATTTAGTAACTTTCAAATAACACTATTGAATATTTTTTTTATACATTAATTACATCAACAAAATTCTGACATACCAAAAATTCGAATATGGTAATTAAAATAAAATTAATCTCTTTTTCCAACCTGATTTTGTATGTTTTTTCCCATATTATTTACTGAAAACATGGTTACTAGTTTTTACCCTTTTTATAGTTTATCAACCATTTCTAAAGATGGTGTTTTACCTTGTTCAATATTCCCATCCAATGATGTCATTTAAGATTAGTATTTATGTTTTTGAGGTAAAAAATTAGAATTTATTAAAAACATATTCTTCGAGGAATGTTTCAACATAACTGAGCATGTGATTTTTTTAGAAATGGGACACCCCAATATAACATTAATGATATATCTTGATAAATTAACATTATAAGGGAAGTCATTTATCATTCCATGCAACTTGGACATCAATATTAATTATTCATTTCTTTTAGAATTAAAAATTTATATACATGTATCCCAAGTAACTTTTAGATCATTGATCAATGGATCCAAATAGAAATCAAAATCATTACCAAGTTTATTTTGTCTAGATATAAGCAGAGAAAACATAATGTATTTTCACATCATTCATAACCATGGAAGAAAGTAATAATTTACCAACATTATGGGCCATGTAATATTAGTACTACTATGTACACCATAGTGATTTATTCCATCTGTAGATAATGAAAGACGAAAGTTTCTTGTCTTAACTCTAAATTTAGGAAACTGGTAATCAATTTTCTTCTACTGTGGAGAATTAATTGGATTACATATGTTCCCATAATTATTTATTAAATTTTCATGATAGGTTAATTATCTTGAAATTTCTTGATATCTAAATTGTCTTCTAAACCATGGAATGTATGAAAGTACCATACATATTTTGATGGACTTGATTCAATTTTCTTGTATAAATATATGCCACATTGAGGTAATTTTATGAGGGGTTCAGGGTCATTGGGAAATAAAATGAAATAATTTGGAAAAGAATATATATTTTTAGAGATAATTTCCATTTGGCACAAAATTATTTTAGCATCATATGTTCAGCATGGTAGTTCATTTTTCTCTGGTAGCATATATTTCAGAATACCAAGTCATTATGTAAAGCTAGTGTCACTCCTTCCGCCTAAAACATTCAAGTTATATAACTTCAATATAAGTGAAAAAGAAATGTATTTAGTATGGCTGGTATATATTAGTTTCTTGGAACATCTATTTAACTTCTCATGTATATTTGTACATCCACAAAGGTCATCTTCAATGGTAATTTTCATTTCGTCTATGTGATCTACATTATCTTTTACAATGGTATTCATATCAAACGATTCATAAACTCTTGTATCATCCCAATCAATTTCAACATTCCCATTTTCCTCATTTTTATCCCTCCATTTATTGTTTTATTCTATTCCATGACAAATCAAATGTTCTTCCAACTCTTCCAGACAAGTTTTTCTTGAATAATAACAATGTAAATATAGGAATAGGATTTTAGATGGGTCATCTGCAAGCTCTCTTAAAAACATGATGAAGTATTTAACTTCATATTCATATTCATTTGACAAAATGGAAGCAATAATTATTTTTTAGGTTCATATCCACCCTATTAGGTTCATAAAAATTTAATTTATACAATATATAAATAAATAAATTTAAGATATTCATTTTCAAAAGTGAAAGTTATAGAAAATTTTAATAAGGTAAACTATGAATTTGATTATTTCAAAGAATTTAAATATGTTAAATAAAATGGGTCATTGAATTTACAAGAACAATTACTCCACAAAAAATATTTATTAAATCCCCTAAACAAATGAAAATAAAATATTTTAAATTAAGAAGTAATATGAAATTCTAATATGGTAAACAAGAATAATAAACTCTTATTCAATAAAATAGAAGATATAAAACTCTATTGAAAACTATGATGTATTAACCTATTAAATTATTATATTTAAAATTAATGGTTTATAAATATTTGAAAACATATAAAGACATTTGGTATTTCATATGACCACATGACCCATCCCATGTTAATTAATGGTACCCCCATTGGATAACAGAATTGCATCTACTAAAGGATTACAAGAACATTATGTTTACATCAAACAAGGAAATAGTTTTATCATTATTTAATAAGAGAATAATGTTTGAAAATTGACAAATGTGCTGTATTAATTGAAATATTAAATAAGATCATGGAAATGATGGTTAGATGAATTATAAAAGAAAACTTAACATAAAAAATGACGAATTGGTCATAATAATTACAAAAAGAAATAATTTTATTGATAGATTGAAATTTTATATTAGTGTGGATGGAATAATATTTATAAGTATAAGAGATGAAAAATGATAATAATTTTCTACATTAAAAATGACCAATGTTTAAATGATGATGATTAGTGAGTTGAAATTTTTCTTTAGTTTATAGGCAACTCAGAGAATTCTTGGGATATTTATTTACCAATCCATCATTGTGAGGGAAGTGTTTTATTGATTTCAAACGGAATATTGAAAATCTATGTTTTCACCCACTAAAAGCTGAATAAATCTTTTAAATATTATGAATGAAATGTCAATCTATATCATGGAGTGTTGGATATTATTTATATAATAACATTTATTATAGTAATAAGGTTTGTAATAATATTTTTCCAAATGTCATAGAGCTATGTATAAAAATTATTATATTGAAATGAACTTTTTATATGTTAAATAAATACTCAAACTCGGGTGAAATTCTTGAAAATGCATATTTCTGAGAAAGAGGTTATAATGTCTTATATTGGTATATAGGGCTCAAAAAAGTGGCATAACTTGAACGGGGTAACCTCAAAAAGATATTTTTTTTGTAAACTATTGAGAGAGGGGAAGTATGATGATGAAAAATAATAATTTAATTGGAAAAAAGTACATAAAATCACGGTATAATATTTCATATATTATTATTAAAATAATTTATAAAAAATGTTGGATTAATCTAAAGAGGGAGAAAAAATACTTTTTTAAAAAATTGTATGAGTCATATGATGTCAGATTATTGAGAAAAGGTACATAACATTTAAAAATAGATACAGTTTCTTAAAAAACCAAGAAAACCATATATCAAACACCCATGTTGGTCCATGATAGTGTCCAAGGGACATTCTCGATCCTCCATAGGCAGGGAACAAGAGCTAGGGCATGAAAAACAACATAGTTGGAATGTTTTGCCACAAAAATTAAATAATAATTTTGAAATAACATTTAAAAAAAACTGACATGATGCATCCAAACACTGGACTCCCACACCATCCTAGATAGTTAGAAAAAAGAATATATAAATCTATGTAATATAAAAGAAATACACAATCCTACCTTCAACTTCCAAACACACAAATTCCCTAGTTTCAATTTCTAAAATTTCACATGTATGTAATACCATTGAAAAAATAATGAATGGAAAATATGTATAATAGCATTGGGTAATCAATTTGGGAAATTTAAACAGAATAAAACAGCCAAATAAACTCCATTTTACTCCATGTGTCATAATCAAGAACAAAAACAATAAACACTCCACGACCGATGAAGACTTGAATCAAAATTGGAAACTAAGAAAATCAGAAGGCCTACCTCACTTGTATAAAATCACCAGACCAAAAATAAGGACATCATCGAAGAATGAATTAAATATGAAACCAAAAATACATAAATAAAATCTGAAGGCCTACCTCCTTATATTAATTAAAACATAATACCCTCTTCAAAACCCTAAATTCAATTGAACACTATATGTTAGAAAATATGTTTGAGAGGCTGTTGATTGGTGTGATTTTAGGTTTGATTCGCCAAGGAGGTGCACCCGCAGTGGATGGATTCCACAGAAAGCTTCTGATATCATGATGGTTTCATTGATAGTTAGGTTTTTTAATTAGATCTGGATACATTTATTAGCGCTTATAAATAAGCGCTGATAAAGAGTCCTTTTATAAGTTCATATTAAATAGGCACTAAAAAAAGAAATATTTATCTCTTTTTTAGCACTGATAAATGTGAGTCTTTATTAGATTTAAAATTATATCACTAATAATTTTTTATTTTATCAGTTCTATTTTTAGCACTAAAAAAGCCTCATCTTAGAAACATGAAAGTA
This sequence comes from Viscum album, assembly GCA_963277665.1. NCBI lineage: Eukaryota > Viridiplantae > Streptophyta > Magnoliopsida > Santalales > Viscaceae > Viscum > Viscum album. The sequence goes on along the minus strand of OY728148.1, from coordinate 2,005,420,655 downwards.
ATACTGATAAATATGCTTTTATCGATGCTTGTTACATAAGTAGTGATAGAAGATTTATAATAAAAATTATAAATGAAAAATTGTAAAGGATTATATATACTTAAATATTTATATAAATATAAATATAGTAAATATATTCCCTTTCAAATATTTTTATTATAATTATATAATTATTTATTCATAATTATAGAAAAATTTGTAAAAAATAATATTTATATGATTATATATATTTATATAATTATAATTATTTATATTTAATAAATAAATATAAATATAGAAAACATTATTATTATTTAATTAAATCTATTATAATTTTAATAACTATTTAAATATTTATAATTATTTATTTATAATTATTTAAATACTTTTAAAAAATATTTGATTATTTAAATATTATTAGAAAATAATTATTATTTTTAAATTATAAATATATAATTTTATAAATATAGTAAATGTACATTTATAAATATATTTATTGATCAATATTTTTTTACAAATATTTTTCTTAACATTATTATTGAATATCTAATTTTAAATGCATGCATATATGTAAAAAACTTGTGAAATCGAATAAATTAATAATAAGTACAATTTAACAATATTGTATAAATGGATATGTTTGGTGTGTTTGAATTGTATATAAAAATTCATTAATTTTGTATTTGTAAAATCAATATAACCCATATTTTATCTATATATTTCAAATTAAAATATAAAAAGAAATCCAATTATATGTCGAGTACTATGTACCCCAAGGGGAGTAGCATAGTGGTAAACTCATTTAGGGGTCTTGTGAGATGTATCTAGATCGAGGCTCTATGACTACTTGTATGTGTAATAGTTTCCTTGTTTCTTTATAAGCCCCCTACCCAAACTATTGTAATATGTCAGGTACAATGAAATTTTTAAATATTTTTAATTTATATTATTTTTTAATTATAAACCATCACTCAATAAATATATGACTATTTAATGTTAAGCACATAAATATTTTTTAATATATAAATCATATTTATATATATTAATATATATCTATATAATTATTATATACAATTTAATAACATTAATTATCATAATTATATAATTATAAATAAGATTAAAATTTAATAATTTATAACCAATTTATTCATTTTTATCGATAATTATTTAATTAAAAAATTTCTAATAGTTTTCTAAAGAAACTCATTTTTTATTTTTTATTTATTTAAGCATTTAATTTTAATTTTTCGGACTATTATGAGTGCTAAAAAATAACTGATGAAGGAAATATTTATCTGCACTAAAAATAAAGGATGGATTAAGGGTACCCTTTATCAATACTAAAAATAAAGCTCTCATAAACGATACCCTTTATCAGCACTACAAAAAAAAGAACTGATAAAAGGATAACATTATCAGAGTTGATCAACATTCCATTTATCATCATCTTTTTCTAGCAATGATAAATACTATCACATTTAAATGTGGGTTTTGTAGTAGTGATTGTTGAGTAAAAGATGTTATTATATGAAACATCTACTAATGTAAAGTGATCATCCCAGATCTAGATGAAGTCTAATATATAGTCTCTCGATATGTCCTCCAATACCTATATAGTCCTATCGGTCTGACCATCCATTTAGGGGTGAAACACTATACTAATCAACATCATGACAGTAATATATTTCTTTAAATATCTCTGTAATAATAACTCAAACTAAGCATCATCGTTGGAGATGATCATCCTATTTATCCCATGATTCCATTCGATCCCCCACACATACAATTATCCCAATATCTCAATCCAAACCCAATCCCTAATGGAAATAATGTGTGCCAACATGTTATATAGGTCAATAATAACCTATATAGTATCATCCCCACCCATTATCCACTAAATTCCGACCTTGAAATCTATTTATATTTCATCCCACATCAACTCCTAAATTTAAAGGGTCTAGGTATAACCTAATATAACCTAATTCCCAGCCATTACCAGTTGACATGTGAGACCTCAAGAGATGAAATCCATGATGTTATGCCATTTTCTATCCACCCAAAACTACTTCCAAGAATCCATGAATATCATAACCACACCTATATTTACAACTTACCATGAATCATGAAACACCCTCATCACCTCCTATAAAAGCATGAGAAGATCCATTGTTCATCCCTATAATAGGATGACATGATCCAATCCTTTAGACGACCCATCTAGTGTATCTATTTTGTATATATGGCTTAGTTTAAACTCAAAGTCAATTTTACGCAAATGATCCTCTGAAATATGTTGAATAAGTGGTGGTTTCACCACCACAAACAAAAGAGAAAAAATCCCACTCCTCCTCTAGGTTCACTTATAATGAAGCTAAATGCTCTGATGGTTCCTCCACCAAGCATGGATGGGAATTACCAATAAGGGAATCATTAACCATGTTTCCTTTCCCATGATGATAGAATATCTCAATGTTATTTTTTTAGAAACTCCATCCAAAACAACTATATCATGTTGTGATATCTCTAACTGACAATGTACTAGAGAATCTAGTGGTCTGACTAAAAAGAACAATGCTTGTTCAGATGATAGTGCCTCGAGATCATCATAGCAATGGACACCACTACCAAATCTATGCCATGGGTTGTGTAGTTATGATCATTTGGTCTAAAATTCCATGACTAATATAAAATGGCTTCTTGTCACTACATGAACAGGAAACTGATCCTAGCTCTAAAGGCATCACAACACACTATGTACTCAACATCATCAGCCCGAAGTCTCAACATAGTAGAACTTATATACCTCAACCACAACCCCATGAAGGCCCCCAAGAACTATTCAATACAAGTTAATGGTATCCATTTCCACACAAAGGTAGTCAAAGGGAATTCCACCCAAGAATATTCTACAATGAACCTCATGTTGTACCCCACCTAGCCAAGAAAACTCCATTCCACCATCACGCTATTGGGTGAATTCCATGAAATCACCACATCAATATTTATTTACTCCATATCTAAAAACCATGATAAAAGATTACATACCCTAGATGGTGAAACTCGTGGATCTACCTAGTGAGACACACAAGTTTTAATAAAAACAATTCAATCGAAGATTCACCAACTAAACCCTTAAACTTCTAGAGATCAGTTGGGGCTATCAGGTATGCTGGAGAAGATATCAATGTGGTCATAGAGTTCAATTTAGTGCAGAATAAATCTCCTTCCATGAAGATAGTATTGGGACATATTCATAAAATACATCAATAAAATCCTCCACCACTCTCGGAATCAAAATGCATGAATATAATACTATTACAAGGGATAAACTCTCCAAATAATGGGTGATAGTATTTAGATTCATACTCATAGAACGTACATTTTAATCCATAAGGCATCTCTTTCCCAAGAAGTAGAATTCCATCCTATCAATAAAAAGGAATCCAATTGACCTGTGATGATATTATATCTAGAAAATCACTACATATAATAAGTCCATACAGAAGATGGCATAATGAGGCTTTGTTGCGATGACATTGAGTCCCCTTGGGAAACTATATATACTAAGTGAAATCTCACACTACTGAATGTTGTGTAATATAAATGATTTTATCCTTATAGGATCCTATAGCCATAAATAATTGGAATGAGCCTCAAAAAGAGGCTTTATCTCTCAAAAAGGGGATATCTTGATGAATAAATGACTCATTATTATGTGTATAAGTGTAGGAGAAAGTGTACAAAAGAATTTTTTTTTACCTCGAATCATCTCCTGAGAAGCTTGATCAAGTACATTGACAGCTCGTAACAGATCATAGCTTTGACCTCCACCTCTATGTGATTATAATAGGCTGCATGATGGTGGATATTGATGTAGATATATGTGTCTCCCTCCACCAATAGCTCCTACCTCCATATCTCCACATACTCCTCTATTTCTCTACCTTAATGGGGGATTCTTTGACTATGGCTGGGAGATCCCTGATCATGGAACCACCTCTACCATAGTGGTCCATCCACTACTATCCTACCATACTTGGAATGATGGTTTGGGAAATAATGATCCATATATCTCCGCCCTTCGTAATAAAATAATTACCCCACTCATGGATTAATTAAACCACTATGAGAACCCTAATCAATAAATCCAAATGTCCGAATCTAGTCTTGGGAAGGCCTTCTTAACTTATACACTGGTGAATAATTCCTAGTAGCTACTATAGATGACTCAAATCCATTATATCCACCACAATATCTTGTAGCGCAATTTCCATCTAGTAGGATCCTTTCTGTAAATGGAGCACACTCCAACAACCCCTCATAAATATGAATTCATAAGGATACCATTATAACATGGATTAATCTATTAAGGCCCTTACCTGACATCCACAACTTTAAGAAACCATATCAAACTATATTGAGGAATAAATGAATGAGGTCAGTAATCCTTTTGGTATATTCAGCAATAGTCATATCACCCTATTGTAGCTCCTGATGCTCCAGAATCTAGATAGAGCACAAGCACAATGGGTAATACACATAGTAAAATAACTTATATTATTCTATGCATGTGAGTGTTATCTCATCATGGATCTACATGATAAGACTTGAATAATTACCTACTACTCAATGAAAATGTCTAGATACATGTAATACCAAAATATCATTCATGTTTTGAAAAATATTTAAAAATCATATCATCGACTAAGACCAATCATCCACTGAATAAGGTACTTGCTCACTAGAAGACGACAATGGTATCTATTTCTATAACTTGTGTAATTTTCTAAGCCTGAATGCATCTTCATCCTATCCTGATAGGACAATCCATTGCTTGATAGGTGGTGAAATTGATCCATTCACTCCTTGAGGAAACACCTCATGAGAAGGTCCTTTAATAGAGGCGTCATCACTCAAATGAATGTCTCCATTATCAGGTATCTTAATCCTACCTAGATTTAATCACAAATATGTCCTATATGTGATAAAAAAATACCATGATTATATGATCATATAATTTTAGTATAATAATGTATTACATGAATGTCAAAAGACCCAATCCTATATGATTCATGTACCATTTTTTCCTTGTAACAATTATCACTATATACTGATTTCACAAGATGGTAGCCATAGACCTTTTTTAAGAATATGAGATTTTTTGCACCAATACTAGGTTCCCAACCTAGAAAGATACACTTCAAATACTATAACACCATTGCTCTACATTCCGACACCAATCCTAAAAACATGTCTAAATCTAAACACCATACCTTGGACAGAAATTATCTTCTACCACTCTATCATGACATGAACCATTAGGCCCCACTAGGATGGTGGAAATACATACTTGACACCCCAAACCTGAATCCAATATGCTATCCTATGATAAAAATAATCATGAATTCATAAATGACATGATAGGCCTTAACCTAACGTACATGTATCAGCATTCACTACCATCTCTATGCTAAAGTGAATAGGTATAATTAATGACCACACCATATAGAGTATAACAATGAATTAAATGACCTATAGGAAATTAAATAAGAATGTAGAAATATAATACCAAATTATAAATGGGAAAATTCATACCCAAGCAAAAATGAAGTCCAAACCTAAAAACAACTGGATAAATGGAAAACCAATGAGAGTTTGTCTCTAGCTCTAAATTTATGACCACTAATTCTAGGTAATGTACCCCAAAAAACACCTTTCACAGAAAAATTCACCTCCTATATACCTATCAAATTCAGTAGGTATGGCACGCGAAATAAAATCTTTTAGGGGTATGAGTATGTACATACCTTGTAGGATTCCCCAAAACCAAAAATTATAAAAATAATTATACAATAATGTTCATATCAACCCATATAAAGAGAGAATCAAAAAATCATCACATATTCTCATAAGGAAACCCATATGAGAGAGAAATGGGATATCCATATCAACACCCAAACTAAGAATGATGATTTAGTTTGTAGCACCAGTGTTTTGACTCTAATTTCTAGAATCACACGCAACCACACAAGATTTATTCGGGATGACTCAAACCATGACATTGTGCTCTATAGTCAAGGAGGGGATCATACTCTAATATATAAACATTAATCAATAGATATTGAAGATGGGGAGTGTCACTCTATAGATAGAAATTATCTATATAAAAGTGGGTTACCAAATCTACCAATATAAATTCTAGGGGGATTGTCGCCCCTAAGAATCAAGGGAATACAAACCCCAATGTATTTATGATCAACTGAACCTATCACTACAATCGTATGTGAATCACTACTAGAAGAATTAGGATCGTAAAATCTCATGTTTTATCAGTGATTCCAAAATAGAGGGCTACACCACATTCCATGCGGGAAATATCTTAGGTTATACTACATATAGAAAAAATCTGAGTCCTGAAGAATAATATACACGAGTACATAATGTTTACCAAGGTCACATGGTGGGTGAACTCACCCAAAAACCTAGAGGTATCCTTTATTATACAAAAAATTTCTAGTAATGTGGGTCTACAAGGCATGTATATGGGTTACATGGGGTATAATAGCCACCTGAGGCATGCCCGTGTTGGAAAAAACCATGCCTCTGTACTCTGGATGTTTCAATGTTCCTAATTATGTCCTTGTATATGTACCATCAGGATACATGATGTTCCCCCCCAACACTAGGTCACATGACATTTAGAGGGTCCAAAAACAATGTTACATTAAGAATTACATAAAACCTGTGCCACTACAGCCAGGGTACTACACAATATGTGATCATCTGAACCACATACTGTGTAGATTTGTTTTTTTAGAGTCAGTGAATCCTTGTATTGAAATTTTTCATATCCCATATATATTCCACAAAAACAAATTACACTCCAAAATTTAGGGGGATTATCATCTACCATTAATCTTCATCCCCCACTCGTAGAAAGCTGGAAATATAATGACCCTCATGATTTCATCCCACTTTCCATTGCCACACTAGATCTAAAATCTATAAATCCATCAAATTCTATTGTGATAAACCTTGAAAAGACCAATATAAACATCATGAATTCATAATCCATGATTTTTTTATGATCACACCTGAAAAGACTCAAATAATGGTAATCCATGACCATAAGGGCCAACAGTGAGGAACATGTCCACATAAATGATGTGGGATCATAATTGGTTGATTTGATACTTACTATTGTCGATGAAGATATAAAACCATGGGTAGAATCAAGGCATAGAAAATATTAATTTTTTTTTAAAAAAACTATTCATATACGAGATCATTAATAAAATAGAACTCACTAGAAAAATGAAAGAATGTAATTAAATAAATTCATAACCATCAATCAAAGGGGGGAAACCAAAAATAATGATCCCTAAATTGATATTGGATATATACCTTGTGAATAACTCACCATATAGTTATTCACATTAATAGTATAAGGTTTTTTCCATATGTATCATAGTCCAACATGAGTTTTTCATCATCAATCCTTGATCTACCAATGAAAAATGGGAGCACTCTCCCCTACCCTAATTCTCACATTGTATTGTAGAAAACCCTAGAAAAATTTATAATTATTTAATTTTATTGGATTATATGATTTTGGGCTATTAATTTTTTTATTTAAATGAACTAATTCACTTAACACGCACATAAATGAATGCCTTCCATATAATTTCTTATGCAGACCGTGTTTATGTCATACCTTGGTTAAAATACACATCCATGAAATAGAAGATTTATCAAATATTTCATTAGAGATCCCAAACAACAGAAAAAAAAATTATTCTGAAAATATGGCAGAATGTGATATAATATATTTAATATATTTAATATACCAATATCGAGAACCTCTGGGCCCCAGAATGTCACACTTAATCAGATCCTTGATTAAATATATTCCTTAAAATAGTCCAAAGTATTACATGGAAAAATATATTCATTAAACTAAAATAGCGTGAAAATGTTAAAAAATAAATAACTCAATAATAATACAAATAACATTATTACATAGAGATATATTTGGTATTACAACCACAAAATCAATGATATATTCTCCAATTACCATTCTGGAAAGAGGAAATGATAAATAATCCTCTTTATTAGTTGTCACTCAGTATTAACATGTTTAAAATTCATACATTTCAATCTTAAGTCAAGAATATATTTCTTTATCCCACCCCACATATAATACCCATGAAGGTCCTTATAAATTTTATTGTTATTTAGATGAATAGAAAATGGAGAGCTTTAAGATTCTAAAAACAATTACTTCTTTTAATGGGAATCGCTTGGCACGCACAACCTCTTTCCAAATCACATAACACCTTTTTTTAAATGTTAAATTTTGGATACTTAAACTTCATGAAAAATTCACGAATTTCCTACAAATCACCACATGACACATAAGTATAATTAATTCTATCTGAGAAGGATGACTATAGTAACACCATAATATAATTAACAGGAGTTCATTTATTTACATTTTTATTCCAATATTCATAAAATAATTATCCAAAGGACCATTATTCTAATGTAACATGATTAATAATACATTATCTTTTCCACTCCAAACATCGACCACCCAATTTTCTTTTCATGGATAATAGTTAATTGTGAAATCATAATTCATTGTCAGTTCCAACTATATTCTCTTCCTTATGATCAATTCTATTTGATTAAATATATACTATAAACATTTCGGGTCAACCTTTTAATATATTCCTCCAAATTTTAAAATAAAAACCCACAACTTCAAACTTAAGATCATGGAACCCGTAATTATACTCATGAAGTTTTTAAAAAGTCAAAGAATATTCCATTCCCAATTATCATTAATCAAGAGAAAACTAATTACCCTCCATGTAATATGACTATAAATTATGAATTCACAATTTATTTTTGGATATTCTAACACCAGAGCATTATGCAACCTATATTTCAATTTCTAAAATCATTCATCACATTGTTTTATCAAAATTAATTTTACTTATTTTTAAAAAAAATATTTAGTAGGATGTTTAATATGGAAATTTTTTCAACAAAGCACTAGTAGTAACATGAAAATCTTAAAAACCATAATCAATGAGTCATTTTTATATCATTTATAATATATAACACTTTTTAATCATGATAAATACTTTTACCATTATTTTAAATAATAGACGCTTTAAATTAAATTTGTTCAAAAATAATTCACAATTAATAAATAATCCATACAAAATAGTTTCTTTTAATATATGTATAACCTTATTTTTTCAATTTCCTCATAAATTTTAGAATAATTTATAATTTCATCAATGTAAACTATAAAACAATTATTCAAATATTCATGAAAAACTCAATGTATAAGATCCATAAAAATAGTTGGTCCAATTTTCATCCTAGAAGGCATAAACTCACACTGATAATGCCTATACATAGTATGAAACTCTACCTTAAAAATGGATTTGCACCTTTACTTTTATATTCTGATTCTTACACATGAGAAAAATCTACAAAAAAAAATTCATAACCAAAGAGTTGATCCAACAAGTCATTAATATAAATAAATGATTACTTTTTCATAAGAGTAGTGTTATTTAGTGATCTATAATAAATTAAATGTATCATGATTCCATCCTTCTTTTTTAAACAAAAAATAGGATTATTCATGGTGAAGTGGTTGTAATAAGAAACCATTATCAAGTAATACATGTAACTAGTTTATTAATTAAAAACATTAATAGATACATTTGATAAGGGGGATTTGAAATTTTCTAAGCATCATGAAGTAACTCAAAGGTAAATTAGACCTCCTAATTTGGAATAAAACTATTAAAATCATTAGGTAATACATCCTTATATTCATATATACTAATAAAAATACTTATTTTAATAGTTCTATCATATTAAAAAATATATGCCAGATAACAGTCACTTTAATCCATTGTCATTTTCTTAACTAATTGATATGATACGAAAGGAATGTATTTTTATTTATATAAAATATGAATATAATTTTGAAAATAAATCCTTTAAATTTTAATTACATATTATTATTATAAAATAAAAGTCATTCCACACCCAAAATAACGCCAAACTCTACAATGAAAAAGGTAACAAGATTTTTAGTTAAATAAATTATTATGATAATAACAATAAGATTTTTATAAATTCATATTGTTTTTATAATACCCTTGAGAGTTTTTAACAAGATTTAAAGCTGCATTTCGTAAAATAGAATTTGTATTTTACTTGAATATTTTCCCAATATAAAAGAATTCAGAAAACCTGAATTAAACATTCCATTGGAATTATCTGAATAATAAAGTAATTTACCTGTCAACATTTTACTTAAGGGTCCCAAATATTTTGTTATAGTAGTAAAATACCATAACATAACATTCAATTTCTATTCCTAATTAGTCCAACCTTGAGTAACTAACTTTATACTGGTGCTGACATAATTTCCCAACTCATTGCAATCAAAACATCTTACTTTTCAATGAATATTTTTCTCCCATTACTTTTTTTAATCAAAAAAATTTCCTTGTAGTGATGATAAAAATGATAAATCATGACACATTAGAAAAAGAAATATCTAGGAAAAATTCATTAAAATTAATTTCACAACATTTTGAAAATTTTAGTGGCTTATGGATAGATTTTTTATATGATTTATTATCAATTTCTCAATAATAAGACCTCTTTTTTACTCTTAATATAATGATTACATAACTATAAGAAAACTCCATTTCAAATTTCTCAGTATAATGATAATACTATTTATAAATTTTAAATTAATAAGATTTAAATTCTATTCATAAACATGAATTCATTCTTTGGTAAAATCAATCACTTTCACTCCCATGGTCTAGAAACCAATTTGGTTTATACATATGGAGTCTAGTAAAATTTTTAATCACAAGAAACTACTATGACTTCTAAATTTTAATTTAACTCTAAAAATTTCATATATATTATACATTTATAATATTTTAAAAAACATTTCTCTTGATCAATACCATTAATGACCTCAAAATCTATGTCATGAATCTCATCCATTAACCTAATATTCTTAATCTGAGACAATCATAGATCTTATCACATTTAAAATTATAAATACTATCTTATATTTGGATGTTACATTCATCCCAAAACACAAATTATCTACTCTAATTAGTTTATCCATCCTTAAAATTTCACTGGGTATGAAGATCCACTAAATAGTAGAGGGTCTTGATTCATGAAATTCACCACTATAGACATGTTTATCTAAGGAAAATTCAGTTTCTCTATTTTATTGGTGCCACCATTAATAAAATGTGTCAAATATGTTACCAGTAACAAAGAATGTTCTATTCCAATAATTCTTGGTTTATAATTTTTTAGGTTATTGTCCTCCTAATTTATTCCAAATTTTGCATCCATATTTCCTTAATAGAAAACCATTATAAACAAACATTGATTTAATGATGCAACAAGGGTATTTTTAAAATATATCTATTTATAACATATATGTAAATGTAAATATCTTATTAGGGTATTTTAAATTTCTCCTATCCTCAGATGGTATATAAACCATTTCTTATGAGAAAAACAATAACTTCTCATAACATAATCAAACAATTATTACATAATTTAGAATAATGTAATCAATTTATTACATTTATTGGATATATTAAATTTAAATTTCTAGTGAATAAGTTAAAATATTACATATCAAAGTAACAACATCCAAAAGGTGTATATTTTTCCAAATAAATTATAGATTCAATTTTACAACATGGTTTCATTTAAAACCATTTTTATTCATTTAATATGAGTCACCATATACTAAATATTATCCTTATTAAAATTTCCTCTCATTGGTAGATCCTGAAAAAAATAAAATGAGTGATAATAAAAAAACATCATTAGTGTATAAAAAATTATGTAATCTTTATAGTATATTAAAAACCTGAAAACCTTTAATAATGTTTACCATTTTTTTCCAATAAAAGATTGAGGAAATTTTAAAAACATTTTCTGAATATCAAAACATCCCTTTGCAAAAATAAAACATTTTATTATCCCATTTCTAATCGTAAGATAGTGATTTTGGCATTTTGTAGTAAGTTGGAAATCCTGAAAACAATTATTGAGAGAATAAACTTTCATATTTAGACAATTATAAACATTATAAACCTCATTTAATCATACAAATTCTATAAAAAGACATTTTACATGGACAATATTGGCATCCTTGAGAGTTATTTTCATATCACATGTTCACACATGTTTAAAAAATACCATAATAACTAAATCTCAATTAATTATATTGGAGTAAAAAAACCATTTATCCCCTTTATTTTCACATTCTATGTCTATAACATTACCAAATTCATTAAATATATATATTTGGCTCAACCATAATTATGAGATATAATCAAATAAACCCTAATCATACGAAATTCATAGGTACCTTATCATTAATAAAAAATTTGTAATATTTTAATTTTCTTCACAGTACCTTATTTTAAAGAATAAGTATCTTTTTCATTTTGAAACTATTATATGAAAAATATCCTATTTCATTGAATACAAATAAAAAGAAAAATTACCAAAAAATAAGAAATATGATCTAATTTAAAAACCATGTTTACATATATAGTAATATTAATAATTAATAACAAATATGATTATAAGAAAACAATTTCATTTTTATATGTTAAAAAATAGTTTTTTTACTATGGTAGAGAAAGTTAAAAATGGCTTGTATGGAAAAAAAATGAATGGATTCATTTTTAAAATTTGAAACAAAATAAAAAAATTAAAAAAACTATATCATGAAAAAGTTTAATCGTATATACGAATATTATATAAATATTTCAAAGAAAATATGTTTGGTAGAGATAATGTTGTATTGATTTTATTGGAAAATATTATACCATGATTCCTGAATCATTTCACTCATATATATAACCTTCCAATTAATAAAATTATTTTAGTTTTTTGTTTAATCCATTAAAATTATTCATTTTATTTCATTTTTTACTATATTTTTATTTATTTATTAAAAGGTTTAGTTTTTTTTACATTTTAAAAAATTTTGATTTATAACCTCAAAATAAGAAGATTGTATTGACCATGGTCAGTCAGTTTATAGTTAAAAAATTAATAATTATAAACATTATATAATTATAATATTTATAAATTAGAAAAATTTAAAACTAACTTTGTTTGGTATGTAGTATCACATTCTTATTACACAAGTTTTCAATACAATGTATAAACATGGTATATTTTAATGTTTAGTATCTTGGAATTAAGGTACATCAAAAATGAAAACATAAAATTTTATTCTAAGTCCACATGAAATAAATATTCATGGGTGCATCATATATTATATTTACTAAATCTCATATCCTATAGATACATATAATAGGAAAATGGGTGAGCATGAGCCCCCATAATGGTATAATTAAGGGAAACATTTAACATGTAATGATGGGAAATACTAAAAAGAACACGAGGCATAAAAATATTTATTAAAGAATAGATCCTGATGAATGTAATAATAATAATATTAACCTAAAATGTAACAAGTAAATATGGCTACAACATTTAAATGGTTCATTCGTAAGAATATATCTATGGGTTTTCACAATGGTGTCACAAATTAAAATTACCAAGGTTATTCACCAAGGTATCGTAAAACATTTCATCTCTAGAGATTAAATTTTTTACCCAACACATTGGAGTGATTTTAGGGAACACCATTTATATGTATTAATTTCATGTGATTCACATATATCATAATAAAACATTTAATTAATAACTCGTAGAGAATATATAACTAGTTTCTTATCAAAAATATTTTAATACAAAAAATCATAAATACCTGATCATTACATCGTTTGTATCCACTGAAATAAAATGTTGGTATTATATATGTAAATAATAAAATAAAAAAAATTCGTTTTTCAATCTATTAGAATACCCATTAAATATAAAAGAGTTTTGGGTATTCAAATAAAAAGTATAATAGAATTTCTCATCTAAGAGAGGGAAATTTCAAAAGTAAATTCTACAACATGGAAAGTAGAAAACATGGTTTAAGAAGAGGAGAAAATGTGAAGGAATAAGGGTATAACATTCATAAAAGATATTATAATAGTAATTTTACAATATATAGTGTAAAAAATAACTATGTTTGGAAATTAGAATACCTACCACTTGAAAAGAAAACATCAATGTAAAAAAGAAGTGGAGATTTCCCTTACTTTGAGGAGTTAGTCTAAAAACATGACGATAAAACATTATGGGGTTAATGAAACCATGGTAGGACTACATAGGAGTAAAAATCACTAGAACATCATGGAATATAGATTGGGTGTTAAGGGTTATGGTGAAATTGGTGGCTATTTATAGTAAAAGTGGATGAATCGTTTAATTTTTTCTAAATATAGCTCTTAGAAATCAAAGTTGTGTAAAATGAAAAACCACTGTCTTACCCAGGGTTTTATCTCATGATATTTGGAATTTGGGGGACATTTTATTATATTTTAATACATTATAACCGTACAAAATTTTTTAATACATCTATTTGCATGGAAATGTAAAGGTTCCACAAAGTAATTTTTATAAAAACCAATTTTCATTTTTGAGAATAAAAAAACTTATAGTTTTTTAATTGATTAAAATATAATAATACAGTTAATATTAGAAAATCATCATATTTTGGTTCATGGATTGTGGTTAATTAATTATTACATATTTATGATATAAATATAAAGTCATAATGCATATAGAAAACACAAAACTATATTTTTAATATTCATATAAAAATAATGTATTTTAGAAAATTCTCATAAATTCACTATAAAATAAATTTGTTGGGAATATTTCAAATATAATTTTTATTTTTCCACAATAGTTCTCTAAATATGATAATTTTAACTTTTATATATAAAAATAATTATTTATTTTAGAATATCATTTTTATGGAATAGTTAAATTTTGGACACTTATAGAATATTTCCTAGGCTATTATAAAATTATTTCAACATTTATATTTAGATAATAGTTTTCTTAAAATAATATATGACTAAAACAAATATAATTTTGAATACATGGGTTTATATTAAACTGAATATATTTTCTCATAAAAGAGAATTATGTTTTATTTGCATCAAAAAATCACATTATCAAATTCATCTCAATTGAAAATATATTTCATTAATAAAAAATATTGATAAAAGGAATTGATAAAATAAGAATTTTATTTATAAAACTAAATTATAAATTATTTAACTATGTCCTAGATAGGAAAACCCTTATTACTCCAACATATTCTCTAAGGGAAACGTGTGTGATGGTGATAGTTTCATGGGGCGGGTTATCTAACATTGACTAAGTTATAATCTCCACTAACTTGAACTTATCCTATATGATATTACATTCAAGAATCACTAGATGAGTCTCATCATGATATTTTCAAGGTAATGTCTCCCTCCCATGTTCTGAAACAATGGATATAAACAGGATAACTCTACTGGTTGGGGTAATGAATTCTTGTTTTCGTATCAATTACACATTATAATTACTACTTATAAATAGTAATGATAATTTTAAAATTATCAATAGATGGTATAGTTTCAAATGGAAAAATTGTACAATGTTTATATTTTCCAATAATTATATTTTACCAATGGTTATAAAATGGTTGTATCCTGACGATCACATCTCAATTATACCATATAAATAATACTTTATTATTTCAATAAAAAATTCACCACCAGGTTATATTTTCATTTATTAAGGTGTTTATTGGTTTGGTAATATTATATTTAATTTATAAATCATTTTTTGTGGGAGAGATGATTCTAGTATATTGGGGTGATCCTTATTTTCCCATTTTAGATTTTAGATTTTATATTATTTTTCTAGTTATAATGTTTGGAATTTCAATTGGTTTTATAGATCGATAATGTAGTGATCATTGTTAATGAGGTATATTTTTCTATTTACATTTACTATTTATTAGTGTAATACTATATAAAAAACATTTATTCACAAAACATATATCATTTAAAAATTCTATCCCATTACTTTCTCCCACCTTTTAAAATTTTATCATTGAGATTTGAACTCAGTCATTTATTTGAGAAAAGGTGAGGGTATTTCTATCTCATTGACTATTATGGTTTTCATTTCTCTTCTTCGTATTTATTTTTCCTCTATAACACATTGTCTAGGTGGGTATTATTAGAGTGTTAAACCTCATCTCTAGAATCCAATATCACCCTTGGATACTCCTTATAATAGAGATATTATTCCAGTTATACAATCTATGGAGTTAGTACATGTCAGAGATCATGGATATACTTACTTAAGATAGGTATGTGTAATTCTTCATGAATTTGATCTAGATTTGGAGGTAGTGGTAAATTATAATACATTGATCAGATGCGATCAAGGATATCAAAGGGACTAATGTACATAGGGTTATTCTTACCTTTATTTCCCAATTGCATGATGCTCTTCCAAGGGGATATCAAAAGGAAACTTTTTTCACCACCATCAAAATACAATTCCCATTGATGGTTTTAAATATAGATCTTTTTCCGACTCCGAGAATCAATTATATTTTGAGGTATGCAATAAACCTTTACTTTCATCTTTGGAAAAATTTTGGGCCCTAGAAACTTCCTCTCACCAACTTTTGTTTTAACATGTGTGAGTTCTACATACATTTCCCTATAGTCATTCACATTGTTACATTTGAATAATCAATTGGAATCATTTTTCTTATGATAACACAGCTAATGGGAGGGTTTTATCGCATACACCTTTAAATTACATTGGGCATTTTCATAGAATATCCTAAAGTTTCTGTAGAGTCATTTCCGATTGAAAATTAGTTTGGGGGTGGTAGGCCATACTGAAATTTAATTCAGTATTTAGATCTTGTTGATGAATTCACTAGAATCTAGTAGTGTACCTTTAATCATGATAATAAATGATACAAATTTCAACCCCATTGAACCTCACGACTTAATTTATGTATATCATGGAATGTTGGTAATGAGATAAATCATCCTGAACAGAAATGAAATGGGATGTCATGGTGAGTTGTTCCATGATAACCCATATCATATAATTTCCATCAGATGTTCTTAGGAGACTATTGAAGAAGTCCATATTGATATTCTCCAACTTCCATGTCTATATGGGTAGTGGTTGCAATACCCTTTTAAGAAGTTTTCTCTTCTCCTTCATTTGTTGATATACCAAGAACCATATAGTGTAGTAAAAAATATACCTTTTCATATTATCCCACCAATAATGATCTCTGAGGTCTATATAAACTTTATTGATTCTATGATTTAGAGATAATATATATGTATTAAATTCTTCAATAAAATCATTCTTTATCTCCGGGATAGATGGTACACATACCAATGTATGAAATTTCAATACAACGTATTGATCAATGTTATACTCTAAAATATTCTCATTCTTCAGAACGTCTATCTCCTTTTGTAATAAATGATCTTCACTTTGATCTTCCTTGATATTCTATACTAACTATAGTTGATAAAAAATTTGGGATAGGTATGACTGTGTCCCTTACCATATGATTCCCATTTCCAATTTTACTATGTCCTTGATCAAAGGATATCCTAGAATCCTCATCATTACCAACTCAATAGTTTATTTCTTACAAAATGAATCATCAACATTTTTATTCTCAGATGATGATGAATTGAAAAATCAAAAATATTAAGAAGATCGAACCAACTCATTTTTCTCATGATCAATTTTATTTTCATGAAAATATACTTCCAACATTGGTGTTCTATGAATATATCACATTTCTTCCCATAAATATAGTGCCTCCAGATTTTTAGAAAAAAATAACTATAGGTAACTCCAGTTAATGTGTAATATAATTCTGCTCATGAGGCTTTAACTATAGAGATGCATAAACAATCACCGTGTCATTTTTTCCTAAGGATTCCCCAAATCCATTTCATAGGCATATCATTATAAATAATGAATCCTTCTTCAAAAGTGGGTAGATTTAACACAGGTGAGGTAACCAATATATTATTTAGTTCCTGAAAACATCTGCACACTCCTCTATATAGATTAACATACCACATTTTTAGATAACATGGTCAGTGGATTAGAAAGAAATGAAATTATTTTCACAATCCTCTTATAATACCCTGATAATCCAAGGATTCAATGAATATTAGTTACCATTGTAAGATGATTCCCATTCTCTATAATATTTTAATTTTCTAGGTCTGCTGAGATATTTTCATTGGTTACAATGTTCCCTAAGAATATGAGTTGATGTAACCAATTTTCACATTACCTAAATTTTACAAAATAGATTATCCTGCCTCATAGTTTTCAACATAACTTGCATACGATACTCATGATCTTCAAAACCTTTTGAATATATCAGAAAATCATCCACAAGAACTACTATGAACATATAAAGCTTGTATTTAAAGACTCTATTCAAAAAATCCCTAAATATAGTAGGAGAATTATTCATTACAAAGGGAATAATAACAAACTCATATTGCCCATATTTTGTTTGGAAGGAAGTATTTGAAATATCTTCTTACTTCAACCTAAACTGATGATACCTAGTTTGGAATTCAACCATACAGAAGAATTTAGGCACATGAAGCTAATGAAATAAATCAGTAATCCTAGGGATATTGTAATTGTTCTTAAATATTATCCCATTATGTTCTCCATAATTAATTAATAGCCACATTGATCTATCCTTATTCTTTAATAAGAGAATATGTGTCACGACCCGTTCTAGGGGCCCGTGCCGGGACTACCCCAAGCCCGCCTTCCATAGGCTAGGGGCTGGTGACTAGAACCAAGGCGTAAATCCCAGAAAAAAGGGAATGCATTGCCTTTGAAAAGTAAAAAAGCACTATAGAGTAAGCAAGAGGAAAAGTAAACACTATGTAAAAACTGTAACAAGCTGTGATGAAAGTAAAAAGGGGTCGGAAATACAAGCCCAACTGTAAAGTACAACTGAAGGGAAAAACAGAAACTGAAAAGAAAAGCCACAGCGTCGAGCCGTCCTCTGGACGTCCCACCTGAAGGGTGGGTACAGATAGCCTCCACAGCTCCTCGGGTCCACCTGACCACTCCGAGTACGTCCCGCCCAGTGGTCCACCTTCAGGTACCGTCCTGCTCCGCAAGCCTCCACCACGATCAGCGTTGTCCGTCGTCTGCATCCAACACAACGAAGTTCGGGCATAGCCCATGCCGGGGTAAGTATAAGCTACTCAGTAGGGACCCCGAGACCCCCGAAGGTCTCTCGAAATCCACAAATGATATTCCACAAAGGAAAGATACAATCGCAAAGTAACATCTGACACGGCTTAGGTATATTCCCAGACATATACCTAAGTCATCAATTCCCGTTCGACTCCAACGTCCGAGCCCAAGCACAACCGAGTCCACACAGGAAAGCAAACGTATACCCACACAGGATAGCACAACACAATCCACAAGGAGAGTAAACAGTAAATCCACACAGGATAGCTCAACACAATCCACAAAGGAGAGTAAACAGTAAATCCACACAGGATAGCTCAACACAGTCCACAAAGGAGAGTAACACAAGATTCAGCTCACACAGGTATACTTCTTCGAATGACGATAAAGATGATCACTGATCCATCTAAGTCGTCGGACCCACAAGGATCGATAGGTAACTAACACTCGCAATGACCCACACAGGATCGGACCCACACAGGACCTGTAGGCGCTGGTTCACACAGAACCGCTGAGCACTGACCCACACAGGATCGAACCCACACAGGATAGGGCCCACACAGGACCTGTAGCAATGATCCACATAGGATCGCTGAGTGCAATTGTCGTCGCAGTCCACTGAGGATCTCTGCACAGTCGTCATCGCAGTCCACTGAGTATCTCTGCACAGTCGTCGCTGCAGTCCACTGAGGATCTCTGCACAGTCGTCGCTGTCGAAGTAGCAGTCGCAGCCAGCTCTAGGGTTCCCGCACACAGCAAGCTCATTCGGGAGGGTCCGCTCCACGAGCCGAGAGGCTGATACATCAACTGACACAAAGTCCGAAGTTGATGTATCCAAAAGTTTTGTATCGTCAACAGGAATTCAATGTCGCAGACAGCGCGTCAATCAGACGTCCGGTCTGAGAGTTATTGGCTTTTTCGTCCCAGGGGCCCGGTTGGTTTTTAAGGAAAAACCAACCCGACCATACCCCACCTGCATCCAAACCTCGGGCGGAGTATGCCAAAAGATCCGTCTCACATAGAGGAATTCAACAAAGCTGACGGCAAGTCAATCAGACGTACGTAGATCAAGGTATGAGTGTTTCCGCTCCGAAGGCCCGGTTGGTTTCGTGTACGAACCAACCCGTCCGAACTCAAAGTATTCCGAAACCTTGAGTGCGATATACCGAAACGACCGTCTCGATCCAGGGATCGCGTTGCTCCTGACGGAGAGTCATTTGGAGTCGCATATCCCAAGTTACGAGCATTCGACCGAAAACGGTCCGAATATGGGGGGTCTGGGCCCAGGGCGACCCGGTCCGACCCCCCCCCCCCCCTTGGGGTCGGCCGAACCGGGTCGACCCGACCCGGCTGGACCCGATCCGGTCCGACCAGGGTGCGGCGCGGCCGGTCGAACCGGCCTGGCTCGGCTCGGCTGAGCGGCCGAGCAGCTGGACGCCGCGGGGCGCTGCCCCCGCGGTTTGGAGGTGTTGCGGCCCCGCGTGGGGCCGCGCTGGACAAGAGGACGCCGCTTCTACCGCGTCCCGTGCGGGCGAGCTGGACCCGCGCGGCTGCGGGTCCGCTAGCCGCCGCCGCCTCCGGCAGCTTCCGCGGGCCACCAGAGTTGCTCCGGTGGTCCGTTTTCCTTCCCATATGGGACGTTGCCCCTCCCGGGTTCCGTTCTTCACTGCGGGATCATCAAAACGCCCTTGCGTCACGTTTTGCCGTCGCCCGCCAAATCTGCACAACCACGAAGAACGGCGGAGGGTTGTCGAGCCGTGTTCGTTTGGCCCGCACTTTCCACGTTAGATAATAACAACAAGAGTGAAATAATTCAACACATGAAACAACAATTTTAATAAATTAAAATTGTTCATTTGAATCCGGTTCATAAAATTTTAAAGAAACGTTCATGGGAATAAGGTAATTTCCAAAATAAAATCCCTACCTCGTCAAGTCGCACACGCGGGTTCTTCGTGGATTGATCGTCGCAGAAGGAGGGGATCGTCACGTCGTCGCGGAAGGGTGTCGCGTCGACGAAATCCGTGGCTCAAGAACAAAAAGATTTAATTAAAAATAATTAAATCATCCTTGAGTTAAAAACCAAAAAAGAAAAATTTAAAAGAAATCGGAAACTCTCACCTCAACGGATGATCGAAGGTTTTTTTTGCAGATTAAGGAACGTCACTGAAGAACGTCGCGGGAGAGAAAATGTCAGCGTCGCGGGACATGGCGTCGCGTCGTCGATTTCCGCGGGGTAGGCGTTCTTCACGTTCTTTGCGTTCTTCGCGAAGAAGGGTGAAGGCACAAGAACTTCTGTCAAAAACCTCTCAAGGTGCAATCCTCTAAATGTCGTGTTGGTCTTATTTTATTATTACGCCAACAAACGAGTAAGAGGTAAGTAACGACCCATTAATTCGTAGAATTAATTCAACGAAAGAAACTTCCCATTTAATTCAGCAAATAAAACCGCCCAATTAAATGGTGCGTTAAGAATTTAAGAAAACGCGTCAGTTGACTTTCATAATGACGGATTTTCGCGGGTGCGTTACTTAGCAGAAAAGCAACGGTGGGGCTCGTGCGGGCCCACCTCACAAATATCCTACCAAGAGGGTAGGATATTTCTGGATAGCACCTTATCCATTTCAACTCAGTTTAAGTGGCTTTCAAGTGGCTTCAAGTGGCTTAAGAGAAATAAAATAAAGTTTGTCGAACAATTTATTTTATTTCTTAACTTTAAGCCCAAAAATTAAAAACCACCATCGAGCAAACACAAATCCGGAAGAGGCGTTTCTAAGAAAATACTGGCGCTGCGATTTCATCGGTGCCCTTGGAATTCGATTCTCAGCACCGGTTCAAATGTTAGAAAAACCCGCTCGTCCGTTCACTGAACGTACCCGAGCCAAACTTCGGAAAATGATTCCGGGCTCACCGGGCCTCGGAATCAGGTGCCTTCAGAAACTGCGCTCTTGTAAAATTCGAAAGAAAATTAAGAAAAAAAATTTCCTTGAAATTTACGTGTCTTTACATTACTCCCACCTCAGGGCTTTACGTCCCCGTAAAGATACATCATAAACTAGGGAAACAAATGTGGGTACTGAGCACGCATCTGAGCCTCCCGCTCCCATGTGCTCTCCTGGAGGTTCCCGTGCTTCCATCTGATGCGCATAAGAGGAATCGATTTCCCACGTAGGACCCGCTCCTATCGATCCTCTATCTCCACCGTGACCTCCACAAAAGTCACCCCATCATCCACATCTAGCTCCCCATGGTCAATGATGTGTGTCGGGTCGTGCACGTATCTCCTCAGCTGAGATACATGGAAGACGTCGTGCACCCGGTGCAACTGAGGTGGTAGAGCCAAGCGATAAGCCAACTCCCCAATTCTGTTGAGGACATGGAAAGGTCTGATGAAGCGTGGAGACAACTTGCCACCTCGGCCAAATCTCTGTAATCCACGTCGAGGTGAGACACGCAAGAAGACGTGGTCTCCGTCCTCGAACTCTAGTGGCCTCCGCCTCCTGTCAGCATAAGACTTCTGCCGGCTCTGAGCTGTCCTCATCCGCTCCTGGATGACCTGGACCTTCTCTGTCGTGGCCCGGACCATCTCTGGTCCCACAAGTGCTGACTCCCCAGGGTCTGTCCGGCACAAAGGAGATCTGCAAGGTCTTCCGTACAACGCCTCGTATGGTGCCATCCCGATGGTGGAGTGGTAGCTGTTGTTGTACGCGAACTCCACCAAGGGTAGGTGGTCCTCCCAGCTACGACCAAAGTCGAGGACACATGCGCGGAGCATGTCCTTGATAGTTTGAATGGTCCTCTCCGTCTGACCATCCGTCTGAGGGTAAAAGGCGGTGCTCAGACGTAGCCGCATCCCGAACGCCTCCTGCAACCCCTTCCAAAGCCAGGAAGTAAAACGATCGTCCCGATCGGAGATGATAGATGATGGAACATCGTGAAGCCATACAATCTCCTGAACATAGAGACACCCAAATCTATCCACTGAGCCTTGCTCTCTGATGGGTAAGAAGTGTGCCGACTTGGTGAGTCGGTCAACAATCACCCAAATGGAGTCGTGACCTCTGGAAGTGCGTGGAAGTCCAGTCACGAAGTCCATAGATATCCCAACCCACTTCCACTCCAGGACCTCCAAGGGCTATACCAAGCCTGCTGGTACCTGATGCTCTGCTTTCACCTGCTAGCAGGTGAGGCATCGAGAAACGAACTCTGCCACAACCTTCCTCATGCCCGGCCACCAGTGCTGTCGTCTGAGCTCCTGGTACATCTTCGCCACTCTAGGATGTACTGCCAAAGGAGAAGTATGAAACTCTCTCAGCACCTTCTCTCGTAAAGCGACTGGTACCAAGGTACGTCTTCGGAAAAGGACGTCATGCCCTGCTCCAAGGGAGAAACCATCAGGTGCCTGTCCCGAGGATATCTGTGCACGCCGTGTCTCACAGTCAGCGTCCCCACGTTGTGCCTCTCTGACCCACTGTAGAAGTGGAGGAGAGAATGTGAGAGACTGAAGGAAGGCTGCTCCGTCCCTATCCACAAAGGATATCTGCAAAGCGGCTAGATTCTCTGTCACCTCCTCAAGTAGCTGGATGCCCGTCCTCCTACTGAGGGCATCGGCTACCACGTTCCCCTTCCCAGGAGTATAGACTATCTCAAAGTCATAGTCCTGGAAGAACTCGAGCCATCGCCGCTGTCTCAGGTTTAGGTCCTTCTGCAAGAAGATGTACCTGAGACTCTGGTGGTCAGAAAAGACTATAAAGCGCTCGCCCATCAGATAGTGCCGCCATGTCTTCAGAGCGAAGACCACTGCTGCTAACTCCAGGTCATGGGTAGCATAGTTCTGCTCATGCGGCCTCAACTGACGTGATCCATAGGCAATCATGGCCCGCTCCTGCATCAGGACACACCCGAGTCCGGTCCCTGATCCATCGCAGTAGACTACGTATCCAACTACCTCCTCAGGGAACCTCAAGATAGGTGCGCTGGTCAATCTCTGCCTCAGCTCCTGGAAGCTCTGCTGACATCTGTCTGACCACACAAAGGTTTTCCCTCTTCTTCGTCAAAGCTGATAGTGGTGACACAACTCTGGAGAAGTCCGGCACAAATCTCCGATAGTATCCGGCTAGACCCAAGAAACTCCGCACCTCCGTCACGCTCCTGGGTGGCTCCCAAGCTAGCACTGCCTCGATCTTCATGGGATCCACTGTAACTCCCGCCTCAGAAATGACATGCCCCAAGAAGTGGACCTCACGTAACCAGAACTGGAACTTCGAGAGATTTCCATAAAGCTGGTGCTCTCGGAGTGTGTCCAGTACAACCGGCAAGTGGTAGGCATGCTCCTCCTCTGTGGTCGAGTACACCAAAATGTCGTCGATGAAGACCACGACAAATCGATCGAGGTATGGCTGGAAGATCCTATTAATGAGGCTCATAAACACTGCTGGAGTGTTGGTTACGCTAAAAGGCATAACCAAGAACTCATAGTGGCCATACCGACACCTGAAGGCTGTCTTCTGCACGTCCTCGTCTCGAACTCTGAGCTGATGATAGCCTGACCTGAGGTCTATCTTCGAGAACCACCGTGCTCCCTTGAGCTGATCGAAGAGGTCATCAATCCTCGGTAGTGGATACTTGTTCCTCACTGTCACCTGGTTCAGGCGACGATAGTCGACACACAGTCGCAAACTCCTGTCCGCCTTCTCAGCGAACAAAATCGGGGAAGCCCAGGGTGAAACACTAGGTCGGATGAACCACTTGCCCTGCAAGTCCTCCAACTGTACTCGTAGCTCTCGAAGCTCAGCGGGGGACATCCGATACGCTGGAGTGGATATCGAGGCTATCTCGAGGTACAGATCAATATAAAATTCTACCTCTCTGCGAGGAGGGAGCCCTGAAATGTCGTCGGGGAAGACGTCCACATACTGATCCACCACTGCAGGAAAACTAGGACTCCGCACGTCAACTGCTCCAAGGATGAGGATAGCCAACTGATGAGTGATGGGTTGTACCCTCCTCTGCGAGAGTCCCTCCTGTGCTGCAAAGGCTCCCTTTTCTCTGGTGAAGGTGAACCTGCTCCCGTCGGTGCGTACACATCGCACCTTGCGCCTAATGCAGTCAATCTGTGCATGGACCGTAGATAACCAATCCATGCCCAATATGACATCGTAAGGCCTCGACGCCACTACAAGAAGATCCCAGTCGAAGCTCTCGCATCCTAGAGTAAGTTCACACTTCCGGAACCAGTGCGTAATCGTCGAGTATGCTCCCGTAGGGGTCTTTAGCCGTAAGGATCGAGCCGACGGCTCTGTCGGAATCTCCGAGATCTGAACAAGGTCAGTGGCTATGAAAGAGTGACTCGCTCCTGTGTCTATAAGAACTGAAGCAAGGGTGGAATAGACACAGATCGTACCTCGAATCATCTTTGGCGCGCCGTGGTTGTAGGCCTCCCCTTCCTGGAGCTGTGCCTGTCTCTGCCCGCCAGCTCCCTGTGGTCGGGGCGGACCTCCTGGTGGTCGTTGTGGTAGAGCCTCAAAGTGTCTCCCACCACCTGCTGCTTGGCCAACTCCTCTGCCTCATCAGCCCCCTCCATGCGGACCGCCACGGTCGACCCTATGCCTCTGCCTGGGTGGGCCCTCCACCGTCTGCTGCTCCTCGGTACGGCGGGTCGGGCAGTCACGAGCCATGTGTCCCTGCCCGCCGCAGCCGTAGCACTGCCTGCCTCTCGGAAGACT
The DNA here is from genome assembly GCA_963277665.1 of Viscum album. Lineage (NCBI taxonomy): Eukaryota > Viridiplantae > Streptophyta > Magnoliopsida > Santalales > Viscaceae > Viscum > Viscum album. Next base: position 2,005,394,658 of record OY728148.1, on the reverse strand, counting down.
GGCTCCGCGCTGTGTTCCCCGTACTGCGGAGCTAGTGTCCTGAGGTCGTATACGAGAGGGTCTGGTCTGCCTGGAACCCTGAGTCATCCGTCGGCTACCAGCTGCCGAAGACTCCGCTACCTGCCGCCCTGTGATAGGTCTCGCTATGGACTTAGCCAGAAAGCTCTCGATCAGAAGGGATCGCTCTAGCACTCCGGCCTGGGTCGGGATGCCGAGGGAGATCAGCGATGCCCTGATCTCATGTCTCAAACCCTGATCAAAGGTCCGGGCCTAGAAGAAGGGGTCCCGTACCATGTCGGTCGAGTAGCAAGAAAGATCGGTGAACCTCGCCGCGTACTGGGCGACCGTCAAGCTGCCCTGCCGTAGCTGAAGAAGCTCCTGAATGCGCACCGCACAGAGGGTGGCCGGGACGAAATATGAGCGTAAGAGGCTCTTGAAGTCCGTCCAGATGATAGAGGCCTCATCGTGCACCTGGAGCATCAAGCTCCACCATCGTCTTGCTGCTGCGTGCAGTAGGCTCGCCGCGAGGATCACCATGTGGTCTGCTGGTGTCCTCACTAGCCTGAAAACTCAAACGACCGCCTCCAGCAAGTCCTCGGCTGCCTGGGGGTCTATCTCCCCACGAAACCTGGGTGGTCGCTGGTGCTGGAACTCATGCAGAGCTCCGAGGGGACGTGCATCATCAGCGGTCGGTGCTGGAAGCATCGGGGGCTCGGCGGGTAATGGTACCGCTGGTGCCTCTGCTCTCAACGGGCCCTGTACTGAGGCCTCGTCGCTCGGCGGGCTGTCGTAGCGCCCTACTCTCGGAACCCTAGCTGGCTGCCGTCGTGGGGCCATCCTGAAAAGGAAACAAGTGCGCCACGGTCAGAACAGTATACCTGGTGAGCTGACACAAGTAATCACAAGGAAAACAAGAAACACACATGCAATCAATGTTTTCGTGCATTAAGTCAGAAATCAGAAGTCAGGGTCCTGGTGTACGGATACGTCGGCCGCCACACCAACACTGGACTCCCTAGACTGATAACCACACCCAATACGCTAAACACTATTTCTTCATATTGAAGAAAGATCAGAGTCTGCGGTAGAATCGACCACCTATGATACCAATTTGTCACGACACGTCCTCGGGGCCCGTGCCGTGACTACACCAAGCCCGCCTTCCATAGGCCAGGGGCTGGCGACTAGTACCAAGGCGTAAATCCCGGAAAAAAGGGAAGGCATTTCCTTTGAAAAGTAAAAAAGCACCATAGAGTAAGCAAGCGGAAAAGTAAACACTAAGTAAAAACTGTAACAAGCTATGCTGAAAGTAAAAAGGGGCCGGAAATACAAGCCCAACTGTAAAGTACAACTAAAGGTAAAAACGGCAACTGAAAAGAAAAGCCGCAGCGTCGAGCCGTCCTCTGGAAGTCCCACCTGAAGGGTGGGTACAGATAGCCTCCACAGCTCCTCGGGTCCACCTGACCGCTCCGAGTACGTCCCACCCAGTGGTCCACCTCTAGGTACCGTCCTACTCCGCAAGCCTCCACCATGATCAGCGATGTCCGTCGTCTGCATCCGACACTACGAAGTGCGGGCATAGCCCATGCAAGGGTGAGTATAATCTACTCAGTAGGGACCCCGAGACCCCCGAAGGTCTCCCAAAATCCACAAAGGATATTCCACAACGGAAAGATACAATCAAAAAGTAACATCAGACACGACTTAGGTATATGCCCATACATATACCAAAGTCATCAATTCCCATTCGGCTCCAACATACGAGCCCCAGCACAACCCAGTCCACACAGGAAAGCAATTGTATACCCACACAAGATAGCACAACACAATCCACAAGGAGAGTAAACAGTAAATCCACACAGGATAGCTCAACAAAATCCACAAAGGAGAGTAAACAGTTAATCCACACAGGATAGCTCAACACAATCCACAAAGGAGAGTAACACAGGATTCAGCTCACACAGGTATACTTCTTCGAATAACGATAAAGATGATCACTGATCTATCTAAGTCGTCGGACCCACAATGGATCGATAGGTAACTAACCCCCGCAATGACCCACACAGGATCAGACCCACACATGACCTGTAGGCGCTGGCTCACACAGAACCGCTGAGCGCTAACCCACACAAGATCGAGCCCACATAGGACCTGTAGCACTGATCCACGTAGGATCGCTGAGTGCAGTAGTCATCACAGTCCACTGAAGATCTCTGCACAGTCGTCGGCGCAGTCCACTGAGGATCTCTACACAGTTGTCGCTGTAGTCCACTGAGGATCTCTTCACAGTCGTCGCTGTCGAAGTAGCAGTCGCAGCCAGCTCTAAGGTTCCCGCACACAGCAAGCTCGTTCGGGAGGGTCCGCTCCACGAGCCGAGAGGCTGATACATCAACTGATAGAAAGTCCGATGTTGATGTATCCAAAAGTTCCGTATCATCAACAGGAACTCAACGTCGCAGACGGCGCGTCAATCGGACGCCCGGTCTGAGAGTTATTGGCTTTTTCGTCCGAGGGGCCCAGTTGGGTTTTAAGGCAAAACCAACCCGACCGTACTCCACCTACGTCCAAACCTTGGGGGGAGTATGCCAAAAGATCTGTCTTACATAGAGGAATTCAACAAAGCTAACGGCACGTCAATCGGACGTACGTAGCTCAAGATATGAGCGTTTCCGCTCCGAAGGCCCGGTTGGTTTCGTGTACGAACCAACCCGGCCGAACTCAATATATTCAGAAACCTTGAGTGCGATATACCGAAACGACCGTCTAGATCCAAGGATCGCGTTTCCGCTGATGACGAGTCGTTTGGAGGCCCATCGCCCAAGTTACGGGCATTCGACCGAAAATGGTCCGAAGATGGAGGGTCTGGGCCCGGGGCGACCCGGCCCGACCCCCCCCCCCCCCCCCCCCCGGGGTCGGCCGAACCGGGTCGACCCGAACCAGGTCGAGCCGACCCGGTCCGACCTGGCTGGACCTGGTCCGGTCCGGCCAGGGCACGGCCCGGCCGGTCGGACCGGCCTGGCTCGGCTCGGCCGAGCAGTTGGACGTCGTGGGGCGCTGCCCCCGCGGTTTGGAGGTGCCGCGGCCCCGCGTGGGGCCGCGCTGGACAAGCGGACGTAGCTTCTGCCGCGTCCCGTGCGGGCGAGCTGGACCCGCGCGGCCGCGGGTCCGATGGCAGCCGCCGCCGCAGCTTCTGCGGGCCACCGGAGTTGCTCCGGTGGTCCGTTTTCCTTCCCGTCTACGCCGTTGCCCCTCCCGGGTTCCATTCTTCATCGCAGGATCATAAAAACGCCCTTGCGTCATGTTTTGCTGTCGCCTGCCAAATCCTCACAACCACGAATAATGGCGGAGGGTTGTCGGGTCGTGTTCGCTTGGCCCGCACCCTCCGCGTTAGATAATAACAACGGGAGTAAAATAATTCAACACATGAAACAACAATTTTAATAAATTAAAATTGTTAATTTGAATCTGGTTCTTAAAATTTTAAAGAAACGTTCACGGGAATAAGGGCATTTCCAAAATAAAATCCCTACCTCATCAAGTCGCACGCACGGGTTTTTCGCGGATTGATCGTCGCGGAAGGAGGGGATCGTCGCGTCGTCACGGAAGGGTGTCGCGTCGACGAAATCCGAGGTTCAAGAACAAAAAGATTTAATTAAAAATAATTAAATCATTATTGAGTTAAAAGCCACAAAGGAAAAATTTAAAAGAAATCCGAAACTCTCACCTCAACGGATGATCGAAGGTTTTTGTTGCGGATTAAGGAACGTCGCCAAAGAATGTCGCGGGAGAGGAAACGTCGGCGTTGCGGCACACGGCGTCGCGTCGTCGATTTCCGCGGGTTCAGCGTTCTTCGTTGGAGGCCGGCGTTCTTCGCGTTTTTTGCGTTTTTCGCATTCTTCGCGAAGAATGGTGAAGGCACAATAACTTCTATCAAAAACCTCTCAAGGTGCAATCCTCCAAATGTCATGTTGGTATTATTTAATTATTACACCAACAAACGAATAAGAGGTAAGTAACGACCCATTAATTCATAGAATTAATTCAATGAAAGAAACTGCCCATTTAATTCAGCAAATAAAACCGCCCAATTAAAAGGTGCGTTAAGAATTTAAGAAAACGCGATAGTTGACTTTCATAATGACGGGTTTTCGCGGGTGCGTTACTTAGCAGAAAAGCAACGGTGGGGCTCGTGCGAGCCCCACCTCACAAATATCCTACCAAGAGGGTAGGATATTTATGGATAGCACCCTATCCGTTTCAACTCAGTTTAAGTGGATTTAAAGTGGCTTCAAGTAGCTTAAGAGAAATAAAATAATGTTTGTCGAACAATTTATTTTATTTCTTAACTTTAATCGCAAAAATTAAAAACCACCACCGAGCAAACTCAACTCCGGAAAAGGCGTTTCTAAGAAAATACCGGCGCTGCGATTTCATCGATGCCCTCGGAATTCGATTCTGGGCACTGGTTCAAATGTTTGAAAAACCCGTTCGTTCGTTCACTGAACGTACCCGAGCCAAACTTCGGAAAATGATTCCGAGCACACCGGGCCTCAGAATCAGGTGCCGTCAGAAACTGCGCTCTTGTAAAATTCCAAAGAAAATTAAGAAAAAAACTTTCCTTGAAATTTACGGGTCTTTACAATATGTGCTCCCTAAGGAAACACACTTGGTTAGATAAATACATTTTTCATAGGATCTTATAGTTTTTTCTTTAATTCCTATAACTCAACATTTACCATTCTATTTGGGGTCTTCAATATCACCTTGTATCTAGGGGAAATTATCAATCTTTATACATTCAATTCCTTATCCCTATTCACCAGTTATTTCCATAATGCATACTATGAGAGGTGATTCTAGACAAATATTAGGCTGAGATATCTCTAATTTGAAAATGACGTTAGGTTGTGAATTCCAGACTACTAAAATTTCATTTCTTATGTAGTTTATCTTAGCATTATGTATTATGATCCAGCCCATCCCTATTATAGTGTCTAATTCCACTAAATTAATGACTAATAGATTTGTAATGAGATTGTACTCAAATGTGTTAATACTAGAGTGTCTATATACTATTTATTCTAGGATAATTCTCCCATGATCCTTGAATTAAAAATATACATCCATAAGGTCAGGTGCTACCACAATACTCTTTTCAAAATTGAATGAATTAAAGGAACATGTAAATCCAAAATCAAGCAATGTACTTGTTGATTTGAAATCACAATGAGAGTGTCTATCATCACATCATTAGAAGCCTATACCTCATCCATAATGGTAGAAAATTATCAACCATTCTCTCTTGTCCTTTGATATGGATTATGGTGGTTCCCCACCATTATACTCTAATTTTTAGACTGATTTGAAATGTTCCCAAAATTATTTCACTTAAAATTACAAACATCCAACTGTGCCTCCACCATATTCCTTTTATCTTTAGTGTTGAGAATTTTAAGCTTCACCTCACCATTAATATTTTGTTCTATATGGACATCTCTTCCAAACATGTAGTGTAACACCCTATCCCAAGAAGCCCAGAGTTGGCACATTACATTAATACATTTGCATTATTTCAGTGAATCTATTTCTGAAGGATTGATCAATTTAGTTTTATTAGATAAGTAAATAAATAAATGACTCCCTTATTACATAAGTAAAACATAAAACATAAAAAACAAAAAATTCATCATCCTTGAACTCATTAAAAAATTTCAACTTCATAACCTAGTGAAAATAGAGAAATAAAAGGGTGAAACATAGTTGTATCTAATGGGATGTAAAGCAGAATGAATAATGAATTAATGAGAATTAATCAACTTGGAAAGGTATATAATTGAAACACATCCCATTCACTACATACAATAAGAATAAAATTCAAACATATATATGTTAATGAAAAGTCCGACGGATAAATAATAACTAAAATTAAGGCAATGCATAATTATTGTACTTCATATATTTTGAACGTGAACCACTACCATCATGACTTTTCAAAATATTTCTTAATTATGTGGGTTGAAGCTCATCTATTCTTCTTAGAAAAAAACATAAAGGGGTTTTCACCAATTTATTTCATCTTAAAATACTATTTATGCATCGAGGGGATTTAACTAACTGGTCCCAAACCTATATGTATTTAATTAAAAGTTCACCAATATGTTCCTTTCTAGACCAAATAATTACTAATATATCAAACAATGAATTTAAAAAAGATATCATTAAATCAACGTATCCAATACCATATTGAAATATTTCAAACATAATCTCCATAAAATTAAATTATTATCTTCAAATCCATTATTTCTAGAAAACATGGCTGTAGAGGATTAATATTCTTCAATGGATATTTCAGATAAAATAATCCTGAAATTTTGATGACATCAGGGAACAAATACTTTAAACTTTATAATCAATTGAATTGTATTACCATGAAAGAAAAAAAAATTATTTGGATATGAAAATAACTTAATATTCAGAATAATATTCATATAATTAATTCATGGGAGGTATGTACACAACATAAAAGAAAAAAGTAATGTATATGGAATGTGTCCCACAGATATAAAAGTAAGACAAAGATCCTTTACCTCACACTAAATTTCTAGTTTTACTGGATTTAACCTCATGTATAATGGTTTGAAATTTTTTATTAATTTATATTTGAACCTTAATCATATTTATGATATCATATATAATCCTGTTATTTTATTTTATCACTATTTGGTAATATTCTTTCATCATTTTCACTATTTTGTGTGTTAATTTCCTAGTTTATCAAGTATTTTTTGACATGTTATAAATTAATCCAATTAAATATATCATTATTAAATCATCTCAAGAATATAAAACAAGATGTAAATATCATATATTTATATATATCATATAATCACAAGGATTCCATCATAATTCCAAATAATTATGGGTGGTAAAGGAAAAAAAACGAATGACGTCGTTTCATGAGGCGGTAGTTCATCGTACAAGAATAGTAAACTCATATCCCATTAGATGGAAGTGTGTGTAGATTTAGGTATATCCCTTTGCATAACAAGATATAAGAATATTTATGATACATTTGTTATTATATAATCATGTAATAATAAGAAATTAAGTATTTATGAAGAAAGTAAAACTAAAGATATTTTTGAAGAACATTACATTTTATTTGTGTAACTCCTTTTGTTTTATACAAAAACACTTCATTTTTTGCGTTATAAAAAAACGAGGATCCTAATATGAGGTTATTGAATATTTGATATTATTTGGACAGGTTATGGTTGAGCTAGAAGGATCAATGTGGTGTGAGGAAGTGAGGGATGAGGTACTCTTTTATAATTGATGTCAGGGTTACTTCTGGAATGTAAAAAAACATCAAATTCATAATAATTTATATTATAATCTAAATATATCCAATTTGAGTTATTTAGATTTTAATATGAGTTTGGGTTGAAATACTCTCAACAAATAATTTTTAGACAATCTTTTCTCACATTATAACCATTATCAAATGGATTTAACCATTATTTAAACCAGAAATATCCTACTATTACAATATAAATTTTTACTGTTTAAGGGTTACAATATTTAATATAAAACTAAATTGTCAAGATAATGATAAAAAATTTATATTTCTAATTACTATTTATATTTACAGATATATTCTTAATAATAATATTTAAATAATTTTATTCATTTTAAAGACATCATTGTGACATATTGGACTTCCCTTAGAATAAAATATTAAAAAAATTCTTAAAGTCATCCATGTGGCTCCAAGAGACAAAAAATCAACCCAAGGATTATTTAGATAAAAAAAATCATCCAATAAAATTAAGATAAGTGTATGGTTAGTTTTATAACACTTATAATATTATTTTCACCATTAAATACACGGTTTACCATTACACCTGGTAATTAAAAAATTACTAATGTTACTATTAATAATTATTCATAATAAATGATCCTACTAAAATAATTTTAACACAATACTCAAAATATGGAATCTATCTTTCAAAATAAAAGACATATATTTTCACAGAATTAATTTAAAATTAATCTTGTTGAAAAAACAAGAATATGATTTTTTAAAAGTGAAAACGTTAAAATAATTGAAATTTTTTATATCCAAACTAGATGTCAAATTGATTAAAATGGACATAATTATATTAAAAGATGAAAATTTGATCTAATTTTACTTCAAAACCAATTACACATATAATTTAACACTATATATTATTTTGAAGAAAAATGTGATTTCTATTAAACTGCAATATTTTATTATTTTTCATCAAAACATGATACATATTAGAAAAATATCAAAAAATCCACCAAAGATAATTTTTATATTATGAATTAAAATAATCAGTTTATTTTGTCAAAAAAAAATATAAAAGATTAAAAAATTGGATTTCAAATAGGTTCACCACTAAAAGATAGTAAAACTGCCAATAAAAAATATAGAATTTTAATGCATAGAATTGTATTATTTGTTATTTTATGCGTATAAAATAATTTGGATAAATGTAAATACACTTTATAAAAAATATAATATATAAATTTCATAATTTTTTAAATATAATTCATTCTTATCAATTTACTTGCTTTTTTTATAATTTCATTTTAAATAATAAATTTAATTCTCATTTGTTTAAGAGTGGTGTTGCGTGCCACTTAAGATATTGAAAAAATTGAATTTATTTAGGAATAGAAATACTATAAAATATTTGGGTCTTAAATTCGACCCATTAATAAATTACATCATACTAATTTGAACTCAGGATCAAAAACAAGGGTTTTGACTTTTCAAAATATCTTTATTGAAATCATACCTTGAAAAAAGGATTAATGAGACCTATACCATAAATAGAGAAAGATAAGTAAAATGGTCACTGAGTATAACACATAATAGGGATCCATTTAGGAAAACATGGACATAGAATTGAAATTTAACTATCACGTTCTGATGGAGAGTGATAGAGAACTTGGTCTGGATAATGATATTAATCACAAATCTATAAATATACAATGGTCTAAGGGAAAATTTCATTCATTGGAAAAAAAGGTACTAGGATAAATTTTTTTTCATGATAATTTCCCTAGATTTTAATAATTAATTTACTACATGGACTAAGAAAATAAGGAAACATACTTACTTGATATGTATATTTTCATCCTATAATCAATTTCAACCACAAGTTCATCTTTTTCCCCAAATGATGAGTGTTATAGATGAATTTTCCATTAGTGATGATTTTGAACCAACTTCTATAAATCAAAAAATATTGAAAATTAATGATATATATTAATTCTATAACTATACTAAAACCTAAATGGTTAGGATAATATAAGATAATTACCCAAAAAGAATAAACCTTTATATAATAGAAAACAAATTTCATCACCATAATTCAATAGCAATACCAAAATTTCAACTTTGATCATTCATTGAATAACTATCCTTCCTCAAAAATATTATAGAATAAAACTAAAACTTGAAAATTAGAAGTATTTGATCAAATAATCTTCTAAATAACCTTAATTAATATTAATTTCTTATAAAAAAAATTAATTTCCTAAATACCATAATGCGGAAGATTTGATAACCATTTCCAAAAATTAAATGAACCATCATAAGTCAAAAATAAACTCCTATATTAATCAGAAATATAAATCAAATTTTATTTTCCAAATAAAATACCATATTATTATGTTTACCATAACCATATAGGGGTTCCCAAAATGGATAATATATTTTGAAATAAAATTAATCACTTAATCCCCAAATCGTTTCCCAATCATATAGTAATATATTGGATTTAAAAGTTCTTAAAATTAAAATAACCATTATATATAATATAGGTTAACATAAAAAATATCACACAAAATAAGGCTTCATGTACTCTAGTGGTATGTGTTTCACCCTCATCATCACTAGATTGTGGGTTCAAACCCCATGACCTTTCCAAATGTGACGGCTTGTCACCCAACTTGCAGATTGTAAATTTTCAGAAACCATATTAATATTATCCATATGTATGATAAGAATAATATAAAATAACACAAATATATTTAATATTAATGAAATATTTTAACCAAATATTTTATGTCAAATATTTATTTGTGTGTTCTTAATAATATAAATACCCACAATTACCTCAAGTGAAATGAATATATAAAACCTATTGGTTAACCATAATTTTAAACCTATTTCCATAAATAGAGAAGAATTATTACATAAATATCATTTTCACAACTAATAAACCAATGGGATGTGTTTCTTATGGTATGTTTTCCAAAATCTACTTCCCATGGATACTATTAATCCTCATTTGATACCAACATGAATGCCCCGACCCCAGATGACCAAATCAAGTGCCTCATTTTAAAACAATGGCATGATTACATGGAATCAAATATCAAAGCACTAATTAGTTTAATAGTATTAAATAACTAGATATAGAAATGGCTCCCTTATTACTTTATTAAAATATAACACATAAAAATATAAAATAATTTCCCCCCCTCATCTCATTAAAAAAATTAATCTGTATAACCACGGGAATATAGAAAAAATAAAAGGGTCATCTAAAATTATCAGTATGGGAATGTAAATTGGAATTAATACAGATTTAATGTGAATAAATTAACATGGTAAGTTAAATAACTAATAACACATGTCATTCACTCAACAAAATAAGAATGAAATGAATACATAGATATGTCAATAAAAAATATAATGAATAAATAATAACTAAAATGAAGGAAATGCTTAATTATTAGACATCATGTATCTAGATCATGAATCACTACCATCAATACGTATCATGATATTGTTTGTGTTGGTGGGTATAAAATCATTTTTTCTTCTTAAAAACAAACTAAAAGGGTTTGTCGCCAACTTATTTCATATCAAAAAACAAATGAGGCATTGAGGGGATTTCAATAACTATTCCCCAACCCACAGGGACATATCTAAATGGCCCCAAAAATATGACATACTAATCTAAATAATTGCACATATATGAAATAATATATTTAAAAAAGTTATATTTAAATCATACTATCCCATACCCCTTTGAAATAATTTTTTACATAATCCACATATAAGAAAATAATTATCAATTAAAACATTTAATAAAATGAATATAATGATATTCATGATATAATATATAAAAATGGGTAGTAGATACATCAAATTAAATAATTAAGTTGTTTTTATGAAATTTATCTCACAGATGTAAAAATTGAGATGAAAATCCATAACCACTTTGCGATCATTAATTTAAAGAGACTAAAATTTATAAAAGAAAATATTTTCATTGAAAATAAACTTTTAACATGAAATGTATTATTCAAAATATATTTGTTTTATAATGGAGGTATATTCTTTTCGTTCCGTATAAGTTAAAAAATACCATTTGAATATTCTGTTAGAAATTCATAAAGAGGCATGTTTGAAAACCCAAGAAAGTATTCTTTTCAATATATTTTGTAAAAATTAAATCATGTATAAAAATGATTTCAATCAATGGTAAAAAAATTTCATCAAATATTAGAAAACATGGATTTTGATGATAAATAATCCTCAGTGAATATTTAAGATGAAGTAATCCCGATTGTTGATGAGATTGTGGAATAAATACTTATCAATTTAAAAGTAGTATAGTTGTATTAACATTATTTAAAGAAAATAATTTTGATTTTAAAATATAGTAAAATTTTGAGTAATAATCGTAAAATACATTCATGTGTAGTATATACACCTAAAAAAATAAACATATAGTGTACAAGACATGAGTCTCATAGTAATAAAAGGGAGAGAAGGATCCCTTTCCTCACACTTCATTTTTAGGGATATCTGATTTAACCTCTTTTATAATGGTTTAAGGAATTTTATTAATTTATATCTGATCCTTGTTCATATTTATGACATAATATATAATATATTATATTATTTTATCTCCATTTCTTAATAATATTTCATCTTTTTTTTTTCTATTTTTGGTGTTAATTTCCTAGTTTTTTGAGTATGTTTTTGACTTGTTATTTATTGTTATAATTAAATAGATCATGATATAATAATATATAGAATATAAGACATTATATATATATATTAGGTATATATATATAATAATCCATAAAATTTGGAGATAATAAATGAAATAAACCTTTCAGGGAGACAGTAGGACGTACATATGCATGAACACTACTTTCATTTATTTTTCTTATTAAAAGAGTTAAAAGTAATATATATATATATATATTTTATAATTTCAGTACTATATATATTTAATATATGTGGAATAAGTTTTCTAAAACCAAAAATTATACGTTCTATTTATTGTGTAAAGAATCACATCACATTGAGGAGGTGGTAGTCCACATTTCCACAAACGATATTTTCTTATATACACAATATGAAAAGTATAAAGGTATGTGTTATATATTAATTTAATAAGTATGAATAAAAAATAAATATCACACACACACACACACACACATATATATATATCATATAAAAATATCATGTATATCATAATACCCAACCATGAGAGGTGATAAGGAAAAAACGAATGATGTCGTTTCATGAAGTTGTAGATCTTCATACACAGATGATAATTTCATTAACCATTTGATGGGGGTGTGTGTAGGTGTAGGTATAACCATTAAAATTAAAAAAATCATTATATTGAGGATGTTGGTTTTGTTATATAATTTGTTAATAATATGAATTAAGGAGTGGAAGAAGAAATAAAACTAATGTGACTGTTGAAGTACGTTACCTCTAATTTGGTTAACATCTTATTATTATATAAAAATAATTTATTAGTTATTTTTCATACAAATGTGAGGATAATAAGGGGAGGGTAGGGATGTTGGTAGCTTTTTCAGATAGGGTTTGGTCTATCTAGAAGGAACATAGTGGTGCGAGGAAGTGACATAAGAGGTTTCTTTTTATAATAGAGGTGAGGGGTAATTATGAAAACTCTGAAAATATGAAATTAATATAAATTAATTTTCTTTTAAAAATGTTCTCATAGTAAGTTATTTATAGTATAAAATGTGAATGGGTCTATATAATCCCATCCAATACTTTTTATATAATTTTAGTCACATTTTAACCCTTATCTTTTGGCCTGAACCCTTAATTAAACTCTTTATCTCTTACTGTGACAACTTGGATTTTTTATTCTTTAAGGGTTTGTATAATTATTATAAATTTCCAAAAGAACCATAAATGAGCAATTTATGAATTGGTAAACATTATTCCATTAATTTGACTAAGTTTTATATATTTATGATTTTTATATAATTAAATGAAATATTATTAATTTTAAAATATCATTAATGTCAATTTTTATACTATTCATTTCTTGACTTTTTAAAAGATAATAATACACAAGATAGCTTCTTAAAAAACCATTAATACCTCCCTAATATATCTAGATAATACATAAAATTCATGTATTACATTAATTTTATCAAATTATATTTATTTTAATATTTTAATATTTTAATAACATTAATTTGATATGTCTATTAATAAAACAATTACCGCATCATTATTATGAAAGCCTTCAATTTAATTATTTATTCCATAAACATTAAAAATAAACTATCATTAAGAAGATAAAAACTTTATCATCTTAATTATTATTTATAGTCAAATATTTATTCTTAATAAATATTTATAAATAATGCTATACTTTTTAAAAACATGAGTGTGATATTCTGGACTTCCCTTAGAATAACATACAAAAAATGCATAAACTCCCCCAAGTGGATCCAAGAGGCCACATAATAGAAACAAGTATAATTTTAGTCAACACTAAACCATAAAATAATATTAGGAAAAGTTTTAATGTGGTTTTATAATTCTTATAATATTATTTTACCTTTAATTACATGATTTACCCTTAACCATGGTAATTTCAAAAATAACAAAGTTACTATTCATATTTTTAGAAAATAAAATGAACCTACAAAAATAATTTGGAACCACTAATTCCAAATACGAAATCTATTTTAAAAAATCCAAGACACTAATGTTGTAGAAATAAATTTGATGTTAATCCCATTGATGGAATGAGGAAGCTGTTTTTTAATGTGAAAATGCTCGAACGATTGAAATGAGTTTCTATTCAAATTAAATGTTAAATTAATTAAAAATCCATAAATTAATAAAATGATAAAAATATAATCTAATTATATTTTAATCCAATTTAAAATATAATTTCGCACTATAAATGTTTTTTTAAAAGCTGTTTTCAATTTAAATGAAATATTTTATCACTAGTCATTGAAATAGGAATCTTATCCCCACAAAAATAAAAAATTAAATAAATGTAAATATTTATATTAAAAATTAAAATAAATAGGTTTTCAAATATAAATATAAATATATATATATAATATTTTCAATTTTTTTTAAAATATGTTCTATGAAAGCGGTAAAACTACCTTTATAAGAATATAGCCTTTTAATGCATAAAATTAGATTGATTTTTCTCTTATGTCTGTAATATCATTTAGATGAATGTTAAAACATTTTTTTAATATATAATAAATAATTTTCATAGTTTTCATAATAATATTAATTCCCTATAATTTGATACCATGTTTATAAATTTATTTCTAAAAATAATATTCACTGTGGTTCGTTTAAGCGTAGTGTTGCATGAAACGTAAGCTATCGAAGAAAGTTAATTTATTTAAGAATAGGCCCACTATAAAATCTTGGGGTTTTACGTGTAGAAATTTCCAATGCCAATCATGTAGTTCATAGAATTATTCTTCCCACATTTTTTGTATATGGGATGTTTAACTTTTTTTCCTCCTCTTCCATAATCAAATTTATCCACTAAGTTTGGCTCGACTGCTCCATTATTTTCATTCAACCTATGGGACTACCGTGTCTCTAAAAATTCCAATTAAATCGTGATATCACTGTACAATATCTCTTCAAGGAGTTCATATTATATATTTTATATTATCCTCTGCATAAAGGGATGAAATCCACTAAATAATCTATCAACAATTCCGTTAGGATCCATAAAATAGCTATAGGTGCATTGAGAAATTATTTTAATGTTTATCTCATAGATTACCACTAATTAATCATCCATATACTCTAGTTCAAGTAATTCATTATCTATTTTCATTCACATCGAACATGGAAAATATTTATTGAAAAAGATTATGATAACTCTTCCCACTTTAAAAGAATCAATATCACTTCATGACTTCATTTTCTTAATTTGTATACACCACTAATCAGCTTATCCTTCTATGAGGTATACTAATCGGGTTACCTTACCGGGATCAGAATAATGAAGTAAAAAAGGTTCTCCTTTATAGATCATATCTATTTTTTAGAAATTAGTGGGTTGGTTTATATACTTAAAGAGTGGGTTCGTAGACATATGAATGACTCAACAAAATGTTATTCCCATCAAGGTGAATCTGGTATCTTGAATTGATTCATATAATTATTCATAACCTATGTTAGTTGATTCATCATCCTCATGTTGTTTTCCATTCAATATTCCATCAGAAAATGGTTATTTCATCATCCATTCCACTACTCATTTATGCAGTTCCACCTATTTCCTGCTATTTTTTAAATGAAGAAAATAATTGAGAGAAATGGGTTACTTTTATGAATCTTATAATTATAAGTGGATTTTTTGTCTTCAAACATAATTCTTAAATATTGTATTAATATATTATATTATGAATGAAAATTTTCTATATATCCCTCATGAAGTCTCATAAAAATATTGTGATTAACCAAATATATCCTCAAGGAGTGTAAAACCAGGTTTGAAGTAGGGCCCATTGTGGTACACCAGTTCCGGTTCAAGTACATCTCAAAGAAATGTTTTTGGGTGTTACTCAAGGGTACCGCTATACTAGATCCACATGAACCTATTCTATCTAGATGGAGATGTATTTTCTTAGAAACCACTTGCATTATATTTAACAAAATACCTTAATGAATTCCTATATATAATGTTTTACATAGGTTTCATACTGTTGTTTTAAAGTACTAATTTAACCAAATACCTAATCCATCCATTGAAACCAACAATGTAAGCCCTCTTTTTTTGTTACATTAATTTTCATTGCATGGAACAAACATTTGATCTTTTAATGATTAGTTTTCTAGGAAATAAGTTACATAATAAATCAAAACATAAAACATTGTTCTATGTCTGCATCAAATTCATATTCATGGGTTTAAAATAAGTTATATTTACAACATCTCATAACCTAGAGAGGTACATCAAAGTAAAATGGGTGAGAATGAGGCCCAGTAATGGAATACGAAAGGGAAACATTTATAATGTGATGATGAGGAATATCAATAAGAACAATATACATAAAAATATAGGTTAAAAAGGAGGTCATGACGAATATAATAATAAATTGAACATGAACCCTAACATAGAAATGTGGACAAAAAATTTATAATTTTCAAATTTAAGTAAATAATTATTGTTTGACACCAAGGTGTCGTAAATTAAAATTATCAACGGTATTCACCAAGGTAGTGTAAAAAATTTCAATCTAGAGACTAAATTGTTTACCCAATACATTGGATTGATTTCAGGGAACAACATTCATATGCATTAATTTCATATGATCTGCATACATCATAATAAAACATTTTATTAAAAACCAATTGAAAATAAAGAACCTATTTCTTTTTAAAATTAGGACATATAAAATATCTTAAATACTTGATCATTACATCATTTTTAACCCACAAATAGAAATGTGGGTTTCATATATGTAAATAATTAAATATGAAACTGTATTTTTTAAATATATTTGAAAAAAATCAAAAATAAAATAGATTTAATATTGAAATAAAAAAAAATAGAATTTATCATACAAAAGAGGAAAATTTGTGAAGTAAATTCATAAGCATGATGATTATAAAACATGGTTTCAAGAAATTATAAACTATTTGGGGAAATGTGAAACCCATTAATAAAATAATATTAATTAATTTGATAATATAATATAAATAAATAAACTTAGTTCATAAATTAAAAGACATACAACATGAAATTGGAACTTGAATGGAAAAGAGAAGTGGTGATTTTCTTTACCTTGATGCGTTGTTCCTAAAACATGAGGATGGAACCCTGGGGTAATAAGGAAACCTTGGGGGAATTTTTTTGAAGAAAAATAACCTAAACATCATATAGAAAGGATTTGGTGGAGGTGAATGGTGAAATGAGTGGGTATTTATAGAAACAACTAATGTATTGTTTAATAATTTCAAGATATATGTCTTCGAAATCTAGGTAGTGGAATATGAAAAACTATTCAATTAACCATGATTATTTATCATCTCTTTTTATATGTGTCAAATTTTAAGATATTTTAATCCACTAAAATAGAACACCATATTTAATACATATTTTGGCATGGAAAAATAAGGATTCCACAATGTAATGTTTTTAAATAAAAAAAGTTTCCTTTTTTAATCCTCAGAAAGAAACTTATGGTTTTAGATATTGATTAAAATATATTAAAATACATAATATTAGTAAAATAAAAAAATGGTGATAGATTGTGGTTAATAAATTATTAAATCATTATGAAATAAATTTAAATTCATAAAACATAATAAAAACCCAAAACAGAAGTTATACTATTCAAGGACGAATAATGTATTTTATAAAATTATAATAAATTAACCATAATATAATTTTTATGTGATGATGTAAAATATAATTTTAATTCTTCTATAGTAATTCCTTGAATATAATAATTTTATCTTTTAATTAATAAAACCATTATTTATTTAAAATAGTTGTTTATAATGCATATTCAAATTTATGGCGCTTATAGAAAATTTCCCGTTCCATTATAAAATTATTTTGTCATTTATATTTAGATAATAATATTTTAAAATAATATTTTATTAAGAAAATATTATTCATAATACTTGAGTTTATAATAATATTGTATATATTTTCTAAAAAATATAATTATGTTCTATTTACATCTAACAATTACATTATCCAATTCAACTTAATTAAAAATATATTTTATTAAGAAAAAACTATTCTTAAATGGAATTTATGGAATAATAATTTTATTTTTACAATAGAAACTCGGATTTATGTAACTATGGCATGGACACATTTAATGAACCAAGCTGGGGTGCCCTAAAATCTGACACTCGACTCGGTCCGAGTCATAGCCTGAAGGGCATTCCCAATCCCCATAGGGTTGATACTAGTGCTTGGGTATAAAAAAAACAACTTGGGAATGATTTCACCAATATAGTTAATTATAAATATTAAAAGATAATAAATAATCCAAAACTGAATAATCACAACCACTCATGTCATAACAATTTTCAAATTCAAGTTTACAACATTTAAAAAACTGAAAGAGGTTACAATAAAGTAAGAACAAAACCATATCAAAAAATAAACACCTTCAAACAAGAGGATTATCTTACTCAAGATACCACCACAACACCTTCAAGGGGAAACCACTAGTATATTGAACCACCATCTCCATACATATTTCCTTTACATGTATCAAACATAACCAAGATTACTTGCACCAAATGGTGTAATTAGGATGTGGTCAAAAACTGAGTAGGATGGAACAAAATAAACATATTCTATTTTATTAAAATTATATGATAAATAAACATGCAAGTTTTAAAAAGGAAAAACTTGGAATTTTTTTATGGAAAACATTTTAAAAGAAAACATGCTTTCTTTTTCAAATATTCAATAATATATGTTGTATTCTAACAATGAATCAAATATCACAAATATAACTATTCCATAAGAAAAACCTATATCCACTACCTAGAAATGATACACAAGGTACATAATATCTTAGTGGAAATGTGGTATAGCAACCACGACCAACAACGTTCTTGTGCCCGATCCACTATGAGGGGAAACCACATGAGCCTAGTGGTCTCCGATCATCATTACCATTTATTTAACTTTGTATCTTAAATCATTCTATATGAATCCAATTTGACCGTCTTTTGAGTAAAATAGTGTACTAGTCATATTCTTCCAACCTAGATACCTATGTTTCCCTTCATTCTCAACTTTTATTCCACATATACCTTCAATTTCACAAAAACATATGCTAAAAAAATATAACTATTCTTGATAAATCACCACATTCACAAAAAACATTATTAAATCCTACTTCACAAGAAAACTATTCTAAAACATGTTTCATAATACATTCAAATTTTAATAAACGTTTTGTATAATTTATAAATCACATTCAAAATTGACAATAATGGTTCACACATGAAATGAATCCAATTTCATTTTGAGAAATAATTTTTAGTCCATATGCATATCATAACCCCTAAAAAGATTCAAAACCACAAAAATATATCACAGAACAGATTTAAACACTCAAGAATTCATATGAAATTAATAAAACAATGTTTAAGCATCAAACAACATACCTTGATTGAAGAAATTTCTGAAAAAACATTACAGACCGACTACCACATCTCAAGAGAACTCTATAAAGGAAAGATCAATCCTTGAAGAACAATATTAAGCCCTAAAAATCATGATCTCACCCAAAAATGGCCACCCATCACACAACATATTTGAAACCACAAAAAAGAAAGAAACACTAAAAAGTGGGAGAAAGAAGAAAGAGACCACTTACTTGAGGGTTTCATGATGAATCCTATCCAAATCACCAACCAAAATGGAATCCAAGGGAGGATAGAGGACGGAGGATGTGTGACTATGGTTTGAAATACTGAGTGGGGAATAAATTTTCTGTTTTTTTGTTTACATCCTAAAGGGATAAAAATTGTAAAATCCACTTTTTATTGACTTGGACATTCCATGTGGTTAATACACATGGTTTGAAAATTGTGAAACAACCCTATGATTTCTAATTCCATTCTAGGACATGTCACATGGTTACCTACGTGGTTTTAAAAAATTGTGAGTCATCTATTTATTTTTCCAAAATCCAAGAAACACCAAATGATACCTTGTTTTTTGGTCTGGGCCACACAGTTTGAAAAACTGTGCATCAACCGTTCACCTCATGCGGTTTATTCAAAAACTTCCATTTTTCTAAATAATATCAATGTAAACCTAGGTAATAAAAAATGATCAAAAAATATTAATAAATACCTAAAAATGAAAACATGGGTGTGATAATTATCCACACTATGAAAAAATTATATTCCTAAAAAGTCATCTAGAAGGTTGATCAGTGAATAAAAATGGATACTCTTTCTCAACCCATGACTTACACTCCCATGTCACATGAATTTTATTACCATGCTACCAAATATTCTAGAACCATGGAATAGACTTCCCAGGAATCAATTTCTCAGAGGAATCTAATATTTTCAATGGCTAATTAAACATAGATAAGTGATGCTACAACTCTAACTCTTCCCGATTCAACACTTGGGAAGAATCAGGGTTATACTTTTTCAACAAGGACACATGAAAAAAGTCATGAATTGACAACATCTGAGATGGAAAGGACAACCTATATTCTATACTACCAACCTTCTCAGTGAACATGAATGCTCCGACATACCAGATCATTAACTTTCCTTTCTTTCCTAAAATGTGATTACTTAGGGGAGGTGCCACATTTATGAACACAAACTCACCCACTAAAAATTTGGGATTATAGAATCAATGATTAGAATTAGAATTATAAAAAATATTATTTTTCAAAAAGTATTTCTTAATAATATTGACAATCTTAGATGTCTCATGCATGATTCTTGGTCCCAAAACTGAGGTATCACCCATCTCATCCCAACACAATGGTGACTGACATGGATGGCCATAATGATCCTTAAAGGTATCCATTTGAATTATGTTTTGGAAAATTTATTTTATATGAAAAAATGACCAATCCCATATGGATACCCCAGATCCTCCAAAATCCAAGACTCATTCTTGGAAATGTCCTAAAAAATTTTATTTTCTTGATTTGTCTGACTATCCGTTTGAGGATGGTATGTTGTGATCAATTTCAAATGAAACCCCTATGCCTTTCTAAGGCCTTCCTAAAACCGAGAGATGAAACATGTTTACTTGTTAGAAACATTTGTCGAGGGAAAACATTGAAACCTCACTTTCTCCTTGACAAATAGTTCGACCAACTAATCCACCGTAGCTGAATATCTTGTAGGAATGAAGTGGGATGATTTGGTCAGATGATCCATCACTACCCATATGGAATTCCTCCCTTGGGTTGTATGGGGAAATCCAATAATAAAGTTCATGGTGATATCATCCCATTTAGAGTAAGGAATAAGTTGTAGTTGAAACAACCCATAGGGCCGTTAGTGCTCTAATTTAACTTGCTCTCATGTATGACATCGCAAGATGAAGACAACAATATTCTACCTCCTACCTGGACACCAAAACTACTGATGAAAATTATAATATATATTGGAAGCACCAATATGGACAAACCACTATGACTGTTGATTATCCTACATCAACACCATTCTCAATAAAAATGGAACCACAGAGATGCTCTAATAGAAGAAGATTCCCTCGGAAGACAATGATTAATCACAAGGAATATCCTTACCCAGAAGAAACTTTATTGAATCATAAAATAACTCATCTCCAAGTTTTTATATTGAATAAACTCTAGAAGATAACGTGTAAAATTGATGATGGCCAAGAACAAACCACCACTATAACCATTGGATTCCATGCTTAACTACAAAAAAGTGTCATTAATATCCACTCATCCCTGGACTTCCTCAAAGCATGTACTGACACATTTATACCCGAAGAATCTTCCAAAACATTCCCTTTTCATGGGGTAGAATCTATATCATAATCAAACCCTGGAAAGTTCTCCACCCAACATTGCTATCTCATGTTTAAATTTTATTGGTTAAAAATATAGGCTAATCTCTTATGATACAAATAAATGACAAATTGTTCTCCAAAAAGATATTGACCCCACATATTTATGGTATTCATCTGAAATGATCACACCATGTAAGGGGTCTAACATTTATTTTTTTGGTCTATGTTGTAAAGATACCTGAACCACCATATGGTCATTTTATATAAGCACTCACACAAGACCCATACCTAAGGCATCAAAATAAACCATAGAGCCCATTCCTGACTCTAGAATAACCAAAAAAGGTGTGGTGGTCAACAATTTCATAAGATCCTCAAAGGATGGTTAACATTATATGATTCATTCAAATTTCACTCATTTCAAATTAAGAGCAGTTATGGGTGAAGCCATCGAAGTGGAATCCCAAAAAACCACATATAGTAAACTACCAGGCCTAAAAAATTATTGAAATCCAAAACATTATTTGGAAACTCCCATGACTTGAATGTAACAATATTCTTAGGGTTCACAAAAAACCCGCTATTCTGAAATCACATGGACCATAATTTTTACCTCTCTAATCCATATGGAACACATTGGAAGTTTGGAATTAAGGCAATAGTCTCGAAGTGTTCCCAATACAATCTTAAAATGTCCCACATTCTCCTAATTATATTTATAATAAACCAAGATGTTTTCAATGAATACTACCAAAATTAATCAAGACACTAGTGTGAAACCCTGTTCATAAGAACCATGAAGTCAAATAGATAATTCATCAAACCAAAAGGCTTGTCCATCTAATCAAAATTGTCATACCTAATTTTGAAATCCATTTTTGGGACATCCTCCTCTTTCACCCTAACTTGGTGGTAACCAGATTGAAAATAAATCACTGAGAACCACCATTCTGCCTTGATCTGATCAAACGAGCCATCAATTCAGGAAAATGAATTCTTATTCTTGTTGGTTAACATATTTCCGGTAATCAATCCATAACCGGAGAGGTCCATCGACATTTCTCATGAATAAAACTAGCATGTCCCAACAATATATTATCTTAAGAATGAATCAT
Organism: Viscum album; assembly: GCA_963277665.1. Classification (NCBI taxonomy): domain Eukaryota; kingdom Viridiplantae; phylum Streptophyta; class Magnoliopsida; order Santalales; family Viscaceae; genus Viscum; species Viscum album. Next base: position 2,005,371,716 of record OY728148.1, on the reverse strand, counting down.
TTAGATTAAAAATTGTCTAGTGGTACCATTAATTACCTCAACATTTGAGGGTCATACAGTGTGATGGAAGTGATATCTGTTGTTTTCCCAACAACAATTCTATAGAGAAATCCGTATCCCACACTAGAGGTAAGCATAAAAATTCATCTGGAAACACCTCTTGGAACTCATCCACCACATAAGGTAGTTCACCATAAGGAAAACAACCACAATCCCCTAACATTTGCAATGATTACTAAAGAAAAATAATTCCCAATTCATGAAGATGATGTAACACCCGAGACTTTTATGTTATATAAATCATCAAAGGAATCTTTTTCTACACAACACTTGCTTGGCTTGCTTTACACGCAATCGCGACCTTCCTCGATAGCTTGCATCGTACGCAATACCGAGTTTCACTAAACAACAATATGCTACTAAAACTAGCCGTTATGAATAGTAATAACCACTTTTTGAAATTTTATAAATTTTATTTTTCAAAATGGACTTCATTTTTGGACTCAGAATATCAAAATTAGCCTAGGGTGAAATTTTGGTATTTTTCTGAAAACGTTCAATTTTTGATGAATAGTTAAACCACTAAGTGGTAGGTTAAAAACTGAATTTTGCATAAAACTTAATTTTACCGCTTCTGTGAATGGAATTTCGAAAATCCGACAGACACGGTTGATATCAGTAAGTAAAATGTGGTTCAATGAGATAAAAATATTTTTTTGGGGAATAGTAACTTTTTACTTTTTTTACCGCGGTTAATAGTAAATAGGGTAACTAAGGGTAAATATGATATTAATATTACCCTAACACATGTCCTAATTCTATTGGACAAGTTTAATTCGACCAAAAACAAACTTAGGAATAAAATATGACCATTTACGCCCACTTGGATTAGATTAGGACATTTATTATTAATTTTTTTAAAGAAGGGTTAAAATAGTTAAAATCAAAGTTTAATAAGTAAATCATTTTTAATATGGGGTTATACATAAGATAAATTCGATTGTAAATATTCATTATAAAGCTAAAAAGATTTCCTACATGATGGTATTTTATTTTTAATTTCTATAAATCAAATAATTTAATTTATTTATGACACAAAGATGATGCAGTAATTATCTTATTAATGAAATAGTGACAAAATTGATAATATAAATACCCAAATAAATGTAATTTAAGACTTTTTATGAATTAAACTAATTTTCTAGGTTACTATGATATATTAGTCTTGATTTAATAAACTTTTTTCGAACATATAATTCTGTTATGACTTTCACAAAAATCATATATCAAATAGTGTCAAAATTGACACAAAATAGTTTTTAAATCAAATATTATATTATTAATTGTTATTGTATTCCTAAAAATCTAAAGTTTGTCCAAATGACTTAGATAAGGATATATATATTAATAATAAACAATTTGGGGTTCGTTTGGCATGTTATTGTAAGTTTATTAACCATATAGTGAAAGAATACAAAAAGACATGGTAAAAGTTAAATTATTTAACTTAGAGTTAAATCTAATTGATAAGGTTAAAATAATACCCTAAACATGTCTAAATCCTATTGGTTGATAGGATTTCGACCCATACCCACCTTATCTTCGAAATAAGACCCTTTGGAACCATTATAAACCGATTTTGACTTTAATATAAAATAATATTTTGAGATATCCCTAAGGTGCCCCTCTCCTCCCTTATAAAAGGGCACCTCCTCCCCCTCCTCCTCACACCAATTTGAGCACTCAAGCTCGGCCAACCCCTGCCATTTTCTCCTCTCCAATCCCCTAGAATAATCCTAGAGGTTCTGGTCATCCTCAAAGACTAATTTTAGTGCCCTAAGAGGAGGTCTCAAAGAGGTGCTTCAAAGAAGAGGAGCTTCAGACACATACAAAGCAAATCAGACCTAAGGTAAGGGAAATATCACAATCTCATTTTTATCCGAGATTGTTTATTCGTAAGTATTTACTGGGGTGTATTTTACCATCCACATCCATGTTCCCTCAATATGTAATATTGTTTCCATTGACTTACAAAATCCAATTTTACCCTTCGGTGAGTTTTTAGTAAAGAATATGAAAGGAATCTTTTGTCGTTTTTTCGTACGAGGTACTTTTTGACTTTTCCGACAAAAGTACGAAGAATGTTTTTTTTAACTTATACGGCATGAATAGATTTTTAAAACATTATTTCCAAGAAGCTTCCTTTACAAGTATTCAAGTTTATTTTTAATCAACTTCTTTTAGTTTAAAATTTTATGACATGTTAAGAAAGGAAAAGTGTTTTTGAAGTAGAAAGGATATTTTCCTCAAGAATGAAGTTCAAGTATTTTATCAAAATTATTTTCCAACTAAGATAATAAAAGGGTTCTGTTTTTATCCCTATTATTACATGTATTTGATTATGTTGTGATGGAAATATTTTTATGAATTCCTTTATCTTATATGAATTGTTTTATGATGTCATGTTGTTTAAGAATTCCATTTTTATTACATGGGTTACGCTATGATGAATGGTTTATGATTATGTGGCACACATAAGAAAGGATTCATTATAAGATGGGTGGGACCTATATCTCCCTCAAATGCATTGGGTAAAGATTTTATATCTCATGAGATAGACATGGCTGGAACGGAAGTTTATTTCGGTTCAGTGATACAGGACTGAAACGAGGAGTGAACTCGGTTCAGAAAGGGACTTTGTCCACTAAGATTGTCTTGGAAATGAGTCATGACTAACAAGAAATGATTTTCCATGATTATGTGTGCATTCCACAAAGTTTCAAGTTTTATGTTATGATTATGGGGATCTCATTTTCACTTCTATGATTTATTTCATGTTAAGATATTATGTTCTCTTTTGCAGGTTTTGATTTTCAAAAAGATATGATATGATTTTTATTTACTTTATTTTCCCTTGCTGAGCATTTGAGATTACCCTTTTATGTTTTCTTTTCCCTAGGTCAGGAAGATGGATATTAAGTAGAATATGCTAAAAGGGACCCTAGATATGATGAAATAAATGGGAGACACTGTAGAAGATTTATGAACCAGTTGTTTATGTTTCCCAGTTTCTAAAGACACTATACCTATACGGTCCTTTGTGGTTTTGTCATATGTTGTAATAAGTGTGCTTCAATTTTGAAGTATTAACAATGTATGTAAAGTATGGGTCGTTATAGTTGGTATCAGAGGAAAGGTATAGTCAACCTTTGGAAACTAGGATGTGAAAGCCTTAGTAAGAACCCTAAAGATAAGTCTAAGCATAGAACACAATCTTAGTGTTTTAGAAATGGACTTGAATAACCTAGGAGAAGACCTTAAGCATGAAAATTTTATTCTTGAATTATGTGGTTTTCCTATTATAATTAGTGTTGCTCACACTATTCTTCTTGGTTTTAGTCAATGGATGGAACCCGAAGGAACCGTGTTAATGCAGAATGCGATGGGCAATGCAATGATTGTCCCCCTGAGCAACCAAACGATATGGGATCTGGAATGCAAAATCTTGTAGCCATGCTCACACAACTTTCTCAAGCTATAAATCATGCAGGACTTCCAAACGAGCAAAGGAAGGAGCAACATTCTGTTGAATCATTCATGAGGCAGCGTCCACCTTCTTTCAGTGGGTCTACTGATCCATTAGTTGCTGAGCAATGGATTAGTACTACTGAAAAGATATTTTCAGTTCTTCAATGTTCTGAACATGATAAAGTCATCCTAGCAGTGTATCGTTTGGAAGGAGATGCTGATCAATGGTGGAATCTTATTAAGAATACGAGGCAAAGGGATGAAATTGAGTCTATGGAAAGGGACGAGTTCAAGAACTTATTTTTCAATAAGTACTTCCCTCATATTCTCCGAACAAAGATGGAGAAAGAGTTTCTTGAACTGAAGCAAAGGGATGATGAATCTGTTGGTACCTGTGAAGCAAATTTTACAAGACTTGCAAGGTACGCTTCTGGTATTATTATCCAACCTGAGAGTAAGATCGATCGATTCTTTAGTGGCTTAAAACCAAGTCTTCGAAGGGTGTTAGCCATAAGGGACTTCAATAGCTACGAGGATATCGTTCGATGTGCTCTCAAAGTCGAGATGGAGATTGGAATAACCCATCAGTCACATGGGTTTGATAAGAAGAGGAAGATGGAATTCAAAGGAAAATCTAAAGAGCACACTGAAAATAAGATGAACTTTCCCTTATGCTCAAAGTGTGGAAAGAAACATGGAGGGAGTTGTCTTAAAGGGACAAGTAAATGTTTTAAATGTGGAAAGGAAGGTCATCGGGCATTTGAATGTCGCGATAATGGGAAGAAGATGTCTAATGATGCAAACAAAGGAAGGGATACACATAATGAACCTACTACACTTCAATGTTTCAAGTGCAAGGAGATGGGGCATTATGCCAATCAATGCCCAAATCCAAGGGTTGATGATGATGGTCGACGTCAACAAAATCTTAAGGCTAAAGACAAAGGAAAGTCACATGCAATTTCTATCAGCGATGTGGAGTACGATAACGAAGTGGTGAAAGGTACACTTACCATCCACTCTAAAGTAGCAAATGTTTTATTTGATTCTGGATCCACCCACTCTTTTATTTCTAAAGAATTTTCTAAGGTTATCACCGTATTACCTCAACAATTAGATGTTGAGTTAGCTGTGACAACACCTAATGGCACAGCAGTCACATCAAAAGTTTATAATTCTTCTTCGATCAAAGTTTGTGGGAAAGTGCTTCCTGCAAATCTTGTGATCCTTCCTTTATTGGAATTTGATGTGATTCTTGGCATGGATTGGCTTTCTCTACATGGAGCTCATATCAATTGCCAAAGAAGGGAAGTCACATTTCGTATTCCAGATCAATCTACGATCGTCTATCAATGCAAGGATGAACATAACCTTCCAGTGGAAATTCCTTCCATCTTATGGGTCTTGATTCCACTAAATGAAGGTTATTTATCTCAAATGGTTGGTGAGAAACTCACAATTAAGAATATGCCCATTGTACGGGAGTTTGATGATGTATTTCCGGAGGAATTACCGGGTCTTCCACCAAATCGTGAAGTTGAGTTTTCAATAGAACTCGTACCGGGCACTTTGCCAATTTCAAAGACACCTTATAGAATGGCCCCAATTGAGTTGCAGGAATTGAAGAAGCAACTCCAAGAGAATATTGATAAGGGATTCATACGCCCTAGTGCATCACCTTGGGGAGCACCTGTTCTATTTGTTAAGAAGAAAGATGGATCAATGAGACTCTGCATTGATTATCGAGAACTTAACAAGATCACTATCAAGAAAAAATATCCTCTCCCACACATTGATGACTTATTTGACCAACTACGAGAAGCTCAATACTTTTCCAAGATTGATCTTCGTCCAGGGTATCATCAATTAAGGGTGAAAAGGGAGGATATACCAAAGACGGATTTCCGTACAAGGTATGGACACTATGAATTTATAGTGATGCCATTTGGTCTTATTAATGCCCCTGCTATCTTCATGGATCTATTGAATAGAGTCTTTAGAGACTATCTTGATCAATTTGTGGTAGTCTTTATAGGCGATATTCTTGTCTATTCAAAGAGAAAGGAAGAGCATGAAGAACACTTGAGAATTATATTGAAGACCCTGAGAAAGGAGAAGCTTTATGCCAAATTTACCAAGTGTGAATTTTGGCTTCAAAAAGTTGCATTTTTGGGTCACATAATCTCAAAAGAGGGGATATCTGTGGATCCAGCAAAAACAGAGGTTATCGAAAGATGGTCGAGACCAACAACAGTAACTGAGATCCAAAGTTTTCTTGGTTTGGCTGGATATTATCGACGTTTTGTAAATGATTTTTCACGATTATCTAATCCACTCACCAAGTTGACTCGGAAAGGAGTTAAGTTTGTCTGGACAGAGGAATGTGAAGAGAATTTCAAGGAGTTGAAAAGAAGGTTATCCAGTGCACCTGTGCTCACACTGCCTTGTAGTGGAGAATGGTTTGTGATCTACAGTGATGCATCCAAGAAGGGATTGGGGTGTGTTCTTATGCAAAATGATATGGTGATAGCTTATGCCTCACGACAGTTGAAAATCCATGAGCAAAATTACCCAACTCATGATTTGGAGTTGGCTGTAGTAATCATTGCATTAAATATTTGGAGGCATTACCTTTATGGTGAAAGGTGTGATATTTATACTGATCATAAAAGTTTAAAGTATATTTTCACACAAAAGGAGTTGAATATGTGTCAAAGAAGATGGTTGGAGCTGATTAAGGATTATGACTGCTCAATCCATTACCACCCTGGGAAAGCAAACAAGGTGGCAGATGCATTAAGTCGACAAGACCATGCTAGTTTATCCATGATGAGGATCACAAAAGATCCAATATTTATGGATTTACAAAGGATGGATCTTGGAATTATAATGGAAGGGGAAAAATCTTATCTTTCTCAAATGAATGTTCAACCATCTATATAAGTGAAGATTAAAGAGGCACAAAAAGAAGATGTCGAGTTACAAAAGAAGGTGAGAAATGTTCCTGAGTTCAACCGTGATTGTGATGGGATAATAAAGTTCAGGAATCGGGTTTGTGTTCCTTCCATCCCCGAATTAAAGAAGGAGCTGCTGGATGAGGCTCATAGTTATTCATTCTCTATTCATCCTGGAAGCACGAAGATGTATAGGGACTTGAAAGAGTACTTCTGGTGGGATGGAATGAAAAGAGATGTTGCTGAATATGTCTCTCGATGCTTGGTTTGTCAACAAGTTAAAGCTGAGAGACAGAAGTCTAAGGGGATGTTACAACCATTACCCATACCCGAATGGAAATGGGAAAACATCACTATGGACTTTGTCACAGGACTTCCTAAAACATCCAAAGGCAATAATGCTATCTGGGTCATAGTTGATCGTCTTACAAAGTCTGCACACTTCATTCCTATTAGAGAGGATTTCTCTCTAGATCAGCTTGCCAGGATATATGTAAAGGAAGTGGTAAGATTGCATGGAGTACCACTTTCTATTATATCTGATCGGGATCCGAGATTTACCTCGAAGTTCTGGCGAAGTCTTCAGCATACTCTGGATACAGAGTTGAGTTTCAGCACTGCTTATCATCCCCAGACAGACGGTCAGTCTGAGAGAACAATTCAAACCCTAGAAGATATGTTGAGAGCTTGCTCTATGGATTTTAAAGGAGGTTGGGATCAACACCTACCTTTGGTGGAATTTTATTATACTAATATCTTTCACTCCAGTATTCAGATGGCTCCTTATGAAGCTCTCTATGGAAAGAAATGCAGGAATCCAACTTACTGGGATGAAGTTGGGGAAAGAAAGCTATTAGGACCTGATCTCGTTGATGAAATGGCAGAAAAGGTCAGATCTATTCAACAACACATAAGCGCAGCTCAGAGTCGACAGAAAAGTTATGCCGACAACTGAAGAAAAGACCTAGAGTTTGAAGTGGGTGATAAAGTGTTGTTACGAATATCTCCCTGGAAGAGGGTTATGAGATTTGGAAAGAAGGGGAAGTTGAGCCCTAGATATATCGGTCCTTTCGAAATACTGGATCGTGTTGGGAAGGTAGTTTACCGATTGGCGCTTCCACCAAATCACTCCCAAGTTCACGATGTGTTCCATGTATTTCTCCTGAGAAAGTACATACCAGATCCTTCACATGTACTCAGCTCAGAAGTTGTACCGCTGGAGGAAGATCTTTCTTATGAAGAACAGCCAATAGAGATTCTGGATCGTAGCGAAAAAGTCCTACGAAACAAGACCACTCGATTGGTGAAAGTTTTATGGAGGAACCACCAACTTGAAGAAGCTACATGGGAGCTTGAGGATATGATGAGGGAGAAGTATCCTCATCTGTTTGTTACAAAGTGACAAATTTCGAGGGCGAAATTCTTTTTAAGGGGGGTAGAATGTAACACCCGAGACTTTTATGTTATATAAATAATCAAAGGAATATTTTTCTACACAACACTTTCTTGGCTTGCTTTACACGCAATCACGACCTTCCTCGATAGCTTGCGTCGTACGCAATACCGAGTTTCACTAAACAACAATATGCTATTAAAACTAGCCGTTATGAATAGTAATAACCACTTTTTGAAATTTTATAATTTTTTTTTCAAAATGGACTTCATTTATGGACTCAGAATATCGAAATTAGCCTAGGGTGAAATTTTGGTATTTTTCTGAAAACTTTCAATTTTTGATGAATAGTGCAACCACAAAGTGGTAGGTTAAAAACTGAATTTTGCATAAAACATAATTTTACTGCTTCTGTGAATGGAATTTCGAAAATCTGACAGACACGGTTGATATCAGTAAGTAAAATGTGGTTCAATGAGATAAAAATAATTTTTTGGTGAATAGTAACTTTTTACTTTTTTTACCTCGGTTAATAGTAAATAGGGTAACTAAGGGTAAATATGATATTAATATTACCCTAACACATGTCCTAATTCTATTGCACAAGTGTAATTCGACCAAAAACAAACTTAGGAAAAAAATATGACCATTTAGGCCCACTTGGATTAGATTAGGACATTTATTATTAATTTTTTTAAAGAAGGGTTAAAATAGTTAAAATCAATGTTTAATAAGTAAATCATTTTTAATATGGGGTTATAAAAAATTTAAATTCGATTGTAAATATTCATTATAAATCTAAAAAGATTTCCTACATGCTGGTATTTTATTTGTAATTTTTAGACATCAAATAATTTAATTTATTTATGACACAAAGATGATGCAGTAATTATCTTATTAATGAAATATTGACATAATTGATAATATAAATACCAAAATAAATGTAATTTAAGACTTTTTATGAATTCCACTAATTTTCTAGGTTACTATGATATATTAGTGTTGATTTAATCCACTTGGTTCGAACATATAATTCTGTTATGACTTTCTCAAAAATCATATATCAAATAGTGTCAAAATTGACACAAAATAGTTTTTAAATCAAATATTATATTATTAATTGTTATTGTATTCGTAAAAATATATGGTTTGGCAAAATGACTTAGATAAGGATATATATATTAATAATAAACAATTTGGGATTCGTTTGGTATGTTATAGTAAGTGTATTAACCATATAGTGAAAGAAAACAAAAAGACACGGTAAAAGTTAAATTATTTAACTTAGAGTTAAATCTAATTGATAAGGTTAAAATAATACCCTAAACTTGTCTAAATACTATTGGTTGATAGGATTTAGACCCATCCCCACCTTATCTTCGAAATAAGACCCTTTGGAACCATTATAAACCGATTTTGACTTTAATATAAAATAATATTTTGAGATATTCCTAAGGTGCCCCTCTCCTCCCTTATAAAAGGGCACCTCCTCCCCCTCCTCCTCACACCAATTTGAGCACTCAAGCTCGGCCAACCCCTGCCATTTTCTCCTCTCCACTTCCCTAGAATAATCCTAGAGGTTCTGGTCTTCCTCAGAGACCAATTTTATTGCCCTAAGAGGAGGTCTCAAAGAGGCGCTTCAAAGAAGAGGAGCTTCGGACACATACAAAGCAAATCGGACCTAAGGTAAGGGAAATATCACAATCTCATTTTTATCCGAGATTGTTTATTCGTAAGTATTTACTGGGGTGTATTTTATCATCCACATCCATGTTCCCTCAATATGTAATATTGTTTCCATCGACTTACAAAATCCAATTTTACCCTTCGGTGAGTTTTTAGTAAAGAATATGAAAGGAATCTTTTGTCGTTTTTTTGTACGAGGTACTTTTTTACTTTTCTGACAAAAGTACGAAGAATGTTTTTTTAACTTATACGGCATGAATGGATTTTTAAATCATTATTTCCAAGAAGCTTCCTTTACAAGTATTCAAGTTTATTTTTAATCAACTTCTTTTAGTTTAAAATTTTATGACATGTTAAGAAAGGAAAAGTGTTTTTGAAGTAGAAAGGATATTTTCCTCAAGAATGAAGTTCAAGTATTTTATCAAAATTATTTTCCATCTAAGATAATAAAAGGGTTCTGTTTTTATCCCTATTATTACATGGAATTGATTATGTTGTGATGGAAATATTTTTATGAATTCCTTTATCTTATATGAATTGTTATATGATGTCATGTTGTTTAAGAATTCCATTTTTATTACATGGATTACGCTATGATGAATGGTTTATGATTATGTGGCACACATAAGAAAGGATTAATTATAATATGGGTGGGACCTATATCTCCCTACAATGCATTGGGTAAAGATTTTATATCTCATGAGATAGACATGGCTGGAACGGAAAGTTATTTCGGTTCAGTGATACAGGGCTGAAACGAGGAGTGAACTCGGTTCAGAAAGGGACTTTGTCCACTAAGATTGTCTTGGAAATGAGTCATGACTAACAAGAAATGATTTTCCATGATTATGTGTGCATTCCACAAAGTTTCAAGTTTTATGTTATGATTATGGGGATCTCATTTTCACTTCTATGATTTATTCCATGTTAAGATATTATGATCTCTTTTGCAGGTTTTGATTTTCAAAAAGATATGATATGATTTTTATTTCCTTTATTTTCCCTTGCTGAGCATTTTAGCTCACCCTTTTATGTTTTCTTTTCCCCTGGTCAGGAAGATGGATATTAAGTAGAATATGCTAAAAGGGACCCTAGATATGATGAAATAAATGGGAGACACTGTAGAAGATTTATGAACCAGTTGTTTATGTTTCCCAGTTTCTAAAGACACTATACCTATACGGTCCTTTGTGGTTTTGTCATGTGTTGTAATAAGTGTGCTTCAATTTTGAAGTATTAACAATGTATGTAAAGTATGGGTCGTTATAGATGAGGTACAACATAATTGAACTGAGTATCCCATTCCCTATGAAAGACTGGGTTACTTCTATTAGGTGCCATGAATCTCACTGACCACTTATAGAAGTCAATATGTTCCTAAAAATGAACCATACTATCAATACTGAGGATTACATCAAAGAATTACATTTCCAATACTTGAAATTCCATTCTAGATCAACCCCTTACATGATGAGTGCACAAGATCAACACATGAGTCCCTTTTCTCCCTTCTTACTGAGAGGCATTACCAACTCCATAAAAAACTGATCCCCTTGAAAAAGATCCCTAAATTCTAATGATCTATAATATCTGTAGACCTTGGGAAACTATATATTATTTTAAAAAAACCTTAATGTCTTTCCATTTCATCAGATTTTTCTTTCCAATTTGGACCATAGAGTCCCACAAATTATGACTGGGACATTCTAGAAAGAACGAAGAACATTTATCCCTGACTTGATCAGTAGTGTCAAGAAATAAAAACATTATTTAAATATTGTAATGCCACTCTTCTTCTTCTAATGGTTCTGGGATAACATGGATGGAAATAGTTTTTTCCTTAAGGATATAGTGAGATTTATCCTTTCTTGGACCAGGTTTAGCATCCCTAACCAGAGCAAGACAAGGACCTGCTTCCGGTCCCAAATCCTAAATAGACAAGACCATATATTCAATTAATCTCTTATGAATTAGTGAAGGATAACTCTCTAAAAACACATCCAATGGTTCCACATGAAATCTCTAGGTATTTTTTTTATACAAAAGTATATAATCAAACAAAAAATCATGAATATGAAAATTATGATTTTTTTTGTATTGAAAACAAATACAACAATTCCATAAGTCCATACAAATAAAAATTATAACAATAACACGAAAACCTTAACCCTTAAATTCCACATAGTGTCCACGTAAAGTATACATCAAGAAAATCTCAGTTTGAGGAGAAGTAAAACAGAAATCCCAACATCCCCTAGTGATATGATTTCTGTAATGAGGTTTGATGTCTCGAAACCCTAATCGGAACAAGAACATAATGTCCCAAAAACTAAAGCTCCAATATATCCAGTCTTATCCCAAATTTAATGGCCTAAAAGAGTGTTACCTCCTCTGATACAAAATTTTTATGAACTAAGCTATATTTCCATGAAATACAACACCAGACTTGGTCTATGGAATGAACTAAATGACATTCCCGATCCCCATGGGATGAAAACAAGTGCATAAGTATCAACAATACAACCTATAAATGATTTTACCCATATAAAACATTATAAAAACTCGACAACAACAAGAAAAACAAAACTGTGTAATCAAAATCAATCATAGAATAACAAATTTTAGAGTCAAGTTTACTACATTTAAAAAACACTCAAAGTGGGTATAACAAAGAGGGAACAAGATTCTATCCCCAAAACCACCACACTATAAGAGGATCATCATACTCAATCTACCACCACAACACCTACAAGGAGAAACCACTAGAAACCTGAACCACCATCTCCAAACATCTTTTCATTTCCTGTATCAAACATAACCAAGTCTACTTACACCCAACGGTGTAAGTATGGTGTGATCCAAATCCCGTTATTATTCCAAGCATTAAAAAGATTCTATTATATAAAAATTATAAAATAAATAAATTTGTTTTTTTAAAACTTGAATTTTTTTTGAAAACATTTCAAAAGATAACATGCTTTATTTTTTCCAATATCCTAAATTGTGTTCCATATCTCAATGAAAAGTACAATATGACAAAGAGAACAATGTCATAGGAAAACCATATAGGTACTAGGTGTAAATCAGACATTATGAACATTGTATCTTGGTTAAAAGGTGTATAGAAACACCTTTCTCATTTAGTTGATGGGTCATACTGTTGGCCTAGTACTCCCTAATCACCTTTCTCATTTAGTTGATTTTTTCTCATAATTACTAAAATATGAATATTAGATGAGACACTTCTGATTCAACTAGTATACGAGTCAAAATCTTCCCTCCTAGTTATCCAGGTTTCACTGCATGCCCAATTTTCATTCCATATATCCTATACAACATCACTTTCACACAAACATATTCCAAAAAATATAACCATTCTTTATAAATCACCACTTTCACAAACAAAACAACTTTTAAATCACAAACCATACCCAAACTATTCTAATACATGTTTTCACAAATTTCTCCTTTTATTAAACATGTTTCAAAATTTAGAAAACACATTTAAATTTCACAACAAGGGTTTACACTTAAAATGAATCCCATTTCATTTAGAAAACAATTTTCAAGCTATATTAAAATAAAAACCCATCAAAAACACATTTATAACCACAAAAATAAATCATAGAACACATTTAAACACTCGTGTAATCATATAATGTTCCCAAAATAATGATTAAGTAGGGAACCACCTAACTTGAGTGAAGAAAAATTAAAAAATAGAGGAGAGTAATAACCACATCTCATGCGAACCCTATAGAAGAAACAATGAACCATAGACATCAATATTAAACCCTAAAAATAAATATATCACCGTAAAATGGAAACTCAACCTGCTAGAGATATGAATCCAAAAACAATAAAGAGTAAAACACAGAAAAGGGGGAGAAAATAAGAAATTGAACACTTACTTAAGGGTTTCTAGAAGAATCCAATACAAATCAGCATCTAAAATAGATCCAAATTGAAAGAGGAAGGGAAAGGCGTTCCTAGGATTAGAAATCATAGGTGGGGAATAATAAAGGTGTTTTGAGGTTAAATCTGAAGTAAGGTAAAATCTATATTTTTATTGACCTGGAAAGGAAAGATGGTTAGTCTGCATGGTTTAAAAATCTAGTGGAAAACGCGAGGATTCCACTGTCTATCTAAAACATGTCACACATCTACCCATATAATTTTACAAACCTAGGGGAAACCGTTTGGTTTTCCACTATCCGTGAAAAACCACAAGTTGAATAGTTACCTGGGCTGGAAAACACAGTTTGGAAAACCATGTACCAACTGTGTGACTCGTGCTGTTTAGTCCAAAACATCCATTTCTATCATAAATTTTAAAGGAAACCCAAGGATTGAATATTGTATCAAAATAAATAGAATAAAAACATGAAAATGAAAACACGGGTGCGGAAATACATAACCCTTATTACACCTACACAATCCTTAAGATTAAGGTGTTTGACGATGTATGTTTTGTGGAGTGGATCAGCTAAGATTCATTGAGTGGTAATCCCCACTAACTTCAACAACCCTCATAGAAGATTCTGTTCAACCTTCACATAAAAAAATCTCATCTTGGGGTTGTTCAAGGGAAAACCCCAGTGATAATACCTCCCTCCCATGCTCTAAAAAAGGCCCCAAATGATACGACTCTACTGGTTGAGGCCATCGATTCTCTTTTCTATATCAATTATATTTTGTTTTTAGTACTTATAAACACTAATTATAAGTGTAAAATTATCAACTAAGGATATAGTACCAATGGTCAAATTGAAAAATAGTTAAATTTTTAAGTGCTCATATTTTACCAATGGTCATTTAATGGTCCAATCCTAAAGGTCAAATTTCCCTTTATACCATATAAATACCACTATATTATTTCACCCAAAAATTCACAAGAGGTTATATTTTCCTTTTTTAAAATTTTTTATTTTTTACTAATATTTATTCATTTCTATAGATTTTTATTTGGCTGATGATTAATGTAGATTAGGGTGATCCTTATTTTCCCACCTTAGCAATTCGGTTTTATATTTTTCAGTTGTAATGTTTGGAATTTTAATTAGATTCATAAAGGGATATTGTGTTTATCATAGTGAATGAGATAAAATTATGTATTTTTTTCTCTTTATTTTTTACAAATATAATCATATATAACAAAAAATTATTTTGGAAAAAAGTTCATTTAAATGTTTTGGGTCTTACATATGGCGATCGAGAAAAACAATACCACATCAATTCATATTGATGGTGGTCTGTATATACCCAAGAATGATGTATTTATTTTTCTATTAGTGTAAAAGATGTAAATTAAATAATAATTTACCATTATATAAAATAATGTTACAAATTTCATATTTATCCATTAAATCCTTATTTGTGGAAAACATTATTAAATGTTAACAAAAAAAGAGTCACATTATTCATAGAGGTACTAGTCCACATGTATGAATTGGAAACATTATCATTTTACAATGGATGAGAAGGAAAGTTTAGTTGTAATAACTAATCATTAAATAATAATAATAATTTTATAAGTAATATATATTCATTTAATATTTCATTTTAACAAACCATATGATTTGGTGATGAAAAATGTAACAAATCACATTGTATAGAAGGTAGTGTACACCTATGCATGAGCGATGCGTTCATTTTCCATGGGGTGGAAAAGTATATGAAAATGTATTTTTCCATAATCATAATAAAATTATATTATTTTTAAGATTGTAATATAATTATTTCAATAAGTCAATATAAAATTTTTAGTAGGTTAAAGATGAAATTAATAAGAAAGACTCTATTAATAATTTCATATCTTCTTTGGAAATATTCCCATAGCTTACAGCTTATGCCTTAATAGAATTGTCAAATAGTGATATCAATAACATTATGAAATGCTTTCAGATTATGGTAAGTTATTTGGGTAGTTATTGGTTGAGATAATTATCTCTATATGAGTGGATAAGTGAGGGGAGATATTTCCCTTTTAAATGTCAGGGGAGTGGCACAAATAAAACCTTTTAATATATTATATGTATTTCTAAAAAGAAAGAGGCACAAAATTTTCAAATTTAGAATCAAAGATGTTTTAATGATTAAATACAATAAATATTTTTATTTATACATGTTTTTAAGATATTATATACTTTATATCTTAGTTTGAACCCAAATTAACCCATTTAACTTTTTTATGGAAATAATGTTTTACAAAAGTTATAATTCATAATTTATAAAAATTAAATTGAACTAATTACACAATTTTGAGATCATAATTAGAAATATCTAATATATTTTACCATATTAAATATATATAAGTGGTTAAAATTATTTTTAATATAAATACAAAAACCAGAATAATTGTTTATAGAATAACACTATTTTTAAGAAAAAACGAATTTATTCAAATATCAAGTACAATACTAAATTTTTTTAAATTTTTTGAATAATGTTTTGTAAAATTAGAATAAAATAAAGTAAAAAATAAAAAAATAAAAGAAAATTTTAAATATTTGAAAATGAATTTTTGTTTTAAATAAAATGGTATTTTCCAACATTCTCCCAAAAATCAACCATTTTAGAAGAATCCCCAAAATCTCAACAATGGTAAATTTGGTATTCCAAATCTAAAAATAAATACTTTTATAAAATTAAAATTATTAAATAATGATATATAAATATTTAATATAACTATATAACACATTTAAAAACAATTTAATAAAATAAAACTATTCCTTTTTTAGAAGAGAAATCATTTGGAATTATATATTGAACTATGGTGAATATGAATCTTTAAAATTATTTCTTATAAAATTTAATATTAATTTACAATTATAATTTTTTGTTTTATTATATTTTAATTCCAAATATTTTAAATATATGAGTTCATTATTAATTAACACATATTTCCATAAGGAATATTATGAAATATTCATAAATCAGTCAAGCATCCATGACTATTCCAAAACACATTTTGATCATAGTGCCCATATAAGAAATTTCCACCCACCAAAATTCATCTATATGGGTCATTCTACATTGAGAAGAGTAATTACAAGTCACAATACATAATATTTTAATCCATGTATTTCTCAAATCTTATTCTGTTAAACCAATTTTGAAAACAAATTGTAAAATTATTTCCTATGCTAATTTATCAAAATCAATAAAATTGTAAAATTATTTCCTATGCTTCAAATGATCTATAGATGGGAGGCTCTTGCAGTGAAAGGATATGTTCTGTGGTGTCCACTCACAATTATGGAGCGATTTGTGGGAGTTTTTTATCAGAAGCAGCTTCTATTAGCTTGAAGAAACACTATAGGATACCTTCATCCTTTATTTGAAGCTAACCCCACTAACAAAAAAGGATCACAATAAGAAGCATGGAATAATTAAAAAGTTGATGAACCACCCCAATCCAAACATGGATTCCAACAAATATTTCTGATATTTTTGATTTGGAATCCAATGATTTTGTAACAATCAAAAATCCCCTTCTACAACTCTATAATCTTTTGATGCTTCATCAGGATAGGAAAAAAAATTTTACCCCCTTCTACCATAGAGGCAGGAATACTATCAAACCATGTAAATACCTTGTGTTATTTATTTATCTATCTTTTTGTGTCTTTTTCATCACCATGAAGCTCTGGTTCCCCAACAAAGTGGTATTATAGGGGTTGTGGTTGAAATAATGAAGTCGAAAAATGTTTTTTTGATGACTATAAGATTGATGTTTCTCAAAAATGTTATTGAGGCCATATCTATTAAGAGATTAGAGAGACGATTCCAATGGTGCAAGTGGTGTAAAAATTAAGTTGAAACAAAGTCGATTGAGATGGTAAAATTTATTGTCAAAACGTGAGTGCTACAGTAACCCTGTGCTAGAGATGATTCCATTGTTTACACCGATGGGTTTTCGGGAAACTATTTCGGTGAGCCATTTCAGTGCCACAACAACAGTTGATCTAGACTATTGAAATTGTTTTGGCTATATCTCAGCCGATTAGAGTCTATTAGTAGTGATCATGTAGATGATTCCTATTATTTAGACTATTTTGGAAGCATATGTTTTGATAGATTATCAAAATTTTGAATTAGTAAATGGATGAAAATAAAAGTTTTAGGATCAATATTACCACTTTCAATTATGCTATCATGAAATTAAATATTGATAATTTTTTATATATTAAATATTTTGTGAAACCAGTTGTGAAATCGATAGTGGAAACCACTAAGAACATATCAGTTTAAGTGGAGGAATCATAAAAAGGCGGTAAACCCGATGAGAAGACATTATCCATTACCCTTCCTGTTGATGTATAGTGGGTCATACACAATAGAAAGTGTGCAACCCAAATCAGACAGTTGATAAATTGAAGTATTTTCTAGAACAATACCAATAAACCTGATGCTTTTGTTCTTTGGGAAAAACTAGAAATGGTGTATGTGAGGACGACCATGAAGTATAATGAAAACCTAATACGTTTACTTTTAAAATATAAATACATGGGAAAGACCACCATATCTGAGCACATGTGGGAGTTTCAAGGTACCATTGATCAGTTTAATTTCATGAAAATGATGATTGATGATGAGTTTTAGGAACTTTTGATATTGTCTTTCTTAACAATAACATGGGACACATTAGTTCTGTCAGTCAATAATTCAACTTCAGATGAACCTCTCACCATGGAGGTGGTGAAAGATAGAATATTGATTGAAGAGTTGAAAAGAAAAGACAAGGTCCATACACCTGAAAAAGAGGCTCTTTTTACGGAATGTCAAGGGACCCAAAAAATGGCAGGGATGAAGCAGGGGGAGAGAACCCTATGAACAAAATCTTTAATGGTGGAAGTTTTGGCAATCTTGATCAAGATATTTCTTGAAATTCCACCACTCTGGAATGACTAAACAGTTCATATGGGATTGTATAATGATGCTACAGTTTCAATGAAGGAATCATTATTTTTCAAGAAGATAATCATGTCAGGCATTCAATCAAAAAATCGACATGGGTGATTGATTTTTGAACCACCTTCTATGTCACATAAAAAAGTGATTTCTTCTCATATTATTATTCAGTGAGTTTCAGAAATGTTATTATGGGAAATGATGGTGCATCCCAAATTATTGGTATTTGTAATATTTTTCTAGAGACTAATATTGGATGTTGATTACAGATGAAGGATGTGAGGCATGTTCGTGATATTTTCCTCAATCTGATATCAACAGAGATTCTTGATGATGAGGTATATGTCATTTTATTCAGTGATAGGAAATGGAAGCCAAAAAAATGTAACATGGTATTTGTTAAAGGAAAAAATGATACATCTCTTTATCTCACATATGAAAAACCATACGAAGGAAAAATAAATGCATCCATAAATGATGTTCTTAATGATGTTAGGCATAGAAGGCTTAAGAACATAAGTGAGAAAGGAATTGGTATACTCTCTATGAAGGATCTCATTCATGGAATAAAAGGCTCACATTTAGATACTTGTTTTGATTTCACCCTGGGAAACAATAGTGAGAATCATTTCGTAGACACATAAAATCGATAAAAAACAATGTTTTAGATTTGATTCACATTGATTTATAAATGATGAAAAATATGTCGATGGTGGGTTCTATTTATTTTGTTACCTTTATATATGATCATTCTAGAAATTTTTCTGCCTTTTCTTGGAAAAATAAATATCAATCACATGATGTTTTCATGCAGTTTCATGAGATGGTGGAAAGTAAAACTGGTAGACTGTCAAAGTGTGTATGAGAAGACAGTGGATGAGAGTATTGTGGTACATTTGTGGAGAAATTCTATACTTTCAACATCATTCAAGAAAAATCAGTACCAAATATTCCTCAATATATATTTCTTGATAAGTGGATGAATAAAACAATTTGTGAGAGAATCAAATGAATGATCTCAAATGCCAAGATTCCAAACACTTATCGGTGGAAAGAAATGAAAACTGTAGATGATCTTATCAACCTTTCTCCATTAGTTCTACTGAACTAAAACATTCCAAAAGGTGTATGGATAGATAAATAGGTTTCTTAAAAACACTAGAGAGTATTTGGATATAGGGAATTTGTTCACATCCAAAATAGATGAGAAGGAGAAGCTAGATAGAAAAAGAAAACATTGTATCTTATTGGGATATTCTCATGGGGAGTATGGATAAAGACTTTGGGATCCAATTAGCATGAGGATCATCAAAAGTATAGATGTGGTTTGTTTTGAGGATAAGACGACCACAAATTTTGAGAAGACAGAAAATGTAGAGAACTGTAGTCTAAGTAAATTATAGTCAATCTTGATCTTGTCTCAGCATCATCAGTACCAAATAGTGTGAGAGAGATATGTGACACTAATGATACATCACTAATAGGTAATATGTATCCATATACGGATGAATTTCTATATTATGGTATTGTAGAGCAGATTCCCTACGAAGCACACTTGAGGATATCCACCAGATAATGATAGTCGGGTCATAGAAACTCACCACATGAGTATGTGATTATAATTAATGGGGGAGAGGCAAAAAATTATGATGTTGTGGTCAAAGTTTGTAGAAGATGGAATAGAAGAAGGCCAAGAAATAAGATATGATATCGTTACACAATAACAAATCATTTGATTTTGTATAATGACCACTTTGAAAGAAGGAACTCAAGAGCATGTGGGTGTACACAATTAAAGGAGATAATGTAAGCTCACAACTGCAATTTAGATCAAGAATGGATGTGATGGGATTCAGCCAGATTAATTGTATTGACATTGAAGAAATCTTTTATATTGTGGTTAAAATGTCTTCTACCCAATTTGTTCTTGGATTTGAGGCAAGTTAGAACTGGGAGGATAAACAAATGGACGTAAAGTATGCATTCTTACATGGTTATTTTCATGATGATATATACATGGAGCATCCAAGAGGGATTTCAGATGGAAGGAAAAGAAAACCCGGAATGCAAGATTATGAAAAGATTATATGCTTTGAAATATGCATCGAGACAATGGTAAAAAAAATTTGACTCATTCATGGTGAAAAATGACTACAAGATGACAACTAATGATAAATGAATTTTAATCAAACAATTTTCCAATGGCGTTTTAATTATTATTTTCCTTTATGATGATGATATGGTGATTATTTGCAGTGATATCACCAATATTGATAGGATGAAGAAGGATTTGAATATGCCTTTTTAAATGAAGTACAAGGAAGACGTAACTCAGATTCGTGGTATTTTGATTACTTGAGATAAGGGGAATCAAAATATTTGGATATCTTAGGAGTGGTACATTGAGAAGGTTATTGGAAGATTCAACATTATAAAGGTGAAAATAGTTATCACTCCACATGAAAGACATTTATGGATCACAAAAAGTCAGGGTCCATCAACTGAGAAGGAGAAAGTAGTAATGGAAATTTTTCTTTATCAATCAGTAGTTGGCATTATTATGTATTCCATGGTGTGCACCAGACCAGATATTTTTCATGTTGTTAGAATTGTGAGAAAATTCTTATTAGATCCATGAATTGAGTATTAGATTGTGTTTAAATGGATATTGAGGTATCTCTTAGGTAAATATAGTCATTTATTATGTTTTGGAAGTGACAAACCTATTTTAGAAGTATTAATATTCTAAGATACTGATGGAGATTTATATAAAATAAAATTCATATTTGGGTTCCATAGAATATAGAATAAAATTCATATTTGGGTTCCTCAGATCATTTGCTGGGGGTGCAGTCTCATAGAAATCATTAATTCCGAAGGCTGTTTCCTTATCCAACACATCATCAGATTATATCACGGTCACACCAAGATGCATGGAGATATCACTGGATATGTAATGTTTTCGAATAAATATTGTTGAATGACGAGAAAATATACACCCATGATAATTGGTATGACATGATGAAAAATGTTCTACCGAATGAGGCCTATAAGGATATGGTGGGTAAATATTTCACACTAAGTTGGTCATGATGGGGAGACTTATAGGGGATAGTCCAAAAAACAGAGTGATTTGTGGGACTTTTCTATCGGTATAAGCTTTCACTAGGTGAAAAAAACTATAACAGATAGCTTCATCCTGGATTGGAAGCCAACCCAACCAACACCAAATACTCATAGAAGGCGGTGTGGAATAATTAAAGGGTTGATGAACCACCTCAAAAAAACCATGTATTTCAGAAAATCTATCCCCTGTTTAATGGGAAAAAATTCATGATTTTTTAATGATAAAAAACCCTTGTCATAACTCTGTAATCCTCCGACGCTTTATATAGAGAGGAATAATAATTTGGAAACTTCTCCCATGGAAGTATGCACACTGTTAAACCATGTAAATCCCTTGTGCTCTTTGTTTCTTCATATGTTTGTGTGTTTTTTATTTCCATGAAGCTCTAGTACCCCAACTTGTTCCCCTTCATGTCAATCCCCTATGAATTCAACCTTTCCATGCTTATTAATCATCATCTCACCGCATGATTCATAGTGCTTATTTCTATGGATTCATGTGACCATTTAACTTGCTTCATGCAATGTTTATTTTTTGAAACATAGAAAATATACAAGTAATTATTCTCTCTAGATTTCCCATCCATCATTATAAGGGGTGGAAGATGACCAATTATAGCCTCCTATGATCACTTCATTTATTGTGCGTGATCTTAAAGTGTACCAATGGAAAACCGCTACTTCTCTCTACTTTTGACGGTCTTATTGCATTTCTCAAAACTGGATTCATGTGATTGTGTCTAGTAGGTGGATTCTTTGATGTAACACAAGAATGAAAATGAAGTTGCATCCATGGATTGGGGACATCGTGTGAGTCCTAGATTCCTTGGTTTTATTATCGAAGAATGTTTTCATGTAGGATTGGGTGAAATCAAGTGTCTCAATAATACAAAACTAGTGGCATGGGATTATGTTGGTTGAGTGGAAAAAATGTTTAAAGACAATGTTGGAGCGTGATCAGATGGGTGGGATTGGCATGATTGGATGTTCGGGGGTATTAACCTTATTTTTTAAAAAATGAATATTCTTTCACTCATCCATATTACTTATTAGTATAAGGTATTAAATATCCACGCTTATTAAGAAACCGTGGATCCACTGGTCACTAGAAGTGAGTATCAAGAACCACTATAGATTATCAATAGCACCACCAGCATTGACCTAATGTCTAAATTTTCTTCCAACCTAAGGAACTAATCTTCCCCTTGCATGGAAACATGCTTGTACACCCCCAAAAAACTGCTCAAACCAATCGATATAGATCACTAGGCATGGTTGAGGTGACTCCCACATTTAACGTGTATCTATCCTCAGCTGCTAGGGAATTTTTTTTCAATTCATAAAAAAATTAAATCCAAATATAAATTATTCTACCAACGAGTCCTTGGTATTTATACATATTTTTTACATTTACAAAATCCTCATTTAAAAGTGCATATCACACGATTTTGGGTTTTAAAAAAATGGACCTTATAAATATATTCAATCATAACAAAAATAATCTAATTCAATGGTAAATATGGACTGCATTGTCATTTATTTGATCATCTTACAATCTTTGATATTGAGCCACATGAGATAATTGTTCTGACACATGTTGGATGTGGAATTTCAAGTTCTACAAATTGAATATTTTTGTCTGAGGAATTTTAGTTTCTATAAAGAATATATTTCTGATCATGATTCATTGAATTCACCTGATACCATATCAATCATAAATGCCACATATCATTCACATAATACAAATAAAGCCAAACCTTCTGGGGTAAAAAATCTAAATCATGATAGATTTCTCTTGATAATTTCTCATGAATGCCACCAACATGCGATTCTTTATCTTCATATATTCTTCAATCACATTTCGATCACCTTGTAGAAAAGGGGAATTTGGGAGGAAAAGAACTTGTGGATAGATCAGATGTAAGGTATATGGAAATTTTCTCATATCCCATGAGAATGGGAATAATGATCTATATAGTTATTTAATATACCAAAATTTTGATTAAAATCGTGTATAGGGAACATAGATTCATAGATAAAAAACTATATGATTAATTTTGTAATATATATCAAGTTTGTATACAGGAAGGGGAATGTCACTATGTAGCAAAGAAACCCTGGGTAGAGGCCCATGTTTTTGTTGATATATTTTACATATCATTAATGATACCCATCCTTTGTATAATACGAAATAAAACCGAATTTCATGGATTTGAGTTTATATTATACTATAGAATTTTCTCCTTGATAAATTCTTATGAATGCTCACCATCATGGGATTCCTCCTTGATGTAGCTGCTCCAGTCATATTGAGATCACCTAATTTAAAAGGATAATCTCATTAATAAATACGTCCTTGAGGGAGAATTCCCTAATTTTTACCCATTTATGGGATTTAGTGGGCATAACTATACTAATGTTATAGAAATTTTTTTTGTCCCACATTCTTTGTGTCTCTTTGTTTATATTGCACAAACTTTTTTCAAAGCATCATATAGATAATTAATTAGATTTTTCTCAGGAATCCCTCTTACAGGTTTTCATACTAACATGTTTTTACCCCATCAAATTTATAAACTTTCAATGTTACATTGACAATGTGAAGTGTATGTTAATGGGGAAGATACATGTAAATTTCATAGGATTCCAATTTTGGGGTTTCATCCCGATGCACATTTTTCTCACCTTCAGTTGGCTACTTTATGGTCTTACAAACATGACCATTATTGCGCTATAGTAAAGACTCATTCAGATCAAACATTATATTATTTTTTAGAGTATTCAAGACCAGACCTTCTAGTGTTTTGGGGTCTTTTTAGCATTAACCATCTATTACTATAGTTTAATGTCTTTTGGCTCGAACCATCTATTTCATTCATTTAGTTTATTTTAGCTATGACCTTGAGATTCCATATAGTTTAAATTATTTCTTTTAGAACAGGATTTATTAACATGAAATGGGGAGAACATGCTATGGATGTCCCAAAATAACCTAAGGTGCTAAGTTCCACCAGGATGGAATGAGATATCATAAGGATTGGAGTTACTTTCTATATTGTATGAGATACATATGGTTGTTATGTTGAATCCCTTATGGATTACCATCATGTCCAAATAGAGGTGTCCCCACTCTTTTCCAAGGTTCATGAATGATTTTTAAGGATATATTAGTATATTGAAAAAATATTAGGGGAGGTGAATCCTCTTGGATAGTTGGAGTATGGTGTTTGTAATTCACATATATAGTAGTTCGAATCGATGAATCCAAGAATATATCACACATACCTAGGATAAACCATTACACCCTAAGTTTCTATGTTCCTCCATGGTGTCATCAGGTTCATGGGTATTACATCTCCATTCTTGTAAAGTGGATATAACTCTTGTTGGAATATAAATCCCTTGTGAATGAACCCATAGATCTTAGATGAAAGGTCTTGTAGATGGGATCCAAACTCTATTCTCAATCCAATTGAAGTATATTAAAGATTAAACCATCTTAATTAGGAAATTGGAAGTTGGATGAATGTCACCCAAGGAGGGTTATGGCTCCAATGGGTGGCATATCAATTATTTGGGAGGCCCAGTCCCTATTCCATGTTGTATCAATTTTGGTGGTGTGGGCCATCAAAAGTTCTAGGAATAGAGTGTCACATTTCTTATCTAATAAAGGGTACAATACATGGTGATATAACACTGAGGATGTCTAATCAACTTGAATAGTTTATTTCATGAATTATAAACCTTGGTCCAAAGTGTTTGGGTCATTAGGATTGTATGGGACAATTATCTAGGGGTTGTCCCAGAACAAAATTAAGTGATGAGATCCACCATGGTGACATCAAGACCACAAGTTCCAAAAATCTCTTTTTATAGAGCCACATTGTATTTGTAGGTAGACCAATGCCCTTATGTGTCAAAATCGTGGTAAAATGAAGATATGTATATTCTCTTCCAAGGGATCTAGAAGGTTTCTAGAAAAGAAATATGGTAATAATATGATGCGTGATTTATGGAAAATGTTATATTCAAGAAAGGTTCAATCACCCCAAAATTATTTCACCACCTAGTGAACATGTTATCATGGAAGGAAGATGTGAAAAATCATTACTTTACCTTCTTCTTGGACGATGGGGTACAATGATCATGGATATTATTTTACTAGCGCCATAAATTGGCCCCACAAGATTTATACCCTTTCCATTTATACTATAATTTTTTCCAAAACTATGGAGATGAAGAGTTAAGAAATCAAAGACTTAACTTTTACTCATGCCTCCATTTGAGTGATTTTATCCTGATACATGTTTATGTATCTTTTTTTGCATTTTACAGTATTGTGATTTACATCATCAAAGGATATGTTTGTGGTCATACATATTTGACCAATGTGTAGAATGTTTGGGGTCATTCCGCACATATACATGGTATAATGGGAATGTTATAAAATAGCATAATTGGTATACACAAGATCAAGAGTCCTCCTACATCCTTTTGAATGAGAGATTAGAGTGTTGTAAATCATGGGGTGAGGTTATTAGGTTATGAGTAATGATACAATGTAATCATACTGGGGATGTCTTAGAACACCCTCAGGTGTTGAGTTTATCCATGGTCACATCAGGTTAACAAGGATCATAAATACATTCTTATAGCACCTTGATAAATAATTTCGGTAGGTCTAATCCCTTATTCATCGATATCATAGTCAAATAAAGAGATTTATTTTCCTTTAAAAGGGGATGCATGGTTTATGGCCATCCATGATGCTCAATACATGGTGTGTGATTTATGGTATGAGGTTATTAAAAGATAATAGAAGAAACGTATACTATAGTTTAATGAGGTCAGTCACTTTTGGACCTTTTATAAGGGATGATGGTGGGTAATTACCGATACATTTTAACATCATGTAGTGGGGACATATTTGGAGTGCATTTTTAATGCCACACAATGAGTATGTTTTCTTTATAGTTTAACATTATGTACTAAGGATGTTTTCCACACCATCCAATTTGACATCATGTTGTAAGGACATATGAAGTGATTTGAAGATCAGGAAAGAAATCATTGATGAAATTTTTCACTAGTTAGGGGAATTTTAATGTACTGATCATCTTTTATCCATACAAAAGAGTATTGGTTGATATACATATATTGGGACCCATCTTGAATAGATTTATCATGTGTGAAAGAATTTAGTATATACATATGACTGATGTGTTAGAAAAAATGTGGTTTTATGACTCAAACATATTCAAAAAGAGGTATTTTCATCTTTCATCATGCATTTTAATGTCATATGGCTTGGAAATTCACTACAAAGGTCTAGTCCATATGTAGTTATGGGTTTAACTGATTCATTTTATATGCTATTGATAAAACCAACATTAGGGGTATAGGTGTGTCTAAATATCCTATTATGGAAGAAATAATTACAAACACAGTTAGTATATAAAAATTCCATATTCAAGTCTGACCCATATGCATGGAGGGGGAGGTTTTCATGTTTCGTTTTGCAATTGGACCTAGGAATTGAGATCCAGGCATCACTAAATATAAAATGATAAAAGGAACTAATACCCAAATAGTTATTCAATGGGAGAATATATACTTAGGTATGATGCATGGGAAGGGGTGGTAATGGTTCACATTGATTTTCATAGTTGGACCGATGATTGGTGATCTGAGTGTCACTATATTTCATATGATAATAGAAATCAATCAACAAATTTTTCTCAAACATGAGACTTGTCATGACCCTCCTTCACCAAAAGGAGGGAAGGGTCAGCAGATTGCCAGGCCCTTCCTTCTTTATGTTGAAGGAGAGATAATGACCCCCAAAACCCGCCTTCAATAGGCCCCAGAGTGGCGACTAGCACCAAGGGTATAGAATTTACACACAAATGGAAGGCATTAACCTTTTTGTTTTATAGGATCGGGAGATAAGAAGATGAAACCCAACACCAACAAGGTAAAGGAAAATTAAAATCAAAAGTAAACCATTCCCACATGCATGTTCCAAAATTAAGAGCCACAAGGTACAAAAGGTGACTATAAAGGTAAGTACCAAAGAAAGAAAAACAGCAACTGCAACTGCCCCAAAGGTCTGAGCTAGTATGGTCCTGTGCGATCCACGAAGTCCTCATGGAAACCTGAAAGTAGTTTTATATACGTAGGGTGGGCATACAAGTATACTCAGTAGGGAAAACCAAAGACTCTCGTGCACATGTGGGGGAACGTACTAATGTCCCGTGAGAAAAGGATTAAGCCAAACACCTATCAAGGTAAACTATCCAACCAAGACTCAACAAGACACACTCCCCAAATAATTCAAGTCATGTAATATATATAATAATGGCACATCGATGTTTGGGTACCCCACACCACATTACCACTGGTTATTGAGACATCCTACGCATCGAACCAATCCCGTCATTCTCACCACAGTCCCATTGCCACACCCACCCGCACACACCTGGGCCACAAACACACACATTCCCACTGCTGAATCTCACCCACACACACCTGGGCCACAACAGTCACACGTAACAATGCCTGCAAAAACCTATGCCAGAACAACCACCACCACGCCCGAAGACACCTGGGCTAGAAGATCCACTGCCATGCCCGAAGACACCAGGGCCTCATCCCGAAGACACTTGGGAAACCACCTTCCGCACACACCTGGCCAACCACCACACTACCCCAACCGAAGGTTCTTGGGCTAATAATGGACCTCAGGCTAGCATAGCCTGCCCGAAGATACTTGGACTATCCAGGAAAAGGAGCAGAAAAGGAGATAATAACCAGCCACTAATAATAGTGTTGGGAAAACACCCTCCCCCATGAAATAGGTGTGTTCGGCACTAAGTATAAGGCCCCAACATTAAACCTTACTTAATCTTGAGTTATTACAAGATTACACATTGAGGATCTTTTCAGGTTTAGAGTTTTAGAGAATTAGATCATAGAACATGCATTACATTCCACATTTAAACAAAGTGGTTACCTAAAATATAGTATTCATTTTTCCCATAAATGGAAACATATTTAAAATAAAACATGGATTCTTTCTTGAAACTTACTTGACACTATCATCATATCATGTACCTTTCCCTTGACCTGTGAAAAACATTTCAAAAACTTGGGAAGAGCATAAAAAAGCTCAGCAAGGGATATAAAAATATGGAAAGGAAACAATTGTACATGTATACACAAGAATCAATGAAATCATACTCTACTCATTAAACATATGCACTTTAACATACCTCATCAAATCATGAATAAATCATAGAAATCATAAGACATAAAGGTAACTTGAGGCATTCATAACATTCTTACGTAGGGAGTAACCCTCTTGGTTACATTTGGAATACCCATCACAGTATATTCCCTAAATCTCTTCAGAGAAACTGTAATGTTTAAATCCTTCTCGTTACCCAATGCATTGGAGATATATATCGGGCTCACCCACCCTTATTTTATCACGGAACCACCCATCATCATAATAATGCCCATGAACCATAACATAATCGCATCACATAAAACATACAAAAATGAAACATAACATTTCCACATTTCAATCACAAGATATGAATATAACACATTGATATAATAAAAGCATTATGAAAAACATTTTCAGTACCAAAATAAAAGAAAAGTAAAATAGGGTATTTATTTTTCTTTTAAAAAAATGTATGGCTTATAGAGGAAGCCGAAACTCAAATAATGGTCATGGCGGCAGAGAAGTCGTTGTCGCCGCATACGTGTGACAAAAACATTCCCTTTTGTCATTTAGTAAAATGATTCGTATAAAAAAATATTCCTTTTGGATAAACATAAAAGTCAAAGGGGTTTATACACCGTATAAAAGAAGGTTGTGTATAAAACCAAATATTCCTCAATGAAAGGAGATTCAGACGAAGTCCCATACCTCGGGTCTAACTTGACTCGATCATTCTTTAATGTCCTGAATAATAAATGTGAGTTAATTTCTAATTACTTAAAAACCTTTTTCAAGTTCATTATTAATTGTATATCATTTATTACCTTGTCATGAACACTATGTAATTATTTAAGTTAATAACTGTCATTTTATCGATCATTGGTACTTGAGTCAAAAATAAACTCTTTATAATTACAAGTTGTTAATGTATCCATTATATCCAGAGTTATACTCATTATTTATATATCATATATATCATATATATCCAGAATATACATTCATTTATAATTTTACATAATGTTTAGAGGTAAGAAATGAAATGCACCATTTATGGAGACGGTAAACCATACGTACACATGAACGCTACTTTCATTTCTATTTCATATTTTATGGAATGGAATCATATTGATATAAAGGTATAATATAATTCTAGTATAATATCATATATAATATCATTAATTTCATCCTTTATACGTCCCACATATGGCATTAACGAATCAAATCACTTTGAGGGGGTGGTAGTCCGCACTTACTAAAATGAAGATATCACGTTTACCCATAATGGAAACCATAATGGTATGCCATGAATGAAAAATACAGAAGCTTAAGTAAAACTTAAAAATATTGTATACTATATATAAATATCGTGGCATCTTAATGACCACCTTTGAAGGTGTTAAAAGAATACTGAACAATCATCGTTTCGTGAGGCAGAAATTCACCATCCACGGAAACAGTATGTTCTTTAACCATTAGATGTAGGTGTGTGTAAGTGTAGCTCTAATAATTATTATAACAACATACTAGTATAATGAAGATACTGGTGTTGTTACAAAAGAAATGAATAAAAAGAGTTATGGGGTTGGAGAAGCAAAATAAAACATAAGAAAACAAGAGAAGACACTACCTTTAAATCGGCTAACTCTTTTTGATTTGAGCTCAAAGGATTCCTTGGGAAGACTTATGCCCAAACTGAGG
Organism: Viscum album; assembly: GCA_963277665.1. NCBI lineage: Eukaryota > Viridiplantae > Streptophyta > Magnoliopsida > Santalales > Viscaceae > Viscum > Viscum album. Next base: position 2,005,341,190 of record OY728148.1, on the reverse strand, counting down.
CTTCTAAGAGTAATAGACGGGGTGTAGAGAGACAAAATGAGCAGGGTTTTGCTGAGCCAAAGGCCTGAGAGGTGTTTTTAAGGACGTAGAGGTGGGGGCCTTTTATAAGAGGAGAGGAGGGGCACTCTTGGAAAGGTATAAAAGGTTACTTTATTTTCAAATGGGTTTCGAATTTTAAAGGTCCCACATTGATGTATTTCGAGGATAATGGGATAAGGGTTAGAAATATACTCATCCAATATGTCTTTGACAAGTTTATGTTATAGTTTTAACATTATCTTTTCATTTTATTTAAATCCTTTATTAATGAGGTAATCACTGCATCATCATGATATCATAAATAATTTAATTTATATATTGTCTAAAAATTATAAAAAAATATCTTGATGTAGGAAATATTTTTATCTTTTCAATGACCATTTATAGTCAAAAATATGACTCATATAACCCCATTTAAAAATTGTTTTAGTAAAACAACTCATGTTTGTGTCATTTTTACTTTTACTTTAAATATAAGGCATTAATGTCTTTATCTTACCCAAGTGGCTCCATGGGGTCCAAAAAATATACCCATGGTTTGGCTTGGTTGGACATGACACATCAAATAAGGGTAGGACATGCGTATAGGTCATTTCATATTATTAAAACATTATTTTTACCTTAAATTACACTAATTACCTCTAATCGCGATTAAAAACATAAAAGTTACTATTCACCAAAAAAAATATTTTAATCCCATTGAAACACATTTTACTTCTTAATGACAACCATGCATGTCGTGTTTCTGAAATTCAAAACACATAGGTGGTAAAATTTCATTTAAATGAAAAATCAGTTTTTTTAAGTACCACTTAGTGGTTTCACTATTCATCAAAAATTGAAGCTTCTTAGAAAAATACCAAAACTTCACCCTAAGATATATTTGATATTCTGAATTCAAAAATGATGTCTATTTTAAAAAATTCAAAACATATAAGTTACATTAATTAATCTAATAATTAATTCCCGCTGTCAGAGCAAATAGCGTGTTTTTATGAAATAATAAGTATCAAAAGATTGACACTAGTTTAAGTTCAATTTCAAGGTGAAATTAATTACAACGACCACTATTGGATTAAATGGTAAAAATATATTATAATTTAACTTTAAAACAAATTCAAAAGATAATATAATCATATAAATAAATTATATTAAAAAGAGGTTTTGAATTAAAATAAAACATTTTTCACTATTCATTAAAAAATAAACATTATCGGAAAAATACCAAAACTTTACCCAAAGTAAATTTCAATGTCCCAATCATAAAGAATAAGTTTATATTGGCAAATAGAGCTTATAAAAATGTCAAAATTTTGATTTGAAAATGTTTTTCCATCAAAAGGCAGTAAAACAATCTTTTAAAAATATTAGTGTATTCCATGCTTAAGATTGGATTTATTCTCATTTTAAGCCTCTAAAACACTATCTAATTCATTAATAGACATAGATAAAAATATATATTATTCATTACTTACTTTGGATGTTACATCCTTCCCCGCTTTATAAAATTGCGTCCCCGCAATTTATTTACTTATCGAATAAGTGGGGGTATTTAGCCCTCATTGCATTTTCAGATTCCCATGTTCCCTCTTCAACCATGTGGTTTTTCCGCAAAACCTTTACCTGATGAATCACCTTATTCCATAACACTTGCTCCCTGTGGTCAAGAATCTAGACCGGTTGTTCCTCATAAGATAGGTTCTCTTCTAGCTGAACTACCTCTGGACTCAAAACATGAGAGGGATCTAACATATACTTTCTCAGCATCAAAACATGAAAAAAATTGTGTACCTGAGATAAACTCGGAGGTAAAGCCACTAGGTAAGCAACTGATCCAACTCTCTCCAGAATTTCATATGGTCCAATGAACCTTGGACACATCTTTCCTTTCTTACCAAATCACATCACACTTTTCCATGGTGAGACCTTGAGAAAAACATGATCTCCTACCTCAAAAGAGAGATCCTTCCTCCTGTTGTCTGCATAACTCTTCTGCCTACTCTGAGCTATTCTCGTGTGTTTCTATATCAGCTGAACTTTTTCTGCCAACTATTATACCAATTCTGGTCCCATCAGCTTCCTTTCACCCACTTCATCCTAGAAAGCTGAAGTTCGACATCACTTCCCATATAACACCTCAAATAGTGCCATCTGTATACTGGAATGAAAACTTTTATTATATGAAAACTCAACCAAAGAAAGATGTTGGTCCCAACATACCTGATAATCCATCGAACAAGCACGTAGCATATCTTCTAATGTCTGAATTGTTTGTTCTGATTACCCATCTGACTGAGGATGAAAAGCTGTACTAAAATTTAATTCAGTACCCAACGACTTCTGAAGGCCTTTCCAAAAGTTAGAAGTGAACCACAGATCATGGTCAGATACAATGGAGTGAAGAACTCCATGTAACCTGACTATCTCTTTAAGATACAAACGGAAAAGTTGATCAAGGGAAAAAGTATCTCGTATAGCAAGGAAATGAGCAGATTCTGTCAAGAGATCAGCAATAACCCAGATTGCATTATTACCTTGAGGTGTCTTCGACAATCCAACAACGAAGTCCATGGATATATTTTCCCATTTCTACTCTGGTACGGGTAAAGGCTGAAGCATCCCTTTCGGTAACTGTCGCACATCTTTAACCTATTGGCAAGTCACACACTTCACTGTAAAATCAGCAATATCTCTTTTCATTCCATCCCACCAGTAATACTCCTGCAGATCTCTGTACATCCTAGTACTGCTAGGACGGACTGAAAACAGAGAACTATGAGCTTCACATAAGAAATCTCTCTTCAACTGTGAATCACATGACACACACAATCTCTTCCCAAATCTCAAAACAAAATCATTATCAATGTTGAATTCAGGCAACTTACCTTTCTGAACCAGCTCTACCTTTTTCTGAAACTCACTGTCTTGCTTCTGTGCTTGCTTGATTCTGTCTAATAGAGAAGATTTCACTGATACCTGAAAAAAAAACAGAAGGACATCCTACACCAACAACTTCTATACCAAAGATCATCAAATACTTAACCAAAGGATCTCATTCCAAACACAACATTGTTAATGAAGCTTTTCTTTTTCGATGTAAAGCATCAACCACTTTATTTGCTTTTCCCAGATGGTAAGGAATTGTACAATCATAATCCTTGATTAATTCCAGCCATCTCCTCTGTCTCATGTTCAATTCTTTCTGAGTGAATATATACTTTAAACTTTTGTGATCAGTATATATTTCACACTTTACTCCATAAAAATGATGCCTCCAAATTTTTAAAGCGAAAACAATAGCAGCTAATTCCAAATCATGTGTAGGATAATTTACCTCATGAGTTTTCAACTGACGTGAAGCATAAGAAATTACCTGATCATTCTACATTAGGACACAACCAAGTCTTTTCAATGAAGCGTCACTGTAGATAACAAAATCACCATTCTTGGAAGGTAGTTCCAAAACTGGATCATTCACCAATATTCTTTTCAACTCTTAAAAACAATCATCACATTATTTTGTCTAGATAAAATTAACACCCTTCCGAGTTAGCTTAGTCATTGGACTAGATAACCGTGAAAAATTTCTAACAAACCTTCGGTAATAGCCTGCCAAACCAAGGAAGATACGAATCTCAGTTACATTTGTGGGTCTTGGACATTCTTCAACAACCTTTGTTTGCATGATAAACAGTTATCCCATCTTTAGAAACAATGTGACCAAGGAAAGAAATTTGTTGCAACCAAAACTCACACATTCTGAATTTCCCGTACAATTTATTTTCTTTTAATGTTTTCAAAATAACCCTTAAATAACTTTCATGCTCCTATTTACTTTTAGAAAACACCAAAATATCATCATTGAAAACCACCAAAAACTTATCCAAGAACTCATGGAAAATTCTATTCATTAAGTCCATGAATACAGCAGGTGCATTGGTTAGCCCAAAAGGAATTACTACAAATTCATAATGGCCATATCTTGTACGAAACGCGGTCTTCGGAATTTCTTCTTCCTTTACTTTCAACTGATGGTACCCCGATCTCAGGTCAATCATTGAAAAATACTGAGCTCACTGGAGTTGATCAAACAAATCATTGACATGAGGCAAATGATATTTGTTCTGAACAGTGATGTTATTCAAGGCTCTATAATCTATGTAAAGTCTCATAGAACCATCTTTCTTTTTAACAAATAAAACAGAAGCACCCCATGGTGATGTGCTAGGTCGAATTAAACATTCCTCTAATAAATCTTGCAATTGATCCTTCAACTCTAAAAGTTCAATTTGAGCCATTCGATAAGGGGGTTTTGAAATTGCCTTAGCATCAGGAACTAAGTCAACAGTAAATTAAACTTCCCGATCTGGTATTATTCCAGGAAACTCATCAAGAAAAACATCAGAATACTCATTTACCACTGAAACATCATTAATCTGAACTGTTCCCTTGTTTTCAAAAATGTGTGCAAGGTAAAATTCATTTCCTTCTTTTAAATGTTTCTCGGCCTCTTGATAAGTTATCAATAGCAAGGGTTCATTCTTGTACACAAAATGAAAGACTTTTTGAAAAGAAACTTCTTTAGCTCTACAGTCAATCTTAGCATGGTAAACAGAGAGCCAATCCATACCTAGTATGACATCAAACTCTACTAGAGGTAGAACAATTAGGTTTGTAAGTAGGTTCTTTCCACGGATAAGGATAAGAAGATTATTATAAATTCTTTTTTCCTCAACATTTCCCCCAGATGTTTTTACCACAAGTTCAGGAGTCATTTCTTGAGATGGTATTCCCATTTTACTAGAAACGTTTTTAGAGATGAAAGAATGTGTAGACCCAGAATCAAACAACACACTGGAATAATCTAAAAAAACAAAGTACCTGATACAACTTCATTTGATGACCTGACATCTGCTGAAGTAGTTGCAAAGGATTTCACCACCCCTTTAGGCTTATAGTCTAACTGCTTCCCATCACTCAAGCTCTTTGTCGGACACTCGTTTTCATAGTGACCCATCTCATTGCACTTAAAACATTTCACTAACTGTAAATCAAATTTGGACTTACCATCACGTTGATCTTTTTCAGCGCAATCACGAGCCTTATGTCCCATATTACCACATCGGTAGAACTTTCCAGAATTCAGAAGACATTCCCCAGCATGCCTTTTACCACATTTATCACAAACTGGAAACTTAGGTTTCTTACCGTCAGACCTTTTTGAAGAATTATTTCCTTTCTCCTGCCACCTCAGTCTCTTCTTCTGCTGGTTGTTATAGAACACTTGATCATCGATAAACTCCCTTTCCACCTTCTCATCACATCAAAAAAGCTTCTCATAACTTTTAAACTCACGAGAAGCCAATGCCCTTCGATATTTTGGCTTTAATCCTGAGTAAAAACGATTGATTTTAATATCAAGGTCTCGGATAAAATTTAGAGCATACCTTGCCAATCGAGTGAACCTTTCTTCATAGGCGCCACTGAGTCTTCCCCTTGTCTCAATTCCATGAATTGTTTTTCCATCCTAAGTCGAATAGCCTTAGGAAAATACTTCTCAAGAAACATACCTTTGAATTCATCCCAGTCGAGAGCATCAATCTCATCAGCGTCCCTTGTATTTTTAACCATCGACCACCACTGATCTGCCTCACCCTCCAAACGGTAAATAGAAAGACTAACCTTTTGATTGTCTGAACACCCCATGGCATTAAAAATCTTCTCCAGTGCTTTAATCCACCATTCAGCTAGTACAGGGTCAGATGATCCTCTGAATGATGGGGGATGTTGCCTCATGAAATGTTCCACCACTGACATGTTCCTCTGCGGTTGATCTGGCTGATCTCATGCATGGATACCACCACCATTTATCGCATTAGTCAACTGCGGCATTACTGCAACAAACAGTTCAGTTCTGATTCTAACCATCGTAGGATACTGATTTGAAAGGTCATTTCCCTCTGTATGCCTTCCCAGAAAATCTGTCCCGTTCCCTCTATGAAAAACCATTCACAACACAGAAATATCTTAGGAGAATCAACATGGTAATCTTCAAATGCCATATCATTTCAATCATACCATAAATTAATTTATAATTTAACAATTTTCTAACTCCTAATGTTGAATAAACCTACCTTTGATACCAACTATAAGGAACCATCCTTAAACCTTACTTAATCTTGAGTTATTATAGGATTACACATTAAGGATCTTTTCAGGTTTAGAGTTTTAGAGAATTAGATCATAGAACATGCATTTCATTCAAAATTTAAACAAAGTTGTTACATAAAATATAATATTGATTTTCCCATCAACGGAAACATATTTAAAATAAAACATGGATTCATTCTTGACACTTCCTTGACACTATCATCATATCATGTACCTTTCCCTTGACCTGTGAAAAACATATCAAAAACATGGGATGACCATAAAAACGCTCAGTAAGGGATATAAAAATATGGAAAGAAACATGAGTACATGTATACACAAGAATCAATGAAATCATACTCTACACATTAAACATAAGAACCTTAACATACCTCATCATATCATGAATAAATCATAGAAATCATAAGACATAAAGGTAACTTGAGGCATTCATAACATTCTTACGTAGGGAGTAACCCTCTTGGTTACATTTGGAATACCCATCATAGTATATTCCCTAAATCTCTTCGGAAAAACCTTAACATTTAACTCCTCCGCGTTACCCAATTCATTGGAGAGCTATATCGGGATCACCCTCCCTTATTTTATCACGGAACCACCCATCTTCATAATAATTCCCAAGAGCCATAACATAATCGTATCACATAAAACACACTTAAAGGAAACATTACATTTCTACATTTCAATCACAAGATATCAATATAACACATTGATATAACAAAAAAATTATGAAAACCATTTTCAATACCAATATAAAATTAAAGTAAAATAGGGTATTTATTTTTCTTTAAAAAAATGTATGGCTTATAGAGGAAGCTGAAACTCAAATAATGGTCACGGTGGCAGAGAAGTCGTTGTCGCCACATACGTATGACAACAACATTCCCTTCATTCGTTTAGTAAAATGATTCGTATAAAAAAAGATTCCTTTTGGATAAACATAAAAGTAAAATGGGTTTATACACCATATAAAATAAGGTTGTGTATAGAACAAAATATGCCTCAATGAAAGGAGATTGAAATGAAGTCCCATACCTCGGGTCCGACTTGACTCGATCGTTCTTTAATGTCCTGAATAATAAACTTGATTTAATTTCTACTTGCTGAAGAACATTTTTCAAGTTCATTATTCCTTTTATATCACTTATTACCATGTCATGAACACTATGTAATTATTTAAGTTAATAATGGTCATTTTATCGATCATTGGTACGTGAGTAAAAAATAAACTCTTTATAATTACAAGTTGTTCATGTATCCATTATATCCAGAGTTATACTCATGATTTAGATATCATATATGTCATATATATCCAGTATATACATGCATTTATAATATTACATAACGATTATAGGTAAGAAATGAAATGCACCGTTCATGGAGATGGTAAGCTGTACGTACGCATGAACGCTAATTTCATTTCTATTTCGTATTTTATGGAATGGAATCATAATGATATAAAGGTAAACTATAATTCCAGTATAATATCATATATAATATCATTAATTACATCCTTCATATGTACCACCTATGGTATTAATGAATCAAATCACTTTGAGTGGGCGGTAGTCCGCACTTCCTAAAATGAACATATCGCGTTTACCCATAATGGAAACCATAAAGGTATGCCATGAATGAAAAATACAGAAGCTTAAGTAAAACATAAAAATATTATATACCATATATAAATATAGTTACATCTTAATGGCCACCTTTGAAGGTGTTAAAAGAATATTGGACAATCATCGTTTCGGGAGGCAGAAATTCGACATCCACAAAAACAGTATGTTCTTTAACCATTAGATGTAGGTGTGTGTAACTGTAGCTAGAATCCTTCTTATAAAAACACACTAGTATATGTAATATACTGGTGTTGTTACAAAAGAAATGAATAATAAGAGTTTACGGGATTGGAGAAGAAAAATAAATCATAAGAACACAAGAGAAGACACTACCTTTAAATCGGGTAACTCTTTTTGATTTGAGCTCAAAAGATTCATTAGGAAGAGTTCGGACCAGAATGAGGCTTCTAAGAGTAATAGATGGATGTGGAGAGACAAAATGAGAAGATTTTGGCTGAGACAAAGGATTGAGAGGTGTGTGTAAAGATGTAGAGTTGGGGGCCTTTTTTAAGAGGAGAGGAGGGGCACTCTTGGAAAGGTATAAAAGGTTACATTATTTTCAAATGAGTTTCTGATTTTAAAGGTTCCACATTGATTTATTTCTAGGATAAGGTGATAATGGTTCGAAATATACTCATCCAATAGGTCTTTGACAAGTGTATGTTATAGTATTAACATTGTCTTTTCATTTTATTTAAATCCTTGATTAATGATGTAATCGCTGCATCATCATGATGTCATAAATAATTTAATTTATTTAATGTCTAAAAATTATAAAAAAATATCATTATGTAGGAAATCTTTTTATCTTTTCAATTACTATTTATAGTAAAACATCTGACTTGTATAACCCCATTTAAAAATTGTTTTATTAAAACAACTCATGTTTGTGTCATTTTTACTTTTACTTTAAATAAAAGGCATTAATGTCCTTATCTTACCCAAGTTGCTCCATGGGGTCCCAAAAATCTACCCATGGGTTGTCTTGGTCGGCCATGACACATCCAATAAGCGTAGGACATGTGTCTAGGTCATTTCATATTATTAAAACATTATTTTTACCTTAAATTATACTAATTACCTCTAATCGCGATTAAAAACATAAAATTTACTATTCAACAAAAAATTATTTATTTCCATTAAAACAAATTTTACTTATTAATGACAAGAATGTATGTCAGATTTTTGAAATTCAAAACACAGAGGTGGTAAATTTTTATTTAAACGAAAAATCAGTTTTTACGTACCACTTAGTGGTTTCACTATTCATCAAAAATTGAAGCTTTTCAGAAAAATACCAAAACATCACCCTAAGCTATATTTGATATTCCGAATTCAAAAATGATGCCTATTTTACAAAATTCAAAACCTATATGTTATATTAATTAATTTAATAATAACTTCTCGTTGTCAAAGCAAATAGCGCGTGTTTATGAAACAATAAGTATCCAAAGATTGACACTAGTTTAAGTTCAATTTCAAAGTGAAATTAATTCCAACGACCACTATTGGATTAAATGGTAAAAATATATTCTAATTTAACTTTAAATCCAATTCAAAAGATAATCTAATCATATAAATAAATTAGGTTAAAAAGAGGTTTTGAATTAAAATACAACATATTCACTATTCATTAAAAAATGAACTTTATCGGAAAAATACCAAACATTTACCCAAAGTAAATTTCAATGTCCGAATCATAAAGAATAATCTTATTTTGACAAATAGAGCTTATAAAATTTTCAAAAGTTTGACTTAAAAATGGTTTTCCATCAAAATGCAGTAAAACAATCTTTTAAAAATATTAGTGTATTCCATGCTTAAGATTGGATTTATTCTAATTTTAAGCCTCTAAAACACTATCTAATTCATTAATAGACATAGATAAAAATATCTATTATTCATTACTTACTTTGGTTTTTACACTAAGTTCTCAACTTGGGTGGGGCGCGAATTAGAAGCTCAAAACTACAAATATAGATATAGGTAACAAGAACTCACCCAAAGTTTAGGTTTTTCTTCAGCCCTCCTAAAGAGCACAAACAACACTATGTTCAAGTCATGACTCTCGCCAAGAAAACCCATTTGTCCCATTCTTGTTTCATGTTCAGTAATAATGTTCAAATATGTTTATGCTCTACTGGGCAACTAAACCATAAGTATAACCAAGGAATATAAACCAGCCAAAAGTCAACTAAGAATCCATACCCGGTTCTCTTGTAAAGTCACAACAACAAAGGAAATTTGATAACCTGCGAAGTACTGGAACCAGAAAACCCCGGGACACTGCTCTGTGTCCCCTCCCCCAAAAAATATTTTCATCAACAAAGGATCCCACCTGAATTCGTGATATAAACAAGGTAACCACCCGGTCTTAAAACTCACAACACTGAATCCATAACAACAGGGGACCTCATCCCCGATTCCACAACCATCAAGAGTATAAAAATAAGGGATCCCATCCCCTCCCACATCTCCAGAAATCATCCCGTAAAAGGAAACAACCAACCACTACCACCGACACAGAGCAGGGTTGTGCCTGTATTTTCATATTTAAAAGATTTTTCACGCTCCATGATTTCAATTTCGTGTGCTTTAATCGGGGGTTATCACAGAAGGATTGTTCCTGGTGCTTCCAATTTATTCAGCCGGGTATACGTGATTAACCAATTTACTTTTCACAGCAGGAGTTTACAATTACAAAACAAGTCATTTAAAACACCACCAGGGGTTCATTAGTGCATAGACAACGACCACCAACGACCTCAATTTTCAAAACTCGTAATCCAGGACAATTCAGAAAGATGATCTTAATATAAACAACATCAACAGTCACAACCCCCCCCCCCCTTCATTTTTTATAGAATCTATTCATTATCTTTATTTAGGTCTTGTTTATCCAATTCTACCGAAACAAAATCACTCCCACGCCGCATGATACAAAAACCATAGAGACGAAGGAGAAAATTCCCTACTTGTTAGATCAACGATCTACACTGAGGCTGGGGGAGGAACCTTATTGATAACGATGTGGCTCGCCCGATGCACCAAAAGCTGTTCGTGAAAAGCCGCGATCCAGTAATGAAGAAACCATGACTAACCCTTTAGTTTATAAGGGTCGCAGACGGTTGAGATAAGAACGCGGAACCACGTGAGGCGCGGGGTCGTGGGTTGGCCACGTGGCCCCACTCATCATTAAGGGGGTTGGGTGGTTTAAACCGACTCATTAATTCATTAAGTATTTAATTAAAACTCTTATGGAGTTACAGGTATTTAAAACACGCTCAAACATGTCAAAATATGGTTTAAAACCCCAATTGCGCAAGAAGGAATACCACTGGATAGAACCCGCAGGGTAGGACAGAGCCACCGGTGGGTGATGGCTACCGGTAGGTGAAGGCTACTGGTAGGCCAAGGCCATCGGTAGGCCAAGGCTACCAGTAGGCCGAGGCCACCGGTAGGCCAAGGCTACTGGTAGGTCAAGGCTACCGGTAGGCTAAGGCCACCGGTAGGCCCAGGCTACCGGTAGGCCGAGGCTACCGGTAGGCCAAGGCTACTGGTAGGCATGCTACCGTTAGGCTAAGGCTACCAATAGGCCTACACCGCCATGATTCTCAGACCAGAAAACCCAACACGAGATTTTCACAAAGTAAAGGATCCCCAAGAAACCCGAGCCATTACATCAGATACCTCTTAAACAATTCTCGTCCCCGAGAATCAAAACAAACCAGAAGGAAAGAGAGGGTCCAAACAACCACCTCGAAAGATACCTCTTAGGAGTGAACCCACGCACACTTCCAACATACCAAGCCAAGCTGCCCAGGTATGTGGGTTGGGGAGTCTCCTCCCCCATGTCAAGATATTATCCGCTTTGGGTGGCACTGACTCGCCCGCATGGGTTTAATCGTATCCACCTTAATGCGTCTTGATTAGGGGCCATGTTCTCTCCTCCCGCATAGCCAGGGTTTTTTCACACACATTCAAAGGAAGAAAACCAGTACATTTCATAGTCAACAAGGCAAAACGTTCTACCAAAACAGGTACAACAAGGAAAAAAACTCAAAACAACTCTGGGTACTGGGCACGCATCCGTGCTTCCCTTTCCCACATACTCTCCTCAAACCCACCATGTCTCCACAACACACAAACCAAGGGAATGGTTCACCCACGTAGCACCTTCTCCTTGCGATCCTCGATCATCACTAGTCTCTCTACAAAAGTCACATCATCCTCGATGTCCAAATCACCCCAATCAAGGACGTGTGAATTGTCGTGCAGGTACCAACGGATCTAGGACACAAGGAAGAAATCATGTATCATCATTAGCGGCGGTGGTAACGCTAGCTGATAATCCACATCGCTGACCCACCACAACACTTCGAAGGGTCCGATGAACCTGGGAGAAAGCTTACTCCCCTTACCGAACCTCCGCTGCGCACGCCGAGGGGAGACCTTCAAAAACACATGGTCTCCAACCTCAAAGTCCAATGGCCTCCTCCTCGTATCAGCATAAAACTTCTGTCGGTCCTGGGATGCCTTCATCCTTTCCCGTATGAGTTGAACCTTCTTTGTCGTGCTCTGCACCGCCTCCGGGCCAAGGATGCCTGCCTCTCCTACTTCAGTCCCACACACAGGTGAAAGAAATGGCCTCCCGTACAAAGCATCAAACGGGGCCATACCGATGGTAGAGTGATGGCTATTGTTGTAGGCAAACTCTACTAGGGGAAAGTATAGCACCCATGATCCCCATGTGTCCAGAACACATGCCCGCAGCACATCCTCCAAGGTCTGGAAGGTGCGCTCTGTTTGTCCATCTGTCTGGGGATGGAAAGCAGTGCTAAGTCATAACTGTGTGCCAAAAGCATGCTGCAATCCCTTCCAGACCTGTGAGGTAAACCGTGCATCCCTATCGGAGACTATATACCTTGGGAATCCATGCAACCGCACCACCTCATCCATGTACTTTTGTGCCAAAGCATCCACAGTACTCAACTCCCAGATCTCCAGAAAGAGGGCTGATTTTGTTACCCAGTCCACTACCACCCAGATGGCATCGTATACCCCTTGGACCATGGCTAGTCCCGTGACAAAATCCCTTGATATTTCATCCCACTTCCACTCACGAAAATCTAGAGGCTGCAGTAGGCCGCCTAGAACTCGGTTTCAGCCTTCACTTGCTGACACACTAAGCACTTGGCCACAAACTCTGCCACTTTTCACTTAACTCCGGGCCACCAAAAGTGCCTCTTTAGTCCCTGGTACATCTTGGAAAATCCTCGGTGTACCGCTAGGGGTGAGTTGTGGAACTCACTGAGAACCTTGTCGCGCATCACCTCTAGAATGAACAACCTTCCCTAGAAAAGCATCTGGTTCTGACCATCCTTTGTCCATCCTTCCGGAGCATTGCCCTGGTCAACTCGGTCACGCATTACTTCGCACTCTGGGTCTCCCCACTGAGACTCCTCCACTTGCTGAAACAGAGATGACTGAACTATCATCTGATATTGGAAGCCTCTACTGCTATCCATCCTCACATCCAGGTGTAAAGAAGCCAACTCCTCCATCGCCTTCCAGGCATTCGCCGACTCACGGACGACATCCTTCTGCGTCCTCTAACTCAAGGCATCGGCCACTACATTTCCCTTTCCCTCAGTATAATAGATCTCGAAATCATAATCTTGGAGGAACTCCACCCATCTCCACTATCGAAAGTTTAGGTCCCGCTGGGAGAAGATGTACCTCAAGATTTTGTGATCCGTGAAGACCAAAAAGCGTTCTCCAATGAGGTAGTGCCGCCGTAACTTTAGCGCAAAAAAAACCGCTGCAAGATCCAGGATATGGGTGGCGTAATTACCCTCATGAGGGCATAGCTACCTGGACCCATAAGAGATCACCCCTTGTTGCTGCATCAACACACATCCCAGGCCCTGTCCTGAAGCATCACAAAATACCTCATATTCCGCCCCTCCTTCTGGTAATCTCAGCACTGGGGCACTAACCAACTTTTCCTTCAGATAGTTGAAGGCTAACTCGCACTGCTCGCTCAACACAAAAACCCGGTGTTTCTTGGTAAGGGATGTAAAAGGGGCTGCTACTCAGGATAATTTGGTTATGAACCTCTGATAGTAACCCTCCAACCCAAGGAAACTACGGACCTCTGCAAAATTCTTGGGTGCTACCCATGAAACGACCTCCTCATCTTTTGACTGGTCCACCAATACCACTGCTCAGACACCACGTGCCTAAGGAAGTGCACTTATCATGTCCAGAACATGCATTTCGACAATTTCACATAGAGCTGATGTTGTCAGAGGACCTCCAAAACTGTACTTGGGTGCTTTGCATGGTCGTCCTCTGATCACGAAAAGATCAGGAATCGTCGATGAACACAACCAAAAACCGATCCAAGTACTCCCAGAAGATGGAGTTCATAAGCCCCATGAACACATCCGGGGCGTTCGTAACACCAAAGGGCATGAATACGAACTCAAAGTGTCCATATATGCACCTGAAGGCCATTTTCGGAATGTCTCCCTCCTTCACTCTCGGCTGGTGATACCCATACCGTAGTTCAATCTTTGAGAACCATCCTGCCCCTTTCAGCTGGTCTAGAAGATCGTCTATTCTCAGAAGAGGGTAGCGATTCCTGATTGTCACCTGACTCAACCTCCTGTAGTCTATGCACAACCTGAGGCCACCATCTACCTTCTTTTCGAACAAGACTGGAGCTCCCCACGGTGACACACTCGGGCGAACATAACCCCTCTTCATCAGATCGTCAATTTGGATCAGCAACTCCCGCAGCTCTGAAGGTGCCATCTGGTACGGAGCCATCGAGATCGGACGAGCACCGTGCGTCATGTCTATCCCGAACTCGATATCACGTCAAGGGGGTAGAGTCTTCACCTCCTCAGGGAAGACATCCATAAACCCACAGACGATCTCTGGCACTTCCACCATTTCAACATCTACAGACCCTACTGACAGCTCAGCTAACAAGTAGAGGAGGGGTTACTCTCGCCTGTCGCCCTTCTGACTGATCTGCTCTCCGGTGAAAACAACACGCCGGCTGCCTAAGTATGAGAACACGACTCTTCTTTAGAAATAGTCGATGACGGAACACACCGATAATAGTCAGTCGATGACCAGGACGACATCATATGGTTGTATCTGTAGCAGAAGAAGATCCCTAACTGACTGATGTGGCCCTATCATCAGTCTACATCCCCGACAAAAAAAAAACAATTAGGTCGGACCTCCGACTGGTGTTCTCAACACCAGGGGCACTGGAAGTCACTCGGAATCTAGACCCAAGGAACATGCTAGGCTGGGTGCAACAAAGGAGTGGGAAGCTCCGGTATCGAACAAGGCATAAGCAAGGGTACTAAACAAACTTATCGCACCTCGAACAACCTCCAAACCTACTGAAAATTCTGCCTCTGCGGCATGCAACTATTCACGCCCAGCTCCCATGCCCCTCAGATGTTGGCCACCTCCCCGACCATGCCCCATTCAAGGTCCCTGAGGAGCGCCCTGAGGTTGGATTGCTTCTCCTACGTCTGCCCTCAGAGGAGCGGACGATCGCTGTCCCTACTGCTGCAGCTGGAAAGGCCTTGCTGAAAGCTGCTGTTGGGGCGGGTGGTGGGGCTATCCACCACCGCTGTACTGTACCCGGTACGGGCACTGACTCTAGAGATGTCCAGGGCTCCCACAGACGAAGCACCGCGACCCTGGGCCCGTACGAAATGGGTGAGGACCAGTGGATCGAAACTAAAACTGTTGTGGCCTGCTCCCTACGGGTCGAAACCTGGAGGGTCCTGATGCTGGAGGGCATGTGCTGATGGCCTTCCCCTTCGATGGTCCCAGCTAGATTCCCTCTCGTGACACTCCTCCTAGAGCATGCATCCTCTCCACCACTTCGACCTTCATCTGGACCTCCAAGTACGTTAGAAGGGTAAAGGGGGTAACAGCATACTTGAGGGAGGGTCGGAGAGCCTCCTCTAAACATCATTCCCGAGACTCCCCGTCGGGAAAGAGGTCTGGAGCAAAATGTAGGAGGTCATTGAACTTGATCCCTAGCTCTATCATGGACATACTCCCCTGCTGGATGGAGAGTAGCTCCTATCTCTTTTCCGCCTTCATTGTCGAAGAGAGGAATTCCGCTTGGAACTCCCTCTCAAAATCCGCCCAAGCCACCTCATCCTCTCTCCTCTCTCCCAGGTAAAGCGTCCACCACTGACGCGCCGCTCACCACATCTGGCTGATGGACAGAGGAACCCAGTACTCGGTTGAGGCCCGAATCAGGCCGAAAGCTATCAGTAGCTCCTCTAGCCAGCCTTCTGTCTTCATGTCAGAGGTGTTGCCCTCATACTTCTCAAGGGTCTATTGTTGGAAGGCCTGGAGAGGCCTCTACCACTGGTCATCCTCCTCTTCTCGGTCAGCTCTCTGCCGATCGGCCAAGGTATTCTGCAGGGCCTCGATCGTCTGTACCACACGCGGTCGCCTTCCAGGTGCCTTAGCTGCAAGGTAAACAAGGAATGCCTAATCCTAAGTAGTGCCAATTATTGTCTTTAAAACTTCTTAAACTTTTGTTTATTCTTAATTCCCAAAACACCCCCGACACACGAGAACACAAGTTATTATGATGCATGTACCTTTACTAGGGTCTCTACCTTGCAATCATCATGGCATTACTTGGTCGTTCGGTAGGTCCAGAGTCCTTGTGTCGGATCACCGGGGGCCCTAAAATCCCATGTCCTAGCCGGTCTTCCCTGGCCTAAATCACGCACCAAGGTCACCCAACACTGTTGCCTTACCATCCCATGAAATCCCCACTGTGCCTAACTCCAGACTCCATTCTATCTCTCAACCTCCCCTCTGATACCATTCTGTCACGACCTGCCTTCACCAAAAGGAGGGAAGGGTCAGCAGATTGCCAGGCCCTTACTTCTTTATGTTGAAGGAGAGATAATGACCCCCGAAACTCGCCTTCAATAGGTCCCAGAGTGGCGACTAGCACCAAGGGTATAGAATTTACACACAAATGGAAGGCATTACCCTTTTTGTTTTATAGGATCAGGAGATAAGAAGATGAAACCCAACGACACCAAGGTAAAATAAACGTAAATCCCAAAGTAATCCATTCCCACATGCATGTTCCAAAAGTAAGAGCCACAAGGTACAAAGGGTGACTACAATGGTAAGTACCAAAGAAAGAAAAACAGCAACTGCAACTGCCCCAAAGGTCCGAGCTAGTATGGTCCTGTGTGATCCCCGAAGTCCTCCTGGAAACCTAAAAGCAGTTTTATATACGTAGGGTGAGCATACAAGTACACTCAATAGGGAAAACCAAAGACTCTCGTGCACAAGTGGGGGAACGTACTAAACTCCCATGAGAAAAGGGGTAATCCAAACACCTATCAAGGTAAACTATCCACCCAAGCCTCACCAAGGTACACTCCCCAAATAACGCAAGTGAAGTAATATATATAATAAGAGCACATCGATGTTTGGGTACCCCACGCCACTTTCCCACTGGTTGTTGAGACATCCTACGCATCAAACCAATCCCGCCATTCTCACCGTAGTCCCACTGCCACACCCACCTGCACACACCTGGGCCACAACCACACGCAGTCCCACTGCCGAATCTCACCCGCACACACCTGGGCCACAACTTTCACACGTAACCACGCCTGTAAACATATAGTCCAGAATAACTACCACCACGCCCGAAGACACCTAGGCTAGAAGATCCACTGCCACACCCGAAGACACCTTGGCCTCATCCCGAAGACACCTGGGAAACCACCTACCGCACACACCTGGCCAACCACCAAACTACCCCGCCCGAAGGTTCTTGGGATAATAATGGACCTCAGGCCATCACAGCCTACCCAAAGATACTTGGGATTTCCGAGAAAGGGAGCTGAAAAGGAGCTAATAACCAGACACTAATAATAGTGTTGGGGAAAAGACCCTCCCCCATGAAATGTGGGTGTTCGGCACTAAGTGCTCAACTTGGGAGGGACGCGAATAAGAAACACAAAACTAAAAATATAGATATAGCTAATAAGGAATCACCTAAAGTTTATATTTTTCTTCATCCCTCTTAAAGAGCACAAACAACACTAAGTTCAAGTCACGACTCTCGCCAACAAAACCCAGTTGTCCCATTCTTGTTTCATGTTCAGTAATAATGTTCAAATAAGTTTATGCACTACTGGGAAACTAAAACATTAGTATATCCAAGGAAAAGAAACCATACAAATGTCAACTAAGCATCCATACCCGGTTCTCTTGTACAGTCACAACAACAAAGGAAAAGTGAGAACCCACGAAGTACTAGAACCAGACAACCCCAGGACACTGCCCCGTGTCCCCTCCCCCAAAAAGGTTTTTCATCAACAGAGGATCCCACCCGAATTCGTGATATAATCAAGGTAACCACCTGGTCTTAAAACTCACAAAACTGAATCCATTAAAATAGGGTATCTCATCCCCGATTCCACAACCATCGAGAGTATAAAAGCAAGGGATCCCATCCCCTCCCACAGCTCCGGAAATCATCCCGTAAAAGGAAACAACCAACCACTACCACCGACACAAAGCAGGGTCATGCCTATATTTTCAGATTTAAATGATTTTACGTGCTCCATGATTTCAATTTCGTGTGCTTTAATCGGGGGTTATCACAGAAGGATTGATCCAAGTGCTTCCAATTTATTCATCCGGGTATACATGATTATCCAATTTACTTTTCACAGCAGGAGTTTACAATTACAAAACAAGTCATTTAAAACGCCACCAAGGGTTCATTAATGCACAGACAATGAACACCAATGGCCTCGATTTTCAGAACTCGTAAGCCAACACAATTCAGAAAGATGATCATAATATAAACAACATCAATGGTCACAACCCCCCTTCATTCTTTATAGAATCCATTCATTATATTTATTTCGCTATGGTTTATCCACTTCTACAGAATCAAAAGCACGCCCACCTCGCAAGATACACAAAAGAGAGAGACGATGGAGAAAATTCCCTACTTATTGGATCAACGTTCTACGCTGAGGCCGGGGGCAGAACCTTATGGATAACGATGCGGCTCGCCCGATGCACCAATAGCTGTTCGTGAAAATCCGTGATCCAGGAAAGAAGAAACCATGCCTAACCCTTTAGTTTATAAGGGTCGTGAACGGTTGAGATAAGAACGCGGAACCGCGTGAGGCGTGTGGTCAATGGTTATCCATGCGGCCCCACTCGTCATTAAGGGGGTCGGGTGGTTTAAACCGACTCATTAATTCATTAATTATTTAATTAAATCTCTTATGGAGTTACAGGTCTTTAAAACACACTCAAATAGGTCAAAACAGGGTTCAAAACCCCAATTGCGCAAGAAGGAACACCACTGGAAAGAACCCGTGGGGTAGGCCAGAGCCACCAGTGGGGGACGGCTACCGGTAGGCTAAGGCTACCAGTAGGAGAAGGCCACTAGTAGGCCAAGGCCACCAGTAGGCCATGGGGACCGGTAGGCCAAGGCCACCGGTAGGCCAAGGCCACCGGTAGGCCAAGTCTACCGGTGGGCCAAGGCTACCGGTAGGCCAAGGCTACCAGTAGGCCTGCTACTAGTAGGCTAAGGCTAAAGACAGGCCTACACCGCCGTGATTCCCAGACCAGAAAACCCAACACGAGATTTTTACAAAGAAAAGGATCCCCACAAAACCCGAGCCGTTACAAGACTCGATATGATGGTCTAACCCATATGAGAAGGGGACATTATTTCTATTTATTGTACTAGTTGGACCTAGGATTGGAGATCTAAGTGTCACTACATATCCAGTGAGAACATGAATCAAGCCACACCATATTATTGAATGAGAATCTCTAAACACATTTGTATCCAATGCACATATGGGTGAATTATTACCATTTATTATTGTATATGGATGCATGATTGGATATCTGAACATCTCTGTTAATCATGTGAGGAAAGGAGTCAATCCACACATTGTTCTTGAATTGTAAACTATCTACTTAGAACTAACCCATACGTAGAGTGGGGGGGGGGGGGGTTATTCTCATTGATTGTTGTAATGGGACCCAAGATTGGAGATTTGAGTTTCACTATATATAATGTGTTAACAGGAATGAATACACACATATTCAAAAAACAATAATGCAGTTTATCATCATGTGGTGAGGACATAGGTTCCCCAATATGAACAACAAATATTTGTAGTTGGTCTCAAGACTCAAATTCAAGGTGTCACAACATAAACTAGAACAGAAAAAATCAAGCCCTTTATAGTTTTTGAATAGTTTTGTGGTGGGAAAATTAATTCCAGGATAGTGGTCCTATCATATGAGGTCCTTGGAAATGTAAAATTTTATGTCATCCAAGAGACATCAATTGGGAAGTTTAAACACCATGTTGTGAGGAAACAGGGTGTGCCTTTGATGGTATTAAATCCAAGACCGTATTAACCATATTGCTAACTACTATGGAATTGTTATGTGTGGAGGCCCTTATAATGATTTTTATGCTCACTTGATCAATGATTGGTGTGAGAAACAATGAATAGAAAAGGTTCCTATCACCACCAATGGGAAATTATAGAAAAGGAAATGGGCAGATGGTATCATGTGGTGGTTGGGACATAATATAGGACCTAGGAATCCCTAAATCTCTAATATTAATATGAATCAAGATGTATGTAATTTTGGAAAACTACTAATTGTGGTGTCATACGATGAGGACATCATCCATAATGTTTAATGTCATTCGGTATGGAAAAAGGTGACACTATATGAAAGAAGAGGAATATTTTGGATGGACCGAATAATATAGGTATGAGAATCCCTATGTATCATATGATGACATAAATAAAGCCGTACATATTTGTGGAAAACCATTAAATTTATTGTCATGTAGTGAGAACATCAACCAATCATTTTAACATCATACAGTAAGGATGAGGGTCACCTACCAAAGAATATAATGTTTTACCATTTTCATGAAGTCTGATATATTGTGACCAAGAATGATATATTATTATTGTTCACATGAGTTTTGATTTAGGTGTCACTACATATTTTGTTATTGAAGAAATAAAGCTACATATTATTATTGTATGGGTAAATCCCTATGTGGATCTGAATCTCACCTAGTGATGGGGTTTCTTCATTTATATTTTTCATAAATATAGCTCGTGTGTGATGAATCATTAGTGATATCATTATTCCCATGCTATTTATTGTCATACAATGAAGATTACCCTAATTCAATTTAACTTTCGGTATTCATGATGTGATTTGTATAGTTTAACATCATGTGGTAAGGACATATTTGGGAAGTTCAACATCATGTGGCCCTATCGTTGAAACATTAGAGGGTTTTATTCTCTTGGATGATTTTTAGACACCTTGATGGTCATCGAGTAATCCTTGGTGTTTAATTTCCACATCAGGTATTAGGCTTGTAATTTCTATGTAATTTTAAGAAAACGCATATCGATGTTTATTTTGGAATTAAATATACCCACCAACTCTTTGAGAAGCATGGTGGCACTAAACGATGCAGACCCTTAGTCTTATAATTTTCCTAGATTCACCTTTTTGGGCTCATTAATGGGTGTGGATATTCCTTCCTCAAATATAAGAGGGGTATTCCTGACTTCATCCTCTTATTTTGGAATTTATATGTCCATGGATATATATTTCTACATGTTGAATAATTTGGGGACATCTCTTTTACCTTCTAGGTAAGAGAGGACATACAAAAAGGCATTTTGATCATTAATTGTTGGAGTAGTCAGAGATAGATTTAGGATCTGATTATTTTCCATTATGTTTTTTCTAGGGGACGAGAAGTGAGGATAGATTGGCATTAATTGATACTTTCCCCATCCTTAGATTAAATTTTCTGACAAAACATTTACAATCAATCAAATAGTTTTCATGATGTCGATACCATATTCCATATGCATCTTTTATTCCCATCCAATCCTATATGGCATCCCATAGAGGGTGTGTCCATGAATTTCTGACAACAAAATGTATTTTATGATTTGGAGGTGACCCTCATATCATTGATAAGGTACATTTCTATTCTGTATTCTCTAATAATATTAATATATATTTGGGAGATTGTAAAGCACACACTCCCTTTTTTACCCTTTTAGAATCTTGTTACTAGAAGTGAAAATGGGTTTTGACATGTTTGGGAGGTTTTTTTTCAGAATACTCTATCCATATCTACATGCCCGCCTCTTATTCATTAGGGTTACATGTATTTACCTAGAAAAACCATAGAGTTTTCCCCTCTTGGTTGACTACATACTAAAAATAACTGTTTCTGATGATTTATTGGGAATTATATACCAATAGACTCATTATTTTGAGAATATTTTTATAAAAAGGTGTCTGATTTTTATACACCTCTCTATATATAGGTGTCTAGGAAAGGGGGGATTTCCTTGTCCATGGGTGATATCAACATCGGTAGGATAACCATGATGAATTTCTAGAGTACAGTCCCAATGATCCATCTCCACACTAACATGAGGAGGACTATCCTGGTAATTATCACTATCTACTATAGTTGTAGAATTGGAAGACCCTTTGGGTGTGAATAATGTGTCTCTAACAACCTCATGGACATCAGTATTGAGTAGATTATGTATATGAACCTCATTTTGAATTGTGATAGAAACATGTGACTGGCCTTTTGGGGTTGACAAGGGGTATAAACCAACTCAAAGATAACTATCAGAATATATTGATAACAATATAGATATGGGGGGATCTGATACCACTATTAATAAGATTTTGAATTATGATAATGAGATTCTATATAGTTGGTAGGTATATGAGCCTTCCTATAGGAGGTTAACAAAATATTCTGGTCAATCCTAGATGAAACAGAAATATGATCTCGATTCATATATGAATTCCCCTTTGGAATATGTTGATGGACTTTTGGAAATGGATTAAGGGTATGAGGCTCCTCCCATAAGATATTAGAATATTTTTAGTAGCATCATTGATAGTAATGTGAGCTTGTACTAAGGAATGTTCCACTCTCCCTTGGTGATCCCTAGACAAAATTGTGATATTAGCCTGGTCCGGTGCCTTTGGAGTATTCTAGTGAAATTTTTGGACTGGAATAATAGCCTATCCTAAGGCATGTGTCACTCTAACTTGGTGAAACCCATTTTTAGCATGATATGATCCAAGTCATGTGACTCCAAATTATGTCGTGTGTCTTTTATAACAATAATATGTGATTTTACGAAGGAATGTTCCACTATTGCTTGGTGAGACCCACTTGTATAAGAATATGATGCCATTCACGTGATTTTAGAGAATGTCATTAGTCCTTTTTAACATGAATTTCAGCCTATCTTGAGTCATGTTTGACTCTCAATTATTTATCCCTATTTGGATTGAGGATATGATTCAAATCATTGTCCATATCCTTTTCCGAAATATGTTTACAATCTTCCTAGATGGGGGAAAAGATATGAGCTTTCTCTGAAGTATCCAATTGTTCATACAAAATAGAGTGTTTTGTTTCTCTAGCAGTCAGGATAGGAATATATGCCTATCCATTCATCTTCACCAGATTATTTTGGAATTTCTGCTTTTTTATTTCCACAAATCACTGGAACATCAATTGAGCATGTAAAGGAATATATTCATGCATTCTCCCTACTACTAGGATTTTTTGGTCGATGGATTTGATTGATGTGGGGATATACACCAACTCATATCCATCTTCTTCCAATAGAATCTGTAAATGGAATTTATACATGGTGGTGTGGATTTATATGTTCCCTATGACTATTTCATGGATATAATAGTAGAATTTTCTTGAACTTCCAGGGATATGAGCATTCTCCCAGTAGTTAGTGTCTTTGTACATTTAAAAAGTCATCCATGAAGCCCATATCTAAGTGTTCAATGAGGTTACCAATCAGATAATTCCCTCAATTGGATACTAATGGGTATTATCAATAATTTGATATATCTAGGATCAATATTGCACTGTATTAGTGGTGAATCTAGATAAATCAACATCAAACTAATTCTAACGATGTCTCCCAGAGATTATGATTCTATACAACTTACCATACTATGACCAGGACATGTTCTATTTAGTTTATCATAATTTGGAAAGGATACTTTTATGAAACATAACATAATGTGACTAAGGAATATCATTTATTTTAAGGCCAGGCCACTAGTATTTTGTTGTGTAGTTTAGAATCATTTGATTAGGATGTCAACTGTGTATTTTTATGTCATGTGTTATGTACATTGTTAGGTAGTTTAACATCACGAGACATGGATGTATTGCGAATTATAATGTTATGAGACTAGGAATTTATAATTTATTTTAGCATCATGTGACAAGGATGTTATCCATGAGGAATAATTTCATGTGTTTGGGACATCAGGTGTGCATTTTTACATCATGTTTTAAGGAAATTATTATATTGTTCAACATCATGCGACCAATATGCATCATGAATTTTAATTTTATGAAACTAGGATCCCGATTTTCATTTTTTTCATCATGTGACAAGGATGTTAGCCATGAATTTTAACATCATGTGTTACAGATATCAGATATACAGTTTAATGTTATACATTGAGGACCTTGTTGGGTAGTTTAACATCATGAGACCATTTTTTATTGTCAATTGTAACAACATGTGACTAGGATATTTTCATGAATTTTAGAATCATATGAATAGGTTTTAATCTATTTATTTAGAATTAATGAAGTAAGGACATCATGTATGGTATTTAACATCAGGTTGTAAGGATATTATTGTGCAGTTTAACACTAGGTGACCATGGAATATCATAAATTTTAATATTATTTGACTTGGATATGGTCATGTAGTTTAGAATCATGAAACCCAGACATCAGCCGTGTAGTTTAACATCATGTAGTAAGGATATTGGTGAGTAACTTATTAAGAGAGTGATTATTCTGATCGAGCATGGATGACACTTATTCATATTTCATGAGTTTTCAGTTCCTTAAACTCTATCAAGATATAAATTTCCTATTTATCCAAATAATATTTAATGATAAATAAGCTCTCTATTGTGTGCTCGATATGTCGATGGAATGGGAAATTGTTTTTTTGGCCTATCAATACTACCTCACTCAATTTCTGCATAGTTGGGAGTTCCATCAAACCATTATCCATGCACTTTTTCAAAATTCCCAAGGACATATTTTTTCAAAAAGAATATAATTTTTCTATTATTGTGTTGAAAGACGGTTGCCCATCCCAGGGAGGTATGTGGACTATTATCTATTACAAAACTTTAGTATTTTTTTTAGTGTGTTAAAATTAATGAAGTTGAGATTAAGGTGTTGGTTTTTATAACATCTCCCTATCCATTTCTTCCTAAATCTAGTCATTGAAGGCAGTACAACTCCAAATTGTTTGCTAGAGGCATCGGTGGGAGGGGAAGTGGTTTTTATAGCCTATCAACCCTACTTCATAAGGTTACCTTATTATTACCAACATGATAAATCCATTATAAATGGAATATTTAAAATTCCTAGGTAAATGTTTAGTTTTGAAAGATTATACCCTTCACTATATTCCTTCATGGGATGGGTGAACATGATTCTTAACCTGTGTGCAATTTATAACTCTGTTGGTGTGGAAACATGACTGTGTTTGGTGTCTGGGGTTCAATGTCTTGATATTTTTTAGTATGAGGATTTTTTTACAAGAATTCGTGTCCTTAGATGATATAGACATATCCCACTGAATAAATGATCCCAACTCTATTACAGTATATTTGGTAATGGTTTAAGTCAAATGATTTCCAAAATACCCCAAAACAAGGATGTGGAAAATATAGAAATTCCCCCAACCTTGTAGTCTGAGGGTTTTGAAAATATGAGAATTCCACAAGAACTATGGACTAGGGTAAGGTGATACCTGGTCAAGATTCCACTTGATAAGGGGAGGAAAAACTCAAAAAATTCCCCCAACCCTATGGGCTAGGGAACTTCACTACAACAATGCCTTTTGTAATTATGTGATTGTGCATCATTTCAGAGTAGAAATAAGAGGATCATTCCCATAATTATTCATAATAGATCCATATTCTCACATTGGGGTTAAGAAATTTGTTCTTCTAAATAAATTTACTTATCATCCACAAGGGGTTAACTAGAAATAACAATGATAAGCCTCTATCTCCTGTCAATGGTATGGTGAGTGGTTGATGAAAGTTGTCTTAATTTGGACCCCAAAGAGTGAATCCACTACATCCAGTAGCCATATTATCCATTTTCATTACCCTTTGAAATACCAACATAGTCAGTAACACCTTATATAGATTCACGAAAGATACCACTAAGACCATCTTTTCATATATCATAGGAAAAAGGTACAATAACCTATTATTACTTGGATGAATTCAAGAGGGTATGATTATACTCTTTAGGAGTGTTCTCATCCTTATATTATATACAGTTCAAATATTTGGTTGATGTCATATTGACCAATAAATAATTGGTCTACAGTTACTCCCCAATGGGTTTCTCATTTTAAAGGTCAGTACTTGATATATTATTTGGTGTTTTAGTTCCAATTGTAATAGTTGGTAGGTTTGGGACAATTGTAATATTTTTGGGGTTGGTTTCCATATTGATTATTATCCTAGGGTAAAATATGATTAAAATTACCCCATTCATGTAGGCTGAGGTGCTCCCTAGAATTACAGAGTGACCAATACCAGTTGTGATGAAGCTAGAGGCTCCTCGCTAGTGATGATTTGTGATTGATTTTGTTTGATTATTCGAATGCAATGGGGTGTCATTGATTGATTAGATCTAAAATGGATTTAATTAAAATCCAATTTTTCATTATTTAGATACACATGGTGATATATTATTATAGATTCTACAATTCATATGGTTAGGGTAGGAACAACTTCTTCTTCATCTCCTTATGGAATCATGGTCACAAGATAAAAAAGATGATCTAAATAGATGGGTGCCCTCCAATCCATCTATTGAGTAATTGAGTTGACATGGTGATTTTCCTCACCCACCTTCATGAGGTAAGGATGTTTTAAATTGTTGGGATCTACATATAAGATCCCAATGTGGTTAAATGTGGAAAAGAGGGCCACTTCTCCTTCTGTAGCCAACTATGGGAATACAATCCATGAGGGTTATTCCTCTTAAGGATTTAATGATTTGTTTCCAAATTTATAATGGAGCCATTGATTTGGTACTCTCTGCAAAATATGTTCTATAACTAGAATATATGTGTTGCATTGGTGACAATGTAAATCGAGGCCTCAGGGCCAAATAAGCTTGTCCCATGGTCTCAGAATCTGATGACATATTCAATGATTTCATTTAGATTGTATTTAATATGAGGATTCCCTAAGAGGAATAAGATCACCTTAATAACACATAATCAAATATAGGATTACATGTTTGATCAATTACCTTCATAGTTAAAGGATAAATAGGTGTTCCCTAATTTTTATGAAAGGTTTAGTGCAAATTAAAAATGATCACCCGATTCACCATTTTATTGCATGAATAATTTCGAAAAAATTGACTAATAGTATCTAAATATTATGTATTTTTTATCCGATGAAAGGGATGAAAAAGTTAAATAATTTCACATCAGATTAACCATTTTGATAACTCAGAAATCTAGAACAGTCTTTTTTCCCCAACACATGGATTGGTAAAGGGGGCTGAATGTGGATCCACAACCATTTGAATCATGATTACCTAATTTGTCTCCAATAAAAACTCCCAATGGTTGCCACATCCATAACTGAGTACTGACCATTTTTCAAAAGGTAGGTAGTATTTTAGGGTTTCATACCCAACGATGCTTAGGAAAGTTCCTTAGTAGAGGGGATGAGAGGTCAGGCTCCTCACACCCTTTTAGGAGGAATTAATATTTACTCCGAGATTAGCTTATAGAATTTATATATGTAAAAAATTCAATCCCAGGCCCAGATTTAGGAACGGTCACCCCTGTGTCAATAACTTTATTAATTCCATGTATTGAGATGAAAAACTATGTGCATATCATGGATTATCCATCATTATCTTATTTATTTATGATAATTTCATTTATATCCATGTTTGGGAACTCCACTGATTATTATTGTCCAAGGTGGAAGTAGGTTTCTTGAAGATGGGATCAAAGCTCTCTGAGGTATCCAACTTATCGAGTTAGAACGAGAATAAAAACCAACTTAGTTTATTTGAAATAGTTTAATGTCATGTGATTGGAGTGATCCATGAAGTTTATTATCATTGGGAAAGGATGTAAACATATAGTTTAGGTCTCAGAGGGAATATTGTGTAACCTATAAAGAAAGGAATTAGAGTTTATATAGTTCATGTTATGGGAACTTGTATTAGGAAATATGATACATCAAAATCCATGAGTAGCACTTATGCATATAAGTCTATCCAGGGATGCATCATTGAGAGTATTTCCAATTGAATAAAGATGATATGTAATTATAATTACAACCCAATGAAGACACCACATCAGGGGAATCCATTCCATGTTATTGGTAAAATCATTTCCAATCTCTAAACCCATGTGAACCATGCATGTTGTGAGGAACAACAGATAACAGAAGACCAGACACATCACAAGATATGATATTCATATGGGGAATAAACATTAAATTTTCCTTATGAGTGGTATAAATACTAGTATCATGGATAATATGGTATGATTTTAGGCCTTATTAATGTCTCCTACCAAGTCGAAAATATTTCTATCATTTTATTCAAAAGATGATAAAACATGGTTCCAAACATAAAGCGAAAGGATACAATGGTGTAGTGAGGTATGGGGGAAAATTAATGGAGCCCAAGGGAATTACCTCTAAATAAATTAATACCTTTTAAAGGAAAATAACCCCTGATGGAAAAAATTACCATGACACAATGAGTTGTAGTTGAAGAAAAGTTGGCAAGCTGGTCAACAATTTTGTTCTCACCGTGCCACATATGATGCACAACTATGTAGTTGATAATGTGTTACTTGCATCTTTGTATTAGATGGATAATATATTGGGGTGTTTCCACATCCATTAAATGTGTTATAAATCATTGTAAAATCTTTTTCAACCACTGCTAACTCAATTATTCTTTGGTTACAAAGATAGAAGCTTATTCATGGGCTTCATCCTAAAGGGAGTCTCTATTTCCAATGTTCATAGAGATGGTGAAGATGATTGATTATTTAGTATCATAAATAGTACCCCCTGCATGAAACCTATACTGCATAACCATATATTTATCTTGAAGCCAGCACAATTGTGGTGCCATTGGAATTAGTGTCCCTATGGAGTACACCTGTGTTAGGATGGAATTTACTAAAAAGCATAAGAGATCTGATGGATGGAGAATCATGAAATTTTTTGAATATAACGATGACGATCACAATGAAGCATCTAGTTTAATAGACAAAGGTTGAGGGTGATGAATTTATCCCTTCGTAGCTATCTCGGTTACTCACTTTCCATAAACACAAAGAGATAGCCAGTAGGATAATCATTCCTACTTTCTATCTCTATACGCTAACTATCAACATCTTAGAACCAAAGAGTAATGAATGATTAATTCAAATTAACCTGATAGGATACAATAGTAAAACCACCTATGGAGACCCATATTATATGAACACATTAACGAGTAAGAAATATGTTATCGACTATTTCTTCCTATGGGTTCTTGCCACAGGTGTATTTGTAGACAAGAATAATTCCTTTTCTTTTAACATATTCATCCGTCGATAAAACATTTTTCCTAATACTCTGTATGAGTAAATTATTTTTTCCTAGATATCCTTGCACTAGAGGGTCTCTACAATTCATAAATTTGATTCAAAGTCATCATAATCCTTAAAATTTATTTTTCTACAAATTTCACAGATGAGGAGGCAGTAAAAAGATACTTATCTGGAACAATATTAAGAATAATTAGAACAGAAATATCTTAAAAATTATTATTGAGATTATTATGGATGAAATAAGGATTCACGAACTCCTACTTAAATGTAATATCAAACACATGTCACCAAGGAATACCCATATTGTTGTTGAACCCCTTATGGTTGTAGAAATAGAGGTCTCTACAACTGATGATCCAATGTGTTTAGAAAAATAGAGGAAATATGTGTTGGTGAGTAAAACACAATAAGGATTAAAACATACCTTTTTAAAAAACGTATTTTCCCAATATTTACCTATAATAAAGTTACCCAAATAATTTTTCCCTCAATGACCTCCTTATATGACTTTGCATGCATACTTTGCATTGAGCCTGACACACTCATAATATTAATTCTACATTTCCTAATAAGAATTTCTATATTCTAGCATGATTTCTAATTGTGTTTCACTTCAAAATGAGTATCCCCTATGAATGAATTCAATATATTATCAATTCTCATTACAACACTCTATGAAACCTTTATAGATGATAGAAAATTCATTAGAATAGATGATAACATATAGATTACTATAGTAATACCTCATCCAAAATAAAAGTCGAGGTTCTTACATTTCATGATATAGATATTTATTTTAATGAATACCCAATAAATGTGTGGAATAAAAAGTCTTTAAAATGAAATAGGATCTATGAGGTATTCTAGGGGAAGCCTCTTCTGCATGTACCCAAATAATTCTATAGGGATTTAATATGCCAGTTCAAAAACTGGTGCGAGGGAAACATTAAACTCTTCTCAAAATTCAATGTCTGTCCACTCTATTTTTCAAACACCTCCAGGACCTTATTTATGCCTTATATTGATAATTTTTAGCATTAATAAAAATGATAGTTTAAAATTTGAATATTAGTTGAGGGATAACACTAGTTGGCCTATAAGGACTCAACATGAATAGATCATTGATCTTAGTTATAAGAAGTACGGTAATATCCATTGACAGTCGAAGAAGATTACCACCGAGAAAGAAACATTAATCTCCACCACCGTGTAGCTCCTCACAAGGTCCCATGATTTAAAATAGAAGGATTCAAAAAAACAATTAGGTTTGAAAACTCTTACCACATTGAGTGCTGAAATTGACTCAAAGATCTCCACCTCTCTTAGAACTGATTCTGAATGTTCATTATCCACCTTAGAGAAGATTCTAGGAATGGATTCCAAAAGCACCGCTTGGCCCCAATGGACACCTTTTTACATGTGAGGGTTGGTACATATGATTAAAGACTTAAAATTAGATTCAATCATACCTATGGAAGAATTTTCATAATAAGATAACTTGTCATCATCCAATAACATTTTTGGTCTAGTTACATGTTGCATCTCATTGATTCATTCTTGGATGTAGGAAGTGTTTTCCCCCCCTTACATAATCCATTTCATGTGGGATTGATCACACACCATGAATTCATGTCTTAGGATCATGTCAACTTGGATGTTCTTCTTCTATGCAATCTAACTAAACCAGACCTCATCCATGTAATTTTTTTGGAACAACTCAATTTTTTAAATCTCATATATGATCTTTTTTATGTATTGGGTATTATATTGGTGAATATTAACATAATATTGAAGTTCCACCTTAAAATATTTAATTTTTATGTTAAAGATGATCCATAATCTACCCTTAGAGGGATTTTTTCAAGACTCTTCAACAACATGATGATATCTCTAAATTGGAAACCAATACTAGAAAAAACAGAATTGGTCACCTCATTCTTGTCGAGAAGATAGATCATCCCAAAGGGGATATCGGTAAAAAAATTATCTTAAATTCGAGTTACCTTTGTGTGTAAGAAGCACGAAATAGAATGAAAATTTGTAAGACATCAATCCGGATGGCTCAAAGTGTTACCCCTTCCACAATGATCATTTAACCATGTGTAGAGGCCCACTACATACCCAAAACCTAGAAGGTCATTGAGGGACATGATCATTGAGAAATAGTGGATATTGTTAGGAGGGAAATCAACCCTCCTTTATTCCCCATATTATCCTCAATAAAACTGAAATATACCTATATGATCCATGATATATTCTATTAGTTGATGGTGTATAAGTCATTCTATAAGGACTCCCTTTCTAGTGGATAACATTTAGTATATACAAAATTAATGATAAATCATTTAGAACCTGCATTAACACTCATGGTGATGAACTAATCCAAAGCATGAATCAGATCAATAGTGATATTTGAAATCTATAAAACTGTGATTTGGTGATTTTTAGGATTATAATTCAGGTAATGACACATCCTTACTCTAATCACAAAGGTCATAATCTTAGAAGTTGATTTTTTTCTGTTCAACCTCTAAAATCATAGAGGATTTTCTATTGAGAATATTAGATGAAATGAAGTCTATATTAATTCGTTCACCATGTCTATGATAATTATAGATGATGAGAGAAATCATTGGTAATTGTGTCATCTGTATTTGGAAATACAAATCATTGGACACTTTAATAGAGATGAAGAGTTGTATAAAAGCCACTTAGATTGATATCTGGTACATACCTCATTGGGAGGTATCATATATAGAAAAACATCTTGATATGAGCCATATTATACATATGATAATAGAATATAGTTATTAGAAAGCTTAATTTGAGTGATTTTTGGGGTATCATGTTCTAGAAGTAGTAGTGATTGAGAGGTAGACAAAAAAGAGGAACTTACTTTCCTCGTTGGAGGGGAGAGTCAAGATCAAAGGATGTTCTACACACAAACTATCTATGGAGGAAATATATGATCAATATTTTATTGTTTCCATTTCTAAAAAAGGACTTTCTAGTGGGGAGTACAATGTATAATGAGGTGGAGCTAATTTAAATAGGGATATGGGAGGTCAAAAAACATTACCAGGAGGATTGGAGATGCCTTTTGTCTTTATCATCCCTCTTGGGAAAGATTTAATGGGTGGGGTATATTTGTGATAACCTTCTATGTAGATGTTTCAGGATCTGAGTTGAGATTTTTTAATGTGTTTTCTAAAGAAAAATAATTTATATCCAAAGGTTTATTTCTTTTAAATGTGCAGAAAATGAGGCATCACTGCTACAACCTAGGGGATTATGCGAAAAGGTTGTAGCAACACTTCCACCTTCGCTCCACCACCCCCACAATATTTTTACCAGATTGATAAAATTTAAAAGGAAGTCGATGGTACCACCTTTCACCAAACAAAAAAAGGTAAGGCATCACTACCAATGCCGCCTTTCCCTTAAATCCATATAATAGGACACCCCCCATTTGCGCACTTACATTTCCTCCCATATCTATCTATTCCACTGATTATCTCCCTAAAAAAACTCATTTTTGGGTACTGTGGAGTCGGTGGTCCAAATGTATTCCTTGATTTTTTCAAAGCATCATTTAGAGGTATTTTCATTAAATTTAATGTTTTTTATTTATTTAGTTGTACTATTCGTAGCTCTAAATATATCATTTTTAAGTAGATTAGTTAGTTCTAATTTTTTTATTATGTAGGTTAATATGTTATATATAGAAAAAATAATAATAATTATTCGTAATGATTATGTAATGATTATATATAGAATAAAATAAGATTAAATATTGTATAAGTTAGGTAGTATAATGATTATGTGGTTATCTGAGCAATCAAATACATATATGGGTAAAAACAAGAGGATGTGGCTCTTTTATAGATGTACATAGGGATAAATCTCGAAAACACTACATTGATGTAGAATCGAATGGGAATGCATGACAAAGGGCCTTGATACACTATTGGTTAGAAAATATCAAGGGATATGCTATTGATGATTCATATTTTATTTATAAACAAATAAAATACCTAAGAAAAGAAAAATCAAATCAATATATATATATATATCAATGATAAAAACGATAATTATGATTATATAAAATTAAATTGATAAGGAAACTGAGTTAAAGAATAAATTTTATTATTAATAATTTTATTATTTTTAGTTTCTTTTGATGATTTTATTTATTAAGTATTTTATTTAGTTTTATATAGTATATAAATAATACTTACTATTAGTAATGATTAACTGTAGATTAATTAATTAATAAGTTCAGAATAAAAAATGAATACATATAATGATAATATAATAATAATTAATTAATGAATATCATATGATTAATGAATCAATAAGGTATTATTATAGATTGATTTAATAATGATTAACTAATGAATAACATAGTAAATATTACTAGTTATTAATGATAGATTAACATAATAAAAACTATTCTAAAATACATTAGTATCATATTTTATAATACAATAAAATGTTCTAAAATTTTATATAATAAAGATTATATAGTTTAGATATAATATTTACTCTTAGTAATGATTAATGATAGATTAATTAATTAAAAACATTAGATAAAAAATACATTACATATATTTATTAGCTAATGATACTTATGATCATAAAAAGTGAAATTGAGAAGAACAGACACATTAATTATTTACAAGATACAAGAAATACCTTCACATTTTTCAATAAAATTTTGTTTCGATGAGTTGAGCCTCACTTCATACATAAGGTAAAATGTATCTTATTTTCAACTTCTATCTTAAAAAAAATCATCAAAGGATACATATCTAACTTTGGAATTTTGGAAATTATCCGACCTTCGAATAAAATCTAAGATATGTTATTAAAATCCTGAAATATTTTCAAAATATGAATGTTAAATAAATATCATTCAAAGATGTTATTAATCTTTGAATTGAAAATAAAATGGATTTTACCTCACTTACGAAGTGAGTCACAACTCATCCAAACTAGGTTCTATTGGAAAATATCAATGTTTTTTTATGTTGTAAAAAATTCATCTGGTATTTAATGTAGTTTTTCTTCTCAATTTAACTTTAGATGATCATAATTTTCATTTTATCAATGATAAATAAATTAAATTTATGTTTCCTCTTATTTTTAACACAATTTCCAAAACATTCTATGACTTATATTATAGTAAAAATTAATATAATGAAACACCACTATCATATTTTAGGGTATAAAAAGATGTCCTAATACTACATTCAAATAAATATTATATGGTTGAACATCATTGTTAATATTAGTTACACTATCATAATCTTGATCAAAAAAATATTTTTGAGGTTGAGACTCAAGTTTTCCTGTGTGTACTATTATGGAGTGGTTTTTCAAAATGAGTAAGTGTCTTCTTACAGTAAATGTAACATCCCATAAATTTTACATAATTAATAAATGAACTATAGATTTCAAATAATAATGGTATGGAATATATTGTTATTTTATTTAATGAAAAACAAATTTGTTTATTTAGATTTATTATTCAAAGACAATATTTTTTAATACATCATTAATAAAGTTTATTTTCTCGTATATATATATATATAGATTTCAAATCATGTTCAATAAATTATTATAGTATTTAAATTCTAATTAATATTTTGAAATTATAATTAATTTTTTTAATATGCGATATTATTTTTATTAGTTAATAATTTATTATAAATTAATAATTTATTTTTTTATACAAAAATCCTATTAATTTGTAAAAAAATTTAATAATATTTTTATATTAAAAGTAATGTTAGTTACTTTATATATATGAATATATCATAAATAATTATAATAAAAGATGTTTTATATTTTTTTACATTTGGGTTTTTGAGTAATTTATTTTTATTAATTATTAATTTATTTTAATATGAAAAACTTTTAATAAAATATAAACAATAAAAATGAAATGAATTTATAGATATATATATAATTTAAAAATTATTATTAATATATAAAGAATATATATATATATATATAATTCAGGATTCATTAAAAGAATGTGATTTTATTATGTTAAAAAAATATAATAATGAAAATTTTAATTAGTACATTGTCAAAAAAAATTGGTATCACGTGATATTCAAAAAAACAAAAACCATATGATTGAAAAAAATACAAACTACATCCTTTAAAAAACGTAAATTTAAATATTATTTAGAAAAAAATCTAAATATATATAAAATTTACTTGTTTAGTTTAATATATATATATTTATATTAATATAAAATAAAAACATATATATATATATATATATAATAGATACACTGTTTTTTTTAAAAACAATGATTTTAATATGTTTAAAAATTGTGAATTAAATTATTTATACAAAAACTAATTGTATAAAACGTTTTCTATAAACAAACGTTGAAGAAAATATTAAAAAAAATGAAAAGTTAAAACATGGAAAAATTATTTGATAAAATAGACTTCCAAGGAGAGAGAGAATCTTGGGAAGAAATAAAAAATGAAAGCGCGATGAACAAAGATACTAATATAGTGATAAGAAAATAAGAAAAATATAATAAACAATCATGACCAAACATAGAGATAGAAGGAAATATATTATAATGAATGATGGTGTGTTGAAAAAATGGAGGTGTAAGACAATAAGGTGGATAAAAAAATATATAAAGATAAAGTGATAATATAAAATAATAACAAAGGCAATATAATTGAGGGGAAAATGAGTCATGTTTTTGTCTCTTTTGAAACAAAAATCCGTATGATCGAAGCCAAATATTTCCAATTTCATCTTACTCAACAAGCCTCTAATTAATATATATGTAAAACATAGTATACATACCCTGCATACACATTTTTGGCATTCTTGCCTTTCCTAATTTGATCTTGATATGTCCGACCATTGTTAGTAGATTTGCATTGATGGTAAGGGATTTTTATGATTTTAGTTTGATTTTATCATTATATATATATATTGATACACATATATAAATTCACATAAAACCATATTTTGATAACCTAAATTTCATTTATTTCTACGTCTTGTTGTGTTTAATGTTAATCCATAAAACTTAATGATTTACGGGGTATTATTTTGATTATTAAGAAAGAATGTTTTTTTATTAACAATGAATTACAAGTGTGTATACACAAAAGTAAACACAGACATGTATAACTCAATATTTTTAGTGTTTTTATCCATCATCTCGATGAGGGTTCTTTTTCATAGAATGATATTATAAAATACCTTTGTTTATTTTGGTGTTATCATGGTTGATATATATATATGTGTGTATGTACATGCGAATATGCACATTTATATATATCAACCAGTTTCAATTTAAGAGGTTTTTTAAATATTAGTCCCAAAAACATAGGGTTTCTTGAGTTTTAGGAATTCAATTCTCATATACATAAACAAATATATGTGTGTATATATATACATATATAAGCATGTAAATATAAACCTGTTAAGTACAATATTATTTCACATTTATTTGGAAATAGTTAATCGTATTTATTAACTATGAAACTAAGGTTAAATGATTTATGTATGATTATTTTCCTGTAACAACCTTGTTTGAATAATCGCATGTGATAGTTGTTATTATTTTATGGGTAGTTATGTGTCATGTTATTATTTCATGTGCGAACTCACATGTTCATCTCCTTTTATATCATTCATGAATTGGTGTGGCCATCATCTAGATCATGTGAGGCATTCCAAAAATTATGTGTTCTTGCACTCAGTTAAAATCCATGTTTCAAATAATCATGGGTTTCAATTAAAAGCATTTTTAGCATGAGAATCTGTCTAAATGATTTTAGAAACTTTTGTGAAAATATAGTGACAATTATTTGAGTTAATTAATACTATGTGGGTATTTTGAAAATATTTTGTGACTAAGATGAGAACGGAAGGTCTATGAGAAAGTGTTGTAAAAAATATGGCACTGATGAATTAAGAGACGTTACGGGGAGTGAACCCATAAGTCTAAGAGAATACATGTGGCCTTATGGATTTTAGCCAGGGACTACAAAGTATTTTTAACATCCCACAAAAAATTATTATTTTTAAAGGAGAATCCTGAATCGTTTTTATGTATAATTATTTTGAAAATTACATTATATATATATATGCATATATATATATGTGTGTGTATATTAAAGTGTTTGTGAAAATATATTTTTATTGTATGGTTATAAAATTTACAAGAATTAATATAAGGATTTTTATCATTTTTTTAAAACTCCTTACTGGGCATAATGTATGCTCACCATACATATTGTAAACACATTTTTAGGTTTATCTTTATTTGCTGTGTTGAAACTCTTTTGTGGAAACAATCACACTGATGAATCATTGTTTTTCAATTTTATATTTTTATTGCAATGTATGTGATGTATCCAATTTTCAAGAACATAGACTGGTAAAAGGTCCTATGTGTTATTTAATGTTGGGTATTTATTCAAGTTTCTTTAATAAAAAAATTACACTGCATTTGTATAGGGCAGAACTCATGTTTTGGGTTCGAGACTTTATAATTGTAACCAGAGGAACAATTTAGATAATTTTGGAAAATTAGAACAAATTGAAAAAAAAGTATATATGTATCTTGTGTAACATTTTTTTTCCATATGTGTATGATTGAATTTCGGGTATGCAATTAAATTAATGGGGGATGAATTTGACATCCCATAAATTTGACATAATTATTAAATGAACTATAGTTTCCAAATAATAATGTTATGAAATATATTTTGATTTTATTTAATCAAAAACAAATTTGTTTATTTAGATTTATTATTCAAAGAAAATATTTTTTAATATAATATTAATAATGATTAATTTTGCCTATATATATATATATATTTCAAATCATGTTAAATAAATTATTATAGTATTAAAATTATAATTAATATTTTGAAATTATAATTTATTTTTTTAATATGCGATATTATTTTTATTAATTAATACTTTATTATAAATTATTAATTTTGTTTTTTAAACAAAAATCTTATTAATTTGTAAAACAAATTAAATATTTTTTATATTAAAATTAATGTCGGTTACGTTATATATATATATGAATATATCATAAATAATTATAATAAAAGACGTTTTATATTTTTTTTACATTTGGGTTTATGAGTAATTTATTTGTATTAATTATTAATTTATGTTAATAAGAAAATATTTTAATAAAATAGAAATAATTATAATAAAATGAATACACATATATATATAATTTATACATTTTTATTAATATATAACAAATATAAATATATATGATACAAGATTCATTAAAAGAATGTGATTTTATTATGTTAAA
Organism: Viscum album; assembly: GCA_963277665.1. Taxonomy (NCBI): domain Eukaryota; kingdom Viridiplantae; phylum Streptophyta; class Magnoliopsida; order Santalales; family Viscaceae; genus Viscum; species Viscum album. The sequence goes on along the minus strand of OY728148.1, from coordinate 2,005,302,193 downwards.
AAAATATAATAATAAAAAGTATAATCATTACTTTGACAAAAAAAATTGGTATCACATGAGGTTAAAAAAAAGAAAAACCATACGATTAAAAAATGCAGACAACAAACTTTAAAAAAAACTTGAATTTAATAATTATTTAGAAACGAATCTAAATATATATAAAATTTACATGTTTTTTTAGTATATAAATATATTAATATAATATAAACATTAATATATATATATATATATATATTCGATACACCATTTTTTTTAAAAACAATGGTTTTAATATGTCAAAAAATGATGAATTTAATTACTTATACCAAAATTAATTGTATAAAACGTTTTCCATAAAAAACATTGAATAAAATATTAAAAAAAATGAAAATTTCAATCCTGAAAAAATTATTTGATAATATTGACTTCCGAGGAGAGAGAGAATCTTGGGATGAAATGAAAAAAAATGAAAGCGTGATGAACAAAGATGCTAATATAGTGATTAGAAAATAAAAAAATATATGAAAAACCCAATAATGAAAAAATATTGAGATAGAAAGAAATATATTATAATTAATGGTGGCATGTTGAAAAAATGGAGGTTGTAATACAATAAGGTGGATAAAATAATATATAAAGATAAAGTGATAATATAAAATAATAACAAAGGTAATATAATTGAGGGGAAAATAAGTCATGTTTTTATCTCCTTTGAAACAACAATGTGTATGAGCCAAGCCAAATATTTCCAATTTCATCTTGCTCCGCAAGCCTCTAATTAATATATATGTAAAACTTAGTATTCATACCCTGCATAAGCGTTTTGGAATCTACACCTTTCCTGCTTTAATCTTGATATGTACGAGCATTGTTAGTCGATTCTCATTTAAGGTAAGGTATTTTTATGATTTCTGTTTGATTTTGTAATTATATATATATATATATATATATGTTGATATACATATATATATTCACATAAAACCATATTTTGATTACCTAATTTTCATTTATGTCTACATCCACTTGTTTTGAATGTTACTCAATAAAACTTAATTATTTACGGGGTATTATTTTGATTGTCATGAAAGAATGTTTTTATTGTTAACAAAGAATTACATGTGTGTATACACACAAGTACACACACACATATATAACTCAATATTTTCATTGTTTTTATTTATCATCTTGATGAGGGTTATTTTTTATTGAACGATATTTTAAAATACCTATGTTTATTTTGGTGTTGTCATGGTTGATATATATATATATATATGTTCTTGTGTGTATGTACATACGAATACACACATTTAAATATATCAACCCATTTCAATTTAAGAGGTTTTTTAAATATTAGTCCCTAAAACATACGGTTGCTTGAGTTTTATGAATTCAAATATCATATACAGAAACATATACATGTGTATATATATACATATATATGTCCATGTAAATATAAAAATGTTAAGTAAAATATTATTTCTAATTTATTTGGAAACAATTAATTGTATTTATCAACCCCTAAACTAAGGTTTAATGATTTATGTATGATTAATTTCCTGTAACAACCTTGTTTGAATATTCTCATGTGATAATTGTTATCATTTTATGTGTAATTATGGGTCATGTCATTATTTCATGTGTGAACTGACATCATCACATCTATTCATGGAAAGCCTGAATAGGCGTGGCCATCATCTAGCTCATGTGAGGCATTCAAAAAATTATGTGTTCTTGCACTCACTTAAAATCCATGTTTCATATAATCAAGGGTTTCAAATAAAAGCATTTTTTAGCATGGGATTTTCTCTAAACGATTTTAGAAACATTTGTGAAAATATAGTGACTCTTATTTCAGAGAATTAATATTATGTGGGAATTTTGAAAAAAAAATTGGACTAAGATGAGAACGGAAGGTCTATGAGAAAAGGTTTTCAAAAATATGGCACTGGTGAATTAAGAGACGTTACGGGGAGTGAACCCATGAGTCTAAGAGAATTCCTGTGGCCTTATGGATTTTAGCCATGGACTACAAAGTATAGTTAACGTTGCAAAACAAAATTATTATTTTTAATGGAGAATCCCCAATGCGTTTTTAAAGTATAATTATTTTGAAAAATATTGTACACGCACAAACACGCAGTTATATGTATTCATGTGTTTGTGAAAATCTATTTTTTATATGGTTATAAATTTTGTAGAAATTAATAAAAGGCTTTTTATCATTTTTTAACTCCTTTCTGGGCATAATGTATGGTCACCCTACATATTGTAAACATTTTTTCAAGTTTATCATCAGTTGCTGCATTTAAACTCTTTTGTGGAAGAAATCACACTACAGAATCATTGTTTTTTAATTTGTATATTTTTATTGAAATATAAGTGATGTATCTAATTTTCCAATACCTAGACCGGTAAAAAATCCTCTATTTTATTTAATATTGTGTATTTATTCAAGTTTCCTTAATAAAAAAAAATTAATAGCATTTTTAAAGGGCGGAACTCGAGTTTTGGGTTCGAGTATTTATAATTGGTATCAAAGGAACGGTGTAGATAATTTTGGAAAATTAGGAGAAATTGAAAAAGAAAAATTATATATTTATCTTGTGTATCATTGTTTTTCCATATTTTTATCATTGAATTGTGGGGATGCAATTCAATTAAGGTGGGAAGAATGTAACATCCCATAAATTATACATAATTAATAAATGGACTATAGTTTTCAAATAATAATGTTTTGAAATATATTGTGATTTTATTTAATCAAAACCAAATTTGCCTATTTAGATTTATTATTCAAAGACAATATTTTTTAATACAAGATTAATAATGATTAATTTCTCTTATATATATATATAGATTTCAAATCATGTTAAATAAATTATTATAGTACTTAAATTCTAATTACTATTTCGAAATTATATTTAATTTTATTTAATATGCACTATTTTTTTTATTAATTAATACTTTATTTTAAATTATTAATTTTTGTTTTTATACAAAAATCTTATTAATTTGTAAAAAAATTTAATTATGTTTTCATATTAAAATCAATGTCGGTTACTTTATATATATGAATATATCATAAATAATTATAATAAAAGATGTTTTATATTTTTTTATATATGGGTTTTTGAGTAATTTATTTGTATTAATTATTAATTTATTTTAATAAGAAAATATTTTAATAAAATATAAATAACAATAATAAAAAGAATTTATAAATATATATATAATTTATACATTTTTATTAATATATAACGAATATATATGTATATGTGTGTGTGTTACACGATTCATTAAAAGAATGTGATTTTATTATGTTCAAAAAATATAATAATAAAAAGTGTAATAATTACTTTGACAAAAAAATTCGTATCACATGAGGTTAAGAAAAAGAAAAACCATATGATTAAAAAAAATACAAACTACATTATTTAAAAAATGCGAATTTAATTATTATTTAGAAACGAATCTAATTATATATAAAATTTACATGTTTTGTTTAGTATATATATATATATTAATATTAATATAAAATAAAACCTAATAAATATATATATATATATATATATATATATATATTAGATACACGATTAGTTTAAAAAAACAATGATTTTAATATGTTAAAAAATTGTGAATTTAATTATTTATACAAAAAATAATTGTATAAAATGTTTTCAATAAAAAACGATGAAGCAAATTTAAAAAAAAATGAAAATTTAAAATATGGAAAAATTATTTGATAATATTAACTTCCAAGGAGAGAGAGAATCTTTGGAAGAAATAAAATAAAATGAAAGTGTAATGAACAAAGATGCCAATATAGTGATAAGATAACTAAAAAAAATATTAAAAAACAATCATGACTAAACCTAGAGATAGAAGGAAATATATTATAATGAATGGTGGAGTGTTGAAAAAATTGAGGTGTAATACAATAAGGTGGATAAAATAATATATAAAGATAAAGTGACAATATAGAATAATAACAAAGGTAATATAATTGAGGCTAAAATGAGTCTAGTTTTTTTACCTTTTGAAACGACAATGCGTATGATCCAAGAAAAATATTTCCAATTTCAGCTTGCTTAGAAAGCCTCTAATTAATATATATGTAAAACTTAGAACACATACCCTACAAAAACATTTTTGGAATCTGCACCTTTCCTTCTTTGATCTTGAAATGTCCAAGCATTATTAGTCGATTTGCATTTAAGGTAAGGGATTTTTATGATTTTTGTTTGATTTTGTAATTATATATATATATTGATATACATATATATATATATATATATATTCATGTAAAACCATATTTTGATAACCTAAATTTCATTTATGTCTACGTATTCTTGTTTTTAATGTCACTCCATAAAACATAATGATTTATGTGGTATTATTTTGATTATCAAGAAAGAACGGTTTTTTGTGAACAAAGAATTACATGTTTCTATACAAACAAGTATACACACACATATATAACTCAAGATTTTTAGTGTTCTTATCCATCATCTTGATGAGAGTTATTTTTCATTGAATGATATTTTAAAATACGTATGTTTATTTTGGTGTTATCATGGTTGATATATATATATATATATATATCTCTGTGTGTGTGTGTGTGTGTCTGTACATGCGAATATAGACATTTATATATATCAACCCATTTCAATTTCAGAGGGGGTTTTTTAAAATATTTTTCCCTAAAACATACGGTTTTTGGAGTTTTATGAATTAAATTCTCATATACATAAACATATATATATATATGTGTATATATACATAAATATTCTTGTAATATAAACATGTTAAGTACAATATTATTTCTCATTTATTTGTAAACTATTAATGGTATTCTTCAACCACAAAACTAAGGTTTAATGATTTATGTGTGATTATTTTCTTGTAACAACCTTTTTTGAATAATCACATGTCATAATTGTTATCATTTTTTGTGTAATTATTGGTCATGTTATTATTTCATGTGTGAACTCGCATCTTCATCTCCTTTAATGTCATGCATGAATAGGTGTGGCCGTCATCTAGCTCATGTGAGGCATTCAAAAAATTATGTGTTCTTGCACTCACTTAAAATCCATGATTCATATAATCATGGGTTTCAAATAAAAGCATTCTTTAGCCTGGGATTATCTATAAATGATTTTAGAAACTTTGGTGAAGATATAGTGACACTTATTTGAGTGAATTAATACTATGTGGGTATTTTGAAAATGTTTTGGGACTAATATGAGAACAGAAGGTCTATGAGAAAATGTTTTCAAAAATATGGCACTAGTGAATTAAGAGACGTTATAGGGAGTGAACCATTAAGTCTAAGAGAATACCTAGGGCCTTATGGATTTTATCCATGTACTGCTAAGTATTGTTAACATCCCACAACAAAATAATTATTTTTAAAGAATAATCCCCAATGGGTTTTTAAGTATAATTATTTTTCGAAATACCATGTATATATATATACATATACATACACACACACACACACACACATATATTCATGTGTTTGTGAAAATATTTTAATTGTGTGGTTATAAAATTTTATGGAATTAATAAAATGATTTTTATCATTTTTTAAAACTCTTTAATGGGCATAATGTATTATCACCATACGTATTGTAAGAATTTTTTCAGGTTTATCATTACTTTCTATGTTGAAACTCTTTTGTGGAAGCAGTCACGGTGAAGAATCATTATTTTTTAATTTGTATGTTTTTAATGAAATGTAATTGATGTATCTATTTTTCTAGAACCTAGACTGGTAAAAGGTCCTTTATTGTAATTAATGATGTTTATTTATTTCAGTTCCATTAATAAAAAATTTACACATGATTTGTAAAGGGCGGAACTAGTGTTTTGTGTTCTCGTCTTTATAGTAAAAAATCAATAATAGTTGTTAGTAAATCTGATTGTGTAACCATAACTATAACAACCTACACTTTTTAATAATATTGTTTCTTAATTTGGTGTCTGTTATTTTATTTTTTTACTCAATAAAACTATATCATTAAATTAATTAAGTGAGTATAATTGGAATGAGACCATTGGGTTTGGACAATTATGTGACCATTGGTCAATATGACTGTTGAAAATTATAATCTTAATGTTAATTTTATAGTTTATAAATACAAATGATCATTGTTATATAATATATAAAGAAGAGTCGATGACATCATCTAGTATACTTGGGCCATATGAAGCCTATATATAAGAGTTTGGTAAGGAGGTAGCATCACTAGGCTTTGTTCTAGGCCAAGCCCAATCCAAACTCCAACACGTTAAGGTTGAACAGAATCACTTATGGGAGAAGTTCAGCTGATAGAAATCACCACTCAGGAAATGTTTTCCGAGCCTCCCAAAGATTCTATGCCCATATCACACCATAATCTTATGTCTAATGCTGGTGTTATAAGGGGATATGTAATGAGGACATAGTTACATTGTTTAATCCTTTTATATAAATAGAATTTTTAATTCTTATTATTGTAAATTTTCTGAATTTCAAATGTCTAGATAAATATAGGATGTATTTATAAAAGTTCTATATTATTGATGGATATTGGAAAAAAGGTATTTTAAAATAATTTTTTTATACTTTAAAAATTAATAATTTTAATGATTTTCAAAAAATAGACTTCAATAGTAGTGATTAGTCATAAATTATGATTCTAATAAAATCAACTTAATTTTTGGTTAATAGAAAATTATTAAAAGTAATAATACACTTATAAATAGTAATGTGAAAAATTGAATATTAACCTCACTTATGAAAGTATAAATATAATTTATACATCCTGATTGGTAATGTGATATATTATCATTAGTAAATATCTGTTTTAGAAAATATTAGTTAACTATCAGTATTTTTCAGGTAAATTGAGATTTTACATGAAAATTAAATATCTCATAACTAGAAAATTATTTTCATAAAATGGAGTTCATTTTTTAATTCACATCATCTGTATTAAGTTAGGGTGAATTTATGAGTTTTTTATAAAATGCATTGTTTTTCGGTGAATAGTAAAAATATAGTTTTGAGTTTTGGTGTATTTAATGACATAGTTAATTATGAAATCATGATGTAATAAGTATGGTTCACTTGTGTATATAATGATATGTTATGAGGTTTCCCATGTGTAAAATACAATGAGAAAATACCTTGGGTAACCCATGGTTTTGAAAATACCACTAATGAGGTGTCCCTTGGAAATTAATAAAATATAGCCTCACATTTTCTATATATACCAACCCATTCATTGACTAATTTCATTCCAAATTCCCAGTCAACATTGAAATGGGCTTCTTACCTCCCAATGATTCCTCCTAGGGTGTCTTCAATCCCCCAATGTTCCCAACCTTTATGTTTTTTAAGTTACTCTTCATGGTAAGGGTACCTTTAACCCTCCTCTTTCAGCCAAGACTTCCTTTAAGTTATATCTTCTAGTTTATGATTTATTATGTGATGTTTTGTTATTATATATCATTATTTATGTAAATTTTATGTCTAAATGATGAGAGACCATTTTCTCTCTCGTCGACTAATTTAATTAATTCTTAAGTGACATCGTTAGGTTGCCGGATTTTCATTAAATAAATCACATATTTTTTTTTCAAATTTCCTTTTCATGTGTTATTTCATTAAAACATACCTAAAATAGTATTATTGAAATTTTATTATGTACCTATAATATATTATGAGTTATTTATGAGTGGTTAACCCTTTCCCCCTCTCTTTTTAATGTTTTCAAAAACTATGTTGTGTAGCCGTTATGCTGTATAATTTTCATCTCAAAATATATCTCTCTTTATCAAGAAATCCACAAACTATATTTATGTGAATTCCCAAAACAAATTCATTTCTAAGGTTATTTATTATGAAATAGAAATTATATATTTAATTCTATAATTTACATACATTAAACCCTTATTTTCTTTCCATGGGTTATAAAGGACATAATGATGGTGTTTTTAAGTGTTTTTTAAAACATCATGATTTAGATATAAAACCCATTTCTTTTATTCTATATGGTTTATTTATGAAATTTATGATTATGATCTATGTGGATCACATGAAAAGAAATACATATTAAGGGTTCAACCTGATAGCGCTCCAATGCATTGGGTAAATAAATTAATCTCTAGTGAAGACTAGTCTCATGAAACCTTGGTGAATAACCTTAGTAATTTTTTTGACACCTTGGGGATGGACCTTGTTAGTATGTTCATGAATTTCACAATTAAATTTTGGAGCCACATTTTCAGGTTATGTTTTATGTTTTCATTAGTATGATATGCCTCTTTATCTATATGTTCTTATTGATATCACTCAACTACACATGTAAACTGTTTCACTTTCTTTCATTAGTGGGCCTTATAGTCACCCTTTCCATTGATTAATGTATCAAGGTTATGAGATGTAGTAATTGTACATAGGATGAACCTCTGAGGAAGAAATAAAAGTGTATTAGAATAATGCTATATGTTTCCATGTATTATGTTCTTGATTTCCGAGACACTAGACTTTAATGATCCTTTATTTGTAAAAATGTAATGACAAGTTATGTAATAAATGGTTGGATGTTGTAGTTGGTATCAAATGATAGTTTAGTTATTTGTTCAAATTATGATATTAAACAATTAGGAAGAACATTATCTAAAATATTAAATATTGTAAAAAATCCTGGTGTTTTCGTGAAATATTATGTTAGTGGTTTATGAAAAAATAAATCATTGTTTGGATATGAACAAGTGGATGTGGCTCTAACACTAATTTACCAAGTAGTGAAAACTTAGAAAAGGAGTTTCGGGCTTGACCTGGGGTATCCTGGTACACTACAATGACCCTGTTTCACTACTGGGTTGACAGTCCATGGGAATATGTTTAGATAATCACAATCTTTTTATAATTCATTATGAAATATTTATAGAGAAATATAATTGTTTAAGTATGATGTATTAAGAAAAAAAATCCGTTATAGTTAAAAGATTAATATATTAAATAAGATTCTAATTCAAGTTTTATTCTTTTAGAAAATGGAGGGAAATATGGGGAACCGTGCAAATGGTGACCACAATAGACCATGCACTATCGACCCTCCAGTGGAAGATAGATTGAAAAGTTTCATGGGAATTATGAACCAACTGACTCATGTTATAGGAAATAACATGAATCAATCTAAGATATTAATCTCACTATGAAGGGAACAACATTCAATTGAGACATTTATGTGTCAACGACCACCATCTACCACAGAAAAGGAAAAGGGAGCATGGTTTTGATTTTTATATCATGATAGATAATGTTGAAGCTCTAAATGATGTGATGGTAGTTACTCTTGTTTTTGTTTCAAAGCTAGAAAGTACATTGTTTGATTCATGTTATAGGAATTACTTTATTTCATCTATGTTTGTAATGAATTTAGAATCAACCCTAGAATTGATAAAATTAGAGTTATCAGTTAAGAATCTTGGTGGCATTATACATGAATTGATAGCATTTAGATACTCTAGTATTTACATTAGTTAGCGCAATATTATCCCAAATCTAGAAGTCATTAAAATGTTGGGATTTGAAATTATACTAGGGGTGGACTAAATCTCAATGTATAATGCTATGATTAAATGTAGAAGTAAGAAAATATCAGTGGTCTTAAATTGAAAACCAATAGTTATCTTCCCAAGAGAGATATATCAACCAGATCTATTTCTTGAAAAACCTCCTATATCCTTCTTTAGGGAGTTTCTCGGTGAAGAAGTAGAAGGAAATGAGAGTATAAGGATAGAAATTTACCCCATTATCCTAGAATACATTGATGTATTTACCAAGGTGTTAGCTAGGACTCCCCTAGAAAGAGAGGCAGAGTTCTCCATTGAACTTGTACCTGGATCTCATTCAAGATCAATGTCCCTATATAGGATAGAAAATTTGGAGCAGGTTGAATTAAAGAAACTACATCAAGATCTTTTGGAGATGGGGTTTATCTGACCGAGTGTGTATCCTTAGAGATCACCTATTCACTTTTTTAAGAAGAATGATGGATCAATGAAGATATGAATGTATTATTCATAAATGAATGAGATCACAATGAAGAACACATATCCTCTTCCACAAATTGATTACTTTATTTACCAACATTGTAGGCCTCAATTCGTCTCTAAGATTGATATTCGATTTGGCTATCATCAATTGAGGGTGACGAAAAAAATATTCCAAAAGGGCACCCTTCCAATCAAGATATGACCATTATGAGTTTGTTGTTACACCCTTTGGCTTCACTAATGCTCCAAATATTTTTATGGATTTGATTAATATTGTATTTAAGGTTTACCTTAACAACTTTGTTGTAGTTTTTATTGATGATATTATGATATATTACAAAATTCATGGTGGGCATGATAATAATCTAAGGGTTATTTTGAAATCTCTACAAGAGGAGAGGATTTTTGGAATGTTAAGAAAATGTGAATTTTGGTTACAACAAGTTTCTTTCACGATGCTAATTGTAACAAATGAAGGAATTGGAATTGACCCTACAATTAAAATGGTTGTAGAGGAGTTTCCATAGCCTATAATAATAACATAGATTTGTAGTTTCCATGAACTAACTGGATATTATAGGAGGTTTGTAAAACAAATTTCATGATAGTATAATCCATTGACTATGTTAACTCAAAAAGGGGTCACGTTCCTCTGTAAAAAGGAGTGCAAGGAATGATTTCCTATGATGAAGAAGAGAAAGGTTAATTCACCTATGTTATCTCTACAATCATGTAGAGATGGATTAGTTATTTTCATATATGAATCTCTGAAATGGCTTGGGTGAATCCACATACAAAATGAAAAGGTGATTACTTATGCATCTCAACATTTGATGACTCATGAGAAGAACAATCCTACACATGATCTTGAGATGGCAGTAGTTGTTTTTGGTCTGAAGATATGGAGGCACTATCATTATGGGGAGAAATATGTTATATACACAGACCATCAAATTTTGATGTATACTTTTACACCAAATTAATTGAACATGAGACATATGAGATTGTGGGAAATACTTAAATACAATGATTGTTTAATGAATTATCATCCCAGATGACCAATAAAAGTCTCTAATGCATTAATTTGTAATGAACTAGTTGTTCTTTACATGATGAGGAATCAAAGAGATCCTTTGATCAATGACATAGTGAAGCTGGACATGGGAATTATAAGGGAATGTACGTCATAAAACCTATTCCAAATGATTTATCAATCATCATTACTAGATAAGATCAATAAATGTCCTAAAGAAGATTCTTTGTTTCATAAAATGTTTGAGGTTGTGAAGGATGAGAAGTATCATGAGTTAAATATTGATAAAGAAGGTGTTCTAAAATTTTGTATAGGACTATGTATTCCATCTATTCTGGAAATAAATAAGCATATTATGGATGAATCTCATAGCTCTACCTTCTGTATACATCATGGAAGCATGAAAATAAATATGGAATCTGGTAATCATTATTGGTGGGATAAGATGATAAATTATATCATTGACTACAATATCAGGTTCCAAGTATTTCAGTTAGTGAAGGAAGAGTGATAACATCCTAAAGAGTTATTAAAACTACTTCCCTTACCGTCATTGAAGTGGGAAAATATCACTATGGACTTTTTCACTAGTCTACCAAGAACTTATAAGGGAAAAAATGTGATATAGGTTATTGTGGACCATCTGACAAAGACTAACTAGTTATCTATATTCGGTTCGATTTATCTGTTTATCAACTTGCAAGGATTTACATGAAGGAAGTGGTAAGGCTGCATGGATTTCCACTTTTTATCGTATCTGATCATGATCCATGGTTCACATAAAAATTGTGGGGAAGTATTAAACATGCTCTGAGTATTGAATTTAATTTCTGTAGGGCCTATCTCCCCCAAATTTATGACCAATATGAAATGACTATTCAAACACTTGAGGACATGTTGAAAACATGCTCATTGAAATTTAAAGGTGGATGAGATCAACATCTACCATTAGTTGAGTTCTCTTACAACAATATATTGAATTAGAGCATTCAAATAGAAACCTATGAAGCTCTATATGGGAAGCGATGAAGATCTCCCACTTGTTGGGATGAATATAGTGATAGAAATGATATTTTGCTTAATCTTATGTAAGAGATGACTGAAAAAGTCCATGCCATCCAGCAACACATTAAGGCTGCTTAGAGTCGGAAAAAGAGTTATGCTGACAACCATCGAAGGGACACGGAGAATGATGTTGGTGATAATTTCTTTCATTAAATTTCACCTTCTAAGAGATTCATGAGGTTTAGGAAGAAAGGGAATCTAATCCTATGTATATAGGCCCTTATGAAATACTTGACCGCATTAGAGCAGTGGCCCATTAGCTAGCACTTCCTCTTAATCTTTGAAAAATTTCATGATTTCTTCCACATATCCCACTTGAGGAAGTACATACCTAACCCTTCACATGTACTAAATATAGAGGCAGTACAATTAAAACATGACATCTCTCATGAGGATCATCCATTGGAGATCTTGGATTGTAAATATTAGTTTCTATGCAAAATTACTACCCACCTTATTAAGGTGCTGTATAGAAACCAATAATGTGAAGAAGCCATGGAGAAACTAGAGATGTCTATGAGGTAGAAGTACCCACACATTTTCTCTTCTGATTGTATGAGTTCATATTTTGGTGACATTTTTTTAAGGGGGGATGAATGTAATAACCCGAACATTGGAATAATATTTTTTCCTAATTTGGTGTGAGTTATTTTATTTTATACTAAACAAGACTATATATTTTTAATTAATGATGTGAGTATAATTAAAATGAGACTGTTGGGGTTTGATTGTTATATGGCCATTGAGTAATATGACCACTGTTCAATATGACCACTGGAAACTATACTCTTAACATTATTCTTATTGTTTATAAATACAAAGGATCATGGTTAAATAATATAGAAATATGTGTTGATGGCCTCATCCAATAAACTCAGGGCCTATGAATCCCATTTGTTGGAGCTTGGGAAGGAGGTAGGATCATTGGGATTTTCTCTGGTCCAAGCACAATCTGAACTCCAATATGTTAATATTGAACTGAATTGCTTATGGGGGAAGTTCAAGGTCATATAAATCACCACTTGGGCAATGTTGTCTGATCCTCCCCAAGAATCTATCACCATAGAACACCATACTCTTAGGTTGTATACAGTTGATATAAGAGGACATTTAATGAGGCCTTAGTTACTTGTTATTCTTTTTGTATAAATAAAATTGTTATTTCCTATTATGGTAAAATTTATGAATTTAAAATGTCAAGATAAATATAAGATGGATTTATAGAAGTTCCATATTATTGATTAATATTAGAAAAAATATATTTAAAAATATTTTATTATACTTTAGAAAATTTAAAATGTGAAATGATTTCAAAAAATGGTCTTCTACAGTTGCTATCAGTAAGAAATATGGATTCTAATTAAATCAACTTAATATTTGGTGAATTGTAAATTATGAATAGTAATATTACCATTATGAATAGTTATGTGACATATGTAATAGTAAACTCACATAAGAAAGTATAAATATAAACTAGGCATCTTGATTGGAAATGTGATATAATATCATTAGTATATAACTGTTCCAGAAATTATTAGTTAAGTATTAATATTATTTTTGGGTAAATAGTGTTTATAATTAAAAATTAAACATATCATAATTAGAAAATTACTTTCATAAAATGTTAGTAATTTAGGAATTCAGAGAATCAATATTATGTTAGGTTGAATTTATGATATTCTTATAAAATGTTTTTTTTCATGGTGAATAAAAAAATATAATTTTGAGTTTTTGTGTGATTAATGACACCAATCATGATATAATCAGGATGTAATAATTTTGGTCGACTTGTGTATAGTACAATATGTTACGAGGTGTTCCAAGTGGCCAATACCATGGGAAAACACCATGTTCAAGCGTATGGTTTTGCAAATACCACCAATAAGGCGTCCTTTTGAAATTAATAAAACATTCCCTCATTTTTTCTACAAATATCAACCCATTACTTCATTACATTCATTAAAATTCTTAATAAATGAATCAATGGAATTTTAACATCTCATGTAGTCATCTCAAGGTTCCCTTGAGCCACCCATGGTCACAACCTTGACGTTTTCTAATTTACTCTTCAAGGTAAGGGAACCTTTCACCATCCTCTTTTAGTCGTGACTTTGTTTATGTTATGTCTTATAGTTTCTATTTTATTATGTGGGGGTATATTATTTTGTATCCATATTTTGTTAAATTTATATCCAAATGATGAGAGACCATTTCCTCTATCATCAACTAATTTCATAATTTTTATGTGATGTTGTTGGGTTTCAAGATTTTCGTAAAAGAAATCCAATATTCTCTTTTCCTCGAAGTTTCCTTTTCATGTGGTATATCGTTAAAACATCCATACCATGATATTATTTAAATTTTATTCTATCCCTATACAATATTATGAGGTTTTTATGATTAGGTAACCATTGTACCATCTATTGTTAATTTTGTTTGAAACTATGTTTTATAGCCGTTATGCTTCAGAATTTTCTTCTCAAAATCTCTCTCTTTCACAAGAATATTCTCAATTTATTTTTTTAAATACCCAAACCTATTTAATTTCAATAGGTATTCATAATTAAATAAAGATTATATATATTATTCTGTAATTTACATACATAAAACTCTTATTCCCTTTCTAGGGGTTATAAATGACATAATGATATTGTTTTAATGTTTTTTTTAAATTTCATGATTTGGAAATTAAAACCATTTATATTATTATTTTGGAATTATTTTTGAAATGTATGATTATGATCTATGTAGATCACATGAAAACAAAGATATATTAATGATGTTCCCTGATAGTTCTTCAATTCATTGGGTAAATAATTTCATCTCTAGAGATGACAAGTTTCAAGATAGCTTGGTGAATAACCTTGGAAATTTTTATGACACCTTGGGGATGGAAATTGGTCATATGTTCATGAATGATTAAATTAAATGTTGTATCCAAATTTTAATTTTATTTTTCAATTTATTATTATTATTATGATATATCTCTTTATCTACATGTTCTTATTGATATCTCTCAACTTCACATGTAAATTGTTTCACATTCATTGTTTACTGGGCCTTCTGCACACCCTTTCATCTTATGTATGTCTCCTTGATAGGAGATGTCATAATCCTACTTTTGATGGACATTATATGAATACTTACAAGTGTATTAGAAGAATTTTATATTTTTTTAGGTATTATGTTCCTGATTTCCAAGACAGTAGACATTAAAGATCATTTATTTGTATAAATATATTATAAATTTATGTAATTAAAGGCCGAATTCCATACTAAGTGACCTGCAATATAGAATTTGTGGTTACTTAAATCTGGGACCCAATAAAGTGATCAATTGTATGACCTATATTCATTTTCAAATATTGAAAACACTATGGCATATAGCTTGTCCATTGGCTACTAATGTGTAGTGGGTCCAAGCAATAAATTTAATTTCTCAGCGATCACATGGTACCATGATGGTGTAATCGGTTGACGTTTCAGTAGTACAACAACAACATCTAGTTGTACTAAGACATAGACTCAAAAAAGTGTTTGAATATTTTCTTCCCAATGAAAGTTAGCCTATTCAAAATGATGAATAAGAGGACAAGCAAGATGATATCTTGGATATACATGTCAATCCGACTTCTGAGGAGGAGTTATGTAATTATTGAAGAAATGGTGAAAATAGTACTGATGATGAAGGAGGAATAAATGTTGGGGAGGATGTTTCTTGAAATTCATTAGTTTTTCACAAGCCTAGACCCATAATAAATAATACACCACTCTTTACATCGTGGTCCAAATAAATGAGACATGTGCCTGAATTTGACTCCAATGTTCTCACACCTACAATTGAGTTTTCTAGAGTTATACCAGATATGATTAGTGATCTAGAAAAAAATTATATATTGAAGAAATTTTAAGATGCATTAAAAAGAACTATATAACAATTCTAGATTGAGAGGCACTATAGATATATTGTTCCGGAATCAGGCCATAGTAAATATCTCATATAGTGTGAGAAGTATGTGGATTATTGTAGATTCCCCTTGAGGGAGATTTCAGAGATTCTAATGGGAGGTTGGAGGATCTTGAAGATTGAGGTATCACATACAGAATTTATATTTAAAACTAGATTCAATATTTTTAATTAATAAGTTAAAATTAATTAAAAATTTTAATTTATTTATTATGAATAGTAACCATAAATAAATTTATTACCACTATAAATGTAGGATGGATTAATTTGTGTTAAAACTAATATGATAAAGATTTAAATTCATTTATATAGTTTCTCTAATTTCACATTATGATTATATTTCATACATAATTGTCCAAACATCAAATATAGGACATTTTGTTTCCATTTAACAATTAATGTTTACTTTTAAAATATTTCAATACAGGATAAAGTTAAAAATGTTGCTTTTTTCCATTAATATCTATAATATTTTTCAATAGAGATCAAACTGAATTATTTGTTTTTCAAAATTTTAATTTTAAATAAGAAATGATTTTATTATCATTTTTTTAAATTTTTAGTGAAGAAACAATTATCGTAAATAATTCTTATAGAATGCTGACCTCGTGATTGTGAAAGCAGTAAAAAAATGACGAAAATTATTTTACATTCTATAAATGTAACATTGTTGGAGTGACTTAAGGTGTACAAAAAATTTCTAAATAAATATAACATATTATATTTTTATCGGTTTTTATTCTAATTTTTTTCTTTCAACATTTTTCCAAAATCAATTTATGTGACTAGTTCTTAAAACAAAATTAATAGTATTTTATGTTCAATATATTTCATTAAAATATTTAAAAAATATAAAATACATTAAAATTACAATTAGTTGTGTAAATGGTTTAAAATGTCATTCCTTGTCCATTTTGGATCCAGTTTCCACCATATATGTAAAATTATAACCCATTATTATTGAAAAATTCAATATCGTGGTTATTGTTAAAATCAGTTAACCAAGTGGTTAAACCAAAATATAAGGTTTAAAATGATATATAAACCTATATAAATATGATCTAGTGATTATATTAATACTATATAATCATGAAATTATATTCCATGTCATTTTTGTAAGAATTTTACATTAGTTAGGCACATATTATGTTATATTATTTCATGAATTTTATTTAATGAAATTAATGATATTAAGAAACTATATAATATATTTTTATATGATGTAGAATTCCTAAAAATACAATATTTATCCATGTAAATGGAATATTGTTTTCCCGATTTCAAGCTTGTTCCATTTATTGACTACTAGTAGTTTTATCGCAGCTTTTATTTCCCATGTAGTGTAAAGAATCATTAGTATCATGGATATAGTAAAAAGGGATAATGGAGATAAAAACAAAAAAGTTAAGGTTGAGAAAATCACAAAATATTGTAAAATATTTCTCGGATGATAGTATTTTTAATTATTAAAATATTAACTTCCAATTATATCAATTTCATACCATTTGAAGATGAAAATTAATTTATTTTAATTTAATACATTATGATATTCAAATAATGTCCCACCCTTGATTATAAAAGGGATCCCCCTTTACACTTGTACCAACATATAATTTAATATTGTTTTCTACCAAAATCTTCTAAATCATATACTAATGTAAGAAACCTTGTTCCATAAGTGTTAATTATTCTGAACTACCAACCATTGGGGGATAATGAGTAAAGAAAATGAGGTTGTTTGATGAAGAAGTATAGATTTTAGTAGAATATTTAATTTTTACTTCTTCTTCTACCTCCACATAAATTTATTATTTCTGTTAAAAAAATTAATTCTATATTAAATATATAATAAACGAATATTATAAATTTACAAACATTATGAACCTTATTCCAATCAATTGGAAAACAATAACATCACTCATACATACATGTGGGCTACCACCTTCACAAATCGATGTGATTCATTTTTCAATTATATTTTACATGGATGGTTAGAAGGATATATTTTATGACGATATAAGATTTATGGGATATAAAAATGATATTTAAAAGATTATTTTTATTTAAAATTATTTTGTTCCATCCAATGAAATGTGAATACTACATTCATGTGTACACACACCTGTTTCTTCAGAAACATGAGGATGGATTTTGTACGGTGGTTTAATTGTAACGGGGGGTCCAGTGTTCTAAATAATCACTCCCATAAAGATATAAATGATTTTTAATATTCCATAGAAACTCCAAATTGTCCCCACATCCATAATTGGGTATGGACGCACTTTCCAATGTGAGGCAGTCCATTGGGGTTTCGGGCCCAATGATTCTTAAGAACTCTCATTGGTCAAAAGGATGAGAGACCAGATGCATCACAACTTTTAGCGGGGCATTTTTTCCTACTTCAGGACTCTCTAATAAGTTTAATATATTCTCAGGAATCACTTCCTTATCCAAACATGATACTTTTTACCCTAACAAAAAAAATCATAGGTCAAGTTTATTTATATGCAAAGAGAGGGGGTCTTATTAGCAAATCCATATGTATGTATGAGAGGTTCTTTACCCATTTACATTTGCTGGGTATATTCTTATAAGCTAAAGTTGTAAAACTAGTAATATATTGAACCTAACCCTTCATTAATTTATATTGCATCATTTTTCTGAAATACTTAATACACTAACAAATCATATGCTCCAACATATTATTAGTTTAGTTCCTTTTAAAATAAGAAAAAATAAACACTGTCACAAAAGTGAGATAAATTATCTCCCACTAGGTTCTTTGTGACTACAATCCTTCCTAGACACACCATCCATAATACATATCTATTTATCATGGGGGATTGAAACATAAAAAGGGGTGATATTAGATTCTCATTAAGGGTAAACAACATAGATATTCAAGCATTAACATGAGCATAAGGGTTTGAGAACATGATCAGGACTATAAAAGATCATACCCTTCCTATCATTGATCATAAACATGAATCAAGGATTAATGATTGGATGTTCATAAGGTATGAATCATAATTAAATCAATATCATAATCCACTAAATCGAAACATAGGAATAAGACATGGAATTGTGACTTACACATTAAAATGTAATGTCTTTCCCTATAAGTAATCATGCATTTCGTGAACTTTTTAGGTAACCTCATAGAAATTACTGATACATGGGGAACACACCACTATCCCCATCCATAATCCTTTCCTTATAAGGGATCATGTTTCTCTATCTTCCCATAGTGTATCGAGTTTCCCCATCTCGTCATATTCTTGGGGAGTACTCCTTCTAGGTGGGAAACCCCACCATCCCTAGTCACAGTCCTTTATTTATAAGTAATTAAGTTTCCACATCTTCCCATAATGGATAGGGTTTCCCTATCTTACCATCATCCTCAAGACTACACCTACATAGTGGTAAAGAACACAATCCTTAGTCACAATCCTTTCCTTGTAAGGGATCAGGTTTCCCCATATTCCTATAGTGGATCAAGACAATAAACTTGAATCCCATCATTATCTCATGAGATAGAAGTCATTACCCAATAAATTGGAGGAAGATATAGGTCCCACCCATCACAAAATTAAATTATACATACATCTTCTCAAAAATAATAAAAAATCATATCCTAACCCATAAAATGAATTTGGTATCATAAACATGTAATCATATCATAACCTATAGAAAAAGAGACATGTTTCACAATTAAAAAATGAGCTTGAGGAAGGATGTTACCTATTCTTTGGGTAAAAACTTTTTTTTTCCCAAAAAGGATTAATTTTATGTATTTATTCCAAATTGAATGCTTCATAGAAGAAGGTATATATGTTGGGATATTATTTGAGAAGATTTTTGGGATCCAAAATGCTTTATTGGTGTGAATAAGTGGGAGGGGTGAGTGGATTTTTATAGTGAACGAGGAGTGAAATACTTGGAAATATTGTAAATTACAATTCCAACCTAGTTTATCCAATAAAATGTGGCTCTAATAATGGATAAAATATGATATAAGTGAGTATATGGTCAAAATAAGATAATCCAATGGATTTTGGACATGTTTATAAATCATTAATCCCTTAAGTGTGTGGTTTAGTCCATTTTTAAGCTAATTTTCCTCTTAATCATTGTAAATAGTCTTAGTCACATTCACTAATTTTTTTTATATGAAAACTAATTTCATATTATTATATATTAAAAATCATGATTATTATAAACAAGGAACCCATTTTCCCAAATTCTAATATAATAACATGCATAAATTAATTTAAAATTAATCATGTAGACGGGTTATGACACCGCAGGTTTTAAGTAAAGATGATTAAATTTTTTTGATGTTTTGATATCTAATTTCAATTAAAAATTAGTTAAAATGGCCTAAATTGGATTATTTTATTTTCAATTAATATCAATACTCTTCAAAACTAAATTAAATTCCAATTTAACTACATAAATATTTTATAATAAAAATGCAGTTTTGAAATAAAATTCCTCATTTTCAATATTCATTCTAAAGTGATGTTTTTTAGAAAAATAGATAAAATTAACCCTAATATACTTTTTTCATTATCATTTAAAGAATTATTTTTATTTAATTAAATTAAATTTCTATAATTTCCAAAAATCAATTTTTTTATTGTTTATAGAAGGGAATATGAAACAATTATTTTAATAAAATGTTATTTTAAAACATATACAGACTTTACTAAAAATGTATGTCCTATTATCAATATGTTTTTTTTATATAAAACCATTATAAAAAATATTTTAAAAATATTTATTTCTCTTCACGTTACTAATATTAACTCCTATGTTATTACAATATCATTTAAATATTTATAATAATAAATTGTTGTTTCATCGAAACTAATTGTTCTGTGTAACACAAGCCAAGTTGGTGTTTCATATTGAACAAGAATAACACGGTGTAGTATAAAAGGAAATTTATAAGAACTATAGAGTTCATTATAATAAATTAAATAAAAATAACTTATTAATTTTTTTTTCAAAATCTATGGGTTTTACAAGGAACTCTAGATTTTACTGTTATCCAGGGAGACAGTTTTTATTTTGAGGATGGGATATCGCCACTATGAGGAATTTTAAGTATCATATTATATTAAAGGAAACAAAATAAAAATATTTCACTAAACCTATACATCATAACATCATACATAAATGACATATATGGGGCCACTTGGGCACTAGATGTTGAGCTCGAGCCTCAGGAAGGCATCCTATGTATCCTGTATATGGTAGGAATCAAAGTTATTGTAATTAATTAACACCCTTTCGAATTGTCCCAATTAAGATACCATTATTTTGTGGGTATTTATATCATGCCATGAATCAGGGCTTACATATATGATTTCCCTAGATGCTGGATAATCATGATTCCAATGACGTGCTCATTGCAACTCCCTAGTCCCATGTGACCTATTCTAAATGTGAGAAACAAGGGATATAATTTAAGAAAGTTCATTGCATATGTATATGCGGATCACATTATAGGACAGAACATTGGATTCTTAATATATATCTAGATCCTTTGTAATGTTTTCTACATATCCTGGTCATGTATGAAATAAGAGTCATCATAGATTCTTAATTTCTCAATTCACTAAAAGATGGGGTAGTATATTCTGCCCATAGGAAAGATTGGGTCCCAATGGTTAGAATTTTAGATACAGGGAAAGAAATTCTTCGATGTGGATTTGAATTTCAGAATGAGAGTAAGTAAGGCATCATACATATCTTGGTTGGGGTAAGAATTACAGTCATCATAGTTCATTAGGTTGGGGCTTACACACTGAGGATTCAATTTTTGAATGATATGGTTACTATAGTTTCTTAATCTTAAATGAGATATGCTCGATGTAGTTAACATGGGATGGAAAATTAAGTGTCACTTCACGTGGATGTGGGACATATGTGAGGGGACTTCCCTTTGGAATCTCATTATGGAGCTTAAGAAAAAGGAAGGCATCCAAAATATCCCATTTATTATAGGAATCATAGTCATTATAGTTCAATTAAACTATGGCATACACAAATAGATTTCCCCTCATCGAGGCTAGAAATGGTTATCAAGTCCTAGGATGCCTTCTTAACCTGTCTTTCTTGAATTCCTAACATATGTTTATTGGATTCTAAATGTTCCTTGATTCTATTATTCACATTATAGGGGATATATTATTTACCTGTCCAAATACAATTGTATAGTCTAGTTTACTTGTATGAGAGACATCACATAATCTATAAGGAATGATTGATGTCCATCGTATGACCAAGGAAGAATTTTCCAGAGGATTTTTTTAGACCATGATGGTTGATCTTGGAATCCATCACAAGATATTGATGCACATTCTTTGAGTGTGTCTCTTGATCTAGCTGAATTTCATTGGTTTCATAAAAAAAGATGGATGAAATTCATGGAGAGCATCTTAAGAGTCAGAGTGACATGTTTGTTGGGTACTACATGTACTAGATAACTTGCATGGGTTTCATTGATAAATCCGAATGAAATGTCTAGGGGGACATTTCAAGAGCCAGATGACATACCCGGATGGCGTCATGAGATATGGATGGCATATCCAGGGAATGTCATGAGAGCCAATCCACATGCCCTGGTTCCAATGTTATACATATCTAATATGTACTAGTGTCTCCATATGTTTTGGGTGACACATCTAAACAACATCGTAAGGTTTGGATGGTGAGCCATGGGGGTTTCTTGAGACTCTTCTGGCATGTTTAGGGGGGAACCATTCAACCTTATCTAAAATGTCTATGGGACTTTGCGTCATCCAGATAGTATACCAAAGAAGTGTCATGTTATCTAGGTGTCAGGTACTAGTTTTTTCTCATGACGTAGGTGGTTCATGTGAAGCACATGATGATTGGTGTATACGTTCTTCTCATAAGTCTTCCATATTTTTATTTTTAGTTCCAATCATTTATTGCATATTCCTTAGATTTGTTTAGTATTATCTTGTTTAAGTCTCACATGACTGATATGTTATGCATTATGTTCTTTTTTATAACCCACGCGAAGTCCTTCTAATGATGTATGAGTGATCTTGTGAAGTACCTATTCATGACACATGATCTTCTTATGTGGTTACCTATATTGGAAAAGTCATCAAACCATTCCTATTGTGATATTATGCACATAGAGTAATATTATCTAATACTCAAGGTTAACTTTGTAAAGATATATGGATTCATTTTTTAATTATACAGTGGGGATTTATAATCCTCAACATAATTATTCACAAATTTCTATAGTGCGTATCTTTAAAATCCATTATAGAGTTTGTGGAGGGATTTGATGTCTTGGAATTCATGGGATCTTGTTATAGTTTTTTATAAGGCTGTCACATGATTTTCAATAACTATGATACCATCTAGTAAATTGACAAAATATTGAATTATATCCAATTAATGGTGTCTTTCCTAATCATTCATGAACACCAAGGGGACTTTTACCTTATTTGTTTGATATATTCATGAGACTTCTCAAGATCAGGAAGACTACTAAATGAGTTTCACATTATTTGAGATGACTCTTCCAGAACCATTAATGAGACAAGATAGTTCTCTAGTGGGAATTTAAATGATCATGTTGTCATGATTATGGGATTTTACAAGGTCCTGTTGAGAGGACAAGCACGTCACATGAAACTTATTACTATATGCATGTCCCATATTTTTTATTTTATTTTCATCATTTATTTGTAAATGGTGTGGGGATATGAAGATCATTTATGAGTGTTGTTGAATACAATCACTCTTTCTATGGGAAATGCATTGTGTGTCCAAAAAATGACCCTATGTTTATTCAAGAGCATTTCATGGACAAAATCCTTTTGTGTTCCTTTTGGAGATGGAGGGGGAGCATAAGACTGCTTGGACATGTCCATGTCCCTTTACATGGAGATGGTGACATGCTAGCGAGATCTTCCATGGAATGGTGGGAATGTCACCTTGGGATTATGGTGTCTCAAAGACTGTATGGGGTGCATCACATGATGTTTACAACCTGAATAGGCTTCCTCATTTTCCACTTTTTATTTCCTTGTTTATTTTAAAAAGGAATAGTGTCTTTTGAGATTTCATGAGTATTACCAAGGAAAATCATTCACCCCATCGGTGATGCATTTCATGACTAGAAAATGTATTATGGTGAGGCATGATCATTATCATGTAAAAAAAGATTTTGGTTGTTTTTTGGAGTCAAATGGGGAGTGCAGGACCACATGGACATGTTTAAAACCCTTCACATAGAGAGGGTGACAAGCCAATAGTCTATCACATTGTGAGGTGGACATGACTCCATGGGATTTCATTTTATTTTGAACCATATAGGGCAAATCACATAATGCTTACAACATTAAGAGATTCTCACCATTTCCACTTTTTATATATTTATTCTTTTTAAAAGGCCTTTGGGTCTCACACGTTTTATCAAATGTTGTCGAGGAAAATCATTATCTCCATTAGTGATGCCTCACAAGACAAAAAAATGACTTATGGTGCTACATGGGAATCATCATGATCAAACCCTTATACTTGGTTTTGGATCCAAACGGGGAGTGCAATCCCACCTTGGCATGTTTGTAGTCCTTCATGTGACATGGGTGACATACAAGTAGGATCATGTGTGACTAGGAAGACAAGTTACCAGGGCTTCTGAAATGTCTCATAAGATACAAGGAGAGTCGTGTGAGTTTCAAATCCTCAAGAGTCTCCCAAATATTTTATTTTTTTCTCCCAACATTCAATGGATTTTCGGATCTCTTATAAGGTGCCTACTGCCTGACAATTCTCCTAACTTGGGGTGCTTATCTAGTAGCTACCAATTGACCACCGATTATCATGGATGCCTAAAAAGAGTAGATATACTTCTCAGAGGGGATTAACATGATCTTATTCATGTCATTCTCCATGAATGACTCCTTCACATGATCTTATGAACTAATCATGATCGTGTGTCTCTTAGAGGATTATGTGAAACATGTGTTCTAGACACTGTTTCTTCTTTTGTTTTGCTAGGACAATAATAGCCATATTTATGTACTTATTCCCTTGAATATTTGTCACTGCTCATTTGGTGGGAATTAAAAAAATTACCCCCTCAAGAAAGGTTTCTATGGGGACAAGTTATCACTTTTGAGGAAATTAAATTCCCAAATAAGGATCTGGTGTGTCCACCAATATGTGCCTATGGTCAATTCTTGGCATGCCAAGTTACATTTAGAATTCCATAGAATTCCCTACAAATTGTGTACCAAATAGTGGTTCACTCATAGGATACCCCACTTATAGTATCTCTTACTCCCTACCTCCATCCCAAAATCCTTTTTCAATACATTTCTATAAGAACCAATAATGAGATACGTTCGTGAGACCATCTAGTGTGAACTACTTCCCAATGTCTGTTTTTTGTAGTTTCTTGTTCGAATCAACAAAAAATTAAATTTTAGTAATTTCTTGGATGTTTTCCATAGGGATTCATGGATTTCTTTAGTGGTTATATAGGATCTTCTATCTCAATATCTTGATTATTTTTTACTATTTTTTATATCGAATTACCATCTCATAGTCCCATGATCACAATCATCCTGAGGGGTCATGCGGTTGCAGGATGTTATACAGGATTATGAAGTCAATGAAATATTAACAAACCAGGCTACTTGATAATTCTTTATAAAATATGTAATTCCCTGTAAATTCATTTTATGTTCTTGAATATGCATTAATTTTACATCCTTCATTTGACAAGAGTTTATTTTTAACCACCTGACATATTCAACTTACTTTTGATTACATGCTTTTTGGATCTCATCAAAGTTCCTCTAATGTTGCTAATCATTGGTCCATGATTTATAGAAAACGAAATGTTGACCCTATATACCACATTAATTATTATAATGAGGTTTTTAAATGGTTTCTTCCATTCTAGTTCCACAATTGATGTTTATCACACTAGTTTCATCTATATGTGTTTAGCTTGTAGGATGATAATTTAATTCCTTCTTTAGACTATAATCTACCGTCTTTCTAGGTGTCATATTTTCTTGACTACATTCAACTGAAAATTTTCTAGGAAGTTTTAATGACTTCATATCAATCCCATGGATTGTATTATATGTTTGAAAACCATCCCGTAGGTCTAGATGATTGTGAGTTTTCTTACTGGCCCATCACTCAGAGATTTTCAATTATATTTGTCTCTTCACTGGAAAACCTGGGTTGAAGATGGTGCTCAAAAAGATATCTATATCTTGGTTGTAACATTTTTATGTAATGGGTGTGGATATTCTTGGTTAGTAAAATATTTTTAGTGTTTTATAACTAGTTATATGTTGTCTATATTTATGAAGCAATATAGATTTAATAATTTACTTTTTTCATTAATATAATATTCTTAGAGAATTTTATTATCATTGGTATCCTAGAACCAACTTATTTCATATGTTCCATGGTGATTTAGGTATTAGTATTTGGGATATATATCAGCAAGTTGGGATACCCCTTCTTAGAGAGATGTACGATGAATTTGTTGCTACAATATTTTTCTAGAATGACCCTTTGAAAACTCTATTCTTGGTTAGGGGCATTCTCATTATTTTAAATGAAAAGGTAAGAAAGGAGCATACTATTCCTTTTACAATCTCTTTAAAAAATTGGTTCAATATTTCCCTTTATCATAGTAGATATAGTATGACATCAATATAACCTCATCGTTTCCCATCCTAGTAGGTTTATGATTGTGTCAATTAATATTGGGCCATTTTGGAAGCTAGGGATCATACATCAAAGGTATACTGAGTGAATATAGAGATATCTCCAAGCCTTAGACGAGTGTGTTTTATATAAATGTTTTTTAAAGGGTGTCTTTTTCAACCTAAGCATGTATGTTAAGGAATCCAAGTCAGTATATTGGTTATGGAAACAAAACATGTAGATGGAAGATGCCTCAATATTGTGGTGATGACCCATTTATGACATTACCAAATCATGGGACACATTCAAAAGGGAAATACACCCTATTGGATCAGTGGTCCTTTTTAGTTTTTATTTGGTGGTATAAGGGATAATTTATGTTTATATGAATACCAAAATACCACCGGGTTCCCAGGTTCCTTATCTCATCCCACGTTTATGAACATATCAAAGGTTGGGTCCATGTCAGTAGGCTCAAACAATGTTACTGATGTGTTGAGATAATCTAATACCATTGATTTCACCTCTTATCCTGCACTGACTGATCCAATCATTAATAATGAAATATTCTTTCTTGTTGAAAGGACATATGAGTTCTCCCTTTAAAATGTGGGTCTTATATCTTGGATGTATTAAATGATCATCAGGGAGCCACAAAAATGCGATTTGTTTGCTTGTTAGTTCGGATGAATCCAAAGGGCCTCTCCTCTTCCTTCATATACTGGGTGATGAGGGAGACATATCAGGATCATATTCCATTTCATGATGATATTTCTACATAATTATATAGATACTTAGATCATTATTCCATTTTTTGATGCTCTTTCCTTTCTAGTTTAGGATTATTCCCATTCTTGGGTTAGACATCGAGGAAGTGGACACATCATTGTGATAACCATCATGATAGTGGTAACAAATCATTCGAGGAAATTTTACCTTTAGAACAAGGAAACTTTTATGCCCCTATTTAGGGAAGAATATTTGGGACTTCCTCTGCTCATTATATAGTAGCCACATAATCTCAAACATCACCCCAAATGATCTAGCAGTAGATTCATGCCATGATCATTGAGACCCATCAGAAAATGTTTTTTGACCAAGAGGAATGCCTTCTTTA
Organism: Viscum album; assembly: GCA_963277665.1. Lineage (NCBI taxonomy): Eukaryota > Viridiplantae > Streptophyta > Magnoliopsida > Santalales > Viscaceae > Viscum > Viscum album. The sequence goes on along the minus strand of OY728148.1, from coordinate 2,005,274,248 downwards.
ACTAATTTTTTGATTTGGGTCGGATGGATTTGATCCCCAGCCATTGTATGAAATAATGAGACAACTTATCCTCACATGGAAATATTTTTCAACCAATGAGAGGGGAATTAAGAATCGTGAAAATGGGGCTCGCATTATCAATCTGATGAAGTATGCCTTTGAGGCATTTACAAAGATTCTCTTGATTATATCTAATTTGTAAGACTATATGGAATCATGGACTATATAGATATAAATATATGTGTAAATCATAGCTTTCCTAAGGTCTGACCACTCATCATTATGATCCTCATTTGATAAAACTAAAAAATCATTTAGGAGATGAATACATAGTTGAGACTCCTAATCCAGGGGAAGTATTAGAAGATGAGGGTTTAGTAGAACATCGACATTCAATTGATGCTTCTCACTAGACTCTTTCTAACATTACCATATCATCCAATTAAATCTTATTGTTTTTTGATTATTAACATGCATTATGTTTCTTAAGATATTCTTAGAGAGACTCCAAAATGTAGATATTCATATAATTGAATTCTTTCAATGAATGGATTTTATGATCCGTTCATATTATTGTCTAATTTTCATTAATTCATGTTACCCAAGAAATTTCATGGATCTAATGTTATATGAATTACCAATGATATCCATAATTTTATTAAATTTATGTAAACTTGAATGTATCGATATGAATATTTAAATCATAATCGATTTTTCTTAAGAAGTGCTGATTAATACCCAATAATCATGAGGATCCTCATTCTGGAATCTATTCTAGTTATCTTTATATTACCTTTCTCACAAAGGAACAGTTTGGTATAATATATGTTTCAGAGTTAGTGTTCATATTCTTTTTTTAATATGATAGGTTTGGTGAGTGTACATTGATTTTTTCCAAGGCCATATGGTTGTCCTTATAAGGTTATAAATTCATGAATAATAAATTTTAGTTGGGATATAATTTTGGTTTTTAGCTCGAACATCATATCATTTTAGTTTAGGTTCATTTAGATTGAACATTCTACAATTCTAGTATAGGGGTTTCAAACTCAAACATTATATCATTGTAGTTTAGGTTCTTTTATCTTAGACATTTTATCACTGTAGTTTAGGGTCTATTAGCTCAGATCCGATGATTCCATGCAGTTTAATGTATTACTATTAGGAAATGATTGATGATCAAAGAATATGATGCATACATGTTATCAATGACCAAAACACTTCTTGGGTGTTGAGGTTTTTCTATGGTGTAGCTGTGGCTCATGAGGATTATATAACTATTATGGTAAGGAGGATATTCCTCTGACATGTGGGTTACAGAAATTATTCATAAATAGCTTGTTCAAATTGAGGTATATCCACCCTTAGCCAAGGTACATGAAATTTTTATTGGGTTAATATAATTTGAGGGAGAAATACTAGGGATTTTAGGCTCTCCATTATAGTTGGAATGTGGATGAGGTAAATCATGTTATAAGGAACCTAAATAGATGAATAATTGAATGGGGAATATATACCACGAATGAACCAAGATATCCTAAGGTTCTGAGTTCCACTGTATGTAACTCTTTAATCCAGGGTGGGAATCATTGTGGTGATGTACTGATTGTTTTTACACATTCACTCTTTCCAAAGGCGGGTGACATCCATCAATTCATCAGTGATGTTTTATCCTCAATTTAAATGGTATGATGGGATGTTGGTCTCTCCATATATGGATTCCTACTTAGAACTCGTCGCCTTGTCCATGTCAAAATTAAAGAATAAGAGGTTGTTCGTGAAACCCATTCATAGTTACATCTCTTTGGGGACATAAGCTAAATACACAAATATTGTTAGAAAATTATAAGTGGAATGTCAGGGGAACATCCTTTGGTTAGGATAGTAGTAATGCCGAGGCATCTATGTCATGACATGATGTTGAGACAATAGAACACCTATATTATTTCTCATTAGATGGATTCCCAAGGGAATATAAACCAGAGGATTACGACATCAATCTCGGGTATCATATGCCATAGGAATGTCTCTGAGGTTTTCCTCGACTTTGCATGTTTAACATGGGGCATGTCACAAGTTTAACGTCTTGTGGAGATATATTAGACTGATCGGAACATTTTTGAGGGTGGATCAGATTGGTACATCCCTAGGGGGATCACCTAGGTGATTTATGTGATGGATAAATAAAAATGAACAATGAGGATAGACTGGGGATGGTGTGCACAAAACATTAATGATTTCACAAAGTGAATGTTGTTCTAGACACCACTAAGGGAAGATCGGAAATGATGGTCCCCAAAAAGGGGGTCACCAAGGTTTACCAATGAATAGGATTGAACCTCAAGGGGGATTTCTACATAACCTTTTTAGAATCTCGAGATAAAAAATAACATAGTTTGAGTGGATGATTTGGGTCTTACACAAGGTTAGTGGCTTGGGAGTTGCAAAGAGCGGTGGGGTAAATAGGGTTTATACAAGGATAGCGGCCTAGGTGCTGCAAAAAGTAGTGAAGATGTGGATGACCATAGCATGATAAGGGTAAGGTGATGGAGGATATGACTTGGGATTATGCATGATTATATTCCCATATGAATGGCATGATCTCACTGGGATGTGATTGCCAAAGTAAAATCAAGATGGATATGGAGGATTGCGAGATGTGTGTGGAAGGAATGATATGGAACTGATGTGAAGAATATGGTGTGGGGATTGAACCTCATGGAGACCTCCTATGTACCCTGGTGGTTTGGAATCCGAGTCCACATTGTTTAGTTGGGTGATGAGACACCTAAGGAGCAGGCTCGAGAGAAATAGAGTGCACGGATAGGACCTGAATGAAATGGAACCTCTGGGATAGCGCATGAAATTCATAGGATAGAAAGGCTCAATGGAGAGTCTAGGATGGTATGTGGGTGATGGGATTGAACATCTGGGAGGCTTCCTATATAATGCATAAGGATATCATAGTCCACATAGTTCAGGATGGAGTCATAGAATAGTGGCCTACACAAAGGACAACAACTCAAAGATGAGTCAAGGGCTTACATGTGGTTAGAGCCCCTTCGTAGGAGGCACACAATTTGTTAGATAAGTATGGTAAAGTGTGTGGGGGATTATTCATGGTTAAATACCTAGTTAAATTTGACATGTTGTTGGGAATTACACATGGTTAACGACCTAGGATGAGGGATAAAAATACCTCAGGGAGGTGGATTCGGGGGCTGTGTCCCAAAAAATGGAACATGTCACATTAGGAGGGTACATCCCATAGAGGGATCACCATATTTGACCATTGGTTATGATCTAACCTATTGGAGGAATCCTACGTGCTCAAAATGGATAAAAACCCAAATTTTTCGGAAGGAGAATGGTGCTAATTGTTTAACATCATGCAGAATGATAATGAACTGGTGTGTAATAGTCATGACAGATGGGTTATGGGAAATGAGTGGCTTGAACCATGGGGAGGCTTCCTACGTACCATATTTAGAAGATGGGAATCAAAGTCTTTATAGTTCATCGAATATGGGTAAGGAGAATACACATGGCTATCTTCCAAAAGAGGATATCATAGTCATTGCCTACTCAATGCTTAGAAGAGTCATGCTCGGTGTGATAAAAAAGAGGTGATATCATACATAATGATCATTTCGTGAAAGTGGTGACCATGAGTATGGTATAGTTATTATTCACAGTTAGTTTCCTAGTGATATAATGATGGGGACTTACTCTGGGAAGGAAGCATGAGGAAATGATTTAGGGATTAAGTGGAGACTCCCTGGGATTCACTTGGGAAAATGCACAAAGTGAGAGAGAATGCGTATTGAAAAGGCATGGAGAAATGAGATCTTGTTCCCATACCATCTCTAATACTCTCATGACTTCCATGAATGTGGTGACGATATATTAACATCATGTGTTGATGATGTGGGAAGATTGGATTTTTAAAGTCATGTAGCTCATACGATGATGACTCACTCCTCATCCCTTGCACATACATAGCATGTACCAACATGAACTTGGGGAAGGTAAGACACATAATATTCTTGACTAGAGTGGGGTGGTGGAGTGGAAAATTGAGGGGGCCACTATACTCTGGCTATTTGAAGAAGAAATAACTATTAGTGTACCTTTGCAAATAATCATAATACAGAACAATGCAACATGAATCAACATTCAAGGTACCATGAAATCTCTTCACACAACCCTGAAATGTCATATAGGATAGGAATTCACAATGTAGGAGGCCTCACTAAGAGGATTTTCTCAATGGATATTTTATTTTCCATGGAAGGATGCATTAAAAAGAATGGGAGCTTCATGAAGGATGGGATTCGGTGGAGTATGAATTATTCTTATGAAAGATATAATTGTTTGGATAGTGATCTACGAATGCTTAGTGATTTATGGAGCCTCGAGTGACCTGAATGGGAACCCTCTTTTGAAATTGGTGGATTATTTCACGAATGACATCCCTATAAGTAGGGGCGTTGGTTTTCAGTGCTCAGGATCACCAATAAATTTGAGATCATTATCCAAAATGGAAGTTTAACCAAGTATTGGAGGCGGGGAAGCCATTTATTTATGGTAAAGGGTCGGGGTAGTGCTCGTATGGCTTGCCAAATAGAATAAAGGATTCTATGAAGTGACAGTGCTCCCTCAAACTCATTTGGACAAGTAAAGGAACCGTCAACACGATGAGCGCATGGCTCATCCTGGGAAAAAGTGACATCATAGAGCTGATCAAATCTGTCAAACTTTTTAGGACTCACATAGGTGACTTCAACATTCATCATGGTCATGGAGGGACCTTCCGAAACCGGAGCTTCATGAATCGTCATCACAGACAATTTTCTAGCCTAACATTGAAAGACCATAACTTCAAATCCATAACTCCATTCAGTCTCTAAGACTAGGAATATAAATTCCTATGGAATGCATTATGCCCTTATATTATGTATGGAATAATTAGATGATTACTTTGTATATGTTTTCTCATACCAACAGATTCCCCCCCTCAGAATGGGGTCCAACGAGGACAAGGGGAGTGATGTGGATTGCGTTATGAGGGACACAATTATGGAAAATGTGTACATACTATACCTCAATAACATTGAAGGAATAAACTAACTAATAACCTCTAATCTTATATAAGTCTATCTCGGTATAGGAAACAAGAGTTAATAGAAGATCTCCCACCAATACATGGGTGCTAAATAGGGGATAATGTGATGGGATTAGAATGGGACATCAATCACCACTAGGATTATCCTTACCTAGATAAGATATGGAGTGATAATAGGGTTCTTGGAATGTCCATGTTTCCTTTCTCAATGTGCTCTAGTACATTATTGGGAGAACGCTAAGGGTATTGAAATCAGTTTGAACAAAGGGGAATGAGTAGTTTAAATCACGACACCAAAACTTTAGAATATATTGATGGTTATAGAAAATGGAGAATAAATATTCACCATATACAAAAAAACATCCATATCACGTTATCCTGATATTTTGACAATCCAGCATTGGACAACCACTGATCAAATTTGAAAACAGTAGACCAAACTCAAAACTATTACTTGATGTCCTCCGAAATGTTGTCCAAAAACAATGGGTGAGCCCTGAGTCCCATAACCTTGATATTAGAGGGTTCTCTTATATATTAATGAGGATGAGGATACAAATAAAGGGTACATAATGTGTGGATATGAAGTGATGATTTTTTCGAATGGAATAGATCAATCTTGAAAATACACCACCATTATAAAAGCACATTAGGTGACCATAATGGTATGATTCAAGATCAATCCTACATCAACATAAGACATATCTAGTGAGGACATAGAATTCCTACTAGTTTTACTCAATGAAAATTAAGATGGCAGTCACGTAGTTTATCATCATAGGGTGAACATGATGCATGCCTCAAAGGAGAAATGTGTGGTGCTGTACATAACCAAATGTGAATGAGGGACAAAGTGGTCCAAACTATATCAAACACTCTAAAAGGGGATCCAAAGACAAATACGAAAAATGGGGTGTTTTAAATTATGTGGTTGGACTGAAGATGTATGGTTGTTGCTACATGCCCTACAAGGGAAGGATTCGAGCCACATGTCCTTGAAATTTAGTGCAGTTTAATGTCATTCAGTAAGGACATAGATGATTAAAAATGAAAAAGAGAAATAATGTTGCATCTAGTCCAAAGATAAATGATCTAGGTGTCACTATGTATCCCATGAGGGTGGTAATCATGTCACACATAGTTCTTGGAAGAAGAGTAGACATTTGATATTTCCTATTTTTCGTTTTGTTATTTGTGTTTATTTTTTTAGTGACCAGACCAAGATGAAAATTATGGGTCTCTCTACCTGAATCAAGACATATATAGGCCTTGAAAAGTGACATGGTGGATGACCATTACCAAAGGTGATTCCCTCTCAAGGTAGAATACCACAATGACATGTCATTTTTTGTCATGTGGCCAGTACAATGGTGTCACAGTTTAAGATTATATGACAAGACTGAACCATGCGCTATAACATCATATGGTAAGGACGTGATGGTTAAAAGTCATGTGGGATTAGTAAAAAAAATTTAATGTCATATTTTTTGGATGGAAGATATCATAGTTTATGGCTGTATTGCTTGAGCAATCAGGGTTGTGCAATTCTCTATGTGGGTGTGACCATACAAAAACTCTCAATCCCACATGACCCATGAACAGTATGGGAAACATGCTGCAATGTTAGTATTTCCCCATATCATGAGAGTGGAAGACCATGATATAGAAATTTCGGTTGGTAAAATCCCAACTAGGCCAACATTCATACTAACCATACGTAGATGTAAAGAGGAACAACACCTTGGTTGTTAGATACCCACAAGAATAGAAGGGTAGGAAAATAATAATCACTACACCCAATATCTAGGACATAATAGGGGGGCATAATGATGGAGAATAGATGCATACCATATTCGAAACACAATATCCATATCACATAACAAGGGATGGGAAAAACAAATGAGGGTCAAGTGCTGACCATATTTGATTCCTGAGACATGTCACAAAATTCCATTTGAGACCTTCCAGGATGTTTTCCTGGAATGATATGTGATCCATGAAGCTATGAATACCTAACATTTGGGGGTTCCTTTTAGATTTGAGAGATGATAGAGACCCATATAAAGTGGACACATGAAGCATGGATGTTCCCACAAACTTGAACATCAGGTGTTTAGGATGAATGTGGGAAAATTTGATCTCAAGGGAGGTACAATGCACAGATGTTGCAAACCAAATGTAAAATAGGACCAAAAGGCTCATCACCATACCACGTACTCCCAGATTAACCTAGTACAAGAGGCCAAAAAGAAGAAAGGGGTGAGGTTAAACTGAAAAAAATTCCTTAGGTGTGCCTATGTATCCCATACAGATGGGAATCAGGTGATACATAGTTCTTGGAAGATGGCATGGGAGATGGCGAGCACCATATGGGAAGATATTCTCTCAAACAAAAAAAATTCATGGTTGTTATATAGATTAGAGTTAGGAGAACATGGACACTAAAAATAATAGTTTAAGGCCACATAGTTAGGACCATATGTGGTAGAGAGGTGGAGTTTAAAACCCTGAGGAAACCCGACGTGATTGAGGACAAAGAATCCCACACCACCCCACAACTTCCATAGGAGAAAACATAGAACAAAAAGGGGGTAAAAGGTGCCTAAATATACTATTGAACCTGAGGAAAACCAATCCAGGTTTCACTATGTATCCCACAAGGGTGATAATCAAGACACACATAATTCATGCATGTCATGAAATTTAACATCATATGTTAAGGATTATGGTTGTCATGTAGTTTATCATCATGTAATAAGGATGTTGGGGATATTATTTTATATTCATAGTGTTGTGACTGTGAGATGATACTTCCATAGAGGGATTGTATAATGTGGATCCATAGAGAAAAAATATGTGAATTTGGTCAAAGGGGTTTTAAATCACACCACAAATTTGACGAACATAACCTCCTTGTTTAAGGACATGGAGTTTTGACCATAAAAAATCATCACTTCCATAGGGGTAAAAACAATATCAAAACCCATAATCCCATGTGATACATTCATAGTATGGGAAACAAGGAGAGGATAAGATATTTACAACACATGAAATCACACATTAGGGGAATAGAGCTGTGGATTCAAGGATGACCCATGATGCTGGTTCGCCAACTCAACATGAAAAGATTCACTGAGGGTAATGAAGCTCTACTAGGACATAATAATGTGGATGGGTATGTGAATCACATGAAAAATATTTGTGATGAAATATGGTCGGTGTAATTCTGGAGGATATATTTTGATCATATTCAAAACATAGTTTCAATATCATGTGATCTGGGATGAGAACAAACAACTGATGGTTGACCACAAACCATATTTAAAGTGAAAAAATCTTCTCAAAATTGTGTTTAGGATCCTCTGAGACCTTGGCCCAGAATGGTGGTTGATCCATGATTCTAAGCATCCGTACCATCAGGGGGTCCTTTTGGATGTGAAAGATTATGGTCTCCCATATAACGGGAATGCAAATCTTGGTGATGGAATGAGAGAATGTCCATGAATAATCCAACACTATATGTCCCATAACTAGGAACATCTGACCAGGTTAATGAGAAAAAAGAGATTAGTGGACTCAATTAGGGGTCAGTGACTCTTGAGGATAAGTGAAAGAAACAAAAAAAGTTGGTGAACCAAGGGATGGACCCAAAGAAAAAATGTCAGGGAATTCCTACGTATCTTGTGAGGGATCGAACCATGCCCTACATAGTTCATCAAATGCAGTGTAGTAAAATGTAATGTGGTGAGTATGAAAACTAAAATGCAGTTTATGGTTATGTAGCTTGGACATTGGAGGTGAGGTAATCCAAATCGGGTTTGTATGGAGTGGAGAAGTTTCTCGATGAGAATGAGAACCCAAGAGGTCACACACCACACCACACACTCTCTAAACCCATCATATAAAGGGAATCATGCCAAGGAGACCATAAGGATTTAAAATACTATGAGTATGGGCCTTAAGAAGAAATGTTATATCATTCCTACATATCCTATAAAGTTGAGAATCCCGACATATGTATCTATAGAGCACTTTGCAATTTAATATAATGTGGTATGGATAGGGGATGCAAATATTTTATCATCATAAAACTAGAATGAAAGTGAACTCACATTAAAGTCATAGATCTCAGAACATGAATCAGACATCTAAGGGAAACGCGTGGCTTGTTGAGGAGAAAAATCGTACGTGAATGATAACCAAAGATGACCACCACCACACTACATATTCTTAAGGGGATAGATATTATTGTCGTAAAAGAAGGACCATAGAAAATGGTTTAATGGTTTAGAAGACTAGGGATGGACCCAAAGATGAGATTTCTAGGTGTTCCTATGTATGTCATGGGGACAGAAATTAATCCATTCCTAGTCCTAGAATACCTTTCATGTTAACATCATGTTTTAATAATGAAGAAGGGATGAATGATCATAAATTGGGTACATGGTTTGACTATTGTAAAGAAGACATGAATGAGATCCAAAGAAGGTCTCAAACATACCATGGGAAATCCCTAGAGAAAACTAAGTCCATGGAGGTCTGAAGAGATGAAATGATCTGTGGAACCTGGTGATGGAACCAAAATGATAAGAAATTCATACATATCATGAAAAGTCATGAGTCAAGCTACACATAGTTCTTGAACACCATGCAGTTTAATGTCATGCAGTAAGGATGATACAATAGTTTAATGCCATGTGGGACAGTGCAGTTTAACATCATTTGGGATGAAGGAGGTCCTAGTTTATGGTCATAGTGCTCGAACCGTAAGGTGGGGCCTTTTCACTGGATATACATACTATTGAGAGTTAAAAAAACGTGAATAAAGAAAAAAGAGGCCCCTATCCCTATCTTATATTCTTAATAAGAAATGGGAATCGAACTTAGGATTGTTCTGAAGATAAATTGGTTGGGAGTTCCTAATTATCCTGTGAGGTTAGGAATAAAGATACACATGGTTCTTGAACACCATGCAGTTTAACATCATGAGGTATGGATGTAGGATAATGGGGTTCTATGAGGATGAATTACATGGTGTTTAAATTTGAAATCCAATTAAAATAATAAACAAATAGGTCTCATACCAAACCACATAGTTCCAGGACAGTCAATTCATGGATTAAGATGATGGTATAGGTTTGGAACCTAGGGCTGGACCTATGATTAAATGTCTTGGTGTTCCTACATATCCCGAAAGAGAAGGAATCAATCCATACATAGTTCATGAAAGTTTTTTAGCTTAGAATAATGTGGTATGTATGTAGGAATAGTTTAACCACATATGGGATGTTGATTCTAGGATGTTTTACATGATGAAGCCCAAACATTAATGCATTTTAGTTTTATGTCCTTCAGCCCGGACAATAATGTCGGGATGCTTTATGCACAGTATCCCAGATGATAATTCTGGGTAGTTTAACGTCCTGTAGACCAGACAATAATGCTAATCATTTTAACATCCTCTATCCAGGATGATAATATCGGGCTGTTTTATGTCATGTAGGCCATATGATAATGTTGGGAAGCTTTATGTCTTACGGCCTAGATGAAAAGAGGTCCTCATGGGAAGTACTTCCTATGAAATTTTTTATTTTTGGGAGGATTAATTCTACACTATATCCATAGTGACCAAAAATTATGCACAATTGGGGTGCACATTGTGGATGATATAAGGATCTTCCCAATTGGGTTCTAACATTGGTGGCCACCTGGATGGTATCATCAGTGTCCTTAGATCTAATACTAGGTCCCCATTAGGGATGGAAAAGAGAAAAAAATTCTTGTTGACAACTCTAGATATCTTGTTCTAGAGCCTCTTTATATTTTGTAAGGCCTAAGGAATATTCTCTTAGAGGGATACCCTTTTATATAGACAAAACTCCAAAATCTTGTTTGATGTATGTTGATCATAGATAGTTGTGTGGAGTTACGACAACTAAATCTCAATGGACAAGACTTCCTCGGTTCCATATACTTGGTACTATGTGGTCTCCTAGGTGGAATTATGATTCATCTTCTGATAATCCCAAAGAGAATTATGGAGATTTTCTAACTAACTGCTCTAGTTATAACCAAACATATTTTACAAAATGTTAGAGAGGGTCTTATTTAATTTCTTGATCTACCCATTTTCATTCACATGGAAACAAATGGTGTGGTTGGACAAGATGTTGTAACTGGTGTTCAATTTCTTCAACTTAGCTACTTATAAATTGGTTTCATTGTCAATGATAATGTAAAGAATGACTCTAGATCAATGGATGATGTTGGAGATCATGAACTTGCCGACAAAATGGGACATTTTTCATTGAAAGGAACTACTTATTCCCACATGGAAAAGAAATATGTGGCAGTAAAGATGAACTTTAACTGGTGAGCTATTGCTGGTGGATATTGTCGCATGACATCGAGTCCCTAGACTACAAAGGGACATGAGTAATTTGTAGTATGGAGGGGTTTCGGTTGTCGATCCACACAATTTTATTGGATCTGACATGCGTGAAACATCACGGGGAACTCAGTATAGTCATGGAACATGGTGGGCAATATATAGCCCATCCTTAAGATCTAATTGGAGAGTCTCAATCTAACCTGATGAGCTCCACAGTAACCAACACCATCTTCATACATAACCCGGGGGATACTATTTCCTCAAATGAAACTCAGGAGAAATACATCGAACCTACTTCTTTAGAAAATCTTCTCAAGGCTTGGACCACTCTAGAGGTGGAACTACACTTTACACTGACATATTCACCCACATTCATCTCTATCTATCAATATATTACCATGTTGTAGGTACTAGAGAAAAGGAGTTTTCAAATTAGGTGTCTCTAATGAAATGAATATGGGACCTAGAGGTCTATATGTAGAGGCATCGTTGGTAAGATATATTACATACTTCTTGTCATCATCGTCATGAGTGAAGGAAGCGATGACCCATTGATGCACCACAAGGATGATCAAATCATCCTCGTCGGGCTCTACGAGGGAAGAAGAAGGGATGCACAAGGCATAGACTTGAACATACTGGGATTAAGAAACATGAGTGACCTAAGGGTGAAAAGGAAAATGGGAATCAGATAGCGAGTGAGCTCTAATAGAGGTCCAATCTATGGATTCATGAAAATGTTGTCACTATTGATTATTTTGATGACTAGCTCAGATTCCCCCTTCACATGTAGGTGGGTAATTCTAATCTCGAGCAGCAGCCCAAGACTAATGATGAGAGCCTGATAATCTAACTCAGTATTGGTGCATCCTTCGTAAAACATGAATGAGTAGGGAAAGATATCCTATTTAGTTGTGATAAAGATAATACTCAGGCCTACTCTATTGATTCTGGGATTGTTGAGACATCTACCAGTTGTTCTTGTTGAGGTTCCATCAATGTTAATATGAAAAAATGGCATGGTGTGGTCCACTGATAGCATGAACTTATCGGGAATGTTAATATATAATGAAAGCTCTATGGGGGTTGTATGAGTGACAAGGATATATTCCAATACTTGACCCTTAACATCCTTTTGTGGAATGAACCTGATGTGGAACTTTTCATGAATCAATGCCCACCGATCTAGAGAACATGTCAAACTATTATAGTTCCTAATATACTTTAGTGGATCCACACAAGACACTAGAAGCATATCATGGTATGAAAAATAATGCCACAACTTCTTCACTGCAAAATATAGTGTGAGATAACTCTTTTTAATAGAGGAATATTTGGTCTCCATATCAAGGAGCATATGGTTGATATTGTATAAACTATTATCTGTCTCTTCATTGTACTTTAAGTAGTTAAGGGTTTTGAGGGATTATTCCTAGGTAGTCACATAATGGATCAACGACTATTCAGGGATGGGTGGCATCAATACCGAAGGATAGAGTATATACTATATGATTTTCTCAAAATATGTCTAACCCTATTCATCATAATGATAGAAGAAACCATTCATCATGGGTCAAGAAAATGGATTTCAATTTCTAGCATGATTCATGGTGAATTGTCATATGTGGACTATGTGTCCTTGAGATCCTCCGAGATCTTGAAGGTTTCTCATAAGTGGCATAAGGCTGATAACCTTTGTGTTCTTCAGGTCAATCTTGATACCACTATATCTGATGAGGAAGCTGAGAAACATTCTAGTAGTAACCTCAAAGGAACACCTTAATGGGTTCATCTTTAGATGGTTGGAGTAGTAGAGATTGAAAACATTCAAAATATCTCTGAGATGTTCCTTAAGCTGGTGGTATTGGACCACCAAATCATCCAGATAGTATTACACTACTATACCAAGTATCTGTTTGAATATGTGGTGCATAGAATGTTGATAGATGGATTCTTTATTCTTCAGGACAAAATTATATATCTGCTAACAGAATGTACCTTTCAATTCTCTGATGGAGGTGGACTATTCATATTCATGGGATTTTGGGATTTTTTTATATATAGAATACCCATCCCTGAAAGGGAGAGCATGAAATCTAGTAGTGGCATCGATCACAAGAATGGGAAAATCATAATTTGGATAGTGGTGGTTGAGATCCTTGAAGTCGATGAAGAATCTTATCTATTCGTTCTTCTTCTTGATAGGAATGATGTTGGATAACCATATAGGGTAATGGAATTCCATGAAATGATTGATTTAATGAGTTTATCAACATAAACATAAACCGTAGAACCATGAGAGGGATTCATCTTGTTGGGAAGATATTTGAACCTGTAATGAAATATGGTGTGATCAAGACAGTTTATAAAAACCTAAGGATCTTGTTAGGGAATCTCGTCACAACCCTAGGAAAACAATTCATGATGATTCCCCAAGAAATACAACTACAAATTTTTTTCCCTAAAGGCATAGTCGCACTGATAAACATCGGCCTTGGGTCGTCCATGGAACCAGTTTCAACTATACCAACCCATCAACTGTAGTGGATATGAATTCATAAAACATGGGAGGAGAATCTTCCAAATCCACTTAATCATCAGAGAAGATATGATCAAGGTAGAATATTCTGAGATAACTAATCCTGAAAGAATGCTAGAACCAGTCTTAGTGGTGGTGGAACCTTCATTAGGAGACTCTTGCACTACCAACACCATGGTTACAGAAGTTGTCAATCCACTCCCATTAGTCCTTAAAAACAAGGGGCAAAGATTGAAAATATAAAATAGTAGTCTAGTTTCCACTTAAGTTGGTTCAAACCAGCCCAATGGAGTATGCATGTATTATGTATCACTATTTCCATGGGGAGAACGTCCTGATACATTATAGTGGCAAGGGTATCTATAATAACTTGAACCTGATTCGTGTAAGAGTGTGAAGTGACCTTTCATCATTACCAATACCTAGGAAAACACTTACCACTCCTTGCAAAGACAATAAATAAGTGTCCCAAGTCTGGGTTCATGGCCTCTAACTAGAGAATCAAGAAGATTTAAGCATCATCCATGTCAGTCCATGAGTTAGACACATTAGTGGTGTGCTCTACCTCATTATCTTGAACCTATTTTTCCATGATCTTACAATAGTTTGTGTCTATATATCATGACTCAGAAGATGAAAGGGGATATGAATCACCCTGGATCACACCCACTAAACCATTTAAGAAGTACTTAAGGAATTTATGATATGAGGAGTGAACTACTATGTGCAGATGGAGCCAGGTTCTACCCATCATCGCATTGTAGGTAGTGTCCTGTGAGATGACAAAAAACTCAGTGCTAGAAATAAGGACACCAAACTAGATCTTCAAGAGAAGACTGACATGTGAATTATTCTATGTCCTATAATAACCAATAATATTCAATTTAGAGGGACACAAATCTACGTCAGTTACTCCTAACAAGCATAGAAATCGGGTCGAGATTAGAATAATCATTGAACCTGTGTTGCCAAGACAGCAACATAATTCCACACCATTATACCAGCTTATGGTTTACAATGAGATAATGTTACCCAGTACGGGATAATATTCATCTTCTAATGAGAATGAAATGATGGTCTAGAATTATGCATGCTCACCTTCATCAGTATGAATGAAATCTTTATCCACAACCTTTGTTTTGAATTTGTGGGGAATCACAAAGCTAATGTGCTAGATTCAAACATATAATTGGATTGGAATAAATCCTCAAAGATCAGATGTTTCATAATAATTTTTGAGATGTGCTTCTGCATATCATACTTCTTTTCATGGAACACATTTATTTTGTGAGGATGTTACTCTATGTTAGATGATATAAGGGGAATTGGTGATCGAACTACTGGATTCTGGCTGGTGTTGGGGATATCCCACTGCTTGCTAGAAGAACCAAGAAAAATAACCACTATATAAAAATTATATGACAAAGGTCCAACAATAGATAGACGCAATTGATCATAGTATGATTAGAATGGCCTTCACTAACTGAGTAACACAAATGGTGGTGGTAGTGGACCTGATGAGACATGATAAGTGGACTATGCATGATAAGCAATTTTTTGAGCTTGAGGTCTAGTAATAGTAGCATACATGGATTGGATGGATGTATTGGCTGATGCATTCTAATTGTTCAGATACCTATAGCTTTGTTGATGATGGAATAGATCAAGAACATTTAGGGGACCTACATGATTCTCCCCATCATCGGGTACTATGTAAGGTTCCACCAGTTTGACGGTGGTCACAGAGTCATAATCCTAATAACTTCCTTAATAGTCCTCTATTTTGGGTGAATTATGTGGGAAATACACATCTTTGGTGGCATGGTGTTTATAAGAATGCAGGATGACTTGAGAACTAGGGGGCTTCAAATTTTTCCCATTGCTTTTGGCGCATACTCTTCTAGGTGGTAGAAGGCTGAGATGTGGATGCATAAACAATAACTATAGGAGGTATGGTGACATTAGAAGTCTTGTGCTAAATCTAATGGTCATGGATGATGTAATGAGAGCTTGTGAATTCTCTATGAGCTAACTAATAATCATACTCTGGAGACCCACAGCTGGAGGCCTACTACCACTCACCACCACTATTTTTATCTGTCTTTGCAGAAACACACACAACATATGTTGGGGTAGGACCCAATATGACTACAATTTTTTCAACCTTGTCTAGGATCCAATCCATGAACACATAGTACTACTTGAGAGTATGTCCAAGGAAATGATGACTGTGGCAATATTAGGGGTGATCAATGATATCGGACTCCTGGGGTCCCCTACATTTTGGAAACTTTAGGATCCCATGATCCAAAGTGATCCAAAATTAACAAATAACATGATACTCTTCAGATGAGTATGTCTAGTATCTCTTGTCCATGAAACAGACCTTGGGAGCCTGGCCCTAGTGGGGGGATTGAGCCTGAAAAGAAGATAGAGCCTCTTTGTCTTGAATCGGAAGTGATAGTTCATTACACAACATCACCTATTGATTCTGAGACAAGATATTCTAAACATGAGGATGAGCCTCAGGCTATGCCAAAGGCTAGTTTCTTTGTTGAGGATATTGAGGAGGCTCTTTTAACAAAAATCCTAGTGTCCTAGGTCCCCTTACCTATGAAACGAAAGTGGTACCGGCCTAGAAAACCCTTCTTAAAAGATCTGTGGAAAGAAGTGGGCATGCCTTCTAGGATTGATGCAATGCTTTTTCTAAGTGATGAGCCTTGTCATTAAAATCCCAAAGCCCACATTGGAACTTCATAGTGATGAGGGACTAGAGAAAATCAGTCCTTACATTCACCGTGATCATTGTCAGTAGCTGCCCCTGAGTTTGGGGTATATCGAGTGAATACATGAGGCATTTCCACCAAGCAATGATGTCTATGACATGTTCATTTGGACTTTTTAATCCTTGAAAGTGTTCAAAAATACTATACATTCGAGTGGTGGAGATGAAATAATAATGAAAATGCCTATGAAGATCCTCCCAACGTGTTATAGACCCAATGGGTATTTGGCATTACCATATCAACGTAGGCCCTTCCAATTTCTATTTGAAGCACCCGATTATAACAGCTTCTTGTTGCACTAGACATTGTAGAATGGGTCTAAACAATGAAATTATGTGGGTCAAAGGATGTAGTAGGTCACCCATCCCTTTGAAGGGAGGTGGGAGGAGGGATTCATGAAATTTGGTAGTGTTGGAATATCAACTACCCATGCCAAATATGGCTTCCCATTAAGTGGAATTTCCAACTGTCACATATAATGTTCCTCGAGGAAAGAAATGAGACCCTCCATTGGATCATATAGAATTGGATTATTGTCTTGGTGTGGATTCCTAACCACCAGTGTGTTGGCAGGCTGACACACGCCTGTCGTGGGGTGTGGAAAAACAATATTTTAATTACCTAAGTATAGTATAGTAGTTGATCCTAGGTAGTCTCCCAATGAGGAGTGCATACAAAACAAGGCAGTCACGTTTTGTGGGTTTTTTTTGAAAAAGATTGGGTTTAATTAAATTAAATAACTATGATAGAAAAAAATACCTTTAATTGATTTTTTTTAACAAATGATGATGATGGTGATCAGATTGGGTTCATCTAGACCTAGTGTTGTGCTATCATGGTTTCCAAATTTTGTATCTTCTTCTTCCTTAAACTGGTAAGAGAGAGATTCATCTACTGAGTCCTCTCTCTCCCTTGGTCGGATAGATGTGATGAGAATTTTCTATTCTAAAACCATAGATTGGTATATCCTCCTTCCAATGTGTTTAGGGTTGTAGAATGTCTCATGATTAATTAGAGAAAACCTAGACCTAGACTTTTTGTTCCCTAATAAACAAAGATATCAACATACAATCCTACACACGTTCTTGAAAAACCCTGAGAAATCACCAACCAACAATAATTTTGTTCCTCCATATACAGATTAGTGTTGGGGGGAGGGAGATGTGATCATCAACCAAAGAAATTTATAATTTCATAATCAAAACCGAAGACTACCGCATTTGGAATTTAATACTGAATTAAAAATTAAAACCAGAATAAGAAAGAAGAAGAAATTTGATTTCATTTCAAGCACAAGAACTCAAGCACACACATAGGTCCGGCCTACCCTCTTTCCATTCACTCAAATGAAACTACCCCTCCATGTATTGGGTAATAAAGATGATACGGGAGAGGAGAGACATTTTAATGTAATTGAAAAAAATAAAGAAGGAAACATAATGATGTTGAAGAATAATTTCCCCGAGTGTCCCTTGGCTTCCTCATATCTCTTTTTTTGGTGTCCAACTCCCCTCCTCAGCATGGGTGAACTCCGCTTTATATAGGCCAAGGGTGTTCCATCGTCCAGTCTTCAAATATAAGATCTTTATAATTCCTCTTTAAGATTTCCATCTTATTCTATCCACCAAAAGATTAACCATGTTAGGAAAATTTAATGGTCGAAATATGGGATAATTTATTCATGAAAGATCTTCCAAAATATCATTTACATTTCATCCCAAAATTTCATATTCATCCTCCCTATATAGCCTGAGATATGGCCAATTTAATTTGAGCATTTATTCTGGATGAATGTTTCCTTTTTCCTTACCCACAATTTCATCATTCATGGTCCTCCGTAATGAAAGTCAATCCTTTCGATATTCAACAGACAATCTCCACAATTAATTATCGTTCCAATAAAATTTTAATCACATAAATTGGATGTATGTAGACCGATTTATGATCCATTTATTGAGGTGGGGTCCATGTGGTCTTCTAGAATAATTGTACACATTTATTGAATTTTTTAGACCCATGGATGTCCTAATTAAATCCTGGTGAAAAAACAAAAGATGAAGAAAATAAATATATGAGCCCAATAAAAAATGAATAACATCAATGGTATTTATATTTTAAATGATATTCCTTAATTACCAAAGTGATTAAAATCTATCAATATTTCCAAATTACGCAGTTTTCCAAATTTAGCCCAAAACACATCATAAATCCAAAATTGTTCTAATTAACTCAACTTATTCAATTATTTTGGATTAAATAATTGAATTAAATATAAAAGACGATGAAAATATAATCTCTATAAATTTACCCACACTTAATCTATGCTTGTCCTCAAGTATAATATCTGAACATAGAATTCAAAGGGAACCAATGTTACTAATATTTAAATTTCAATGGTATAAAATTAACTGATTATTAATGTCCAATAAAATATTCAGTATCCACAAAAAATATCAATTTAACTTCCCATTAAAAAAATAAATTCATGCATTTTACTTTTTACCTTTGAAAAATGATGGATCCTCTCCTTTCATTCATTCAAGATTCTCATTTCATTGTTATTTAACATGCCAAATCATGACCTAACTCTCTTTTGAATATTTTCTCTCATCACTCATGATACAATTAATAGTGGATTTATGCTCCTATCATGAGAACATTCTCCTTATCCATAGTCTTGTAAAGGAACTACTTTCTCCACTTTGTAAAGACAAAACACACATAAAATCATGAGGACATGCAATAAATGTTCAAATGACTCTACAGATTAGTGTTAGTGGGTAAATTATTGAAATAATTTAAGTCCAAAAGTAGGAGGTTTGACTCTTATGTACAATGCATGATTAATCATGTGAACACACAGGATTAACCTCACTCGAATCCCTTTGATAATGTGAAACAAAACACCACCCTCCCTTTTAATGACATAGGACATGAGTCAATAAATGATTTCAAAGAATGATGACATCCAAGTTATATTCCTATTTTTTTTAAAGCTCCAGAAAGGAACATCTTTATTTTCAATTTTTTCACTTTTTTTAAGGAGAACCAAATGAGATCAAATAAGCATAATGAAATGATGACTCATGCCCAATTTTCAAATAATACACCACCTAAAATGATGACAGACACCTCAAACCACCCACAAATGATAATCATCCCAATGAACATACATGAAAGGCTCTTCCCCCACACTAAAACTTGAAATATTCATGAAAATATACTAAAAGTGCAGGTAGGTAAGGAGATATCATCTTGTAATGTGGCATAAACCTATAAGGAAAGTTATGGATTCTATGGGCTAACGAAGGATTAATGTAAGGGTGGGTCTCAGGTAAATATTTGGCTAACCAATGTAGTGCCTCAATCATAGCTTTGACAAGTTTCAATACAAGTTCTGGTCGGTGGCATGTCCCAAGATCACTTAAGAAATACGATAAAGATAAAATATGAAATATTTGGTCTAGAAATCCTCTCAAGAATGAGAATATGATATTGTACAATCACTCACGACATTATTAATAATAACAAATTATTTCACATGAATTTTAGAAATTCAAAGAATGAAAAATGGAAGGGAAATTTCATTTTCATGAATCAATTAATTCCCTCAAATCATGAGTCTTTATTTCAATATCCTTGCTTCAAATTAATCATCTAATTATCTATTTTACTCATTCAATATTATTAAAATTGAAATTTAAAACATGGCATCAATGGATTCCTATGAAACTCATTTCACCTAGATAAGTAAAGTAAATCATAATTCAAGTGTGGGTATGCATTTTTTAATTAACTCTTTAAAAGAATAGAAATGTAGGGAATAAAGTTGGATTGAAACTCTTACTCCCCTTTTAAATGGATGATTTTCTTCACAAAGTGTAATCCCACCACAACTTCTTCATTAATGGACCTAAAATATAAGAATGAAAACAATTGATAGTGCAAGTCTATTCTATCATGCTGGAAAATGACTAAGAGGACAAGTGGACAATGGGGAAAAAATGCGGGTTGCCTCCCGGTAGCGTCTTTGTTTAATGTCGTTGGCTCGACTAAAAAAATATAATTTTTTTGAAAAATCCTAGACTTCAAGATTCCATCCCCAACACATAATTGATGTAGTGTCCTCAATGCATGTAAATATAATTTTATATGTATTTTAAAAAAAGATAGTGTTACTGCATTTAATCAAGTGTAAAGGAATGATGCAACCTAGTAGGTCTTCATTTGTATTCAGGGTGATGGAATGCAATCTCCTCCAATGGTTCTTGAGGTACGGTCCCATGGAACTTCTTTAGCCTCTGCCCATTTATAGTGAATGGGTTTCCTCCTCATTCCTTTTGAATCTGCACAGCACCAAAGGGGAATACATGAATACCAATAAAGGGGCCTTCCCATATGAAACGATGTTTACCTGGAATAATCTTAAGTCTGGATTTGAAGAGTAACATGTGATCTCTAGGGTTGAAAGTTCTTGTTTGAATTATCTTGTCATGGGCCATCCTTGTTATCTCTTTATAGATCATTGAGTTTTCAAAAGATTCTCTTCTAATTTTCTCTGACTCCTGCAACTATAGTCTGCTTTCATTCCCAGCTTTCTCAAGGTCAAGATTCATCTCTCTGACCACCCAGTAGGCTCTATGCTGCAAATCCACAGGAATGTGAAATTTTTTTCCAGAGATCAATCTATAGGTAATCATACCTATCGATGTCTTGTAGGCCATTCTGTATGATGATAATGTATCATCTAAATTTTGGCTCCAGTCCTTCTGGTTGGGTTTAACAGTCTTATCCAGAATGGCTTTGAATTCTCTATTGGAGACTTTTGCTTAGACATTTGTTTGGGGATGGTATGAGGTAGATTTTCTATGATGAACCCCATAGTTCTTCAACAATGCTTTCATTTTCCTATTGCAGAAATGAGTTCGCTGATCACTAATGATTCCTGATGGCATGCCAAACCTAATATGTAAACAAATAGTTGACAATGTTGGAATACCTTGGTACTTTACTGTTGACTATGTAGAGTTGTTCTCCAGGAAGCTCATCATTAAGTGGGTTCTTCTTTAAGATTTCTTCTTCAGCGGTGTGGGGTAGTCGACTCTGACGATCAACCGCTTGGTTTTTAGTCCCCTTCTTATCTTAGATTTATAAATTGAACTCTTGTAAGAGTAGTATCCATCTCACCAACCGTGGTTTAACATCTGGATTTTTCATTAAGTACCTAATTGATTCATGAACAGAAAAAACAACAACTTTAGTGCGAAGAAGATATGATCGAAATTTATGTAGTGAAAAAACGACTGCAATGAACTCCTTCTCAGTGGTTGTATAATTTATTTTTGTTGAATCCAAGGTCCTCGATGCGTAGGATATGACTTGAGGCTTGTTTTCAATTCTCTATGATAGAGCGACTCCCACTGCTTGGTTGGATGCATCAAAAAGTATCTCGAAAGTGTAATCCCAATTGGGTGGTTGCATTATTGGTGGTGTTATCATCCTTTCCTTTAATTCATCAAATGATTCCCTTCATGAACAATAAAAATTAATTTTTGTATCCTTTAAAAGTAATCTTGATAGAGGGAGAGAAATCTTACTGAAATCATCGATGAATCTTCTGTAAAATACCACATTCCCTAAAAAGGATCTAACATGTTTGACACAAGTTGGATATGGCAAGGAATTTATTACATCAACTTTCGGTTTATCAACCTCAATCCCCTTTTGTGAAATCATGTGGCCCAACACTATCCCTTTTTCAACCATGAAATGAAATTTTTCAAAATTTAAGGCAATGTTCTTTTAATGTATGTTTTCAATTTTTTTTTTCAAATTTCTCAAGCAATGATCAAATGAATTTCCAAAATCTGTGAAATCATCAAGAAACACCTCCAAGAAGTCCTCAATGTGGTCTGAGAAAAGACTCACCATACACCATTGAAATGTACCTGGGGCATTGCATAGCCTAAAAGGAATCCTATTGTAGAAGAATGTTCCAAAAGGGTAGGTTATGGTTGTTTCTCCTGGTCTTATGGTGCAATTGGTACATGGAAATATCCTCAAAATCCATCTAAAAAACTATAATGAGTTTTCCAGCTAACCTATCAAGCATCTGATCAATGATCAAAATAAGAAAGTGATCTTTTCTGGTAACATGATTTATCTTCATGTAATCTATACAAACTCTCTAGATATTGTGTACTCTCGTGGGGATCAATTCATTTCTTTCATTTTTAACAGTGGTTAGGCCGGTTTTCTTGGGGACTACATGAATTGGGTTGACACATTGAGAATTAGAGATTGGGTAAATGATATCAGCTGCTAAAAATTTATCTATCTCATTCAAAATGTCCTCCATGATTATGGGATTGAGTCTTCTTTAAGGTTGTCTAACTGGTTGAGAATCACTTTCTAAAAATATCTTGTGATAGAATTCCTTGGGGTTTATTCTAGGAATATCACCTAAACTTCATCCTATAGCCTTGACATTCCATTTGAGAAGGTCAATCAATGTTTTTTCTTGTGAATGGGATATGTTATTGGCAATGATTAATGGAAATTTCTCTCCTTCCATTAGATGAGAATACTTCAAGTCACATGGTAAAGGCTTCTTCTCTTAACATGGGGGTTGTTTAAGGGATGATATGGCATTTAGGTTTCTTACTTCTAAGGTTGAATTCTCTTGTATAATCTCACTTCCTTTTAACAAATCATAAAAAAGTCAGACTTTTCCTCATCCTGCAACATGATATCAGAATATTTAGGTTCGTGGGAATTATAAAATTCAAACAAAAAGTGTTCTCCCCCTGATAAAAATTCATGAAGCATACATGTTTCGTCAATTGGTTCCATACCATCATCATGGGAGGTCACATAAAGTGAGTGATTTCTGGATGGGTGTTTCATCGTATCAAGAATGCTGAAGTGTACCATACTGTCTCTGAGATCCATGGTGAATGTTCCTTCATGCACGTTGATGATCGTCCTTGCTATTTTCAGGAATGGTCTCCCTAGGATGAGGGGAGAGTGGGATGGTGCTCTGTCTTCCTCCATTGCAAGGACATAAATGTCTGCTGGAAAGATTAATCCTCTCACTCCTACAAGTACATCTTCAACAACTCCAGCTAGGAAAACAGTGGATCTATTTGCTAATTGTACCACCACCCGAGTTGGTTTTATTTCTCCAATCTTCCATGATGAAAACATTGAGTGAGGTATCACATTTATCGAAGCTCCAATATCACATAATGCATCGGAAAATTTAAATAATCGATAGTGCAAGGAATAGAGAAAGTCCATGGATCTTGACATTTTTGTAGTATTGGTGGTGTGATAAATGCTGAGACGCTTCTTCCTAAGTTGATTCTTTCATTTCCATCCTACCTCCTTCTATTAGTACAAATATCCTTAATTTTTTTTCCATATTTAGGGATTTGTCTGATTGTATCTAGTAGTTGGATGTTAATCTCAACTTTTTAGAATGTTTCTTGAATTTCCCATTGAAGTCATTCTTCTTCAACTTTCTTTGACTCAACGAATGCTGATGGGAATGGTTATGAGATATCCTTTTTATCCCTTTGTTGTTTTGAGAAATGTGTTTCCGTTCATTCCTTCTGAAACCTTGTTCTTTCTCCATTTTTTGTTGAATCCATCTTTTGGTTGGACGGGATGAGCTTCTGAAGATTCCCTGAAATCATACTCCTCACATTGTTCCAGTGGTGTGAGCTCCATCCTACTTCGATTTGTGATTGCACTAACATTCTATTTTGGATTGGGAATTGTTTGTGAGGGAAGATTACCTTGGTTCTTGGTGAGAGAATCCATAATTGTTGTAAATTGATCAGCTAGCTTGTCGATTTTTTTCTTCTAATCCCACAACTCTTATCTTCAGCTATTTATCTTCAGTCGTCAGTGTACTTGTGGATGGTTCTTATAATTATTCCACTGTAAATTTGGTGGTTGGAGAGTTTGTTGTTATTGGAAGGGCTGCTTATAAGGTTTTTAGAATGCTATCGGGTTCTGATATTGCTGCTGAAAAGGTGCTATGTCTTGGTTCTATTGAAACCCATAACCTAGTTGGGTTTACGATTGGTATTTCATTTGTTGATAGGCTGCAACACTACTTTCTATCCCCTACACTTCTGGAAATTAATCAGTGTAATGAGAATTAGAAGAGCATAAACCACATAACTGATTCGGGTCTAGTTGTTCCTTCACATGGCTCACAACTATTTTTCACACTAACCTAGTGAGTTCACCCATTTTGTTTCTAATTAAATCTACTAAATCATATGTTCTTACCTCATGGATTCCTCTGGTGATCATAACTATGGTGGCAAAATGCTGTGAATTTTGTGTAATCTTTTCAATCAGAACAAAGATATATGTAGGTGATTTGTCAATGAGGTCTCCCCCGATGATGAATCTAGTAGATTCCTATCATTATCAAGAAATCCTTGGTAGAAGAACACAAGTAATTGGTCCTATTCTATTTCATGGTTTAGGAAACTTGCACAAGGCTTCTTGAAACATTCCCAATATTTCTAGAGTGTTTCTCTAGTTGATTGATAGATGACATAAATCTCATTTTTTTATTACAGTGCTCCCGGATGTTGGGAATAATCCTTCTAAGAAGAATTTTTTTAGATCTTCCCGGTCACTGATATCCCCTGGTTGCAGATTGTACAACCATTCCTTTGCTGCTCCCTCTAGTGAGAAGGGTAATGCCCTCCACTTCACATGCTCTTCCGCAACAGCTCGAGGTTTGAAGCTGGAGCAGACATAGGTGAATTCTTGAATATGTCGATTCAGGTCTTCACCTGTAAGACCATGAAATTTAGGAATCCCATAGATCATGTTAATATTCAATTCCAAATACTTTTCTAAGGTAGTAATTGAAAGTTGTTAATTTTGATTGTCAAATTGAGGTGCACAGATATCGTGCAGGGTTCTATTGGGATTTACAGCCATTATTACAAGTTCAAAGTCTTCAATCAAGGTATCAATTGAATCGGTGAGATTGATTTCTTCAAAATCTTTTGGAAGATTTTGATTTCTCAATTTGGTTATTGTGCGGTCAATTTCAGGCTCGAATTCCTATACATTTCTATTTGAACTATGGGTCATTCAAAAGAGATTTTTTTAAAAAAAATATTTTTGAGACACTGCCTCCCCGACAACGGCGCCACGTTTGACGCACACCTGTTGTGGGTGTGGAAAAATAATTTTTTAATTACCTAAGTATAGTATAGTTGTTGATCCTAGGTAGTCTCTCGAAGAGGAGTGAACACAAAACAAGGCTGTCACTTTTTGTGGGTTTTTTTGAGAAAGATTGGTTTTAATTAAATTAAATGACTATGAGAGAAACAAACAGCTTTAATTGATTTATTTTAACAAATGATAATGATTGTGATCATATTGGGTTCGGCTAGACCTAGTGTTGTGCCATGATGGTTTCCAAATTTTGTATCTTCTTCTTCATTTAACTAGTATGTGAGAGATTAATCTACTGAGTCCTCTCTCTCCCTTGGTCAAATAGATGTGATGATAATTTTCCTTTCTAAAACATTAGATTGGTCTATCCTTTTTCCAATGAGTTTAGGGTTGTTTAAGGTCTCTTGATTAATAAGAGAAATCCAAGACCTAGAATTGTTGTTCCCTAATAAACCAAGATTTTAGAATACAATCCTACACACATGCTTGACAACCGCCGAGCAATCACCACCCAACCCTAATTTTGTTGCACCCTATACATCTTAGAGTTTTGTGGAGGGAGATGTGATCATCGACAAAAGAAATTTATAATTTCAGAATCAAAACCTAACACTACCACATTTTAAATTTAATACAGAATTAATAATTTAAACTAGAATAAGAAAGAAGAAGAAATTTGATTTCATTTCAAGCACAAGAACTCAAGCATACACAAAGTTCCAGCCTCCCCTCTTTCCGATCACTCAAATGAAACTACCCCTCCATGGATGGGTTAAGTGAGATGATACGGGAGAGGATAGATATTTTAATATAAAGAATTAAAAAAAAGAAATAGAATGGTGCTGAAGGAGATTTTCCCTAAGTGTCCCTTGGCTTCGTCAAGTCTCCGTTTTTGGTGTCCAACTCCCCTCCTCCGCATGGGTGAACTCCCCTTTTATAGGCCATGGGGGTGCCATCCTCTGGTCTTCAAATATAAGATCTTCATAATTCCTCATTATAATTTCTAGCATATTAGGTCCACCGAAAGAATGACCAAGTTCGGCCACTTTAATGGACGAAATTTGGGAGGGTTTCTTCTTGATATATCTTCCAAAATAAAATTTCCGTTTCATTACAAAATTTTATATTCATCCTCCCTATATAAATTGAGATATGGCCAATTTAATTGAAGCATTTATTCTGGATGAATGTTTCTCTTTTCCTTCCCCAAAATTTCATCATTCATGGTCAGCCTTAATGAAGGTCAATCTTTATGATATTAAAGAGACGAACTCCAAAATTGATTCTCCATCCAATCCAATTGGAATAACATATATTTGATATATGTAGACCGAATTATAATCTATTTATTTAGGTGGGGTCCATGTTGTCTTCTAGAATAATTTTCCACATTGATTGAATTTTTCGGACCCATGGATGGCCTAATTAAATCATTGTTCAAAAACCACAGATGAATACAATTTATATATAAACCCAATAAAAAACGTAATCACATCAATTGGATTTAAATTTTAAATGATATGTGTGAATTACCAAAGTGATTAAAATCTGTCAATATTTCTAAATTAAGAAGTTTTCCAATTTTATCCCAAGAAACATCATAAATCCAATATTGATGTCATTAAATCAAATTATTCATTTTTTTTGGATTAAATCATTGAATTAAATATAAAAAATAATGAAAATATTATCTCTATCACTTGAACTTCAACATGATAAACAGGATCAGCAGCTCGTGGAGCATCTTGTGGAATTACCTAAGGAGCTGTTAGAAGATTGGACTATGAAGGTGCTAGGGGAATATCATAGAGAGAAATCATAGGATAATTTTTGAATAGTTCAATAGGATTCAGTGATGCATATTATAGATGATTGACATAAACTCCAGCCTCTACCTTTTCAGGATGAGCATGGTTGCCGATATCACTCGGAGGAAACATTCCAAGTGGAACATGTTCCTGGTCCTTCTTACCCATTATAAGAAGAGCGATATTATGATGAGGATCTCCCAAATCTGGTAATCATTCTATAGTGAACTCAGTAAGGATCCCTTCAATGATTATTTTCTATTTTATGAGATTCCAAAGAAACATTGCTTTCTCAGGATCATCATACGTCTTCTGCATCGAGCTTTATAGATCAGAGAGATTAATAGTTCTAGTGTTTCCCTTACCCTTATTTGTGTCCCAAATGAATTTAATTGAATTAGAGGGAACAACAAGGATGATTAAGTGTCTTTTAAAGTGAGTTACAATGCCTTCGGGGTCCAACAGAAGTGGTGTTACACGAGGGGGTAGGTTACCTTCAATGAGTCCTATATCAGTGCCCTTCTATCTGAGATCAACCATATTTACACTGAAAATTCCTAGAGTCATATCCTTGATAACACCGGGTATTTCGAGTTGATCTTGGATTGGGTTGAAGTGAAGAGTAGAATATTTCCCCATCCTCGAATATGAACATTTGGAGACACCTCCAAAAAAATTTGTGAAGCACATTGAAGCTCTAGATGAATCATTACTGGATGATCTGTTTATAACTAGGTGATGTAGGGTACCGAGGCATGATAATTGTGGATAACTTGACCATGATTCATTACTAAATAATGGCATCATAATGCTCCTTTATCTTTTGATAAGTCAACTAATGATGAGATAGATGAAAATGTGTCACCATGAGAGTTTAGAGGAGTCACATGACTTAGTCCTGGTTAAGGTACTTTGGGATGCCTAAGTATTGATTATCGATCATCCATAACATTTTAGGAAACTAATCCTCCTTGATAATGTTCCACAAGTTTCTCAATTCAATAGCGGGATCTAGATCTTGGTTTCCCCGTTCCACAATTATTGGTGGATACAAGACCAACAACGGAACTAATGTAGATCACTACGGTCATGGGATGGCCAGTGAAGAGAATGGTGCATGAGCTAACATACCACTACTCACTAAGAAATCTCTCAGAGATAGTAATGATTGCATCACCACATCGATGTTGGATATGTAATCATCCATTTATTCATGTAGAAGTATGGTGGTCATTAATAGTGGATCAGTTTGGTGCTCATCATCTGACAAACCAAAGAAAAGGTATTTGAGATCTCGTGTTGAGGTAGAGAGTGAATATACAACTGGTAGATAATAATGCATGATAATTCCTTGAAATGGAGAAAAACATTCCTCCTTCTACATGTACCTATGGAGGGATTTGGGGATCTTGTGCATCTAATATTCCTAGAGGATGAAAATAACATATTGGGTTCCTTCCCTAGACCCTAATATATAGGATAGGGGTCAAGGATCCATCATTGAGCCCAATTCCACTTCAAAATCTGAAATGAGGTTTAGATTGACTAGGATCTGGTGATTCTTTGTATTTTTTCCTTCAGTGGTGAAGGTTCTCCCTTTTTCCTTGGGAAAACTCATCATGTATTTTTAGATCAAAAACACGAGGAGGAACTCTTTTTGGGTAGGTGTTGTAAATGGAAGGAATTCCACTTGACCTAGAGGTGACATGAGGAGGACCTTCATATCAGTTTTTTTTGAAATTCTAATGAACTCTGTTTTGGTTGGAACAGGTGTGAGGAGAATCAAGACATATATCAAAAAAAAAACATGGGGAGTACATTCGTGTCTGTTTCCTGACGTGCGGGGGGGGGGGGGACCTTCATGGTTGGAAGCACTAAATTGGGGAGGACCTCTAGTGGAGCTAGGAAGAATATGGGGAAGACCACCATATTAGTTGTATTTGACATGAGGAGGACCTATGTGCTAGGCTGTGGTGATATCACTAGGGGAACTTTATACTTGTCGAAAATAACACTTGGAGGACATCTATGATGACTATCGATTAATTGAGAAGGGTCTCCGCATAGATGATCGCTGAATTAGGGAGGGCCCCTAATAGAGCTAGTGAGAACATGGGGAGGAAATACATGCGTATGAGAGTGACAGAGCGTGGAGGACCTTCGACCTGGTTGATGACACCATGGGGATGGACTCTCCTTGATATGGGGATGATGTGAGGGGGACCTTTTCATTGATAACTTGAAATATTTGAAAGTCTATAAACTTGGGATCATGGGAAAGGAGAATAACTCTATTCTGGGGGTTCAAAAAAATAACGAGGACCTCCGTACTGAATCTCATCATCACAGTTCGACCCTCGATGCCTTCTTCTCATGTCTGTGACTAGAAGAGTCATCCCAGCCTGCCCATGGGGTGGCTGGGGTTTCAATCTCGACCAGAAAATAAAGTGACCATGTTCTGTAATATTGGGGAATTGATAGTGTACGTCGGTGGTGGAATGGTCCCCTGATGTTGTAGAACATGATGGTCCCTAACCTGTGTCTTCCAGAGCATGTGACCGATGATGATGCTGGGTTAGCCAGACTAGGGCTGGTAGTGTAGGGTTTCACCCATCTACTCTTCAGCCTAGGGGACTGATAGATGGTGGCGACATTGATGAGGCCTGGTGGGAGACCTCCTCAGTGGATCCCAGGAAATATTCATCACCGAGATTACTCTAACATCTCTCCCCAAATCAGCAGAGGGGAATGAGTCATAAGAAAATTCTGGGGAGACGGTCTTGAAACATTTGGATGTTATATTGGGAATAAATATCTCTCTATGTGGCCCTTTGGTTCAGTGATGATAGTGGGGCACAAAAGCCTCCAAATACTTATTAGACATATCCCTTTTTGGGGTTAATTCCTCTTGTTTGTACAGTTGGATAAGAGTGTCTACCACCCTTCTATTGATAAATTACGAGGGTGAGATGGGATTTGGGAAACCAGCAGCCGTGGTTGTGTAAGAGGTCTTGGAAGAGGTGAATCCATGTGAAATTGACACATTTTCATTTCCTCTTCTCCCACCTCTATGAGTATGGGTGATAGGTTTCATATAGTTGAAGCTTGGGTCCTACAAAGCATGATGATTCCAAAATCAGTACGTATATTAGGTAGGAAATTCCCAATTTCCCAATGTCATTCAGTCTTTCAAGGTTAGAGGGAAAGATCTATGATAACACTGTCACATACTGGAATGGCCAATGATTAACAACCCCAAATTTTTGTGAGTTTCATGCGAGGACCATTATTTTCTTAGAGGGACATAGCACCAGATATTTGACTCTGGTGACAGACTCATATTTGGATTTCTCAAATGCAATTAATCCCAATATTGATTAAAAGAGATTCACATTGGTTCCCCATATTAGTTTTTGTTGCATTCTGTCAGGGAACACATATCATGGTGATGCACCAATTATTACGTTCACATTTTCTCTATTAAAAGGAAGTTGGCATCAATCACTTATTCAGGGTTTTTTTCTCCTTGATCGAAATGGGCTGATGAGATGTCAGTATTTCCTTCCATGTATTCATCCTAATAATTTATTGACTAGAGTGGGTCCCCCATAATGATTAATATGTTCTTCATGAAACCAGTTTGTTGGTGTCATCACATTGAGGATTCCCATTAATTATGTTGCTTATGTTGTGACATTTGAAGGGGGTAAAGTAAGGATAGAAACATTCATTCAAGAGATTACTCATGATGAGGCATCTATGGAATGTATTGATGCTAAAACATCAATGACCATTTTTTATTTTTCATCTAAGGGATTCTCAAGGGAATAGAAACTCGAGGTGTCCCACACTAATCATAGGTAATCCAATTCCCGAGGCATGTCTCCAAGGATTTCCTCACCTTCCCAAATTTAACATGGGACATGCCTTGTGTTTAACATATTTTGGGGATGTATCATACTGATTATAATTCTCACGAGGATTGATCATACTGGTACATATCTTGGGGGATCACTAGGGATGTTTAGGAGATTGATAGATAAGAACACCCATGGAATAAGTACCCAGGATTGCATGTCCTAAAAGGGTAATATTTCACACGATGATGGCTGATATGGAAAACCTGAAGGGGTGATAAAAAAGGATGGCCCCCATAAAGGTGTACACCATGGTTTACCATTGGCTAGGATTAAACCTCATGGAGGCTTCCTAAATATAGTATTTAGATGAAAATTATCAAAACCCAAATAGTTCGAGAGGGTGATATGGGATGTACCCATGTTTAGAGGACCAAGTGATGTAATGAGAAATTCGCTGAGTAGAGATTACCCATGGATAGAGGACTAAGTGTTGAAAAAAGTAGTGAAGATGTGGATATCCTTACCATGATAAGTGAAAGGTGATGGGGAAAATGACTGGGGATTATGCATGGTTAGATGCTTGTATGAATGGTGTTATCCCATTGGGATGTGGTGGCCAATGTAAAATTAGGATGGATGTGGATGATTATGAGAGGTGGGTGCAATGGTTGACATGGAACTGACATGAACATGACGTGGTGGGTCTTGAAACTCAAGGATTCTTCCTACATATCTCGGTGGCTAGGAATCAAAGTCTGCATATCATGGTGGGGGTGATGATTCACATAAAGAGTCATCTCAGTAGAAATTGAGCTTGGGGATAGAATGTGATGGAACTAGAACCTCAAAGAAAGGGATTGAGCTTGTCATTACACAAATGATCGAAGGAGAGACCAGGATGGGTATGGGTGTTGTTATTCAATAGTGGGGAGGGTTCCTACAAATCCCATAAGGGGATAAAGGTCCACATTTTACATGATGGAGTCACAAAATTGGGGCGTACACAAAGTACAATGACTCAGAGACGTGTGAGGGTACTACACAAGGTTAGTGGCCCTTTTTCAGAGGGACAATCTTTTTTGGAGGAGTATGGTTATGTTTGAGGGTATTATTCATGGTTAGATACCTATGGAAATGGGACATGTGGTTGGGGCATACACATTGTTAGCATCCAAGGTGGATGTATTAAAATACGTCGGGGAGTTGGATTTAGGAGATGTTCACCAAAAGGAGAAGATGTCACATAAGAAGGGTACATCCCTAGGAGGGAGAAACAGAGTTTACCATTGGTTGTGATTGAAATTCCTGTAGGCATCCAACATATCCAAAAGGGATCAAATTCCATATAGATATGAAGTTGAAAGGGTGTTGTATTTTAATTCCATGTAGTAAATGGGTGAACTGACATGAAATAGTAAAGATAAATGGGTTATGGGTAGTGAGTGGCTTGAACCTTGAGGAGGATTTCAATGTACCATGTTTAGAAGACATGGATCAAATTCCATATTGTTCAGAGAATATGGTTATGGGGCCTATGCATTCCTAGTGGCCCAAAGAAGATGTCATGGTCACTTTCTACACTAATCTCATCTGATTCATCCTCAGTTTGATAATAAAGATGTGAAAGAAGCTATGGTGATTGTGTCCCGAAAGGTTCCACCACAATGGATGGTATGGGGATTATGCATAGTTAGAATCCAAGGGAGATTGAGATTGGGACTTACACTAGGAGGGAAGACCAAGGAATCAGTTCAAAGCATACATGGAGACAGCCTGAGGTGCACATGATGACTAAATGAAAATGGAGAGAGAAGGTGGATTGAAACCACAAGGAGTGATGGATCTCAATCCCATCCCCCCTTAGATTATCACATTACTTCCACAAATGAGTTTATCATAGTTTAATGTCATATGATGTGGACATGGGATACTTTGATGTTTAAAATCCTACAACTCATATGATGAGGACTCACTCCTAATTCAACATGTTTATATATCTTTTATTAACTTGAATATGGGTATGGGAAGGTACAGGAAATGCCCGACGAGAGTGTGGTAGAGGGGCAGTGAATTAAAGGCCCATGTTAGCGTGGAAATGATAAGATGAAAATTCATTCATGTAACTACATGATGTTGAATAAGGTAGGACAATTAAACATTAATAACCACTCATGGTACCATAAAATAACTTCACACAAGACTAGAGGGCCATACGTGTAACGAGTTCGTGAAGAAGGGGGCCTCACTGGGAGGAGTTTCGTTATGGAAAGGGGTATCATGAAGAAAGGATGCTTCATGAAAGAAGGAAGATTATTGATGGAACATATTTAGTGGAGAAGGGTTAGGCCTTAGCAAATATCTCATTATTTATAGAGTTATCCATGAAGGATTAATGCTTAGTGGATCCATGAGCAACCCAAAGGGGCTACCTCCTTCACAAAGGGAATCCCTACAATTAGGGGAACTAGTTCCCTGTGCTTGGGATAACCATGAAATGGGAGATCAGTGGCAGAAAGGGAAACATAATTATGAATCTGAGGTGGGGAGAGATATGTATTTATAGGCAATGGGGCTTCGCGGTGCTTGTGAGATCGCCACGAAGAACAATGGGCAACGTGGAGAGGCATCTCTCTGTTAGACTATTTCATACTCAAAAGGTACCGTCAAAGTGGTGATTGCGGGGATAAACATGTAGAAAAAGTTACACCATGAATTTTTTGGGATCCATCTAACTCCATTGGACTTGTGGAGGTACCTTCAACATTCATCACAACCATAGAGGGAGCTTCATGAACAAGAGATTCGTGAATGGATTTCACGATCCATTTTCCAACATAACTTCAAAAGACCATAACTTCTAATATTTACCTCTGTATAGGTTATGTGTCCCAGAAAATAGAAGCTTTTGGAATGATCTATGCTCCTAGATTATGTATGGTATCATTCAATGAATCCTTTGGATGTGTTTTCTGGTACCAACTCCATTATGGTGTAACCTGTGCCCGCGAGGATAGAATATCTTATCTTATAAGGTGGGAAAATGTATATTTAGTAGGTATTATACCATTATGAATTGATATCATGGTAATAAATAGGTATCTCCACTAATTTTTAAGGGACATGAAAGGATTCTTAAGGATAAACTATTTGGTCAATGATGTTGGGTGTAATGGAAGGCTATCTAAGAAGGGTTATTGAACTCTAAGTCAATTTTTCTCTTAAATTTTAATGTTGGAGCCCTACAACCAGTGGTTCTGAATCAAGAGGTGTGGTCCATCAAAGGATATATAATGAACCTGAAATTTATTTTTTATTAATTTGCATGACAGGAAAAAAAATAAGCAAGTCATCAGGGAGGACGAAAGAAATGGAGGCCAAGGGCATCCCCTTGCACCACATTGATGCACTCCGGGGGAGAGAATGAAGGCAGTCATAAACCATAAGTGTCTCCCCCCGCCAGCCCAAACATGCAAGCTTGTCAGCCACAATGTTCGACTCCCTCAAACTATGGATAATAGTCCTTCCATGATCAGTATCTTCCTTGTATCTCCGGATGAGGTAGACCAGCACCTATGGGATCCCATGAATGCCCTAAAGCGCCTTAACTAACACCTCAAAGTCGGACTCAACATAACTAACCTACAAACCCCTCCTACTAAAAACCATTAGCCCACAATTAAGGGCACAAACCTCAGTACCCAAAGAGGTACCTGGACCATAGAAGGCACTAAAGGCAACAAAAAAAGATCCCCAACTATCCCTAAGTAGTCCTCCACCTCTCATGTCCCCTTCTATATAGGATCCATCAATATTTAGTTTCAAACCATGACTCAGTCGTTGCCACTTCACACAGGATCTGCTTCCCTTACTCTGCATGCATGGGAGATTAATAAGGTTGAAAACCGTAACTGACGTAATCCCACCATTGATGAGAGAGGAAAGCTCCACGATAAGAGAATATAGCCAGATATGAAGGGACCATGGAGAACGTTGGACACCCAGAAAATCCTGATTACGCACCTCCCAGATGATCCAACAAATGGAAATTAGAATGACCGTCCTGATGGTGCATTCCATAGATCTGTTATCGGTGCATGTGAACAATGAAGACACAAACTTATAAGGAGACCAGGGATTGTTAACCAAGTACGCTGAGGATAAGTGAAGAGCGACCACAGGTGAGAGGCCCATTGGCCCTGGAAGAACAAGTGTGTCGTCATCTTGAAATGTGGGTTCACACAACAGTAGCACATAGAAGCTATGTGAACACCCTTCTTCTGGATATTCTTCTATGTAGGTAACAACCTGTTGTAAACCCTCCAAATAAGAAAGTTTATCCTTATGGGAATCTCATTACACCAGATAGCCAGAACCCACTACTCCATGTTACGATCCTGTTGAAGAATCCTCCTGTAATCACTAATATTGTACCTGCCCAAGCTAGTCTTTGAGAAAAAACATAAGTCTGGTTCATCACTCATAATGATACCATCAAACAGGTTCATCAGGCTAGAGTTTAAGGTCGTATGATTAACATCATAATGATCACATGCATCCCCGAAAGAAATATTAGGTTGCAAGAAACCCGGATTATCAAGGACTTCACCAGCCCAGTTAGAATTTCAGATGATAATGTCCCCAAGGCCGAAAACGTACCTTTTGTAGATGGATAAGGTATCAAGATGAGAAAACATGCATTTGGCCAAAACCGTAGCACCATGAGTAAGAACCGGCACTTTCCATATGTTTCGCGTTTTAAAAAATTTCACCCATAGAGTCTCCAGGACAAGGATTTCCCAGGCCATCCTCGCCTATAGACCAAGGATGGTATCCTTAATATCACAGTGGCCAACACCTCCTACTTCCAAAGGTCGAGTCAACCGCTTCCAAGATGCCCAAAGACATCACCCTTCTATCTTAGCATCCCACATGAGGGTAGTCATAATATTTTCCATTCTCTCCACTGTACCTCTCAATGGATTGATGACCGAGAATATATGCATCGGGATGAACGTAAGGACACTGTTTATCAGCATAACACGCCATCCAATAGATAGCAACTTCTTCTTCCATCTGGAAATCCTTCCCAAGAGGCGCTCAAGAATATCATTGATGTGGTGTTTACTAATGTATCCATAAGATATTGGCACCCCAATATAAAACATAGGAAACCGCTTCATTCTACTACCAAGATTTCCCCAGACATCCCTGTATCTTCTCTCCGGGAATTTCTCCAGGATAAACACATGGCTCTTCGAGGTGTTAATATTTTGCCCACCAAGCCTGTCATAGTTACACAGAATGTCCCTGAGATGACAGAAGATCTACGTCTTCCATTCGTAAATATAAAAATATCATCAGCAAACATAAAGTGAAAGATACTACACATGATTCCTCTTCCATGAAAAGGTTTCAGATTTCCCTCAGCCAAACAATAGTTCAGGTTTCTAGACAAGGCATCCTAGGCGAGCACAAATAGAAATGGGGATAGTGGATCACCCTACTTGACACCCTGGACAGTCTTAAAGAAACCAAATTATTTTCCCATTAATGAGACCAAAAGCCAAGGCGAGGAATAGAACCTGAGGAAAATGTCGTAGATCCAATCTTGGAGTCCCATATTTCACATGTCACGAATTATAAATCTCCATTCGATTTTGTTATAATCCTTGTTCATATCCACTGGAAAGATAATGTTGGATCCCACAACACGTTTGTTGATGTCATGAACCGGTTCTCTAGCAATACCAATCGCTAGATGGTAGGTCTGATCCCTTATGCATTGATATCATGGTCAAGAAGATGGATCCATTTTTATTTCAAGGGATTTTAAAGGGATTCAATGACCCAAGGATCTTAAATTATGAATTTTGATTTATGTAATATACAATATCCTAGAAGGTTTCGAGCACCCTAAAATTTGTGTCACCGATTGGAGAACATATTCTTACTACAAGGAGATGTGAAAAATCATTAATCTAACATTTTTTTTAAAACAAGAGGTCATGTAACCATAACAGGACTTTTACTAAGGCTAAAAGGTTATCCCTATGATAGTTTTTAATTATTTATTTTTTTCTGTAGTTTTTTACTAAACCATATAGATGAATATTTTAGCGAGTGGAGACTTAAATTTTTCATAGGATACCCTTTTTGGTATTTCATCCTAACATGTTTAATGTGTATTTAACTATAAGTTTAAGTTCTTGTGATTTTGGCCATTATGGGAATGTATTTTAAGGACATACAAATTTGATGAATGGATGGGATGTTTACAGTCAGGAAACACATTGACCTAATTTCAGGGGATGTTACACAAGAGCCCAATTAGGATATCTTGTGTCATGAGTACTCCAACATCCTTCTAAGTGGGATATGATTTTTTTTTAAATCACGGTTTGAGGTTCTCATGTCATGAGAAATGAGATGTGATAATCATACTGGAGAAGGCCCAAAGAACCATCAGGTGATTATTTTCAACAAGGTGATGTCTGGATCACGAGGATTAGAAATCCTTACATTAAATCCCAATAATTATCTTGTTATTAGTTTTGATCCCTTATGCATTGATATTATGGTCAAGAATAGTGATCACTTTCCCTTTTAAGGTCCCGAAAAGGTTTATGTAAAAATGTGGTTCTTGATACATGAAGTGTGTTTTATGAAATAAGGTGCTTAAAATATTGTGGAAGAACCCCATACTCTGGCTATCTGGGGTAAGAATCATGTTTCCCTTTGATAATGGATGGTAATATATGATGGTCTGCATGGTTTGACATCTTTTAATAGGAAATTACATTCATCTGGGTAGTTTAACATGATGCGGTAAGGACATTTTCCTTTCATTTTAACGTCATTTGGTAACGTTGTTTGAATAAAAGTGAAAAATTGTAAAATATATATTAAAATCAGAAGTGGGGTCCATTTAGATCTGGCTCATATATAGTTGGGCCTCAGATTAGCAATTTGGGTGTCACTACATATCATGTGATGATAGGAATCAAGTCATAAGAATATATTAAATAGGAAAATCACTATGTAGGTCTGACCTATATGCATATGTGGGAATTATATCCATTACTTATTGTAGCTGACCCTATGATTTTAGATCATGGTGTCACATCGTATCCTATGATGACATGAATCAAGCTATACATATTTCTTGAGGAACCACGTATTTAACATCACACCATAAGGATGTAGGATTCCTGATGTGAAAAAGTGTATTATGACATTACATAAGGATGTAAATATTTTCATCACTATGTATTCTATGGTACAAAATTCAAGCCACAATTAGTTCTTGAGTAAGGAGCTTCCAGCACAAGTATGACCTATACATAGGGGGAAGGAAATTTTTTTTTTTATTTTGTCTGGACTTGGGGTTAGAGATTAAAGTATCAATAAATAAAATATAATTTTACAAATGATATCTCACATCATTCTTGATTAGTTTTGTGGAAGGATACCAAAAATAATAATAGTTATTCTCTCATGTGATGAACACATAAATGTACAGTTTTATGTAATGAAAGGGACATAAATATTGCAGTTTTACATTATATGGTGACAACTCATTGTAGTAATTTTGAGGTATTTTATTCAAGTCCATTATAACCATATCATGAGATGATATTCCTTGTTTATGTGGGGGTTCCCTTACTAAAATTTCTAATCTCACATGAGATATGATCTTTATGAGAAAAAGGGAATCGTAAAGCTTCCCTTCACAATGAAGAGGCGATTGAGGATAAGACTGGGGAATTTTATACCATGTGGTGGATAAATGAATATGTAGGATCTATGCATCTATATGTATCTCATTGAAATGATAATCAATTCATACAGAGTTACATAAACCTATATTGTTTAATATTGTGTGGTAAGGATATCAACCAGAGATTTTAATGACATATAGTGAGGACGAGGGTCATCCAACATAAAAGATAAGTAACACTATTGAGCAACCCAAAATAGTGATTTTATCATCACTACGTATCTTGTAATGGATGGAATCATGCGCCATATAGTTCAAAGGTGGATATATTTCTTATGTGGAGATTACATTCACAAATTAACATGGTAATTTAATCTATATTTTTCACTGATCTAGATCATGTGTGGTGATCCATTAGTTAGATAATGCTTCTCATGCAGTTTAACATCATGTATTGAGGACAGATTTCATGTAGTTTAACATCATATAATAGAGATATCTTCTGTATAGTTTAATTTCATGTGGCTAGGATGTGAGATACTGGGTAGCTTGAAGTCTTACTGCTAGGACTTGGGACACCTGATATGAATTAAGATGATGCATTGGGGGATCCATTCTTTTTAACATCATGTTATAAGGATCTTCTATTTATAGATTCACTTCATGTAGTGAATATGTACCTACTGAGATAAATTTTATACAACTATGATGCCTTTGTGATTTTTTATGGTCACACAATCAGGAAAATCCATATAATTAAACATCATGTGGCAAGGATGTAAGATTACATTTAGTTCAAAGGTCTTTCTGTTAGGAATTTATTCTTGATGAATGCATTGTAAATTATTTTTAGAGAAACCTCGCATTGGTGGTGTGTGTGACATGTTTCCCATTTACTGTGTCTAACGAGTAGGCTCTATTGTGATATAGCTTATGTATGATACATTTCTCTTTCCATTGGGGTTCCAAATTTATTGGATTGCACCATAGTATCATTGGGGTTTTGAAATCCAACAATAGTTCCCATTGGGGTAACTAATAGAGGGGTTCCTATTTATTTATGCCTTTTTTGATCTGATTATGAGTGAATTCAAAGTTGTTCAATGTACATAACCTATTCTCATCAAGCCACTCTAGCTCCTCCATTTGATTTCAAAATTTACTATCAATCAAGAGATGTATGAAAATGGTAATTTTTAGTGAGGGAAACTATACTTATATGGGTAATTCTACCCCAATCCCAAACACCAATGAGCAAGTAATTTACTGTTTTGAATAATGTGGGGTGATTTGGTATTCCATAAAAGAATGGATGAGTTTTTCTATCATGGACTTCTTGTCTTCATTAACCATATTCTAGGGTATTTTTTTAATGACCTATTTAATTCCTATATTCTTCCATTTCCCATTGTATGATATCAAGAAAAGGGATTGGACATGATGGTGTACTCATGGTACAATTTCTTCAATTACATAAAATAGAAGATGGATTTGTTGTTCATCAATTTTATTTGTGGGAACCCAAACCCAGTAATGATATAGGACTTTATGAATTTTATGGTATTTTATGTCCGGAATTCCATGAGGGGTTCCATCTCATCCAATTTTGATAAGAATTCTATAGTGGTAAGGATGCACATGAACTGATTAGATGTAGCTAAGGGATATGGCCCCACAACATCCATTCCTCAAATGGAATCCAACTAGGAATATTAAGCTCTATGTAGCAATTTTAGAGGATTACTAAGGAAGTTTTCATGAATCTAGAATGAATGATATCTCACAGTGAACTCCACACAGTCATGTATCATTGTTTTCCAGTAACAACACATCCTCATGATTTAGTGGG
Source organism: Viscum album (assembly GCA_963277665.1). Classification (NCBI taxonomy): domain Eukaryota; kingdom Viridiplantae; phylum Streptophyta; class Magnoliopsida; order Santalales; family Viscaceae; genus Viscum; species Viscum album. The sequence goes on along the minus strand of OY728148.1, from coordinate 2,005,232,960 downwards.
AGATCTTTTTCTTAGTCTGGTGAGTGTTGTAGGAGCATGGATGGGATTCTTATAGTATGGCATGAATTTCTATTTCTACTATGTATCTAAGGAGGATTAAATATAATACTCTCTTTTAGATGAATTTTTTTCATTTGGGTCATCCAACATGGTAGTGTTAGTTGAACGACACTGAATCTATTCCCCTTCGGATCTCTTTGTCAAGAGAGTCTCGTCTTGGAGATATAACCGAATATGGACTCCATCAATCCATAGGTGGATATCAATTCATCATGCTCTGGAGATTTTTTGGCCTAATGAATTTCATTGATATAATAGATGATGATTCGTGGGGCCAATCTTCTATGTGTGATATAGAATATATCTTCCTTCTAATTAGGATCATCCATGATTTTGGTTGCATTAAAAAGTGCATCGGTGTGATGATTATGTGATCGGTGAAAATTATGCAATGCTAGATAAAAAGGTAAATCTTATATTAGTATATGTCAATAGCCAGTGATAGGATCTAGTTCATCCATTTTAGTGGAATAGTCTCCATTGATATACTTTATCACTAATTTTGATTCCCATTTGATATTTATGTAGGCTATCTACTGTTGTCGGGTTAGTTCTAAGCCAGAGATGAGGGATTGGTATTTTACATTGTCATTGTTGTATCCCTCATATAGTGAGAAATGGTTAGAAAACATTGTTTTGACTGGAGAAAAAAATAAAATCCCATAAAGGGTAAGAGAGACAGTTCTCACTCCTCACATTGATCTCCAATGAGAAGAGGTCCGCATGTAATCATTCAATGGGGGGAACATATAAAATGAGTGGGCTTCCTTGTACTGGTGGCATAAATACCCGTGAGTTTATTAGATACTACTAGGTACATTGGAAATATTAGGGTCAATCCCTATACCATTGATAAGAGATCCCATTATTTATTATCGTGGTACATAGTAAAGCACACCATCAATGATGGATATGAAATGTTTAACGCTTTTAAGGTTCCCAAGGATCCCCCTTAGTTCTTTGAGATTTATGACGGGTTATATGTCTAGAATATCACTAGTGTTTTTAGTTCAACATTGATGCCACTTTGGAATACAAAAAAGATGAGGAACATCACTAATGTTACCCTGAAAGTTCATTTTAACAAATTCATCATCATAATTTGTTCATGCACGTTTTCGAAGACCATTTTATGAGTTATGAAGTAATAACATCATTTTCAGGATTTTACCACCAGGTTATTGACAAAACATTTTTCTATTCATTATAATCAGGGATTAAATATATGATAAAATTCATGTTTATATGCAATTTGGCCTTTCGTTGAGAAAAAGGGAATTACCTGGTGGAAAAAGATCCCCTAATGTTTAATAAAGGTAGTGACCTCTTCATCTTCATGGGACATCTTTATATTATTATTCCCAAATTACCTATCCATGATGTAAAGGTATTGGAATACATCAGTTGCATCGATCAAGAGTTCAGTGATTGAAAATTGGAAGTCAGCCTTTGGTAAATGTCAATTAAGGTGTTTGAAATTGTTTTATACTCTAATATACATATTATTTTTATTGATGGGGATCATATTGGCAATCCATAATGGGTATTTCGCATTCAAGAAAATGTTTTCCTTGATTAGTATTTCAACATTATCCCCGTACATTTTTTTAATGAGATGGGTTCATCTATATGGATACCTACATAATTCATTGATAGTCACGAGGTAAGAAAAGATGTTGTATGGCCATGTAGGGATTATGTTTGTGTATTTTTGTATAATTCCAAGAAAACACACATCGTTGTTGCTAAAAAAATTCTATGTACAACTCTTTCTCATCAATATGAATGAAAGAAAAAATTATTGTAGTACAAAGTTTTTCCACTATTCTGATATTTACCTACATGATCTTAGAAATTGAAGTGAATATTCCTTCCTTGATTGTAGGAGGGGATTTCTTGAGGCCATCATCCTCTTCTACCACCTCTATGTTTATAGAGTCATTTTCTTATGAGGGTGGAAATATCAGGGTATCTTTGTCACTATTGGGGTGACAGAAATCATGGGTAAATACATTATTATCACTTATTTATAGAGTAGTTATAGGGAGAAGTAAGATATGATTGTATTTTGTGATGTATTTGAGAGAATATGGGTATTAGACTCTAGGAATAGGTTAATTACTTGAACTATATTTTTTCGGAGAACGTAATTGATGTCAAGAATACTCTAAGGATTTGTATGGGTGGTACCTAGGATATTGGGGGATAGAACCTATATATCATCATTCACTATTGGATTTTTTCCTTACCTCATATAGAATAAGGCTTCATAAAATCAGTATTCTCAATTATTTTCGAGAGATTTTTTACCAACTAGTAGGCCAACCTTTACATCAATGGGATATTGTAGACATTTATGGAATGTTGAAGGTATCTTCATGAAACTATGGAGTCAGGGCCTTCCAAGATATACATTATATGTAGTCTCTTTCTAGGTAAAAATTAAAGAAACATCATATCAATTATACATAAAAAAAAATATTCGAGTGATATCTTTTTAAGATTTAGTTTCTCTTCCTTATCCTTCCATTGAATTGTCAGTTTTTTTGAGAGAAAATCCCCTTCTCTATATCCCAAAAATCAAACAGTTCAAATCTAGATAAGATTGATCATGGATCCATTGTTAATTAGAGCACTTTATATTTTGATATTATCAAACATCCAAAAAACATGTATTGGTGTAATGTTTTCCAGGATGAGTTCTTTCTAATCATGCTTTTTTAATGATTTGGAAACCTGGAATTTTGCCGACATTGTATTCACTCGATATACCTCGAGTGAAAATACTTTTATCTCAAACTCCAATGGGATTTTTAGGGTTTGAAAAAGTTCCTCTATATGTTAGTTTGAATGGTGCAATGCATCGAATATTGGGATATTGGATGGGATAACCACCAATTGTTTCTTAATTTCATTCTTTTGAGCAAGAGGTCAATGCTAATCCTGGTGGAGTTTCTCATTGACATGTTGATCAAGGTAATGGTAATTTGAGGTGGATAGACTAAGTTATTGTGAAAAGGATGAGGTAAAATCTACTATTTGTTTCATGGGTCATGCCAACCATCCATGTTTCCTGGGAAGATTAGGTAATCAGACACATACTAGGTGGTCATGCAAGACTACTGTGTGTTTACCACTATTTTAGGGTTCTGATACACCTTCATGTATTTGATGAGATTGATGGAGTTAATTTAAATAGGTCTCAACAATATATATTTCCTCAATGGTTAGGTGATAAAAATAGTAGGTCTGACAACAACCATGTCATCCCCTATATCCTCAGTACCTATTCATGTAGAATTTTATTCGTTCATTCGGTGTTGGGGACTCAAACTCACATGCATATTCCTTAATAAATAAGGGTTCTACAATGTGTATCATTTTGATAGAAATAATTATGATCATGATTGTTTAGTTTGGTGGGGCGGTTCCAATTTTTCAAGTGTTATAGGGATGAAATAATAAACAGTTGATGCTTGTATTAGAGTAGAATAAAAATAATCCTCTTATATTTATTCCTATATATCATGGTTGCATCCACCTTTGGGAGACATATATGATGTCACCTTATTTGGTGGTGGAGCTATTTGGGTATATTAACAAATTCTATTAATTTGGAATGGTCTTGGTCAACTATTTTGTTTGGGTCATCTAGCAGTTGATCTTCTTTCCATTCCTAGATGTCACTTTTTTTCAATCACCTTCTACTTCTAACTAGGAAAAAATTATTAAGGATACCTACATTGAGAAATTATATAACACCACCTATCAAGAATCCTTCATTTTTTTATTGATTTGATTGAGGATGAATGACTCCTTAATATCATGAACTATACTTCTATGGAAAGGGAAGAGGTCTGAAGTGTCAATGAGGATGAACATATTGGGATTCTTGGGATGTGGTTTTGTGAAAAGGATATTGTCAATGACTAGAAAGATGTTACTTGGTCCTATTCATTTTGGAATACAAAAGATTTATTCCCCCATTCCCCAAATATTAGGCGACCCACAATTCTATGTTCTTCTAGACAATGGATATTTTGTGGTTGTTTCGGCTTAATAGGAGTCTCTTGGTGGTCCGAGAACTGATTAGGTTCTTAAATGGGAACTAATACTTGTTTCATTGTAAAAATGGTAGAATCTACCATGATCAACCTTTCCCCATACGATGAAGGATTGAGGTGTTGTTTAGTTCAGGTTTTCTAAACGGCGTCTTGCAAACATTAGGACATTTCTGTAAAATCATGAATCCCACCAAAATACAATATTCTAATCATTGGTCTATGTAGCTCATCCCTAATATTTTTGAACCAGAGTTATAGAAATTATTTCTATGATAGAGGAAGAATGAGTTAATAAGTTAAACATTTCTATCTGGATATGAATTTAGACACCCTCTTGTTTTCACGTTCCTTATAGTTCATTATGTTGACAGTTTTCATTTTCCTCAGCATGGAGAGGAACTGGTAAATAAATTAATGATATAGGTCTTTCCATCCAACATCATATCATACCAAAAGTAAATTGTACCAAAAAAGGCTATCCCTAACATAGTTTGTATGAAATACATTATCCTGATTTCCTCTTGTTGATCTTGAGGGCCCATCATTGACTCAAATTGGGATAAAAAGGGTTTGAGATGATGTTTAGGGTCTCTCACAACATCAAAGGTAAAGATGGTTGGATTTACCAAATTAGGTGGATGTAAAGTGGCATCAAACCATTTGGGATATGGGTTCCTCACAGGCTTCACAGGTGAACATCACCCATCTATTAATTCCATTTGAGTAGCTAGTGACATGATAGAATTTATCATTTCTAGTGTTACAGTTTTTTGACGAAAATCCCTTCAATTGGGAGAGAGTGAGGCATGGCATGGTGGTATTGTCCTTATCTTTAATATATTTTCAACTTGTGATAAGACTGCATGTTAACCATAGAAAGTGATAGGTTTTTTCTAGAACAAAAAGAATTTTAAATTAATTTTTACATCCTTATTTATGTAGGTTGGATTCTATGTTCCAGATCCAGTCGGATACTCAAATGCAACTATTTTTGATGGATCATCTTCTATAGGAGTGTGAATGTTTTCCTTGACCTCAAGATGACACTCAGTGGAAATATTTATTATGATTATCTTCTGGGTGAGTTATCTATGATTTTGTATCTCATTCTCATATTGTGACTGTTGTTCCCCCATGGATGGAACGTCGACTCTTCTGGGTTGTGATTGGGATGTAGAAACACCTTTACCATTATGTTTGGTAGTGTTCCACTAGAGAGGTGGTAAGTTGATATTCACAGGTTCAAGATTTTGAATCCATAATTGATTCTGGGTGCATGAAACCGCAGTTCGTGCATCCAAATCACCCTCTTTTAAGGGTATGTTTTACATTTTAATACATATACATCAACATATTTTTCCACAATATCAATTATTTTGATGGTCCCAAGAATTATTTAGTTGTATTAGGAAATGGATTTTGTCATGTTACAATCATTACAATAGGATACGTATGCACTACATTCATTTGGGTCGTTTCTCGAACCATTAACATTAATGGACCTTTTGGATTATAATCCCTAAAGGGTTTGATTTCATTTTCCATAAGATCATCCTATCTCTTCATATAAGGAACGACATTGAGGGAGTTTTCTCTAAGGATTTCCCAATTAGACCCCAATATCAGAGGTTCTTATTTCATCAAATGAAATGGATGGGATATCGACCATTCATATTTACCTAACATATTAGAGAAGGCCAATTCTCTTTGGGGTGTTTATGATGATAAAAATTTCCCCCCAACACTATGGGATGTGGCCTATTTTGGGAAATATTAGTCATTTATTGATCATGTTTGTGAGGATCCAATTATTATTTTCAACAATTTTATAAATCATATGATTGAAATAGGGATACAAATTCCCCCAATATAGTGGGTTGGGGTTGATCTAGAATCACTAGATATGTTCCCAGGATCCTATTAGAGGATGATGAACCTATTGATGGTGACTAATATATAAATTCTCTCATACCAGTGGGATGGGGTTTGTTTGCAGTTATTGATGAAATTATGTAATTCCTCTTGATAATTGATGATATGAGGAGTGGACATGGTGGGAAATATTTCCTCAAATGAAATGGATGCATTAATTTATGGATAGATGTTATTGAAACTGATATCATGGATTTTTCGATCTAGCATAGTTGTGTTCATGTAAATGTTTGGTGCAATTTTAGTACATGATTGGAGTTAATTCCTACTGGATATCATCAGGTGAACTGAATTCTTGGGTTTTGTGTATAAAATACATTCTTGTTTCTTTGAGAGGCCCAGATCAAGGAATTCTTGGATTTTACATTCCTCTTATCATGATTTATAATCACCATTTAAGTGGAATGAATTATTTTATAGTGACCAATCGGCCCGAGCATTACCTGGTCCCTTGATTTTTCCAGAGTCTATGAAATTATAGGTTGTAATATCTGAGTGGATCTATTGTTACAAGGGTGTGGAAAATTTTAACAGACTGAATATTCCAAATCCATGAATATGGATACATGAAAAGGATTTGGTTATCAATTCATGATGATTTGTGATGCAATGGCAGAAAGCATGTTGCATATTTTTATGTTATTTTCTGGTTCTGGATCTTAGGGCATAAATATAACTTCAATGTATAGGTGAAAATAGACTATCATGATAATATGAAGGTGACCCTCATATCGTAGATAAGGGAGGTGTCTAAACTTTAGTAACTGATGGGATTTTAACTTATTTTGGCATAGATACGACATTCAATCCTTTTCTAGTAATATATGATCTCATAGTCCAAAGTGAAAAGAGGAAAAAAATTATGGGCTGGTTGTTTTTAGATAACTCCCTCCATATATTAATGTGTACATCATCTCACTCAAAAATAAAATCCTCCATCTTGTTTGAACATAGATGATGCTTCTTGGGGTTTCCTACTGAGTATATTGGAGTGATACAGGAAGTTTATTGTTAACTATATACTGTTGACCCCGATGCTTGGAGCACCTCTCTATGAAAAGGCTTATTTTGTTTTGGAAACCTCTCTATATAGAGGTTTCTAAGAGATTTGATAATTTTATTTTTCATAGGAGATATCACCATGGGGATATTGGTCATAGTGGATGTTAGGATTAGAGTCCATGAGATTCATATCAACATTACGACAAGGAATAATATCATAGTAATGATCATCATATAATTCATTTTAATAGTTAAAAGTCCCTTAATAGGTTCATAATGTGTGTCTAATAGCCTCAATGATGCTGGAATTTAGTTGATTATGAATATGATCCTTGTTTTGTGTCATTAATAGAATATATCAACCCGCCTTCTGCAATTATGTTGGGATATGATCTTGTTGAATGATGGGTTTTAGACATTTTTTATAATTGTTTGGTGTTGTGGGAATATAAGCCCATTACTAATAGGTTTCAGGAATATTCGAAAGAGATTCTTTATTATTTAATTAAACATGAGCCAATCTCAAGGCATGTGTCACTCTCACTTGGTGAGCCTTGGTTAGAACAAGGGTATGAGATTGATTCTTATCCTTTGGATTTTGTAGATGATATTTGGTAGAAGGAATATAATACATCACCAAGGCATGTTCTACTCTTACATGGTGAACCATGTATGTAATTTTAATATGAGCTTGGTCTAAATATGAATTTCTTACTAGAATATTCCGAAAACTACTGCAACGAAAGAAGGGATATGAGCCTCCTCATGTAATTCCGCAGAATAATGATGGATAAGTCCTTATTCAACTAATTTAGAAATATTTAAATGGATTCTATGTTATACTAGAGTATTCTAGGTATGTTCACTAATAGGGATATGATCCTATCCTATGTAATTCTCCATTATATCTTGGTGACCCCCAGCTTGAATGGGGATATGAGCATGATACTATTATTTTAGAGTATGCATCTGGTATTCGTCAAAAGGAGCATGATCATGTCTCATGGTATGTGCATCTCTCACATGGGGAGCCTCATCCAAAACAAGGATATGAGCCTGATCCTGGGACATTTGAATATATCACCAAACAGTTTTGAAAAGGATATGAGACTATCCTGAGGAATTTTCATCTCTCACTTAGTTTAACATGATTGGAAATAGTAAATAAGACCTGTCTGGTACCTCATCTTTTACCAGAGTATATCGATAATCCTCTTGTATGATAGAATTAATAAGCACTAATTATGGAGAAACCACTAATACATAATTATTAGAGTGTTGAGATGTCCATGATCCAGGGATAATAATGTGGTCTTTTCCCTGTATCGGTACAAGTGTTGGGATTTTTAGGGAGAGTTCTTCAGCTGTTGCTAAAATTTAATGGCATTTTATCAAAGTGAGGAAAAGTTACAATCTTTGCTATTTTATTTATCTATAATATAGTGAATGATATCATCAATTTAAACATGGATATGAGAACACCTTTTCCACATTATTCCACCATAATATACTGATGGACTTCACAAAGAAAATATAGGTATATATGCCTCCCCCATGCCTAATGTATTAATATGCCCACAAATATATTTCGAGTGAGTAGGAATATGTGCCTTCTCAGTAGAAATTATTGGTATATTCGGTTATACATCCTTATTGGGAGTGGGGATATGAGCCCACTCATTATAATCCATGTATTTTTATGCCTAATGTTTCCTCTTTGTTTCATGTTCTTGGGTGTCATATGTGGTAGTGTGTTGGGTGGTACCTTCAGCAGGGGACTGAAAGTCACCAGCAGGATGTTGTTTCTCACATCGGTTGATAAGTGCCCTTCTCATCAGCCCTTGAACCACATGTGGGATGTACTTTTCTCCTTAATCCACCTTCATTAGATACTAAAGGGATAGATTGTCACACTCTAGGGATAATCATGTAAATATTTTGGTTGTGTAAATGAGGGCCATTGGTTTAACTGCATCTTTCCTTGGATGATGCTGACTCATTTGTTTTAGTACTTGAATACCCATGTAGGTATTATTGATGGTTGGGATCATACCATGTCAATGGGATTCCAAAACCCCTACATCCACTGCCCTATGCTGAAGAAGTCGAGCAGGTGAGGCAATTTCATGGACTATAGGGGTTGTAGTTGAAACTAAATTTCTAGAATGCATGCTAGGTGAATACATTGTCTCTTACTAGGGTGTCTTTTATGAGAACAATATTTTTAGTCATGGAAAAAACATGGAATAAATTTACAAATAAGTTCAGTCTAACATTATATAGAAATCTCATATATGTGGGAACTTTCAAACTAGATGTTGAGCTCGATCATTGGGGACGCATCCTACATAACCTAGTTATGGAAGGAATCTATGTTACCATACTTAATTCACTCTATTGGGAATTATATCATGGTAGAAACTATTATATGGTGGGTAGTTAGATCATTCCATTGATTATGGTGTAACGACCCAAACATTTATTAATGAAAATTCCTATTGAACTAATTAAATGTCATATTATGTAAAATGGTTATATAAATCATATGAAATTCCTTGGTTTTATGTTTTTGGATTTTAAAATATAGGTAATTTTTTTTTACCATTTCTAATATGGAAATTGAATAGTGATCACATCATTATTACAAATATAGGGCTTTAAAAAATAGAATTTACTCAGAAAAAGGATATGATTTCCTCATCCAGTAGAAGTTCTCCATATGAAGACAATGTTTTGGAGCTCAAAAAGGAGTTATCATCACTGAGCTTCACACCTGAACAATCCCAAGACGATCTTCAATATGTTAAGCTTGAACAGAATCTCTTATGGGAGAAGTGTATGTCAATAGGGATTACCACTAGAGCGATGTTATTCAAGTTGCCCCTAGAGTCTGTCACCATCTCACACCTTACCCATAGGTCTAATTTGTGTGTTTAATGGGTCATGTAATGAGTCCCTAGAACTATGATTATGTCCATTACTTTCATTGTAGGAAGAATATACAGTCATTTTATTATTGTTACTTTTTAAATATTTTTTAAAGTAAAAATATTATTTTTAGTTAATATTAAATATTGAAATCTATTTGGATGAATTAATGGATTTTGGAATTAAAGATCATTTTAATAAAATATTATTACTAAATTACTTTTTTAACTAGAAATGATCGTATAATTTTTATGAAAACAATTGAAATTTTTATTATGGTTTGAAAACTATTTTTGTCCACACCCATGAAATTTCAATAAATATTGTTTTTTTATAAAATAAAAAATTTACATATTTAGAAAATTATTCAGATAAAATTAATATCATAATTGGATTCAGGATGGAAAAATTATTTAATAGTGAATTTTTAATAATTTTCTGAGAGAGTCGAATTTTTGGGTAAAAATTAAATGCCGTTTAAATATATAATGTGTTTTATGACATCATAATGACCCAATAGTGATGTAATAAAATACTATAAAAGGTTTTTTCTTCCAACATATGTTTTAACTTTAAAATAATGCAATTTTATATTTGTTTTATTAATTTTATTGTGCCTTAATATACCCTCAAAGACTAATAAAATAATTTGACTATTTTAAATGATTTCCTTGAGAGTGTGATTCACCTCCACATAATCAATCCTAAAATTTTACAATTTTAGTACATTGGCATTATTAAATAATGTTTTACACTAAACTTGGGAAAAAACAATGGTAAAAACCATGGGTTGGTTTTTTTAAATATTTAATTATATAGATTTCGAAACCTATGTTTGTGAAATATTAAATAATTCCCCTATGTTTTCTTTTATAAACCCACACAAGATCCCACTTCTCTTCACTAAAAAACCTATAAGAACATCCCTAATCTTACCTCCTTTCTCTATAATCCTCCCATGGTTCCCCAAGATGCCATCAAGCCTCTTGGAATCCTCTCCCAAGCCATTGGGATCACACTTCCATGTAAGGGATTTCTTCCATTCTCATTTTTGCCCAAATTTCCATAAGTTTTCATTCAATTTTACTTTCAATTAAAAATGTTGGGGTATTATTTAAAAACTCTCCTATAATTTTCTCTTTATGATTTAATGATGATAGGCCTATTTACCTCTTATTACTACCTCCCATGTACAACTGTTCCCATGCCAAAATTTCATATGGAATTTCTCTCTTCTCATTTACATTCAATCAATTATTTTATATTATGCATGTAAATTACATTACATATGTTGGGATATTATGTTCCATTACCCCCATTAACTTCAATTTCATTTATAAGTGACGATATAGCTCGTTCTATCTCATCAACCTATTTTACAATTTCTCTTTGACGTCGTTTTGCTGCAGAGGGTACACCAAAATTTCTCATTGAAAAATAATTGTGTATGTGAATAACATACCAATTTTTCTATCAATGGTATTCAAATTTATTCACTTGTAGTTTTTTGTTGAAGAATTAATTTATGTATTTGATATGTCTTATTTTTGGAAGAAATTATTATGTTTAATGAATCCATTTGTATGATCCATTTGGCACACTAATGCATGAAATGAAATGTTTATAAAGGGTGCGCCTGATAGCACTCCAATACATTGGGTAATGATTGGTATTACTATACATGAAGAGAAATGATGGTTTACTTATACTAATGCAATTTTAATGAGGGTTTACACATGATCCATGTTAAATGAGCCTTGGATCATGGTAATATCATGTTAAATGTTATTGTCAAAATTCCATGTTATGATAATGATGCTATATCATTCCTTTATGTTCATGTTTCTATTATTCTCTATTGATATGCCTATTTCCTAAAATTTAATGTATTATTCATTTTATGCCATGTTTAATCCCTTACTGGGATTTATATCTCACCCTTTTTTATCCAGGCCTTCCGGTTATCCCATGAAATGATAAGTACAAACGAATGTTGTGTTCATGTATAAGAAATTTTCTATAAAGATGTTGCGTGTTATGTTCTATTTTTCATGTAATGTTCCTAATTTTCCCAGGACACTAGACCTCCAGATCATCATATTTTTCTTAAGTGAATTTTAATGTAATAAATTATGTTTATGTGTGTAATAACGAGACAGTTTGTTAAATTTGGTATCAGGGGATATGTTTATTTATTTTTGGTGTTAGAATTAAGAAACCCAAGTGAAAGCATTAGTGATAAGACTATGTATAATAAAAACATAAATAAATTTTGGTGAGTATATAGTAAGTGGTTTATCAAGAAAATACATTCTTGTCTTGATGAGAACAAGTAGGGATGGCTCTGGCACCTATGTATCTAGGGGTAAAATCTGAAAACACCGCTTTGAGCATGAATTTAACGTGAACTGGTTCACAAAAATGGGCCTTACTACATTGTTGGTTACAAAAATACTAGGGGATATAAATTGATAAATTAATAAGCTTAGTATGAACAATTTTTAAGGGAATAAAAAAAATCCCCCAAGCATATATTTTGGGATGTAAATTAGGGATAGCATAGATCAAAGCCAACAAATTCATAAGTTATGGAATTAAATGTAATTTATAATTTATCCATTTTTTCTTGGGATCCCCCTTTTTGTGGTACCCATAACATTCCTTTTATTCCAGCTAATGGCTGATAATAGGAGGACCCAGGCTAACAACTGATGTGAAGATCAATGTGAAAACTATTCTAATGACATTCCCAATCCGATTGGAGTGGGAATCACCAATTTGTCATCATACTCTCTTAGTTAACTCAAGTTTAAAATAGAAACATGGGTCAAGAGGAACAGTTAACACCCCCCTAAGAATGAACATGTCACAATCAAGAAAACCATGAGGCAAAGGCCTCCGAATTTTAATGAATAATCTAATCCATCAATTTATGACCAATGGATCAACTCCATTGAAAGGAAATCCCCCGTCCTTCAATATTCTGAATAAGAGAAGGTACTTCTGGATACTTATCGTATAGATGGTGAAGTTGATCAAGGATGAAAATTAATAAAAAAATATAAATCCTAAGGAGGAGATTGAGGCATTAGAAAGGAAGTATTTTTGGAATATGATTTTCGATAAATATTATCCTCACCCCTTACAACATAAAATGGAAAGGGTCTTCTATGGCCCTCAAGAAAAAAGATGATGAATCCATTGAGGTGTGTGTGGAAAACGTCAAATGGATTTCACGATATGACATTGGATTTGTCATTACCCCCGAATGCACGGTTGAACAATTCTATGGTGGGCTAAGACCAAGCCTATAGAAGGCCTTGACATTTTATGACTTTGATAGATTTGAAGAAATTTTCTGATGTTCCCTCAAAGTTGAAATAGTGATTGTCTAATCATAGGGATATCATGGGGAATAAAAGTTGAATTTGGACTATAATTATAGTGGTTTGATGGATAAATCCAATGGTGATGAAAAATTCTAGCAACCTACTTGACAATGTAATAGAAGGAAGCACCCTGGAAATTTCCTGAAGGGAATGAAGAAAATATTTAGGTGTGTAAGAGAAGGACACATGGCTATTAACTTTTTACAAGATAAATATGCTTCTATAACAGAAATGAGGAACACTTCATTCAACACTTAATTCATTGTTCATTTCTTCAACAATAAATAACTAGGGAAATTTTCAAATTGGTTCCCAATGATAAGGGTTTTCTAAGGCAAAGAACAAACTCCATGGCAGCAAGGGTTAGATTTTTCCATCACTATTGCCGATGTAAGCCATGACAACGAAGTGGGGATGGGTATGTAAATTATCCTTTAATTAATAGTGAACATACTTTTTGATTATATTTTTATGAATTATTTTATATCAAGAACATTTAGTAGAATGATTCCACATCACCACAAATCATTGAAATAAAGATGTTGGTGAGAGAAGAAAATGGGGCAATCATTGAAACCCATTAATATAACTCATCCCTAGTAAAAATTTGTGGTTTGATCTTCTCAAAAAACCTCATCATACTCCCTCTACTGGAATTTGATGAAATTATTAGCATGGATTGGTTTTACCAATATTGATCCAATATAAATTCCTATGAGAGGGAAATCACTCTTTATATGGAGAATCGACCCCCCGATTCTGTACAAGTGAAAGGAAGAGGATGAATCTTTTTTAGCACCATCATCTCATGCCTGGATATTAAGGCACTATGATCAAGTGTATCTTTCTCAGCCGATTTTTAACACCCCAATCTTCTATGGTACACTTCTCTTTGAATAATGCAATAGCGTGTGTTTTACGCAACATCGAGTTCTAACACACCACAACCAATCAAACTAGTCGTTATGAATAGAAAATACATACTTTTTGAAATTTCTAAATTTTATTTTTCAAAATGGACTTCAGTTTTTGATTCGAAATATCAAAATTAGCCTAGGGTGATTTTTTGGTATTTTCTGAAAAACATCAATTTTTGATTAATAGTGAAACCACTATGTGGTAGTTAAAAAAACTGAATTTTTCATAAAACTAAATTTTACTGATTATGTGAGTGGAATTTAAAAAATCCGAGAGACACGGTTAATATCAAGGACTAAAATTTGGTTCATTGAGATAAAAATAATTTTTTTGAATAGTAACTTTTTACTTTTATTTACCACGGTTAAAAGTAAATAGTGTAATTAAGGGTAAAAATGATATTAATATTACCCTAAAAGAAGTCCTAATTCTATTGGTTAAGATTAATTCGACCAAAAACAACATTAGTAATAAAATATTATAATTTAGGTCCACTTGGATTAGATTTGGACATTTATTATTATTTAATTCAAAGAAGAGTTAAAAGAGTTAAAATCAAAGTTTATTTACTAAATAATTTTTAATATAGGGTTATGCATAAGGTAAATTCGATTGTAAATATTAATTAGAAAGATAGAAGGTTTTAATACATTTTTATATTTTATTTATAATTTTTAGACAATAAATAATTTAATTTATTTATGACACAATGATGATGCAGTAATTACCATAATAGTGAAAAATAAAATAATTGATATTATAAATACCCAAATAAATATAATTGGAGACTTTTTATTAATTACACTAATTTTCATGGTTAATATGACATGTTAGGAATGATATAATGAACTTTTTTTTGAAGTAATAATTCTGTTATGATTTTCACAAAAATCAATTTTCCAAATAGTGTCAAAATTGACATAAAAGTGTTTTGAAAAAAATATTATATTAATAATTGATAATCAATTCCAAAAAATCTACGGCTCGGTAAATAGACTTATATAATTATAGGTTTATCATTAATGGACCACTTGGGGGTCTCTTGGTGGTATATTGTAAGTTTATTAACTATATAACATAAAAATACAAAGTGACATGGTAAGTGTAAAACTAATTAACTAAGAGTTAAAACAAAACTATAGGGTTAATATAATGACCCAAACCTATCTAAATTATATTGGTTGAGTATTTTTCGACCCATAACAACATTAAACATTAAATAATACACTTTGGATCCATTAGAAACTGAATATGAATTTATTATAATATAATATTTCTAGCTTTTCCAAAGGTGCCCCTCACCCCTCTTATAAAAGGGAACTCCCCCTTCTCATTAATTAACACCTTCAAATCCACTTGGCTCGGACAAAATATGCTAAATTACTCTCTCAACTTCCCTCACTTAATCCTAGAGGCCTTACATTAGTCAAAAATCCAACCTAAGGAGCCCTTTTAATCAAATCAAAAGGAAGAACCCGGAGAAGAGGTAATGTTTTCACCACCCTCTTTCATGTTCCTTTCTTCTTCAACTTATTCTTTCATTCCCATTCTAAAATAATAACTCAAGAATATTATATATAATTTGATGTTATATAAACATGGTACAACCATATTTCAGTATTCTATCCATCCTTTGAATGACATGTCACCATACGTGCGTACGTATGACTGACTGTCTCCACGTCGTGGTGTAATTGTTATTCAAAACATTATTATTTGGATGGGTATAATAATGATTTTTAATTCTTGTAAATAATAAATATAACATGATAATGATTCTGTATATATGATATACCATCAAATTATATATTATTTTAATATATAAAGGATGAAATTGTCACTCGTGCGTACATACGGACTACCGTCTCCACGAACGCGATGAGATTCATTCTACATCGTATCAATTCAAGTATAATTATCATTTTATGATTTAAAAATAATGTTTAAGGACTTGATATAAATCTGGATATGAATATGATACAACCTATCCATGACAAACATGTCTTAAGTAACAGAACATATAAAATAAAACGAGTAAGTTAACACCCGAAACAACGACAATACTAAGATATTATTAACAAGGCAATGTTAAAAGATCATATATGATACCATATTAATATATATGATTCTTGAATAATTTAATAACAATTATTTCACCATTATACAGGAGTTTAACCTAACCCAACCTAGGAAAAGTATAAGGTATGTGTTATTTCTCAATCTCTTTATTATCTGAGGTTGTTTATACGTAATAATCTACTGTGACTTCTTTATCATCCACATCCATGTTTCTTAAAAATGTATATGAAAACATTTTTACTATTTACTAGAATATGGGTTAAATTCATTTATAACCTTGTTGAATTTTATAAGTGGTTTATAAAGGAATCTTTCCGTCATTTTCCAAACAAGGTCCTTTTTAATCTTTTCGACAGAATTAAGGTAAGAATGTTTTTTTAACTTATACGGCGGGTGCATCTATTTTCTGCCATTATAAAATCGTCGAAGCTTCCCTTACAAGCTTTTAAGAATATTTTCAATGAAAATGTTTTACATTATAAATATATAACTCTTAAATGATTTCAAAATAGAAAGAGATATTTCTCTAAAAAGAGTTTTGATTTCATCTATTTCAACATCCTTTGATGGATTTGAAGCTTATTTGAAGTTGATTAATTATGAAACAAAACTACCATATAGTATTGAAGGTTTTGTGATATGTTTGACTGTGGATGTGTTATTACAATTCATGGTTTATGGTGAAATTATTGACTTTTCGTATGCTAGTTTCATTACGGATGTTTATGTTATGTTTAAACCATTTCATATGGGAATGCATTGGACATAATATGTAACTGGTGGAGCCCGATATAGCTCATCGATGCATCGGTAGGTCTCATTAGACAAAATAGTGTCTTGGCACAAGGCCTTGAAAAAATCTTATTTGTAGTCTTGGCACGAGGCCTTGGCTATGTGGTTATGATAGTCTAGCATTATGCATTCCATCATTATGAATGTGGTTATTGATATTGCATGTGATTATTTGATTAGTAGAATATACATGTGAATAAGTAAATGTAATTATTTCATTTTATTTTTTCTATACTATGTTGAAGTTCAAGTTTAAAAGTATTTTGTTTTAGTTATACATTTCCTTAAATGTTTCTTCTTATTTATGAAATTTTCCGCTATGTTGTTATCCTTACTGGGCATTTGAGATCACCCCTTTTCTATGTTTTATTTTTTCAAGGATGTGAAGAAGTAATTTATGAATGACCTGAAGGGATAGTATAAGGGGATAAGAGTGTGTACTATGGAGACTATATTGTTTTAGTTTTCATATAATGATGTAATGTAAACATTATTAAAGTATCTAGTGTTTCCAAGGCAACTAAACTAATCGGTCTTTCGAGATGTGATCTTTCTTGTGATAATGCCAATGTTCTGTATAATGCACCGACTCTGGGTAACAGGGGTCAGGGCGTTACAATTGGTATCTGTGGAATTTTAGTACAAACCTTGGAAGCTAGATTTAGATAAACTCTGATTAGATCACATAGATTTAAGATGGACTTTGAGGATTAGTATAGAAGAACTTCCTAGAATTTTGGTATTGAAGAGATTTTGTGTGTTTTATGAGCAATACATCCCTATATGGATACGAGCAGGTAGAGGCGGCTCTGGCACATATGTACCTAGGGGTAAAACCCGAAAACACCGCTTTGAGCTAGACTCAAATGGGAACTGGTGCACGACAATGAGCCTTGCTGCACTCTTGGTTATGACACTCCTAAGGGATATGCTTAGGATAACTCTAATTTTCTTTACAAATCATTATGAAGGGTTTATGAGTATATACTTCTTCAAATAAAACATTTTTATGATTATGGATTATATCCATAAATAGTTCAATTTATGTTAAGTGTTTTTTAAGTATGAATTTATGTATTTCTATTCATAAACTGATCTAGTTTATGCCATTGTTTAGAAATGGAGCCTAGTGGAAGAAATGGAAACCGTATCAATGCACACACTCCATGTAGGGATTTCCCTCCCACTCAAGATAATTATAGTGGAGCTGGTGATGCAACTGGTGCTGATCAGCTAATCACTATACTGAGACAACTCACTCAGGTTTTGAATAATAACCTTACCCGTATGGAGCACCCTGATCCGCAACGTGGAGGATCAATGTTAGATCGCTTCATGAGGCAGCAACCACAAACATTCAATTGGAGTATAAATCCATTAGTAGCTGACCAATGGATAAGTTCCCTAGAGAAAATATTTCAGGCATTGGGAGGTAGTGAAAGGGAAAAAGTTATCATGGAAGTTTACCGCCTCACTAGAGATGCTGATCAATGGTGGTCATTGATTCAAAAAATGAATGAAGATGATGAATTATCAAATATGGAATGGAGGGAGTTCAAAAATCTATTTTTAGAAAAATAATTTCCTCGTGACCATCAAGCAGATATGGAAAGGCAATTTCTGAGTCTGAGACAAAAGGTGGATGAGAATGTCACAATGTATGAGGCTAACATTACACGGTTAGCAAGGTATTTTGGAGATTATATATGTAACCCAAGAAGTAAGATTGATCATTTAGTTGATGGGTTAAAACCATTTCTCCGTCAAGCATTAGTCTCACAATCCTTCTTGTCATATGAAGACATTTTCTTATGTGCTATCAAGACAGAAAAGGAATTCTCTAAGTCTTATGACATTAAAGGAAAGCAAGAGAAGAAGAGATCTGCTGATCAATCTGGGAATGGAAATAAGGGGAATAAGGGAAAGTTTGAATATCCATACTGTGGTAAATGTGGGAAGAAACACCCTGGTACTTGCTTAAAAGGAACGAGAGTCTGTTACAAGTGTGGTAAAAAAGGCCACCAAGCTCGTGATTGCAAGGGGAAGAAGTAAGAGACCGATGTTCAGTGATACAATTGCAGGGAGATGGGACATTATGCAAATGAATGTCCTAAGAGTCAGGGGAACATACCATAGAAAAGGCCAAGGGATCAAGTCCAAGCTTATGCCATCACTACTGCTGAGGTAGAAGCTCCGAAAGACGTGGTGGCATGTAATTTAATAGTTTCCTCAAGTTTAGAAAACGTATTATTTTATTTTGGATCATCACATTGTTTCATATCTTCCCAGTTTTCTAAGAAAATTTGATATTTCCAATTTGATTTAACAAGGTATTTTTCAGTTAATACTCCTAAGGGAAGTATCATTGTAACAAAGTTTTGTGAATCAGTCCCCGTTAGAGCACATAAATGTTCTTTATCTGCTGATCTCATCATCATACCTGTGATTGAGTTTTATATAATCCTCAGTATAGATTAGCGTTCGGACCATGATGTGAAGATTTATTGTAAGAAGAAGGAGGTTATGAATTTTTATGATGATGATAAGGAACACCTTATCTTTAGAGAAGAATCATCACCACCTAATTTTTATCAAGATCCACCCCCGGAAGCTCAACTAAATAAAATTATTGGGGAGGAAGAGGATGAAATGACTTTGGGTGAGGAAAGGAATCTTCAAATATAGGATGTACCTGTAGTGAAAGAATATGTAGATGTGTTTCTGGAAGATTTACTTGGACATCCTCTAGAACGAGAAGTTGTGTTTTCCATTGATTTAATTCCTGGATCAAGGCCTATATCGAAGACCCCTTATATAATGGACACTGTACAATTAGTTGAACTAAAGAAACAACTAGAGGAATTGAGTAATAAGGGATTTATTCACCCTAGTGTTTCTCCATGGGGAGCCCATGTTCTTTTTGTTAAAAAGAATGATGGATCTAAGAGGTTATGTATCGACTATAGGGAGATCAATGATATAACAATAAAGAACAAGTATCTTCTACCTCGCATTGATGATTTATTTGACCAACTGCATGGAGCTCAATACTTTTCCAAGATTGACCTTCGATATGGATACCATCAGTTGTGTGTGAAGAAGGAATACATTCCAAAGATAGCATTTCGAACCAGGTATGGGAATTAAGAGCTTACAGTAATGCCTTTTGGATTGCCTAATGAACCCTCTTTATTCATGGATCTGATAAATAGAGTTTTCAAGTAATATCTCGATGAATTTGTGGTGGTATTTATTGATGATATCTTGGTATACTCAAAAAGCTACGAAGATCATGAAAATCACTTGCGCATTATCCTGAAGACTCTGAGAAGACATGAATTATATGGGATGTTTAGCAAGTGTGAATTATGGCTTCATGAGATTTCTTTTCTTGGCCATATTGTCTCTAAAGATGGAATCTCTATTGACCCTTCTAAGACCATGGAAATCCAAGAATGGCCAGCACCTACGAGTATAACGGAGGTATGCAGTTTTATTGGTTTGGCAGGTTATTATCGACGTTTCCTCCAGAATTTTGCCCGGTTGGATAACCCATTAACAAAGCTCACATGTAAAGGGGTTAAACTTGTTTGGACAAAATAGTGTGAAGAATGTTTCAAATAATTGAAGAGAAGATTAGTCAATGCTCCTATATTGACTCTACCATCAGGGAATGATGGGTTCGTTATTTATAGTGATGCATCGAAGAAAGGACGTGGTTGTGTCCTTATGCAGAATGATAGGTTTACTGCCTATGCATCATGACAGTTGAGAATTCATGAACAACACTATCCTACTCATGATCTCGAGTTAGTAGCTGTGATCTTTGCTTTGAAGATATAGAGGCACTACCTCTATGGTAGAAAATGTGAGATTTATACTGATCACAAGAGTTTGAAGTATATTTTCTCAAAAAAATAACTTAACATGAGGCAAATGAGATGGCTTGAATTAATCAAGGATTATGATTGCACGATACACTACCACCCGGGGAAGGAAAACAAGGTGGAAGATGCCTTGAGAAAAAAATATCATGGAGTTTTGAACAATATGAGAATTGAAAGGGATCCAATTTTCATGGATCTTGTGAAGATGGACATGGGAATAAACATGGAAGGTGAAAAATCAATGCTTTTTCAAATGGTTTCCAAACCATCATTACTAGAAAGGATTAAGAGTTCTTAGACCGATGATGAAGGATTTTAAAAGAAGATTAAAGCAGTGAATGATGGGAGATTGAGAGACATTGTGTATGAAGATGGAATTTTGAAATTTGGGAAGAGACCTTGTGTTCCCGATATACCTGATCTAAAAAAGGGAATTGTTCGCTGATGCTCATAGTTCCAATTTCTCTATACACCCTGGGAGCACCAAAATGTATAGGGATTTGAAGGAACGTTTTTGGTGGGACAACATGAAGATGGAGATTGCTGATTTTGTGTCAAGATGTATGGTTTGTCAACAAGTGAAAGCTGGAACGCAATATCCTAGAGGAGTCATGCAACATCTTCCCATACAAGAGAGGAAATGGGACAATATTACGATGGAATTTGTCATGGGGCTACCAAAGACTCCTAGAAGGAATGATGAAATATGGTTCATTGTTGATCGTTTTACCAAGTCAGCACATTTTCTTGCTATAAGGGAAGATTTAACACTTGAACGACTTGCAAGACTATATATTAATGAAGTTGTGAGACTTCATAGAGTACCCCTATCGATTGTTTCGGATCGTGATCCCCGTTTTACTTCAAGATTCTAGAAAAGTCTTCAGAAATCCTTGGATACTGAACTTCATTTGAGCACTGCCTACAACCCTCAAAAAGATGGACAATCAGAATGAACTATTCAAACCTTAGAAGACATGTTGAGATCCTGCTCACTTGACTTTCAGGGTATGTGGGATCAATATTTACCTCTGGTAGAGTTTTCCTATAACAATAGCATCCATTCAAGTATTTAGATGGCACCATATGAAGCGTTATACGGAAAGAGATGTTGCACACCAACCTGTTGGGATGACGTTGGTGAAAGAAAACTTGTAGGCCCAGAACTGGTGGTGGAAACGATTGAAAAGGTGAAGGTAATCCAAAACCATATCAAAGAAGCTCAAAGTAGGCAGAAGAGCTATTCCGATAATCGAAGGAAGTATTTGGAATTTCAAGTCAGTGATCATGTTTTCCTGAAGGTATCTCCATGGAAGGGAGTCATACATTTTGGTAAGAAAGTTAAATTGAGTCCCAAGAACATCGGACCTTTCTAAATTCTAGAACGAATTGGGGCTGTAACATACCGATTGGCAATGCCGCCAAGTCTCTCCAAAGTTCATGATGTGTTCCACATATCTTTGTTGAGGAAATACATGCCTGACCCAACGCATTTACTCAGCTATGAGGAATTAGAAATGGAACCTGATCTGTCTTATTGCGAAGAGCCCGTCAAGATTCTTGATATGAGAGAACAAGTACTGAGAATCCGGACGACTCGTCTGGTAAAATTCTTGTGGAGAAACCATAAGATGGAAGAGGCAACGTGGGAACCCGAGGAACTTATGATGAGGAACCACCCGAGTCTTTTCATGCGGTAGTATTCTAGAAATTTCAAGGAAGAAATTATTTGAAGGAGGGGAGAATGTAACACCCCAAGCTTCTACAGTACACTTCTCTTGGAATAATGCAATAGTGTGTGTTGTACGCAACATCGAGTTCTAACACACCACAACCAATCAAACTAGCCGTTATGAATAGTAATACCCACTTTTTGAAATTTATAAATTTTATTTTTCAAAATTGACTTCATTTTTGGATTCATAATATCGAAATTAGCCTACGGTGAATTTTTGGTATTTTTCTGAAAAACTTCATTTTTTGATGAATAGTGAAACCACTAAGTGGCTGTTAAAAAAACTGAATTTTTCATAAAACTTGATTTTACTGCTTATGTGAGTGGGATTTCGAAAATACGAGAGACACAGTTAATATCAAGGACTAAAATTTGGTTCATTGAGATGAAAATAATTTTTGGGGAATAGTAACTTTTTACTTTTATTTACCACGGTTAAAAGTAAATAGGATAATTAAGGGTAAAAATGATATTAATATTACCCTAACACATGTCATAATTCTATTGGATAAGCTTAATTCGACCAAAAACAACCTTAGGAATAAAATATTATCATTTAGGTCCACCTGGATTAGATTAGGACATTTATTATTATTTAATTCAAAGAAGAGTTAAAAGTGTTAAAATCAATGTTTATTTACTAAATCATTTTTAATATAAGGTTATACATAAGGTAAATTCGATTTTCAATAATATTTAGAAAGCTAAAAATATTTCATACATAATTATATTTTATTTATAATTTTTCGACAATAAATAATTTAATTTATTTATGACACAATGATGATGCAATAATTACCATAATAGTGAAAACTTAAAATAATTGATATTATAAATACCCAAATAAATATAATTTGAGACTTTTTATGAATTACACTAATTTTCTAGGTTAATATGAAATGTTAGGAATGATTTAATTAAATTTATTCTAAGTAGTCATTTTGTTATGAGTTTCACAAAAGTCAATTTTCCAAATAGTGTCAAAATTGACATAAAAGAGTTTTTAAAACAAATATTATATTATTAGTTGATATTCAATTCCTAAAAATATAAGGCTCGGCCAAGAGACTTATATCATGATAGGTGTATCATTAATGGACCACTTTGGGGTCTCTTGTAGGTATATAGTAAGTTTATTAACTATATAATATAAAAATACAAAGTGACATGGTAAGTGTCAAACAAATTAAATTATAGTTAAAACTAAACGATAAGGTAAATATAATGACCCAAACCTGTCTAAATTCTATTTGTTGAGTGGTTTTCTACCCAAAGCAACTTTAACTTTTAAATAATCTACTTTGGAGTCACTAGAAACCGAATATTAATTTATTATAAAATAATATTTCTAGCTTTTCCAAAGGTGCCCCTCACCCCTCTTATAAAAGGGCACACCCCCTTCTCATTAATTCACACCTTAAAATCCATTTTTCTCGGACAAACTCTGCTAAAATACTCTCTCAACTTCCCTCAATTAAACCTAGATGCCTTCCTTTAGTCACAATGCCATCCTAAGGAGCCCTTTTGATCGAATCAAAAGGAAGAACCCGAAGAAGAGGTAATGTTTTCACAACCCTCTTTCAAGTTCCTTTCTTCTTCAACTTAATCTTTATTTCCCATTCTAAAATAATAAATCCAGTATATCATATATACTTTTATGTTATTATAATCATGGTACAACCATATTTAATTATTCTATCCATCCTTTGAATGACAAGTCACCATACGTGCGTACGTACGGCTTACCGTCTCCACGTCGTGGTGTAATTGTTATTCAAACATTATTATATGGATGGGTATAATAATGATTTGTAATTCATGTAAATAATAAATATAACATGATAATTATTCTGTATATATTATATACCATCCAATTATATATTATTTTAAAATAAAAAAGATGATATTTTCGCTCGTGCGTACGTACGGACTACCGTCTCCACGAACGCGATGAGATTCATTCTCCATTGTATCCATTCAAGTATAATTATCATTTGATGATTTAAAAATAATCATTAAGGATTTGATATCAATCTGTATATGAATAAGATACAACCTATCCATGAAAAACATGGCTTATGTAACAAAACATATAAAATAAAACGTGTAAGTTAACACCCAAAACGACGATAATACTAAGATATTATTAACAAAGCAATGTTAAAAGATCATATATGATATCATATTAATGTATATGATTCATGTATATTTTAATAAAAATTATTTCACAATTATATAGTAGTTTAGCATTCCCCAACCAAGGAAAAGTACAAGGTAAGGGTTATTTCACAATCTCGTCATAATCTGTGGTTGTTTATACATAATAATATATTGTGACTTCTTTATCATCCAAATCCATGTTTCTTAAAAATGTATTTGAAAACATTTTTACTATTTACTAGAATATGGGTTAAAGTCATTTGTACCCATGTTGACTTTTATAATTGTTTTATAATATAATATTTCCGTCATTTTCCAAACAAGGTCCTTTTTAACCTTTTCGACAGAATTAAGGTAAGAATGTGGTTTTTATCTTATACGGCAGGTGTGGCTATTTTCCACCGTTATAAAATTGTCAAATATTCCCTTACAAGTTTATAAGAATATTTTCAAAGAAAATATTTTATTTTATAAATATATGACTCTTAAATGATTTCAAAATAGAAAGAGATATTTCACTAAAAAGAGTTTTTATTTCATATATGTCAACATCCTTTGATGGATTTTAAGATTATTTGAAGTTGATTTATTATGAAACAGAACGTACATATTGTATTGAATGTTTTGTGATATTTTTGACTATGGATGTGTTATTACCATTCATGGTTTATGGTGAATGTATTGACCTTTTGTATGCTAGTTTTAATATGGATGTTTATGTTATGTTTAAAGCTTTTCATATGGGAATTTATTGGACTTAATATGTGACGGGTGGAGCCCGCTATAGCTCCTCGATGCATCGGTAGGTCTCATGAGACAATCTAGTGTCTTGGCACAAGGCCTTGAAAAAATCTTATTTGTATTCTTGGCCTGAGGCCTTGGCTATGTGGTTATGATAGTCTGTCATTATGCATTTTATCATTATGAAAGTGGTTATTGATATTGAATGTGAATATTCGATTAGTAGAATATCCATGTGAATAAGTACATGGAATTATTTCATTTTATTTTTTCCATACTATGTTGAAGTTCAAGTTTAAAAGGCTTTTCTTTTAGTTATACATTGCCTTAAATGTTTATTCTTATTTATGAAAGTTTCCGCTATATTGTTATCCTTTCTGGGCATTTGAGCTCACCCCTTTTCTACGTTTTATTTTTCCCAGGATGTGAAGAAGTATTTTATAAATGACCTACAGGGATAGTATGAGGGGATAACAGGGTGGAATATGCAGACTATATTGTTGTAGTTTTCATTTTATGATGTAATGTAAACTTTATTAATGTATATAGTGTTTCCAAGGCTATTAAACTAACCAGTCTTTCGAGATTTGATCTTTCTTGTGATCATGCCAATGTTATGTAATAATGCACTGACTCTGGGTAACTGGGGTCGGGGTGTTACACGATTGAGTATCAGTAACTAATCATCCTTGAATACAAGCCTATTTTGAGATAATTCACTAATGAGTTTCCAAAGGAATTGCATAGTCTTTCTCCTATAAGAGATTTCAAATTATTAATTGATCTTATAACTAGGGCATTAAGAACATCCTGCACTTCGTATAGAATGGATTTTGTAGAGCTTGATGAGATAAAGAAACAACTAGAGGAGAATATGTATTAAGGGTTTATATTCCCAAGAGCTTCACCGTGAGGTGCACCAGTCCTCTTCCTCAAGAAGAAAGATTGGTCAATGTACCATAGCATTGATTATCATGAGCTCAAAAAAATCATGATAAAGAACAAATATCCACTTCTCCAAATTGAAAATGTGTCCGATCAAATATGTGGATCACAATACATCTCCAAGGTGGATTTGTGGTTGGGATTTTACCAAGTAAGGGTGAAGAAGGAGGATATCCCGAACACTACTTTGTGTACAAGTTACGGGCAATATGAATACGTATTAATGCCTTTCACACTCACTAATGGTCTATAAATATTCATTGAATCTATGAATAGAATCATTAGAGATTACCTCGACATATTTGTGGTAGTCTTTATAGATGATATTATAATATACCCCAAAACCATGGAGGGGTATGGGGAGAATCTAGGAACTGTACTAGAGACATTGCAAAAGGAGAATCTCTATGAAAAGTACCACAAGTGTGAGTTCTTGTTGATGAAAGTCTCATTCATGGGTCATATGATCAAAAGTAATGTGATATCTGTTGATCCCTCCATGAAATCTGTAATTGGGGGATGTCCGAGTCCAACATCATTGACCGATATCCGTATCTTCTTGGGTTGTGCAGGATATTATCAACAATTTGTGAGATATTTTTCATGATTTTAAATCTCTCTTACCAAGATAACCCAGAAGGGAGTCATGTTTTCTTGGATTAATGAATACAAAGATAGATTCATAGATTTGAAAAGGAGGCTTATCACTGTTCTTGTCCTCAAACTACCCACTAGTGGATAAATTTTCGTGGTATTCAGTGATGCTTCGAAGAAGGTCCTAGGCTATTTGTTGATGAAAAATGACAAATTCATTGCCTATGAGTTAAATAAATTCAATGTTAATGAGAAAAACTATACAACACAAGATTTTGAGTTCTCTATAGTGATCATCGCTTTACAAATATGTTAACATTACATATTTAGGGAGATGTTTGAAATATATACATATTAAAAAATCCTCAAGTTTATATTCACAAAGAATGATTTGAACATGCATTGGAAAAGATGGTAAGAGATTATAAAATACTTTGATTTCTCAATCTATTATCACCCTGGGAAAGTGTACAAGGTGGAAGATGCTCTTAGTAGAAAGGACCCATAGATTCTATCATTGATTAGAAATGAAAAGGATCTAATCCTCCTATATTTAATGAATATGGACATGGGAATCATAAAGAAGGGGGAATCATCAATCCTTTCAAAAATTATTTCACATATTTACCTTTTAGAATGGTTAATGGGTGATCAAAAGGATGATGTGGGATTTCAGTATAAAGTGGTAAATATTATAAAAGGTAAATCCCCAGTGTTCATTGTTAATGATGAATGAATTCTGAGATTTGGGTCAAGAATATGTATTCCATCAAATCCAAAGTTATACAATGAACTTTTTAAAGATTCACATAGTTCCAATTTCTCCGTTCACCTAGGAAACACAAAGATGTATAGAGAGAATTGAGGGGTTTTTTTGTGGGATAACAGGAAGAATGAGATCACTATGTATACATGAATGTGCATGGTTTTTCAACAAGTGAAGGCTGAGAGGCAGAAGCCTAAGGGGATAATTCAACCATTACCTATACCAATATGAAAATGGTAAAACATCACCATGGAAATTGTCCGTGGAATTTCAAAGACATCCAAAAGAAACAATTTTATCTAGGTTTTTGTGGATAATCTTAAAAATATTGAAAACATTATTGAAATTCCAGATGATTTCTCTTTAGATCAACTAGCATGAATATACATCATTGAAATTTTAAGGCTGCATAGAATACCACTGTCTATTGTATCCGATCAAGAACCAAGATTCACCATTAGGTTTTGGAAGAATATCCAACATGCTTTGAATACTATGATGTACATTAGTATGACATATCATCCTCAAACTGATGGAAAATCCGACCCGATTATCCAAACACTTGAGGAAATGATTTTCACATACTCAATGGACTTCAAAGGAGGAGGGGATCAACATCATCTTCTGGTTGAGTTCCCCTAAAAAAAGTGTTTCCACTCAAGCATCCAAATGGCTCCTTACGAATCCCTTTATGGGAAGAGGTGTAGAACATAAGTTTGTTGTTATGATGTTGGGGAGAAAAACTCCTTGGTCTAGAAATGGTTGAAGAAATGGCGAGGAAGGTTAAGACCATATAGAGGAACATTAATACTGTTCTGATTCAAGAAAAGTGATATGCTGATAATCATCATTGAGACCCAGATTTTGATGTTGGAGTGATTATATTACCCTTCATATCACACTGGAATAGAGTTATGAGATTTTGTACGAATGGAATGTTTAGTCCAAGGTACGTTGTCCCTTTTGAGAACCTTGATCTCATTGGAGTAGTGGACTATCAACTATAACACACACCAAACCTATCTCATGCACATGATGTATTCCATGTATCAAACATGGAGATGTACATAAATGACCCATCGCATTTACTCAATCCATAGGTGGTACAATTAGAGAATTCCCTCTACTGTGAAGATAATCTAGTGATGATCTTAGATAATAGGGAAAATGTGATATAAAATAAGACAATTCCCCTCTTCAAGGTGTTTTGGAGAAACCCAAATATTGAATAAGAAGTGTGGGAATCATAGTAAGTGATAGAGATGTGATACCCTCTTCTATTTTAGGTTAGTAAAATAAAATTTCTAGGGGAAAATTTGTTAAGGCGAGAATATTGTAACAACTGAAAATTTTGTTATGGAAAATAAATTTTGATCTAATTAAATGTATAATTATGTAAAATATTTATATAAAAAAATGAAATTACATGGTTTATGTTTTTGGATTTTAATATACATTTAAGAATTGTAACCATTGCTAATATATCCATTGAATAGTGATCACATGATTAGTATAAATATAGGGATTTCAAAAATCCAATTTTCTCAGACAAAGGAAGTGACAGACTTATCCAATAGAATTGATCCATATGAAACCCTTTTTTTTAGATCTCAGAACGGAGGTAGCATCACTAGGATTGTCTCTTGACCAAGCCGAATACGAGCTTCAAGATGTTAATCTTTAACTGAATCACCTATGGGAGAAGTGGAAGTTTATAATGATTATCATCCGAGCGATGGTATCCAAGAATCCCCAATAGTCAATCACCATCACAAACCTTACCCTTAGATCTTATGAGAGAGTCAAAAGGAGTTATTTATCAAGGCCCTAGAACTATTATTATGTTCATTATTTTTTTGTATGATTACTATGCATTTATTTTATTATTGCTACTTTGTTAATGGGTTTTAAAGAACAAATAGTATTTTTAGTTAAGTGTAAATTATAAAAGATATTTTGAGGAATAAATGGATTTTTGAAATAAATAATATTTTAATAAAATATTATAACTAAATGACTTTTAATTAAATATAAATTATCTTATAATTTTTTTGAATACAATTGAATGTTTTATTCTGTTTTGAAAATAGTTTTGGTCAAAACCCATTAAATTTCAATAAATATCAGTTATTAATTTATAATTAAAGTTAAACATACTTAATAAAATATTTAGATAAAATTAATAACATATTTTGATTCAGGTCATAAAAATTATCTAATGGTGAATTTTTCATATTTTACTAAGACAGGTGAATTTTAGGGTTACAATTAAATATCCTTTAAACATATAATGTGTTTTATGACATCTTAATGACCCAATAATGATGTAATAAAATAATATAAAATATATTTTAGGACAAAATATGTTTTAACTAAAAAATAATGTGATTTTAGATTTTCATTATTAATTTTATGGTGCCTTAGTTGACCCTCCAAGACTTATAAAATATTTTAACTTTTTAAAATGGTTTCCTTGAAAATGTAACCTAACTCAACTTACGAAATCCTAATATTTTAAGAAGTTTGGCCTTTGTAAATATAAAATAATTTTAAAATCCCCCTTTTCGAAAACCATGTTCCAAAACCATGTGTTTTTTGGGGTTTTAAATATTTATTTATATAGATTCCAAACCTGTTTTTTGTGTAATATTAAAGAAATCCCCACTATTTTACTATGTAAAACCATCCATGAACCCACTTCTATACACTAAAAACACAAATAGAACGTCCCTACTCTTCCTTAATCTATCTATAATACACATATGGTGCCCCAAGATCCAAATAATCCTCTCTCAAGCACCTCCCAATCCTTTGGGATCACACTTCTAAGTAAGGGATTTCACCCATTCTCATTTTTGTCCGTATTTATTTACGTTGTTATAATGTTTTATTTTCAATTAAAAATATTGGGGTATGTTTTCACACCTCCCCCATACATACCTCAATATTGTTTTATGATGATATACCACTTTCTCTCATATTAATTCCTCCATGTAACCTCGTTATCAAGATGAATTTCTATAAGGAATTTCTCTCTTCTCAATTGCATTTAAGTAATTATTTTAAATTATGAATATAAATTCCAATAAATGTATTGGGATATTATGTTAAATGAGCCCCTTACTATCCATTTCATGTTTAAATGATGATATACCCTTGTCTCTCTCATCAACCAATTTTAGGATTTCTATTTGACATTGTTATGCTACTAAAGGTACACCAAACTTTCCCATTCCAAAATCATCACGTTAGTGAATACCACACCCATTTATCTATCAAGGGTATTCACCATTATGCACATATAATTTTTTATTATGGTGTTACACTTATTTATTCCACATATATTATTCATTTAATAAAATATTATGTTTACTGAATCAATATTTTATGATACATGTGGCACACTTATGAATGGGATGAAATGTTAATAATGGGTGTGCCATGATAGAACTCCAATGCATTGGGTAAAGATTAATATCATGATACATCAAGTGAAATTAGGATTTACTCCTGATAATTCAATTGAGATGGGGATTTAATCATGCTCCATTTTTAATAAGCCTTGGATCATGCTAATATTAGGTTAAATGTTTTTTCCACATTTCCAAGTTTAGATAATCATTCTATATCATGCCTTAATGTTCATGTTTCTCTTATGATCCCTTAATATGCCTATTGCATAACATGTACTGTATTATTTATGTTTTTACTTGTTTACTCCCTTGATGGGATTTATAGATAATCCATTTTATGCATGTACCAAGGTTATCCCATGCAATGTTGTGTACGAAAGAATGTGGAGGTCATGTAAAATATGTTTTCAATAAAGAGGTTGGGTTTTATGTTTGATGTTGTCATGTAATGTTCCTAATTTTCCAATGAAACTAGACATATCGATCCTCAAAGTTGTCTTAAGTTCATTTATATTTAATAAATCTTGTCTACATGTGTAATAATGAGAAGGGTTGTCATATATGGCATAAAATCTGATGTTTCCCATGTTGGTGGAGATTCAGGATACCAATTATGTGTGTATTGAAACACCCTAAGCTAAAATGAGCTATGATCGGTGTTAGAGAAAATGTAAAGAAAGTAACTAGCCTCATTTCATATGGATATGGGGCTTAGTTTCAAGGATATACCATTGAATTATCAATATTTATCTTGGTGTTTGGGTTGTCAAGCATGTCTAATTAGATGTTTTTTTACTTGAATTTATATATTATAGAAAGAACCATAAGTCATATCTCAATGGAGACTTAGATCATTTATTTAAAATTAATGTTTTGAATTTAAATAAGGGTAATGTGATTTTCGAAAACATGTTGTTGTTTATTTAATAATCCAATAAATAATGGTATGGAATAATATAAAATTTAAATTACTAGTTTTGATTAAAATGATCATCTTGGGGAATTAACATGATGATTATCCTTAATCACTTCAAGATAAAGGGTATAGATATTTTGATCAATGTTTATTAACACCCAAAAATAATAATATTACTACGTTTATAGTAGGATAACTCCTTTGGTTTTTTATAAACATAAACTGATTAACAGATTAATACCAATGATTCACTAATTTTTGTTCGACTTCATAACAGAAGCCCACCAAGGAAACACAAGAAAAACTCGATGAAAAATACATGTTTGTATAGTATTTAAATGAGTTTAAATTTTAGGAAATTATATGGAAATGGAAGTGTTAATGAGTGTATAGTTGTCTAATATGAACCACAAAAACAGTAAAACTAAATGGGGAAATAAGAAGTGGTGAATGGTGTGTGCAAAATCATTGAATTGGTGCCCCCAAACATGATCATATGGATCAGGTATGACATAACAGTATATAAATAAATAATAGAAGAATACAAAATTAAGAAACACAATATAAAATAAAGGAATTAAAATGACCATTTGTATATTACAAAATTAAATCTCATTATATACATCGTGTTCGTCTTCAGGTGATCACAAGGAGTTTTGTACCCCATGGAAAGGGAGGAAGCCATAGATTATGATATAGCACATTCCATAGCCTATATAAATACTAATATTATGAGAGGACTAAAATGGGTATTCAAAATGTTAGAGGTTTTCTTCCTATCTGAACTGAAGAATGTGGTTCCCAAGGATCATTTATATAGCCAAAATTGGAGGTGGTTTTAGACACATAGATTTAAAGATACCAATTATACCAATGTTTTGTGCTTGTAAACTACATAATAAAAACCTGGAAAAAATTAAACTATAATTGGAAAACATTCTATATATCTCAATGTAAAATTTAGAGGTATATAAATTATAAAATTGGAGATATTTCAAAAATAGAAAACACAACTTTTGACTTCATGTAGATTTTTTTCTAGACAGATCTCTTTGAATGGGCCCCTTAATATATTAATTGAGCTTAGATTTCTATCATAATAGTCGTATCCCGCTAAATTATAGAATATACCATAACATATCATCCTTATTGAATGCATGTTTTAGCTACAATGTGTAGTTATGTCCACTAGTATCTAGGGATTCCTTAGTAGTTTGGACCATTTTTCTTCAACTTTATCATGGGTCGTCTTAATCACCTCCACCTATAATGAAAACATAAAAACGTGAAAGTACCCTTTTTAATAGTGATTAAAAATATATTATTGAAAACAATTAAATTAAATTTTTTGTTAAATTTTTATTTTTCAATAGAAATATGGTTTAATACAGTGGTGTAAGGGT
This sequence comes from Viscum album, assembly GCA_963277665.1. Classification (NCBI taxonomy): domain Eukaryota; kingdom Viridiplantae; phylum Streptophyta; class Magnoliopsida; order Santalales; family Viscaceae; genus Viscum; species Viscum album. Next base: position 2,005,199,236 of record OY728148.1, on the reverse strand, counting down.
GAAATAAAATAGTGAATCATGGTGTGATCACATCCCAACAACAAAATATTTGCAGTACAAGAAAAGTCACATATCCTAATCAAGTTACATTCCTAAATCAAAGGTGAGAATAAATCCAAAAAAAAATTGAAATTAAATCCATTACATCTCATTTGCATAGTAAATTTTCTTATCATTATTCTTCTCTTAGATTCAAATTCATTCAATTTAATTTGTTTACCCCTAAAACATGTCATTACATACCTCACCTACATGTTTTCCCACTACAATTTAGGAACATATGGAAGTGGATTTATGATTATTTTATATATTTAATGTTATATTACCATATGATTTCCATGATTCTATGTTCTCTACCAATAGAAAATAGAGTTCTACTCAAGATGAATTACAACCATTTGTTCTAATGTTCTAGGGTTGGTAGGATTTGATATATTGAAATACAAGGTAGAAGATGAGTGTTTAATATCTTAATTAAAAATAATATAGAAATTCAGAACGATTTAACAATGAAATCACTAACATAACCCCTCATAGAGCGTATCATTTCTAAATCACTACCCCCATTTTTCCTTTTGTGTGTGTTATAACAAAGCGGTGAATAATAATGGGTAATCATCCTCTTTTATCAATTATTTTTTATTTTTTTCTATTTTTTAATGTAAAAAACTGTTATATTTATATATAATTGTCTGAATATATAGAGGGAAATATGTATAACACAATGATATAATATTTCTTGTGGACCCACTTTAATGAACAAATGTTGTAAACCTTTCACTCACCCGTTACAATAAATCCTTCCCTAGAATTACTATTGCAGAACCTCTACCCCATCACATGCTGAAAATAATATTGAAATATATATATGATATGGGAAGGTATAGATAAATTATCTTGTAATTTGGACACCTAACAGGCATTTCAGGGTCAATAAGGCTTAATAAGTGTAAATTATCCAGGTGCCCGAAAATATGGGTCAATTGTACAATGGGATTTTTAATGAATGATGGAATCTATCATGAATGTAACACACAAGAATATTATGGCTTCAAATAGACTCAAGGAAAGATCTATAATCATCACATGACCCGTGACACTGAAGAAATTGATTAAGAGGATGAATATGAAATAAATGAAATACAATATGTCTCAGGTAGGGGATTAAAAATATTGGATAGTGAAAATGAGGCATGGGTTTCAAAAATCCATTAAACACCAAAAAATGATATTAAAATAAAAATAATTGAAAAATATTCCACATCAATATTCATTTGAAAAATATTTTTCAAAAAACAATGGAATCTTCCATACAATATAATCAAGCATGAAAAAGATTTTTGATATTATTTTATGTTCATGAATGGGGGAACATGAAAGTAATATATAGAAAGTGGGGATAAAAGAAGAAAAAAAATTAAAATCCTAATGTACCTAGAAATGTACTCACCCCAACAAATCTATAGTGTAAAGTGTCCTCAATGTAATAAAATAGAATGTGGGAAGGGAGGATAAAACCTCTCTAGTTTCATTGCTATGTTAATTATAGAAGGTGGATTTCCTAGCCTGGATGCTTGAAAAAATCATCATAAATTGTTTTTATTATATCTCCATTTATAGTAATACTTTGGATACTCTATTCAAGAGAAACCTAAATTTCATCAAATGCATAAACATTATTAACAATGTGTGGACCTGTCACGACCCATCCTCGGGGCCCGTGCCGTGACTACCCCAAGCCCGCCTTCCATAGGCCAGGGGCTGGCGACTAGCACCAAGGCGTAAATCCCGTTAAACAGGGAAGGCATTGCCTTTGTAAAGAAAACAAGCACCACAGAGTAAGCAAGCGGAAAAGTAAACACTAAGTAAAAACTGTAACAAGCTGTGCTGAAAGTAAAAGGGGCCGGAAATACAAGCCCAACTGTAAAGTACAACTGAAAGGAAAAACAGCAATTGAAAAGAAAAGCCGCAGCGTCGAGCCGTCATCTGGAAGTCCCACCTGAAGGGTGAGTACAGATAGCCTCCACTGCTCCTCGGGTCCACCTAACCGCTCCAAGTACGTCTCGCCCAGTGGTCCACCTCCAGGTACCATCCTGCTCCGCAAGCCTTCACTACGATCAGCGCTGTCTGTCGTCTGCAACCAACACAACGAAGTGCGGGAATAACCCATGTAGGGGTGAGTATAAGCTACTCAGTAGGGACCCCGAGACCCCGAAGGTCTCCCAGAATCCACAAAGGATAACCACAAAGGAAAGATACAATCACGAAGTAACAACCGACACTGCTTAGGTATATACCCATACATATACCTAAGTCATCAATTCCCGTTCGGCTCCAACATCCGAGCCCAAGCACAACCCACTCCTCAAAGGAAAGAAAAATGTATACCCACACAGGATAGCACAACACAATCCACAAAGGAGAGTAAACAGTAAATCCACACTGGATAGTTCAACACAATCCACAAAGGAGAGTAACACAAGATTCAGCTCACACAGGTATACTTCTTCAGATGACGATAAATATGATCACTGATCCATCTAAGTCGTCGGACCCACAAAGGATCGATAGGTACTAACCCCCGCAAAGACCCACATAGGATCGGGCCCACACAGGACCTGTAGGCACGGGCTCACACAGAACCGCTGAGCGCTGACCCACACAGAGGGTTTAAAATAAAATCCAAACATATCTAAATTTTATTGGATGAGATTATTTATACGCATGATAATATTATAATCGAAATTAATGATTTTGGGAGATTTATAAACATAAATGTAATTTATAATAAATTCATATTTCAAGACCTTCCAAAGGTTCCTCCCACTCTCTAATATAAGGAAACCTCTTATTCACTTTTAATCAAACATCCAATGAAATTTGGATCCATCCGAACCTGCCCGAATCTCCTCCAAAACTCCCTCATTTCATCCTAGAAGTAAATATTTTTCCATAAATCCATATTATCGAGTCTTTTTGGGCATACTAAAATAAGATACCCGATAAAAAGGTAATTGTTTTGTTACTTATTTCAAAATTATTTTTCTTTTCTACTTCCTCTTCTAATTTTGATTCCATAATAAAGTAATAACCCTCGTATCATCTTCATTCTGAGATGTTATTATAATTATGGGATAGTCTTATACCTCCTTTTATCCATTATACTAATAGAAATATCACCATGTGTGAGTACATGTGACTTGCTGTCTTAACACCGTGGTGTAATTGTTATTCAACCATACATAATTTGGATGGGTATATTGATGAGTATAATTGATTTAAATAATTAATATGATAAAATAATTATTCTTTACAATAAATAAATGATCTAATTCCATACTATTCAACCATCAAGGGAATGATATTGTCGCTCGTGCGTATGAATGGATTACCGTCTCCACAACGCTATGAGACTCATTCTCCATGTTATCCATTCATGAATGATTATATGGTATATATAAAAAATTAGAATTAAATATATCCCATTTTAATGATACTATAATTATGTATATATATATATATATCATTTACATTATTCCATTCAATTCAATAAGGAAACAAAAAAAATGATCATGCATACGTATGGCCTACAATCTCCACGAATGGTGTATTCCATTTAATTTTGATATATATTATATATATATTTATATATGAAATATATATGAAATAAAAAACATGTTTTACATTCTGGAAGTAATTATATTAAACATCTATTTAATTATATCAAAAATAATTACTCAAAACACGTAGGATAAATAAAATGATTATTACCCAAAACATTGCTTTAACATGGAATTGATAAATGAACGAGTAATATAAAGTAATAATTGAATCATATATGATGCCATAAATATTATTCTGGTTTAGTTACAAGTTAATAATACATTTATACCCACCATAAATGAGTTTCATACACGTATATAAGAAATCATATGTAGGGTAAGTGTTTATTTTTTATCACCTCTATTTCTGTGGGACATATCCCTTACACCGCCTATTTCTTTTATGTGGTGTTTATGATTTCCATGAATGTTTTTATGATTAAAATTATAACTTTTATGATATTAAAATATGTATATAATTTTATTTATTTTATGAATCATACAATTTGACTATTTAAATATTGGTAATTGATAATTTTGAAATCTCATTGTCATCCAAAATTGTTCATTTTTAAGTATTCACTGAGACGTATTCATAATTCAATTCCATGATCCATAAATATATAATAATATTTAAATTCTTATACTTATTTTAATGTGAATTTTACACATGGGTAATTTTTTAATAAATGTTATGGAATGAATCATTCCTTTTTTTTCTACAAGAGGTACTTTTTGTCTTTTATGGAATCAGTACGAGAAGAATGTATTTTAACATATATGGGATGAATGGATTTTTAAATCTTCATAACACCTTATTTACATGAAGTGTCATGTATAATTTTTTTTATTTTCCACTGAATTTTTTATTTCTAATATTTCCCAACATTTTGATAAATGAAATCATTTTTGAAGAAGAATAGATATTTTCCTCAGGAATTAAGTTCGAGTGTTTGATAAAGATTATTTCCATCTAAGATGATTCTCATTAAATAGAGTTATGTTTATATCCCTATTACAATAATTATTTGATTGTGTTAATGATGTAATGATATTATATATGGATTATGTTTGAGAAACCCATTTTATTTATTGGGTTTTTCTATTATGAATGTTTATTTTTTTTGGAACATGTAAGAATGATTTTACATTGAGATGGGTGGGAACTATATATCTATACAATGAATTGGGTGAAGAAAAATATCTCCTAATATAAACATGAGTATAAGAAAAAGTAAATCATTTTCAGTAATATAGGGCTAGAATGACAAGTAAATATGTTCTAGTAATATATGGTTGGAATGACAAGTAAACTTGGTTCCGTGATTCAGTGTTAGAAAGGCATGCAAACCTAGTTCAGTAAAGTATTTTTTCAACTATAATGGTATTAGAATCAATTCCTTGGCTAATTTGGATATAATATTATGTTCTTATTTATTTTCCCAAATCCCATGTTTCTTGCCAATACTATTTTATCATGTTTACTGTTCCTTTATGATCTACACCTTACATACATCCATGATTTATTCCATGACTCACTATTTTGATATTTAAAATTTATGCTGATGTTTTAACATTCTTATGTTTATGCTTTTTTTTGTTCTTAATGTTTACCCTTGTTGAGCATTTGAGCTCACAATTTTTATGTTTTCTTTTCCCCAAGATATAAAGAAAGTATTTATGATAGAAAACTAAATGGGATGATATTTGTAACAACCCGAAAATTTGAATAAATATTGTTTCCTAATTTCATGTGTTATTTTTTTTATACTCAAAAAAAATGTTTTATTTGATAAACATGATTATAAATAAAATGAGACCATTGGTTTTTGAGTGTTATATGACCATCGGTCAATATGACCACCGTGAAAAAAATGTTTTGATTATTGTCTCTAAATTTAAGTAATCTTGGTTAATTATTATAGAAAGAAGATTTGATGGCCTCACCTAGTAGCCTTGGGCCGATCGAAGCCCATCTAACAGAGATTGGGAAGGAGGTAGCACCATTGGGCTTTTCTCTGGACCAAATCCAAGCTGAACTTCATCATGTGAAGCTAGAACGGAATCGCCTTCGCGAGAAGTTCAAACTAATAGAAATTACTACTCGGGCAATGTTGACTGAGCCGCCCCAAAATTCTATCACCCTAGCACACCTTACTCTTAGATCCTATGCTGGTATTATAAGGGGTTATGTAACGAGACCGTAATTTCCTTGTGTAATCTTTTTTTTAAAATAAAAATTTGGATTTCTTCTTATGATGATGTTTATGAATTTTCAAATGACCGGATAAATATTGTATGCATATTTTGATGAATTTTAGAAAAAGGATATTTTAAAAATGGTTGTGTAAACCTTAAATAATTAAAAATGTGTAATGATTTTTGAAAAATGGTCTTCTACAATTATGTTCAGTACGAAATTTAGAGTCTAATAAGATCAACTTGATTTTTGATGAATAGTAAATTATGAATAGTGATTTTATGATTAGGATTAGTAATATGACCAAATGGATTAGTAATCTCACTTAAAGAAAGTTTTAAAATAATCTAGGCACCTTGATTAAGTAATGTGATTCAATAAAATAGTTAAATAACGGTTTCATTAATTATTATTCAAGTATTAGTTTTTTCGGGTGAATAGTGTTTTTTAATTAAAAATTTAATTAAAAATAATTAGAAAATTATTTTTATAAAAATGACTTTATTTTTGAACTCAGAGCATCGATATTATGTTATGGTAATTTTTGGGGGTTTTCTAAAAAAAATGAATTTTCGATGAATAGTGTTTTTATTTAAAAATTAAATTAAAAATATTTAGAAAATTATTTTTATAAAATGGAGTTCATATTTGTAATCAGAGCGTTGATATTTGGTTAAGGTGAAATTTTGGGATTATTCTGAGAAAGTTGAATTTTTGATGAATAGTGAAAATACAGTTTTTAAGTTACGGGTGTTTAATGACATCATTAAATGATGTATTAAGTTTGTAATCAATATGTTCGAATTATGAATAGTGAGATAAGGTATGAGGAGTCCCAAGTGGCCAATACCATGGGCAAATACCATGGGCAAGCCCATGGTTTTGCCAAAACCACTAAAGAGGTGTCCCTTTGCCATTAATGCCTTGTCCCCTCACTTTCCCTATAAATACCAAGCCATCCTCTCATCCATTCGACTCCCCACTCTTCCCCAACGATGTTCTGGTCTCATTACCTCCAAAGGAGTCCTCCCAAGGTGCCCCCAAGCCCTCAAGGTCCCAACCTTTGAGGTTTAAGAGTTACATTTTAAGGTAAGGGATCCGACCCCTCTCTTTCTTTTCAAGTGATCTCTTTTATGTCATTCCTTTTATGCTCCATGTTCTTATTTTGGAGGATGTTCTTTTATACTCCTCTTACTGCCCTTTTTATGTTCATATGATGAAAGACCCCCTCTTACTCTCATCATTTCGTTTTAAGAATGTTTAAGTGGCGCCGTTAGGCCGCCGAATTTTCAAGGGATTCATTCACCTCTCTCTTTTTCAAAGTTCTACTTTCATGTCAAGTCTTTCAAGTTCATTTTTATTATGTTGGGGTATGATATCTATATTTATCATACTGGTCTTTTATGATCACATGATGAGAGACCCCATTTGATCTCTTCAATTCAGTATTTTGATGTCTTAAGTGGCGCCGTTAGGCTGCCGAATTTTTAAGTGGTTCTTCACCCTTCTCGTTTTGAAGTTCTACTTTCATGTCAATTCTTTCAAGTTCATTTTTATTATGTTGGGGTATGATATCTATATTTATCATACTGGTCTTTTATTATCACATGATTAGAGACCCCATTTTATCTCTTCAATTCAGTATTTTGATGTCTTAAGTGGCGCCGTTAGGCTGCCGAATTTTTAAGTGGTTCTTCACCCTTCTCGTTTTGAAGTTCTACTTTCATGTCAATTCTTTCAAGTTCCTTTATATTATGTTGGGGTATGATATCTATATCTATCATACTGGACTCTCATGTTCATATGATGAGATACCCTATTTGACCTTGTCAATTCAATTTTGTTGAAGTTTAAGTGATGCCGTTAGGCTGCCGAATTTTTCACAAGAGAAATCTTGTTTTGTTTTCTTCCTTTCATGTTCTTCATTTCATATGGTATATTTTCAAATTTCATTACCATGTTCATAAATCCCTTATATTTTGTCCCTATACTGTATGATGGGTCATTTATGAATGTTTTACCCATGTCCCCTCTTTTCTCTATGTTTTCTAAAACCTTGTAACATAGTCGTTATGCTGCAGAATTTTCCCCTCAAAATGCCTCTCTCTTTTCTCAAAAATTATTTTATGTTATAAAGTGAATACTAAAAGCTCTTATTTCTACAAGTGTATTCACATATAGATCAAAATGTTCCATTTTAAATTCTGGGATTTACATACATGAGACCCGCTTCCCTTTCCGTGGGTTTAAAGTGCCGTAAAGATCATGTCATTAAAGCAGTTTTTAAAATGTTATGATTATGAAATGAAACCCATTTATTTTATGCTATATGGGTTATTTATGAAATGTTTGATGATGATATATGTGGCTCACATGATAATAAAGTCAAATTTAAGGGTGCGCCCTGATAGCGCTCCAATGCATTGGGTAAAGACTTAATCTCTAGAGATGACCATTTTAACGACGCCTTGGTGAATAACCTGGTAATTTTTAACGACACCTTGGGGATGGACCTTGGTGAAACGAAATGATTGCCAATATTAAATGTTGCAGCCACATCTTCAAGTTATGAAAAAGTTTTATTTTTATTATGATATGCCTCATGATTTCATTTTCATGCCTTAAAGTTCTTTTCATGACTTTATTGATGTATCCCAAGTTCATATGTAAAATGTTTCACTTGTTTCCCTTGCTGGGCCTTCTGCTCACCCTTTCTTTTGATGAATGTCCCCAGGTTATGAGATTCAGTAATGAGCCTAGGGTGAACATGAGGAGAAGCCTTTCAAGTTTTCAAGAAGAATTCTTTATGTTGTTTTCATGTTTTAAGTTCCTGGTTTCCAAGACACTAAACCTTAAAGATCCTTGGTTTTGTAAAATGTAATTAAAGTTTATGTGATAAAAAGGTGGGATGCTATAGTTGGTATCAAAGGATGGTTTAGTTATTTGTGGAAATTAGGATATGAAAACTCTAGGAGGAACCCTATAGAAAAGTTTAATATAGGAAATCTTCCTGGTATTTTGGTGAGTATTGAGTAAGGGGTTGCCAAGCAAATACATCCCTGTCTGGATACGAGCAGGTAGAGGTGGCTCTGGCACAGATGTACATAGGGGTAAAACCCGAAAACAACGCTTTGAGCTAGACTCGAACGGGAACTGGTACACGACAAAGGGCCTTGCTGCACTCTTGGTTACTACACTCCCGGGGGATATGCTTTGGTAAATTAATAAGCTTGGTATGAACCATTATTAAAGGAACAAAGATAAAATAAAATAAAGATTCACATAAGAATATATGATCATGGATAATCTAGATGGGAACCTAGGGGATCACAAGTTAGGGTATACTTTTCATCTACAAGTTATCCTTATATGCTTTAAGTTCCTTTTCATGATTATTGGTTAAGTATTTAAGCCTCTAATTATACTTTATCTTCTTAGTTAATGGTGGGAAATGGAATAACGTGTCCCAACAACCAATGTGATAGGAAATGCGACAATTTCCGTATTAATATGTCAGAGATGATTAGGGGATTAAAAGATGATTATTATTTTGGAAGGCGTTCACTATTTTGGGGACCCTATATGATCGAGGTAAATAGATTACTATAGTATTTTCATTGAGGAGTAAGGTTGACTTATATTTTGAAGAATTGATGAATTTAAGGTGGAATTATAGTAATTTAGGTTACTTTTGGGAATGATTAACCTATCTTGGGTAAAATATGTTTAGGTTAGCTACTTTTGTTATAAGATGTTAGGAGTGGTTGATGTTGTCTGGAGATGAACAATGAAGTTGTTTTGGAAGACTATGTTATCAAATCCTTCTTGTATTTGGGTTTCAATCTTAGTTTGGTTTATTTTTAGGAATTTTAAGGACCGTTATTTATGGAGTGGTCTATGATGAACGTTGGGTAGTACCATGGAACTTTGAAAATTTAAAAGTAGGTTCTATTCCTATGGGATTCATTCTTTTTGAAGAGTTGTTTTACCTTAACCTTTCTGTTTTTGGGATAATGTTTAAAGATAGAAGAAATAGATAGTTAATCTTTTTTAGATTATGTGATTCTATAGAAGATGATTCTTGTGCTTTTATGAGACCAAGTGTTTTTGAATTCTCATCATTTGGCGAAAGGATTGGTGTTGGTAGGGACTTGTTAAAGGATGAAACTCTACTTGAAGGTAGGTATATTTTCTTATGTTTTTGTTCTATGTAGTAAATGAAATCCTCAAAATTATGAAAGGAAACGTAAAACAAAAATGTTGTTGGTTTACGTTTCCTACTAGGTAATCAAAGACCGTTTACGCACATCATAAGTTTGGGATTTTCTCATGGTTAACTTTCTCCTAATCATGTTCTCTATCACTCTCTCTCAGAACTGACCCTTTGTTTTTTCCTCCATGTCCATGTTTTCCTACATGGAACCCGAGTGTGGGTTAACTCGGGTGGCCTTTGTACTTCCTTTTCTTTCTTTTAAAGTAATGGTGTTACTGACTCTTTTTCCGATGTGGGACTTTCAATGAAATTTCAAAACCCAATTTAAAAAAAACTGTGAGGACGCAATTTCTTAAGGGGGGAAGATTGTAACAACCCGAAAATTTGAATAAATCTTGTTTCCTAATTTCATTTGTTATTTTTTTTATACTCAAAAAAAATGTTTTATTTGATAAACATGATTATAAATAAAATGAGACCATTGGTTTTTGAGTGTTATATGACCATCGGTCAATATGACCACCGTGAACAAAATGTTTTGATTATTGTCTCTAAATTTAAGTAATCTTGGTTAATTATTATAGAAAAAAGATTTGATGGCCTCACCTAGTAGCCTTGGGCCGATCGAAGCCCATCTAACAGAGATTGGGAAGGAGGTAGCACCATTGGGCTTTGCTCTGGACCAAATCCAAGCCGAACTTCATCATGTGAAGCTAGAACGGAATCGCCTTCGCGAGAAGTTCAAACTGATAGAAATTACTACTCGGGCAATGTTGACTGAGCCGCCCCAAAATTCTATAACCCTAGCACACCTTACTCATAGGTCCTATGCTGGTATTATAAGGGGTTATGTAACGAGACCGTAATTGCCTTGTGTAATCTTTTTTTTAAAATAAAAATTTGGATTTCTTCTTATGATGATGTTTATGAATTTTCAAATGACCGGATAAATATTGTATGCATATTTTGATGAATTTTAGAAAAAGGATATTTTAAAAATGGTTGTGTAAACCTTAAATAATTAAAAATGTGTAATGATTTTCGAAAAATGGTCTTCTACAATTATGTTCAGTACGAAATTTAGAGTCTAATAAGATCAACTTGATTTTTGATGAATAGTAAATTATGAATAGTGATTTTATGATTAGGATTAGTAATATGACCAAATGGATTAGTAATCTCACTTAAAGAAAGTTTTAAAATAATCTAGGCACCTTGATTAAGTAATGTGATTCAATAAAATAGTTAAATAACGGTTTCATTAATTATTATTCAAGTATTAGTTTTTTCGGGTGAATAGTGTTTTTTAATTAAAAATTTAATTAAAAATAATTAGAAAATTATTTTTATAAAAATTACTATATTTTTGAACTCAGAGCATCGATATTATGTTATGGTAATTTTTGGGGGTTTTTCTGAAAAAAATGAATTTTCGATGAATAGTGTTTTTATTTAAAAATTAAATTAAAAATATTTAGAAAATTATTTTTATAAAATGGAGTTCATATTTGTAATCAGAGCGTTGATATTTGGTTAAGGTGAAATTTTGGGATTATTCTGAGAAAGTTGAATTTTTGATGAATAGTGAAAATTAAGTTTTTAAGTTACGGGTGTTTAATGACATCATTAAATGATGTATTAAGTTTGTAATCAATATGTTCTAATTATGAATAGTGAGATAAGGTATGAGGAGTCCCAAGTGGCCAATACCATGGGCAAGCCCATGGTTTTGCCAAAACCACTAATGAGGTGTCCCTTTGCCATTAATGCCTTGTCCCCTCACTTTCCCTATAAATACCAAGTCATCCTCTCATCCATTCGACTCCCCACTCTTCCCCAACGAAGTTCTGGTCTCATTACCTCCCAAGGAGTCCTCCCAAGGTGCCCCCAAGCCCTCAAGGTCCCAACCTTTGAGGTTTAAGAGTTACATTTTAAGGTAAGGGATCCGACCCCTCTCTTTCTTTTCAAGTGATCTCTTTTATGTCATTCCTTTTATGCTCAATGTTCTTATTTTGGAGGATGTTCTTTTATACTCCTCTTACTTCCCTTTTTATGTTCATATGATGAAAGACCCCCTCTTACTCTCATCATTTCGTTTTAAGAATGTTTATGTGGCGCCGTTAGGCTGCCGGATTTTCAAGGGATTCATTCACCTCTCTCTTTTTCAAAGTTCTACTTTCATGTCAAGTCTTTCAAGTTCATTTTTATTAGGTTGGGGTATGATATCTATATTTATCATACTGGTCTTTTATGATCACATGATGAGAGACCCCATTTTAACTCTTCAATTCAGTATTTTTATGTCTTAAGTGGCGCCGTTAGGCTGCCGAATTTTTAAGTGGTTCTTCACCCTTCTCGTTTTGAAGTTCTACTTTCATGTCAATTCTTTCAAGTTCATTTTTATTATGTTGGGGTATGATATCTATATTTATCATACTGGTCTTTTATAATCACATGATGAGGGACCCCATTTGATCTCTTCAATTCAGTATTTTGATGTCTTAAGTGGCGCCGTTAGGCTGCCGAATTTTTAAGTGGTTCTTCACCCTTCTCGTTTTGAAGTTCTACTTTCATGTCAATTCTTTCAAGTTCCTTTATATTATGTTGGGGTATGATCTCTATATCTATCATACTGGACTCTCATGTTCATATGATGAGAGACCCTATTTGACCTTGTCAATTCAATTTTGTTGAAGTTTAAGTGATGCCATTAGGCTGCCGAATTTTTCACAAGAGAAATCTTGTTTTGTTTTCTTCCTTTCATGTTCTTCATTTCATATGGTATATTTTCAAATTTCATTACCATGTTCAAAAATCTCTTATATTTTGTCCCTATACTGTATGATGGGTCATTTATGAATGTTTTACCCATGTCCCCTCTTTTCTCAATGTTTTCTAAAACCTTGTAACATAGCCGTTATGCTGCAGAATTTTCCCCTCAAAATGCCTCTCTTTTCTCAAAAATTATTTTATGTTATAAAGTGAATACTCAAAGCTCTTATTTCTACAAGGGTATTCACATATATATAAAAATGTTCCATTTTAAATTCTGGTATTTACATACATGAGACCCGCTTCCCTTTCCGTGGGTTTAAAGTGCCGTAAAGATCATGTCATTAAAGCAGTTTTTAAAATGTTATGATTATGAAATGAAACCCATTTATTTTATGCTATATGGGTTATTTATGAAATGTTTGATGATGATATATGTGGCTCACATGATAATAAAGGCAAATTTAAGGGTGCGCCCTGATAGCGCTCCAATGCATTGGGTAAAGACTTAATCTCTAGAGATGACCATTTTAACGACGCCTTGGTGAATTACCTTGGTAATTTTTAACGACACCTTGGGGATGGACCTTGGTGAAACAAAACGATTGCCAATATTAAATGTTGCAGCCACATGTTCAAGTTATGAAAAAGTTTTATTTTTATTATGATATGCCTCATGATTTCATTTTCATGCCTTAAAGTTCTTTTCATGACTTTATTGATGTATCCCAAGTTCATATGTAAAATGTTTCACTTGTTTCCCTTGCTGGGCCTTCTGCTCACCCTTTCTTTTGATGTATGTCCCCAGGTTATGAGATTCAGTAATGAGCCTAGGGTGAACATGAGGAGAAGCCTTTCAAGTTTTTAAGAAGAATTCTTTATGTTGTTTTCATGTTTTAAGTTCCTGGTTTCCAAGACACTAAACCTTAAAGATCCTCGGTTTTGTAAAATGTAATTAAAGTTTATGTGATAAAAAGGTGGGATGCTATAATATTTTTGGGAGATGTTGAGGATCGTTCACCAAGATTGAATATTATTCTCAATTTTTCTAAATACACTGAACTAATATGGTCTTTGGGAGTATATTTGTGTAGTATATTGAGTATTCCGTAAATGAGGTGTGATGTACATGTACATCAAGTTTGGGTAGTTATATTTGGTTTTAGAGATAAGGTTTAGTGAACACATGGAAAATAGGATTCAAAATATTTAGTGAGATCCATTGAGATATTTTTATGGTATGTATTGGGATGTCACTAAGGATTAGTCTAAAGATAGGGTAAAATCAATGAATTATGGTAACAATCATGACTAAAATAGGAATGGAACAATGATGATATGGACAGAATGTACTCCCCCAGGATTATATTATTTTCATAATATGATTTTTTTCTCTCACACTATTCTTCTAGGGTTTTATAAAAAGCTTGTAATAATGAGGATTCATGTTAATAATTAATATTATGGACAATGGAATGTTATTATTAAAATTAGACCAAATGTAATGCGAGTTTCAAGGTAAAACATTGTTATTATCATTAATCACCGATCTAATAATATGATTAATAATTTTAACATTGGTGAGTTTCTTGACCCATCTAATAAGATAATGATGGAGTTTCGTGGTGATCATAGGGGAACTAATGTTTTATTTTCATCATGTAAATCATGTTGGAATATGCATCAAGGATAATGTTTCAATGTAACTAGAAGATACCTTGGGTATAAAAAAGGAAACATAGGTAGTAATTACAATGTAAAAGGATCAATTAACATAATGGACAAGGGTAATGGTATGGCTATGACATAAAACATTGTTAATAGTTTTAAATGCAGTATATATGGTAATTATGAAATTGGATTACCAAAGGAAAAATCGCAAGAATAAGATCAGTATGTTTTACGTATAATATTTATGTTGATGAAGATAGTGAGACTGCAAATAAAATATAATATGAATGTTGTGACATGGAATAAAAAAATGAATCTCAGTCAATGATTTATAAAGACAGTGGAATGATATCATCTTTATCAAGAATAATGTTGTATGTGTAATTGTATGCTAATATTTATTAAATAAACATATATGAATTGTTACATTATTTTTTTCCTTCATTATTTCAACGTATATGTTGAATGGTACTAGTAACGAAGAAAAGTTATTTAGATATTTTTGGAAATCACATGATAAGTGAATAATGATGGGATAAGGAGATAATGATTTGGATGATATTATTAATAGCCTTGGGACTGATATAAGGACAATGCGCTATCATAGATTGAGTATATAGAATTTTTTGTATTTTTGGTGCGTGGAAAGAGCTAATTTTGACAAAATGCATGTATCAACTAAGGTTATATGGTAACTCATATTGTTACAATGTTTCAATACAATACATGATTAAGGTATTAACGTGTTTGGAGAGTGAAAACTATGAACTACCTTATGAGATATGAGAGATAAATGTTATGTCGATTTAGTTCACCTCTCTCTAAAGATTTATATTTACAGTTTTTTATGGATTTTATGGTTATCCATTTACAGACAGTATGAGTTATAAACTATTTTATGTTTGTTAGGTAAATATATTATATCACTATAGGTAGACAAATGTATATTTGATAACATGTGGTAACCTTTTTATTGAGACTAATGGAATGACTTGTCATTCTATTTCTAGATCGCATGATCTGCTAACACTTAAATAATGTAAAATTCCACTTCATTTTCTTAACTAAGTTATCAATTGGAAATTTTCAAGGCACAGACAATGGGTAGAGTGTTCCAAAATCCAGAAAGTATTTATTTTCAATGAAACTTATTCAATATTAGTGATAGGATCTTGAAAATCAAAAATATTATCTTAGTACCATTTTATATGATGAATCATATAGTCCCTAAAATCATTTTATATTTATGGATTTATGTTTTTTTATCTTTTCCCAATCCATTTTCTCTCTCACTCTCAATCTGGACATGATGGTTAGAGTTTTTTCATCTATATCCATGTTTTCACTTCCCACCACTATTCTCCTATGTGAAAATTCTTTGATGAGTTACTTTGGGTGACTGTTATGTTTCTAAATTTCCTTTTTAAAATGAAGTTTATGTATACATGTTTATGATATTGGTTTAGATGAATTAATCTTTCATCTAGTAATCCTTTTAGAGCCCAGACGAATTTGGCGGGTGAAATTCATTTTAATGGGGATATTATGTAACACCCTGAGATATTTTGGGATAGATTATTTTTAATTTATTGGATGTCTTGTGTGATACAACATAGAAATATTAGTTTTTAATGCATAAAACCCCAAATTATATTTCAGTATATGAAAAACGTAATTTGGATTGAGATACGTGCTTGAGCAACCTTCCCTGATAGCTTGTGTTGTATGCTATACCATGTTTTACAAAACGATGAAAAATTATTAAAATTTTATATAAGATTTCCATTATTAATATTATTAACCACATTTGTAATTTTATATAGTACTAAAATTCATATTATGCCTATTTTAGAACATGATATAAGAACAAATTCAATTTTTTGGATAAAAAAAGTATTTTTTAAAAATTGTTGTTTTTCGAGCTTTTGATAGCACAGAAATTTATAATCTAGTTTTTAAAAATTATATTTTTTCTATATTATAAAAAAAACATTTTTTAGAAGCGGGACATCAAAATTTAACTAATTTTAAAATTTGGTATTTTTCTGATGAAATTCAAATTTTGATGAATAGTGAAAAATGCTGCATTTTAATTCAAAACAGCATTTTCGTCTACTTTTTTTATATAATTAGATTATATTTATAATTTGTTATCAAGGTTAATTGGATTATTTTTTTATAACTTAATCCAATTTGGTTAATTGGATGTAATTTCCGATTTAAATTGGACACAAACAGATGATGATATTTTGATAGGTTTTTAATACTTAAAACCCTGCTTTTTGGTTTTAACAACGTGAATTAATTTTAATTTAATTTCTGAAAATTCATTGTTTTTAATTATGAAAAATTGATTCCATATTTTTATTCAGGGGGTAAAAATTATTTTAATTTGTTTTGTTTTTGATATTATGAAAATTAACTATGTTAATTTTTACTTACCCCAGTTAATGGCATGTCAAGTAAAATAATGTAACTAACAATTTGAAAAATATAATAAAACTACTCGATATATTGAAAAAATCCTATCTAATGAATTAATGTGGGAAAATTTCCCCTATTATTAAGAATTTATTCATTTAATGGACTTTGTTCCATAAAAGCGATGTAATTATAATTAAAATAAATGAAGGTGGCAACATGTCCCTCCCATGTATCTAAAAAATATAATAATTTTAATACATTAATAAACTTGTTAAAAAATAAAAAATAAATATTCTCCAGAAATATAATGAAGTTATCTACATCATTTGAATTTATTTTGAATTTTTATAGATTAAATAATTAATATTAAGGATGACACAATAGTAATGTTGAAATTATTTTATTGATAGAGGTATCAAATAAATATTTTTAAAATATTTACAATAAATATATAATGAATTAATTAATGGGGTCCAAAAAATTATAGGATACTATGACATGTTAGGAATCTATTAATTTTTTTTGAATTTATCTTCTATTTTAACTTTATTTAATGTCGAATAAATTAATAGTGTCAAAATTCATAGTATTGATATCTTATAAAAATAACATATTATTAAATTATTTAAAAGGCACAATAATATATACAAATTACAATGTGATAATTATATATTTTAAAATTTCATAAATTATCCAATTATGGACAATTGAAAACACACGAGTAAATATTTATAACCATTTAATATTTCAAATATTATTATAAAAAATAAAATTAAATAGATTTAATAAAGATATATCAAAATGATAATGATTAAAATAAATTTGAAATGTTTCTAAATATTATTTTATGAGTATTGTGACCCATACTCACATTATATTTTTAATAAATTATTTTGGGATCATTATAAAATGCAAAACAAATTTATAATAAATTAACATCTCAAGACTTTCCCAAGGTGCCCATCCACTCTCTTATGGAAGGGAATGTCTCCTTATATTTTAATCACTCCTCTAAAGCCCTTTGGATCAAAACAAATTTCCCAACACTCTTACCAACATCCCTCACTTTATCATAGAGGCTACTCTTATAGCATCCCACCTTTTTATCACATAAACTTTAATTACATTTTACAAAACCGAGGATCTTTAAGGTTTAGTGTCTCGGAAACCAGGAACTTAAAACATGAAAACAACATAAAGAATTCTTCATAAAAACTTGAAAGGCTTCTCCTCATGTTAACCCTAGGCTCATTACTGAATCTCATAACCTGGGGACATACATCAAAAGAAAGGGTGAGCAGAAGGCCCAACAAGGGAAACAAGTGAAACATTTTACATATGAACTTGGGATACATAAATAAAGTCATGAAAAGAACTTTAAGGCATGAAAATGAAATCATGAGGCATATCATAATAAAAATAAAACTTTTTCATAACTTGAAGATGTGGCTGAAACATTTAATATTGGCAATTGTTTCGTTTCACCAAGGTTCATCCCCAAGGTGTCGTTAAAAATTACCAAGGTTATTCACCAAGGCGTTGTTAAAATGGTCATCTCTAGAGATTAAGTCTTTACCCAATGCATTGGAGCGCTATCAGGGCGCACCCTTAAATTTGCCTTTATTATCATGTGAGCCACATATATCATCATCAAACATTTCATAAATAACCCATATAGCATAAAATAAATGGGTTTCATTTCATAATCATAACATTTTAAAAACTGCTTTAATGACATGATCTTTACGGCACTTTAAACCCACGGAAAGGGAAGCGGGTCTCATGTATGTAAATCCCAGAATTTAAAATGGAACATTTTGATATATATGTGAATACCCTTGTAGAAATAAGAGCTTTTAGTATTCACTTTATAACATAAAATAATTTTTGAGAAAAGAGAGAGGCATTTTGAGGGGAAAATTCTGCAGCATAACAACTATGTTACAAGGTTTTAGAAAACATTGAGAAAAGAGGGGACATGGGTCAAACATTCATAAATGACCCATCATACAGTAGAGGGACAAAATATAAGGGATTTATGAACATGGTAATGAAATTTGAAAATATACCATATGAAATGAAGAACATGAAAGGAAGAAAACAAAACAAGATTTCTCTTGTGACAATTCGGCAGCCTAACGACATCACTTAAACTTCAACAAAATTGAATTGACAAGGTCAAATAGGGTCTCTCATCATATGAACATAAGAGTCCAGTATGATAGATATAGAGATCATACCCCAACATAATATAAAGGAACTTGAAAGAATTGACATGAAAGTAGAACATCAAAACGAGAAGGGTGAAGAACCACTTAAAAATTCGGCAGCCTAACGGCGCCACTTAAGACATCAAAATACTGAATTGAAGAGATCAAATGGGGTCTCTCATCATGTGATCATAAAAGTACAGTATGATAAATATAGAGATCATACCCCAACATAATAAAAATGAACTTGAAAGACTTGACATGAAAGTAGAACTTTGAAAAAGAGAGAGGTGAATGAATCCCATGAAAATTCGGCAGCCTAATGGGGCCACTTAAACTTCAACAAAATTGAATTGACAAGGTCAAATAGGGTCTCTCATCATATGAAAATAAGATTCCAGTATGATAGATATAGAGATCATACCCCAACATAATAGAAAGGAACTTGAAAGAATTGATATGAAAGTAGAACTTCAAAACGAGAAGGGTGAAGAACCACTTAAAAATTCGGCAGCCTAACGGCGCCACTTAAGACATCAAAATACTGAATTGAAGAGATCAAATGGGGTCTCTCATAATGTGATCATAAAAGACCAGTATGATAAATATAGAGATCATACCCCAACATAATAAAAATGAACTTGAAAGACTTGACATGAAAGTAGAACTTTGAAAAAGAGAGAGGTGAATGAATCCCTTGAAAATTCGGCAGCCTAACGGCACCACTTAAACTTTATTAAAACGAAATGATGAGAGTAAGAGGGGGAATTTCATCATATGAACATAAATAGGGCAGTAAGAGGAGTATAAAAGAACATCCTCCAAAATAAGAACATGGAGCATAAAAGGAATGACATAAAAGAGATCACTTGAAAAGAAAGAGAGGGGTCGGATCCCTTACCTTAAAATGTAACTCTTAAACCTCAAAGGTTGGGACCTTGAGGGCTTGGGGGCACCTTGGGAGGACTCCTTGGGAGGTAATGAGACCAGAACTTCGTTGGGGAAGAGTGGGGAGTCGAATGGATGAGAGGATGGCTTGGTATTTATAGGGAAAGTGAGGGGACAAGGCAGTAATGGCAAAGGGACACCTCATTAGTGGTTTTGGCAAAACCATGGGCTTGCCCATGGTATTTGCCCATGGTATTGGCCACTTGGGACTCCTCATACCTTATCTCACTATTCATAATTCGAACATATTGATTACAAACTTAATAAATCATTTAATGATGTGATTAAACACCCGTAACTTAAAAACTGTATTTTCACTATTCATCAAAAATTCAACTTTCTCAGAATAATCCCAAAATTTCACCTTAACCAAATATCAACTCTCTGATTACAAATATGAACTCCATTTTCTAAAAATAATTTTCTAAATATTTTTAATTTAATTTTTAAATAAAAACACTATTCATCGAAAATTCATTTTTTTCAGAAAAACCCCCAAAAATTACCATAACATAATATCGATGATCTGAGTTCAAAAATAAAGTCATTTTTATAAAAATAATATTCTAATTATTTTTAATTAAATTTTTAATTAAAAAACACTATTCACCCGAAAAAACTAATACTTGAATAATAATTAATGAAACCGTTATTTAACTATTTTATTGAATCACATTACTTAATCAAGGTGCCTAGATTATTTTAAAACTTTCTTTAAGTGAGATTACTAATCAATTTGGTCATATTACTAATCCTAATCATAAAATCACTATTCATAATTTACTATTCATCAAAAATCAAGTTAATCTTATTAGACTCTAAATTTCGTACTGAACATAATTATAGAAGACCATTTTTCGAAAATCATTACACATTTTTAATTATTTAAGGTTTACACAACCATTTTTAAAATATCCTTTTTCTAAAATTCATCAAAATATGCATACAATATTTATCCGGTCATTTGAAAATTCATAAACATCATCATAAGAAGAAATCCAAATTTTTATTTTAAAAAAAAGATTACACAAGGCAATTACGGTCTCGTTACATAACCCCTTATAATACCAGCATAGGACCTAAGAGTAAGGTGTGCTAGGGTGATATAATTTTGGGGCGGCTCAGTCAACATTGCCCGAGTAGTAATTTCTATCAGTTTGAACTTCTCGCGAAGGCGATTCCGTTCTAGCTTCACATGATGAAGTTCGGCTTGGATTTGGTCCAGAGCAAAGCCCAATGGTGCTACCTCCTTCCCAATCTCTGTTAGATGGGCTTCGATCGGCCCAAGGCTACTAGGTGAGGCCATCAAATCTTCTTTCTATAATAATTAACCAAGATTACTTAAATTTAGAGACAATAATCAAAACATTTTGTTCACGGTGGTCATATTGACCGATGGTCATATAACACTCAAAAACCAATGGTCTCATTTTATTTATAATCATGTTTATCAAATAAAACATTTTTTTTGAGTATAAAAAAAATAACACATGAAATTAGGAAACAAGATTTATTCAAATTTTCGGGTTGTTACAATCTTCCCCCCTTAAGAAATTGCGTCCTCGCAATTTTTTTTAAATTGGGTTTTGAAATTTCATTGAAAGTCCCACATCGGAAAAAGAGTCAGTAACACCATTACTTTAAAAGAAAGAAAAGGAAGTACAAAGGCCACCCGAGTTAACCCACACTCGGGTTCCATGTAGGAAAACATGGACATGGAGGAAAAAACAAAGGGTCAGTTCTGAGAGAGAGTGATAGAGAACATGATTAGGAGAAAGTTAACCATGAGAAAATCCCAAACTTATGATGTGTGTAAACGGTCTTTGATTACCTAGTAGGAAACGTAAACCAACAACATTTTTGTTTTACGTTTCTTTTCATAATTTTGAGGATTTCATTTACTACATAGAACAAAAACATAAGAAAATATACCTACCTTCAAGTAGACTTTCATCCTTTAACAAGTCCCTACCAACACTAATCCTTTCGCCAAATGATGAGAATTCAAAAACACTTTGTCTCATAAAAGCACAAGAATCATCTTCTATAGAATCACATAATCTACAAAAGATTAACTATCTATTTCTTCTATCTTTAAACATTTTCCCAAAAACAGAAAGGTTAAGGTAAAACAACTCTTCAAAAAGAAAGAATCCCATAGGAATAGAACCTACTTTTAAATTTTCAAAGTTCCATGGTACTACCCAACGTTCATCATAGACCACTCCATAAATAACGGTCCTTAAAATTCCTCAAAATAAACCAAACTAAGATTGAAACCCAAATACAAGAAGGATTTGATAACATAGTCTTCCAAAACAACTTCATTGTTCATCCCCAGACAACATCAACCACTCCTAACATCTTATAACAAAAGTAGCTAACCTAAACATATTTTACCCAAGATAGGTTAATCATTCCCAAAAGTAACCTAAATTACTATAAGTCCACCATAAATTCATCAATTCTTCAAAATATAATCAACCTTACTCCTCAATGAAAATACTATAGTAATATATTTACCTCGATCATATAGGGTCCCCAAAATAGTGAACGCCTTCCAAAATAATAATCATCTTTTAATCCCCTAATCATCTCTGACATATTAATACAGAAATTGTCTCATTTCCTATCACATTGGTTGTTGGGACACATTATTCCATTTCCCACCATTAACTAAGAAGATAAAGTATAATTAGAGGCTTAAATACTTAACCAATAATCATGAAAAGGAACTTAAAGCATATAAGGATAACTTGTAGAAGAAAAGTATACCCTAACTTGTGATCCCCTAGGTTCCCATCTAGATTATCCATGATCATATATTCTTATGTGAATCTTTATTTTATTTTATCTTTGTTCCTTTAATAATTGTTCATACCAAGCTTATGAATTTACCAAAGCATATCCCCCGGGAGTGTCGTAACCAAGAGTGCAGCAAGGCCCGTTGTCGTGTACCAGTTCCCGTTCGAGTCTAGCTCAAAGCGGTGTTTTCGGGTTTTACCCCTATGTACATCTGTGCCAGAGCCACCTCTACCTGCTCGTATCCAGACAGGGATGTATTTGCTTGGCAACCCCTTACTCAATACTCACCAAAATACCAGGAAGATTTCCTATATTAAACTTTTCTATAGGGTTCCTCCTAGAGTTTTCATATCCTAATTTTCACAAATAACTAAACCATCCTTTGATACCAACTATAG
This sequence comes from Viscum album, assembly GCA_963277665.1. Lineage (NCBI taxonomy): Eukaryota > Viridiplantae > Streptophyta > Magnoliopsida > Santalales > Viscaceae > Viscum > Viscum album. The sequence goes on along the minus strand of OY728148.1, from coordinate 2,005,175,993 downwards.
CATCCCACCTTTTTATCACATAAACTTTAATTACATTTTAAAAAACCGAGGATCTTTAAGGTTTAGTGTCTTGGAAACCAGGAACTTAAAACATGAAAACAACATAAAGAATTCTTCTTAAAACTTGAAAGGCTTCTCCTCATGTTCACCCTAGGCTCATTACTGAATCTCATAACCTGGGGACATACATCAAAAGAAAGGGTGAGCAGAAGGCCCAGCAAGGGAAACAAGTGAAACATTTTACATATGAACTTGGGATACATCAATAATGTCATGAAAAGAACTTTAAGGCATGAAAATGAAATCATGAGGCATATCATAATAAAAATAAAACTTTTTCATAACTTGAAGATGTGGCTGCAAAATTTAATATTGGCAATCGTTTCGTTTCACCAAGGTCCATCCCCAAGGTGTCGTTAAAAATTACCAAGGTTATTCACCAAGGCGTCGTTAAAATGGTCATCACTAGTGATTAAGTCTTTACCCAATGCATTGGAGTGCTATCAGGGCACACCCTTAAATTTTCCTTTATTATCATGTGAGACACATATATCATCATCAAACATTTCATAAATAACCCATATAGCATAAAATAAATGGGTTTCATTTCATAATCATAACATTTTAAAAACTGCTTTAATGACATGATCTTTACGGCACTTTAAACCCACGGAAAGGGAAGCGGGTCTCATGTATGTAAATCCCAGAATTTAAAATGGAACATTTTGATATATATGTGAATACCCTTGTAGAAATAAGAGCTTTGAGTATTCACTTTATAACATAAAATAATTTTTGAGAAAAGAGAGAGGCATTTTGAGGGGAAAATTCTGCAGCATAACGGCTATGTTACAAGGTTTTAGAAAACATTGAGAAAAGAGGGGACATGGGTCAAACATTCATAAATGACCCATCATACAGTAGAGGGACAAAATATAATGGATTTATGAACATGGTAATGAAATTTGAAAATATACCATATGAAATGAAGAACATGAAAGGAAGAAAACAAAACAAGATTTCTCTTGTGAAAATTCGGCAGCCTAACGGCATCACTTAAACTTCAACAAAATTGAATTGACAAGGTCAAATAGGGTATCTCATCATATGAACATAAGAGTCCAGTATGATAGATATAGAGATCATACCCCAACATAATATAAAGGAACTTGAAAGAATTGACATGAAAGTAGAACTTCAAAACGAGAAGGGTGAAGAACCACTTAAAAATTCGGCAGCCTAACGGCGCCACTTAAGACATCAAAATACTGAATTGAAGAGATCAAATGGGGTCTCTCATCATGTGATAATAAAAGACCAGTATGATAAATATAGAGATCATACCTTAACATAATAAAAATGAACTTGAAAGACTTGACATGAAAGTAGAACTTTGAAAAAGAGAGAGGTGAATGAATCCCTTGAAAATTCGGCAGCCTAACGGCGCCACTTAAACTTCAACAAAATTGAATTGACAAGGTCAAATAGGGTCTCTCATCATATGAACATAAGATTCCAGTATGATAGATATAGAGATCATACCCCAACATAATATAAAGGAACTTGAAAGAATTGACATGAAAGTAGAACTTCAAAACGAGAAGGGTGAAGAACCACTTAAAAATTCGGCAGCCTAACGGCGCCACTTAAGACATCAAAATACTGAATTGAAGAGATCAAATGGGGTCTCTCATCATGTGATCATAAAAGACCAGAATGATAAATATATAGATCATACCCCAACATAATAAAAATGAACTTGAAAGACTTGACATGAAAGTAGAACTTTGAAAAAGAGAGAGGTGAATGAATCCCTTGAAAATTCGGCAGCCTAACGGCGCCACTTAAACTTTCTTAAAACGAAATGATGAGAGTAAGAGGGGGTCTTTCATCATATGAACATAAAAAGGGCAGTAAGAGGAGTATAAAAGAACATCCTCCAAAATAAGAACATGGAGCATAAATGGAATGACATAAAAGAGATCACTTGAAAAGAAAGAGAGGGGTCGGATCCCTTACCTTAAAATGTAACTCTTAAACCTCAAAGGTTGGGACCTTGAGGGCTTGGGGGCACCTTGGGAGGACTCCTTGGGAGGTAATGAGACCGGAACTTCGTTGGGGAAGAGTGGGGAGTCGAATGGATGAGAGGATGGCTTGGTATTTATAGGGAAAGTGAGGGGACAAGGCATTAATGGCAAAGGGACACCTCATTAGTGGTTTTGGCAAAACCATGGGATTGCCCATGGTATTTGCCCATGGTATTGGCCACTTGGGACTCCTCATACCTTATCTCACTATTCATAATTCGAACATATTGATTACAAACTTAATACATCATTTAATGATGTCATTAAACACCCGTAACTTAAAAACTGTATTTTCACTATTCATCAAAAATTCAACTTTCTCAGAATAATCCCAAAATTTCACCTTAACCAAATATCAACGCTCTGATTACAAATATGAACTCCATTTTATAAAAATAATTTTCTAAATATTTTTAATTTAATTTTTAAATAAAAACACTATTCATCGAAAATTCATTTTTTTCAGAAAAACCCCCAAAAATTACCATAACATAATATCGATGCTCTGAGTTCAAAAATAAAGTCATTTTTATAAAAATAATTTTCTAATTATTTTTAATTAAATTTTTAATTAAAAAACACTATTCACCCGAAAAAACTAATACTTGAATAATAATTAATGAAACCGTTATTTAACTATTTTATTGAATCACATTACTTAATCAAGGTTCCTATATTATTTTAAAACTTTCTTTAAGTGAGATTACTAATCCATTTGGTCATATTACTAATCCTAATCATAAAATCACTATTCATAATTTACTATTCATCAAAAATCAAGTTGATCTTATTAGACTCTAAATTTCGTACTGAACATAATTGTTGAAGACCATTTTTCGAAAATCATTACACATTTATAATTATTTAAGGTTTACACAACCATTTTTAAAATATCCTTTTTCTAAAATTCATCAAAATATGCATACAATATTTATCCGGTCATTTGAAAATTCATAAACATCATCATAAGAAGAAATCCAAATTTTTATTTTAAAAAAACGATTACACAAGGCAATTACGGTCTCGTTACATAACCCCTTATAATACCAGCATAGGACCTAAGAGTAAGGTGTGCTAGGGTGATAGAATTTTGGGGCGGCTCAGTCAACATTGCCCGAGTAGTAATTTCTATCAGTTTGAACTTCTCGCGAAGGCGATTCCGTTCTAGCTTCACATGATGAAGTTCGGCTTGGATTTGGTCCAGAGCAAAGCCCAATGGTGCTACCTCCTTCCCAATCTCTGTTAGATGGGCTTCGATCGGCCCAAGGCTACTAGGTGAGGCCATCAAATCTTCTTTCTATAATAATTAACCAAGATTACTTAAATTTAGAGACAATAATCAAAACATTTTGTTCACGGTGGTCATATTGACCGATGGTCATATAACACTCAAAAACCAATGGTCTCATTTTATTTATAATCATGTTTATCAAATAAAACATTTTTTTGAGTATAAAAAAAATAACACATGAAATTAGGAAACAAGATTTATTCAAATTTTCGGGTTGTTACAATCTTCCCCCTTTAAGAAATTGCGTCCTCGCAATTTTTTTTAAATTGGGTTTTGAAATTTCATTGAAAGTCCCACATCGGAAAAAGAGTCAGTAACACCATTACTTTAAAAGAAAGAAAAGGAAGTACAAAGGCCACCCAAGTTAACCCACACTCGGGTTCCATGTAGGAAAACATGGACATGGAGGAAAAAACAAAGGGTCAGTTCTGAGAGAGAGTGATAGAGAACATGATTAGGAGAAAGTTAACCATGAGAAAATCCCAAACTTATGATGTGTGTAAACGGTCTTTGATTACCTAGTAGGAAACGTAAACCAACAACATTTTTGTTTTACGTTTCTTTTCATAATTTTGAGGATTTCATTTACTACATAGAACAAAAACATAAGAAAATATACCTACCTTCAAGTAGAGTTTCATCCTTTAACAAGTCCCTACCAACACTAATCCTTTCGCCAAATGATGAGAATTCAAAAACACTTGGTCTCATAAAAGCACAAGAATCATCTTCTATAGAATCACATAATCTACAAAAGATTAACTATCTATTTCTTATATCTTTAAACATTATCCCAAAAACAGAAAGGTTAAGGTAAAACAACTCTTCAAAAAGAAAGAGTCCCATAGGAATAGAACCTACTTTTAAATTTTCAAAGTTCCATGGTACTACCCAACGTTAATCATAGACCACTCCATAAATAACGGTCCTTAAAATTCCTCAAAATAAACCAAACTAAGATTGAAACCCAAATACAAGAAGGATTTGATAACATAGTCTTCCAAAACAACTTCATTGTTCATCTCCAGACAACATCAACCACTCCTAACATCTTATAACAAAAGTAGCTAACCTAAACATATTTTACCCAAGATAGGTTAATCATTCCCAAAAGTAACCTAAATTACTATAAGTCCACCTTAAATTCATCAATTCTTCAAAATATAATCTACCTTACTCCTCAATGAAAATACTATAGTAATCTATTTACCTCGATCATATAGGGTCCCCAAAATAGTGAACGCCTTCCAAAATAATAAACATCTTTTAATCCCCTAATCATCTCTGACATATTAATACGGAAATTGTCGCATTTCCTATCACATTGGTTGTTGGGACACGTTATTCCATTTCCCACCATTAACTAAGAAGATAAAGTATAATTAGAGGCTTAAATACTTAACCAATAATCATGAAAAGGAAGTTAAAGCATATAAGGATAACTTGTAGAAGAAAAGCATACCCTAACTTCCCATCTAGATTATCCATGATCATATATTCTTATGTGAATCTTTATTTTATTTTATCTTTGTTCCTTTAATAATGGTTCATACCAAGCTTATGAATTTACCAAAGCATATCCCCTGGGAGTGTCGTAACCAAGAGTGCAGCAAGGCCCGTTGTCGTGTACCAGTTCTCGTTCGAGTCTAGCTCAAAGCGGTGTTTTCGGGTTTTACCCCTATGTACATCTGTGCCAGAGCCTCCTCTACCTGCTCGTATCCAGACAGGGATGTATTTGCTTGGAAACCCCTTACTCAATACTCACCAAAATACCAGGAAGATTTCCTATATTAATCTTTTCTATAGGGTTCCTCCTAGAGTTTTCATATCCTAATTTCCACAAATATCTAAACCATCCTTTGATACCAACTATAGCATCCCACCTTTTTATCACATAAACTTTAATTACATTTTACAAAACCGAGGATCTTTAAGGTTTAGTGTCTTGGAAACCAGGAACTTAAAACATGAAAACAACATAAAGAATTCTTCTTAAAAACTTGAAAGGCTTCTCCTCATGTTCACCCTAGGCTCATTACTGAATCTCATAACCTGGGGACATACATCAAAAGAAAGGGTGAGCAGAAGGCCCAGCAAGGGAAACAAGTGAAACATTTTACATATGAACTTGGGATACATCAATAAAGTCATGAAAAGAACTTTAACGCATGAAAATGAAATCATGAGGCATATCATAATAAAAATAAAACTTTTCATAACTTGAAGATGTGGCTGCAACATTTAATATTGGCAATCGTTTCGTTTCACCAAGGTCCATCCCCAAGGTGTCGTTAAAAATTACCAAGGTTATTCACCAAGGCGTCGTTAAAATGGTCATCTCTAGAGATTAAGTCTTTACCCAATGCATTGGAGCGCTATCAGGGTGCACCCTTAAATTTGCCTTTATTATCATGTGAGACACATATATCATCATCAAACATTTCATAAATAACCCATATAGCATAAAATAAATGGGTTTCATTTCATAATCATAACATTTTAAAAACTGCTTTAATGACATGATCTTTACGGCACTTTAAACCCACAGAAAGGGAAGCGGGTCTCATGTATGTAAATCCCAGAATTTAAAATGGAACATTTTGATATATATGTGAATACCCTTGTAGAAATAAGAGCTTTGAGTATTCACTTTATAACATAAAATAATTTTTGAGAAAAGAGAGAGGCATTTTGAGGGGAAAATTCTGCAGCATAACGGCTATGTTACAAGGTTTTAGAAAACATTGAGAAAAGAGGGGACATGGGTCAAACATTCATAAATGACCCATCATACAGTAGAGGGACAAAATATAATGGATTTATGAACATGGTAATGAAATTTGAAAATATACCATATGAAATGAAGAACATGAAAGGAAGAAAACAAAACAAGATTTCTCTTGTGAAAATTCGACAGCCTAACGGCATCACTTAAACTTCAACAAAATTGAATTGACAAGGTCAAATAGGGTCTCTCATCATATGAACATAAGAGTCCAGTATGATAGATATAGAGATCATACCCCAACATAATATAAAGGAACTTGAAAGAATTGACATGAAAGTAGAACTTCAAAACGAGAAGGGTGAAGAAACACTTAAAAATTCAGCAGCCTAACGGCGCCACTTAAGACATCAAAATACTGAATTGAAGAGATCAAATGGGGTCTCTCATCATGTGATCATAAAAGACCAGTATGATAAATATAGAGATCATACCCCAACATAATAAAAATGAACTTGAAAGACTTGACATGAAAGTAGAACTTTGAAAAAGAGAGAGGTGAATGAATCCCTTGAAAATTCGGCAGCCTAACGGCGCCACTTAAACTTCAACAAAATTGAATTGACAAGGTCAAATAGTGTGTCTCATAATATGAACATAAGATTCCAGTATGATAGATATAGAGATCATACCCCAACATAATAGAAAGGAACTTGAAAGAATTGACATGAAAGTAGAACTTCAAAACGAGAAGGGTGAAGAACCACTTAAAATTTCGGCAGCCTAACGGCGCCACTTAAGACATCAAAATACTGAATTGAAGAGATAAAATGGGGTCTCTCATCATGTGATCATAAAAGACCAGTATGATAAATATAGAGATCATACCCCAACATAATAGAAATGAACTTGAAAGACTTGACATGAAAGTATAACTTTGAAAAAGAGAGAGGTGAATGAATCCCTTGAAAATTCGGCAGTCTAACGGCGCCACTTAAACATCAAAAAAATTGAATTGACAAGGTCAAATAGGGTCTCTCATCATATGAACATAAGATTCCAGTATGATAGATATAGAGATCATACAACAACATAATAGAAAGGAACTTGAAAGAATTGACATGAAAGTAGAACTTCAAAACGAGAAGGGTGAAGAACCACTTAAAAATTCGGCAGCCTAACGGCGCCACTTAAGACATCAAAATACTGAATTGAAGAGATAAAATGGGGTCTCTCATCATGTGATCATAAAAGACCAGTATGATAAATATAGAGATCATACCCCAACATAATAAAAATGAACTTGAAAGACTTGACATGAAAGTAGAACTTTGAAAAAGAGAGAGGTGAATGAATCCCTTGAAAATTCGGCAGCCTAACGGCGCCACTTAAACTTTCTTAAAACGAAATGATGAGAGTAAGAGGGGGTCTTTCATCATATGAACATACAAAGGGCAGTAAGAGGAGTATAAAAGAACATCCTCCAAAATAAGAACATGGAGCATAAATGGAATGACATAAAAGAGATCACTTGAAAAGAAAGAGAGGGGTCGGATCCCTTACCTTAAAATGTAACTCTTAAACCTCAAAGGTTGGGACCTTGAGGGCTTGGGGGCACCTTGGGAGGACTCCTTGGGAGGTAATGAGACCAGAACTTCGTTGGGGAAGAGTGGGGAGTCGAATGGATGAGAGGATGGCTTGGTATTTATAGGGAAAGTGAGGGGACACGACATTAATGGCAAAGGGACACCTCATTAGTGGTTTTGGCAAAACCATGGGCTTGCCCATGGTATTTGCCCATGGTATTGCCCACTTGGGACTCCTCATACCTTATCTCACTATTCATAATTCGAACATATTTATTACAAACTTAATACATCATTTAATGATGTCATTAAACACCCGTAACTTAAAAACTGTATTTTCACTATTCATCAAAAATTCAACTTTCTCAGAATAATCCCAAAATTTCACCTTAACCAAATATAAACGCTCTGATTACAAATATGAACTCCATTTTATAAAAATAATTTTCTAAATATTTTTAATTTAATTTTTAAATAAAAACACTATTCATCGAAAATTCATTTTTTTCAGAAAAACCCCCAAAAATTACCATAACATAATATCGATGCTCTGAGTTCAAAAATAAAGTCATTTTTATAAAAATAATTTTCTAATTATTTTTAATTAAATTTTTAATTAAAAAACACTATTCACCCGAAAAAACTAATACTTGAATAATAATTAATGAAACCGTTATTTAACTATTTTATTGAATCACATTACTTAATCAAGGTGCCTAGATTATTTTAAAACTTTCTTTAAGTGAGATTACTAATCCATTTGGTCATATTACTAATCCTAATCATAAAATCACTATTCATAATTTACTATTCATCAAAAATCAAGTTGATCTTATTAGACTCTAAATTTCGTACTGAACATAATTGTTGAAGACCATTTTTCGAAAATCATTACACATTTATAATTATTTAAGGTTTACACAACCATTTTTAAAATATCCTTTTTCTAAAATTCATCAAAATATGCATACAATATTTATCCGGTCATTTGAAAATTCATAAACATCATCATAAGAAGAAATCCAAATTTTTATTTTAAAAAAAAGATTACACAAGGAAATTACGGTCTCGTTACATAACCCCTTATAATACCAGCATAGGAGCTAAGAGTAAGGTGTGCTAGGGTGATAGAATTTTGGGGCGGCTCAGTCAACATTGCCCGAGTAGTAATTTCTATCAGTTTGAACTTCTCGCGAAGGCGATTCCGTTCTAGCTTCACATGATGAAGTTCGGCTTGGATTTGGTCCAGAGCAAAGCCCAATGGTGCTACCTCCTTCCCAATCTCTGTTAGATGGGCTTCGATCGGCCCAAGGCTACTAGGTGAAGCCATCAAATCTTCTTTCTATAATAATTAACCAAGATTACTTAAATTTAGAGACAATAATCAAAACATTTTGTTCACGGTGGTCATATTGACCGATGGTCATATAACACTCAAAAACCAATGGTCTCATTTTATTTATAATCATGTTTATCAAATAAAACATTTTTTTTGAGTATAAAAAAAATAACACATGAAATTAGGAAACAAGATTTATTCAAATTTTCGGGTTGTTACAACTCTTTGGACATAAATCCATCTTAAAGAGTCCTTTTGTGTGTAACAAAAAGAAAAAACCTGAAAATTTTTAAAGTTTTATCACATCATTAAAAATTATTCTCTTATTCTACTTCATCTTCTATTACTGTTTCCATAATAAATATATAAATGAATTATCTTCTAAATTATGAGATCTTATTATAATTATGGTAAAACATTATACCACCTTTTTTCTATCCTTGGAATTATAATATCACAATGCAGGCATACATATGACTTACCATCTCCACGCCGTGGTCTAATTGTTATTCAACAATACATAATTTTGATATGTATATTAATGAGTATAATGGATCAAAATAATTAACATAACATAATAGTTATTATTTAAAATTAATATACCATCCAATAATATAATATTTAACCATCAAATGAACGATATCGTCTCTTGTGCTTACGTACAACTTATCGTTTCAACCACGCGATGAGACTCATTCTCCAAGTTAACCATTCAAGAATTTTTATAATGCATATATAAATAATAGTCATGAAATATATGACATAATAATTTGACTTTATTTATGTATATATATATATATCCTTTACATTCTTCCACTCAATTCAATAAGGAATGAGAAAAAACGTTCATGCATACGTACGACCTACTATGTTCATGAATGGTGTATTACATTTCATTTATCATTCAATTATATATATTTATTTAATAACAATATATGTTATATAAATCCTTTTTTACATTTTGGATGTAATTTTATAACTATATAAGTAATAATATCAAGAATAACAAGTGAAAACACGTACAATAAATAAAATGATTATTACCCTTAATGTTGATTTAACATGGAATTGGTAAATGAATGGGTAATATTAAGCCATAAGTGAATAATATATGATTTCATAAATATTATTATTTTTATGTTACAAGATAAAAATTTGTTTATACCCACTTTATAGGTATTTTATACACATATTGAAAAAATCAGACATATTATAAGGGATTTATTTGTCATTCTTTTATTTCTGTGGGACATATGCCTTACAAAACCTATTTATTTTGTTTGGTGTTTATGATTTCCATGTTTTTTTATGATTCAAAATATGAATTTTTTGTTATTTACTTATGTATATATTTTTATATTGGTAATGATTCATACAATTTGACTAATTATATATTAGTAAGGGATAATTGCGCTATCTCATTATTATCTGAGATTGTTTATTAGTATGTATTTACTAGGGTATATTTATCATTCATGTCGATATTTCTTAATTATATGATATTATTTATATTCTTATACTAATTTATAATTTTATGCTCACCCATTGGTAAATTTTTATTAAATGGTATGGAATTAATCTTTCCTTCATTTTCTATACGAGTTACTTTTTTCCTTTTCTAGCAAGAGTATGAGAAAACTATTTTTTAACATTTATGTCACAAATTTTTATGTATTCTTAATGACTTACTTCAAATAAGATTCCCTTACAAGATTTCATATTTATTTTATACTAAATTCCTTTATTCTAAAATTTCACGACATTTTGAGAAAATAATTTTTTTTGAAGAATAAGGGATATTATCCTCAGAAACAATGTTCGAGTGTTTTATCAAAATTATATATTGTAACAGCCCAAGATTTTATGAAAAATATTCTTTTTAATTTCACTAATGTCTTGTGTTGTACGCTACACCAAAAGGAGCTTGCACAACACGCATCCTTGACTTGCTTTGCATTACACGCAATCGCGACCTTCCTCGATAGCGTGTGTAGTACGCAATAACGAGTTTCACTAAACAACAATATGCTAGCCGTTATGAATAGTAATAACCACTTTTTGAAATTTTGTAAATTTTATTTTTCAAAATGGAATTCATTTTTGGATTCATAGTATCGAATTTAGCCTAAGGTGAAATTTTGGTACTTTTCGGATAACTTTCATATTCTGATGAATAGTAAAAATTACTAGATTATAATTAAAAACAACTTTTTTAATCGAAATAATTAATAGTGATAAATCATTAAATTGAGTGGTGTTAAAGTACATTTAGAATATATTTTTACAATTTAATACGATGTTGGTCATTGGATATAATTTCACATTTAAACCAGACATAATCAAGTGTCAATCTTTTGGTAGATATTGTTTCTTAAAAACACACTATTTGTTTTAACAGCGGGATTTAATTATAAAATTAATTAATGCAACTTCTATGTTATGAATTTGGTAAAATAGACTTCATTTTTGAATTCGGAATATGAAATATAGCTTAGGATGAAATTTTGGTATTTTTCTGAAAACTTTCAATTTTTGATGAATAGTGAAACCACTAAGTGGTAGGTTAAAAACTGAATTTTGCATAAAACTTAATTTTACCGTTTCTGTGAATGGAATTTTGAAAATCCGACAGACACGGTTAATATCAAAGACTAAAATGTTGTTCAATGAGATGAAAATTATTTTTGGTGAATTGTAACTTTTTACTTTTTTTTACCACGGTTAATAGTAAATAGGGTAACTAAGGGTAAATATGATATTACTATTACCCTATCACATGTCCTAATTCTATTGGATAAGTGTAATTCGACCAAAAAAAAACCTTATGAATATAATATGACCATTTAGGTCCACTTGGATTAGATTATGACATTTAATATTATTTTATTTAATGAATAGTTAAAATAGTTAAAATCAAAGTTTAATAAGTAAATCATTTTTAATATGGGGTTATACATAAGATAAATTCGATTGTAAATATTCGTTAGAAAGCTAAAAAGATTTCCTACATGATGGTATTTTGTTTTTAATTTTTAGACATCAAATAATATAATTTATTTATGACACAAAGATGATGCAGTAATTATCTTATTAATGAAATATTGACATAATTGATAATATAAATACCAAAATAAATGTAATTTAAGACTTTTTATGAATTCCACTAATTTTATAGGTTACTATGATATATTAGTGTTGATTTAATAAACTTGGTTCGAACATATAATTCTGTTATGACTTTCAAAAAAATCATATATCAAATAGTGTCAAAATTGACAAAAAATAGTTTTTAAATCAAATATTATATTATTAATTGTTATTTTATTCCTAAAAATCTAAGGATCGGCCAAATGACTTAGATACGGATATATATATTAATAATAAACAATTTTGGGTTCGTTTGGCATGTTATAGTAAGTTTATTAACCATATAGTGAAAGAAAACAAAAAGACATGGTAAAAGTTAAATTATTTAACTTAGAGTTAAATCTAATTGATAAGGTTAAAATAATACCCTAAACTTGTCTAAATCCTATTGGTTGATAGGATTTCGAACCTTCCCCACTTTATCTTCGAAATAAGACCCTTTGGAACCATTATAAACCGATTTTGACTTTAATATAAAATAATATTTTGAGATATTCCTAAGGTGCCCCTCTCCTCCCCTATAAAAGGACACCTCCTCCCCCTCCTCCTCACACCAATTTGAGCACTCAAGCTCGGCCAAACCCTGCCATTTTCTCCTCTCCACTTCCCTAGAAACATCCTAGAGGTTCTGGTCTTCCTCAAAGACCAATTTTAGTGACCTAAGAGGAGGTCTCAAAGAGGCGCTTCAAAGAAGAGGTAATTACCGTTACCAATTCTTTCATCTTTATTTCTTCTTCCACTTCTTTTTCTTAGGTTGTTTCATTATGAAGTAATAACATCAGTATCACTCATATACTGATATGTTATTATAAGTATGAAACAACCCTATTTCACCATCTATCCATCCTACGGAAAAAGAAATCACCGCGCGTGCGTACGTACGGAATACCGTCTCCACGACGCGATGAGATTCATTCTCCATGTTAACCATTTAAGAATGATTATAAAGTATATATAAGAAATAATAATGAAATATATGAAATTATAAAGCTACTGGATTTATGTATATATATATATATGTATGTCATCTACTTACTTCCATTCAAGACACTTCCATTCAAGACAATAAGGAAAGGAAAACAACGTTCATGCGTACGTACGGACTACCGTCTCCATGAACGGTGTTTTTCATTTCATTTATCTATCTATTATATATATATATATACTGAATATATATGATATATAAATCATATTTTATATTCTTGAAGTAAGTAAATCATGATATAAGTAATAATGATGTCAAGAACAACAAGTCAAAACACCTACGATAAATGAAACGATTTTACCCAAAACGCTTCTTTAACATGGAATTTACAAAAGAACGGGTAATATAATGTCATAATTAAACCATATATGATATCATAACAATGAATATGATTCTGTAATAAGTCAATGACATTATTTAAATCATTATACAGGAGTTTCGGACACTTACAAAGCAAGTCGGACCTAAGGTAAGGGAAAATACCACAATCTCATTTTTATCCGAGATTTTTTATTCGTATGTATTTACTGGGGTGTATTTTATCATCCACATCCATGTTCCCTCAATATGTAATATTGTTTCCATCCACTTACAAAAGTTTAAATCCAATTTTACCCTTCGGTGAGTTTTTAGTAAAGAATATGAAAGGAATCTTTTGTCGTTTTTTTTGTACGAGGTACTTTTTGACTTTTCCGACAAAAGTACGAAGAATGTTTTTTTTAACTTATACGACATGAATGGATTTTTAAAAAATTATTTCCAAGAAGCTTCCTTTACAAGTTTTCAATTTTATTTTTAATCAACATCTTTTATTTTAAAGTTGTATGACATGTTAAGAAAGGAAAAGTGTTTTTGAAGAAGAAAGGATATTTTCCTCAAGAATGAAGTTCAATTGTTTTCTCAAAATTATTTTCCATCTAAGATAATAAAGGGTTCTGTTTTTATCCCTTTAATTACATTGATTTGATTATTTTGTGAGGGAATTATTTTTATGAAGTCATTTACCTTATATGATTTGTTTTATGATGTCATGATGTTTCAAGAATCCCATTTTTGTTACATGTGTTATGCGATGATGTATGATTTATGATTATGTGGAACACATAAGAAAGGATTCATTATGAGATGGGTGGGACCTATATCTCCCTCCAATGCATTGGGTAAAGATTTTATATCTCATGAGATAGACAGGGCTGGAACGGTAGGTTATACCGGTTCAGTGAAACAGGACTGAAACGAGGGTTACTCGATTTAGAAAGGGACTTTGTCCACTAAGATAGTCTTGGAAATGAGTCTTGACTAACAAGAAATGATTCTCTATGATTATGTGTGAATGCCACAAAGTTTCACGTTTTAAGTTATGATTATTGTGATTACATTTCACTGCCATGATTTACCCCATGTTATGAAATTATGATCTCTTTTGCAGGTTAAGATTTCCAAAAGTTATGTGCTTATGTATATGATGTGATTGAAATTTCTTTTGTTTACCCTTACTGAGCATTTGAGCTCACCCTTTTTTGTTTTATTTTCCCCAGGATATAAAGAAAGGATTTAGGTAAAAAAAGGAAGATCTTTATGGGAGATGTTGAAGATCTTTCACCACGATTAGAAGATTTTATTCCGAGTTTCCAAAGACACTAAACTATTACGATCCTCGTGTATGTGTTATTGTTATGTACTAAGTATTCCGCAAAAGTAATGTAATGTCCATGTACGTTAAGATACGGGTCTCTACAGTTGGTATCAGAGGAAAGGTTTAGTCAACCTTTGGAAACTAGGATGCGAGAACTTTAGTGAGATCCCTAGAGATATTTATAAGGTATGTCTAGGGATGTCCATAAGGATAAGTATACGTATAGGATATAGTCCTAGAACTACGGTAACGATCATAGAATTTAACCTAAGATGTTAGATATCGAGGATACTCCACCTTTATTATGTTGTTTTCCCTAGCATGATTTTTGCCTCTCACACTATTTTTTTTTGGGTTTTAGAAAATGGCTGGAAACAAGATGATTCACGATAATGGAGGATATGATGGACAATGGAATGATATTCTTCATGAGCAACCAAATGAAATGGGATTTGGAAGTCCAAAGATCATTATTATGCCGAATCATCAATCTCATAATATGATCAATAAAGTAAAATTTGGTAAGTTTACTGACTCGGCTAATAAGAGAAAGATGGAGTTTAATGATGATCATAGAGGAAAGAAAGTTCAATTTCCCCTATGTAAATCATGTGGGAAGAGGCATCAAGGAGAATGTTTCAAAGGAACTAGAAGATGCTTTGGGTGTGGAAAAGAAGGACACAAAGCAAGTAAATGCAAAGGAAAAGGTTCTGTTAACAACATGGATGTGGATAATGGTATTGCTACAACATCAACAATGGTTAAATGTTTTAAATGTGGAATGTACGGGCATTATGCAAACCAATGCCCTAAGGGAAAGTCTCATGAAGATAATCAGTATGGTCGTATGGGAAGTATTTATGTGGATGATGATGAAGAGACTACAAATGATATGTGAGATGAAAGAATTGTTGAAGCTCGGTCAATGGTTTAAGAATGTAGTGGAATGATTACATGTTTATGAAGTGTAATGTTGTACTATAGAATAAAATGACATCTAAGGATTGTTACACTGTTGTCTTTCCTTAAGTTTTGAAAGTTTATGATGAATGGTATGAGTAACAATGAAAGGTTATTCAGATATTTTTTTGAAAGTGGATGATATGCGCATAATGAAGTGATAAAGAGAAAATGAAATGCTTGACAGTTTTCATGAGCTCATGATTGATATAAGGACTAAGTGATATCATTGTCTGAGTATTTAGAATTTTGAGGATTTTGGTATGTGGAAGGTGTTAACTTTTAACTACATTCAAGTTTTCACTATGGTTCAATGGCTATTCAAGAGAATACAAGATTAAGGCCTTTGAATGTTTGGAATGTGACCAACAAGACATATATATGGGGATTAACGATAGTATTAAATCTCTGGTAATCGTTTTCACTAGATTATGAGAGTGGACTGCAGTATTATGGATAAACCTAAAGATTAGAATGGATTATGTTGGACATAAGTTAGTATTGTTTAAGGATAGAAGTTTTTTCGATATTATTGATGGGATGTTATAGTAATATAGTTTTAGAAAAAGGACAACCTGCAGGATGGGCGACAACCCATCGCGTCGGACATGGCTATGGGAATCGAACCCACAACCGAAGTGCGACTGGCCTTTATCGCCTACCACTGGCCTACAGGAAGTCCCTGTTTAGTAGAAACTAGTTTTATTATATTAAGCAGTATGATATATGAAGTATAAGTCCATTTTAGGAACGATATGTGATTAATCTCACTATAGATAGACTTATGTATATAATTTTTGCTAACCTTTTGTTTGAGACAGATGGAATGACCCGTCATTCTATCACATGATCTGCTAACACTTCACGAATAAAAAATTCAACTTCATTTATTTAAGAGATGAAGTGGAAAATGTTCAAGGCATGAACAACAGTGAAATTGTACCAAAATAAAGAAAGTATTTATTCTAATTCAAATTTTCAACTTTAGGGAAATGATCTTGAAAACCAAAAATGTTGTCCTAGTGATCTTATACCTGGTGAATCGGATGGTACCTTAGATCGTCACAAATTTATGGATTTGTGATTATTGGCTTTTCCATAGCTATGTTCTCTACCACTCTCCATCAGAACATGATGGTTAAATTTTTCTTCCATATCCATATTTTCACCTATGTGGAAACCCAGTGATTAGTTTATTTGGGTAACCGTTAAGTTTCATACTTTTTTTTAAAATATTGGTTTTGGTATTCCTTTTTACGATGTGGGTTTCTATTAAAGAAACTTTCGAATAAGTAAACCATTTATAACCCCGACGAATTTCGAGGGCGAAATTCATTTTAAGGGGGGTAGAATGTAACAGCCCAAGATTTTATGAAAAATATTATTTTTAATTTCACTAATGTCTTGTGTTGTACGCTACACCAAATGGAGCTTGCACAACACACATCCTTGACTTGCTTTGCATTACACGCAATCGCGACCTTCCTCGATAGCGTGTGTAGTACGCAATAACGAGTTTCACTAAACAACAATATGCTAGCCGTTATGAATAGTAATAACCACTTTTTGAAATTTTGTAAATTTTATTTTTCAAAATGGAATTCATTTTTGGATTCATAGTATCGAATTTAGCCTAAGGTGAAATTTTGGTACTTTTCGGATAACTTTCATATTCTGATGAATAATGAAAATTACTAGATTATAATTAAAAACAACTTTTTTAATCGAAATAATTAATAGTGATAAATCATTAAATTGAGTGGTTTTAAAGTACATTTAGAATATATTTTTACAATTTAATACGATGTTGGTCATTGGATATAATTTCACATTTAAACCAGACATAATCAAGTGTCAATCTTTTAGTAGATATTGTTTCTTAAAAACCCGCTATTAGTTTTAACAGCGGGATTTAATTATAAAATTAATTAATGCAACTTCTATGTTATGAATTTGGTAAAATAGACTTCATTTTTGAATTCGGAATATGAAATATAGCTTAGGATGAAATTTTGGTATTTTTCTGAAAACTTTCAATTTTTGATGAATAGTGAAACCACTAAGTGGTAGGTTAAAAACTGAATTTTGCATAAAACATAATTTTACCGCTTCTGTGAATGGAATTTTGAAAATCCGACAGACACGGTTAATATAAAGGACTAAAATGTGGTTCAATGAGATGAAAATTATTTTTGGTGAATAGTAACTTTTTACGTTTTTTTTACCACAGTTAATAGTAAATAGGGTAACTAAGGGTAAATATGATATTACTATTACCCTATCACATGTCCTAATTCTATTGGATAAGTTTAATTCGACCAAAAACAACCTTATGAATATAATATGACCATTTAGGTCCACTTGGATTAGATTATGACATTTAATATTATTTTATTTAATGAATAGTTAAAATAGTTAAAATCAATGTTTAATAAGTAAATCATTTTTAATATGGGGTTATACATAAGATAAATTCGATTGTAAATATTCATTAGAAAGCTAAAAAGATTTCCTACATGATGGTATTTTATTTGTAATTTTTAGACATCAAATAATATAATTTATTTATGACACAAAGATGATGCAGTAATTATCTTATTAATGAAATATTGACATAATTGATAATATAAATACCAAAATAAATGTAATTTAAGACTTTTTATGAATTCCACTAATTTTATAGGTTACTATGATATATTAGTGTTGATTTAATCAACTTTGTTCGAACATATAATTCTGTTATGACTTTCACAAAAATCATATATCAAATAGTGTCAAAATTGACACAAAATAGTTTTTAAATCAAATATTATATTATTAATTGTTATTTTATTCCTAAAAATCTAAGGTTCGGCCAAATGACTTAGATAAGGATATATATATTAATAATAAACAATTTGGTGTTCGTTTGGCATGTTATAGTAAGTGTATTAACCATATAGTGAAAGAAAAAAAAAGACATGGTAAAAGTCAAATTATTTAACTTAGAGTTAAATCTAATTGATAAGGTTAAAATAATACCCCAAACTTGTCTAAATCCTATTGGTTGATAGTATTTCGACCCTTCCCCACTTTATCTTCGAAATAAGACCCTTTGGAACCATTATAAACCAATTTTGACTTTAATATAAAATAATATTTTGAGATATTCCTAAGGTGCCCCTCTCCTCCCCTATAAAAGGACACCTCCTCCCCCTCCTCCTCACACCAATTTGAGCACTCAAGCTCGGACAACCCCTGCCATTTTCTCCTCTCCACTTCCCTAGAAACATCCTAGAGGTTTTGGTATTCCTCAAAGACCAATTTTAGTGCCCTAAGAGGAGGTCTCAAAGAGGCGCTTCAAAGAAGAGGTAATTACCGTTACCAATTCTTTCATCATTATTTCTTCTTCCACTTATTCTTCTTAGGTTGTTTCATTATGAAGTAATAACATCAGTATCACTCATATACTGATATGTTATTATAAGTATGAAACAACCCTATTTCACCATCTATCCATCCTACGGAAAAAGAAATCACCGCGCGTGCGTACGTACGGAATACCGTCTCCACGACGCGATGAGATTCATTCTCCATGTTAACCATTTAAGAATGATTATAAAGTATATATAAGAAATAATAATGAAATATATGACATTATAAATCTACTGGATTTATTTATATATATATATATGTATGTCATCTACTTACTTCCATTCAGGACACTTCCATTCAAGACAATAAGGAAAGGAAAACAGCGTTCATGCGTACGTACGGACTACCGTCTCCATGAACGGTGTTTTTCATTTCATTTATCTATCTATTATATATATATATATATACTGAATATATATGATATATAAATCATATTTTATATTCTGGAAGTAAGTAAATCATGATATAAGTAATAATGATGTCAAGAACAACAAGTCAAAACACCTACGATAAATGAAACGATTTTACCCAAAACGCTTATTTAACATGGAATTTACAAAAGAACGGGTAATATAATTTCATAAGTAAACCATATATGATATCATAACAATGAATATGATTCTGTAATAAGTCAATGACATTATTTAAATCATTATACAGGAGGTTCGGACAATTACAAAGCAAGTCGGACCTAAGGTAAGGGAAAATACCACAATCTCATTTTTATCTGAGATTGTTTATTCGTAAGTATTTACTGGGGTGTATTTTATCATCCACATCCATGTTCCCTCAATATATAATATTGTTTCCATCCACTTAAAAAAGTTTAAATCCAATTTTACCCTTCGGTGAGTTTTTAGTAAAGAATATGAAAGGAATCTTTTGTCATTTTTTTGTACGAGGTACTTTTTGACTTTTCCGACAAAAGTACGAAGAATGTTTTTTTTTAACTTATACGACATGAATGGATTTTTAAAAAATTATTTCCAAGAAGCTTCCTTTACAAGTTTTCAAGTTTATTTTTAATCAACATCTTTTATTTTAAAGATGTATGACATGTTAAGAAAGGAAAAGTGTTTTTGAAGAAGAAAGGATATTTTCCTCAAGAATGAAGTTCAATTGTTTTCTCAAAATTATTTTCCATCTAAGATAATAAAGGGTTCTGTTTTTATCCATTTAATTACATTGATTTGATTATGTTGTGAGGGAATTATTTTTATGAAGTCATTTACCTTATATGATTTGTTTTATGATGTCATGATGTTTCAAGAATCCCATTTTTGTTACATGTGTTATGCGATGATGTATGATTTATGATTATGTGGAACACATAAGAAAGGATTCATTATGAGATGGGTGGGACCTATATCTCCCTCCAATGCATTGGGTAAAGATTTTATATCTCATGAGATAGACAGGGCTGGAACGGTAGGTTATACCGGTTCAGTGAAACAGGACTGAAACGAGGGTTACTCAATTCAGAAAGGGACTTTGTCCACTAAGATAGTCTTGGCAATGAGTCTTGACTAACAAGAAATGATTCTCTATGATTATGTGTGAATGCCATAAAGTTTCATGTTTTAAGTTATGATTATTGTGATTACATTTCACTGCCATGATTTACCCCATGTTATGAAATTATGATCTCTTTTGCAGGTTAAGATTTCCAAAAGTTATGTGATTATGTATATGATGTGATTGAAATTTATTTTGTTTACCCTTACTGAGCATTTGAGCTCACCCTTTTATGTTCTCTTTTCCCCAGGATATAATGAAAGGTTTTAGGTTAAAAAAAGGAAGATCTTTATGGGAGATGTTGAAGATCTTTCACCACGATTAGAAGATTTTATTCCGAGTTTCCAAAGACACTAAACTATTACGATCCTCGTGTGTGTGTTATTGTTATGTACTAAGTATTCCGCAAAAGTAATGTAATGTCCATGTAAGTTAAGATACGGGTCTCTACATATACCATATAAGATGGTGAATTTTAAAAATGGTTATACATCTATCCCAATTAAAACTATGATTTGATTGTAATAATGATGTAATGATATTTTATATGGATTCTTTTATGAAAGAATGATGTTCAAGAAACCCATTTTATTTCATCAGTTATGGTATGATGAATGATTTGTGTTTTTGTGGAACATGTAAGAATGATTTAATTATAAGATGGGTAGGACCTATATCTATATCCAATGATTAGATAAAGGAAAATATATAACGAGATAAACATTACAAGAATGAAAAATAAATCTTGTTTAGTAATACGAGGATGGAACAACAAATAAATCTGGTTCAATGACACATGGATTGAATGAAAAGTAAACTTAGTTCAGTAATACATGGATAGAACTGAACGTAAACACAATTTAGTAAATGATTTTTTCAACTATAATGGAATTAGCAGTAATTCTTTTCCTCCTATGGAAATAAAATTATATACTTATTTATTTTTCCAAATTCCGTGTTTTTTCCTAATGATATTTTAACATGGTTTATATAACTTTTTGATCTATTCCTTAGGTACTCCAAAGATTTATTTCCTCAATCGTGATTTTGATATACAAAATTTATGTTCAAAATTTCAAAATTTTAGGTTTATGCCTTGTTTTATGTGCTTCTTTTTTACCATAACTGATAATTTGTGTGCACCCTTTTTATGTTTTCATTTCCACAACATATAAAGAAAGGTTTTAGGTTAGAAAAATAATGTGGAACATATTTATAGGAGATTTTTATGTTCTTGACAACATGTTAAAATATCATGTTCTATGTTTCCAAAGAATCTAAACTAATATTGGAATTGGGTGTTTATTTTGGTATTTTATTAAATATTCAACACAGTAAGTGAAATTTCCATGTAAATCAATCTTGGGTCAATACACATAACTGATATTTTCTCCCGAAAACTTGTAAAAAAATAAGTAATGTTGAGCAACATAAGGGGTGACAATGAAACATTAAATACTTTTCTTAGAAAATTAATAATCTCATGAGGTTGGACATCAAGGTTCTATTCCAAAAATTTTATTTTATCATCTTTAACATCATATTTTGAATGAAATGTTCTAAAAATGGCCCTAAAGACTCAACCATTTTAGTCAAAGGATTCTAAAATGAAAATAATTTAGAATATCTATGACTTTAGCCTAGGTACATAATCCCCACATTCCCTTAGCTCTTTAGTATATGCAACCATTTGGTTATAAGAACATTCTTATTTGTTGAACAAGTGTTCTAGATAAATAGTAATATATTTCAAGGAATCTGTTTGATGATGAGAGGCATTAAATAGAGTTTGGTAGACATCAAAAAAATATAGGTTTTCTGGAGATATGTCAATATTGTGGATACAGATGTGTAAATGCCAATATTCAAATCCTATAGACCCTAAATCAATAAAAATTTGGCCAATGGTGTCCACATTTTTAGTGAACTCCTATAATGGGGTAACATTGATGATGGTATGGATTTGATATAATTCCATTCTCCATACAAACTGATGTTCATTGAATGAATTAAAAAGTAGATCTTGTTTCTCCTCCCCCAAATTTATATAATATGATATTACCATAACAGAAGATAGGATCTCCCTAAATTCTAATACCCAAATGGGAAAATACATGATCTGTGTTTATCGTTTGGTCATAGTAGATAAACAAAGGGGGTCGAATTAATTTTTTTGAATTCCCATTGTTGTTCTACTTGGCCCAGCCTTATTGAGATTGTTATAAACATCAGTCAATAGTATAGGGCTTCAGTCACTCTCTATAGGAATATGATTGTATATGAGGCTCCCTTAAATTACCTATATTGATGAAAATGACATATTATTATAGTGGGAGTGAAAAAAGGTGAATCATGTGAAATATATGGAGAACAAATATATTTATTCACTCATAAGAAAGATCTTGCATATAATCCTCTAGGGTATCCTGACACCCACATCCGACCATACTCCCATGATAAGTAAGTTGAGTCTCTTATGGGAGGGAAAAGAATTTTCATTCTTAAATCATCATGCATCATCATCAACCATAATTGGTGATGAATCACTATGTGGGATTCCATCTTGACCTAAGAAAGGGTTTTGTATGAAACTTCCTATAACCATCTAAATTTCATAAAAACCTGATACAAGGTTTAGGTTCGCAAATTTTCACCATATCTATGGGATTAGTTAGGATCATCTATTGCATCATAATGATTAAGAAAATTCATCTAGAGATACCCTTCCATCATCTGACATTACTCCATGGGGTAGAGGGTAAAGAGAAAAAGGATGAAAAAGACAAACCAATAAATATATCGACCATGTTGTTAATAATAATGGATTTTGGATAACAATTCCAATGTTTAGAAGGGTTGGATGAAAGATGAAACAAGGAATTATTGTTGTATATCTATACTAATAATAGGGATAATGATCCACTATCATGGCATATAATAATTTTAATGGCCCAATGAGGTGATGTGGGGATCTTCATTTCTATATTTGATCAGGAAATTCATAAATGTTATAGAGGGTGGGAACACATAAGTTGAATGATTTTCCCAATTCCAATATATGGACCATCATCAAATTGAAACTTTAGACACCCATATAATCATCTTTTTATGAGAAAATTCATCCGCTTGGGAACCTGGAAATGAAACATTTTCACATTTGTTTAGGTGACATGTATGGTTCGATCAGGAAAACCCACTTGGCATATTGACCTCACTGTGGGGTAGCACAGTATGAAACCAAGATGAAAGACAATTCTTGAGTCAGATGAGTTTGGATACATTAGACATTATTCATTGTAATGTCATCCTGTTAAAAAAAATATATCCAATCATCAAATGGAATGAGTTTTCTAGCATGGACAGGTTTACCAAGAAATATCTCTTTTGTGAGTAGCAGGTCTCTTGCAAGTAGAGATTCATACTCAGTATTCTACTATTTATTTTCTGTAAGGATTAATTTTTTATAAATATTACTTAGTATGTATATTGACACTATATAGAAAATATCTTATAATCTAATTCGTACTTAACCATATAGTGAGTGGAAGGTATTGGTTCTAAAACTAAATTGACTGAGCAGTTTGGGATGAATATCGGTCAGTGAATAAATTGAAAACTAAAAAATCTATATATCTTGGTTTAAATTTTCAACACTTAAGTATTCAGTGATTCCATGATGAACTGGTTTACTTATAACACTGATGAAAATTCATTTCAAAAGAACCATATAGACCACACATCTTATATAGATCACTAACCTATATTGGGATCACCTCATGTTAGGTTGAAAATTAATGGGAAATTCTGAATAAATGATTACATAGATATTTCAAGGATTTTTATGGTTTAATTGTGTCCACAGTGAGAAATTATGAAAAATATCTCCTCTCAACTTAAACAATATAATATTTTCCCTAGATCATAATCGTTAACCTAATCATGCTCCTAAGACATCTCAGAAAAATAAGTGTAGATATTTATGAATAATTGGAAGAGAAATGTTGTCTTAGATTTTGAAATTATGAAGTGGAAATCAGTTAGTCATAGGATAGGCTATATATTCTGATGGGAGATGGTTTTCTAGAATTAACTTAGGAGGGGTGATACAAATTGATGGTCATTCTAACCATTTCAATCCATGTTCATTATTCTTTTAATCACATTCATTGAAGTGGAAGACATATACATCTTCTCTGCAACGAATCATTTTATGAATGTTAATTAATTTTTTCGGAATGAAAATTAATTCATCATAAATCCTATGATACTATACGACACATGGAATTACATAGACTATGAACCAAAAGTCCCCAAACAAAAATTTCTTGAATTCTCCCACACACGAATCTATCGGCCCATGATGCATTGGCTATAGAAGAATTGGTTTAGGGAATGTTTGAATCCTTGTGGTTCCCAATCTCAATGTGATGGATGAACACATACGATTCATAGTTATGGTTTTCAGTTCATTGGTGTTGAAAACCATTACATGTAAGAGATGATGGAAATTGGTATAGTTCACAGATGCACTAAATGACCAAGAGAATGCAAGATCACCGAGTTTGTCAATAAATTCTATAAAATAATAATGATCTATTCACCCTATATAAGGTGTGGACGCACTTCTATGTCAACTTACATACCAAAAAATAGTTCAAAATCAAAAAACATTAAAAATTGGAATATACTCTACTTAATCATGATCGGAACCCATTTTGATGGGGGGAATGTTTTTGGACCATAAAATTTTATAATGATGAACAAAAGAATTATATATAATTTTTAAATGGGTAGAAATGAATGATAGAATAATATTTAAGTAAATTTAAAATGTAGACATGACCGTGAAGTAAAAATACCATTTCAGACTACTGATCTACATGATATTCCACCGAATCATGAATCATTCAAGAACTAAATAGTTTGTGAGATAGATGTAGTGATGGAAACACCCACAAAAGATAAAAAAATTATTCATGAAAGGGAGGCTGTGATTTATTCCACCATAAATGAATATTCCATATGAACTAAATGGTTTACATGATGATGTGGATTCATTGATTCCCAAAAACTAAATGATGTAATATGCGTGATTGAAGTGGTGATTTCTTCCCTTGAAAAAATCATGCCCCCCTTTGAAGATGATATCACTACTAAATAAATCATTCATGGGAGTAAAAATCCTCATTGGGAACCCAAAAAAAGGCCCACTACCCACTATTGATCTCTGGATAGAATGGTCATGGTCCCCTCATTCTTCTATAAATAGACACCGAGGGGGATCGAAATAGTGGATAAGATGAATCAACACATAGACATACGAACTGATGAGAGCCGACCACAAAACTGGGAAAGGACAACACCACCCCTTTATCAGGGCTAACGAAAAAGCACAGATAAAGGGGGGGGGGGCTTTATAAGTGCTCAGAAAGAGCGATGATAACGGGTGCCTTTATCAGCGCTAAAAAAGCACCGATAAAAGTGCCCCTTTATCAACTCTTTTTTTAGCGCTGATAAAGGCCCCCCCTTTATCAGCGCTTATTTAGTAGCACTGATAAAGGGTCGACTTAAAAAAAAATAAAAAATATATTAATATATAAATATAGTTATATAGTTATATTGATATAAATATAATATATATTTTTTAAATATATTTTAGATAAGTATAAATGTACATTTTCTCTTAATATACTTAATATATAAGATATTTAGTGAAAATGGATTCTTAAAAAAAATAAAAAATGATTTTTAATTAATAATTTGGTAATTATTATGGAATAATAGTCATTTAATAACAATTTGAAGAATAAAAAAATTAAAAAAATAAAAAAGGATCCAAAATATGTTGAAAACGCAACTCAAACTTCAAACGGCCATAACATTTGATCCGGGTGTCCGTTTGAGAACTACCACATATCAAATCGAAGCCTGTGACATGCTCTACGTCACTATGACTGAGGACACCCTGGTCAAGCGTTTTTCGAGGCCAACAGAGGATCATAAGGCCTCCAAAACTGTGTTATTAGTCGGGGTACCCATATTTTTTAACTTTTTGAGGATTTTCAGCCTCGTTTAAGGGGGTATTATTGGATTTTTTGGGTGGGGACTAAATATATTACAAGTTATTAGATTCATATTGATATTATGTCTTTGAAATTTTATCTTTTTTCATAATTCACGACTATTTATAATCAAATATATAACTATATGTACTTATTTTTTTTATATCCACACCTAAAAATTAAATTTTTTAAATAAATAATTTATCATATTTACATATAAAATATACCAGCTTTATCTAAATAAAAAATAATATCCATTTTTTTTAATTCCAATATGTGAATATTTATATAACTACTATATAGTAATATATCTATATATATATATTAATATAACTATATATATTAATATAACTATATATATATTAATATAACTATATATATATATTAATATAAATATATATTAATGTACGAATAAATATAAGAAAAAATATATATAAATAAATAGATATATCATGAATAAGAGAACAAATCAATATAGGGTAGTGGAAAAGGGTTTAGGAGCGCATGGGGGAGGTCTTGAGATCAAATCCGGTTGGAGGAAGGGGCACGCGCACAAGGGTAATTTAAAGGGCTAGCGCTGATAAATGGTGTAGGCGGCGTGGGCGGGCACTGGATGTACAGGAAATCGCTGATATAGGGGGGCTCAATCACTGTTAAAAGCCCCCCCCCACTAGATTGGTATTTTTTTTATTTTTTTTATTTTTATCAGCACTAAAAAAAGCACTGATAAAAGGGGTCTTTATTAGTTCTTTTTGGAGCGCTGATAAAGGGGACCCCCCTTTATCATCACCAGAATTATCAATGCTTTTTGTAGCGCTATTAATGGCCATTTTTAGCACCGATAAAATCTATATTTGTAGCACAAAAACAAGACCCCTTTAATGATTCCCAATGTGTCAAAACCATCAAAACATATTGAGGTCTGAATAAATAATCATGTGGTCTACAAACTCAAATCCCGTTTCAGAATTAAATCGACCAAGGTAAAAATTTAAGGCCCCTTTTTGAATATGAACCCGTAATTGCAATGCACTATTCAGGCTGGAACCTACCACAGGTATAAATTCTCTATGCAAGAGGATCTTTTCACCCCTTAACAACACAATATACTATCAAAACCTGGCATCAAATGGTAAAATGCTATGAAGACTAGTCCCTCACCCACATAGAACAATCCTATAGAGGTGGAACCCAACATTTATAACTACGTGCTATGAGGAATGCACCATCTTAGGGTGTTCTAATCACTAGATCCCATAATTCACTTCTATCATGTTACTAGTCCTTGTAATATCCCATATTCTAACTTGTATACTAATTTTAAGTTATGTCCCCATCCAATGCTACATGACACATAAAAGAATATAACTAGGCACATCACAACTTATTTTTTAGATTATATGACCATGGTAAGATGAGTCATGTGGATGAAACCAGTGATAGTAAGGACCCTCAGAATTACAATATGTTTATATTCTCATGGCAATGAGTGTTCTTACCATGGGATACTCACATGAAAATCTATATTCTAGGGGTGAGGGAAGTTAACATGACTTTCTTTCCCTTTGAATGGGAATGGGGTACTTCCCCTAGAAACCAATTTCTAGGCACTCTACCCATGTTAATCCCCCTAGTATTTATTGTAGGAGGCAACACTTTTTCACATATTCATCTATGCTAAAGACACATCAAGATTGATATCTTAATGTTTCGATAATGAATATAAAAATTGAAGAGAATTCATGCGTAGTATATACCCTATTTCTTTCCTTTAAGACTCTAGAACTCTCCATCAATAGACTGGGAGAGATTGTGTGATCATCAAATCAACTGATTCATCTTACATATCACACCATGAAAAGAATAATGTGGGATTGGAGTATATTTTTGATCAAGGAATTTTCAAAATCACAAACCATTGATAGGAAGCTTCCACGTGAAATCTCTAACAAAAAGAATTCTATATGGGTAGCTTCTATGTATAATCCCTAAAATACAATATCTTCCATGTGTTATATCTAATAATCATCAATCCAATTGGGCATCTTCCTTGCATTACTCAATACACAATTCAATCAAAATAAGAGATGTCAATGTGTAATACCCAATCATGTCCCTATTTAAATTGTCCTTCTCCCTAGATTTAATCCCCAACTCTTACAGAACTATATGAACTATGATTCCCAACTGACTATGATAAATATGAAGCCTCACTGAGGTCCCAATCCAACATACTTATATATCATGTTCACTTTTATACACTATCCCTAGTAAGATCTGGCCCCTTTCGAGGAGACTATGTCTCTTATGGCTCCCTCAGGACACATATGCATAAATCCAACACCATATTTTTCTATGAACCCTTCAACTATATGTCCAAGCTTCATGAAGTTAAACTGCTTGGTTAGGATCCTAATTACATAACCATAATAGGACATGTGTCTTATTATGTGGCACTAATATATGTGGGTTATAATCCATCACATCAGGATAAGTAGGAAGACCATATTAGTGGTTGTATCACAACATCATAATATCATCCATCTGCCTATATGAAAATAAAGACCAAAGTTCCTCAAAAATGGTTTAAAACAATTTACATCTTAATAAACTACTAAAAGATCTATATTCCTCAAATAAAAGTTCAACAATGATAGAGAACCTATGTTTCATATATATTATTATGCACCCATGTGTAGTAATAATGGATCTTTTCGTTGGGCTAGTCCAGAAATTCATACAAGGAAATGATCCATGGATTCATAAACATATATTAAATCTTTAATAGAGTCCTGTGATAAGTAATATTTCCCCTCCAAAAGGGTACAGCGATCCTTACATCCCATCCCCATGAACATTGTGTGTTCTTAAGTTTCTTTGTCTATGTTACCCAAAGAATACATTCATTTAATAATTAGGTCCATAAATTCTGGATGTGGGAGTCTTTGGACATTTCAAGCATAATGAAAAAATACATTAGATTCCATTAAAAGATGTTTGTACATGATATCGGTAATTGAACACCATTCAACACCCATCAATCATCCAAATCAGGAGAATATGATTCTTAGTGGGAAATAAAATAGTAAAACTAATGAGAAAAGAGAAAACTCAAAAAAATCTTTCACGTGATAAAATGGATATATTTCCTAGTACTCATCATACCATTATACTCCTCAGTGAAACCCATATTCATCAGAAATAATATTCTAGAATAACACTTGTTTTAATTCATTTTTTTAGGGCTATAATTATTTTAGGATTCCAAAGAGTTTTGATAATCAATGTTATCAAATTAGTAATGGTTGGTATCACAACATCATTTTTTGATAGACAAGTTATTTAATGCACCTAATTTCATTTAACACATGTGTATATTTTCAATAATAATATCAATACTTTGTTTTTCATTTGACATTGTATTTTTTTGTAGTTGGTTCCCAAAAAACAACATTTGTGTATATTTCGATAAAATATAATCATTGTTTTAGAAAATAATAAACTCATCATCACATCTTGATTTTTCATATATGTAACATAGTATTTGATAATTTCCAAAGAGGATACATAACTCTAAATGGTCATAACATTTCCTCATTATAATGAGAACTCATAATTTATAAGATAATATTCCTAAATATTATTTTTATAGCTAAATGAAATCCTTTCAAAGAGAAAAATTACATAGGATATTATGGGAGAAGACTAATTGGTCTTTGAGGCTCTTTACGATTATGAATGTCCATGGTAATATTCAGTGGATGAAATTATAGGGATGAATTTGGAAATCCACATTTACATTTTATATTCGTTACTCCTGTCTATGAACAAGGGTATGGATCCATATACATTAGGATTATTATTAATCATTATCATAAGTTTCATACTATGATGTATTATAAAAAACACGGATGATATATGCTCATGACATAGAACGATACAATGGGAATTTTATGAGTAATATTTCATTAATGAGTAATATATGGAAGGATTTTGTGCATATATTCCTTAATGGAAGTTGATATATCTCACACGTTTATGTATATTATATACCCAAAATAAACCAATTTGTATGGGATTAAATAGGCATGTTTTATTTCTAGGGAGTCATTGAATGTGAAATTGATCACATATGTTGATGGCATCATCATGCCACCATCATGATTAGAGAAATCATGATAAATGGATTTAATTACACATTCAGTGTATGCATGATATATTATTTAACTAAGGAATTAACATCATTCCTTATGGGTTATTTCGTATAATTATAGACGTTATCCATGGAGTTTTTATTTATACTCATAATGCCATTTAGAAAGTGGTATTGGGGGTCACCTACTATGTGTAACCTGAATCTTAGTTAAATAATAATAATATTTAACACGGTTAATATTTTTTTTCATACATGTGTTTTATTAATTACCCATGATATCATAATCCCATATATTCCATAAATAGTTATTTGAGAGAATATTATCTAACCAGAATATTTAATAATTATTTTTTATATATAGGGAATATCATATTTATAAATTTATTGGTCAATGTTTTATGGATATTAATTGATTATATAAATTGCAATTATTAATGGTGTGGTAAATATCCTGGAGGAATGACAGACTACGTTTAATGATCCACTATGAAAATAGGCATATTAAATTTTATTTGAATAAAAAATATTTAATTTAATTCATGAGTTTAGTGCATGTCATGAAATAATAAAAATATTATTATTATTTTATACATTGAATTCTGTAGGGATTATCTCTATAATAAATGGGACTTGTGAAATTTTAATTTTAGAATCATAGAGGAATATAAATTGAATTATTTTATATTCTTATGTTATCCAATTTTTTAGTTCCCCTATATTAGTTATAGAGATAATACTATCCAATACGTAGAGTGATACCTCGCTAGGAAATCTCCAATGAACATAGTGTGATCCTCCTCCGCCACCACTCTCAAGTCTGGAGAGATCAAACAGAACCCTTCTTCAAATTCATTATTGAGGAGATTAACATAGAACACCACAATTTTTTGGATTTAATTTTCTTACACCTGGATATTAATACAGTGATGTTTAGAGGTTCATTGAACATTTATGGATCACCACTGGATGGAATCAACACTTGCTTCTAACAGAGCAATGATAATATGAAATAGAGATGTTGGGAAATCCATTAATGGAGAAATAATTTCACACAATGTGATTATTTATTTATTTAAATTAATTATAACTAATATATGATGAATATTTACATAGTTTTAGGAATTCATCTATAATATATATAATTTAATTTAATTACATTTATAATGTCATTTATCTTCATGTATATATTGGATGAATCATCAATCATGATAATAATATGTGTGAGGCATTCCCAAATTTATGCCAATTTATACTTCAGTTATTATATAATCATTTAATTGTTGTTAGAGGGATTAAATAATTATTGGTAATTATATATTGATCGTTGACTGATTTATTCATTTTTTTATTAGTTTTTCATTCCATTGTTACTTTTATTTAATTACTATTCAATGTTATTGTTTCATCATATCCAATTCTCACAAATATAATCATGTTGATTAATTTTATTAATGAAATAAATTCAATAATTTCATCCAATGTTTCCATGGAGTCTATTCTAAAAAATGAATCACACTGTGTAATCTAGAGGTACACGTCGTTTACTAGTGTATAATGCATATTTAACTAATTAGAAAATAAATTATGTTTTAAGAATTTCTTCATATGAAGTGAATTTAATTACACATTTTCTGTTATCTAGGCCATCCGAGAGCACTTTTAACTAATGTAAACATAATTTTTTTTTCATAAAATTCTAGTCTTTCTGCCATAGATGTGATGTATATCCTCCTACACGACCTATATGATTAGTTACCATCTAACTCAATGATCACACACCATATTGCCCATGTACTGACTATTTCCTCCAATAATTTTAATGGAAAAATTACATAAGAAGTCCCTAGAAATGTTCCTCAGATATATGATGATAAGAATACATGTTTTTTAGTCTCAACAGACGTGATATTTACATTATGAAAATTACACAAAATTGAAAATTTATTTGTTATGTTGTTCCAAACATATCAATATTTTTCTTATGTGATCATTATTTAGATGGTTCATTCCATGTGATGGTATATATATATATATAATTAATTTCTTCTATATGATAAAATTTTCATATAATGTATAAGTCATATTATAGTTATTACTATACAAAAAATCAAATAATAACATGTTATTTATATACCATGTCTTCCATGTGGTAATTACATTGACAGTATAAGCCCTGAAATTATGTGATAATTCATTTATTAAACTTGATGCAATAGAAACAAATATATTACTATAATAAAAATTCGGTAGTCTAGATTATTACACAATATGATACCTTCAAGGTACATTTTTATCATAGTTAATGCTATTTTTTTAAAATTTTCAAAACAATTATAATATTGGAAAATATAAACAAATCAGATGGAAATTATGACAAATTAATTGATTGATTAATAAATATAATTAATATATTCAAGAAGGGATTATCATGGATAAGATCCATTATAAATTAATGCTAATTTTATTAAAAATCATAATTTGTTTCATGAATGTGGATTATTATATGATTGGACTTGAACTTTTTATGTGATTGGTTTCTTTAGATTAATAATTAAATAAAATTGTTGGTCTGTGTGACATCCATCAACTCATTATATATGGGACAACGTTCCCAAGGGTTATTTGATGTAATACCCTTAAACAATCCTTTGATTCCCATCACATCTTCGTGAGTAATATAATATATAATGTATGGAGATCCCAATATAGTGGGGGGTCATTCATATTTTGATATGAGGTGAGATCAATCCAACAGAGATAAGTATGTTGATAGGTTGAATGTTGTAATATGAACCATAATTGTTTTATGGTGTTTTACCGTAGACTGAAACATTTTTCTCATCATCTAGATAAACTAACCATTAGTAAATTCTAATGATCATACCACATTATTATTTTATATTTTTCATGCTTCATAGTAATTTCTTTATATATGTTTATTCATGATCACATGGATTAATAAATTAACATTCATTTAAGATATAACTAAAATAAATTTATTTTTGAAAATGAATTATCTAAGACCTGGATAATCCTTTTATAAGTACACATATATATATAATCATGTAATAATGAAAATTATTGGGAATTCATATGTGAATGATTAAATTAATTGACTATATATATATTAATTATATATAGCCATCAAATAATTCAAGTAAAATGTTTCCATAATTCAATGTTCATGACCACACAATGGTGGGGTGATGTTCATTAATAGGGGATTTCAAAATGACAGCTTTTTCCCACAAAACTTATTTCACACCCCGGGTTTACTTCCCAATTAGAAATTGGTGTAACTGGGGTGAAAAGTTTAATGAGATCAAATTTATGGAATTTAGTATTGGGGACTGAAAAACATAGATTTCGGAATAAGTGGTTAAAATAACTGGACTTTGGAATGAAAATAAAATCCATTTTAATAGATTTGAAAACTGATGTCAAGGTTATGGGAAGGATAATCTGGATCCTTACCATAATAATTTCCAAGAAATATGATATTTTGAAACCAATGTAGAGGGATAGTTAGTTTTGATAAATAGTGGGAGATTAAAAAATACAATTCTAATATTTTCTGTATATTTTATCAGAATAAGTAATAAAAATTCATTCTTCTTAATTGTTATGAAATTAATTATAATTACTCCAAACATATACATGTGATCCATATATTAGATGTATGACCATCCCACTCACACAAATCTCCAATAGTGGAAGGGATGCATAGAAGTTATCACATTCCATGAAAGGAAGTTGAATATACTGGAATAACCTATTCCTACCAAGGTTTTGTATGATCCTAAATTTCTTTGTATGTTATGTTATTGTTTATGTTTTATTGTAAGTCACCTTTTTTGTTTAATTAAGTGTTTCCCATGTTGTTGAGAAGGATCAAGGGTGTTTTGGGGGTTAGGTACTTGAAAAAGGGTGAAAAGGTGATTTTGGTTCAATCCACACACTTCAGAAAACTATGCGAGGGGAGAAAATGCATGAAATATCAATCCATGAAGTTTCCACATGGTCCTCAAAAGCATGTGAGAGGAGGGAATGCAGATTTTAGAATGTGCATGGTTCGGTAAACTATGTAGGGAAACCATGCATCCTTGAAATTTTAAAAAAATTACAAAACTTCCATTTTAGGGTTTTATGTTTCCACACCTGATTTATCCCCCATCTTCCTCCTTTAATCATAGTAACGATCCAAGCTTCGAATATCTTCCATTAGGATATTAAACTTCAATCCAAGGTCATTTGGAGCGCCGTCAGTTACCGATTGATGATCCAGTTTAGTCTAAACCCCTACTTTCTTCTTTATATTTTTTAGGGTATCTATTAAGCCCAATATCCTTACAAATCTATCAAACACTACTAATTCAGTGAAATTTAGGGTAAGTATTCAAGGGTAATTTGAATCAAGATCTAATTATTTGTTTGGGAGTGTGTTCGCTAACGGATTCAAGGTAGGTGGTCTATTAGTTTTATCCATTGGGTTTCAAGAGGATTTTTACATGTAGGGGTATGATCATAATATCTATTATTATCTTATTAGTTCACATTGATTTATTTAAATATAGTGGTTGTATAAATTGTTAATTGAACCCCTCTTTATCCCCATGGGATGCAAGGAGGATGAATCAAACAAATTAAGGCCACCCACAGGGTGTGTTGATATTCCGCGGACATATAGTTGGATGAGTAAGTGTATGATGTTGTGTGGTATCATCGAGATCGTGATTAATATGTCAATATGATTGATGGATGTGCAATAGGGGTTTTAGTGTTACACTTCAGTTGGGTAATGGGCTAAGAAGTTGGTTGGTTGGAACAAAAAAGTGTTGTGTGGATTATTGGGAAAATACTAAAGGATTTGATTTTTACTTGAATATGATATGTGAGATTAGAATTGGAAATGGTAATGGGGCCAAAGGGGTTAAAAAATAATAATATTTAATAAGGTTAATATATATTCTTCATAAATGTGTTTTATTAATTATCCATTATTTCATAATCCCATATATTCCATAAATAGTTATTTGAGAGAATGTTATCTGGCCATGAAAATTTAATAATTATTTTATATATATAGGGAATATAATTTTTATAAATTTATTAGTGAATTTTTTATGGATATTAATTGATTATATAAATTATAATTATTAACGGTGTGGTAAATATCTTGGAGGAATGACAAACTACGTTTAATGATCCACTATGAAAATAAGAATAATAAATTTTATTTAATTAAATAATATT
The DNA here is from genome assembly GCA_963277665.1 of Viscum album. Taxonomy (NCBI): domain Eukaryota; kingdom Viridiplantae; phylum Streptophyta; class Magnoliopsida; order Santalales; family Viscaceae; genus Viscum; species Viscum album. The sequence continues at coordinate 2,005,139,837 of OY728148.1, read as the reverse complement.
TAATTTAATTCATGAGTTTAGTATATGTGATGAAATAATAAAAATATTATTATTGTTATAGACATGGAATTCCTTAGGGATTATCGCTATAATAAAAGGGCCTAGTGAAATTATAATTTTTCAATCTTAGAGGAATATAAATTGAATTATTTTATATTCTTATGTTATCCAATTTTTTTGTTCCCCTCTATAAGTTATAGAGATAATACTATCCAATACCTAGAGTGATACCTCGCTAGGAAATCTCCAATGAACATAGTGTGATCCTCCTCCACCACCACTCTCAAGTCTAGAGAGATCAAATAGAACCCTTCTTCAAATTCATTATTGAGGTGATTAATATATAACAACATCATTTTTTGGATTTAATATTCCTACACCTGGATATTCATACGGTGATGTTTAGAGGTTTGTTGAACATTTATGGATCACCACTGGATGGAATCTACACTTTCTTCTAACAGAGCAATGATAATATGAAATAGAGATGTTGGGAAATCCATTAATGGAGAAATAATTTCACACAATGTGATTATTTATTTATTTAAATTAATTATTACTAATATCTAATGAATGTTTACATAGTTTTAGGAATTTATCTATAATCTATATAATTTAATTTAATTACATTTATAATGTCATTTATCTTCATATATATCATGGATGGATCATAAATCATGATAAAAATATGTGTGAGGCATTCCCCAATTTATGCCAATTTATAATTCAGTTATTATAGGATCATTTAGGTGTTGTTAGAGGGATTTAATAATTATTTGTAAATATTTAGTGATCTTTGACTGATTTATTCATTTTATTATTAGTTTTTCATTCCATCATTAGTGTTATTTAATTAATATTTAATGTTATTGTTTCATCATATCCAATTCTCACAAATATAATCAAGTTGATTAATTTTATGAATGAAATAAATTCAATGATTTCATCCAATGTTTCCATGGAGTATATTCTAAAAAAAGGTTTCACACTGTGTAATCTAGAGGTACACATAGTTTACTTGTGTATAATTCAAATTTAACTAATTAGAAAATAAATTATGTTGAATGAATTTATTTATATGAAGTAAATTTTATTACACATTGTCTGTTGTTTAGGCCATCCGAGAGCAATTTTAAATAATGTAAACATAATTTATTTTTCATAACATTCTATATTCTTTCATTCATAGATGCAATGTGTATCATCCTACATGACCTATATGATTAGTTACCATGTAACTCAATGATCACACACCATATATCCCATGTACTGACTATGTAATCCAATTATTTTATTGGAAAAATTACATGAAGAGTCCCTAGAAATTTTCCTCAGATGTATAATGATAATAATACAGGTTTTTTAGTCTCAAAAGACATGATATGTACATTAAAAAAATTAAACAAAATTGAAAATTAATTTGTTATGTTGTTCAAAACATATCAATATGTTTCTTATGTGATCATTATTTACCTGGTTCATTCCATGTGATGGTATATATATATATATATATATATGTAAAATTAATTTCATCTATATGTTAAAATTTTCATACAATGTATAAGTCATATTATAGTTATTACCTCAAAAAAATCGAATAATAACATGTTATTTAAATACCATGTCTTCCATGCGGTAATTAATTTGACAGTATAAGCCCTGAAATTATGTGATAATTCATTTATTCAAATTGATGAAATAGAAAACAATATATGACTCTAATAAAAATTCGGTAGTCTAGATTATTACACAATCTGATACCTTCAAGGTACATTTTTATCATAGTTAACGTTAATTTTTTTTAAAAAAAATTTCAAAACAATTATAATATTGGAAAATATAAACAAATCAGATGGAAATTATGACAAATGAATTGATTAATTAAAAAATATAATTAATATATTCAAGAAGGGCTTCTCATGGATAAGCTCCATTATAAATTAATGCTAATTTTATTAAAAATCATAATTTGTTTCATGAATGTGGATTCTCATATGATTGGACTTGAACTTTTTATGTGATTGGTTTCTTTATATTAACAATTAAATAAAAGTTTTGGATTGAGTGTCATCCCTCAACTCATTATATATGGGACAATGTCCCAAGGGTTATTTGATGTAATACCCTTAACCAATCCTTTTATTCCCATCACATGTTTTTGAGTAAGAGAATATATAATGTATGGAGATCCCAACATAGTGGGGGTCATTCATATTTTGATATGAGGTGAGATCAATCCAATAGAGATGGGTATGTTGATAGGTGGAAAGTTTTAGTATGAACCATAATTGTTTTATTGTGTTTTACCGTAGGCTGAAACATTTTTTTCATCATCTAGATAAACTAACCATTAGTAAATTCTAATGATCATACCACATTATTATTGTATATTTTTCATGATTCATGGTAATTTATTTATAGATGTTTATTCATGATCACATGGATTAATAAATTAACATGCATTTAATATATAACTAAAATAAATTTATTTATGAAAATGAATTATATAAGACATGGATAATCCTTCTATAAGTAAAAATATATATATAATCATGTAACAATAAAAATTATTGGGAATTCATATGTGAATGATTAAATTCATTGACTATATATATTAATTATATATAGCCATAAACTAATTCATTAAAATGTTTACATAATTCAATGATCATAACCATTCAATGGAGGGTTGATGTTAATTAATAGGGAATTTCAAAATGATAGTTTTTGCGCAGATAACTTATTTCACACCGAGGGTTTACTTCCCAATTAGAAAATGGTGTAACTGGGGTGAAAAGTTTAAAGAGATCAAATTTATGGAATTTAGTATTGGGGCTTCAAAAATATAGATATCAGAATAAGTGGTTAAAATATTTGGCCTTTGGAATTAAAATAAAAAACCATTTAAATAGATTTGACAACTGATGTTGAGGTTATGGGAAGGATACTTTGGATCCTTACCACAAGAATTTCCATGAAATATGATATTTTGAAACCAATGGATAGGGATAGTGAGTTTTGATAAAGTGGAAGACTAAAAAAAATACAATTCTAATATTTTATGTACATTTTATCAGAATAAGTAATAAAAGTTTTTTCTTATTATTTGTTAAAAAATTAATTAGAATTACTCCCAACATATACATGTGATACATATATGAGATGTATGACCTTCCCACTCACACAAACCTCCAATAGTGGAAGGGATGCATAGAAGTTATCACATTCCATGAAAGGAAGTTGTACATGCTGGAAGAACCTATTCCTACCAAGGTTTTGTATGATCCTGAATTTCTCCGTATGTTATGTTATTGTTTATGTTTTAGTGTAAGTCAGCTTTTTTGTTTAATTAAGCGTTCCCCAAGTCCTTGAGATGGATCAAGGGTGTTTTTGGTGTTCGGGACATGAAAGAGGGTGAAATGGTGATTTTTGGGCAATCCACACACTTCAGAAAACTGTGTGAGGGGAGAAAATGCATGCAATATCAATCCACGCAGTTTCCACATGGTCTGCCAAATCATGTTAGAGGAGGGCATGAAAATATTAGCATGTGCACGGTTTGGTAAATTGTGCAGGGAAACCATATATCCGTGAAATTTTAAAAAAATGAAAAAACTTCCATTTTGGGGTTTTATGTTTCCACACATGATTTATCCCCCTCTTCCTCCTTTAATCATAGTGACGATATGGGCTTCCAATATCTTCCATAGAAGATCCAACTTCAAACCTAGGTCTTTTGGAGTGCCATTAGTTCCAGATTGATGATCCATGTTACGCTAAACCCATACTTGCTTCTTTATATTATTTAGCTTATCTATTTCATCCCTATATCCTTACAAGTCTATCAAACACTACTAATTCACTGAAATTTAGGGTAAGCCTTCATGTTTTAGTTGAATCGAGATCTAAGTCTTCGGTTGGGAGTGTGTTCGCTAACAGATTCAAGGTAGGTGCTCTAAAAGTTTTATCCATTGGGTTCCAAGAGGATTTTTGCATATAGGGATATGATCATAATTTCTATTATTGTCTTATTAGTTCACATTGATTTATTTTTAATATTGTGGTTGTCTAAATTGATAATTGAACCCCTCTTGATCCCCATGGGAAGCAAGGGGGATGAATCAAACAAATTAAGGCCACCCACAGGGTTTGTTGATATTCCACAGACATATATTTGGATGTGTAAGTGTATGATGTTGTGTGGGATCATAGAGCCTGTGATTAATATGTTAATATGATTGATAGATGTGCAATACGGGTTTTAGTGTTACACTTCGATAGGGTAATGGGATACGAAGTTGGATGGTTGGAACAAAAAATGGTTGTGTGGATTATTGGGAAAATACTAAGGGATTTGATTTTTACTTGAATATGATTAGTGAGATTGGAGTGGGAAATGGTAATGGGGACAAAGGGGTTAATTAATATAAATTATGAATGTGTTAGTGGATTGAGGGAAATGTTAATTTCCCATTTTTTTTGATATTTTTGTCATCTTGTATGTTATGTTTGATATTCTTATTGTAATATGGTTGATTGTGGTGAATGATGAATAATAATTTGAACATGGATTGGTTTAGTGGAATATTGAATTGAGTTTCTATGCCCACAGGTTTATTTGGACAAAGGTTATATATTTTCCCCCAAAATTCATTGGTTAGGGAAGGGGGCCAGTTTCTATTCCCCTAACGATTTCAGCCCACCCAAATTGAGGCTTCAAGGTGAGGATTATCGTATTTTTATAATGTGTTCTCATGTGAGATAGGTCTGTATTTTATTACCATATGATTGAGAACATTGAACATTTCTAATCCATCAAACACATGAAAAAAGGTAGATTAAAACTTGAAATGTCTATTTAGTGATCCAGGATTCAATGGTTTTATAAGTTATATAAGCGTAGACTAGAATGGATAATTGAATTGTTTACAATTATTTTTCTTTTATAATCTTCTGAATCTACTATATATGGCTTCTGGATATTTTTTTGACACTGTTGGTGGTGGCCTACTGAGTTATACTCACAACTTACTCAGGCTACAACTCGTTACCTGAGCGGATTTTATTCTTGCAGGACAAGACAAGGGAAAGTGCGCTATGCTTGAGGGTTGAGTGGGATATGGGACATGTTAGGGAGATATTCCATACATGGAGTCAAGACCATTTTGGGTATTTTTCTATTTGTCTTATTTAGGTGGTGTTGTTCACTTGGAACGGTATCTTGACATGACATATTTACTATTGCATATTGTTGTACCTAGTTTTGGGAATTGGTTATTTATTCATTTAATCGATCATTTCCTATTTTTTTCATTGATTAAATTTCTATCTATTTTGTCTTAAATTTTAAATTAGTGTATAGTCGCCCCTATGACTTATAAGAGCCTCACTTCTAGTCAGAAAACTCTAGCGTATGTGGAGGCTGACTTGAGGTCATGTTACGACCTGAATATGGGCACCAGATTAGTGGATCCTGTATTAGGGACATTACAAAGAGGTATCAGAGGAGTTACATTCAATTTCATACTATTTGGGGATGGTAGACATGAGGATAGGAATGTGTTGTGCCTTGTAAATGAGCTTTTTCATTGGTGTAGCAAACCCATGTATTGGTGAAACCCCATGTCACCCTTGGAGGGGATTGTTGTTCTTTTTGTGTGTTGTTATATTTGATGATATTTCACCATTTCGTGATGCCCATGTTTTGTGAGTTGATGGTTTTGTGATATTTCATTCATTTCCGGAAGGGTGCTATGTTTTTCATTCATGCATCATTCTATCACCTATGTAGGTAAGTGACATGCATCAAGATAGGCACACACATGATATGGGTGTGTGTGAAAAAACGTTTAGTATGCTTATGTTTTCAGAAAATTAATGAAATTGTTCCTACTGGGATTGTATGAATGGGTAAAAAGGAACGTCAAAATGGTAAGTTGTAAGAAGAAAATGGTGTTTACTAAGGATGTAAAAGTATATTAACATGTGTTATAGGTAAACTGGAATAGCGGAGCTGTTTTGAATTTTTTAAAGGGAAAGGCTTGTGACCAAGAGAATTAGAAATAGTGTTAGCCATGGCCACATGAAATATGGGTAAGGGTAGTAAATTGGTTAGTAGTGGGATATTATGAGTTGTATATGATAACTGGTTTGGATGTTGAAATTCATGAGCTTACCTTTATCTCTTCATTATCATAAAACATTTTTTGTTGCATTCTAAATCTCGTGTATGGAATTGTAAGGAAATGACACCTCGAAGAGATGCACCGATTGGGTGAAATGAGGACATCACTGAGAATTATCTTCTAGTAGTGGAGTAGGAGAATGTGGTGATCTAGGAAAAAAGGGAAGAGGAGTTCTGTGATTACTTTTCTCATTTTATGTAGATGATGGAATGAGACCCAGGGCGGGTTGTATTGGGTATGTTCGAGAAGACGGGAGAGTTTTGACTACAACACACTCTGATCATTATAGGAGAGGGTGAACCATATGAAGAAAAGTTCTGGATAGAGTCCATCAAAACTATTTTGGACCCTCTAGAGAAACCTCTGGAGAAGTGAGTCAAATTAGCAACCTATATGCTGAGGGGTCGGAAAAATATTTGTGAGACATCGTGGTCCAAACCGAGCAAGTTTAAGGAATGATGTGGAAGGATTTCATATTGATTTTCCATTAGTACTTCTATGTAGAAACCATGAGGTAGAAGAACGCTCAGATTTAATGAGGTTGAATTATGGGGAAAATGTCAGTAATAAGATATTCTAGTAGTTTCACCGATTTGAGACGTGATGTTTCGATGTTGGTGGGAGACTATTCAGTCGTGGAAAACGCTTCTAGGATGGATTGAGACAAGAGATCAGATCTCAGGTGAATATCATTCGTATAAAAATGGTTGATTAAGTGTTTCAGCAAACCATTATCTTTGAGGGGAACCTGAAGGGAGCTTCTTGTAGTGAACTCATGGCACCAGCTAGGCAAGAGAGTGGTGAAACTTATGATAGAAAAAAGAATCGTTTTGGAATCATTCAGCAAGTGGGAAGTTCACAAAGTAGTCAAAAGAGGTCGTCAACTTCTTAGGGTGGTGACCAAGTCTACTGTTAATAATGTGGTAGGTCGGGGCATATTCGTTACTAAGGTCCCAACACACTGGTCAAGTGTCGATTGGGCGGAAGGTTATTACACGTGTAGACATTCAGAAGGAACCCGAGACATTCAAGGAATGGTGGAGGTTATAGGCAGGTGGTTAGTGTAGGTAGGGGGTCGGTTACCCCATATAAAGCATGCAGTTAGAGCTCTATAGGTCGTACTGGTAGAAGTGGTTGACATGGAAATTTGGGGAGAGATCTTCATTAACAATAGAGCAGTGAAATGCATGGTACTCAAGCTAAATCCGAAGGAAATGGGATAGGTCATCTATATGTAGTTTTGGATACTCCTAATGGTGGTGAGGCAGGACCATTTATTTATTGAGTTATGATTCTTGTAGATTCCACACTTTCTATTTCTTTATTTGATATAGATTCTACACATTCCTTTATTTATGCTCAGTTCATAGTAGTGTAGGGTAGAACCATGAAGACTTCCTGTGGGGTAATGTCACTTGATACTCTGTTATGGGTATGATTTGAGGACATCAAGAGGTGTAAGTGTTGTGATCTAGAGGTTTTTGGATATCGTTTTTGGTGGGATTTCTTTGTCCGAGAAATTTCATGGATTTAACTAGTCATGGGAATAGACTTGTTGGAATTATATGAATATCATATTGACTATTACTGATGTCAGGTTACATTCACATCTCTTTATTGGAGCGCTTATTTCCTACATGGTGAGTGGGATACTCGAAGGAGACGTCTGGGTCCCATACACCAGCAATTGGGAGAACTCATAACAAAAGTGGATTGCCTGTTGCTAGATGATGGGGAGAAAGGACAAACAGTCTTCTATTTTGTTGTGGACCAGTTATAGGATGTGTTTTTGGAGGACATCTCAGGTTTACCACCCAAGAGAGATATTGAGTTTATGATCAAATTACTGCTTGGAGTAGAGTCAATTTCCATTCCATCCTACCGAATATTGTCGACAGTGCTTCATGACCTAAAGGTTAAGATTGAATAATTAAAGAATATGGGATTTATATGTCCATGTACATCAACTTGGGGATCTCTTGTATGGTTTTCAATGAAGGATTATGGATCACTAAGGCTATGTGTCGATTATATGAAGTTGAACAGATGATAGTTATGAACAAATACCCTATTTCTAGAATCGATGACATGTTTTATCATACAATATTTTCCTCAGTGTTTTCTATGATTGATTTGAGATTGGGATAACATCTATTGTGGGTGAGAAATTCAGAAATACCCCAGACAACTTTATAAAGGATGTAATGGTTGTCTAAATTTCTGGTGATGTCGTTTGGTCTAACCAATTTCCCCGTAGTGTTCATGGCCTTGACGAATAAGATATTCCTCCTTTATGTGGATCAGATTTTAGTTGTATTCATTGATGACATCTTGGTGTACTCTAGAACTAATGACGATCATTCCATACTTCATTACATACTCGTGAGAATACTTAGAGATAATACACTTTAAGCCAAGCTATCAAAATGCCATTTTTGGATTTCAGAGGTGCACTTTCTGGAACACATCATTTATTATCCATGTGTGTCGGTGGATATGGAATAGGTGTAGGCTATGATATATTGGGAAAATACCAAAAAATATCTGATATTATGATTTGTATTGGGTTTTCCCAGTTATTAGTGAAGGTTTATTAGTGAATTATCTCATTTTTCAGTGCCTCTCACCAGCCTAACCAAGAAGGGAGTTATGTTTGATTTTTCAGAGCCTTGTAAAAATGATTTTTATTAGGTGAAGAACCATTTTACTACCAAAACTATTTTGATCTTACCTGAACTAGTTAAGAGGTGAACCATGTTTTGTGATGCATTCGACGTTGGACATGGGGAAGTATTGATGCAGGATGATCCAATTATAGCTTATGGGTTGAGACAGTGGAGGTTGTATGAATGGTATTATCCTACTCATGACCTTGGATCTAGCTATTGTGGTTCATACCATAATGATTTGGAGGAAACACTTTTTGGGAGATCCCTTTACAGTGTTCATTGACCATTAATGTCTTAGGTACATATTCTCTCAACAGGATTTGAATCTTCGACAACAATGGTGGGTTGAGTTCCAAAAATCTTTTTATTTTTAATTGGTGTACACACTGGGGATATATAATAGTGATGTTTATGCTCTGAGCTGGAAGACTCAAAATCATGTAGTTCAGTATTCTAGTTCTGAGTTGTTGATGATGGCCTTATTTCCATAGATGCATTTAGAGGTACAATATGGGAACATGAAGATGACCCTTGCATCTATTATTTTTGAATCATTGCTTCTAAGCAAAGTAAAATAGAGTCAGGTGGTTGATCTGGTGTGTTTTTCTATGAAATAATGTATTAAAGGTGGGGAGGCATCTTCTGGCTGGAAAATAGGTTCCAATGGATTTTCTTATGTTCATGGTCATTTTGTGGTGCAAGAAGATGTTATGGAGGATTTGATGTGTGAGTTCCACTCAACAAAGTGGTCATTGCATCCATGAATGACAAAGATGTACCGCTATCTTCATAGGTGTATTTGGTGGCCAGGAATGAAGAAATAAGTTGTGAGTTTTGTGGCACGATGCCTTACATGTTAATTGGTTAAGGCTGAATATCTATGTCCTGGTGGGTTACTATAGTCAATTTCTATTCCAGAGTGGAAGTGGAATGAAATCATAATGGAATTATTGTTGGGTCATCCATGGATTCCTTGGAAGAATGATTCAATTTGGGTGGTGGTAGATCGGCAAACCAAAGTGGACAATTTCATTCCCCATTCGGAGACCTATATAGTCAACCATATGGGATAATTGCATGTTTGGGAAATTGTATAGTTGCATTGGGTTCTATGAACCATAAATTTGAATCATGATACATGTTTCACATCGCGCATCTAGAAGGGACTATAGAAGTCACATCGTACCTAGGGTTTTTTGTGTATGGCTTCCCACCCACAAATTTATTGGCAATTAGAGCGTACAATTCAGGTATTTGAAGTCATGTTGATTGCATGTGTTCTTGATTATGGAGGATCGTCGAGGAAATACTAGTCTCTTGCTGAGTGTTCTTTGAAAAAAAAATTTGACTACAGTTTAGATGGAGTCTTTTGAGGCACTTTATGGGAGGCCATATAGAGCATCGTGTTTTGCTTAGGGGGTGGAGAGTCTGAGCTGTTAGGACCGAGTCCTGTGTAGGAGACATCATAGAAGTTTGTATTGATTCATATGTGTGTGATGATGATGCAGAGTATGTAGAAGTTGTATGAGATCCGCTTCATAGACCACTTTTGTTTAATGTAGGTGATAATGCGTTTCATTGGGTGTCGATATGTTTGGGTTAACGTCGAATTCGGAAGAAGGAAATATTGGCACTTAGGTATTTGGGTCCAATTGATATTATGGAGAGGGTTAGAACCATGGAATACTTCATGGCACCTCCATAATTGAATAGTGGGATGCATGATGTTTTTCATGTTTCAAAACACATACAGTATCACCTTGATCCGTTTCATGTGATAAATAGTGAGGATTTCCAGCTTGAGGCGGATGCGTCCTTCGATAAGCACCTGGTTCATAATGTGGATCATATGGAGATTGTTTTTTGGAGTAAGGTCATGAACTTGGATAGTGTTCTATGGAAGCATCAAAATGTGTAGAAAAAACATGGGGAGAGAATCATTTATGCATTCCATGTGACCTGATCTCTTTTCCTTGTGTACTAAATGATGCTCAGGAAGAGAGACTTGGGGGAAAGCCATTGGTGGGGAGGTCGTAAGATCCCAGATTTCTCTTTAAGGTATTTTCTTGTTTATGTTTCAATGTAAGAATATGTTTTAGGATAATTAACTGTTATACCAAGTCTTTTAGATGGATCAGGTGTGTTTCGGCGTATTGGGACATGAACGAGAGGAAAAAGGGGGTTTCTGGGAAATCCGCACAGTTTGAGCACGGTTTGGAAAACCGTTCATGCAGAAACCATACAGTCAGTAGAAATCTACATGCTTCGTGTATGGTCTAGAAAACCATGCGAGAGGAGTGGATACAAGAAGTATCCTCAGTATGGTTTTTTTCTTGGTTTGGAAAACCATGCGGGTAAACCATGCAACCTAGAATCTTTTAAAAAAATTACAAAAAATAGAATGCATGATTTTAAGTTCCAACTAGGGATTTACCCCCCTTCTCCCATCTTCAACCCTAGTGACAATCTCTGATTCCATGATCTTCCGTGAGGTTATTCTTCTTCAATCGATGGTCGTTTGCAGTGTCGTCAGTTGAAACTTGAAATTATTGGTAAGACTAAAAATCTCATTGCTTATTTTTTTTTGGTTTAGTGTGTCTATTTCGTCCCCATCTACATCCAAGTCTCTCAAACCATACAAATCCATGGATATTTATGGAAAAGCTTCAAGGGGATGATGAATCGATATCTAAGTATTTAGTTGGGTGTGTGTACAATAAATTATTCGTGGTTGGTGGTCATCATGTTTTATCTATTGGGTTTCAAGTTGATTTTTGCATGTATGTTTTTTTCTTAAATTTCCATTATTTGTTATTAGTTCCCATTGATTTATATTGATATAGGGGGTGTCTAAATTGTTAATTGAACCCATGATGATCTATATGAGAAGCAAGGATGATGACTAAACCAAATTAGGGCCACCCATGGGGTGTGCCGATATTCCCCAAACATAGAGCTAACTATGTAACTGTTGGTCGTTGTGTGAAAAAATATAACCCATCACTACTTTAATCCAGGTCTTTACCAATGGTTTAAAAACATTGGAAATGGATTCCAAACCAGTGTTATATGTTATACCAATGTTTTGAAAAACTATTGGGTGATAAGGTGGGGGGATACCCTTATAGAAATGTTTTTTTTGAAATCGTTGGGTTAAACCCTTAAAAAATTCAATTCCCCTATGGCTCTGAACAACCATTGCAATATAGAAGTAGAAACAGTTTTTAACCATTATTTAATGTAACTCTATATCCAATACTTACGATTTACAAACCATTGGTATATAGGTTTACCAACGATTTTCCTATAAGTGTTGGTATATATTATATGTAGAGCCTATATACCAATGGTTTTTATACTATTTGTATAGTGTTTTATAAACGGTTTTTACTGAATCTTTGGTATAGAAGGTTTATTAATATATATATCAATATTTTATAAACCATTGTTATACATAACTCTAGGATTACAATGAATCCATCATGCCTAAACTGTACAAAAGCCTTCCCTCTTTCCTACCCTATAGAGCCTCAACCAAATTACATAACAACTTGCATCCCCTCTTTCCTCCCCTCTCAAATATATTTAATTAAACAAATGAAGATACAACATACAATATACAATACATATGTAACCCCTGGAAAATAAAAATGCAGAAAAATACTCATGTCCACGATAAAATGAATAGAATTTAAAAAAACAATATTTAGGGGTTGTCTAGGGGGTGGGGTGTCCTAGGGTGGGGTTTTCCATGGTGGTGGGGGTGTCCAGGGGGTGGGGATTGTCCAAGGGGGTGGGGGTGTCCATGTGGTGGGGTCATCCAAGGGGGTTGGGTGTCCAGGTGGTGGGTTGTTAGTGGGGGTGGGGGGTGTCTGGAGGGGGTGTCCATGGGAGGGGGGTATCCAAGGGGGTGGGGGCTGTTCAAGAGGGTGGGGGTTTCAAGGGGGTGTCTAGGGGTGGGGTGGTGTCCAGGAGGGGTGGGGGTGGCTGTTTGGGGGGGTTGGGGTGTCCAAGGGGTTGGGGTTGTCCAAGTTGGTGGGGTGTCGAGTGGCTGCCCATGGTGGTGGGGGATGTTCAGGGGGGGTGGGTGGGGGTTGTCCAAGTGGGAAAGGGTGTCAAGGTCGTGGGTGTGTCTAGGGGGTGGGGGTGTGGGTTTCCAAGGGGTTGGGGGTGTCCTAGGGGTGGAGGTGTCTAGGGGGTGGGTTATCGATGGGGGTGGAGGAGATGTATATTGGGGGGATGTCGAAGGGGGTAAGGGTGTCTAGGGGTGGGGGTGTCCAGGGGTGGGGGCTATCTAGGGGTTGGGGCTGTCCAGGTGGTGGGTTTGTGTCTAGGGTGATGTCCAGGGGTAGGGGTGGGAGTCCAAGGGGTAGGGTTGTCGATGGGGTGGGGGTGTTCAGTGAGGGGGGAGGGCTCTCTAGGGGGTGGGGGTCTTTCCATGGGGGTGGGGATTTCTAGTGGGTGGGTAATGACCTAAACATTCATTAATGGAAATCCCTTTTGATCTAATTAAATGTCTTTTATGGTAATATAAAATGTGAACATCATTGGTTTTATGTTTCAGGATTTTAAAATACAATTATAAATTGTAACCATTGATAATATAGAAGTTGAACAGTGATCTCATAATTAGTATAAATATATGTCTTTAACAAATCCAATTTACTCAGAAAAATGAAGCAATGGACTCATCTTGTAGACTAGCCCCGTATAAAGCCCATTTTTAGGAGCTCAGAAAGGATGTGGATTAATTGGGTTTCACTCTTGACCAATCCCAAGATGATCTTCAAAATGTTATGTTTGAGATGAACTGACTACGGGAGAAGTAGAAGTTAATAGTGAATACCACCCGAGCGATGTTATCTGAACCACCCCAAGTGTTTGTCGAAATCTCAAACCTCACCCTTCGCTCTTAGGCGAGTGTTATATGGGGTAATGTAACAAGATATTAGTACTATGATTATGTGCATTATTTTTGTATATAATAGTCAATATTCATTCATTTTATTATTGATACTTTGTAAATAGTTTTGAATGCACAAATAGAAAATTTAGTTAATATTCAACTAAGAAATCTATTATGATGAATTAATGGAATTTTTAATTAAATAATATTTTATTAAAATATTAATATTATTATTAAATTAAATTTTATTAAATATGAATGATCATATAATTTTATGAAAACCAATTGTAATTTTTATTAATGTTTGAAAACATTTTTTGTCAAAACACATGAATTTTCAATAAATTTTTGTTTTTTTAAAAAGAAAATTTTAAAAATTTAAAAATTCATTTAGATAAAATGAATATTATTTTTTGAATCAGGATGTCAAAATTATCCAATGGTGAATTTTTCATAAATTTCTTGGGAGAGTCTAATTTATGAGTACAGATTAAATACCATTTAAATATACAATGTGTTTTATGACATCAAAATTACTCAATTGTGATGTAATAAAATACTATAAACATTGTGTTCATACATTATGTGTTTTACCTATAAAATAATGTTATTTTGGGTTTTTTGATATATTTTCGAAGCATTATTTGACCATTCAAGTCTTATAAAACATTTTGTATTTTTAAACTGTTTTCCTTCAGTGTGTGACTTACCTCCACATAAGCAACATTTATTATTTTAAGATGTTTGTCCATTGGATTTATAAAATATTTTTTTCCAATCCCCTTTGGAAAAAACAATGGGCAATAAACATGGGCTGGATTATGGGCTTGATTAGTTAAATATGAGATGTCCCAAAACTAAATAATAAAGAATTCCCTCACCTTTCAAATATAAACCCGCCCAAGAACCCACATACTCTTCACTGAAGCCTCTGGAGTTCGACCAAACCCTACCCTCCTTTCTCTATAATCCTCTGAAGGTTCCCCAAACTCCCAGGAAGACTCTTTCAAGCCACTCCCAAGCCTTTAGAATCACACTTCCAAGTAAGGGATTTCTTCCTTTCCCAGTTTTGTCTAATTTTTGTTAAGTTGTTATGCACTATTGTTTTCAATTAAAAATATTGGGGTATGATTTAAAATCTCCACCATACTTCCCAATTTATGTTTGGATTATTGGATACCCCTTTCATCTCATTAATGCTTCTTATGTACAGCGGTTTCATTCCCGAAATTCTGTGACAGATTACTCTCTCCTATTTTACATTCTAGTAATTCTTCTGTATTATGCATCTAAATTCCATTATATTTGAAGGGAAATGTATATATATAAATCCCTTACATTAAAGTTAATTTAAATATTATGATACACCCTTTTTTATCTCATCAATCATTTTAATGAATCCTTATGTCACGTCGTTATGCTGCCGAAATTGCACATCATTTTTCCAAGAAAAGATCATTGTGTAGTGAATACCATACCCATGTCTCTATCAAGGGTATTCACATTTATTCACATATATATATTTAATGGTACTTTTTTGTATTTATTCCATATTACTTAATCATGGAATAACTTATGATATTGATTGATTCCATGTTATATGATCTGTGTGGCACACGTTTGTTATTTGGGTGTGCCCTGATAGCGCTCTAATGCATTGGGTAAGGTATAATATCATGATACGTCAAGTTAAATGGGTTTTGACTCATTCTAATTCAAATGCAATGATTTTTTAATAACGTTTCATTGTAAATGAGGTTTTACTCATGGTCCATGTGTAATGAGTCATTACTCATGATAATTCCATGTTAATTATTGTTGCCACATTTCCATGTAATGATTATCATGCTTTATCATTCCTTTATGTTCATGTTTCTCTTATGATCCATTGATATGCCAATTGTTTAACATGTATTTTATTCCTTATGTTATTCCATGTTTATTCCCTTATATGGATTTATAGATCACTTTTTTCTTATTCATGTTCTCAGGATATCCCATGAAATGCTAAGTATGAGGGAATGTAGTGGTCGTGTAATAGAAGTCTTCAATAAGATGTTTCATTATATATTTTATGTTGTTATGTAATGATATTAATCCCCAAAGACACTAGACCTCTCAATCTTCCATAATGAATCAGGTGAAGAGTTTATGTAATAAATCATATTTAAGTGTGTAATAAATAGAAGGGTCATTATAGTTGGTATAAAAGGATATGTTTTGTTATTTTTGGGATTTGGATTCTAAAATCCCAGTGAAGACATAGAGAAAAAATTAATTATAATAAAAACATCTCTATGTGTTTGTAAGTATTGAGTATGTGGTTAATCATGAAAATACATCACTCTCTAGTTACGAGAAAGTAGAGGTGGCTCTAGAACTGATGTATCCTTGGGGTAAAACCACAAAACACCGCTTTGTGCAAGACTAGATTCGGAAATGGTCCATAACACCAGGCCTTGATTCACTAATGGTTATGATAATCCAATGCTATATGCTTTGGTAAATTCAAAATCTTAGTATGAACCCTTATTAAGGGAAATAAAAAACTCCCCATAGAATATATGTTAGAAAGTAAATGATGAATAACATATATTAAAGCCTATGGATTCATAAGTTAATGAAATAAAAGTTATCTATAAGTCATCAGTTTTATCCTTGGATTACCCTTTATGTGTTACCCCTAACTATAATTTTATTCCATCCAATGGCCGGTAATTGGAGGACTCTTCCTGACAACCAATGTAAAGATCAATGTGATGACTATGCTAGTGAGATGCCCAATCCAATGGGAGCGGGAATCGCAAACATTATCATGCTTCACTCCCAGTTAACTCAATATTTGAATTGATACATGGGTCAAGAGGAATGATAAACCCCCGTTATGAAAGAATATGTAACAATCTAGAGCTTCATGACAGAAATATCTATTTCTTTTAATTGATTATCTGATCCCTCAATCGCCAAACAATGGATCGACTCCATTGAAATGATATTCTCCATCCTTCAATGTTTTTAACAATAGAAGGTTCTTGTTGATTCTTATTGTATAGATGGTGTGTCATGACCCCCTCCCACCAAGGATGCCCCTCCTGAGCTAGCAATGGTGAAAGGTAGATAATGACCCCCACGTCCCGCCTCCAGTAGGCCCCGGGTTGGCGACTAGCACCAAGGGTATGAGTTTTCACAAATATGGGAGGCATTACACTTTTTATTATTTAGGATCGGGAAATAGGATGAGTCAACCACCAACAATGAAAAAGGACATGTGTATATAAATAAACCCAAACCAAGCCCACATGTATGTTTAAACAATTTTATAACAAGGTACAAGTACAAGAAAGCTCAAAAGTACAATACCAAAAGAAAACAAGAGAACAACAACTGCAACAACTCCAACTGTCTGACTAGTAGGGTCTCGCACGACCCTGGTAGTCTAGAAACCTGAAAGAAAACGTAGGGTGAGCATACAAGTATACTCAGTAGGGAAATATAAATCTCTCATGCACAAGCGGGGAGACATCCTAATGTCATGTGAGAACAACAGAAGAAACCTAACAAGGGAAACTATCCACCCAACCTCACCAGCCACACTCAACAAAACACAATCACAACATGTAGTAGTAGTATAAGAATAGGAGTATTGGGTACCCCGCACCATTTTCCATTAGTTAGCTGAACGTCCTGACGCTGTCACACTCTCCGCGCCCGCACACACCTGGGCCTCACAACCACAACCACATCCCCACCCAAAAGACACCTGGGCATCATCTTGAAGATTCTTGGGAACAGTAATAGTAATAGAACTCTCGCCCGAAGACACCTGGGCCTTAATCGAAACCTACCCGAAGAGTCTTGGGTGTAAGGTTGCCTCAAGCCATTATAGCCTATAATCATGCCCGATGAGTCTTGGGCCTAATCACCCCAATCGAAACCTACCCAAAGAGTCTTGGGTGTAAGGTCGCTACAAGCCATCACAGCCTAGGGGAGAAGGAGGAGGAAGGAGCTAGTAACTATGGGAAAACACCCTCTCCCATGAAATGGGAGTGTTCGTCACTATGTGCTTAACATGGGTGTGGTGCAATAAAACAAAAAATATACAGATATGTATATATAGAAACCACTCAGCCCAACCTATGGATTCTAAAAAGAGAAACGGAGCAAGTGCCTCGACACTGCTACCACGAAGCATTCACCCAAAAAACAACCCCAACCCCATTTAGGTTCTCACATCTCAATAGAAATTAGCTCATTTAGTTCCTTAACTACTGGGAAACTATCCACAACCAACCACAACGATCGTAAGCATATCCCAGCCATCCATAAAGCAAGGTAGGAAAACACAAGAAACACCACAAAACCCTTCTTAACAACCAACCAACCAATTGATTATTACTTCCGTTTCATCACCAAGCCCCACCATTCATTAACTCTTCCATTTATTGTTTATTAGCCACAACCCACAGTCCATTCACATTTAAACCCATCCCTACAACCCCACTGCTAACCACCATAACCACAACCACACCGTATCCCATACATAATTATCCCTTTAATACCACTTATCACAGCCCTGCTGCCTGTCACCATCAAACATTCACACCTTCCCACAACCAAGCCAACCACAGCCCCGCTGCTCACCCATTCCACAACAACCCACAAAACACCCCCATCACATGCCACGTGACCAAGCCAACACCCACATGTTTATTATTCCATTTTTGTTCGACCGGGGTGATCACACAAGGGTTCCATATTTTCATTTAAACAGCCAACTTTACGTTATTAACCAAATTCCACATTCCAAGAAGTTTTCATCCATAACAGTATAGAAAGATAGGGAAGCATTTAATTGCACAAGCAAAGGCCCCCAATGATCGTTATTTTCAGTAGGCATAAGCCTATTAATTTCACAACATAATATCATAGGATATAAAAGGTAAAGTAACATCAATCACAAACTTCCCATCCCCGTTCTTTAACCAGTTATTATATTTAATTAAAGGTTCAACCATTTATCATGAAAACTAAAAGGATACCCCCCCACATGATGAAAAAATTAAAGAGACAAAGGTAAAATCCCTTCCTCAATAGGTTCTGGTCACAACGCTCCCCCAGATCAACTTTAGAAGATGTTCGTCGGCGTCCTGGTAAAACCTCCTCGGGTGGAAGTCTGAGAGGAAAACCCATAGGAGAGACAACAGATCCAAGCTCGGAAGCTCCACCTCGTCGTTACGATCCCGTGGCTACTGACGGATCGTAAATCGGAGCTCGAACGAAAAAGTTATGGAAGAAAGAGCCTTCGAGTCTCTTGAGAGTGCTCTGCTCAGAGGATAGGGGAGGAGATGTGTGAGTTGAAAGGAGGAGGGGACCCCTCCTTTTATAGGTGTGAAAAGCAAAAGTACACGGTGTGTACTCGGCCGTTTTGACACGGTCTCCACGCGGCCTCCAACACGGATCCGCGACCGTTGAATGGTCAACACATGGTTTGAAGGTAACACATACGCAGGGAAGGACTACACGACGTGTACCCATTTATGGCACTAGGTAGGGACACGACTCCAATGCAGAACACGGCCGATGACTGGTCAACACATGATAACACGTACGCGGGGAGGGACTACACATCGTGTACCCATTTTCTCCAAATGGAAAAGATGCGGCCATCCACACGGGGTATACCCGGCAAGGGGGTACATAAAGTGTACTAAAACTACACGGCGTGTAGTTTCAAAATTCTGGAAAGTGTGGGAAAAGTCCATTTTACCCTCCAGAACACTTCGTGGACTTCTTTTTGACAAAGGAATGGGCCGGAGAGGTCCGGGCCATTACATCAGATACCTCTTAAGACATTCTCGTCCCCGAGATTTCAATAACCAACCCAGGGGAACCCAACCAGATACCTCTTAGGGTACTCGTTATAACAAGAACCCAACCAACAACCCTAATCATATGTGTTAGGAATTTTTTCTCCTATGTTGAGATATTATCCACTTTAGGCAGCACTGACTCGCCTGCATGGGTTTAATCGCATCATCATTAATGCGTCTCGATTAAGGATTGGGTCTTCCCACTTCAGTCATTAGGATTTTTCAACTTTCACTAACCCCAACACCACACAACCAACACACTACCCGAACACGTGGGTTTGGGAAATTCTTTCACCTATGTTGAGATATTATCCGCTTTAGGCGGAATTGACTCACCCGCACGGGTTCAATCACATCCGCGTTAATGCGTCTCGATTAAGGGTCAGTTTTTTCCCTTTCCCACACATCCGGACATGTTACACATTACCAGGGAACAATGAAACAAAATGTCTCACAACTGACAAGACAATAATTCCATATATCAAAGGTATAAAGGACAATATCAACACAAATCCCAGAAGAACAAGGGAAAACACAAGTCAAAACAACTCCGGGTACTGAGCGTGCATATGGGTCTCCCGCTCCCAAGAGCTCTCCTCGAGACCGACATGCCTCCACAACACACGAACCAAGGGAATGGTTTATCAACGGAGAACCTTCTCTTTACGATCCTCGATTCTGACTGGTTGTTCCTCGAAGGTCACATCGTCTCCCATATCTAACTCTCCCTAGTCGATAACGTGAGATTCATCGTGTAAGTACCGACGAAGCTGGGAGATGTGGAAGATGTCATGGAATTTCTCCATCTGAGGTGGCAGGGCCAGCTGATATGCCACCTCGCCGACTCGCCTTAACACCTCAAAACGTCCGATGAACCTGGGTGAGAGCTTGCTCCCTTTCCCAAACCTCCGCTGCCCCCATCTAGGGGAAACCTTCAAGAACACATGATCCCCCACCTCTAACTCCAAGGGCCTCCTCCGAACATTAGCATAAGACTTCTGTCGGTCCTGAGCCGCTTTCATCCTCTCACGTACAAGCTAGACTTTCTCTGTGGTGCTCTGCACTACCTCTGGTCCAAGAGCACCTGTCTCACCAACCCCTTCCCAGCAAATGGGTGAACGACATGGCCTTCCATACAAATCCTCAAATGGTGCCATACCAATAGTAGAGTGGAAACTGTTGTTGTAGGAATACTATACTAAAGGCAAGTGTCATACCCACGATCCTCTGAAATCCAGAATGCATGCTCGCAACATGTCCTCCAGCGTCTGGATAGTCCGCTCTGTATGTCCATCGGTCTGGGGGTGGAAAGCAGTGCTAAGGCGTAGCTGGGTTCCAAAAGCATGCTATAACCCCATCCAGACTCGTGAGGTAAACCGAGTATCCCGGTCTGAGACGATGGTCCTTGGAACTCCATGAAAACGCACCACCTTGTCTACGTACCACTGTGCAAAGGTACTCACCGGGCCCGACTCCTTGATTGGTATGAAGTGAGCTGATTTCGTCAGATGATCCACCACTACCCAGATAGCATCATAACCACCCTGAGCTCTGGGTAGTCCTGTGACGAAGTCCATTGAGATGTCATCCCACTTCCACTCGGGGACATCTAAAGGATGCAACAAACCACCGGGAACACGGTGTTCATCCTTCACTTGCTGACACACTAGGCACTTAGCCACAAACTCCGCCACTGCCCATTTCACCCCGGGCCACCAAAACAGATCCCTCTGGCCTCCGTACATTTTTGAAACTCCTGGATGTACCGCCAAGGCTGAGCTATGGAACTCACAGAGAACTCTCTCACACATAACCTCTAGGACAAACAACCTTCCACGGAAAAGCATATGATGTCGGCTGTCCTCTGACCATCCCTCTTGATCATTCCCATGATCGACATGATCCCGCATCACCTCTGCCTCGGTGTCCCCCCACTAAGACTCCTCCACCTACTGCGACAAGGAGGATTGCACCATCATCTGGAACAAACTGCCTCTAACACCTTCTTCCCTTGCATCTAAGTGCAGGGAAACCAACTCTCCCATCACCTACCAAGCATCAGCGGATTCCCGAACCACTTCTTTATGTGACTTCCTGCTTAGGGAATCAGCCACAATGTTGCCCTTACATTCGGTGTAAGAGATCTCGAAGTCATAGTCTTGGAGAAACTTGACCCATATCCCCTGCCGTAAGTTCAGGTCACGCTGGGAGAAGATATAACACAGGCTCTTGTGGTCTGAGAAGACCACAATGCACTCCCCAGAGAGGTAATTTTTCCACAACTTCAATGCGAACAAAACTCCTGCAAGCTCCAGGTCATGGGTGGCATAGTTACACTCGTGAGGGCACAACTGCCTAGACCCATAACAAATCACGCCCTTCTTCTGCATCAGCACGCACCCCAGACCAAGGACAGAAGCATCACAAAACACTTCATACAACAACCCTTCCTCTAGAAACCTGAGCACGGGAGCACTAACCAACTTCTCCTTCATGTAGTCGAAAGATTTCTGGCACTGATCGCTCCATAGGAAGACCTGATTCTTCTTAGTCAAAGCTGTCAATGGAGCAGCAACTTGAGAGATGTCCAAAACGAACCTCTGATAGTAACCTGCTAACCCCAGGTAACTACAAACATCTATCATGCTCTTGGATGCTGCCCAAGACACAACTTCCTCCAACATTGATGGGTCCACCGATACTCCATGCTGAGATACCACGTGCCCAAGGAAGTGTACTTCTTGTGTCAAGAAATTACACTTCGACAATTTTCTGTAAAGCTGGTGGTGTCGAAGGACTTCCAAGACTGCCTTGAGATGCTCAACGTGCTCCTCCTCTGATCTTGATTAGACGAGGATGTCATTGATAAACACAATGACAAACCGGTCCAGAAACTCTCGGAAGACAAAGTTCATAAGTCCCATGAACACAGCTGGTGCATTCGTAACTCCAAACAACATCACTACAAACTCGATGTGCACATACCTGCACCTGAAATCTATCTTCGAGATGTCACAGTCCTTCACCCTCAGCTGATGATATCCTGATCATAGATCAATCTTAGAAAACCAACCTGATCCCCTCAGCTCGCTGAAGAGATCATCTATCCTTGGAAGGAGGTAACGGTTCTTGACCATTACCTGGTTCAGCCTTCGGTAGTCTATGCATATCCTGAGACCACCATCAGCCTTCTTCACGAACAAAACTGGAGCACCCTATGGCGAAACACTGGGTCGAACAAAACCCTTCTCCATCAGATCGTCAATCTGAATCCGCAACTCCCGCAACTCCGAAGGTTCCATTCGATAAGGGGCCACCGAAATCGGTCAGGCACCAGGTTGTAAGTCTATCCCGAACTCAATGTTACGTTGGGGGGTAGAGTCACAACCTCCTCAGGAAAAACATCGAGGAACTCCACAACAACCTCTCGGACATCCATCATCTCTGTATCAGCTGGAACCATTGAAAACCCACCCAAAAAGGAAAGGAGAGGCTCCACACGCCGGCTTCTCTGCTGATAGCTCCTCTCGCCAACAAAAGATACGCGCTGCCCATCCATGTCAGAGAACACGACTCTTCTCTAGAAGCAATCGATAACGAAACCAACAGAAAACAATAAGTCGATGCGTAGGATGACATTGTATGGATGCATCTTTAACAGAAGAATGTCCCCACTCGATCTATGTGGTCCCAATGTTAGCCCACATCCCTAGAAAACAAAAGATACGCTGGTGTAGCCTCCAAATGGTGTTCTCAGCACCAGTGATACGAAATGTCTCTCTACTTCTAGTCCCAAAGCATGGGCTAGACCAGGTGTAACAAAGGAGTGAGAAGCTCCCGAATCGAACAAAGCAGAAACAAGAGTGCTGAACAAACAAATCGTACCTCGCACCACCTATGGTCCTGCTGGAGATGCCAAATCTGCTGCGTGCAACTATCCACGCCCATCTCCTCTGCCTCTCTGATGTCTTCCACTTCCCTGACCACGCCCTGGTCGAGGTCCCTAAGGAGCACCCTGAGGTCGACCTCTTCCCGCAAAGTCTGCCCTCAGAGGAGCATGGTCCTGCTGCTACTGGAAGGGCCTCACCGACAACTAGTGCTACTACGGTGGGCATTGAACCTTCCCACCACCACTGTACGGAGCTCGGGTCGGGCACCGACTCTGAACATGCCCGAAACCTCCACAAGAAAAACACCTTGGTCCTGGGCTCATGGAAAAGGGACGAGGACCCGAAGATCTGAACTGGATCTTCTGGGGCCTCCTCCCCACAGGCCTGAACCTGGAAGGTCCTGTCACAGGAGACCTACTGCTGACCGCCTTCCCCTTCGACGAACCTGGATGAAACACCTCACGCAGTGCACCTCCAAGTGAGTGCATCCTCTCTACAACCTCTTCCTTATTCTGCACTTCCAAGTACGTCGGAAGGGTAAAGGGGGTGACAACATACTGGAGTGAAGGACGGAGCGCCTCCTCCAAACGTCTTGCCAGAGACTCCTCATCCAGAAAGAGATCCGGAGCAAAGCGCATGAGATCCTTGAACTTGATCGACACCTCTCGTACCGACATACTCGGCTGCTGAAGGGAGAGTGACTCCTACCACTTCTCCGCCTTGATCATGGAAGAAAGGAATTCCTCTTGGAATTCCTTCTCAAATTCAGCCCATGGAACCTCTGCCTCTATCCTCTCTCTAAGGTAGAGCTTCCACCACTGTCATGCCGCACCTCTCAGTTGACTGACTGCTAGGGGAACCTAGTACTCCATCGGAGCACAGATCAAGGTAAAAGTGATCCCTAGCTCTTCAAGCCACCCCTCGGTCTCCGTATCTGAAGTACTACTCTCGTACTTATTGAGGGTACGCCGCTAGAAGGAATAGAGGGTCTTCTTCCATTGGCTATCTTCCTCCTCTTGGTCAATCCTCAACTGATCGACCACTTGGATCTACTGGGCCTCGGCCGTCTGAGCCACCTGGGGACGACGTCCAGGTGCCATATCCGTACGGTAAACAAGGATCGCCTAACCCCAAGTAGTAAGGAAATTTCTCAAAGTTTTAATTATCATTTTATTTCAATTTCTTTCCCAGAACACCAAAATCAAGTAAAAACAATTATGATGATGCATATACCTTCTGTAGGGTCTCTACCGTACAATCAATATAGTCTCACTTGGTCGTTCGGCAGGCTCAGAGTCCTTGCATCGGATCACGGGGGGACCAAAAATCCCGTGTCCTAGCCAGTCTTCCCTGGCATTTGTCATGCACCAAGATTAACTAACAATGTTGCCCTACCATCCCATGCAATCCTCACTGTGCCTAACTCTAGACTCTATCCTATCTCTCAACCATCACCTCTGATACCATTCTGTCATGACCCCCTCCCACCAAAGATGCCCCTCATGAGCTGGCAATGGTGAAAGGGAGATAATGTCCCCCGAGTCCCGCCTCCATTAGGCCCTGGGTTGGCGACTAGCACCAAGGGTATGAGTTTTCACAAATATGGGAGACATTAACCATTTTATTATTTAGGATTGGGAAATAGGATGAGACAACCACCCATAAGGAAAAAGAACAAGTGTATATAAATAAACCCAAACCAAGCCCACATGCATGTTTAAAAAATTTTATAACAAGGTACAAGTACAAGAAAGCTCAAAAGTACAGTACCAAAAGAAAAAAAAGAGAATAAAAACTGCAACAACTCCATCTGTCTGAACAGTAGGGTCCCGCACGGCCCTGGTAGTCCTCCTGGAAACCTGAAAGTAAATGTAGGGTGAGCAAACAAGTATGATCAATATGGAAACCTAAAGCCCTTGTGCACAAGTGGGGAGACATCCTAATGTCCCATGAGAACAACAAAAGAAACCTAACATGGGAAAACTATCCACCCAACCTCACCAACCACACTCCCCAAAACACAATCACAATAGGTAGCAGTAGTATAAGAACAAGAGTATTGGGTACCCCGCACTATTTCCTATTAGTTAGTTGAACGTTCTAACGCTGTCACACTCTCCCCGCCCGCACACACCTGGGCCTCACAACCACGTATCCCGCCCGCACACACCTGGGCCTCACCATAACGTATCCTGCCCACAAACACCTGGGCCTCACAACCACAACCACATCCCTGCCCGAAGACACCTGGGCCTGAATCGAAACCTACCCGAAGAGTCATGGGTGTATGGTTGCCTCAAGCCATTATAGCCTATAAGCCTGCCCGATGAGTCTTGGGCCTAATCACCCCAATCGAAACCTACCCGAAGAGTCGTGGGTGTAAGGTCACCTCAATCCATCATAGCCTAGGTTAGAAGGAGTAGGAAAAAGCTAATAACTAAGGGAAAACAACATCTCCCATGAAATGGGAGTGTTCGGCACTAAGTGCTCAACATGGGTGCGGTGGGAGAAAGCACAAAAGATACGGATAAATATATATATAGCAACCACTCAGGCCAACCTCTGGCTTCTAAAAAGAGAAACTGAGCATGTGCCTTGGAACTGCTACCACAAAGCATGCACACAACAAACAACCCCAACCCCATTTAGGTTCTCACATCTCAACAGAAATTAGCTCATTTAGTTCCTTAACTACTGGTCAACTATCCACAACCAACCATAATGATCGTAAGCATATCTCTGCCATCCACAAAGCAAGTTATAAAAACACAAGACGCACCACAAAACCCTTCTTAACAACCAACCAACCCATTGATTATTACATCTGTTTCATTACCAAGCCCCACCATTCATTAACTCTTCCATTTATTATTTATTAACCACAACCCATAGTCCATTCACACTTAAACCCATCCCTGTAGCCCCACTTCCAACCACCATAACCACAACCACACTGTATCCCGTACATAATAATCCCTTTAATACAACATATCGCATCCCCGTTTCCTGTCACCATTAATCATTCACACCTTCCCACAACCAAGCCAACCGCAACCCCACTGCTCACCCATTCCACAACAACCCACAAAACTCCCCCATCACATGCCATGTAACCAAGCCAACACCCACATGTTTATTATTACATTTTGGTTCAACCGGGGTGATCACACAAGGGTTCCAGATTTTCATTTAAATAGCCAACTTTACATGATTAACCAAATTCCACATTCCAAGAAGTTTCCATCCATAACGGTCTAGAAATATAGGGAAGCATTAAATTGCGCAAGAAAAGGCCCCCAACGACCGTTATTTTCAGTAGTCATAAACCTATTCATTTCACAACATAATATAACAGGATATAAAAGGTAAAGTAACAGAAATCAAAAACTTACCATCCCCGTTCTTTAACCAGTTATTATATTTAATTAAAGGTTCAAAAATTTCTCATGAAAACAAAAAGGTTACCCACCCCGCATGATGCAAAAATTAAAGAGATGAAGGTAAATTCCACACCTCAAGAGGTTCTGGTCACAACGCTCCCTCGGATCAACTTTAGAAGATGTTCGTCGGCATCCCAGCAAAACCACCTCTGGAGGAAGTCAGATAGGAAAAGACAAAGGAAAGAAAATAGATCCAAGCTCGGATGTTCCGCCTCATCGTTACGATCTCGTGGCCGCTGATGGATTGTAAATCGGAGCTCAGATGTAAAAGTTATGGAAGAAAGAGCCTTCGTGTATATTGAGAGAGCTCTTATTAGAGGAGAGGGGAGGAGAGGTGTGAGTTTAAAGGAGGAGGGGACCCCTCCTTATATAGGCGTGAAAAGCAAAAGTACACGGCGTGTACTTATGGTACATGACGTGTACTCGGCCGTTTTCCCACGGTCTCCACGCGGCCTCCAACAAGGTTTCGCGGCCGTTTCCTGGTCAACACATGGTTTGAAGGTAACGCATAAGCGGGGAAGGACTACATGACGTGAAAATTGGAAACAAGGCGTGTACCCATTTATGGAACTCAGCAGGGACACGACTCCAACGCGGCACACGGATGACGACTGGTCAACACACGGTAACGTGTACGTGTGGAGGGACTACACGGTGTGTACCCATTTTCTCCACAAGGCAAAGATGCGGCCATCCACACGGGGTATACTCGGCAAGGGGGTACATAGAGTGTACTAAAACTACACGGCGTGTAGTTTAAAAAGTCTGGAAAGTGTGGGAAAAGTCCATTTTACCCTCCAAAACACTTTGTGGCCTTCTTTTTGACAAAGGAATGGGCCAGAGAGGTCCGGGCCATTACAGGGTGATTCTGATCAATGGTGGAAATTGATAAAAAAATAGAAAGCCAGAGGAAGAGATCGTGGCATTAGAATAGAAGGATTTCTGAAAGATGTTTTTTGGTAAATACATTCCACACACCATCCAGCTTAAGATGGAATTGGACATATTGACCTAAAGAAAAAGGATGATGAATGGATCGATGTGTATGAGGAAAACATCACAAGTATTGCATGATATGCCACTATCTTTGTTGTTACCCCCAAAATAAAGGTTCACCGCTTCTTTTGTGGGATGAAACCTGGCCAACAAAAAATGCTGGAGATCTGTGAATTCGATAGCTATGAGGAAATTGTCTCATGTACCCTTAATGTCAAAATGGATATTAAGGAATCTCAGGGGTATCATTGGGATAAGAAGCGTAAGGTGGAATTCAATGCTAGAAGTTTGATGGATAAATATAATGGTGCTAATGAAAATCCATCACCCCACAAGCCAAAGGTGCAGAAAGATGAACCCCAGAAATTTCCTGAAAGGGACGAGGAAATGTTTTAGGTGTGAAAGAGAAGGGAACCTACCTGTTAACTGACCACAAGAAAAACTCGTGGCTAAAACAAAAAAAGGAATTCTCCGTTCAAATTGAAACACATTGTTCATTGCTACAACTACAAAGAACCAGGGAATATTACAAATTAGTTCCCAACGCCAAGGGTTTTCGGAGGCATCCAACATCCTCCAAGGCTATAAGGGAGAGCTTTTTCCATCACTACCACCGAAGTGAACCCCGAAAAAGAATTAGTGATATGTAATCATGTTATTCATTCATGAATAGAGAACACAATTTTCGATTCAGGTTCTCTGCATTCCCTTATATCCCGAATGTTGAGTAGAATAGTCCCAACACCACCACAAATCATGGATGCAATGATGTTGGTGAGTACAAGAAATGTGGAAATCATTGTATCCCTTGAATATAAATCCCCTTTCTTAATTTGTGGATTGAATTTACCGGAAAACCTTGTCATAATCCCTCTAGTGGAATTTGATGCAATTATTGGCATGGATTGTCTTTCCTTATACAGAGCCAACATAAATTTCCATGACAGGGAGATCACTCTCCATGTGGAGAATTGACCCCCGATTCAATACAAGTGGAAGGGGGAAGATGAATCTTCTTTAGCTCCAACATCTCAATCGTGGATATTACTGTCCTATAAGCGTGTGTATCTGGCTCATATAATTAATTCTAAGGAGACAACCATCCTTGAAGAAATGCCAATTGTGATGGAATTCACATATGTGTTTCCAGATAAATTTTCCATTCTTCCTCCTAGAAGAGATGTTGAATTCTTAATTGATCATATACTTGGGGCATAAAAAATATCCAAGACTCTGTATATAATGGCTATAATGGATCTTTAGGAGCTGGAAAAAAACTTTAGGAGAATCTACATAAAGGGATTATAAGCCGAGGTGATTGACTATGGGGTGCACCAGTCCTCTTCATCTAGATGAAATATGGGTTAATGCGCATTTTCATCAATTATCGTGAGCTTAATAAATGACTGTAAAGAACAAGTATCCTCTCCCACGAATTTATGACTTGTTCGATTAGTTACGTGGAGCACAAAACATCTCCATGGTGGAGTTTTGGTTGGGATATTATCATGTAAGGGTGAATAAGGAAGATATCCCCAAGACTGCTCTTCGTACAAGATACGTCCACTTTGAATTCATAGTAATTTCTTTCAGACTCACTAATGCTGGAAAAATCTTCATGTATATGATGAATAGAGACATTAGGGATTACTTCGACAAATATTTAGTACACTTTATAGATGATATTCTAATATACTCTAAAACCAATGAGGATCATGAGGAACATCTGAGAACTGTTCTAGAGAGCATGTGAAAGGAGAAGCTCTATACAATGTACATCAAATGTGAGTTATCATTGAAGGATTTCTCATTATTGGTCCATTTCATCTATGAATTGGGATATATGTGGATCCATCCAAAGCTGTTGAAATTGAGGGTTGGCTGAGGCCAACATTGGTAATGGATATCCGTAGCTTCTTACGGTTAACTGGATATTACGTACAATTTGTGGGAAAGTTTCCTGATTGTCCATCCCTTTTCCCAATATAACTCAGAAGGGATTAATCTTTTATTGGATTTATGAATGTGAACAAATCATCAGGGATTTAAAAAGGTGGATGATCAAGACCCCCGTCCTCACATTACAGACAAGTAGTGAACATTTTTTGGTATTCGGTGATGCTTCGATGAAGGGCCTGGGCTGTGTGTTGATGAAAAATGACAATGTCATTTCCTATTCATCAAGGCAATTGAATGTTCATGAGCATAATTATCCATCACATGATCCAAATTTTGATGTGGTGATCTTCACATTAAAAATTTGGTGGAATTATCTCATTATGGAGAAGTGTGAAATATACACAGTCCATAAAAGCCTCATGTATATATTCACACAGAAAGAGTTGAACACGATCCAATGAAGATGGGTAGAGATAATCAAACACTATGACTATTCAATCAATTACCAAAATGGGAAAGAGAACAAGGTGGAAGATGATCAATGTAGAAAGGACCCGATGATTCTCTCATTGATGATAATTGATAAGGATCCAATATTCATTTATTTTATAAAGATGGACATGTGAATCATAAATAAGTATACATCATAAATATTTTTCACAAATTATTGATCAACCATCTCTTTTTTAAAAGTTAAAGGATGCTTAAAAGGATGATTTTAGAATTTAGAAGAGAGTGGAAGCTATCATTAAAGTGAAATCTTTAGAGTTCAAGGTTAATGAAGTAGGAATTGTGATATTTGGGAAAATACTATGTCATCCATCATGTCCGAAGATGAAGAAGGATCTTTTGGATGATAGGCATAGTGCAAATTTCTCTATTCACCCAGGAATCACAAAGATGTATCGAGATATCTGAGAGAATTATTGGTGGAATAATATGAAGAAGGAGATAGCAGAGCATACATAAAAGTTCCTAGTGTTTCATAAATTGAGGGCATATAGGCATAACTCTAAGGGGCAGATGCAACCCATACCCATACCACCATGGAAATGGGAGAACATCACCATGGACATTGTCACTGGACTTCCGAAGTCATCCAAATGAAACAATGATACCTGGTTTTTTGTGGATAATCTTACAAAATATTCACACTTCATTTCAATTCAGGAGGATTTCTCATTTCTCAACTAGCACAAATATTTACCAGGGAAGTAGTAAGGTTGCATGGATTAACACTATCTGTTGTATTTGATCGAGATCAATGATTCACCTCAATGTTTTGGAAGAGTCTTCAACATGTTCTAGATACTTAATTAATCTTTAGTACGACCTATCAACCTCAGACAGATGCCCAATCTGAGTGAACTATTCAGATACTAGAATATACGTTAAGATCATGTTCAATGGAATTTAAAATTGGTTGGGATCAACATCTTCCACAATTAGAATTATTATACATTAAAAATTTCCACACGAGCATCTAAATGGAAAATTATGAACCCCTATATGGGAAGAGGTGTAGAACACTGGAATGTTTGGATGAAGTTGGTGAGCGTAAGCTGCTTGGACCAGAAATGGTTGAAGAAATGGTGGAGAAGGTGAAAACCATTCAGCATCATATTAAGTCAGCCTAGAGTCGAAATAATAGTTATGTAGAAAACCATCAATGAGACCTTGAGTTTAATGGTGGACACATGGTGTTTCTACACTTATCTTCATAAAAGAAGGTCATGAGGTTTGGAAAGAAAGGGATGTTAAGTCCTATGTAAATCGACCCCTTCGGGATTCTTGATCATGTTGGGCCTATGACCTATCGACTAGAAAATGCACCTACCATGGACAAAGTACATGATGTCTTTCAGTTATCCCTATTAAGAAAGGACATACAAGACCCTTCACTTGTACTCTCTTCAAAGATAATACAACTAGAGGATAATATTTCTTATGATGAGAAACCAGTGAAGATCTTAGATCGTAGAGAAAAGGTTATACAAAATAAGAAAATGCCCCTCATCAAGGTGTTGTGGAGAAACTAGAAGTTTGAAGAAGTGACGTTGAAATCAGAGGAAATGAGGAAGCATAGTAACACACTTCTGTTTTAGTGTGGGGAAACTAAATTTCAAGGGCGTAATTTATTAATGGGGGAAGATTGTAATGAACCAAACATTCATAAATTGAAATTACTATTGATCAAATTAAATGAATTATTATGGTTTTATAAAATCCGAACTTTATTGGTTTTGTGTTTTTGGATTTTAAAATACCATTATGAATTTTGACAAGTGATAATATAGTTTCAAATAATGATCACATGATTTTTATAAATACATGGCTTTAACAAATCAAATTTACATAGAAAAAGTAAGTGATGGCCTCATCTACTAGACTTCCCCTATATGAAGCCCATTTTTCAGAGCTTGGAATGGAGGTGGCGTCATTGGGATTCTCTCTTGACCAATCCCAAGACAAGCTTGAACACATTAAGCTTGAGAGAAACCTATTATAGTAGAAGAGGATGTTAATAGAGATTACCACACGAGCGATGTTATCCGAGCCACCCCAAGAGTCTGTCATAATCAAACACCTTACCCTTCGGTCTAATGTGGGTGTTATAAGGTGTTATGTAAAAATACCTTCGAAGTGTGATTATGTTCATTATTTTGGAATATAATAATGAATATACATTGATTTTATTATTGTTAATTTGTAAATAGTTTTTAAAGCACAAATAGTATTTTTATTTATTATTCAACTAAGAAATATATTTTGTTGATTTAATGGATTTTTGAATTAAATAATATTTTAATAAACTATTATTATTATCATTAAAATAGTTTTATTTAAATATAAACGATCATATAATTTTATGAATGCAATTTTAATTTTTATTAAGGTTTGAAGGCAGTTTTTTTCAAAACCCATTAATTTTCGATAAATGGCAGTTTTTATTTTAAAAGTACAAATTCAAAAATATAAAAAATTATTTAGATAAAATGCATATTATTTTTTGAATAAAGATGTCTAAATTATCCAATGGTGAATTTTTCATAATTTTCTGAGACATTCATATTTCTGGGTAAAAAATAAAAAATGTTTAAATATATAATGTGTTTGATGATATCATAATGACCCATTAGAGAAGAAATAAAATAATATAAACATAATGTTCGTCCAATATATTTTTTACCATTAAAATATTGTGTTTTTGGGTTTTTTTGATTTATTTTACAAAGAATTAGTGGACCCTTCAAGGCATATAAAACATTTTGTCTTTTTAAATTATTTTCCTTGACACTGTGACTCAACTCCACATAAGTAACCTTATTATTTTAGTAATATTGGCCATTGGAATTTTAAAATATTTTTTCCTCTCTCCTTTGGATAAAATCGTGGGAAAAAACCATGCGCTGGTTTGTGGTTTTGATTAGTTCGATGTGAGGTGTCCCATACCAAACTAATAAAGAAGTCCCTCTCCTTTCCAATATAAACTCACCCAGGATCCCATGTCATCTTCAATCAAATCCTTTAGAGTTCGACCAAACTCTACCCTCCTCTCTCTATAAACTTCTCAACGTTCCCCATGATCCCAAGAATCTTCTCTCAATCCTCTTTCCATCCTTTGGACACCACTTCCAAGTAATGTATTTCATCCTTTCTCATTTTTGTCCAATTTTCTTTAAGTTGATATGCCCTTTTTTCAATTAACAATTTTGGGGTATGATGTCAAAACAACCCATGATTCCCTATATATGTTTGGATGATGGGAGACCCCTTTCTCTCTCATTAATTTAGCCCATGTACACCCGTTACCATTCTATAATTCATTGAGGTATTTCTCTCTCCTCTTTTACATCATAGTAATAATTTTGTATTATACATATAAATTCTATTATGTTTGTTGGGACATGTATCTATATGCCCAATTAATTTCCATTTCATGTACATATTATGAGACACCCTTTTCTATCTCTTGAATCATTTTAATGAATCCTTATGTCACGATGTTTTGATACCGACATTGCACCACGTTTTTTCAAGCCAAGATCATTTTGTAGTGAATACCATACCCTTGTCTCTATCAAGGTTATTCAACTTTATGCACATATACATATTGAATTTTAATTTCATTTATTTATTCCACATTACATATTTGTTGAATAAATTATGATGTTGATTGATTCAATGTTATATGATCCATGTCGCACACATATGAATGAAATGAAATTTTTAAGAAGGGTGTACCCTGATAGCGGTACAATGCATTGGGTAATATATAGTATAATGATACGTAATGTGAAATGATTGTTGACTAAAGATAATTCATGTGAAATTAGGATTTACTTGTGATTCATGTTTAATGATGGTTTACTCATCCTCCAAGTGCAATGAGACTTGGATCATGATAATTATATGTTAAGTGTTGTTGCCACATTTCAATTTTATGATTATCATTCTTTATCATGACGTTATGTTCATGTTTATTTTTTTTCCATTGATATGCCTGTTGTATAACATGTACTTTATTCCTCATTTTATTCCATGTTTATTCCCTTAATGGGCTTTATAGATCACCCTTTTCTTCTGCATGTCCTCAAGATATCCCATGCAATGCTAAGTACGAGGGAATGCAGTGGTCATGTAAAAGAAGTCTTCAACAAGATGTATCGTTCAATGTTTTAAGTTGTTATATAATGATCCTAAGACCCAAAAACACAAGAACTCTCAATATTCCATGTTGTATAAAGTGAAGATTTTATGTAATAAATCATGTATAAATGTGCAATGAAGGGCATGGTTGTTATACTGGGGGTGTCTAGGTGGTCGGTTTGGGGCTGTCTAGGGGGGTGGGGGCTGTCAAGGAGGGTGGGGGTTGTCTGTGGGGGTGGTTTGTTCAGGGGAGTGGGGTGAGGGTCTAGGGGGTGGGGGGTTATCCATGGGGTTGGGGATATACGAGTGGGTTGGGGTGTCCCGGGTTGTCGGGGGGGGGGGGGGGGGCTGCCTAAGGGGGAAGGATGTGTCTAGGGGATGGGGGTGTCCCGGGGTGGGTGGTGTCTACAGTGGGGGATGTTCAGGGGGATAGTGGGTGTCGAGTGTGGGAGGGGGGGAGTTTTCCATGTGCCAAGGGCGTGTCCAGGTGGTGGGGGTATCTAGGGGGTGGGGTGTCCATGGGGTGGGGGGGGGGGGGGTCATCCATGGGGTGTCTAGGGTGTGGGGTGGTGTCCAAGGGTGGTTGGGGCTATCCAGGGGGTTGGGGCTATCAAAGGGGGTGGTGGTGTCTAGGGGGTGGGTTGTCCAGGGGGTAAGGGGTTGTCCATGGGGATGCGGTGTTAATGGGGTGGGGCTATCCATGGGGTTAGGGGGTGTCAATGGGGGGTAGGGGTGTCCAAGGGGTGTCAGGGGGAGGGGTTGGTGGTATAAGGGTGGTGGGGGTGTCCAAGGGGTGGAGAATGTCCTTGGAGTTGGGGGTCTCTAGGGGTGGGGGACTATCCCAGGGTGTAGGGGTGGGTGTGTCCAGGGGGTGGGGTGTCAAGGGGGTGGGTGGGTGTCCCGGGGAGTGGTTAAGCAGTCAAAAAATATAATTAGGTCATGTTTTATTATTTATAGATAAATTAATAAATATATTTTGACCTACCTAAAAACACATATATTCAAGCACAATAAATCATCCAACATAAAATGTCAGTAATATCAGTAAAAAAAATGTAACAGTTCAACCTGAAACTCATATGCGTCACTATCATCACCTTAATCATTAGCCGCATCCACATACCCATCGTCAACCCCATCATCAGCCCCTACTTCGTCAACACCCTCCTCTTCATCCTCGAACATCCCCCCAGTCTCCTCCTTTCCATCATTTTCTGCATCGACATCCTCGGCCTTTTACTCTGCCTTGACCTCCTCCTCACACCCCTTCTCCTCCACCTCGGCCTTCTCCTCACCATAATCTAGACCACCACTAATAATACCACCTATTTCACCATATATATAATGCATTGATGATATATATGCATCAAAATATTTACTGGTCTTTGGGAGATGTGTTGGACATAAAACATCCGTCAGTTTCATAAATGCAGGGTTTTCCCTAGAAGACTCATCTTCCATCTCTCTAGCCCTTTCATCATTCTAGTCTACTTGTGCCTTATCCAGAAGTAAAACAGTGTTACTAAAACTCATAATTTAGGTGGTCCAATAAGTCGTTGGGACAATACTATTCCATCTTTGGCAGCATACTATGTAATGCTGGCCATCTCCCAACACCTGATGTAAGTGATCATTTGGCCCAAAAGTTTCAGCATAATGGCCATCAAGATCTTGTAATGAAACATTTTAGAAATATAAATTTAATTTTATGTTACAAAATAAATATTAAAATTTGAAATCAACAATGTAAAACATTAAATATGTTGCTAAGTGGGTTCACTAACTACACTTCAATCATTCTTCCTTCGACTCGAGTAAAAAAGTTTTTCTTGAGGAACACATCCTACAATATTAACTTTTTCTTCTATAATTACATTGAATATAGGAAATCATAATAAAAAATAGGTTACCAATAATTAATTATATAAATAAAATTATATAAAAACATTATAAATCAAATAAATTATGGAAGAAACAATAGAAAGTCCAAGTCATAAATGAAAATTATAATCAACTATCATACCTGCTTCCTCTCATGATCTGTCATCATTATACATTCCAATGTGTAGAGGAATTCTTTAGCAACAATATTTTATTATTACTTCCAATGATTCTGAAAGAAATCAACAAATAAAAAAGATAGTATTATCACAGAACATGAAATATTTCTTTTATATACCTAAAATGTGACTAATACATTGAACCAGATAGTTATCCAATTAGTATTCATCTATTGATAGTATTATATCAGACAATAATCCGTTACATGGTCCACCTATAACTATATTCCATCTTTATTAACTCCAACCAACATTCAACCTGTACTTATTGGACCTCCAAATCGCACCTAAATTCTTTAGATGTGGTGGTCATGCACCCTCCCCATTGGGGAAATTAAACCGAAGCTGACACCAAAATATTAATTCATATAAATATAAAAAATAATATATTACATTAAATACAAAATATTTTATCCCATATCTTTGTCCATGGAATATATTTGAATTCATTTGGAAACTGTCTCCATGATAGTGGGCAGACAGGAATGCAATTGGAGTATTTGGAAAGCATTTCCAAAAAAACTCTGACATTGCTACCCTGTTTTTTCTATCATTTGACTGTCTTCATTGTAGTCTACAATCAACTGCATACGAAGGTTCCACAACACACACAATCGTGTAAGACCCTATCTCCTCCTCCTATCAGTATATGTGTCTATTATGAAATAAAAACAAATATTTTACAATACATCTTATAATGGAAAAAATAATGTTATAAATTGTTTAGGGTCCTAGAAATATACCTATGATAGTATGATCAATGGGTGCCCCGGGATATGGAACAACTGAGGGAACACCCTCTGTAGATGTAGTGGGTCCCAATGTATGATCCGTAGGGAAAGACTCTGGAAATGCAAGAGTCAAAGAAGATGGAATATAGATGTTTAGAGAGTAGGAATTAGATGTAATAGAACATAGCACAGATGGATAGTTGAATGCTAGATGGGAAGTGGGAATCATTATCTAATATGGTAAAGATGGATGAGGATACTATTAAGTAATGGGTGGTGAAATCATGGAAGGACTAAAAATCATGGGTGTTCATAATGGCACATCGGGATCAAAATATGGGATTGATGGAATGCCTGTGGTAGGGGAAGGGTCTCACCTGGCACATCCACAAAATCCCCTCAACCTTATACCACCCCACTTTTACGAACACCCTGAGTAATGTGACAACTAATTGGTTTCTCATCAAATAATTGCCGAATAAGAGTTGCATCCTAAAAAAATGATTAAAAAAAATTAATTACATGACATTATATATTATTTAAATATATTTTTGTAATAAAATACACACTACATACATTAGTGGTGGAATTTCCATCTCAACCATGAAACGATTGTTATACATCATCTTTATTCCATTGACTATATTCAATTGGTCTTATTTCATGCATTTGAAAACAAATATAAATATAAGTAGAAATGGATAACTAATGTATAACCCAAAAAACAATATAAATGAGAGGGAATATGCGGGTTCATGGATAATTTTACTATCCATTTTTTAGGTGATCATGAAAAGATATATAATGAATTAAATAAATCATATAATATGTAATAAAAAAATTGAATTTTATTATGATGATTATTTACTAAGTTTCATCAGACTATTAGAATCATGGAACATTGATTCCATTGATTTATTTGACTAAACAAATAAGGATAACATATATATCATAAGAAGAAAAAAGTTTATATTCATTATCTTGTGAAATGTTAGTGTGAGGTCTTAGACTTAGCATTATTTTTTACATGGTCAATAAAGCATTGAAATGTTTACCAAGATAGAAATGTTTGTTTCGTAGGTTTGAATAAAGCTTAATTCCAAATTAGAAAATGCAATTCAAATAAAATATCAACCAATAAACAATTAAAATTAACATTGTGGTAATGTCAGATATATCATATTTGAAATCAATATTAAAAAATTTAGAATAGTTCTAAACTTGACAACCATAGTCGAATTAAACCAAATGGACAGAAAACATGGATTGATGATTTCATATATTTCCCACCACAACTTTAGGTTCCCAATCTACTCTGAAAATTGAGATATTGAAGTAATGAAATGTAATTAATGGATTTCTTCCAATGGCAGTACTTGAAATTCAATACAATGTTTTCCCATGGAATAATCCGATTAAGAATTATAGCTTTTCCTTTTACCGCATTGTAGATATACGGGAGTGATGGAATCATTATTCAAAATTTTCACCTTGAAAACATCATCATTTTCATTAGACGCATCATGTGTGTTCATATCAATATATTCTTAGGTCAATGTCCTTTATTTTTTCATGATGATGAATAAATGGAAACCGGTCATATAATAAATTCTCCCATATGGTCCTATCATTTGGATCATTAGATATTTAGGATATCATATTCTCGCCATTATGATACCACACATTGTAGTTTGCTTGAAAACCATATTTGGATATGTGGTAGCTGACTTCTTCACAACTCAACCAAGGACTTCCAACAGAATTTAAACTTGGGCGTTGTATGCGACCATAATTTGAAGCATTGTGAAATGAAAAACCTAAATATCTCTCCAATTTGTTTTTAAAAATCTCTTGATATATGATCGATTTGACATATCAAACTTCTATCCATCTGTAAAAAAATTTCATAAGCTATTTCTTCATAATCAATTCAATCATATTGAAGTTACATCAAAAATAAGTTTCAGTAAATGAGAATTGTTCTCTTTATATGAAACGATAACTGAAATATTACTCTATATGAAAATCATAAAATTAGAGACAAAAAATACTATATTTATAAAAAAATATTTTTAAATAAATATAAATGAGTGTACAAGATCATGTTCAATTGTGGAGGAGAATTATGCAGGTGTTGAATAAATTTTAGATCAATGAAATCTTATATTTTAAATGATTATTTGAGTGATCTCATACACTGACCTAGGGTTGTGGGTTTCCTGGGGTTGGGGTTGTCCTGGGGGGTGGGGGCTGTCTATGGGGGTGGGGGGAGCCCATGGTGTGGGGTGTTGTCCAAGGGTGTGGGGTTGTCTATGGTGGGGGTTGTCCAGGGGTGTGGGCTATCCAGGGGGTGGGGGTATCCAATGGTGTGGTGTTGTCCAGATGGGGGGGGGGGCTGTCTAGGGGGTGGGGGATGTCCAGCGGGGTGGGGTGGGGTGGTTTCCATGGGGGGTTGTCCAAGGGGGTGTGTGGTGGTTTCCATGTGGAGTGGGGGCTTTCCAGGAGGATTGGGTGTTATACTTGGGAGTGGGGGTGTCATGGGTGTGGGGGGTCCAAGGGTGGGGGTGTCTAGTGGGGTGGGTTTTCCAAGGTGGTGTGGGTGTCTATCCCCAAAATAGGGTCTTATAATCAAATCTCAATCCGATTTTAGAATGAATTCATTTTTATTTTGAATGTCCCTGAAGACTATTGGTGGAAAACATGAATATCATACATATAAATCATGACACATTTAATGGTAAACACACATCCAAATATCATATGTGGGTCAGATTTTATCTTCCACTCTAAATATAATACATGAATTAAAAAAACACCTAATTTTAAACCCACCTCCAAATTTTAAGCAAGTTATGTGGATTATTCCTAAAGATTCAATATTTAAATACCATTCCCTATGAGTATTTTTAACTGAAATAGTGAATCACTGAACCTAAAATCTCTTCCTTCATCACATATAAAATATTAATTAGTTTGATCTATGTACACATCCTTTTAAGTCTATCTATTGAGGAATGTTAATTTAACATCCATTTAGAGGTTCATCAATCTTCTTTTAGTAGAAATAAGTGGAAAAAACATATTATTCCATCCATTTAAAATTTGTAAAAAGTATCATAATGGTATTTCAATTAAATATGGGAACCATTATTTTCCGAAAATTATTTCCTTATTCCTCATCACTTTGACATTTTCATTGAACATTTTACATAATACCGAATTTATTTAAACAATATTATAATTCATTGGATTAATAACAAAATCCCAATTGTTATTCTATTCAATATGATCTAATATTCCATTCATATAATTCAATTATTATTTATTCTCAAATGATTAATCCACACATATTTGTTTGAAAAGGGAAAACAAT
The DNA here is from genome assembly GCA_963277665.1 of Viscum album. Classification (NCBI taxonomy): domain Eukaryota; kingdom Viridiplantae; phylum Streptophyta; class Magnoliopsida; order Santalales; family Viscaceae; genus Viscum; species Viscum album. The sequence continues at coordinate 2,005,099,168 of OY728148.1, read as the reverse complement.
GAGGCATGTGTTCTTTTCCCCAATGTTATCCTTATTTTAATTCCTTGTTCATTGTAAATAATTATTCCCCACTTCCATATATCCTCTAGCCCCCCTAGAGACCCCTGGACATCCCACCCTACAACCGGAACCCCCCCCCCCCCACTTGTACATCCCAAGTGGACAGCCAAACACCACCCCCACCTGGACACCCCCCATCTAGATAGCCCACACCCACCCCCTGGATATCCTTCCCCCTGAATAGGACACACCCCTCCTCCTCCTAGAGAACTGAACCCACCTTATGGATAGTTCACCCACATGTACAACCCACACAGACACCCCCTCCCCCAAACCCCTACATCCCCCACCCCGGCATCCCCCATACCCTCTTTATCCCCCTACCCCCTGGACATCCCACCACAACAGGAACCCCCCTACCCACACAAGGACATTCCATACCACATACAACCCCGTTAGGGTAATTTTATTTAAAATGATTTTATTTATTAAGAATGGAAACCCATCATGCATTAGCTATTTCATTAAATAAAACATAAAATTTATCAAACCATGACATATTCAATTTATAAGGTGTTCTGGGTCACCTAGGAATTGTCATTGGGGAATGGAGAAATAACCAACATTGTTAATTACAATCTATAAACTAGTCCAAGAACTATGGAGATTGGGTGCTTTCTAGAAGGTGGGGTGGTGTCCAGGGCATGTCCAAGGGGGTGGGGTGTCTAAGGGGTGAGTGTGTTCAGGGGGTGGGAGGTGTCAAGGATGGTGGGTGTGGGTTTCCATGAGGTGGGCGTGTCCGGGCGCGGGGGGGGGGGGGGGGGGTGGTGTCTAAGGGGGTGGGGGATTCCAGGGGGTGGGGGTGTCCATGGGGGGGGGGATATCTACAAGGGGTGATGGGTGTCTAGGTGTGGGGGTGGGGGAGTCAAAGGAGGAGGGGTTGTCCTAGGGGGGATTGTCCAAGGTGGCAGGGGTGTGCAAGGTGTTGGGGTGTGCAGGATGAGGGGTGCTATTTAATGTGGGGAGGGGGTATATAGGGTGGGGGGGGGGGCTATCCTGGGGGTGGGGGTGACCATGTGTGGTGGGGTGGGATGTGTTCTTAGGAGTCAATATCCATCTAATACCTTGAAATTTACCTATACCTAATCCAACCAACATCACAATTCAAATACATCACCCAACCAACAACCAATTAATCCTCAATATCAAAACCATTCCTATTATTCCATAAACGAAAACTAGAAATACAAAATCCAAATCCAATATACAACTAATCTAAATTCAACCAAAACTACCATATCAACCCACTAAAAAATGGAAAACCACATACACCATTACCCCATCATTCCCCAATCCGTTCACATGGACCATTCTTATATCCATTACCCACCTCAAGACCATATGACTAAACAAACACCTTACCATCAATGAGTGGGGATACATCTCAACCACACCCATTAGTATATATTGTTCATGAACTCTAAACATTAAGAGTGGATATGAAGCCTTAAAATAATGGTTATTCACAAAATCAGGACACTTGATGTATAGAAGAATAATAGAGAACAAATTATTGTGTTCGTTTTACCATGCCATAGACCACACATAACTCTTGTTGAGGCTAAATCAAAATAGAAAACAAAAAAAATAGACTCAGAACATTAATACTAAGGTAGAAATTGCTAATTGGAAGTGTATAAAAAAATTTCTTGATTGGAGATGGATTTATCAGTTGGAAGGAGTTTTGAAAACATATGACCAAATCATGACAATGTTTTGAAATCTTTTTTACTTCAAAACATATGACAGAATTGTGAAAATGTTTTGAAAAAAATTTGTTTTAAAATATATTGAAAACATCACAATAAATACTGAATTTGTTTAATTCATTTTACCTAAAAATATATGACTGATGATTGAAAGCGTTGTGAAAAAATTTTAATTGGAAATACATTGAAAAGTTATGAATAAGGCCTAAAAATTTTGAAATCATATTTCCATGAAACAATAAAAAATAATCATGAAATAATTTCTAAAAAACATTTCCATGAATATTAGTTTCCTAAAAAATCGAAAAAAAATATCTATTTAATTTTTAAAATGAAGCTTCAAATTAACCATAGTGGGTAAATATGCGAATGTTGTACAAGGAAAAAAGGATATTCATTTTCAATGGTTTAAGGGTTATAAAAATTCATTGTTTATAAAGAGACAAGAATATTACTTTGAAAAGATTGTTAAAAGAATAAAAGGGTAAAAAAATATCATTTAATTATTATAATTTAATTGTTCAATATTCTTGAAGAGCCTTTCTAGAAAACATGTTTTTGATGAAACATAGATTTCCAACTGAAGTGATGGTAATTTTAGGCTTTCATTAAAATGATTTCAGAACTATATTATTTACCAAATCGTTTAGAAATAGTCCTAATATTTTATGATTTCTTGAATAAGCATGGGAGAATAAATTTCATGAAATCTATTGAGGGATGGATTCTACGATTTCAACAAATGAAGCATAGTCGTAAACAATCTCAAAAAGAGATGAGATTGTTTCAATAAACTGTTATCAAATATTAACATTGAACCATAATCTATATATAAGAAAGTTAAATTATATAAATATTAAAATGTCATTAAAATAAATTTATTCTTGATATCACTTATAGAAATGATGTATAAACCCTTAGAAAAATCAATTAGGCTCCTCAAAAACCCCAAGTATCAAAGAAGTAAAATTGAGAGAATTTTTTTTTATTAATTTGGTAACTTTAAAATCATATTTCCCATGAAAAATAGATCATTGAATGAATAGTTAAATACCCTTAAATATAATTATTATATTAATTAAATACATCCATGGGTATTATGCACACCACAAAAATGGAAAATGTGGTGAATAAATAATGTATCTTAGAGAAATAAAAAGTGAAATTAAATTCCCTTACCTAGTGTATTGAATCTCACCATATACATTAAAAAAACCTATATAATAACTTTAAATTTATTATAAATATTTTAAATAACCAAATTATTATATCAAATACTATATAAGGTTTTATTACACCTTATACTACCTTCTTGTTAACCATTATATTTTAAGGTTTCACTTTGGATAATATTCCCTTAGTTCTTTGAATATCTCTTAATTTGTTATATCGTTGGTCATTATACTTATATCATGATTCCCGAATTTAAACCATGATATAAATATAATGTGCATAAATTATATTTTTACTATAATAATCCATATATTATAGAAGTACGAAATTGATTACACCATTTATAGAGATGGTAAGTCGTACGTACGCATGAATGATGTTTTCATTTTTATCATCATAATAGAAGCAAAAAAGAAAATGAAATATATGTAAATTATTATATAATATTATTAAATAATTATTAGGATATACGTGTTTTTATTCAATCATAGAATAAATATATTGGTGGGGTGGATAAGGAAAATAATAAAAAGGATCTTGAGTGAATGTGTTTCCTCTTAATCGGGTAACTATATTTAGTTTTTTCCAAAAGGATTCCATAAAATGACATATGTCCAGGGAATGATTCTATATGGAAGGGAGAGATTATGGAAGGTGTATTGGAGAAATTATTGAAGAACATAAGTTGTTTTATAGGTTCTAATTTGAGGTAGAGGCGGTGGCCTTTTATAGGGAAGGGAAAGGACTCACATGGTATTTTTGAAAACACATTAGGTGTAACAACATATTTAAAATAAATTGTTACACCAAACCAAGAATAATAATTAATTTAAGGTTATGGGAATAATAATCTCCATAAAATGGTTGTTTTACAAGATTAAATGTTGTTTTGGTTCTTAAATATAAGGTTTAGTCCCTTATTAAGATTAATTGTGCATTAACAGATGTAATTATTTTAAATTACATTCACTAAAATTATAGTTAAAAAAATTGACCTTATTATAAATTATAAATTTTTAGGTTTAAAAATATGGAATCCACTTTCATAGTTATAGTATCATAATTTAAATATAATTTATTTAAAATTAATCTAGTAGTGGGGTCGACAATGGATGTTTTTAATTAAAAAACATTAAAAACTTATCTATGTTTTTATATCCAATTTAAATGATAAATTGATACAAATTACCTAATTTTTATTAATTTATAAAAAAATTATCTAATTAAAATATTAAACCAATTTGAAATATATTTTATCCTTATAAATTAATTATATGAAAAATAATTATTGAACTAATATTATTTATTTTTTACTATAATTAAAAAATTAACCCATATTGAAAAACACCAAAAAATTATCCTTACATAATATTTATGCTTTTCTTAAATATTTAGTTTATCTTCACATATTATTTATATAAATTTACAAAATTAGGTTTTAAAATTGGATCTCAATTAAATGGTGATAAAAATTAATTTATATAATTAATGTTTTTAAGTATAAAATTGGGTTTGTTCGTTATCTTATGTCTATCAAATCAATTTAATGAATATAAAAAATATTTTATTGAATATGTAACAAATATATTACATTAATATATCTCAAAAATCGATTACTTTAATTTACTAGGTTAAACATATTTCTCTCCATAAAAATAAAAAACATACCTTTTGTGTTCAATCTACATTAGTATTCACTTATAATTAATTGGTGACCTATGAATTCATATTATATTATGTAAACCATATATTTTCATATATTAGTTAATACTATTTAATAAATCTAACAAAAAATTTAAGATATATCTTATTATATTAAATAATTATATTTTAATAAATATTATTGTTCAGTAAACCATAGCATTTCATGTTACACAAACCATCATGGAAGGTCATTGTTGTGTGTCAGCAAATCTTACCATAGTGTTTTTTATAGGGTACGATATGTTATATTTTTTATATTGTGCCTGATTAACCTTGTTTTGTGTATAAATCAAGACAATAATAGTTCGTTAATATAAAATAAACTATCTTTAGTGTCATGTAAAATTAAAAATATCAAAAAAAATGAATAATTTCAAAAAATAATTCACAAAGTATCGAGGTGATACATTATATTCCACATAAAATGAATTTCATCCTAAAACATCATCTAGTTTCTCAACGTTTTAATATTCGATAGTTTTAGTCATAGAAACCTAGATCACAAATATGTATATGAAAAACTTCATTAAAAAGGGAAATATAATATCATAATGGTTACACACTATAACATATAACTAGGTTCCCACATAAGAGAACATATGTTGGGTGAGAAGATTGGACTTGAAAAAAATTTAAATATTTATAGGGAGTGATTGAGTTCTTCAATCACCAATTTCTTATTAATAAAATAAAATTTTAGGACCTCAAAGTCATAAATATATGATGATTAAAAATATCATTAGTTAAAAAAAAATAAAGTATTAAGATAACTAATTTTCATTTGATCAATATCCTTTCATTGAGTAATTATTTTATTTCCCATGTATACAAGTAAATATACTTACTTGATATATATATATATATATTCTTTATTCAGTTGTAATTTTTTTTCAATTTCTAATTAATACATTACTTCATGTAATAGACGTCTAAAAGTTAACATTTATGTCTGAAGTGCTAAATTAAACTTTCTAATGACCTTTAGGCCCATGAAATAATGAACAATATATCTATTCATAAAAATAAATATTTTCAATAAATTAATCTATATATATAAAAAGTAAAAATATTGACTCATTGTAAATAATTATTCATGAAAATAATTATCTATTAACTAGGAAATCATGTATGCTAGTGGTAGGTGTGAAACCATTATCGTCCTTCAGTTATGGGTTACTGACCTACAACCTTTCTTGACATTTTTGGTTTTCACCCAAAATACATGATGTAATTTTCTAAAACCACACTATTATAATTTACAAAATAAACAACATCAACATCCTTGAAATAATTTCAATTAATAAATAACCTCATTTCCAATGTTTTCAATGAAAACCCAGTTATTAAAAACATACTCTGAAGATTAACATTAATATTTCATGAATGGATATCCTTATAATATTTATCAAAATGAAAATATATAAATTTAGAAATAAATTCCAGACATTTGTTTAACTTTTATTCCTCAATACAGAACAATGTACCACTTGGTTGTCACATTCCAAACATGTGAATAAACTCATTGTATATTCCCGTGAAACACGGTAATAAACATAATTATAACAATTTCTTTTAGAAAAAATGTATTGTTACTTATTCAACGGATTAGTGGATACATTCATTAAATCGAGGAAGTTCCAAACATTATCTTTGATTACATAGACAACATTTTCAATAATTATTTGAATGGAAATATTTATTTTCCAATTTACCTATTCATGTCCAACATATCATTATCTAAAGATCACTTTCAAAAAATTACTAATTAATTAAGGGTTAACATAAATTAATAAAAATATAAACATTCTATGAAATCAACCTTCAAAATAAATTTTTTATTCAAGAATAAAAAACTTATACTGAAAATTCTTTTCTATTACATAATTCATAGAACATAATCTTTAAATTGTAAAAAATACCTCATTAATCCAACCGTATTTTTAAAAAATTAGGAATGATTCATCAACTTATTTATAAATTCCTATTTGATAGAATACGAAATAAGAATCATTATTATCTTTCCTCAACATCAATATAATCATGATCCAGGTGATTATTATAAGCAATACTGGAAGAACATCACAAAGCATTCACATGCCATTTTCGGTCTCATTATATTAAAAAGTAAAACCAATACTCACACCATCATCACAGTTATTTTAATGATACTTCAAATTTGGAAAATGATTTTCATAATTACTATACATTACAAATTTGAAATATTTAATGTCAATCACGTTAATTCTAGGTCTCTATCATGACTAAAACAAAAAATAATTGGCTAAGAAACACATATCATATAAAATGGACACATAATCATGAAAATTACATACATTATGTAAAAATCTTGACATCTACCTTTCATCCTACGACAATATAGGTTTATCATACGATATTGATATTCATAATCTATTAAAATCATTAAAAAAGTTTCATTAATTGGTTATGAATTCCCAATGAATATCATATATGAGTGTCAAACTAGATTTACAATGAGGCCCATTGTCATGTACCAGATTATCATGATCCAGGAAAAAACATGTGTTCTGAGTTTTTACTAGGTAAAAATGTTGTAGATCCACGTCCACTTTAAGTTTCCAAACAAGGATGTATTTTAGGAAACTTCTCACCCATACTTTTCCAAAATTCCCTGACAGTTATGCTAAACATTAACTCGCCCATATACTTATCCTTATAGACATCGTTCGATGTAACATTATAAATATACAGGGGGATATCACTAAGGATTTATAATCCTAGTTTAAAAAGGAAAAATAAACACATATATTTATACCAAATATAGATACCCCTGATTATAATACGGGGATATTACATAATGTAATTTGAATAATTGTTCGAAGAAAAAATGAATTCATGATGTCTATAATAGTTTAGTCTATTTGAGAAGATGGAATTAAAATTTTATATAATGGTGAATGATTTTCATCATCAACTGGGATGATCTCCATCATTAGATATTTTACCTAAAACTATTCTTTATAACCTGGGGAAATGAAACATAAGAAAGAGGTGACCTCAGATGTTCAATATAGGTAAATAAAAGCAATACATTAGAATAACATGAAGAAAGGGTATGGAAGTTGAGAATACCATTTGATGATAATATCCCTAAAATTAGTGATCATAATAATGATAGTAATTTCATAATACATGGATCACAAGATTATTAAGAGCATAAATAATGAATTCATAACATAGGAATATGATTTGGAATTATGGAAAACACATAAGCATATAATATGATTTCTATAGTTGCGAAGGCATTACTGCCAAGACTATATTTGAAGAATAGGTTCACTACCTATACCATCTTGTTATCCATGTTTTATTACCATAGCCATCATAATATCATGAGTTCAATCAAAATTCCATATTGGTAGTCATGTTTCACTCCCATGACTATCTTTTTTGTCATGAATTACACTAAAGACCATATTAGTCGATATCTTGAGATTTTAATCATTAAATAATGCATTAGAGAAAGTTATAGGTCCCAAACATATCATAATGAAATCATACATACATGTGACATAAAAACAAAAATAATAATATCATAACCCATGAAATGAAATGGGAATTATAAACATATAACTATATCATAACCTATGCAAAAAGAAAAAAATTTTATAATAATTTCATCAAAGGCATAACTCATGAAAGTGAAATAGAATTAAAAATCCAATAACTCATTAAAGAGAAACAATTAACATAAAAAAATTACATTAATAAAAACTTATTATTAGATATGATTTGAATGTAACCTCTAGATCAGTTTCAATAATGGAATCAGTAACATCAAAAAATTTCAACATAGATGGAAAATACTTTTGAAATTTATTAAAATTTCTTTTTTATGGAAAATATCGTTTCTTATTTGAAAAATTATTTTTAATATATAAAATAATTTCAAAATAATTTTCATTTAAAATAAATTGAAAAAAAATAATGAAAACATTAAATAAATTTGAAACCTATTATCCTTGAAATTGTATAAAATAAGATTCATAACATTTTCAATATATGTTAATATGAAAACACTTTGAAAACATATAAAGAAAGCCTAAAATTGTTTTGAAAACTTTTTTACAATAAAAAAATGTAATAATATCGAATTATTTTTTGAAAACTATTTAATTGAAAAAACATTTAAAACATATAAATAATTATTGAAAGTGTTTTTAAACCCATTTTAATTGAAAAAAAAGAATGAATCTGAAAAATGTTTTCAAAATATGTTATTTGAAAATTCATTCAAAACATATAATTAATATATATTTTGAAGTCCATTTTATGTGAATATATAATGACGAATCTTGAAAAGTTTTTTGGAAACAATTTTTTAAAATATACAATGAAAAAATAAATAAATAAGGATTTAATTTTTTTTTAATTTTTTTCATTGAAAACATATAAAAGGATCTTGAATTTTTTTAAAAACAATTTCACATGAATATTACATTTAAGCCATTTTATTTAATATAATCTGTTTAAAAATGAAAAGGAATTTTTAGAGAAATAAATGTGGGTAAATATGTATGTGTCATACGATGTAAAAGGATGTTCCTTTTGTAGAGTAAAATGTTTAGACAAATGCCTTGATCAGAAATAAGAAAGAAGGTTCATTTGGAAAGACTGATAAAATTAAAAGGTTAAAAATGTATCTTAATTTTTATATGATAATTGTATTATATTCTTGGAAACACTTTTTAGAGAATATGGTTTTGAAGGAATATATATTTTTAAATGAAGAGAGGATAATGTTGGGCTTATTAAAAATAATTTCTTAACAATAAAATCTATAAAAAGTATAAAAAATTTAATAGTACATTAATATATAACAAATTACCATTTGATATGAAAATTCATGTCTCTTCATGAGGGATGGATCATAAAATTTCTACAAAATAATAATAACAAAAAACAATACCGAAAAGTAATGAGATTATTTCAAAAAACACTTATCACATAGAAACCTTGAACCATAATCCCCATGTAATAATTTGAAATTATTTAAGTCATAGAATATCCAAGAAATAATATGATACATGATATAAGAAAAAAAATACTGTAAATTCACCTAATAAATAATTTAGATTCATAATAAAACATGGGTCTCAAAGAAAAAAATTGAGACAAAATTATATTATGGATTTGGTAACTTTTGAAGCGTAAAATCCATGAGGAAATGATCAAGGAATGGATATTTAAATATAGAGAAATATATTTATAATATTCATTGAATACATCCATAGTCATTATACAGACCACAAAAAATGGAATGGTGTGGAATAAAGCATGTATCTCATAGAAATAAAAAGTGAGATGAAATTCCCTTACCTTATGTCTGGAATCTCATCGTAATCATTAAAAACACTTGTTTAATAAATATAAATTTGGTATAAATATTTTATATAACCATATTTATATATATAATACAATATATTACTTCATTATGACCTTATATTACCCACTTGTTATACATCATATGTTAAGGTTTCACTTTGGATAATTTTTTCATTCTTCTCCTCATGTGTCTTAGTTTGTTATTACATTAATCCACATTAATTATATCATGATTACATAATGTAAAAATTGATATATATATATATATATAATTTACAAACATTATATTTTTATTATCATAATCAATAGAATATATATGTATGAAATGTAATTCACCATTCATGGAGTTGGTTAGCCGTACGTATGCATGGACGATATTTGCATTTTCATTGTTGTGTTCAAAGAAAGAAATTAAATGAAATATTTTAATATATTTATATAATATTATTATAGTATTATTATAATTTTATATTTACTATATAATTTTACCAGACATTTCCCTAATACAATAAATGTAGTGTATAAATGAATCACATTACTTTGAGGGGGTTGAAATCCATACAAACTCACACAAAATTATTATATTAAAACAAATTGCAACCTATGATGATATATGTTTTGAAAGAATTAAATAATGGTAAATACATAATACATATAATATATAAAATATATAAAAATATTTTCAATCATAATTTCCACCTTGATAAGCGGTAATGAAAAAACGAACAACCATCATTAATGAGGTGGTAATTCTACGCCCACAAAAATAGTTAGTTTGTTACCCATTATATGGATGTGTGTATTAGTGTAGGTAGAACCATTATATAAAAATACTAATATACTTATGATCATTGTGTTTATATACCATCATAAAATAATGAGATTGGAGGGGGTGGATAAGGAAAATAAAATAAATGATCTTGAGTGATGGTGTTACCTTTTAATTCGGTAACTACATTTGTTTTCTGCCAAAAGGATTCATTGGATTTCATTATGACCATGTGAATTCTTAAATGAATAATGTAGTGAAGTTGCTAAGTGTAATTGGGATATATTGTGTGAACCTATTATGTTAGAGTGGTGTGAAGAAGAAGGATATGTGGTGGACTTTTATATTGAAGGGAAATGAATCACATGGTATTTTTGAAATCATGTTTGGTGCACACACGTTTTTACCTAATAAATGACATAAAAAACTAAAAAACTGAAAAAAGTAATGTTAATGGAAGAATAATGGCCAGAAAATAAGTTTTGGACATGTTCATAAGTTGTTTTGGGTCTTAAATTAATTGTTTTTCCCCTTATTATGGTCAATTTTATCTTAATCGATGCAATTAATTTTAATTTGATTAATTAATATTAATTTGATTAACTAATATTTTTGGGAAAAAAAGAAAATTGGCCTTATTCAAAATTATAAATTTTATTAATTGAAAATAATGAATCCATTTTTCAAATTCCAATCACATATGTGGATGAATTTAATATAAAATTTAATCTCACAGTTGTGTCGACAATGTTACTTGTTAATGTAAAAACATTCATTGCTTTACTATGTTTTTACATAAAATTTCAATTTAATATTGATTTAAATGACCAAAATTATATTCATTGATAAAAATATTATCTAATAAATCTTTTAATCCATTTTAAAATTTAATTTATCCCTTTAAATAAATTAGATGAAAAATATTTATTGAAGTAAAATTCTGTATTTTTAACTATTCATTAGAAAATAAAACCATACAGAAAAAAGCCAACAAATTATCACTACCTAATATTTATATTTATATTTCAAATATAAATTTTATTTTAACAAATTAATTCTATAACAGTTCAAAAATTAGATTTAATAATTGTTCTCTATTTAAGGGTGGTAAAACTACATATATAAGAATATATATTTTTATGCATAAAATTGGGTTTTTTCATTATATTATACATATAAAATCACATTAATGAATATATATAACAATTTATTGAATATATAAAATAAATATTACCTTAATATGACTCACTAATAACCTTTAATTCAATTTATTATCGTAAAACACCATTTTGATCATAAATATAATAGTATTACATTTTGAATATAATCATCTATAATATACATTTATAATTAATTGGTAACCTATGAATTCATATTATATTTTTTATAAAATATAATTCCATAAAATATTTTATACGATTCATAACTCTAATTTAACATTAATGATATATCTTATAATATTAAATAATTATATTTTAATAATATATTATTGATCGGTAAACCTTGGCCTTGCGTGTTATGTAATCCATGGAGAAAATTAATCCTTACTTGTAATGAAATATAACCATAGTTTTCCATACATGGAAGTATAATAATTATTTATTGTGTTATTTTCTATGAACTTGGTATTGCATATGACACAAACAAAACATAGGTCATTATTATAAAATAAGCTATCTTCAGCTCTGTGTGAAAAAAGTATCAACAAGATTAAATTATATTGATAAATATATTTCACAATGTCTCAGGGTGTTACAAAAACATTACATAAACTAATTCTTGATCATTATCCAAAACTCAATATTGAATGATAGCATATCATTTTTCTAGTTGTATAATAAATCTTTTGGGATTATGATTTCCTAAAAAATAATGGATTCACCATGATGCACATGGTGTGAACAAATATTAATGAACAAATTGTGTAGAGAATATAAAATGTACTTGGATCATGAAATTTTTTTAATGGTAGTGTGATCATGGAAAAGACACTTATCTGTATGTTGACCCTATAATTCCCATGTAGCCACTTTTTCATGGTTAGAATAACCTTGATAAATTTTTCATATTTGGGGATTTTCTAGATGGATTATTATATGGGTATGTTAATTTTATCATTTTTAGATTTCTATTGGATATTTATAGTAATATTCTCTTCTACAATTTTCCATGAATCTATTAAAATGTAATGGAATGGTAGAGAATATGTTTATCCCCCCATTATTTTATTTTCAACTTATTTTGGTCTTTCCTTATTTTATATTATATTAGGTTCTTCTTCAATCTTCTTGTTTTCTTGTTATTATGGGGTGGTTTTCTCTAATAGTATATATGAAACTTTTGTGGAATTTCATGACTCACCATATTGTTGTACAATCTTAGCATCCTTGGGTTATGGTGACTGCATCTCCATCCTAGTCATTTTATAATTATTTTCAAACATTTCATTATGTTTGGGATTTTCCAATTTAGGAGTTTTCCATAGTTTTTGGACATCATGTCCATGAGATTCCCAATTATATTTTATTAAGCCTTAATATTAATTATTAGTTTCCCCATATCTGTTCATTAACATAGTTTAATTGATAGTGCACTAGGTTAGTGATGTCCATAGGTTTTGTTTAAAAATTATGGTGGTAGGTAGTCCGGTTATTTATGTTGTTTCTTGTATAGTTGTTGAAAATGCATTGGATTTTAAAATTAACGCTAGAATGGGGGTCTATCACGACATTAATGGAATCCAAATAATGTTTTGTATTTTTTATCTATATAAATATCCTTGAAACTATATTAGAAGTAATGTGGATTCATAGCTTTCCATAACCTTAACCTTACCACATAAATTAGTGAAGTGTTATTATGTTAAACATATATCGTATACCTGTGGTGGTGTAGGATGTTCATTAACATGTATCAATTACAATAATATTACTAGGATTGATAATTATTCATGTCTAGTTTCAGTAAAGGGTGAGGATTTATAAGTTTATATATCATTGATGGATCTATTTATTATACCTATTATACATAAATGTTTTCAGTTTCAGGAATTTTTCTCAATTAGGTTCATAGATTACATGGATTATTAATCAATTAATTATCTTTATGGTGATATATATAAGGGTTTTACTCATTTGAAAAAACACCCATTTGTAGAAGAATACATGGATGTTATGATCTTACTCACCAAGGTGAGGACATATTTCAAAAAAATTGTTTAATGTTTTCCAATATTAAAGTAGGTTATCTCTAGTAACTGTTTATATGCCAAAGATCGCCTTCCATATTGTAGTGATCTGTCTACTGGGAAGAACATCTGCATCAAATTCCTTGGGTATCATCAAAATCATGTATATCATAAGGTTATATTTAGTACAACTACTCTTTGGATGTTCCCTCAAGTGAAAAGGGGGATTCCTAAAACAAGTGTTGTTCCTAGAACTCACCTATTGGAATGATTCTAACAAAATATTTTTACTCATGAATTTTTCAATTTCGTTATTCTAGTGCAAGGACATGAATATTATCTAATAAATAAATCTTATCTAAGGATGGTTCGAAATCATTTTGTTCATTTTTATCATCAATTGAATAATTATATTGAAAAACATTTGATAGGAATGGTCCCTTAGGGGTTTTTGAAGGTTAATTTCATTGTTTCTTTGGTGCATAGTCTGAGCTTGATGTATCACTTGAGTAATCCAATTTTACTTTTTTTAATGTTTTTTTCAAGATTAAGATCACTAATCCTAGTCATTAATTACCTATCTATCTTAGTGTCCAAATAAAATCGTTCAACTTTGGAAGCCATACTCAAGAAATTTAGGGCTAAGATTTCACACCCACTCCCTTTAAATAATGTAAATTTCTAGAAAAAAACAGTTAGGGGTGTAAATAAGCTATTTAATTTTCCCATACGAGTGTATTGGTAGTTGATACTAATTTATTATCCAATGAATAATCATATGAATCCATTTTCCATTAGTGAAAAATTAAATAAAAGAATAGGAAATAATTTTCGGATAGTGAAGAATATTGTTATTTAATATAAAATTAATGAATAGTGATTGGGATTAGGCTTGGATTCCCATATGTAAAGTTACCATGGTACTATTAAATTCAATAATTTTTTATTAATATTTTGTATAATCAATGGATTAACAATTATTTCTCATATTTCTATATTGGTTATTGTTGATAGAAAATGAATATAGCCCACATAATTTCCTTGTTGGGATACATTCTATTACATTTGTGAATTTCATTGTGGTCACTTCTAGAGCACATTGAAAATGACAAAAATTAAAAATTGGGGATCCCAAGTGTCCAAATTTGTTCTCAATTACGTCACAACAAGTTTATAAAGTACCAAACACTTCTTCACATGATTCAAAATCACCAAACCAGTGTGGTCCAAAACCATGAATGGGGAGAACATTTTTTCTAATCAAGGAAACATAGAATATTCATATTTGAAATGAAAGTACAACTATATTATATTAAAACAATCAAATGATAAATTCATAAAAAAGTTATTGAATAAAAAGAGATTGCAAAATTTGATAAAAACTAGGAATATGACATTACATAAGGTCACCTCCCATTATCCCAATCATAGATAGGGTAAACCCCTCCATTGAAAGAGAAAAAGTGGAGGTAGAATGGGATGAAAACGTATTAAAATTAAAATGAAACAAAATTAGTAGGATGATAATATCGAAAAGTAGTTATAAGTCATTTCTCCTCATCCTATTAAAACTTCAAGAGGCATTTCATCCTTGTATTTATATGGGGAGGGAACATCTTTATATATAGTAGTTATTCATTTAATATATTTATAATAATTGAATATATATTTTAAAGCTATTAATTATTTAATAAACTAAATAACCATTTTTCCCAACTTATAGTGATATCACATTGTTCATTAGTGGTATATTTAGCATCTATAATTTTAAATATACAGCAGAACACCCATTAGTTCACATCAACCATTTCTCAAATTTTACATGTTGGGAAGTCTAAATGCCTTTTAAATCATCATAGTTGTACAATAGACAATTGATGGTGGAATTGGGTGATTCTATTAGATATATAGACACATCAATGGTAGATCATATCTACCTCTAGATCAATGGAATTTCAAATTATTGATTGAGCCAACCATAGGTCTTATCTACCATTGTAAATATCTATACATTAAACATGTCTTTATTCATGTAAAATTTTATTTATACTTTATATAGCAATAAAGTGCATCATTCATGGACCTTGCCACCATGAGGGAATATCAAACAACATTTTTTGAATCCTCTATTCATGGTTATGCATGAGATAATGGGAATCATCTCATTGAAATCCTCTTTGGAGGAACGTATGACAACTCTCATTCATGTAAGATGTGAATGATTTTCATTTGGAAAATGGATCAATTAGGAAAACATCGGATGTAGATAGGTGGAAATGGAAGTGGAAGATCCTCTTTGAATATGGGATTACGGGTGGTTAGTGGGGGGGGGGCTTCGACATGGATTCTTTCATTAGCATGGGCTTCTCGGGGCCAATCATGGCAGTTCTATGGTGACTACATGCAGTGTCCAGTGGTGGTAGTTAGTGGGGAAAAGTAGTATCAGGGAATTATCCCCTTTAATTACTATTGGTTAATTTTTAGGTCATATCTAACATTAGATTAATGGTATCATGTTATACCATTTGATCACCAATAGCATGTTCTACCATTAGAACACGGGTATCAAGTTATATCATTGGCACACAAGTCATCCATCCTTCATAGTGGTAGTTTATTGATATATAAGTATTTTCAATAATGGTGTATTTGTCATTTTTGAATGTTCTTGGTTGATTAATCAATGTGGTGGATTGTTTTAATTCTTTGGTTCTTGGTAGAGGAGGAAAATTCCACATTGAGCCTTCATCCTTCAATGTGGTAAGAGGGAGATGCAAATGGAATTGAATGGATATATTTATATTTGAAAAGGGTTCGTGGAAGTAAAATGGGTTCCAAATATACTAAATGTATTCCTAACCGTTGAAAGTATTGTATCAAATCAACTTAATCTTTTATGTTTTATTTCATGTTTATTTTTTACTGAATGCTTGAAGGAATGTGAGAAGAATAATTCAGTAAGTGGAGGGGTCGGGAGGCAATGTGTGTATGCTCATGGGGGATGTAATGGCGAGGTACAAAGAAAATAATTTTTTGATTATAAATAGTACCAATAATGATTTAATCCCTCATCAAAATGATTACACTACACTATGATTTTTGAAATAAAAACACACAACATATGTATCTAGTGAAGTCATATGGGGGTTATGGGACCCCTGCTCACCACCAAGGACAATTCCATCCTAGTAATTCCCTCTTACAACATCCTCATGGTATTGAGAACAATGTTATTATATGAACAATGGCATATACCCACATTTAGATCAATTAGGTTTCTCTTTATTTTTCACTTCCTGGATATGATCCCCTGTGTAGTCTTATCGACCTAAGCAGGCCCACCCAATGGAGGCTGGGCTAGTTGGCCATCTATCGAATTTCAATGGGTAGACTTCCACTTGCCGATTAGATACTTGCGACCAAACCTATATTATTCATAAAACATAAGGAAATAATTAAAAAATCATAATATAAATTGAATAGAATACATAAAATCTTCAAATACAAAACAAATTATTAATTTTAAATCATTTTAATTTGATATTTCAAATTTCCCACATTCGAGTGAAGCATTGAAATTAAGCAGCATTATTTATTAAAAACATTCAACCATCTTTAACAAATTTTATAAATTATGCATGAAAATTGAGTGCATCTAAATTATACTAGAAGTGGAACAACACTCTAAATAAATTTGAAGATAAATGTCTGTTAGTTATGGTGTGTCATCATTAAATATCTACACATTGGTAATTAAATGTTGCTTTTGGTTCTCACATATGTATCCATATGATGGAACTATGAAAATTTAAAAATATATCTAGACGAGAGGTGTATTTATAATAAATATATGGTTTGAGGATTTATGCTCAATCTATTGTAGAATACAACTTTTCATTTCCATCATGAATTATATTGTTTTGAATGGATTATTATTATGTACCAACTATTACAAAAACCATACCTTATTTATCCTTTATATATTTTGATAGTATTAACATAAAATTTGGATGTAAATGTTAATATTTAATAAATGAAAACTATTTTATGGTATAAAAAATGTAAATAATTGTCTTTATATATGAAATTATTAAAATGAAATATTTGAAAATGATAATGAATCATGTTCACAAGATCTATATAACATCATGAAATTGAATAACCATATTGTTCATGGAAATGATAATATTTTGATAAATATATATCAAGAAGGTTACTTAGACTCATTTAAGAAGTTTCCACTTGAAATATGTCATTATTTTTGTATGAAAAAATGATCAAAACCACCATTTCGTGGATAGGATGAATGGTCTAGAGGTATTTTATGATTGGTATACACTGATACATGTGATCCATTTATAGAAAAAGATAGAGGTGTGTAATATTACTTCATAACAATTATTTATTACATGAGTATATAGTTATCTGTTTACATAATGAGGTGAAAGTTTGAGATCATTGAGAAAATGAAAGAATTCACGAATTCTGAAAACAATCAGCTGGTAAAATAGATAAATAATTCTCAATCGGTTTAAGGTGGTAAATATAAAAACCAACATTTTATCAAAATTCTCTAGGATTTTGGTATTATATAACATATCACTCAACCTTACACACCATAGTGAATTGGTGTTAATAAATCTATGAACCATACCATTATAGACATGGTGTGGTTGGTGTTGAGATAAGTAGATATTCCTTTATAAATTTATGGATATTTATTAAAAATTGGTTAATATATATATATTAATGTCCAATGTAATTGATAAAATGGAATTTTCTTTATATTTAGGGAGGGTAAAGAAATATTATTTAAACCATACACATGTATAGGGTTGCGAGGAATTTGTAATGTCCTTATCTGCTAACAAACTATCTCATTCGGGCATAATGTGTATCATTATAAGGCATCCTATGTAAATAATGGGATAGAACATAATCAAAACCTTATTAAATAATGTTATTATAACTAGAAAAGAAATATTTCATGATTGGGAGAATATCATCATAAACTATAGCAGGATAAGGATTGATGGTTATGATGTTGATGATCATGAAACATTAAATTTTCATAGAAATATATTCCACAGGCCCAAATGGGAGAAAATTTTATTGAATACCCAGATACTACATATGATCACTATAGAGGTAAGAGAATATTTGTGATATGTTTCTATTTTAATATGATATGGTAACTCATATTTTGTTGAAATGGTTAAACCACTCTACTACAAAGAGGTAGTAGAGAGCTCAAAATCTATAAGAGGGGAAGATGGATCGAATTCTGAAACAGATTTAATTTATCAGGAATGTGTTTTGGTTCTAGATGATTCTAAGATTGATTTAAATCCAAGAGGGTGAAAATGGGCAATGAAGTGAAAAATAGACTTAGAAGGAAAAGTAAACACTTGTACAGAAAAGAATGTGTGTAAAGGGTTTAAACTATATCATGGAATTGATTATTTTTAATTATTTCCGACATTTTCTATGTTCAAATCCATCTGAATTCTACTTCCTATATGATCCTAACATAACTATGAAATTAGTTATATGGATGTCAAAACTACATTATTTAATGGGATCCTTTAATAAGGTGTATACATTATACAATCAAAATTGTTTATAAATTGCGATGATGAAAAATGTATATGCATGTTGCAGAGATCCATTTGTGGCTTTAATTGAGATTCTAGGTCAATGAAATTTGGATTCAATGAAAATATAAAATAATTTTGTATCATTAAGAAATAATTAAGACATGTGATTACATTAGGTTTTTTATTAATGTTTTTTATCCTAGTAGTATACGTTGATGACATATTACTTCCTAGAAATGACATAGCATCTTATAGTTTTCTAAGGAATTATTGAAAAAGTGTTTCTCTATGATGGACTTAGGTGAATAAGCATGAATTATAGACATACATATCATTAATGATACTTCCAAATGGATACATGGACGATATCAAAATATATTAACTGACTAGATACTAGAGATATTTTTTAATGAAAAAATAGAACAGTTTATTGGTTCCAATGTAAGATAGTATACATAATTCGAATTAAATTAATCCTTAGATATAATGGAGAAAGATATAACGATTATGATCTCATATTATTTGGAGATATGATCAATCATATATTCCATGTAATATAAATTAATTGATGTATGCATTGCATTGATCATGGTAGTTAGATATCTATTTGATCTAAGAGAACATAATTGGTCTATTATTAAGTCTATCCATAAGTTTCTGAGAACAACTAAGGAGATAATCATGGTGTATGGAGGATATGGGGAGCCAGTCAATAGAGGTTATATATATGATAGTTTTCAAAAATATCAAGATGAACTAATGTCAAAGTTAGGAATATAATAGGGTAAAAATGGAATATATTTGTGTTATAAGAGTTTAAAAAAGATAGTTTTCAATTATTATACATTGGAGTATGAGTATAAATAGGTTTTTGATGCATCTAATGAGTCATTTGTTACAATAACTTTAATAGGATCTTTATGTGGTACATTTTAGTACAGAACCTAACACATTTTATAGTTATATTGATTTTCATGTAAAAATTAAAAAATAGTGATGGTCACACCAATGAAAAATCACATATTATAGATGTATCACCATGATTTTATAAGATGATTTTATAAAATAAATTAAATTTTATGATTTCGTCCATTACATATTGCACTTCGTTATGATAGAAGTACACACAACATTATATTTTTCATTTTTTAAACAAAATAACATGTTCCATCAATAGATTTTTTTACACTCATGATTTATGAAATACAATTCTAATTATATTATTAAAATATTATCACCAATCCATTGGAATTGAACATATGAATAATATTACCTAAATTAAGAAAGTGTGGTTTGAAAATGTATATAAAATGAAAATAATGTTTTTAAATTAATTAAAAAAATAATGTAAGGTCAATTTTAAAATAATTAACTTAATTTTTAGGAAAACAATAAATATATGCACAAAATGTTTTGTCTCAATAAATTAATCCAACCACTTCTGATGAATGGTTTTAATGGAATTGATATATTATATATTTAATCACCTATTTCGCTTTCATCTTATATATTTTATATTAATGATATAAGAATCAATGAAATATATATTTTGAATCAGCGTAATTTATAATTTATAATAAGTCTTACATTTTATTACCAGAACTATTAGGGAACACATTTAAAATTAACGATGACGATTAAGATAAAATTTATATTACATAGGAATAATATTTAGTATTCAGAAATAAATGATCTTTAAACATATATAAAACCTATAGTATGAACATATTTATACAATATTCTATACTTCATATAAAATGTTTCAGTATTGGTCAGAAAATATGTAAGGGAGACCTACCAATAGTGGTTACCATTATTATTTACCAGATTTCCACTCCTTATTCATTATAAAAGGACATTATCTTACCCCCCATTATTTACACATCTAAATATTTTTATCTTAAGAACCCCCTATCATAATCACTACATAAATTCTCTACTCTCATCTTATAAGAATTATGTTGGGAAAAAATCCATCTAATGATTTCCATTTGGTAAAATAAATATATGGTACATGAAGAGGAGGTAATGTTCATTAATGTTCATTTTTTGTTTTATTACTTAGTCAAATACCATAAATTATTTTCATATTATTATTATATAATAACCAAAGAATAATAAATATACTTATATTTTATTATTTTATTTTTAACACCCATAACCACACAGACTTATCTCAAATGGGATGCACAATCATCATTCATTTGTACGGTGGACTACATGCTCACAAACAAATGTCACTCATTCCTCTATTACAACATATTAAGGTTGAGACAATGATGGAAATTATTTTTATATATCATTTAGATTAAATTTATGATGTATTTATTGATGTTAAATTATTATATAAAATGTACCATCTTTCTATTTTATTACAATACGACAACATTTTTCGTGTGTACAAAATATTATTGTCTTGTGAAGCAACGTAACTCACAAACATTTTACAGAGAACGCATTAAGGATTTGTTTAATTGTAATATGTTATGTATATGAAATAATACTTATTTTGAAATGAATATATATATAAATATATTTATATATTTATATATCATTTAAATTATTCCTATTAATATGACAAGAAAATGGAAATAATTTTGCATGCATTGCATACGGCCTACCGTCTCCATGAATGATTTATTTCATTTCCTATAACTAAATTTTATGGGTTTCTATAAAAAAATATAATTATTAAATATATTATATTTATATCTTTTGTATCACTTTGGTAATGATTGAATTAATATCTATGATAGAGGACCAATAATAATAATTCAAAACCTATAAGAAAAACAATGGGGTTCTTATCGATACACAACATAATCTATGATGTTTTAATAAATGGGTCGTATAATGTTAATAGATAATCATATATGGTAATATATATATTTATATTAACATGGTATATACTTATAATGAAGTAATATTTATTATAAAGGTTTTTTAATGAGTAGGATGAGTGTCCTGACTTACGATATGGGGATTTCTAGTCTCGCTGTAATTTTATGAGAGTTATGTTATATTTTACATTGGTTTCATTTTGGTGGTTTATATAATAACCTATGAAATTTTAGATCAGTACTTTAATTTATTTCCTTATATTAAATGTTTAAATTTATGTTATTCAATTATGAATCTCATGGCTCAAAAGTTACACATGTAGTTAGGGATATCTCTCACACTTTTACATTTCTCAAAAAAAAAATATTTTCATAACCTATTTATTTTATGCGATGGATAGAAAACCAAAGAATTTAATTTATAGCGATTCTATTGAAAACTATTTTCATTTTAATATCCATTTTATTATATCCCTATCATGTGGTTTACGGATAAAATTTTAAGTAATCGATAAGATTATTTTTTCAATATTTTATGTCTTTAAGACCCATGATATATTATGTACCTATATTCTTTATTATGGTTTATATAGTTACACAATGAAATGTTATATCATTATTCTCCCTCTTTTTTGGATATTCTATGATTCATTTATTTTTATTACTTCATAGGTATTTTTATATTAAATTACTCCAGTGGTATGAATTTGTTGCTACAATCTAATAATATATACTGATTTTTTATTATTATGCTTTCATTGATGAAATATTATAAACCATATACCAAGAATTCTCATTAATTTTAATCTCATATGGTAATTAGTTATATATAAATGTAATGGAACCATTTTTCTACACTTTGGTACGTAATATAATTAATTTTTTTTTAAAAAAAATATGATGTTGATTTTCTCTTCTTTCATAAATTTATATTCTACCAATACCAAGTTTTCGAAAAATGTTTTCAAAATGTTTATACTTTTATCATGTTATATTTAGAAGAAATTTTACACCTTTTTTAAATTTTAAAAAATAGTTTTAAAATTATATTTCGTTTCTTTTTATTATCGAGGATCATTGGAATTACACAAACAACATGAAAGGATAATTGGTTTTTACTTATAATTCATATATGGAATTATCTATTGTCAGGAACACTCCATTTGTTAAATATTCCATTACAAAATTTCAAGGATATTTTAAAATAAAAATACATAGAAAATGTTTCATGGTTCCATTATATATTTAAGATTTTACTTCAAAATAATATGAATTAAAGATATTATATATTTTAAAATGTAGTTTTCAACATGAAAAAACAATTCCTAATGAAGTGTTTTAAATCTTATTTACAATTGATATTCTATATAAAATGAAATGTTTGGATGGTAATCATATTTTACTGAGGATATGATCCATTTTCACCATTCAAATTCTTACTATTAATGGTTTATGCTTCGACAGAATGATGTCTACAAAACGTATTTCCACCATGAGTTATATTATTTGAATCTTGCTTCTATTCAAGGGTATGAAATGATGAAATGATTATAAATTTTTTTTATTTCCCACATGTTATGGTATGAGGAAATGTATATGACACCCTTTTCATTTTTTGGGTTATGATCTGATGAATTTTTATGATCTTTTAGAACAAATGTGTATGATTTCATTATATGAAGGGTGGAATATACACCACCCTCCAATTCATTGGGTAATGGTAAAAGTTATATACACTATGAGGGTGAACGGGTTGTGAACTCATGATAAAAAACATGAGGGTATATAGGATATTAGCTCAAGCATGAAAATGAGAGGGCACATGGGTTGTAAACCCATTCATAAAAATAGGATGGGTTGAGGTTGTTATCCCATGCCTGAAAACAAAAGGGTACATAGGTTCTTAGCTGAGGCCTGAAAACAATTGTATGCCTGGGTAGTTAGCCCAATCTTAAAAACAATTGAGTACAATGGTTTTTATACCATGACTAAAAACAAGAGGGAAAATGGATTGTTACCCCAATCCATATGCACGCACATACGTGGTCTCCCCAATCCTAACACATAATGAATGTCTTGGTGACTATACATTGACTAATATATTCTAGGATTTTTTTGTGCCACATTTCTATGTCATATTCCGATTTCATGCCCTCACGACTCATGTTCATTGAAATAAATTTGATTCATGTCTTAAGAAAGTATAGTATTTATGTTATGACATATTATTATTATCTTTTATTTGAAGGTTATGATCTCAAAATGTCACAATTATGTTATCATACCCTTATGTTCAAGTTATGTTTATTTATGTCCTTTATTTACCCTTGTGGGGAATCTCATCTCACCCATTCTTGGGTTTCCACTACCTAGTTTATGAAGAATAGATTTATGAGGTAATACTAATTGAGAATAGATTTGTGGGGATCTTTGAAGATATTTCTCTGTGTTATCAGACTGCATTTCATGTTTCTTAAAACACTAAACTATTACAGTTATTAGACATGTGCTCATGCAATATAATGAATATTCATAAAAATGAGGTAATATCCATATATGAAAACCATGGGTCTCTATAGTTGGTAAAAAAGAAATGTATTAGTCATCCTTTGGAAAATAGGATGATAGATATTTATTGGTATACCTAGGGTTACTTTTATGATTATCTCGAGGGATATATCTAAGGATAAGTATAAGGATGAGTCCATGTTTCAGTAAATATGTTAAATATTGTAAAGGATTGAGAGTGTTTTCAAAAAAAAAAAACTTTTCCATGATACTATCAATAGATGTTTCTGTATAGTAGATTTATATAGTTGTAAAAACCTCAAAATCACCCTCTTTAGGTAAAATTTATCTGGAACCGGTGAACGACAATGGGCATTGTGAAACACCAGGTTTGACCGTCCTGGGGGACATGCTTTGGACATTCAAATTTTTTTGACCTATCATGATGTTTTTATATAGTTTATGACGTCTAATGACCTAGAATAAGAATAAGGTGTAATATATTGGTTATTATGTTTCCTAATTTATACAAATTGAATGTTATATTTCATGATTATGTGGTTTCCACTACAGATATTGTTTCTCAGTGTATGAATTCGGGTTTTTGATAGTGTTTGTAACATGGTGGATACATGTTAATAGTTATTTAAATGGATAATAAAATGATTTTGTCATGATAAATAAAATGTTGTTTGAAATGAAATGGAGAAAATTACTGTTATACTGCCACAACATTCTCAATCTTTGAATCATGTTGAACTTCCAAACAAACTAATGGAGGGAATATCGTTATGTTGTATCCTTCATATGGAAACATCAGCCATAGTTTAGATGTTCAAAAAACCTAATAGGGGTTCATAGACTAATTAATATCACTAAAAATACATTTTTTTACTATTTAATGTAAAAAAAATTCATTTTTCTTGTTTATCGTTTGTATGGTGATACCGATTAGTGAGGAAGACATAGTACGATGATGAGGGAATAATAAAAAATTGAATCTATGGTACTGAAATAGTTCTGGGAGATATTTATCAGTATGTACTTACCTCGTATTTCATGATCAATTATGGATAAATAATTCTTAGATATTAACCAAAATGATGGTGACTCTTTTGGTGCTTATGAATAAATTTTTTCAAGGCCTATGTGGTACACTTATAATATTAGCGTTCATCGTAAAATTAAATTTCACTGATTCTTCAACGGCTTAAAACAAGGTGGATATAAGGATGAGGGATAACTTATTATATGAATATATTTTTCGATGTGCTATTAAGGAGGAAATGGATGTCATAGTTATGTATAAATCACATGGTTTTAATGGGACTAATAAATGTTTCGTGTGTGTAAAGGAAGCTCGTCTTGTGGTTAAATGATAAAGTGATTGGAAATAGTTTTCTAAGGATGAGATTAATGAAAAACCACTACAAATTGTTTCCCCTAAACATCACATTTTCAATTTCATGGTGGGTGGGAACTATTCTCAAATGTTCCCAAAATCAAAGGATAATAATAGTGTTCATGAATAACAACCCTAGATGAAAATGGATAAAAATAGAGCTTATGAAATAATATTGGGTGAATTGAAACATTATAATTGGTGACCACCATAGTGGGTAATTTCATGTCGGATATTTTGAAATGTAGCTTGATCAATATGTTGTTGTTCATACATATGTGGAACTTCATACGATTCTTATAATTTATTGTCTCTCTATATATAGATTTTAAAATAGTGAAATTCTGTTTATATTCAACCTGTGCAGGGATAAACCCAAGAAACCAATATAAATTTGTTTTCATAAGATTAGAGCCTATTTGAAGAAAAAAGGTTGAATTGTCTTTTAGAATCATGTATGTTTTCAGTAATGATTTATCGCAATTCAAGTTGTTACATTATTTTAATAGAATACATGAGAAAGGTATTTACATATTCATTATGTGAAAATAAAGGATCATTTATGATATATAGATGATCATTATTAATATTACATTGAGTAATTTAGTGAAATTAAATCTAATGCTATTGATTTTATTCATCCAATAGTTTTAAAATGTTAAAAATTTATTTTATGGTATAAGATAAACCTCGGTTTAGGCATTAGATAATAATTTGTTATCTATCCACAAGAGGAATTATGCATATTGAATAACCTATGCTAACCATTTGGTTTTAATTTAAACTAAAGAGTGATATAATTCCCATCAATTTATTTATGGAAATAATAATGTATTATTAATTAATGGAGGAAAAATTTCCGTCCAATTCATGGTGTAAGATATGAAGTAGAAATATATCTGGTCACAATCAATGTTTTTCACTCTTTATATGAAATGATAAAAATTCCATCATGTATATATCCATGTGAAAATACATCATCTTTTTGAAAATTGTATTTAAATAAAAGTTTTCTCTTTTATCGTTATTTATTATTATATTAATGTGTTTTTTCAATTCACTATGGTGTATGACCATTGGATCCTTATGATACACTTGAATATGATCTCTATCACTCTTCTTCATAATTTAGTTGTTTGTTTTAAATTCCATGTCAATGTATTCACTGGCCACCTATGTTATAAAATATTGAAACATTGTTTTTAGTTACGTTGGGTTACTTTTATATTTCCTATAATATAATTTTAAAGAGTTTTTTATTACAAATATTTGTTAGATGGGATTCTATGAATTAACAATTTATGTATTAAATATTTGATGTCACAAAATAATATCATGTTTGAAATTCATTTTAGGTGGGTTATAATTTAACACCAAGATTTTTTATGAAAAAATTATTTCAAATAAATTATAATTAACAAATAGATTTATTTAAATGATAAAATATTTTATTTCACTGGTACATGAAACCGTAATTTTATCTTGAGTTACATACAATACTATCCACATTCGATTGATTGAATTTCACCCAAGACAGAGTTTAAACGAACCAAAATACATTATTAATAATACTATTATAATTTTTTAAATTTTATAATAAATAAATTGGAATGTATTATATCAATAATATTAAAATATTATTAAAATATGGTTTTGTTATTTATATGAAATTAATTATTTGGTAACTATTTATTTAGGAATGAATGTAAGAACTATTTTAAGATAAAGATATTATTTTTCTGAAAACACTAATTTTCAATCCACAAACTGGTTTTCAGTCAATAAATTAGGAAAACCACTTCTTATTGAACATTTTAACGTAATTTATTTATTATATCTTTAATAATCTATTCAAAATTCATCTTATGTGTTTTTTGGACAAGGTATATGAATAAATTAAATTTTATGAACATTATCATTTATTTTTCTAATTGAAAAATTTACCACATTTTAAAGGAACACATATATTAAAAAGAAATTTTGAAAATTTTATAAATTCGCTATCAATGATTAAATTTTATTTTTATTTAGGAATTTTAAAATTATATTAGGATGTTCTTTTAGTGATTTTCAATAGAGTTTATTTTTTTAATGAATATTGAAAATTATTGAATTATAATTGCAACCCGATTTTCTAATTTATTTATACATTTAAAATATATATTTAATTTTTATTAAATAAATTTTTTTTTAGTTATATATATATGATAATCATGTGAATTTTATTTAAAAAAATATTGAAATTAATTTTAAAAACATTGTAAACATTTTATATTTTCACATAAAAAACTCACATCCTTGATATGTCTACGAGAGGAATTTTAAATTAATTTATGAAACATATGTTAATTGAATATTGGAAAATTAATTAAATAGTTATAATATCCATTTTTATTATTTATAATAAGTCCAAAAATACATTTGATGATAATTATATGTGAATAAATTTTAAATTAATCATTAGGAGTAAGAGAAATATGAGTTTACTAAGAAACCACTTTTTAATATTATGGGTAAAAATGGCGAGAAAAATGTCCAAACCCCCATTAATAGCCCTATTGAAATCATAATAAATAGTTTATAACAAATGATTCATCATCGGAGGGACATGATATAATAAATACAACCCAATAGGGTATACATTTTTTCATTTTCGAGAAGGCAAATCCTGCATCAATTTAATAGGGAATTTTTCTAACAAGTTAAGAGGATGCCCCTATTTTTATTAAACCCACGATCCCCCTTTCGATCAGGGTTGAGTGGAAACTCATTACATAGCCATGTTGTCCATGGGTAAAAAGTCCCAAACATCTTCCCCAATGGCCCAAACACAAAAAACCTGACATTTTGTCGTCGACGTCTACATCACATCACCATCATCCCAACTTACTAGTTTGTCCACATCACACCACTGTCTCATGAATCATTTTTTCATCCAACATCACACTCTGTTACTGCTACTGTTCTCTAATCATCGATGAAACTAGCCCAACCTCCCTACCATAGATGGATGAATCCTATCGAAACCACTATTCACTATCCCCAAGCCAAATGACCTGATCACATTATCATCCTGACAAGACCCACCCCCCATTGTCGTCAGATACCACCAAATTCCTTTTGTGTATTCCAAAAGGAGATAACTGATGAAAATGTATTTTTCATCAATTCACATTTCTATTTTATTTCATGATGAGGACCCTAAAATAATTATTATATCATTATTATATAATTGACACATTATCATAAATTTACTGAGAATATTTTATTTTATGGGTAATACCTACAATCCTATAAATTTCAATCAAATGGGACACACAATCATCGTGCTTGTGTATATTTGACTATATCATCATAATCGACATCATTCATTCTTCCATTACCAGATATTAATATTGTGAATAATTATTGATTTTTTTTCAATATATGATATATATATATATTGATATTTAATTTATTATTTTCTATTTTTCATTTAAAACAGACATTCTTGATTTACTTTTTGTGAGAATATGATAATATAGTGTCTGTGTATAGTAGAGTTCTGCCTCATGGAGCTATGTGATTTTTTAATGCTATACATGGACTATATTATGGATTGTTTAAATAGAAATATTTAATACATATGATAGAAAAATGTTACAATAATAATTTTTTTAAAGGTTGGGGCCAAAGCCTCATTTTTATTATTAAATCAATGCAAAGTCCACTTTTAACTGGGTAGAGGGAAACCCATTACATAGCCCGATGGCCTAGTGGGCTTGTAGCCCATTACATATCCCATAGGCCCAAATTCTAAGGCCAATTCACATTATGTGAATAGTAACCTACAGCTACAGTACCGCACAGTATCGTTGCCGCTACAGTGCCCTGCCGCCGCTACAGTACCCGCTTGTGAACAGTGCCTCCGCTACTACAGTACCGCTACAGTAATGCTACAGTACCTGCGCACCATGGGTTTTGAACCCCCATTTTCCATGTAGTTTTAAGGGGTGCTTAACACTAAGCCAAACCCTAACTACAACAATAATAATTATATATATATATATATTAGGTCTTTATTTCTCATTTAATTTAAAAAATGTGGAATATTATTCATTCATACGTACGACCTATTGTCTCAATGAACGATATATTTAATTTCCCACCACTAAATTTTACGGGTTACTCTAAATACATGAATATTTTATATGAATTATTTTTAGGTCATTTTTATTATTGTTTATATTATTATATCTTGATCTATGTTTTATGACCATGAATACAAATTCATAAGATATATGAAAAATAAATTTCTTCATAACCAAACCAGAACTTAAACATTGAATTGTTAATGAGTGGTTAATATTATTACATATAAAACCAATATATGACATTATAAATATTAATATTGTTATTTTAAATATATATAACAAAACTACAATCATTATATTGGATATTTTAATGATTATGATGAGTACCAAGACTTATCGTATGAGGATTTATAGTCTAACTTTTATTTTATGAGAGACTTATGATATATTCACAACTCATTAATTTTTTGTGGTGAATGTACTACCCTATGAGATAGTATATCATAAATTTTACAAATTTCATGATATTAAAATTTTCAATAGATGTAATTCTTTCCCGTATCACATGATTCAAAATTTTCTCATGAAGAAAAGGATTTCCACCTCACATTCACTTTGCATGAGTCAAATTTCATATTCCCCACCTATTTTTTAAATAAGGTGTATAGAAGTCCCAAGAATGTATATTATGATTATTTAATTGAAATATGTTTTTTACTTATCCACTTTAGGAATTCTATTTCATTAGGTTCATGGATCAAAAGTTAGTAAACTGGTAAGGGAATTTTGTGTAAGGCCCCGAGGCTGCACTTCCAGATTTGCCGCTAAAACATGTTGTGTATTTGTTTTTTAAAAATAAACTAATAATTACATAGTTATTTACACAATTAATGATGATTATGTTTTCTAGGATATATAGGATTAAGAAACACCTTACATTTATCAGAGTTTGACAAAAAATAAAACAAATTCCAACTACACATTCACACGCAGCCTCCAAAAGCATTGAAGGATGAATTATATCATCTATGATTCCGATGAAGAAAAATTAAAATATTGGATGAACATTTAATTTTTCTATTTAGGGTTATTTATAAATCATTGATATCGATTTTATGAGATCTTCTTTTATAATTAACTATTTTTGAAACAATTTTGAAATTCATTTAGAAATTACATGAAAATAATTTAAATTTACCTTTTGTATACATTATTGAAAATATAAATGTATTAAAATACAATACTATATTTGAAATTACTCACATTCAAAAACTGATTTAAATATTATCCAGTTATTTAGAAAAAATTATGAATGTTGTGAAAATAGAATCATTGATGGATATTTTAGGCCTACCCTCTCACTGAGGGACGGGTTCACACCCCATTTCCCAATGACATTTACAATGTTCATGTGACAAATTCAATGAAATCATTTTTGTATGTTATTTTACATATATATACATTTTCAAATGGAGTTCATATTTATAAAACTGAAAATTATTTTTATTACATTTATATGTTCATATATATTTATAAATTGACAGGAACAAATCTAATAGATTTCGAATAATCAAATCTCTCACTGACTTGTCATTATATGACATCAATAATTTATATTATTCTATTAACAAAAAATATTCTATAAAAGTTTTTTATCCAAAATAATGTTTTATTTATAAAACATAAATATGTATTAGTAATAAATATTTTTTCAAGATTTACATGTCATGAACTAAGATGATGTATGTACCACTTAATGTGAATGCAATTCATGTTAGGGCATGTAATTACACTCAATAAATGATAGTTTTAATAATAATGATGAAATTGAATATATCATCAAATATAAAAAATTGATTTTGATAATATCAAAACCAATTTAGAATAGAAAATAGATCATGGAAATAATTTTTGACATAGAAATTCTTATAATTTTAATAATTTTTTTAATTAATTTTTAACTATAATAATAAATACTAAATCAAAGAGAATAATTATAATTATAATGTATTATTATTTTAAAATAAAAATAAATCAAATTTCATAATAATAATGAAATCTTTCTTAAAATTTGGGTAGAATAGAATTAGGTAAATTAATTTAAGATCATATTTTAAAAATATCACAAACATTTTATTTTTAAGGAAAACAAATGAGGTAGAATAATTTTAAAACAACACAATAATACTTAATCAAAATCACAATAAAAAATAGTTTTCAAGATAGAATGTTCTTTTTTTTATTTTAGATTTATAGCCCTTAATAGAGCAGAGATTCAACATCAAAAAATTTGAATTATCATATCCCTTAAATGATAGTGGCATAATCCTTCTTGATTTTGTTGATGGAATGTTGGCACAATGTGGTCTATCATTGTCACGACCCACTCCCACCAAAGATGCCCCTCCTAAGCTGGAAATGGTGAAAGGGAGATAATGACCCCCGAGTCTCACCTCCAGTAGGCCCCGGGGTGGCGACTAGCACCAAGGGTATGAGTTTTCTCAAATATGGGAGGCATTACCCTTTTTTATTATTTAGGATCATGAAATAGGACAAGTCAACCACCAAAAGGAAAAGAAAAAGTGTATAGAAATAAACCCAAACCAGGCCAACATGCATGTTTAAACAAATTTATAAGAAGTTTCAAGTACAAGAAAGCTCAAAGTACAATACCAAAAGAAACAAGTGTACAAAAATTGCAAGAACTCCAACTGTCTGACTAGTAGGGTCCCGCACAGCCCTAGTAGTCCTCCTGGAAACCTGGAAGTAAATGTACGGTGAGAATACAAGTATACTCAGTAGGGAAACCTAAATATATCATGCAAAAATGGGGAGACATCCTAATGTCCCATGAGAACAACAGAAGAAACCTAGAAAGGAATTCTATCCACCCAACCTCACAAGCCACACTCACAAAAAACACAATCACAACAGGTAGTAGTATATAAGAACAAGAGTATTGGGTACCCCACACCATTTCCATTTAGTTAGCTACTCTTCCTAACAGCGAA
Organism: Viscum album; assembly: GCA_963277665.1. NCBI lineage: Eukaryota > Viridiplantae > Streptophyta > Magnoliopsida > Santalales > Viscaceae > Viscum > Viscum album. Next base: position 2,005,065,771 of record OY728148.1, on the reverse strand, counting down.
CGTCCTGACACTGCCACAGTCTCCCCGCCCGCACACACCTGGGCCTCACCACCACGTATCCCGCCCGCACACACCTCGGCCTCACAACCACTAATCCGGACGGAACACACTTGGGCCTCACAACCACATATCCCGCCCGCACACACCTGGTCCTCACAACTAAATATCCCGCCCGCACACACCTGGGCCTCATCCTGAGGATTCTTGGTAAATTGTAGAACCTTCCAGAAGAGTCTTCGGCTAAAGCCACCCCAATCGAAACCTACCCGAAGAGTCTTAGTTATAAGGTCACCTCAAGCCATCACAACCTAGGGGAGAAGGAGTAGGAAGGAGCTAGTAACTAAAGGAAAACACCCTCTCCCATGAAATGGGAGTGTTCGGCACTACGTGCTAAACATGGGTGGGGTGCGATAGAAACACAAAGATACAGATATATATATACCAACCACACAGCCCAACTTATGGCTTCTAAATAGAGAAAATGAGCACGTTCCTCGGCACTGCTACTACGAGCAATCATACAACAAACAACCCCAGCCCTATTTAGGAATTCATGTTTCAGCAGAACTAGTTTATTTAGTTCCTTAACTACCGGGCAACTATCCACAACCAACCACATCAATAGTTCATAAATCAAATCCCTTCCATCCACAAATCAAGTTAGGAAAACACAAGCAACACAACGAAGTCCTTTTTATCAACCAACCAACCCAATGATTATTAATCCTGTACCATTACCATGACCCACCATTCATTAACTCTTTCACTTTTTATCATTCACAACCCATAGTCCGTTCAAATTCAACCCATCCCTACAGCCCCGCTGCCAAACACCATAACCACAGCCGCACCGAAACCCATAAAATATTATCCCTATAATACCACTTATCGTAGCCCCGCTGCCCGTCATCAACATAGAATTTATACAAACCCACAACCAATCCAACTGCAGCCCCACTGCTCACCCTATCCATGAAAACCCACAAAACACCCCCATCACATGGCACGTATCCAAAACAACACCCACATGTTCATTATTCCGTTTTTGTTTAACTGGGGTAATCATACAACGGTTCCGGATTTTAAACATCCAACATTACGTGATTAACCAAATTCCACATTCCACAAAGTTCCACCCACAAAAACGGCCTAGATATATAGTTAAACATTTAATTGTGCAATCAAAGGCCCCCAACGACCGTGATTTTCATTAGGTAGAAGCTCATTCAATTCTCATCTTAATATCAAAGGATTTAAAGTAACATCAATCTCAAACATCCCAACCCCGTTCTTTAACCATTTATTATCTTCATTTAACGGTTCAACTGTTTCTCATGAAAACAAGTGGATACCCACCCCACATGATTCACAAATTTGATAGATGAAGGTAAGATCCCTACCTCAACAGGTTCTGATGGCAACGCTCCCCCGGATCAACCTTAGAAGATGTCTGTCAACGTCAGTCACTTCTATCCGGTCCCAGAAAAACCTCCTCGGGTGGAAGTAGGAAAGGAAAGGCCGATGGAAAGATAACGGATCCAAGCTCGGAAGTTCCACCTCATCGTTACGATCCAATGGCCGCTGTCGGATCGTAAATAGGAGCTCGGACGAAGAAGTTAGGGAAGAAAAGGAGCATTCGAGTCTCTTGGGAGAGCTCTGCTCAAAGGAAAGGGGAGGAGAGGAGTGAATTGAAAATGAGGAGGGGACCCCTCCTTTTATAGGAGAGAAAATGAAAAGTACACGGAGTGTACTTTATGGTACGTGGCGTGTACTCAGTTATTTTACATGATCTCCACGCCACTTCCAACACGGCTTCGCGGCCGTTGACTGGTCAACACACGGTTTGAGGGTAACACATACGCGGGGAAAGACTACACAGCGTGTAGTTTAGACACACGGTGTGTACTCATTTATTGCATACAGCAAGGACACAGCTCCAACACGTTACACGACTGTTGACTGGTAATGTGTACGCGGGGAAGGACTACACGGCGTGTAGAACTGTGAACACGACATGCACCCATTATTTCACACTAAAAGGAAACAGTCTTTAACACAGGGTATACCCGGAAAGGGGGTACACGGCGTGTACTCAAACTACATGGCGTGTAGTTCCAAAATTCTGGAAAGTGTGAGAAAAGACCATTTTACCCTCCACAACACTTCTTGACCTTCTTTTTGACAAAGGAATGGGCCGGAGAGGTCCAAGCCATTACATCAGATACCTCTTAAAACATTCTCGTCCCCGAGAATTCAAAACCAACCCAGAAAAAACCCAATAGGATACCTCTTAGGGTTCTCGTTATAACAGGAACCCAACCAACAACACCAATCATATGTTTTAGGAATTCCTTCTCATATTTTGAGATATTATCTGCTTTAGGCGGCACTAACTCGCCTGCATGGGTATAATCGCATCCTCATTAATGCGTCTCGATTAAAAATTGGGTCTTCCCACTTTCATACATTAGGATTTTTTAACTCGAACTATCCCCCACACCACACAACCAACACATTGCTCAAACACGTGGGTTTGGGAAATTACTTCTCCTATATCGAGATATTATCCGCTTTAGGCGGCACTGACTCGCCCGCACGGGTTCAATCGAATCTGCATTAATGTGTCTCAATTAATGGTCAGGTTTTTCCCTTACCCACACATCCAGACATGTTACACATTACTAGGGAACAAGGAATCAAAAGGACTCACAACTGACATGCCAAGAAATCCATATAACAAGGATACAATGTAAAACATCAACACAAATCTTAGATGAATAAGGGAAAAACACAAGTCAAAACAACTCCGGTTACTGAGCGTGCATCTAGGTATCCCGCTCCCAAGATATATCCTCAAGGCCGCCATGCCTCCACAACACACGAACCAACAGAATAGTTTGTCCATGTACCACCTTCTCTTTACGATCCTGGATCTTGACTGGTCGTTCCTCAAAGGTCGCGTCGTCTCCCATATCTAGATCTCCCCAGTTGGTAATGTGAGAGTCATCGTGTAAGTACCGATGATGTTGGGAGACGTGAAAGACGTTATGAACCTTTTCCAACTGAGGTGGTAGGGATAGATTATATGCCACCTCGCCAACTCGCCTCAACACCTCAAAAGGTCCGACGAACCTAGGTGAGAGCTTGCTACCTTTCCCAATCCTCCACTACCCCCGTCAAGGGGAAGCCTTCAAAAACACATTATATCCCACCTCGAACCCCAAGGGCCTCCTCCGACGATCTGCATAAGACATCTTTCGGTCCTGAGCTGCTATCATCCTCTCACGTACAAGCTGGAATTTCTCTGTGGTGCTCTGCACTACCTCTGGCCCAAGAGCACTTGTCTCACCAACCTCTGCCCAAAAAATGGGTGAAGGACCTAGACTTCCATACAAAGCCTCAAATGGTGCCATGCCAATAGTAGAGTGGAAGCTGTTGTTGTCGGAAAACACTACTAAAGGAAAGTGTCGTACCCATGATCCTCTGAAATCTAGAACGCATGCTCGCAGCATGTCCTCCAACGTCTGGATAGTCCACTCTGTCTGCCCGTCGGTTTGGGGGTGGAAAGCAGTGCTAAGGCATAGCTAGGTGCCAAAAGAATGATGTAACCCCCTCCAAACTCGTGAGGTCAACCGAGTATCCCGATTTGAGACGATAGTCATTGGGACTCCATGAAACCACAAAACCTCGTCTACGTACCTATGTGCTAAGGTACTCACCGGGCCCGACTCCTTAATTGAAATGAAGTGAGCCGATTTCATTAGTCGATCCAACACTACCCAGATAGCATCATAACCACCCTGAGATCTAGGTAGTCTTGTGACGAAGTCCATTGAGATGACATCCCACTTCCAGTCAGGGACATCTAAAGGATGCAAAAAACCACTGGGAACACGGTGTTCAACCTTCACTTGCTGACACACTAGGCATTTAGCCACAAACTCTGCCATTGTCCGTTTAACCCCGGGCCACCAAAACTGTTCCCTCAGTACTTGGTACATTTTTAAAACTCCTGGATTTACCGCCAAGGCTAAGATATGGAACTCATGGAGAACTCCCTCACGCATCGCCTCCGGAACAAACAACCTTCCATAGAAAAGAATCAGATGTCGGATGTCCTCCGACCATCTTTCTAGAGCGTTCCCCTGATCGAAACGATCTCACATCACTTCCGCCTTAGATTCCCCCCACTGAGACTCTTCCACCTACTGCAACAAGGAGGACTGCACCTTCATCTGAAACAAACAGCCTCTAACACCTTCTACCCTAGCAACCAAGTGCAAGGCAGTCAACTATCCCATCGCCTTACAAGCATTTGTGGATTCTCGAACTACTTCCTAATGCGACTTCCTGCTCAGGGAATCAGACACAACGTTTCCCTTACCTTTAGTGTAAGAGATCTTAATGTCATAGTCTTGGAGAAACTCGACCCATCTTTGTTGCCATAGGTTCATGTCACGCTGGGAGAAGATATAACGTAGGCTCTTGTGATCTGAGAAGACCACAAAGCACTCCCCAAAGAGGTAATGTCTCCACAACTTCAGTGAGAACAATACCGCTGCAAGCTCTAGGTCATGGTGGCATAGTTATTCTCATGAGGGCGTAACATCCTAGACCCATAACAGATCACTCCCTTCTTCTGCATCAGCACGCACCCCAGAACAAGGCCAGAAACATCACAAAACACCTCATACAACAACCCTTCCTCTGGAAACCTGAGTACGGGAGCACTGACCAACTTCTCCTTCAGGTAGTCGAAAGCCTTCTGACATTTATCGCTCCATAAGAAGACCTGGTTCTTCCTAGTCAAAGCTGTCAATGGAGAAGAAACTCGAGAGAAATCTGAAACGAACCTCCAATAGTAACCTGCTAACCCCAGGAAACTACGAACTTCTGCCACGCTCTTGGGTGCTGCCCAAGAAACAACTGCCTCCACCTTCGACGGGTCCACTAACACTCTATACCGAGACACCACGTGACCAAGGAAGTGTACTTCTTGTGTCAAGAACTTACACTTCGACAATTTCCCGTATGCTGGTGGTGTAGAAGGACTTCCAAGACTGCCCTGAGATGCTCAACGTGCTCCTCCTCTGATCTTGAGTAGATTAGGATTCATCGATAAACACAACAATGAACCAGTCCAGAAACTCTCAGAAGACAATGTTCATATGTCCCATGAACACAGCTGGTTCATTCGTAACTCTAAATGGCATCACTACAAACTCGAAGTTCCCCCACCTGCACCTGAAAGCTGTCTTCAATATGTCACTGTCCTTTACCCTCAGCTGATGATATCCAGATCATAGATCAATCTTAGAAAACCAACCTGCTCCCCTCAGTTGGTTGAAGATATACTCTATCCTTGGAAGGGGTAACAGTTCTTGACTGTAACCTGGTTCAACCTTCAGTAGTCTATGCATAGCCTGAGACCACCATTTGCCTTCTTCATGAACAAAACTAGAGCACACCATGGTGATATGCTGGGTCAAACAAAACCCTTCTCCATCAGATCGTCAATCTGAATCTGAAACTCCCGCAACTCTGAAGGTTCCATCTGATAAGGGGCCATCGAAATCGGACGGTCATGAGGCTCTAAGTCTATCCCGAACTCTACGTCACGTCAGGGGGGGGGGGGGGTAGAGTCACAACCTCCTCGGGAAAAACATCGAGGAACTCCCCAACAACCTCTGGGAAATCCATCATCTATGTATCAACTGGAACCACTCATAGCCTGCAGAACAAAGAAAGGGGAGGCTCCACATGCTGGCTTCCTTCCTGATAGATCCTCTCGCCAACAAACGATATGCGCTACCCATCCACGTCAGAGGACACAAATCTTCTCCGGAAGCAGTTGATAACAGCACTAATAGAAAACAACCAGTCGATGCCTAGGATGACATCATATGGATGCATCTGTAATAGGAGATGACCCCACTAGATGGATGTGGTCCCAACATCAGCCCACATCCCCAGAAAACACAAGATACGCTGGTCTGGCCTCCAACTGGTGTTCTCAGCACCAGTGGTACAGAAAGTCCCTCTACGTCTAGTCCCAAAGCCTGGGCTAGACCAGGTGCAACAAAGGAGTGTGAAGCTCCAAAATCAAACAATGCAGAAACAGGAGTGCTGAACAAAAAAATCGTACCTCGCACCACCTCTGGTCCTGCTGGAGATTTCAACTCTGCTGCGTGCAACTTTCCACGCCTAGCTCCTCTGCCTCGCTGATGTCCTCCACCTCCTCGACCATGCCCTGGTCGAGGTCCCTGAGGAGAACCCTGAGGTCGGCCTTCTCTCACAATGATTTCCCTCGGAGGAGCATGATCCTGCTGCTGCTGGAAGGGCCTCGCTGGCAACTGGTGCTGCTGAGGTGGGTGCTGAACCTTCCCACCTCCACCGTACTGAGCTCAGGTCGGGCACCGACTCTTAACGTGCCCGAAACCTCCACAAGAATAACACTTCGGTCCTGGGATCGTGAAAAAGGGATGAGGTCCCAAAGATCTGAACTGTAACTGCTGGGGCATGCTCCCCACTGGCCTGAACCTGGAAGGTCCCATTGCAGGAGACCTGCTACTGACTGCCTTCCCCTTAGAGGAACCTGGCTGGTTCCCTTCTCGGGGTGCACCTCCAAGTGAGATCATCCTCTCTACAGCCTCTGCCTTCTTATGTACTTCCAAGTACGTCAGAAGGGTGAAGGGGTTGACAGCATACTGAAGCGAAGGACGAAGCACCTCCTCCAAACGTCTCGCCCGAGAGTCCTCATCCGGAAAGAGATCCAGAGAAAAGCCCAGGAGATCCTTGAACATGATCCACAACTCTCGTACCGACATACTCCCCTGCTGAAGGGAGAGAAACTCATGGAAATTCTCCTCCTTGATCATGGAAGAAAGGAATTCCTCTCATAATTCCTTCTCAAAGTCTGCCCATTGAACCACTGCCACTATCCTCTCTCCGAGGTAGAGTGTCCCCCACTATCGCGCCGCACCTCTCTACTGACTGACTACTAGGGGAACCCAGTACTCCCTCAGAGCACGGATCAAGGTAAAAGTGATCCCTATCTCCTCAAGCCACCCCTCTGTCTCTGTATCCAAATTACTACACTCGTACTTCATGAGGGTTTGTTGCTAGAAAGAATGGAGAGTCTTCTAACACTGGCTATCTTCCTCCTCTCGTTCAAACCTCAGCTGATCGACTGCCTGAATTTTCTGGGCCTCGGCCGTCTGAGCCACCTGGGGATGACGTCCTGGTCCTATAGCTATACAGTAAACAAGGATTGCCCAAGCCCAAGTAGTAAGGAAAACTCAAGGTTTTATTTTATCATATTATTTCAATTTCATTCCCAGAACACCAAAATCAAGTAAAACAAAATCATGATGATGCATGTACCTTCCCTAGGGTCTCTAACCTTCGATCAATGTAGTCTCACTTGGTCGTTTGGTAGGCTCATAGTCTTTTCATTGGATCATGGGGGGACCTAAAATCCCGTGTCCTAGCTGATCTTCCTTGGCCTATGTCACGCACCAAGATTAACTAACATTGTTGCCCTACCATCCCATGAAATCCTCACGGTGCCTAACTCCAGACTCCATCCTATCTCTCAACCATCACCTCTGATACCATTCTGTCACAACCCCCTCCCACCAAAGATGCCCCTCCTGAGCTGGGAATGGTGAAAGGTAGATAATAACCCCCGAGTCCCGCCTCCAGTAGGCCCCGAGGTGGCGACTAGCACCAAGGGTATGAGTTTTCACAAATATGGGAGGCATTACCCTTTTTTATTATTTAGGATCGGGAAATAGGACAAGTCCACCACCAAAAGTAAAAGAACAAGTGTATATAAAGAAACCCAAAACAAGCCCACATGCATGTTTAAACAAATTTATAACATGGTGAAAGTACAAGAAAGCTCAAGGTTGTTTCGCGCGGAATCCGGGGATGACCTCCTGGACGGGAGATTCAAACGTTCCGATCGGTTTCTAACGGGTTTTTTCGTAGAACCGGAAACATCCAATGATTCCACATCCGTTTGGACCTACTTTCCAAAGGCAGGCGCTCATTAGCTTGTGGGCTAATGAGGCTTAGGAATTTGCATTGGTCGAGAGGATGGGAGGTCGGACTCATCACACCTTTTTGAGGGGAATTATTGTCTACTCCGGGACTCTCTTTATAGATTTAAGTTAAGTTCGTGAATCCTTATTACATTACCAAGTATAAAATGAGCTTTCCTTTAGTTTTAACAATCAATGATTAAATATGCAAGAAATTTAGAGAATCTTTTATATGTATTTGAGGTTCTTCATCAATATAGAATCATCTATATTTGTTTAGAGATTCTTGGTCAATGGTATCCTTCAAAACATTTATATAAAAGTCTCTTGGTCATTTTGATGACCAGGCTGGTTTTAAAGCCACTCAGTGGGGCACTTGAAGTTTATCGTCATTCAGAAGGACAGAGATTATTTCAATGTTGGGATCGAACCCATAAACGGGCTACCTACGTATCCTTTGTTTTGAAAAAAGGAATCAGAACCCACGTAGTTCGAGGAATGGGATATGATGTTTTATGATTGATGGCTCAAAGATGAATGTCATAATTACTTTTACACTCTAAGCTCACGTGAGTCATGCTCGGTGTGAGAAACAAGAGGTATTTGTAAAATTCAGACAATTGTGCCATAAAAGATGCAATCATAAGAATTTGTTTTGGGGCTTATGTATAGATGACTGCCCAGATAGACGAAAGTTTAGGATTTACTTTTAGGGAGAAAATCCAAGAACAGGGTCCACAAAGTTATATGTGCTTCATGGAGATTTGAATACTCTAATCTTGGGGCTTACTCCTAAGGAGGATACCCAAGTTAGGAGGGGACTTATGATTGGGTTTTATTCCTGAAAAGGAAACTCAAATCAAAGGTAATTTATGACTGGTTAAGAGAAATTTTAAGAGACTTGGGGCTTACTCCTAAGAAGGATGCCCAAGATTTATGACTAGGACTTATTCCTGAGAAGAAAGCCTAGGTTAGGGGACTTGGGGCTTACTCCTAAAAAGGAAGCCCAAGGTTATGACTGAGTCTTATTCCTGAAAAGGAGACCCAGGTTAGGGATTAAGGTTTGGGGCTTACTCCTGAGGAGGATGCCCAAGTTTGGGAACTTGATTGGGGCTTATTCTTAAGAAAGATGCCCAAGATTTATGACTAGGACTTATTCCTGAGAAGGAAGCCTAGGTTAGGGGACTTGGGGCTTACTCCTAAAAAGGAAGCCCAAGGTTATGACTGAGTCTTATTCCTGAAAAGGAGACCCAGGTTAGAATTTTCTCATCTTAAAGGATGAGGTTGAAATGAATGAACTCTCAATCTTTGGTGACATAAAGATGTTTAAATCACTGGGTGTTGAGAGGTATTTCACAGAATTCCTTTCAGATAAGGATGTCAAATCAAGAAATCATGCCGTAAATGGCTTTTGAAGAGTATCTTGAAGACTGAATCTTGAATAGGAAAGGTGAAATGGCTTAAGAGGGGTAAAATGGGCAAGATGGGCACCCAAAAAGATAGGGGCGCGCAAGTATTAAAAGTCGTGCAAGTCCTGCGACGGCGCGCAAGTATTGGTCACGCAAGTATACTTGCGCGACATGAGGGATACTTGCGCGATTTACAACCAGAGTTGAAATACTTGAGCGATTCTTTATTAAACCCTTTATCATCCTCTTGAGGTTCTTCCAGAGAGGGGACGCGCAAGTTATATTGAAGGAATTAAGTCGGCGCGCAAGTGTTTGATAAGTTTCAACACTTGGCCTTCCTTCTTCCCTTTAGATCTTCCATTCTAGGTAAGAAATTACCTTAGAAGTGTTCTGGAAGCTTTGAGAAGAGACTTGGGCGTCGGGAGCTTTGATCCGAGTTTCTGGAAAGAGATCCTCCCGAATGGGGGGCCCACAGGGTCTATTTATAGGCAAAAGAAGACCCCGGGCGGTTACTGGGCGGTTACCAGATCTGTCGCGCAAGTCCCTTGCACGACCATGAGGGGTCGCGCAAGTGTTGAGGCGGCGCGCAAGTGTACTTGCGCAACCAAGAGGGAACTTGCGCGACCTATGGGCAATGTTCTCCTTTTTCATCCCTTTGTCGATTTTTGATGTTTCTTCAAAGGATTAATCACTTTGAGCTCAGATATTCCCTTTTCCGAACTTTAGATTCCGTGACGAAAGGAGCGTCAACAAAAGTCCCCCCTCAGAGTTGGATCCGGAGAGAAAATGAGGATTTGACTCTGAGGAAATCGAATCCCTCTAAAGGAAAAGGGCGGCGCGCAAGTCTTCAAATGCACAGAAGTCGGCGCGCAAGTCTTCGTCGCGTAGGCATTGAGCACTCTGGATGCGGCGCGCAGATAGGCCCCTGGCCTATAAATACACGGCTTCCGGTCGTAGATGGCATCTGAAGTTCCGGATTTCTCGAGCTCTCGCCGCGCAAGTCTTCCTCGTCGCGCAAGTCTCTTGTTTTCGCTGTTTCTTCGCTGCCGCGCTACTCTCAAGGTAATAGGGCTTGCGCGGTAATACTTGCGCGACCAAAACTTGTGCGGCACATGTACCACTTGCGCGACATCTCCATACTTGCGCGCCTTAATGCCTTAGCCATTTTTTCAATTTTTCACAAATTTTATGAAAAATAAAACCCATTTAAGAGTTTAATTTATTCAACTCCTGTGCAGATTCAATGGCTCTTAGACCTGGATTACTTGATGAACTGGCTAGCAAGCGGATAGATGATATGATGAATATCATTGGCCCTGATTACTATACTGTCAAAAACAGCACTCTTCCAGATTTGGCTAAGTATATGAAGAAATATCATTACGACTTTCCTCACTGCACTTATCTACCTTTGTATGGTCATGGTCATCTGCAAGAAGTCATTATTCCAGAAGTAAAGAATTATCTTCCATTTTCTAGGTTTCAGAATTATACCAATTTTGCTTCAGCAAATATCTCAGGCGGAGGAGTATTTCAAACTGCTGGAACAGTAGAGAAGGCTTATGTGATGCATCATAGCCCTTGCACACCAGATCTGAAAAAACATACACCTGAGCTTCAACCACATTGTCATCCTTCAATCTTCAGAGATGCTCAGATGGATCAGTCCAAAGGCTGGAAGAAAAGTTGGGATTTCCGCCCTGGGGGAGGTGTGAAGCCAACTTGGATGTGGGCATACTGGGTGCGACGGACTTGCGCAGAGTTTATTGAGGATCTGAAGAGAGCTGCAATATATGAAGCTGTTTGGGTTGGGCAGACATATATTTACAGACATGATATCTTCGTGCCAGAGATACTCAGCCACTGGAGTCCAGCGACTAATTCTTTCCACTTGACTCATGGAGAAGTAGGTATCAGTTTGTGGGATGTCCACAAGATTTCAGGAGCTCCAATCTTGGGCGACATGTACGATGAATTCATTCCTCCCAAGGTGACTTGGAATGATCCAGAGAAGACTCCTGCTTTGGCTCGAGAATTATTCAAAATCTTTCACAAGCTCAAGAGTTCAGAGACCTCATTAACTCATTTCAGAAAAGATATCCATCCGGAAGAATGGATGAAGGTGTTTCTTACTGAGAAGAAAGGGATGGAGCCAAAGGAAAAAGGATCCAAGAAAAAGAAATCCAAGGATACCCGGCCCAGACGTCCTACCACTTGCCCAAAACCTGAGAAGAGAGGAGCTCCTGGCACATTCTGGCCAACTCTAGAAGCAGGAGAGTTTGAAAAATGGGGCTATGAAGTGAATCAAAGAATTCCAAAGAAAACTCGTCTGGCGGGTTTCTTGGCAATGTGGCTCAGTATTTACCTCTTGCCGGTCAGGGATTTGAAGGGAGGCGTTAGGCCAGGGACCTTCGTCATTGCGGCCAAGTTAGCTGAGGGAAAAATGGTTGGGTTAGCCACCCCCATTTTAGCAAAGATCCACAGGAGTTTAATTCACGTCTTCCAGGGTAAATCTCCTTTAAGAATAGTGGGACCATTCCAGGTTTTGTGGGGATGGATCGCCACTCACTTCAGGACTTACAATGTACAGAATGGATTACAAATTCCTGGAAGCTCTTTCATACCGTCAGTGCAAGCATTCTCTGGAATTGCTCCATTAGATGTCAATGGTTATGACATAAAAGTAAGACTAAGCATGTATAAGGAATTAAACTTCTTTCCTTATGGAAGTCTGCCATCTGGGCGGTTTGTTGATGATGGGAAAGCCCCTTTGGATTTGAGGGCATACATGCTAGCTTGCGGGGATGGCGTGTTAGTAGCCAGGATTGATGGAGAAATCATATGCGAGGCCTATGCTCCATATAGATTTGCACGCCAATTCAAATGTTTGCAACAGATTGTTGTATCCCCTCCAGTACATGTCAGGTTAGAGCAACATCCGATGGTTGCTCGACAACTATGGTTGCTGACATCAAGAGAGAAGACTGGGGCAGTATTTGATCTACCAGTTGAAAAAGCGGCACATTATCTGACTACATTTTATGCCGAACACTGGATAGCATCATACCCCAAAGGGATATTGAATCATCCTGTATATCAAGTGGGAAAGAGGAAGAGGACTGTAGAGAAAGAAACTCTTCCTCATGAAGGTGATGCTTCTCCTCCTGAAATAGGTTCAACAGACTCCTCCTCTAGAACTGATTCCTCAGATCATCGTGATGGGGATGATGAGGCACAACCGGCAGCAAAGCGGTTTCGTGCCCGATATAATCCTCCGGCCAGAGTTAAAAGACCTACTCCATCAGCTCCTGGTGAGTTATTTGATTGTAATAACTTCAATCACTGCTACTTTATAAAGTAATAAGTCTCACTTTCTTATTCTCTATCTGTAGTTTCAGGAGTTGGGAAGAAATTAAAATCAAAAATTGTAGGACCTTCCTCACAGCCTTTATATCTAAGACCAGAGGCTGTTCAGCTATGGCAGAGCTTATACTGTGATACTGAAACCGCCTGGCTAGATTTGTGTGAGGGTCTACAACTTCCTGGGATAGGATATCTTCTAGCTTCCAAAGACCTTCAATACGGAGATAACCCCAATGAAGTGCGGGCTTACATCAGAGAGATGGAAATGCTCATATATGCCACTGATAATTCGGTTCCTATCACCAGGCGGGTGTAGGAAATGATTGATCGTGGCACCACTAAGGGGGCTGGTGGTTCTGGAGATGAGGAGTGGCAAGAGTACGTGGCTCCTGAAGATGTAAGTTTTCTTTCCTTATTTTCTTTGCAACTTGATTTCAGTTGAAGCTTTGTTACTTAAGGAAGTTATTTTCTTCATCTTGCAGCTTGCAAAGAAAGGGACCGGGGTTCCTTCGCCACAATATAGCCCTGGTGGTACCGCTGTTGGGGCTGCTGCTGATTCTCCTCGCGAACCAGGCGAGATATCTCCAGGCCAGCAGGCCATGAATGAGGCACTGGACATAGCCTTTCATTTGCCAATCCAAGTGCCAATAAAGGAGACAGCTGAAACTCCAAAAAAGCAAAAGAATCCAAGGCAACGAAGGAGGAAATCCTTAGCTAAACGTTTCATTAGCAGTGGTAAGTCCTTCGAACAATCATGATTTTATACCCATAATCATATGGTTACTCATATTTCTAAGGATTGCAGGGGCTTCTTCAATTTCCCCCTTGAGGGAAGGGACTGATCCTTCTTCAAAGGCCGTGGAGGGTGCTGTAGAACAACCACAAACTCAAGCTGACTTGGTAGCTCCTGGAGAAGAGCTGCCATCCATTCCCAGTATCCCTCCCACTACTGAAGATGCTGTCCAGGGTCAGGGGTTGCAGGACATAAGTCAGCAAGAAGACATAGCAAATGCTCCCACTGGTGAGACTAACCAAGATTCTGAAGTATCATTGGATGAAATGATGAATCATGGAATGACTTTTGAAGAATTTTATGATCATGCTAGATTGTCATGTGATTTAGAAGACCTTGGGCGTGAGTGTTACCCTTCGCCCAAATTTTTCTTTTAAAAGAAAATATTTCTAACCATGATGTAAAATAATATGCAGTTTCTTCCGTAGAAGCTGCTGAACTGCCAATGCCTGAAGAGGGTGTGGACACTGATGTCAACCCTATCATTGCAGAAACATTAGCTCAAGTAGAGCTAAATCCAATAAACTCTCCTGAGACCCATCTTGAAAATCCTGTTGAAACCGGGAAAGATGGGGAGAAGTCTTCTCATGTTGCTGAACCACCATTGGGTAAGGGATAACAATATTTGTGATTGTACTTTATTTGCAAGACAATCCATTCTTTTGTTATCCTTTAAGATTCAACTAAAATCTTTCAATTGATCATGTAGGGCCATCAACTGTAATGGCTAGATCCGGAGATGAGGCTTCAGCCTCTGCCCCAACGGGAATTGAAAGTGAAGAAGCCCATGTCAGAGGGGAAAGAGCAGAATGAGGCACTTCCTTAAGCATGTTAATTCCAGATTACATACCCCCTTCTGACGAAGATGTTGAATCAGATCCAGAGATGCTCAAAGCGTTCAGCTTTTCACGACGTAAGGCGTGGAACAATATATGGAACATCATATCGGGGGTGCCCTTAGAAGAGCTACCATCAAAAATTTCCCGATTGTCATCCCAATTTGTTATAATGGGACTTGGTGGTTTTGGGTATGAAAAGATCCATGCTGCAGTGAAACAGATTATCTTCAGGAGGGAGCAAATGCAGACAAGTCGCGAAGATTTGACCAGAGTGAAATTGTCAGTCAACATAGGCGAATTTAAGGCTGTGATATCACAGGCTGAAGCTGATTATGTTGTCAAGATGAAGGATCTGAAGCAAAAAATCAAAGAAAAGGTCGTCCATCAGGTGCAACTCCAGCAATAGTTAGATGCTGTTACTGGGGAACTTGATCAGCTTAATGAATCATTGGATGAAACTCATATAAATGGCATGAAAGCCATTGCAGATGCTAAGAAGGCATTTCAGCAAGCTGAAAAGAGTGAAGCTGGTGAAGTGCACGAGCTTCAAGCAACTGTTGATAAGGCTCAGGATGCTATACATCAAATGAAGACTTTTGTTGACAATCTCCTGTAATTTCTTGAAAAAGAGAAGAGATTCCAATCTGTGGATGTCCTTCTAACTCTTGTGTATCAATGAAAAACACTTTTGTCTTCAATCATTTGTGCTTGCATTCTTCCATTACCTGCTTCAAATTTACTTAAGCCAATGGGCTTAGTAAGCATAGTTTGATTTTTACTAGGATTATTACAAATAACCCTACAAACTTTGAATCTTTTAATTGCTCAATATTAGCTAAATCATACAAAGAAATGTATATTTAGTGAGCTGGAACTTTGACTTTTATTCATAGTTCCTCTGTCTTTTGTGTGGGCAGTTTAAAGTCATGCAAGCCGGACAAAAAGAGGCTAATGTTTAAGGTCGAAATAGCTTTGACCGAAAAATGGATTAAAATGGATTCAATTCCTTGATAATTTATCTGAAAACAAATTACCATACTCAAGTATGAGAGAAAATATGAAAACTATGACTTAAGAATATTTGAATCTGAGGAATGATATGAAAAAAGAGCTAAATAGCATTAGAAGAAGTAGTTTCCAAGAATGAAGTTACTATTATTTAACAAAACCCGTTAGGGGGTTGAAATATACAGGGCCACCTATGGGCATTGGCTGCATAGTCAAATAAAATAGCATCTTTTGGCTGACAAGTCTGTTATCTGGACTGTTTATGCAAGGCCACCTATGGGCACGTGCTGCATAGTTAGGCAAAAGAACTCTCAGAAATTTACTTTCCTAGTGCTAAAAGCCAGTGAAAGTTTATGGAGATTCAAATTTTCTAAAGCATAGAGTTTGTTGTATGGAAAGAGGTACTTGAATATGGAGAAGATATTTCCAAACAAGAATATCGAAGAACTGGATGAATATCACTCCTACGAAGGTCTGACCCAAACGTAGGGAAGAAGAATAAACCATAGACTTGAATACTTTCAGATCATGAAAAAGGATATGGGACAAATATGTTAAGGATGGCTATTTTTGCGGATCCCTACATACTGTTGTTTAAGACAAATAAGGACAAAAGAGGCATTCTTCCCAAGAATGAAGTTACTATTATTTAACAAACCCGTTAGGGGGTTGAAAACATGCAGGGCCACCTATGGGCATTGGCTGCATGGTCAAATAAATAGCATCTCTTGGCTGACAAGTCTGTTATGTGGACTGTTTATGCAAGGCCACCTATGGGCACGTGCTGCATAGTCAGGCAAAAGAATTCTCAGAAGTTTGACATTTTTGTGACCATAAGTCATGAAAAGGGTTATGAAGATCTGATAATATTTAAGGTTAGGATTATAATACATAAAGATGGGTATTTTCCAATGTATATAGAGATACATAGGTCAATGAAAACCATAATCATGTTGTGGCTGGGTCCTGAATTGAAACTTGGACTTCACTACGTATCTCATAAGAATGAGAATCAAGCCATACGTAGTTCTTGAAATGCAGTTTAACGTCGTGCAGGACGAAAGGATGAGTGATCTTAGTTTTTGGGGTCATAGAATTCGGACCATAATAATGAATACACAGTGTGTGTTTTCATGAGGACTTTTCAGCCAAGGGACTGAAAGTGAAATTTGGGGTTAGGCCCAAAAGACTTGGGACTGGATTCGAGGGACACTCGTATGTTCCTACGTATCCCATAAAGATGGGAATCAAGTCCACGTAGTTCTAGAAACTACCCTTTGTACAAATTTGGTTCGTACATTTGAAGGGTGAAAAGGGACTTTAGTGCAATGATGGTTTTAACCTAAGATAAAAAGTTTAGGCATTACTATGTATGTACGTAGTCTTTTTGAAAATGAAAACCATGATTGAAAAAGAATCAATTTTAATAATGGTTCCTTCTCAAATGAGGAAATCAAAGAATATTGTAGTTTATTGTCGTACTGGACAAAAGTGTTGTATAGTTTAACGTCATATAACAAGGACGAAAGTGAATCAATGTAAAGATATTGATTCCAAGGGTGGTTTCACAAATCATCATTATATGAGATTGTGGTGAACCAATGTGAAGAGATTGTTTTTGGGCTTGAACCTTTGGGAGGTTGCCTACATACCCAGCCTGGAGGGCAAGGATCAAAGTCTGTGTAGTTCAATTAAAGAATGAATTAATGATCAAGTTGTTCTTGTGGACAATGATCTAAAAAAAATGTTGTTGGGACTTACACATGGTTAGTGGCCCAAAGGGAGTGTTATGGTTGATGTTCGCTCTAAGCTCACGTGAGTCATACTCGGTGTGAGAAACAAGAGGTAATAACAACCTTAACGATGCACAGTTTAATGTCATGTAGGACATATCAAGGATTTTCTGTACAGTTTAGCGTCATGTAGTTAGGACGATGGGGACAATACAGTTTAACGTCATATTGGACGAAAGGGGGATTGTGCAGTTTTAATGTCATGCTGGACTTTTGATGATTATATAGTTTAACGTCTTTCCGGACGTGAGAGACTTTTATACAGTTTAGCGTCATGTAGTTAGGACGTCACAATTTAACGTCTTGCTGGTCATATTTGCAAATAGTTTATGGTCGTATACATGGACCAGGAATGATGCAGTTTTAAGGTCATGCTGGACTGTTTATGGAACTTTTTCACAGTTTTAATGTCGTGTGGGACGAAGTTGCAGTTTAAAGTCATACTGGACCATTGCTGTATAGTTTTAGCGTCATATAGCAAGGACGAGCTGATGCTGTACAGTTTAAAGTCATGTAGCTAAGACTAAGGTGAATCAATATGAGGATATCAGTTCTGATCTTTTTACAGTTTATCGTCATGCTGGACGTTGGAAGTGCCACACAGTTTAATGTCATGTTGCTAGGACACAATATAGTTTAATGTCATCTCGGACAGAATACAGTTTAGTGTCATGTAGGACAATAAGGGACTTAACACAGTTTAACGTCATGCTGGACGATGAAAGTGCCACACAGTTTAATGTCATGTCGCTAGGACAAAATATAGTTTAATGTCATCTCGGACAAAATATAGGAACTTCTATACAGTTTATTTTCATGTAGGACAAAATCAGGGACTATGCAGTTTAAAGTCTTGCAGTTAGGACTATTGGTGCTGCACAGTTTAATGTCATGTTGCAGGGACAAAATTTAGTTTAATGTCATCTCGGACATTGAAGGTGACACAGTTTAACGTCATGTTGGACGAAGTTGTAGTTTAAGGTCATACCGGACCTTGGTGTAGTTTAAGGTCATACCGGACCTTTGTGTATGAACCAATTGTAAGTCTTGGTTCTAGGAACAATATTTTGTGTTTATACAAAATACTTCTTCAGAAATCTGGCATTAGTTGGAGTCGTGATGTGTTCTCCATCCATTGAAATCAGAGAATACGCTCCATTGGAATAGACCTTATGTACTGAATAAGGCCCTTCCCATTTTGGTTCAAGCTTGGGAGGTTTCTTTCCTGGTATCATTGGTGTTCTGAGAACCAATACCAATTCTCCCTGAATGAATGAACGAAGATGAACTTTTTTGTTAAAAGCTCGTGCTATTCGATTCTGATAGATTTCCAAGTGGTGCAAAGTGCACAATCTTTTCTCATCTAACTGTTCCAATTCATTCAAACGCTTTTGGGATTGCTCATCTGTTGATAACTGATCACAAATGGCTATTCTGAGTGAGGGCAATTGAACTTCAATTGGCAAGACTGCTTCTGTTCCATATACCAATGAATATGGAGTAGACCGCGTTGCATTGCGAGTGGTAGTCCGATAAGCCCATAAAGCATGATAGAGTTTATCAGGCCATGACCTCTTATCTTTATCCACCATCTTTTGCAGTATATTTGAAAGAGTCTTGTTGAAGGCCTCTATCTGGCCATTAGCCGCTGCATGATATCGAGATGAATGGATGGACTTAATGTTGTATTCTTGATACAATCTCTTTACCTCAGAAGAACAGAAGTTGGTGCCGTTGTCTGTCAATATGGTATGAGGGACACCAAATCTAGTAATGATGTTAGACTTGATGAAGCTAACAATGCATTTAGAACTGACTTCTTTGAGAGGTACTGCCTCTGCCCATTTGGAAAAGAAATCAGTAGCAGTAAGAATGTACTTAAACTGCTTGGCCGTAGCTGAAGGGTAAGGTCCCACCACATCCATTCCCCATGTGGAAAATGGCCATGAGTATTTAGCTGTATGAAGCAACTCTGGAGGTTGATGAATGAAATTGGCATATATTTGGCATGAATGACACTTCTTTGTGAAATTAACACAATCTTGTATCATTGAAGGCCAGAAGTATCCATGTCTTCGAATTTGATCAGACAATCTATGTCCAGACTGGTGGGCACCACAGACTCCTGCATGCACTTCTTTTATGACAGCCATTGTCTCTTCACCATCAATACATCTGAAGAGAACTCCATCAAAACCACGTTTGTAGAGAATTTTCTCGAGGTGGTTTGGACCATCATAAAGAGTAAAATTGACCACACGTCGCCGAATTTGTTCTCTCTCGGCTCTATCAGGTGGAAGTGTTCCATTTTGAAGGTATTCCCTGATAGGTGACATCCATCCTGTAGTATGACCATATGGTTCAGGAATGGGACTAATTTCATTAATTTCCTCTGTTCTGACTTGAACATAAGGTGAAATTGCACGACGGTGGGCAATACAGATGGTTGTCTCGTCCCGATTTGGATCTGCTAAAGCTGTGGCTATATTAGCCAGTGCATCAGCTTGAGCATTTTGTGATCTTGGGACATAAGAAAATGTCGGTTCTGAAGGGAATTCCGACATTAACTCTCTGACGTAATCATACAAAGGGATTAATTCTTCTTTTCTGATGGCATAATCCCCATTGACTTGTTTGATTACCAGGTCTGAATCACCTTTTACCTTTAAGTGATTCACTTGTGCTTGAAGCGCTAACTCCAAGCCTGCAATGAGAGCTTGGTATTCAGCTTCATTATTGGTACCACCTTCCCACAACAAAAAGGAATAAGGTAACACTGCCTTATCTGGAGAAATGAGCACAATTCCTAAACCAACTTTGTTGAATTTAGGATTTTCCATTTTCTTCCCTGTTGGACTTCTAGAAGCACCATCAAAATACATTTACCATGTTTGAGGATTCTCTTGAATAGAAAAAACTTCCTCATCAGGGAGTTCGATATCTGAATACGTGTCTTCCACTGAAGGGTGTTCAGCCAGGAAATCAGCCAGAGCTTGGCCCTTAATTGCCTTTTGAGACACATACTGGATGTCGAACTGCTGTAAAATAACCGCCCACCTTGCCAGACGTCCTGTAAGCATTGGACGACTAAGGATGAATTTGAGTGGATTATTACGAGATACCAATTGGACCTCGTGATGTTGCAGGTAGTGTCTCAGTTTCTGAACTGCAAAGATTAATGCTAGGCAGCATTTTTCAATACTCGAATACCGGGTTTCTGCTTCAAGCATAGTTCTACTGAGATAGTAGAGACTATTTTCATTCCCAGCATCATTCTTTTGAGCGAGAAAGGCACCCAATGATCGCTCTAAAGCTGTCACATAGAGGATAAGAGGTCTACCCTCAACAGGTGGCATGAGTACTGGTGGACTTAAGAGGTATTTCTTGAGAACATCAAATGCTTCTTGACATTCTTTAGTCCACTGGTAAGTGACTCCTTTCTTCAATAATTTGGTAAAAGGTAAACTTTTGCCTGCCAAATTGGCGATGAAACGCCGAATATAGGCTAAGTGTCCTTGAAGTCCTCTTAATTCTTTCAAATTCTGAGGAGGTGACATACCAAGGATTGATTTGGTCTTCTCAAGATCGACTTCAATACCACGATGGCGTACAACAAAGCCGAGGAATTTTCCTGAGGTTACCCCAAAAGCACATTTTAAGGGGTTCATCTTCAAATTATGTTGTCGAAGCTTGTGGAATATGATTTCCAAATCAGCCAAGTGATCAAAACGTTGTTTGGATTTAACCACCAAATCATCTACATAGCATTCAACAAATTTCCCTAGAAAAGGTTTGAAGATACGATGCATGGCGCGTTGATATCTTGCACCTGCATTCTTTAAACCAAAGGGCATCACACGGTAACAAAACACACCTTGAGGAGCTCTGAAGGCTATATATTCCTCATCTTCTGGGGCCATTCGGATCTGATTATATCCAGAATATCCATCCATGAAAGAAAGTACTTCATAGCCAGCCGTCGCATCAATTAAGAGTTCTGTAATCGGAACTGGAAAATCATCTTTGGGACAATACCGATTAAGATCTCTGAAATCGATGCAAACCCTAATTTGTCCGTTCTTTTTCTTTACTGGGACAATATTAGCCAACCACTTGGGATATTGAACTTCTCTGACGAAGTTAGCTTTGATAAGCTTATCCACTTCAGCCTCGATTTTGGAAGCATAGGTTGGGTGTGTTCTTCTCGCGGCTTGCTTGAATCCTCGATGTTCTTTTGGCAAACCCAAATGATGGGTGGCAACATCAGGATCAAGGCCAGGCATCTCTGTATAATTCCAAGCAAAGATATCTTTATTTTGCTTTAGAAAAGAAATATACATCTCTTGTTCTTCAAGGGTCATGGCCGCACTAATTAAAGTGGGGCGTGGATCTTTCTCTGTACCCAGATTTACTTCTCTGAGTTCATCCACAGTGGTAGAGATACCCTCTTCAAATGCTGGAGGAGCATCTCTAAGATCTTCCTCTTCCTCTTCATCATGTGTTATATCTTCCGTTTCTACTTGCAAAGTAGATGAAAAAACGAAATTCTCATGATCATAAGAGATGTCAAAATTTTCACATTTTGAAGAAGAAGCTTCCATTTCCGACCCTATTGATGAAAAAGGGTCTTCTTTGGGAAATAAAGAGGAGATGATGGATTGAGAATCGACATCAACATTCACCTCTGGTGTTGCTATAACTTCTTCTGGCCTGATTAGCGAAGTATAGACTTGTTGGATTTCAGCAGACGAAATGAAAACGTCACCACTTATGCTTTCATCACTGCTTGGTAAGTTACCAATTTCTCCCATGTTGTCTGGCTCGATTGCCGTAATTGACATTATGGATCTTTCCATAAGAGTATTTTGATTTGGGCCTATTTTTTCAATTTGACTGATAGGTAACACATAATCTGTACTCACATTTGAAAATGGATTTATTGGAATTTTTTCCAAACCATATGGAGCATTAACTTTGGTAATTTCCTTCATTGTAGATTTTTCTCTTCCCTTCATGTGATAAAATTCCGCCTCAATGTATTGAGACTCACATGTTTTTAACGGGGCCTTATCACCATACAATGTTCCAACTTGACCATCGAAACAGTATTTGAGACATTGATGGTATGATGACGGAATAGCTGCATGCTGATGTAACCAGGGTCTTCCAAGCAAGATATTGAAAGCTGAGTCTTGATCAACAATCATGAAATCTGAATTGGAAACAAGATCTCCAAACTGAGTTCTAAGCGTAACTTCTCCCAGTGGTTCTTGTTCATTTTTATCATATCCTTGCAACATCATGGTAGAAGGAGATAAATCAGATTCCGTGAGGCCCAATCGACGAAGTGTGCGAATGGGCATGAGGTTGACTCCTGAACCATTGTCAATAAAAGCTCTTCGAACATCTATACCATTGACTTTGCCAGATAGGTACAAAGGTTTTATGTTCCCATGCACAACATCATCTTCATCTTTATCAGTAAAAGATATCACTACATGGCATTCTGCAGGACTATTCTCTATGTGATAAATTTCAGCTGCAGCAATTTCAGCTTCAAACTCCTGAGGACTTGACAAAGCTTCGATGAGTGCTTTCCGAAGATCTTTTGATAGATTCAAAGCATCCAAAATTGATAATTTGGCTGGTACTTGGGCCAAGTGTTTCAATATATCATACTTTTGATCTAGAGGCCTGCGTTTCCCAATAGGAATATGCGGTTTAGCAGGTACCTTGGAAGCAGATGCTTTGGAAGCTGATGCCTCTTGTATTGAAGTTGGAAACATCTTTGGTTTTGGAAAATTAGACTGATTAGATCCATTTACTTGCTGAGATAAAGAAGATGGAACATTTAATCGGTCTTCCAAAATAACTGTGCCGAAGATGAGTTGGCCATTGGCAGAAGAACTTGCTTGTTCATTTTGAGCTCGCTGAAGGGCTCTACCACGAGTTTCTACTGCATATACCGTGCTAGCAGGGGTAGAATTAGAGTAGTGGCTTCGGAAAGATCCACGTCTTCCCCTATATCCTGAACCTCTAGAACTTCCTCGGGTTCCTTTATTTGATACAGGGAATTCAGGCTCATCAAGACTGGAATATGAATCTGTTAATTGAATCATATTAACAGAACCAAAGATCAATTCTTCTTCTGATAAAGACTCTGCCAAGTTAGCCTGTTTAGGCTGTGCCGTTTGGTGGGATGGTGCCCGTGGCTTTGAAGTAGATGGAATGAAATCTGCCAGAGTCAAAGACAATTTAGGCTTTGATACATACTCATCTTCTCCTGATTCCTCTTTCTTCTTTGAATTGCGCTGCCCTTTTGAGGATTTGTCTTTTGATGGAGGCTTTACTGCAGCTTTTGTAGGAGACACAATTGGCTTCTTCAATTGTGTTCGCAAAATGGAATGGGTCCGATTGATTGTCTTTCTGACCATCCAATCATCATATTTTTTCGCAGTTTTTCTTTTGACTTCCTGCCACTCGCCTCCTTCCTCTGGATCTGTAGCGGTAATACACGCTACATGAGCTGAAGAACCCTTCAATTTGACTTGCCCCAAGTCAACCATCTTTTGTAGGAGGTCTTTAAAGACAAAACACTCCTGGATGGGATGTCCCAACATTTGATGAAAGGGACAATAATTGGGACGGTCTTCATCTCCTTCCTTGTTTGGTCTCTTCGGCACTGGTAATTGAACCAAATTATTTTCCAGAGCTGAAATGAAGTAACCAGGAACTTGCTCACTTCGGAAAGAGTATGTTTTACTCTTCATATCCTCAAATTGTTTTCGTCGTTGATCTTTTTGATCATTTGGACGAAACAGCCTTTGTTGTTGGCGCTCAGGAGGTGGAGCCCTTCGAGAAGATGAAGGTTTTGAAGTAGAAATAGGTATAGGTGCCTGTTTAAGCATAACTGTAGCAGTTTCTGCTTTACCCATTCTTCTTCCTAGAGCTGATGGAATTACACGAGATTTAACCTTAGCCTGCATAAGGGAATCTTCAATCTGTTGAGCGATTGAAGTAAGGTCTCGAAACCCTCCTGTGTATTTCACAGGGATCAATGGCGTGCGTAATTCGTCACGCAAATTTGCCACATAGATTGGCAATAATTCCTCCTGAGGGAGTGATAAACTCAAGGAATACGTTAATCCCTTCCAACGAGCAATGAAATCAGAGACTCTTTCATTCTCCCTTTGCTTGCAGTTTGTAAGATCGAAAACTGTCGTTTTTGGCAAAGTTGAGCTGAACTGAAGAAGGAATTTTTGACGAAGATCCTCCCATCCGATGACTGACCGGGATTGCAAGCTTGTATACCAGACAAAAGCTGGTCCTTGCAAGGTTCGCACGAAGCATCTGAGTTTCACTGCTTCTTGTTGTTCTGGAGTTCCCATCATAGGATCACAACAAGACACGTAATGCGTCAAATGTTGTTCAGGGTCGCCTGATCCATTGAAAGTAGGGAAAATAGGGTTTCCAAAACTGGATGGAGGAGAAATTGAATCTACCCATTCAGGGTAAACTTTCTTTTCAGGTTGAACTTGCGCCCGTTTCCCTTCCATAGTTTCTAACCGAGCTGTTAATGACTCAATAGTAGTTATTAACTTTTGAGAAACGTCAGGTTGAACTTGGTTTTGGGTAGGTGCAATGAATGGAGCTTGGACAGCCGTGGAGGTTGGTGCTGCAACTAATGGTAGTGCTGCCAACCGTTGTTACGTTTGACCCGTAGGATTAGACCTCTGTGGGTGTACTGATAAAGGAGGATATTCCTGATCCATCTCAGTAGTTACAACAAATTCCTTCGGCTGTCGGACTTCAGCATTCTTAAGAAGAAGACTACTCTGAAGTAGTTCTGCATTCAACCTTCTTAATTCTTTCATTTCTTCCTCCTGTTGTGCAAGCCTTTGCTCTAATGAGAGCGATTGACCTCCTTCAGAGGAAGGGTGAGAAGTAACCTGATTCTTTCCTTTCCCCTTATTGGATCCTTTTCGGAGAGGGGGAAGTGGGTTACTTGAAGGAATACCCAGATTTTGGGTAAGCCTTTGATTACGTGTGCGCACACCTTCTTCATTTAGGTCTGTGTGCGCAACTTCTTGAGCAGGAACCTCTTCATCTGATCCCTCTGATTGAGCCTCATTTGGTGAATCAGCAGCAACAGCAGTGATGACATTAATGGATGCATATTTCATGGAATCCTTTCTATCAGCATTTCTTTGATATTTTCTCCTTTTATGTCCATGATAAGGCATGGAATTCCGTTGACTTGACCCCTCAGGAATTTCTTGGAGAACCGTCACTCGGAGAGAATCTCCTGACATCTTGGCTCTTCGTTCCTCTTGAGGCTTATTCCCTAATAGAGAGAATACTGACTTTCTCTGAGGGAGGGATTGAAGATTTGAAAAAGTCCCCAGTCCGGTGGACTGGGGGTGTTCCTGTTGCTTCTGCTCAACTCCTCGAATCCCATTCGTTGATTCTGAGGGTTGGGTTAGAGAAGTCCCCAGTCTGGCAAGCTGGGGTGTCTCTTGACATGCTATGTCTGAGATCTTTTTAAAATCTCTCTTGATCTTGCGAATCTTAGTTCGGAAATTAGCTGGATGCATTAACCTGTATCCACTTTTATCACCTGGTTCAACAGACCGTTGGATGATTTCCGAAACTTCTGTCATTTGATGACGTGTTTGCTCCAGACGAGAGGCTTGTGCAATATTCTCGCCTGCTTGATGTAGGAGCAATTCAACAACCTGTTCTCTATATACTTGATTTTGAGAGGAACTAGTTGAATCTTGATCTCGAGCAAGATTTTGATTATGAACAAAGCCCATTGACTGTGGCCGGCCATGGGCAATAACATTGCATGAGACCATTTTCGGCGGGCTCTGCTGACCGGAAAGCACTGTGAAATGTAGTGCTCCGTGAACACCCCATCCTCTGATATGAACATTAGATGGAGCATTGGATATTAACTGACGCAATCTTCTTAGTGCGCCAAGGCATGAACGTTGAAGGGTTCTCTGTTGCTTTTCAGCCTTCGGATACCGAGAGACTGATAGAGATGCCAAATCAATCTGGCGTTGTAACCCTTCTATTATCTTAAGATTATTTTCATATTCATCGTAAGATAATACCTTCTTCTTTAATTGACAAAGAGTTTTCCATATGTTAAGACGAATATCATGGATTCCATCATCCGTCAACATCTTTGGAATGTCATACTGTGAATCAGCCAAAGGCCAAAACATGACTGGTACTTCACCTTTTGCCAGTTTTTTTCTCATGTTCAGAATTTCCTCTTTATCATTAAATGAAGATTCTTCTACCTGTTTGGACCAGAGTTGGTGTTTCCTTGTTGCTTCATCGGATTCAACAAGATTGGTAGAGGAATCAGTATTCATGCTGGAAGATGAATGACCCAGGGAAGGTTCGGAGAATAACCTGAACCCCAAGCTATCTTCTGATGGAGAAAGAGTTTCACCTGCCGATAGTAAAACTTCAGACATGACTGGTTTTACGTTTGCAAGTGCCTCGAGATAGGAGGGCTTTCTCGTCACTACATTGCCTTCTGAAGAATTTTCGAGACAATGTGAATCACTACTGCGGAGAGGACTTTCGCAGCGAAGTTCATCACCATGAGGAGGACCTTCATGATGGGTTACAGCAAAAGATGAGATCTCTTGCTCCTTGGTCTTCTGACCACACAGAGGGTTCCTGTGGTTCTCATCTGAAGAAGAAACTTCAAGATTGACCGAATTTTCATGAAGCAAGTCTTCATGAGGAAGTGTCTGTTGAAGACCTTCGGGATTAATGTTCCTGTTATTGGGAACTGAGGGAGTAGAATCTTGAATTCCGACAGATAAATGTCTGAGGGCTTCAAGAACTCCAACATCGAGCAAGGCCTTGTTGCAGATTGGCCTTTGATCTCCTGACTGTGCTGGGCGGATCTTTTTCTTAGATGCCTTCTTACTCGCTTTAGAAATCACTTGATGACGAAAGTGATTGCTCTGAGCAGGTGTATGTGCCTGATCAGGAAAGATGGTCAGGTTAGGCTGACGATCATCACTCAAATCAGGTGTATGTGCCTGACTTGGTTGTCCATATGATATGGGGGAGTAGGCCCCACAACCCTCTTGGACTGGAACAGATGTGTGTGTCTGTTCCGGAGTGAATTGTTGATGTGTCACTCCACTGCTAGGGATAGATTTATGTGTCTGTCCCTGAGATGATGCTGAAGCTGTTATGATATCCTGGCAAGCATCCAGAATATGAGCAGGAATTTGCTTCTGCTCTTTCACCATTGACAAAATATGTTTGGTGACTTCAGCCGCCGGAACAGGGATATACGTCCATTCCGGGCTTGGAGTAGGTGTATGTGCCTGCTCCTGTCCTCCTTTTCCTGTCAGTGAATCCTGACAGTACTCAAGTGTGGAGGCAGAGAGTTTATTCTGTCTCCTGTTTGTCGTCGGGGCTTTCCGACTGACTTCTCCGTGCGCTACCAAACGAGACTGTTGGTAGGCTTGATTAGTATTAGCAGGTGTATGTGCCTGCTGATTACACTTCGCCAAATGCTGTTGATGAGATCCATCATATGTAGTCAGACGAGCCTGCTGACTAACTGCTGATGTATAAGCAGGTGTATGTTCCTGCCTATGGTACTCCGCCGGAATTGCCTGGCGGGATCGGCTTGATGCTGCCAGACGAGTCTGCTGGACAGCGGGATTAAAACGAACAGGTGTGTATGCCTGCTCGTTATTTGCCACCAAGTTAGGTTGATGGACTTCTCCGGAGATGACAGGGATGACAACCTGCCTATTGTTAACCGGGTTCCGTCTCTGGCGATTCATCTTGCCTGCTCGGGTTCGAGGAACCTGAGCTGAACGCCTGGAGTCGGCACCCTCATCATGTTGAGGGCGCACTACAGCACGAGTCTGGCGGCGATTGTTGATGGGAGCCCTTGAGAAGGACTCCTGTCTTTTTGAATTAAGGTCCTGCGGGACCTGCTCATTCACTTCCTCGGAGTAAGGGAGTGAATGGAAATTGCGTTCCGGGGATAACGACCCGAAACGGTTGGAGACGGTAGTCAGCACCGTCTGCTTCTTGATTGCTGGTCGCCGTTGTCCGGACGACCAGGTAGAATTGTTAACTTGGAGGGCTTGACGAGCGGCCTCTAGAGTTGGGATAGTACCGTTGCGACGGTACTCCTTAACCAGTGCATTAGAAACACAGCGTTGAAGACGCTGAGTTGGTGATGTCATCCTCAGAGCGGATGACGTTCCAGCAGGAGTAGCAGCATTGGTTTTCACAGCAGTAGACCTCACAGTAGAGGTGTTCCCAGCAGCAGTATTCACAGGGGTGAATTTAAGGAAAGCCATTTTTGTAGAAGATCTTGAAAAAAAGAGTGCATGTTCCATGTAACAGACATAATCAAGATGAATCCGGCCACTGCATCTTTTGGATGAGCACATGTCAATGATTGCCTTGTTGGCCCAAAGGGCCTAACAGATAAGAAGAACATCACTTTAACTTGGTTAAGGATTCACGTCGGGTTCACCATTTTTGTTTCGCGCGGAATCCGGGGATGACCTCCTGGACGGGAGATTCAAACGTTCCGATCGGTTTCTAACGGGTTTGTTCGTAGAACCGGAAACATCCAATGATTCCACATCCGTTTGGACCTACTTTCCAAAGGCAGGCGCTCATTAGCTTGTGGGCTAATGAGGCTTAGGAATTTGCATTGGTCGAGAGGATGGGAGGTCGGACTCATCACACCTTTTTGAGGGGAATTATTGTCTACTCCGGGACTCTCTTTATAGATTTAAGTTAAGTTCGTGAATCCTTATTACATTACCAAGTATAAAATGAGCTTTCCTTTAGTTTTAACAATCAATGATTAAATATGCAAGAAATTTAGAGAATCTTTTATATGTATTTGAGGTTCTTCATCAATATAGAATCATCTATATTTGTTTAGAGATTCTTGGTCAATGGTATCCTTCAAAACATTTATATAAAAGTCTCTTGGTCATTTTGATGACCAGGCTGGTTTTAAAGCCACTCAGTGGGGCACTTGAAGTTTATCGTCATTCAGAAGGACAGAGATTATTTCAATGTTGGGATCGAACCCATAAATGGGCTACCTACGTATCCTTTGTTTTGAAAAAAGGAATCAGAACCCACGTAGTTCGAGGAATGGGATATGATGTTTTATGATTGATGGCTCAAAGATGAATGTCATAATTACTTTTACACTTTAAGCTCACGTGAGTCATGCTCGGTGTGAGAAACAAGAGGTATTTGTAAAATTCAGACAATTGTGCCATAAAAGATGCAATCATAAGAATTTGTTTTGGGGTTATGTATAGATGACTGCCCAGATAGACGAAAGTTTAGGATTTACTTTTAGGGAGAAAATCCAAGAACAGGGTCCACAAAGTTATATGTGCTTCATGGAGATTTGAATACTCTAATCTTGGGGCTTACTCCTAAGGAGGATACCCAAGTTAGGAGGGGACTTATGATTGGGTTTTATTCCTGAAAAGGAAACTCAAATCAAAGGTAATTTATGACTGGTTAAGAGAAATTTTAAGAGACTTGGGGCTTACTCCTAAGAAGGATGCCCAAGATTTATGACTAGGACTTATTCCTGAGAAGAAAGCCTAGGTTAGGGGACTTGGGGCTTACTCCTAAAAAGGAAGCCCAAGGTTATGACTGAGTCTTATTGCTGAAAAGGAGACCCAGGTTAGGGATTAAGGTTTGGGGCTTACTCCTGAGGAGGATGCCCAAGTTTGGGAACTTGATTGGGGCTTATTCTTAAGAAAGATGCCCAAGATTTATGACTAGGACTTATTCCTGAGAAGGAAGCCTAGGTTAGGGGACTTGGGGCTTACTCCTAAAAAGGAAGCCCAAGGTTATGACTGAGTCTTATTCCTGAAAAGGAGACCCAGGTTAGAATTTTCTCATCTTAAAGGATGAGGTTGAAATGAATGAACTCTCAATCTTTGGTGACATAAAGATGTTTAAATCACTGGGTGTTGAGAGGTATTTCACAGAATTCCTTTCAGATAAGGATGTCAAATCAAGAAATCATGCCGTAAATGGCTTTTGAAGAGTATCTTGAAGACTGAATCTTGAATAGGAAAGGTGAAATGGCTTAAGAGGGGTAAAATGGGCAAGACGGGCACCCAAAAAGATAGGGGCGCGCAAGTATTAAAAGTCGCGCAAGTCTTGCGGCGGCGCGCAAGTATTGGTCGCGCAAGTATACTTGCGCTACATGAGGGATACTTGCGCGATTTACAACCAGAGTTGAAATACTTGAGCGATTATTTATTAAACCCTTTATCATCCTCTTGAGGTTCTTCCAGAGAGGGGACGCGCAAGTTATATTGAATGAATTAAGTCGGCGCGCAAGTGTTTGATAAGTTTCAACACTTGGCCTTCCTTCTTCCCTTTAGATCTTCCATTCTAGGTAAGAAATTACCTTAGAGGTGTTCTGGAAGCTTTGAGAAGAGACTTGGGCATCGGGAGCTTTGATCCGAGTTTCTGGAAAGAGATCCTCCCGAATGGGGGGCCCACAGGGTCTATTTATAGGCAAAAGAAGACCCCGGGCGGTTACTGGGCGGTTACCAGATCTGTCGCGCAAGTCCCTTGCACGACCCTGAGGGGTCGCGCAAGTGTTGAGGCGGCGCGCAAGTGTACTTGCGCGACCAAGAGGGAACTTGCGCGACCTATGGGCAATGTTCTCCTTTTTCATCCCTTTGTCGATTTTTGATGTTTCTTCAAAGGATTAATCACTTTGAGCTCAGATATTCCCTTTTCCGAACTTTAGATTCCGTGACGAAAGGAGCGTCAACAAAGGTACAATACCAAAAGAAACAAGTGTACAACAACTGCAACAACTCCAACTGTCCAACTAGTAGGGTCCCGCACGACCCTGGTAGTACTCCTGGAAACCTGAAAGTAAACGTAGGGTGAGCATACAAGTATACTCAGTAGGGAAACCTAAAGCCCCCGTGCACAAGTGGGGAGTCATCCTAATGTCTCGTGAGAACAAGAGAAGAAACCAAACAATGATTTAAATACACCCAACCTCACCAGCCACATTCACCAAAAACACAATCATAACAGGTAGTAGTATATAAGATCACGAGTATTGGGTACCCCGCACCATTTCCCTTTAGTTAGCTGCTCTTCCTAACAGCGAACATCCTGAAACTGCCACACTATCCCCTCCCACACACACCTGGGCCTCACCACCACTTATCCTACCCACCCACACCTGATCCTCACAACCAAGTATCCCACCCGCACACACCTGGTCCTCACAACCACGTATCCCGCCCGCACACACCTGGGCCTCACAACCACCTATCCCACCCGCACACACCTCGGCCTCACAACCACATATCTCGACCGCACACACATGGGCCTCATCCCAAAGATTATTGGGAAACCGTAGAACCTGCCTGAAGAGTCTTGTGCTAAAGCCACCCAAATCGAAACCTACCCGAAGAGTCTTAGGTGTAAGGTCACCTCAAGCCATCACAGCCTAGGGGAGAAGGAGGAATGAGCTAGTAAATAAGGGTAAAACACCCTCTAACATGAAATGGGAGTGTTCGATACTAAGTGCTCAACATGGGTGGGGTGCGATAAAAACACAAAGATACAGATATATATATACCAACCATAAGCCCAACCTATGGCTTCTAAACAGAGAAACTGAGCACGTGCCTCGACACTGCTACTACGAGCATGCATACAACAAACAACCCCAACCCTATTTAGGTTTTCACATTTCATCAGAATTACTTTATTTAGTTCCTTAACTACTGGGAAACTATCCACAACCAACCACATTGATCATTCGTAAAACATATCCATGCCATCCACAAATCATTTTAGGAAAGCACAAGCAACACAATGAAATTCTTCTTATCAACCAACCAGCCCATTGATTATTAATCCCGTTCCATTACCATGACCCACCATTCATTAAATCGTTCACCTTTTATCCTTCACAACCCATAGTCTGTTCACATTCAACCCATACAGGCATCCCTGATTCCAAACACCATAACCAAAACCTCACTGAAACCCATACATCATTATCCCTTTAATACCACTTATTGTAGCCCTGCTGACCGTCATCAACATATCATTTCCACCAACCCACAACCAAGCCAAACATAGCCCCGTTGCTCACCCAATCCATGGAAACCCACAAAACACCCCCATAAAATGCCACGTATCCAAGACAACACCCACATGTTCATTATTCCGTTTTTGTTTAACCGGGTTGATCTCACAAGGGTTCCAAATTTTTAACAGCCAACTTTACTTGATTAACCAAATTCCACATTCCATAAAGTTCCATCCACAAAAACTGTATAGAAAGATAGGGAATCATTTAATTTCTCAAGCAAAGGCCCCCAATGACCATGATTTTTAGTAGGCAGAAGCTCATTCAATTCATAACATAATATCACAGGATATAAAGTAACAAAAATCTCAATCTCCATAACCCCATTCTTTAACCATTTATTATGTTTATTTTATGGATCAAATGTTTCTCATGAAAACAAGTGTATACCCACCCTGAATTATGCAAAAATTAGAGAGACGAAGGTAAGATCCCTACATCAACACGTTATGATCGCAATGCTCCCCTAGATCAACCTTAGAAGACGTCTGTTGACGTCCGTCACTTCTGTCGCGTCCCGGAAAAACCTCCTCGGGTCGATGTCGGAAAGTAAATATAGAATAAAAGATAATGGATCCAAGCTCGAATATTCCGCCTCGTCATTACGATCCCGTGGCCGCTGACGGATTGTAAATCGGAGCTCGGACGAAGAAGTTATGGAAGAAATGGAGCTTTCTAATCTCTTGGGAGTGCTCTGCTCATAGAAAAGGGGAGGAGAGGAGTGAATTGAAAAGGAGGAGGGGACCCCTCCTTTTATAGGTGAGAAAAGTAAAAGTACACATCGTGTACTTTATGGTACACAGCATGTACTCAGTTATTTTACACGGTCTCCATGCGGCTTCCAACATGACTCCATGACCGTTGACTGGTCAACACACGGTTTGAGGGTAACACATACACGGGGAAAGACTACACGGTGTGTAGTTTAGACACACTGTGTGTACTCATTTATTGCATACAGCAAGGACACAGCTCCAACACAATACACGACCATTGACTGGTAACGCGTACGCGGGGAAGGACTACACGGCGTGTAAAACTGGGCACACGGCGTGCACCCATTATTTCACACAGCATGGACACGGTCTTCAACACGTGGTATACCCGGCAAGGTGGTACACGGCTTGTAGTTACACTACATGGAATGTACTCATTTACTTAACATGGTGAGGACATGGCCTGCAACACGGGGTATACTCAGAAAGGGGGTACATGGCATGTACTCAAACTACATGGCCTGTAGTTCCAAAATTCTATAAAGTGTGACAAAAGTCCATTTTACCCTCCAGAACACTTCTTGACCTTCGTTTTGATAATGGAATGGGCCGGAGAGGTCCGGGACAATACAAAAATACTCCCAATTCTCCAAACAAAAAAATAGGGTGCACTATATATATATATATATATTATTTCAACTTGTCTGTGAGAAAATTAACATTTGGATTTATCCTGTGGAACAAAGCTAATTAAATACCATATGAGATCCTTTGATTTTAAAAATGATATATATGGTTATCTATGAATGGAATATTTTATGAATTGAAATGAGGAATGGAAAAAATTGAGTTAGCATATCAAATTTAACATTATCACTGTGTATGTATATGACAAAAATAATTGATGCATATATCATTTTTGGATCTCAATACTAAATTTTTAAATCACAAAACAACTGATGAAGACACATTATATAAAATGATGGAGATAAAAATCCAACAACATGTAGAATAATAATTTAATAATGAATATAGAACGATATTCTGATATACAAAAATTTAATAAAAAAATCCTATTTGGAAATCCGGATGATACAAAGACCATCATAAAAAAATATAGGTAAGTATCCCTAAAAATCTCATTCGAATCACCTTTGAAGTCAATATTTTTATGAATATGCATAATGGCATTCAATCTAGAGTCAAACTGAAATAGGACGTTCATCTGACATCAGATTATTATTGATCTGCCTTCCGCCTCACACGATGATGACCTTCAACTCTTCGACAGACTCGATTGTATCTCGAACCGCAAATGGCATCGAATTCTTTTATAATTCTGAGCATTCACTCTACTCGTTTTCTATACTCACCCTCAAATCACATAGACAAACACTTTCTCTATACTCTACTCCATCAATACCCCTTAACCGAATTCTCAAATCACCATGTTTTTAGTTTCATTTCTCTTTTTAATTATATAAACCAAGAAATTTATTTTATATATATTTTTATTTATATAAATATATATAAATATAATAATATAATTTCCTTATTATAATAAATAAATTAATAATGCATCTCCTTAAATTTACAATTTTTTTATAAAATGCATTATAATAACAAAATAGTAATTTTCATATAATTCTATATTTTTAATACATTCATAAGGCATTATAAGTTACAATACATTTATTTTAATATTTATTTATTTCAAATAAATGATATTCAATTATGGTCATCATTTAAATAATTTTCTCAATAAACATGTAATCATATATTAAGAATTCATGTACTGATAATACTTTTAATCCATAATTGAAAAAATAAATCAATTTAATATTTTTTTTGATTTAAATATTATAAAATTTTAATTATCAATATATGAATTATTTAATACCAATAATATATCCAAATATTTTATACATTAAATATTTGTTAGAATATTAAAAATTATAATTATTATTTTTTACCATAAGTTATGTAAAAAGTATATTTCTTAATAAATATAAATTCATTTATTATTCACTCAAAAATTTATAGGTCATTATATTCTCACTCTACTAAATAAATTGTGCCCCCAAAACATTTCCATTGGGAAAAAGAAAATTACAAATTTAAATCTTCATTATTAATGAATTTGTAAAGGGACTTAACTATTGAATGAAATTTCTATATCATTATTTTGGTTTTCCTCAAAAGACAAAAACTAATCTCCAAAGTGGTCTAGACCATTCCTCTGATACCAATTATAATGAATAGTCCGGAACATCCATATTGGGTAATAAAACATCCATTGTAATTTATTTTATTAAACAGAACATGAAATTAAAATGTGCTTTATAAAATAGAGGACATTATACCTTCTTATATTATGGAGGATTAGACAACACCTGAAATTTATCAAATTTGAAAAAAAATCAATTTCCTGCTATGCTTCCACATACAAAATCCAAAAAACATCGATGAATGACTTTGAGCCTCTTTGATTCTTATAAAAACCATTTTAAATATGTTATGAGAATTTAATTCCCATGTTTGGGTTTAATTAAATCATTGACACTCCTTTTATGAAATCTACCTTTGATAATAAAAATTTTAAAAACTCTTTAAAATTTATTTTTGTAATAGCATGAAAATAATTTTAAATTTACCAATTGAATACATTATTAAAATAACAAAAATTTAAAAACAATGTACTCCTTTTGTATTTACATACGTTCAAAAATTTCTTTCAAAATAATCCAATTATTTTTTTAAAAAAATTAATCATTTTGTGGAAATAAAAAGCATTGAAGGTTACCTTGGGCCTAACCACTTACTGAGGGACGTGTTGTCACCCCAATTCCCTACCGTATTTATAACCTTCATGTTACAGAATTTATGAACACATTTTAACATTTTGTTATACATATACATACATTTTCCAATGTAGTTTCAAATTTAAGAAAATATGAAAACAAATTTAGTACAATTATAGGTCTATATATCTGTACACACACACACACAGATATATATATATACTTTTAAAAAAACACATATTCGATATTCAACATAATAAAATCACATGTCGACTTGTGTTTGTAAGACATGAGTAATTACAATCATTCTCTTATTGAAACACATTCTTTAAATACCATTTATACTAAATAATGTTTTATTCATACAACATACATATATATTAGAAATATATAATAGTGAATTCGTGACATGTTATCAACTAAGATGATGGGAATACCTCTTAATGTTATTGACACTAATGTTTTTTTCAGGTAATTACCCTCATAAAAAACATTTTTAATAGTATTCATATATGAAACTATATTTAATTTAAACCAAATATATTTTTATCATATATAAATCCCTTTACAATAGATAATTGATTTTGGACATAATCTTTAACCTAGAAATTCTTGTAATAGAATTTCGATATTTTTAAATGAAATATTAACCACAATGACAAATACTTAATCGAAATTAATAATTATAATTCTAATGGATTATAATTTTAAAATAAAAATAAATACCTATTCATAATAATAAAATTATATTACACAAAATTTGGTAAGAATATAATTAGGTAAATTATTTTAAAATAATAATTTTAAAATATGAAAAATATATAATATTTTGGGAAAAAACATTTGGTAGTTTTGTATTTAAATAATACAATAATAATTAATTATAATTAACATAAAATATTATATTGAAGACATTTTTTTTATAAAAATAAATTTTTCATTATAACCCCTAATATAGTAGAGATTCAACATCAAATAATAGAATTAAAAAAATTCTTTCCATGTTTATTAAAAACTACATCTTCATGTTATTGTTGGCATGTTGGAGCAATGTAGTCTATCATAATCCCGTATCTTCAAAGAGAATACATTGAGAACTATGCCTCATTAGAACACAGATGAAACTAAACAATATCAATGCCTTCTACGTTGATATACATTTCAAAAAAAAGGAAAACTGATACACTATTTTACAGTTCCAAACAAACTGTATATAAATATATATTATATAAACTTTTCAATGAGAAAATTAATGTCTGAATTTATCTTTTAGTGAAAAGATGATTGAATACCAGATAACATCGTTTGATTTTGAAAACACAAGATATGATTATCTGTAAATGGATTATATAATGAAATGAAATGGATAATTAAAAATAACTGTGTGTGTCATGACCCTTCCCCTAGGGCTCATGCCATGACTACCCCATTCCCTCCTTCCATATGCTAGGGGTTGGCAACTAGCACTGAAAATAATATCCCTAAAAAGGAAGGAATTTCTGCAAAACAGTACACGCACACACAAGACACACAACAACCAAGTATAACACAAAGGAAGGAGAACGGTACAACAACAACTAAAAACCCCAAATGAGTGTAAAAGTATGTATTGAAAGGAAAAAGTGCAAGAATACAAGCCCAAATGAAATGGAATTATAGGTAAAATTGAAAAATAGCTCGTGAGGTTGCCCGCAATGGATCCAACCTGAAGGGTAGGTATAGCTTGTCACTACGGCTCTCCACGTCAATCAGTCACCTCTATACTCTATCATGTCCTGGCTCCATGAGTCTCAGTCGAAGGGGTCCTTCGTCTACACAAGGAAGAACAAGGTGCGGGAAAAGCCCATGTATGGATTAGTATAATAATACCCAGTATGGAACCTAAGTCCCTCGAAGGTCTCTTAGAATTCAACAAAGGAAAAAACAGAAAGCATGATCTAAATTCTAAAGCAAAAGGAAAGACTCAGATCAAACCAGGTATAATTAAAGCACATAAGTACAAATTATTATTCAATAAGCTAGATTATCTCATAATATCGAGAGAAATTGCTTCTAAACATATGGAGTCCAACCCACACAGGATTGGTAGGTACTAACCCTCAAAATACCCACACAGATTCTGACCCACACAGGGTCGGTATGCGCTGACCCACACAGGATCATTGAGTGCTTACCCACGCAGGATTTGACCCACACAAGAACGGTAAGTCGTTGATCCTCAATGGGTGGCTCAAAGGCGGTTCCTCATCGGTTCTCACACTGCTGATCCACACTGGATCGCTT
The DNA here is from genome assembly GCA_963277665.1 of Viscum album. Lineage (NCBI taxonomy): Eukaryota > Viridiplantae > Streptophyta > Magnoliopsida > Santalales > Viscaceae > Viscum > Viscum album. Next base: position 2,005,027,537 of record OY728148.1, on the reverse strand, counting down.
GGTGTTGATCCACACAGGAGCACTCGACACTGATCCTCACAAGATCGATAGGTTCTGACCCACCCAGAATCACTCGGTTCTAACCTCTGTATGATCTGTCTCCATCCTCAGTATCACTATCAACCAATGGATTCCCGCTCATAGTATACTTGATTCTGGAAGAACCACTCCTCAAACCATCAGGTATGTTTCAACCAACGCTATGTCCCATGAAAAATTATCCCAAATGATAGTCACGTCATATGGGTCTCAACGCTACAGATGGTGCGTCAATCAGACACTCTGTCTATAAATTATTAGCCTTTTAGTCCCAAGGGCCTAGTTGGATTCATGATCGTTCAAACGTGACCGTATCCCAAAATTATAAAAATCTCATTTGAGGTATACCAAAGGTACCATATCACTACATGGTTTACAACGCCGTAGAAGGTTTTTCAAACAGGCACCCGGTGCCAATGTTATGGCTGATAGAGTGAAAATCTCATTGCAGGTCCGGGTCTGGTCTGCCCTGGTCGGACCAACCCTACACGGGGACATAGGGCAGTGGAGGCTGCGGGTAGGGGAGGCCGCAGACGGCATGAGGTCACGTGGCGGCGAAGGCCACGAGTGGTGAAGGCCATGGGAGGTGGAGGTCGTAGGCAGTGTGAGGCCACAGGGTGTCGGAGGCCACATGGGCGGAGGCTGCGGGTAGCGCGGTGTCTGCGGAGCGGTGCCATCACCATCTTCATGGACTGCAGTGGTGCCGACCAACGTTCTCATGCCAAAATGAGTTAGTTTGTTATCCCCCTTCATCGAGATGAAAACAACAATTAAACATAATATTTTCGGAGAGGTCAGGCCATGTTTATTTGGCCCACACTCTCTGTGTTAGAGTGGTAGAAAGAGGCTAAAATCTCCTCATTATTTTACATTGAATTATCAAGAACGAGTAAGGAGAAGAAATTTAAAAAACCACGCTACCTCAATGGTTTGTTGATGTTGGCGGGGGAAAGAATTTGATGATGATGACGTTCTTCATGCCCGCCACACACTTGAAATCCCGGGATTGTTCGTCGGTTCATCATAGTTGACGACATTCCTCGTTGGAAAGATAATTCTTCATTATAGGATGAGTTTACCCACCGTTCTCGAAAGCATCTCCCATTGGAAAAAGTTTTCCCAATTCCACCAATATGTAGAAATAACCAACTTATTAATTTAAATGAAGTAGATTAATAATGATGGAACAATTAAGAATGATGACACATTTCAATAAATGTTGGATGGATCTAACAATTAAATGGGGTGTTGGAATATTTAATTGTATCAATTTAATTGGCTCAAATTAATGGAGTAAAATAATTAATGGCGAGTTGAGTGATTTCTACCCCAATAAGAGGGTTCGAGTTGTCCCAACAATTAATTTCAAATTGGGAGGTTTTTTAATCTGGTGGTCCCCACCATTATATCATTCACGGGGGAGTTTTCAAGGAAAAGAAATAATATTTATTTTATTTTATTTCTATTTCGACGGAAAATCGTAATTTTATCTTTCACCCTCGACCTATTGTTGTTGAGGTTAAGGTCCCTTTAAGCGAATACCGGCAATGTGATTTCAACGGAGCCACCCACATGTCTGAAGGGGTCATTTGATTAATGACAATCCCCACAGGCCAACAGATGTTCTTTCCAGAGTGTTTTGTCCTCACTCACACACACCAAGCGAAACATTCCACAAGGTCACCCTTCGTGATCACTACTCTGGGACAACCATGCTTAACTATGGAGTTCTAATCCGGTAGACACCCAAAAATATTGTTGCACCATGTTGACATGAGTAATATCATTTAGTCATTTAACCCTTTATCATTTGGGGGTGTTACAATAATCCCCCCTAGAGCACAACATTCTAATTGTGGGCCCCACACTAGCGACCACCCACATGCCCAAATGAGTCATTTGACTAATGACAGTCCTAACAGGCCAACACATTTTATTTCCAGTGTGTTTTTTCCTCTCTCACACACACCTTAGGAAACATCTAATAAGGTCACCCATCCTGATCAATACTCCATTCAAAGCACGCTTAAATGTGGAGTTCTAATATGGTTGGCTCCCGAAAAGGAATGTACACCTTGTTGACATGAGTCATATCATTTAGTCATTTAACCCTTTATCCGCTGGGGGTATTACTACCCCCCGCCCCCTAGAGCACAACATCCTCGTTGTGGGCCCTACATATCAACCCAATAAGTGCTCTATAGTTAAGACTGGGTACCACCTCTAATAAAAAATGATACAACTAGATCCCGATGACAACACTGCCACCCCACCTTCATATGATCATCGGGTCCTGGCCCTCCATGTACTACTAATTGCCCCGCAAACATGTGGTCCACATGAGTCATACCATTTAGTAATTTAACCCATTATAATGTGGGGGTGTTACTATCACCCCCCCCTTAGAGCACAAAGTCCTTGTTCTGGGTCCTATATATTATCCCAGGAACTGCGCTACAGTTAAGGCTAGGTACCACATATGATACCAAATGTGACAACTGGATTCCAGTGACAGCACTACCACCCCGCTTTAATATGGCTGTCGAGTCCTATCCCTCCTGGTACCACCAATTGCCCCGCAGACACAAGGTCCCCACCCTAGGGGCCACCCACATGCCCGAACGGGTCATCAGACTAATGACAGTCCTCAAAGGCCAACACATGTCCTTTCTAGTGTGTTTTTTCCTCACTCACTCACACCCTGGTAAACATCCTAGATGCTCCCTCATCCTGATCACTACTCCAGGCCAAACATGCTTAACTGTGGAGTTCTAATCAGGTAGGCTCCCAAAAAGGAAGGTGCACCTTGTTGACATGAGTCATATCATCTAGTCATTTAACCCTTTATCATTTGGTGCTGTTATAGTGTGTCTATATATAAATTATATATAGTCTCCACATAAGTTGAAAAAAGTGATAATTGATACATGTATCATTTTCAAATCTCAATACTACAATTATTAATCCCCATAAAATTGATGAAGACACGGAATAGAAAACATAAGGGATACAAATTCAACAATAAGAAAAATCATCTTTTAATACTGATTGTATAATGAGATTCATGTATTCAAAAGTATAAAAATCAAAGCGTAATTTTGGATTTGGGGGATGCAAAAAGGATCTCCAAAACCGTGGGACATTTTTGCCCAAAATCACATTCTAATCACATTTTTTTCAAGATTCTGCAGGTGATGCTTGGTGGAATTAGATCTGAAATCAAATAGAAACCCAATTTTCTTTCGAGATGAGATTCATCTCACATGGCCTTACTCCCCGCACAGTGATGGACTTTAACTCTTTAGCTCACTGGATTAATGCGCAAACATCAACTGGTGTCGAAGCCCCTATGAGCATCGAGCTTGGCCACCACTCGATTTCCATACTCGGCCTCGACACGCATAGGGAACCCTTTTTCCTCTACTCTTCACCTTTAAGAAATTTTATCCTGATTAGTGATTAACCATATTTTTAATTCGATTTCATTGTTTTTTTGTTTATATAAACGAAAACATTTTTTATATATTTATATATATATATATGTAATATAAAAAAATTAATATAAAATTGGAATTTAAATAATAATTTTTTAATATATAATACATCTTTTTTAGTTTAATATATATTTTTTAAAATTAATTTTTCTAATAAAATGTCAATTTTCACATAATTTCCAATATTTAAAACCATTAAAAAACATTATAAGTTAAAATACATTTATTTTAATATTTATTTATTTGAAATTAATGAAATTCTAGTTTGATCACAATTTAAATGTATTCATTAATATAATTGTATTCATATATAAAGAAATAATATACGTATAATTATTTTAGTTCTTAATTGTTAAATTAAATCAATTTAATATATAAATATATATATTATTTAAATATTTTAATGTTTTATTTGGTAATATTTTCATAATCTTATATAAATACTCATATCCAAATAATTGATAAACTTAATTATTTTTAGAATCATAATAATTATAATCATTATTTATTTTCCTATGTTATTTAAATAAAATATTTTATAAATTAATTGAATTCATTTATTAATAACATCGAAATTTCTATGATGATACATTTTTTCTCAAATTTCATTATTTGAGAAACATGTTTTATTATCCGCCAATATGAATTTATGAGTTTTATATATAACCAGTTTGACATGTTATATAATTATTTTCATCCTTTTCATGATATTTTATGATTATAAAATGTTCAAATTTCATAGGAATTATGATTTATTGTTACCCATGTGGTAATATTTTATTGAAAAAATCTAATCATTATTTGTGATTGTTTATGATTATTCCTCATTTGATGAAATGATGTTATCAGTCTACCATGAATTTTATTTAAATTTATTCTCCTATGGTTATTCATTCCATATCTATGTAATTGTATATTTTTTAGACTCATTGGTATGTTATATTTTTAATAAAATGTTTTTTATAAAATATCACTGTATCTCACACTTCGACCGAAAATATGTTTTCTTCCAAATCCTGATTTTATATAATTTATTTAAAAAATTTATTATATAAACAAATTTTTTAATAGGAAATTTAACCCATGTATTATATTTTTTATAATTGTTTTAAAAGGAATATTCTTATAATTTTCTTAAATAGGAACTTTGGAATTAAACCGTCAATATGAAAGGAATCATTGCATTCATATATATTAAATGTATAGAATTAACCATCATCCTAAACACTCAAATAATTGAATATTACTTTCTAAATTTTCAATTGAAATCATTTTAGAAAAAATATTATTAAAATGTTTTTATAGGTTCTTCTATATGATATAAATTTTATAATGAAAGAAAAGAAATTAATGTTTTTTTCTCATAAAATGTGTTTTTCAATGTAGAAACGATATTTTCTAAATGATAATTTTTAAATGATATTTCAAATCAATATTCCATCTTATAGGAATTAATTGGGGTAACTAAATACTTTTTGTGATACAATGTAAGGGTGCCATCCGTATTCACTATCTGAATGGTTTCTATTTTGAATGAGTTATATTTATGTAATAAATTTCACTTCCATGGGTCATATTCTTTAAAACATACTCATCTTCATGGGTTATGCTATGATAAAATTATTATGAAACCTATATCATTTCCATATATTATTATATTATGAAATATTTATGACACCAATTTTAGTTAGTGGGTTATGATATGAGAAATCATTACTATCACGTGCAACACATATGAATGATTTCACTATCTGATGGGTGGTACCTATATCTACCTCAAAATCAGTGGTTAATGATAAATATTATATTAGATCATAAATTAAAATGTTTTTTATTCCATGTATGAAAGAAATAGACTATAAGGTCTGTTATCCAAAGACATAAAAAAATGTTCCATGTGTTGTCAGCCTAAGCCAAAGAATAGATGGTTTAGGGGTTGTTAGCCCAAGACTGAAAATTGAGGGTACACAACATGATATCCCAATAATGAATAATGAGGGTATATGGTTTGTTATCCCTATACCCTAAACTATAGGATACATAGGTTATTGGCCTAAACCTGAAAACTAGTGGGTATACAGTTTTGTATCCCCAAATCAAAGTAGGTACCTTGGTAATCATCCCAAGTCTAAGTCATTTTGATTTTATTTTTTCCTACCTTTTACAAAATATTTTATATTATTAGTTGCATTCCATATTTCTATTTCATATTCTATTGTTTTTATTTCTAAACTTTTGTTATTTTATTTCCTTATTTTCCATGTCTTATTAACTGTTATTATTTATTCCATACTTATTATTGTGATCATTCATATGTAGGGTATGATATTCAATTTTCATGGTCATTTTATCATATTTTTAATTTCATGTTATGTTTATGAATCTCCTTTATTTACATTTACTGAGTATCCGAGCTCAACGATTCACATGTTCCCATTCTCTAGATTTTGAATAATGGTTTTATGTAGGATTTATAAATGGGAATATATTTGTGGGAAACATTGAAGATCTGTCTCCATTCTAGAATATTTCATTCCAAGATTATAATGACACTAAACTAATAAAGTCATCAAGAACATGTTTATGTAATTTAATGAATATTCAATAAATGATGCAATATCCCAGTACGAGAAGCCCAAGATTATTTATTAGAATCCTATTAAAGACCAAAGAGACAAATCTCTAATAAAAATCTCAAGAACAAAGAGGAATCCCCTTCCACCACCACTGTGATGTTTTGAGATACGCAAGAGGGACATATATTAAGAAGATTCTTAGGGTGATCAGATGAAAAAAAGATTCTTTATGATATTTTATTTTAGAACACTTATATTTCTACGAATATGCACATTAGACTATGAAAAACATACGGATAATTGATAGAGGGAATCCAATCTTGAACCCTAAAAAAATTACAGTACTATGTATAGATGTTTGATGATTTATACAAAATGAAACGATTTATCACAAGTTAATTCTATAGCTGATTAGATTATACATAAATAATGTTTCATGAACATGCACATTAGATTCAATATTTATCAATTGTGTATATTTATTTATTCAATTATGATGTCTATGATGTTCTTGGTCATCTATATCCATTATTAACCATCAATAATGAAACAAATAAGTGTTTTTTCAGCCCCATTTGATGATTAGGTGGTTCTAAAATCCTATAATTTTAACTGCAACTTCAATCTATCATTATTTCAATGGGGTTTTCGAAAAAGTCTCTTATGCTATGAAGTTTCCATATCAATCATCCGTCATTTATAAATTAATTTATATTATACAGAATTAATCATTATATTAGTTATCTACTTCTTCTATTAACTATAATATCTTCAATTGTTGTTGAATTTAAAGATTTCACTTTTAATCACTTGGTTATTTGATCTTTCCAACTATTTCTATCTTCCCAAAAAATGTATATGACTTTCATAATTTATTCTAATTTGTTGAGTTATAATTCATATCCTTAAAATTTTTATTATATATAATATGTTTTAACCTATTATATTCATGGGAGATCACTTTTTATTCATGTATTCCTTATTTATTAGTGTTGATACTTTTGGAATGTGAGACTATGTTAATAATAATTCATATCCAATTAATTGATAGGTTTTAATAATTTTCCATAATTTCCCTTTCTGCCAAATTTATTTTTCTTAATTGGAATCATATTTATTTTTTATCTCATTATAACAACATATTTTACTTACGATCATTTATATCTAATTTTTTTATCTTATTTTATGATGTGGTATTTTAATAATGTTGTTTTATAACATACAACTAGATCATAAGATGTTTCTTTGGGACATGTCGATTGTTCTTTCCCTTTATTTTACCCATTTTTACTCGATATTCTTCTTATATATAACTTATATATATTTTATATTTCAATTAGATATAATCCTAGTGGAATATGTATTTTATTTTTTGGGAAATAAATGTTTAAAGTCCCCTTTTAAATTCTATCATTTATGAATACATGATTTATGCAAAATCCCAGTTTTTTTCTCTTTTCTAAAATCAACCACTTCAATTATTTTTAAAAAATTAATGGATTATAAAAAACACAACTGTTTTATTGATAACCACCATCGTAAAATTAGGGAATTATGGAAATTAGTATTCTCATACTTTCTTTAAAATGACTGTTTACTTCTTTCATTATGTGTCACTGAAGTGGTTCACATTCATTCTTTATTCACTAGATTATTATCATGAATTTTATACATTGTAAATATATATATGTGATCTATGTCCATATTCAGAATTAAAAATTCAAAATTGATTCATTTCATTAGTTTCATGATAATTTTTAATATATATCATTCAGTAATATTTTCAAAATAGATCGTGAAACCAACTTATTTATTCAGGGTTATATATTTTTTATGATTTATGTGTCGATTCAGTTAGTATTTTGGAAGAAAAATGATTTTCATTGTCCTATTGTACTGGTTGTATCAACTATACCTCTCAAATTAATTGGTTCGTGTTAATGATACATGAAATTAAATTTATGGTGATCGAGGTGTTAACTTTTGAAAAAAATGTTATGTAGGTGCGTATCCTGTGAACATTGTGTTATAATGGAAATCCACATTATTATTTGATAATTATTATAGAAGTTATCCTATGTTATATTTTCTTAGTGGTTATTTTTAAAATGTTTATATAATTTAATGTTTTATTATATTTAACCATTTTCAAGTTTCTATTATCATATTATTTTATTTCTTTATTCCAGGTTTCAATTATTTTGGTCATTATCATTATGATGTCTTTTTGTTCAACTTGAATTTAATGTATTATATTTTATCATTATTCTTCCCAAACATGGATTTCAATCTCACAATTTCCAATATGTGTTTTCCCCTTGTAATCATATGTGTTTTTAACCTGTATATGTGATTTAGGAGCACTATGTGGCGTTTTATTAAAATTACATTAATGAATATGCATTTATGTGTTAAATATTCCAAATACATGATACAAATAAATCCATCGCATGAAATTCTGGAATTGTGTGTTATAAATCATGAATAAAAGTTTTTATAATGAACGTGTCACTTAATAATAAGAGTTGTCTACTTGGGTGTTGAAATAAGATAAAAATTAGGATATATTTATGGGGTATATAACAAATTTTTTCATATGAAATGTTAATTTATGATAAGATTATATTGGATAAAAAATATGTTGTGGTCAAACTAACTAATGAAAAGAGTTATATTTTATACTAAAACTTATAAATACTATGTTATAATCTCTATATGTCATTACTATTGCACATTTGGTCAGGATTTACTGTAAATTTTTTATATATATGACCTTATCAAGTTGCAGATATTGAATTAAAATAACTAATTATTAAATGTAACATGTTTTTAATAGACCCCTCTTATTATTCTACTAGCCAATGGGTTGTATATTATTTGTAGAATCAATATCGACGAAAATGAAAAGGAAGTTAAACGAGCAAGGGATGTCCAAAAAATAAGAGACTAGAAGAACCACTCAGATGTTATTAAAAATATAAGAATGGTCTTGTAAATCCTATACCATAATGGATTATCCAATCAATAATGATTCAAAAATAAAAAAATGAAATAAGTTATAAGGTATTTCTAAATTTTTTTGATCAATATAAACCTTCAAGATGTTCTCAAAATAATACCAATATATTCCAAGATACATAAAACAATTTCATCAAAAAAATGATACATCAAGGGAATTAAAGGGTAATCCTTTGAAGAAGTATGTAGACACTTATCACACAATAATTAACCAAAAAAACTAAGACCCATGGAAAATTTCTATCCCATTCGATGTTGGCTATATAATAAATTGTGTTTCTTTATTGGATTTATGTTAACCTCTATGTTTTTTCTACCCCTCAGAGTTTACGTAATTACCTATTAGATGTTTTATTCCCATAAGGGTGTTAGTATAAATTTCAAACAACACCAATATTTTTTTATCTGGAGTTCTAGAATATTTGTAAATTCGAGTTCAAGGATAAATATTTCTTGACTCATTTTACATACAGAACATAGAGGTAGCTAGTATACTATCCTAATTAGAAAACATTGGGGAACATCATTTCCAAATCAAGAAAAACCATTACTAAAACACAATATTGAAAATTATCCATCGATATGGGTGACCATATAATCCACTAATTTTTTTTAATCTATGAGGAGTCATATAGGGAAATCATAATAAAGGCCAAGTTATGTTTCAATTATTATTATCCTTAAAGGAAAATTTATTGAATAGAAATTCCATTAAAAAGGAGAATATCAAAAAATTAGGTAATTATTTTTTCCTATTGGGGGGAGTGATAACATCAAATATTTGTGATGAATCACATAGTTTTTTTTCATGGAAACGAATATGATATATAATGTTTTTAAAAAAATTGAAATTTTTACGAATGCAGAAACCAAATATTGTTTCATCCCTTGAACAACCACCTATCATAGAATAAAGAATTCCCTAATTTATTTGATGTATATAATAATCATGAACCCAAAATTTTAGATCTATAACTAAAATAATAAACATTACATCTCTATTTTTGATACTGATAAATTCATTAGGTTTAGTGTATTAGATATTTTTAATGAACTCTTACATAAATAATAATGATTATTTCAATAGAGTATGGTTACATCTATAATAATTTAATCTTATTTCACTATATGTCAAGATAATAAGATAAAAGGTTCTATTCCAAAAATAATTCTTTTACGATCATTCATGATAACCTAATGGAGGTGAAACAAAATATGATACTCTAGAATGACAAGTAAGGGTTATTAGAGCTATTGACAGCTAAATATCATCAGCAGGAATAAGAAGAGCAGAAGGGAATAATGAAATAATCAAGGTGAATTATCATAACGTCATAATTTTCATACCCATCAATACCTTGATTTTTAATCAAAAAACATAGAATAAATATGTATCAATATCAAGATTCATGAGAATCTATAATCATTATCTATTTGATTTCAATACTGATCAAATGAATCATTAAAAAACCATAGAGCACATAAATAATATATGTTAAATTCTTTGAAATATTATATTCATAACCAATTTAAAACTCATGTTATAAATAAATCCAAAATTGGTAAATAAAAAAACCCACCGGTTAAATCCAACATTATTTCAAAAAAGTATAAAAAATGTTACCCTATATATTGATCCATTATATGGGAGAACCCATCATATTATTTATATCAGTTTAACCCAACACTGTCTATATGTTACTATCATATATACTATATTAGGATCACCTGATGCTATCTAGGATCACCCATCTTTTATTCTTTATCAGGCTTACAATTGATCATGAATACATTACAAGTTCTGTTCATTTAAAAAAATTTAAAATGATTCACATTTCATTATAAGAATAATCATTGAACATTAATTCAATGATTCACTTGTGAAAATGAAATAGGATCCATATAAATCTAATAATCCATCCATATATTAAAGATGAATGCTATTAATGATATATATCCCCATTTGAGTGTAGGTAACATCATTGTTTGTTGACATTGATGAAATGAAATACCATTAAATAGTCAAGAAAAGAATTCCCTAGTGAAATTAAAACCTCATTTTGAAAATAGAATTTAATAAATACAAACTCATAATATATTGTTGAGAAATATTTGATTGAAAATATCATTTGAACATAAAAAAGAATATTTAAAAAATTGATTTGTCATAATGGTGGGAAAATCTATTTCAGAAGATAATTATAAAAATAAATATTATTTTCAATCATTTTATTAATAGATTCAAAATTTTCCCATTTGGTAAATTTTATTAAATTTACTAACAATGAAAAATAAATGGAAAGGAAATGTAAAATATGTTAAGGAAATCATTTATTCTTAGAAAGAACATTTTTTAAAACGTGTGTATGGATGAGAAAAATAACAAATCTAAAGGAAACTAAATGATTATTATAATATACAAAACAATGACTATGTTAAATTAGTCAATAATGGAGGAATTGGAAATAAACATTTCAATCACACTCATAACTAGTGGATAATTAATGATATGGTGTTCACAAAAATAATATCATATAATTTGATCCAAAGGAACCTTGAACATATATTGTCCTATGAAAAAGTAGATTGTATTGTAAAACCATTTCCACTTCATTAACACTCCAATGTAAATCCCCAATATGGATAAATTTTAAATAACTGTTCAAATTTCATTATACAAGGGAATTAATGGTATACATGTCAATGTAGAAGTATATACTTCTCAGAAATGAATATATGTACCGATCAGAAAAATATGTCTCATGGAAAGAGAATTTGAGAACAATAACCCTTATAAATATCGTAAAATTGAATTTGAGAGTTATTAAATGTGTCTATTTTTATTATAAAAATTAAATCCACATAAAATATTATAAATATAATAGTAGATAATAAAACATTGTTTCACACATAATCATATAATATAAAATACAATAAAAAAGTAATATAAACCATTGAAATGAAATTGAGTTATTGAATTCCTGGCCACGTAGTTTCATTCCTATAAAATCCCTATATATGAAATAAATTAGGTTTAGGACAATAATATGCACACCAATGATGGGAAATTGGGACGAAGTGCTTTACACTGAGTCTAACATGTCACGCACATTCTTTATCACTCTAAATAACAAAATTTTGTTAATTATTTACTTTCCTAATAAAAATTTCAATATTTATTATTCCTTTAATTTCACATATTACCATGTAATATTCAACTACTATATCAATTTATTTATCAATTTGTGTGCTGGTGATATTCGACTTAGGTGTCCAAAACAACTTTGGTAGGATGACAATTGCAAAAGAGGTCAATTTTTAACATAAAATAATAATAGTCTTGAAATAATAATTTGTTTTATAAATGAATGATTATTTTAAAACCAGTGATTATTGATTGTTATGATAAAATAACTATGTTACGATCAAGGATAATGTTTTTTGTTTATATGCATATGTAATGTTTCAATTTTTCAACAATCAAGATTGAAAGAAGGTAAAAAATATTTCAGCCTTATATAATGATAATAAAATAATAAATAAAATAATATTTCTTTAAATATATTTATTAATATTATCCAATTTATTTTTTGATGAAAAAATTGCCACATCACTTTATAGAGGTGGTATTCCACACATACACATGAACGATATTACGAATTTTCAGTGTAAAAATGAAAAATGACATATTATGTTTTCATAATTATAAAAATAATATGAGTATAATAATTATGTCATCTATACCATATATATTTATTATCATTATCCTTATTATCTTCATTGTAAGGATTTATTGAAACATTAATCACATCGCTTCTTGAGTTAGTGGTCCTCTATACACAAAAAAGACATTATCATATCCACTATAAAATGTTTTTAAAAAGGTATCCATGATTTAACAAATAACGAAATTTGAATATATTAAAAATGTAAAATATATACTTGAAATATATCATTATAAATTTTTCTCACCAAATTTATATTGGTCATACACAACACTGAATGGATGGTGAATGAGGGGGGTTCCCTAATTTATTGATTCTGGTTTACCATATTGGGATCTAATAGAAACTCATAAAGATGAAAAATTCCATAACAGAGTACATAACTTATATCCAATGGAATGTGACCCTTTAGGGTATATTAATAAATGAGGATTAGGAAATCACACTGGTCGATAGTATGGGTGGTCAGGTGTATCACACTATTTTAGGAGGAATTATTTCCTATTATGGTACACTGTAACATATATAATATATGTTTTGAAATCATTTACAAGCATCAATACATAATTTTTTAAACTAGTTTTATTGAAAAGATTTAGATAACATGATGACTTGAAAAATTGGGTGGGTATAGGTTCTCCATTATTCCCTTATTCCATAATGATGCATTATTTTATAGCCACGTTTGAGTTCCCTATAGTTTATTTCCACACAACGAATGTATGTTTCTTGGATTTGAGATTTTACCTACGTGATTAATCCAACATATCCTGTGAGAATAGGAATCAAAAATCACATTGTTAATTTGATATAATTTATGTTCATGTGATAAGAAAATATCATGTGGTCTAACATCATATTATAAATACAAAAAAAATGGGACCAGGGATTGAGTTGGAGTCCTACACACTTTCTATTAAGAGAGGAACCTGAGTCTATGAAGTTTGTGTTACATGCATACATGTCATTAAATATGTGATAACATTGTCCCTGAGAAATTAAAAAACATATATGTTTCAGTAAATTTTATAAGCATGAGTAATATCTTTTGGGTGATGATTGGATGTAATAAAGATGATATCACAATGAAGGACCCACACTATAGGATCTACTCTGGGGGATCATAACCCCACATCCCAATATTTTCTTCTTTTGTACACTACCTCATGGGTTTCTTCTTTAACTGGAAACACTACCATATGATGTCTGAATAGTCCTTGTGATGGGATAGGGGATGTCTATGGCTTATATATCATTCCCTATACTACTCTAGTATTCAATGGGGGACAGGGCCCCTGCACCTAGATTTGTATACACATAGGGCTACACATCATTCATTTGGGATTCCAAAAATCTCCCCAGGTGGTTTTTTAATAGTTTCAGGCATGGATACAAACTATAATATCAATTATAATACTGTATTGGGGATACAAGACCATACATCACATTATTGTCCACTTTGGTTCAATACTTCACGATTTTGTCCCTCAGCAGAGCTCACTCCCCACCAGCTGGCTCACAACCATCCTTCTTCTAAAAAGAACTTTTTATCGATGGGGGATAAATGTGGCTTATATATCATTTCGAGAACCCCACTATTCTATACTTCTATGTTTATTGGTATTTTCCTGAAGCATTTTTCTATCTTTTTTATTCAAAGAATGTCATGTTGCATCAGTGACATGTATCCCTTATGTGGTAGAAAAAAGAAAATCCATTTCAAAATACCATAGATGAGATCTCATCCTGTTCTTCTAAATATATAATTTGTTTTGATCAAACATGTGGACATTAATATTATCTAACTTCTCAATGAGAATAAGAAAAATAGATTTAACTCCAGAAACGTATTGTCCTTGATAACACTTGTAGATTCCCATAACACCCTGAGATGCGAGGGTTGAATCAGGGATTTAAATGTGTCTTCTAATGTTATATATCTTCTTCCCACAATGGTAGGAACTCATTGAACATGTATTATGGGAATGTGGTGAAAATGAACAATCCTATGAAATGAGAAAACAAAAATATTTTACATGGTTCACCACTAAGGGCTAGCCTGAGGAGACTATGTCAACCATCATTCATTTATATTGAAATACCCTAAAAATAAATAGTTTTGAGATATATAAGTTTAGACATAGTAACACTGTAAAATATCGTCCACTATTATTTTTGAAAATCATATTTATTTAAATTAATTTTACCTTTTTCACCACACTTATTTTCTGAGAAACACCACTTTGATATTTAATTTCTCTATATAGACTCATGTATCAGTCTTCATGTAAAATTTTCTAAAACTAATTCATCTACAGGAAAACATTTTCACACAATAGAGAAACTTGTTCTTCTATTGAATATGTTATTCATTATGAAAGTGCATATACATATTATTATAGTCCTAAATGATCATACATGTATGTTTCTTTCACATCATCCCCCCTGAATGTAATTATGAAATTGACGTCAAATTTTTCCTTGAAGATATTTCTGTACAATTTCATCTGTTGTGCGCAGCTCAATCCTTTGTCATATTTTTTTGATTCTATCCTAAAACATCACTCTCACAAAACACTAGTTTGAATTTTTATTTTGAGTGTAATATTATTTTTTGGATTCTTCTATGTGCAGAAAACCTCATAGTACATAACCTCTCTTTAATGTAAAAAAATATTTTTCATGATTTCTTATTTTGAAATATTTTTCTGATCTTATTCTTAATAATACCATGAATGCAACATTCATATTAACATATATATTTTATGACCCTTCCTTTTCAAAAAATAACACTCTCCATTCTCTTATTTTCCGACCTAGGAATTATGAAAACACAGGGAAATGAACCCTCCTTTAAAACTATTTTTAGCTTGTACCGTATGACTACATTCCATGAAATCTCCCTGATCAAACTAGCATAGATTTATCATAAACATAAAATAGACATTATTTCCATATACGGAAATCCTTACATCTATAAATATTCCACTTTGGCTTTGTTGAAAATATTCAGATAAATTCAATAATGCACCCACCACTAATAAGATCCAAAAAACAGAAAGACAAGTCATCCAACACTCTATGCCTATGTGTGAAAAGTTCACTATTGAAAACATTGATGAAAATGGAAGTGGGATTTTGTATTTTATAATTCATAATGATGTTCAAGCTATGGTTTGATTATTTCCTCGACACACTACAATCTCATTATGTCATAGAAGCACCCAATTCTTATCCTATCATAGAAGAATTACAAGTATTTTCTGAAACTAAAAAATATCAATCCAACTCAACCAAAAAACCATAAAAGTGTTTAATGTTTCCTTCTACATATTTGTAACATTTAATTTATACATCCCCCACTTTGGAAATAAACCCATATGACCAGTATGTTTCTAATATATCTCAATCCACACTCCCCATCAATGTATCTACCCCATAAACCATCATCAATTACACAATTAGATGAAAACAGTTAACAACATTGAGGAGAGGGGAATCCTCAAAACCTACTCATGCATTGGGAGGTGGTTGAATGTTGAGATTTAGAAAATGTTTATCAAACACAATTGTTTCATATTGATTTATCATAATGCCATCCATTCGGTCATCTTTTCCAACATTCTCCATTTTAATCACACCTTGTTGAATTTTTTCATTAAGGATGTGGTATCTTATTTCATTATGTATCTTATGGGAATTCTAAAAAGTATTATTTTTTAAGATCCTTCTCACACTTTTTATCACGTCGAATCATAATCATCTATTTCACTTTATCACAAATATTAGTTAGTTGTTGTTTCACCCAAAATAGATATGTTCAATCCTTTATTGCAGAGGTACACTTTACATTGGTTGTACTAAGAGAAGTGTTTTCCTATTTATTTCTCAACTATCCCACACATTTATTACTAAAAAATAGTACTACACATTTTTTGTAATTTATATTCATGACATCACTAGCCCAATCAGAATAAGAAATTGATAACAGTTTATTATCTATTCCAACAACAAATATAGGACATAATTTTGAGTACATTTAATGCACCTCGTGACTCTTTTAACTACCAAAAAATGTTATTCCAAAGGATTACAATGAATATAGGCCACTAAAAATGTTTTAAAGACAATATTATTCAATCTAGAATTCATGTACAATACGATTCCAATGATTCTCATGTACATGGTGGGATCCATATAAGTACCACCCTTATTCATTAAATGTAATTTCCCAATATCAATTGGATTCGACAATGGTTAGGAGTAATCAATATTTAAATTTAGTAATTATTTAACTTATTTTTCTGAAAAAATGAATGTGTAGACTGTATTATAAACCACCTACATCCCCATGAATCATGCGAGTTCAAAAATAATAGTCAATTTAAATTCAAATTTTGTGTTATTGGAAAATTCATCCACAGATCTCCACCTACTTCCACCAAATATAATATCATCGAAAAAACAGAAGGAAAATTAATTGATCATTATTTGAATTTTTCACATAGATATTAAGATCGACACATTGTCTTTTAAATTCTACTTCATTAGATAAGAATCCATATGAGAATATCATGCAACTTGTGCATCGTTTAAACCATAGAGGGCCTTTTTATATTTAGAATCCTTAAATTCATTATTACCAATATTAAAAACCATTGGTTGTTGAATTTAAACATCATCATGAAGAACACCATTTAATAATTGATTTTTACATCCACCTGATAAATTTTATATCCTCTATAATTTTTCATAGCAAGGAAAAGCTTGATTTAATCTGGAATTTCCTTTTAGGGAAATTTTTATTCAATATAGATGTATTTAATCATTACATAGCCTTTAAAAACTTGGGGTTACTTGATTCTTATAACATTACCATTCTCATAATAATATTTTTTATGATACATTTTGTTCTAATCACATTATTAATTTCATATCAATTAAAAATTTCCCATGTATAGTTCTTGTCAATATGATCAGTTTTTTTATTCATGGTTTTAACAAATGAGTCAACCGTCACTACATCAACAAAAGGTATTGGTTCAAGGATTTAAAGGATGAAATTTTTGTCCTCACTCGTAATTTTCCTTTTTGATGTGTGTGCTTTACAATCCCTAATAATGCCAAAATGATCAATTTCTAATCTTCTTTTTCGTGAGGTCCACAAGAAGATTCTTTAGGCATGGTTTACCATTATGAATCTTTTTTTAAAACATAATAATTTTGTGACATCTAAATTTTTTTCATTTATTCATATAGTTATTCATTTCCATTTTCTCCACATAAATTTTATTTTTTATCTTCTATCATATCATTCGAATATCTCATTTAGATTTTTATGGTCTTATCTTCACGGATCATAACATAAATGTTTTCGACAATTTTTCCAAGATTATTATAGAATAATTTGAAGGAATTTCACTTCATAGAATATCCAAATGAATATTTCCACATCAATAGCATCACTATAATTCTATTTATTTTTTTATTTTTTTGGATAAAATATTTACTTCCCAAAAAACGTATATACTTTATATAAGTCTTACAGCTAGGCTAAAACTCATTTGGTGGCTTGGATTCTCTCATATAAATACCTATTAAATTATGAGTATACAATGCTACTTGAATTATCTATTTCTAGTAATACTGAGAGATATACTCTCAATAAACATAGTTCTGTCGAAATATTTATGCTATTGATTTATGCATTAAACAACTCCACTTTTCTAAGTGGTTATCACTATAGAAACCTCATTCCTTATTCCATGTTTTCACGGTAATTTTTTAATTCAATATATATATATTTTAGTCCATTTTCAGATCATAGAACATTTATTGTTCAACCAGTATCATTTTTTTTCTATTTGTTAATAATTATTTACATAGCCATGAGATTTTCATTTCCTATTTATAACAATCACAGAAGACATTCTACTATAGTCATCACTGAAAATAAAAATGTACCTATATCTATATAAACTGGGAACAATTATTAGACCACATACATCTGTGGGGATGAGATCCTGGAGATTTGATGAAAATTTTTTGGCTGATATGAACTACATACAAATAAACCTCATATGAATGCATCACATGTATTTTCCCATTGAAATTTCATAAAGGGGATATACATGAATATATTCCTCTAATATATCTATTAAATGACTATTTTATTAATTTGAACCAACTTTTGATGTAATTATATTATTTCTCTTTTATATTTTTGGGGGAACATGTTCTCTTTACTGTCAACCTGATATATGTTTCCATTTGTTCTACATCCTTTAATGAGATAATTCACTATTATTTTTTGATAGTGCTCCTATTTTGATGAAGTGACTATATTAATAAAAAATTACACACTTGACTCAAATATTTGAGACATTGACGTAAACAATCCACATAATGAACCTTATTTTTTCTCATCTGGTCATTTACTAGTTCTGTACATAAACAACCTTTAATATTCAATGAACTGTCATTGTTGAACATGATTGTTCCATAAAAGATTTATATTAAATTATTCATTAAATCTTCATTTCCCATCATATTTAATGTGGAGAAACTATTAATAATATTGGTTCTATGGTTCTTTATAATGTTGAGAGTGACTTTACAAGATTTATTTTCCGAATTTCATTCTTTTATATCCAAGAACTATTTGATTGAGTGGAGTATAAATATGAACATTAAAATTTATTTTCAATATGAATTATTTCATCATTTTCATTGTTTTCATCCATATTAAAATACCTATTCAATATAGAAACTCTTCCAGATTGGCGATTATTAAATTTTCTTATAGTTTTGTTGGTACTGTTCCCTCCATTTCTATGCATGTAATTAATAGGTTTGTTCCCAATGATAGAACAATAAAAATATTATCCATAGAAACTTTTCATAAATTAGATGTAGGATATGGGTTCACTGTAAATTGTTCATTTTTAAAATATTCCCCATCTAGATAGATTATTTCTTCCTAACAGCATGACCTAGAGTGTTTTAAAAAAACACAAAATTGACATTTTATAAGGGATAATCACTTCTCACTACAATTACTCCCCATGGACAAAACCTTAGGAAAATTATTTTATTAGAAATAATTTATAGAAATGTTTATATAGTTTGTAGTTATCCTTTTAGTTTTATTTGAGGCTCTCTTGGTTAAAACATCATGTTCCTTTAAGATAATTATAACTTTTAACCTCCTGTTATTTTGGCTTAACTTGTCTCCATCTGTAGATGTTTCCACATCACAACCAATACACATTTCCCCACACACAAGGATATTTGATTATTAAAAGGCTTCTATATTACCTCGAACAACATATATATCTCTCTAATAGATTATCATATGAGAATCTTCCAAAATATATTTTATTCCTTGTTTAAATTAATATTTATCCACATTCAATTTTACCATTTAGAGTACGAACTTCTTCATCAAGAACCTCAAAAATCAAGGAAATTTTTTTATATGGATTTATGATTTTTTATCTCATATACCATTTATTCAATCCAATGATTCAATTATAATACATATTTTGTGGTTTCAAATGTTTTTTAATTTTCTTTTACTACTTCTTCTAGTCATTTAATTTATTCTTCTAGCTGATCATTATATTTTGATGACTCTTTCAGAACATTTCTCCTATTTTTGATTAAATTTTGTTTATGTTAAATATTACAATATCAATACTATTGTTCTAAATATATATCAATATCAACAATCAATATAGTAGCCATATATTTATCATCTTATGGTTCATTAATTTTCAACTATATCCATCATAGATTCTTGTGTTCTATATTTGAACTCTGTTTTATCATCCTAAAAAAATTAAATATCATAATCTTATTACTTTGAAAAAATATTATTATATGTTGTTTCTTCCCAAAATGGATTTCTCCAATTTGGGGAATCATTTTTCATGGTTATTTCATCATTACACCATAACTTTTATCACCATTAAAATCCATTAATCTCATAGTGGAAATGTGCCCAAATATAACACATCAAAACGATGAAAGGATAATATTTCATTCAAATATCTAACTTTGTAACGTTTCTGTTCTGGAAGCCACCGAGATGCGCCCCGTACCTGGTTGGTCACATGGCCTCAATCACATTTCCCCAAAATCCAGAGGTTGTCGACTAGCAGCGATGGCCTTGGGTGTGATATTAGGGAAACAATTCCCTCATTGGCAGTGTACACATTGAAAGTAAACAAAGCATAAAATAGCGGAAGCAGTAAATATATTACAACAATAAACAGCGGATGACTGAAAATATAAACAACTGGAGAACATATGTATATATGAAATTATGCATGATACATATCTAGGAAAGTATCCAAATAGGTCACAATGCTGGAAATACAAACAGCACCCAAACATGTACAAAAGAAAACATAAACAGCTCAGCAGCATCGCAAGCCATTGCTTGGTCCCATGCTTTCCGGCTCCAAATCTATCAAGTACTTGAAGTAAAAGGCTTCTTACCCTTGTCTATACCAACAACAATATAGTTTGTTTCAGACTAAAAGCATGGCCCAAATACGGTGTGAGGCTAAATCCTAGTTGGCAGCCACCTAAAGATCTGTGCCTAACAGTCATTGAGTATATGGAAGGTAATAGTACGGTAAGTAGTAAACAAAAAATAGTAAACAATATGTAGTAAACAGGATGATATACAATAGTGATCAATCCACAATCAACAAGCAGTAGTGAAGAAAACAACTAATTACAACAGGAACCCCTCTGGGATGTACTCGCAGCAAACCCCTCTGGTCCTATCCAAGAAGTACCAACAACCCTCTAGGTAGTGCACTCAGCCTAACCCCTCTAGTTTAGTCATACGAAATTATAAGACACTCTGGGGAAGCTCGCTTGGTCAATTCCCCATATAGTCTAGGGTATTCAAGGAAACTCTAAGGAATATCATATGGTCTACCCCTCTTATAGACCCAAGGTCTAGAAACTCTCTGAGAAAGCTCGCCCGATCAATCCTCCTATAGTCTAAGGTCTATCACAGACTCTCTGAGGATGCTCACTCGGTCAATTACTCATCTAGCCTGGAAATGTTTAAGGAAATTCAAAAAAATAAAGACTCTCTAAGGAAACTCAATCGGTCTACCCTCTTATACTCTATAAGATCCAAGACTCTCAGAGAAGCTCACTCGTTCTATCCCATGTAGTCTATAATGTCCAAAACTCTCTGGGAAGATCACTCGGTCTACCCCCTGTAGTCTATAATGTCCAAGACTCTCTGGGAAGATCACTCGGTCTATCCCATATAGTCTATAGCATCAGGTTCTCACTTAACTGTGCTAGTTAGTGCATAATAATGCTATAAGGCCAAAGCCCAACTATAGAGCTACTTGGAAAACCAGTCTACATCAGAACAAGCGTGTCAAAAAAATCATTCCATCCTATGATCACAAGGCATGGAAAATAGGTATAATGGCCAAAGGCTAACAAGACCCAAAGGTCATAACAGGAAAGAGGCATAGGGAAAAACATCCAAGAACATCAATTAACATAAAACATAATCGAATTACCTCTACACAAGCATACATGAAAGGCATGAAAACCACATGGTCAAAACGTTAAACACGCAATACCCCGTTCATAGGTATTGGTGTGATTTGCAGATAAAACTCAAAGACATTGGACAGTATGGCACAAACCACCTACCTTGCTGCTAGGAGATCAATATACTGGAACCACGAGGCATGATTCTCCATAGAACGTCATAGATCAATGAAAACGCACAAAAATCTCAACCCACGATATCTTGAGAAATAGGGAAAATCATGGAATACAACTCAAGAAGAAGGAAGAGCTCACCGCTGTGGTTCCAACGCAATCGAAGGTGGTCGATTTGGGAAAAAGGTGGAGTCTCGGGGGATGGGAGGATTTTTGCGGCCGTATGGGAGTCTCTCGGTCGAAGAATGCAGAGAAGAAGACGACTCTGTCAATTAGACACGACCCTGGTCCGTTTAATGAAAAAAAAGAAAGTACAAGGCATATACTTCTGGGGTACATGATGTGTACTAGTATTTTCCATACCCCACATTAAGCGGCATCCACATCACGCCTACACACATTGTGTGTCTCCCGGACAGGGCCATCACACGGCCTTGTGCGACATCAAAGTACACGGAATGTACTTATAAAGTACATGGCATGTACTTTGAAAATATCAGATTTTCCTCTTTTTCTCAAAAATGACTAGAAAAGGAAAAACATACCTAAAACAATGATCTAGGTTCATAAAAACTTCCTTCTTAAAGAAATTAATCCTCAAATTCCCCTAGCGTGGCTTAGAAGAAGAAACCCTAAACAACTCTGGCAACTGCGATCATACATCATTCTCCCTCTCATAGGTCTCATCTTGTACTCGCCCGTGATTCCATAGAACCCGTACCAAAGGAACAGACCAGTCACAAAGAACCTTCATACTGTGATCGATTATCCGGATTAGATGCTCCTCAAATGACACATCCTCTTTGATCTCAACCTCCTCAGCATGAAAGACATTATATGGGTTTTAAAAGTAACTTTGGAGCTGAGAAACGTGGAAGACATCAGGCATAGTCTGGTACCTCTAAGTTAACTACAACCGATAGGAATCCGGCAAAACTATCTCCAACACCTCAAATGGCCTGGCGTACTATGGTGATATCTTACCCTGTCTTTGAATCCTCTTGTGTCCAAACCTTGGTGGGACAGGCAGGAAAACCTGATCCTCGACCTCGAACTCCAGAGGTCATCTTCGTTGATTAGCATAAGACTTCTGTCGAGACTGTGTTGAATCCATCCTCTTCCGAATCAACTCTATCTACCATGAGGTCCCCTATATAAGACGAGGTCCTAGAAAATCAGTCTCTCCTGCCTCCATCTATCACAAAGGTGATCGGCATGGCCTACCATAGAAAGCCTAGTAAGGTGACATCTGAATTTTTGCCTGAAAACTATTGTTATTGGAAAACTCCACAATAGTAATATGCTTTCCCCAATAACCACCAAAGTCTAGAATGCAAGCTCAGAGCATATCCTCAAGCACCTGGATCATATGCTCGGACTGGCCATCTGTCTGGGGATAGTATGTTGTACTCAAAAGTACCTTTGTACCCAAGGACTTCTGAAGCCCCTTCCAGAATCGAGATGTAGAACCTGCATCCCTATATAAAAAAATGGAGTGTCGAACTCCATGAAGACGTACAATCTCTCGGATGTTCAACCGCCCCTTCTCATGAACACTGAATCTCTCCTCGATCGGTAAGATGTGAGAAACCTTCGTAAGACTATCGACGACAACCCAAATAGGATCACTCCCTCGAGGTGACCTCAGTAACCCAATCATGAATTCCATCGCAACATCGTTCCTCTTCCTCTCAGGAATGGTTAAATGCTGTAAAAGACCTGCTGGTCACTGATACTCCTTTTTCACCCGCTGACAAGTGGACCACCTCAAGACCAAACAGGCAACATCCCTCTTCATACCAAGCCACCAGTACTGGCGGTGTAGATCATGATACAACTTGTTGATTCCAGGATGAACTTCCAAAACTAAATAATAAAAACCCCGCATCAGTTCCTCGCATATGTCTATTCGAACAAATACACATCCCTATAAACACAAGATTTCATCCTCACCCAGTGACCATACAGGAAGAGGGTCTGCTCCTGACACACTCCCCCACATGATTATGCCATCCGAGTCAGATAACTACCTCATCCGTACCCGATCATGAAAAGTTGAGGTAACATCTACATAAGATAGAAAAGTCTACCCCTGTTTGTCGTGAACCTCCAAATGCATCTCAGAGAAGAGTTCCATAAGCTGGAACTCACTACTGTCCTCCTGAACTGTCTGAATCAGAGTTCTCCTACTCAACGCATCATCCACTACATTTCCCTTTCCTGGCGTATAGGAAAGCATAATGTTGAAGGAATAAAGATTCTCGACCCACCTGTGATGTCTCAGATTCAGATCAATCTGAGTGAAGATGTAATTGAGACTCTTGTGGTCGGTTAAAACCACAATGTGATCTCCTAGAAGGTAATGTATCCCACAACGTAAGGAATGAACAACTACTGCCAACTCCAGATCTTGCGTTGGGTAGTTTTTCTCATGTGGCCTCATTTTCCGAGACCCGTACGCAACGACTCCCTCTCCCGGCATAAGAATTTCTCCAAGTCTGACACCAAAAGCATCATAATAGACTATATAGATTTTTCCTGGCTCTAGAAAGACTAGTTTTGGTGCATACGTCAACCTCGTTTTCAGCTCCTGAAAGGCTGTCTCATAAGAATATGACTATAGGAACATCACCCATTTCTTGTTTAGACCTGTAAGTGGTGTTTCTAGGTGTGAAAAGTCCTGTATAAAATTCATGTAGTATCCAGCCAGCCCTAGAAAACACCTCACCTCAAAGACATTCTTCACCTGCTCCATGGAATCTATAGCTCTCACTTTCTCTTTGTCTACTGATACTCTTGTCTCTGAGATAACGTGTCCCAACAAGTGAATCAGATCCATCCTAATGTGGAATTTTGATATCTTAGAATATAACGGATTCTCTCTCAGTGTACTCAGAACGATCTCATGATGGGTAACATGGTCGTGTCGAGTGTGAGAGTACACCAAGATGTCATCCACAAAACCCACCACAAAGGAATCCATGTATGGATGGAACACTCAGAACATGAGTGCCATGAAAACAGATGGCGCGTTCGTGATATCGAATGGCATGACTGTATACTGGTATAGACCATACCTTCCACAGAAGGCTGTAAGAGGTATATCTGATGGTCTAACATGCAACTGATGATAACCGGACCTCAAGTCGATCTTCGAGAACACCTGGTCTCCTCAAAGCTGATAAAAGAAGTCATCAATCCTCGGTAATGGATATCGGTTCTTGACCGTCAACTGGTTCATCTTCCGATAATTTACGCAAAGCCTAAGGGCTTCGTCTGCATTCTTCGCAAATATGACATGAAAAACCCAAGGAGAAGTACTAGGTCGAATGAATCCCTTGGCCTTCAACTCCTCCAACTGCTTCTTGAGCTCCAAAAACTCAGGTGTATCCAACTTATAAGGAGGAATGGACACCAGTGCCGCTCTTGGCCTGAGCTCAATCGAGAAGTCTACCTCACGCTCCAAAGGAAAACTAGAAAAGTCCTCTTGAAAGACATCCCTGAAACAATCCACCACTGGTGGAAAGTCTACCTGCGAAGTCACCCGGTCATCCAGGTAAAGACTGGAAATATGGGCTGTAACATGTCATGTCCCATGATGCTCTGGTCCATCTCTTCCCTCCCTGACATCCCATTCACCTCTATAAAGAAAATATCCGCCCTCTGGTGATACGAAAATCAGCCTACAGAGATAGCAATCGACGACTACCTAGAAGGAAACTAACCAGTCCATACCGAGAATAACATCATAGCATGTCATATCTAGGACATAGAGTTCCCATAATAAGTATCAACCTGCAACCTCAAGACAGAACTCTCTGCACTGACGTACACTAGATTTCCTATTTCCCAACAGTGTATCTAGAGTAAACATGTCGGTAGGCAAAACGTTATAGAGCCCAAGGCTCTCCACAACAACAATAGAGATAAAGCTAGCTGAAGCACCAGTATCAAAAAGGGCTGAAGATAAAACTGTGGCTACTATGATCATACCTCGAGCTGTGGAAGGGATGGGATCCTACTCCTGATATGTCTGCTCCACGATGAAATTCTGGCCTGTACCGCGGTCCTAATCCCCTGGCTGACCACTCTGAGCTGATCCACTCAGCTGTCACTGGTAACCTTGTGACTGACCACCACAGTCGTGACCTCCACCTCAGCCCGAACGACATGAAGATCTCTAGTTCCCAGACTGGTGAGAAACTGGTGATGCATCGCTTGAACGTAGAATCATAGAAGAACCCATACCACCGGTTGTAGGTGAGAAGATCTGACAAAAAACGCTGAAGACGGCCCATATTTACGCAAGATAGTCACTCCATCGAGTCCCCATAGCACTGAGGCCTACTATTCCCACTCCTACCACACTGGTAGCATACAACATGGTGGTCCAAAGATACACCCCGCATACTCCGATCTCTTCGATCAGACTTTCTGCGGTGGTTCTTGCTATCAGTAGGAGAGACACCGACACTGGATGTCGAACCGCCCCAGTCCACCGCTCTAGAATCACTCATATTGCGCTAAGTGATCTATGCAAGGTTTATGATAGAGGTCATCCAAGTCACCCTGAAGATATTCACCAGGAAAAGGATCTCCGGCCTGAGACCATCCTCAAACTTTATAGCAAAGAACAACTCATCAGCTGCTGGAATCGTCTTGAAGTAATGTAGCTCATTAAATCGAGACGAGTACTCCATAACAGAAAGAGTACCCTACTTCAGACTTATAAACTCACGGGCACGACCGACCCCCAAGTTCTCCGGGTAGATGAAATTGTAGAATATGCACCAAAATGCATTACAAGACATACTCTACTGGCTCCCTGACTGTGAGATCACCTCCCACCACCTCTTGGTGGTGTCCTGAATCATATAAGTATCCAGAACTACCCTTTTCTCTAGAGGTATCTACAGGTGCATAAAGATCGTCAGTGTGGCCTCTATCCAAGACTCTACATCCTAGGGTCTTCCATCCCCTGAGAAAGTAAAAGGATGGTGCTGCTGGAAAACCCACGTCAACTCAGCCATCGACGGGGTAGGAGTCGGCGCTCCCTGAAAGGTCTGCATCATCCTCAGGATGTCCTCCCTGAACTACGCACCGGTGCCTGCAACGAGCATAACTGCTGGTTCCAAGGCTGGAATAGTAGGAGGAACTGAAGGATGTCCCTGATCGGCCATATCTGGTGTCTGATCACCACTAGCAGATGACATAAAACCAGATGATGTCTCGGTGGCATAGCTCTGAATAATAAAAAGAACACCTTAGATCATGATTATTAAAGACTGAGAACATAAGAGTACAAGATAGGAACATGAGAAAGAAACATTCAAATTTTACAAAACACAACTACACGACATGTATAAAACTACATGGCATGTTAATTAAAGCCATTCACATGGGCGTGTACTTCTGCCACCACTGGTCATGTAACACCCCAGACTACATGGTGTGTTTTCCCCACACACAGCATGTACTTGAACTCTATTCTTCTACCTGGGTCTCTTTACACGGCTCAGTCACACGGTCCTCTAAACCCTAGAATACATGTCATGTTCACTAAGGACACGACAAGTACTAGACAAGGTTTCGAAGACCCGTGTTGTTAGTTACACGACTGGCTATACGGCTGACCCTTACACGGTGTGTTCCAAAGAAACATGACATGCATTTGAGAAGATAACACCGACCAGTGTTGTTCGTGATGCGACCGAGTACCTAGAACAAGGCTACATGGTGTGTTCGTACCAATCACGGATTTTACTACAAGAGCTTCCCCGATCCCTGTTGTTAGTGACACAGCTGGGTACACGACTCTCTACTACACGACGTGTACCCACCATACATGGAGTGTTCCTGAAGAAATTTCACAACCCGTGTTTCGGCTCACACAGTTAGTGAAACGGTTTAAAACTACATGACATGTATTAAAAATGTACACGCAGTGTATTCTGGATTTTCCTGAGAAGTAGCTCAAAACAGCACCGAACCCCAGGAGCACTGAACAAAAATCATGAAGGTGCCAAATTCCTTTATGTGAGGGCCCATATTCCCCGTGAATCAAATATTGGAAACTTATACAGTCATATACAGGGAAAAAGTCAATGATCCACCGTGTTATGATTTATGAGGGCCCACAACACCTCAAGAACCAAAATTCGAAGTTCATTTATGCATGGTACAAAACAACCAAAATTATCTATTAAACAACATCGATTCTATCAATCATCTATCACAACAACATGCATAATTTACACAATGCCTATCAAAACAACATACAATCACTAATGTACCCTAGATGGCATGGAAATAATGCATGGCATGTGATTTCTAACAAGTTCCCATATGATGCATGATATGTTATACCCTCATCTCATGGGGTTGCGACTGAAATAGAACCACAATAACACAACAATAATAACACAACACATGTGAATCATTCTAGGTGAATTCATATCAACTGTAAAATCTCAAAACCAGAAAACTGAAATAAACGAGGTAGATTGTCTTTTCCCTATATAGGGGTTAGCTACTCCCGGGAACAACTTAATACCAAGTACCGAATCCATACCATACTTGGATAATGTTTCCAAATAGTAAATCAAGAGAAAAGAACAGCCCTTTGATACCACTTTGTAACGTCCCGGTTCCGAAAGCCACCTAGAGGTGCCCTGTACCCGGTTGGTCACATGGCCTCAAGCGCATTTCCCCAAATGCCATAGGATGCCGACTAATAGTGAGGGCCTTGGGTGTGATAGTGGGGAAACTATGACCTCATTGGAAGAGTACACATTGGAAGTAAACAAAGCAAACAATTGTGGAAGAAGTAAATATCCAACAACAATAAATAGCAGAAGTCTAAAACAATAAACAACTGGAGAAAAAATGTATATATGAAATGATGCATGAAACATATATAGGAAAGTAGCCAAACATGTCACAATGTTGGAAATACAAACATTACGAAAACAAGTACATAAAAAAATATAAACAACTCTATAGAATCGAAAGCCTAAGCTTTGTCCCATGCTCTCTTGCTCCAAATAAATCAAGTACTCGAAGTTAGAGGGCGCTTTCCCTTGTCTATACCTACAACAACATAGTTTGTTTGGTCCCAAAAGCATGACCCAAACAGGATGTGAGACTAAATCCCATTAGGTAACCACTTGATGATGTGTGCCTAACAATCAGTGATTATATGGAAGGTAATAGTACAGTAATCAGTAAACAACAACCAGCAAACAATAAGCAGTAAAAATGATGATATATAATAGTGATAAATCCACAATCAACAAGAAGTAGTGAAGCAAACTACTATCCACAACAAGAACCCTTATTGCAAGTACTCGCAGCCAACCCCTCTGGTCCTATCCAAGAAGTACCAACAACCCTCTAGGTAGTGCACTCAACCTAACCCCTTTGGTTTCGTAAAAAAAATTATAATACTCTCTGGGGAAGCTCACTCGGTCAATTCTCCTTATAGTCTAGGGTTGTCAGGGACTATCTGATGAAGATCACGAGGTCTAACCTTCTTATTGACCCAATTTCTAGAATCTCTCTGAGTAATATCAGTCGATCAATCCTCCTATAGTCTCAGGTTTATCATAGACTCTCTGAGGAAGCTCACTCGGTCAATTCCTCCTCTATCTTGGAAAGGGTTCAAGAAAATCAAACAATTAAAGACTCTCTATGGAAGCTCACTCTGTCTACCCTCCTGTAGTGTATAATATCCATGACTCTCTGGGAAGCTCACTGGGTCTATCCCCTATATTCTATAATGTCCATGACTCTCTGGGTAGCCCACTCGGTCTACCCCCTATAGTCTATAATGTCAAAGACTCTCTGGGAAGCTCACTTGGTCTATCCCTTATAGTCTATAACACCAGGTTCTCATGGTCCCGTTCTAGTCAGTGAATAATAATTCTATAAGGCCAATGAACGCCTATAGAGATATTTGGGTAACTAGTCTACAACATAACAAGCGTGTCAAGAAAGGCATTCCATCCTACAGTCACAAGGAATGGAAAAAAGGTATAACGGCCAAAGTCTAACGAGACCCAACGGTCGTACTAAGAACAAGGCATGGGAAAAACATTCAAGCACAAAAATTATCCTCAAACATGATCTAATTACCTCTACACTAGCATATTAGAATGGAACGAAAACCCACAAGGGGAAAACAGTAAACACGCAATACCCTGTTCATGGGTATTGGTGGAATTTGAACCTAAAACTAAAATACTTAGAACTGTAAGGCACAAACCACCTACCATGATTCTAGGATATCAATATACTTGAACCATGATGCTTGATTCACCTTAGAAAATCGTAGATCTTTGAAAAAGAACAAAACGTTCAACCCATGATATCTTTAGAAAGAGGGAAAACCATGGAATGGAACTCAAGAAGAAGAAAGAGCTCACTATTGTGGTTCCAATGCAATTGACGACGGTCAATTCGGCAAACAGACAGATGCTCCGGGGGCTCGAAGGATGTTCACGGTCATATGGGACACTCTCGTTCGATGAACCTGGAGAAGAAGACGATTCTAACGATTAGACATGACCCTAGTCTGTTTAATGAAAAAAAGATAATAGACAATGTGTAATTCTGGGGTACACAGCGTGTACTAGGATTTTCCGTACTTTTCTTTAAGCGGCCTCGACTTCGCCCCCACACACCATGTGTGTGGCCTGAACATGGCCAACACAGGGCCTTGTGTGGCATCAAATTACACGGCATGTACTTATAAAGTACACAGCCTGTACTTTGAAAATTTCATAATTTACTCTTTTTCCAAAAAATGACAAGAAAAGGAAAAACATACCTAAAACAAAGATCCAGGCTCTAACACATTTCCTCTGATGAGTTTCTATATAGAAAGATAAATAAGAACATCATCGTCATTAACTTCATCAACATAACCAAAATAAATATAATGATTTTTCATATCTTTCAAATCAATTTTATTACTAGAACGGTGTGTTCCATCATCTGGTTTGAGACACATTTCATATTCCACTAGACAGCTCCAAAAATAATCCGAAGAAAGATTAAACATATCTCTTTCCTCAAGAAATAAAACTTTTGGATTTTAGAGAGGTGGAATCGTTCTTAGGAGTTTATACACAATTTAAATGACTTTTATTTCTTAAAAAATCATCTAATATCTCCAATAACATCATTAATTTGATTAAAAAAGGTATAATCATTTTCATCGGGATGTATCTTATGATCATCGAACATATTAGGAAAAATTGTGTTACACATTATTCACATTACTTCCACCATCATTTTTTTCATGATTTTTTTCACATAGTCTTAGATGATTGGAAACTAATCAAATTTAGATAGATGTTATTTGATAGAGTTTGTATAATGGAATTATACGCTTTGGAATATGCATCAATTTTTATTCTATCATTTTATATCCAATAGTGTCTTGTTGCATCAGTTATTAGTATCAATTGTGCATTGACAAAAAATATCCATTCCGAGAGATCTTAGATGAGATCCCATATTTTCGTCCTAATATGGATGTTTTTTACATTCAATACAGGAACAACCCTAATATTAGCTAAATTCTACATTATAAGAAATAAAATTGATTTTACTCCAGAACCCTATGAGCTCTGATACCACATGGAGAATCCATGAACACCCTGAGAGGGGAGAGTTGGATCTAGGTGTAAAATTATTCTTCTAAAGTGACATATATTGTTCGCATGTTGGTTGGAACCAATTAAAATATTTTTGATGAGAATGTGTAGAAATCAAAAAAGAATATACTAAAAGACAACATAATAATTTTATATGGTTCACCTCCAAGGGCTGGTATATGGTGCATATTTTGATAGTTTGTCAGTCATAACAACATATACTAAACCTAACAATTTGTATAATACAAATGTTTATATAGATTCATTTAATGATAGTACGACTACCTATACAATATTATAGCGGTAGAACATTGTATCCCTCAGAACACTCCCATCGACTCCCCCTAGATCACTGATCTGGAATAATACTTACAAAGGATATCATCTTAATGGAAACCTTTGTAGGTCAAAATTTATGTCTTTATCTATGAATTTAATAAGATTCTTCATTCAATATCATTCTGAATTAAAATACATGATATAACTGATAAAATAAACTCAACACTCAAAACCTGATATATTATTAAAACAACACTTGCAGATTATAGTTGTTCTTGTAAGAATGTTATTAGATTATTGCAAAAGATTCAATTTTCACCACCCATAACTTTCACACAAAACCACCATGAAATTAATTTGGTCTATATACAATCAATGATTATTCTACACAAAATATTTTAGAAACCTATGTCTTCCACATGAAAATCATTTCTACAGTAGAGACACCAAATATTCATTAAGAAAATTTATTCATCTTTCATAGGGGTAGCCTCATATGTATAAACCTAGATGAACCAGTACGTATGTTACATGTGCAGAAACCCCACATTCACTTTATTCTGAAATTGACATTACATTTGGTGCAAAAGATCCTTTTTCACATTATCATCTAATATTCATATCTCATTTATTTTCCATATTTTGACGAGTCTATCTCAAAAAATCACTTGTGGAAAACAGTGGTTTGATGTCATATTGTTCACATATTATTTTTTTCATGCTGCATTTTCTTTAAAACTCCATCCTGGACAGACAATATTTAACCCTGAAACACATATTTCACTCAAATCTATCCATCAACATATTATGATGAGTTGATCTTGAAACATACCTTTCACACAATATTTAGATTTGATTTCAATCATTCATTAAAATTTCATTCTCCCGAAATATTTTCTCCTTTCCCTAATTCAATACCCATGAATATGGATAATATGGGAAAATTATTCCACCTTCATCATTGTTTTCTTTTGGTATCATAATACCACTTTCCTTTCAAATCCCCTAAAAAACCAAGTGTGGATTTACAAAAAATTTCTAGAATACATTTTTGGGAATGAAATTCAGCGGTTCCAACACACACTAGGTTATCCTATACATGTTATTAGTATAATCATATATTTTGACTATAACCATGTCAGTAATTCCTGATGGTATAAACAAGAAATACTGGATGATTTCACACATTACATGAGAGGGAATTGGTATTGGGATTACACATCAATGTTCCCCTTTTAGAGGAATGTTTAATCATTTCATGGAGGATTTGTTTTAGATCCTTCCCATTAAGAAGGTATCAATCAAATGTTATTTATAATGAAAATTATTGTTTCATATGTTTAGTACATCTGATACTCGACAACGTGTTTGAGGTGCTTCAGCGCTTCATTGGGGTTTACACTTAATGGGATTTCCATTTTTATACCCACTTCTCATCCATTGACTGAAAAAGAAGGATATATGAATTATGGGATTATTAGTTAACCTTATTTGATAATATTTGGGATATAGATTGACTTTCAATTGGGTGTATTCACATTAGGTCTCATACCGTAGAAAACCATCCTATAAATACTCAATATAGCAGGAATCATATTCATCATAATTCATTTTCCCCTATCTCGTGTGGCTGATCACATTAAGATACATTTTTGTTATCCCAAATGATTGTGAAGGTTATGGGATTCTACCAGGATGAATTAATTTGTTATATATTCATTCTTTATCTTCTAAAATATAATGAGTGATGACAATAATTAAAGGCATATTAGATATGCTTTTCATGACACAATGGGCTCGTCAGAGAGCATTAAACATAAATGGTCTCATGGGTTCATAACCATAACCCATTAAGGACACTCATAATATATATATGACATATAGACTATAGTTCATGTCCATGGGTTCACATTATGTATTTACATGGGTTTTTTACATACAATATTGACATGTATTCCAAACATGTATTGATTATCTTGTTGACTTGTTTGGAATGTATTATTAAAATTTCGAGGGTGTAAGTATGACAAGGAATACATGATGGAGGGAATCTAATGAATATGTACAATATGGTCAAACTGATTGATTGTAACTTGTTCAGGGACATTGACATTACTACCTGAAAGATTAATTTTTATTGAAAACATATCATGTACAACCATGCATCAAAGAGGTAGAAAATGGTGATGACCAAGTGTGTATCTGTTAGATAAAACCTTACAATAATTGGGTAAGGAACCTGGACTGAGGTAAAAAATCATCTTTTCCCCTAACTAGACTTTGTTGCCCAGAGCATCAGTTGTGATGTACCCCACCCTCCATGTGTAGATAATATAAGTGCCCTGACTTAGGAGAGTCCTGCATTTCCTAATAA
Organism: Viscum album; assembly: GCA_963277665.1. Classification (NCBI taxonomy): domain Eukaryota; kingdom Viridiplantae; phylum Streptophyta; class Magnoliopsida; order Santalales; family Viscaceae; genus Viscum; species Viscum album. Next base: position 2,004,992,665 of record OY728148.1, on the reverse strand, counting down.
TAAAAGTTAAATCCCAATGTACCTATCCATATATTAGTAACATCAAAACTAGAATAGTTGAATCAGACTCAAGTTCATAAATCATAATTTAGAATCTCTTTCAAATTGATTGCCTGGTGTCCATGGCACGTGCCTCTGCTCCAATAGACGTGTCTGCACCGTAATACGAACCAAAGGCAAGGAGAAAAGATCCCATGATATCCCTTATAATGCCTCCCCCTTATAAACACATCCATTCAAAAGCCGCCCACAATCATTATAACACTAGAATGAGGGTCATTCCCGCATACCCATCGGCCCAGCTGAATACCTACAACTCTATGTGTGCAAACCCCTATAAGGGTCTTCTTAAAAGAATTGGTATCTGTCGCACCTTTAATATGTGAAACCATTTCCACCACCATCAGTTTAACATGTGTCTAATGAAATGTTTGAGATCGTTTGATACCTTCTCTAACCTTGTTCCATGCTTCACAGAGAATCCAACATGCCACAACAAAAATCATACCCCAGACATTGATTTTAACTTCTTCATGTCCCGCACCCAGAAACCAATCATCAAGGATGTTTTTAAGCGAGACTCTACATTCACTATTGTAAAAACATAGCCTCATGATGTCCCATAATTCTCTCACCCATTCCCTGATGATGAATACATTTAAGCTAATTCTCATTGAGAATAGATACCGCACTAGAAACAAGATGCCAGAGCCACTCCCTTCTTCTGAATGTTGTCAACTATAACAATGGCCTTATATCGTCGTCTCCAAACAGGAATGTTTAATTTTCCAGGAATTTATTTACACCATAGATTGGAATTCCACTCGTTTCCATTATCCCACCCATGAATTAGATTCTAGTAGTCACGTCTATATAACATGACTGATCTTGATCCCACAAACGGACATTGATCTGGTTCTTCCTCCATCCTAATGGATTTGTAAACCTCCTTTTGCTCAGTATGTAAAATATAATTCAGAATGATTGAATACCAGATGGAATCATTGAATGTGATGTTTGGCAACACACATCCTGGAAAATGAATCTACATCACTGCCCAGTTGCCCATCCATAATTTGAAGTCTCCCAATCCAAAAATTCAACTTGAAAATTCATGCATGACCTCTAGGTTCTCATTCATGCATCATCCATGATTAGACATCCTGTTGTTTCGATCATCCCATTCCTGTCAGTCCTATTCTTACCTATTTTTCATGAACATTTCCCATGATGGTGTCCCAAAAATCATATGATAATATAATATGTAAATTTTCATTCATATGATAAAATTACCTGAAAATTATGTATTTTCAGGATCAAAGTGACTTTTCCAAGGTTTCTTCACATGTTCATAGTTGATATGTAAATAATTAATTGCATGATCATCCTAAATTGTCCTAGGATTATAGTTTGATCAAATAGACTTATACAGGGATTGTATTGTAATCATTGTCACTTGTACAAGGCCACATAGATGAACGGTGAGACCATTTAATATTCATGAAATCAAAACATCCAAAGTGATATATATTAATAGTTCTAGAAATCAAATCTAGGATAATGTGTAAATCCAAGTATAGTTGTTTCATGTGTAAATGTATAATGCATCAAGGTATTATAGGAAATATTTTCATGGGAGGAGAAGTTAATGGATAATAGATTATTCTAAGAATGAAAATCCTTAAGATTTTATAGTGACAATATTTCCAGTCCATGTGTTAATCTGAATGATATGGCCACTTACCTGCTATAGTTTACCTGCATGATGGAATCACGTGAAGCTTAATTACTCATACAATTCACTAGATCTCAAAGGGTTCCTTATATGGGTTATATGGGTATTTTTAGGGGATATAAATTGGTTTCCCCATCTTGCAAGAGGGTGTATGGTGTATGGGGCACATGGATGGTGGTCATTAGATAATGTTTCTACCCCCCTTGGTCAATAGGGATGAGTAAACAACCACATGTGTATGTTCGCAGACAATAGCATGCAGTGTTTTTTTCTTGAGGTCCTATACATCTCGGCTGAAAGGAGGTACACATGATTGGATAGTCCATCCTTTTTACTCAAAATGGAAAAGAGGTTCTAAACTAGTACTTATACATGTTTCACATATAAGAGGTCACGTGATATTTATGAAATCATGTGATCTTTAAGGGATCCTGAGAGTGGATCTACAAATAAGTATAAGGGATTTTTATAGGGATAAATAAATATTCTAAGGGTTCTTATCAAGGATTCACATCATAGTGTCTACACATCAAATAGAAGGTCTTTCTTGCATATACATTTGCATATCATTGAGTGTCTACAAGTCAATGTGCATACCTATGTATGTTCGCATAAGTGGTTACCCTAATCAAAATATCTTATACAGATGTATAATATTGTGTATTAAAATGATAGAATAACATGAGTTTTTAAGAATCATGTGATCACCTGAAGGGTTTCACATTATAGAGATCCCCATTACATGGAATATATTTTTGAACATAATGATAGATACTTCAATGGTCTCTACTATTATTATCCATTATTCTCCTTCATATCTTGCATTAGTTTGTCTTTCATAAATGGGTTTATATATGTACAAGTGTCCCAGAATATGGCCACATTGCATGGTTTTCATTCCTCATGTTCTTTATTTAGGCAGTAGAGGGCCTCACCATAATTTGATATGTAGTTTAAGTGATCTCATGGAGCATCAAGTTACATATATGTTCTAACTATCCAGGGTCCCTATTTTAGTCACCAAACATTCATTTGACATGTTTACAATTATCTTCTTAGGATCATATTTGTAAGATCAAGCCTAATTTTTCATGGTGTTTATGTGGTAGATATTTCCCTAATCTATTGATATAAGGCCGTCAAAATAGTCATGTAGGTTCTTATCCATGAAAATTATATGAGGTCCACATGGATTCATCTGATCATCACCATTTTAACACATGAAACAATGTTCTTCTTATTATGGCCTCTCATGATTTCATTTCCAAAATCATTCGACCATCCCTTTCTGGTATCAATGAATTTTATGGATCATATACTATCACTAGAACTATTGAACCAACTTCTTTGATGTAAAAATGTAAAATGTGAAAACTCATTCAAACTCAAAATGGATTGGTAGAAATTAATGTAATGAGTCTCTTAATTACATGAAATCAAAATTATTATCAACAAGTCCTAATGAACATGTTTATGCTCTTATGATGAATAATTGGTTTCCACCATTCTATATGATGATATATTATTCATCTTATGATGTGATATCATGATTGCACATTTGGATTAAAGAGAATATAAGGCACATGAACGGATTTGAGAAGTTGAAGATAATTTATTTGTCTTAGTATTGATCATTGGGGAAGTTTGACACGGTGGACAATGAGGAGTGAAGTGATGGAAGTATTATCTTCCTCATAGCATCAAACTAGTGGTGTCTAGAGCGTCACCTGTGGGCGGGGATTAATGTAAATCACATGAGGTGATTAGTCTGTATAGTGTAGCTTGCTCATATGGAAATGATTCTATCTATATATATCATAGAGTAACAATGATAACATTATAAGTGCTATCCTACATCGATTACATACTCAGATGTAGAGTTCTTTATAATGGATTCTGCAGTAGCATTTGGTCGATCCAACGATGGTGTTAAATCCCACAACACATGCACCACATTGTCATAAGATAATTCTAACCACCATTTAACCCAAATAATCACACCTAAACATTCCCATATATGATAACCATGAGGTATTTCCTTACCCACATTCATTCCAATCAGATGGATTGATGGCTAGATTTTGTGTATTGGTTGAGTAATGACTCCCATACATGCTACATTGTTGAGATTTCCAGACCATGTTTATAGTTGGATCATGTTTTTAGGTATAGGTTAATTCATAAATAATGATGAAATTAACAATTAAACATGAATAAGGGAGAATATATATATATATTGTCTTATAATGAAAACCCAGGACCATTCATCATGCACGTAACTTCTATGACCATCATATAAAAATATGTGAAGTACTTGAAAAAGCATCACCTTCTTAAATATTTTATAGAAAATAGAATGGTCCGCAATTATGGATTCAAAAAATATTAATCTACAATATGTGATGATGGGAGAAAAATTAAAATAGTTCATCAGGTGGTAGTCTAATATAGACATGACTGATGATTTCATACCCCATTTGATGGAAGAGGGGTGGATTTAAGTTATTACATTAACACACATAAATCTAAATAAAAGTGAAATAGTTGTAATATTATATATTCTTAATATTAATATATTTAAATTATTCAGAAGACTAAATAATATAAAAACACACGGTTAAGCATTATAACTCTTATTCGGACCACTTCTCAAGGTAAGCACTAAAAGACATGTTCTGATGAATGTATACTCATAATATCTGATATAATTCATAAGGATTCAATTAATGAATATATTTCTATTGGGATTTTTTAATTCAAAGTGATAATATGTTGTAATGTGATGGGGAGAGTGGTTATAATTTTATATGTATAGTTAGTGGCAAAATTGATAATTTTTAATGGACAAAGTTGTATTGATGATTTTACCATTCCAAAAGGATCCAGAATTGAACATTCTGAATACATAGAAATTATTGGGTGTCAATATGTCCATAAAATATATTTTATAAAAGTTTTTATCTCATTCCAAAACATATAATTATATTTTGACCCCCAATAAATGCCTTTTTACATTAAGTGCGTGATTTTTTTTTTCAATTTTCAATATTAATTATATAAAAAATTTAAATTTCCATTATTATAATATAAGAATTATAATTAATAAAAATATTTAAAAGATTTTTTCACATTCGATTCATTGAAGGGGGAAAATAATTTAATTTTAAACCCACAAATGTGATGAAAATGAAGGTTCTCAAAAACAACATTTTTCAATAAAAGATGATTCTATATTTTTAGTGACACAACCCATGTAAGACCATATCTAATTTATACTATTATTAAATTGGCTTGATTATGAGAAATAATATACTGAAGGATAGTAGAGTTCATTAGTCCTAGTAAAATAGGTATATACAACAATCTTGAATTACAAAATAATACAATAATTAGAACATATTTTTTAATGATAACATTGTTCCAAAATAGTATATCCTAATATGGATCTTATTAAACTTATTTGATATCTATATAATTAGAAGAAAATAATTGTGATCTCAAATACTCAATATGATTTATGTAGTGTTAAAAAATTGAATCAATGAGACTAATCATTATGGCATGGTAGATAACATAATAGGCATTCTATGTGATCAGTAAACTAAGAGGGAGTGCGTAAAAATATCTAAAGATAAATAACATAAAAATAATCATATCTTAATAAATGGACAATCAAAATTCAATATGGAATGGGAAACAACTGAACAAAAATGGCATTTAATCAATAAACGGAGAAATAAAATGAATTCACAATAAATATCACAGAAAAAAATATAGTGGAAAATAAAAATAATGGGATTATAAATAAATTAAATTATTAATTATTTGAATTCATGATTATGAATAATATATTAATTTTACTATAATGATATATCCCCATTATGGTTTAAAAAATATTTTGTGAAACCAAATTAGTATAGGCTATTAAAGTGACTTATCTCATGAGACTTATAATTCATCAAGGGGATTATAATTATCGGTCCCTAACCCATGCAGTTCATGTCCAAATAATTCCTTATATATTTAATAATTGATTAAATTCATTAATAATGTGTCTTATCAAATATCCATATTTAGAAAAATTTATATATATATTAATATCTCCCAAATTTATCAAATAAAAATATTGGTAAACATCCCACATAGGATTGGTATACTATTTAATCAATAAACATATCCATGATGAAAAATATGGACGTTTTGTGTAAAATTAATTAATACTGATCATAGGAGATTTAATATTCCAATTGGACTAAAATGGAATAAAGGTAGGGAATTTCAATACTATCCTTGTTTATATAAATCATAAATCATACAAAGTAATAACGAGGATGTTATTAATCTAAAACTTATTGAGTGGAGTTAGGGTAAAGTTATTTTGTTGTTGATGAATATAAATACTATAAAAATATTTCTAAAATATTATGGAGGAAACTATCATTTTCATTTTGAAATACATTTTGAAAGTACATTTTATTTTAAAATCACATTTCAAAAAAAATTAAATGAAAATTAATTTAAATAACATAAATGTAATAGTCAAATATATGATGGTAGGTAATTCAATAAGTGGTGTGCAAGGTAAAATGCACATACAATTTGAAAAGTTAAATTGTTTGAAAAGTAACTTGTTTTGAAATTGAAATGAAGAATCATTTGAAAAACAATTTATATACAAAAGTGGTATTTTTTTAATAAATCATTTTATATAATAATAAACCAATTTTTATATTATTTTATGAAAAAGGAATGAGGTAAAATATATTTTCCACCAAAGAGGGAAATGATGTGATGATTTCTTACAAACCATTTCACAATATTTTCATTTCCAAATATTATAAAATTTGTAATATTGTTTTCAAAAGGATATGAATAACCACTATATTGGGAAATTCATCGGTCTATTTAATAATGATAATATAAATTCCTTCAATTAAATTTCAATAATAAGAAATCAATATTAGAATGATATTGCAAAATAAACCCTTAAAATAATCATAGCGTTGAAGTGAGAATTAATCACTGAATTAATAAATTTTAAAAATAATAAATCCATATAATATACTCTTATATATATCAATAGATATTTAATTTAATTATACAAATAATCATATAATATTAATGAATACTAGGAAGTAATATAACCCTGTGTAAAAAAATTGAGTTATGAAATTTAAATTCTAGAAGGTATCATTAGTAAACAAATTGCATTAAGATAAAAAAAATAATTGAAACTAAAAAAATACCATGAATAATTAATTAATAATGATATTAAAATTTAATGTGTCAATATATAAACAATATAAAATAAACTAGATTTACAACATTAAAATAATCATCACGGAAATGAAATTGAAACCAAATCCCTTAGTACTTGGTATCTTTTGATTTTAATCCATATAAAAGAAATAACATAAAATGTAATATTAAATACCTTGAATATAAATTTATTAAAGATATATAATAAAATAGGGATGTTATATACACCAAAAAAATAAATCTATGGTGAAAATGGTGTATGCCTCACGAAATAAAAAATGTAACAAGAATCTCTTACATTATATACCCTTTGTGATAAACACTCTTTAACCTCATGTATAATATTTTTTAGAATTTTAATAACTAATCAAAAAACATATTAATATTTATGATATCATATATGATCTTGTAATAATATTTTAATAATTAGTTGTCAGTAATCTCTCATTATTTTCACTTTTTCAGGTGTTAATTGCTTAATTTCTCAAGTATGTTTTGACATGTTATTTATTGATCCAATTACATATATGATGTTTTAATAATATAAATAATGTCTAACATGATGTAATTATAATATATATTTACCATATGTGTATTTATAATAATCCCTTATATTTGGTGATATAAATGAAATGCAACGTTCATGGATACAGTAGGACAAAAGATCACATGAATGTTGTTTTCATTTAATTTTCTTATTAAATGAATAAAAATTAAATAATATATATTTATATTATAATTATATTATAAATAACTAATTCTATATATAATTTTTTAGAACATACTTTGTAAATTCCATTTATAATGTGAACTAGTTAATATGATTTGACGAGGTAGCGGTCCAAATGCCCACAAAAGATGTTATCATATTCTTAAAAAAGAAAATCATGAAGGCATGTGTTAAAATTAGTAATGAAAAATAATTAAATTATAAATTTCATATATATAATATGAAAACATTAAATAAAAAATCATTCCCTTTCTTAAATGGTGTTAATGGAAGAATAAACAATATAGGTTCACAAGGTGGCAGTCCACTGTACACACGAACGATGATTGTGTATCCCAATTGATGGTAGTGTCTGTGTGTGTGTGTGTTGTACCCTTGACATAAAACAATCTCAGTGTATATAAGATACTTATGATACAAGATTAGAAAAATATAAGAATAATTTCTTGGGATGTTAATGTAAATGAAACAAAAGTGATATATGAAGAACCTTACCTCTTATTCGAGTAACACTTTTTGGTGTATAAGAATATATTTCATTGGTTTTCCTTATTCCAGAATATTTTATTATATGATTAGGCTATGGAATCTGATTTATAATTTTTGGATCTTTTTTATGAACCATAGGGCATGGTAGGTGTCAACAAGTTGGAGAGTGGAGTGCCTTTTATAGTTGAGGGGAGTGGCATTCGTGTAAATATAAAAAGGCAATCATTATAGAGAGGTCTTCCTTAGATCACATTCCTTAAATAATTAACCCAATGATAGAAAATGGAGATTATTTTTGAAATATAGCCCTGAAATAGCTTTTGTACATGTGAATAAGAGATTTTGGCCATTATGATTATGGATTTATTAGTTATTATGCCAATTTTTCTCCTATTTCATGTAATTATTATTAATCACATTCAAATATATTTCAAGAAAAAAATATTAAACATATTTTTAAATAAATAATATTTTTTATTTAAAATTTTGACTCAAATTTTTTCAAATTACTATCAAATAAGATTCTGAAATTTATTTTAAATCAATACCCCTAACGAGACGACAATGCATGTTTTTAATGTAACTATGTTCAAATGATTGAAATTTTATTATATAAGATAACAATGTTAAATTTATTAAGATGGCCTAAATTGGATTAATTTATATTTAATTTAACTAAATATAGATTAATATAAAATGGAAATATAATTTTACTATATAAATAAATTATATGAAAATTCAGTTTTCAATTAAAAATCATTATTTTTCACAATCCATCAGAAAATAAAACATTTTTGAAAAAAACCAATAATTTACACTAATATATATTTGAAATTATACATTAAAATATGAGGTATATATTTATTTCTTTATAAAAGTTTCATATTAATATTTAAGGTATATTCACCAATAAAACGTGAAAAGACAACCTTTAAAAAATATAGCTTTTCAATCATAAAAATGGTTTGTTATTTAGTTATTTCAGTCATATATATTTGATGAATTTAAAAACTATTTTATTCTATATTTAATATATATATATATATTTAATATCATTAACTAAAATTAATTAATTTAATTTATTATGATAAAACATGTCTGTGAGCATAAAAATGAAAGTATTTTATTTATATTTTAATGGTTTTTATATTCATTTCTAAAAAACCTTGACCGTTGAATTAATTTTATGTTTTTATACCATATAGTTAAATAATATTGTAAATATTTTTTCTGACAGACAATTTAACAACAACTTTTTATACAATTATATTAACTAATAATATTAAGAGTATTCTATAAAACTCTGTTTTGCAGGTAACTCAAGCTATTCAAAAAATTCTTTATTTTGTGTAATGAAATCCAATCATTATGATGTGAATTTAGATATATAATTTTTTTAATTTATTATTAAATTGTTAATATATTTTAAACTACCGATATTTTATATTCCCTTCTCCAATTGGTGTTTGGTGTCACAGACACTGTCAAATACAATGTTCTTACATTAAAATTGCAGCATGTTAAAATATTTATTATATGATAAGTAATCATAATTATATGAATAACAATTAATATTTATATAAATAATAAATATAAATTTCATTGGAATCAATCTTCAATTGGGTTATTCAAATAAATTAAAAATGGATAAACATTATTCACATAAAAATCATTTTAAATTTAATCATGATTTAAATCCAAAATTAATCTTATAAAAAAGTCCAATATGAATTTAATTCAAAATAAATTAATGTTATTAAATAAAAAATTTATTAATTATCATAATTTATATCTTATTCAAGAAAAATGGGAAATTTAAATTACTTAATTTATTGATATAAAATGACATTATAAATGATATATTTCACCATCCGCTGAAAAATCAATATGTCTTGAAGAATAAAAAAATATCACCCAAAATAAAATGACTAATTTTTAATTAATAAAATAATTCCATTTTATTAAATAATTTGTTTCGAGGTGCTAAAAAGTTATTTTCAATGTAAGTGCACAACGTTAAATATGATAATCATATAGAAAAAAAAATTTCCTCAAAAAACATTCATTATTATTTTAAATATTTATTATTTTATTTTATAATAAATATATTTATATTTTGATTATTTTATACTTATTTAAAACACATAAATTTCATAATCATTTTATTTATATTATAACAATTCAAATTAACATCTAGTTCATAATTGTATTCCATATTACCATTAATTTATACACAATGATGCATGTACTGAAACATATATATAGAAATATATTTTATGGTTCAATTAAGAAATGAGTTTCATATATAATAGTCTATCAAAAATATTATAATTTTTAAAAAAATACTTGGATGTTACGTTATTCCACACGTTAATAAATTAAATCCCTAAAATTTTAACTTGATCTCTATAAATAAGGGTTTGAAAGTAAGAAATAATGTTTTTTTAAAACCCACATCATTAAAGGGTTAGGAGAACAACCTTCTATTTATATAGAATGTGATTATTGATGGTCATATGTAATATCAAATAACTGGATTCCCATGTAGGATAACGTTATTGGTATGTTAATATATTGACATGGAAGATAAATAAATTCCTAATTAATGATGGGGAGTGATTGAGTTTAGTCAAAGGACTATTGAAAACCCATCCAAGAAAACATGTAAAAAATGTATTAAATTATCCAAATGGGGGGTGTCTCTTGTAATTGTAAACATCACATGATGTTCCCATGAATCTCTCAAGTCACTGTAAGCCCACACCCAAACCCACATACATGTCACCCTTAGCATACAAATCCTTTGACATCACTAAATGTTATTCAACAAACTATTGGGCCCCAAATACAAATGAAATGGTTTTCCCATTAAATTCTTACACATCACCACATCCCCCTTTATTGGGCACCCATCATTTCATTGATGGGGAGATTGATTGTATTTTTTAACACAAATGAAAATATGTGTGAAAACCAATACTTTATAAAATAATATATGAAATAATAATGAATAGTAGGGAGTTTCTTTTAGTTGTAAAGATCACGCGACACAATAAGGCATTTCACAGGACACCATAGAAGCACCCGATGAAATGTCTCCCATATAACGCAATGAAAATTGGACATATCTAGATGGTCTTATGCTCATACTCCCTCCAAATACAATTTGAAGGGTTTTTACATGGAATGATTGTGAATCATAATGAAAACCATTTTTGGTCAGGAGATGAATAAACAATGGGGAGAGTGATTATCATTGATGAAACTAATGAAAACAAGTGAGATACCTAACCCTTGTAAAATAAACATGGAAACAATAATGGAAATTATGGAATATTATTACAACGGGAATATACATGAAACATTTTTGATCTATGGAAATAAATTACAATAAATCTACCTTGATAATGAGAACCCATAACAACTCATCTCGATCACATGGGGACCCATAAATGTCACACTTATCCCATAAAATATCATAGGAAATAAATCTCATATCACATGAAATAATTTCAATTTGAATCCTTATATCTCAATGGTCCCTATAAATGTATTACTAAAAATATAAAATCCCCCTACATGTACACTTGATGAATAAATAATCAATTGATTTGAGAAAACATAATAAAATAGGAATTTTTGGGTTAATAATGTGGTCAATGAAAATAATGTGATTCCCCATTATGACATGCAACAAGACATCACAAAGAGTGTGAAACCAAATACCTCCATCAACTCTAACCTAGTTTTTTTGTGAAACACTTAATGGAAGGAAATGCATAATCTAAGTTGGGAGGTCTATAAATAACCACCCCGACATAAAAAAATACATCCTTGTATCCTCACACTAGAGCACCCATGAATTATAGTGGATTCCTCAGATTTGTCGAACCCATGATCAGAAATGTTATTCTTTTGGTAAAACCCATGGAAACCCAAATAGAATCATGTAGCATGCATATGAACATTTTGTGATCACTCAAAGATCATAAGAAGGTCTTCTGGAAGGTGATTCAAAGGATATCCTGCATACCTTCTCATCCATGCAAGTCATGAAACATGAAAACTCAGAATAAATAAACATCATATGAAATAAAAGGATATAATAAAGAATAGTAATCTAGATGACGTATATGTATTATATATATAGTGATCCTCATGAACATCTCATTAACCACCAAGGTAATCTGGCAACACTAAAACCAGTCTCCCAGATCACTTGAATATCCTTTGTTATACTATATTTATCATACATGGTCCCATATACTATTCAAAGAAGGTTACTAAATTCCCCCCAAGATTTCCACCATGGTCTCAGAAAACTCTCTAAGATGGCCATCCTGGTCTGTTGATGTCATCTAGACAAATAACCAAAATAATATGGTGGAACTTGTAAATGTGGTATGAGTATCACCATGCCCTAAGGGATTTTAAACAGCCACTTGTGATGTCTTATAGAAAAAAAATATATATCATGAAACACCTTCAAGAAAAATCAACATGGATCCTATTATTCCCTCAATTAATGTTAACTGGTTATTGTGACATCCACCAAACATGTCACATGACATTCATTATGACACCATTATAATCTAATCAGGTCAACCAATGCCCTCCATGAATGTCATATGAGGCCTTTTGATGTCCTCATGAAATTCATCCAATAACCCTAATAATCATTAAGAGAATAAAGCTAGGTATTATGAGTTATCCTTTCCCCTAATGTGGACTCATGTCATGCCATTCAGATTATGTGGCTTCCCCGGTATAGGATAACTGGATCATGAAATTGTACTAGATATTTTCACAATATAACCAGGAATGTCAAAGTTCATCATGAAAGTGTCATATAGATAATTAATTCATGTCAAAAATACATTCATGTTGGTAAGTCCAGACAATAGGTTAGTCCATGCAGGCATCCGAATATTGGATATCCTTATCCATAATATTTTTATATAAGGAAAACCTCTGTGTGTATGCACCGATAACAAAACTATGAGAACTCAGATTCCTAATATAACTAGGATATGTATGATTCCTTAATATGGATAAATCTAAAATAGGAATGAACTTTTAGTTAATTACCCCCATTTCAAAGATATTTAATCCATCGATACAACATAATAATAATGGGATGATCGTTGTACATCATACATCAGTGAACTGATATGAAAATTGAACTACAATAACTTTTACTTCGTTTATATCTAATATAAACAAGAGTATATCCTAATGAACATGCTTCGTATTAATCATTAAAAAGTGATTTAACATCATATTATATCTGAATTCATTAGCAATGAGTCTTATTTCTTACTATCATGGGTGTCCTACTACGAGAAAGGATCATGCGGTCTTAGGAAGTTGCAATGACCATATAATTCATGTTATAAGACTCTACAGTGATAGGAAACCCACATCATATAACCCCTAAATATATAGAACTATGAGGACACTAATTCATATAATAACTAGGATACATAGGATGACTCATCGAGGGTTGAGCTCCAATACCCAGTGACTATGTTCCCACCTATATATCATTTCCATCTAATGTCAAACTATAATAGTTTAATGAACTACCTGGGTTTTAATTCAGGATATATACAGGACAAGGAGGATGACTCATAGAACCTCCATCCAATTCATAACATATTAAAGGCTTACCAAATGATATAAAATTATAAAGCCCCGTACTATATAGATTCTACATATATGCATCCACTCATTAGGGGAAATTGATGAAGATCCTCAAATACATAAAAATAGACTCAATAAAAGAATACCTTTAATATATAAATGATATTAAACATATGATAATATTTTTAGGGTAATAAATTTCATGAAAAGATTGAGAAGAGATTAGTGAACATATCATAATTCTATAAGAGAGTCCCATGGGAGCAATCAATTCCATCCAAAATGGTTTGATGAGCCCATCCTTCTATCCACATGACTAATGTGATTACCTATATTCCATTGGGTTTGAAAACCCAACTAACACCTTGTATCAGAATGTTGATCTATACCCAATTATGGAAGTTGAAATTGTTGTAGGATTATATTGAGAAAAAAATAGTGTCCCAATGCTAGTGATTGAGAAAGAAAACAAACCCCACCCATAATCAACCATCGGGCCAAACCTGTAAGAACCCAGTTCTTATTCTTAAGCTATGGGTTTCATCTTTTCCTTTAACTTATGTGTTTTTGAGAAAATAAAAAAAATGTGGAGAATATACCAAATTTATGGTTACATGACATGTAATTTTTGTACGCATGCCATGTACATCATCTATGCAGATTAGAAGATAGGGTGTGTAGGTTTGTTAGTAAAAACAAACAACATGCCATTGACTTTCATATACACGTCGTGTACTTTGGCTATGTGGACAAGAACACAGGGCGTGTAGACTTGTCAGTGGTTCAGGGTGTAATAACTAACTATATGCCATGTACTTAGTAATACATGTCATGTAATCAGTGGGCAGCTGAACAAGGTGGCGGTGAAAAGCAGATGCCAGAGGAATAATTAAAAGGGAAAGTACACGAAGTGTACTTGAATGTACATGATTTGTAGTTATGTATTTTCGTTAAAAAAAGGAAGTAGCCTCCACATTCGGCATAAGAGGCAGAAAACTCGTTTGGATCCTAGGAGAGGAGTTCATGTCTTAGAGGAGCTCTTGAACGCTCACCGGAACTCCGATCTTTCCGTTGACGATCTTGTTTGGACCGTGAAGATAAGACCATTCCTCTTATTGAGCCTTTCATTGCAATTCATTCCCTATGGGATGTTATTTGAGTTTGAATGGATAAATGTTTACCCCATACCTACGTTCTTCTCGGTTGTTTCTGGAGGAATCGTTCATGTATATCGATCTGTGGAGATTGAGGTTGTTGGTCTGGTGATTTTTCCAACAGTCGAGTTGTTTTTGTGTCCTATTGTGCTACGCGCCCATGATTGGGGTCTCGTATGGATGATTCCTTAGATGATAGGATATCTATAATTTCATTGATAATATAATGATATATTTAAAATGACATTTGGGATCGTTGCATGGATCCAGGGCCATCCCATGGGTGTGTTTCCCTTATTTAGCCGGTTGGTCTGGATGACCGTGGATATGCCGTAATGATAGCATGTTTTTGGTTTTATTGAGAGGAAACATATTTATTACTTTCGTATGCGTTGCACTCAGCCTGGATACTTACTTTGCCTGAGGGAAGTGTTTTTCTTAGTCTGAGGTAAGTGTTTTGTTCAGCTTGAGGCAACTTTTCTTCTACTTGAGGGCATTATCTTCTATGCCTTAGGGAAATATCTCATATTACTGAGGAAAATATTTGTTATGCCTGAGAGAAATCACCTGAGTTTTTCTATTATGATTACCTTAGGGTAATGAATTTCATTTTTAGGACAGTGTTTACATTTAATATTCACTACAATGAATTTTTATGTCATACTTGCAAAGCTAAAGCACATGCTTGGTATGGTAACTACCTTCTTCTTGTTAGATAGCATGTTGTGGTTTTTCTTGTGGCATTGTATAAGTGATTTTCGGTCGAGGATGAGTCTTGGGAAGCTTATAATTCAATTATATTTGAATTGTTATATAATTATTAAAATGGAAATATAACTTGAAGGAATGTTTACTTTTGAGTACTTCCTAGTTACTGCATTTCATTATTTCAAACTGCTATCACACTTTTTTACTGACAGTTGCACATGGGCCTTTGGTGGTTGCCTATTGGGATTTAATTCTCACACCCTGTTTGGGTCAGGTCTGGGGAACAAACAAATTATATTTCTACAGGTGTCGATAAGGGAAAGGGTCCCTATACATGTACAAGATTATAGCAGAGCAGTAGAATATAATGAGATATAGATTAGTCTTGCGATGCTGCTGAGTTCTTGTTGCGCTGTTTTAGTTTTATTTGTTGTACATGGTACCATTACTGTATTTTATTTGATTGTAGTGTATCCTGTTTTGACTGATTTCATAGAAATATGACATATTGCATCATTTATATATATATATATGAATGTTGGTTATCTTTTTCCTCAGTACCATGGTCCTTTCAGCATTGTATTGTTTACTACATCTGTTTTTTGGTATGTTTATATTTTTCCACTGCAATACACTTTAACAAATGAGGGCATAGTTTCCCCACTATCAGACTTAGGATCTTGCTTCTATTTGACAGCCTCTGGCTTTTGGAAAAATGCGCTTGAGTTCATGTGACCAACAGGGTTCATGGCATCCATTGAGTGGCACTCGGATCCGGGATGTTACAAAGTGGTATTAGAGGATTTCATTCCTTTGGGTTATGTTATTATTTGGAGATGAAGGAAAAAGTTAGATTGTTAAGGGATTTGGAAATAAATTGTGCATATGAGTAGCTACATTGTGTTCTTGTAAAGGCCGGATTGCCACGAGATAAATTGTGGTTTTCTTCTTATTATTAATACAGTTGATTTTATTTTCACCGTTGGGTGATGCACTTTTGGTGTGATGTTTATATTTTATAAATGGGTTCTATTTTGTTGCAATACAATGAGATGAGGGTGTGCCATACATGCATCATTTAGGAAAATGTTTGAATCAGATGTCATTTAAAGTTTTCATGACCTGTAGCTACATTAGAACTTTCATGTTGTTGTGATAGATGTTGTGCTAGAAAATGCATGTTTTTGTAGTGGTTGACTTGATAAAAATACATTATATTTTAAAAGGTATTTTTGCAAGAGTTTTTGGTAGAATGAATGCCAAAATTTGGTTCTTGTAGAGTATGGGCCCTCATCAACTGAAATTTAGTGGATCATCTACTTTTTTACCATGTTTATAATATGTATAAGATTCCAAACATTGATTAGCGGGGAGTATGGCCCCTCACATATCGGAATTTGGCACTTTGGTGTTCATTTTAGTGTTTTTATGGGCTCCAGAGTATTTTATGAGGCTTTCTGTCCAGAAAAACCCAGAATAAACGCCATGTAGTTTTGACTACACGTCACATACTCTTCTATTCAGGAAGAAATAAAAAACTTTTATGTACACAACGTGTACCCTATGTACACACCGTGTATTTTCAAACCATGTAATTGGCCGTTAAGGCTGAAATACGGTATGTGAAAACTCTAGAGGTAACACGCCGTGTACCAGTTGTACACGCCATGTCGTGTTGACCCTGTGTCTGCCTGTGTGAATAACAACACGGATGGAGAAATCCTCGCTTAAACATGTTGTGTGACTTCTGAACACACCATGTAGTGTAATATGGTAATCCGACAATGTATCTAACAACACGAGTCAGTGTTATCCCTTCTGGGACACATTGTGTCAATCTGGAACATGAATTGTAGTGTGAGCCTTGAATTCAGTTGTGTCTCGAACAACATAGTTAGCGATGCTCATCTAGCACACACCGTGTACCTGTGGGACACACCGTGTAGTCTGGACCGATGAGAGATCATGCAGACTTTGCCATGTCGTTGGGGAGACAGGGTGGTGTACACACCGTGTGCGGGTGTAACATGCCGTGTACCTGGGATTGAGACACGCCTAAGATATCATCAGAACACGGCCATGTAAGGGATTAAGGGTACACGCCATGTATAATTTATACACGTCGTGTAGTCTCATTCAAAATATAGTCGTGTGGCATTGCTGTGTAGAAGGACTCAGTAAGGGGAATTATATTCAAGAACAAACCATGTGTGCAGACAACACACCGTGTGTTTGGGGTGTTACACGACTAGTTCTGGAATAAGTACACTCTCATGTGAAATACGTATGGGAACATGCCATGTAGTTATTATACACACCTTATAGTATTGTTTTGTAAAACTTGAATGTTTTTTCTTCCTTGTTCCCTTCTTACGTTTCTAGTTTGTAGTCCTTGATGAGCATAGTCTGAGGTATGTGTTTGACCATATAGTGTCATGTCACCGAGATGACCACCAGTTGTTAGACAAGAGATCAACAACGATTATACTCCAGAGATGGTATGCCATGGGCTACTAGTGTATCCTCCAACAGTGTCAGATGCGGTGCCATCCATTATACCGGACGCAGGGGTAAATGCGCAGTTCCGTGAATGCCTCATTCGGTTCATGCAGACCTTCCAAGGAGCACCACCTACTGCCACATCTATGGAAGAGCTGACACGTATATTCCAGTAGCAGTAGCCACCCATATTCACAGGGGATGGTGGACCACATGTTGCACATTCATTGCTGGATTAATTGTAGAAAATCATTGATAATCTAGAGACGCCTCCTAGGAGGATGGTAAAGCTCGCTACTTACATGTTGCTGGATTCTGCCGAGAGATGGTGGGATTTTACCACCCAGATAGAGAATCACTCAGACATTGCATGGGGAGATTTTGAAGAGGTATTCTATGACATTTCATTCTAGAGATGATGAGGGTAGATCGAGCTGGAGAGTTCATGAACCTGCAGTAGGGTGCCATGTTAGTGATGGACTATTCTTCCCGCTTCACCGAGCTACAGATTTTTTCACCTATTATGGTGAGTGACAAGATGTTGAGGGCTGGAAGCTTTGAAGATGGTCATCTATATGACATCCGAGCGCTGGTGAGTTTTTTCAGGTTTCCTACAGTGCACGCTATTGTGAACCAGGCGTTGATTATTGAGTAGAACCTACGGGATTCTAGTGGTGCGAACTAGGGTGGTTCGACACCAGTTTCTAGTACTATTTCTACTGGAAGGAGGAAGACAAAGTTGAATTTCTCTTATAGTTGTTGTAAAAGCTAGAATCATTCTTTAGGTGGCTAGGTTTTGTGCTACTAGTGTGGTAAAAAGGGGACAAGAGACCTCATTGTCAACGTGACCATGTGGAGTGCTGAGCTTGCGGCAAGATGGGTCATCATAAGCATTTTTTAGGGTGTTTCAACCGGTGACTAGTGAGAGGGGTTCTTTGTAGACTTTGCATGCAGGAGCAAGGACAACAGCTTCTTACCATTTGGGGAATTGGAATATGTCAAGAAGTTCAGGCCTATGTGGTGGTCATGGTCATTGAAGCCAGACTCTAGGATCACAGGGACAACATGGTGGGTTAGCTCAGGGTAGCCAGGCTGTGTCACAGGGCCATGGTAGTGGGCAGGAATATGCAGTGCAACAGAAATAATAGGATCAAGATCACAGACCATCCACTGTCAGAGGTACTATTCTAGATTCTTCTTTTTTCTCTTCAGTACTTTCCGATACGGGTGCTACAGATATCTTTATATCTTTGACCTTTGTAGAGAGCCTTGGTCTATGTGTTTCTCCTCCTTTGGATATCATGATGCTACACACTCCATTGAGAATTAGAATGGAAGGTGTGCGTCAGTGCAAGGAGTTCCCCCTATAGGATGGTGGGTGGCACATTTTATGGGACCTATATGTCTTAGAGATGGAGAGCTATGATGTCATTCTAAGGATGGACTTGTTGGTACCCTTCCAAGCCATTGTGGATTTCAATCTTCATAGAGTGAGATTCATGTCACTAAAGGGCAGAGAGTTCTTATACAAGGGCGAATGGGATGTCAAGGTGAGCTGAGCTGGACATGAGCGTCGTGTGAGAGGGGGAGTGATAGCCCAGATTGCATGTCTATATTTGGATGAACAAGGAACTTTTCAGAAGGATTTCCCACCAGTGGTTGATCATTTTAGGGATGTCTTCCCGGAAAACATTTTAGGTCTATCTCTGGAGAGAGAGGTATATTTCTCTATTGAGATGCTGCCATGAGTGGAACCAATATCCATTCTTCTTTATATGATGGATACACCCGAGTTACATGAGCTCAAGAGGCAGTTGGAGGAATTACATGAGAAGGGTTTCATCCGACCCATTAATTCTCCGTCG
Source organism: Viscum album (assembly GCA_963277665.1). NCBI lineage: Eukaryota > Viridiplantae > Streptophyta > Magnoliopsida > Santalales > Viscaceae > Viscum > Viscum album. The sequence goes on along the minus strand of OY728148.1, from coordinate 2,004,972,583 downwards.
GGTTCGCTTGTCCTTTTTGCGAAGAAGGCAGATGATACCCTTAGACTCTGCGTGGATTATCAGAAGTTGATGCAGATTATAGTTATGAACCAATATCCCTTACTAATGATAGATGATCTTTTTGATCAACTTGGAGGATATTGAGTGTTCTAGAAGATTGGATTGAGATCCGGATAACATCAGTTGCGTGTTAGACCATTAGTCATAATGCTTACAGCATTTCAGAGCTGATATGGTCTATATGAGTACTTGGACATGCCGTTCGAACTCACAAATGAGCCAACAGTTTTCATGGCTCTGGTGGATCTTGTGTTCCACCCATATCTGGATTCTTTAGTGGTAGTCTATGTGGACGATATCTTGGTGTACTCTCACACTCGACTCAACCATGCCACCCATCTAGAGATTGTATTGAGTACACTGAGAGTGCATTAGCTATATGATATTCTCTCAAAGTTCCACTTTTGAATGGTCCATATTCACTTCATGGTTCATATTATCTCAGAGGGCTTAGTTGTAGTAGAACAAGAGAATGTGAGAGTAGTATTTTCCTGGGAGTATCCTATGAAAGTGTTTGAGATACAGAGTTTCATGGGGCTGGCTAGTTACTATAGGTGCTTTATACAGGACATCACATACATAGTAGCGCTGTTGAAAAGTTTGACTATGAACGGTATGAAGTTTTTTTGGTTAGACGCTTGCAATAAATACTTTCATGAGCTGAGGGGAAGGTTGACATCAGCACCAGTCTTGATACTTAAATATCAAGGGTAGAGATTTACAGTTAACTACGATGTATTAGGTATTGGGATGTGCACAATGTTGATGCATGGTGATCGAGTAGTGGAATACAGGTCTTGGATTTTGAGGCCACATGATAGGAATTACCCAACGGATAATCTTGAGTATGTTGTAGTTGTTCATGCGTTACGTTGTTTGAGACATTATCTATTGGGAGAACATTTAATTGTGTTAACGGTCTATAAAAGTCTTAAGTACATATTTATGTAGTGTTACCTAAATTTGAGACAGTGAAGGTGGGTTGAATACCTTCAGTCCTTCAACATTGAGCTTTCATATATGCATGTTAAGGGTAATTCAGTAGCTAATTCACTAAGTAAGAGAACATGGATACAGGCAGTGTAGGAGGCCGGTGGTTAGTGGAAGCTTATGATGTTGTTCTCTGAGATGCATTTGGAGGTGCACGATAGTTAGGGGCAAGCCTATCTTTCATCCTTTGCTGTGACTTATACCCTCCTGGATAGTGTGAGGATGTGACAACTATCATATTATGAAGGCCTATTTCTATGGGATTCAGTTTCAAGTGAGGACCCTCCTCTAGGTTAGACAATAGGCGATGATGAGGTACTATGTTTCCATGGAAGAGTGTGGGTTCCAGGGGATATATGTGAGGAGTTGATGTGGGAGTTTTATGCTTTTGCTTGGGCGGTGCATCCCTAAGTTACCAAAATGTAAAGTGACTTGAGACGTCCGTATTGGTGGCCGGGTATTAAAAGAATGGTGGCTGGTTTTGTTACGAGATGTTCCACTTGTCAGTAGGTGAATGCGGAGAATCAGAGGCCAGCCAGACTATTACAACAGTTAACCATTCCAGATTAGAAATAGGATGGTGTCATGATGGACTTCATGACCGTGTTTCCGAGGTCACCTCTAGTCAATGACATCGAATGGGTTGTTGTGGACAGTCTTATGAAGGTATCTCAATTTTTGGTGATCAATGAGACCTTCTGTGTTAACGAGCTCAAAATTTTGTATATCCGAGAGGTAGTACGTCTTCATGGGGTCCCTCGCTCTCTCGTTTATGATAGGGATTCTGGTTTTATGTCTCCTTTCTAGAAGAGCTTTCATAGGGAACTGGGTATACAAGTGCTTCTGAGCACAGCTTACCCCCCTCAGACCGATGGCTAGTCAGAGCGTACGATATAGGTGCTTAAGGAAATGATCCGTGCATTCATCCTAGACATTGGGGGTTCTTGGGAGAAGCACATACCCCTGGTTGAGATTCCCTACCATAATAGTTTTAAGGAAACTATTTAGATGGCACCTTACGAGGGTTATATGGTAGGCCATGCCGATCACCCTTGTGCTGGTTAAAGACAGGTGAGGTAGCTTAAATGGTACCATGTCTCTTTCTGGAGACTTTAGAGCAGGTCCAATTGATTCAGATGTGGATGGATACTGCACAGTCTTGTCATAAATCTTATGTTGATCGCTGTAGATGACCCTTGGATTTTGTGGTTGAGGATCAGGTTTTCTTCCATGTTTCATCGTGTTTGGTACAGAGGCTGATCAGGAGTCAAGGTAAACATTCATCGAGGTTTGTGGGACTGTTTGAGATTCTATATAGAGTCGGTCTGGTTGCCTATTGGTTGCAGTTACCAAAGATGTACCAATCCATGAATGATATATTTCACATATCTCCGCTATGTCGTTATCACTCAGACCTGTCTCACATTTTTTATCCTGAGGATGTTGAACATCAGTTCAATGCATCCTTTGAGGAGAATCTGATTCTTATTGTTGATAGGAGCACGGAAAATCTCAGAGGCCTGTTAGTTCCTCTTGTACTGGTGCTATGACAACATGTTCGAGTGATGGATGAAACCTAGGAGCGGGAGACCATCATACGTGCTCAGTGGCCAAAGTTGTTCCCAGCTTTATCTTCACCACCCTTTGAAGGGGAATTCGAGGACGAATTTCTTTAAGGGGTACATTCCATGTACTTTTTTGTACACACGCCATGTACTTCAGCTATGTGGATGAGAAGACAGGGTGCGTAAGAATTTCAATAAAAACAAACTACACACCGTGTACTTTCATATACATGATGTGTCCTTTGGTAGTGTGGGACGGGATCACAGGTCATGAAGACTAGTCTGTGGTTCAACATGTAATACCTAACTACAAGTTGTTTACTTAGTAATACATGCCATTTAATCAGTCGGTAGATGAATAGGGTGGCGGTGAAATGTAGCCTCCATAATAACAATTAAAAAGGAAAGTACATTCCGTGTACTTGAAATAACATTCATTGTAGTCATGTTTTCTTCATTAAAAATAAGTAGTAGAATCCTCATTTAGGAGATGAGGCAGGAAACTCGTTAAGAGCCTGGGAGGGGAGGCCTAATCGTGGAGGAGATCCTGAACATGCACCAGAACTCCGATCATTCCGCTGATGATCTCATTTGTACCACACAGTTTTGACCTTCCCTCTCCTATATTATTTCATTACAATTAATTCCATAAGGGATGTTATTTTAGTTTTAATGGATAAATGTTTATCGTGGATCGACGTCCTACTCGGTTGTTTCGTAAGGTGTCATTCGCGTATATCGATCTGAGGAGATCGAGGTTGGTGGTCTGGTGTTTTTTCCAACTCTCGAGTTATTTTTGTGTATCGTTGTGCTACACTCCCATGTTTGTGGTGTCATATGGCTGAGGCCTTAATTGATAAGTTATCTAGAATTGCATATATAATCTAATTATAAATATAAACTACTGTTTGCGATCGTTGCGTGGATCCAGGGCCATCTCGTGGTTGTGTTTCCCTTGTTTAGCTGTTTGGCCAGGATACCCATGGGTATTCCATAATGATAGCATGTTTTGGGTTTTCTTTAGAGGAAAAATATTTATTACTTGCTTATGCATTGGGAATGGCCCAGTTACTTGCTTTGATGGAAGGCAATGATTTTCTTAGCCTGAGGGTTGCATTTCGTTTAGCCCGAGAGAAACATTTCTTATCCCTGTGTGATGTATCTTCTCTTCCTGAGGGAAATATCTCGTATGCCTGACCAAAATATTCGTTATGCCTGAGGGCAAACACTTGAGGGTTTCGATTCTGATTACTAGAGGGTAAGGATTTTCATGTCTGAGGACACTGTTTACTTTGAATATTCACTATGGTGATATCTTATGTTATACCTATAAAATCTAAAGCATTGGCTTGGTATAGTAATTACATTCTACTTGTTAGATAGGCTATTGTGGTTTTTTTTGCAGCAATGTATAAGAGATTGCCAACAGAGGATGAGTCTCTTGAATCTTGTAATTAAATTATATTTGAATTGTTAAATAATTATTAAAATGTCAATATAACTAGAAGGAATGTTTACTTTTGTGTACTTCCTTGTTACTTCATTTCATTAATGCACAATGTTGTTTCACTTTTTCACTGACAGTTGGGAAGGAGCCTTTGGTGGTTGCCTAGCGGGATTTATTTCTCACACCATGTTTGGGTCATGTCATGGGTCCAAACAGATTATATTTTTGAAGGTGTCAATAAGGGAAAGGGTCCTTATACATGTACATGATTTTTGCAGAGTAGTATGAGAGCATGAGACCGAGCTTAGGCTTGCGATGCTGATGAGTTCATATTGTATTGTTTTAGTTTTCTTTGTTGTACTTGGCACCTTGTACTCTATTGTATTTGATTCCAGTGTATCATGTTTTTGTTAATTTCTTAGAAATTGGACATATTGAATCATCATATATTTATATATATATGACTGTAGGTTATCTTTTTCATCTGTACTATTGTCCTTTCTGCACTGTATTGTTTACTACTTCCATTTTTTGTAGTTTTATATTTTTCTACTGTGCTACTCATTGACAAATGAGGGCATAGTTTCCCAACTATCATACATAGGCCCTCACTTCTAGTCAGAAGCTTCTGGAATTTGGGGAAATTTTCTTGAGGTCATGTTACCAACCAGGTTCGTTGCACCTGTTGAGTGGAATCTAGATTTGGGACGTTACAAAACCAAACTAGCAATCCATATTTTATTTTCTATCTAAACTAAATTGATGAATATAAATTGAATCCATTAAATAAAAAAATTACTTGTTTACCATGCATCAAACTATTTTTTCAACATATCATACAAAAAATGGTGAACCTGATATGAGTCTCTAAAATAACAAAATGATTGGCTTACAATGCATCAATCATTTTTTATTCCATATCCTACAGAATCAAAAGTAGAAAACCCAATGTGAATCTATCAAACAATATGATTATCTTTTATTCATATGTCACTCAATGTCCTAATGTGAATATAATGGAAGATCTTATATAGTGTGGGTCCATATCAAATAACTCCATCCTCACTTTGAAATGTATGTGTGAGTAAAAAAAATATTAGGAATAAAATTACAATAATGTTACCCCAAAAATCTGATTAAAAATTATTTACGCCTTTGATAGTGAACTAATTAATAGACTTATTCAATATTTCATGTGTGACATAAAATAATTATCTCATCAACAACACCCTAATATACGATAATGTCTTCATATGGAGTCTATTAATGAATATTAATGAAAATAAAAACCCCCTCAGGTCTTAGAAAGACCTCACATGGACAACATCTTCAGTGTATGGTGGAGAATTCAATGGATCGAAAAGAAAATTACATTATACTATTCGAATCCCTGAGGATATCTGTGAGGGCCTCCATGAGCTAAAACAAATGGGTCTAAACATTTTGAAGATAGATTAAGCAAAGGAAGTGAATATCATTTCCAAAACCAATTGCTTCTAAATATTATCCCACAATAACAAGAATAGCCTCCTTTAGTGTTTGGTGAAGGTGGATCACTGATTCAAATATTACACCCTCTCAATTTAGGGGCCACCATCGAGGGATCCTATCATCCATCCTCACTATAACCATACTAAAAATACCTCATAGTTTCTTGTTCAGCGAACCATCTGACACACAACTACATATAATTTCCACTCATGAGAAACAATGAATGCATATTTCGTGAGGAAGGACCTTGATAACCCAGAGTGGAATTATATCACCACATTCAATGATGATATCTGATGAAGTATTCCAGATACAACTAGTGACCCAAAAAAATAAACCTTCTCACTCAGAAAAAGTCTACAAGCATATTTCTATAGAAATAATGGAGAAGGAACATATCCCAATATGCATAAATTAATTCCATCAATATATTCTATTGGCACAAATATGACATAGGCGAGATCAAATTAATATTTTAATTAAAGTTATCATCCCGTATGTTGTGGTGAAATATAATTTGAATGCTTATATTCATGGAATCACTATTCTAAAATTTCATTACACATTAGAAACAACTGAAAAAATTTTCTGACATATTCTGGAATAGGTACAAATATAGGGAAAGGAACATATTTCTATCCCTATATACCAGGAACTACAACACTAAATTTTTTTAAAAAGTGCTTTCAGAGAAGAAATCACACATTCTTTCTCCAATAAAAGAGGATTATCTACATTTTCTCGTAATCGTTGACATGTCAGACCGAGATTTTCTTCCCATTCCAACCAATTCTTAACGGGTAATAGAACAACATTCCTCAAGATAGGGGCGCATGCCTATTGGTAAATATGATCAATATACACTAATGGTCAAGGATAAAGATCATATGTTCATTCTAGCCAAGGATCACCACTTGAGAGTTGTATATTCTATAAGAAAGGATCATATTCCAGTCAAGAAACAACAATAGAATACTCCAAAAGTACAATTTTGGGAACATTTCCATCATATATCTAGGATTAATTAATTTATAGTGGTATATTCCTAAAAGTTGGATTGTATTATTTTTGGTCAATCTATATGGAATATTCCATTAGTTCATTGAATCTAGGTTGAAATCCATACTTTATACAATTAAAGGCTACATCATAATCCTTACGAGGCTATATTGGCTGAGTCTCACAACCCTTTTCCCTTTCTATTGGTATGTTGACATATTCTGATAGGGAATGTATATTCAAACATCCACATATTCCTACTCAACTTGGGTCTCACCATGTTAGAGTGGAACATGAGATGGGACATGCACATATTCCATTAAGGAAATTATAAGTACATATTCCAATGGATTAGGATCTATCTCATATCAACATTCTAAACAAGGATCATAATGTGGGAGAAGGACATGGCTTGAGGAAGGATCATAACCCTTCAACTATTAAAGATTCTCAATATCATACTCCAACGGCTTCTCGTTAATTGGATTTCATTTCCATAGAACCATATTGATATAATTAATTTGAGAAAACCATCCAACATCAGGCTCATATTCCTAGAAAATTCCAAAATGCATGTCCACATATTATATCTATGACACATAATGTGACTCATATCCAAAATATGGTCAATGATAGTATTAATGAGGTTCTTAAAAACACGTTCTAAAAAAACGGTCAATGAACTCTTTATCCAAAGAAGATATATATTGTTACCATAATATTCCTCCTCATTGTATTAGGGAGATAAGCCCTTGGGACTCTGCTCTAGACATCCACAAAAGAGAACTTCCCCATAGTGATATATTCTAAAAACATGTAAATCCAATAATTTCCAAGAAACATGCATATATTGTGGTGATAAAATCTAAAAATACATTTTATAGATAGGTACTTGAATTATTATTGTAAAATATATATAATTACCAACCAACTAGAAGAAACACTACACTTCAGTCAATAAGATATCCCATGAAGTACCTTCTATGGTCTGATCAAATGGACACATGTATATCCGATGAAGATGGAGTTTATATTGACATATTGAAAGGTTTAACTAAAAAACATCCCCACCATGTTATACCCCATTTCTACATTTGTATATGAGATCCCATATGAGATAAAAAAGATGTACATGGATTATCAATAACAAAATATTTCGAAAAATCATCAAATACACAAGGTTAAATATGATCCTTATCCATGATATGAGGGTCAACTATAAACCATCACGATACTCTATTGACAACTATATATTCTTTCTATCTCCATATCATGTGATACTAAACTAAAAATGTTTAGAAAAATCAATAGCATGCTTGCCTCTATTTCATCACAAATCGTCTGTAGCTGATCTGCAAAGACATGTCATGAATTAGTATTTTATAATAGGGAATGTATTGATTATTACACATATCTTAACCATGTGAATAACATACCCCCTAAGATACGACATCCTGAATATTCAATGACTTTGATAAAATCAAGGGACTATTTAAAATGTAGCCAGCATTGTAACCTAAAAAACACTCTCACTTAAATAGTGCCATGAAATCATGAATTGAGGAAGAGGAAAACCCACATAGCATTAATCTTATCCCCTCTATATTACATGGTTTTATTTTATATACATATTTCAATGTTGTGGCCAAATAAAAAAATTACTATACAAACAACCTCCCATCATGGGATTTCATAACACCAACCTAATACACAAGTGAAGGTATTCCACGTCAATTCGGTCAAAGAAGCAGTAGCTATAAAATAGATAGATGTGGGAAAATACCCCCCCCCCCCATGATGGGGGAATAACTACCAATGCCTCCACCAATCAAGTCTTTTTACAGTAAAGGAACCTATACAATTCGGTAATAGGTTTAATAATCCCCATCCTAATGGTTTGGAGGAATTTATATTTCAATCAACATCATTTGGTTTAAGTTACACCGGAGGAATCATGGGGAAATCAATACCAGTTTTAGTTGAACACCAACCTACTTTTTTGAGGGAATTTATACAATAATTCTCAACATATAAATCCTTAAACTCTCCACTGAAGCATCAAATCCTCAATTACAGGATCAATAAATTCCAATTGTATCCTCATGTTGTCCCCATCCAACATGGATAGAGGAAATTTAAGCATCATTAAAAACATAAATGGAATCAATCATATCTACAATGGGAGATAGATGCCGATGGATGTCATCCCATCCATTCATCCCACAAAAATAAAAACCCATTTTGAATAGGGACTTTTTGGGTACCATAATAGAAAAATACGTCCATATTAACACTCTATCAAATAGGCATGTGTAGTGTATAGTGAAGTAATCAAACCCCATCAAGGTCACATGATAATGTGGCCAGATATTGCCATGGGTTTGATGGATGACCATAATGTAGTTGATATAGAATCATCCTATTATTGTAAAAGTAACATCATAAATACCATTTATCTACATTTCTCATTGAATGCGATCGATATAAATAGAAAACAAATATTTTGTATTAAGATGTGAATTCATAGGGTAGTAGCATGTAAACTCTATGCTGAGATTAGGGTGATTTGGATACACCTACTAAGGTAGAACACAACAATTTCTAGAGGTGGATCTAGAACCTAGATAAAAAAATATAGATCTGCCGCCTCTATGGAGGAATATAAACAATGATAAATGGAATCGTGTGTCTATCTTATAATCACCACGTGGGAGAACCAATTTTATTTACACAAATGAATAATTTTTAAAATATAGGAAATGAGATAAAAAATCTCAATAAAAAATAAAATATACTCATGCAAAATATTCCAACCAGTTATCATATTTAGGCTGTGAAATTATTTCTCCTCACATGAATCTAGAAAAATACAATTTTTCAAAAAACTTATCATGTAAGAATCAAACCACCAACGCATCCTAGAATCTGGTCTACATAAATCTATATGATCAAGATGATCATGACATCCATCCTTTATTATGATAGCCCAAACCTCTCTAGGGTGATTATTAGGACTTTATATTAATATAGAATCAACGGACGATTAAAACTCAGCCACCTCACAAGTACTCTCAATCTCCGTAGAAAATAATGTAAGATAAATAAATAGTTCCACTAAAATTGGTCATCATTGATGATTTTATAACTACTTAAATGGAATACATGGAGAAGAAACAAGCACATTTATAGCCTAAGAGAAATCCATATCTTGAATTGGTGGATAACAATTTCACTCAACCCAATATTTAATGTACAACCATATCCACTTTTTATGGTACTAGTGACCCTGAATCATATCTATTACACTTCGTATCTTGATTCTGTCTGATTATTTGGACAAGAGATCAATAATAGGCTACACCATGAGGTGATTCATACATAATCTGACTAGGCCACTCTTTATTTTGTATAGCAGCTTACACGCAAGTTCAATTACAATACATAAAGACATTTTTCATTAAATAACATTCTTTTTTAGAACTACTCTACGGAATTCAATAATTATATACCTGAAAAATTGAATGTTACATTAAAATGAGAGGGTGTATTACTTCACATCCAATTTTATTAGTTTATGGAATTCAATTTGAATCCTTATATCATAGGAAAACATTTTAGAACATTATACAGAAAATATATATAATGATATATAGACACATCTGATCCCATTGATGCATCTAGGTGGGTTTTGTGGTTTTTTTGAAAATAAAAAAATGTTTGGAATACAACATTCAATAAAACCAATAAAATTCTTGAATGTATCACCAATCACATGGAAAAGTCCTGGAAAAGAAGAAACTATACCTATAACTCTCATACTATAAGTTATACCCATCCAAGAAACTAGGAACCTAGAAAACAACCCAACACCACCTATTGTGTGAAAACCCCAACAAAAACACACTTGGATTAATGAACAATGAAATTATGGTTTCCTAAGATTAGAGGAAATGATGAATAATGAATCAATTTTTCAAAATAAATAAATCCCTTGTTATTTATTTGTAGCCATGGATAATAAACTACTCATGTTACTATTTCCCATGAGGCCCAATGATGTGTACCTCAGCAATTGTCCTGAAAATATCCCTTTCTATAGATGTCTAGAACATTACATACATGGTTTCCTCATCATCAAAGATGTCCACAAAAGAATGTTTGAATATTTATAGCTATATTTGGTAACCACTAAGAACAGGTGTTATGAATAACATTTTATCAGATAGAGGAAGAATATGATTTTTATAATATTTTAATTGGATGTTTGAAGGAGTTCAATAACTGGATTACATAATAGATTCTCTACCAAACACATGATACCGTGAGAAAAAAACTTCGCAAACCCAAAACAGATCCACCACAAAGGGTGGTGACATAGAATATGTCTCATGAAGTTTGAGAATAGCATTGGACATAGTAATATATATCAGAGGTGATATTATATTTTACACCAATGAATGTTTTGATACCTTTAATCTTCTTCCCAGAAAAATCTAAATCATGGCCACCACACCACAAAAATAAACCATCATCATATGATGTTATAAAATTATTTTTTGTTAATGCGATACACATGGAATACACCTTCTCCAATGATGATTATTCCTCCAGGTATATGTTCCCTACACCCAACCGGGTAATATAATGTTGCAGGCATAGTAACTGAGGATACAGAAGACACCACGACATGGTCATACCCAATAATTTAGTCACTTTCCCATATTGGACACATATGTAGTTTATACACTTCAGAATACACATCACCCAGTTCGTTGGAAATATAGTTGCATCCTAGAATCCTCCAATGGTCATCCAAGACCAATATTCCTACATTTTCAATTGGAAGGAGGGTGATCATCTACTAAATAAAAATATGTGGAAGGATGAAAATATCTATTCAACTAGCAGAAAAATTCTCCATCAATTTTTCATAGGTATAGGGTATATCTGGCTCAAATTATCGAGCTCTCAAACCACATAAAAAAGTAAAACCCCATATTTGGAAGAAAAGACCTCTAGAAAAAGGTGAAAAATGATGAAGAAGTTGTATTTTATCTTATAAAATATATTAATATTGGATTTAGTAAATCAGTAAATAAAACTTATAGAGTCACTCAATGAATCCCTATAGATATCGAACATGTTCAAGAAATAAGTTCCTATATCTGAGTACTAACGAGTGTAGTCTGTTCCGTCACAATGCAATGGAAGAGTCTCTTTCACAAATATTGATTAGGAAGAGGTCATCTAGGGACAAATCAAACACTTATAAGCTTCAGATAGGCACAATAATATCTACATATGAAGGTCTCTAATTGAAAATGGTTCCATGATCATCCTCATCCTAATTCAGACCATCTGATTCATAAGATATATAGAAGGAAATGTTTTTCCCAAATAACTGAGCATTAAAGGGTATGATTACCATTAGGAAAGACCTATCATGAAAATTATGATTAAATCTCAGTTTGGTGGTTCCCAATTTAATGCTGAATTAATGGTTATCATGAATGCCAATGTATATATTCTTCTTCTTAGAATGCCTTAGTTCCATAGCCACATAGAGTTTGATTAAATATTCCATCAGTATCTTAAATACACGGACGATGGAAAGGTCAAAATAAAAAGTGTTTCTAATTCCCATTTTATAAATGTGTTTCCACATATGTTGAAGTAGGTACCTATAGAAGCGATGAATCCAACTAATGAAGGATAACGATATATATTTGTTCTCCCCAAAAAATTAGGTACCAACCCTATATACCCCTATATTATGTTTGATAGTTCCTATGTGCTCCTCATAATCCTTGTTGAGGAAATAGACTTGATTCCAAATGAACATGCTCCATATATACCTATAGATAGTGTAATAGAAAACTCACTCTAGAGTCTCACAACAATGAATATGATATTATGGGATGATATATTCGTTCCTCAATTCCTCTATCACTATGATTGTAAAATATTTTCAAACTCCTATAAAAATGCCACCATTGACTCAAAAAGTAAAAGCAGAGAAGGGTGGGCTCAAGAACAAAAATCATGTGTTCGAGGAAGGCATTTCCCCCACAATTTATTAGCACTTGTTGGTAAATCTAGGAAAAAAATAATATTCATTGCCAATAATGATTAGTACCTCCATACCTATTGAGTAAAATGTGATGTACATCACTTTTATAATGAATCACATATGTGTGTTTAGATAAAATTAAAATAAATCATTAATTGAGACTAGATGTGGTTGCACAATATATTAGTTTACATGATGATCATCATGGATTCATTAAGACATATAGGAGGATGAACCGCTCTAATGATACAAATTTAGAGTTGGAAGATGAAAAATTGGTCAATTCACACTATTTTTGATAATTCAAATACCCCATATGGCTTTCCATTATTTTCCCTTTCTATAAAATGTATCAGTAGATTATGGCCTAAATAGATTTTCAAGGCCTTAATCAATAATTCCCAAAGGATGAATTCCTATTTCCGATTATATAACTTTTTATTGATGCAATAATTGGATTTCAAACAATTTCCTTAATGGAAAGGTATTTTGGGTACAATCTGATAAATAATTTCCCAGAAGGTAAGGAATTCAATTGAGTTATAGAAAATTATGATATCTTTTTCTATGAAATCATAACCTTTGGATTGAAGATTTATTATTCTAACTACAAAAATTCTATATTTTTAATCACTTATTGGGATGAATATCTAGATGTTATTTTGATGACCTAGTGGTTAGATCCCAACAGAGAAATGATCACATCACCAATCATAAAATTGCCTTTGAAATACTATGGAAAAACATTTTGATGATGAATAAACTATAAGTTAATATTGGGGAAACATTATAGAAGTTCCTTGTTTTTTTGTATACCACCCTTAAATTGGCATTGACCCTAAAAAAGACTATTTCTATTATATAATATCAACCCTTTTGAATCTATAATAACAGTGGGGATACAAGGGAAACTCATCTACATTTCGTGTTTCATAGACAAATTAGCTGATAAGTCTCTCTACATAACCATGATAATAAGGAATAGAATATCCTATTAATGGGACATAGACTACATGGAAGACTTGAAATGTCTCATGTATTAGCTGATGCACCAAAAAGTGCTGACTCAAACAGTATAAGGAAATCTAATCATCCTATCTGATTCCATCATAGAATGATATTCTGGCACCATAATCATGGTCAAAAATGATGTTATAAATTAGAACAATATTTACTACCTCAACTGGCCTATAGCAGGTACTGATTCCAAATACTCTGATGTTGATAAGATCAACCCCTAGTCATCTTTGTAGTGGTGATGATGAGGAATTAAATTCAACACCAAGATGTATAACTCTTCAATCATATATTCCCACTCAGTTATGTCCTCAGTTTTACCATGGTGAATGGTAATTTTGGCCAAATGGTTTTTTATTCTGCAAAAATACAGCATTCAATTTGTTTAAAATATTTTATTAAAAGTATATACATGCTTGACATCATTATGACACATACCACACCAAATATCATACTAGTAGAAACCAAATATTTGGATGACATGTTTTTATATTCCTATAACACCCTTGAACATGGGATATGTGTTTAGATTGTTCATCCCAATGTCTTATGGGAAACAAATTAGAATACCCAAGACTCAATCTACTCAGCATAGGGATTGTATTTCTTTATCATGGAAATGAAAATTTCACCAACACATATCATAGTTTGTAGGTAAAATGAATAATGATGAAGAATATCAAAACCATATAGTTGGCATGGAGTTATCCACAGATCTCCAGATAGCCTACCCAAACCTCAACATGTATACAATCATAGTGATAAAGATGATCTATGTAGAATGTACAAAAAAAGGAAGGATTATCACCAATAACTCGCTACATAAAGGGGATAGTGGAATAATTTACTTTCGAACCCACAAATCATCTAGTTCCTTGATCACAAAATTATATCATTGATGCATTTGAAATTACAACCAAGGATTAGGCCAACCCTTATTATGAAAAAACAATCTTCCATATCACGCACCATAGAATGAAATCTTCGATAAATGTATATGATATTGGAGAAATCAAGGAGCTCATAACTACCCTATTCCATGATGAACCAAACTATTTTCCTAAATATATTAATCCCATAATTGTTTATCTCAAAAATTTAACTCCCTTGACAGACAAAGATGAATGTGAACATATATTACAGTGAGTAGTGAAAATCACTATGCAGGATGGTCCAAAGGTGAAAAAATTCCATCTAAAAGTGATGATATGATAGTGTCCACTTCATATGAATATTGGAATGGAAAATTCCTACCATCATGGGAGAAGTGCATGTAAGATATTTTGTCTATCATCATTCTAGGACCAGGATCTCCGAAAAAATCAAGTGGTTTTTGATACTATTAGAAAACCACAACACATTACTAAGTATAATTTTAAACAAAATATCATACATACCATATTTATGTAAACATCATCCACAATTACCTTGATTTTTTTCATATAGAAAAACATTCTTGGGTGTTTAGATTTGGGGAATGTTTATTGTGGGGACATTTCCCCGAGCCACGACTAAGTAGTTCAAGTACATCCTTATTGCTATGGAATTACTCTGTAAATTGGAAATGGAAAAATCACATAATGTGGTTGGGATAATGAATGTTATAAACATCATAAAGACTCCTATTATCACCTTGTTCGAGGTCACTCACAAAATAATGTAGTACAAGGTCACCAAAATTTTCTCTACAGAGTTAATGAAATTATACATGGAGTAAAATATCAAGATGAATCACTCATCCCAATTTCATCTTTAATAAAATGGAAAAATTGAGTCCTTCGATAAGAATTATTCAAAAATACACCAGATGATGGTGAATAAAGATGATAATTACTTACTATATAATCTCCACCATGCATTATGGACCTACCATACTACCACACTTACTACTACATAAGAAACAACATTTTCATTAGTGCATAGGACCAATTTATTGTTCCACATAGTAATATATATGAATTCACATTGAATACCCATTGGGGGATAACTCTTTGATAATGAGAAATATAAAAAATTATTTGATGAGAAGGAGTGTCTTGGTGAGAACAAGTTGTATACACTTAACAACATTGAAGTCTATGAAAATATTATCGCATGAGACATCGATACAATTGTACCCCTCCATTCAGACATCAGTGGAGAAATGGTCTTGGCTTTTGTAAACCCAATTATACTAGGAAATAAGTCACTAATGTTGGAATCCAAATGGTAAAGGCATTATATAATATATTAGGTCAATCATAATTGAACTTACCGGTTTGACACAATTGAGGGGGACCATATCACCCCCACACCAATGAATGATTTATCAAGAAATAATGTCCATACATACCATAAAACATCAAAAATACCTTACAGAATACATTAAACAAGTAACATTCATAATGACCACATTACATTACACAATAGAGTATATACATATTATACAAAGTTATAAATAATAAAGCATGTCCTGAACACATGAAGTGAATCAATACATATACCATTCTATAGACATGATGTTAGACTATATATAACCCCTCATACTCACATGATTATAAATTAAACAGATCCCCAATGATCATAATCATTCAAGTTTGGTGACCACCATCCTAATAGAAGGATGTTAATCAAAATAGTGTCTCATGAACTAAACCTATGACATTGAACTGTACGAAATAATTCATTACCACATGATGTTAATCTTTAGGAATATTTACTCACAACATGATTCAAAACAATATGGGAACATTCATTGCACCCAAAAATAACAACATGTGAACTAGATTAGTGTAGAATAAAAAATGAAATATAATATCCTAATGTGATAATCATATACACATTAGAAATCATTTCATCTAAGAACTAAATGTGGCTTGATTCAGGCCATCACATGATATATAAATATTTATATACCTCCATTCCTGGGCCAAGGTATTGTATCACTTTTCTTCCATGTCAGGTGACCCTTGTCCTGAACGCCTAATGTAAATATGTACGACTAATGTCCTCTCAAAATGAAATTAAACTGACTAGGTTTTAAGAACTACGTGTGTCTTGATTCATGTGACAACATGATACATAGTGAAACCATGATCACCTTTTTTAGTTCCATCCACAAAATTACTCAACCTTTTTTAGTTGATTCAACGATGTCTTTATCACTTTATGTTGAAATACAGTACTGAAGTCCTTCCCTTACGACACTAAAATATACATGTTTCTAGATCTATGTAAGGATATATTGCAATTATAATGAGATTAATATTGATTCCTTGATCCTATATCGTGGACCGAAATGTAAATGAGTCAAAATTCCCCAGCCATCCCCTTGGTTTCCTTTTTATGTTGAGATGAACCCCTGAACATCTTTATTTCATGCCCCGAGCACAAATCACATTTGATTAGAAATTTTCATTTGGGATCCCACATAAAAATGAACACAACTCAAGATAGGGTTATCCTATTACAAAATTAATGACCCTAAAATTGTTGATATGATTCCCCAATGCATGAAGTTATAATTCATTATGAATGCATCTTGCATGAAATTAGACTACACATTCTGATGGAACTCACCTGAGAGGGACACCGCCATTGGTGTTGTTCTCCCGCCACAACTCTATTAATGAACCAAATGGTCCTTTGTTCCTATCACAAAAGGACATATTTTTTTTATCGTATATCAAATCTTATTCCAAACTACATCAATCAATGAGAAAAATTCCCCATAAACATAATGTTCCTACATGAATAGAGAATTTAATTTTTAATTACAATGTATGAATAGATTCATCTCCCCACCTAACATTTAGTTAAACCTTCATGTGAAACAATGGTCATGTTCACAACGAAAATCATCATCCCCCCTCCCTATAGAAGGTTCATAGCTACATATTGAGTATTACTTCATCAACAATGTTGCAATTGATTATTCCCATCATTGGATAAATAGAGAAACCTAGATATCAAGTGTTGAGTACAAACATAATATTCAATTTTCATGTTGAGGGGCCCATTTCCATACCTCTTGAAATTAAGATACATGAATTATCATGAAGAATGTGTGGATTTATTATTACCATCACCAGATATGTTGGGACACAAATATATTTAATCTGATGCTATACCACATCATCCAACCAACAAATTTACCCCAACCGTCGAGTGATTTGTCATACCAGACTAGTTTTCTGACATACAAGGTAAACTTTCATAGGCGTTTATGGGTACAAACAATGTCTTACACAATTTTTCTTGGTAGTTTCTATGTTAACCTTTCATAATGTTAAATTTTGAATAAAAAAATACTACTTTACCATAAAATGTATAAATAGAGATAGAATAAATTGATTACAAAAAAATTACACTAAATGAAATATATTTTCCCACTATATGATGTTAAAATGTGAAACCCATCCCCCAATATAATCTATTGTCAAATGAACACATGATTCTTAACAGAGTCAGCCAGAGTATGTGGTATTTCCTTTATCTATTGAGAACCATATTTCATGAATCAAATTTATTGTCTTGATGACATTAGGTTACCCCAAATTTTTCGTTTCCATTTAAAATTAAATGTGACTTATCGGATTGACCATGCGATTGATCCATAATTCTATTTAAAACCTAAAAAAATACATATTTTCTCTGAAAGAAGTGTTTTTTATTCTTCTACTCCATAAGTTTTTGTGGCATAACTCAACACCTGTAGGTATTCTTTTTCATCCAAGATATGATTACCCCATATCATTACTCATGTACTTAGAACCTAGAGATATAATTTACAACATTCTAATATCCTTCTCAGAAGGTGTTAGATTAATTTTAACCATTGTTATCCTAATTGGACTCTTATATAATATCGCCCCATATAAATTCTATATGCATCATGATCATAAATTGTATGCTCCAGGTAAAAGATGCATGACTTAATATTTAGACTATAATGTTCAAAATAAAAATTCCCTAAACGTCATGTGATATATACGCAAAACATATCAGTTTAAAAAACCCAAAAGGTAGGAATGAGAAAAATTCAACTCTCTACACTCTAAACTCTATCTCTCTAGAGCATTGTAAAAAAGGGGAGAGAAAAATAATTAGGAATAAACTATATATGGCATAAATTCAATCCATAGAGAAATGTAATATATTCTCAATAGATCATGGGGTCCATATTAAAGATTGTGTTGTTATTAGTCCCACCATCTTACCATGATAATGTTTTCAGTAGGTGGACAATCAACTTTTAAGGCACACAAAATATTCCTAAATATTACTTTTCCCTTAAATAATACTTCATTATTTGAGAACCTTGGTTTATCAAAAACATTTCATGGATTTTGGTATGGAAAACATATCTCTCTATCTGGCTATGATATTAATGCATAAAGTTATAGAACTACCAACTGTAAACATTTTGGCCCTATGAAAAATGATTATTTATACTTATGAGATTGGGATTGACATGGGTGATTCCATAACCTAAGTGGTTTTTTTGAAATCCCTGACCTGAGTGTCCCATACCATCCTCAATACTAGAACACATTAGACCATGATTTCAAATACCTATAACCATAATATTTAAGTGGATTTGACATCCTCAATGTCACTTAACTGTGTTTTTCACCCATGATCAAAATAGGAATGTGAAACTCCATTTCCAATCCTAATGATGTACAACACTTCATGGTTTTACCCCACATGGTGAAGATCTAAATCTTCCCATAAGAAATTAACAACCATTAGGTTCGATAACCCATCCTGGATAGCATTAAATCCACATTAAGTTCATTTCCAAGACCCTTGAGTCTTTGATTAAAGTTCATGGACTATAATAATAATGGGAATAAATTCTAAATGTACATATAGGTAATCCCTATTGAATAATGCATAACGGAATTTTCCTAGAAATTAGAGACTTCCCCTCCTTTTATGTTTGGAACTCGAATCATCTTGAGCTCTTCTGACATCATGGAATTACATAAAAAAACACAGTGTTCTAGGATACCCCAGATATGTCATCCCCATTCCACACTCTATAACTCAATTTTTGGATTATGATTTACATGATTTATATTCAAACAATATTGATGGAATCATATTCACATGTATTTCAACCTAAAAAAATATTACCCAAATAAATATTTACTTGCCTTAAGAAAATAGAGGAAACACATCTATTTGACAAGGCTACTAACACATAAGGGATTAGAACTAATCATCTATGTAATATATTCCTTGTAAGAAGGTAAAATCGATCAACATGAGCTCTAGAAAAACAATGTTTGAACACAAAAACATTGGGTGTCTTGATTCATCGATGGAATGCCTTCTTCTTTTTCCATATTCATCAAATTAGTCACTATAATAAGATAATAAATGACATTGAATCTATATTTTATAATCTAAAGAACCTAAAATACAACGATAAACGATTTAAGAGAAATGACCAAAAATATGGTGATATAAGGTCTGAGATAAATAATCCAAAACTATAGTGATAGAAAGACTAAGATAAAAGAATATAATAAAACGAAAGATAATGTATAAGGTAAAGGTCTAAAAACTATAGCGATAGAATATCTGAGCTAATAGAGCCTAAATAAATTGATTAATGGTCGGAGCTAAATGACACTAAACATCAACACAACAATTATCTTGTTTTTAAGAATAAAAAGTAATGAAATCCTCTAAGTACCCCATATGGGCTTATAAAAAGTATATCTATGGTATCCAAGTCCGTTGAAATTGGAAAAAAGATAGTGAACCATCCCTCCAAGACATATATCATGTACAAATTGTCTTTTTATGAATAATGTAATATCAATATTGATAGAATATATTCATCTACGAGGAAACTTGTGTTGGTGGGTATTCATAAGCATTTCCCAGGAAGAATATTTTATGATTTAAATATTTAGATCCATGAATTCATGTTTACATGAATTTTTAAAAAGTATGGGTACCATTGATGATTCATGTGACACCATACCAGTAAAATATAGTTCACATAATGAATGAAAGAGAACTGAAAAAAACTCAATGATTTTGGAATATCAATTCGTTAATAGAATACAAAAGGATGAATATAAAAATTTCATAGTCTCTACAATAATTTCATCAAAAAAAAAATAAAAATCAATGATAAAAATACAATATTACTTAGTCGACTAAACTGTCCATGAAATCTAGAGTCTACAGATATGCATTGATCATATGTTTATGAGCATATTTTCTAGCTTCTTCTACCTCTACCACATGGCGATGGGTATCAATCAATGTATAGAACTATTGAGCCATTTTCATAGGGTTTTATATAATAGACGATGAAGTTTTATGATTAGTACTTAGGAAAGAAAAGATATCTTCATATATCCATATCTTCAAGATCATGATTTCCATTTGGGCATGAAAATGAAATATAAACAAACAAAATCATTCCAAATACTTTGAATAGTCCTTCATTGATTTGGACAAAGAATCCCCATCATCAAAATCCCACAACTCCCACTCATCATTATCCAATTCATGACTCATCTAGATTATTTTCTATATGATTTTATATATTTATTTATGGCTGATTACACCCACCCCCATATTAGGAAATAGCTTATCAAGACGTTTCTCTTGGTCATAGAACATTATTTGAGGATTATCAATGATTACTGTATGATTCTACGACCAAATCATCCTGAACTGTGTTTGTGCTCATACATAAGAAGGAATAATAATTAAGTGAGATGATGAGGAAGAAGGATTTAAATCTCCATATATTATTATCCTCATAGAAACATAATTCATTTCCTCTAACAAAGGGATTGGTTCCTCATTTGATTATTCCTCACCAATGAGATAGTCCTCTCCAAGATGATGGAAATTACACGATGTATATCACATATCATAAATCAACATCATTAATTCCATGTATAGAGATTTTAGTGAGGGAAATGGTTTTTCGACATGAAGAACCAACTGGTTTAGCCCTCACCCAATTAGTACTCCACTAATTCTTAGGAATAGTAATATTATAAAAATATGGGGGTGCTATCCGACAGAACGATGACCAATGAATTGGTTTTTTCATGTGACAATGTTATTCATAACAATACTATGATCCAAATACACCACTCTCCCTAGACACCATATAAAGGGAGGGGGATAACCTTTAGATGAATTTGAACTGATGAGTGAACCGATAAGGACTATAAAATTAAATAATGATCATCCCATCCATCGTGGTCATAAGAACGTGTCCCAAAGGGAGATCATGAATGAAAATTCATCATGAGATATATCTCCATTTTTAATGATTGGGAAAACCTGAGAATGATAAGGAATCCAATCAAAGCAATTGAACCAAATCAACAAATTAGAACCCTCATTAAAACATAATGATATGACCTCATCCCCGAATATATTCATCATTTTGGGACAAGATAAGGATCAAAGGATCTGGGTGGCATTGTAGTATCTGTATAAGTGGAAATTATGTTCTAAAAAACAAAATAAACCAATGAAAGGAACAAAAATAAAATAGGGTTTAATGTGCTTTTGAATATGGATTAGAAATAGGTAAAGGTATTCAAAACTTGGTACTTATAGAATGAGGAATCATCCCTCTCCTAGCTATTCTACCATCACCATAATATTGACCCATATTTCTTGTGTGTGCATCCCCAACTGGAAACAACTAACCATTAAAGAAAATAGACATGAATCCAACCCACCTAAGCCACGGTAATATCATTGTCCTCACTCGGTATTTCCATGAGGTATGATCCTAGGATTTAAAAATTCCCCAATACGAACCATTACAATCATGAAACTTCTGGGATGTGGACCAATGGGGGTGTATAGAAACCATCCTAGTTCCGCTGTGATAAATAAAAATTTCTATACAATATTTAAATGAAATTAGAGAATACATAGTTAGATACATCATTATCATTTCCTTAATGATGTTGAGCATTTCCCTCACTGGGACTAGAGTCTAAAATGGGTCATCCCAACAATATCTAACAGGAAGGAAGTCAGCATACATCTCTTGGAGAAGGGGTATCCCACCTAAAAGATAGATATCCCATCAGTTGATTCAAAACATCACATGGGTTAGATGGAATGATTTCGTGCAAGGAAACCAATTACTATCTAGTTGTCGAAGAACAACAAACTCTGGATAAATGATAAACTAAGAGACCCATAATGATTCATAATGATCGACAACATATATTTTCATGGTGTGATCAATGAAACCATTTTTCACCCATTATGTCATGAACTGTTAATAATAATAGATTCCACCATGTCGATGATCCAATTTTAATCTTCATACACCTCCCGCGTTTCCTATAGAATATTCAAATATATTCAAATATATCTAATTTATGCTATGTTTATTAAAATCCTAGGTGGTGTGAATACCCCTACCCCAATTTCTCTAATAGGGTGCCCTGCATTATTATAATCATATAATAAAAAAGGTAGTCACATCCTAAAGGACCGAATAGTTTAGTAGTTTTGGAGATCCAAATACAAACCCAAGTTTTTAATTTCACCTTAAAAATAAAAACAACAGAGAAACTCCATTGGAGGAATTCATAACTCCTAGATTATTCTTACAAGTAATTAATAATATAAATCATCAAATTATAGAGAAAAATAAAACAAAATAAATTGGTGAGATCATATGATTTGTAAGGGTATGTAAAATAGTGTAAGATAATATAATCATTAATGCATGGTGAATGACTAAAAATACCCTATAACATAAACATGAACATAATATGAAAGGAATAAAATATTAATAAAAATCCCATAAAAATAATATTTTAATAATGAGGATTGTGTATGGATATTATACTAGATGAATATCAACAATGAGTATCAATGAATGCTATCATACTAAGGGAACAAGTAATATAAGTCATCTAAAACATTACATCAAGGCCTCACCCCTGAAATTTGAAAATAAATAGTTATGTCCATGACATATTCTATTTTTCAAAATAAATAGAAAAGGTCATGTTGAATCCCTTCGCTATTTATTTCTCATCATACCAATCTATGTATTTTGGTTATATTGAGGGAACCACAAATCACATAATAAGTCTAATTCGTTTCTCATATTAATGGGGTCAGACAGGATAAAAATATACATATGAGTTGTAAATAGAATTCTCTAATATGCAATCATAGTCACTAACCATTCTGAGTAGTATGGTAAAAGGTATAAAGATAGAATACCCATAATAAAACTGAACATAAATCATTTAATAAAATATGATAGATAATAATAAAAAGACATAAATCTAAATATATTATATATTCAACAGAGGTGTTGAAATAGATGGATATACATTAATAAAATTATCATGGAATTCTTGAGAGAAACACCCCTTCCACATTTCTAAGAAGAGGTAATTTGGAAAAACCGTTTTTATTTTTTAAAATTATTTTTATAAAACAAGAAATGATCATGTATTGTTTTTAATGAAAAACATAGAGAATTTAGATAAATAATTTGTCTTAAATCAGAATATATTTTACATGAAAATGGTTAGTAAACAAGGAAGTTCCCTTAAATTTAGCTTCTTTATCGGGAAGAATTAATAAGGGATCCTTATAAAACATTGTTTATCTCTAAAAAAGATTAAATGGTCAAGATATATGAGGTTATAAAATATAAAAACAATTTTAAATAATTTTATAAAAATAATAATGAATTAAATTGAGGAAAAAAATGATATAGCGAAACACAAATTAAAAAAAGAGTATCACAAATAAACCGTTACCTTATGTCTTAATGTGATCATTAATTGACCTTAATGTATAGGATAATAAAATTATATCCGTTAATTGACTAATTATGAATCATTTATACCATTATTTTATTTAATATTTTTTCATTGTGTACACTTATTGTTTTTTGATGGTTGATAGGATACAATTTTATCATTCTGGAGAGTTCATTTAGTTGGTTTTCATGATCGGTGTTCTTGTATATGAGTATGGATGTCAACATAAAATGAGAAATGATAGCCATATTTTAAGTTATATTTTATTTATGAAATTATTGATTAATAAATATTTATATATTCCATTTGGATATTTGGGGTGAGGATTAATCATTGGAGAAGATTTTGGTGATAATTGTTTATATTATTTTGGTGGTTCTTTGATCACCACAAACTAGTTTTTAAAATAATTAAAATCATGTGTATAAAATTGTTCCATAATATTTCATAGGATTTAATATATATTTTATATTATTTCTTTGAAAATTGGTTTATTACTATCCTTGATGGCGTTAATTGAAAATGAAAATCCATTATCCATGACATCCCTAAATTGACACATCAAAACAAATGTTTTCATTTATAGAATAATTGAGAGATAGGGAAACGATTTTGTTGATATCTATTCAATTAAAATTATATATGAAAATTATATAATATTTTCTCTGTTTATAGGGATGTTGAGGGTTTGATAAGAAAATAAAATAAATTTCATATAAAAAATGAATAGAAAGAGGAATAGTACCTCTTTATTTCCCTTCTATGAGAACCCCTTTAAGGGGATTGGTTTTGGTATTTTGATAAAACCATAGGCTCATGGAGATTTGGGATGGGATATATATGAGTATTGAGTATAAATATTATAAGTCTAAATGCTTGGATGGTTTGTGGAGAACTTGTGGTAAGGGGTGGTATTTATAGTGGATAAGAAGGGTATTTTTTTAATATTTTATTAATTTATTTATTTTTTGGTCCCAAGACTATGAATAGTGTGAGAATAATCTTAAAATATAATAAAATTGTGAATTATAGTTTGATATTATGGTATTATATCATCCATACATCACCTTTGACTAAATAATTCATGTATTGATCATTTTTTAAAAAATATCATGTATTACAATTCACAAAAAATCATCTAATTTCGAAAAATCTGAAAAAATCACACTTTTTTTAGATGAGTATTATTCAAAAAAATAACTCATTTTTATGATTTTTTCTCATATACGACATATTTAATTTTTAATTAAAATTCTCCTTTAGTAGAAAAAAAATATATTAATATTATAACTACTTTCATAAAACATAGAAAAAGATACGAAGGTATCTTAAAATTATTTAAAAATAAAAAGATAACAAAATATTAATTTTTGAATAAATTTTATGAATTTAAAGTTTATTTTAAATAGTTTTATTATTTATAAAAATATTATTAAATATTTATGACATTCAAAAATACCAAAAAATAATAATTTATTTTTGAAATATTAATTTAGTTAAACTATGGTATAAATATATCACACTCTCATTTATAATTTTCATATATTTTTTTATACTTCTATGGGTGAGGATACTATTCATTTAGCTAGTTTTATAGTCCTAAGGTTCATGATACTATTCCTGATTTTAGGATGTTATTTTAGTGATATTGGTTTCTAACCCTATTAGAAATACCTCTTATTGCATTCATTCTTCATTTACAAAGTTATTATTGTGTAATTTAAGTGATTTAATGTGATTTATAAAATATGAAAAAAATTTGGATGTTTGATTGATATATTTCCGGGTCATTATTTTCTCCACTCCTATAAATATTGCATCCTTGAAATTTCTTGAATGTCACCTCAAAAAAGGATTTCAGTAGTTCTTCATCATAAGTTCCTTAGGCTACCGCATCTCATATTTAATTAATTTAATTTTCAAAAGTAAATTTTCTATATTAGTCATATGATCCCCAAAATTTGTTCTTTATTGACCAAAATCTAGAATTTCTATTAACAGTAAGATAAATTAGGTTCCGAATCTATTCATTCAAAAGTGAGGACATGTGGTGTGTCTAGAATTTACATCCTTAACAGAGAGATTTGGAACAATTTTTTCACTTTAAAATTGATAGGATAAATCATGAAATGATAATCCATATCGCCAACTATATTTAGGATTTGAAATAGACCAATGATCTTTGGGCTTATATTCACTTTCTTCCCAAAATATTATAACCCCCATCCATGGAGATACTTCCATGAAAACATGAAATCCCACTACAAATTAAAAATACTTCCTTCAATTATTGGAATATATAATTTACTTATTTTTATATTCATTGATATGTGTTTTAATATACCATATCTTTTTTGTTGTTTCCTCTACATGCTTGGGACCTACAACCATTCTTTCAAAACATTCATATCATCAAGTTGGTTTATGACACCTCTTTCAATAGAATGCTTCATATGTTTCCATTTTAATATGTGAATAAAAAATATTGTTGTTGGAAATTTATAACAATGGCAAATATTAGTCTGAAAAACCTTGAAATTCATGAGTGCAAGATCTCAACATGTATCCTAATGTTGGAATTTTCCATTTAGACTACTTGTTTGTTTAAGGGTGATATGATGTATTTAGATGGAGCTCAATATCCAATTATTTCTAAATAGATTTCAGTAATATTGAGGTAAATCATGTATTATGATCAAACACATTTTAAATTGTTTCTCCATAAAGTCTTAAAACATTATTAACATAGATTCATGTAAGGCGCTGCAGTGGAAAATCCTTCCTTATAGTGTGGAAATGTCCAGATTTGGTACGTCATTAAAAAATTAACCTTATTCCATCATTATTTCATGGAGTCCCCTGTAATCTAGTGGAAAAATTCATAGTAACATCAACCCATTTCAATTTAATAATAGTCATAGTTTGTGTGGCTCTTCTATGATGTTGTTTTTCAGTCTTCCCCAACTGATAAAATAATCATATTGATACATAATCATTAATTTCCCACTTCATCTTATCCCACAAAAAATGTTCCTACGAATGTCTATGAATCAATAGGTTACTGGAGTTTATTGAGAAATTTGAGTTATGATAGTAATCCAATTACTCCACCTTTAGCTCGGGTAGAGAGGGAACACATATATACTTCCAAAATTTAAGAATTCTATCTACATTCATGATGTCTACAAAAATCCCGTCATTCACAGAAATAATTTTCAATCAAAAATTCAAATCATAAAAATGATAAATTGTAATCCTTTCAAAGGAATATTGTATTGAATCCAATTGAAAAAGTAATGATGTTTCAATGTCGTTGATAATTCCCATATAGATATTTTCTTAATCCATGGTCATGTGATCTGTGACAGTCCTCATTTTTTCATAACACTACGACCATTATTGGTCAAAGAATATTTAAATGTATACACCCTCTCTGGTTTGTATTTTATTAAAAATAATAATCCTCGAGTTTCTCAAGCCATCGCCTTTACCTCATGCTTAGATATTTTTTTGAAAATATATAATTCAATATTTTGGGATATCTATATATTTCACATATGGAACCAGAGATATAGTGTCTCCACATATCCATAGTAATGATTTCAGATGATATCTTAAGATCTTTTGTTTGATATCTATGTTAGTGTATTTTTAATTTGGTTGACTCATAGGTAATAACACTACAATTCTTCATAAGGATACAACCAAGACCTTTTTTAATGTATCAGTATAAATCCCAAATCCAGCATTTCCTGATGGTAGTGTCTTGATCATAGAATTATCTAATCATTTCCAAAATTCTTTAAAAAAAATCATCAAATTCTTTTATATATATAAATTAATCATGTTGCGAGTAATATTGGTTAACGAGATATCTAATCAGGTGAATTTATGAACTAAACACTTATAGTAACCAAACAAATGAATGAATCGACATACCATAGTTATGTTTGTTGGTGTTGGCCATTCATGAACCACATTTTTTGTCACTTGATCAAATGATATTCCAACCTTATAGAAAATATTCAAAAAAATGAAACTATTTGAACTTACATTCATACTAGCTAGTCATACCACATGTCACTTTTCTCTTAAGAGTATCCAAAACAACCGCTATGTGGTTCACATATTCCTCTTAGTTTTTGGAAAATAACTTGATATCCATAATAAACACCACAAAAAATCATCAAGATATTCCTCGGAAACTCTATTAGCTTCATCTATAAAAGTTAATGGGGCATTAGTCAATCCAAATAGATTTACTCTATACTTCTAATATCTATACCAAATTCAAAATTCTATCATTGGAGTAACGTCTCTCCTCAAAAAAGTTTACGGTTTCTAGATCGATGGTCATTCTTTGAAACATATTGTGCTTTATGATGTTGATCAAATAAACTAGAAATGTGAGGTGGATTATACTTATTCTTTATTATTATATCATTGATTTCCCTATAGTCAATTTTATGCTTCATAGATCAACATTTCTACTTTACAAAGAGTTCAAGGGCTCCACATGGAGATTCACGTGGAAAAAAAATCCATCCTCACTAAATTCATATAGTTTTTTCTTCATCATTACTAATTATGTAGTTGCCATTCTAAAATGAGTCTTTGATATAGGTCTTTCAACATGAATTATATCAATAGAGAATTGATCATTCTTATTTGGAGGATGTCTAGGTAAATCCTCAAGAAATACATCTGTATATTCTTTCACAATAACTACATCATCAATTTGAATATTCATTTCCTCATTGATAGATGATTTGTTCAATTCCTCCATAACAATTTTATTTCGAATAAATTTTGGAGGTGGATCCATATATTACTTAGATGATGAGGTTTCTACATTAAAGATAAAAGATGTTTCATATTTCTCACAAATAGTATATTCCATTTTTCAATGTATTTTCTTATCATATGTTGAATCACATAACATACAAATGATTATATCAAATTCAATCATATTTATGTGATACTTTCAGTGACTAAAAAATGTTTTGTGTCATAATGGAGATTGACTAACACATATTAGTTGAAATGATACATCCCACAATAGTTTCAACTAAAGTCTCTATTAAATTAAAATTAAAATGTGAAACATTCCGAGAAAACTGGGATGATATAAAGGAATTTGATAATCATGAATCAAACAAAAAAATAAATGTTTGAAGAAATAAATAAAGTATCTTCCAACAAATCATAAAGAAGTTCAACCTCTATAGTTGTGATCACATAAGCTTGGCCTTCCTCCCTAGGAATTTTGTAGGGAATGTATTCATGGTACATATGATAATGATTTTCATAGTGTCACATATCTATACAGTTGTAGCATGAAACATTGGTTTCTCATATTTTTCCATTAAAATCATGCACTTGGTAATTTTTTTCTCCACACATTTAGGAGACTCCTTTTCCTTTTATGCAGACACCATGGTGTTTCCTTCCACAAGAATTAAACCAAGGAAAATCCATTATTTAATCTTTTCTTCATCCATTAATTCACCCACCACCCTCTTATTCTATTATTTTAAAATAAATATAAAGTACATAAATAATTCATTAGCAATATTGATATCGCATGGGACTGTATCATTGTATTATGAGAAATTTTTGGAGACTAGTTCCTTATGGAGGAATGGTTTTTACCCTACATTTTATTTATCAATCTTTCACTATAGATTACATTTTTACTTTACGAAATGTCTGAATATTCTTGTAAAATTTACTTCATACATATCAACATTTACATCATATTTTTATTTCAGACTCATGAATTTCCTCCTAATATATGGGTTCTATTCATAAGGATATTTTTTTTCTACGAAAATTTCCTTAAATTCATTACATTAAATATTTGAAAAAATTTCCCCTTTATTTGTTTTTTGAATTGTCGACCACCATGAACTAGAATATCCTGAGAGATTATCAAATTCCATTATAAAATACTCCCTTTCATTACATCCCAATGTGAGAAATACAATCAATAATGAACTTATCCACTACTCTACTACAAATGTGTTTGTAGACCAATTAATTAATCGAGAAAAGTGCTTCATAAAGAGGTATAACATCTATCATCCATGTTGTGGATAATGATTATCCATATGGGTATGGTTATTTTTCATAACAGAAGTCATATTTACTTATATAGTTATATGTTTTCAACTCTAGTTGTAGCTTCTGCTACAACATTATTATCTTCATTTTGATTGAAATCTACACATGGAATACATTCATTTATTTGATTACAATTCATTCTAGTTGGTTCAATTTCTACTTAATAGAATGAAACATTATGTTATGAATCATAATATATAATATTGACCTAGAAAACCCCTAAACAAAAATTGAAATTTTATGCATAAATAATATCTTAATGAACAACATTGCTTATTTGGGGATATATCTTAGTTTAATTCCTTGATAATGATTTTGTTAAAAATTGTAAAATATCTGAAAAATATCCCCAAGTAAAATCATTCTATTTTTCTAGTAAGGACAATTATCATGTAATGGGTTTCAATGTGTTAGTATTAGGACTCCTCGATGGATTTGATACCTCGAGGTACATATGTACTAAAACAATATTCATTTTCTCATTCCAGAAAAGGATGAATTTCTAGGAATACCCACATAATAATTACCTAACATAAATTATAGGTTGTTCTTATATGTGTATCATTAATTCAATCTTATCTTTATGTTTTATAATCTATGTTTCATATATATAGTTTCAAAGGATTTGACTAACCATTCTCTGATACTAACTGTAAATACAATGACCTTAGTTTCCCAGATCCAGTTGCTTACTAATTTATATTGTTACAATAAATAGGGTTGTATATCCCAATGGAGAAAATAGTTTAGTAGTTTTTGGAAAACCATGTATTAATTGAAGTTATAACTTAAAAAATTATAAATAAAAACAATATAGAAAATCCATTAGAAACAACCCTAACTACTATAATATCACTATTAGTCATTCCTAATATCTACGTTCTCATCCTGCAGAATAAACAAGATATAAAAAATTGTTGGGATCATATTCTATGTAAGGTTAAGAAAAATAGTGGAAGATAATATGAATGATAAGTCATGTTTAATTACTAAAAATTCCATCCATTAGAAAATATACTTGAGAATATTATAGTAAGAATAAAAGTAGAATAAATAATACTGTATAAATAATCCAATGAGATTGAAGGTTAACTAGGGATATTCAAGTAGTCAAATATTCATAGGGATAATAAATTAATAAATTTATAATTATGTAATGAATAATAAAGTACATATAAAACATACCATCAAGTCCTCATCCAATACATCTCAAAATAAATGTTTAAGTCCTCGACCAAATCCACATTTGAAAATAAATGGGCAAGGTCGTGGTAAATACCAAAAACGTTATGTCTAATGAGACCTATCTATGCATCAATGAGATCTAAAATTACCCATCCATCACATACTAATTAAAATTAAATATTATTATTAATGTGGTTAATAATAAAAAAAATATACATATGAAATATAAATATACCACCCCATTCTGTATACATATTAACTAACCCATCATAGTAGTATGGTGAATGGTATGATGATAGAATATCCATATTAAAAATAATCATGTACCATTTTATATAATATTTTAAATGAAAATAATATGCGATTGATATCAAAAATTTAAAAAATTCAATATATGTGTTGAAAAAGAAGAAATTATATTAAAAAAATCATTTTGGGAATCATGAGAGAAATATCCCTTATACATTGCAAAGAATAGTTCATTTGAAATAATCCTTATTATTTGTAAAAATGTTTGGTATAAAACAACAAATGAAAAGTTGTTTTTTTTCATTTAAAAATACTGATTTTAGAAAATCAATGATGTCTTAAAACATAATATGTATGGTATATGAAAATGGGTATGAAGTTTGGAACCTCACTTAAATCGAGCTTCTTTATCAGGAAACCATTAGAATGGTACCTATTAAAACATGTATTGTCCAATAAAAAAAGATGAATATTTTTGGAAATATGATTTTTAACATATAAATATAATTGTGAGTAATTATATAAAATTATTTAATAATTCTATTGGGATAAAGAATGATATAGCAAAACCCGAATAAAACATTTCTGGATGAAACCTTTGCCTTATGTATGTAAGTGTTCAGAACATCACATTAAGGTCCTAGATAATAAAATAAATTTATTAATTAATTAACTAAAATCCTTTTCAATATTTATTTCATTTGGTTTAATATTATTATGTCCATTTATGGTCATTTTTATGATTATTAAGACAAAATGTTTACGAGTTCTTGTTTCCTTGGTTCAAATGATCAGTTTACTTATATATATGATTGTAAGATAAAGAAAAATGGTTACAAATATCCATAATTTAAGTTAAACAATATTAATTAACATCAATAATATTGAACGGTTATATAATTTTTATATTTATTAGTGGTGAGGACTGATCATTGGATAAGATTTTAGAGGTAATCATTTAGATTATTTTTGTTATTTTTCGATCATCATAAACTATTTTTGTTTCATAAATTCACATCTTGTGATAAAAATTGTTAGAAAACATTAAATAGGCTATTAAACATATTTTTAATTTTTTTAAACCACAAAAAGAAATAATTTTATGCCAATCGTATACGTTGTTAATAGAAAATGAAAATTTCTCATCCATGATGTTGGTAAATTGACAAATCACAACTGATGATTTCATTTATACAGTAAAAGAATGATATAAAATAGTATGTTGTTGTGTCTTCCAAAAATATTGTGTAATTATAGTATATAAATTATAATAAACTTATCATGTCTATGTTGACATGATAGGTGAAACAATAATATTAAAATTGAAGAAATTGAAAAGAAAATAATAGAAAAGAAAGAGGATTTGTACCTCTTGAATTCCTCTCCTTGAGAACCTCCATAACAGAATTGGTTTGGAATTATTTTAGAACAAATGATAATTAATATAAGTATGATTCTTGGATGGATTATTAGGAAAAGAAATTTTGGGGCTCAATGTGTTTAATGTGTGAGGTTACGTGTTGGTGGTGGTGTTATTAAAAGTGGATGAGAGGGGTGTTTTGGAATATTTTATTTATTTGAGTATTATTTTGGCCCATGTATATGAATATTTTGAGAACCAATTTTTTTTTTATTATAATAAAGATGTAGTTTTCTATATTATGCGATTAAATTCTCCATACATCACCTATGAATCAATTATTCTTATATTTAGAATTTATCATAAATTTTCCAATATTATTATTAACAATAAATTCTTTTATTTTAGAAAGATCCTCCAAATTCACCCTAATTATTTTTATATGTGTAGAATTAAAATATATTCTTTATTTCATGTAAATATGATTCACAAAAGGAAAATTATAAATTTTTAATAAAATAATAATTTATTAAAAAATTACATAATTTAAAATTATTACTCATTTTTAAATAAATTAAAAATAACTAAGATCTTATAAAATTATCATAAAATATTAAGAAAAAAAATATTAATTTATGAAAAAAATTATATGAAAGTAAATTTTCTTTCAAATAATATAATTAATTATTGAATTATTATAAAATATTTATGACTTTTGAGAAGACCAATAAATAATTGATAATTTTAAAAATATTAATTTAAATATACAATGATATAATTATATAATATCCTCAACTATAATATGCCTAAATTTTATTTATAATTTCATGGATGAGAACACTATTCCTTTTCATAGTTTACTATTCATAAGGATCAAAGTACTATTCTTGATGTCAAGTTACTATTTCATCATTATATGTTCTTTCACATATAGAAATACCACTTATTTAATTTATTCTTCATTTATAATGCATATATTGTGTTAAATATGTGATTTTTTTGTTGATTATACTATATGAAATTATTACAATAAATAAAATTTCATTGATTGAATTTTCGGTCCTTACATTTGGCTAGAACCTAGAGAGAATATTCCAGAATTTTAGAAAACCTCATGGAATATTCCATGACAAATTAGACATCCTTAAAAATCATCACCATATTGTATTCAAGGGATATAGATACCCAGTGAGGTGGTAGTTTGATGTTTATTTATGTAAAGGAAACATTTTCCTGTAAGAGAAACCAATGCTGAGGGAACTAGTTTGATAAAGGATAAATAAGGAATTTGAAATTTGAGAATAAATTTAAGAACCTAATGATCATAATTAAAATTATATAGGGGTAATTATTGTGAATTCTAGAGATCATAGCCCTATGATTATCCTTGATAGAGTAACTATGTCGAGAGTTAGAATCCATCCTAAAAATGTAAGTGGTATATTTTATGTCGATTAAAACACAATTTTCAAGGAAAAATCATAAAATTGAAATATTAAAGTGCATCTTATGAATCATAAATAGTACTAATGATCTCATAATGGATTCCGGAATATCCAAAACAATAAAAATCTAACTGACCGCAAAAACCCATAAAACAGGACAGGATCTCATGACACCTTAGAAGAAAGATGACTGTGTGACGTTTATATGTTCATAAAATCCCTATAATTATCAAATTATGATGAATCCAAAACATAAAATCCCATGAAAACATTATGGAGATCTATATATATATTAAGGACAATATTTAACTAATTACATAACATATGATGACAATTAATTTGATCACGCACATGGGAAAATAATGTCTTGTTGGGGAGTTCTCAAAAAAGGTCACATAGATGGGTCTCACAATCGGTTCTCGTAGGACGGTCTACTAGGATGAAAAAGAGATGAAATTAGGGTATTAGTTCCTTGATGTATGGGTTAGTAGTAAACGATCCAACCATTTTCCCTATTTAAACATTTTTATACAAAATACCAAATGTCACCTGGCAGACGAAAAGGAACCTGAGAAACCAATTGGGGACAATGTCAAAGCCTTGTATATGAATTTAAAATCCTCATAACAATGAAATTTCCCCCACTGATGTCACTCCTAGGGGGTCATTTCTAATTTCTACCGAATCAGCCTCGGAAAAGCCATAATGGGAGAAAAAACAGAAAATGGTTATTCCCTTCCATGCAAATTAAATAGACGGAATTATGTCAACTAATAGTGAATCTTATAACCCTACAAATGACATGTGATATCATGACCATTTTATGATCATGAAGATGCTCCATGCATAACACAATGTTGAAATCCACCCTAGATTCCAATTAAAAATGCAATGAGGCAATGGGCCACAATACCCCCAAGAAGATCTCTCTGAATACCAAAGGCTGATGAAATGTAGGGAGGGACATCAGAGTGTATTTGAGTAGAAAATTCCTTCATTTATCAGATTGTATCATGAAATGATATAAGGACAAATAAATAGTAGAAGCAGATGCTATAGGACTAGACCAGTAACCCTCCATAGCATATGTTGCATCAATATTGAAATTCAAAGATAACAATAATAAAAATAACATATAACATAATTAAATAAATGGGAAATGATAAACCATAAGTAGATAAAATATAATAATGATGATATGTCATGTCATTATAAAAAAAAATTATGAGATTTGGGGGATAGCTGAATATACAGTATTTTGAAAATATGAAAAATGAAAAATAGATAATACTTGAATCCCAAAAATATGATTGATCCTATGCTACAAATCTTCATCCTATAACTATCAATAAATAATCATTAGTAGACAATTCATTTTATGTATACATGAACCTATGAATTGTACTCTTGTATAAAACACATCTCGAGTAGAGTGTGTGATAATATCCAAATAGGTTACCACCAATAAGGTATATCCCATTCCATCACATTCAATATAAAATGTAATTATTTCCCTTTAAATTAAATTCTACAATGAAATAAATAAATATCTTCATTTGACCCAATTCTTCTTAGGGAACCTATCTTATTATACATGCTTCTGCCTATGATGGTGAATATGAACATAGGGATCTTGAGAGGTTAATGTGAGGAATATAAAATAAAAGTAATGGATTTTCCCCAAATTATAATTTCTATGGGAGGGAATATACTTGAACTTCCATCGTAAAAAACTAGAATTTATTTTTTAAAAACAATTCATTTAATTTTAAAATTCAAATCTCATATTCATAAAACATTTTTGAGTCGCCCTATGTCTATCCATGTAAATTCAATAAGGTTTGGATATATTTCTCATGGGGTTGTCCTTCCATTCAATGTCACGGTGTTTCATCAAACGTGACCAATTAATTAGATGATATGTAATAAACCAAGAATATTATAATGAAATAATAAACTAACCTCATATTTTATAATTGTTATCACAAGGTGTGGCCCATGTATCTCTTATGGCATGGTTCGACAATCATTCCATCAAGCATGCCCATCAGGCTACCCTTAGGGAACTAGTGTCACTCATTTAGAGATATTTGATAAATTACACTAGTAGAGCCTAAAACAGGGATATCTGTTATCGCACCTCACATATGTACAATGAAATTAGAAATTATATCTAATTAAAAATGACACCATCCATGGGTTCATAATTTCTTAATTTATTTTTTCACCCTCATCACTTGATGAGGGAATGATTGGGATTGAAAAACCAAATAATTTTTTCATACAAGATATTTTGATAACTTATATCAATGATAGAAATTTTAGTTATATATTTAATTAATAAATGATAATTAGGCCATAACTCATAATACATGGTGAAGAGAGGCCAAAACACTTGGTGTATACAATCATTACATTCATCAACATTTTCCATTATTCTAGGAGACACCTTCAATGTGAGTTAGCAAGCTAAGAAGGTACTGAAATTAAGATATTTATTCAACGCATATTAAAAGTGGTAATGTAGGACAAGGAATCAATCTAAAAAGGGTGATTATCCATTAATTAGTGTGATACATAACATGGAAAATAATTTATATAAATTTACTAAACAAACTAGATCTATCTATAGAATGTGTTGGAATACAGCACAATAACGCATGTTATAAAAATAAAAAACAAGGGGATCAAACATAGACTACCTGCATTATTCCAGTAGTATTTCCCTCATACAACATCATCCACTCATTCATTATGGAGTTGAATATATCTAATAAATAAAATAAAATTATAGGAAAATTGGGAAAATAATATTTCACCAAGATTGTGAAATAAAGAGGGATCTAATATTGAAATTGATGGGAGATGATTGTTGAGCTTACCTATAGATTCTCAATTGATCCGATAATGAGAAAAAAAAAGATTCTAGATAGAAGAGTTGTCATGATCCCTAGGTTTTGAGAAATTATTCTAATGGGAGGAATATATTCAAGAAAATGGTGAAATATGTTAAGTCATAAGATAAATCAATCTAGGGGAAGTTTCATAAAATCACCCACATAAGAAAAGGTGTGTTTTTTCCACAAAGTATATGTCTACTGTAATGGTGTTCTGAAATTCCACATAATCATTCACTTTGTACGACACAACTGTAGAAATATATGAAAACCTGGTACACCACTACATGAAGCTACATGGTTATGGAAATTGTACCGCCTGATCCTAACTATGTCGACAAACTGTGCTGCCTAGTACATTACGTCATGTTTCAGGGATCAAAGATCCAAATTAACCCTACACAATAAAGGCCATTTCTTATAATACTTTTCTATTACATAATTTTTTAGAACATTTCATCAATTTCAAAAACATATTACCAAAGACAGTATTAGTTTAGATCTTTGATAAAAATGAAAAAAACAACTAATTCATAACATATATACTTCTTTTACATCATAATTATTCTAAAAAACATCAATTTTTGACATATCAATAATAATAAATTTCTTCATATCATATAGAAAATAAACATATGAAAGGGTGAGGTCAGATTCTCAGTAATCGGAAATATTGGATATAGGATTAGTATACCATGAAAATAATGTTATAAAAAAATAATAAAAATTGAATATCACACCATGTATATAAAAGGTCATATATGTAGTTCATTTAATAAATATGGGATGATCATAAATCATTAAAAATAATGGAGTCAAAATAATAAACCATGAGATAATAACTATGAAATATAACATGCAATTATTGGAGATAGATAAAAATGCAATACCATTCCCTCTATATTTTGGCACATTTCCAAAAATATTTGTGGAAAAACATGGGGGAAACCCTTAATAGGTAAGACAAACCACTACCCCCTTTCACATTCCCTTACTTATTAGGGATCTAGTTTCCCTATCTTCCCATAATGGATCAGTTTTCCCTATCTTGTCATAGTGGATTAGGTTTCTCCATCTTCCCCTAGGGGATCAATCCTATTGGCCTATTACACATCATTATCTTGTTTTCATAAATAATTAAAAAATTAATTAGATAAAGATATTTGTCCAACCTATCACATATAGAAAACCATAAATACGTGTCCCATAAGAACACCGATCATTTATCATATCATAACTCAAGAAAAAATGGGATTCCTTTTTTTAAAACATATGTCTCAGAGATAAATAAAAATTCTTTGTATGACTCAATGATAAACATAACCCATTTAGAAAAATCATATGAATGGTATCATTTTATCATATCCACCGTAAAACCATATCCACTTCAAATAATGTCTTAGATGGAAAATTATTTAAATGATCTATTGAAATATTTCTTGAGAGAAATATTATTTCCATTTTGAATAATAATTTTAAATTAATAATACATTTATCAATCCTTTTAATTGAAAATAACATTTAAAAATATTATATATTCATTGAAAACAATTTTAATCACCATTGGAATCATTTTTCATTAAAAATAGCTGAATGGTAATTTAAAACACTTTTAATACTTTTTTAAAAAACATTGATTTGAAGGAAAACAAATTCTGACCAAAGAGATAATAACGTAACATGAAATATATGATATCATTAGAAGAAGGTGCCTAATACTGTAATATTATAATTTTTAGTAGATACACATTGTAAACTAATATAGGTGCATAACATAACATGTGTCTCAAATAAGGTAAATTGAGACCAAATTGCCGTACAGATTTGGAAATTTTTGAGCCTATACCCCATGAATGAAGGATTCTAAAATGGAAATCTAAAAACTCATATATGTATGTAAATGTATAATAAAATAAATTCATGTTAATTATATATTCAAAACAAATGAAAGGTGTACTGAAGATTTCATATGTATTGGTGAAATAAATGTGAGACTAGAAACTAGATTACCATATTTTAATAAGTCAAATCAAATGCCCCATGATTGAAATAGAATTTTAAGGCCATTTAATTACCCTAATATTTTAGATAATTATCACACAATAAATTCAGGGAATGTATATACACAACCTATCAGAAGCACATAGTGTATAGTGAATGTGTCTCACAAGAATATAAGTGATACAAAAAATCAATTACTTATTTACGGACTCTATACAAACTCATTCAATCCTTTTTTATAATAAATATTTTTTTATTATAAAGATATTTCCAAATTATATTCATAAATATTTTTACATATATGATTTTACTATTAGATTACATTAAATGTTATTAATAATTCAATTTTAATGTTATATTTTTTTGTAAAATATGTGTTGTCTATTTTTTGACTTTATATTCCTGATAATTATACTTACATCATGATTAACATCATTCAAAAATGTAAAACATGATATAAAAATCATATATATTCTATTTATATGAATTTATTAAATATAGAAAGTCAGAAACAATATACATTTTTCATGGAAATGGTTGCTGAATGTATGCATGAACTCTACATCAATTTCATGTTGTATTGAAAAAAAGAATGTCAAAGAAATATATTAACACATATAATATAATTAAAATACAACTATTATGTAAAATATATCATATAATATTAGTAATTCTAAACTAAATTCATTCTCTATAATGTGTAGACTAATCACATCGTTTTGATGAGGTAGTAGTCGACACATCCACAAACAAAGATATAATATTTACACAAAATAAAAATCATACTGTTATGCATCATATAATAATAAAATAATAACAAATACATTAAAAATAACATATAAATCAAATAAAAATTAAAGTAAATTATTATTTTCACAATTGAAATTTGGAAATAAAAGAACAAATGACATCAATTTGCATGATAGTAGTCCCCCATACACAAGAATGATGATTGTATATCCCATTTTATGAGAGTTTGATTGAGTGTAGGTAAAAATATTAATATAAAAACATCTATGTATATTGAGGATATTGAGTTTATAATATTAAATTTAATGAAAATTAATTTAATGGGATTATAATATAAAGGAAACATGAACTATCGCTAATGAATGTTACATTTTCATTGGGTATCATTTTTTCATTTTGACTGAAAAAGTTATTGGGTTGGATTTATGAGCAATGCATGACTTCTAGTTTGAATTTATTAATGTTTTTAGGGGGTTAAAAATGTTATTGGAAGAAAAAATAGGTTATGTAGTGCTTATAAATTGAATAAGAAGATATTCTCTTTTATAAGATAGGGTAGGGGTACTTTCAGAATTTTTGAAATGATGAATTTATAAAAAAAATAAATATCAATCCAAATACATAAAAACTTTTATTTTAATTTAATATTAGTCACGGATTTAATGTCATAAATTAAAATATTTTTTACATGATATAGTATTATTTTAATACTTGTCATTTTGATAAACCCATAGTTAAGTCCTTTTACTTTTAACAATTGTAATCAAATTTTCGATATTAAGGGAATTTAATTTTTATATATAACTTGTCAATGAGACCAAAAATTGAACATTTATGAATTTATTGGACATATATCATCCCATATTCCTTATTTAAAATTTTTAATTTTCGTAAATAATTAAATAAAACAACTTTTTCCAAAAACTATGATAAGTGTTAATTTTAAAAAGATTCATTACATTGAATTTTTTAAACTAAATAATGAAATATAAAATCAAAGAAGTAAATTAAATACACCCATAATTTTCTACATTACATTACTAAATTCGTTTAGAACCTTAATTAAGTCAAATTTTATTTATATTAATATTTAAAATTTCAATTAATTTATTGTTTCATTAATTGAAAAACTAATGCATCATCAATGTGTAATTATTTATAAAAAGGATTTATTGAAAAAAATTAAAAATAATTTTTTATAATTTATAGAGGCATACTATATTTTCTGTATATTATATATAGAAAATAATATCTTCTATTTTATCACAAAAGTAATGTAATATAATTATTACAAATGTTCGTCAAATTATTCAATTTATATATTTATGCATTAAAAGATGAATTAAATTCGTCCAATAATGTTTCGACAAGTTTTAATGTCACTTTATATTCTATATCACTTAAATGTTAAATTCAATTACAGATTTTTCCATTTAATATGGAAAACATTACAAGTGTTACTATTCATATTGAAAAAAATAAAAGTGTGTTGTTTAAAAAATTAATAACTTCTAATACAAAATATCAAATCCATTTTTCATTATTTAATAAAAATATAAATTTAGTTTTAATATAACCCCATTGATTAAATGTAACACCTCAACCCCAATTACCCATAGTCAGTGACTTATTTTAATACATTTGAATGATTATAGGGAATCATTTTTTGAAGGACCAATCATTTTTGTAGTCTGGTAAAATATATTACAAGAATTAATGTTACATTACAATTTAAAACATAAATACATCCTAGATAGTTTTTTTGTGAATTCCATTATTTCCCTTGTATAACCCTGGATATCAATCACATTAATCTTCTTTGAATTCTTGGAATATGAAACATAATAAAGGGATGAGATCAAATAATCAATAAGGGTAAATAATTTAGCTAAAGATACCATGAACCTTAGGAATTGTGAATAATTTAAAACACATGCCTTTACATATAATAAAAATGAACACATTATGGTAAGAATGTGAGCTGAGTATATAATACCATAATAAATCATAGTCATTGTTATTCTACTTGTCGAATAACCACATGACCCTTCAGTATTATTTTCATAATGAGGGAATGTTTAATGCATGAAATTCTTAAACATATTGTCTAGGAATCAACCAACACGCCTAAAAATGATTAAGGCATCGACAAAAAAATATATCATAATGGGAAAGGCCTTGGCCAATTCCACGTCTAATTGTTTCCTAAGACCTACTGATTCCTTGAGGAGTTATAGTGGGATCTACCCAGTACTTACTAATTATAATACATTTCTCATATGAAATGGTTAAAACACAACATAATCATTTGTATTAACACTGGCACAAAAAATGTCAATACGTTAACCATAAACCATGAATTGTATAAAAATAACATGTCCACATTAAAACATATCACAAAACCTAAAATACAATATGTATGATTTGTGTCATAATATATAAACTTCAAACAGTTGTAAAATTTATCAAAGGATTTTGACATAGATGAAATAAAAACTATTTGAGAGAGATATATCATTCTATTTTGAAATCAGTTATGATACACATATTAATAAAAGAAAACATTTATTTTGAAAATATTCTTTTGATCATGTAAGGTTATCTTCAAAGGTGTAATAATGGTGGAGAATAACTACACATTTCATATAATTAAAAAACATTCTTAACATAATTTGTCATAAAGGTCATAAAGTACCTTGTTTGGAAAATGATGGAATGATTCCATTCAACCATTTTTATACAAAGTAAAACAAGGGTATAAATGACTTTAATCCATTGTCTAGTAAATAATAAAAATGTTTTTAATTTTATTTAAGAAACACGGATGTGGATGATAAAGAGGCCCCAGTAGATACTTACGTAAAAACAACCATATATAATAAACAGATTGTGAAATTAAACCTTAAATTGTACTTTTCCATAGTCCATGGTATGGTAACCTTCTATATTATAGTTAAAACATCGTTATTAAATTATACAAGAACTATATTCATAAATATGATATCATTTAGGATCCTCTAACATTGCATTGTTAATAATATTTCAGTAGTATCATCATTTCGGGTGTTAACAGATTTGTTTTCCTTTATACACAAGGTTAAATAAGCCATGTTTTTCATGAATAAGATGTCTTTGACTCATATTAATAATTATATTAAGTTATTAAACATTAATTTTAATCATAAAATGGAAATTATTCTGGAATTATTATGATGGGGAATGAATCTCATCACATTCATGGAGACGGTAATCCGTACATATGAACGAACGACAGTATCATTATATTGATGGTGAAATAATATGTAATTTGATATTATATTATATATATAAAATCATTAACATGGTGTATTAATTATTTAAATATGATATACTCAATATTATACCCATCCAAATAATTAAGTGTTTGAATAACAAACTTCACCACGATGTGGAGACGGTAAGCCGTACGTACGCACGTATGGTGACATTGTAATTTATAGGATGGAAATAATAAAAAATATGGATATAACATATTTATATAACATCGAAGTATATAAACGGTACTTGATTTATTATTTTTGTATTGAAACAACAATGAAAGAGGAAGTGGAAGAAGAATAGAACATGAAAGAGGGTGGTGAAATTATTGCATCATCTTCGGGTGTTTCCTTTTGAGTTGATCAAAAGGGCTCCATAGGATGGTTTTATCATAAAAATAAAGACTCTAGGTAGAATTAAGAGTAGTTGGTTGGATATCTGAGCAGGGTTTGGCCATGCCAAATGGCTTTGGAGGTGTGATTTTGAGAGAACAGGAAGTACCATTTTATAAGAGAAGTGTGGGTCAATTTAGAAAAACCATTAAATAATATTTTATTATACAATCATATTCGGTTTATAATTGCTCCAACATTATTTATATCTAGGATAAGGTGGTTATGGGTATATATCCACTCAACCAGTATGTTTTAGACTAGTTTAGGTCACTATATTATCCTTATATTTTTAGGTTTAGCCAATAGTTAAATAGTTTAACTTTTACCATGTATTCATGTATTATTATAATAAATGGTTAATAAAATAACTATAAAAAGCCAAAATAACCCCATGTGGTTCATTATTGATATATATAACATTACCTAAGTCCATTGGTCCAACCTTATATTTTAATGAATATTATATCAATTAATAATATAATATTCATTTTAATAACTAATTTATGTTAATTTTGACACTATTTGATATTTTGTTGTTGTTAAAGTCAAAAAGTAAGATTACATAGAAAAAAATTCATTTAATAAACTATAACATGTCATAATAAACTATAAAATTAGTTTAATTCATCCAAATTCTCAAATTAAATTTATTTGGATATTTATATTATCAATTATTTTTATGTTTCATTA
The DNA here is from genome assembly GCA_963277665.1 of Viscum album. Taxonomy (NCBI): domain Eukaryota; kingdom Viridiplantae; phylum Streptophyta; class Magnoliopsida; order Santalales; family Viscaceae; genus Viscum; species Viscum album. Next base: position 2,004,927,771 of record OY728148.1, on the reverse strand, counting down.
ATATTGTAATTACTGCATCATCATTGTGTCATACATAAATTAAATTATTTAATTTCTAAAAATTATAAATAAAATACAACTATGTAGGAAATCATTTTATATTTCTAATTAATCTTTATAGTAGAATTTATATTATGAGTAACCATATATTAAAAATGTTTTAAGTTTTAAATTTGAAATTTAACACTTTTAACTCTTCTTTAAATAAAATAATAATGAATGTCCTAATCACATACAAGTGGACCAAAAGGATCATATTTTATTACTAAGTTTTTTTGGGAGAATTAAACATATCATATAGAATTATTACAAGTGTTAGGATTATTTTAATGTCATTTTAACATTTAATTACTTTATTTACATTTAACTATGGTAAATAATTGTCAAATGTTACTATTGAAAAAAAAATATTTTTATCTTATTTAAAAAAAATTATTTATTGATGACAACTGTGTCTCTCTTAGTTTTAAAATTAAACACATAGAAGTGGTAAAATAAATTTTTATGTAAATTTTCAAATGTGCCTAAAAGGTGGATAAAGGACATTAAAAAGTTCAATAACATTTTATACATCTAATTTTATTATAAAATTAATCCAATGAATAACATAAAACATAAATAGATATTATATATTTATATATATGTACTTAAGATAGCTTTCAATAAAATAGAATATATCATTTATATAGAATGCTTGATTTAAATAATAATGCAGTATTTTCATTATTCATCAAAAATTGAATGTTTTCTAAAAAATACAAACAATACACCCTAATCTAATTTTTATATTTTGAAATAAAAAAGGAAATATAATTTTCCAAATTCAAATCATCAAAGATGCATTAGTTTTTTTAAAATTAATTCTCTTTGTCAAAACCATAAAGCGGGTTTTTATAAAATAAAAACTATCAAACAATTGACATGTGTTTATGTCAAATTTAAATTGAAATTACATATAATAACCTAAATTGTATTAAATGATAATAATATAATCTAATTATACATAAAAACCATTCAAATTCATAATTTAACACTACATATAATTTCGATTAAAAATGATGTTTTAAATTAAAACATCGTATTTTTAACTATTCATCAAAATAGGAATGTTATCATAAAAGCACCAAAAATTTATCAAAACTAATTTTTTATGTCTCTATTCTAAAGAAGAATTTTATTTTTTGAAATTTTATATATAAAAGTTTCAAATAATGGATTTAAAAAGTGTTCTCCATTAAAAGGCTGTAAAATTAAATTATCTGAAAAATAATCCCTTAATCTAAAAAATTAAATTTGTTCATATATTATGTCTAATAAACACATAATATGGATACTAAAATTATATGGAGTATATAAAATAAAAAATTCATTTAATACTATTCATAACCTCTTTTTGAACGGCTACTTTGGTAAGTCATGGTGTGCTTGAACTCAGTGTTGCGTGTAGCGCAAGTTATTGAATTAATTTGATGAGATAACGTAATAGGAAATTTTGTGGAGTAACATTCTCTCTTCCTTCAATAAATTTTTTCCTCTCAATTTGAGATTTAATATCGAAATTAAAAGGTTAACAAATAGAAAATTATCTTTGTGGAATACCCACATTAGAAATTGGGTTAATAATATTTAGTCAGAATAAGTGGGAAAGGGAAATAAAAAAGTCCCCACCAAATAATGACATCAATTAGGAGAAAATATGTAGTAATTAGAGACACATAATTGGAAGAAAAGATAAATATTTATAAGGAGTTATTGAGGCCATCAATCAAAAACTGGTGTAAAATTGATGGCCTCAAATAAATCAATCTATGATGATTTCAAATATCATCGGTTCAACAAAACATAATGTATTGGGATAACACATTTTTGGTTTTAATAGCCCTTATCTAATGTTTATTAATTAATTTATTCCTATAAAAAGACGAAAAAAATATTCTAGACAAGTGGAGTTTCATTCTTCATCCAATTCTTAACACAAACATAGTATTAACTTCAAAAGATAATTGAATTCAAAAATATTCTAGTAATCCTAATCATATATGGTTATAAAAATAATAAATTTATAATTAATATTTCAGAATATTTAAAAAACTACATTATAAATACCAAGACATCCATTAGACCAGTGGTAGGTGATGCACCCTTGTCACCCATTGGTTATTGGTTCAAGTCTCGTGGCCTTGCCGGGCACGACGAGGTGTTGCCCGACCTCTAGGTTGTCATTTTTATAACTATCCATAAATAATCTTCAGAAATTCTTTCACCTTAACAATAGTATCCATTTTCAAAATAAATCCATTCCACCCATTATACTTTTCCAAAATACTTCTGTCCAAACTCACAGTCCAAAATTTATAAGGAAGGTAAACACAATGATGTTCTTTTTATCAACGTAATAACATTTGAATACCTTCATCATGTATTATTTTAAATCAAGGTATCACCCTAAATTACTTAAAAACCTTAATGATTACATTGATGCTCCCATATTCATTAGAGTATACTAGTTATACTCTATATATCGATTAACGTGGTAAAATCCAACAATAATGTAATAAACAAACAATTAATTAGTTTTAAAGTAGTCCATAATATAGAATATAATTTTTCCAAATCAATCATGTCTTATTCCAAAAATCACTAACTCAGTATCAGAACCGTATTAAGGATTATCATTCCTTCAATGATGTATTTTCCAAAAATTTTAACATGCTATTAAGTCACTTTTCTTATAACCATATATTCCCAAATCTTCAATAAAATTATACTACAATAAAGTCCATATTTATTTCAAAATTCATATGACCAGTACATCGATGATATAACTTTTAAATGAAATAATTATTTAATAATAACATAAGATCACTAGTCATTCATATTCATCTATGGCAATATCATAACATGATTATTATCCAACAACATCATTTGGGGCATACTCGGATGATTTGGATACTGATTCGCCTAGTTTCTCAACTCATTGCAGATGAAGCATTGTACATTTAAAACCATTTACATACCCTTGAAGTCATGTACATGGTGTCCTTTTTCTCTACACATATAACAAACTCCCATTATCTTCATGAATTTTGAAAGGTGATTATTTCCACTATTATCACATATGGGAAAATCCTTCTTTCCTCTATTCCCTTTATCCATCTTTTCTCTCTACCATCCTTTTCTTCTCATTCTTCCCTTCAGAACCATATGACTCAATGAATTATTTACATATCTTATTAACACATGATATTATTTCCCCTTATGATGAGAATTTGTGGGAGAATATTTCCCCTATAAATGTTTTCTTAATTGCATAAAATATATGATCCTTTTTACTATTTAGATCATGCGTGTTGCATGAGTTATCATCGTTTCTACTGGGCACCATTTCTAAACAATGGCATACACTGTGTTAGTTTATGAATCGCTATGCATGATTCTATACTTGTAAAATACATAACATAGATTGAAATGTCTGTGCATATAATTCATAATCATAAAAGTGTTTTCATTGAGGAAGTATTTACTCATAAATCATTTATAATGGGTTTTAATGTTAATGTGAATTATCTTAAGCATATCCCCTGAGAGTGTCATATCCATGAATGCAGCAAAGACTGTTGTCGTGTACTAGGAAACCCTGCGTCAAGCCTGAAACACATTTTCATAGTTTTCACTCCATGGAACATCTGCTCCAGAGCCGCCACTACCTACTCGTATCCATATAGTAATGTATTTCTTGGAAAAGAAACAAGATTTCAACATTAACTAAATTATATGAAGTTCATCTGTACTAATCTTCCACGTCTATCTTAAGGTAATGTTCTATAATGAGTGTTTTTTAAATCTAGATTCAATGGATTGTACTAAACCATGTCTTATACTAACTGCAACACCCCAACCCCAGTTACTATGAGTAGGTTCATTATTTTAATACATTGGCTTGATTACAAGGAATCATGTCCCAAAGGACTGATCAGTTTGTCAGTCTTGAAAAATATATTACATGCATTAACATTACATTACAATTTCATAGATAAAATATAGAATAGATAGTTCTTCTAAAACACCATTATTTATCTAACTCAACCCTTTATATCAATCACAAAACTCATCTTGGAATCCTGGGTGAATAAAACATAAGAAATGGGTGTGCTAAGATGCTAAGTAAGGGTATATAATTTAGCAGAAGATAACATACACATTAGGAACAGTGAATAATTGAAAACACATGCATTTACAAATAATAAACATTAACCCTTTATGGCAAGAATGTGAGCTGAGTAGATAATGCTATAATAAAACATAGACATGGGTATTCATCTGGTCAAATAACAACATGATCTGGAAATATTATTTTTCCAATGAGATAATGTATAATGCGGGAGATTATGAAACATTTTTTCATGGCCTCAACCTAGAAATATAAAAATGATTATGGCCTCATCCCAAAATATATCTCAATATGGGAATGGCCTCAGCCAATTCCACGTTTAATTGTCTAATGAGTCTTACTAATTCCCCAAGGAGCTATAGCAGGATCAACTCGTCACATACTAAGTCCAGTACATTCCTTACATGAAAAGGATGAATCATAACAAAAACATTCATATTAAAACTAGCATACTAAATGTCAATACATTAACCATAAACAATTAATGTTATAAAAATAACACATCCACAGTCAAACATATCATGAAACCTTAAATACATTATGTAAGATTTGTATCTATATAAATAATCTTCAGACAAGAGTAAAATTTATCAATGGATGTTGGCATAGATGAAATCAAAACTATTTGAGAGAAATATATCTTTCTATTTTGAAATCATTTTAGTGCCATATAATTACAAAAGAAAACATTTATTTTAAAATATTCTTATAAACTCGTAAGGGATGCTTCAATGGAGATATCATGTTAGAAAATAACCACACCTGCCGTATAAGTTACAAAACAATCTTACATTAATTTTTCAAAAATGTAATAATGTACCTTGTTTGGAAAATAACAGAATGGTATTATTCAACCAATTTTATAAAAATACGAAAAAGCGTATAAATTCCATTAAACCATAGTCAAGAAAATAGTAAAAATGTTTTGGAATAAATTTTTAAGATACCCAGATGTGGATGATAAAAAGTTCTCAGTAGATACTTACATAAAAACAAAATCAGATAATAAAGAGATTTTGAAATTAACCCTTACCTTGTAATTTTCCTTAGTAAATTGTATTTTAAACATCTGTATAATAGTTAAAACATTTTTATTTAATTATACAATAACTATATATATAAATATGATATCATATATGATCCTCAAATATTGTGTTGTTAATAATATTTCAGTAGTATCCTCTTTTGGGGTGTTATCTAATTTGTATTCTTTATATGCTTGGTTACATAAGCCATGGTTGTTTTTGATAGGATTTTTTTGATTCATATACATAATGATATTATGTTCTTAAACATTATTTTTAATCATAAAATGAAAATTAGTTTTGAATGATTACGATGGAGAATGAATGTCATCATGTTTGTTGAGAAGGTAATTTGTACATACGCAAGAGCAACAATATCAGTTTATTAATGGGGTAATCGTATGTAATTGGATGGTATATCATATATATATAATAATTAACATGTAATATTTATTATTTAAATCAGATATACTGATTTTTATACCCATCCAAATAATGAAGTGTTGTAATAACAAACTCCACCACGATGGGGAGATGGTAAGCCATACGTACACACGTACGGTGACGTTGTCATTTATAGGATGGATAGAATAACGAATATGGTTGTAGAATATTATTAATAACATCATAGAATGTATATGGTACTACAGTTTTTATTTTGGTATGGATACAACAAATAAAGAGGAAGTGGAAGAAAAAAAGAACTTGAAAGAGGGTGGTGAAATTATTACCTCTTCTTGGGGTGTTTCCTTTTGTGTTGATCAAAAGGGCTCCTTAGGTTGGCTTTCCGATCCGAGTAAAGACTCTAGGTCTATGTGAGGCTATTTGGGAGGATATTTGGTCTGGGTTTGGAAGTTCCCAATGGCTTTGGATTTGTGATTTTGAGATAAGGGAAGTACCCATTTATAAGATAGGTGAGGGTCACTTTAAGAAAACCTTGAAATATTATTTTATTATATAATAATATTTAGTTTATAATGGCTAAAAAATGTTTTATATCTAGGATAATGTGGGTATGGGTGGATATATTGTAAAAGAATAGGTTTTAGATAGTTATAGGTCACTATATTATCCTTATCTTCTATGTTTAACTCGTAGTAAAATGGTTTAACTTTTACTAGTTATTCTTCTATTATTTTAATAATTAGTTAATAAACTAACAATAAAAATCCATGAGAACCCCAAAGGGTTTATTATTTATATATATAACCTTATATATGTCCTTTGGACAGAACCATTGATATTTAAAATAAATATACCAATTAATAATATAGTATTTGTTTTAAAAACAAATTTATGTCAATTTTGAATCTATTTTGTTTTTTGTTTTTGTTATAGTCATAACAGCTTAATTGAGTCACAAAAAATTCATTAAATTCACCCTAACAAATCATATTACACTATAAAATTATATTAATTCATCAAAACTGTCAAATTACATTTATTTGGATATTTATAATATTAATTATTTTAACCAATAAAAAATAATGTAATTATTGCATCATTATTTGGAAGTAAATAAATTTAGTTATTTAATATCTAAAAATTATAAAAAAAATAGGATTATTTAGAAAATTATTTATCTTTATAATGAATATTTTTAGTCTAATTTATCTTATGTGTATCCCTATATTAAAAATGTTTTAGTTACTAATCTTTGAATTTAACAATTTTAAATATTCTTTAAATAAAAGAATAATAAATGCCTTAATCTAATCAATGTGGACCAAAATGATCATATACTATTCCTATGTTTATTTCTAGTCGAATTTCACATATCCAATAGAATTAATTCATGTTTTAGGGTAATTATAATTTCATTTTTACCTTTAATTACCCAATATACTTTTAACCGTGGTAAATAAAAGTCTAATATTACAATTCATAAAAACTATTTATCATCTTATTGAACCACATTTTATTTACTGATGTCAACCATGTCTCTCGGATTTTTGAATATCAACTCATAGAAGGGGGAAAATATGTTTTATGAAAATTTGAAAATGTGCTGAGAAAGTAGATAAAAGACGTTAAAAAGTTCAATAACATTTTATACATTTAATTTTGTTACACAATGACTCCAATTAATTAAATTGAACATATATAAGTATTCTATATCTCTTTTGACATAATATATATATAATAGTTATTAAAATAAAAATATGGTTTTAAATAATAATGCAGTGTTTTTCATTATTCATCAAAAATTGAATGTTTTCAGAAAAGTAAGAAACATTCACCCTAAGCTAATTTTGATATTCCAATTTTAAAATGACATTAATTTTACTAAATTCAAAACATAAAAGTTGATTTAATTAATTAAAAATTAATTCCTGTTGTCAAAACCCAAAAGCGGGTTTTTAAAAAGTTAAAACTATCAAATGATTGCCATGTGTTTATGTCAAATTTAAATGTAAAATTACATATAATGACCTACATTGTATTAAATGAAAAAAATCTAATCAAATTATACTTCAAAACCATTCAATCCTTAATTTGATGCTATAAATTATTTCAATTAAAAAATTTGTTTTCAACAAAAACATATTATTTTTCTATATTCAAAAAAATATGAATGTTCTGAGAAAAACAATGAATTTTTTATCAAAAATAATTTTTTATATCTTGATTATAAATAAGAAGCTTATTTTTTCAAATTAAATATATAAAAGTTTAAAATATTATATTTTAAAAGGTTTCATCCTTAAAAGGTAGAAAAATTTCATTTTCTAGAAAATAGATCTTTTATCGGACAAATTGAATTTGATCTTATGTTATGTCTTTGAAACAAATAATATTGATGTTAAAATTATATGTAATATAGAAAATTCAATATCCAGTTAATAAATTTCATAACCTCTTTTTGAATGGCTAGTTTGGTAAGTCGTGGTGCGCTCAAACTTAGTGTTTCATGTAGCACAATTTATTGAATTACTTTGAAGAGATAACGTAAAAGGAAATCATGGGGTGGTACATGAAATAAGAAAACAATTTTATAATGTTAAAAAATGAAGAACAATGAAATGTTTTAAAGCCAAATTTTATGTGAAATTGATTCCAATTACCTAAACTTCTTTAAATGATAAAAATTTAATATAATTATACTTTTAGAAAAATAATAAATATATTATTTGACACTATAAATTATTTGACAATAAATTTTATATTTATAAAAAATATGTTTTCATTAATAATTCAGTATTTTTCACTCTTCGTCAAAAATTTTCCTTATTAGAATATTCTAAAAATTTTATAATACATAATTTTATTTTATAATTTAAAATAAAAATTTTATTTTTTATATTATGATATATAAATGTTTCAAAAAATATATTTAAATTAGGTGCACCACTAAAAGGTGGGAAAAAAATCCTTTCATAAAAATATTTATTTTGGTCATAAAATTGGACCTATTCATATATCATATCTAGAAACGACATAAGATGTCATTTAAAAATTATATTAAATATATTTCAAATATATTTCATTAATTGAACACAATATATGTGATTTGTTTATTTATTGGTTTAAAATGTTTTTTTGAATATTTTTAAAAAATTCATAAAAACCTGTAATTGAATTGAAAAATGGTTTTATATAAATTTATATTTAATTACTCAGTGACTTATTTGTAAATGGTAATTTCATAATTTAGTTAATTATATTCAAACCTTCCATTATAATGGCTATGTTATAAATTTTTTATATAATTAAAATAATAAAATGATTATTCATAAAAACTCAATGTTGTGGATAATGAAAGCTAAGACAGTGTTCTGTGTAATGAAATACATCAATGAAATTATACTTTTTTTGAAAAAAATATATATTTTAGAAAATATTCGGGTGTTACATTCTACCCCAACACAAAATTAATTATCTCTCCAAAATATTAATATAAATAAATTAAATGAGCATATATATGTGTCTTAATATCCAAATGTTCCCACATAACATCTATAAATTTTGTGTTTTTTCACAAAACATTAACAAGGTGTGTGGTATTAGTTTATAGAAAATTCCATATATGATCCATAAATTTTAGATGTTTCTCTTAATATTAATTATTTTTCTCCAATTATATGGCCACATAGACAATTACATTGAATGATCGTGTGCTTACTTCCTCAGAATAGAAACATTAGAACAGATAATAAAATTAGGGGAGATTTTGTTGATGTTCTAATGGATAATATACCATTATGAAATGATCAATATTTCTTAATGGAAATAAAATAATTTTATTTTGAAATTTCACATCGAAAATCATATTTGTAACATTGAAAATTTCATAATGGGAAAACCAAAGAATAAAATTGGACAATAAATCTTCCTCTTAATAATAGGTTATACAAAAGGCTGAGATCACAACATAACTAGGATTTGATTAGAATGAAATCATAAAAATGGAAGTGAATTAAAACTATCATGTTAATATAGGCAATAACAAAGAACATGTTCATTATAATTCCAATCATCAGAAAATGATAAATATATGATTATATAAGGGACCATTTGATTCAAAAAATGATTGTATAGGGATAAATTCTTTGTTTCAATATACATATCATAATTTTTAGTAATTTTTACTTGATGGTATTCATATTTGATTTTATTACATTCTATAAATAATAATCTCATCCATCATACGTTCCATGGTAAATTTATTCTTCGTCTCTTACTCTATGAAAGGAGGATGAAATTATAATACCTAAAGAACTAGTGGATCTTAAGATCCATGATTTTATGATACTTCAATAATTATGTCTCTATTAATAATAAAAAAATCGTTATCACATTTTATCCCATATGAAAAAATCATTATACTATGAAACATTTATATCTCAAACCTCATCCTAATTTAAACATACAAAATTTCATAAATTTTTACCCTTACGAATCATAAGAAATAATAAAATTATTTACATTCTATAGAAGGTCACTAAACATAAAATCTGACTGCCAAAAACCTGATGTAACACATAATTGTCGCATAACAAATATGTTAAGACCATTATCATGTATTATATTGAAACATGTTAAATTCCAAAATTACAATTAAACCATAGAGAAAATTTGCATGCTTTCAAAAATTATCTATTTCCTCATATAAAAAATCTAAAAAATCTAAAATCTCACTCAATGATATCATAAACGTTATTTTTATATTATCAGTCCCATGGTCATCAATATTGTCTAATTTTATGTTTCAGTATATATATTTCAATATATAAACATGTTTAAAATGTTATGTTTTATCATTATCTTAATCATGAGTTATCCAAAAAATCATCTTACAACCTCTATAACTTTTCATGGTTACTAGTACCTAGAAATATATGATCTAAAATTTTATCGAAAACTATAGTCAAAGAATCCTATGATGTTTCATTATTTGATAATAATATAAATGTACTTCTACAATATTATAATTCAATACAATTACATAAATATGTCAATCCTTACTCTAATGATTTTCATGAAATATTTCCTTCATTTTTATAAAATTCAATCCCCGGGTTAGAGAATTAAGTTGGATGTTTACCTTCTTCCCCACACAAAATACATTGAACTCCAGAACAATTTATCATGATATGACATTATTTTCCACAAATATTACACATTTACCGCCATTTGTGATATTCTTGCAGGTTCCTCTTCCCACCTTCATGATAGGTAGGCATCCAAAGTATCTTCCATATATGTTCATAACCATATGAACATTAATAAAATTCTATATTCTTTTTATTAGATGTTTTAGGTATCTCACATATTTTTTGTTTATTGATCAATATGTGATATTTATAATTATGAATTATAAAAATTCCCATCACTATAATCATTATATGATTTTATTTCAGACTAGAATAATTTCCATTACATTAATTGTTATCTAATATCATACGAGTTTCAAATATTCACTAAAAAATAAATAAAAGTGTGAGAAACACTAATCACATTGGGAAATACACATAATCAATTTAAATTACCATCAATCTATAATATCTAATATTTATGCTAATTTTATACATGATTGGTAAAAAAATTATAAGATTATATCATTTACATTATCTTTTCCTTAGGAAAATCCTTAAACAGACCTTTATAAATATCCATAGTGATATCAGAAATGTTTTACCATAATATTTTATAGAAGTTGAATAATAATATTTTTAATATAAAATTTAATGGATAATTATTAATGTAAATCAAAATTGCAACATGTATGCAAAACATTTTATACATTTAAAAAATACACACCAGAATACAGTATTATTTTATTTCCTTCAGAAACATATGAACACAAAAAACTCATTCATAATTCATATAATTAATATCCCCCATATTTTTTTATAACTAGAATAATTTTTTCAATATAAAAATTAATACATTTCTTGGTATCCTTAGGAAAATAAATATATGATTGTGTGGGATCGATGCTTAGTAACAGTCAAAAAGAAAGATAGTTAAGTATAACATGAATATAAGGGTATGGGAACATAAAAATTACATTTATAGATCATAACATACATACCAAAGATCATATACATGAGTCATTGAATAACGATTGAATGTTTATATGACATGAAACATTGAGTAGTGAAAATAATAATCCCTTACATCATAACATTGAAAAATGACATGGACTTGTGGTAGACAGATATAAATGTGAATTCCTTCCCTATATGTCAAATTTCATTGAAAAAACTTGATATGGATCTCAGTGGGGACTACATCTACTAGGAAGGACACACCACCATCCCTAGTCATTGTTGTTTCCTTATAAGGGATCATGATTCCCCGCATTCCTATAATAGATAGGGTTTCACAATCTTCCGGTAATGTATCAAGTTTCCCCATCATCCCATTATAGATAAATCACATCGGATTGTTACCTATCATTATCTCAGGAGAAATAAATTTATTCATAATTTATTAGAGGGATTTTTATATCACACCCATCACATAAAAAAAACAATTATTTTTTCTTCTACAAGACCAATCATAATTTATCGTATCATAAATTTGGAAAATAAATGGGTTTCCTTTCACCATAATATATCTTATGGGAAGAAATGCTCAAAATGAACATTACATTAAAATAATAAATTATTCATAGAAAAAATATTAAAATATTTTGATCATAACCATAAAAAATTATAAGTTACATCAAATAACATTGTCTCCGATAAAAAATGATTTTGAAATATAACTAATAATAATTCTATAGGATAATATCATTTTCATTTTGAAAAATACATTTGTAATCATAAAACATTTCGAAAAACATTTCATTAAATATTACCTTGAAAATTTTTTAATGTATGATTTTAAATATATTTTAAACTTCTTTTAAATAACGTTTCCTTAGAAATTTATAAATAATCATTTAAAACACTTTTAGAACATTTTAATAAAACATTACTTGGAATGAACATAGATTTCCAACCAAAGAAATAAAAATATTACAGGAAACATATAATATAATTAAAATTAGGATATTCATGATAAAAAATTTTATATTTCAGTATATACACATTGTAAAATAATATATTTTAATAATATAACATGTGCCTCAAATAAAGGAAATTTAGGCAAAATCAACATACCAATTTTTTAAATTTTAATCCATAAACACCATGAAAGCAAGATAATAAAATGTTTATTTAAAACAAATAAATTTAAGGATAATAATCCTAGAATAAATTCATGGTATGTATATACACCACACAAAATAAATGAGTGGTGAATATGGCATATATTGTGCATAAATAAAATTAAGACCAGAAACACCCTTACCACATTCTAATCTGTAGAATCATATTCCCCATGATAGAAATATGAGTTTATAGACATTAAAGTAAAAAAAACATTATAGATAATAATCATAAAATACATTCTTGGCCTATATATACAACACAACGAATAAATAAGTATTTTAAATGGATTGTACCACATAAAAATTAAACTGTGACAAAAATCTTAGACCATATGTCTTGAATCTCTTCAAACTCAATCAAAACTCATGTATAATAGATATTATTTTATTATAAATATATCTATGAACCAAACCCATATATATAATAAAATATATTATATTATTAAGACATTATATGGACCGTTTAATAAAAATTCCATGATAATGTTATATTTTTTGTAATATCTACATTATATATGTTTTTACTTCTTATAATAAATAATTTAACATAGATCATGATTTACTTCATAAAATATTTCAAAAAATAATATAAATATCTTATATATTCCAAAAATAAATATTTATAATAAATTATAAATTATATAAATATGAAATGGAATACACTATTCAAAGACACTGGAGGTTGTACGCATGCATAAATGCTACATCCATTTTATGGAGAATTGAATGAATGAAAGTAAAATTAAATCATGGGAATATTTTTACAACCATTTAATATCATTTTAGTAGAATTATTATGTCATATATATCATATAATTTACCTAAACCAATTAATAAGACATTCCATGTAATGTGTGAATGAATCACCTCACTATGAGGAGGTGGTAGCCCACACATCCAAAAACAAAATTGTCATATTTATAAAAAATGAAAAAAATTAATATATATGATATATAAAAATTAAATAATCAAAAATACATAATAAATATCATATATATTATATAAAAATATAAATTCATCCATTATTGAAAACCCTTAATTGTTGATATCGAATAATAAATTAAATTAGTTCGTGTAACGATATTCCACCATAAATGAAAATGATGATTTCATATTTCATTTTATTGAAGTGTGCATAAACTATATGATGATGTTCCCATTTACAAGATAGGAGACAAGAACTTTTGGAATTTATCAAAGTATTAATTTAAAATAAATTCAATATCAATAAAAATAACCTAAAAGTACATAATTTAAGGTAATATGATATATGGTTTTCATGTCCTCATCCAATAGAATGTAAAATGGTTTTAGTATAATTTTAAGCCTTATTATTTTGATTAACACTTAGTTAATACATTTTAATTTTAAATATGTTGACAAATGTTTCAATATTAAGAGGATGTAACTCTTATATAGATGGTGTCGATCAAGCCATAAATAGTCAATTTAAAATATTTACTACCATATTCTTTCCCCATGTCCATATCAAATATTTTTATGATTTTTATATAATTAATAAAAATATTTTGTTCATATAATATAATAGGTGTCAATTTGGGATCATTTTATAACTTTGGCATTAAAATAATGAGTACAAAGGTCTAACATTGTACAAGTGCATTCGATATGAAACTAATATGTCATATTCAAGTTTAAAATTCACATAAAATATTAAATAGGTTAAATAATATTTATTTTAATATTTATAATATCATTTAATTGATTATTTTTTATTGAATAATTACAATATCATAATTGTGTAAGTACATCTGAAAAAAAAGTCACTAAAAAGATAAAATAAAATTTTATGATGTCAATAAACATTTTATATTTTAGTTGAAGATATATATTTTATAAAATATTCTATTAAACCTCATATTTAGAAAATTATACTTATTTAAAGTAATAATGTGACATTTTTTCACTCTCTTCGATATAATAATATCCAAGTAATTTTACAGTCACATGTCCATTAAAATTTAAAATTTATATAATTATGTGTTTGGGGTAAAATTAAATTCATCCATTAATGATTTTTAAATAGTTAGGTTCAATTTAAAATCATTATCATTTAATTTCAAACATAAATTAAGCATTTTTCTATTGTGCATGGTAATATTAATTACCAAATTTATAATTCCTATGGCCTAAAAAGGGTTCAATTACTGAAATTTGGAAATTATAATTTTTATAACTTTTTTTAATATTAATCTAGTTGATTGAATGACAATACATGTTTTGAAAGTGAAAACCCCCCAAATGGTTGACATGTTTTTATATATAAATTCAATGTTAAATTTATTCCAATGAACTAAATAGGATTAAATGTTATATAATTTATATAAATATAAATTAAAACCAATAAATTATTTAATTTTACAATATACGTTAATATGATGAAAATGTTGTTTTCAATTAATATTAACTATTTTCTATATTCATCACAACATTAATGTTGTTAGAAAATACAAAATATTCAAAAAAAAAATATTACAAATTCAATGATGAAGATAATTTTGTCGCAAAAAAAGTATAATAGTGTCAAAATTAATATTTAAAATAGGTGTTCCATTAAAAGGAGAAATAATTTCCTTTTAAAAACATAATTCATTATGCATAAAATTGTAACTTATCTTATATAATATCTATAAAAAACATAAGTTGACTATTAAATAGTATATTTAATATGTTATATAAATATATATATTTCATTAATACAGTTCAAAGAGAAAGATTTGTTTATTATTTTTGTATCAAACACAGTTGTGCATATTTAAATAATTTTTTAGAAGAAAATTTATTATTTAATTGTAAAAAGGATTTAAATTCCTTTATTATGAATTGGTAAAACTAGTATCTGTAAAAAATTATTTCATAATTTATTTAATCATGTTCACAATTTCAATTTTAATGGATATGTTATAATTTTTTTTAAATAAGTTAAATATTAAAATGTCATTTCTTAAAAACTCAAATGTTGTGTATAATGTAAGAAAAGCTAATATTGATTGTAATGCAAGACATTAGTGAAATAGTTTTTTTCAAAAAGAATTATTTCATAAAAACATTTAGATGTTACATAGTCACCCCTGAGCCCTCATTAACAATTATAAGAAATAAT
Organism: Viscum album; assembly: GCA_963277665.1. NCBI lineage: Eukaryota > Viridiplantae > Streptophyta > Magnoliopsida > Santalales > Viscaceae > Viscum > Viscum album. The sequence goes on along the minus strand of OY728148.1, from coordinate 2,004,911,791 downwards.
ATTTAGGCTGAATTTTTTTTTTCAAAACTAAAATCTAGAATTTTGTACTTTGAATACATTAATGACCTTAAACTATCTATTAGTAAGACAACAGATCCATGAGTTTCCCTTCATATTGTGGTGAAATGTCATCCAAGAATAGTTCTAGCCTCTATGCACATACATTGGCCTCCCACTCCCTTGTCTCATCTTGTACTTGTATGTGAAACCACAACATATAGACTAAGGGAACTGACATTCCTATGAGACCCTTCAATATCATATCAACAATACATATCAGATGATCCTAGAAAAATACATAATCCACATTCTCAATATCCTTGATGTCAAACTATTGAGATATGTCTTAATAATACCATATAAGCATCAATATGTGGAATACATCATGCATGATATGATACCATTAATGTAACCACAACAGATATGATACATGTTAGACAATATCCAATATCTCAAATGGAACGACATATATAGGATATAAATTGACATGTCTTTGGATTCATCTATGATCCATCCTAGGATAAATCCATTAAAAACCCTAATTCCAACCTCACATTACGACGGTCTGCAATAATAATCTATACAATAACTCATCTTGTACTAAGTTGTAACCATATACTTCGGAATAAGTTCAAATTTCTTTGTAGTCTATTAAAGAATATGAGGACCCCGTAGGGCATCATCACCAACCATTAACCATCATTTAGTTCAACGGAATAGTGTACCATTAGTGACCTCATATAGATCCATATGAATTATTTCCTAAACCATTTTTTATAGGAAAAATCAACCAGATGTATATGATTTTCCCATCAACCTCAAAATTAAATGATACTTGCCCGAATGATATCCTATAACATCAGTGTCATATGATAATATTACCCATATGTAAGAGGGTAATATGTTTTACTCAAGTGAAACTATAAACCCAACACCATTTTTAACCCCTTCCAAAAAAATTATTTAAATCGTGTATATGTATATGATATGATAGAATGAGTAACACTAGGAATACAAAATTTCTCTCAAAAGTAATTCCCCCAACCTCATCATTTGATATGTTCTCACAAATATTTAGGATGTGTGCAACATTGGTCAACCTATTTGCGATGACACATGACACATCACTGCCACACTGTGGTCATGACTATCCCATCATTATAACTATGTTGATTTTGTTCCATTTACACTCTGTAATGGAGAGAGGCTATTGATGTACAATAGGGAATTGGTTCTATTCCTTCAGTGACATATAGGTGGATTAAAATATGATGAAACATTTAATTTGAATCTTCATACCAAGAAAATAATATTGATAATGTATAAACTTATAAATGATGGTATGCTAAGGATGAACATCCCATAATAACACATGTGGTTCTATTAAAAAATCTTTTCATATATATGAGGAAACTAATTCAAGTCCATAGAATAGTTGGTTTTTACTTCCATAATTAACTAAACCCATAAGTGGGTTCTCAAATTTGAAACCCTCCCGCTTTACAAGGACCTTAGGATATTATAACTACCTCATATGATCCCATTCCATAAGTAAGGAGGTCATCTATAGATCCAAGAAAACTAGATTCCTATGTATTTCATGAACATCAATATGCATCATAGAGAAATAATCAACAAACTACCACTCACTGATGGACTACTTGATGACATGCATCTGAGTCTTCAAACTCAAGGAACCATCTTCGACATTTCCATTTATAGATGTGTGAACATGATCAATGTCGAATGAGTACTGGTATTGCACAAACCTACACTAAATCACAATAATATCTCATTGTGTGGATATATATTTGATTCCTTTATGTTGCGTAAAAACAAATAATCTCTATCGGAAAAAATTACGTCAATTGAATAAACCATGAAAATGACTATTAAATATGGGATGTGGGCTAGGTAATTATTCTCATGAGGCGTTTGTTTGTGGGACTAGTGAAAAAAACGTGATCACTCTACATCAAAAGGTCCCTTTCTTGATTATTTAAGCATCCCAGAAAACATTATACCTGCTTCCTGGATCATTAGGGATTATGATCGATCTGGAATTCAATCACCCCTTAAATTTATAAAAGTGTATCTATCAATATTTTTTCATGTAATGATCCATAGCTTTCTTGGTAAACCCCAATAGTGACACTTCGAGGTGCGATATGTCTTCGACGAATCACATATAAAAACTAGCCATACATAAGAAGATTCACATTTAAAAGATGTTCTCGAGATTCATCCCTGAAACAATGTTTCTCACCTTATCTTTGTCAAGGGTTACTCCTTCCATAGATATTATTTAAACCATAAAATTAAACATGATGATACAAAAGTGTCATTTCATAATAATCACATATAGTTGGTTCTCTCTATTTTTATTCATCACAATATCAATATTATTTTCATGGTTTTTTATGGTGAGTTAATATAATAAGATATCATCTTGGAGGAATATAACAAAATAACCATTATATGAGTGAAAAAATTGATTCATCGTGTCAATGAAGACTATTGATGCAATTTTCATGATGAACAACAAAACCCGATATTCGTATAACACATTCCTGCACTATAACTCAAAAAATGGTATGGTTGATTGCCTCATTAGAACCTAATGGTATAACTAACTCAAAATGACTTTAAAGAATACCATTTGTCATTATATATATTAGAGAATGTCTACTATATGAACTAGTGGTCAACATAATTTGGTTCAATCAGCAGTTATTCACACACAATCTAATGATACCACATGCCTTCAGGGAAGAAAGGACTGGTGAACCCATGGTGATGTTTTTGTTCAAATAAAACCCTTAAAATCTAGACCAAGGGATAATTCATGAGTTCTTAGAGATATATAGGTTCCATCCTCTATGTAAGAATAGTCACATGTGCCAAACCTAGAATATGATATATGTTGACCACAAACTCTCTATCAAGAGTTAATTCAATTATGTTAGTTGGAAAAATACCAATAAAATCATCTTTAATATGATGGAATTGCAGAAGATGCATTCCCAGATCGCTTGTAAATGGAATGTCCATCTGTGAACTTACTCCACCTATCCAAGAACTATTGATGTTAGCTCATCATTACTAGGTATCTAGATTAATATTATGGATACACATGCCTCTTTTGGGTGATTTAAAATATAACCAATAATAATAGAAATATACCTAGTCTAGAAATATCAAAAGCTAGTCCCCACATATAATGACGTCAAAACTGGTCAACTCAAGGATAAAGATAATCCACAGAAAATGGTTCCCACCTATCTCAAGGGGGAAAATTACCTTGGTTTGTACCACAATCTACAAAACCTGACAATGTGTAAATGGGAATAACACTCATTGAGTACTCTATCACTAATCATAAACCTCAAATAGATGAAGATGGTATAAAATATTATGATAAACCAATAGCATAAATAGAATATACAGAATGGGTGGATACCAAAATTTAACATATAACTATATATGGCCCTATAATCATCAACTATATAATATGATATCCTACATAAATATTTCCCTGACTATAGGCCTAGGATAATTACTGATTAGCATGAGTAGGTCTACACTACTGATGATGAAACGTTGAGGCATGACATCCTTGACCCTGACCACCTGCTCGACCTATTTGGCTGATAGAAGATCATCTTCTCACTCAATGTGGTGTCACTTATCTTTAACATGATAGTGGGGCTATAATATAACCCCTTTCTATAGAAAGTTTATGAATTTATCATAAGAAATGATATAGGTGACCCATCATTCCACATGCCTCACACTATATTGGGTTCCTTGTACACTGGGGCTTTTTATGTCCAAGCCTACCACACTGGTGAAACAAAAAATAACTATCACTGTGTTCCTCCAATTTGGTATTGGACCCATTTTTTCCCTTGAATTTCATCTTCCTACAATTTAGTATCCAACCTCCCTACTTAATGTGGAACTTCCCAGGGTCATGTTTTAGGATTCCCTCAAGTTAGGCTTAGTGATGGGGACAAAGTTCACAAACCCTGAAATTGTGTCCAAAAATGATTTTAATTTCTGAAAACATGGAATATGAAAACCCATCATTGATGCACATCATAGTAGTCAAATCATCAATATGGAAGTTTGAGAAAATGCATTAATTTGGTGACGAGAGATGAATATTCCATTAAAAACAAGTCACCTTGCTAAAGGTTTTTGAACTCTCAAACATTGGTTGTTCTCAATGTATGAAGAAATAATTACATAAAAAAGGATTTATCAAATTCCCCCCGACCATTCCGTGGTGTAGAACAACATACCTAAAGATGTGTCACCAACACATGGTGCAGTCACGAAGGATATTATTTTTCATGAATGACCCTCCACTCTGGAGGTGTCTCAATAAAATCCTAGATAAATGTCATGGATTCTATCTATACCTCCACAACCTAAGGACTTCTATCCCTGAGAAGGTTGGAGGATGTTGGTATTGTAACTCCCTTGTTAACTCTACCATAGATGGGGGGGATCAGGATCAACCTAAGTATACTCCACAAACTGAAGTAAACTATCTCATAAATGTGCATCGACACATAGTGGACAATCTACATGGGGTGTCTCAGGTGGAACTAGATATGGAATCAAGGGTGGATAAGGTCACACCATCTTTACAGTATGCTCTTTTCCACATTCCAATAGTACTACAAAAGGTTTTCATAGTATCATGACATAATAATTACTAGTCACATGCCTCATATGTCATTTATAAAATATAAGGAAATAGGTAAATAAATGACATGTAAAATGACAACCTATATCATTGAATAATACAAATCCTACTCATGGAGATAGGTATTGGTTATTAGGAAACACATAGGGATCATAGAGGTCACCACACAGTACCTATTATAATGGTAAGGAAATGGTCATGGTCTCCATCACACATATAAGGTGACCATTTCATTTTAAAGATCATATAAATTTTTATTTACTTATGTTATTTTAATTTTTTCAATAAAATGGTTTAATTAGATAGACTGCCATTTCAAATTTATAGGTCCCCATGCAACATATAAATAAGAAGGTTTCATCCATTTAATCCTAACCATAACAAATTCCATCCCATCCCACCAACATATATGCATCAATGTTCCTTAAACTAATACCTAAGTTGCCTTCATTATCCTATGCATGAAAACATTATTAGATTAAGTTTTACACATTATGTTTCTGTTTTGTTTTTTTAACCTATAAGGAAATTTAGATCTTTTACATATTTTATGACTAAATTATTTCAATGCATGACAGATAAGGCACCACAACAAGAACATGAAATACATGAAATTCAAACCAAAAGTAACGATGACTCATTATAATGTATGAAGTGAATGTTTTATGGTTTATTCTATGATTCATGATTTGATAATCCCTTTTATTACATGGACCATCACATGTTCTAGTCTGGTCCTATTTTATCTTCTTATGAGATTTCTATCTCTATATATTTATGACCATTCTTCGCTCTAATAAATGAAGAAATAGTATCCCAAAGAACACTACCATGTTATTATCTTTTAGTTAGTAGCCTCTGTTGTTTAGGGAGATGTGATTGATGCCTTTTGGACCTTCATCATGGGGAACCATTAAGTGGAATCTAGAGAGGGACAATACAAAGTTGTATAACTGGATCTTTTCCTTTTTTCATATTTTATTGGTTTAGATAAAATATTAGGAATTTTTAATTTTTTAATGAGGTTATTCTTAGGAGTAGATTATCCATGTATACAGGAAACCAAAATTTCATAGGATGGGTAAATGATTTTGTCCCTTATATTGTTATGATTTCACAGATTTAACCATTGTGTGACACATATTCATGGTGCTATAAATATTGTTGATAAAAAGTAAATGTAATAAGCTAACATGTGAAAGAAATATTCAAAAAGGAGGAAAAAATCTACAACTTGCATCTAACGATTAGGTAGAGTTTTATGCTCCCATACTCTATCTTAGAACTCTCAATAATGTATCAGAAGTTGGCCACTTCCCTTTATTTATACCTCCAGTCATTAATTCTATTTGGGGTCTGAAGGTGGACCGAGAACGGTGTGAGATAAAATCCATGTAGGACACCACTAACAATCTCTATATCGATCCATTTTGTGAAATATATAATGTGCAGTTATATATTTATAATAAATTAAAAATACCAATAAATTTATAATTTAATTGTCATGGGTTCCACTTAGGACACTAGTTTAATTCTACCTTCATAGGAATAAGCATATGATTATGAACCAATGGGTCCTATAAGGGTAAAGTGAGTATTATAATATATTAATATTTGGAATGTTTTGAAGATTGTGATATTTATTGGATGAAATGGACTTGAAGAATTTTTTTAAAAGGATTATTTCTTATTTACAATAATTCATGTACATTTCAAATTCATATAAACTCTTTATAAAAACATTTGGATTCACCTTGAGCGTATTAATAGAATTTATAATAAAATTTCTTATAGAGTTATTGGGGATCAACATAAGCCTAATAAAATGGGATTGTTTCCATGGTTACATAGGAATGTGATCCAATGTGTCACACCAAACATAGAGTAAGGAGCGTATAAACTAGCCTTTGAGTTCATCCTTAGTATCTCACAAAGGGGAATGAGTGTCTATCATGGAATGGTGCAATAATCATTACATTAAGTCCATCCAGTTGGTATCCATTGGGGAATCAATGTCACTCATCTAATGGGAAAAAGGAATAACACTCGGTCAGCATATCTGAGGAATATATAGTAAACCAATGATATGATTATAAATCATTGAAATATATATGGTATGATGACCTTGTCCAATTTCTCTTTAAATTAGAACCCCTAATATCTCTCTTCGGACTACATGAGGGTGTGATCTAGTTAGAAAACCCATACATTTTGTTTTACATGGAATTGTGATCATTTTACCCAAGATATAAATTTCATTTAGTTTATTCTTTAAATATAAGTTAAAGGTGAATTTATGAATATGTAATCATACTCGAGGCAAGAATTCCTAAACAGTTGGCCCAACAAATCCTTATGTTCATCAAAAATTATAATTATGATGATACACATCTTAATGTATATTTATAAATCATGGAAGGCATAGAAAATAATTAAAATTGGGAAAGAAGTCCAAATGGGGTTGCCTAAGCCATGACAACCATCCCCATCGGTGATTCTCATATCACTAGGGTCATAATGAGCATGGAAATAAAAATTATTAAATTTATTAAAAAACTAGCGGCTTCATCAGAAGGTTCCAGATGGTGGTACCAATATAAATGGCTGGTAATTCAAAAAAAAATTAATGTGATATATCCAAGACCACATACCCAAGCCCCATAGTGCTTCACTCGTACTATGTCAGCCATATATTCGATCAAGAATGGAAGATGTGGAAGAAACTACCAGATGCCTTGTAAATAGTGACAATGATATTAAACCAAGATAATTCCAAAGGGAGTAAGATAATCATGGAATAGAATGGATAGGATTAATGATACTACCTCTATCATCCATATTGATCTTTTTACGAGTGAAACAATTGCTAGGTTGATGAATGTTCTTGATCCCATGATTATTCCGATGTAGATATATGTAGGGTGGGGCATGTAGTGAAACGGGATAAATAATGAATTTTTTAATGTAAAATATTTATTAGTAGTTTTATATAATAACCCATGATAGGAGGCATACATGGTTTTGATGCACTGTTATGAAAACTGCCTGCCCACGATATGAAATGGCATAATGATGTTCGTCTTCAATTCCACACAACAATGTTCCTAGGGTCGCATGATTATTGAGAAACTATACTACCCTCATTTCCACACTTCTTCAAGACACACATATTGGAAAATTGTGTGATCTGGGTTGTACAATTTGTACTAAACATTCCACCTAGTCAGTTTCTTCTAGTTTTGGGGCTCAAGGCTCTAAAAGATCTTCAATCACCCATGAGAACACCTTGAGTCCTTTAATAATCATTTATATGATTTATAAACGAATTATAAATAATAACTAGTGGTCTATTACATAGATATAATTCGGTTTGATTCATGCATAACCTTCTGGAGGATTCAAAGGATCCCCTTAAATGATCGCTTTTTCAATTTTTAAGGCCTTATAGGCACTTTCATATCATGTTTGGGATAAAATATGATATCCTCCAAATCACGTGATATGTGAGTCTATGGACACATTAAAAACCATCCAACAATCCTTGATTTATAGGAAGTAAAATATCCAAAATGTGGGAGCCACATTCGGTCCTAAATATCCCATGGCATTCCCATGATGCTCGTGAGACACCACAATCCCATAAAAATTGGCAAACATATATCCCTCACCCAGAATGGTGACTTGGAAATGTTTTTACTATATTGTGTATTTCCTATAGCTCTAACAATAAAAAAATGTGTTTTTATAGGAAATGATCGTGTATCCCCATAGGACCCTTTGTTGGTCTCCCATAGCATCACCAACTGGGAGTGTGAATGTATTTGAAAAAATCATTCAATTTCATGAGAACCCCACGAAATTTGAAAATAATGAATTCAATAAAATGGTAAATTATAGAGCCTCCTATAGTCATACACATCATTTAACACACCATGGAATTATGTGATACACTATATAAGTGCTCAGTGACATCTGACCCTTATCACACCATGGGTTGGGGACATTTATAGATGGTCCTCTGCTCTCCATCCAGCTCTAAATAAAAATTGATGGGTTTTCCATGTAATTATCATGCATCAAAACATGAAATTTGGGTGGTCATGTGATGAATCCCAGATAGGAAAAGTTATTTTCCATGACAACATTCATGAAAACTTTCTAGGTCCCAATCCATTTTTAGATAAACAATGAAATATATAATGATATTATGGGACATTCTTTTGATGGGAAGAGAAACTAATCTAATTATAATGAGGGTTATATGTCCCATGAAATCGTACATGATCATGATATGCCCATTGACATGTCTAATCAATCATGTCAGACCCAATAACATGTCACCCATGTCTCTCAGACAATCCTAGATATGGAATCTAAAATCATTAGAAATCCTTTCACTACGCATTATGATATCATATATGTCCCTATATATGTCACCATGTTCTTATTAAATCCCCGTTACATGTCCACAAGATGAATCCAAAATCTATTGATTTGAAAAAACCACATTAGAATAAAAAACTGACTATATTATCTTGTGGTTTCATGAAATCATGTGACACTATTGGGATGAAGTACAACATAAACATGTGTAATGTAAAACAACAATTCCATTAGATGAATCCAACCTAGAATTCATTGATATACTATATAGAATGATGAATACAATTGTGATTGAGATGCTTATAAATACCGTACCCTAGCATGATAAAATTCATCATTGGATCCTCACACCAGTGCACACATGAATCACAGAAAATTAATCAGTGTTATAGATATTGTGATCAGAATGGTTTTCCATTTGGAATAATCTGAGGAATAACCTATGGGATTATGTATCATTAATAGGAACTCCATGTGATCAATCATAGATCACGTGAAGGGCTTTTAGATGGTTATGTGATGGAATTATTGTACATATAATCATTCAATTGAGACATAAAACAACATAACAATATAAAAAGACATGTCAAATTAAACAAAAGGTTGGGAAAAGGCTAATAAAATGGGATAAATATGATAAAATCATATATTCTGATCTAGATGCGCTTTACATGAACCACCATGGTCATGAAAAAATACAAATAAATGTCACCCAGTTCACAGGATTCTCATTAGGTTATCAATTTAGATCCTGTGAGGTCCTCTTAACATTTTATATCAATTTATATGGCTCCCCCAAGGCATGCAACACAAATCGTTTGATTCATAATAGGTTCACCATCCAGATATTAGGATTTCCACTTGATATGTTACCCAAATCCTATGGAGAAACAAGAACATGTCATCTTGGTCTCATGATTACTTTAGTGCATGTCAACTAGATCTCATGAAATCCTTTTGGTAATGAAAATCCAATAATGAAACACCTTCCGGACCTATCTACCTAGATAATGAGATTACATCTTGTAATTTTTAAAAGATCATATGATGTCTTCTAGAAATGTTTGTCTGTTGTCTTGATGATATAGGGACAAACAACCATGGTCACGTGAATCACTCAAATCAAGTATGACATGGTATTATGATGTTCTCTATATAATTTAACAAAGGTCACATAATGGACTCTATGAAATCATAGCATGTTAATTTTGTTTATTCTTTTCCAGTATCCCATTGTATTGTAATGGCCTCTATATACTCCATTCTGAATATTCTATGTCCCCTAGGCAAGCCAGCTGGATTGTCTGATTGTTTATGGAGATATACACAAGATAACTAGGAATTTCTATGATATACTTCAATGTGTCAGTGATATTATCCAAACATGTCAAATAGATAGTCAATAAGGTCAATTATTACAATGAGGCTTATCTAGGAAGGAATCCTAGGACATGATAACACTGTATACTAATTCTTAAATAAGGGAAACCATAGTTTGTATGAATTATTAATTGAACTATTAGAACACTGATTTCTACTATAATGAGGATATGTATGACTTATGCTTATGAACTGAGATCAAATAGGCATCCATTTTGGTGAATGTTTCCCATGTCATAGACATTGAAACCATCAATACCAGATCATTCCCAACGTATAGCCATTCTAGAACATTCATCAGTAGAGTGAGAAGTTAATTTCAAAATTAAAATGTTTCTTCCTATTATAACCAGGATATGTAGGACCCCTTCCTATGGAATGAGATATGTATTAATCACTCAAAAGAATTTTCCTGGGATATAATTTTATAAATCATAATCATTGAGACTAATTAGTCATTTTCCCTTCATTCATTCACCATTTTTTGATCACATGGGTTTAGAGAGTTTTAATGATCATATCATTATTGTTTTATGATTCTACCAAGACTGGGAAACCATAGTGTGTAATACCCTTGTCAAATGAACTAAGATTAATTTTATTCCAGTGATAAATAGGATACATAGGACGCATTCTCTAGGATTGAGCTCAAATACCCTATTGTTATGATTCACCTATTTGTACATTCGAAAATATGTTATACTACATTAGTTTATCAATATATGTGGTTCTTTATTCAATATATATGTTGGTATGTTTTACACCTCATAAAAACATAATACCATATTGATCATTTTACAGACCTCAATACATAATAGTAAATTATGAATCACCCACCTAAATAGTTTTAACACATATGAATCAACCCATTGGTGAAATGGATGAAGAACCATAGATCTATAAAGATCGAAACACTGAAATATTCCCCTTCTGTGTAGAAGATATTCATAATATGATTTTTTTTGGGAAATCAGTTCTGTATCAGAATTTTAGGGACATTAATGAAAATATTATTAATATATAAGAGACTCATATAGTATACATAAATTCTCTAAAAAAAGGTGTTATGAGCTCGAAATACCATCCTCTGGAATAATGTGAGTTCCAATCTTCCATTGATTAACAATCCCCAACTAATTGACTATCTTTAGAATGTTGGTATGTTCCCAACTATAGATGTGAAAACCAATTGGGGTATCTATTAAGAACAAAAATGAAGGCCTTATGAAAACGATTTTTCATGAAATTTAACATCTATAAATAAACTGTTCGGAAAAACCATACTCGCTTTCCATTGTGGTTTTATGTCAAAACAATCATCACCTAACTAAAAATTGTTACTTTACTTGTTTTTGGAATGAGTTTTGGAAACACTATTAGCAATTACCATTCCATAGAAATGATGGCTGTAATTAAAATCCTATATAATAATCATGTTATATTTCAAGACTTCCACGGATGTTCCTAGGACCTCATTGTTGGAAATTAGGGAAATAATAAAAAATAGATTCATTTGGAAAATATAAGGGTAATGAATACCTTTTTCCCTTGCTGGGTATATATAATTATTAATGAAAAAATTGATGTATACATAGACAGTGTGGATCCGATGATGGAATTATTGGCATAGGAGGTAGAGCCTAGAGTGTATGTTTGGTAAGAATCTATGTGAAATTTTATGGGGATTCATGATTTATCATTTGGGTTTGAGGACCTACCTATGGATGGTGAATCAAGGGAACTCGCATAAAGAGATGTAATGTTTCAGGCCTCACATATTCAGTGTCATTTCTAGGTTAAAACGAACTTTTTTCCTTTGAATTGTGTAGGAAACGGTAAGTGATGGGGCTCTAGAGACACATCTAGAGCATGCTCTAAAAAAGATTCTAGACTACCCTATAGTAGTTTTGGAATATATTTTAGACTTCCCAATATGGTTATGTGGTGGTTCTATCAGCCAATGGGGGTGATGTAAAATATTATTAAAACAATATAATTACAGGTCTTGAGAGTTAAATATTAGAAATGTTGAAGGTCATTGTCATATCTTTATAATTTCACTACAATGATATGAATTTGAAATTACAATGGCCATTGAGTTTTGAGTTTTCATCAGATGAATCTCTATAAAGCTGTTTTTTGATTGAAAATACTAATTTATAATATTTTTTTTCAAATTGGTCAATTTAGGGGACATTGAATTTGTGATTGGATCAGCTTCATGGAAAAGTGGTGTTTAATTAGTCTATTGAATTTCATCAAACATTCAAGAGAATTACATTTTATATTAGTAGTGATGTGAATTAAATGGATAAAACCCCATAAAATAAAATGTTAGTTATTCTCATTGGCTTGTCATATGTTGAAAGAAAATTGAGCAGGACCACCTTGACATGTGGAATGCAATTACTAGGTTTTTTGTATTATACATTTAAGTATATCCAAAAAAAATTAATCTATTTTATATCCCAGATTGTTTGTAATAACAATTATTCAGTTTTATGCTATGGATGTAGGATGATATTTTCAAACCACGTAAAATTAGAGTAATTTTTTTTACTTTGAGGTTAATTGGCATGTTTTTTAGGATTTTCTTTGTATGAAATATAGTAGAGTTTGTTTAGCAATTTCTGGTCCTAGTAGTATACATAAGGTTTTGGTACACCATGATTAGTGGATTAGGAATTGGTATATGTATAAAATTTAATTTATAAAGTTCATATTGAATGATGAATCCTACTTTACAGCAGTAACTTTTGGTGAATATATCATTTCATATAACTCGACCCAAATGATTGGTGTCAAATATCTAGTTTAACACTCTAGTACAATCATTGACCACACATGTATCACTATATCCCTATTTCCATAGGTTCATTACATTTTTTTCCATTGGAATTTAATATTAGTTGTAGGGAAATTGTGGAATGATGGTATGGTTTTCCTGGAGATGTTAAAAAAACTTTTATCTAGTTCTTAGAGGATACCGAGAGAGGATTATCTCATCCAAAAGGATATAAATGTTAGGTTGAATAAATAAAACCATATAATGTAAAAAATTTGAATGAGATCCTTGGAATTATATGTAATTATGTCTGATTAATATTCCTATTGTATGTATTAATTTTTTCATGTATCAATGAATAGAAATTAGAGTTGAGATAACGAAATACCCAATGTATCTTTATGATAAATATACTTATTTGAATAATATATTTCATAATGAAATGGATTTTCAAGATTTAGTTTTTGAAGGTATTTTTTTTAATTCAAGGAAAATAATTTCATCAAGATCTGGATCTATATTGAGTAAGTGAAACAATCATTTGTGAAACAATTGTGTGAATTAATTTTACTTTTATTTGTACAAGAGACGTGTGAGGTGATTGTCAATATAATTAGTAACACATGCCTGAAATCTGAAATAGTTTTTGAGTATAAATGAAATATAATCATAAATGAGGATCTTATTTGAAGGAAATTTCAATAACATACTAATTATTATTTAAATGTATAAAGAAGAGGATGGTCATCCAATGAGAAGATAAGTCAAAAGAAAATTAATGATATTTATATAAAAAAGAAAATATTTAAAATTGATGAACCATAACCAATATTATGTCCCCCCAAAAAATAGAGAACATCATAAAGAAATATATGGTTCCCTAATATAATTTTTGAATTATAGATTTTGGATATTTGAGTTCCATAAATTCATCATAATTGAGTAAATAAATTTTATATTCATTATGTGATTTGGTGAAATCATGGAAAGTTTATTCCGGGATATCAGGTCATTACATGATCAAGAAAGGGTCTATGGTGAATAATGTATTCATAATTCTCAAAATAGTGTATGTTGATGCGGATGAATCTTTTAAATTTTTTATTAAGGGATATGTTAATATCCAGATGATAAAGGGTTGTTCCCTGATGTTCATGGAATATTGAAACATATAGGGAATGTGGAAAAATCATATTTCCATTGGATTGTTGGATGAATATAGTTGTAGATAAATATTTCAATATTTTAATGGAATGTTATTCATGGATACATGGTTTTGCCAACAAAATAATTGTTGAGACATTTTATTTGAGATCAATGTTATATGGTTTGATGAAGGATGGAAATATATCTTTTAGAAGTCCTAAATTGTACAAATACCAACATGGATATCCTGGTGATATTAATAATAAAGTCCTAGTGGAAATGGAAGATTTAATATTGATTATAAAAACTACTGATTTTATGAATGTTTGATGTATGGGATCCCAATAATGGTTTTGTTTTATTTGATTTAGAAATCCATGATTTTGGAAATTAATGTATTTTCGTTCGGATATCTTAGGACTATCCCCTGTTCATTGACATTGAGAATCCCTTTAAATTATCACATTTATGGATGATGTAATGTGGATGTTATGTGTATGAATTCTAAAACATAATTTAAATGTTTTTTTTGAAACTCATTCCGAGTACATCTATAACATCCCTAACTCGGAAGCCACTAAACTGGTACCCTGAGCTGGGTCACTAAATGACCACAAGAACGCCTCCCCATATGCCCGAGTTTTTGACTAGTATATATGATCTAATAAGATACTTTGGGATATTATACCCCCTTACCTGGGAAACCTAAAAAAGAAAACAATTTAATTAAATTAAACAATAGGAAACAATAAATTACATGCATAAATAACCCACTCCCAAACTAGGTACAAACCATATCAAATAGTAAACATTGAATGCCAAGATATAATTTATAGTATACAAATTCAATGTTTTAAAAAAATAGTGGAATATAAAATGTTGTCTTTGCTCTATGTCCCAGACTTCACCCATGCACATACCGAATCTGTGTCATTTACTAATCATGGGTCCCTGGCACTTTTCCATACCTACCACCATGAAATATGCTCGGGTACCAGATGGCGCCCTGAGAAGGATGTGAGTATAAATCATTAGGCCACCACCATTGGCATCGTCAAAATATCTAGTAAAAGTAGATAGTGCATAAAAGTGATAAAAGATGGAACAAAATGGTTAATAGTTCAATAATCTGTTATAGACTATGTTCCATTAAAATTACAATACTATTGAATCCAAGTTGCTACTTAGCCATCATAAGGATTAATATACAATTTTCATGTGTTCAATGGATTTTTCATGTTTAATATTCTCATGTATAAGGAAATAAGATCAGGTCACATCTCATTGGAATAAGATTATAATACCCTTATAATCCTCACCTGGAATCCTCTTTCCAATTAGAATGAAGCCTTTTGGGGAATAAAACTTCATCCTTATAGCTAATCCCTGAATTTGGGGGTGGAGTTATAACCTCGGTCTATCTCAACCCATGGGAGTAGAACCTCAAGTATATACCCAACTCTACCATGCAATGTGCGCATGTTTATTTATCAATCACCACAATTAGACATAACTCAATATGAACGAAAAATTTCATTTAAAACATCACAAAAATATAAATAAATGGGAAATTAACATTATTCCTTAAACTATTAACACAATCATCATTTATATTACATAACAATTTATCCACATTTCCCATTTCCCAATCCTTTCGCACTATGCATATTCATGTGTAAACATAATTCCTTATCAGATTCCAATTGATCCCTTTTATCCAATTTAAATGTCAACCTATTATCCCATAGAATTTAACCACAATAGATACAGCTAGCCAATATCGATTATAGCTCATTACCTAATCCAATTAACCTAATTTCTATGTATCTACATCATTATGAGTCAATTTCACACCAATCAGTTTCGTTTTCCCAATACAGAGGGTCAGCAACCCCCCATGGGTGGCCTTAATAAGGCCATGGTGTCATCCATGTATCCCTTGGGGATCCAGAGAGGGTAAATGCATCATTTAGAACCCCAATACACCAAAACATGTAAATAGAATTATGAATATGTCATGATGGGAATCACAAATGAAAGACTACATGCACAAATCTATAAATAAACTATTGGATAAAGTTATAGACTACATACCTTGAATCCATTGGCGAATATACTCTTAATGAAGGACTTAGATCTCGATTCGACACACCTTTGAATCCTCCACCTAAAAATCATCGAAATGAATGAGTTTAGATATTAATATGGATATGAAGAGAGTGTGTGAACCCCAACCCAAAAAAGATAAGAAATGAGGATATTATACTTATCTGAGTCATTAATCCAAAATTGAAGGCAAGAAAAACGACATGGGGTTAAAGGAGAATCTCCCCTTGGAAGATCGCAGTCGCTTGGCTCGTCAGAAGTGTTGAAGGAGGAATAAGGGGAGAAATACCAAGATATAATATAAAATCCCTCAATGTCATTTTCATAATGTTCGCATGGTTACTGATCCATGCGGGGTACCCACACTATTTGATAAACTGTACGCAAACCGTGCAGAAAATACTATCTAAAAACAATCCACCCCTTCACATGGTTACCCGGGATTTCTATACAATTTCCTTAACCATGTGATAACATTTTTAATGACTCTATCTAAGGCTGCACCGTTACATGGGATGATCCACAGGGTTTTCACTTAATATTTCCAAAATGTGCAACATGCCTAAAAACAATTTTATCATTTTTGCATCCCGAACCCCTAAAACACCACCAAGTCTTCTTGTGAAGTTTCAGAAATAAAGATTTATCCAAAATAAATATCATAAACAGATGATAAAAAACACAAATTTAAGGAGATTTGACATCCTACCACCTCCCCAACTTGTGATAGCTCATCCTTTAGACGCACCTTCCGAGCATCATTGGGTTCCCAAGGAAAATAGATCAGTCCACTGAGTCGGCATATCCAATTCCCATTCCCTTGTTTCCTCATAAACTTTTCCATACTATCATAGAATGTGAACCAAAGGCACAACCATTCCGTGCAAGAAATAATCACTATGATATATAATACAAACCGTGTGCTACTCAAAGAGACTATCATACTTAATCTCGACATCATTGGCGTTAATTAGATGTGATGTATCTGTGTGACACTATCCGAGTTGTGAATTATGGAAAACATCATGCATCACACATTACCATTGTGGATGTGCTAATTGGTATGCCACAAGAACGATCTTATCTATAATCTCAAATGGAACCACATACCTAGGCACCAAATTGCCTTATTTTTGGATACGGTGGTGACCCCAAATTTGAGACACCTGAAGTAACACACTATCATCCACGCTAAAATATAGGGGTATATGATGCCAATACTTATATCAAATACACCTACTATAACCTGTTTTTATATGATTTTGAATCAATTTAACCTTTTATGAAATCTGCTGCACCAAGCTCTGTCCTAACAGCTCTGACTACACAGCCTCTAATCAACACAGTAGAGATCTGCACGATCTCCCATAGAGTGCCCCAAATGGAGACATATGAATTATAGTATGAAAAATGTTACTTTAAGAAAACTCAATTAGGGACAGCTTTATTTCCCATGAACCACTGATGTCCAAAAAATATTCTCTCAGCATGTCTTCTAATGCATAAATTGTACACTCTAACATGCCGTCTGTGTGCAGGGGTATGTGGTACTCAAAAACACTTGGGTACTATGTAAAATATAAAGTCCCTTAAACCAGTGTGAGGGGATACTTGGATCCTCTTCTGAAATTATGGTTCTCGAAACACCATTCAACTATACTATATCTCAAACATCCAATTCTACAAACTAGTCTAATGTATGTGTTTCTAGGATTGGTATGAAATGAGACACTTTTGATAGCCAATATACCACCAAAAACATTTCATAATTATTTCAAGGACCCCTCTAATGTACCAATAAAATGTATGTCGTTACATTATTCCACTTCCAATCTAGAATAGTCAATGGCTGCATCAACCCACATGGACAGTAATGTTCAACCTTCATCTATTAACAGGCAAGGCATCATTCCTAAAGTCTTGAACTTATTTCATCATTGAAGGCCACTAAAACATGCTATGAAGATCACGATAAATCATAGTCAATCCAAGATACACTATCCACATTAACACATGGAACTCATGCATCAACTCCTCCCATACACCTACCGACACCAAAACATGGCCATGAACATATAAAAATCCATCAGCACTGAAATTCCAACCAGAAGGTGACTCCACACCTTCAACACTTCCTTCATATCCAAAAACTCTAGATCTACCAGTTGAATCTCTTTAACTCCGCACAAAAGTGTGAATTAAACATTTCATAGATGAAAAGGTCATATGATTGTTCCCATCATATACCTCCCAATGCAGATCCGCAAAAAGGCCATCATCTTCCCCACTCAACTAGAATCCTAATCCTTTTGACTCTGAGTCTTTTGGATCAATGCATCTGGGACACCATTCCCTTTCTCTGCTGTGTAGTCTAACTAAAAATCAAAAGACTATAGAAACTGAACCCAACACCACTGTTTGATATTAAATCTCATTGATATTATATGTACTTGTGAATTTTATGGCCAGTGAACATAGTTAAATGTTCCTCCAACATGTATTGCCTCCAAAACATTAAGGAATAAACCACAACAGCTATATCCAGGTCAGGAGTAGGATAATTCTCTACGAGTGGCCTCAAAAAACTCGAGCCATAAGGTAAAACTGGATCATCCCCCATAAACACTGCCCCAAGTCCATGACTGGAATCATCACCTATAAATGTGAACCTCTTAGCTAGTTTGGGTATGATCAATGTCTATGCGGTATTCAACAGTTTATTCAGCTCGTGAGAATAATTCTCACAAGAATATGACCAATTTAACATAACCCACTTCATGATAAGCCTTTTGAGTATTGCTTCCAAATGGGTGAAATCTCTAATAAAACTTTGGTAATAACCATAAAATCCTAGAAAACTCTAAACATTAGACACAATCTTGGGATGCTCCTAGGACACCATAGCTTGCACAATTTCTAGGGTCACTAACACACCTAACTTAGAAATGATTAGTCTTAGAAAGTGCACCTCAACTATCCAAAATTGAAATTCTGATAGCTTGGTGGAAAGCCTATTGTCTTTAAGAAAATTCAGGATGATGTTAATATGTTTTTCATGATTTTCACGAGTTCATGTGTACACTATTATTCCATCAAAAAAGAAAACTACAAACTAATCTCGGTGTGGATGGAATATCTAGATCATCAACACCATGAACATAGAAGGTGTATTGGATAATCCGAGTGACATCACTAGAAAATCACACAACCTATAATTTCTTTTTAAAGCTGTTTGTGGTATGTTGGAAGGTCTAACACTCAACTGGTGGTATCATGGTCTAGAATTGATCATGGAAAACACCAAGGCACCTCAATGATGATCAAACAGTTAATTAATTATATGAAGAGGGTATCAATTCATAATCATCATCTTGTTTTGTTTTCTATAATGGACACATAGCCTTAGTGATCCATCAGTATTCTTAAAAAACAACATACGAGATCCCCAGGGTGATGTACTAGGATGAATAAATCTCTTATGCTCCTTGTCCTCTATCATATCCTTAAATTATTAGAGATCATCTATAACCATTCAATATGGAATAATTTCAACTGTATACTCCCATTGAAACAAATCAATTGAGAGCTCAACAAATGTCTCAGGTGGTAACCTATAGTTGTCATCTAGAAACACATCCTAAAAGTAGTCCACAACAAGAGTGAATACTGGCTCCACTTTGTCCCCATCAGCCAACATAATGCATGCAACTTGGGATGTGAAATCTCCCAATGGCTAGTGTAGTGTCCCTACATTTTCCGCCTGAATATACCTATTTCCTAGTTCCTTGAAACATGTATTCTAGTTTTAAGAATCACTGCTTCTAGGTAGTTTCAATTTGATTTATTTATAGAACTGGAAACTTCGAATAATTATTTATACGAAGGGTACTTTCATTCCAATGGTAGGAGTTTGTTATTTTTGATATATACAATAATTAAGAACGAGCATTGGTCTAGAGGATGTGACCTCGGAATCATTACACCCTTTTAGGGGGAATTATTGTCTACTCCAATATACTATTTATAATTTAAGATAATTTTGTGAATACATATTAATTCAGCAATTATATCCTAAGTATCCCTTGTAATTTTCAATCATTTAATTAGAATGTGAAATGTTTAAAATCATATGTATATATTCTAGGTTCTTCATTAATGGATATATTAGTATGTATTTTAGGTTCTCCATTAATGGTATCCTCTCATATACAACTTAGAGTTTATTTTAATCATCGTTATGATGATAATAGTTTTTAAGACACTCCGTGGGTTATACTGGAATTTGTTTTCATCCAAAGTGACGAATGTTTGGTTTGATCTTGGTATCATGCATAGAAAATGGACTAAATTACTATCCTTGTAAATGTAATCATACCCCTCGTTGTCCAGTTCCAATTAATGGGACACATCATACCTTTTAATGTCCATTTTATAAGGACCTAGCCGTAAATATTATTGTCATGTGGTATGAACATCTAAGTGGAAGGTTCTTAGTCAAAACATAGTGTGGGACTTATGCTGAAACTGCCCAGGGAACATGAATAAAATATGGGTTTCCATGTAATATCATACTCTATTAAGAATATGGCACAAAGAAAATAATGATTATTTAAGGTATTGGGTTTGAACCTCAAAGAGGCTTCCTACAAATCCCATATAGATGGGAATAAATGCCCATATTGTTCAATAACTCTTATATGAGAGTGTAGTCCATTAAGAGAAATTAGTTTTGGCATACTTTATGAATAAAATGAATTTGTTATTTGAGGATATAATTCGGGACTTATTCCTAAGTAGGATGCCCAAATTAGGGCAATATGGGTTGGATTCCTGAAGAGGACATCTCGTGAGCTCGGTTCCTGAGAAGGCATCCTATGTATCCCGATAATGGTGGGAATAAGATTTCACGTAGTTCATTCAATTGTGAAAATGATGTGAGCTTGAAAAATCTCTAATCCAACGTGAGTCATGCTCGGTGTGATAAACAAGATAATGTAAAAGATTCAACAAAAGAATCCAAAGTTTTCCTCTTCTGCTAATGGAAGGGGGTGCAACTATCATGGAGATAGTGTACGAGGGAGAGATTACTGTGGAAGAGGGATAGGAGACGATCCTTCCCTCTATTGTATTTAAATTGGCAAGGTTCCAAAGCAAGGAGGAAGGGATGAATCTTAGGTTCATACACCAGGAGGGCTACCCATGGTGACATTGCCCAATGGGAGAGGGAAAGGGTAACCAAAGTCCTTGTGCTCATATCCCCTCTAATCTTTGGCACTGAAGAAGAAAGGATGAGAAATGGTCATACATCCTGCAATAAAAAATTGGGTATTATGATAAGATGGTTTCCCTAAAATTGATCATGTTATGGGAGGGTGACTATTCATTTTCTTAAATGGAAAATCACGTGTGAACCATACCTTCCCAACTAGAGACTTGAGATTATGGGTCGTCTATTTGAGAAGGGAGAGTGTATGAACTAAACCCTCATCCAAATGGAGAACATCCGAACACAATTCCTGGGAGAATGGACCATGTGACTACGGATATACAAACCCACAAACATTCCATGAACCCTAACTCTCTTATAAAACAAATGTGGGAAAACTCTGACTGTGGAAATAAAAACGCAAATACGAGACGCAATGATGTGCCTTTCAAAATTGTTCGATAAGACTGGTGGTTTTGTTGGAAGATTCAATAGAAACCCATTTCATACATTTTTTTGACAAAAGAAGACGAATCTATTAATGATGGAGATCAGAAGAAATACAGTCGCACAACCACGATGGAAAATGATTAAACCAGAGCAAATCCTCATAAGGAGGGCCAACGGCTGCCATCTTGTGAGCGGATTCATTCGCTTCCCTTCTAATAAATGAGAAACTGCAGGATGTGAAACCTTATCTCAATGAGTGAATACACCGAGTAATGGATCTGAATGGTTGAAGCCCACCATCAGTGAGATTGATGGCATTGATTACGCTGAGACAATCATATTTGATGTGAATGGAATCCCAACCATGGTCTTTTGCGAAGTTTAACCCATCAAGGATGGCGGCGGCCTCCGCGAATGAGTACTCCCAAAGTGCATAGCGTGTTTCGTATTTGGCTGCAATAATATTTCCCTGGTTGTTTCGGGCCAGCAAACCTAATCCAACTGGGCCATCCTTAGGGAGAGAGGCATCCACATTGATCTTCATAATCCCTACCGGTGGGGGGCACCAATGTTGGGAAAGAGGAGAAGGGTTGAATAGTCTTTGCTGCTCAGGGTGGTTCTGCCAAACCTCAATCCAGGATGATGCCCGGTCAATCCAAAATCTGGGGGGCCTCCGAAAAAGATTGAAAATGGCCTTGTTCCGCCTATCCCAGATAATCCAAGTCAGAATACACAGGGCACCCGATTTAGCCGGTGAAAAGGAGGAGCACCATCACATCAGGAGATAGGTAAGATCTGAGGCGGCGTCCAGGGACAGCTCCGTAGAAGATCCCTAGCCATTCCAAACCTTCTGAGACTCGGGGCATTGAATGAGAGCATGGAGAGGGGATTCAGGCACAGAAGGGAAGAAGGGGCATTAGTTGTCGTTTTAAAAGTGTCTGTAGGATAGGAGGCTTTTAGTAGGAAGGATACCGGTGCACACCTGCCACCAGAAAAAGCGGACTTTAGGGGAAACATTATGCTTCCAAATTGATGTCCAGGGCCTCGCATCTCCTTCTATAATTCGAGCAGTGAGAGCTAGCCGGTAGCCCGCTTTCACCGTGTACTCTCCTGAGGTGTCGTTTTTCCAGTAGAGATGATCTGGCCCTGCGTCTGGCACACAAGGGATACTCAAAATAATTCTCCTGTCCCTCTCGTTAAACCACGAATAGAGTTTTTCCATGCACCATCTCGCCCCTTGATTATCAAATAGACAACAGACTGTGGTGTGTTCGGAGCCTGGATAAATATGGGATGATGCATTCGTGCCTGCCTGATCAATAAGCCAGGGATCAGTCCAAATCTTGACCATTGAACCATTCCCAATCCTCCATCCTAGTCCTTTCCTCAAAAGATTGTGATCACCCCAAATGCTTCTCCAGAGAAAACTGGGTCGATAGCCAAGATGGGAATCCAAGAAACACATGGGAATGACCTAGCTCAAGCCTTCTAGAGTATTAATAGATATTCCCAAATGTGGGGTACTCAACATTATATGAAAGGAATAGGTGACACACAACTGTTTCTTATTTGGAGAGGATGTGTGCTTTAGGTGCGCAACTGTTATGGTTTTCAAACACTAAAAGGACTTAACTCCAAGGATACTCATTTAAATCCTCCCCTTAAGGGGTTTAAGAACATCCTCTAATGTTCAAGAATATTTTTGCGAAGCACTAGGGTGACAAGAGTAGCAATTGTGCTTCATGGAAATTATTCTGTATCAAATGGAGCCCCAAGGGTCAATTTATAAGAAAATATTGGTCCTCGGGCAAATGGAATTTGTGTTCACAAGTAGGTTGAACAAAATTTTCGGGACCGCATGTAGGATACACAGTGACTCTCTTTTGGTCTGACTAAGGTGACCCAAAACTCATGCCTTTGAAAATTGGGATTTTCTTCATGTATTTCCTATTATATTTCTAAGGGGATTCATTTTAACATTTATTAGACTCTTTGACGTAATTGAGTTTCAACAAAAGCCCCCCCCCCCACTAAGAATTGGATATGAAATGAAAAGAGGTTCATATATTAAGGAAATGTAATGAAGGAGAAAGAAAATTGTATTGGGGAAAGAAAGTGTTATGCACGTTGAGAAACTGGTAGCACATGTTTGTAGTGTACAGGAATCTGGCGTTTAGGTTGAAAGGAATCCCATATATATAAAAGCTTCACATATGAAAAAATACTCGAGACTTCCAAAATGTTAGCTCTCGGTGACAAAGTCTTCTTTGGATAAAATGCTTTGGTTTTTCCACACTTCTTCTATATGTTTTCTTATTTTCATTCAATAAGTGGGGCGTCATACTTTCACGTCGACTTATTCTTGGCATCCATGTTTATACATGTGCACCATAATTCCTTTGGCGATTTACATTTTAATACAAAAAAATGAAATTACATTATAATATTATTTCTATCTTTTTTCAGGTTCAATGGCTCCCATAATTATTGGAACTACTGATGTGATTTACACCACGAGGACTGATGACATGATGAGTGTCATTGGTCATGATTACATTGACGTTCGTGACACCACCCTTCCCCACATATCAAAATATTTTAAGAAGCATCATATCATCATTCCCTAAATCACCTATCAACCTTTGTATAGATATATCCATTTACTGTATTTTAATATTAATAATACAGTGGACTATGTCCCACATTACTGGTTTCAAGATTATACCAACTTTTCGTCAGACAATGTTTCTTTTGGGGGCTCATATGTTAATTCTGAGACAGTAGAGAAAGCTCACATTATGCTTCATAGCCACTGTGATCAAGATTTGAATGCACAAACACTTGAGCTGTAGCCATAATGTTACTCACCCATATTTTATTATTCTCATAAAGATCAGCCGATGGGTTGGAAAAAAAGTTGGGACTTCCACCTAGGAGGATTTGTAAAACCCTCATGGATGTGGGCATACTGGGTTCATAAGACCGGTACAGAATTTACAGGCGACATGAACGACGTCGATATTTTTAAGGTTGTTAGGGTTGGACAAACTTATGTGTACATGAATGATGATTTCATGCCGGAATTATTAATCAGATGTATCCTAGAGACTAATTCCTTCAATTTAACACATGGAGAGGTAAGAATTAGCTTGTGGGACAATTACAAGATTTCTGGAGCTCCAATCCATGGAGACATGTATGATGAGTTTATTCCTCCCAAGCTGGAATTTAATGTCTCGAAGAAGACACCAGATTTGGTTTAAGAGTTGATGAAAATATTTTACATGCTCAAGAAAACAACCCCCTTTAAATATCTCACTAGGATGGATATTCATCCGGATGAATGGATGGAAATATTTTTGATAAAGTAGAAGGAAAATGGTACCACAGACACCTGTCCGACAAGCTGTCCAATAGAATCGAAGAGAGGTACCCCTGATAATTTTTTCCTAAAATTGGAGAAAAGAGAATTTGATAAATGGTGATATGAAGCCAACCCAAATATACCTGCAATGACATGTCTAGATGGATTCTAGGCCACGTGGCTCAACTTATATTTATTACTAGTCTGAGACTCCAAATGGGGAATGAGGCTAGGAGCCTTTTTTATTGTGCCTAAGCTGGCAGATAAAATAATGTTATGGTTGGTCACTCCTTCGTTGGCCAAGAAATATTGCATTTTTTACCCATTTAGAAATGGAAGTCACCCTTTAGAGTAGAGGGACCATTCACAGTGTTGTGGGGATGGATCACTACACACTTCAAAAATAATGTCGTACAAAGTGGATTACAGGTTTTTGGAAGTTCATTATGACTAAATGTTGACGTTTTTTTGCTATTTCTCACCTGACTTGGAATAATTAAAACATCAATGCTAGATTGAGCATGAACAAGGAGTTCTATTTTTTTCCGTATGGGAATCTTCCAATATGGTGATTTATTGATGATGGGATGGATATTTTGTGATTGAGGGAATACATTCTAACTTGCAGAGATGGTGTTTTGGCCACCAGAATCAACAGATAAATCATATGTGAGGAGAAAGATCATTATAGATTTGAACATCAATTCAAATGTCTACTCCAGAATATTATATTGCATTATATTCAGGTCAAATTAAAGAAAAACACAATGGTTTATAGACAACTATGGTTGTTGGAATCTATGGGGAAGATGGGGGGGGCAGTGTTAAATTTACTCTTCGTTGATGTAGTAAGCCGATTGGCTATCTGATTTTCTGAAAATTTGGTTGCATCTTACCCGGAAGGGGTATTAAATCATGTCATCCCTTGAGTGGGGGTGATGATAAGTAGCAAGAGGGAACCCCTTTGTTTGGAAGAAAAGTATTCATCATCAGGTTCCCACTCGCAAGAATTAGATGGTGGAGGTGATGATGATCCAAATTCACGAAAGAGACCTCGTTCCAGATATAACCCTCCTTTTAGAATAAAGAGAGACACTCCATTAATCCATACTAAAGTCATTTCAAGGTGATCTGGTCATCATCATTCGAATGTGCATCATGTTCCATTTTCTAATTTCTCATCTGTGACTGTGGGTGTTGGGAAGAAACTCAAATCCAAGGTTGCATGACCCTCTTCACAATCATCTAACATACATTCTGAATATATACAACAATAGTTTGTTCAAACATGGTATATTCTAAACATTCATGCTGAAACCATGTTGATGGATCTAGGTGAAGGACTGCATATTCCAAGAGTAGGGGATTTTCAGTCTTCTTCTAACAAAATTTTTAAGGATAATCTCTAGGAGGTGAGGACCTACATTCGAGAGAGAGAAATGATCATATATGCCACTAATGAATTATTTCCCACCATATATTTGGTGAAGGATATATTAGGTCGCGGTACCACTGAAAGTATTAATCATTCAATATACGAAGAGTGTCATGACTGTGTAGATCATGAGGATGTAATATTCCTTTCTATCATATTCTCTTCAATTTTTTCAACTTGAAATTTAGTCAATACATTCTTAAATAAGAGAAATATTATTTAACATACAACTGGGTAAAGGAACTATAATTGAAGTTCCTTCACCATAGTAAAACCCTAGAGGAAGTACTCTTGGAGCTACCGGATCACCCTGTGAATTGGGAGAAATATCTCCAGGCCAACATGCCATAGAGGAGGAAATAGAGAGAGTATTGTAATCTCCAATACTTTTCTTTGGATATGATCATTCAAGACCTCCAAAGGAAGATATGAAGAAAAATCATCAAGGAAAGAGATCCATGGTTAAACACTTTTTAGCAGTGTTATGTCTCCCTGATAATCATGAATTTTATTGCATATTCCTGAAATTGTGTTTAGACATCTTAGCATTATAGGGGCTTCTTCAATTTCTTCATTTAATGAATCTAATAGTAAGGTTCAAGAAACCCTAGAGGGTATTTCTAAATAGACACAAATTACGAAAAATCTAGTTGTTTTTGAAGAGGTATTAAAGACAAATGAACCAACATCAATACCTAGCACTTCTCATGTTCGTGGTATCAGAGTATAAGAGGCTTCACATAATTCAACTACACTTCAAAATTCATCAAATGTAAAATCTAATAAGATTCATTTGGTGATACTTTTAGGTTAATCACATGCACCAAAACATTTGAAATAAACTGACGTTGACCCCACATTAATTGATGCTAAACCTATTCGTGGTCAAAGGTTTCCATTGGAAGGTTGTGAATCCAACACACCAAGTGCTCCCACAGGTGAGACTAACAAGGGATCTGATATATCATTGGATGAAATGATATCCTTGGAATATACTGTGATGAACTATTAGAACATGTTAATATATGAAATGAATTAGAAGATTTTGGATTTTCATCTATATAATCAACTAGAAATGAGTTCTCATTATTCATCTTGTTAATCTTCTTATGATTAACCTTCTAACAATGGATGGTTTAAATATGCAGTTACATCTAATGAAATTTCTTCCACAATGATACTTGAAAGAAGTGTTGATATTAACATCGACCCCACCATTTCAAATACATTGGTCTGGGTGGATCTTGAGATATCAAATATTCCTATGACTCACATTGATGATCCCGAGCATATTAATGTTATCACTCCTCATCCAAATACATCAAATAAAATTCATAAAACTGAGAATATTGTGGAGGATTCTTCTCAAGAAGATGACCTACTATTATGTAAGAGATACAAATATTGTGATTCCCTTCACTTTTATTATCTCTTGAATCTAACCACAAACATACTTCTTGATTTACCATATAGGGATATAAACATCAATTGCTAGATCTGGAGGTGATGACTTTGCATCAGCCTAAACAATCGTGGATGGTGGAGCATTCGTTGTTTCAGAAGGAACAGAACGTGGCACTTATTAAAGTGCATTAGTCCCAAAATATATAACATCTTATGAAAATGATAATAAATTGGACCCAGAAATATAGTGGACTGTTCATATTGCACAACAAATTGTCATGGTAAACAATCTGGAAGATAAAATATCTGATTCCCCTCGAGGAACTGCATTCAACAATTCCATAGCTTCCATATCTTTTAATCATGATAGGATTTGGTAGTTTTGAATATTGTGAATTTAATATTGCGATGAAATGGATTATTTGAAAGAGGGAACACGTGAAAAAACATCGTAATGACTTGATAAAATCCAAACTATCGATCAATATTGAAGAGTCATAAGATGCACTATCCTAGGAGATGGGTAATAATACTGCAAAGATGAAGGGACTGATGCAAAAAATTAATGAAAATGTTATTCAGTAGTTTCACATTCAACAGCAGTTAGATATCTTTATATGGGAACATGACAAGATTTATAGCTCATTATAAGAATTACAGAATGATGGTATAAAATCCATTGTAGATGCAAGATATCCACTTCATCGAGCTGAAGAGAGAAAGGTTGGTCGAATAAATGAGCTTTAATAGATAGCTGACGAGGCCCAAGAGTCTATCACTCAAATGAAGAAATACATAGAAACCCTTTTATAATTTATGGTTTTTGAAAAGAGAGAGAATCCAATTTGTGGATTCTCTTATGTGACCAAATGTGATAAATGAATATTATTTTGCCTTTAATCATTATTGTTTTCAGTTTTTCAAACTGCTTTTGTTTTACTTAATCCATTGGTCTTAGAAAGAATATTTTGATTTTTTCTAGTGTTATATGGAAAACCCCACAAAAAATATATCTATTGTGTTTTTATACCTCAATATTACTTCAATAATACAAAAATGTACGTTTATTGAGCTGGGAGTTTCCTTTTGTTCAGAGTTCCCTTTGCGGGATCTCAATCTAGTGAGTATCATATCCCTTGTTGTTGACAGTTTAGAGTTATGCATGTATGACTATAAAGGGCTAGTATTTAATGTCTAATAGACATGACACTTAATTTGGAAATTAGATCCCAATCAAGACTCTATGGCTAATAATTTCTTTAGTATTATTTAAATATTTTCAAGGGGAATCTTGACTCATGATATTAATGGTCACCAAATCTAAAAATTGTATCAACATATGGAAAGTACCCTATAAGAAAAAAGTTACCATTAAATTTACAAACCCATTATGGGGGATTTATTATGAAAGGCCAACCTGGGCATATGCTGTATAGACAAATAGTGGCATCTTCTAACTAACTGGCCAGTTTTGTAAGAAACTTATGGAAGGCCACCTAAGGGCATGTACTGCATTCTCAAGAAAATGAGCTCTATAAAAATTTAACATTTTTCTACAGATAGATAAGGGAAAATAATATTTGGGTGACTCAAGACACATTTTGTGTGTTTTCTATGGAATGGAATTTTAAAAATCAAAGGTCTATTTTATACATACATATTTCATCAATATGAAGCCCATTTATATAAAAATTTGGTGTATGAGAAATGGTTAAAATTTATCATAAAAGGGAATTTCTAATATCATATTGTGAATTATTATGTAATTCAATGATTACATTGGTAAGATGAAGTTTTATATCATGTAGTGATGACATTGGTACTGTGCAGTTTTAAGTCATGTTGTGAGGACATTGGTATTGTACTATTTTTAGTCATACAATGAGGACATTATGTGGATTAAATTGAGTTCATTAGCATTGACCAAAGGCATGATACTCTCCCAATTTCATGATAATTTGATTGGAAATATACTACCATATCCATGTATAGGAAGGAAATTCTTAAACTGTGATTTATGAATTTCTGAATCCAAAGGATGATATGATAAAATGGAAAAAAGAATTAGAGGATGTCTTTATTTCACGAAAAAAGTTAGAATTATTTGAAAAACATGTTATAGGGGTTGTATTATGTAGGGACAACTGGGGAATATGTTGCACAACCAAATAAGGGAATATTTTTACTAACAGACTTGTTATGTAGGTATCTTATGCAAGGCCACCTAAGGGCACGTGCTGCATAGTCAGGAAAAAGTGGTCTGAAAATTTGACTTTCTACCGCTAAAAGCCAAAGAATGTTAATGGGGATTCATATTTTCTAAATAAAATATTTTGGTTTATGGAGAACGGTACCTGAATAGGGAAGGGGTATTTCCAACAAGATTTCCATAAATTGGAGGAATAATATTTCTATGAATGTATGGCCCAATCATAGGAGGTGTGGTGTCTGTAGTTTTAGGTCATACGTCTATGAATAGAAATGGAAATAGTTTGTGATATTTTTCCTTGGGGTCCAATGTTATTTCATATTTTTTTGAACACATGGAGTAAAAAATGTGTAAACCATATCCTTGAAAACGTTTAGACCAAGAGGAAGATAGTGGAAAAAATATACCTGAATGACTATTTCAATATATATTCTTGTATATTACTATCAAAGTATGAATGGGGAAAAGACACTATAACCATGATATAAATTACCATTATTTGAAAAACCTATTATGGGGGCAGTATTATGTAGGGCCAACTAGGGAATATGTTTCATAGACAAATTGTGGCATCATCTTACTTATAGGCCCGTTATGTAGCCACCTTATGCATGGCCTTCTAAGGTCACGAGCTACAAATTCAGGAAGAAGAGTTCATAAATATTAGAAATATTATCACCAAAAACCATTATAATTATTGTGAAGATATGGAAATATTCAGCATTATGAGTGTGAAATATGGAAGGAGGTTTTTCTCAATGCACATTAGTAATATTTGAATCAATATTGGCCATGAGTTTGACATCCTTTTTATAATTTTGACACATATGTAAAATGGAATGTTTATTTGTCCTTTTGAATTAATATTATGATTTACACTTTTTAGTCATGTAGAGAAGACATTTTCAGCCCCATAAATAATTGAAACACCTCATTTAAATAAAGAATCCTTTTACCCAATTCTGAAGCCCACTTGAGCTATCCTCTATGTGCGTAATAAGGCGTATTAGGGGTTTCATCAATAATATAAAGGTGAACCAGGTGAAGAAGAGCGGTGTTAAATTTCCATGAAATTTTTACATCACACGATAAGGATGAAGATGAACCAATGTGAAAAAAGGCATATTTTAACTAGACTTGGGATAAGACCCCGGTGTCACTCTATGTCTTGATGAAGGCCAGAATCAATTCATATATAGTTCTTACAAAATCAACAATATAGATTTGATTCTTCTACAACGAATACATGGTTTCATTATCATGGTAGGGCCAAAGATTAGAGATCTTGGCATCTCTTCATATCCTAAATAGATGAGAATCAATACGTACATAGTTCTTTAAACTATCATTCCTCACGAAAATCTAGTTTGACATGAAGAATGGGGGTTTATGACACGTTCTGAGAGAATGATAAAAATTATGACACAAAATGGTATAAGTACCAAATCATATATCGTAAGGAAACTCTATGTATAGATCAGAATCATATACTTAGATGAAATGAATTTAATAAGATATTTGGGATTGAGGTAGGGCACAAAATTAGAGTTTTCGGTGTCCTTATGAATCTCATTGAGAATGAGAATCAAACCACACATAGTTCTTTAAATATGTTCTCATTGTAGATCTGGATCTGAAATAGGAAAGAGAGGGACTCGTGTGCTACTTAGGAGTAGTGATGTTGTCAATGATGTTTTCTTATGGAAGCTTTTATCATCAAATAGAGAAAACGTTAGTCGTACAGTTTAATGTCATGTAATGAGGAAAAATTATGTCATGTATTTTAACATCATGCGATTAGGATGAAGATTTTATGGATTTTATAATCATGTAGAATGTATGCATATGGTTGTTATGTAGTTTAATGTCTTTTAACAAGGATGTTGTAATGTGAAGTTTTATCTCCTGCAACGGGGACATGAGGGTTATGTAGGTTTTAGTCTTGCAACAAGGACATGGGGGTTGTGGAGTGTTTAGTCTTGCAGTGAGGACATTCTACTGTGTTGTTTTAAGTATTACAATGAGGAAGATATGTATGACTATAGAAAGTATTAAATTAATAATATTGCAATGTTTAGATTTGTAAAATGCTCTCCATTAATTGATATTAAGGCATAATGTTCATTTTAATTTACCTTGTGTATGGAATAAGGTCTTTCTCAAATTGGCTCATGCTTTTGAGGTTTCATCACTATAATAATTGGAGTCCTAATGAACAATAACAATTATGCTAGAAGAAATGAACAGAAGAGAACGTTCTTCATAAAATATCATGCAATTCTATTCCGATTGACTTCTAAATGGTGCAATGAATGCATTCTTTTCTCATTTAATTTTACAACTTAGTGAACCATTTTTGAGACCACTCATCTATAGAAAAATAATCACAGACTTCCACTCTGAGGGAAGGAAAATGAATTTTTATTGGAAAAAATTCTTTGGTTCCGTATACCGATGAATATGGAGTTGCTTGTGTGGCAGTAAGAGTAGTTGTCTGATGAGCCCATAAATCATTAAAATGATTAAAAATCCATGATTTCTAATATTTATCCACCATCTTATGGAGTATATTTGATATGGTTTGGTTAAAGGGATCTATCTATCCATTTTTTGTTTCATGATAGTGTGATGAATGGTTGGATTTGATATTATGCTCTTGATATTACATATTTATCTCAATCAAACAAAAATTGGTGCCATTGTCATTCAAAATAAAATGAGGGACACCAAATCTGGTGATGATTTTATTTTTGAAGAAACTAACAATTATTTTGTATCCATCTTGTTTGAGAGGTATTGCCAAGATCCATTTAAAAAATTGTCAGTAACAGTAAGGATATACTTGAACTGCTTAACTGTAGATAGAGGATAAAGATCTACTACATTCATTCCCCATTTGGAAAATGACCAAGAGTATTTGGATATATGTAAAAAATTTGGGGTTTGATGAATTAATTTGGAATGCACATTGAAGGTATGACATTTTGAAGTGAAATATTTTCAATCCTACCTCATTGATGGCCAAAAGTATCCAAGCCTTCAGATCTGATCAAAGAGCCTATTCCTAGACTATTGGGAACCACAAGATCTTGAATGTACTACATTCATGACAGCTGTAGTCTCTTCTCCACCAATACATTTTAAGAGGATTCCATCAAATCCTCTCTTGTAGAGGATCGTTTTGTGGTATGGACTATCATCAAGAGTAAAATTGGCTGCTCATCACCGAATCTGACTTCATCATCCCTATTCAGTGGAAGTACTCAATTTTGAAGATATTCTATGATGGATGTTCTCCATCCTGCGGTATGACCATATGTCTCATCAATAGGTCTAATTTCATCAATTATCCAAGATTCAGGTTATAAAAAAATGCGATACTGAAAGAGGTTGGTCTATATTAATGACTATCTCATCCTGATTTGGATCTTCCTAGTATGTAGCTGCATTATCCAGAGCATCTTTTTGGGAATTTTGTGATCGCGGGACATAAGAAATTGTGGAATCTAAGGGAACTTCAGTTAGTAAAAATCTAATGTAATCATGTAGAGGGACTAACTCTTATATTTTGATAGAATATTCTCCCTTAATTTTCATGACTTCCAATTCTTGAATCACCTTCTACCTTCAAGTGTTTCATTTTTACTTGAAGTGATAATTCCAAATCTACATTGAGATCATAATACTTTACCTAATTGTTTGTTCAACCTTCTGAAAATTGGAATTAATAAGGCAATACTGCATATTTAGTGGAGAAAAAGACAATCCCAAACTCAACATTGTTGAGTTTTGGGTTTTCCATTCTCTTCCCTATTGGACTTCTGGAAGCACCATCAACATACATTTCCCATGCTTGGGAATTATATTGAATATAGAAGACATTTTCTTCATGATGTTTAGTATTTAATGATGTATCTTCTGTAGATTTAAGGTCAGCAAGGAACTCATCCCTAGATTGGCCTTTTATTGTCGTTTGATGCACAAAGTTGATATCAAACTATTGTAAAAAAACCTCACACCATGCCAGACTCCCTATAAGAATAGGATGACTGTGGATAAATTTTAGTGGGTTATTGCGAGATAACAATTAGACCTCATGATTCTGCAGGTAGTTCCTCAATTTCTTATTTTCAATGATTTTTGCTAGGAGGCACTTTTCAATATTTAAATATAATGTTTTTTCATCAAGCATAGTTCCACTGAGATAGTAAATGTTGTTTTCATTCCCAACAACATTCTTTTGGTCAAGGAAGACACCCAATGATCACTCTAAAGCATTCACATAAATAATAAGCATCATTCCTTCAATCGGCGGAATTAATGATAGTTGACTCAAGAGTTATTTCTTTTGGGTATCAAATGATTCTTAATAGTCTTCAGTCCATTTGTAGGTGAATCCCTTCTTCATTAATATGGTAATGGGTAAACACTTGCCTGCCAAATTACTAATAAAGCCCTAATATAGGCCGGGTTTCCTTGGAGTCTTATTAATTATTTCTAATTAGAGGAGGTTGCATACATTGGATTGATTTTTTTTCTCAGGATCATCTTCGATACCACGATTGTATAAAATGAAGCAAAAAAACTTCCTAAGGTTATCATAGAATCACATTTCAAGAGGTTCGTCTATAAATTGTGTTGCTGATGTTTAGGGATTATGGAATCTAATCAGCCAGGTGATTAGAAAATTTTCTTGATTTGACCACCAAATCATCCACATAACATTAAACAAATTTATCTATGAAGGGTTTGCAGATATGGTGCATGACACATTGGAATATTGCAACTACATTGATTAAACCAAAGGGCATTACCTGATAGCAAAACACAGCTTAAGGGGCTCTGAAAGCTATATATTATTTATCCTCTAGGGCCATATGGATTTGATAATACCCATAGTATTGATCCATGAATGAAAAAACTTCATATCCAACTGTTTCATCAATTAGAAGCACTATAATTGGAACTTGAAAATAATTTTTAGGACAATACCGTCTAAGATCTCGGAAATCAATGAAGTTCATAATTTTACCATTATTTTTTAAATTGAAAAATTGTTGGCCATCTATTTGGGATATTGAACATATCTGAAAATGATATCCTTTATAATATTATCAAATTCTTCTTCAATTTGGGAAGCATGAGTTGGTTGTGTTCTTCTTGCTTCTTTCTTGAATCAACAATGTTCATCTGGAAAACCCAAATGATTAGCGGCTACATAAGGATTATGTCATGGAATTTATATATAATTCTAAGAAAATAATTCTCGATGTTGCTTTATAAATTTATTATACTCCTCTATCTCTTTAGAGGTCATGGCCTCACTAATTTGGGTGGGGCGTGTATCTTCTTCTGTACCCAGATTTATTTCTCTGATCTCATCTACTATGGTAGAGACACCTTTTAGAAATGCTGTATGATCATCCCCAAGATCTTACTCTTCTTTATGATTATGTGTTACCTATTTTGTTTCCACTTGTATAGTAGATGATGAGGCAATACACCCAGAGTTAGTGGGGAGGGTATGTATTTGAACATCCTAAAGAAGAGGCCACCATATCTAACCCTACTGATGATGAACGGTCTTCCTGTGGTTATAAGGGGGATATGACGGATTGAGAAGTAAAATCTTTTTAGTCCTATAGCATTGCTAAAATTTCTTCTACTTTGATTTAAGAAGTAGAGGATTGTGGTAGATTGCCATGTGAAATGAAAACATCTCCATTTGGGCTTCCATCACTACTAGGTGAATCAATAATCTCTCCCACGCTGTCAATCTATGTTTCCACAACTGACATTATGGATGTTATTGGATGAGTGCTTGGATTTGGTTTTACCCTTTCAATTTGATTGATGGGTATAACATAATATGTAATCAAATGTATTAATAGATTTGATGGGATATTTTCCAGTCTATTCGGAGTATTAACTCAAATTATTTATTTTATCATGGAATTCATTCCTTTAGTGTGATTAAACACTTTCATCAATGTATTGAGATTCACATGTTTTGGACAGAGCCATGTCACCATACAATGTCCCGATTTGACAATTGAAATAGTACTTAAGACATCGGTGGTATGACGAAGGTATGGCTGCATGATGATGCAACCAAGGCCTTCCAAGTAAGATATTTATGGTTGGGTCCTGATGAAAAACATTGAAATATAAATTATACACAGGATCTCCAAACTGAGTTCTTAATGTAATATTCACCATATGTTCTTATACATTCTTGTTATATCCTTGTAACTTAAAGTCGAAGGAGATAAGTCATATTTAGTTAGGACCAATCGACGAAGTGTACGAACCTGAATGAGGTTGACTCTGGGGACATTATCATTGAAGGATTGTCGGATATCTACATTATTAAATATTCCAGACAAATACAAGGGTATAATATGTTCATGTACAACTTCATCTTCATATTCATCTATAAATGATATGACTGCATGACATTCGGTGGGATACTTCTCTATACGGTAAACCTCAGTAGTAGAAACTTCGGTTTCAAACTCTTGAGGCCGTGGAAAATTCACAATGGATGGTTCTAGAAGTTGATTTGATAGATTTAAAACATACCTAATTTATTATTTCTCCGGTACATGGGCCAATTGTTTCGGGACATCATTATTTTGGTCCAAAGGTATGTGTTTTCCAATATGAAGATTTAGTTTTTTTGTGTTTTGGATGTTGATGCTTCTAATGTAGACATACCTTATGTTGGAGTTGAAGGTATAAATACTCATATATTTGGTATATTATACTGACTAGGTCTATTCACTTGTTGAGAGGAAGACCGTGTGACTTCTAATCGCTCCTCCAAAATAATTGTGTCAGAACCGAACATGTATTGCATGGAAGAAACTCTCTATTCTAGTAGGGCTCAAAGAAAGGCTCTTCCATGAGTTTCTACTGCATATATGTTTTGAGATGGGGTATCATCAAAAGAGTTATTTCTAGAATTCTCACATCTTCCCATGTATCCTTGACCCTAGCTTCTTCCTCTCATTCCCCCATTAGTTATAATGAATTACGACTAATTATAATCAGAATCACCATTGGAATAAGGAACCGTTAAGTGGATAATATTGATAGAACCAAAGATCAATTCATTATTTGATATGGATTCTACCTAGTAGGTTAATTATGATTATACCATTTAGAGGGGCATTGCCTATTCTTTTGAAATAAATGACATGAAATCTGCCAAGGTCAAGGACAAATTTTTCCTTAACGTGTGCTAAACTTTTTCTTGACTACTCTTTGCCATTATGATCAATTCACTTATTTGAGGAAAACCGTTTTGCTGAAGGTTGTGTTTCTATGACAAGAGTGCGCAAAGACATAATCAGTTGTTTCAATTGTGTTTGGAAAATAGCATGAGTCTGATTGATCATTTTCCTAACCATCCAATCATCATATTTCTATGAATTTTTACTTTTTCATATCATGTAATTTGCCTTGTTCCTCTAGATCAGTAGCATTAACCCATGCTACTTGAGCTGAAAAAAAACCAGTTTCAGTTGTCCAGAATCTATCATCTATTTGAAGAGGTCTGTGAAAACAAGACATTTTTGGATAGGATTATCTAACATCTAGTGAAAGGGATAAAACTTAAGATGATCTTCATCTCTTTATTTATTTAGTTTCTTCGGCCTTGGGAACTGAACCAAATTGTTTTCCATAGCTGAGATGAAGTATCAAGGAACATGTTCATTCCCTAAATAATAAACCATGTTCATTAATTCCTCAAACTGTTTTCGCCGTTGATCTCTTTGATCATCATGACGAGGTGGTTGTTGCTGATGATACTCAGGAGGTAGATCCCTTCAGAATGATGATGGTCTTGAAGTATAAGCAGGTTTAGGTGCATGCTTGAGTGTAACTGTAGCATCTATTCCTTTCCTATCCTCCTCTTCCGAGCTGATGGAATTACACAATTTTTATCCTTTGTTTCTATAATAGAGTCTTCTATATGTTGAGTGATTTAAGTATGGTCTTGAATCCCTCTTATGTATTTCACAAGGCTCAATGGTGGGAAAAACTCATCATATAGATATTACACAGAAATCCACATCATTTCATCTTAAGGGAGAGACGGAATTATTGAATATATTAATAATTTCCATCACGCAATGAAACCAGAAAACTATTTCATTATCTATTTTTTTACAATTCTTATGATAAAAACTATCATCATTGCTATCATTGGGATAAATTGATTAGGGAATTTCTGATAGATATATTCCCATACTATAATTGATCTAGATTGTAAACTTCTATACCAGACAAAAGCCAGTCCCTGTAATTACTGCACAAAGCACCTATGCTTTACTTATTCTTGTTTTTGTGGAGTTTCCATCATGGGATCACAAAGAGAAACAAAATGTGGTATGTGTTGTTCCAAATCTCCCGAAACATTAAATATTGGGAATTTTGTATTTACAAAATTTGGTGGGGGAGGAATTGCATCTACCCATTCAGGGTAAGCTTGCTTTTCTAGCATAACTAGTCAACGTCGTTTCTCCATAATTTCCAATCACATCATTAAAGCATCAACTATGTTCAAAAGTATCTGGGAAATATCTTGGTGAGTTTAAACCTCTACAGCTATAGTGATTGGATCATGAGCTGGTTCCGCGATTGAAAAACCCACTTATGGTGGTTCTGATATTTTCCTTGGACAACCCAAGGGAATATGTTTAACGGGATGTGTCTTATCCTACCATGATTATGTATCCAATGGCGGGAATTCATTATCTTCATATGTAGTTACTACAAATTCACATTAATGAGGAGATCCTAAAATATTTTCATGTTGAGGAACTACCTAGGGAGTACATCTTGAAAAAACGATACTTCTATATTACTCTATATTGAGCCTTTTTAACTCTATTATTTCCTCTTATTACCGTGAAAATCATTCATCAAGAGAAAAAGATTGACCTTCTCTAGTGGAAAAGTGAGATTCAATATGGCTTTTTTTCTTTCTCCGTGTTATATTTCTTTTGGAGGGGTGTGAGTTGTTTATTAGAAGGCATACCTAGATTTTGGGTATTCTACTGATTTCGGTTATGCACATGTTCTTCATTTTTTCACTGTGTACCATATTATGGACTAGAACTACATCTTCTAATTCCCTTGAATTGGGATCATTTTATGGAGGATGTTCTGTAGTGGTTTTAATGACATTAACTGACATATAATGCATCAATGACAATCTACTAGTATTTAGTTAGGATCGTCTCCCTCTATAACTTCCATGATACTATGTTCCCATATATGATGAATTCCTGCGAACTGTTAGGTCGACATTAACCTAAATGGAATCATCAGATAGTTCAATTGTATGCTCTCCATGTCGCTTCTTCCCTAATCGAGGGAAAACCGACTTCCTATGAGGAGAGGATTAATGATTTTAAAAAGACCACATCCCTAAAGACTGGGGATATTTCTATTCTTCTTCATCTTATTCAAATTGTTGATCTTGGTTTAATAAATTTAAAGGTTGAATTAAATGATCCCCCATCCTTGAAAGATAGTGTGATTCATGAACATCTATGGAAGAAATTTGTGCAACTGCTCTTTAGATTATGTGAATTTTGGTTCAGACATTAGATGGGTGTGTTATCTAAAAACAACAGAAATTATCTTTTTGAGAAGATTGCATTTCTATTTTAGACATTTGAATTCTCTGATGTTTGGCATCACTTATGCAGGATGCCTTCTCAAGATTCTCAGATACTTGATGTAAAAGTAACTCAAAAACTTATTTTCTTTGCGCATGACTTTGATTAGAGCTAGTTGAGGCCTGTTCCTGAGTGTACATTTGATTACATACAAAATCAATTGATTGTGGCCGACCATGGGCAATAACCTTGCACAAGACCACTTTTGGTAGCCATTGCTGATTTTGGAGTGTAGTAAAATACAAAGATCCATGTGCACCCCATCCTTTAATATGAAAACTAGATGGGGAATGAGAAATTACCTCATGTAGCCTATTTAAATTATTGAGGCATATAGGCTGAAGGAATCTCTATTGTAATTATCATTTGTTATTTGGAAATTGAGATAGACGCCGATCTAATTTGACATTGCAAACCTTCAATTACATTTACATGATATTGATATTCTTCATGTGGTAATTCTTTGGTTTTAAAATTACGAAGAGTCTTCCATAGGTTTTGGAAGATATCATGAATTCATTCTTCTACAATCAATTCTGGAATGTTATACTGAGAATTTTCCAAAGGCCAAAACATGACTGGTACTTCTCTCTAAGCCAATTGTTTCCTCAAGTTTAATAAATCTTCATCATCATTTACTATAGGTTTATCCACTTGGTCTGAACAAAGTGGATTATTTTTATAATAAAACAAATGATCAATGGGAGGTTCGGGGAATGATTGTTCCATTAAAATTTCTTCTAGTTGAGGATCTGTTTCACCTGTCAATGACACGACATCAAACATGACTGACCTTGTGTCTGAAAGTGCCTCGAGATTAGAGGGATTTCTCATTGAAAAATTTACAATTATTGAATTGTCTTGACAATGTGAAATACTACAGCAGAGATGAATTTCTAAGTTAATTCCAACATGAGGAGGATCAACATGGTGGATTATAGAGAGGGATAAATCTTTTCAGGCGTGGTCTTCAGGCCACACGGAGGGTTTCCATGGTTCTCATGTAGATATAGGCACTCTGGATTGACCGAATTTTCATAAACCAAGCTTTAATGATAAGGTGTCTGGTGTGTAGCTTCATAATTACTACTACCAATAATATAATTTGGTAATGAGAGGATATTATCTTAATATGCAATAGATAAATTTCTGAGGGCTTCAAGTACTTTATCATTAAGAAGAGCTAAATCGCAGCTTGAATATTGATTTTAAAATAGTGTTTAGATATACTTTTTATGGGATGTTATCTTATAATTAGTTGTGAGAAAATTCTGGGAAATGTTGTTATCAAGGGTAGGTGTATCCTTCATTCTTGGATTGGATACCAGAACAGACCGATTACCTTCAATTGGAAACATTTTATGTTCCCAATCTTATTGTGAATTTGATATGAGTGATTATGCCCCCTGACCCTTTTGGACTAAAAATGAGGTGTGTATATGTTCTGGGATGGAATGGCCACATGTAATTCCATGTTTGGGGAAATATTTATGTGTTTGTATCCCTGGTACTATGGAAGTGGTTGTTAAAATATCCTAGCATGCATCTTAAATATGTGCAAGGATTTGTTATTTCCCTTTCACCATTGATAAGATTTGTTTGGTGACATTAGCGGCTAGAACAGGAACATAAATCCATTCCATATCTGGAGTAGGTGTATTTTTCTGCTTCTGTCCTCCTTTACGTGTCAATGGGTAGTGATAGTACTCATGTATGGGGGTAGAGTGTTGGGTCTATACCAAATTTTTCATCAGAGCTTTCTGACTGACATCTTCAGGTGCTACCAAACGCGACTGTTCGAAGACTTGATGAACATTGGTAGGTGTATGTGCCTATTAGAAATCTTCCATCACATATGGTTGAAGGACAACCTTCAATATTGGAAGATGAGACAGATAGAAGAATAGGGGATGGTAGACAGGTGTATGTTCATGTTTACAAGTGCCCACTACATTAGAATGATAGACTTCATTTAATGTAGTCAGACGAGCCTGCTGACTGGCCAATGACACGTAAGAAGGTTTATGATCATGTTCACAATACTCCACCAGATTTATCTGCTGTGATTGGTGGGTTTCTTCCAGATTAGTCTACTGGACAGAGAAATTGGGATGGATGGGTGTATGTGCCCATTCATTTTTTTCCATCAAGTTAGGTTGATGGGATTATTTGGAAGGGGTAGAGGTAAAAAACCTATCCCTATTGACTAGAAATTTTCCACGAATGTTCATCTTGCATGCCTATGTATAAGGGACCTGGGCCGAATGTTCAATGGTAACACGCCCATCATGTTGGTGTTCACCACCACGTGATTCTATTGGAGGTGATTGCTTGTGGGTGTGCTTAAGAACAACTCTTGTATTCTTTAATTAAGGCCTTGAGGGGATTTTGGATCCACCTCACTATAGTATGAGAGGGATTGATTATTGTGTTCTGGGGATATGGACCCAAAATGGTTGAAGATGGTGGTTGGAACCGTCTGCTTCAGGATCATTGGACGTAGTTGGTCGGATGATCGAGGAGTGTTATTGACATGGAGGGCCTTCCGAGAAGCCCCCAACGTCTGGATTGTACCATGTTAGCGATATTCCTTTACAAGAATATTACAGACCCAGGGTTGAAGATGTTTGGTTGGTGATGAAATCCTTCCAGTGGATAGGGATCCATCTTTAGTAGCTGTCATGAAGCACACAGACGGGGTCTTGAAGAAATATATTTTGGAGGGAATGGAATTAAAAAAAACATTAAACAAAAACAAAATCCATTATTGAGAAATCTTTTTAGATAGATATATGCATTATTGATTCCCTTGTTTATCCTTTATTATAAATTTATAGGGGCCTAATGGGTGGGTAACATTATTAACATGGATAAGGATTCATGTCAGGCTCACCATTTTTGTTCCACAGTTCCTTGAAACGTGTATTCCAGTTTTAAGAATCACTGCTTCCAGCCAGTTTTTATTGGATTTAATTATGGAACAAGAAACATCCAAAATTTATTTATCCAATGGGGAGCAACTTTAAAAAGGTAGGATTTTGTTATGATTGAACTACATGAATCTTAAGAACATGCACTGTTTGAGAGGATCAGAGGTCGTACCCATCACAACATTTTGGGGGGAATTATTTTCTACTCAAGGACTTTATTTATCATTTATGGTATTTTCCAGAATCCTTATTAATTCACCAAGTATATAGTAAGTATCCTTTGGAATTTTCAATCACTTATTCAGAATGTGAAAAGTTAAAAATCAACTTTTTGTAATCTTCGTTATCCATTATTCATATCTACTCATAAACTACGTAGATATTCTTTTAACCTTCATTATGATGATACTTCTTTTTAATCCACTATGTAGAGAACTCTAGAATTTATTATCATCCAGGGTGACGAAGGTTCAGTTTGATCTTGGGATCTTGCCCATAAAAGGGGAAACCTATGTATCATTTAAAAAGGAATAATAACCCTAACAGTTTGGTGCCACTAAATGAGACATATCACATCTTTTTAAGGTCATGTGATAAGGACCTTAGTGTATAGTTTAATTTAATGTGGTATGGACATCTATACGGATGGTGCATAGTCATAACATAGTCTGGGAATTATGCTGAAATAACCCAGGGAACATGGAAAGAATCTGGGTTTTCATGTAGGATTAGAACCTATTGGTAATATGGACCAATGAGAACATTTTTTATTTAAGGTATTGCGTTTGAACCTCAAGTTGGCTTCCTATGTATCCCGTATATATGGGAATCAATGGCGACATAGTTTATATGTCTCAGAGGAGAGTATAATCCTTCGAGAGAAATGAGTTTGGGATTAATTTTTGAAAAGGCTTCCTGGGTGATTTGAGTATTTTATTTTGTGGTTATCACTAAGAAGGATGCAAAAAATATTCTAATTTGGGATGGATTCTGGAAGAGGACATCCAGTCAACTGGGGCCCTAAGAAGGCTTCCTACGTATCCAAATTATCATGGGAATCAATGTTTTCATAGTTCATTCAATTTTCAAAATGTTATGACCATGAATAATATATAATCCTATGTGAGGCATGCTCAATGTGAGAGATAATAGAATGTCAATGATTCAACAAAAGAATCCACATTTTTCACCTTCCTCTGATGGAAGGGGGTGCACCTATGGCTGAGAGAGTGGACGAGGGAGAGACAATCATGGAAGAAGGAAAGGTGTTGAGCCTTCCCTCTATTATATTTACATTGGTCCAGAGTCCAATGTAAGGAAGAA
This sequence comes from Viscum album, assembly GCA_963277665.1. Lineage (NCBI taxonomy): Eukaryota > Viridiplantae > Streptophyta > Magnoliopsida > Santalales > Viscaceae > Viscum > Viscum album. Next base: position 2,004,867,264 of record OY728148.1, on the reverse strand, counting down.
GGGATGAAGGTTAGGGGCTTATAATAGAAGGGATACCCATTGTGACAAAGCCCAACGGGAGAGGGAAACATTAATAAAATTCCATGTTCCCATCTGCCCTCTAATATTTGGCTGCTATGAAGAAAGGAGGAACAATGATGCTCCCTACTTACAGAAATGTCAGGGGCATATTCCAGGATGGTTGCCCTAAAAATGATCCTCGTAGGAGAGATTGACTTATACTTTGAAAAAATGGAAAATCATGTGTGAACCATACCTTCCCTACCGGAGACCTGAGGTTCCTGTTTTTCTATTAGAGAAGGAATTGATTAGGACCCCAACCATCCTCCAAACTAGGAACTTCCCAACAATGTTAATGGGAGAATGTTTCATATGACTGTGGATATACAAACCCACAAACATTCCATATATCCTAACTCCCTTATAAAACAAATGAGGGAAACCTCTAATGGTGGAAATACAAACCAACATACGAGACGCGTTGATGTGTATTTCACAAAGGTTTGATATTTCAATGAGGTTTTAGGGAAGGTATCAATAGAATCCCTTACCACCAAGGGAGTTAAGGAAGAATAAGCCTTTCCATGAATGACTTGGATATAAGATTGATGGCTTGTAATCTAAAGAGAGTATTTGAAAAAATTGGGACACTCAAGTAGAAAAAGGAGCAAAATTATGGGCGCGCAAGTAGATTTGAGCAACATGATATTCACTTAAGCGATGAAAAACCTTTATTGAAATACTTGGACAAGACATGGCTCAATCCTTTAGGAGTATTCACAGGTAATCCCTAAAGTGTGACGCTCACGTTCATATGAATGGAATAGGTGGCACACTAGTGTTTCATATTTATGGTGGTTGGGAACTTTAGGCTTGTAATTGTTATGGTTTTCAAACACTAAAAGGACATAACTACAGTGATCCCCATTTAAATTCTCCACTAACTGTGTTGAATAACTATGTTGAATATTCAGGAAGACATGGGAGAAGCCCTAGGGTGACTAGAGCAGCAACTGGGATTCATGTAAATTATTCTGTATCAAATAGAGGACCCAATGGTCTATATATTGGCTAATATTCGACCTTGGGAAAAATTAATTTGGGCACGAAAGTTGGTTGAATGACATTTTGGGGCACAAAAGTAGGATGCACACCAACACACTTTTGTTCTGACTAAGGTGACCCAAAACTATTGCCTATGAAAATATATGATTTTCTTCATGTATTTTTTCCTTATCATTCTAATGGTATTCCCATTGTAATTTTTAGACTCTTCAATGGAATGGAGTGTCAACAATCCCACTCACCACAAATTATATAATCGTGTCAATTGAGAGATGTGAGCATTACCCAATATAGGTAACAGTCGATATGGTCTTGATATATCACCAACCAATACACCTCCATGATTAGCTCAAATCCTGAAATATCAAGGACAAAAAGATCCCATAGAAAACAATATTTACCAACCTCCAGTGCACAAAGCTTACATATCCTGATGTCCTCGACTCGTTCCCCTAGTGGAGCATCAAACAATATTACCCCACATGAAGTCTTTATTGTTAATCCATAAACAATAATGAAATTATTAAGATTAAAGTAATGTGTAACACATGTATCAAATAATACACTAGAAACCGTGAAAATTACATGAATCGTACCTCGAATAGTAGACGACCCCACAACAACATCTTTTAGTGTAGTCTGAACTGCATGGATATGACCTACTCCTTTACTATAGGCTCTAACCTAAGTACCCTAAAATGTGCTACCATATTGATATGGTTGATCTTTCCTTTGAGTTCCACATCCACCACCACTAGATGTATGATTCGTTGATCTTCAACTACCGGCATGATATGGGGTAACTAGAACCCTAACAACACAGTACATCAACCTCTAACATCGATCATTCCATGACTATCATAGGTTAATGTAGACCCTTAGCATTTGTCCTAGATTGCCTCATGCCCATCAATTGATCGGTGGGTGGGGACCCTATTCACACATGGGCCCCATCCTACCACAATGATAACAGTATACCTAGTCTCCACCATGAGAAGATGACACCCCTTCTAATTGATTTGGTCACTTCCACCCTATAGAATATTTCCCAATCAATGATTCCTACTATTGGAAGCCACACCACATACTCGCCCAGTGGCTGCCCCAAGTTCCCTACCTAAATTCAACAATAGGTTCCCTAATAAAATCATTGCTGGATCCATCACATTAGAAAATATTTTCAGACATAATATATACAGCTAATACCTAGTCTCATGTCTGATCCCATCATACATGTGTTTCTCCACAAAAATATTTTCTCCTATCAACTTTGAAATGAAGCTTCTCCAATCAGTTAAAAAACAGTGATAGTCCTTTACCAACATTTTATACTTATTCAACCTCATAAAATCAGTATCCTTATCATTTCTAAAGGTTTTGGTGTATATGATCTCAAGAAACATCTCTCGAAAATATTTCCACATCATTCCTTCATCCCACTCCATCTGAATCATGATTTCCCCCAAACACTTTTTAGGACCTCTCAACATATTTGACACAAATGTGACTCTCTTCTAGAGATGAGTTTTTAAATGTTCTAGAATAGATTTTATGGACCCTTTGTTGAACTCCACTTCCTCTAGCCCATCCTATCCAGTATAGTTCGGAGGGTTCTATACCTGAAACACCCTGGTCAGCTCAAACAAACTATGTGAGTCCCACCCTAGGTCTCATTCCATAATTTTTATAAAAATACAATATTCTCCGGGAACAACTCTTTACCATTCCATTTAATCACAATGTTCTATTTCTCCATTACTAGGGGATCGTTCATGAAATCTTCCTCAGGTTGACCAAACAAAACTAAACTTTGGGGTGTCATTTACTTACAATGTGATACATGTGCTTTTGAACACACCCATTATGATTTTATGGAACGAAAAATGATATAGGTTGTCTCATCACTTTCCATATTCAATCCAATTTTCATACACCACCCATATAAGGAAACTCACAACTGGAACACTACCGGTGCACATCACTCAAAGGGTCGTAGCTATCATATGTATGTAATTCACATGGTTACAATCCACATCTTTTACACCAATTGAAAAAAATTCCATATCACAATTCACTCATACCATTGGTTAATCCACTTTTACATCATTATTATGCACCATTTTATAATTTCTACATTCACTTTTAACTTTTTTTTACGCATTCATGCAGTCCCAATAGGAAAAAATTCATTACATAAATGAAAAAACAAACACATCCTAACAATTACATCTGGCACATGCATCCCATGTGTGTGCCTACTATGATGCATGGAACTTACCAACATAGGTTCCTAGAATGATGCATGAATGTACAAGATCATACACTTCCATCCACGAGGGAAATATGAAAAAACCATCAAATCACACAAACTGTGCATCACCTGATGGTGAAATATCATCAAATATAAAAACACAAAATAAGAACACAAATCCCCTCTTTGTGTAACATGGGTTGTATCTCCAGTATGGGTTAGAAACTCCCAATAACGAGCTCATTTCCAATTCCCAACACATTCCTAACCTCATGTATACCATCCCCAAATAGTAAGAAAGTGATAAGAACTCCACTGATACCACATTTTAACATCCCTGACATGGATGCCACTAAACTGGTTCCCCAATCTAGGTCACCACATGACCACAAGTGCACCTCCCCATATACCAGTGGTTACCAGCTAGTAGCGATGGTATAATATGATACATGGGGTGACTATACCCTCCTTACCAGATTAATCCACACCATAAAACAATTTAAATAGAGGAAAAATAGGAAACATTCAATATCATTCATAAATAACCCACTCCTAAACTAGGTACAAACCATATCAAATAGTAAACATGTCTTTACAAGCTATAGTTCTAGGTATACAAAACCCAATGGAATTAAAAATAGTGGAATTACAAAAATGGTCCTGGATCCAAGTCTCGGGCCTAACCTATTCACATACCGAACCTCACTCATTACCCAATAATGGGGCCCTTTCCCTTTTCTAGACTTGCAACCATGAAATCTACTCGGGTACTCGATGTAGGCCCAAGCAAGGTGTGTATAACAACCATGATCTTTATTACACACATAAACATGATTTGTTACATAAAATTATGAAATGATACAACAAATAAAATATAGAGTCCTAGTGTCTTATAGGTATAGGAAAATTAGATAATGACATAAAACATGCATGAAAACATCTTAATTGAATAATTCCTTTCATGACCACTTATTTCCCTTGTACTTAGCATTGCATAGGATAACATGATGACATGAATAAAAATGGGTGAGCTATAAATCCAAGTAATCATGTAAACAAAGAATAACATGAAAAACACAATGCATTTTAGGAAATATGAATATCAATAGAGCATAATAGAAACATGAATATAAAGGCATGATATACCATGATTATCATAACTGGGAAATGCGGCAACAACATTTAACATTATAGTAGCATGATCCAAGGCTTATTGAACATGGAGCATGGGTAAAACTTCATGGCAATTGCATTATCATGCTAAAACCATCATTACCCATTACATATCATCATACTATTTTTTACCCAACACATTTGACTGACATCAAGGAACCCCCTTCTTAATCATTTCATTTCATGTATAAGTGTGCCACATAGATCATACAATATCGATTCATTAAACATCACTGTTTATTCCATGAAAAAGTAATGTGAAAATCATGCATGAAGCACTATCATATTTATTTAAAACATCAGAATGTTTAATACCATTGATAGAAAAATGTTAATGGTATTCACTACACAATGACTTTGGCTTTAGTAAAATCACAGTGCACTTTCGACTGCATAACAGTGTGACATAAGAATTCATAAAAAATGGTTGATGTGGGAGAAAGTGGTGTCTAATCATATGTAAATGATATAGAATGTAATTTTGTAATTTAGACACATGTCCCAACAAATATAAAGTAATTCATATTCATAATATAAAACAATTTCTTGAATTTCAATGGGAATAGATAAATTCCTTACAGATTTTCGGCATGGTTACATTTGTACATGGGGGTAATTAATGAGAGAGATAAATGAATAAAATCATTTAAAAAATTGGGAAGGGAATATAAGGGAGATGATAAATGATACACATAAATTTTTAATTGAATATAAAAGGTTATTAAAACATAAAGAATCTAGATAAAAATAAGAAAGGATGGAATCTCTTATAAGGAAGTGTGATCCCAAGGGCTTCTGAGAGGCTTGAGAGAGGCTTCTTGGGACCTTGGGGCACCATGGGAGGTTTATAGAGAGAGTGGACGAGGTTTGTGAAAGATCCAAATGCTTTTAGTGAAGATGAAGTGGGATCTTGGGTGGGTTTGTATAGGAAAATGGAGGGAATTCATTATTATTTATGTTTTTTTACACAACACATTAAACTAATCAAAACCACAAACCATACCATTGTTTTTTCCAATGGGTTTATTTCAAAGGGGAGTTGAAAAAAATATTTTATAAGGAAAATTTAGGTACTTTTTAAAATATTAGGCTTGCTTATGTTGAGGTGAGTCACACTCTCAAGGAAACTAATTTAATAATATAAAATGTCTTATAAGTCTTGGAGGGTCCACTAGGGCTTCCTAAAATAAATAAAACAAACCCAAAATTACATTATATTCATGGAAAAACATATAATGACTGATCATACAATTTATAGTTTTTATTACATCACTATTGGGTCATTATGATGTCATAAAACACCTTATATATTTAAACATTATTTTATTTTTACCCCAAAATTTGGATGTCTCAGAAAATTAGGAAAAATTCAATATTGAATAATGTAAACAACATGATTCAAAAAATAATATACATTTTCAACAAATAATTTTTTATATTTTAAAATTATTACTTTTAAAATAAAAACCAATACTTGTAGATAATTCATAGGTTCTGACAAAAATAGCATTCAAGCAAAAATAAATAATGAAATTGTATTATAAAATTTAAATGATAATTTATTTTTAATAAAAGGAAATTTTATAATAATATTTTATTAAAATATTATTTAATTCAAAAATCCACTTATTCATCAAACTATATTTCATAATTGAATCCTAACTAAAAATACTATTTGTGCATTAAAACCAATTTAGAATGTAATAATAAGAAAAATGAATGTGTATTATTTATTATATACACAAAAGGCACATAATCATAGTGACATGGTCTTGTTACATAACCACTTAAATAAACTACATAAGAACTTTGGGTAAGGTGTGTGATGGTGACAGACTCTTGGGGTGACTCAAATAACATTCCACAGGTTATAATCTCTATTAACTTCTACTTCTCCCACAGGCGGTTCCACTCAAGCTTAACATGTTCAAGATCATCTTGGGATTGGTCATGTGTGAGGCCCAATGTGGCCTCCTCCTTTCCGAGATCCTACAAATGGGCCTCTTATAGAGAAATTCAACTTGATGAGGCCAACGCTTCCTATGTCTGAGTAAAATTAATTTTCTAAAGGACTATATTTATACCAATCATTAAATCACTATTCAAGAGCTAAATTAGAAATTCTAACAATTCATAATGGTATTTGGAAATCCAAAAACATAAAACAAAGGAATTTTATACATTTTATATGATTATTCTACATAATTAAAAAAAATTATTATATCAAGAGGATTTTTATTTAACAAATATTTTGGTCAATACAATCTTACCCCCTTAAGAATAATTTCTCTCTAAATTTCAGTTTTCCTAACTAAAATAGATGAAGGTATATTTGATTCATCATTTCATCATATTCCCACGTATCCTCTTCAAAATTGTGGTTTTTTTAAAACACCATGACGAGGTGCATTGTATTATTTCATGGAACTTTTTCTCCTGATCTAAGATCTTCACTAGATTCTCTTCATAGGATATTTCATTCTCTAATGGTAACACATCTATATTGAGTACATGCGATGGGAGAGGTATGTACTTCCTCAAGAGTGATACATTGAATACATTATGTAATTGAGACTGGTTTTTTGGGAGTTCTAGTCGATAGGCCACTCTTCCAATGTGATAAATGATATAAAAACGAAAAATGTACCTTGGAATAAGCATTAACTTCTTCCCAAATCTAATAACTATTGTCCACATTGATATACAGGTGAATACCATGTCTCCAACACTAAACTCTAACTCACGTTGATGATTATCATCATAGCTCTTTTGTCGACTCTAAGCATCTTTATTGTGCTGTTGAATGGTCTTAACCTTCTCTAACATTTCCTAGATAATTTATAGACCTAGGAGTTTTTTCAACCCAACACCATCCAAACAAGAGGGTGTTCTCCAACAATTCCCATTAAGGGTTTTATAACGATCCATTTGGATTCTTGATTGAAAACTGATATTGTAAGAGAACTCAACCATAAGAAGATGTTGATCACATTAACCTTTGATGTCCATTGATCATGATTTGAAATTGTTCTCAAGTGTTTGGATAGACTGATCAAATTGGCTATCAGTTTGAGGATGAGAATCCATACTGAAGTTCAACATAGTATTCAGAGCATGATGAAGACTCTTCCAAAACATAGAGGTAAATATTAGATCTCGATCAAATACAAATGGCAGTGATACCCCATACATCTATACAACATCTCTGATGTATATATGGTCCAGTTGATATTGTGATAAATCATCCAGAATTGCAATGAAGTGTGCAGTTTTAGTAAGACGGTCCACAATAACCCAGATGTCATTGTTTCCATTGGATGTCATTGGATGTCTGGTGACAAATCCATGGTGATTTTCTCCCATTTCCAAGATGGTATTAGTAATGGTTTCATCATCCCCTTATACATCTATGACTCAGCCTTCACTTTTTGACATACAAGGAACATTGATATTACTCAACGATCTCATTCTTCATGTTATCCCACCAATAATGCTCTCAAATATGTCGATAGGTCATTTTGATTCATTGGTGAATGGGGAAATTTGAACTATGTGCATCATCCAAATTTTCCCTATTTAACTCTAGATTTGATGGAACATGTAGTCTTCACCCAAATCTCAAAATTCCTTCTTCATTAACATTGAACTATGTGGTTTTCCCTTTTTTGACAGTTTCCACCTTTTTCTGAATTCCCATATCATCATTTTTAGAATACTTTATTCTTTATAAAAGAGACGGTTGAAAAATTATTTGGGAAAGGATTGATGATGTTCCCTTATTTATGATTCCCAAGTCAATCTTTATCAAATCAGTGATGATAAGATCATTTTCAATTCTCATCAATGATAGAATCGCTGGGTCCTTTCTACTTAGAGCATCATCAACCTTGATCACATTTCTAGGGTTGTAATAGATTGAGCAGTTATAGTCTTTGATCATCTCTAACCATCTTCATTGGTGCATGTTCAACTTTTTCTATGTGAATATATACTTGAGGCTTATGTGGTCCTTATATATCTCAAACGTCTCTAAAAAGAGGTAATACTGCCAAAACATTAGGCAATGATCACTACAACTAACTCTGGATCATGTGTCGGGTTGGCTTTCACATGAAAGTTCAATATCCATGAATCATATGCAATTGCTGGTAATTTTTATCAATACATATCACATTCCCTTCATCTAAGCATCTTTAAATACCCGAAAAAGTTCTCCACTTGTGGGTAGTGTGAGCACGAGTGCAGTTATAATCCTATTTTTCAACTCCTTGAATATTTTTCGCATTCAACACTCCATGAAAACATTTCTCCCATTCGAGTTAGCTTGGTAAGAGGGTTTGATGAGTGTGAAATATTTCTCACAAATCAGTGATATTATCCAGCTTACCCAAGGATGCTATGAATATTTGTTACCGATGTTGGCCTCAGCCATCCCTCATCTGCAAATATCTTGGAGGGATCTACCGAAATCTCTTTTCTTATGATGATATGGCCCAAGAATGGGACATACTTCATCCAAAACACCCACTTTATATACTTTACATAGAGCTTCTCCTTTCTCAAGTTATATATTATAGGTCATATATGCTTCTCATGCTCCTCCTAGTTTTTGAAGTAAATTAGAATATCAACTATAAATACTAACAAATATTTATCAAGGTGATCTATAAAAACTCTATTATTCATGTCCATGAATATTTATATAGAATTAGTGAGTCCGAATGGAATTACTATTAATTCATAGTGCTTATACATTGTACGAAATGATTTCTTGGGGATATCCACCTTCTTCACCTTTACATAGAAATATCCCAACGACAAATACACATTTGAAAAGTAATGTCCTCCATGTAGCTAATCAAACAACTCATCAATTTGTGGAAGAGGATACCTGTTATTTATTATGATTCTTTTGAGCTCATGATACTCAATAAAAAGGTGCATTGACCCAACAATCTTATTGGTGAAGAGGACTACTACACCCCATGGTGAAGCACTTTGGAGTATAAATTCTTTATCTAGATTATCCTTTAGTCATTTCATCAGCACATCATGCTCCACAAAACCCTTATATATAGATTCATGGATATTGGAAATGCCCCAGGTATAAGGTCAAATTAAAATTCAACATTTCTTCAAAGAAGAAGACCAAACAACTCATCAAGAAACAGTTCAACAAGATTCCTGACAAGAGGCATGTCATCTAGGATGGATACTTCTTTAGAGTCAATCATATGATCCATATACACGTGCTCATAGGGTAGTAATATCCACACTTGAGATGGTGGAGCTAAAAAATATTCATCTTCCTCTTTCATTTTAATAGAATAGGGTGAAAATTATCCTTATAAAGAGTAATTTACATTTCATTGAAATTTATGTTGGCTCTAAATATGGAAATCCAATCCATTCCAGGAATTACATAAAATTCCACTTTAGGGAGAATTACGAGGTTTTATCGGAATTCAAATCCACAAATTATGACAGGGAAGGAGTTATATTCATGGGATGACATGATTTCCCCATTTACTGTACTCACTGACATCTTTAATTCCATGATTTGTGGTGGTGTTGGGATTGTTATTATAAACATCCGGAATGAAAAATAATGCATAGAACTAGAATAAAAAAATTATGTTTACTATTCTTGAATGAATAACTGGCATTTCTATCACCACGTCATTGTTATGCTTCACATTGGTGGTCGTGATGGCCAAAGCTCACCCTTGATTCCATGGATGTTGTTGGTTGACAGCGAAAAAACTAGGCATATGGAACTGAATTTAATGGTGAACTAGTTCATTGTAGTAAAAGAAATGAACAACGTGTTGATGTTTGAATGAAGAGTTCCTCTCCTCTGTCGTAGCCACAATTTTTTCATGTCGACAATTAATGGCTTGTTTCCCTTTTCTTCAACACCTAAATAATTTCCTCATCCCATTTAGGAAACTTCTAGAGTGCTTCTTTCCACATTTTTGGAAAGTGGGATGCTAGATTTTCGTAGCACCATTAGATTTATCAATTAGACCACCAGGATTGAAGTCCACCATACACTTTTTACCCCCATGATACCCCTGATATTTGTCGATCTCCATTTCATCTTTGAGGTCACTTCGAGAAATTTCCTCAAATCTCTCAAAGTCATGGATCACAAGGGCTATCTGTAGGCTTGGTTTTATCCTACCAAAGAAGAAGTCAACCATGTATTCTGGGGTAACAAAAAAGCTGGAGTCATATCATGTAATCCTTGTGATGTTTGCCTCATATGATATAACAAGTTCTCCATATTTATTCAAGAGGGAATAAGAGTCCTTTTCCATATTAATTCGGAGGGTGTGAGGAAAATATTTGTCAAATATTTTTATTCTGGAAATCATTCCATTAAAATGCATCGATCTTCTCATTAGGATCCATATTTTTTATCAATGTCCACCATTGATCAGACTCACCCCCAGTTGATAAGTAGCCTAAATAAACCTATATTGTTCGGAACATTCAAAGGTGGAGAGGACCACTTCAATGGAGTTGATCCATTGTTAGGGAATTTGGGGATTAGATGAGTCATTAAATGTTGGAGGCCTTTCTCTCATGGTTCACTCAATTGCAACTAATTATTTCCTGGGGGGTTTAATGATTCTTTTGGACCTTTTTCTATTCAAAACATGAGTTAACTATAAGAGTATCATGAACAAGTTCACAATTCTATCTCCCGTAGGATTGCGCATCTCAATATAATTTTCGTTACATTGATCATCACATCCATTGTTAACCCGAGTCCTCCTATTATCGGCCATTGGATAGAATAAATTAGAAGTTTGGTAAAACACAAATAATCTAATCCAAAGTCAAAAACTGATGACTTATAAATTATTTGTATTTCCAACAATTATGAATTTATAGGAATCAATATATATTATCCATTATATGATTCCAAAAATATATTATTATGAGTATTTTTGTCCATTAATAATGGTTCATACAAATCTTAATAATTTACCAAATCATATCCCCCAAGAGTTTTGTAACCAAGAGTGCAACATTTACCATTGCCAAGCACAAGTTCCCATTAGAGTCTAACTCAAATTAGTTTTATCGGGTTTTACCCCTAGATACATCTATTCCAGAGCTGCCTCTACCTACTCGTATCTAGATAGGGATGTATTTTCTTGATAAACCACTTAAACAATCCTCACCAAAATTTAGGGATTATATTACTATTCTTTTTTTTATCCTTATGGTTTTCACTGGTGTTTTCTAATTTTAATCCCAAAAATTACTAAATATGTCCTATAATGACATCCATAACAACAATGATTTTTATTACACACTTAAACATGATTTATTAAATAAAAGTTTCACTTTATACAACAAAGAAGATCGAGAGGTCTAGTGTATTTAGAGATTAATAACACTTCATAACTACTTACAAATATGAAACACAACATCTCTATTAAAAACATCCATTACATGACCTCTACATTCTCTGTACTATGAATTCCACGGGAAAAAATATGGACACACATAAAAAGGGGTGAGCTATAAATCTATGTAATAGATTTCAGATTCATAATACAAAAGAATTTATTGATTGTGAATGAGAAGAGAGAAATTCCTTAAGAAAGTTAGGCATGGTAACAGGTGTACATGGGAGGAATTAATGAGAGAGAACATTGTATCTCAACATTCCAAACATAAGGAAGGGAATATAAGGGAGGTGTGAAATCATACCCCAAAATATTTAATTGAATGTAAAATGGTAATACAACATAATGAAACATGGATAAAAATATGAAAGGAAAGAATCACAAACTTGGAAGTGTGATACCAAAGGCTTGGGAGAGTCTTGGGAGTGGACTCTTGGGATATTGGGGCACCTTGGGAGGATTCTAAAGGGAGGAGGGCCGAGGTTGGGTGACCTCCAAAGTATTTGAGTGAATATGAAGTGGGATCTTGGGTGATTTTATATTGGAAAAGGGTTGGAATTCATTATTATTTAGTGTTTGGACCCTACACATTAAACTAATAAAAACAAAAACCATATCAAGTTTTTTGTCCATGGGTTTTGCAAAAGGGGAGTGGAGAAAATATTTTATAAGGCCTATGGACGAAATTGTTAACATATTAGGCTTTATTATGTGAAGTGAGTTACAATAACAATGAAGAAAATTTAAAAAGATAACATGTTTTAAAAATTTTGGAGGGTAAACTAAGGATTTGTTAAATAAATCAAAAAAATATAAATTCACATTATTTTAATGGTAAAACATATAGTTGTCGACCAACAAATTTATTGTATTTTATTTAATAACTATTAGGTCATTATGATGTCATAAAACATATTATATATTTAAAGGGTATTTAATTTTTACCATAACATTCGACTGTCTACAAAAAATATGAAAAATTCACCATATGATAATATCGATGAATTGATTCGAAAAATAATATTAGTTTTATCAATATAGTTTTTTAAATATTAAATTTCTATTATTAAATGAAAAACCAACATTTAGCGAAATTTCATGGGTATTGTCAAAACAGATTTCATGCCTTAATCAAAATTGCAATAGTATTATAAAATTATATGATCATTTTTATTTAATAAAAATTAATTTTATAATAATATTTTATCAAAATATTATTTAATTAAAAAATCCATTAATTCATTATAATATATTTCTTAATTTAATATTATCTAAAATACTATTTTTAATTAAAACCAATCTACAATGTCACAATAATAAAAATGAAAGTATATTCTTTATTCTATAAAAAAATATTGAAAATTATAATAGTGATAGGGTCTTGTTATATAACCTCGTAAATCAGCCAAATAAGACCATAGGGTAAGGAGGGTGATGGTGGCAGACTCTTGGGGTGGGTTGGATAATATTGGACGGGTGGTAGTCATTATTAAATTATACTTCTCTTGTAGACAGTTGTACTGAAGAATTCCGTGTTCATACATATCTTGGGATTAGTCAAGAGTGATGCACAAACACGCCTCATCCATTATGAGCTCCAATAAATAGGCCTTGTACATAGTAATTATATAGGATGAGTCCATCACTTCCTTTATCTGAGTAAATTGTATTTATTAAAGCCCTAGGTGTATACTAATCAGGTGATCACTGTTCAATGACTATATTTGCAATGGTAATAATTCTTAATGGTATTTTCAAATCCAAAAACATAAAACAAAGGAAGTTCATACATTTAATATGATCATACTACATAATAAAAAAAATAATTAGATCAATTATATTTTTCAATAACAAATGTTTAGGTAATTATTGTGTGAGTATAACTATGTAGGAAACCACAAATGATGTCTAAAAATATCCAGTAAAAGTATATAGTGCAAAAAAGTGATAAATGATGACAAGTAATGTTAAACAGTTCAAAAACCAATTAAAGACAATGTTCCTTTAATATTATACTACCATTTAATTCAGGATAACTAATTATCCATCACATGGATTAATCTACCATTTTCATGTGTTCAATGGATTAGCTATGTTCAATATTCTCATTCATAAGGGAATAAGATCATGTCTTATCTAACTGGGAATCATATTATAATAACATCATAATATTCACCTTGAAACATTAATCTAGGTGGGATGAAACTGTTATGGGAATCACACATCATCCCCTTCCCTAACCCGTGCATTTGGGGATGCAGATAGAACGTTGGACCAACCCGACCTGTGGGCATATGACCTCACATAAAAACCACACCCTACCATGCTATGTGCACATGCTAATTTATCATTTTCCACAAATAACCACATTATAAAATCATATCCAATATAATTCGGAACATCACTTAAATGTAGATAAATGAGAAGTTAACATTATTTCTCTATCTATTAACACAATCATCATTTATAACACCAAACCCATTATCCGCAAACCCAATTTCCCATTCCTATCTCACTATGCTTTTTCATTTCTAAACATAATTCTTTATCACATTACCATTGATCCCATTTTTCCTATTTAAATGTCAACCACCAATATATTATCCTTTTACCACACTAAAAACAACTATACACCATCAATTATAAGTCGTTACATAATATAATTAACATACTCGCAATGTATCTACATTATTATGAGTAAATTCAACACCTACCGTTTCTGTTAGCCAAATCCGGAGGGCCAACACACCCCATGGGTGGCCTTAATTTTGTCAATTCGTCGTCCATGCTTCCCATGGTGATAAATACAGGTTACATTAATCATTTATACCCCCAATACACCATAAAATAGTTAATGGAATCAATAACACATCCATAAGTTAAATATGGATTAATCCATATATGCACAAATGTATGAATAAACTATGGGATATAACTCATAGACCACCGACATGGAATCATTGGGTGAACACACTCCTAATCGAGGACTTCGATCCCAATTAAACAAACCTTTCAAACCTCATCCTAAAAATCACGGGAATGAAAGAGTTTTAGAGCTTCAGATAGAGATGGAAAAAGGTGTGAACCCTTACCCATTAAGAGAATCAAGGAGGATATTAGACTTACTTGGATCATCAATCCGAAAATGGTGGCACTCTAAACTTCAAAGGATTGAATTATATTCACCTCTTGGATGATCATGGAAGTTTGGATCATCAATAGGTTTAATGTAGGATGAAGTGGGGGACATCACATTTTGAAGCTTAAAATCTAGAAATGGCATATATGTAATTTTATCATAGTTTCTGAGTATTATGGTTTACACACATGGTTTGAAAGACCATGCGAAAACCATGAAGATGAACTGTCTAAAAACTGACCCCTCAAATGGTTTCCTAGGATTTCCACACGGTTTTCTTAACAATGATATAACCATGAAAAATAATATGTCCATGGATGCATAGTTACCTTGGATGGTTCACACATTTTGCACCAACCATGCAACATGTTGAGAAACTCCTTTTTCCTCCATTTTTGAATCCCAAAACCATAGAAAACACCCATGAATTTTTATGAACACTCAAAAAAAAATATTTAATCAAAATATGGAACATAAATAGAAACATAAACAAAAAATAACCATAAGGGAGATTCGGGATTTTACTATATCCATGGAGGAAATGAAATTTATACTTAAGTAGATATTTATATTCTGTAAAAATGTATATGAATATTGTATAATTGAATTTAAGGACTATGTTCAATGTTGAGTATCTGAATAGATATATGTATACCTAAAATATAAATTTTTGGTTTAGAAGAGAATTAGGAATGAAAAATATCTAATAGGACACAATTCACGAGATTACACATCGATATTTCCAATGTAATCTTGGAAAAACTGTTAAATTGCATAAAATTCTTAGTTAATTGAAGAATAACAATACCGGTGGGATAAGGGATTCATGAGTTACTATTGTCTGATGATGAAAAATAATTGGTCACATTAATGGGTTTTGATTTCATTAGTATGCACATATTGATTCTAATTAGTAGGGAATGATCGATAAAAATTCCAACGCATGATTTGTAGTGGTTTTTTGAGTGAAAATATTGGAATCTAGATATGGAATGATTATTTATAGAATATAGTCAAGATCATAATTTTTTAATGAGATTGTATTTTACAATGAACTTAACTTAATAGAGAAAAAATATGTGATCAATAAATCATCATGCCTTGTTTATGTAGAGTTGAATTTTAGTTCCAAAATGAAACTCTTTCGGTAAGTTTATGATTTTGGCATAGATTGTCTAGAAATTTTAAAAATTGAAAAAGAACATGATTACTCATGGGATGTAGAGGTGTTATGTATAGATCAGTTTGGTTGGTTTTTAGATGCTACTACATTGAAAAATATGTTACTATAAAGGGAAAAATAAATGTTATGTAGTTAATATCATCCATATTAAAACAATTGGAATAGATAATTATTCATAACATAGAGTACATAATTTTATTACATAGTAGAAAACCGAATGTCCTAAAAATTTATCCATTCAAAAAACTTTAGTATGTGAGAGTTTACCATGAAATGGAAATTGTATACCTTGTATTCCAAAACTTCCACAGAGATAAAGAATTTAACACTTGGGAATGAAATCTCTTCCAAAAGTGCATTTTTTTCAAATGTTGTTTTTGATAGAAGTAATAGGTATAAAACTTGGACTATGGTGAAATGGTTATTAATGAAAGAAGATGTAACACCCGAGACTTTTATGTTATATAAATCATCAAAGGAATATTTTTCTACACAACACTTGCTTGGCTTGCTTTACACGCAATCACGACCTTCCTCGATAGCTTGCGTCGTACGCAATACCGAGTTTCACTAAACAACAATATGCTATTAAAACTAGCTGTTATGAATAGTAATAACCACTTTTTGAAATTTTATAAATTTTATTTTTCAAAATGGACTTCATTTTTAGACTCAGAATATCGAAACTAGCCTAGGGTGAAATTTTGGTATTTTTCTGAAAACTTTCAATTTTTGATGAATAGTGAAACCACTAAGTGGTAGGTTAAAAACTGAATTTTGCATAAAACTTAATTTTACCGCTTCTGTGAATGGAATTTCGAAAATCCGAGAGACACGGTTAATATCAAGGACTAAAATGTGGTTCAATGAGATGAAAATAATTTTTTGGTGAATAGTAACTTTTTACTTTTTTTACCACGGTTAAAAGTAAATAGGTTAATTAAGGGTAAAAATGATATTATTATTACCCTAACACATGTCCTAATTCTATTGGACAAGTGTAATTCGACCAAAAACAAACTTAGGAATAAACTATGACCATTTAGGCCCACATGGATTAGATTAGGACAATTATTATTAATTTATTTAAAGAAGGGTTAAAATAGTTAAAATCAAAGTTTAATAAGTAAAGAATTTTTAATATGGGGCTATACATAAGATAAATTCGACTATAAATATTCATTAGAAAGATAAAATGATTTCCTACATAATTATATTTTATTTATAATTTTTAGACTTTAAATAATTTAATTTATTTATGACACAATGATGATGCAGTAATTATCTTATTAATGAAATATTGACATAATTGATATTATAAATACCAAAATAAATGTAATTTAAGACTTTTTATGAATTCCAATAATTTTCTAGGTTACTATGATATATTAGTGTTGATTTAATCAACTTGGTTCGAACATATAATTCTGTTATGACTTTCACAAAAATCATATATCAAATAGTGTCAAAATTGACACAAAATAGTTTTTAAATCAAATATTATATTATTAATTGTTATTTTATTCCTAAAAATCTAAGGTTTGGCCGAATGACTTAGATAAGGATATATATATTAATAATAAACAATTTGGAGTTCTTTTGGCATGTTATAGTAAGTGTATTAACCATATAGTGAAAGAAAACAAAAAGACACGGTAAAAGTTAAATTATTTAACTTAGAATAAAATCTAATTGATAAGGTTAAAATAACACCCTAAACTTGTCTAAATCCTATTTGTTGATAGGATATCGACCCCTCCCCACTTTATCTTCGAAATATGACCCTTTGGAACCATTATAAACCGATTTTGACTTTAATATAAAATAATATTTTGAGATATTCCTAAGGTGCCCCTCTCCTCCCTTATAAAAGGACACCTCCTCCCCCCTCCTCCTCACACCAATTTGAGCACTCAAGCTCGGCCAACCTCTGCCAAAATCCCTTCTCCACTTCCCTATAACAATCCTAGAGGTCCTGGTCTTCTTCAAAGACCAATCTTAGTTCCCTAAGTAGAGGATTCAAAGAAGCATTCCAAAGAAGAGGAAATATCCATTACCGATCTTTTCAATTTCTTTCTTCTTCAACTTCTTCTTATTTAGTTGTTTCATGATAAATTAATAACATTAGTATTTATTATATACTGATATGTTATTATAAATATGAAACAACTCTAATTAACCTTCTATCCATCCTACGGAAAAAGGAAATCACCGCGCGTGCGTACGTACAGAATACCGTCTCAATGCCGTGGTGTAATCTATTTTCCACCATCACATTACAAGGATGGGTATAATGGTGTAATGAGTAACTATTTATGATTATTATAAAGTAATATTGATACTGAAATAATATATATACACTCCAATACAATTCCACGATCATAGGAACAATATCATCACTCGTGCGTACGTACGGAATACCGTCTCCACAATGTGATGTGACTCGTTCTACATGATCATCATTACATAGTAATTATATAAATGAATTGAATGAATAAATATGATATATGTTACACTAATACCATTCTGGATATAAGGTATCTATAACCTTAAAATATTAATAAGAATTTATTCGGCAAAACACGTATAAGAACAAAAGGCAATAAAGACCCGAGTAACAAGTAACAATGAAATATTACTAACAAGAAGCTAAGAATATGACCATATATGATATCATATAAATATTTATGACTCTGGAATAAGTCAATAACATTATTTAAACCATTATACAGGATCTTAGGACACGTACAAAACAAATCGGACCTAAGGTAAGGGAAATATCACAATCTCATTTTTATCTGAGATTGTTTATTCGTAAGTATTTACTGGGGTGTATTTTATCATCCACATCCATGTTTCATCAATATGTAATATTATTTCCATCCACCTACAATTGTTTAAATCCATTTTTACCCTTCGGTGAGTTTTTAGTATTATGTATGAAAGGAATCTTTTGTCGTTTTTCGTACGAGGTACTTTTTGACTTTTCCGAAAAAAGTACGAAGAATGTTTTTTTTAACTTATACGGCAAGAATGGATTTTTAAAACTTTATTTCCAAGAAGATTCCTTTACAAGTTTTCAAGTTTATTTTTAATAAACTTCTTTTATTTTAAAGTCATATGACATGTTAATAAAGGAAAAATGTTTTTGAAGTTGAAAGGATATTTTCCTCAAGAATGAAGTTCAAGTATTTTATCAAAATTATTTTCCATCTAAGATAATAAAAGGGTTCTGTTTTTATCCCTATTATTACATGGATTTGATTATATTGTTATGGAAACATTTTTATGAACTCCTTTATCTTATATGAATTGTTTTATGATGTCATGTTGTTTAAGAATCCCATTTTTATTACATGGGTTACGCTATGATGTATGGTTTATGATTATGTGGAACACATAAGAAAGGATTAATTATAAGATGGGTGGGACCTATATCTCACTCCAATGCATTGGGTAAAGATTTTATATCTCATGAGATAGACATGGCTGGAATGGTAGGTTATACCGGTTCAGTGAAACAGGACTGAAACGAGGGTGACTCGATTCAGAAAGGGACATTGTCCACTAAGATAGTCTTGGAAATGACTCTTGACTAACAAGAAATGATTCTCTATGATTATGTGTGTATGCCACGAAGTTTCATGTTTTAAGTTATGATTATTGGGATTTTATTTAACTACTATGATTTATCCCATGTTATGAAATTATGCTCTCTTTTGCAGGTTAAGATTTCAAAAAGTTATGTTCTTATGAATATGATGTGATTGATTTCTCTTTTGTTTACCCTTACTGAGCATTTGAGCTCTCCCTTTTATGTTTTCTTTTCCCCAGGATATAAAGAAAGGTGTTAGGTAAAAAAAAGAGGAAGATCTTTATGGTATATATTGAAGATCTTTCACCAGGATTAGAAGATTATACTCCGAGTTTCCAAAGACACTAAACTATTACGATCCTTGTGTGTGTGTTTTTGTTATGTACTATGTATTCCGCAAATGTAATGTAATGTCAATGTACGTCAGGTACGGGTCTCTACAGTTGGTATCAGAGGAAAGGTATAGTCAACCTTTGGAAACTAGGATGTGAAAGCCTTAGTAAGAACCCTAAGGATAAGTCTAAGCATAGATCACAATCTTAGTGTTTTAGAAATGGCCTTGAATAACCTATGATAAGACCTTAAGCATGAAAATTTTATTCTTGAATTATGTGGTTTTCCTATTATAATTATTGTTGCTCACACTATTCTTCTTGGTTTTAGTCAATGTCTGGAACCCGAAGGAACCGTTTTAATGCGGAATGCGATGGGCAATGCAATGATTGTCACCCTGAGAAACCCAATGATATGGGAGCTGGAATGCAAAATCATGTAGCCATGCTCACACAACTTTCCAAAGCTATGAATCATGCAGGACTTACAAACGAGCAAAGGAAGGAGCAAAATTCTGTTGAATCCTTCATGAGGCAGCGTCCACCTTCTTTCAGCGGGTCTACTGATCCATTAGTTGCTGAACAATGGATTAGTACTATTGAAAAGATATTTTCAGTTATTCAATGTTCTGAGCATGATAAAGTCATCCTAGCAGTGTATCGTTTGGAAGGAGATGCTGATCAATGGTGGAATCTTATTAAGAATACGAGGCAAAGGGATGAAATTGAGTCTATGGAATGGGACGAGTTCAAGAACTTATTTTTCAATAAGTACTTCCCTCGTATTCTCCGAACAAAGATGGAGAAAGAGTTCCTTGAACAGAAGAAAAGGGATGATGAGTCTGTTGGTACCTATGAAGCAAATTTTACAAGACTTGCAAGGTACGCTTCTGGTATTATTATCCAACCTGAGAGTAAGATCGATCGATTCTTTAGTGGCTTAAGACCAAGTCTTCGAAGGGCGTTAGCCATAAGGGACTTCAATAGCTACGAGGAAATAGTTCGATGTGCTATCAAAGTCGAGATGGAGATTGGAGTAACCCATCAGTCACATGGGTTTGATAAGAAGAGGAAGATGGAATTCAATGGAAAATCTAAAGAGAACACTGAAAAGAAGATGAGCTTTCCCTTTTGCTCAAAGTGTGGAAAGAAACATGGGGGGAGTTGTCTTAAAGGGACAAGTAAATTTTTTAAATGTAGAAAGGATGGTCATCGGGCATTTGAATTCCGTGATAATGGGAAGAAGATGTCTAATGATGCAAACAAAGGAAGGGATACACAGAATGAACCTACTACACTTCAATGTTTCAAGTGCAAGGAGATGGGGCATTATGCCAATCAATGCCCAAATCCAAGGGTTGATGATGATGGTCGATGTCAACAAAATATTAAGGCTAAAGACAAAGGAAAGTCACATGCAATTTCTATCAGCGATGTGGAGTACGATAACGAAGTGGTGAAAGGTACACATACCATCCACTCTAAAGTAGCAAATGTTTTATTTGATTCTGGATCCACCCACTCTTTTATTTCTAAAGAATTTTCTAAGGGTATCACCGTATTACCTCAACAATTAGATGTTGAGTTAGCTGTGACAACACCTAATGGCACAATAGTCGCATCAAATGTTTATAATTCTTCTCCGATCGAAGTTTGTGGGAAAGTGCTTCCTGCAAATCTTGTGATCCTTCCATTAGTGGAATTTGATGTGATTCTTGTCATGGATTGGGTTTCTCTACATGGAGCTCATATCAATTTCCAAAGAAGGGAAGTCACATTTCATATTCCAGATCAATCTACGATCGTATATCAATGTAAGGATGAACATAATCTTCCAGTGGAAATTTCTTCCATCTTATGGGTATTGATTCCACTAAATGAAGGTTATTTATCTCAAATGGTTGGTGAGATACTCACAATTAAGAATATGCCCATTGTACGTGAGTTTGATGATGTCTTTCCGGAGGAATTACCGGGTCTTCCACCAAATCGTGAAGTTGATTTTTCAATAGAACTCGTACCGGGTGCTTTGCCTATTTCAAAGACACCTTATAGAATGGCCCCAATTGAGTTGCAGGAATTGAAGAAGAAACTCCAAGAGAATCTTGATAAGGGATTCATACTCCCTAGTGCGTCACCTTGGGGAGCACCTGATCTATTTGTTAAGAAGAAAGATGGATCAATGAGACTCCGCATTGATTATCGAGAACTTAACAAGATCACTATCAAGAACAAATATCCTCTCCCACGCATTTATGGCTTATTTGACCAACTACGCGGAGCTCAATACTTTTCCAAGATTGATCTTCGTTCAGGGTATCATCAATTAAGGGTCAAAAGGGAGGATATACCAAAGACGGCTTTTCGTACAAGGTATGGACACTATGAATTTATAGTGATGCCATTTGGTCTTACTAATGCCCCTGCTATCTTCATGGATCTAATGAATAGAGTCTTTAGAGACTATCTTGATCAATTTGTGGTAGTCTTTATAGACGATATTCTTGTCTATTCAAAGAGCAAGGAAGAGCATGAAGTTCACTTGAGAATTATATTGAAGACCCTGAGAAAGGAGAAGATTTATGCCAAATTTACCAAGTGTGAATTTTGTCATAAAAAAGTTGCATTTTTGGGTCACATAATCTCAAAAGAGGGGATATCTGTGGATCCAGCAAAAACAGAGGTTATCGAAAGATGGTTGAGAGCAACAACAGTAACTGAGATTCGAAGTTTTCTTGGTTTGGCTGGATATTATCGACGTTTTGTAAAGGATTTTTCATGATTATCTAATCCACTCACCAAGTTGACTCAGAAAGGAGTTAAGTTTGTCTGGATAGAGGAATGTGAAGAAAATTTCAAGGAGTTGAAAAGAAGGTTATCCAGTGCACCTGTGCTCACACTGCCTTGTAGTAGAGAAAGGTTTGTGATCTACACTGATGCATCCAAGAACGGATTGGGGTGTGTTCTTATGCAAAATGATATGGTGATAGCTTATGCCTCACGACAGTTGAAAATCCATGAGCAAAATTACCCAACACATGATTTGGACTTGGCTGTGGTAATCTTTGCATTAAAGATTTGGAGGCATTACCTTTATGGTGAAAGGTGTGATATTTATACTGATCATAATAGTTTAAAGTATATTTTCACACAAAAGGAGCTGAATATGCGCCAAAGAAGATGGTTGGAGCTGATTAAGGATTATGACTGCTCAATCCATTACCACCCTGGGAAAGCAAACAAGGTGGCAGATGCATTAAGTCGACAAGACCATGCTAGTTTATCCATGATGTAGATCACAAAAGATCCAATACTTATGGATTTAGAAAGGATGGATCTTGGAATTATAATGGAAGGGGAGAAATCTTATCTTTCTCAAATGAATGTTCAACCATCTATACATGTGAAGATTAAAGAGGCACAGAAAGAAGATGTCGAGTTACAAAAGAAGGTGAGAAATGTTCCTGAATTCAACCTTGATTGTGATGGGATAATAAAGTTCAGGAATTGGGTTTATGTTCCTCCCATCCCCGAATTAAAGAAGGAGCTGCTGGATGAGGCTCATAGTTCATCATTCTCTATTCATCCTGGAAGCATGAAGATGTATAGGGACCTGAAAGAGTACTTCTGGTGGGATGGCATGAAAAGAGATGTTGCTGAATATGTCTCTCGATGCTTGGTTTGTCAACAAGTTAAAGCTGAGAGACAGATGTATAAGGGGATGTTACAACCATTACCCATACCCGAATGGAAATGGGAAGACATCACTATGGACTTTGTCACAGGACTTCCTAAAACATCCAAAGGCAATAATGCTATTTGGGTCATAGTTGACCGTATTACAAAGTCTGCACACTTCATTGCTATTAGAGAGGATTTCTCTCTAGATCAGCTTGCCAGGATATATGTAAAGGAAGTGGTAAGATTGCATGGAGTACCACTTTCTATTATATCTGATCGGGATCCAAGATTTACCTCGAAGTTCTGGCGAAGTCTTCAGCATACTCTGGATACAGAGTTGAGTTTCAGCACTGCTTATCACCCCCAGACAGACGGTCAGTCTGAGAGAACAATTCAAACCCTAGAAGAGATGTTGAGAGCTTGCTCTATGGATTTCAAAGGAGGTTGGGATCAACACCTACCTTTGGTGGGATTTTCTTATAATAATATCTTTCACTCCAGTATTCAGATGGCTCCTTATGAAGCTCTCTATGGAAAGAAATGCAGGACTCCAACTTGCTGGGATGAAGTTGGGGAAAGAAAGCTATTAGGACCTGATGTCGTTGATGAAATGGCAGAAAAGGTCAGATCTATTCAACAACACATAAGAGCAGCTCAGAGTCGACAGAAAAGTTATGCCGACAACCGAAGAAAAGACCTAGAGTTTGAAGTGGGTGATAAAGTGTTCTTATGAATATCTCCCTGGAAGAGGGTTATGAGATTTGGAATGAAGGGGAATTTGAGCCCTAAATATATCGGTCCTTTCGAAATACTAGATCGTGTTGGGAAGGTAGCTTACCGATTGGCGCTTCCACCGAATCTCTCTCAAGTTCACGATGTGTTCCATGTATCTCTCCTGAGAAAGTACATACCAGATCCTTCACATGTACTCAGCTCAGAAGTTGTACCGCTGGAGGAAGATCTTTCTTATGAAGAACAGCCGATAGAGATTCTGGATCGTAGCGAAAAAGTCCTACGAAATAAGACCACTCGATCGGTGAAAGTTTTATGGAGGAACCACCAACTTGAAGAAGCTACATGGGAGCTTGAGGATATGATGAGGGAGAAGTATCCTCATCTGTTTGTTACAAAGTGACGAATTTCGAGGGCGAAATTCTTTTTAAGGTGGGTAGAATGTAACACCCGAGACTTTTATGTTATATAAATCATCAAAGGGATCTTTTTCTACACAACACTTGCTTGGCTTGCTTTACACGCAATCGCAACCTTCCTCGATAGCTTGCGTCGTACGCAATACCGAGTTTCACTAAACAACAATATGCTATTAAAACTAGCCGTTATGAATAGTAATAACCACTTTTTGAAATTTTATAAATTTTATTTTTCAAAATGGACTTCATTTTTGGACTCAGAATATCGAAATTAGCCTAGGGTGAAATTTTTGTATTTTTCTGAAAACTTTCAATTTTTGATGAATTGTGAAACCACTAAGTGGTAGGTTAAAAACTGAATTTTACATAAAACTTAATTTTACCGCTTCTGTGAATGGAATTTCGAAAATCCGAGAGACACGGTTAATATCAAGGACTAAAATGTGGTTCAATGAGATGAAAATAATTTTTTGGTGAACAATAACTTTTTACTTTTTTTAACCACGGTTAAAAGTAAATAGGGTAATTAAGGGTTAAAATGATATTATTATTACCCTAAAACATGTACTAATTCTATTGGACAAGTGTAATTCGACCAAAAACAAACTTAGGAATAAAATATGACCATTTAGGCCCACTTGGATTAGATTAGGACATTTATTATTAATTTATTTAAAGAAGGGTTAAAATAGTTAAAATCAATGTTTAATAAGTAAATCATTTTTAATATGCGGTTATACATAAGATAAATTCGACTATAAATATTAATTAGAAATCTAAAACGATTTCCTACATAATGATATTTTATTTATAATTTTTAGACTTTAAATAATTTAATTTATTTATGACACAAAGATGATCCAGTAATTATCTTATTAATGAAATATTGACATAATTGATATTATAAATACCAACATAAATGTAATCTAGGACTTTTTATGAATTACAATAATTTTATAGGTTACTATGATATATTATTGTTTATGTAATCAACTTTTTTCGAACATATAATTCTGTTATGACTTTCACAAAAATCATATATCAAATAGTGTCAAAATTGACACAAAATAGTTTTTAAATCAAATATTATATTATTAATTGTTATTTTATTCCTAAAAATCTAAGGTTCGGCCAAATGAATTAGATAAGGATATATATATTAATAATAAACAATTTGGGGTTCGTTTGTCATGTTATAGTAAGTATATTAACCATATAGTGAAAGAAAACAAAAAGACACGGTAAAAGTTAAATTATTTAACTTAGAGTTAAATCTAATTGATAAGGTTAATATAACACCCTAAACTTGTCTAAATCCTATTGGTTGATAGGATTTCGACCCATACCCACATTAGCTTCGAAATAAGACCCTTTGGAACCATTATAAACCGATTTTGACTTTAATATAAAATAATATTTTGAGATATTCCTAAGGTGCCCCTCTCCTCCCTTATAAAAGGACACCTCCTCCCCCCTCCTCCTCACACCAATTTGAGCACTAAAGCTCGGCCAAACTCTGCCAAAATCCCTTCTCCACTTCCCTAGAACAATCCTAGAGGTCCTGGTCTTCTTCAATGACCAATCTTAGTTCCCTAAGTAGAGGATTCAAAGAAGCGTTCCAAAGAAGAGGTAATATCCATTACCGATCTTTTCAATTTCTTTCTTCTTCAACTTCTTCTTCTGTAGTTGTTTCATGATAAAGTAATAACATCAGTATTTATTATATACTGATATGTTATTATAAATATGAAACAACTCTAATTAACCTTCTATCCATCCTACGGAAAAAGGAAATCACCGCGCGTGCGTACGTACGGAATACCGTCTCCACGCCGTGGTGTAATCTATTTTCCACCATCACTTTACAAGGATGGGTATAATGGTGTAATGAGTAACTATTTATGATTATTATAAAGTAATATTGATACTGAAATAATATATATACACTCCAATACAATTACACGATCATAGGAACAATATCATCACTCGTGCGTACGTACGGAATACCGTCTCCACGATGTGATGTGACTCGTTTTACATGATCATCATTACATAGTAATTATATAAATGAATTGAATGAATAAATATGATATATGTTACACTAATACCATTCTGGATATAAGGTATCTATAACCTTAAAATAAGAATATGAATTTATTCGGCAAAACACGCATAAGAACAAAAGGCAATAAAGACCCGAGTAACAAGTAACAATGAAATATTACTAACAAGAAGCTAAGAATATGACCATATATGATATCATATCAATATGTATGACTATAGAATAAGTCAATAACATTATTTAAACCATTATACAGGAGCTTCGGACATGTACAAAGCAAATCAGACCTAAGGTAAGGGAAATATCACAATCTCATTTTTATCCGAGATTGTTTATTCGTAAGTATTTACTGGTGTGTATTTTATCATCCACATCCATGTTTCATCAATATGTAATATTATTTCCATCCACATAAAATTGTTTAAATCCATTTTTACCCTTCGGTGAGTTTTTAGTAATATGCATGAAAGGAATATTTTGTCGTTTTTCGTACGAGGTACTTTTTGACTTTTCCGAAAAAAGTACGAAGAATGTTTTTTTTAACTTATACGGCAAGAATGGATTTTTAAAACTTTATTTCCAAGAAGATTCCTTTACAAGTTTTCATGTTTATTTTTAATAAACTTCTTTTATTTTAAAGTCATATGACATGTTATGAAAGGAAAAATGTTTTTGAAGTAGAAAGGATATTTTCCTCAAGAATGAAGTTCAAGTATTTTATCAAAATTATTTTCCATCTAAGATAATAAAAGGGTTCTGTTTTTATCCCTATTATTACATGGATTTGATTATGTTGTGATGGAAACATTTTTATGAACTCCTTTATCTTATATGCATTGTTTTATGATGTCATGTTGTTTAAGAATCCCATTTTTATTACATGGGTTACGCTATGATGTATGGTTTATGATTATGTGGCACACATAAGAAAGGATTCATTATAAGATGGGTGGGACCTATATCTCCCTCCAATGCATTGGGTAACGATTTTATATCTCATGAGATAGACATGGCTGGAATGGTAGGTTATACCGGTTCAGTGAAACAGGACTGAAATGAGGGTGACTCGATTCAGAAAGGGACATTGTCCACTAAGATAGTCTTGGCAATGAGTCTTGACTAACAAGAAATGATTCTCTATGATTATGTGTGTATGCCACGAAGTTTCATGTTTTATGTTATGATTGTTGGGATTTTATTTCACTACTATGATTTATCCCATGTTATGAAATTATGCTCTCTTTTGCAGGTTAACATTTCAAAAAGTTATGTTCTTATGAATATGATGTGATTGATTTCTCTTTTGTTTACCGTTACTGAGCATTTGAGCTCACCCTTTTATGTTTCTTTTCCCCAGGATATAAAGAAAGGTGTTAGGTAAAAAAAAAAGAGGAAGATCTTTATGGGATATATTGAAGATCTTTAACCAGGATTAGAAGATTATACTCCGAGTTTCCAAAGACACTAAAATATTACGATCCTTTTGTGTGTGTTTTTGTTATGTACTAAGTATTCCACAAAAGTAATGTAATGTCAATGTACGTCAGGTACGGGTCTCTACAGAAGAGATATACTTATTATAAATATTCTCATCTGGAGCTAAACATACTACCGTCTGAATAGTGTTAATTGTGGTTTCTTTGAATGATTTTTACTTCGATGAAAATGGATGTAAAACTAAATTACCTCATAGTGATTTGGAGTAGTACATTTACATAAAGAAACCAATAGGTTTTTAGGGTGATCAAAAGAAGGAATTTATGTATAATCTAAAGCATTGAGTTTATGTTTGGAAAATATCATTCCACCAATAGTACCATAATTCAAATCATTTATGTTTGAAAATAGTTCCATATGAGGAAGATAATATCATTGTTGCTATACGAATGTGTGGATGAATGGTTTTTTTACTATATAGCCCCATTATATAAATGAAATAATCCAAGTAGGATTTAAAACATAAGAGATTCATTGAATTACATGCGAGTTGGTAGTATGATTGGAAATGAATGATCTTAGAACAATAAAAAATATTATTGTGATGGGGGATGGATATCACCCATAGCTTTAATTCTAGTACTATATTACATGGATAATATTATAATGATCATCAAGAACATTTAGTTTCAAATTGAAAGGGTGAATTAACTACTCTAAAAAGTAATTAAAATTTATCCATGTAAAATGTCTCTTAATTGGTATCTAAGGAGAGATACATATGAAAAGTTTCATTTTCTTTTTCAGTAAAGTGTTCAATGTTTTCTATGTTACACACTCTCCCATACATTTCTTATATAGATGGAGTTTTCAATTATTTCATTGATAATATGAAAAAATTAATTAAAAATCCATCAAATAAATGATTTGATATCTAAAATGAAAAGTATATAAAATTTTATGATTTAGGTTATTCATATAATTTTCTGGGGTATGTTAATGATGGACTTTGAGGGGATTTTGAGACTCCCAAATGTACAGCCAGTTATATTTTTGATTTTATAAGAACACTAATTCGATGGAATTCAAGGATTTATCTAGCATTTTATCTATCGTATTTATAAGAAGAATATTTGGACATAAAGGATTCTATAAAGGAGTTGGTTTATCGGGAGAATCTTTTGGAGGAACATGTAAAGAGTTTGTAATGTTTATACATTAATATGATATACATACGACAATCCATATACTGAAAATAATTATTTCATAATGGAATAAAAATGTCAACCTAAAATACCATAAGTGTATATTATTTTAGATAATGGATATTTTGATTTGGAGAGGATAATTGGGAAACAAAACAAAACTCATATGTTAAATAAGGTCTTTTTCTATGATTGTATGAGGAAACAATCTACTCCACCAGGGAAGGGGAAAAAGGTGGTAGTGAGAACTTTATTAAAAAAAATATTGTGGATGATAAAAATTGCATAATTATTTGTTTATTTTTACATTATTGGAAAAAAAATATTCTGGAGGGAGATATTAAGGAATATAAAATGCTATTTTCATGTTAAGATTATGTTACAAGGTGGTGAGGATCTAAAAATTACATATATTTTTGATTTATTGAATAAATGAATAAGGAAGGTCAAATAATGGTTTGTTAATTATAAATTTAAAATTTCCAAAGATAATTTTTACATTGGTAAGTTCAAAAGATGGGGATCATGTGAGGAGATCAATTAAACGGAAAATATGTGGAACTTTTTTCAATTGGATATAAATGGTAATGTTTATGAATTCTAGAATGGATTATATATAATATCAATTCAATGGATAACCCACCATGAATATTATATGTTTGTTTTACATATTGTCTAGATGTACTACTCTATAAAAAAGGGGAATACATGAATATGTGTAATGAGACAAATATATGTTTAGTGACCTACATACAGGTAAAGGCCTAATAATTATAAAATGTTTTATCTTTTAGAGAGTAAATAAAAAACAATAATTATATTTCTATAATGGTCATAGGATATAATGCATAATACAAGTAAAAATGGTATCTATTTATATTTTTTTATTTGTTATTATTTTGTTAGTGTGAATGTTAGATGAATTATTTCAGTGATTTAATGTACTATAAACATACATTAGTTTTGATACACTAAACATAGTGGATGAGGATATCTATTATGCGTAATGTGGACTTCAAGATGTGCTGCTGGATTGGATAATTTTATTCTTATTGACCCATGATTTAACATTTCTCTTCCCAAAAGGAAAACTGAAACTCCATTCCATATTTTCCTTGATAATAATTATAATTTATATTGGATCTTATTAGATTATTTTCATAAGTAAGATATATTATGATATGGATCATGTCATTGTATTTACATGAGTTTCTACAAGCACAATGGGGACTTTGACATAGGATATCCCCTTCAACACTATATACCAAATCATATTGACATGTTAGGTGATTGTAAAGGTAATGAATTAAAAAATATTATCTCCCTGATAAAGGTTGATATCGTAGCTATCTATAAGAAATTAAACACCCCTACAGATGGATCTTGTTTGATTCTACTATAGTAATTGCATGAACTAAGACAAAAACCATTTTTAATGAATTCCATTCATCATTAGACCCATCAAGATACTATAATCTTAATGTGGTGATTATCTAGGAAATTATGGTTTCCCCTTTGATGATTCATTGGATGAGGGAGACAAAAGATGAAACTATTTTTCATGAGGGAAGGATTTTTAGCATATTAGTTGATGGACATGATCAAGAGGCACCGACTAAAAATATGTGAATCCACGACCATTGTGGTGGTTTCATTATCACTAATGAATTTTAGATTGCAATTGTTATTAGTGTATAAAGGAGAAAATGGTCTTGTCATTCCTGGAGTGTATCTCAGTCAACCAGAAATGGGGAGTAAAGCTAATATTACATCTCCCATGTTTGTGTTTTTCTTGAAGTACATGAATATGCCAAAAGATGACGGTCAGTCAAAGAAAAAAATAGATAAGGTTAATTAGTAAATATAGTGTTGATATTAGAAAACAATATCTTTGATAATCACCCACACACCACTAGGTTATATGAGAGGATGTGTGTGAATGTTTTTCCACTAGTCGTGGAAGATGTGTATCTCCTAGGTTGACTAATATTAAATCAATGTGATTCTCAAAAACATCTAATAGGAATGATAGTGTTCATATTTAAAAAAGATAAATTATTCCAATACTATGTTCATGTACAAGTGCATAAATACTATTCAAGATATATAGAAATGTATCTATGTGGGGGAGGTAGAGGGAATCACCTAAAGGAACATAATTGTCTGTAGAAGAATGAGGTGATGTGTCTGAGTTTTTTTGGGAACAATTAATATTTTTCCTACACAAACTACATTCATAGTTTTCGAGAACTGAGCATATTAGTTGGATATTTAGATGTTTTAGGTATAAGTACACCAATATTAATAAGTGAGGATGGTGTTTTTTTCCAAGTTATAGGTAGACAATATCTCTTTTAAATAGTTTTTCTATATAGTTGTGTTCTAAAAAATAAAATCCCAGCATTATTCCATCTTTATATAGAAGTATATGCCCATGTTTTTGAATTGATATACATATATTTTCTATGAAATCAGTGAAATATTTTTTATATTACATACTTTTTTAATTGTGCATTCAATCACATTAATTAAAAATAAACAAAAAATATGTAACACCATATAATTCATTGTTATTGTGACAAATGATAGGAAACTTGAGAAAATCCATAAATGGGATTTCATAATAAGGATGGATGGGTTATGATCATAACATTTCATTTAACATTATTTGAGAAACACTTGATGTTTGGGAAATTAGGTTGGTACCATTCTGAGGATTCCATATTAATATGTAGAATGAAAAATGTGCAACATCAGGTGTGTTATAATTACAGTAGGTAAAATTAATTGTGGTGAATAGAATTCTATAGCTCCATGAATTTAAACCAATATGTGAGAAGAGGAAAACATGTTGAGGATGTCCATTAAAATAGTTTCAAACATTTTTTCCACTACTGTATCATCATGAATGCTTACTACAAGATATGTACCCTGTATGAGATTTGGTTTATATTGAGTTGTGTTGTCATAATAAGGTAATAAATTTTGAAAATATGAATGTGGTTCCTATGGTATGTGTACCCACGATGAGATTTATTTTGAGACTGGTGTTTTCTTGCTTCGTAGTGGGGGTGTCTATTGAAAATTGAGTAGAATACCTATCCAAATATGAGAGTAAAAAGTGTTCCTAGGGAAGAAATAAATTTTAATGAATATTTTCAGTAGACATAGGGTCACATAATAGTTCCTTGATAATGTCAATAGGGAATTACCCTATAAAATAGGTCATGTGATTTAGTGGGATGAGTTGAAATTCCAATCCTTTAGAGTGATAAAACTACAAATCAATCATTATATAAGAAAGAGACTTATGTGATATTTAGAATTGTTTACAATATTTTTAGTTATTTTTTACCCAATTGGGTAATGGATTTATGTTATACAACATGCTTACCAGTTTTGTAGGCATTATGGTCATACCACATTTACCATTATTCAATTCATATTTTAATGTCATAGTGATCAAATAATTGGGTATTCCTTTTATGGTCATGTATCCAAGACTTTTGAAACTGAAGATTAATGTAATATATCAGGGGTTTTAGTGTTTTCTCTATTTTGATGTTCCTCACACATGTCTGGAAATAATGGAATGAAACCCTTATTCCCCTGAAAGTCATGCTCAGTGTAGGAAATAAGTGGATAGGGAATATTGAAACTATTTTATAAGAGAGAATATGGGACCAAAATAAATCCAAAACTATGGTAAACATACTTGGGTGATAAAAAATTAAACTAATTATCTATTAAAAAATGTAGTGATATTGGAGGTGGTACCACATAGGGTGTTATAACATTACATGATATTTGATGTTGGGGAAGGGATAATTAAGTCTATTAGAGCTCAAATCATTATCAGAGATGAACATTCGTTTGATGACTACTAGAATAATGTAGAATCATAGTTCATACAAATGAACTTCTTAAAATGTGTGATAATTTTCATGTATGACCATAGACCTTGTTTGAAATATGGGTTCTATTTGGAATTGTTGTAATGAATCAACATAGATGTGTACTCTAGATGGAATTCATGTCGTTGGTGCGTTGTTTCTCTTCTGTAGAGGAGTTTCTTTGGACATTATAGATTAAAAATGATTTAAAATATAAAATCCCAAAGTGTTATTTCTAATGTATTAATTAATATCAAGAACATTTTAAACAATATGTAGTTGTTCTATTGTTTACATAATGTATCCCAGATTCATACCAATGTAGATTGGGTGGCATGTGGGCAAGTGATATTTCATGATGGGAAAAAGTAAAAAATCCATGAAAGGGATTGGGAACAGAATTTGTTCATACTATTGAAGTAATTTTATTATCCAAAAAATTACAAAGTTCGTGGACATATATATATCAAATTATATGGTGTTATAAATTTGGAATGTTGAAAATGGATTAATGAAAGAGGTAATCTATATTAGTAGTGTTGAACATACCCAATTCTATTTTGGATGATCTGAATGCGGTATAAATATTGTCTTTATGAAATAATGGTGTGACCCGATGTGTTTCCATTTGCATTCATGAACATATAGCCATGAACATTTAGTTTTATTTCCTTAATTGTGGAAGAATGTTGTCTTGAGATAATGATTATATATATAGGGGGGAATGCTAAACACAAGGGGAATTGGCACCTGATGATAATATAGATCGCCTAAAGGATGAGGTCACATAGTTTAAATTCATGTGGATTAAATCAATGTTTTTATTTTTAGGTCATAGATAAGATACCAATCCATTGACGAGTATAATTGCTTCTACATTTGGTCGGTAATGGTGTAAGAACCTGAACCTTCTTTTAAGGTATATTTTTCCTTTTTCTGGTGTTTTTGAGAAAAGGGGAGTTTATGGAAATTTTTTATGTACACACGATGTCCTTTATAAGCACACATCGTGTACTTCGATGTCACGCGAGGCCGTGTGCGGGCTATGTCCGGGCCACACACATGGTCATGTGGGGTGATGTGGAGGATGATTGAAGTGGAGTACGGAAAATCCTAGTACACGCCGCGTACTCCAAAAGTACACGTCACATTATTTTTTTTCATTAAATGCACCGAGGTCGCACCTAATCACCAGAACACGCTTCTTCTCCAGCTTCTTCGACTGAGCACATCTCATACGGCCTTGAATTTCCACCAAGCCCCCGAGACCTTGTCAGTTCTCTGAATCGACCAACACTGATTTCATTGGAACCAACAATGTATGCTCTTCCTTCTTCTACAAAATCGTTTTCCAATTCATCCTCTTTTGAAAGTTATCGGGGGTTGAACGTTTTGTGTGTTTTCATAGATCTATGATGTTCTACGGAGATTCAAGCATTTTGGTTAACTTATATCTATCTACTAGCATCAAGGTAGATGGTTTGTGCCTTTCTGTTCAGATTATTTTAGTTCTATGTGCAATTTCCACCAATACCCTTGAACGAGGTATTTTGTGTTTACGGTTTTGCCCCTGTTGTTTTCTTACCTTTCTTGTATGCGTGTGTAGAGGTAATTTGGTTATGTATAAGGATAATTTCTTTTCTTGGATGTTTTTCCCATGCCTTGTTCTGTTTATGACCTTTTGGTATGGTTCAGCCTTTGGTAGTTATACCTTTTTTTCATGCCTTGTGAGCGTAGGATGCGGTGTTGTTTCCTGACATGCTTATTATTCGGTAGACTGGTTATCCATGTACCTCTATAGGTTTACTTTGGCCTTATATAATTATTATGCACTGACTGGCATGGGGTCGTGGGAACCTGGTGCTATAAAGTATAAAGGGATAGACCGAGTGAGCTTCCACCGAGTTTCTTGGACATTATAGACTTTAGGGGATAGACCGAGTGAGCTTCCAAGAGAGTCTAGGATATTATAGACTAAAGGATGATGGACTGAGTGAGTTTCCTCAGAGAATATTGAGTTTTATTGATGAACAGGGGGTAGATCAAGTGAGTTTCATCGGATAGTCTATGTTTTGTTTGAATTTCCTTGAACCATTCTAGGCTATAGTAGGAACTGATTGAGGGATCTTCCTCAAAGAGTCTGTGATAGACATGAGGCTATATGATTAATTGACCGAGTGAGCTTCCTCATAGAGTCTGTTGACCTTGGGTCTATAAGGGGATTTGACCGTGTGATCTTCCTCATAGAGTCCCTGACTACCTTAGACTATAAGGGGAATTGACGGAGCATCCTTCCTCAGAGATTCTTGTGATTTTATTTGACCAAACGAGAGGGGATAGGCTGAGTGTACTTCCCAGAGGGTTGTTGGTACTTCTTGGATATGACAAGAGGGGATGACTGTGAGTACGTCCCTAAGGGATTCCTGTTTGTGGTTAGCTATTTGCATCACTGCTACTTGTTGTTCTGTGGATTGTTTATTGTGTGTATAATCTTGTATAATCATTACTATTTACTACTTACTGTACTATTACATTCCATATGCTCACTTACTATTAGGAATAGATATTCGGGTGGTTTCCTACTGGGATTTAGTCTCAGACCCTATTTGGGTCATTATTTTGGGCCCAAACAGATTATATTGCTGCAAGTATAGACAAGGCCATGCTCCCTTCGACTTCAAGTACATGATTTCATTTGAGGAGGAGAGCATGAGACAAAACCTAGGATTGCGATGCTGAGGAGTTTATCTATTTTCCTTTCTTTTCTACTTTGGTTTTAACTATTGTATTGCAAGTATTGTGACTTTTTTTGCTGCATTCCTAGACATATGTATCATGCATTATTTCATATATGTATGTGCGCTACAGTTGTTTATCGTTTTATTCTTCCACTGTTTACTGTTCATGGATATTTACTACTTATTCTATTGTACGAGTTATTTACTTCGGCTGTGTACTCTACAAATGATGGCATAGTTTCCCCTCTATTACACCCAAGGCACTTGCTGCTAGTCGGTAGCCTCTGGCGTTTGGGAAAATGAGTTTGAGTCCATGTGACCAACCGGGTACGGAGCGCCTATGTGTGGCTCTCAGAACCGGGATGTTGCAAATGGTGAGTTGATGAGGTTATTTCATGCTAAGGAAAGATGATAACTATAAAGGATTTATGTGAATATCAGGGAAATTGGAAGAAATTGTCACCATATATTACATGATATGGTAACCAAGACATAAGTAGTTTTCATGATATGTCAACAATTATGTAGATCATACATTGGGAAAGATGAATCATGGTAATTTGTTGTGAGAAATGGATAACAACAAAAATGAATGTAAAGACCACGATGCATGATTCAAATGGAATTATTTTTTGGATGGGTTAACGAAAATGTGTCTAGATTTCACAATATAACTCAAGGAGAGGGAATCATGACACATGTATTTCAACAGAGGGATTAGAAAATGACCAACATAGTATCATCTTGAACTCGATATATAACTTCACTGAACCCATAATCATAGACCCATTACTAAAATCATAAACATTACAATTTATTGTTTTACCACAAAGATTGTGAACATATTTTAACAATATAAAACACACCATATCAAAATGAAAATATGGATCTCATAAAAATCCAATAACCTTCTATGTTTAGTAATTTATAGAATATGTAAAAGAAGTAAAATAAATAAATCTCTTTTATTCCATAGAGTATTTTCTCACCATACCATGATTTTCTTATTATATATTATGTCTCCTTCTTCTATCATGATTTTAATTTGATTTTAAAACAATAAATACATAAATTAGTAAATCATCATTAATTATAGCCTACAGAATATTAAAAATAAGAAGGGTGATATCAAATGCTTATTGAGTGTAAATATAATAATTATCAAGTTAATATCATCAGTTATCATGATAAGATAATAATGATATGACAACATAATGATATTGTATATGAATCAAATAATGTATATCATACCCTTCATACATAGATCTATAAATTAATGGCATGGAATGAATCTTTTATATATGAAACATTCAAACTAATCAATAATACATATCCATGTGATATTAGTATTGATCCAAGGATACATTTAAAACGCATATAAAAAATAATGAAATTTTGTTTTTAACAATGTACATAATCATTATAAAACCATTATAAAACCCATAAAATTAGAATAACCATTTAAATTACCTAAAATATAATTATAAGGAAAACATTATCAGTACCAAATTCATTGGAGAGATATAATTGGGATCAAAATGTAATAAAAATGTATAATAACTACAACATAAAATTAAAATAATAAAAAATCATTTTTCCTTCCATATCAACATTGAAACGTTGAAATGAAAAATGTTCCATGAAAAAACCTTGAAATAAAAAGTATCCATCCAGAGAAAGAATATGTATTGAATCACTTCAATATATACTGGGAGAGAATAAGTAACATCAAGGGCTGTTAAACATGTTGAATGTAAAAAAAATTAAAATACCATTAAAAACAGTCATTATGAATATAACATGTTCTCTTTATGTAAATCATAATTATGTCATTATAGATAGAAAAATATTTAGAAATAAAACTAGAAAAAATGTTTTTAGGAATACAGGATTTCCATTTTTAAAAAAGTTATTTAAAATATAAACAATTTAAAAAATTAAATAAATCATTTTACATGAAAATAATAATTGATATTTGAAAATTAATCTTCAAAATATTAATTTTTTATAATTTTGATACGCTTTTTTTCATGACAATTACATTAAAACAAGGTTTCCTTTTAAATTTTTTTTCTATATCACAAAAGTACCTCCTTCGAAAAAAATAGCATGTTTATTTTTATAAGAATTTGTAAAAATAAAATTATGGGTAAAATAAATAAATATCCATAGTAATAAAAATTTGGAATCATTTTTATATAAAATGGATTTGGGGGAAAAATTAATTCCCACCAAATAGTGTAATGAAACCATATTTTTTTACAATAGTGTCTAACATTTTTTATAAACCTTGAGTAGAAAGTGGTTTTATTCCATCATAATTTTAGGAATACTAATTGGATAATAAAATATATTGTTTTTTAATAAAATAAAAACATATTATTTCCACAATGAATGTCATGAATATAAATAATCATCAAGATAAAGGGGATTGTAACATAAAGCGTTTTACACTTTTTAATTTTTTCAATTGTACGACTAATGAATGAATTACATAAAATGATAATTTAAATCACATTACCATATAATGATTAATTATATAAATATTAAAGGAAGTAGTTAAAACACCTCATAAGGGATATTATGTGAATAATGTCCACATATATCCCATTGAAATAATATTTGAGATGAATAACCCTTAGAAAGATCATATTTTAGAATTTGAAATTAATAAATTGAGCAATTGTGTGTTCTTATTGAAGATCCACACAAAAACAAAATAAACTCATAATTTTTTTTGAGATCAATACAAAAATAATAATTTATTAGGAGAGTCATTGAATTAGTGTTATTACAAAAAAATAGAGTTATGAAACCGTTTACCACACATTAAATTGCATCTTAAAACCCCTTGGATGAAATAATTTTCATTAAAAAATATAATACAACGATGTTTGAAGGATTCCTGAAATTAAATACATATAATGAATTACATATATATGTCATCAAATAAATGTTTTTTAGAAAAATAAAACATAAAATAATAAAATAAAATTCTAATAAAGTCCAAAACCTCGAGTCCAGACATTCCATATATGTAGATAAAAAATAGTTTAATAAAAAATATATAAATCATTTAATTTCTGGAAAACATTTACCAAGTATAATAAATTAATATTAATATATTTATTTGACTTATTTTATATATTTTATTTATTTTATTAGAATATTTAAATACTTAAATAGTTAAGTCGAAATAAGGTTTTCACGAGGACGTTTGGTTCATTGTTTTATAACTTGTTTGGTGTGTTGAACATAGTTAAAGTGTTAGTTATTTCAAAATATCTATAATAATAATAATGATATATTAATCATATTTATACTTTAATTATACTTATAAAACAAATAATACTAGCTAGTTAAAAAATAACTTCATTACAATCATGGAGACACTATAACATTTGTCTACATGAGTAGTTTCAGTTTTTCAGTTATCACTATGGTGAGATCATAAGTAATATTTTATAAATCCATATTCACTCCTAAATAATAAATAACATATTATATAATTTAAGTTAATGCGACTTGGTGATGAAAAAATAATCACATTACTTTTTTGATTGTATTGTATACATATTCCCATATGACGTTATCAATTTTCATTATGTGGAATGTTTAGAAGAATAAAATGAAAATTATTTTTTCCATAATATTAAATTTAATATAAAAATAAAAATGGTGATATATATATAAAATATATTAATTAACAGTATCTTTATTTCCTTCCTTGAAAATAATTGATAAAAATGAATCAAATTGCTTCTTTAGGCAGTAGTCTACCGTATACATGAGTGACAATATCATAACCCCAAAGGATTTGAAAATAAGATGGTATTTGTGATATAATAATTATTTAACTATAATTATGATTCAAATATCATACCTTTAATATTTAAATCAATCATAATAACATTATGTGAGAGGTGATTATGAAAAATGAATTACATCCGTTCATGAGGAGGTAGTCTTCCATACACATGAATGATGGTTTAATATCTAATTTTGTTGATGTGGCAATAGAATTAGGTTATTACATTAACAATAAAATTTAAATATATGGTATATACCTCGTATATTTTATCATAATAATAAAATTATATTGAACATATGTAAAATTTTAATTACATTTAAAAAAATAGTTTATGATGATACATATTCATCAGAAAACTCCACGGGTTAACAAAAAAACAACATCGGAATAATTTATGCTAGAATACTGAGATCTATGTGTTGGGGAGGGAAGTGGGAAAGATATTTTGTGAGGTATACACTAATGGAAATTTCATTTATTTCATTAAGAGTATAAGAGAGGTTGTTTCCATTTATAAGTGATCTGAGTGCCACACTTGTATTGTTGGAAAGGAAAAAGTGACACTGTTTATATTCACAAAAATGACTCCAAATTTTCCACTAAAAATACCCAAAACATATATGAAAAATATTTCCATTCAAAATATTTTATAAAATATTTGGGTGATTTTTATTATTATCTATTTAGTCTAACCCTTGGAAAATATGTTTTTACGTCAAACAATGTAAATAATTTTTAATATTTATCTTTTAATTACGGTCAAAAATTATGTTGAACTTATTAGATAATATAAATTATTATAAATCAAAATACACACTAGTTTTAAAAATTTCAACTTATATTATTGGTTTAATATAAATTAAATTTTATCTTTAGTGTGTGATGTTAAAATGGGTCTTTATGTAGTCAATTTTTTAGTAAATTATTATTTTATATTAGATAGATGAATTTAAATATAAATTATATGCACATAGATTATTAATTGATTAAATATAATATATAAATTTAATTTAAATCATTTATAATTCATGGTTTTTTTTACTAATTTTTAGAATGTGTTTTCACTTTAAAATAATTTTCACGTTTTTTTTGAATCCACATATAAAATAATACTAAAATTCCAAAAATAAAGAAGATTAAAATGAAATTAATTTAATTAAATCAATATAAGAAATAATTATTTTATTGTCCTTACAATGTTTCCACATGTCGTGGCCCTGATCTAATTGACTAAGTGACCTCACACAAACCATAATGTATGCTAGATGTTTTTAAATATTAGTGATACTCTAATATTTGTATCATGGGGATAATACACCCACTGTTATAAAAGCATCACAAAATATCAATTAAATAAGAAAAAAAATTATATTTCCAACAACAATAATAATATGAAAGCAATTATAGACTAGTATTATTTGGTAAACCAAAATAGGAGAAAATACCCAAAATATGCAAGTATATATATTGACCCATATATGATTCATGTGTCAATGTGGAAAATTTAAAATATAGACTCATATGAATCATCCAATAGGGTCCTAATTACCATTTTGGTTCACTCATCCAAGATTCATACTAGTTATTCCATTTATTAGAGGGATCATTCCCTTACTCTATACTACAATAATGAATTTTATTCATGTAAGGATCATGTAGCTCAATAAGTGTGTGAGTAAAAATAAAGAGTTTAACACTAATTAAAACTCAAAAAATACCATCATAAAACAAATTGTATTATTTTTTAAGGAATAAAATACAATATAACATGTAAAAAACAATCAAAATTAATTATTCTTTAATTAACCTCATAATTTAACCAAGTTTAACAAGAAACCCAAACCCTCAACACCTTCATTTGCATGTGATGTAATCCAAACCACATCACCTAGGGAATCACAGTTCAGTATAACATGGGATTTGAATACACATTTAATATCAACGAATATCATGGATATATAGAAACATTGTTAAATTCCAATATTTTTATCATAAAATGTCATAATTAATATCCAATGGTCACCATAAGAACAATTACCTATTCCTAAACATATTTGGTTTCAAATATTGGATTTTGAATTATTCTCCCATGTCCCACACTCATAATTATATCATATGGGATTTTAAAGCATCAGTATTTTCCACAAGCATTATTATCACATATATCACAATATCACATATATCACACATAATTAATTACTTATGGTTAATAAATGATAACCGTATTATTACTCATTCTCAACGTGGTTTACTATTTTGATTTATCAAAAAATCAAAGTTCATCAAATTAATTTACAAGGAATAACATGAATAATTTACCACTAAAACCAAATTTATAATTTAATCATATAATCATTATACTCTTCAAGAATAATTCTATCTTCTGTTAATTCCATGTATTGAAAAATTCCAAATCACAATAATCAACTGATTTCACAATCCCATTAGTTTTCTAATTGCATAATTCTAGTAGTTGACTGATTTAATAGTCACATAAGTTAATTACAATGTAAATTAATTCAATTCAAGATTCAACTGCAAAATTTGGAAATATAAATTCAAATATACATAGATGAAATTATATTTAAGAAAATATTATTGGAATTCATTCCACCTACATAATTATTTTAGAAAAAATTTATTCAATGTTGTTTTCTGCAAATTGAAATGGAAAGATGACTTTCACAATGAAGAATGTGATTCAGAATAAAA
This sequence comes from Viscum album, assembly GCA_963277665.1. Lineage (NCBI taxonomy): Eukaryota > Viridiplantae > Streptophyta > Magnoliopsida > Santalales > Viscaceae > Viscum > Viscum album. Next base: position 2,004,824,412 of record OY728148.1, on the reverse strand, counting down.
ACATAGATCAAGAAAACAAATATTAAAATATATAAAAATTCATATCTAAACCCATTTTCAATTGATGATAAAATACTCATCTCCATCCAGAGTGTGATATGAGAGAGTGGGATCCCTACATGATGAGATTACATACTAGGAGATGGTGTATATTTATTCAATCAGAAATTCGATTCATCATGAATTTAGTCATATATTCCTTAAAATCATTTTGAGACCACAAATATCATTATTAATGAGTTTTTGTCAGATTAAGGGTTATTAAGGATTAATACTGATGTGTATGAAATTTTTTTATAAATTTTTAGGGAATTAAAATATTCTGTACAAGGTTCCAAGAATATGGGTTTTTTTTTTACCAAATTGTGCGAAACTCCATAGAGAAACATGATTTCACCTAAGATTGTGGATGATTTGAAAAACCATGCAACAACCATGAAAATCCTCTATTCACAGTTTTTTAGGGTTTCATGTCATGGGAACATAGTTTTGGAAAAATCATGAACTAACCATGCACTACACAAAAAACCTCAAAAAATATCCAATACTCACCTTATTTCACACAAGAAAATCATCAACCAATGTCTAACAAAAATAATGAAAAATGTATTATTAAATAATGATAGATATATCTCTATAAAATTCCAAAATATTACAATCTCACAAAAAAAAAACGAATGTAATCAAGATGGAAACCCTAAAATTCCTATGAATACGAGTTAAAAATATCTTTCCAATATGGAAACATATCTGATATTTTTCCCATGTTTCCTCATTAATAAATCCATATTACCAAAATAAATGAACCATCAACATTTTATTTTCCCGAAACAATTTCATAATTCTATTTACAACACATATCAAATTCTGCTCAATATACACATTATTACCATGCTCAATATCAAATGCATCATTGAAATCATATGAGTTGTGGTGATACTGATAATGTTATTAAACAAGAAAATCATATTGCATAGATATATACCTCTATGGATGATCTAATTGGTATTCCACTAACCCATTCCTCTCCACGATTGAAAATATATTAAAATATTTGTGTACCAACATGATGTATCATTGAATCCTATGGGGATCCATCCTCTATGATAGACAATGAAACACTCCATCACCCCTCATAAACTAAAATGGTTGCAAATTTAAATCAATATAAAAATTATATATACTCTAATTCGTAGCTTTTTTTCTAAATAAACTAAACTGACTATGATGTCTCAAACACGTGCCTCAGTCCCAAAAACACTAACTCACCTACCTCCATCCAGTATATAGGTAATCTACATGTCAATCCACAAAAATCCCTACATGATGTCATATGAAAAATTTTCTGATAATTTATTATATTATAAAACTCCATAACATTGAGGTTCATCTACCATGACCCACAAAAGTATAGATAACATGATCATAACATATCCTACAAAATAAAAACAGTATATCATAACTACCCATCTGTCTATTGATGGAATTTTGTTTCCATTAAAACCTTCATACCAATAACCCTCTAGAATCCTTTCAAGATTTGTGAAGTGAAACATGAGTCAGAACACAATACAATACTTCGAGGCACCCTGTGAAGATGTGATATCTCTCAAATGTACAATCCTCCCAACAAAGCCATTGAAAAAGTTTCTCGAATTGGAATGAAGTGATTTAATGTCATTAATCTGACCCAAAAAACAGAAATAGCATAATTCATCTAGGAAATCCATGGGAGACCCACCACAAAATACATTGTAACATAATACCACATCCATTCCAGAATGCGTGGCGACTATAGTAAACCCCTAGGTCGTTGGGGCTCAACATTCACATGAGGAATGGTGTAGAATCATTTTATGACCTCTAAAATATCTTTTTTTCATGCATGGACACCAATAGATGTAGGCAGTTCATGGTAAATTTTGACCAAACCTGGATGAACCACCCACTTCAAGGCATTATATTAACACACAAGAAATTTTTTCATACATGTAGAAACAAAAACATTTCCCAAGATATAGATTTTTTCATCCTTATCTATTGTCCAATCTAAAGGTGGATCCACACCATCAAGGATTTCTTTTATGACAAGAAACACCAAATCCTTTTTCTATATATCCCTAATCTGGATCAAATGTATAGACCTCATTAATAGTAATATTTGTTTCATCATCTCATGGACCTTCGAAACAACAACATGAAGCCTAGTCTATAACATCATCATATTGTAGACATGGACTCTTAAAGTTTCATAGTATATGTATTTATTCCTAAATAATCATCAACATTATCACCTTCCTGACTACATATCCTAGAATAAAATTAAATGACGAAATATAGTAATCCCATCCCACCTACCAAATTTTAAAATATCACGGAATAATGATATAGTTTATGATATTGTTATCTATATACATAGTAATTTTATTTCGACAAATAGATAATTCCAACAAAACAAAAAGGAATACTACACTAAAACAAACATGAGAGTTTTCTAAGAAATATCCATTCATGTGACCTCAAAATTCATGAACCATACACAATAACATGATTCCCCAACAATAATAGTTATCTTATATATATACTATATTCACCAAAAAGATTGTACAATCCTACCCAAGCTCATGTAGCATCATGATTAGTACATTTTCTAATTGTTTATTCAAATCTTAGAAATAATTTTCATGATTATCAACACATTCATACTTAAGTTCTATCTATGTCACGATCAAAATAGGTTCTTACAAGTAGGAAATGTCCTGAATAAACATCCAATGATACCCCTATAAGCCCAAAAATATGTAGAAATCAAAAAAATTATTATTATGATCTTAATAAAGAACTACCAAAAACTCTTCTGCTCTACTAACACACCATCCTATCAGATAATGTGGTCCATGAATTATTCCAAATCAATCCAGAATTTACTCTCTGATATCATTTTGTATCATTGATTCTATATTAGTGTACATAATATGATATTAATATGTTGGTCATTATCATCACAAGTCTTGGATTATACCAAGTTTTCATCTGAAAAATCCAAAAATTTATCTACTTACAGGAGGCATATTTGATTCATCAATTCTATAAACAGTACAATAGAAATCCTCAACATGAACAACATTACAAAAAATTATAAAGTACACAACACTTTTTGAAAGATTATTTTTGTATATCAAAAGGATGAACCATGAACTAATGATACTCAACCCTCAAGTAATAATTTTATTAGAGAAAATCTCAAATAAAATTATCAATGATATATACACTATGTAATAAAAGATACCATTTCTATAATGTAATCTAGTTAAACATATGTTAATCAAAACATATGCACAAAGTCTCATCATTATTCTCTTAATAAAACTAGAAAACACCATGGTGATGTACTTGGAGGAATAAATCCCTTAACCGTATAATCTAATCTTATAGTTGATTCTTCAGTTCCAATATATATATTGTTCCCATTCTATAATGTGGAATATATATTTTCTCATCCCATAACATGATCTCAATTTTAAATTACCCATATCTCTCTGGTGGAAGCCTTGAGAAATTCTCAAAAAACAAATTCTAGAACCTATTATCTATTGTTGGAATGATATCTTGATTCATACCCCCAAAATTCGAATAATAAACTTTCAACATGGCTGAGGAACTCTGAAAATTGCTGATGAACATGCCTTGCACAACCTTCAAGGACATCACAGTCCCCGTGATGTTCCTAACTATCACCCTCAATAGTTGTAAAATTTACTCTTCTATGTTAATAATAAATGTTCTCTTAGTATACTCTTAACCATTCCATAAACAAAAAACTAAATCTTTATATTTCCATAAATTAGTGATCCATTATAAAATGATACTCCCCAAAATCAATTGACCATCCCTTGCACAAACAGATGACTCTATACCATACCCAAAATGTTGTATTGATCATCATACCTTGTATCATAAAATACACCATAATACGAAACATGTTCATAATTTTTGAATATATAAAATTATGAGAGTCAACAGTATCAAATATGAAACTAGAATGTGTATAAGGTATAAGAATATTAACTCCAAATTTTGATGGTTCATCCTTTTTATCCACAATGGAATGATGTACATCATACAACTATCCTTCCCCTCCTCATTGTGATGCAGTTTGAGTCCCATGACCAACACAACACTTCTGATATGTGGGACCATTTCCAGAAGTACCATACCCACTACCTCATCCACCATGACCTATATAACTTCATCTACCAGACTGATATGTTATAACATATCCCATTTCATTACTCTGATTCTACCTAGAAACTCCATCTTTACCCAACTATCATGGGTTCATATAGAATAATTGTATATTTACCATCATTTATCATTTTCGGCACTGTAATAATGGTAGGGTAATTTTCTACAATTATGACCCAATCTACAGAAATGGATGTAGATCACTAAAAAATATGCCGATCAGTTGAACCTTACCCATTGCCACTCTATGTGATATATATATAGAAAATATTTTTACAAACATACATCATCCCCTTGGTATATGTGAATCGTGGGAATCCTATAGATACCACATGCGTTCCACTTAAATCCTCCTTCATGTTCCACACAGAACTAAGATCTTGATTCACCACATCAGAAAAATTATTTTGTCCTATGTTTTTTAGTCGATAAATTATCTCAAATTAAATAACATCCTGATATAGTTTATATACCATAGCCGAATACATTTCCAACACTATAAATAAATAATGAATTTTGGTAAAGTGACTAGAAAATGACTTCACAAACATGAATCCCTTTTTCAAATTCATAAACTTAGACCCCCTCTCATAAAAGAGAGTATCAAGATAATAGTGCTCCATGAAATTGTCAGGAATGACAATCCATACCTTATTTTCTATATTTATATCCCCATTCTGAATGTAACACCAATTCATTATTTGGACATGAAAAATGTAAGCAACAAATTTGACTCTCATTATAGTATAAGTTTTTAAGTGGTCATGTGTTGTCTAGCTAGACACAATATTGAATCCATCTTCCTCATGTCCACCCACTCTAATGAATGTTAATGTTTTATTTAACTAGATCATTTGTATCATGTTAGAAATACTCTTTATATACCACCCTGATTCTATTTTTTAATCCAAATAAAGTGATAATCGTTCTTCTTGAGCATCTCTCTGGAATCCCTACCATAAGTTATCAAATCCCATGGTTCCACTACAGAAGGATCATTTATATCCATGTCATCATGTCTTCATATTAATATGTGTCATCATGGATGAATATCGTAATAAAAAAACACATTTCATAGTTGATTTAGAAAAAATTATCACATTTACATAATACATAATTATATGTAGTCAAAAATATTATTCTCTTATACCCCTATACATAGTCAAACAAGGGAACTATGACTACCCTCATTCATACCTCATCTATGTAATGGCTAGAAGAGGGTAAACAATTACAAATAAAATGTTTCTCATTAGAAAATTATTTATCATTATTAATTTGTCACATTTTTTACCATTTATTATTTATTATGAGGAAATATTTCATTTAAATTCTCAAAAAAGGAAAAAGAAATTCATTTATGAAACCGACCCTAAACCTATAATTATTTATTATTGTCTAAAATGATGAATAACACATAAAATTCATGCATTCCATGGATTATGAATGTAGGATCAATGATTATTCCGTACAGGGCCGCCAATAAATATTTTATAAACAATAATAAAATCACACAAAAGTGCATCAGTTGAGGTGAAATAATATTCAATTATAACCAAAAAAACCAATAACAACAATACCACAATGGGTATATGGTGTCACCATCAAATTTGGGTTATCTATTCCCAGGAATGAGATCTTCAAAATGTTCTAACTCATCCCAGTTTCATGTCAATCATTTTATAATAGTAAGAAAAAAATAAAATAATTAAAACCACCATTGGTACCACTTTATAACTTCCTGACCAAGATGCCATAATTGGGGGCCATGAGTTGGTTCCGTATATGACCACCAGTGCACATCCTCATATTATAGAGGATAACTAAAAGTAGTGAGGGTCTAATATTTATAATAAGAGGAGATAATATTATCTTATATCAATGATTGACAATAGGGGAATTAAATTGACATAACCAAATGATATATCCAATAACATGAATAAAAAAATACAATTCTGGCCCAGTATAAAATTATAATCAGAATATGGAAATAATATCTAAACTAAAGAAGCATATATTTGTTTCCATATGTGTTTCATGTATAAATATGAACAACACAAAATAAATACACACTAACAACTACCACGCGGGTCCCAAAACCATGTTTGGTTATCTTATCCATTATCCATCCCAACTCATCCAATAATATAGGTTTCTATCCCTTAATCTATCCTATAAATATGAGTTCGATTGCGGAAAAAATCATGCATCCTAATTAGGTTGTGTGTACAAAATTTTTAGACACCAAAAATGGTGTCTAAAATACTTGATGACTATAATAGTGTATGAAATTATATACAGAATTAAATTAAATCCAATAAGAATATAATTTTCACAATTCATTAATCTTTAATTGACGTCATAATTTAGATGGGTTCTTAATGAAACCCCAAAACATCAATAAATTTTTTCACCATGGCCATATTCTTAACCAAATCACATATGGAATCAAAATTCGTTAAATCATGGGACTTCATTATCCATTTAATTTCTATTTTTATAACAGATACTTAGAACCATAGCCCCATACCTACATTTTTAAACTAAGATATAATTTCTATAACCCTTAGTATTTTGTATTATCATCCCCTCTCCCAATACTCATTGTTATCATATATGTGATTTTGAAGAATCATCTCATGTCCCACACTCATAGTTATCACATACGGTGTTTTGATGCTTTTATCACTTTCCCACAAACATTTATCATATATAACACATTATCACATATATCACATATATCTAATTCATTATGGTTAATCATATTTATCATTATCATCGCATATTCACATCTTGTAATACCATTTAAATTTGTCACACAATCAATGTTCGTCACTATACTTCACATGGAATCCTATAAACTATTCAACATTTATCATTTTATCAAACATTTAATCAAGGAATCCACTAAAAATTCTAGGATATGAAAAAAATACCTTATTTCCTATATTCAACCAATTTATCAATCTTATTTTTTGAAAATTTAATGATCCAAATAATGGGGAAATGTCAAAATCCAATTACTTGATTAACCAATTATATAATTCAATTCAAGATTAAATTCCAAAGCATCAAAATTAAAATTCCACAAAACATACTTGAAAGTATAAAAAATGACTGTAGTAATTGAAATTTTGACCACCGAACTCATTACTATTGATACACATCTATCATATCAAAATTATCTACATTGAAATGGAATAATCACATTCACAACGATGTACATCATATAGATCCAAAACCTTGATCAAGATGAAGAGGATTAAAAATTTTCAAAAGCAACATCAAACCCCATATCTAATTGGGGATAGAACATGCCACTTAATATATAAATATATATTATTGAGAGAATAAACAAAAGATGAAGATATTTCATTCAAAGAGAGGTTACAATTCCATTTATTAGATTTTTCATTTGGCAGTAAGAGAGAGTGGTAATCAAAGGAATTAATGTGGGAGCTTCATAATTCCATTTAATAAGTTTAGGTCTTAGTGTGGGTGACTATAGATTAATACTATGTTGTTAGGGGTAATTTTATAAATTTTCAAAGGATTAAAATCCCTCCTTTACAATTTCATGTATGAGGTTCACAATTTTCCAAAATAGTGTGACTTAACCATGTACATCTGATTATGGGAGGATAGTTTCTCCTTAGATGGCCCTTACTTTGATAAACCATTCACAAACAACTAAATTCCAATCCATATGTGTTTTCACAGTTTTAATGGCCGGGTGCATGGTTTGGGTAATTATATCTCTAACCTTTGACTACCCAAAACCTTTAAAAAATAATCAAACCTCACCTGAACATGCCTAGGGAGAGTCTCAACCAATTTATAAAAAAAGAAAAAGATAACATTAAAACAATCATGAAACATATCAATATTGTTCCATGGACATAATCTTATTTTTCTCTACAAAATTTATAATAATAATTGTAATTCTAAATTACATAATTTATTGAAATGAAATTCGAGTTTTACAAAAATTGGAATTGTCCTCTATTCACAAATATATATATATATATAATGAAAAAAAAATTCACCCTAAATTAGTTTTGTTATGATTATTTCAATGTTTTATTCCTTTTTTAGATTAAATTTAATAATATATGAATACATGAATTATAATATATTCTAAAAAATTCAAAACAGCAATAGAAAAAATAAGTTTTATGAATAAAACTACAGAAATAAAATTGGATTTATTGTTTACCAAGAATATTTCAAAAAATGTATAATGAGTTGGATATAAATATAAATTTTAAATAAATAATATCATATTATATACAATTTCTATTTTAAAGGACAATTTTTAATATTCAAATATAAAATAATTTAATTTTATGATTTGTTTAAGATCATTTTTGTGTATCTTTTTCTATATTAATAATAGATTCATTTTCTTTTGAATCTCTTTGTGTTATAACTAACCCCTTTTATAAATTTCAACTTCTTAATTTATTCTTTGTCTTGGAAATCAATGGTGATATCATTTAATATGTTTCATAAAAATTAAGATATTATAATTTTTTAATAAACCAACCACCTGAAACGTTAGATAAGGATATATGAAGGTCATGTATAACATTTATTCAATAGGTTTCTAAGTATGGAAAAGATTAGTATGAATCGAATTTATAATTATAAAAGAAAAAAATAATTCCATGATAATGGTGGAGAGTGACAGATATCATTGATCATAATAAAGTGAATTATCATGATAAATTTAACAACCCAAAAACCATAAAACATATAAGTGTGGAAAATACTATCATTTTATTAGGAATGAACATAATTTGATTAAGAATTCATTTTTAGGAATATTTTAATAAACATTAATATTTTCGTACTATATAGAATAGGAATATAAAAATATATACTTACATGATATATTTAATTACATCTATAAATTAATTTATAACAAAATGTAAGAAATTTTACCTAGTAAAGAGTATTTAAGAAGAATTTTTCAAGTCTAAATCATAAAAATCAACTCTTAATTGACCACATTACCATTAATGGTGTAAAAAGATTCATCCTTTCATTAAACAGTAACAAAAAAATGGTTATAACAATGTTAAGGTAATTCCCAAAATTACAAAACCTTCATTTGAGGAAATAATTCTATAATCTCTAATATTCAATAGTAATACACAATGTTCAAAAAAATTTATTCCATATAAAATGAACAAATATCCTAAATTACCACAATAACCTAAATCATTAAATAATTTTTTTACCTCAATTATTATCTCATATCATTTATCTTTAATGAAAAAAATATAATGATATTTCTTGGAAATAACATCTATGACATAGTCCCTAAATCACTTTAAATTCTAATGGTTTTTTATACGATAAATCATTTTTCCTTATAATTACCTCAATATTCATAATCCTCTACACACTAACTTTGATCTATTTATTAAAAAATTCCCAACAAATTTGATGTCATAATTAACATTAAACTAAAGGAATACATATACTTCAAAAACAATAATGTATATCTTAAAATTTCATATTCCGCTTTTAGATAATGTTTCATATAACCACCAATAGGGTGTCTATGACTTCAAAATTTTGATCCACTATAAAATTTAAAACTAAAAATGGAGTATATATGAATAAATGAATCCTCACTTGATGAACCAAAAATCTACAATGTTATCAAAACATTTACATTGATTAAAACAATAATATCTCGGTACTTTCTCTCATAGATTGGGTGCTGAAATCATTAACCTTTAATTTTTAGCTTTGGCATTGATGCTAGTAACCCAAATTTTCATATCCAAACAATAAAACATTCGTATTAAATAAATGAATATTTTAAACACAAATACCATTTATGTTTAGTTTTTTAGAGAATTGGGTCTAAATCGTATAATAAAAAAGTAACCTAGAATTAATGGGACTATTTTTTCGACTATGCATATCTATTATTATACTATATTAAGTCATCAGCATATAAAATATACATAGCCATGTTATAAAACATTTGAGACATAAATAATTTAATCATCACTCATCATAACGTAGGGAATATAAAACTTAATAAACATGAAATAAATTGACTAGTAAGGGTAAACATAAAAATTATTAACTAAGTGTCATGAGTGAGATTAATTAGGGAATAATTGTATGATGAAATGATTATATTTCTTGATCATACCACTAGATAACTCATACCTATCAAACTGGGATCAAGAAAACAATTAAATAGAATAAATCATTAAAAATGTATTAAGTCATTAGAATCAATAATCCTGATCCATGTAAAGTCAATATTGATCCACGAAAACATTAAAAAACATATATAAATCACAATGAAAACATTTTTTTACTCTGGGAAATAATTATTTTAAATACCATACAGAACCCTAACCATTAAAATAACTGTAAAGTCAACATACAATATAATTATCTAGAGAAAATTATTATTTTACAACACATTGGAGAGATGAAATGGGTCTCAAACATTCATAAAAAATGTTGATGAATCTTAATATAATTAAAGTCATTGAAAAAACAACATTACCTTTACAATATCATTTACTGGTATAAAGTAAATGGGTTCCCTGAAATAATATTCAATCAATCATTATTTATCCAGAGAATGGAAAATGATTGTATTATTTCATCATACCCTACTGTAACATATGTATTATCAAGTGGTATATACATTGGTGAATTTAAATAAAATTACAATATGATTAAAAACATTCATCATGGGTTATATCCAAATTATGTAATCATATATGGAATATTATTTTAAAAGATCACTTCTAACATTTTTAAAGAGAATATCATTATTAATATGAAACAGTTTATGAAAAATATAAAACATGATAAATATTTTAATAATAATTTTTTTTAAAATATCCCTTGAAATAAAAAAAATTATGTCTTTAAAAAAACGTGTCGTCATGATGTTGGAAAATTCACTACTAATTGAGAACGTTTATACAAAGATTACATTAATTTTTTGGATGAATGTTAAAACAACATCGTTCAAAAAATGTAAAGTATAATTATTTAATTTTTTTTGTAAAAATATAAATATGGAATAAATGACTTTAGACTATTATTTAAAATCATTTTTGAATTTTTTTACAAAAAAAAATTATTCTGAAGAAGAAGGATCGTTTACCGAAGAGGGAAATGAAGTTTGGTTTTATTAAAATAAATACTCAAGGAATTTATGTTACAAAGAATAGAAATCAATAATATTTTATGAATTTTTAATGAGTAAATAGAGGTGAATAATATATATGTGTATTATTAAAATAATAACATATGATTACCTCAAAAATAATCTTTAATATATATCAGCCTAAAAAAATTGTAACATATAGCCTTTCCAAATTTTTTAATTTTTCCATCATAACCCACATGAAGGAATTACCTCACATGAAACCTTAAATATCATGAATATCAGGATAATAATGACAGTACATGTAAATATGGTATTATATATAGAAAATAATTTAATATATGTGAATAACATCCACATATGTCCAAAATAAATAGAAATTGATACGAATAACCCATAAAATATCATATCATTGAACTGAGAATTAATAAATATAACCATTCCTTGTAATAAATGTAAATTCAAAACCAAAATTAAATTAATGATAAAATAATTTTCAGATCAACTTACATATATTCATATCATAATTGTATCAATGAATTATAGTTATAAGCCTATAAAAGGATGTTTTGTTAAGATGCCTTTTACCACTCGACGACTTTCACGTCAAATCCTCGTGAATGAAATATTAAATTTAAGAAAATGAATACCAGGAATAATAAAGGATTAATTATATAACATAAATAATATATAGTAACTCTAGACCACAAAAAAAGATTCCATATTACATTAAAATATGCCTCAAAAAAAGAAAATTGAGATTGGGTCCCACACATCGAGTCTTGAAATTTAATGTATATCCTTTAACTCATATATAATAAAATTATAGAAAATTTATGATATATTAAGGAGGTTTTATAAGTTTAATACCATATAATTAAATAATTTTTTAATTTCATTTCAATAAAATAATTTGATAGTCATTCAATAACTTTCACATCGGGTGTTTTGAGAAAATATTATCTATTATATCAAAATATATTCACTGTGTAGATGCTTTTCAAATAGGTCATTAATTAAACATATATATTATAATAATAATGTAATATTTATAAAATTTATATAGAAATATAATTTTACACCCCATCGTGGATCATTGTGTTGAAAAATGAACCATATTACAATCATGGAGGTGGTGAATGATGATCATGAAAAATGAATTACATCAGTTCATGAGGTGGTAGTCTTTCATACAGAGGAATGTTGGTTTTGTTTTCTATTTGATTTAAAAGGAAATGGATTTACATAATTACATAAAAATAATAAAATCTCAATATATGGTATCTATTTTATTTTCATATCATCATTATTAATTAATATTTTAAATATATGGAATAAGAAATATATGAAAATTTCTCAGTTAGAAATGTTACATATTGGTAGGAAAAACTCCATAGGTTAGAACCACCATCCTTCATAGGATTTATTTTTTATCACACAATGGGATATATTTAATTTTTAAAGGTTTCTGGAATATATTCGGGTCAGTATTGGATGATATAAGGGTATTTTATAATGTTAGTAGTAGAGGAGAGGTGAGACCTTTTATAAGTGAGTTGAGTGGCAGACTTATAACTTTTCAAAATAAAAATATTAACCCAAAGATTTCAGAAGACACATGAATCAAAAAGGGAAAATTATTGATTTTTATAATGATATGGTAAATTTATGTCTATCAAAAATATTTTATAATCGTTTTTAGCTCATTTTTGTAACACCCCATGCTTCTACGGTACACTTCCCTTTGAATAATACAATAGTGTGTGTCGTACGCAACTTCGGGTTCTACCACACACCACAACCAATCAAACTAGCTGTTATGAATAGTAATACACAATTTTTGAAATTTTATAAATTTTATCTTTAAAAATGGCCTTCATATTTGGATTTGAAATATCAAAATTATCCTAGGGTGAATTTTTTGTGTTTTTCTGAAAACATTCAATTTTTGATGATTAGTGAAAAACACGAAGTTATAGTTTAAAATTGAATTTTTATTTAGTTATTTATTTTTATTATTTAAATTTAATTAAGGTCAAAATATATACATAATACCTATATAAGTTAAATGTAATTCATTAGAGTTAATTTAGAATAATTTTAGATATATAAACATTTCATTGAACATTTCACCAACTTTTACCCACCTCTTAAGAGAATTTGTAAATTCACGTAAAAAATAATTATACTGCTTCAGTGAGTGGAATTTCGAAAATTTGAGAGACATGGTTAATATCAAGGAGTAAATGTGGTTCAATAAGATGGAAATAATTTTTTTGAATAGTAACTTTTTACTTTTATTTACCACGGTTAAAAGTAAATAGAGTAATTAATGTTATATAGGATATTAATATTACCCTAACACATGTCCTAATTCTATTTAACCAGTGTATCTCAACCAAAAATGCCTTAGAAATAAAATATTATCATTTGAGTCCACTTGGATTATATTAAGACATTTATTTTTATTTAATTCAAAGAAGAGTAAAAAGAGTTAAAATCACAGTTTAATTACTAAAACATTTTTAATATAGGGTTATAAAAAAGATAAATTCAATTATAAATATTCATTAGAGGGAAAAAACAATTTTCAACATAATGGTATTTTATTTATCATTTTTAGACAATAAATAATTTCATTTATTTATGACACAATGGTGATGCAGAAATTCCACTAATTTTATAGGTTAATATGACATGTTAGTATTGTTGTAATTAAGTTTCTTTGAAGTAATCATGCTGTTCTGATTTTCACAAAAATCAGATACCAAATAGTGTTAAAATTGACATAAAAGTGTTATTAAAACAAATATTATATTATTAATTAATATACAATTCCTAAAAATTTACAGTTTCACCAAAGGACTTATATCATGATAGTTGTTTCATTAATTGACCACTTGGGGGTCTCTTGGATATATATATTAAGTTTATTAATTATATAATATAAAAATACAAAGTGGCATTTTAAATGTCAAACTAATTAACTAAGAGTTAAAACAAAAAGATAAGGTTAATATAGAAACACAAAACTGTCTAAAACCTATTGGTTGAGTGGTTTTATACCTATCCCCACCTTAACCATTAAAACATCCACTTTGGAGCCGTTAAAAACCTAATATGAATTTATTATAAAATAATATTTCTAACTTTTCCTAAGGTGGCCCTCACCCCACTTATAAAATGGAACTCTCCCTTCCCTCAAATTCATACCCTCAAAGCGTTTTGGTTTGGCCAACACTTGATCAAATACTCTCTAAAATTCTCTCACTTCGACCTAGAATCCTTAGTTTGATCAGAAATCCAACCTATGGAGCCCTTTTTATTAAATCAAAATGGATGAACCCAAAGAAGAGGTAATGTTTTCACCCCCCCTCTTTCATGTTCCTTTCTTTCTCAACTTCTTCATTATTTGTTATTTATATTCTAAAATAATAACTCCAGTATCATCTATATACTATTATGTTATTATAAATATGGTACAACCATATTCAGTATTCTATCCATCCTTTGAATGACATATCACCATATGTGCGTATGTAGGACTTACCATCTCCACGTCATGGTGTAATTGTTATTCAATAAATTATTATTTGGATAGTTATAATAATGATGAGTAATTGATATAAATAATAAATATATCATGATAATGATTCTTTATATATGATATGACATCCAATTATATATTATTTTTACATCAAAAGACTGATATTTTTGCTCGTGCGTACGTACGGACTACAGTGTCCACAAACGCGATGAGATTCATTCCTCATCGTATCCATTCAAGTATAATTCTAATTTGATGATTAAAAATACTTTTTTAGTACTTGATATCATTTTGGATATGAATATGATACAACCTATCCTTAACAAACACATTTTGTGTAACACAACATATAAAAGAAAACGAGTAAGTTAACACACGAAACAACAATAGTACAATGATATTATTAACAAATAAATGATAAAAGATCATATATGATATCATATTAATATATATTATTCTTTTATAATTTAATAAAAATTATTTCACCATTATACAAGAGGTTAACCTACCCTCAAACAAGGAAAATTACAAGGTAAGAGATTATTTCACAACCTCTTCATTATCCGAGGTTGTTTATACGTAATTATCTACTTGGACCTCCTTATCATCCACATCCTTGTTTCATAAAATGTATTTCAAAACATTCACACTCTTTTATAGAATATGGGTCAAATTCATTTATACTCTTGTATGACTTTTTATAAGTGGATTATAAAGGAATCTTTCTGTCATTTTCCAAACAATGTCCTTTTAATCCTTTTTTGACAAAATTAAGGCAAGAATGATTTTTTATCTTATACGGTGGGTGAGGCTATTCTCCGCCATTATAAAATCTTCAAAGCTTCCCTTAAAAGCTTATAAAAATATTTTAAATGTAAATGTTTTCATTTATAATTATGTGAATTTTAAATGATTTAAAAATTAGAGTCATTTCTCTCAAATAGTTTTGATTTCATCTATGTAAACATCCTTTGATGGATTTTAAACTTATTTGAAGTTGATTTATTATGAAAAAAAACTTCTATATTTTATTGATGTTTTTGTGATATGTTTGTCTGGGGATATGTTATTTTTATACCTTTCATGGTTTATAGATAATTTATTGACATTTTGTATGCTAGTTTTAATACGAATGTTTATGTTATGTTTAAACATATTCATATGAGGAATGCATTGGACTTAATAAGTGATGGGTGTAGCCCACTATAGCACCTCGATGCATCGGTAGGTCTCATGAGATAAACTATTTTCTTGATACAAGGCCTTGACAGAATATTATTTGTTGTCTGGGCTCAAGGACTTGACTATGTGGTTATGATAGTCTGGCATTATGCATTCCATCATTATGAATGTGGTTATTGATATTGCATGTGATTATTCGATTAGTAGAATATCAATGTGAATAAGTAAATGGCATTTTTTAATTTTATTTCTTCCATATTATGTTGTATTTCAAGTTTAAAAAGAGTTTGTTTTAGTTATACATTGCCTTAAATGTTTATGCTTATTTATGAATGTTTTCGCTATATTGTTATCCTTTCTGGGCATCTGAGCTCACCCATTTCTATGTTTTATTTTTCCTAGGATGTGAAGAAGTATTTTATGAATGACCTGTAGGGGTTGTATGAGTGGATATGAGTGTGGTCTATAGACACAAGATGTTGTTGTAGTTTTTCATTTTATGATGTAATATAAAATTATGAATGTATCTTGTGATTCCAAGGCTACTAAACTAATCAGTCTTTCGAGACATGATCTTTTTTGTTCATGCTAATGTTATGTAATAATGCACTAACTATGGGTTAATGAGGTCAGGGTGATATAGTTGGTATCAGAGGAAGTTTATTACAAACCTTGGATTCGAGATTTAGATAAACTCTGATTAGAGCACATAGCCCTAAGGTAGGCTATGAAGATTAGTATAGAAGAACATCGTAGAATTTTTGTATTCTAGAGATTTTGTGAGATTTCTGAGAAATACATACTTGTCTAGATACGAGCAGGTAGAGGAATCTCTGGCATAGTTTTACCTAGGGGTAAAACCAGAAAACACCTCTTTGAGCTAGACTCGAACGGGAACTGGTGCACGACAACGGGCCTTGCTGCACTTTTGGTTACGACACTCCCGAGGGATATGCTTAGGATAATTCTCATTTTCATTACAAACTATTATGACGGGTTTATGAGTATATAATTTTTTAAGGAAAACATTTTTATGATTATGGATTATATCCATAAACTGTTCAATTTATGTTAAGTGATTTACAATTTTGGAATTATGTATTTTGATTCAAAAACTGATCTAGTTTATGCCATTGTTTAGAAATGGATTCTAGTGGAAAAATGGAAAATGTATCCATGCATGCACTCCATGTAGTTATTGTTCTCCTGATCAAGATAATTATATTGGAGCAGGAGATGCAAATGGTGGTGATCAGCTTATCACGATATTGGGACAACTCACTCAGGTTATGAATAATAACCTTACCCGTATAGAGCACACTGATCCGCAGCGTGGAGGATCAATGTTAGATCTCTTCATGAGGAAACAACCACCAACATTCAATGGGAGTACAAATACATTAGTAGTAGAGCAATGGATAAGTTCCCTAGAGAAAATATTTCAGGCCTTGGAATGTAGTGAAAGGGAAAAAGTTGTCATAGCAGTTTACCACCTCACTGAAGATGCTGAACAATGGTGGTCACTGATTCAAAATACTAAAAAAGATGATGAAGTATCAAATATTTAATGGAGGGAGTTTAATGATATTTTATTAGAAAAATACTTTCCTCATGACCATCGAGAAGATATGGAAAGGCAATTTCTGAGTCTGAGACAAAATGAGGATGAGAATGTCGCAAAGTATGAAGCTAACTTTAAAAGGATAGAAAGGCATGAAATAGATTATATACGTAACCTAAGGAGTAATATTTGTCGTTTCATTGATGGGTTAAAACCATTTTTTCATCGAGCATTAGTCTCACAATCCTTCTCCTCGTATGAAGACATTGTCTCATGTGCTATCAAGACAAAAACAATCTCTAACCCTTACGACTATAAAGAAAAGAAAGAGAGGAAGAGATCTTCTGATCACTCTGGGAATGGATATAAGGGGATGAAGGGAAAAGTTGAATATCCATCCTATAGTAAATGTGGGAAAAAACACCCTGGTACTTTCATGAAGGGAATGACGCTCTGTTACTAGTGTGGTGAAAAAGGCCACCAAGCTAGTGATTGTAAGGGGAAAAAAGAGTTATCGATGTTCAATGCTACAATTGCAAGGAGATGGGACATTATGAAAATGAATATCCTAAACATCAGGGGGGGCTTGTCTCAAAAACGGCCAAGGGATCAAGGCCAAGATTATGCCATCACTACTGCTGATATAGAAGCTCTGAAAGACCTGGTTGCGGGTAATTTAATGGTTTCCTCAAGTTTATAAAATGCATTAATTTATTTTGGATCATCGCATAGTTTCATATCTTCCAAGTTTTATATGAAAGTTAGATATTTACAATTTTATTTAACAGTGTAGTTTTCACATGAAACTCTAAAGGAAGTATCATTGCTACAATGTTTTGTGAATCAGTTCCCATTAGAGCACATAAATGTTCTTTATCTACTGATCTCACCATCATACATAAGATTGTGTTGGATATAATCCATGGTATGGATTGGATGTTAGACGATGATTTGAAGATTTATTGTAAGAATAAGGAGGTTACAATTTTTTATGATGATGACAAGGAACACCTTATCTTTAGAGAAGAAGAATCACCACCTAATTCTTATCCAGATCCACCCCCAGTTTCTCAACTAAATCCAATTATTGGGGAGGAAGAGAATGAAATAATTTTGGGTGAGGAAAGGAATGTCAAAATATAGGAAGTAACTATTGTGAAAGAATACTTTAATTTTATTCCAGAGGATTTACCCGGATGTCCTCCAGAATGAGAAATTGAGTTTTCCATTGATTTAATTCCTGGATCAAGTCCCATATCAAATACCCCTTATAGAATGGCAACTGTAGAATTAGTGAAACTAAAGATACAACTAGAGTAATTGAGTAATAATGGATTTATTCTCCATATTGTTTCTACATGAGGAGCACACGTCCTTTTTCATAAGAAGAAAGATGGAACTTTGAGGTTATGTATCTACTATAGGGAGATCAATGCTATAACTATAAAGAAAAATTATCCCCTACCTCTAATTGATAATTTATTTGACCAACTACATAAAGCTCAATACATATCAAAGATTGATCTTCGATATGGATATCATTAGTTGTGTGTGAAGATGGAAGACATTCCGAAGACAGCATTTCAAACTAGGCACGAGAATTACAAGTTTATAGTAATGCCTTTTCGGATGACTAATGCACCCTCTGTTTTCATGGATCTAATGAATAGTGTTTTCAAGGAATATCTTGATGATTTTTTATTGGTATTTATTGATGATATCTTGGTATACTCAAAAAGCCATGAAGATCATTAAAAATATCTTATGCATTATCCTGAAGACTCTGAGAAGACATGAATTATATGGGATGTTTAGAAAATGTGAATTCTGGCTTCAAGAGATTTTTTTCATGGCCATATTTTCTCTAAGGATGGAATCTATGTTGATCCTTCTAAGACCAAGGCAATCCAATACTGGCCAGAACCGAGGAGTATAACTAAGGTACACAGTTTTATTGGTTTATTAGGTTATTATCGATGTTTCGTCCAAAATATTTCCTTGTTGGCTAACCCATTAACAAAGCTCACACGTAAATAGGTTAAATTTGTTTGGAAAAAAGTGTGTGATGAATGTTTCAAAGAACCAAAGAGTATATTAGTAAATTCTCTTATATTGACTATACCATTGGGGAATGATGAGTTTGTAATTTTTAGTGATGCTTCAAATAAAGGACTTGGTTGTTTCCTTAAGCAGAATGATAGCGTTATTGCCTATGCATCACGACAGCTAAAAATTAATGACCAGAACTCTCCTACTCATGATCTTGAGTTAGCAACTGTAATCATTTCCTTGAATATTTGGATACACTATCTATTTGGTTAGAAATGTGAGATTTATATAGATCACAAGAGTTAAATTATATCTTCTCACAGAAAGAACTCAAAATGAGGCAAAGGATATGTCTTGAACTACTCATAGATTATTATTGCACGATACACTACCACCCGAGGAAAGAAAATATGGTTGTAGATGCTTCGAGTAGAAAAGATCATGGATTTTTGAACAAGATGAGAGTTGAGAGGGATCCTATTTTCATGTATCTAGTAAATATGGATATGATAATTACCATGTAAGGTGAAACATCAATACATTTTCAAATGGTTTCCAAACCATCTTTACTAGAAAGGATTAAGAGTTCTTAGACCGATGATGAAGAATTTCAAAAGAAGATTAAAGCTATGAATGATGTGAGATTGAGTGACATTGTGTATGAAGATAGAATTTTGGAATTTTGGAAGAGACTTTGAGTTCCCAATATACCTGATCTAAAAAGGGAATTGTTGGATGATGCTCATAGATCCAATTTCTCTATACACCCTGGGAGAACCTAAATGTATAGTGATTTGAAGGAACATTTTTGGTGGGACAACATGAAGAGGGAGATTGCAAAATTTGTGTCAAGATGTATGGTTTTTCAACAAGTGAAATCTAGAAGGAAACAGCCTAGAGAAGTCATGAAACCTCTTCCCATACCTTAGTGGAATTGGTATAATATCACGATAGACTTTGTCATGGAACCACCAAAGACTCCTAGAATGAACGATGCAATATGAGTCATTTTCGATAGTCTTACCAAGTCAGAACATTTTTTTTCTATAAGGGATGATCTATCACTTGAACGTCTATCAAGACCATATATTAATGAAGTTGTAAGACATCATGGAGTACCCTTATCTATTGTTTCTAATCGGGATCCATGTTTTTACATCAAGATTATGGAAGAGTCTTCTGAAGGCCTTGGATACAAAAATTCGTTTGAGCACTGCCTACCACCCTCAAACAGATGGAAAATCAGAACGGACTATTCAAACATTTGAAGACATGTTGAGATCTTTCTCAAATGACTTTCAGGGTACGTGGGATCAATATTTACCTATGGTAGAATTGTCCTATAATAATAGATTTCATTCAATTATTCATATGGAACCATATGAAGCATTATATGGAAAGAGATGTCGCACACCATCCTATTTGGATGACTTTGGTGAAAGAAAACTTGTAGGCCCAGAACTAGTGGATGAAACGATGAAAAAGGTGAAAGTAATCCAAAACATCATCAATGTTGCTCAAAGTAGGCAGAAGAGCTATGTCGATAACTGAAGGCAGGATTTAGAATTTCAGGTAGGATAAATTTTTTTCATGAAGGAATCTCCATGGAAGGGAGTCATACGTTTCGGTAATAAAGGTATATTGAGTCCTAGATATATCGGAACATTCGAAATTATAGAACGAATTGGGGTTGTTGCTTACCGTTTGACAATCCCGCCAAATCTCTCCAAAGTTCACGATGTGTTCCACGTATCACTGTTAAGAAAATACATGCTTGACCCAACGCATGTACTCACCTATGAGGAATTAGAACTAGAACCTGATCTATCTTATTGTGAAGAGCCTGTCAGGATTCTTGATACCAGAGAACAGGTGTTGAGAAACCGAACGACTCGTCTGGTTAAAGTTCTATGGAGAAACCATAAAATGGAAGACGCAATGTGGGAACCCGAGGAACTTATGATGAAGAATCACCCACATCTTTTTATGCAGTAATATTGTAGAAATTCCGAGCACAAAATTATTTTAAGGAGAGGAGAATGTAACACCCCATGCATCTACGATACGCTTCTCTTTGAATAATACAATAGCCTGTGTTGTACGCATCTTCGAGTTCTAACACACGCCACAACCAATCAAACTAGACATTATAAATAGTAATAACCACTTTTTGAAATTTTATTAATTTTATCTTTTAATATGGACTTCATATTTCGATTCAGAATATCGAAATTAGCCTAGGGTGAATTTTTGATAATTTTCTGAAAACCATTAATTTTCGATGAATAGTGAAAAAACACAATGTTATAGTTTAAAAATAAATTTTTATTTAAATAATTAATTATTTTTTTTAAGTTTATTAAGTTCAAAATATATACATAATACCTATATATGTTCAATGTAAATCATTGGAGTTAGTTTAGAATAATTTTAAATATACAAAAATTTTATTGAACTTATCACTTTATTTTACCCATCTCCTAGGAGAATTTAGAAATTCATGTAAAACATAATTTTACCACTTCTGTGAGTGAAATTTCAAAATTTTGATAGACATAGTTAATATCAAGGAGTAAAATTTGGTTTAATAAGATAAAAATTATTTTTGGTGAATAGTAACTTTCTACTTTTATTTACCACAATTAAATGTAAATAGGGTAATTATGGGTAAAAATGATATTAATATTACCCTAAAACATGACCTCATTCTATTAGACAAGTGTATATCGACCAAAAACAACATTAGGAATAAAATATTATCATTTAGGTCCACTTGAATTAGATTAGGATATTTGTTATTTTTTAATTCAAAGAAGAGTTAAAAGAGTTAAAAACAAAGTTTAATTACTCAAACTTTTTTAATATAGGGTTATACATAATATAAATTCGATTATAAATATTCATGAGAAAGCTAAAACGATTTAAAAAATAATGGTATTTTATTTATAAATTTTAGACATTAAATAAGTTAATTTATTTATGACACAATGGGGATGCAATAATTACCTAATTAATTAAATAATAAGATAGTTGATATTATAAATATACATATAAATGTAATTTGAGACTTTTTATGAATTCCACTAATTTTTTTGGTTATTATGAAATGTTATTATTCATTTAATTATGTTTCTTTGAATTAATAATGCTGTTATGATTTTCTCAAATGTCAAATACCAAATAGTGTCAAAATTGACATAAAAACGTTTTTAAAACAAATATTATATTATTAATTTATATTCAATTCCTAAAAATCTAAGTATTGGCCAAAGGACTTATATAATGATAGGTGTATCGTTAATGGACAACTTGGGGGTCTTTTGTATGTATATATAATGTTTATTAACTATATAATATGAAAATACAAAGTGACACGGTATATGTCAAACTAATTAACTAAGAGTTAAAACTAAAAGATAATGTTAATATAGTGACCTAGACCTATCTAAAATCTATTGTTTGAGTTTTTTTCGACCTATAACCTCCTTACCATTTAAATAATCTACTTTGGAGCCATTTTAACCGATTATAATTTATTATAATATAATATTTCTAGATTTTCCTAAGGTTCCCCCACACCTCTTATAAAAGGGCACTCCCCCTTCTCTCAAATTAATACCCTCAAAGACATTTGGTTCGGCCAAAAAATGAACAAATACTCTCTCAACATCCTTCAATTCTACCTAGAAGCCTTATTTTGCTCAGAAATCCACCCTATGGAGACCGTTTGATCAAATCAAAAGGAAGAACCTGAAGAAGAGGAAATGTTTTCACCAACCTCTTTCACGTTCATTTCTTCTTAAACTTCTTCTTTCTTTGTTATTTCAATTATAAAATAATAATTTCAGTCTATTCTATATACTATGATGTTATTATAAATATGTTATAACCATATTCAGTATTCTATCCATCCATTGAATGACATGTCACCATACGTGTGTACGTACGACTTACCGTCTCCATGTCGTGGTGTAATTATTATTCAATACATTATTATTTGGATGGATATAATAATGATGTGTAATTGATATAAATAATAAATATAAATGATAATGATTCTTTATATATGATATAACACCCAATTATATATTATTTTATCCTCAAAATATTGATATTGTCACTCGTGCGTACGTGCGGACTACCGTCTCCACGGACGCAATGAGATTCATTCCTCAAAGTATTCATTCAAGTATAATTCACATTTCATGATTAAAAATAATGTGTATGTACTTGATATAATTCTGTATATGAATAATATACAATCTATCCATAACAAACACGTCTTATGTAACAAAACACAAAAAAAACGAGTAAGTTAACACCCGAAACAACGATAATACTAAGATATTATTAACAAACCAATGTTTAAAATATCATATATGATATCATATTAATATATATGATTCTTGTATAATATAATAAAAATTATTTCACCATTATATAGGAGCTTAACCTACCCTCAACCAAGAAAAATTACCAGGTAAGTGTTTATTTCACAATCCCTTCATTATTTGAGGTTGTTTATATGTAATTATCTACTGGGACCTCTTTATCATCCACATTCATGTTTCATAAAAATGTATTTCAAAACATTTTTACTATTTTATAGAATATTTTTTAAATTCATTTATACCCATGTTTTACTATTTATAATAGGTTTATAAAGGAATATTTCCATCGTTTTCCAAACAATGTCCTTTTTAACCTTTTCGACAAAATTAAGGTAAGAATGTTTTTTTAATTTATATGGCGGTTGTGGCTATTTTCTGCCATTATAAAATCTTCAAATCTTCCCTTACAAGTTTATAATAATATTTTCAAATTAAATGTTTTATTTTATAATTATGTGACTTTTAAATGATTTCAAAAAAAGAGATATTTATCTCAAATAGTTTTGATTTCATCTATGTCAACATCCATTGATGGATTTTAAGCTTATTTTAAGTTGATTTATTATGAAAAAAAACTTCCATATTAAATTGAAGGTTTTGTGATATGTTTGAATGTGGGTGTTTTATATTTATACCATTCATGGTTTATGGAGAAAGTATTGACATTTTGTATGCTAGTTTTAATACAAATCCTTATGTTATGATTAAACCTGTTCATATGAGGAATGCATTGGACATAATAAGTGATGGGTGGAGTCTGCTATAGCTTCTCGATGCATCGGTAGGTCTCATGAGACAAACTAGTGTCTTGGATCAATCCCTTGACAAATTTTAATTTGTAGTATTGTCACAAGGCCTTGACTATGTCGTTATGATAGTCTGGCATTATGCATTCCGTCATTATGAATGTGGTTATTGATATTTTATGTGATTATTCGATTAGTAGAATATCCATGTGAATAAGTAAATGGAATTATTTCATTTTATTTCTGCCATATTATGATGAGGTTCAAGTTTAAAAGGGTTTTGTTTTAGTTATTCACTTCCTTAAATGTTTATTCTTATTTAAGAATGTTTCTGCTATATTGTAATCCTTACTGGGCATCTTAGCTCACGCCTTTCTATGTTTTATTTTTTCCAGGATTGAAGAAATATTTTATGAATGACCTGTATGGGTAGTATGAGGGGATATGAGTGTGGTCTATGGACACAAGATTTTTTTTAGTTTTTCAAATTATGATGTAATGTAAACAATATGAATGTATCCAATGATTCCAAGGCTACTAAACTAATCGGTCTTTTGAGACATGATCTTTTGTGATCATGACAATGTTATGTAATAATTCCCTGACTCTAGGTAACTAGGGTCGGAGTGTTACAATTTTCACCCATAATGGTTTATTTTCCCATTATATATCCATTTTTATATTAATTAAAGTAATTATTTTTCAATAATTTCACAATTTATTAATGTTAAGTATTATGATTAACATATTATTTAATAAAGATTATGTAAATGAAAAAATAAGTAATCCATTTTTTCAAATAAAATTCATATATTTCGACTAATTTAATTTATAATTAAACTAGTAGGTGAAATGAAAATAGATTTTTCAATATTTGTATTTAAAAACATAATTTTGGTTAGAATGAGTAAATCAGGAGGGGAATAAGAATTTTATTCAAAATATAATATTTATTAAAAATAGTTTAAAATAAAATCCACCAACTAGAAAAATTACGAGTTAATCAAAAGTCTATTTTTGGAAATGATTCATCTTTTAAAATAATTATAAACTCTTCATTAGTGCATAGTTGAACTAATATTAAAATATACATTATATTTTAAAATAAATATACAAAAATATCATTATATACATACTAGTTAATTATAAATATCATTAAACATGGTTTTTAATAGTTTTAATCAAATATTGATAATTCATTAGAATTGTGAAAACAAAACTAAATCACATAACAAAATAACAAAGGGATTTATTACAAATCCAATATCAAATCCCCTCAACATGGAAACCAACCATTTGCAAAGTATATTCTTATTAATGTAATCTAATATACAATTGAGATTAGTTATAAAAACAATAGATTAATATTTATCAATTATTAAGGCCTCTTATTCATTTATACAAGAGAATAAAAACAAATGGGTCCACACATGGATATATTAAAAACTAACGATTGATATACATATGAAAAAAGATACAATAGAATATTATGAATTCTCATGTTAAATTGTAGGAGTCAGTTTGTGATAACGAAGAGAAAAAACACACTACTCCTATAAAAACGAAATCAATATATATTGTAAGAAATAAGATATATAAATGGTAATGTTTCTCGGAATATACTACATGAAATTCTCATGATTCTTTAAAAGTGTCTTGGTGAGGAGATCAAACTATTTCTATAAAAGTTACAGGAAATTACATGTTTGAATTGTATTTTATCTATCATTATGAATGGATATTGATATTTAATTATATCCACTCTATTATATTCGAATGTCATTATGTATGAACTTTGTTAGTTCTCATGAAAATATTATTCTAGATTTAAAAATTTATCTCACTTCTTAATATCCCACACATGTTGAGTTTTCTAAAAATATAAATCATTGGATGTAACCACTAAAGAATAATCATAAAGGTCATATGTATCCTCTTACTAATTTTAATTATTGTTTAATACATCCCTACAGTGGTTTTCAAAAAACCATAAAATCACCATACTCATTAATTACATTAATATAGCCGATGGTGAATTTAATTCATACTATGATGTACAATGATGAATGATATTCTGGAGGAGAATCATTTTATATAGGTGATTAATGTGTTGTTGTGACTCAATATGGAGGTGAGTCATGCCATGTGGTGAATGAATATAGTGGTATCTCATGTCTAGTGATGAGTTAGTTTGGAAGTGTGTCTTTAAAACTAATCGTGACTCGATTATGATGGTTATTCAATTAGATAGTGATTCATTCAAACTAACAGTGACTCAAGTCTAACAACGAGTGGGTTTGGTTGTGATTCAGTTTGGAAGTTAGTCAAGTCTGGCATAGAGCCCATCTATTGTGGATCCATTTCTAGTAGATATTTAGTGGAATTAATGGCTTTTATTTTGATAATGTATCTAAAAATTAATTATAAGTTGATATACTATCATTAAACATCAAATTCGTTATAAAACAATTCATGAATTTTGTGCATTAAATGTGGAAATTTCAAAAATATTACACTTTTTATTATCACATGACATGGAATATTATAAAATATATTTAATATGACTTTATACATAAATATATATGTTTACCAATTGATAATTTTTATATTATTTTAAAAATATAATGTGAGATTTGGAAATTAAATTGCAGAGCATAATTACATAAAATAAAGTTTCAACAAGAGATTAAAAACCATACAATTTTCATTATCAAAGTATAGATCTCTAAATAAATATGACATCAGGGAATAATACATGTACATCTATATAAATATGGTATTTAAGATAAACATGGTATGAAAGAAATCATATCAATGTATATATAAATGAGGTATCAAATAAAAAGTTTGAGTTTATAGGTAAAATGTCATCCAAAATTTCCCCATTTTTGGATTATAAAATGTAAAATAAAATTAATAATAACAATATAAAAGAATGATATAAATAATTATAGAGACATTCCATTAAGAAAAAAAGTCATCAAATTATAATCATAATAAAATAGAATGGTAAAATACAATAAAATACCTATAAAATACTAATATCTAATCATAGACACTATCATTTGGATG
This sequence comes from Viscum album, assembly GCA_963277665.1. Classification (NCBI taxonomy): domain Eukaryota; kingdom Viridiplantae; phylum Streptophyta; class Magnoliopsida; order Santalales; family Viscaceae; genus Viscum; species Viscum album. Next base: position 2,004,796,463 of record OY728148.1, on the reverse strand, counting down.
TTTATATTAGAAGTGCTTTTAAATTATCAAGGGGAAAGGGGAACTGAGGTTGAGTTGGAGGGGTTTAAGGTAGATATAGGTATCTCTTGAATTATCACTCTCCCGATACATGTATATTATACAATCAGAGACATAATATATTTGGTTTTCTAGAATAAAAATCTATTTACATTAGGATAAACATGTATTTATTTTATTAATATTAATAATGTACTTATTACAACTTGTTTTTTCTTATACAAGATATAGTATGTCATAATTTTCTAATAGTATTTTTTCAACTATAATGACATAACGATTCTTCACTATGATGGGAACCTATAAGAGCAATGAAACTGTTTGTGAATTAATGTATTACAGTTGTATGATATCATTTGAGGCACATAAATTATACAATCTAACAAGGATGCTGAAAAATAAGACATTGAGGAACCTACTCAGGGTTTAGGCCATTTGTAATATCTAGTATAATATTTATAGAATGGGTTGAGCCAATTGGAATTTTATATTTATATGTGTAATTGGATATTCCTATCTATGGAAAATTGTATTGGAACTTATAATTTAAGATTATTATTAATGAATATAATATGATTCTAAATATTTTGAATTGATCAAAACTATAACGATATATGTTTATAGTGAGGTAGGTTTCAATGGGTGTGTCACGAGTAATATTGCATTGTAGATTAAAGAGAGAATGGATTTATCCCTTTTATACATTAAAAAAAGTTAATATCTGTGGCCTTATGATGGAAATGATATAGCCTAAATAATTTAATGTCCATATTTTTCTGTAGGAAATTTCTATTATCAAAAATGCAAACAAATGATATATCAAGATTATATATTAACGTCCCTAGAATGCAACTATATTTATTTTTGATATTGTGATAAAGTGTTTTATTTTAAGAAATAAACATATGTATGAGGTATCATTTCTTTGTGAAATTAACTTCTTTCTATATGGGTTCCATGGTGTGTTTCAAGATTTTGACCTTGTAATTTAGGATGGTTCACCAAATTCCATAGTGAAAAAGGCCTATAGGGACCAAAAATATGGTTATCCATAATATAAAATAAATAATATATTATTATTCAATATTTAATATGTCACGTCCTGTTCTCCAAGGCCCGTGTCGTGACTACCCCAAGACCGCCTTCAATAGGTCATAGGTTGGAGACTAGATCCAGAAATACATATCCCTAAAATGGGAAGGCATTGCCTCAAAAATATGTACATAGATTAACAGGGCACACTACACACAATTAAACATAGAGGATGAATAAAGGAACAACCGTAACTGAAAACCACCACTGAGTGTAAAATTGAGTATTGAAAGTAAAGGGGCATGAATTTAATAACAACTAAAATGGATGTACAATAAAAATGGAAAATAGCTCATGAGGTCATCCTATAAGGTTCTTATCTGAAGGGTAGTTATGAATTTTCACTAAAACTCTCCACATCTCTCGGTCACCTCCATACACCATTCACCAATAACCACCGAGCACCGTCAATTCGACACTCCTCAAGACTCAGTCTAGCTGTTCTTCATCTAATAAAGAGACAAAAAGGTGTTGTAGAAAGTCCATACAAGCTTGAGTATAAAAATACACATTAGGGACCATGAGAACCCCTATGGTCTTCCATTTTTCCACAAAGTAAAAGACAGAAAGCCTGATCTCTACCAGAAAGCACAAATCAAAAGATAGATTACACCATGAATAACATAAATACAAAAATAAAGATGATTAGTTATAAATATAGAACATATTATTCTATCAAGATTCTCTACTACAGACCCAAATAGGATCACTCAATGCTGACCAACATAGGAACACTCGGTGTTGACCCACACTATATTTCTAGGTGTTGAACCACACATGATCGCTTGGTGCTGACCCACAGAGGATCGCTCGGTGCTGACCCCCCCATAAGATCTCTTAGTTCTGAGCCAAACAGGATCCTGTGGGGTTCAACCGCACATGATCTATAGGTGCTGACCCACACATGATCCCTCTGTGCTGACACACACAGGATCTCTATCCATTCTTCATGTCATAGCCATCCACTGGATTACTGTACAAATCATGCTTGATTCTAAGGGGTACCTATCCTCAAGACATCAGTCATATTTCAACAAGAATGATTTAAAAAAATAATTAAGCAAATAACCTATAAATTCATAAGGGTTCCAATGCAATAGAAGGTGCGATAACCAGATGCTCGATTTGTGAGTTATAAACATTTTCGATTCGAAGGCCCAATTGGATTCGTGTTCGATCCAATATGGCCGTATTCTAACAATCACTATAAATCATGTGATATATTTCAAAAGTAACACCTCATAATTAGGGTTCTGGTGCTATACATGGTTCGTCAAATAGATATCTGGTTTAGGAGATATTCCCATTTAAGCGTAACTGGGGAAAAAAGGGTTCGGGTTCAGTCTGACCCAGTCCCACCGACCCACCCGGACCGTTGGGCCCTGTCTGAAGGAACTGGGCTTAGCCTGGTTCGGCATAACCCACACTATTGGGTGCGGCCCACCAGGCATGGAGGATCGCTCCACTCCCAAACAATCGAGTCGTTCGGGTCTTTAAAGCCGCAGCTCTGGATGGCACCGCACCACATGGCTGGTACATGTGGTCCAGCCTTTTACAGAACTAGCGAAATGCGGGTCCGCCCTTCACCATGGATTAAATATTTTTCCCTCCTCCGTAGTGTGCCACCGCATCACACTTCTCGACTCCAATGTAGTTGTCTACCCTTTGTCTTTCATCCCACCATCAGGTGCCACCATCATTTCACGGACGGCGGGTTCATGATGTCGCCTCACTCAGTCACCAGCGCTGCCACAATGGTGGAGAATCCTCTTTCCCTCAGTGAAGCTCTGGTTGTCCTTTTTTATTTCTAACTGCACCTACAAGCTTCGCAGGATGGTGCCTACTCTATGTGGCCCTTGGTTTCACCTTCTTGCCATATCTATTGGTAGTCCGAGAAGAACGCAACAAATACTGAGATCACTGGAGTGTTTGTAAATTGTTCATTTGGCCTGCGCCTTCCGAGATAGCATAATTAAAAGGGATGCATGTAATGAATGAACTACTCATAGATATACAATGAACACCCTACCTTTATTTTTATGGAAGTCATTTGAGATGAGGAAGGACTGTCTACGTTTGTGGGTGATGCAGATGATAGAGTAGGTTCACATCCTTTGGTGCTTGTCGATGAATCCTCTAATGGGCATTGATGCTAAATTCCACATTGGTGGATGTTATCACCGACTCATCATCCAAGGTTCCTCTCTTCAGTTCCAGAAACCCCTACCTGATCATTTTTTAAATAGAATAATAGAGGAGATCATCCCACCACATAATTAATGAGGGTCTTTAATAAATTTAATTAATGAACCTATTAATTCTTCCAATGGTGCAGTTACACAACCATGTTTAACAATACATTAAATGTTCTGAAAACCCAGCAGTCTTGCCACCACCACTCAACAATTACAAAGAATGAAATAAAATATATCACAGAGTTGTTTTATAGTTTTTTTTTATTTCCAAAAAATTAACCTTTTCATCTAACCCCTTCTAGTCGAATTTATGCTTCACTTAAGGGAATCATGGTGCTTCGGATTCAAAAGTACTCTCGTATATTTAATCCGAGCACTAACTCAAAGGATATAATTCCTCGCCCGTACATTTACTGAATGTACCTTAAAAAGTTTAAAAATCTTTTTCGGGCCCTCCTGGCCTTGGAATCAAATGTCTTTAATTTTTACAAACTTGTAAAAATCTGAAATAATTTATAAAAATTATATTGAAATCACGGGTATTTACATTCTCCCCACCATAGGTATTTTGATTCTTGGAAGAAATAACAAAACTAGGGAAACAAATGGAGGTATTGAGCATGTATATGGGCCTCCCACTCCCATCTGCTCTACAGAAGGTTCACATGCTTCCACTGAACCTGCACAAGATGAATAAGCCACCCATGAAGGACCCGCTCTTGTCGATCCTCTATCTCCACTGGGAACTCCGCAAACATCACCCCATCTTTGATGTACATCTCACCCTAGTCTATAATGTGTAATGGATCTTGCACATAACTCCTCAGCTGTGACGCATGGAAACAAATATGCACCCAGTGCATCTTTGGGCATAGAGCTAGATGGTACACTACCTCACCTACTTTTATAAGGATTTGAAAAGTTTCAATGAACCAAAAAGATAGCTTTTCGCCCCCATCCAAATCACTGCAATCCTCATCAGGGTGAAACCTGCTGGAATACATAATCCCCCTCCTCAAACTATAAGGGTCTATGTATCCTGTCAGCATATGACTTCAGCCAACTCTGGGCAGTCTTCATCTGCTCCTAGATGATCTGCCCCTTATGAGTAGTTTTTGCATACCAACTCCAGACCCATAAGTGTTGACTCCCCTTGGTCTGTCCAGCGTAGGGGTGATCTACATGGTCGCCCATATAATTCCTCAAACGGAGCCAACCTAATGGTATAGTGAAAAGTATTATAGTATGCAAACTCCACCAGTGGCAGGTGGTCCTCCCAACTGTGGAACAAAATCTAGGATGCAATCACGAAGCATGTCCTTGAGAGTCTGTATGGTCCATTATATCTGACAATCTGATTGAGGATTAAATGTGGTGCTCAAATATAATTCATCCCAAACTCCTCTTTCAATCCCTTCCCTAGATGGGAGGTAAAACGAGTGTGTCGTTTTAACATGATCGCTAATGGAAACCTCTGAAATCATATAATCTCTTGTATATAGTGGCTTTCCATGCCCTATATTGATCCCTACACCCAGATGGGGGGAAATTGGGCCAACTTGGTGAGTTGGTCAATGATCATTCAGATGGAATCGCAACCCCTAGACGTACATGGTAACCTTGTCATGAAGTCCATGGAGATACCATACCACATCAATTCAATCACCTCAAGTTTTTGTGTTATGACTGATAAATCCTGATTCTTATCCTTTACAGGCTGACCAGTGGGTTATCATGAATCAAACTCTGCCACTGTTTTCATCATCCATGGGAACATGTAATAATGATGGAGATCCTAGTACATCTTCGCCACACCTAGATGTACCGCCAAAGGGGATGTGTGTAACTCCATTAACACATCCTCTCATAGCGTCATTGGTACCATGGTGCATAAAATTTCAAAAATGACGTTTCCCCCACCTTTATAATGTCCATTAGGAGCCTATCCTATCGATATTAGAGCACAACGAGCCCCTCAGTCCACATCCCCAAGGTGTGCCTCACAAATTTGTTGAGGAATTGGGGGAGTGACAGTCATAGTATGGAGGTAAACTACTCAATCACAAACCATGAGGATATCTATATCATGGCTAGCTATTTTTTTCCTCACTCATCAATTGTAGACCATACCTCCTACGATGTGCATCTGCAGCTACATTCTCTTTCCCATGCTTGTAAAGTATCTGAAAGTCATAGTGCACGAGAAACACCATCCATCGCTGCTATCTCTAGTTTGGGTCCTTCTGTGAGAAGATATATATAATATTTTTATGATCATAGTAGACAGTAAACTATCCACCCATCATGTAGTTCTACCACATCTTCATGGAAATGACCATTTCTGCTAACTCCATGTCATGGGTATCATAGTTCTTCTAATTCTGTCCCAACTGTCGTGAGTCTTATGTGATCAGTTCTCTGTCTTGCATTAGGAAACATCCTAATCTAGTTCATGATGAGTTGAAGTAGACTAAATACCCAACACCATCTTCTGTTAGCATCATGATGGGGGCATTCGTCTGTGTCCACCTCAGCTCCTAGAAACGCTTCTCGAAACTTCCCCATTTACAGGAAAGGATATCCATTATTCTTCTAAGATGATGAAGGTGCTACTAACCTAGAAACTCCAGGTAAAAATATTCTGTAGAACTCATCCAATCCTAGGAAACTCCACACCTCAAACACAATCCTGGGTGGCTCCCGAGCGAGAACTAACTCTATTTTTTCCGAAAGCACTACAACAACAGCCTCTGAGATAAGGTACCTTTGGAAGTAGACTTATTTTATCTAGAAATGGAACTAAGAGAGATTTATATAAATATAGTGCTCTTAGAGTGTATGATGAACTATCTTAGGGAGCATGATGTGCTCCTCCTCTATCACCGAGTACATCAAGTTGTTGTTAATGAAGAAAACCACGAAGTGATTGAAGTATGGCAGGATGATCCAGTTCATGATTCTAATGAACATTTTCGTAGTGTTGGCCACACCGAAAGGCATCACCATGAAATCGAAGTGGCCATACCAACATCTAAAGGCTATCTTCAGTACGTCCTTTTCCATTACCCTTAGAAGGTGATAACCTGATCTAAGATCGATATTCCAAAATCACCATGATCCCATCAGCTATTTGAAGAGATAATCAATCCTTGGTAGTGGACACTAGTTCTTTACATTCAAATGATTTAGGCACCAATTGTCCACGCAAATGCTGAGACTCCCATCTGCCTTCTTGGTGAAGAATATCAGGGATTCCCATGGAGAAACATCATGCCTTAAGAACCCCTTCCTTTATTAGTCTTCCAGTTGTACTGTCAACTCACAAAGATCTATGGGAGCCTTCCAATATACTGATGTAGATATCAGTTTCATCATGGGGTACATGTATATTTAAAAGTCTACCTATATATGAGGTGGTAGTCCTAGAACATCATCAGGGAAGACATCATCTTAGTAGTCCACCACAATATGATATCTCAGACTCCTCTCCTCCACAACAAGGGAGAGTATATCCAATTGATGATTGATCGTCTACACCCTCCTTCAAGAAAGCCTATCTTATGCTGAAAATTTTCTCTGCTTACTAATGAAGGAAAAACAACTCCCATCCTCGCGGACACACCACACTTTTCACCTATAACAGTCGATATGAGCATGGACTGTGGATAGGCTGTCCTAGTAAACGATGACATCATATGGCCTCGACACTACTTCTAAGAGATCCCAGCAGATTCTCTCTTCACCTAGAGTGAACTCATGCTACATTAACCAACTTTTAATTGTTGAATCCTTTCCAATTGGAGGGTCAAACTATACATATCGAGCCAAAATCTCCATCATAATCTCTATGCTCTGAACAAGTGTCGTGGAAATGAAATCTTGATTTGAACATATGTCTGTAGGTACAAAATCTAGGGTGGAGTAGACAGAGATCATAACTATAATAATCTTTTGAGCACCATCATCTTAGTCCTTTACCACTTGAAGCTGAGCTCACACCTATCCACATGATCCCAGTGGTCTGGGTGGAGCACCATTGGTGGTCATGGTGGTACCTCAAACCATCTCCCACCACCTACTACACGACCTTTTCCTCTACTACATCTGCTGCCCAGCAGACCTCCTCTCTCGAACATTGTCTGTTGTCTCAATGGTCCCTCAACCATCTACTGATCGTCCATACATGGAGTTAGACAATAAAAATTCATGTGTCCCTGTTCACCACAATAGTAGCACACTTTATCCCACAGATATACACCTTTTCTCGAAAGGACCGAACCTATGAACCTACATCCTCGGGTAATCCTATGGAAGGTCTAGCCAACATAGACCTCGCCGTTATTTGCTTACACCATACTGTAGATGACTCAGGTTTCTGTTGTCTAGTTGTTTCCCTCCCCGTTGGTGACAACTCAGATAAGAAGATCTCCACAAAAAAAATCTCACTCGAGCACTCCATCCAGTGTTGAGATTTTGAGTGATATCATCGATGCACTGATCTCCCTACGATGACCCTGCAAAATGGTCTTTGCCCTAAAGTATGGGTCTCATACCATGTTGATGGAGTAGCAAAGAAGTTCAGTTAATCTTGTCGAGTACCATGCCACTTCCATGATTCCCTATTGTATGTGATGTATCTCTTGGATACGTACTGAGCATATGGTTGCTAGAAAAAACTACGCCCTAATGTGGGTCTCGTAGTCTAACTAGTAGAGTATCGCCTCCTCATGCATCTTGTGTGTCAGACTCCAATATCGCCCTATTTTTTCTTGTAAGTGGGAATTATCTAGGATCATCATCTGATATGATGGTGTGTCAAATAATAAAAAACATGTTCCACAACCTCTATCCAGCCCTTACCTATGTGGTGATCTATCATGCCTCAAAACCATGGAGTTCTCTATCACTTGAACTCATGCAATGAAATCTGTTGGTGTGCACGGTTTTATGCTGGTTCTAGTGGAAAATGTTTGTCTATGAGTGGTGGTGGTGCCGGTACACCAATAAATGGATCCATCCCCGTAATAAGGCCCTACACTAATTCTTCATAGCTTAGTTGGATATCAACGTGATCTCTCTCTATAATCCTGACTGGAAATCATTGTAGAAGCATCCTAAAAGAAAACAGGTGTGCAGGAGTCAATAAGTTATTCCTGGTGAGCTAACATAAAGAGATCAAAATAAAATCATCATTTTCAAAACACACACAAATAGTGTATTCATGTACTGAGTCAGAAATCAGAATTCCGGGTCCTTGTTTATAGATACGTCAACTACCGCACCAACCCTGGAATCCATGAACTGAAACTCAAACTCAATACACAAAACACTATTTGAACATTGAAAATAAAAACTCATTGTTCTTATAGTAGAATTGAGCCCCTCTGAGACCACTTTGTCATGACTCGTCCGTTGGGGCTCATGTCAAGACTACCCCAAGCCTGCCTTCCATAGTCTAGTGGATGTAAAATAGCATAGGAAATACATATCATTAAAAGTGGAATTCATTTAATCAATAACTTGTACCCCACACAGACAAGGCACACATCGCAAAAGTAAAAAATGGACGAAGAAAGGTACCACCACAACAAAAAAACAACCAATGAGTGTAAAAGTGAGTAATAAATGTAAAAGGGGAAGAATACAAGAACAAATAAAAAGGGTGTACAATAAAAACGTAAAATAGCTCTTGCTGTCATCTGACAAGGTTCTTACCTAAAGGGTAGGAACATCTTGTCAATGCAGCTCTTCAGGCCTACCGGTCACATATGTACACTGTCTTCCAATAACCACCGAGTGTCATCATATCTTGACTCCTCAAGACTCAGTCTAGTTTTTTGTCATCAACACATGCATAATAATGTATTGGTGAAGCCCCTAAAGGGGTGAGTATAACAATACCCAGTAAGGACCCCGAGTACACAGATGGTCTCCTTGAATTTCAAAAAGGAAAATCCACAAAGCATGATCTCAACCACAAAGAACAAATCAAAAGACAACTCACAATAAGTATAACATAAATAGATAAGTATAAATGATTGGTCGTAATGCTAGATAATCTTTTTATAAAAAGAGACACTACTATTGACCTATACTGGATCACTCGATGGTGATCCCCACATGATTTATCGGTGATTACCCACATAGGATTGCTTGGTGCTAACCCACAAAAGATCGATTTACGGTGACCTACAGAGGAACTCTCTGTGCGGACCCACACATGATTTCTAGGTTCTTACCCACACAGGATCGCTCGGTGTTGAACTGAACATGATCTATCATTGCTAACCCATGCAAGATTGCAAAGTGTTGACCCACACATGATCGCTCGGTGGTGACCCACATTGGATAACTCGGTGCAAACCCCACATGATATCTCAGTGATGACCCACACATGATCGATCTGCAATGAACCACAAAATATTTCTAGGTGTTGGCCCACACACGATCGGTCAGTTCTTTACTACGCAATATTGCTCAGTGCTGACCAATATAGGATCAACATTCATTATGCACGTCGCAGCCTGCCCAAGGATTCCCACTCCAAGCAAGTTTGAATCCAAGAAGACTAGATCCTCAATCAATCAGATTAATTTCAACTAGCACGAAGTCCCAAAAATAATTAAACCAAGGAACCACCAATTCATATGGGTTCCAATGCAATAGATTTCGCGTCAATCGGATGCCCGATTTGTATGTTAGAGATATTTTATGCCAAGGCCTTATTGGATTCATGTTTAATCCAACCCAACAATACTTCATCATTTTCAAAAACATGTTTGGAGTGTCTAGAATGTATCACCTCTTCTTAAGGGTTCGACCATTATATATGGTTCGTCAAACAAAAATACGGTTGAGGAGATATGCCCATTTTAGTGTAACTGGGTTGAAAGGGGTTCAGGGCTGATCCGACCCAGCCAGACCGACCCGACCCGACACGAAGGGTTTAGGTCTGACCCTTTTCATATGGTCCTGGTAAGGATTGCTGGTCTTTGGGCTACACTCGTTTAGCCGTAGGTGCAGCCCGGCCCACCATATTGGGTGCGGCCTGCCGGGCCATAGAACCGCATGTCCCGATGGCCAGGTTGTGGGGGTCTGGTCCCCTTCCAAATGGCTAAGCCATTCGGGTCTTCAATGTTTCGGTGTTGGAAGTCACAACACTACCTGGATAGTCTACGTGGACTGGCATTCTATGGAAACTGCTGATTGCAGGGACCTGCCTTCTGCGGAATTCACGGACCTCAGGTCCACCATCTGTCACGGCTCGGAGATGCTGCCCTCCTCTATGGAAGACTGCCACAATGTGTCATCCTGGTCCAATGCATCCAACAATTTAAGGATTCCCATTGACTTATGTGGCACCTTTGAGAGCCTTTTTCCCTTCGTGGAAAGTGGGTGACGGTCGCTGCCTCCTTCGGTGGCCATTGTTGTTGCGCCAATGGAGCTTCTACGGGCCACCAGTGAAGCTCAGATGGTCTGATTATATTCCCATATGCACCTAACGGCCTTCCGAGATGAATTCTACCCTGTGTGGCCCTGGGTTTCACCTTTCCACCATATATTTCAGTTTTCCACGAGTAATGCAACCAATACCGAGAATGGCGGAGGGTCCATGCATTGTTTGTTTGCCCTGTGCCATCTGCATTAGCATAATAACTATGTAAGAATTTCAATAATTAACAACTTATAGATAAAAAATGAACCCCTTATCTTGAGTTCGTTGGAAGTCATTTGAGATGAGGAAGGAGTGCCCACGGTTGATGGGGGGTGCAGATGAATGAGGAGGTTCATGTTCTTTGGTGCTCATTGTCGAATCCTCCAACGGTCACCAATGCTCCATACTATGTTGGTGGAAGACATCGATGGCACTTCGTTAGAGTTTCGTCTCTTCATTTCAAAAAACCCCAGCCTGAGCATTATTTAAATAGAAAACAATATGAGATCAAACCACCACATAATTAATGAGGTTCAATAATAAATTCAATTAAGGAACCAATTAATTCTCATAATCGTGTGGTTGCACAAAAAAGTGTAATATACCATTAAATGGTTTGAAAACCCAGTGGTCATCCCACTTCCACCCAATAGATACAAACAAAGAATTAAAATAACTCGTTGAATTATTCTATTAATTTTTTGTAATGTCCAAAAAATTATCTTTTCGTCTGACCCCTACCGGTTGAAGTTAACCCTAACTTATGTAAATCCTAATTTTGTGGATTGAACGATACCCTCAAATTTATAATCCGAGCAATGCTTCAAAATCTACAATTCAACTCCCATGCGTTTATTGAATGTACCATAGAAAAATTTCAAAAATCAGTTTCAAGCTTTCTGGGCCTCAAAATTACGTGCCGTCAATTATTAGTGACTCGTAAAAATCCCAAATAATTTAAAAAAAATTAAAAAGGAATATCCATGTCATTACATAATAGGATGAATAAATATAATTCATTCACATTGATTAATCATTATTCATGTATGCTTGATTTCATTCATTCCATCACTATTTATTCAATAGAATATATTGATAGTAGAATATTTTATAAATATTTATTATTTATTTAGTTAATATAATATTTGTTTATTTATTAATGAATAATGCATTGATATTTAATGAATAAATATGTATAAATTAATCGAGATAAGAGTAATATAGTTGAGGAATGGTGGACCATGTTTAGTTATCCATTGGTAAATAAAAAATAATATATATTATTTACTAAAATAATATTTAATTGTAATTATTAAGTTAATCACATATCTAGAAATAATAATATTTTGATTAATGATTGAAATGGATTTTTTCTAGTATTATATAAAATAATAAATGGAACTTGGGAAATTGTTTTATTTTAAATATGGAAATATAATTACCCAATTATATTATATTCTTACTGGGGGACAATTAATTTTTTTGGGTGGTGCACAAGAATCATTGAGGATCCTCTCAAGCATACATAGATCTCATTGAAATGAATGGTCCAAAAAATATAGAGAAATTCACCTACACCAGATCATAGAGTATGCTTCGAAAGTGTTATTTTAAGAAAACAATGGCGGATGACACAAGCACAAGGATCTTCTATGATAGCACTTGGAGAATCCTTCAGCAATGTCTAGATATTCCTCAAACACATTTAGAGAATCTCTAGAAGAAATATACAGTAGGTTTCTATAATGTAATGATTATACACTGTATATATGTCTTAAAATTCATTAATAAATAATGAATTAATTTTAGGTAATTCATTATCTAATTAAATTAATTATATGAAATATGTTCTTATCTACTCTCCATGGGTTCGAAAATTTTTTCCCTTTTCCAATTATTTTATTCAATTCAATTAATCATAGCATTCATCATCACATGGATATCATATTTATCATCTATTATGGAAAAAAGAAATGGTGGGCATCTTCAAACGCATGCCTCTGCTACAATAGAAACCTACAAGTGGTATCCGAATGCAAACATTATTATTTATAATTATATAATGATCATTGGATAATAATGAATCTTAATTTATTTTTTATATTCAATAATAATATTTATTTTAATCTTAATTGTTTGATCTTCTTCTCCCTCACATGATTCTCAAATATCAAATAAAAACAATTAATCTTATTTTTAAAATAAATTCAAGTAACTCATTCAGTGATAATACAGTTTTGGGTCGGGTAATATAAGACTATAGTCAGTATAACTGGGGTTACACGCTGCATGGTCAAGTGGAATGCCTCATAAATTATTTCAAAAATTAATTCTGATTGTATACATTGAATAAACTCACTAAATAACAAAATATATCTCTATAATACAGTGGAACAAGTTCACCTAGATTACACAATGTGTATCCCATGTACAGAATATCAGGTACTATTATGTCATAGATAGGTCGTGTATTACATAAAAACCTACCTAAGTAGTTGTTGTGTGACATTCAGTTCACATGGTGTGTGTTCTGTTGCACATGTCTTGTACTCCAAATTTTATGAGGCACAAATTACACACCGAGTCCCTTGGTGTATCTGTTGGATAGACAATGGGTGATGTACATGTCATGTTGATCAAATCTAAAGGTTGTGTACTTTTACTAATTATGATGATTTAGTATTTCTTTATTATATTATTAAAACATTGATACATGTTATTAAATGTGTTCATTAAGTATATTTGACATCACATGCGATGGATTTTAATATTTAAGTATACAGATGTTTAATTTATATCTTTGTAATGTTAATGATCTATATATCATATGTGAGGTGTATTAATGTTGTTTCTCTAGGTCCATTAACTAATATAACATTACATAAAAATCATTTCATTTTTGTAATCGTGATCATGATATTATATTTCATGAAAGTATGTTATAATTCATGTATGATAAATGTCATTGAGAATAAATTATATAAAAGTATAACAAATTTTGGGTAGTTTTGGATTTGTATTCACCAAGTTTCCTTAAAGTTATATTTCATTATAATGATAATTTTAGTTTCATTTATTTATTTTTTTAAAATTAGATTGGATGGTAATCTCAAGGAAATGTGGATGAGAATTACGTTATAATGATTGATTAATTAGAGAAACTAAATAATTGATTCAAGTCAAATTTATCTATAATAAGAATGATTAAAAATTTATTTATATTTTTATCAAATACAATTTTTTTCATGAATGTTGATGATCATGTTCTAGGCCAGACCTATTGTATATGATTAGATTCATTTATGTTATTATTAAATTAAATTTTTGGTCGGTTTTCCTTCTCTAATTTCATTATTTATCTTCAGCACTCTCATGGTTTTTTATATGTAAAACCACTTTCTCCTCACATGTGTTTGATTAAAAGTCATATGTAATGGATGAAACTACCAATATAGTGGAGATTATCAATTTTTTAAGCTAAGGCGAAACCAATACATAGAGATACATATGCGGACAATTGGAAAGCAGCAACATTATATAAATTTAGTTCATAGTGTTTTCTCATAGGCCAGAGGTGAGTTTTTCCACTACAAGATAATATAACCATTAGTATTTGATCACTATAATTCCACATCAATATTTTTTCTATTTGTCTCATGGTTGTTTCGTTATAAATGTTTTTTAGATCACAAAAATTAATGAAATTAACAATCATGCAAGATACAATGAAAATAATATAGCTTATCTGAAACTTTTCTCAAAGACTTGGTTTATCACATATTTAATAAAACATGATATTAAAAATAATATTATAAAGATAATAATTTGAAATTTATGCATAACGGTATAAAATCCCACAATAAAATATTATTTCAGTATAGTCATCTATTACTTTAGTTCAAAAAAGATCTATTGTTCAATAAGGTGGACTAGACAATATTATAGTGTATTCATTTATTGGGGATTTATGACATGGGGATTTTTTGACTTAAAATGGTTCATGTTATGGGTTGACTAATAGTGTAGGACAAGGTTTAAATAAGAGAAAAAAGTTGAGGAAATCTAAATTATTGATTTCAAGATTATGGAGTCCACTCCACAGTTCATGTAAATATGAGTTAATCTTGTTTGAATTTGTAATGCCTACCTAAAACCATTAATTTTTATTGACCAACGAATGTTAATCTAATGAGATGGTGAATACGGAACCTTTACACTATAATATCCAACAAACTGGGTATTTTGAATCTAATAGTGAGGGTAAATGTTTTTTGAAAAAAAAATTGGAGACTAATATGTATAATAATTATTTATTAGATTATATTTTATAAGATAAATTATTATAATGTTATTATAATATTTATATATACAACATCTAAAAGTAATCAAACATATCATTGTGATCCATACATGAGAAAAAAAACTTATCACCATAAAAAACCTAGAGTGGAAAGGGTACCTACATGTAAACCTTCATAATGAATTGAAATTTTTTGTGATGGAAGAATCTTTACCAAATTGAACTAAAAACGAGTCATGCGTGGAAGATATATCTTTATATGAGAACTAGTTATGGAATAACAATATCGGTCATGTCAATGTGAATCATTTGACATAGACATGTTAAGACTATTATTTAGACTTTCTATGATAAAATCACATCATAGATGTCATGGTTGCTTATAAGGAAGGACGACCAAATGACTATTCATTGGACATGGATTAAGGTCTATAAAGCTTCATGGATTGGTATACAATGATGTGTGTACACATATTCTATTAGAATCTGTTGGTGGATATTATTATATCATAACTTTTACTGATGACTTGAATAGATTGGTCTGTTGTTTCCATAACCGTGAATAAATCCAAGACCTTTGATAAAATCATGTAATTCAAGAATAATGTTGAGAATTTTTTGGGTAAGAAGATATATAATATTATATCATATCATTTTATTAATATATTAACATAGAGTTCATCCACATTGTAACTGCCCATGATTTCATTGTTAGTTATTCTCCTTAAAGTAAATCAATAGTTTGTGGTATACGCAACACCAAGTTCGAGCGCACCACGAATTACCAAAATAGATGTTGAATAAGTGTTTATGAATACTATTAAAAGCATTTTGAATATTATATACTCCATATAATATTATAATTCATTATTTTTGTTTCACAGACATAATATTAGAACAAAATCAATATTTTAAATAAAATAAGTATTTTAAAAATATGATTTTTTACTAACTTTTAATGGAGAACCCTTTTTAAATATAATATTTGATACTTTTATATATTTTATTTTACAGAATAAACTAATTATTTTGAATAGGGACATAAATATTTTGTTTGGATAAATTTTCGGTGCTTTTCTTATAACTGTCATATTCTGATGAATAGTAAAAATACTAAATTTTAATTAAAAACATATTTTTTAATCAAAATAATTTATTGTGTTAAATTATAAATTTGAATGGTTTTGAAGTATAACTAGATTATATTATTATCATTTAATCCAATGTTGTTAATTGGAAGTAATTTTACATTAAATATGGACATAAACACATATCAATCTTGTAATAGTTTTTACTTCTAAAAAACTCTCTTTCTAGTTCTGACAACGGTAATATTTTTAAAATGAATTAAAACAACATCAATGTTTTGAAATTGGTAAAATTGATATATCTTCAGAATTTGGAATATAAATATTAGCTTTGGGTTATTTTTTTTATTTTTATAAAAATTTCAAATTTTTCATAAATAGTGAAAAACAATATGTTATTGTTTGAAACCACCTTTTTTTAAATAATTATTTTTAATTTAAATTTATTTTAAAGTCAAAATGGAAACAAAATACATATATTATTCTATTTTAATTCATTGATTTTATTTTATAATAATATTAGATATTTAAAATTTTATTCAAATTTTTACAGTATTTTACCCACCATCTAGGAACATCTGCAAATTTGCATAAAACATATTTTTTTTACTTTTCTGAATTGAATTTCAAAACTCTAGGAGACACAATTGAAATCAGTATATAAAATGTTGTCCAATAGGATGAAAATAATTTTTGGTGAATAGTAACTTTTGAATTTGATTTAACACGGTGAAAAATAAACAAGTTAATTATTTGTAAAAATGATATTATAATTACCCTAACATAGGTACTAAGTCTATTTTATAAGTATATTTCGACCAAAATCATCCTTATGAAAAATATATAATCCATTTTGATCAAATTCGATTAGATTAGGACATTTATAATATTTTATTTAAAGAGTAGTCAGAATTGATAGATTCAATGTTTAATAACTAAAACATTTTTCATATAGGGTTACACATAAGATAATTTCAACTATAAATATTCATTAGAAATATAAAAATTTATAAAACATAATAGTATTTTAATTATAATTTTTGATGTTATATATTTAAATTTATTTATGACCCAATGATGATGTAGTAATTACCTTATTAAAGAAATACTTATATAATTCATGTTATACATATTAAAATCAATGAAAATTGAGACTTTTGATGCATTACACATATTTTATAGTTTAATATGACATGTTAGGGTTGACTCAAGAAATATTTTTCTAAGTAATCATGTTTTTATTATTTTCAAAAAAACCAAATAATAAGTAGTGTTGAAATTGACATAAATGAGTTTCTAAGACAAATATTATTTTATTAAATTAAATAATAGTCCAATAAATCTATGGATTGCCAAAATGAAATATTTAATGTTAAAAAATTTAATTAAATAACTACTTGAGGTTCTCTTGGTATTATATTGTATGTTCATTAACCATGTAATATAAATATACATGAAGACATGTAAAATGTTAAAATACATAATTAAGAGTTAAATTTAAAAGATAAGGTTAATATGGTGACATAAACATGTCTCAAATGTAATGTTTGAGAGATTTCGGACCCACCCCCAAAATTTCCTTGAAATTAATCCATTTTTATCCATTATAATCTGAAAATGTTATTATAATAAATTAGTATTTCATGTTTTTCCAAAAGTGACCCACACCTCTCTTATAAAAGGGTAAATCCATCTCTTAATTTCATAACTCCAATGCCTTTTGTCTCAGTCAACCTCTTCTAAAATATCCTCCCAACTACCCTCAATTATTCTTAGAGGCCTTACATTGATCATAATGACATTATACAGAGTTCTTATGTTAAAATAAAACGGAAGAACCTGAATAATATGTAATTACTTCATCACCTCTTGCAAAGTGCTTTTCTTCTTCCACTTCATTATTATTTGTTATTTCCATTATAAATTAAGAACTATAATACCTTTTACATAATTAGGAGTTATTATAAATATTTTATAACCATATTCATTATTCTATCCATCCTATGAATGATAAAGTCACCATACGTGCATACATACAGCTTACTATCTCCATGTCATGGTGTATTTTATTATTCAACGCATCATTTTTTGGATTGGTATAATAATGATTATAAATTATGTAAATAATATATATAATATTTTAATTATTCTTTATATATAATATACCATCCAATGAAATACTATTTCACCACAAATATAAAGATATTGTCGGTCATGGGTACTTATGGCTTACCGTCTACAAGATGCGATGGGATTTTATTCCCCATCATAACCATTCATGAATAATTTTAATTAGATGATTAATAATAATTTTTAAGAACTTAATAGAATTATTTATATAAGTATAATACATCCTATACACAATAAACATGAAATACGTAACAAACCATATAAAAGAAGAGGAATCTGTTAACACTGAAAACAATGGTACTACTAAAATATCATTAAAAAAGCAATATTAGAAGATCATATATGATATCTCATTTATGTATGCAGTTAATTTATAATTAAATAAAAGTTATTGAACCATTATACAAATGTTTAATATACCCTCGGCTAAGGAAATGTACAAGGTAAGGGGTTTTCATCTAACTTTTTATTCCCGTGATATACATGTTATATTTGCCACTATTTCCTTTTGTGTAGTTTATGTACATCCCATTATTGTATTAATTGTGTAATATAATTTAATTTATTTGTATTTACATCTTCATTATATGATCCTTCTTTAATCGGGTGTATTTTTCGTAGGTTACCAAACTGGTAAGGGAATTTCTAATTTCAATTTCTACTCATTAGGATTTATGAAAAATTCATTTATTATTTTACTCTAATATTATTTGTGAAATAACGATTTTTTTTATATATTTTGTTATTTTCACACCAATATTTTTGGATATACTTTTGATACACATAATCACTCCATTGATAAATTCATAAGTCATTGATATGGACTTTATAAGGGTAATCTTTACTCAATTTCCAATAATTGAGTTTAACATCCAAGTCATTTGTATTATTGTTACAAGAATTTGTGTAAATGTAATATAATTGATTTACACATAACATAAAATCATATTGAGTTTATTTATATATTTAACATACAATTAAGTCATTGATTTATCCTTAAGCTTTCGATACATTCTTTATAAGGTATCTCGTCTCAATTTTCATTCCATAGAAAATTCATTGTTGTTATGCGGAACTTCACATTTATATGGTGTGTATACTATCATTGGACATATTATATCATGAATACATTCATTATCATGAAATTAAAATGTTTTCATTATTGTTATTACTCCATTATTTTTATTATAGCGTCTTTCATTTGATTAGGAACTCTTTAACTAAAATATCATTTTAAATGTTTTAAAGATTTATTCTTCTAAATTGTTTTCATTAATGTCCATGTTTAGAAAATGTTTTTAAGGATTTATTTATATAGTCAATAATGTTTTAAAATTAAAATTCATTTATAAAGATTCAAATTAGTATGAGAAAATTATGTTAAAAAATCTCTTTAACACAACTTCTTTGATAAATAGTGAAACTTTTAAGGGTTTTCAAGAAAAATGGGATATTTCTCTAAAATAGTTTTATAGATTATTTTCATCCATGTCAATATCATTCATTGTATTTTTTTCATTATTGAGGTTTTTATACTATAATAAAAATATCTATATTGTATTGAATGAGTTATGTGTTGACTATGGTAGTGCTATTTTTATACCATTCATAGATTGTGGTTAAAGTATTGACATTTCATACGCTTGTTTTAATATGGTTGTGTAGATTATATTTCACCTTTTTCATATGGGGAATGAATTGGACATAGTATGTGACAGGACGGGCCCAATGTTGCTCCTGGATGCATCGGTAGGTCTCAATAGACAAACTTGTTTCTTGGCACAAGGCCAAGAAAAAAATATTATTTGTAGTCTTGGCATGAATCCTTGAATATGTGGTTACGATGTCCTAAATTATGCATTCCATCATTATGAAATTCGCTATTGATAATACATGTGATTATTCCACTAGTAGAATATCATTGTGAATAAGTAAATGGAATTATTTGATTTATCTTTTCCATATTATGCTAATGTTTACGTTTAAAAGGATTATGTGGTACTATTATACATTAACATAAATGGTTATGCTTAATTATGATAGTTTCTATTATATTGTAATCCTTACTAGGCATTTGAGCTCACACCTTTATACGTTTTGTTTTTTCTAGGTTGCGAAAAAGAATAATATGATTGACCTATAAGAATAGTCTAAGGGATATAAGTGTGTTAAAAGGAGGATCAATGTTGGAGTTTTTTTCTTTCTATAATGTAATGTAAAACATATGTACGTATCTAGTACATCCAAGCTACTAAACTGATTGATATTTCGAGAGGTAATCCCTTCTGATCATGCCCATGTTATGTAATAATGCTCCAATTCTAGGTAACAAGGGTCATGGAATTACAGTTGGTATCATATGTAGTTTACATCAAACCTAGGATAATATATTTAGAACAACTCTAATTAGAAATATTACCCTAAAGTAGGCTTTAAGGATTAGTATAGAATAACTTCTAAAATTTCGGTAATGTAGAGATTTTGTGAATTTTCTAGGAAATAAATCAATGGTTGGATATGAGCAGGTATAGGTGGATCTGGTATATATGTATCTAGTGGTAAACCAGAAAACACTGCTTTGAGCTAGACTCGAATGGGAACTGGTGCACGTCAACAGGCCCTTCTGCACTCTTGTTTTCGACACTCTCGAGGGATATGCTTAGGATAATTAACATGTTCTTTAAAATAAAATTTAAAGGATTTTAATATAAGATGGGAATACATATCCTTGGTTAATACTAAGTTGTTTTAGGTAGAATATAAGGTTTCATGATATTCTCTGAATGATTTTATGACTATTGGTACTAACACTATTCTTTCTAATTTTAGTCAATGGATGGATTCCAAGGCAGTCATAGTAACATTTAACATGATGTACATGGTGGGAACAATTGTGGATATGGGAAAAAAATATAATATTGATAGGTGTAAAATATATCCAGTTCATTTCGAAGAATTTTTCTAAAAAATAGGATCAACAACATGTAAATTAACCAACTCCCATACTCAATAATGTAGAGAAAGGAAAATAATGTTAAGAGCTTCAATAGTGGAGACCATGGAGAATATAAAGCACAATTTATATCATGCATGAAATATGGAAGTAGAAACCCATGAATGTGTCGCAATGGAATAGTAAATTTCTTTATTTATGTGAAATTAGGATATAAAATAAATAATTGCCAAGGAAAAATTAAGTGTATTATGAACGAAAATAAAAATGATCCCATGAATCCATTTACGGTCATTTTTGGTAAAAGTACGAGACATTGGAATTATACATGTCAATTAACTATTCTATAGGATAACCACTAGTTCATGGAAGAACATATGTGAAAATAAATTTATGGAGAAATGTTTATAAATATTTATGCTCCTTGTTGAGTGGATTTCTTTGGAAGACTTTTCTCATGTATGTGTAACCCTGCAGTTTGTTATGTGAAAATTCTATTTGATGACGATTTATCATTTCTTCTGTAGATATAGTTATAAAGAATCATTTGAGTTTATATGAACCTTGAATTTTAGAAAATTACTGGTTATTAATTTTTGGTATGAAAATTAGATGTATGAGATACCATTTTTGGCAAAATAATGTTGTGTTAATTTAATGGAATTTATATCATTTTTGGAATGTTATAAAATCTTGTTTTTGAAAAAATAAAACACGTAGACCGTGTGAAAACCCATCACAACTGACAAAGTTGTGGGAATTGAACCCACACCCAATGTGTAACTATGATTGATCACCTACAACTGGACAACGTTATATACCTGTTTAGTGTGACTAATTATTTTTATTTAAATAATTTTATTGATCAATAATATGTTGATTTGGGATCTTTCATTTTACAAAGGGACATCTTCAGTATAGTAAAATGATTTGGTGATTATGTGAAAAATGTTATTTTGGAAGGAGTTTGCTCTATTAAGAACACTATACTCCTACGGAAAATAGAATACATCAGTATTTAATTTTAGAAGTAATGGTGGAGTTTTATTTTTGATTAGTTTATGCTTTCTATAGAGATCTAGGTTATATATGGAAATACTAAACCTTTCATAGAGAATATTTTATTTGGTTAATTACACTTTAGTATGAGACTTTAAGAGAAGTTGATGTTATTTGGAGATAAATTTTATGTTTTACTATGAAAGAATACGTGATTAAATTCTTCAGTGTTTTGGGTTTCAATCATAGTTTGGATTATATTGATGGATTTTAAGTTCAATTATTTATTGAATTGTCATTATTGAAATTTGTGTTTCATTTGTTGAATTTTGGAAATTAATATTAATTTTTCATTATATAAAGGATTATCCATTTTGGGGATCATATGAAATTGTACTAACCATTTTTTGGTTAATATATTATGGAAATGGAAATATATAGTTCATACTTTTTGAATTATGTGATTCTCTAGCAGTTGATTCTAGCACATCAGGTGTGACCAAGTCAGGTTGAATTTTCATCATTTGGAGAAAAGAATAGTTATTGGTAGAAATTTATAAAAGTATAAAAATATACATGAAAAGTAATTATGTCACTTTATGTTCTTGGTCAATCTCATAAATAAATTCTTCAATTTTATGAAATGGAACTTAAAAAAACGCTATCTTTTACTTTTCCGACTGGAAAACAAATGACTATTTAACCCATCAAAAGTTTGTAGTTTTCTCGTTGTTCACATTCTCATCATCCAGTTTCCAATCACTATACATCATAACATGAAATTTAGTTTATCTTACATTTCAATGTTTTTGTAAATGGAATCCTAGTAAGGGTTATCTTGGTGACCTTTGTACTTCTCATTCTTTCTTTTAAGGTGCTAGTTTTATTGACTCCTTATCCGATGTGAGACTTTAAATGAAGTTCATAAGACAAATTTTAAAATTACATAGATTATATCTCCAAAAGAGGGTATGAATGCAACACCACAAGATTATTTAGAAAGATATTTTATATAATGTAATTCAATAGAATGCGATACACGCAACACCGAGTTCGACCACACCATGACATACCAAACAAGCCGTTCAAGAAGTGGTTATGAATATTATTAATTGATTTTTTAATTTTATAAACTCCATATAATTTTAAAGTCTATATTATGTGTTTCTTAGATATAATATTAGAAAAAAATCAGTTTTCAGCTAAAAGAAGTAGTTTTTAAAAAATGAAAACATTAACTCAATTTAATGGAAAACCCTTTTTAAATCCAATATTTGACTCTTTTATATATTAAATTATACAAAATAAATTATTCTTTATAATAGGGAAATAAAAATTTAGTTTGGATAAATTTTTGGTGGTTTTCTAATAACTTTTATATTTTGATGAATAGTGAAAAATACTAATTTTTAATTGAAACAATAGTTTTAATCAAAATAATTTACAGTGTTACATTATAAATTTTAATTGTTTTGATGTATAATTATATTATATTTTTGTCATTTAATCCAATTTTGGTCATTTTATGTTATTTTACATTTAAATAGAACATAAACACAAATCAATCGTTTTATAGTTTTTACATCCCAAAAACCAAAATTCTGGTTTTGACAATGGGAAAATTTTTTAACATAATTAATACAACTTCAATATTTAGAATTTGGTAAATTAGAATTAATTTTTCTATTTGGAATATCAAAATTAGCTTTGGGTTGATTTTTTTTTATTTTTCTACAAACATTCAATTTTTAATGAATAGTGAAAACCATTGCCTTATTTTTTTAAGATGGATTTTTAATTAAACAACTATTTTACATATAAATATATTTTAAAGTAAAAATAGTTACATAATACCTATATTACTCAATTTATTTCATTTTAGTCATTTTATAACAATATAACATATATAAAATTTTATTGAACTTTTCACATATTTTTACCCACCTTCTAGGCACATTTGAAAATTTTCATAACACAAAATTTTACAACTTATGTGAATTGAATATCAAAAATATGAGAGACATGGTTGAAATATGTAAGAAAAATGTGGTTCAATTGGATGAAAATAATTTTTGGTGAATAATAACTTCTGTATTTTATTTCCCACGGTTGAAATTAAATAGGGTAATTAAAGGCTAAAATGATATTATAATTACCCTAACACATGTCCAAATTCTATTTTATAAGTGTATTTAGAACAAAATAAACCATTGGAAAAAAAATATGATCCTTTTTTATCCTCTTTGTTTAGATTAAGACATTTAATATATTTTATTTTTTGAATAGTTTAATGTGTTAAATTCTATGTTTAATAGCTAAAACATTATTAATATATGGTTAAACATAATATATAATCTATTATAAATATTAATTAGAAAGATAAAAATATTTAATACATCATTTTATTTTATTTATAATTTTTATAAAATAAATAATTAAATTTATTTATGACTCAATGACGATGTAGTAATTACCATATTAATGAAATACTAAAATAATTCATGTTGTAAAAAATAAAATAAATGTAAATTTAGACTTTTTATGTATTAAACTAATTTTAATGGTTAATATTACTTTTTATGTTTAATTCAATGAATTTTTTGTGATGTAATATTGTATTTATGACTTTCAAAAAATCCCAAATACTAAATAGTGTAAATTTGAAATCAATTTGTTTTTAAAACAAATACTATTTTATTAAATTATATAATAGTCTAAAAAATATAAGTATTGGACAAAGGAATTATATAATGATAAATAATTCATTTAATAGGAACGTCAGGTTCTCTTGGAATTTTATCTTATGTTTATTATCCATGAAATATAAAAATACAAGAAGACATGTTAAATGTTAGAATATTTATCTAATAGATAAATCTATATTATAAGGTTAATATGGTGACCTAAACTTGTCTAAAACCTATTGGTTGAAATGATTCTGAACCGTACCAATATTATCCTAGAAATAAATCTATTTTTAGAAATTAGAAATAAAAAATGATTCCAAAATAAAATAATATTTAATGATTTTTCTAAAGTGACTGTTACCACTCTTATAAAAGGCTACTTTCACATATATTTCTTTAACACCTCCAAATCCACTTATCTCAGACAAAATCAGCTCATATATCGTTCCAACAACTCCCAAGGAAACCTAGAGTCCTTAATGTGATCAGAAAGAAAACTTAAGTGGCCATTATGTTCTAATAAAAAAGAATAACATGAAGAAGATGTAATTACTTAATGAACTCATTCCAAGTACTTTCCTTCTTCCACTTCCACTTTATTTTTGGATTTAATACTAAAATAATAAATCTAATACATTCTACATACTAATATGTTATTATAAATATGGTATAAAAATATTCATTATTCTATCCATCATATTAATGATAAAGTCATTATACGTGTGTACATATGGCTTACCGTCTCCACATCGCGGTGTAGTTTGTTATTCAACAATTAATTATTTGGATTGGTATAATAATGAGTATAAATGATTTAAATAATAAATACAACATTCTAATTATTATTTATATATAATATACCATCCAGTTACGTATAATTTCACCACTAATTGAATGCTATTGCCATTCAGCCGTACGTTTGGCTTACCAGCTCCACAACGCGATTAGATTTCGTTCCCCATCATAACCATTCAAGAGTAATTATCATTTTATGATATAAAATAATTTTTAGGAACATAATATAATTCGGGATATGAATAAAATACATCCTATCT
This sequence comes from Viscum album, assembly GCA_963277665.1. Classification (NCBI taxonomy): domain Eukaryota; kingdom Viridiplantae; phylum Streptophyta; class Magnoliopsida; order Santalales; family Viscaceae; genus Viscum; species Viscum album. The sequence goes on along the minus strand of OY728148.1, from coordinate 2,004,770,511 downwards.
ACAACAAACATGACTTACGTAACAAATAATTTGATGAAAAATGAATCAGTTAACACCCAAAACAACGGTACTACTGAAATATCAGTCAAAAATATATTAGAAGATCATATATGATATTGTATTTATGTATGTGGTTCTAGTATAATTTAATAAAAAATATTTAACCATTATATAAAAGTTTAACCTAACCTAGACTAAGGAAAAGTACAAGATAAATGGTTTTCATCTGAATTTTTATTTCCATGACATTCGTGAAATATTTTCCACTATTTTCAATTGTTGTGGTGTATATACTACTGATGATTGTATTATTTGTGTAACATACCATAATTTATGGTGATTTAAATCATCTTATTATGATCCTTTATTCATGGGGTGTAGATACATAGGTTACCAAATCGGTAAGTGAATTTCTTAATTTCTATTTCCACTCATTGGGTTTAACCGAATCTTCATTGATTATATTACTCCAAGATTATGAGTGAAATCACTAATTATTTATTTACATTGTAATATCCAATCCGTTTTGCGTGGATATACTTTTGATATACATAATCACTTCATTGATATACTTTCAAGTCGTTGATATTAACTTTATAAGGGTAGTCTTAACTCAATATACATTGATTGAGATAAACATCCAAGTAATTGGTTTCGTTTTTACAATAATATTTCTGAATGTTCAAGGATTTATTAACACTAAATATCCATTCTTATTGAGTGTATTTATATTTTTCACACATTATTATGTCATTGATTTACCTTAATTTAATGATACAGTCCTTATATGGGATCTCGTCTAACTTTACATTCCATTGAGACTTCTTTGTTTTTATGACCCAATTAAATTTTATATGTTGTATATACTATCATTAGACATATTATACAATCAAGCCCTTAATTATCATGATAACATAATTGCATGCCTTCTTTTTTATTACATAACATTTCATTACATTTGAAAAATAAAGGACCCTCAAATTCTATTGTCTTGGAAATACATAACAACATTTATAGAAATATTAAACATTTTTCTAAAAAACTTTTGAGGAATCAACAAAGGTTCATACTATGTATAATTACAACATAAAATTACATGGATACATACATCATAAGAAAGGGTGATCAGGAGGCCCAGTATAGAAAACAAGTGAAATCGTTTACCTAGGATCCTGAGCTATATCAATAAGAACATAATGGATATCATAAGGATTGATAAATAAGAAAATAATATAAATATTAAATTGAATCATAACATGAAAATTAGTATCAAAAAATTAATTTATACATTCCTGAATATATCACTAATGTCCATCCAAAAGGTATCATTAAAATTACCGAGGTTGTTCACCAAGGTATCGTCAAACTTTTCATATCTAGAGATTAAATTTGTTACCCAATGGATTTGTGTGCTACTAGGGATAAACCTTAATATGAATTTATTTTCATTTGGTCCACATTGATTATTATCAAGAATTTCATAAATATACCAAAGAGAATAAAATAAATGGGTTTCATTTCAAAATCTTGATGTTTAAAAAGTGATTAAAAATAAATCATAATGTCAAGTAGAACTGTCACACCCATGACTTATTTTAAAGGTAAATTTAATTTAATTTCCATTCATAATTTGTTTTGGGGGGGTTCCCAATCTTTTATGGAGGAATGAGAGAGTGTTCATTAATTGGGCCAAACCGTGAGCCCAATTCCAGATTTAAAAACCAATTTTGTTTCTTTTATAACTTTTTCATTTTTTAATATTTTTCACCCATTAAACTTCCCAAATGACCTCACCTGACCTATTAACACCACCATTTCAATTTGGAGCTTTTATAAATCCATACCCAGGGCTTATTTTGTTTTTTATCTAAGGGGTTGGGCCAGCCCGAGAGCCCAATTCCTGTTTTAAAAATAAATTTTGATTATGTTATAACTTATTCAATTCTTGGGATATTTCGGTGATTCCAAGTGGAACCCAACCCCAATGAACCCAGGAGCGCGACCATTCCCTCTCTTACCTCTTGGAAGCTCTGGTAAATCGAGATTTGATGCCGAACTTCAGAGGGTTCCTCAAATCTCCCAGATTTGAATAGGTAAAGTCTTTCTTTCATAACTCTCTCAATTCTCAATATTTTTCCTCCATTCCAGTTTCTAAATGACCTAATACATCTTGTGCGTCCGAAACCGAAATTTTGGATCTTTTAAATTTCATCTACTGGTGTTTTGGAGTGATTACTTCAAGATACTTCAAGTAAATGAGCCCTTTCCTTTCCTCTTTCAAATTACTTTGGGTCTAACTCATTGTTATTTGGGTATCTTTGGTTATAATTGAGTTTAATAATGTCCAGAAACTAGGTTTTCGAACCTAGGTTTTAACTTTGGGCTTTCTTGGCCAATTTATGTGGTTTTAGGTTTGATGTAGTTGTCTCTTGGTGCGGCGGGGGTGCGATTTGATTTTCGCACGGAGATTCAAGGGTTTCCTTGGTTTTGGTAGGTGATTCCATTATGTGTGCAATTTTAGTGAATTATCTTTCTGTGTTAATGGTAACTTAATGTTTATTTCACTTGAATGTTTCTGTAAAAATAGGTTTTAGTTTCATTTATAATGCAAATGAATTTTAAGTTCGATTTTTGGTGAGATTGGGGGTTTTTCATTCAAATATTTTATTGGTTCATTTTGGGTTAACCTATAAGTAATTATTTGATTTTAATGAACTGTAATAGGATTGAAAATACTGTTTTGATGATTTTCTCATGTGTTTGATGCTGTGAAAGTTGGTTTTAATGGTGTCTGTGAAACACATGAATTTCTAAGAGCCGTGTTGTGTAAAAATGGAGGTTTTACAATGATGTCACTTTTTGAACCATATGAGGCTTCCCAGAAAATGATTTTTTTGTTTTAATTAAAATGTATTGGGATTCCATTTATGTTTTGGTAATTCAAAAATGTGCCCATAGTGTGCAATTGGTGTTCTCAAGGTTTTTTTTTGTGCAAGACACTACGTGATTTTGAAGAATTGTTTTATTACAAATCAATGTGTTTTATTGTGTGTTTTAAGTGGTATAAAAATGTGATAGATACTGTATTGATTGTGTGCAACCAGTATTGGTGTTTTATTTGAAAATGGATTTATGTTGCATGCTGAAATTGTTTGAGCACAAAAGGGGAAGCTCGGGTACTTAGGTGGGCGGATTTGTACTAGTACGGCTAGTGGACCGGATGGGTGTTGTCCCTGTTTCACTTAGCATTTGGATAACGACAACTCTAACTAAACTATGTGGATGATGATTGTAAACCACTATGTTGTGGGTATGATCCCTACTAGTGGCTCGTGCACGAGAGTGGATTTTACTATGGATGCTTTACACCGAGGTACGAGGTACATAGGGCCCGATACAACCTAGTGCCTAGGGGTGTTCCTGGTTTGTTGCTCACTGGATTTTTAGTATTTACCCATGTATTTGGGTGTTTTTTTCCAGTAATTTACAGTATCTATCATTTCTATTTAGATATGTTAACATTCTGGAAATTCTAGTTTGAAAACTTTTCTTTTAAATGAAAGTTGTATTTCTTGGAATTTCATCGTCGTTTTTCTTTACAAATGAAAAATGTTTGCTTCTTCACATTATATTGAATGCACTTTGGAATCATTGGGTGGTATCCTATTGGGCTTAGGCTCACACCCTACTTACACCCCTTGGGTGTAAGTAGACTTTGTTATGCTTGACTCAGGTAAAGGGAAGGATATGGGCGATGGCAGTTCAGGGTGTTAGTCCTCATCGTTGGGGCGGAGTTGGGGAGAAGGTTTGTGGGTGATGACCCCCTTGTCGTGTGGAGTCCATGGGGATTTCATTATGTTGTCCTTATTTGTTTGTAGACCACTTTTAGTGTCTTTAAACATATGTATTCAGTTCTGGTTTTTGTGTAAACATCATTTGGTTTACATTTTTCAGATTCAGTTTATTGATTGTTTTTAATGTTTTATGCCTTCATATTCGGGTAAATCGTTCCCAAACAAAAATAAATGATACCCGGGCACTTGTGCCAGCCCGTGGGGATAGGGAACGCCCTTCGGGTCATGTCACGGGCTGGGTTTGGTGCCAGTTTTGGTGGCGACCAGATTTGGTTCGTGACAAAATGGTATCAGAGGAGGTTCACTCCTTGGGTCATGTTATTTGGGGAAGAGTCAGGATAGTCTGGAGCTCGGATTGTCGGGACTTGACATTTCAGTCATGGGTAGTGTGCCTGGCCAGCACACCTCAGGACGAGATTCAAGTCCCTATGGGATTTATGGATTTATCTGATTCATTTGGTTTTCTTGGTTTAATGATGACTATGGGAAATGAAAAGAGAGTTGGGAGAATAATCTCAGTGAGCTCGCAGGGCCTGGCAAGCCATGTGGAGCCGTGGATATTTCCCTAGAATACTCTCTGTGACGGAGAAGTGACTGGAATATGGATTCCAACCATATTTCCAAGTCACCCACCGAAACTAGTTTCCTCTCACATTGTCTTGTGTCTCTTTGTTTTGGAATCTTGGAAACATTTTTTTAAGCAAAAAAAATGACTTCACATTAAGGAGTGTGAATTTTTGTGAAGTGATTTTCTAGTAAAGTGAAAATGGTTTTTTTTAAAGTCTATAAATGAAATTTTAGAATTATTTCAAAAGGTTAAATTATATGTTTTTACCTCTTTTGAAAGTATGGACTATGTTAATTGGGGTTTTGAAAATATGTTTCTAGTGGAATTTTTTTTAAACCGTGGAAAAGTGTTTTGGATTGAATTAATTGTTCTAGAATTTTTGTTTGGGGGGTGAATATGGATTTTGGGTTTGGTTACTACGGAACAAAAAAGATTATGAACTTTTAGAACCTTGTCTTGAAATGAGAAGAGTTTAGTTCTTAATTAAATGGAGATTTATGAAATGGTGTTTTTCATGAAATTAGAATTTTTTTGAAATGGGTTGAAATGTTTTGAAACAATTGTGAAAGGCATGAATATGTGATTTTATTTAATTATTCATTCTTTTCTAAATTTTTTTGTGAGATTAAAAATTTTGTATTGATATTATGGTTAGTGTTTTTGAGAAAGGAAAATTGTGGTTAAAGTTTTTATTTTAAAAAGAGGAAAGGTTTGATTTTTGGTAATTGGTGCTCTCAAGGGTGACCACATGCATAGGTTTATTTGGGAATATGGATGGATATGAGGTGGGTTCCTAGTGTGGAATGTAAACATGCATGTGTGAGGCTCATTAGATACCATTGGTAAATGTGCAACCCACCAACACTGTTTTTTTTAAATAATTTTTATTGAAGGAAAGTGTTGTGTTATGATATTGTATGGTTGGGAGGTATGGGTTATGTGTTTTCAGGATTATTATTGTGGGATTTTTCGAGTTCAATAACCCCTCTTGTTTTAACGATGTTTTGGTTTGGTGTTTCATTGATAAGTTGGAATGAAGTGTCGGTCAGTGGTCTCTTTTGAGGAAAAGTTTGGGAGGCCAATGTGGTGGCTCCCATCATGTGTTCGGTTCAGGTTTGTGGTCTTTTATGACCAAATGACCAGTTTGGTTTTGTCATTGGGTTTTCCTGTAGGCCAGGGTATGCCCCCATAAAGTGTTAATGTATGATTCATGTTTGGCCTATGGTGATTCACCGTTGGATGATCCTCCAGTTGATCAACATAAGGACATTATTCTTGAGGTTTGGAGATTGTGTTTACCCCTCTTCTTTTTAAATTATGCAGATACCCCTATAGTGGGAGAGTGTTTGTGGGAGGTTGAAATAGACCTTAGTTTCTTATGTTTCCTAAGTTTTCTAAGGTCAATGAAGTTCAGAGTTGTCAGTGTAGAATGATGTCTTAAAGGGCCTCTGGGTCTTTCGTCAGTCTCATTGAATCAAGAGTTCATGTTAGGCCACCGGTGTGCAAGATCTGGCCAAGAGTGGATATTATGGACACTTGATGGAATCATGTGCTATTTTGGACTTAGTACAATTTCCCTCTCTTTGTGTTTTCTTTTATCCCCAATGGTTATGTTCGGTGATGCCTTGCGATGTCATGTGTTCATTTCACTATAAGGGTGAAGATTGTGAAATCTTATGAGAGTCACTATTTTTTTTTGTTGGATGTGTGTCTCCCTATAAGGAATTCTAAATCCTATGTTCCAGAGGAATGTGTTTCTATATGTCCTTTCAGTCCGCTGTTTAGCATCCGAAGAAAAAAATGGGCGATGTGTGTGCATCCTCTAAGTTATTGTTTTGGTAAAATGATGGGTTGTGGAAAAGCGGGTTTGAAGTTTGTCATGTCTCAATGAGACCATATGAGATTATAGTATAATTGTTTTTGGCACTGGAAGAAGATGTTCAGTTTAGGGGTTTCCAAATCCTAACTTCGAGGCCGAAGATGCTTCAATCCATTGAGCTCCAGCCATAGGCCTCGGAGAGAAGCTGGCGCGTAGTTAGAGGAAATCCTAGAGTCGTTCAAACTTTTGGTCAAGGTCATATCCTCAATATGAAAGATATGAATAGTTTAAACCTCTGGTGTCGTCGTCTTGTTCTAATTTCTCACATTTGGTGGAAAGAGGTGTGAGTACCTTGTTCCCATGTCGTACCCTGAGTTGTTTTTTCCCCTTTGGGGTCCCTTGTGTTTTTGGAGAAAAGTTTAAAATTTGGGTTAGGCAGGTTGAAGTGCATAGTTTGTACGTGGTTAGAAGTAACCATGTGCCAACCCAGGGGACCGTGTGATAAGAGACAGTAGCTAATGCATGGTCTCCGCACGTCCATGATCCTTGGCCAAGGAAACTGTGTGAAGTTTCCTCTTTGGATAGAATGATCCGCACAGTTAACTTGCGGTTTCCCAAACCGTGTGAACCAACTATGCAGCCATGCCAGCTCCTTAAAATTCTATTGTTTTTGTTGATGTTATCCCATAATATTTAGTTAATATGGCTGGGTTTTGTTTGTGGTAGACCCACAATGGGACTCATTTAAGTTTTATTGGAATAATTCTGATATTAATCTACCCCTAATGCTGGGAATTCCGTCCGAGGCCCCCTGTTAGTGTCTTGATTTTGTCTTAAGGAAAGTTGTGTTCATTATTATGGTGGGGAGACCCATCATGGGTATCGTGTATGTTCTCTTGGAAAAGGAATAATTTTAGTTTAACCCTTATGATGGGGAGACCGTTCGTTCCTTCCCCAATTGTTATCCTTATTCTATCTAAGAAAATTGAGTTGTCCCTGGTGGTGGGATGTCCCGATTGGGTCACCCCGTACTAGTGACTCAGTTTTCTCCTTAGTGTATTCTAGGTAGGAGGTAGTATCGTTCAAGTCTATCTATCCAAAAATTTGTTAGTTGCGTAATTTTGGGGTTGGAGAACACCCAATGGTTTTAATTATGTAATGTTGTGGTAGCGTTATTCGAGTTCGTTGTTCGTTTCAAGTGGATTGCTTGAGCGTGGTCTTGTAGTATTTGAGGTGTTTTGTTTTGGGATGTGTTTTTAGTGTTTTTCATAATTTTATGAAAGTGGGGTACTTTTTGGTTGGTGATAGTATTATCTTCCTTCGTTTGATCAACTTGAGATGTTCGTCCTTTTCGAAGCGGGTGAAAACGTGATAAGGAAGTCTGTCTTGGTTTATCGTTTGGGCTTTGCTTTTGCATCTGGTGTTGTTGTGGCATTCCGGGGGCGGAATGCTTTATGGTGGGGAGAATTGTCACACCCATGAATTATTTTAAAGGTAAATTTAATTTAATTTCCATTCATACTTTGTTTTGGGGGGGTTCCCAATCTTTTATGGAGGAATGAGAGAGTGTTCATTAATTGGGCCAAACCGTGAGCCCAATTCCAGATTTAAAAACCAATTTTGTTTCTTTTATAAATTTTTCATTTTTTAATATTTTTCACCCATTAAACTTCCCAAATGACCTCACCTGACCTATTAACACCACCATTTCAATTTGGAGCTTTTATAAATCCATACCCAGGGCTTATTTTGGTTTTTATCTAAGGGGTTGGGCCAGCCCGAGAGCCCAATTCCTGTTTTAAAAATAAATATTGACTATGTTATAACTTATTCAATTCTTGGGCTTTTTCGGTGATTGCAAGTGGAGCCCAACCCCAATGAACCCAGGCGCGCGACCATTCCCTCTCCCACCTCTTGGAAGCTCTGGTAAAGCGCGATTTGATGCCGAACTTCAGAGGGTTCCTCAAATCTCCCAGATTTGAATAGGTAAAGTCTTTCTTTCATAACTCTCTCAATTCTCAATATTTTTCCTCCATTCCAGTTTCTAAATGACCTAATACATCTTGTTCGTCCGAAACCTAAATTTTGGATCTTTTAAATTTCATCTACTGGTGTTTTGGAGTGATTACTTCAAGATACTTCAAGTAAATGAGCCCTTTCCTTTCCTCTTTCAAATTACTTTGGGTCTAACTCATTGTTATTTGGGTATCTTTGGTTATAATTGAGTTTAATAATGTCCAGAAACTAGGTTTTCGAACCTAGGTTTTAACTTTGGGCTTTCTTGGCCAATTAATGTGGTTTTAGGTTTGATGTAGTTGTCTCTTGGTGCGGCGGGGGTGCGATTTGATTTTCGCACGGAGATTCAAGGGTTTCCTTGGTTTTGGTAGGTGATTCCATTATGTGTGCAATTTTTGTGAATTAGCTTGCTGTGTTAATGGTAACATAATGTTTATTTCACTTGAATGTTTCTGTAAAAATTGGTTTTAGTTGCATTTATAATGCAAATGAATTTTAAGTTCCATTTTTGGTGAGATTGGGGGTTTTTCATTCAAATATTTTGTTGGTTCATTATGGGTTAACCTATAAGTAATTAGTTGATTTTAATGAACTGTAATATGATTGAAAATACTGTTTTGATGATTTTCTCATGTGTTTGATGCTGTGAAAGGTGGTTTTAATGGTGTCTGTGAAACACATGAATTTCTAAGAGCCGTGTTGTGTAAAAATGGAGGTTTTACAATGATGTCACTTCTTGAACCATATGAGGCTTCCCAAAAAATGATTTTTTTGTTATAATTTAAATGTATTGGGATTCCATTTATGTTTTGGTAATTCAAAAATGTGCCCATAGTGTGCAATTGGTGTTCTCAAGGTGTTTTTTTTGTGCAAGACACTACGTGATTTTGAAGAATTGTTTTATTACAAATCAAAGTGTTTTATTGTGTGTTTTAAGTGGTATAAAAATGTGATAGATACTGTATTGATTGTGTGTGACCAGTATTGGTGTTTTATTTGAAAATGGATTTATGTTGCATGCTGAAATTGTTTGAGCACAAAAGGGGAAGCCCGGGTACTTAGGTGGGCGGATTTGTACTAGTACGGCTAGTGGACCGGATGGGTGTTGTCCCTGTTTCACTTAGCATTTGGATAACGACAACTCTAACTAAACTATGTGGATGATGATTGTAAACCACTATGTTGTGGGTATGATCCCTACTAGTGGCTCGTGCACGAGAGTGGATTTTACTATGGATGCTTTACACCGAGGTACGAGGTACATAGGGCCCGATACAACCTAGTGCCTAGGGGTGTTCCTGGTTTGTTGCTCACTGGATTTTTAGTATTTACCCATGTATTTGGGTGTTTTTTTTCAGTAATTTACAGTATCTATCATTTCTATTTAGATATGTTAACATTCTGGAAATTCCAGTTTGAAAACTTTTCTTTTAAATGAAAGTTGTATTTCTTGGAATTTCATCGTCGTTTTTCTTTACAAATTAAAAATGTTTGCTTCTTCACATTATATTGAATGAACTTTGGAATCATTGGGTGGTATCCTATTGGGCTTAGGCTCACACCCTACTTACACCCCTTGGGTGTAAGTAGACTTTGTTATGCTTGACTCAGGTAAAGGGAAGGATATGGGCGATGGCAGTTCAGGGTGTTAGTCCTCATCGTTGGGGCGGAGTTGGGGAGAAGGTTTGTGGGTGATGACCCCCTTGTCGTGTGGAGTCCATGGGGATTTCATTATGTTGTCCTTATTTGTTTGTATACCACTTTTAGTGTCTTTAAACATATGTATTCAGTTCTGGTTTTTGTGTAAACATCATTTGGTTTACATTTTTCAGATTCAGTTTATTGATTGTTTTTAATGTTTTATGCCTTCATATTCGGGTAAATCATTCCCAAACAAAAATAAATGATACCCGGGCACTTGTGCCAGCCCGTGGGGATAGGGAACGCCCTTCGGGTCATGTCACGGGCTGGGTTTGGTGCCAGTTTTGGTGGCGACCAGATTTGGTTCGTGACAAGAACCAATGAAAATGGAGTGAGGGTTATATGTACGTAAATTAATGAATACAATATATCAATTTTATGTCTTGATTAATACCGATGGAAATTAAATAGTATTGGTTATTCACATAAATAAAAGAAGATAATTTCTTGATAAAAAGAGGGAGATTTTGAGATGAATATTCTGCCACAAAACGACTATACAACATGGTTTTGAAAAATATTAAAAAGAAAGGGGATATGGGTTAACCACTCATTAATAACTCATAATAGATTATTGTTAAATAATTTAAATAAAAAATAACATGGAATTTATATTTTAATGACATACCACATGAAAAGGAAATTGGAATGAAAAGAGAAGATGTGATTTCTTTTATGAAAAATTTGGCAGCCTAACAACATCACATAAAATTCAGAAAAATAAGTTGATGAGAGTGTAAATGGTCTGTCATCAATTCAAAATAAAATTTTCAACAATGAAGTTATATAATAACTTACCCCAACGTAATAACATGGAAACTAGGAGATATAACATAAAGGAAGTTGTGACTAAAAGAGGTATGTGAAAGGTTCCCTTACCTTGAAGAATGACTTTGAATGCTTGATGGTTAAAAATGTTTGGGCTTGAGGGAACCTTTCGAGGAATCCATAGGAGTTCAAAATACTATATCATTGTTAAGGAGAATTTTGGTATGATATAAATGAGGTAATGGATTAGTATTTTTTGAAAAAGTGAGGGGATATTTTATTAATATCCAAGGGAACACCTCATCGGTGGTATTTTAAAAACCATGGGATTGACCATGGTATTTTCCCATGATATTGGTCAATTTTAACACCTCATAACATATCGTACTATGCACAAGTAGGCCAGAATTATTACATTTTGATGACACCATTAATGATGTCATTATACACAACGAAACTCAAAACATTATTTTTACTATTCACTAACAAATCTAATCATATTATAAAAATTTCATATATTCACCCTAACCTAATATCAATACACTAAATTCAAAAATGATCCCCATTTTATGAAACTAATTTTTTAATTATCAGATATTTAATTATTTGTTAAAAACACAATTTACCTAAAAAATATTAATACTTATCTAAGGTGTTTTGAAATAGTTATTTAGATATGAAATTATATCACATTACTATTCAATATGCCCAAATAATATTTATACATTCTTATGTGTGGTTACCATTCCATTGGTCACAGTACTTTTCAAAAGTGTAATATTACGATTCATGCATTTCTATTCACTAAAAATTATGTTTTTCTTATTAGGCTCTAAATTTTTTATTGGTCACAACTGTAGAAGATCATTTTTTGAGAATCATTTCTAATTATTAATTATTTTAAGTATTCCAAAATAATTCAAAATATCATGTTTGAAAAATAATTCAATAATATGGAACTATTATAAATTTTTTCTATATTTAACTGGATATTTAAAATTCACAAACATTACCATAATAAGAAATAACAATTTTATTTATACGAAATGATTACACAATGTAACTATGGTATCATTAAAAAACCCTTATAACAAAAACATAGGACCTAAGTGTAATATGTTCTATGATGATAGAATCTTGGGGTTGCTCTAACAACATTGCTTGAGTGGTGATAGAATCTTGGGGCGGCTCAGACAACCACCTTTCTAATATCTAAAAGATGAGCTTCGTATGGCCCAAGTCTGCAGGATTAGGCCATCGACTATTCATTCTGTATTAATTAACCACGATCATTTGTACATATAAACAATAATTATATTCTTATAGCTTCCAATAATCATATTTACCAACAGTCATAAAATAGTAAAAACTCAAATCCTCAATGTAATTATACTCACATTATTAATTAATGGATAATGTTTTCTGATTATAAAAAAATAACTCAAAAACCTATGAAACAAATATTATTCATATGTTCAGGTCGTTACATTATCCCCCCTTAAGAAAACATTTCCCCAAAATTTTAACTCATACCCTTAGAAGAGAAATTATGTGGGTACTTCTACCACATAGTGTCCTCAGGTTCCCAAATAGCTTCTTCACATTTTAGTTCCTCCACAACAACATAACAATGTGGGTATTATTTTTTACATAGAACCTTTTTCCAACCATCCAAGATCTCCACTAGTTGCTCCTCATAAGATAGTTTATGTTCCAATTGTACATCCTCAAGATATAGTACATGTGACAGGTCAGGTATGTATTTTTTCAAGAGGGATACGTGGAAGACATATTTAACATGTGCTAGATTTGGAGGAAGTGCAAGACGATAGGCCACTGCTCCCATGCGATCAGGGATTTAATAGGGGCCAATGTACTTAGGGATGATCATCCCTTTATACCCAAACCACATGAATATCATCAAGGTGAAATTCAAAGAATGACCGTGTCACCAACATCTAAATCCTTTTTCCTTCGATGGTTGTCGACATATCTCCTTTCCCGACTTTGAGTAGGCGTAATGTGTTGTTGGATGGCATGGACTTTTTCTGTCATCTCATTCAAATAATCATGTCGTGGAAGCTTTCTCTCACAATATTCATCCCAAAAAGTAGGAGTTCTACATCTCTTATCATAGAGAGCTTCATAAGGTTCCATTAGAATGCTCATGTGGATACTGTTGTTCTAAGAGTAAACAACTAAATGGAGATCTTGATCCCATCCACCTTTAAATTCCATTGAGCATTTTCTCATCATATCTTTGATTGTTTGAATATTCCTATCACATTGGACATTAGTTTTGGGGTGATAGACCGTATTGAAACTCAATTCAGTACTCAGAGCATATTGAAGACTTCTCCAGAATTTTGATGTAAACCTTCATTCCCAATCAGATACGATGGACAGTTGAACTCCATGCATCTTTAATACATACTTCACGAATATCCTAGAAATTTTATCAAGATATAAATCTTCCCAAATTGTGATAAAAAGGAATTTATTGCTGATACGGTCCAAAATAACCGATATTGCATTGTTTTCTTTGGAATGTTTTAAGAGACAAGTGATAAAATCTATAGTGATATTGTCCCACTTCCATGCTAGTTTGGGTATTAGTTCCAATACCACTTTTATAAGTTTTCATTCATCCTTCACTAGCAGACATACTAGGAACATTGAAGTGTAGTCAAGAATCTCTATTTTGATATTATCCAACCAAAAATGATCACGAATGTCTGTATACATTTTCATTCTTATATGATGTATAGATAAGGTCGATCTATGAGCTTCAACCATTATCTACTTCTTTATTTCTATAAATGACAGAACACATAGTCTTGTATGAAATTTTAGTACACCTTCTTGATCAATATTGAACTCCGAAAGCATCACATCCAACTTGGCCTCAAACATCTTCTACAACAAAGAAACTTCTTTCTGAGCATTATTGATCTTCTATAGTAATTACGGTTAAGAAATAATTTATGTTAGGGTTGATGATGTCCATTACATTAAAATTCCCTTGTCCAGCTTTACCAGGTCATTGATCAAAGGATCTCTTTGAATCCTCATCATGGAAAGAACAACTGGGTATTTCTTTCTTAATGCATCAAGGACATTGTTTTCTCTTCTATGATGATAACATATTTAACAACCTTAGTCATTAAGAAGATCCAACCATCTCATATGTCTCTTGTTCAATTAAATTTGTAGTAAAATATAATTAAAACTTTGAGGTCTATGTATATATCACATTTCTACCCATAATGATAGTGCCTCTACATCATCAGAGATAAAACAACCACAACCAGCTCCAGATCATGTGTTGCATAGTTCTGCTCTCAAGTGGCATCAACTGTCGAGATGCATAAGCATTGACTTTGTCATTTTTCATGAGGAATCCCCCAAGCACTTTCACACATTCCTCACTAAAAATAACAAACCCTTATCCACATGAGGGCATAGTTAACACGGGAGTAATAAAAAATCACTAATTCAGCTCTTCGACACATTCCTAACACTTTTGGCCTAGATGAACTTGACCCCTATTCCAGTTATCTTGTTCAATGGATTATAATTTCATGAAAATATTTTCACAAACCTCCTATAATATCCTGAAAATCCATGGAATCTATGAATCACAGTTATTGTTGTAGGCTGAGACCACTCCTCTAAAACATTTGTCTTTGTAGGGTTAAATGTGATTCATTCATTGGTAACAATGTGCCCCAAGACAACACCTTGTTGTAACCATAATTCACATGTTCTGAACATTCCAAAAAGGATCTTCTTCTGTAGAGTTTTCAAAATAACCCTTAGATGATCCTCATTATCCTCACAAATTTTTTAATATATTAAAATATCATAAAAAATACCACAATGTTTTCAAGGTAGTCCTTAATGATTATACTCATTAATTCCATAAAAATATCAGGCACATTAGTTAGTTTGATGGTAATAACATCAAACTCATAATTCATATATTTGGATCGGAAGGCATTTTTTGGAATATCATATTTTTCCCCCACATGTAATTTTAACCATATCGAGGATTAATCTTAGAGAATAATTGAGCACCATAATGTTGGACAAATAAGTCATCAATTCATGGGAAAGGGTATTTGTTCTTCATTGTGGTCCAATTCAGTTCTCTATAATCAATACATAACTACATTGATCCATCATTATTCATTACAAATATAACATTTCATCTCCTTGCAGACACACTTAGTCAGATAAACCCTTTCTCGAAAAGATCTTGGAGTTTTTTCATTAATTCCCTCACATCCAAATTTTTCATCCTATACGGGGGACTTCGATTTCATATGTGATCCAGGTACATGATAAATGGGAAACTCTACCTCCATTTATGGGGGAGGTCCTATTAACTCCTCAATAAATAAATCAATGTATTCCTCGATGATGGGGATATTTTATATCATTATACTCTCATTTCCATCTCCTTCTTCGCTGATCAACTCCATAAATATAGATATAGGAGGTTCTTATAGACATATATTAGGTAGTGATATCTCCCCTTAGAAGATAACTGTAGGTTTTACATTCAAGACTACTGAGATGTCCATACATCTACATTTTATCTTAGAATTATAATTTTAGAGCCAGTACATCCCGAGTATAATGTCAAATTCCAAATTGTGAATTACTTCTAGATTTTCTATAAAATTTTACTCACTAACGAAAATACATGAGTTTTTAAACATCGACGATGCTTGTATAATCCCACCAAGAGTCTTGACTGATAACTCCACTTTTAGAAAATTGGTGGTTGATTCTAAATTAATTTTCCATCATGGAAGAAATAAAGGAATTCATAGAACCAGAATCAATCAAAGTACATTTTAGCTTTGAGAGAACAGTAAGAGTACCTTCCACCGCATCATTTGGCACTTCAACAGCAGTTGTTGGGATTTAAAAAGTACAACCTTGCTTTCTTGTCCTTTAATGAGGTTGATGGTGGTTCCCCTCCACTTACCTCAGATTAGGACAATGATTATCAAAGTTCCCAAGTTGTCCACACTTATAGCACTGAAAATCAGATTAGGCCTACACCATCTTCCCCATTCCATTTTCCTATGGGGTTTGAGGCTTCAGATCACTATGACAGTTCCGCGTAATATGGTTATCTCTTATATAATTGTACAATTTCCTTCTCTCGATTAGGCAGTTCCCCTAATGCTTCTTCACACACTAATTGCACATGAGAAGTTTCACTTGCTTGCCTCTTCTTTCATGATAAATGCCCCTCCCTAAGGGTCGGTCCTTTGATCTTTTCTTGTAATAGGAATTATGTTACCACTGCGTCACAAAAAAACCCCAATTTTAGTCTGATCGTACTCCACACGATCTCCTACAAACAATCCTAGTCTCGGTTGGTTATATTCCTGCATAGATGAGGTCTTAGACCACAAAAGAATATTTCTTCCTTCCAACTAGGATCCATGAAATGATTAAGGTATAATGTTAATGTCTGGTGAAGATCATATGATAGCACCCTACAGATTCATTCCCCTTCCACATCAGGTCAAGAAACTCCTTCCCCATTCGTCTTCTCATGGAATGAGGGAAATACATACTGAAGTGGATCCCTCTGAACTATTCAAAATTCAAAAATTCAACCTACACTCTTGGACCCATGTTAATAATTATTTCCCACCACTTATAATCTTCTCCCTCTAAGTGTTAAATTGCCAGGGTGACCTTCTCTTGCTCTGAATAGCTCAGCAAATAATTGTTCATCTCTATAGAGCTGATCCACTATTCAGCAATCAATGGGTCAGTAGATCCATTGAATGTTGGTGGTTGTAAACAAAAAAATAACTGAACAGAATTTTGTTCCATTAGAGGTGAGATTAGTCACTCATCTTAATTCAAGTTAATTTTTATAACTTAAGTAAGTCGGTACATCATTCTCAAGAATGTTTCTATTCCAGCATCCATTGGATGGGCATCAGCACATGGTGCATTACGGTCACCATTGGTTCAGTTCCTCCTTTTTCTAGCCATTTTCTGAAATAATAAAACCTTAGTGGGTAGATTATTTCATTTTATAATCTTTTAACTAAAATGGATTTTATGTCTTAAATCTTAAAGCTTAAACAGTTACATTTCACTATAAATCATTCATAATGATTCTTAAAAATATTGTCATTAGCCAAAAATATCCCCAAGGAGTGTCAAAACAGGAGTGAAACATGGATCATTGTCATATATCAGGATACCCCGAGTCAGGCCTGAAACTCAATGTCATAGTTTTCACTCTTATGTACATATGTGCCAGAGCTACATCCACTTTTTTATATCCATATAGTGAATTAATTGTCTGGAAACCACTAACTAAAAAATTCACCATAATACAAATATGTTATTATTTTATTTCAAATTACTTATAGGGTTATTACAAAAAATTTCATATCCTAATTTCTATAAATATTTAAACTATACTTTGATACCATCTATGAAATCCTGCCTTTTTATTACATAACTTTTCATTACATTTTACAAATAGAGGACATCTAATGTCTAGTGTATTGGAAATCTGGAACAAAATACATGAAATAATTAAACATTATTCTAAACAACCTATAAAGCTTTAACATAGGTTCATCAAATGTAAAATTATTTCATCTCATAACCGAGAGACATACATAAAATTAAAGGGTGAGTAGGAGGCTCAGAAAGGAAAACAAGTGAATCATTTTACATTTGATCTTGGGTGATATCCATAATGACATGATGGATATCATAATGAAATGAAAAAGAGGAATATGTTAGATATAATAACAAGAATAATAACTTTAAAATGTTTCAAAAAGATTAAATTTCGACAATCATGATCATGTCACCATGGACCATCCCCAAGGTGTCATAAAAATTACCTTGATTGTTCACAAAGGTAACGTAAAACTTTTCATCTCGGGAGTTTAATTTCATTACCCCAGGAATTGGAGAGATATAATGGTGCACCCATAATATGTTTTTATTTTTAGTTGATCCACGTATATCATAATCAAAAATTTCATAAATAACACAGATAGAATAAAAGAAATGGGATTCATGTCAGAATCGTGACATTTAAAAAGGGCTTAAAAAGATATCATTATGTCATTTATAAGACATGGAAAGGGAGTGAGGGTTATATGTATGTCAATTACAGAATAAAATATATCAATTTTATGTATTGATGAATACCCCTAGAAATGAAATAGGTTTTGGGTATTCACATAAATAAAATATGATAATTTCATTAGAAAAAGAGAGAGATTTTGAGACGAAAATCCTACAACATAACATCTTTACAACATGGTTATAGAAAATATTGAAAAGCGATGGGACAAGGGTCCCCCAATCATAAATAACTCATAATATAGTATGGTTACATAATAAAAATAAATAATAATATTTAATGGATATTATAATGACATTCCACAGGAAAAGGAAACATGAAAGAAAAGAGAAGATGTGATTTCTTTTACAAAAATTTCAACCGCCTAACAACATCACATAAAATTCGGAAAAATAAGTTGATGAGAGTGGAAGGGGTCTATAATCATTTGGACATAAAATGGATAGAAACGAGGACATAAAAGAACATTCCACAACATACTAATATCGAAACTATAAGACATAACATAATGGAATTTGTGACTAAAAGAAGAGGGTGAAACGTTCCCTTACCGTGAAGAGTGACTTTGAAAGACAAAAGGATGGGATCATGGGGGGGGGGATTTAGGGAACCATGGGAGGACACCTTCAGAGGAAAAAGGAAATATCTTAGTTGAGAAGGATTTTATGATTAAAGGAACTAGGGAATGGCTTTGAATTTATAGGAAAAGTGAGGGAATATTTTATTTATTTCCAAGGGAAACATGATCATTGGTATTTGCAAAACAAAGGGATTTCCCATGGTATATGCCCTTGGTATTGACCAATTGGGACACCACAAAACATATAGTACTACTATAAAGTCAGTCGAAATTATAACATCATGATTACATCATTAATGATGTCATTAAACACCACGAAACTCAAAATTGTAATTTTACAATTCACCGAAAAACAAAATTAATTATAAAAGTATCTTAAATTAAGCCTAACATAATATTGATTATATGAATTAAAAAATGAACTAACTATTATGAAAATAATTTTCTAATTATGAGATATTTTTTCTAAACACTATTTACCCAAAAATTACTAATACTTTACTTAGAGGTCCTGAAACAGTTATTTACTTTGTCTAATATATCTCATTACAATTCATGATTCCTAAATTCTATTTATGCTTACATAAGTGAGGTTACTATTACATTTTTTACATTAATATTCCTAAGGGTAATATTACTATTCATAATTTACTATTTACTAAAAATTAATTTAATCTTATTAGACTATATAATTCATACAGGTCAAAACTGTAGAAGAACATTTGAAAAAAAATATTTCACATTGTTAATTATTTAAACTATTGAAAAATATTTTTAAATAACCTTTTTCTAAATTTCATCAATAATATGGAACTTCTATAAGTCCATCCTACATTTATTAGGACATTTTAAATTCACAAAATTTACTATAACATAAAATAACAATTTTATTTATAATAAATGATTATACAAAGTAACTAACATCTCATTACCTAGACCATTATAACACTCATATATGACCAAAGAATAAGATGTTATATGGTGATTGAATCTCGGGGTGGCTCAGAGAACATTTCCTGAGTGGTGATTTCTATCAGCTGGAACATCTCCCATAGGCGATTCTGTTCAAGCTTCACATGTTGGAGTTCAGCTTGGGCATGGTCCAGAGCATAGCCTAGTGATGTAACCTCCATTACATGCTCCAATAGATGAGCTTTGTATGGCCCAATTTTACAATATGAGTCCATAAACTCTTCTATCTATATTAATCAAATATGATCATTTGTATTTATAAACAATAATCATAATGGTATATCTTCACACTATCATATTTACCAACATTAATATAATAGTTAAAACCCAATGGTTTAATTTTATTTTTACTCACTTCATTAAATAATACATAAATTTTTATTGAGTATAAAATAAAATAATACACAAAATTATGAAACAAATATTATTTAATTGTTTGGTTGGTGACAAATATAATAGTTTGATTAATTTTATTCCTCAATTATTTGTATTCAATCATCATTAATTTGTTTGGGAACTCGTTAACTAATGTGTCATCATTAATGTTTTGTAGATTTGTTCTACTAAACAATTCTAATTAATTTCCATGTTTTAAAATTTTATTTAAGGATTTATTTTTATGCACATGACTATTTTAAAATTAAAATTATGTTCAATAGTATCAATGTGGTATGGGACACATTGATTAAAAAATCACTTTTAAACGACCTCTTGATAAATAGAGCAACTTTTAAATGTTTTCAAGAAAAAGTGTAAATTTCTCTCAAATAGTTTCACTGATTATTTTCATCTATGTCAATATAATTATATGTATTTTATTCTTGATTTATTTTTATCTACTATAATACAATCTTCCATATTTTATTGAATGAGTTATTTCTTACGGTGGATGTGCTATTTTTATACAATTCATTGTTTGTGGTTAAATTATTGACAATTAGTATGCTAGTATTAATATGAATGTACATATTATATTTCACCCTTTTCAAATGGGGAATGAATTGGACTTTGTATGTGGTGGGAAGGGCCCACTATATCCCCTATATACATTTGTAGGTCTCATTAAACTAACTATTGTCTTGGCACACGACCTTGAAAAAATCTTAATTGTAGTCTTGGCACAAGGCCTTGACTATGTGGTTATGATGTTCGATATTATGCATTCCATCATTATGAAATTATCTATTGATATTAAATTTGATTATTTGACTAGTAGATTATTCATGTGAATTAGTAAATTAAATTATTTGATTTATCATTAAAATATTTTGCTGAAGATTATGTTTAAAAGGCTTGTGTAATAGTCTTATACATCACCTTAATTGTTTATGCTTATTTAGAAAGAATTTTCTATACATTTATACTTATTGAGTAGTTGAGATCACCCCATTCATACATTTTTTCCAAGGATGTAGAAAAATATTTTATGATTCACCTGTAGGAATATTCTAAGTAATATGAATGTGTTAAAAGGAGACACAATGTAGTAGTTTTTTAATTTTAGAATGTAATGTAAGAATTGTGTATGAATCTATTACTTCCAAGGCTACTAAACTGATTGTTCATTTAGGACATGATCCCTTATGATCATTACACTGTTATGTAATAATTCACTGACTCTATGTAACTAGGGTGGTGGTGTTACCGGAATTCTATGGGTGTTTGGAATTCTATCTCAACTCACCCCACCTTATGAACCATAGTGGAATGATGTTAGTGAATAGAGAAACCATATCATGTTAGACACAACATGGTCGATGATGTGTCATGCAGATATTCCATTATCCTTTTCAGGATATTTAGTATAATCTAGAGAATACACATTAAACTGAGTTCTATCTAATGTGTAAAATTGAATTACTTTCAATTTATGGAGTGTAATGAAACACATTTTATCATATTAATGAATGCTGGGTTGTAAGGAAGTTTGGTATGACCTACTCAAACAAAAAACTTACATCCCCAAGTATTAGGTGTATCTTTATAGGGAATTCCTACAAAACGCAGGGATACAAATAAACAACCCCTCAAAAAAGAAAGTTTCTGGTACTAGAAAAGTCCTATTTTTAGGAGAGGGTTTTCATCTTCAATAACAGTAGTGGGAGAAAGATTTACATCAATGAATTTGATTCTCATGATATACAATAGTTAATATATGAATAGATTCCACTGGTCCCTATTGAAGAAGTAGTTCACAAAACACATATAATTTATAAGATCCCAAGAGACGTAAGAGAACGAGATAGTTATTATTTTCTAGTCACTATGGATGGTGACTAATTTTTGGATGAAAATAATTAACCTACCTTATATATTGAGGTAGTATAAAAATTATAATATTCATGATGTGAATACAACATGAATTCTAATATGGATTCCATGTAGTAGATCAGTATTTGGGTTCTGGTTGATGTGTTAGTTGATGTAAAGCCCTTCTGAGGAAAATTGTTCTGAAAGAGGGAAATGGTTAGGGAAGGTAAAATAAGAACCTTAAATGAAAGGACATCGGATTAAGGGTTTAAATATTGTTGTGTAATTGACTATGATTAAACCTTTTATCTAGTTTTGATGTTCAAAACCATCCGAAATCTACTTTCCATAGAATCTTAACATGACTATAAAATATATTAGATGTATTTAAAAACAAGATTCCATAATTGGAAGCTTCATGAATATTTTTATATGACATATATAAATTATTTTCTCGACTCTATGTGATTCCAAATATATTTTCAAGTTGCAGAGATCAATTTACGGATCGATTAATGATTCTAGGTAATGGAACCCTCGATATGATGAATCCATAAAATAATTTAGGCCCAATAAGAATTAATGTTAGTCAAGTGTTGATAATAGTTTTACTGGAAATGCATTAATTATCCTTGTATTATATTTTGATGAAATGTTACTTATTGGTAGAGACGTAGTAGTGTTACAATGATTTAAGGACTTGTTAAAAAAATGATTCAACATTATGGAAATTAGTGAATCATCATAAATTCTGGGGATCAAACACATTCATGATAGATAAAAGAGGCTTATTGGAGTATGTCAATGTATTTTTAATTACTAAATAATAGAATGATTTAGTTTGGAAAATTCAAATAAGTTATTTTCTCTACTATCACATGGTTTGTAATATCCAAATAAAATTTATACTGAGACTCAATAAGAGAAATGGATAATGAGTAAGATCCCATATCCTTCACCGAAAAGATGAACAACATGTGCCATGTTATGTAAAAGACATGATTTAGACTATGAATTAGTATTTGTAGGTAGATATCATGATGATCTAGGATAAAAACATTGGATTAATGTTATGGACATATTTAAGTATCTGGTAATAACAGTATATATGTTCTTGGTGTATGGGGGAGATGAAGAGCTAGTCATCATAGGTTACATTGATTCTAGTTTTCAAATTGATTAAAATGTTTTGAATTCACATGAATGATATGTTTTCTATCTCCACGGTGGAGCTATTAGCTGAATTGTTCATAATAGTCGATTATTTCTGATTATACTGGGTACTCTGAGTATATAGAGGATTCATATACAGCAAAATAAGCCATTTGGATATGTAAAATTATCAAAGAAATAGATGTGGTATTTAGTAGTAATGACTCTATCACATTATGTCGTGATAACACTATATTAGTAGTTCTTGATAAAAATCCAAGGTCACCACAACAAAAAAATAATATACCCTGAAAGTATCACATATTGATGGATTTCTAAATATGCGGTGATGTTATAGTGACAATAGTTTACAATTAAGTGGAAATTTTTTCCCACATGAAGTAAGGCCCATCTCAGCATATGCATGAGTATCAATTGAGTGGTAGAGGACTGATGGTTGTTAGAAGTTGGATATAATATAAGTGGGAGTCTGTTGTATTTTTTTCCTTAGAACTAACTTCGATATACTTTATAATAAACATGTTTTGATTTTTTTAATAGTAATAAACTATATATCACATCATTATTTCCCTTATTAATGAAATATTTATTGATAATGTCTTATGAGTGGCTGTGACCCTAAAAGATCATAGTTGTACCCCGCTATAATGAGAACCCTGATGTGAAATCTAACCTTTGTGGAATATAATTTCTATAACTAGATGATATAATTTTAGTGATTCAAATGATATAATATATAAGGTGTGGAGATCCATATGAATATGAGGCACCTTCTCATGGTTTATTCCCTTTGAAATATCTAGTAGAACATTATGACAATGGGGCCCACTAGTAGGAAATTCACATTTAAACATTGCATTTGATATTCATATATACAGATGTTTTTATTGGTCCTTAGATATTAATATTATTATTAAATAATATTACAAGTCACAAAATTTCATGTATTGATGGAAATCATGAAGAAAGTTGATTTCAAAAAGGTAGAATACATTGGGCGCATCATGAGTAAAAATACACTATTTAATAAAGAGAGAACAAATTTAACTCATTTGTTCATTAACAGAAGATAATATCTAATACCCTTTTTGCCTATGAAGTATACTTTATTGATCCATGATAATGTTGTTATATATGTAATTTTTAATTCTGAAAAGTCAATAAATGGTATATCAATTATATAGGTTGATGGAACTGGCATGTAACCTGCTCAATTAGAGAAATTTGGGTAAAAGGATTATAATACACAGTGAGCATCTATGGGAGGTAACATTTCATTCCAACATTAACTTCTTCCTCTATGGGGGCCTTGGATTTTTTATAGATGATGAACAACGACTATAGTCTTATTCTCTTAATGCCACTAAGAAAAAAGCCGATAGGTCCACACACTATGTGTATCCAGAATTTCAGTTAAATTATATATTATTATTTATTACAAAGAATTCAACTAAATATTTTTTTACATGGTTGAATAATTATTCATATTTGTTTGATCACATTTATTATATATCCTTTAATTTGAGGGAATATATTGGGAGCATATTTTTTAATAAATATATATTTTTTATTTAGTGAATATAATAATTATTTATATAATAGAGAATAATGTAGATACAATTTTTTAATAAAAAAATTGAAATTATACATGGCTTGATAAATATTAAGGAGGAATTGATGACTGAGTTTAATGGTTTGATGAGAAGTATTAAATATTTAATATAATTTTTTTAAATAATAATTATTTGGAATTGGAATGTTACAGTCATGTCGATCAATAATAACATTAATATTATTATTTTATTGGGGGTTTTATTGGAATATATAAAATAATTATGTGTAGTTATGCAATTATTATATTTTAACACTAGTAATATAAATACCCAATTATGTTATTTTCAAAAATCTATCCAATTAATTTTATTTTTTGTGCACAAAAATCGTGGAGAAAACTCTTAAGCCTAGAGATGTCCCATCTCGATGGACTCTCCTATGTGTGGAGGGAAATTCCCCTCCATCAGATCAAGGAAAATAGTGTGGAAGAGATTCTCAAAATGAGAAAATGAAGATGATGTAAGCACAAGGATATTCCGTGATAACACTCAATGGCTCCTTCGGTGACTTTTGATGATTCCTAATACATATTTGGACCATTATAGGGGAAATATAAACATGGTTTCTATGGTTATATAAAATTGCACCACAGATCATTCATTGTATTCATCAATGAATAATGAATTTCTTAGAAGTAATTGTTTCTCTATGTTTATTAATTACAAAAAAAAATTGTGTGGATATCCTCTATTTCAATTTCAACATTCTATCCATTTTATGTTTCATTTATTCATTTCTATTGACCAAAAATTTTATCAACTCAAATTTTTCTTATTGATCATCGATTATGGGAAAAATTTTACTTGGGAAACACCCAATTCATTCTTCAACTACACTTGGAACCTACAAGACATACCAAAAGGATGGTACTAAAGAGGTAGTGGGTCTAAATAAGGATAATATTTGATGGTTATCAGTGGAATTTTTTCTGAAGTGACCACTGTTGTTCTAGATACAAATAGAAACAACTTCATGTGAATGAAAACTTCCATAATATGTTTTCCACATATATATGTATCAATAATGAAATATTCATTTTCCAACATAAGTAACTTTATATGTGGATTCATATCTCCAAACGGGTCGACATGTACCATGAATTCCCAAATAACAACTTCCATCCTTATGTTTTCAACCAAAACACTGAAATTAGATTTCAACTCATGTATGGTGCATATCCAGGAATGGTAATATTTAAGGGAGAAGGTGAGGGTTTCTATATCACTTCATGATTCATTTAAAAAATTTCCTAAATTTTTATATATGTGGGGAACATGCTATCAAATATTACATAGGTCCTAATAATTAGTAATATGAATATCTATATTAATTTCATGGGGAACTTCTCAAATCTATATACCAAATATACTCTCCATATTATGAATCTAAGGAAGTTGGAGCACTATATGCTGATGCAGTAGGAAGAAAATACTATAACCTCCTCAATAAAACATTCTTATTAGTCGAATAGGATTCCCTCATCTCCCCCATCACTGACGTCAATGTTTTCATCCAACTGTAAAGTCTTCTTTTTTTATTCAAAATATTTCAAATGTAAAAATACATCTTCAGATGATTGTGGAAAGCAACATTGTCAAGTATGTGATCGATTTTTTTATCATTGTGCTATGTAAAAGGGGGTTCTTGAGACATAAAAATTATACTAGAATATGAAAGAATACTATTTATAAAATTCATTTGATCAGTTCTTTCTAAAAAATATATAGCCACTGGGGTGGAATATCATTCAACAATGGGCATAGCATCCTCTGGAGGTTTTTGTCATATAGGTGTGTATAAAGGGAAGGTTTGAAGCTCACCATTATGATCAATATGATAAACTAATGATCTCCTAGGATCTGTCCAAAATTCCATAGAGACTACAGGTTGAACTTGGTCTGATGTACTAATGTGGTCATCCCTTGAGACATTATAAACTTGTGGAAGATAATGGGAACCCGATACATAGTATCTCTTAGATGACACTTCGTACACTATGTAGAAAATGTAGAGAATATCTATTCTTTAAAACATCTTCATCAACATAATTTGTCTCTGAATAAACTAAATAAATATGATCATATCATAGTAATGTTTCCCACTCATTATAACAAACTACTATTATTGTGGTTGAATTCAAATTGGCACAGTCATCTACGAATGAACTTTATGATTCATTACCCAATGTAGATACACCAATCTCTAATATAGTAGATACAACATCACCAAAATGTTTCTCTAAAACTAGTCTCTCCAAATGCACATATATAATTGGAATAATTCTTTCCAAATACCTAAGTAATGACGAAACACATGCAAGGTATGAATGATGTTATTTTTCCATAACTACTTCGATATCGTCATGATAAAGTCCATCACTACTTCCATTCTCATCATCACCACCATTAATATATCATATATAATCTCCATTATCTCCATAGTATTTGTTATTATTATCAGATAATTCCAAAAAAAAATTATTTTATTTAGTCAATGAACTTTTAATGTTCATTATATCTATAAACCTTTGTCTCATTATCATCATCTCTCTAACATAAGAGACATTGTCTGGTAATGAGATAATAGAAGGAATTATAGATCCTATATTAATTGTACAATATTTGGGGATATTGGGAACAATTATCTTCATAAAAGAAATTAAAACATCCACTTCATTAATTTTCACAATGACATCTAATTATTTATAAAAATATTCCACTATATCATCTGTCTCTATGCATGGATCTACTAAGTTCTTTGGTGTTTAATGATGGTCTACTAGATTATAATCATCATAGATATTATCATTTCCATTAACCCAACTATTCACAAATAAATTCCAACTCACTCTCATACTTATAAAAATAAATCTATTTAAAAATAAAACACCAGACATAACTTCATCCTCTTCTAATTAATCTATCAAAAGATTGGTTTCCAACACTTCTGAAAGTAACATTGGGTAATTTAATTAATTGGACCTAAAAGATGACTTAAAAATTTCAATCATGTGAACTATAATGTATCTACACATATTAATCCAATATCCTCATCTCAAAAGGAATATATTATACACATATTTATATCTGAAATTACTTATGTTATCTTTTCTAGGAAATAAAAATTCTTGAATAATCTAAAATAAATGTTTTCTTTTTCAATCTTACTCAGTAGGAGTAGTCATCCTCCGAGTACCATCACCAGTCAGCTCCAAAAAATAATTTTCATAACTAAATGATTCATGGTCACTAGTTATTATACCTTGATAATCTTAAAAAAAATCCTCTATTAGTAACATTTAGATACTTTTCCATTAATTTAAAAAAATGGTAATATCATTAACTTCTATCATGCTCTGACTCAAATAATTCTTATTTCCAAAACTAAACTAAATTTACTAACCACATCCATGAACCAAACTAGGATATTAATTTATTTCATCTATGTAGAACCATTCTAACCATCACTAGCCCTTTATCACTCATATAATTATAAACTTACTCGAAATAATATATTCAACATCAACATTCATTTTAGAGAAAACACTGTTATTCCCAAGATATTGATTATTTTTCTCCATAATGGATTAGATTTCATCACATATTGTCCATACCACATGCATAGATAATTTATGAGACATCATGGAAGTTTTATTTACACTCACCATTTTAGTGAAATGATGCGATTAAGAAAGATTGTGAGAAGATAGATGATTGATATTGAATAGGATGGTGATATTGTAAAAATGGATATTATGAAAACAATGTGGCTTGAAATAATTATTAATTGGGATTAAAATTAATAAAATATAATAAGATATAAATGATTAAAATTTAATAAAACATAAATTATCAAATTTAGAAATGATAGTAATACATGAAACCGAGGCTGATAGAAACCAATGATGAATCACCAATGGTGGACTGCCAACAATTACTCGCGAAATATTACTCACCAATAGAGACTTGTCAATGATTAATCTCAAATGGGAGAAAATGATGACATTCCAGCTGTGAATCTTCAAAAGTTGAATTTCCAACAGTGACTCGACCAATGGGAACATGACAATTGTGACTCATCCAATTATGAATTTACAATAACATATTTTAAATTGGTTAATTTGTAATGGTGAGTACACAAATACAATATAATAACAAAAAGCTATCATTCTTGGATTGTATTTGATATAAAATAGTATCTCATAAATCACTGATTTCAGGAAAATATTATAATGATGATGTTCAGTTCCTCTGTTCTCAAGGGTAAATTCCCCCTTTTGGGAATGGACTCTCAAAAAGTGATTCCTTACATCATTATTTTTTCTTCTAAAATGAAACACATAATTTTTTAGAAATGATTATCACTCTTATTTTCTAAAAATTTATAGGGACATGACATAAATTGATATCCATAGTCTACAAGAGTGTGTTTAATACCAAAATCATTTAGAAAATTTATTCCTTGGTTCTATGAGTTTGACATTAGTAGTATGTATTTCAACAAATATTTTCTTATTACCACCAAATTATACAAGGAAATTTCCCAAAAAATGACATGTTTCAAGGGTTCTATTTCTATTGAGAATTTAATATCCAAAAAGATCTTAGGAATAACATACAATTACAAATTATTTTCCTCTATAATAGAATAGTACTAAATTATATGTATATTTAATGTATTTGAAAAAAAATTTAAGATAATGTAAATTATTATATTAAGGGTTTTCATAAAAATAATCACACATACAATAATGTTTTTTCATGACTCTTATAATTGATTATTTTTTTATTATGGCATATAGTTAAGGAAAACACCTTGTTCATCCCTCAAGAAGAGTTGATAGATTTAGAGTACTCATTTTCTAAAATTGGTACCTAATTTGTTGTATATTTAATGTATTTGAAACACCTTTTAAGAGAATTTAAATGATTCTATTAAGGGTTTTCATAATCAATGAGCACACATGCAATAATGTTTTGTCATGACACTTCTAATTGATTATGTTTTTATTATGGATTATTGTTTAGGAAAAAACCATGATCAACTCTCAAGGAGTGTTTATGGGTTTATATTACTTGTTTATAAAAAATAGTACTAAAAAACGTGGTGGTTTAGAAAATAGTTTTATGAGAATAACATAATTTAATGATTTAATTGTTGAAAAACCAAGTGCAGATTGAAAAATATGAGGTAAATGTTAGTTTTTGATTTCAGGAATTTCATTTGAAGTAATATTGTTCTTAGAAATTCATTCATATATGTAGTAATTTATTGGATGAGATTAATGGGAATCCCGAATAATTCTTATGATTTTATTTCAATGAATATAAAAAACCATGATATTAAAATCGAATTAAAAATATACAGAGTATAGTAAGGGAATAAAAAATTCAAAATAAGATTTATATATGAATAAAGAATGTAATAAAGGGATTCTTGTGTTATACAATTTGAGGAAAAAAAGTCACACACCCACATCCTCACACATATCAGTTATAAATTAAAAGCATAATATTCACTTTTATTTAAAAACAATTAAAGTAAAAAATAATGTAAGATACATTGAATTAAATACTTTAACATAAAAATTACTCCAAACTAGTAGCTAATATAAGCTTCAGAACACAATTGACAAATGTTAATCTCCCTCAAAACTAATGCAAACTGTTTAGAAAGGCATTGAGAAGAATAAAAATAATGGGTGGATCTAATTCATCAAACTTGATCCCCCTATAAGGATACTGGACTAAATATCTTATAGTATTAGTAGAGTAATCTTGGAGGACTCCAAATTAGTAGAACATAAATACTTGGTTGATATTTCAAATGGGGAGCCAAAGATTCCAATTTATTGGAAATGTTGACGGTGGTTTTGGACACCTTGATTTAGAGGAATCACTTGGACCAGAGATTTAAAGGGACATAAAGGTTAAGATGAAAATTCTAAAAAACTAATAACTTGAATAGCTCCCTCGTAAAGGTATCCACTTAAATTTTAGCACCATTTGAAAAATCAAAAATGGATATGTGGATGAAATACCAAACCCACATTTTGACATAGAGCTCTTCTGATTCCCAAGACTGATCAGTTCATATGGCCCCATTAATTGATTAATTGCAATTTATTACCTTCATATGAACTGTATCCCACAAATTATGCACCGTACCAAAAAATATAATCCCATTTCGATGATCTGTTTAGTACAATTATTTGGTTTAGTCAATTGTTGTTGTTGGATCCTATATAGTTTGGTTATTTTCTCTTAAACATCATCAAAGGTTCTCTAAAAAAACTCCACCTACTATGTCATTAAAAATAAACAAATATTTCCCTTTTTAAATGTAATAAAAAATAATTTAATCTAAAATTAGTTTTAATTTATTATTATTTTTATAATTTTGAATAAGAAAATAGTTTGGCACAATGGAGTAAGGGTGAAAATGATATAGTGAATCGTGGTGAGATCACTCCCCCACACATAAAAATTTATACTCTGTTGAGAATTCAAATTTCAAAAAATATTCCTGGATATATTATCAAACATAATGTATATTTATCATTCAATGAAAATTTATTTGCTGTTATAAATGTGATCAAATCAAAAATCACACTGACAGTTTATTCTCAGTGATCATAGAAAAAGGTCTCTCAAACATTTTATGAGAACAAAATTACTAGATAGGCATAATACCAATCAAATAAAATATTTAAAAATAAAATTATTTCAATAATTCTTCGCATGTGTGTGAAACAACCATTTTATGATATTACTAAAAATTTCTATCGTGTAAATATAGTTTATTTTAAAATAATTCTTCATACATGATCATTTCCCCTGAACATGCCCTGCATCCATTGTAATGAAATTTCATGAAAAAATAAATTCATTATTTTTTTCAAACCATAAGCTACCATACTAGATATATGCATATTTTTTACATTTGATCACTCCCCTATTGTTTATTTTTTTTTGTGTTTTTTGATGGATTACAGTATTCAGATAACATGTACACCTACATAGGTCAATTTGGTATAGTAATGAAATGTATCGGATTAAGAATGAATATATGGAAAAATAATTTTCTATTGTTGAGAAAATTATTTTTAATTATGATTACCAGCTATTAAGTTATATATTTTCACACAGCATGGTTGAGTGCAATGTTGAGTATGGAAATTGAGGGACACCGTTTTTCGTTAGGCTACTCACACAAAGGGTACCTTTCTTCTCAAAGTATTAAAAATTATAATACAATCAATATCAACAATAAACAACCAAATTTTATGGTAATGTGAACCCCTAATGATGACCACATGGTGAAATAAAAATTTCATCAAAAAAGGTTTTTTAATTTTAAAACAACATGAAATATATAAATTCATCATTAATTTTAAATAACATATATTATTAAGTGGGAATATTATTCCTTGATAATATTGGAATAAAAAATTAACATTTTGGAACCAAATTTAGGGGAAAAATAGGGGCACGTGACAATATATTCTCCTAGCAAAAAAAGATAAATATGAAAAACATGAAAACAAATTAATAACTAACTTATGTATATACCCACCACACAACATGTGTATGTGTTATCCTCAATATAATAATAGAATATATGGGAAGGGAGGATGAATAATGATCAGTGTAATTCGTAGGCAGCTTCATGAACCGTGACTTCCTCCACCAAGGACTCCAGATTGGTTTCATTAAAGTGTTTTAGCCGCAACACATTGATAGTGAAGGTTTGTTTGGTTTCATCATTTTGAACATGAAAAACATAAAATTGAAAAGCATTAGTAATGGTTGATATACAAATATAGTGGGAAAAATTCTTACCTAGACAAATCTTTAGTCTTCAATTGAAATGGTTTACCTTTTCCCATTGTGGAACTAGAAATGTAGGATGAAACTGTCATGGGTAGCCTTGGTTCTCTACTTATAAATTTGAGAGTTATCATACAAATCTATTCTCATTTTATGGAGCACCTAAATATGTAAATTACTCTGAGAACCTACACCAAAAAGACTAGAATTGATTACTTTAATTTCCTAGTGGGAATGGTTCTCAGTTTCAATTGGAAGGTTACAACTCAATCAAAAAATAGGTCGATAGGGTGACATTTCAAATGGAGGTTTGAGTGTAGTAAGTACAACATGGTGAAGATATTAGATAATTTGAGTTAGAAAATGGTTTAAAATTATCTCTCGCGCGTTGCTCCGGTGACCTCGGAGGGTCCTGCCTCTGGTTCTCCGGCGCCTGGTGGCGACTCTCGTCAACCTATTAACTCCTTAAAGGAGGCGCTTCTTCACCCGCTTCCAGGGGTATATCTATTTAAATCTATAGTTGATCAACATGTTTCTTCTTCCCTCCATCCCGCTGCTTCGGTGCCCCCAGAGGGTCTTGCTTCTGGTTCTCCAGTGCCTGGTGGTTGCTCTGGTCAACCTCCCCTCCTCTCCTTCAAGAAGGTGCTCCTTCGTCCTCCACCAGGGGTGGATCTGAATAAGGTTTTATCATCTGCCATTCCAGTGGTTTCCTTTTCCAAGGATGGGTCCCCAGTTCTAGAGGTTTCTGCGGTGTCCTTCACTGTGGCTGCTTCGGACCTTCAGTGAATGATGGTTGCATGCTTTGGTGCCGATATACCTCCTCTTGCGTTGTTCCAGGAATGTGTAAGGCACTAGGGTTTAGATCATCCGATGACAGTTTCAATCCTAGTTCCCAAGGCTTTCTGCATCATCATGGCTCCAAGGGCAGACTTCATGAAGGCCCCAAGTATGAGTCCACGTTCTGTGGGTCCTTGGCGTTTCTCCATCTCAAGATGGTCGATGGAGGCCCATTTCGGTCAAGAATGCACGTCGGTGATGGTCTGGATTTCTCTTCTAGGTTCTCCCCTCCCTCTCGTGAATGGGGCATTTCTTAAAGCTATTGGGGATTTCCTATGGAGTTTTTTATGCGCCAATGAAAGGACCTCTCGGTTGGTGGAAGCTTCTGTTGTGAGGATTTGTGTTGAAATGGATGTTTCCAAGCCTCTTCGGGATATTTGTGGGTCAGGATCGAAGGGTTGTCGGACCGTCATCAACCTCTGGTTTACCCACCTACCATAGGTATTGTAACCACTGCCATATCTCTAGACACTCCTTTTAGGTCTGTCGCAAAGATAGAAGAGAAGAATCTTCTCCAAAGGAGGTCCAGAGGTCCATTCCTCTGCATTATGGCTCTCGAGTTCCCCCGGTCCCGGAGGGAGATGATCACAACAAAGGGATTGTGGTGGTTCCTTTCATCTAGTTTTCATAGGCTTCTTCTTCCATGCAGGTGGTTGTGGTTAGTGAGGCGGATTCCTCTCGCTCCATAGTTCTAGTTCATAGAGCCTTAGGCAGGGTTCAATGGTCGTTCTAGAGGTTGGTTTGTCTTCCATGGGGGTGTCTCTCAGTAAGGGACATTGGAGGCGTTATTTTTCTTTTGCGGACTCGATTCCACATTCAATCAGAATCTTTGAGATCACATTGCTGGATCTAGGGTCTACGCTCGAAGAATCTAGGGAGATCGCTTCCAAGGCTCTGTCATTATGCCCAGTGGTATCTTCCACTCGATCTTCGCCAGCTCAGGACCCCCCTACTCCCCCTCTCGTCTGTGCTCTCCTACTCTGGTGTTGTAGATGGCTAACAAAAGGTTGGATGGGCAGTCCTTTGAATCTCTAGAAGATTCATGCATGGTACGTTTGAACTGTGTGGCTTCTCCAGGGGAAGACTCCTCGCAGGTGAGCGCATGTATGAGAACCCATTCTCAGTCAAAGAATGGTGTGCAAGAAGGTGTATCTGTATCTCCTAACGCAAAGAGCCTAGAGTCTGGGGCCAAAGCCAGACGTGCCCATTTTAATGTCTAAAGTCTTAATATGGAACGCACAGGGTGATGGGGCCCGTGCGAAGACTGACATCATCGTCAATGAGTTTAGGATCAATCATGTTTATATGGTGGTTATTATGGATCCAAAGAGGCTTCATGTATGATCAATGAGTATGCTCAGAGGCTCATGGTCACTGGATTCATGCATGGGGACCCTCCTAACTCACATATCTAGCTATTTTGGAAGGATTATTTGTATGTTGATCTACAAAGGATATATTATTAGTCCTTTACTACAAAAATCTCAATAGGGAGTAATGGGTTTCTATTTTTTTCATTTAAGCCAAATGAAATGCCCTAGAGGGAGAGGCTCTTTGGAGCAAGTTAGATGTTACTAATCCAGAGAATGTCCCATGAATTGTTGGGGGCGATTTTGACATCATTTCTTGCCCAGAAGAGAAGAAGTGGGGGCCTTCTCGAGGAATTCCAGTCATTGTTTTGGTTCTTTCATGGCCAGGAATGACTTTATGGATATGGGTTAGGAGGGCAGTAGCTTCACCTGGTGTAATAATCAGCGAGGAGATAAAATAATGTACTATCGTCTTGATCGATGACTGATGAATGAGGCCTCAATAACAATGTTCCTAGACTCCAAAGTTACTCATCTGGTTCATTTCCTTTCAGATCACTCACCACTTCGTGTTTTTTTGGGAACATGGATGCCAAGGGTGGAGACCGTTTCATTTTCCAAAATGTGGATGGAGTAACAATACATTCTTGATGTGGTTAAGGAAGGATGGGGTTTTTAGTACCGTGGAAATCTGTGGGTTACTCTGCATAACAAGTTGAGATAGCTTAAATCACTTCTTCGACCCTGGATAAGGAAACTCAAAGCTCGCGATCAGGATGTGATTGAAATAAGTAAAGATGTGGAAACAATGGAGAAGTGGATGGAAGTAGAATGGGATGATGTTCTATTTAACGATCTTAGGATCAAAATTGGATGCTTACTGGTAGTCTCTTACATCAAGAAAGGCTGGCCAGGGAGGGAGCTAGAATCAGATGGCTTCATGAGGGGGACCGAAACTCTGGATACTTTCATGCTTGCATCAGAGAACGCCGTAGGGTTCAGTGGCCAAACCTCCTGAGAGAAGATGGTTCTTACTCCAGTGACCATGATGAGGCAGGGGGACTGAATAGTGGGGCTATCAGATACTTACTGGCTGACTCCAATCCAAATATGGAAGGGGGGTACCCGTGAGGAGATTCTGATCTTTTTGGAGGGATTCCTAGATGTGTTTCAGAGGGTGTTGATGAGGCTTTGAGGAGGACTCAAGAGGATGAGGCAATTCAGGAGGAACTTTGGTCCTTGAACTTGTAAAGTGCCCCTGGGCCAGATGTATTTCCAGGTTCTTTTTACAGGGTGTCGTGGGATTATATAAAAGGGGATATTGTGAGAGAAATCCAAGTCTTCTTCCAGGGGGGAAACTTTCAGTGGATTGCATGTGCCACAAATATGGTTCATCTTCTGAATGTGTGTAATACACAATCTGTTAACCATTATCAGCCCATTATCATGTGTAACATCTCGTACAGGACTCTGTCCAGAATCCTCAACAAATTTCTAGCCCGTCATTTGTATTCCTAGATGTCCTCAGAATAAAATGGTTTTATTAAAGGTAGGTATATACAGGTTTCTATTGGGGTAGCCCAAGAAATGGTAAGCAGAATTAAAAACAAGTCATTTGGGGGAAATGTGGTGGTAAAGTTAGATAGGATAAAGGCCTATGATAGAGTGGAATGAGGTTTTGTGCTCAGAGTCTTGAATTTCCAGGGGTTTTCCACATGGACTTCTGACTTACTCTTCTGGTGATTTAGCTCGGCTTGGATTTCTTCTTCGTTTATGGGTATGAAATTTGGCTTTTTTCAAGCTTGTCATGGTCTTAGGCAAGGGGATCCCCATTCTCCCACTCTTTTCATAATCTCCAAAAATTTGCTCAGTGGCTTTATCAATAAAGGTCTTACCATGGGGACAATATTCCACTATCATAATAGGTCAGCCACCAGGGGGATTTCACATTTGATGTTCTCATATGACACCATAATTTTTATTAATTTCAGTAGCCGGTCAGTGAACAGTTTGAATAATCTTTTAGGGGAATACTGCAAGTGGAGTTGGCATGTTGTCAATAAAGAGAAAAGTACCTTTTACATATCAAGGAATGTGTCGGAAAGGAGGGTGAGGGATGTGGGAAATATACTGAATATGGAGCGAGGCATATTTCCCATGGAATATATCAGGTCTCTGGTTATTCCTTCTTCCCTAATGGTCTATCATTTTGATAAGCTCATCAACAATATTTTGGGTCATATTATCAACTGGAAAAATAGATTTTTATCCTTTTGAGGTCGTATAACTTTAGTTAAGAGCATCCTGGTTTCCATTACTATGCATATTCTTTCCACCCCGAATGTTCACAAGACTATAACCTCCAATTTGGATAATATTTTGATATCCTTTGTATGGGATGGTCAGATGGAATGAAAGCATCATTGGGCATCAGGGAAACATATTGTGAGGCCTCTTGTTGAAGGGGGTATTAATCTGAGGAGTGCTTTCTCAACCATGAGGGGACATCATGCCAAGCTAGCATGGGAGGATATGGAAGGTAGGTCCTTTTGGGTCAGGGCTATGTAGGATTTTTATGGGCAGGATATATGGGCCCAGAGATCAATACCCTCCAGGATCTGGAAGGTGATTCACCCCTACATGTAGATTCTACAACATCAATCTAGGTGGTTAGTGGGTAAAGGGAATATCAATTTCTGGCAACAATATTGGGGGGCAGGGAGACTTTAATTCCCGGGATTCCCCATCCCAAAAATGTCATTTAGAGAGGCATGTGGTCAACCCAGATTTATTAAGGCTATTCTTTATGATGATCATATTAATATCTTCAATAGCATTTTCTCTAGTGATGTACCAGATAAACTTATTTTCACAGGTTCTATTTCAGGTATCTTCTCTATCAAATATTTTATGCACATCATGAGGGATATTTTAGGTGAAGATCAGTGGGGGACTCAGCTATGGTGCAAGGAGCATACATCTAAATAAAATTTCTTCTTATGGTGAGTGAGGAATAAGGTTCTGCCAAATGATGAAAATTTGAAGCGGATGGGCGTGAATCTGGCTTCCAGGTGCTGGTGCTGCAGGCTCCCACACCAAGAAACAGTGGAGCATCCCTTTTACATGAGTGAATAGGCTATCAGTATTTGGACATTTTTTTGGGGATTTCTTCAGTTGGTTTCCATCTGGATGGGAGTAGGAACAATTCTTGATGTCATGGTTTAGAGGAGTAGGATCCCACGACACGGAGAGGAAGAAAGATCTATTATTCTGATTGCTGGCTACTGGATGATATAGAAGGAAAGGAATGAGGCGTGACACAATGATGCACCAGGATCTCAAGTAAGCATTCATTTCAATATGAAGAATACCCTGCTCTATCTGCTATGCCTCTACCCAGATTGTCATCATGCTCCTTCTACGAGTTCAGTTGTTCATTTTCTTCTAACCACTCCTTGGTCTGGCTATCAAGAACATGGATCCTGGGTACATTGGATTCCCCCTAGAAAGAGTTTCAAACTCAACATGGATGGGTCTCTAATTGGAGGGGAGTTGTGCGGGGGTGGGGTTGTAAGAGATCATAGGTGTTCTATTGTTGCAGCGTTCGCGGATTTCTTTGGGTAAGGTGAAGTGCTGCAGGCGGAGGCTCTGGCCATGGCCACAGGGCTAGAAATGTGTAGTCAAAGACTGCTGGAGGTTCAAATGGTGGAATCTGACTCTTTTCTACTTCGTAATTCAATTCTTGGAAAGGGTAACATTCCTTGACATATCTCATACACCATTAGAAAATGCAACACATTCTGGGGTAGAAATATGATGTTGTCTCACACATGGAGGGAGGGGAATATGGTGGCCAGTTATCTGGCATCCATGGATTCCTTAGTGTAGAGGAAATTATATTTCCTTTTCTTGGGTGTGTTTCCTAAGGAGGGGATGAAATTTGTTGCCATTGATGCTATGGTTTTGCATTAATTTGGACCTCCTTGATGTGTTTTTGTGTTTATTTTGTACTATGTCTTTAATTCCAATAAAAATGGTAGTTTTCAGTCAATTTAGTAAGTACAACCATAATGAATCATCAACTATAAGACATCAATCATTTCTATTAGGATGAATTTTTTTTCAAGAATTTATTTAACCTCCCAATTTTACACCTCGGCTTGAACATTTGTCTTTGGGTGATAAGCACAAGAAACGCAATGCCAATCCCCATTTCGATACAATAGAGATTACATTGTTCAGTTGTTTAAATGAGAACCCTGGTATCTGATGACAAACATAGGTAATATGAACCTATAAAAAAAGATTAGTTCTAAAAAATACCACAATATTCGTGGAATGTTTATTCCTTGTTGCACATGACTCTTCCCATTTTAACACATAATCGACTTCTAGAAGAATTCACATGTTACCAAAGGAATTGGAATATAGACCCATAAATTCAATTCTCCAAGCATAGAATGTGATCATGTAAGAAATGGGTTTTTATGACATTTTAATTATTTTAGAGGCATTATACATTCTTTGAAATTAAGGACATGATTTATAGAAATCATGGGAATTCTAATATAATGACATCTAAAAGCGACTAGTATCAATGACCTTACAAGATTTCCATTGGGGACCAATGCGGCCCCCACAATCAAGAATGTGGCTGAACCTTATGACTGACTGAAACTCTCTATAGAGAACACAACAACTATATACATGATCACTACATGTGAAACAAAAAAAGGGTTCATCCCAAATGCACCAAATATACTAATTTTTAGATGGTTGTCTTGGTTCTTCTTAAAATCAGTATAATTGAATGATACTCCACATAATTTACAATTTCAGCATACCATGGAATGAAATATTTCATTGGGTACAATTTATCATCTAGTGAGATTTAATTTATTTGTACATAAGTGGATGATTCAATATTATAGGATGGGAGGATCCTACTAATATGGTCCCAAATTATATTATTTGGTCCATTTTTTCCCAAATTTCTTGATTAAATTCTTGATGTAGGACAATCACATGAAAGAGATGTGGTTTGGATTCAGGTTTCATTAGGAGACACAAGAGGGATTCATGATCTGATAATACAATGGATTTGGACACTAAAATTTTTAACATAAATTTATCCTGAAAAAAAAATGGAAATAAATTCTTTTCAGTTTCGATGTATTTTTCATGGGTAGGGTTTAGTGTATATAATGGATACGCAATTACATGTGGAGCTTGGTCAACCCTATGTGACAAGACTTCCTCAACTATGTTATAAGAGATGTCACACATGAGATCAAATTGTAAATCCCACTATTTTGGATGGACTACCGATAGTGATGTGATACTCTATTTTAAACTATTAAAAGCCTCCCCAAATAAAATATTACAAAAAATTAGTTTTCCTTTTTCATTAATTAAGAGATTGGCAGTGCAATTTTATTAAATTCACAAATGAAACAATGGTAAAATCCATCAAGACCCATGAATATGGGATATACCAAACATTGGATTTGAATTTTATGGAAAAATGACATCCATATTTTATTTATAAACATGGATTCCATCCCAATACCTGAAATTCCCATGTATTATAACCTTTTCACCATGAAATAGAATTTCTCATAATTTAATAAAAGACTATTTTCAATACAATGATGTAGGAAAGAACCATGAAAATTAAAGCATTCATCACAATATGAGATATAAATATTGAAATAATATATGAATAATTCACTGAAATTCTATAGGTAATAAAAAAAAATACTAGCCATGCATCGCTAGAATGGACCCAGAGTATTGCATAGACCAAATGGAATCTTCCAATAGGAAAATGTACAAAAGGGGCGTGTTCAAGTTGCCTTTTCCTAATCCACGGGGGATGTATGGATCCAAATATATCGATAATATTATTCAAGGAAAAGGTATTGGGATGTCCCCACTAACCAATCTAGCATTAGGTCAATGATTGGAAATGGGAAAAGATCCTTCATAGTGTGTAGGTTTAGCAATAAATATTATATATAGAAACACCAACTAGTCGGCACAGGAGTAAGAACAAATTAATTTTTCAATTTCAACTACCAATAGACTAGTTATTTTAGGAACCACATGAGCTGGATAAAACCATATATTTTCAGAGATATGGTAAATGATTCTAGATACGAAAAAAATTTCACCTCAATTTTAATAACATTATGGATATTTGGGTTCAAACGGCGTTGTTCCTACCTCACTGGATTAGCCGCATCATTTAACAATATATGATGTGTTAAAATTGGTGGTATAATACTTGTAATGTCACCAAGTTTCCATCCCAATTCGTCATCATACTCAATAAAACATCAAGTAGTTGTAATTCATTCTTAGGAGGTTGTGAACTATAAATTATTGTAGAAAAAATGCTTCCATTATAAAGATAGGATTTTTTATCATTAGGCAGTTCATTTACATCCAAATGTGGGGGATTTCAAATTGATGGAGTGTGTGTAATATGAATAGGTAAATGATCTCATCTAAATGATTAATGGTTCCATACAGAGATGATGAATGAGCTTTTACAAGCACAGTAGTATTATCAATGGTCATGGAATCCATAGTGTCAAAGAAATCATCAATTAATTAAACTGATTGGATTTTTCATGAACTGTAAAACATTATAGGAATGATTTAGTTCCTATCATTTAAATAAATACAGAAATATTGTAACGGGTATTAGAGTAATGAGAAATATCTTTTCTTGGGTAATGGAGTACATATACATAGTATATAGAGAGAGGGATAATAATTTTTTTGAGGGGTTCATCATGGAATCAAGGTTGTTGAAGTGGAAACATTCACCACCAAACTCCATAGATAATGTACCACTATGGACATTAATTATGGTTTTGAAAGTTTTCATGAAAAGTCTCCCTATTATAATTAGGGTATGTCCATTCTATCTATCATCATCTGTTTTATTAACATAAAAATATACAAGATAAATTAAAATTTCCACCCTCATAAGAACATCCTCTATCATACCATAGGGGTCTAAGATACAATGGATTTATAGTTGAAGAGTAATTCTTATGGAATTCAATACCCCAATGTGCAATGAAAAGTAAATGGATTGAGGCATCACATTAATAGAAGAACCTAAATAATTAGTATCATTGTAAAAAGGATAATCCCTTAAGTGCATCACATTGACTTTCATGACCCTCTCCCCACAAGGTGTTCCCCTCATGGTTGGAAATGTATGAAGATATATAATTACACCTGAGTACCACCTCTAGTAGTCCCCAGGTTGGCGACTAGCATTGATGGGTATAGTGAACAAAAAAATGGGAGGCATTACCCTCTAAGAGAACACATGCGAAAGAGGGAGATAAGATAGACAACAACCAACACCAACCCAAACAACAATATAAATGAAATCCCATGTATACATATTTAATGTCATGGAAAACTACTAAAATGGAATGGGAAAAACTATATGTACTAAAGGAAAGAAGAAACAAAAGCAACCACAAGCCAAAATATCTCCTGCAACCCCAAGCTAGTTGTAACACCCGAGACTTTTATGTTGTATGAATCATTAAAGGAATCTTTTTCTACACAACACTTGCTTGGCTTGCTTTACACGCAATCGTGACCTTCCTCGATAGCTTGCGTCGTACGCAATACCGAGTTTCACTAAACAACAATATGCTATTAAAACTAGCCGTTATGAATAGTAATAACCACTTTTTAAAATTTTATAAATTTTATTTTTCAAAATGGACTTCATTTTTGGACTGAGAATATCGAAATTAGCCTAGGGTGACATTTTGGTATTTTTCTGAAAACTTTCAATTTTTGATGAATAGTGAATCCTCTAAGTGGTAGGTTAAAAACTGAATTTTGCATAAAACTTAATTTTACCGCTTCTGTGAATGGAATTTCAAAAATCTGACAGACACGGTTGATATCAGTAAGTAAAATGTGGTTCAATGAGATAAAAATAATTTTTTGGTGAATAGTAACTTTTTACTTTTTTTACCGCAGTTAATAGTAAATAGGGTAACTAAGGGTAAATATGATATTAATATTACCCTAAAACTTGTCCTAATTCTATTGGGCAAGTGTAATTCGACCAAAAAAAAACATAGGAATAAAAGATGACCATTTAGGCCCACTTGGATTAGATTAGGACATTTATTATTAATTTATTTAAAGAAGGGTTAAAATAGTTAAAATCAATGTTTAATAAGTAAATCATTTTTAATATGGGGTTATACATAAGCTAAATTCTACTATAAATATTCATTAGAAAGCTAAAAGGATTTCCTACATAATGGTATTTTATTTGTAATTTTTAGACATTAAATAATTTAATTTATTTATGACACAATGATGATGCAGTAATTATCTTAATAATGAAATATTGACATAATTGATGTTATAAACACCAAAATAAATGTAATTTGAGACTTTTTATGAATTCCACTAATTTTATAGGTTAATATGATATATTAATGTTGATTTAATCAACTTTTTTAGAACATATAATTCTGTTATGACTTTCACAAAAATCATATATCAAATAGTTTCAAAATTGACACAAAATAGTTTTTAAATAACATATTATATTATTAATTGTTATTTTATTACTAAAAATCTATGGTTCGGCCAAATGACTTAGATAAGGATATATATATTAATAATAAACAATTTGGGGTTCGTTTGGCATGTTATAGTATGTTTATTAACCATATATTGAAAGAAAAAAAAAGACACGGTAAAAATTAAATTATTTAACTTAGATTTAAATCTAATTGATAAGGTTAAAATAATACCATAAACTTGTCTAAATCCTATTGGTTGATAGGATTTCGACCCATACCCACTTTGTCTTCGAAATAAGACCCTTTGGAACCATTATAAACCGATTTTGACTTTAATATAAAATAATATTTTGAGATATTCCTAAGGTGCCCCTCTCCTCCCTTATAAAAGGGAACCTCCTCCCCATCCTCCTCACACCAATTTGAGCACTAAAGCTCAGCCAACCCCTGCCATGTTCTCTTCTCCACTTCCCTAGAATAACCCTAGAGGTTCTGGTCTTCCTCAAATACCAATTTTAGTGCCCTAAGAGGAGGTCTCAAAGAGGCGCTTCAAAGAAGAGGTAATTACCGTTACCAATTCTTTCATCTTTATTTATTTTTCCACTTCTTATTCTTAGGTTGTTTAATTATGAAGTAATAAAATCGGTATCACTCATATACTGATATGTTATTATAAGTATGAAACAACCCTATTTAGCCATCTATCCATCCTACGGAAAAATGAAATCACAGCGCGTGCGTACGTACGGAATACCATCTCCACGCCGTGGTGTAATCTATTTTTCCACCATCACTTTAAAAGGATGGGTATAATGGTGTAATGAGTAAGTATTTCTGATTATTATAAATTAATATTGATACTGAAATAATATATATATACTCCAATACAGTTCCACGATCATAGGAACGATATCATCACTCGTGCGTACGTACGGAATACCGTCTCCACGATGTGATGCGACTCGTTCTACATGATCATCATTACATAGTAATTATATAAATGAATTGAATGAATAAATATGATATATTTTACACTAATACCATTCTGGATATAAGGTATCTATAAACTTAAAAGAAGTATAAGAATGTATTCGGCAAAACACACATAAGAACAAAAGGCAATAAAGACCCGAGTAACAAGTAACAATGAAATATTACTAACAAGAAGCTAAGAATATGACCGTATATGATATCATATCAAAATGTATGATTATGGAATAAGTCAATAACATTATTTAAACCATTATACAGGAGCTTCGGACACGTACAAATCAAATCGGACCTAAGGTAAGGGAAATATCACAATCTCATTTTTATCCGAGATTGTTTATTCGTAAGTATTTACTGGGGTGTATTTTATCATCCACATCCATGTTTCATCAATATGTAATATTATTTCCATCCACCTACAATTTTTTAAATCCATTTTTACCCTTCGGTGAGTTTTTAGTAATATCTATGAAAGGAATCTTTTGTCGCACGAGGTACTTTTTGACTTTTCCGACAAAAGTACGAAGAATGT
The DNA here is from genome assembly GCA_963277665.1 of Viscum album. NCBI lineage: Eukaryota > Viridiplantae > Streptophyta > Magnoliopsida > Santalales > Viscaceae > Viscum > Viscum album. The sequence goes on along the minus strand of OY728148.1, from coordinate 2,004,725,969 downwards.
TTTTTTAACTTATACGGCATGAATGGATTTTTAAAACATTATTTCAAAGAAGCTTCCTTTACAAGTTTTCAAGTTTATTTTTAATCAACTTATTTTATTTTAAAGTCATATGACATGTTATGGAAGGAAAATGTTTTTAAAGTAGAAAGGATATTTTCCTCAAGAATGGAGTTCAAGTATTTTATCAAAATTATTTTCCATCTAAGATAATAAAAGGGTTATGTTTTTATCCCTATTATTACATGGATTTGATTATGTTGTGATGGAAACATTTTTATGAATTCCTTTATCTTATATGAATTGTTTTAAGATGTCATGTTGTTTAAGAATCCCATTTTTATTACATGGGTTACGCTATGATGTATGGTTTATGATTATGTGGCACACATAAGAAAGGATTCATTATAAGATGGGTGGGACCTATATCTCCCTCCAATGCATTGGGTAAAGGTTTTATATCTCATGAGATAGACATGGCTGGAACGGTAGGTTATACCGGTTCAGTGAAACAGGACTGGAACGAGGGTGACTCGGTTCAGAAAGGGACTTTGTCCACTAACATAGTCTTGGAAATGAGTCATGACTAACAAGAAATGATTTTCCATGATTATGTGTGCATTCCACAAAGTTTAAAGTTTTATATTATGATTATGGGGATCTCATTTTCACTCCTATGATTTATTCCATGTTAATATATTATGATCTCTTTTGCAGGTTATGATTTTAAAAAAGATATGATATGATTTTTATTTCCTTTATTTGCCCTTGCTGAGCATTTGAGCTCACCCTTTTATGTTTTCTTTTCCCCAGGTCAGGAAGATGGATATTAAGTAGAATATGCTAAAAGGGACCCTAGATATGATGAAATAAATGGGAGACACTGTAGAAGATTTATGAACCAGTTGTTTATGTTTCCCAGTTTCTAAAGACACTATACCTATACGGTCCTTTGTGGTTTTTTCAAATATTGTAATAAGTGTGCTTCAATTTTGATGTATTAACAATGTATGTAAAGCATGGGTCGTTATAGTTGGTATCAGAGGAATGGTATAGTCAACCTTTGGAAACTAGGATGTGAAAGCCTGAGTAAGAACCCTAAGGACAAGTCTAATCATAGAACACAATCTTAGTGTTTTAGAAATGGCCTTGAATAACCTAGGATAAGACCTTAAGCATGAAAATTTTATTCTTGAATTATGTGGTTTTCCTATTATAATTAGTGTTGCTCACACTATTCTTCTTGGTTTTAGTCAATGGTTGGAACCCGAAGGAATTGTGTTATTGCGGAATGTGATGGGCAATGCAATGATTGTCCCCCTGAGCAACCCAACGATATGGGAGCTCGAATGCAAAATCTTGTTGCCATGCTCACACAACTTTCTCAAGCTATGAATCATGCAGGACTTCCAAACGATCAAAGGAAGGAGCAACATTCTGTTGAATCCTTCATGAGGCAGCGTCCACATTCTTTCAGTGGGTCTACTGATCCATTAGTTGCTGAACAATGGATTAGTACTACTGAAAAGACATTTTCAGTTCTTCAATGTTCTGAACATGATAAAGTCATCCTAGCAGTGTATCGTTTAGAAGGAGATGTTGATAAATGGTGGAATCTTATTAAGAATACGAGGCAAAGGGATGAAATTGATTCTATGGAATGGGATGAGTTCAAGAACATATTTTTCAATAAGTACTTCCCTTGTATTCTCTGAACAAAGATGAAGAAAGAGTTCTTTGAACTGAAGCAAAGGGATGATGAATCTGTTGGTACCTATGAAGCAAATTTTACAAGACTTGCAAGGTATGCTTCTGGTATTATTATCCAACTTGAGAGTAAGATCGATCGATTCTTTAGTGGCTTAAAACCAAGTCTTCGAAGGGCGTTAGCCATATGGGACTTCAATAGCTACGAGGAAATCGTTCGATGTGATATCAAAGTCGAGATGGAGATTGGAGTAACCCATCAGTCATATGGGTTTGATAAGAAGAGGAAGATGGAATTCAAAGGAAAATCTAAAGAGCACACTGAAAAGAAGATGAGCTTTCCCTTATGCTCAATGTGTGGAAAGAAACATGGAGGGAGTTGTCTTAAAGGGACAAGTAAATGTTTTAAATGTGGAAAGGAAGGTCATCGGGCATTTGAATGACGTGATAATGGGAAGAAGATGTCTAATGACGCAAACAAAGGAAGGGATACACAGAATGAACCTACTACACTTCAATGTTTCAAGTGAAAGGAGATGGGGCATTATGCCAATCAATGCCCAAATCCAAGGGTTGATGATGATGGTCGACGTCAACAAAATCTTAAGGCTAAAGACAAAGGAAAGTCACATGCAATTTCTATCAGCGATGTGGAGTACGATAACGAAGTGGTGAAAGGTACACTTACCATCCACTCTAAAGTAGAAAATGTTTTATTTGATTCTGGATCCACCGACTCTTTTATTTCTGAAGAATTTTCTAAGGGTATCACCGTATTACCTCAACAATTAGATGTTGAGTTAGCTGTGACAACACCTAATGGCACAACAGTCGCATCAAAAGTTTATAATTCTTCTCCAATCGAAGTTTGTGGGAAAGTGATTCCTGCAAATCTTGTGATCCTTCCTTTAGTGGAATTTGATGTGATTCTTAGCATGGATTGGCTTTCTCTACATGGAGCTCATATCAAATGCCAAAGAAGGGAAGTCACATTTCATATTCCAGATCAATCTACGATCGTATATGAATGCAAGGATGCACATAACCTTCCAGTGGAAATTACTTCCATCTTATGGGTCTTGATTCCACTAAATGAAGGTTATTTATCTCAAATGGTTGGTGAGAAACTCACGATTAAGAATATTCCCATTGTACGGGAGTTTGATGATGTCTTTCCAGAGGAATTGCCAGGTCTTCCACCAAATCGTGATGTTGAGTTTTCAATAGAACTCGTACCGGGTGCTTTGCCTATTTCAAAGACACCTTATATAATGGCCCAAATTGAGTTGCAGGAATTGAAGAAGCAACTCCAAGAGAATCTTGATAAGGGATTCATACGCCCTAGTGCGTCACCTTGGGGAGCATCTGTTCTAGTTGTTAAGAAGAAAGGTGGATCAATGAGACTCTGCATTGATTATCGAGAACTTAACAAGATCACTATCAAGAACAAATATCCTCTCCCACGCATTGATGACTTATTTTACCAACTACGCGGAGCTCAATACTTTTCGAAGATTGATATTCATTCAGGGTATCATCAATTAAGGGTCAAAAGGGAGGATATGCGAAAGACGGCTTTCCATACAAGGTATGGACACTACGAATTTATAGTGATGCCATTTGGTCTTACTAATGCCCCTGCTATCATCATGGATCTAATGAATAGAGTCTTTAAAGACTACCTTGATCAATTTGTGGTAGTCTTTATAGACGATATTCTTGTCTATTCAAAGAGCACGGAAGAGTATGAAGATCACTTGAGAATTATATTGAAGACCCTGAGAAAGGAGAAGCTTTATGCCAAATTTACCAAGTGTGAATTTTGGCTTCAAAAAGTTTCATTTTTGGGTCACATAATCTCAAAAGAGGGGATATCTGTGGATCCAGCAAAAACAGAGGTTATCGAAAGATGGTTGAGACCAACAACAGTAACTGAGATTCGAAGTTTTCTTGGTTTGGCTGGATATTATCGACGTTTTGTAAAAGATTTTTCATGATTATCTAATCCACTCACCAAGTTGACTCGGAAAGGAGTTAAGTTTGTCTGGACAGAGGAATGTGAAGAGAATTTCAAGGAGTTGAAAAGAAGGTTATCCAGTGCACCTGTGCTAACACTGCCTTATAGTGGAGAAAGTTTGTGATCTACAGTGATGCATCCAAGAAGGGATTGGGGTGTGTTCTTATGCAAAATGATATGGTGATAGATTATGCCTCACGACAGTTGAAAATCCAAGAGCAAAATTACCCAACACATGATTTGGAGTTGGCTGCGGTAATCATTGCATTAAAGATTTGGAGGCATTACCTTTATGGTGAAAGGTGCGATATTTATACTGATCATAAAAGTTTAAAGTATATTTTCACACAAAATGAGCTGAATATGCGCCAAAGAAGATGGTTGGAGCTGATTACGGATTATGACTGCTCAATCCATTACCACCCTGGGAAAGAAAACAAGGTGGCAGATGCATTAAGTCGACAAGACCATGCTAGTTTATCCATGATGAGGATCACAAAAGATCCAATATTTATGGATTTACAAAGGATGGATCTTGGAATTATAATGGAAGGGGAAAAATCTTATCATTCTCAAATGAATGTTCAACCATCTATACATGTGAAGATTAAAGAGGCACAAAAAGAATATGTCGAGTTACAAAAGAATGTGAGAAATGTTCCTGAGTTCAACCTTGATTGTGATGGGATAATAAAGTTCAGGAATCGGGTTTGTGTTCCTCCCATCCCCGAATTAAAGAAGGAGCTGCTGGATGAGGCTCATAGTTCATCATTCTCTATTCATCCTGGAAGCACGAAGATGTATAGGGACCTGAAAGAGTACTTCTGGTGGGATGGCATTAAAAGAGATGTTGTTGAATATGTCTCTCGATGCTTAGTTTGTCAACAAGTTAAAGATGAGAGACAGAAGTCTAAGGGGATGTTACAACCATTACCCATACCCGAATGGAAATGGGAAAACATCACTATGGACTTTGTCACAGGACTTCCTAAAACATCCAAAGGCAATAATGCTATTTGGGTCATAGTTGATCATCTTACAAAGTCTGCACACTTCATTTCTATTAGAGAGGATTTCTCTCTAGATCAGCTTGCCAGGATATATGTAAAGGAAGTGGTAAGATTACATGGAGTACCACTTTCTATTATATCTGATCGGGATCCGAGATTTACCTCGAAGTTCTGGCGAAGTCTTCAGCATAATCTGGATACAGAGTTGAGTTTCAGCACTGCTTATCATCCCCAGACAGATGGTCAGTCTGAGAGAACAATTGAAACCCTAGAAGATATGTTGAGAGCTTTCTCTATGGATTTCAAAGGAGGTTGGGATCAACACCTACCATTGGTGGAATTTTCTTATAATAATAGCTTTCACTCCAGTATTCAGATGGCTCCTTATGAAGCTCTCTATGGAAAGAAATACAGGACTCCAACTTGCTGGGATGAAGTTGGGGAAAGAAAGCTGTTAGGACCTGATCTCGTTGATGAAATGGCAGAAATGGTTAAATCTATTCAACAACACATAAGAGTATCTCAGAGTCGACAGAAAAAATAATGCTGACAACCGAAGAAAAGACCTAGAGTTTGAAGTGGGTGATAAAGTGTTCTTACGAATATCTCCTTGGAAGAGGGTTATGAGATTTGGAAAGAAGGGGAAGTTGAGCCCTAGATATATCGGTCCTTTAGAAATATTGGATCGTGTTGGGAAGGTAGCTTACCAATTGGCGCTTCCACCGAATCTCTCTCAAGTTCACGATGTGTTCCATGTATCTCTCCTGAGAATGTACATACCAGATCCTTCACATGTACTCGGCTCAGAAGTTGTACCGCTGGAGCAAGATCTTTCTTATGAAGAACAGCCGAAAGAGATTCTGGATCATAGCGAAAAAGTCATATGAAACAAGACCACTCGATTGGTGAAAGTTTTATGGAGGAACCACCAACTTGAAGAAGCTACATGGGAGCCTGAGGATATGATGAGGGAGAAGTATCCACATCTATTTGTTACAAAGTGACGAATTTCGAGGGCGAAATTCTTTTTAAGGGGGGTAGAATGTAACACCTGAGACTTTTATGTTATATGAATCATCAAAGGAATATTTGTCTACACAACACTTGCTTGGCTTGCTTTACAAGCAATCGTGACCTTCCTCGATAGCTTGCGTCGTACGCAATACCGAGTTCCACTAAACAACAATATGCTATTAAAACTAGCCGTTATGAATAGTAATAACCACTTTTTGAAATTTTATAAATTTTATTTTTCAAAATGGACTTCATTTTTGGACTGAGAATATCGAAATTAGCCTAGGGTGAAATTTTGGTATTTTTCTGAAAACTTTCAATTTTTGATGAATAGTGAAACCTCTAAGTGGTAGGTTAAAAACTGAATTTTGCATAAAACTTAATTTTACCGCTTCTGTGAATGGAATTTCAAAAATCCGACAGACACGGTTGATATCAGTAAGTAAAATGTGGTTCAATGAGATAAAAATAATTTTTTGGTGAATAGTAACTTTTTACTTTTTTTTACCGCGGTTAATAGTAAATAGGGTAACTAAGGGTAAATATGATATTAATATTACCTTAACACTTGTCCTAATTCTATTGGAAAAGTGTAATTCGACAAAAAACAAACTTAGGAATAAAATATGACCATTTAGGCCCACTTGGATTAGATTAGGACATTTATTATTAATTTATTTAAAGAAGGGTTAAAATAGTTAAAATCAAAGTTTAATAAGTAAATCATTTTTAATATGGGGTTATACATAAGATAAATTCGACTATAAATATTAATTAGAAATCTAAAAAGATTTCCTACATAATGGTATTTTATTTGTAATTTTTAGACATTAAATAAGTTAATTTATTTATGACACAATGATGATGCAGTAATTATCTTATTAATGAAATATTGACATAATTGATGTTATAAACACCAAAATAAATGTAATTTGAGACTTTTTATGAATTCCACTAATTTTCTAGGTTACTATGATATATTAATGTTGATTTAATCAACTTGGTTCGAACATATAATTCTGTTATGACTTTCACAAAAATCATATATCAAATAGTGTGAAAATTGACACAAAATAGTTTTTAAATATAATATTATTTTATTAATTGTTATTTTATTACTAAAAATCTAAGGTTCGGCAAAATGACTTAGATAAGGATATATATATTAATAATAAACAATTTGGGGTTCGTTTGGCATGTTAAAGTAAGTTTATTAACCATATAGTGAAAGAAAACAAAAAGACACGGTAAAAGTTAAATTATTTAACTTAGAGTTAAATCTAATTGATAAGGTTAAAATAATACCCTAAACTTGTCTAAATCCTATTGGTTGATATTAATTAGACCCATCCCCACTTTAGCTTCTAAATAAGACCCTTTGGAACCATTATAAACCGATTTTGACTTTAATATAAAATAATATTTTGAGATATTCCTAAGGTGCCCCTCTCCTCCCTTATAAAAGGGCACCTCCTCCCCCTCCTCCTCACACCAATTTGAGCACTCAATCTCGGCCAACCCCTGCCATTTTCTCCTCTCCACTTCCCTAGAATAATCCTAGAGGTTCTGGTCTTCCTCAAAGACCAATTTTAGTGCCCTAAGAAGAGGTCTCAAGAGGCGCTTCAAAGAAGAGGTAATTACCGTTACCAATTCTTTCTTCTTTATTTCTTCTTCCACTTATTATTCTTAGGTTGTTTCATTATGAAGTAATAACATCAGTATCACTCATATACTGATATGTTATTATAAGTATGAAACAACCCTATTTCACCATCTATCCATCCTACGGAAAAATGAAATCACCGCGCGTGTGTACGTACAGAATACCGTCTCCACGCCGTGGTGTAATCTATTTTTCCACCATCACTTTACAAGGATGGGTATAATGGTGTAATGAGTAAGTATTTATGATTATTATAAAGTAATATTGATACTGAAATAATATATATATACTCCAATACAGTTCCACGATCATAGGAACGATATCATCACTCGTGCGTACGTACGGAATACCATCTCCACGATGTGATGCGACTCGTTCTACATGATCATCATTACATAGTAATTATATAAATGAATTGAATGAATAAATATGATATATTTTACAGTAATACCATTCTGGATATAAGGTATCTATAACCTTATAAGAAGAATAAGAATGTATTCGGCAAAACACGCATAAGAACAAAAGGCAATAAAGACCCGAGTAACAAGTAACAATGAAATATTACTAACAAGAAGCTAAGAATATGACCATATATGATATCATATCAATATGTATGATTCTGGAATAAGTCAATAACATTATTTAAACCATTACACAGGAGCTTCAGACATGTACAAATCAAATCGGACCTATGGTAAGGGAAATATCGCAATCTCATTTTTATCCGAGATTGTTTATTCGTAAGTATTTACTGGGGTGTATTTTATCATCCACATCCATGTTTTATCAATATGTAATATTATTCCCATCCACCTACAATTTTTTAAATCCATTTTTACCCTTCAGTGAGTTTTTAGTAATATCTATGAATGAAATCTTTTGTCGTACGAGGTACTTTTTGACTTTTCCGACAAAAGTATGAAGAATGTTTTTTTTAACTTATGCGACATGAATGGATTTTTAAAACATTATTTCCAAGAAGCTTCCTTTACAAGTTTTCACGTTTATTTTTAATCAACTTACTTTATTTTAAAGTCATATGACATGTTATGGAAGGAAAAAGGTTTTTAAAGTAGAAAGGATATTTTCCTCAAGAATGGAGTTCAAGAATTTTATCAAAATTATTTTCCATCTAAGATAATAAAAGGGTTCTGTTTTTATCCCTATTATTAGATGGATTTGATTATGTTGTGATGGAAACATTTTTATGAATTCCGTTATCTTGTATGAATTGTTTTAAGATGTCATGTTGTTTATGAATCCCATTTTTATTACATGGGTTACGCTATGATGTATGGTTTATGATTATGTGGCACACATAAGAAAGGATTCATTATACGATGGGTGGGACCTATATCTCCCTCCAATGCATTGGGTAAAGGTTTTATATCTCATGAGATAGACATGGCTGGAACGGTAGGTTATACCGGTTCAGTGAAACAGGACTGGAACGAGGGTGACTCGGTTCAGAAAGGGACTTTGTCCACTAAGATAGTCTTGGCAATGAGTCATGACTAACAAGAAATGATTTTCCATGATTATGTGTGCATGCCACAAAGTTTCAAGTTTTATGTTATGATTATGGGGATCTCATTTTCACTTCTATGATTTATTCCATGTTAATATATTATGATCTCTTTTGCAGGTTATGATTTTCAAAAAGATATGATATGATTTTTATTTCCTTTATTTGCCCTTGCTGAGCATTTGAGGTCATCCTTTTATGTTTTATTTTCCCCAGGTCAGGAAGATGGATATTAAGTAGAATATGCTAAAAGGGACCCTAGATATGATGAAATAAATGGGAGACACTGTAGAAGATTTATGAACCAGTTGTTTATGTTTCCCAGTTTATAAAGACACTATACCTATACGGTCCTTTGTGGTTTTGTCATATGCTGTAATAAGTGCGCTTCAATTTTGAAGTATTAACAATGTATGTAAAGTATGGGTCGTTATACTAGTAGAAACCAGCATGATATACAACCTGGTTCAAGTGACCTGAAAAAAAGTTTATATAACCATATTGTCAGTATAAAAGTATGCTCCATAGGATCCTCCGCAGAGCCTCTCACACAAAAGTAAAAAAATAATGATAAAGAACAATGAACAAAAATTGAAACTAACTCGTCACATAAATAGGTATACTAAGTTCCCGTCGTCACCATGGCTACTCTCACCAATTATATCATACAATAGTATACAAGATTATAAAGAATATCAAGGGTACCCCACTACTAATTCCCTACAGGTTTGCTGCTTTTCCACAAATTCTAATGTCCTAATCTATATTTCTCTACAAAGGGTTTCCCAAAGTCACCTGGGATATTCACAAAAACATTCACCTCCTGCAAAAAAACCAGAACGTCCACATATGAAAAGCGACCAGTTAGTTTCTTGGAGCCACCGCAGCTCGCAGAACATGCATCATAAATCAGACACTATACATCAAGAGATTATAGCCCACACACCGAGTATATATTTTCAAGCCATCACAGCATATACATGTTGCAACTATAGTAGTCCATAAGAATCTATTTCCCAAATATATGCATGTGAATAACCACAAGCCATTACAGCCCTCTACATAAATATATAATGAAAACTAACTTGTGTGCATACCAGCACAAGTAACTACCAACAAAAGATATTGGGGCCAATGGGGCCAGTTTTCCATCCATCTTTGAAGTAAAATATTACGTAGAACACCCCATTGGACACAAAATCCCTGTGGTTTTATTTTTCTAAACTAATTGGTGGAGTATCATGTAGAAACAAAAAATGTACCGAATATACAATTGCTCGCAACCACACCATGGTTATAACTTAGTACTACACTCAACTATAGCTAACTTCTCTCGGACTCCCGGTTTCCACATCTACGACTAGGTATCCTATAAACACACAACCATTTAAAGAGATTGATTACATCCCTTCATTCCCTTTTTAGTAGTTTCATTTTTCATTTATTAATTATTTAAAAATTAATTAACTATTAAAAATTTATACATAATATTTTTTTATTATCACACCCAAATTCAACTATTCCATTAAATTGCAACCTTTGCATTGTGTCCCAGCAAAATCCAACCCTATGGGTTAAATACATTTATTCAATTATTTATTAACTACATTAATACTTTCCCAAATTCCATGGAATTCTAGAAAAACATTCAATGATACTAAAAACAAGGGGGCTCAATAAAGTGAGTAGATGAACTACCCATCAAGTCTTTTCCGTCTATAGTAAGAGCACACACCCATTATCACTTTGGAACCTAAACATAGAAAGCGCGTGGAAAACCCCATGCGTCCTCGCCCCTTTTGAAAGGATGGTAATCAAAACATATTCCTTGAGAAGTGGGGAAAGTAAGGATGATAAACAACTGAAAAGATATAGAAATGATGCAAATGTTCACATCCAACCCATTCTATCATCTCTGGTGTCATCCCTGACAAAAATAGGCATAAACTGATGCATCTTGCCACTCTTGGAGTCAACTTATTCAACAACCAATAGGCCTCCCTACCCCCACATATCACAATATCCATCCGGGATCAAATCACAACATATGTGACAAAAAACATATCATACCAATTGGGTTGTTATCCCTTAAATAAGGCATCCAACCCTCAAACACAATGACCTCTCACAACTCCAGCATCAATCTCCTAGCCATTACAAGAAAGAGTGTAACTCAATACCATATGAGGCATTATATTTTTACCAAATAGCATGTTCTTTAATCCATCTATAATTAAAAAATTTATTATTTATAGGTTATAACCATGGGAAACCTAAACATCAATCTATCATAGCTATCACAAATTGACCAAACATGCTCACTACATCAATTTGATTAACATAAAATTACAAGAACATCAACCAGATTCATTTAAATACCTCTTTATCTTTACCAAACAATTATAAATTAATTCCATATTTATGTTCATTATGAATTCTCCTTAGAAATAAAAAAGTAAACAAATAATGAATAGATATCATAACTATCTAGAAAAATAAGATGCATTAACATACGATAGATATAAATTTTTTTATCCAGTTCAAATATTTAATATGTCAATTCTATTATGATCTTGGGGGCTAAAACATGATTACATTACATTTTCACATAAATGAATAGAGTTTCAATGAATCCCCTACCTCAAAAGGTTCTTGATGATATTTATATGAGAATAATCCACACAACGGATTACGATATCCTCCCTCGTGACAATTGTATCCACATGAGGACGTCGCAACATGATTGCACCATTCGAAAGTAATTAAAACTAGATTAGATGAATGGAGATCACATTCCATAGAATAGAAATGTGAAATAAAAGTATAAAGGCAAAATAAAACACAAGAACATAGGAAGATCATACCTTATATTCATGAAGGATTGACACCATCTTCTTACACCAAAACAATGGTTGTCCATGCAGTAGGAAGAATCGTCAAGGGAAAATGATCCTAGGATTATGGTTAGATCACCGATCCCCTAAGGGAAGAAAGAATGGTTTGAGAATCTCTCACTATAGACCAAGAAAGTAGAATAAGAAATGAATATATTTCATCCCATATAATTTTACAGAGTATGTTTAATATAAGATAGAATTTCCATTAAAAGTGGATCACATTAAACCACACTGTTTGACCGAGTAAAAGCATCCTGAGCCTTAGGAAAAATAATATAGGGGGTATGGAATTTGATTCAAACTTAAATCTCTTAAAACAAGTCTGTAAATGGAATTTAAATCAATAGAAATGTTAAAGGGGCAAAACAATAATAAGATGAAAACATTTTACACTAAACATGAAATTTGACAAAGTGTTAGATGTATCACCAATATAGAAACCTCAATGGTCTGGAAATACAATAAAACTTCCCTGATCTAGAAATATCACTATTCTAGAAACACCATAGAAGCTCTCTAGTATGGAAACCTCACTGGTATGGAAACACTATAGAACCTAACTTGTCTAGAAACCTCACCAGTATGGAAACACTATAGAACCTCACTAATATAGAAAACCTCACAAGTCTCGAATCACTTTAGGACCTCACCGATCTGGAAACCTCACAGGTCTGGAAACACTGTAGAGCCTCACTGGTCTGGAAAACCTCACCGATCTAGATACATTAAAGATCCTCACTGGTCTATAAAAATCACCAGTTTGGAAACAGTGTAGAACCTAACTGGTCTGGAAACATAACTAGTCTGGATAGACTATAGACCCTCACCAGTCTGGATACACTGTAGAACCACACTATTCTAGAAACCTTACATGTCTGGAAACACTGTAGAACATCACTAGTATGGAAACCTCACCAGTCTAGAAACACTGTATAACCTCACAAGTCTAGAAACCTCACCCTTTTAGATAAACTATAGAACCTCACCGGTCTGGAATGCTCACTGGTCTAGAAACACTATTTATGAACTAGAAATTTGGAAAAGGAAAAAAAGTGTTTTGTTGCAATGTTGATGTTCTGGAAGCACTGTTTGTAAGGGATTGTGTCCTGAGAACCAACTGTTTTGTAATTTGATTACATGAATATAATATTATTATATATTGTTCAAAATTCAGCATGACTATAATATAATAATGTCCTAGATTATTTGTTACATTCATAAGGTCATGGATGCTCCCCACTACGATGAGAACCTTGAAATGATATAACATAATTCTTAAATAATGTTCTGCAGGTGGATGACATACTATGATAGGACACATAGTTTATAGACCGTCATGTGTGAGTACTCGTAAGAAGACGATACTCTCTTTCATGGTGTTCGCAGTTTGTAATCTCATATATGGGAGATTATGAGAAAAGTCATGCTAGTAGTAATTCATCATGTTTTGGTGTAACCATATATTACTATGTGCGAGCGTGCGTAATGGTTTATAGACGGGAATATTATCATTAACTCATGTCATGACTCACACACATAGATTTGCTGACGACTACCGTCACGATGAGTGTTGGCAGGAAGTAGGGTACATTGGGTGTGTCACGAATGTCATGTTGTTAATGGATAAGTCGAGGAAGGATTTTCCCTTCCATATTTATGGAAGTGGATATCTCGGGTCCTTTTATTGAAATAGAACTGTCGAACAAATTACATGGCCATGGTGATACGACAAGTTTATTTCTGGATGTCAAAGAATTGCAGATCAAGCATATAGGTTTATGACACTGCCATGAAACATACTTGATGAGATATTGATACAAAGGGATTAAATTACACAATAAGTGTTCATATTAGGTGACACATCAATGCAGCATCAACTTCTTTCTCTTGGATTCCTTGACCCGTTACTAGACAATAATCTTGGAATTTTGGCAGGCCCGCCTAATGCCGATGAGAAAGAGGCCTAGAGGTTCACAAACTAAGGGCATCGAAGTATCTCAAGTAGAATAAGTATTATTTCTATATGTAGATCAATAATTATTCAAGGAAGCCTAAATCGTTTTAATGATGGAGGAAGAAGGAAATGAAAAACATGATATACACGCCGTGTAGTTTTTCATGGAAAACAAGTACACGTCGTGTATTAATGATTACACGTTGTGTAGTTTTCATTTTGGAATGTAAATGAAAAACAATTACATGTCGTTTATTAATGATTACACACCGTGTTGTTTTATAGAAAACAAATACACATCGTGTATTAATGATTCCATGTCGTTTAGTTTTCCTGTCGGGATTTGAGGATATGATATGGTTTTATTAAATTATATTTATTATAATCAGTGTGGGCACATGTCAAAGAATTAATTATTCGACATGGGGGTTTTCAATAAGAGTCAATGAAATAAATGAGATGCACAATGCATTTATTTATTGTCAATACTCTACAACTTCAAACCCGATTATAAATATCCTCACCACCTTAACTCTATTCCTACACCCCAGAGAATCGTTGTGCACAAAAATTCTAGAGAATTATATCATTACCGATTGAACTCCTTCCTCCAAGAATGCACTTATTACTGAGAAAGATCCACTTCATCGGATCAAGGAGATCTAAGGAAGGAAACTCAAGAAAATGTTTCTCCATGATGGCACCTAGAGACACCTTTGGCGTCGTCTAAAGATACATGATGCACGTGTGGATCACTGCTAGAGGAAGTTAACCCATGGCTTCTACGACGCAATGAAAAATCACATCAGAAGATGAACAAGAATATCAACAAAGAAAGAACACCCATAAGGTAATTCATGCCAATTATTTAAATTAATTATAATAAACATGTGACGATCCACTTTTGTGGTTCAAGGACCATTCTTCTTAATTGTCTATTTCTGTGAATTGATTTGTGTAAACTGGTGTTTATCGTCGTATTGATTCCGGATTGATCATTTATAATCACAAAAATCCAAGTGGGAACATCCACCCATGTCTTCTGCAGCGCCCTGAACCAGTAATTGGTACTAAAGGGAGGTTACAACGTTGATTATATTTTTTTATTTCTCGTTGATAAATTATGCATTTATATAAGATTCAATTCATGATAAATCGTTCTATTAAAATGAATGAATGAGATTTATTCTTCCTCCTTTGTTTCTCGATTGACATCATAGAAATGACAATTTAATTTTAATTTTGATTAAAATAATAAATGGGGAACTCATCCAGAGGAGCCTCTCTTTCTGTCTGTTCAACATGGTAATACACGATGTGTAATGAAAACTACATGCCGTGTACTTAGGTTCTATTAACCGGTACTATTCCGCCAAACCACGCTGTGTAAATTGAGTATACCTGTGTCTTATTACACCATGATGACCAGAAATGAACAGTGCATGGAACCGGAATACATGCCATATATGTTGAATCAATAAGTCGTGAAGTCCGATCTGGCCCAAGTGAAACCATGTACAAGTAGAAGACGTGTTTCGTGTATAAGAGATTTCCAGGACGGTAACCATGTAACAAGGAAGTACAATCCGTGTTAGATTAATCTACACGACGTGTCCTCCAAAATTTCCAATGTAGAGAAAACACTCCAAAGCCCTCGACGTGTACTTTGGATAAAGGGTGAAAAGAAATACACGTCGTATAAATATAAACTACATGGTGTGTACTTTCCAGGAATTGAATTTCACCAGTTTTCCACCAAAAGTACAAAGACATGTAGAAGGGATATGTATGAGAATAATCTCAAGGAAATTCATAAAGGAATATAAGATAAATAATTGATTAATTAGAAGATCATAATTAATTATTTTCAAGCGCGACTTATCTTAAATAATAAAATGATTAAAATAATTTGAATTCTAATTATTCATAAATCTCATTGCATGCAATGGATTATCATTTGCTAGACCAAAGACCCTTTTTATGTTAGTATGGTTTCATTTAAAATTGTTTAATTTAAATCTATTAACCTGCGAGCCTTCTCCCAATAAGATGTAGGGACTGCATGACCATGGTTTCATTAATGATAACCCCATGTAATGGAGGATATCCCAAGCTAGAAAAGATGGTTCAAAACCCAAAGCTGAGTCAAAACCAACCAAAGAAGATACAGAGGTGGACAGATGGGAGCTTCAAAACACGAACCATAGGTTCAAGGTGTTTTCACCTAGGTCATGGTTGGATTATCAAAACCGCTAGATATGCTAACCAATAGATTCTCATGTTCATGCAGTCATATTTTATTTCTGTCAGATTTCATGGTTAGTTTATTATGTATGTGTTGTCGTGATCAAATAATTAATGAAATAAACAAGCATGAAAATATTGATTAAAATAGAAACCGGACTATGCACAAACATTATCAGAACATGGTTATTCACTTAAGCAATAATAACATAATATTAAAATCATGTGATATTGAAAAACTATGCATAATGAATAAAATCTCTTAAATACCATAATATGTCATACCAAGCCTTCCGTTACTTCATTATGGGTGGGATTCAATAAAAGTATGTGTTTGAATAACCCTTTTTGGGACACTTACTTTTATAATGGATGCCCTTATGAATGGATTAAGGTTGACTAAACCATATTAAATCAAGAGGAGTAGCCCTTGCTAGACATGGTGTAATATTAGAGGCAAGAGTTGAAGAAAATCCAAGTTATGATTTCAGGATTGGGGAGTCAACTCAACAGATCAAGGATCTCTATGCTCATAGTTGGAAAATACCTTCCTACGTAAATAACATCAAATAGCTTGAAAAAACCCTTATTGGGGTTATGCGAAGGGGAATATTGATCCTTGCCACTAGAATGTCAAAGAAACTGGACATTCTGAGTTCAATGGTGAGGTCCATTGGGACTTGATAAAATAGTGGGAGAATTAATAAATTCATTTATTATTTTTCATAAAATGTAATAAAAAGGTACTAATTAATCTTCTCTTTTAATTTGTAGGATCAATATGACAAACTCGTCAACCAAATTTTCTCTGCGATCAATTCTGGACAAAGACAATATCCTCTCCAGATGTAACTTTTAGGAATGGTTTAGGCGCCTTCTGGTTTTCCTACGCCATGGCCAAATGTTTTACGTGTTCTAGTCCTCACTTTCTGATTCTCCTATCCAAGGGGCTAGTGATGAAGATATCCTCGTATATGATCAACATTTGAATGACACATTCGACTTTCAATGATTGATGCAATCATCAATGTTTAGTGAGATCATGAAGTATCATAAATAAATCAATGCCTATAGCATGCTCGAGACCCTTTGTGTTCTATACCAGGAGAGAGCATGGCATGAATGGTTTGAGAGCAAGCATGGAGAGGGTGACCCTGCCGGGACACATGTAGTCATGATCATTGGATATATTGAGCGCTTGGAGGTTCGAGGGTTTAAACTCCCCAATGAACTGGGTACTAATATCATTCTTGCATCACTCCCCCAGATCATGTCTAACATTGTTGTGAACTTCAACATGAACAACCTTGTGAAGTCTCTATCTGATCTTCTTATCCTCATTCACCAAGGAGACAATAACATGAAGCATGAATATCCTTCTAACCTCATCGTGAATAAAAGGAATGGGAATGTGAATTGATTTAATCCAAAATCTAATTTATGGCCTTCCAATAAAAGGAGGATCACAGGGGATTCCAGATAATAAGAAAATGAATGTTTCACATGTGGAAAGAAGGGCCACTGGAAGAAAAACTGCACCAAGTCAAGGAAGCAAAGGGATGATTCAGGTGTGTTTGTTATTGAATTATAACTATCTGTTTCTACCAATTTTTTCATGACCCATCCTCGGGGCCCATGTCGTGACTACCCCAAGCCCACCCTCCCAAGGACAGGGGCTAGCGACTAGCACCAAAGGCGTAAATCCCGATAAAAAAGGGAAGGGATTGCCTTTATATAAGTAAACAAAATAACAGTGTACAAAAGTAAGTGATGAAAAGTTAATGGGACACTATACAAACCCAACTGAAGGTACATAACAACTAAAAAGGAAAGTACAACAGCAGTAATGTAATGCGGCAACCATTGAGTCATCCTTCGGGAATCCCACCTAAAGCGTGGAAACATATGGCCTCCACATCACCTCTGGTCCAACCATTTGCTCTGTGAACGTCTCACCAAGTGGTCTACCTCTGGGTACTGTCCAGCTCTACAAGCCTCTACCTCGAGCAGTGTTTTCCTTCATCTGCATCCAACACAACGTAATTGGGCCTAGCTCGTGCAGGGGTGAGTATACGATACCCAGTAGGGACCCTGAGACCCCCAAAGGTCTCCTAGAATCCACAAAGGATAAACCACAATGAAAATATACAATCACAAAGTATCAGCCAAATCTAGTTAGGTATATTCCCATTAATATACCTAAGTCATCAATAACAGTTTATCTCTAGCTCTCGAGGCCAAGTACAATCCAGTCCACACAGGAAGAAGTCAATCACATCGATGATAATGATTGAAAGTCAAGACTCTGATCACACAAGTATACATATTTCGTATAGCGATAGATATGATCAAATGTTGTCACTTACTCATATAATATGTCAGACCCACATAGGATATAAGAACAAATAAGATGTCGGACCCACATAGGATACAAGACCAGCTACTCTGCTGGACCCACTCAGGATACAGGTATAGAGGTCAATACTGCAAGACACACATAGGATACAAGAACAGTCGTAATAGATGTCGAACCCAAAGAGGATCCCAGTACAGTCATCATCACTACCGATCTTGTGGGGGATCCATGTACAGTCGTCCTCATTGCCGAACCCATGAAGGATTCAAGTACCGTCGTCATCGTTGTAGTCGCAGCCAGCTCTAGGGTTCCTGCACACAGGATGCTCGATTCTGGGAGGTTCTACTCCTCAAGCCAAGGGGTTAGATACATCAACTATCATGATATCCAGAGTTGTTGTATCCTTATTTTCCATCTCTTGAAAAGAAACCCAAGATGACAGATGATGTGTTAATCAGATGCTCAGTCTGAGAGTTATTGGCTTTTCCGTTCCATGGGCCCGGTTGGTTTTTAAGCTAAAACCACCCCAAACATACTCCAACTGAATCCAAACCTCATTTGGAGTATTCCAAAAGGACCTTCTCATCATTAGGATTCCAACGTAGTTGGCGGCACGTCAATCAGACATATGGTTCTTATGTTATACGCGTTTCCGCTTTAAGGGCTCGGTTGGTTTCGGGTCCGAACCAACTCAACCATACCCAATCTTCACCAAAATCTTGGGTGTAATATAAAGAGACGAACATCTCTATCCTAGGGTTCCTACGCAACTGATGGTGAATCAATCAGAGCTTCTTAGCTCATGTTACAGGAGAATGACCGAAAACGGTATGAAGTGGGGGGTCTGGGCCCGTCACGACCCGGGTCTGGGTCCACCCCGGGAGGGCGCAGCCCGGTCCGTGTTACCCGGACCACCCCTGTAGAGGGTGTTTGTTGGCTCGGAAAACTGGCTGAGCGGGGGGCGCGACCCCCACTGTTCCACGAACGCGGTGCCAGGCTGGCACCGCTGGACTCCATGGATCCCGTGTGGCCGCGGGATCTGCCGCTCGCCGCCGCGGCAGGTGCCACGGAGGGCTCCTGCGGCGGCGCATCGGGGTGCTACCGCCTCCGGCCGACGGCTCCGTAGGGGTCTTCCGCGGGCCACCAGAGTCATTCGGGTGGTCCGTTTTTTCTTCTGACTGTGCCAGCGGTCGTATAGTGATCCATACTTCACTACGAAGGCCCAGAATCGTCGTTGTTGTCTCGTTTTGTCGTCGTCAAACACCCCGCGCATTAAGAATAAAATACCGGTGGGTAAGGACTGGTTCGTTAGTCCGTACCCACCGCGTTAGTGGTTCAAATCATCACCCAACAATTTAAACACCATGTTTGAGAGTGTAAAAACGTATAATAAATATAAAAAATTCCACCTACCTCGTAGTTGATGTTGCTCATCGCTGAGCCGCGGAAGACGAGCGTCGTGTTAGTTGGGCATTGCAGATGAATGGAGTTGTCCCACAAATGATGGAGGATGTTCCATTTTCATAGGCGACATAGGATCTTTGATGTCGAGGTGCGTCCGAGGAAGAAGTCCTTCGCTTTCTTCGCCGGGGGTGTTCTTCGTCGAAGATGGTTTTCCTACCTTTTTAATTCTCCAGAGCCTTTTTCCCAATGTTATTTACTGGCACCAAAGGAAATAAGAGGATCTCCAATTAATTGAATTGTCATGAAATTCTTATTAATTCAATAGCAGTGCCATTCAATTTAGGGTGACATTAATTAAAAGATTTGGCACATTTAATGGGATGAGGTAGGTTGGAAGGCTCCACCATAATAAATGTGTGGAGTTGTCAATGAAAACATTAGGTAATTAATGGAGAGTTAAATGTTTGGGGATCCTGAGTGCCCCACCTCACGAAATAAAATTTGCGCACCACCAAATTTTATTTAATTTTCGAAATAAACCCAAAAAATTAATTTTCATCCCGTACAAAATGCAACTGCAGTAAAGGTCCACTTAAGAAAATACTGGTGATGTGAGTTAATCAGTGCCCTCAGATTCAAATTACGAGCACCACATCAGAAGATAGAAAAACATGCTCATTCGTTCACTGAACGTACCCGAGCTAAACTATAGAAAGTTATTCCGGGCACACCGGGCCTCAGAATGAGCTGTCATCAGAAACTGCGTACTCATAATATTCCGAATAATTTAATAAATAATAATTCCTTGAAATTTAAGGGTCTTAACATTACTCCCACATCAGGGCTTTATTTCCGCATAATGCAACAACATAAACTAGGGTAACAAATGAGGGTATTGTTGAGTCATCTGAGCCTCCCACTCCGATGTGCTCTCCTGAAGGTTCACGTGCTGCCAGCGAACATGCACTAGAGGAATCGACCACCCACGAAGGACCCACTCTTGTCGATCCACGATCTCCACCAGAACCTCTGAGAATGTTGCCCCATCATGGATGTCCAGCTCCCTCTGATCGATGATGTGGGTCGGGTTGTGCCTGTATCTCCTCACCTGAAATACGTGGAGAATTTCATTCACCCGGTGCAACTGAGGTGGAAGTTCCATGCGGTAAGCGACCACTCCTACTCTATTGAGGACATGGAAAGTACTAATGAAGTGTAGAGATAACTTTCTACCTTGGACAAATCTCTGTAATCCACATTGAGGTGAGACACATAAGAAAACATGGTCTCCATCCTCGAATGCCAGTGGTCTATGTCTCATATCATCATAGGACATTATTCAACTCTGTGCAGTTATCATCCGCTCCACGATGATCTTCACCTTCTCGGTCATATCCTGGACCATCTCTGGTCTTACAAGTGCTAAATCCCTAGGGTTATTCCAGCACATAGGTGATCTGCATGGTCGGAAGTACAGTGCCTCGTATGGTGCCATCCCGATGGTGGAGTGGTAGCTTTTGTTGTAAGCAAACTCCACTAAGAGTAGATGATCCTCCCATCTGCGACCAAAGTCAAGGACACATGCATGGATCATGTCCTCATGTGTTTGAATGGTCCTCTATGTCTGTCCATCCGTCTGAGGATGAAGGGCAGTGCTCAGAAGTAGCTGCGTCCCAAACACCTCCTGCAACCCCTTCCAAATTCGGGAAGTAATGAGTGTGTCCCGATCGGAAATGATCGTCGACAACACACCTTGAAGTCATACGATCTCCTAGACGAGAGGTGTCACAAGCTCTCTACTATGCCCTACTCCATGATCGGTAGGAAGTGGGCCGACATGGTGAGTCGGTCGACTATCACCCAGATAGAGTCGTGACCCATGGAAGTACGTGGAAGCCCCATCACAAAATCCATGGATATTCCATCCCACAACCACTATGGGACCTCTAAGGTCTATACCAAGCATAATGGTACCTAGTGATCTTCCTTCACTTGCTGACAAGTGAGGCATCGTGAAATGAACTCTGCTACAGACTTCTTCATACCTGGACACAATGTTGTCATCTGTGATCCTGATATATCTGTTCCACTCATGGATGTACTGCTTGAGGGAAAGTGTGGAACTCCCTCAGCACCTCCTCCTGTAGTGCAATGGGTACCATGGTACGTCCCCTGAAGGGGATTACGTGCTCCCTGACTTTAGAAAATCAATCAGGTGTCGGCCCTAAGGATATCAAAGAACGTCGCGGCTCATAGTCAATGTCTCCACGATGTGCCTCTCTAACCTGTTGATGTAGTGGAGAAGTGAATGTGAGGGACTGAAGAAAGGCTGTCCATATCTATCCATGAAGGATATCTGCAAAGCGGATAACTACTCTGTCGGCTCTCTATGTAGCTGAATGCCCTATCTCCTGCTGAGAGCATCAACCCCAATGTTCACCTTCCCAAGAGTATATACTATATCAATGTCATAGTCCTGGAGGATCTTGAGCCACCACCATTGTCTCAGGTTCAAGTCCTTCAACGAGAAGATCTCCCTGAGACTCTGGTGGTTGAAGTAGACTGTAATGCTCTCACCCATCAGATAGTGCCGCCACATCTTCAGGGTGAAGACCACTACTGTTAACTCCATGTCATGGGTAGAGTAGTTCTGCTCATTCTCTGTTAACTATCGTTAACTATAAGCGATCACTACTCGCTCTTTCATCTGGACACACCCATGTAATGTCCCTGATGCATCGCAGTAAACTACATATCCAACTCCCTCCTCCGGTTGCCTCAATATGGGTGTACCGGTCAATCTCCATCTCAGCTCCTCAATGCTCTGCTAACACCTTTTTGACCACACAATGGGTTTCCCCTTCTTCATCAAAGCTATAAGAGGTGCTGAAACTCTAGAGAAGTCTGGCCCAAATCTCTGACAGTACCCAGCCAGACCTAGGAGGCTCCACACCTCTGTCACACTCATGGGTGGCTCCCAAGAAAGTACTACCTCGATCTTTGCAGGATCCACTGCAAATCCCGCCTCCGAGATGACATTCCCCATGAAGTGAACCTCTCGAATCAAGAACTAGAACTTCAAGAGCTTACCATAATGCTCGTGCTCTCAGAGTGTATCCAGTACAACCCGCAAGTGGTAGGAATGGTCCTCCTCAGGAGAAGAGTAAATCAGTATGTCGTCAACGAAGACTACGACAAACCGATCAAGGTAAGGCTGGAAGATCCTGTTCATGAGACTCATGAACACTGAGGGAGCATTGGTCATGCCGAAGGGAATATCCAAGAACATGTAGTGGCTATACTGACACCTGAAGGCCGTCTTCTGCATATCCTCATCTTGAACTCTGAGCTGGTGATATCCTGAGCTGAGGTCTATCTTCGAGAACCATCGTGCTACCTTGAGATGATCGAGGAGATTTTCAATCCTCGGAAGTGGTTACTTGTTCTTTATGGTCACCCGATTCAGGCGAAGGAAGTCTACAAAAAGTCGTAAGCTCCCATCCGCCTTCTTGGCAAACAAAATTAGAGTAGCCCAGGGTGAAACACTCGGTCGGATGAATCCCTTTTCATGTAAGTCCTCCAACTATACCCACAGATCACGAAGCACGGTGGGAGCCATTCTACATGTAGGAGTAGATATCGATGTTGTCCTAGGGTACAAGACTATATAGAATCCTACGTCTCTTCGAGGAGGTAGTCTTATAACGTCATCAGTGAAAACGTCAGCATACTGATCCACCACAATTGGAAAACTCGGACTCCGCACATCAACAGCTCCATGTATGAGACTAGCCAATTGATGTGTGATTGGCTGCCCTCTCCTCTGCGTATGTCCATCATGCACTGCAAAGGCTCCCTTCATGTCGGTGAAGGTGAACCTTCTCCAATCTGTGCATACACACCACATTTTACACATAAAACAGTCGATCTGGACATGGACTATAGATAACGAGTCCATTCCCAAGATGATGTCGTATGGCCTCGACAACGCTACCAGAAGATCCTAGCCGAAGCTCTCTCTTTCTAGAGTAAGCTCACACTACCGGTACTAGTATGTAACTGTCGAGTCTTCTCTCGTAAGAGTCTCCATCCATAAGGATCTAGAAAACTGCTCTGTCTGAATCTCTGGGCTCCAAACAAGGGCATAGGCAATAATAGAATGACTCACACCTGTGTCTATATGAACTGCCTCAAGGGTGGAGTAGACACAGATAATACCTCGAATCATCTTAGGTGTACCGTGGTCATACGCCTCCACAGCCTGGTGCTGAGCCCGCCTCTTCCTTCCAACTCCATGTGGTGTGGGTGGACCTTCTGTGGGTGGTGCTGGTAGAGCCACGAAGCGTCGTCCACCACCCGCTGCTCGGCCAGCTCCTCTGGCTCGTCAGCCTGGTCAATGCAGACCGCCATGGTCGAACCTTTGCCTCTGCCTAAGAGGTCCCTCCACTGTCTATTACTCATCTTCATGGCGGGTCGGGATGTCATGAGCCATGTGGCCCTTCCCAGCAAATGCATAGCACTGTCTACTCCTTGTATGGCTGGCTCTGTTTCGTGTGCCCTACACAACCGAACTTGTATCATGAGGTCGCCCACCTGATGGCCTCATCCGCTTGGACCCCTACGACATCAGTCGAATTCCGGCTAAAGAAGAATCCACTCTATGTCGTCCTGTGGTTTGTCTCGCTGCTGGTGGCTACTCAGCAAGAAATCTCTCCACTAATAGGGCTCGCTCCAGCACCCCTGCCTGCGTCGAGATGCTGAGGGGAATCGTCGAAGCCCTGTTCTTGTGCCTCATTCACTGCTCGATGGTCTGGGCCCTGAAGAACAGGTCTCGGACCGTGTCTGTGGAGTTGCGTGAGAGGTCAGTAAACTTCATCGTGTACTGAGCTACTGTCATATTGCCCTGCTGTAGATGTAGTAACTCCTAGATACGAACCGAATGGAGGGTGGATTGAACAAACTCTGAGCGAAAGAGGATCTCGAAGTCCGTCAAAAGTAGAGATGCCTCATTGTGCACCTGGAGCATTAGGCTCCACCATCTACATGATGATGCGTGCATTATACTTGCATCAATGATCTTATAAGGTCAGCTGGTGTCCCTACCTATCTTAATACTCTAATGATAGACTCCAGCCAATCCTTGGATGCATGATGGTCCATCTCTCCACCGAACCTGGGCGGCCTCTATTGTTGAAACTCATGCAATTCACTCAGGCGGCATGCCCTCTCCACTGCTGGAGCTAGAAGTATCGGTGGATCAGCGGGTAGTTTTACTGTTGGTGCCTCCGCTATGATGGGGCCCTGCACCGATGCCACATTGCTCGATGGGATGCCATCTCGTAAGTAACTCGGAACCCTTGCTGGCTGCCTTCGTGGGGCCATCCTGAATGAAACAGGTGTGCCACGGTCAAATAGTATACCTAGTGATATGACACAAAATAATAACAACAATAAATTTTGAAACACACACACACACAATTAGTGTTTTCGTGCACTGAGTCGGAATTCAGAGGTCAGGGTCCTGGTGTATGGATACGGCGGTCGCCGCACCAACACTGGAATCCCTGGACTGAAAACCACACTCAATACTCTAAACACTATTGATTCAAAGAAAGGAATGATCATTGTCCTGATTTCTGCGGTAGAACCGAATCCTTTGATACCAACTTGTCACGACCGGTCCTCGGGGCCTGTGCCGTGACAACACCAAGCCCACCCTCCAAAGGCAAGGGGCTGGAGACTACCACCAAAGGCGTAAATCCCGATAAAAAATAGAAGGAATTACCTTTATATAAGCAAACAACACAACAATGTTTGAATTTATGTGTTGAAAAGTAAATGGGCCAGTATAGAAACACAACTAAAGGAACAACACCACTGAAAAGGAAAGTACAACAACAGTAAAGTAAAGCAGCAACCACTGAGTCGTCCTCTAGGAATCCCACCTGAAGGGTGGGTAAAGATGGCATCCATAGAACCCCCGGTCCAACCGTCTGCTCCGTGAACGTCTCGTCTAGTGGTCCACCTCTGGGTGACATCCAGCTGTACAAGCCTCTAACTCGACCAGTGATGTCTGTCATCTACATCCAACACGACGTAGTGCGTGCAATCCCTAGAAGGGGTGATTATAGGATACTCAGTAGGGAACCCAAGAAACCCGAAGGTCTACTAGAATCCACAAAGGATAAACCATAAAGAAAAGATAAAATCATGAAGTATCAACAAACTCTACTTAGGTATATGCCCATACCTGTACCTTAGTCATCAATCATAGTTCGTCACCATCTCTCGATCCCATGTACAATCCAGTCCACACATGAAGAAGTCAATAACATCGATGATAATGATTGAAAGTAAACACTTAGCTCACACAAGTATACATCTTTAGTATAGAGACAGAGATGATAAGATGTAGTATTTGATTCATCTAAGTTGTCGGATCGACATTGGATACAAGACCAGCTAAGCCGTCAGACCCACATAGGATACAAGACCAGCTACTTTATCGGACCATCTCAGGAAACAAGTACAGAGGTCAATTCCTCTGGAACCACATAGGATACAAGAACAGTCGTCATCAATGTAGAACCCACAGAGGATCACAGTACAGTCTTAATCGCTACCGAACCCAAGGAGGATACACGTATAGTCATCCTCGTTGTCGAACCCACGTAGGATCCAAGTACTGTCATCATCATCGCAGTCACATCCAGCTCTAGTGTTCCCACACATATCACGCTCGATTCTAGGAGGGTCTGCTCCTCGAGCCAATGGGGTCGATACGTCAACTATCATGATGTCTAGAGTCTATGATTCATGAAGATCATTATTACCAAAATAAACCCAACGCGATAGACGGTGTGTCAATCAGACGCCCGATCTGAGAGTTATTGGCTTTTCCGTTCCAGGGGCTTTGAAGGTTTTTAAGATAAAACCAACCCAACCATACTATAGATACATCCAAACATCAAGCAGAGTATTCCAAAAGGACCATCTAATCAAGAGGATTCCAACGTAGTTGGAAGAATTTCAATCAGACGTCTGGTCCTTATGTTATAAGTGTTTCCGTTTCAAGGGACATGTTAGTTTCAGGACCGAACCAACTCGGCTTTACACAAACATTGCTGAAACGTTGAGTGTAATATACCGAAACGATCTCCTCAATCCAACTGTTCCTATTCAATAGACAGTGCATCAATCAGAGGACTTTAGCACATGTTACGAGTGAATGAACAAAAATGGTCCGAAGTGGGGGGGTCTTGGCCCAGCAGGCGCGACCTGGTCCGCGTGACCCACCCCGGTGCGGCCGGAGCGGCCCGGTCCGCGTGACCCGCCCTGGACCAGCCAGCACGGCCTGGTCCACATTACCTGCCTTGGACAGCCTAGAGGGGTGTGCTGGCTCGTCCAGCTTGCCGAGCGGGGGGCCGAGCCCCCCTGTTCGGCGAACGCGGTGCCAGGATGGCACCGCTAGACTCCCCAGATCTCATGCGGCCGCAGGATCCGCTGCTCGCCGCCATGGCCAAGGTGCCGCCGCCTCCATGCTGCCAGCCGGTGCTGGCTGCCGGTGTCTTCCGCAGGCCATCAGATTCATTCTGGTGGTCCGTTTTTGTGTACGACTGCGCCTGTTGTCGTCTGAGGATCTGTACTTCACTGCAAAGGCCCCAAATTTCCATTGTGGTCCCATTTTGTTGTCGCCAAACACCCCACACAACAAGAAAAAAAATAGCGGTGGGTCAAGAATTGTTTGCTAGTCCGTACCCATTTCTTTAGTGGTTCAAATCATCACCCAACAATTTAAACGCATTGTTTGAGAGTATAAAACACTTATTAGAAAGATAGAAAATTCCCACTACCTCGTAGTTGACGTCATTCATCGCTGAGCCACGGAAGTCGAGCATCGCATTAGTCGGGTGTTTCAGATTAACGGATTCGTCCCATCAATGATGGAGGATGAGCCGTTGTCGTAGGTGACATAGGATCCTTGATGTCGAGGTGCATCTGGGAATGAAGTCCGTCACGTTCTTCGCCGGGTGTGTTCTTCGTCAATGAAGGTTCCCCTACCTTTTTAATTATACAGGTCCTTTTTCCCAAAGTGATTTTCCAATGAAAAATTAAATAAGAGGCTCTCCAATTAATATAATTGTCATGCAATTCTTATTAATTCAATAGCGGTTCCATTAAATTAACACTGACATTAATTAAAATATTTGGCACATTTAATGGGAAGAGGGAGGTGGGAAGGCTCCACCATAATAAATGTGTGGAGTTGTCAAAGTAAACTGCAGGGAATTTATTGGGAGTTAAAATGATTGGGCTCCTGTGGGCCCCACCTAACAAAATAAAATTTAAGCACCACCAAATTTTATTTAATTTTAGGAATAAACCCCAAAAATTAACTTTCAACCTGCACAAAATGAAACTGCGGTAATGGTCCCCTTAAAAAAATACTGGAGTTGCGAATTCATTGGTTCCCTCAGATTCCAATTATGATCACCGCTTCAAATGATAGATAACCTGCTCATTCTTTCACTGAATGTACCAGAGCTCAACTTCATAAAATTATTTAGGGCAAACCGGGCCTCAAAATCAGGTACCGTCAGAAATCGTATACTCGTAAAATTCCAACGAATTTAAGAAAAAAATTCCTTGAAATTTACAGGTCTTAAAAAATTTGGTATTAGATACTGCTTGTGGTTCTCACATCTATATCCAAATATAGGAACCAAGTAGAATAAGAATGATTTACAGAGGTGAGTTCGATATACGAGCATCCAACGGAGCCAGACTCACTGTTGTAGCGGTCAGAGACTACCACATCACATTGCCTACTAGGATGGTCATGGTTTTGAAAGGATGTTATTATATACCCTTTGTAACAAAAACATTATTTCAGTATCTAGATTAGATACTGATGGTTTCATCTTCATATTTGGAAGTGGATGTTGATACTTTTATAAAGATATCATTTTTTTGGTAGGGCAAATTTATATAACAGTCTTTATGTGCTAGAATACACCAACCTAGTAATGGAAATCGATGACAAAATTAATTCACATGACTCATACCACACCCTACTTTGGTATCACCAGCTAGGTCAATCCAATGAGAAATGTTTGACAAACATACATCAAGATGGTTATTTATATTCGTTCGAACTAAAACCACTTGGTGTTTGTCATGTGTGTCTACAAGGAAAAATGACAAAATCCCAATTTAGCGGGAAAGGTGAAATGGATAAATAGCTTCTAGAATAAGTTCACACAAATGTTTGTTGACCATTTTATGTTGAAGCAAGGGTTGGGTTCTCATACTTCATAACTTATACTGATGATTTTAGTAGATATAGATATATTTACTTAATGTGGTATAAGTCAGCTTATTTTGATCGATTTAATGAATACAAGAATGATGTTGAGAACCTTCTTGTTAAGAAGATTAAGATACTCTGCTCAGACAGAGGAGGAGAATATCTTAATCATGACTTCATTGATTTCTTATAGGATTTTGTGATTCTATCTCAACTCACTCCTATATACACACCTCCGTGGAATGGTGTATGTGAAAGGAGGAACCGCACCCTATTGGATATGGTGAGATCAATGATGAGTCATGCGAGTATTCCATTATCCTTTTTGAGATATGCATTACAAACAATAGCACACATAATAAACCAAGTACCAACTAAATCGATAAATGGTATTCCATATGAGTTATGGAGTGGATGCAAAACCATGTTATCGAATTTACATGTGTGGTGTAGCGAAGCATTTGTTAAGGCCACATCAGGTAACAAACATGCACCCTGAGGCACAAAGTGTATCTTTATAGGATATCCCAACGAAACAAGGGGATATTACCTATAACATCCCTCAGAGAAAAATGTTACAGTTTCAAGACACACCATATTACATGAGAGGGTGAACACCTCCAAAAGAGATAGTGTGATCGAGATATACATCGATGAAGTCGAGGATCAAGATACACAAGATTTGGTATAAGAACTGATTCCACAAATCCCCATGGAAGAAAAATCTATTCTAAAGACACAAGAACTATGTAGGAGCATGAGATAGGTGAGAGAACCAGAATGATATGGTGTTCTTGTCACCAAGGATGGTGACTCATTATTGGTTGACAATGATGATCCTCTTACCTACAAGGAAGCAGTTGAAGGCACATACATTACCATGTGGCAAGAAGCCGTGAATTCTGGAATGGATACCACGTACCAAAACCAATTCTAGATTTTTGGTAGATCATCCAGTTTATATAAATACTTTTGGTAATAAATGAGTCTTCAAGAAGAAACTGCACATGGAGGGGCAAGTCAGCACCTATAAGGCATGAATGGTTGGAAAAACATTTAGACAGTGTAATGGAATTGACTATGATGAAACCATTTCACTGGTTGTGATGCTGAAATCCATCAGAATCCTATTGTCCATTACCGCTTACCATGACTATGAAAGTTTTCAAATGGATGTCAAAACATCATTCCATAATGGGAACCTCCATGAAGATGTCTATATGACACAACATGAAGGGTTTGTGACTCAAAAGGATTCCAAAAAGGTATGGAAGTTGCAGAAATCCATTTATGGTTTAATGAATGCATTAAGGTCATGGAACATTCGTTTTAATGAAGCTGTAATGGAATTTGGAATTGTTTAGAATGAATGTGAGCCCTGTGTCTATAGGAGGATTAGTGGATGTGATGTTGTTTTCCTAAAAATATATGTTGATGATGTATTACTAATTGGAAACAAAGTAGCTGTCTTATAGTCAGCTAAGGCATGGTTAGATAAATTCTTCTCCATGAATTACTTGGGTGAGGCATCATATATTCTAGGGATCAAGATCCATCGTGATATATCCAAGAGAATGCTGGGCCTGAGTCAATGTACCAACATTGACAAGATACAGAATAGATTCAGTATGGAACAATCCATGTGGGGATTGTTGCCAGTGTCACAAGAAATTTATCTTTCCATGAAAATGTGTCCTAAGACACATGATAAAAGAAATAAAATGGTCTGGATCCCTTACGCATCAGCATTTAGGTATGTCATGTTTGATATTCTATGTACAATGCGAGAATGTTGCATATGCATTAAGTGCGGTAGGCAGATATCAAGCTGATTCGGGAGACCGCCATTGGATGGCGGTCAAGACAATCCTTAGGTATCTGAGGCGTAATAAGGATATGTTTCTGGTATATGGAGGATATGAGGAAATAGTCATTAGAGGACATGTAGAAGCTAGTTTCTAGACTGATCAAGAAGACATGAAGTCATAGACTAGATACATATTCAATTTGAATGGATGTACAATGAGCTGGAAGAGCTCAATGAAATGTGTGGTGGCAGATTCTATAGTAGAGTCCGAGTATATCGCAGCTTCTGAGGAAGCTAAAGAAGCAGAATGGATGTGAAGAATCTTCCAAGATATGGATGTTGTACCTTGCAGTTAATATCATATCGCACTCCATTATGATAATACTACAGTGGTGGAGCTTGGAAAAGTTCAAAGGTCACATCAGCGGACAAAGAACATACTTTGGAATTATCATCTCTTGTGGGATTTTCCTCCGACAGGTGAAGTTGTAGTGAGCAGTATTTCTATAGAAGACAACATGGCATACCCCTTGACTAAAGCCTTGACATATCAGAAACACGATCTTCATGTGAGGTCCAGCGGACTAAAAGTCATAGGCAGATGGCTCTAGTCCAAGTGGGAGTTTGTAAGGGTTGGTGTCCTGAGAACCAACTGTTTTGTACTTTGATTACATGAATGTGCTCTTATTATATAATGATCATTATTCTTCATGACTATAATATAATAATGTCCTAGAATATATTTTGCATTAATAAGGTCATGGAAGCTACACTCTATGATGAGAACCATGAAATGGTATAACTATATTCTTTTATATAGTTCTATGGTTGGATAAAATACTATGATAGGACACATAGTATACAAACCATCATGTGCGAGTACTCGTAAGAAGACGATACTCTCTCTAATGATGTTCACACTTGGTAATCTCCAAGATGGGAAATTATGAGAACAGACATGCCAGTAGTAATTCCGCATGTTTTGTTGTCATCGGATATTTCTATCTTCGAACGTGTTTTATGGTCCTTAGACTGGAGGATTATCATTAACTCATGTCATGAATTGTGCTCTTAGATTTGTGGATGAAAACAGTCATGAAGAGAGTTTGCAGGATGTATTGTATGTTGGGTGTGTCATGAATGACATGATGTTAATGGATAAGTTGAGGAAGTATTTTCCCCTTCCATATTTATGGAAGTTGATATCTCGGGCCCTTTAATTGAAATAGAACTGGCAAAAAAATTCCATGTCCATGGTGATACGACGAGTTTATTTCTATAGGTCAAAGAATGACAGACCAAGCATATAGGTGTATGACACTGCCATGAAACATGCGTGATGATATATTGAAACAATTGGATTAAATTACACAGTAAGCGTTTGTATGAGGGGACACATCAATGCGGCATCAACTTCTTTCTATTGGGTTCCTTGACCCGTTGTTAGACAGTAATCTTGGACTTTAGGCAAGCCCGCCTAATTCCAACAAGAAAGAGGCCTAGATGGTCACACACTAAGTGTATCCAAGTATCTCAAGTAGAATAAATATTATTCCCGTACGTGGTTTAATAATTATTCATGGAATCCTAAATCGTTTTAATGATGGAGGATGAATAAAATGAAAAACAAGATAAACACGCTGTAGGGTAATGATCACACACCGTGTTGTTTTTAATGGAAAACAAGTACACATCGTGTATTAATGATTACACACCTTGTAGTTTTGATTTTGTAAAGGAAATAAAAAACAAGTACATTCCATGTATCAATGATTACACGCCGTGTAGTTTTTTGTAAAACATTACACGCTGTGTATTAATTATTAGACGCCGTGTAGTTTTCCAGTCGGGATTTTGAGGATATAATATTGTTTTATTATATGATATTTATTATAATCGATGTGGGCGCAAGTTAAGGAATTAATTATTCGACATGGGGGATTTAAATAAGAGTTGATGAAATAAATAAAACGTGTAATGCATTTATTTATTGTCATAACTCTACATCCTCAAAACCTATTATAAATATCCGCACAACCGCAACTCTTTTCCTACACATAAGAGAATAATTGTGCACAACAATATTAGAGAATTATCTCAAGACCGAAATAACTCCTTCCTCCATGAAATTTATCAAGACCGAGAGAGATCCTCTACATCAGATCAAGACGATCTAAGGTGGGAAGTGAATGCAAATGGTTTCTCCAAGCTAGAACACGGAGACACCTTTGGCGACGTCCAGAGATACATGGTGCAAGTGTGGATCACCTATAGAGGAAGTCTACCCTTAGAATCTGCGATGCAACGAAAAATCACATTGGAATGTGATGAATAATATCAGTGAAGAAAGAATACCCAAAAGGTAATTTTTGTCAATTAATTAAATTTATTATAATAAACCTGCGACGATCCACTTTTTTGGTTCCAATACCTTTCTTCTTCATTGTCTTTTTCTGTGAATCGATCTATAGAAACTGGTGTTTATCATCGTATTGATCCCAGACTGATCAATGGTAATGAAAAAAAGCTTAGTGCGCACATCCACCCATGTCTTCCATTGCACCCGGAACTATCACTATTCAGGAACTAGAAATTTGGAAATGGAAAAGGGATACTATTGGAAGGCTGTTGTTGGAAAGCTACTGTTGGAATGGTTTATGTTCAGGAATCATAGTTCATGAACTAGAAATTAAGAAAAGGAAAAATGATTCTATTTGAAGGCTATTGTTGGAAGGATGTTGTTGTAAATAGCCTACAGTTCCAGAAACACTATTCATGAACTATAATTTTGGTAAAGTGTTGGGAATAATTCACCTTGGCCTCCCAGAACACCTATAACCCCAAATCTCAGCATTGTAATCTACTGGAGAGGTCCGAGAAGTTACATTAGATAAATATCAAAACATTATCATCCCAATTAATATAAAAACAAACTAGAAGAAAAGAGGTGTCCGAACAACCACCCCATAAGATAGTTGTTAGGGGAAACCCACCCTGAGTTGATCGAAAGATGGAACAAAACCTTGACCACCATGAACACTCAACCCCCCGAGTTATAATATTTAAATAGCTACACAAACCCCAAGGATCACACTATCCAGACGCATGTTCCAGGTAGTTCCTTCGTACTTTTTAGGATATTATCCACTTTGGGTGGCTCTTACTTGCCCACATGGGTTTAATCGCATCAATATTAAAGTGTCGTGATTATGAGTCAAGTCCTCACTTCCCCCACACATTTGGACACATCACACAAATATAGGGAACAAGGTAACAACCATTCCATATAAAAACAAGTTAATAATAACATCACATCAATGTTAAAAAAACTAAAGTATCAAAGAAAAACTCAACAGAACAACTTAAAATATCTCAGGGTACTAGACACGCATCTAGGACTCCAGCTCCCAATTACCCTCCTCGACACCAAAATACCTCCATAAGACACAATCCAAGGGAATAGAACGCCAATCTAAAAACTTCTCATTGTTCATTTGGATCTCTATTGTCCACTCCTCAAATGTCACCTCATTGTCAATATTGATCTATCTCCAATCGATGATGCGTGAGTTGTCTAGAAGACTACAATGGAGTTGTGACACATTGATAACATCATCTATTCATCTTATCTGCAAGGGAAGTGCTACTCGATATGCCGCATCTCCACCATGAGCCATCACATAGAAAAAACAACAAAACAGGGGAGAAAGCTTACTCCCACGACCAAACCATCCCTGCCCATGATCGTGAGTAACCTTTAAAAACATGTGATACACAAAAAAAACTACAAAAGTCTCCACCTTTGATCGACATATTATTTATGATGATCTTGTGCTATCACCACCCTCACGAATCACCTAAACCATCTCTATTTTATTCTAAACTAGTACATGTTTGAATCTTGATGACACTCTGTCCCCAGTCCATCACAACAAAGAACAACAAGGTCATCCAGATATGGCTTTAATGGGAGCCATACCGATAGTGGAGTGAAATCTATTTTTTAAGTGAACTATGACATGTTTAAGGGCCTCTTCCACGAACCTCCAAAATCAAGAACATAACAGTGTAACATGTCTTCATGTGTCTGTATAGTTCGTTGTGTCTTACTATCCATATTAAGATGAAAAGTAGTGATATGGCATAACTGAGAAACAAAATCATACTAAATAACTCTTCACAACCTTGAGGTATAACGAGGATATCGATCAGTAATTATCATCCTCGAGACTCTATGCAGTATCAAAACATCTTCCTGATACTTACTTGACAATACTTCCACTGAGCTAAAATATTTCATTTCTATAAAGTGGGCTGATTTCATTAAACATTCCACCACCAACCAAATAGAATTATTTCATTATAGAAAACTTGTTAAACTAGTAAAAATGGCAATTATGTTGTCCCCCCACTTCCAATAATGAATGTTTATGTTTGGAGCAATTCACCAGGGAAACAGTGCACATCCATGTCCTTCGGGAAGACCAAACATAGAGACACCAACTCTGGAACTGCATGCTTCAACCTAGGCTACCTAAAATGACTCTTCAAGGATAGATAGGTCTTTTTCATGCAAGTATGCATATATAAATGTAAACTATGAAACTCTTTGAGAACTATATATCATGTATTAAAAGAACACATATACTTCCATGACACAACACTCAGTGTTTTTAATACTCATACCAACTCTTAGGGGCCTCACCAAAAACAACATGGTCTTTCTAGACCTCCACCTCTACATCCCCTAACTAGGACACTTCAACGTACTACAATAGATATGACTGCACCATCATCTGAAAAAAACAACCCATGCCCCCAACATCTCCAATATCTAAATGTAACATTGAGAGTTATTCAATTACTCTCCGGGAATCAACATATTCACACTCTACATCACTACGTGACATCTAGATCAGCACATCAGCTACAACATTCCCCTTTCCATGTGTATATGATATTTCTAAGTCATATTCATGTAAGAAATCCATCCATTAATGTTGTCATAAGTTTATGTCATGTTGGGAGATATCATTACTCCGGCTCATATCATCGGTGAAAACAACAAAGCGCACTCTTATAAGGTAATGTCTCCACAACATCATAAAAAATACCAAGGCTTACAACTCAAGATCATGGGTGGAATAGTTGCGTTCATGGGGGTACAACTTCTGAGACCCATACTAAACAATTGTTCTCTACTTGACCAGAACATAGCATTACCATAGATTCCATGCATCGCAAAAAACATCAAACTAATATCACTCTATTGGAAGAAAAATAACTTGAGAACCTACTAAATTCTCATTCAGATACTCGAATGATGACTGACACAAATCAGTCCACATGAACGCCTAATCCTTCATGGTAAATGCTGTCAGAGGAGTCGCATCCCAAGAGAAATCAGCATCGAACCTCTTGCAGTAGCATGCAAGAATAAGGAAACTTTTCACCACTTCCATTGTCTTGGCGTAATCCCATGACTAAAATGATTCTATCATCGATGGATCCACAAATACTCTCTTATGAGACAAAAAAATCTCCTCAAAACGGGATTCTGAATCCAAAAACTCACACATCAGAAACATTGAAAATAGCAGCTGTTAATAAAGAACTCTCAAAATGGCATGTGATTGCTTTGCATTATCCTCCTCGGACAACAAGTACACAAGGATTTTGTCATTGAAAACCACCACGAACATATCCATGAACACATGGAACAATGTGTTAATCAATACCATAAACACAGTAGGAGAATTCATCACACTAAACATCATTATAACGAACTCATAATTCCTATGATGTCAATGGAAAACAATCGTCAAGATATCATCATCCTTCAAACACATCTATTAATATCCTGAACACAAGTAGATCTTTGAGAAACAACTTGCGACATTCATTTGATTGATTAATTCATCTATACATGGAGGAGAATATAAATTATTCACTATCACATTGTTCAAGAGTTGATAATCGATACACAACCACAAACTGCCACAAGCCTTCTTCATGAACAAAATGGGTGTTCCCCACTGTGATACACTAGGCCGAACAGACAACACTGTAATAGACCATGAAGATATATGCATAGCTGTTATAAATCATAAGGGGAAATCCTATATGGATACATAGAGATTGTAGATTCTCGTGGTTGTAGATTGATCCCAAACATGATCTCTCGTTGAGGGGGTAATTATATAACATCATTTGAAAAAACATCAGGGTACTCATATATGAACCTAGGAAATTCCAAATACTGAACACTTGAAGAACTAAGCATCATCTCAGACATTATAGATGATAAGAACCAAACATGCCACAAATCCATCCAGGTGTCTCGATCGCTAACAGACACTGTTGGCTCTTCATCTGCGTCGAATAACACCGCCATACACATGAAGCAATCCATGATAGCCTTCCCCGAATACAACCAATCCGTTCCATGGATTAAATCATATGACTATGTCTATAATCATAGGAAATGTCCCCAAGATCGGTGTTTCCCCAATACTATCTAACAGTCTCCGCACACATGAAATAGGTTAGCTCGACCTCCAACTCGCGTAGCCAATGCCAGGGGCACAAGAAGCCTCTTTACCTCATGTCCCAAATCATGGACAAGGGTAGGTGATATGAAGGTGTGTGTCACACATAAATCAAAAAAGACATACTATCATGTAGAAAAAAATAAAGGGGTACCTCACACAATGTTTTTCTCGCCTAGCATAGGAAACGCTATGTCATGAAGCTGAATGCGACTTCCTTCACATCCTCTATGACCCTGATATTGACCGCCACCTCATCCACACTCTACTCTCTCAAGACATAGATCATCGGATGGATATCCCCTTCCCACTCCATCTTCTCTCTGCTAATCCAGAGATGGTTTATCTTGATACTGCTACCTCTGCAGGAACTACCTAAATGGAGGAACCTGGAGCGGAACACCTGTCGCACGATAAATAATCATAAAGTCTGGGCACTCATGCTGTAGATGAAATCTCCCTCCACATGAAAAAAAATTTATCCCTTGGCATAGGCCTGAGATCCTCCTCCCCCAAGAAACAAGATGATTAGGGTAGGGAACATACCTGGCTGAATGAAAAATCTTCTACCCGGAAGAACAGGAACCCCAGACCACAACTCTGCTTCGTGAGGAATCATGACGACTCCACTCTCTTGATGATCCAGTTCTGGCCAATTTTCTCTAGATAACCTCTTCCCTCTATAATACCTCAAGATATGTATTCAACATAAGTGGAGTGACATGGCTCCGAGTCTATGGATGTAAATCCTCCCCAGAATTCCTCGCCCTAGCCTACTCATCTAGCAATAGGTCGAAATCATATCTTAAAAGGTTCCCGAAACGGATTCTGAAATCTCAAACACTAGAGATACCCAATCGAAGGGTAAGAATCACTTGGAGGATGAAGGCGTTCATGGTTGAAGAAAGAAACTTGACTCTAAAAATTTCTTAGAAGTCCTCCCATGAGATTGCAGAATCCTCATGATCCACAAGGAACAAGAACAGTCACTGCCCCGCTGCTCCATGCAGCATCATCACAACAATAGACACCCAATGCTTTTTCTGAGCACAGATTGAACTGAAGACTATCCCCTCCTTTATCCATGTAGTATTATATTAATTCATTTTAAATGGATACCCCATACTACAATAGAATCTGGCTCTGATACTCTTGGAGTGTTATCCTCCATGTGTTGTCATCATCGACCCTTACTCGGATGTGATCTGTTGGAACAACCAACTGGACATCTTCTACACAAACCTGACAAGGACATTGACCTAGAGCCATACCTGCAAAATAAAAAATTCATTGAGCTCATAAAACTAGAATTTGGAAGACATAAAATTAATTAATTAAATGTTTTTATTTATTAATTTTAGTTTTACATATCTCGAGGTCTACCTGTTCAAACACATTCACAAAGAAGAATAATGCATGATCCTTTCATAGGTCTCAACCCCTTAACTAGTATCAACTCATTTAGTAGAAGTTGTAAAATTAAATGTTTGTACATTAAATCATAGGGGCCCCTAAACACCTATGTATCAGCTAGTTTATAGTGTTCACATCCCTTGATAAACATGTCTGGCACTGTTTCCCTACCCACACATGAAACCTCACCTGTTACTAACACCAAACTCCATCATATCCACAAACCATAACTCTGATACCACTATGTCATGAAACCCTCCCCACAAGGTGTTCTCCTCCAGGGAAAAATATGTGAGAAAAGAGATAATGACTCCTTAGTCCCACCTCCAGTAGGCCCCGGGATGGAAACTTGCACAAAGGGTATAGTGAAAAAACAAATGAAAGGCATTACCCTCTAAGAGAACACATGTGAATGGGATAGATAAGACAGACCCCAACCTACTCCAACTCAGGCAACAATATAAAAGAAATCACAAGTACACATTTTTAATATCTATAAAAACTACAACAATTCAAAGGGTAAATCTAAAAGTACCAATGGAATGTAAAAAACAACAGCAACCACAAGCCTGAACAGCTCCTACATCCCCAAGGTTGTATGAAATAGCATGATCTCCAACCTGCTACAAGTGACCAGAAAAATAGATTATATATACATAGGGGGAGTATAACAGTATACTCAGTAGGATCCTCCCCATACCCTCCCTTGAAAAGATAAAAAATCATGAAAAATCATAATGAACAACAAGTGAAACTAAATTGTCACCTTAACAAGTATACCTTGTCCTAAACCACAACATGTGTACTCTCACCAAGTATCGCATAAATAGAATATAATATAATACAGATTATAAATGGTACCTCACTACTAATTCCCAACCAATTTTCTGTTATTCCCCATTAACACATGTCCTCATCCATCTTTCTCCAAAAAATTCTTTCCCACAGACATCTGGGATAATCACAACAACATGCACCTCGTGAAATAAAACCATAATGTCCACGCATGGAATGTAACCTGGTTGTTTCTTGGAGCGACCCCAGTATGCATATAATGAATCATACATAAGGAATTATAACTCAATCCATTATAGCTCACACATTGAGTTAGGATACTCAAGGAATCACTACCAATAAACATTACACCTATAGTAGTATAGAGGAAACTATTTACGGAATATATGTGTTTGAATAACAATAAGTAATTACAACCCTCTACACACATATATAGGTTAAACTAACCATTGTGCCTACCAGCACAAGTAACTACCAAGATTAGAGAGTGGGGTCAAATGGGGTATTCAGCTGTCCCTCCTCCTTAGGTAATGTTGGGGAAAACACCCCCTAGAGCCCAAAAACCCCGGTGTGTCAGTTTCCCTAACTGGCCTGGTGGAGTAGAGTATAGAAACACAAAAATAACCAAATATACTATATTTTACAACCACCCCATGGATATAAACTAGTACTAGACTCAAATATAGCTAATGTCCCTTAGACTCAAGGTTGTCAATTCTAAGACTATGTATCCTATAATCACAAAACAATTTAAAGATATTCATTACATTTATTCATTCCCTTTTTATCCATTGCATATTATGATCATTAATTATTTAAATTGTAAATAACTATTTAAAATTCCACGTTATATTTCAATAGAATCACACCGAAAGTTTACTATTCCTTTAAATTTCAACCTCATTATTTCTTCCCAGCAAGCTCCAACCCCATGGGTTAACATCATCTATTCAATACCTTATTAACATAATTATTTCTTTTCAATATTCCCATGCATTCTAGAAAAACATTCCAAGCTACTAAATAAAAGGGGACTCAACACAGTGAGTTGATAAACTACCCATTGATTCTTTTCTGTCAATAGCTATAGCTTAGATCCAACCCTCATTAGGAATCTTTATACAAACAACATGTGGAATACCCCATGCGTCTTCACCCCTTTTGGATGGAGGGTAAGAAAACCAACTTCCTTGAATTGTGGGAAAAGTAAGGAAGATAAACAACCAATATAAAATAGAATGCATCTAATCTTTCACATCCAACCCCTTCAATCATCTCTAGTGTCCACCCTAACACCCCTTTGCATAAAACGATTCATCTCACCAGTATAGGCATTAACTGCTTCCACCACCAATGGGCCTTCCTACCCCCACATATCACAACAGCCTTACATGCTCACATCAATATACAAACAGAAGGAAAACAAACATCATATCAATTGGTCTCTTGGCCCTTAGACAAGGAATCCAACCATCAAACACAATGGTCTCTCACTTCTCCAAGCAAAAGGCTCTTGGACATTATAAGTAAGAGGGTAACTGAAAACCATATGAGGAATTATATTTTTATCTAACATCTAGTTATTTAATCTATCTAAAATTAACTGATTTAATATTTGTAGGTTCTAAATATGGGTAACCTAAAAATCAAGTTATCATAGATAGAAAAAACTTATTAAACATGCTTACTGCATTAAATTGATTAACATCAAATTACAACAACAACAACCAGATCATTTACATGCCTCTTTATCTTCATCGAAACAATTATCAATTAATTCCTTCTAAACATTCCTTAACAATTTACAACATGAATAAAAATATAATCAATGAAAGAAGAGATATAACATTATCTAGAAAAACAATAGGCAATAACATACGATTGACATCAATTTATTTATCCTATTCAAGTAATTAATATGTCAATTCAATTACGATCGAGTGGGCTAAAATTTGCTAAATCATAATTTTCACATAAAATAATAGAGAAGAATTGATTCCACTAACACTAATGGTTCATGAAATTTTTTATTGATAACTATCCCCACAATGTATTATGAGCTATTCCCCCGTGAAAACTGTATACACCAGAGGACACCACAACATGATCTCACCATCAAACAATAA
This sequence comes from Viscum album, assembly GCA_963277665.1. Taxonomy (NCBI): domain Eukaryota; kingdom Viridiplantae; phylum Streptophyta; class Magnoliopsida; order Santalales; family Viscaceae; genus Viscum; species Viscum album. Next base: position 2,004,684,182 of record OY728148.1, on the reverse strand, counting down.
TGAAAACTCCATTAAAATCTTGGAGATCACATTCCTTATCATTGAATGGAGAATCTAGAGGATAAGGATCTAAGAATATACTTAAAAAAGGTATATCATACCATATATTGATGAAGGATTGACACGTGCTACTTACACCAAAATAGGGGGTGCACTTGCGGTAGGATGAAACTTCAAGCGGGAACGGTCCTAAGATTAATGTTCGATCACAGTACCCCTAAATAAAGAAATAAAGGTTAGAGATTCTTGCACTAGGGTATAAGAAGGTATAATAAGGAAGGAATATATCTAGTCCCTTAAGATTTAACAGATTATGTTAAAGATATTCTGTATTTTCTATTAAAATCAGATCTCATTAAACAACACAGTTTGACCATGTAAATGCATCTCGAGCCTTTTGAAAATTAATGTAGGGGTAAAGGCCATTGGTCCATCCTTAAAAACCTTAAAAAGGAATTAAATTTATTTTATTTGTATAGAAATATCAAAGGGGAGAAACTGTAGGAAGATGGTAACACACTACAGCAAACACAAAATTTGAAAAAGTGTTGGGTGACTCACTTTTCAGGAAGCCATACTGGTTTAGAAACACTGTAGAACCTCATTGGTATGGAAACCTCACCCGTATGGAAACAATATATAACCTCAGTAGTCTAAGAACCACACAGCTTTAAGAATACTATAGAACCTCATTTTCAATGAAACCTCACTGGTCTAGATACACTGTAAAACCTCACTAGTTTGGAAAACTCACCAGTCTGGAAACAATATAGAAACTCAGTGGTTGGGAAACATCACTGATATGGAAACCCTATAACACCACACTATATAGAAACCTCATAGGTCTGGGAACATTATAGAACCTCACATGTTTGTAAAACTCACTGTTTTGGAAAAATTTTAGAACCTCACTAGTCTAGAAAACCTCATCGCTCTAGAAACACTATAGAACCTCAATGATCTTACTGTAGAAAATCATTTGTCTAGAATACTCACTACTCTGGAAACACTGTAGAACATCCCTAGTCTGGAAACCTTACTGGTCTAGAAACACTATAGAACATCATAGGCCATGAAACACTGCCAATTTAAAACACAATAGAACCTCACTAGACTGAAAACCTCAATGATCTGGAAACACTATTCACGAACTACAAACTTTGTAAAGGAAAAAGGATGTTGTTGGAAGGGTATTGTTTGAAAGACTGTTGTAATGGAAATACTATTTATTAATTAGAAATTGGGAAAAGGAAAAATTCTATTGTTGGAAGGCTTCTACTGGAAATGTTACTATTCTAGAATTATTATTTATGAACTATGAATTTGGAAAAGGAAAAAAGAAATCTTTTGGAAGACTGCTTTTGGAAGGATATTGTTAGAAGTATTCTATTAGGAATAGTATATTATTCTGGAAATAATGTTCATGAACTATAATTTTGGAAAAGTGTTTGGAATAATGTTCTAGGATCATTAATTTTTTTAGGTTGTGATGGGTCTATCAATATTGATATGTTCTTCCCCACGATCACCATTTCTTCTACACTATGTTGCCTTTCATTTCTACACATCTTCCTCAGAAACATAGCATATCCGGGAATTTTCATCATGACATCAATCAATTTAATGTTAACCTACAATGTTTTTAATGTTTCCATGATTTATTTAACAAAATATGTTTCATTCATTTCATGGTTGGATTTTTATTTCATGAAAATAATATGAATATTTGGGATTATAGGCTCTTCACCAGAAACACTCTTTCCTTTAGTAGGTTATTTATCAAGACAACTTTTTCTCTTATTTGGGTAATTTCCAAAGGTAGGAATGGATGACTATTCAGGAAGGGATGACTCTATTGGAGGGGTCATTTGGATTTTATGTTGATTTCCACTCTGAATGTTAGTGGCACTGACGTTTCCCTTATCCCTTGGGTTTAATAGTGGTTCAGATAGTAGTTTACCAGAACCAAGACATTGAATTTCCACCACTGAGTTGGAAGGATAGCCTAATTGGCCATTTAGGTCCTGTTTGGATACATGGGTGGTATTTCAAAATTTGAGATTATTGGAATCCATTTGATTCATCATATCCTATAGGATAGGATATGGTTTTTGATGTGGTTGTTGGAAAGTCCTTTTTAATGTTTGAATATTTCTAGGTTGTGGTGGGTGACTACTCAACAATGTTGGTTTCATGGTTTTTGATGTTGGTTTGAATACCCCCATTCCTATAGTCATGGTTTTCATTCCACCTAAGGATGGATGGATTGTATATTTATTGAATAATGGTTTTATTATTGGGACGACCAAGAAAAATTGCATCACAAATCTCAAAATTTCTCTCAATTTTGGTAATTTTTCATAATAAACGGTGTTAGGAGAACAAATACTACAATGTCTAGGAGGATGATATTTGTATTTGCCTTAGTAATGGGAAATTATTTGATGTAGGGTACATAATTCTTCATACATTTTCCCACCTTCTTCTCTAATTCAGTATGTTATACCTCCTAGACACCTCAAACAGGTACACTAGACTGTGAGCCGAGTTGTTGAGTGTGCAGCTCCATGATCACAATGAGGGTCTTTAAAACATTTACGGCTTTATAAAACAGTTCACCACATACAATGGGATCAATCATATTCTAATTGATATAAAATAAACCCTCATAAAAAATTTGTGTCAAAATTTTGTCACTTATATGGTGGTGTGGGAAACTGGAACAATGAATTTTAAAAAATCCCCAATATTCATGAAGGGTTTCCCATTGAAATTATCTTATCTCATAAATTCCATTCCTTATGATTTAGTTTTAGATGCTATGAAATATTTTTCAATAAAATGGTTTTTATTTACTACTCATCCTCTAATTGGTGAATTAACTCGTATATCATATCATTTATAGTGTCTTATAATGAAAAAGAGAATTACATAAGCCTTACATGATGGTAATTTATATTATAAGGTTTTAATTTTGAACAAACAGTATGAAATTATTTTAAATGGGTATGTTGGTAGTTTGCTTCTAGTCCATACAATCATCTATACAAGTGAATTAAACAATATTTTAGTTCAAAATTGTGTGCCTCACCTTGAATTTGAATATTACTGTGTTTTATGTGAACATTAGGTGAGGATAATTAATTTATTGTCTTATTATTTTCACCCATTCCATTCACATTTATTTTAGTTTTGATTTTGCTTCCAGAAGAAGAATAAGAATGATCATGAATTTATTGATGTTATGTTTGTCCTATTTCAATTTTTATTTTGGTTCTTGGTGTTGATGATGTAAGATCCTCCCCGATTCATGTTCTTATAGATGTACTTCATATAATGAAAATCATGTCATAAAAAATGAATACGAAATGATTATTTTATATATCATCTTCAAAAAAATGAAGGAATAAAATAATCAATCAAATAATTACAAAATAAACAATAATTTTATAAAAAATAACTAAATAATGAACTACCTAGTCACAGTGCAAGAATTTGAATGTGTTTTCATGACACACCCAATTATTTATGAGTTTAATGTAGTTTTATAGTCAATTTAGACCCTTGTTCATCTCTCCAAGAGTGTTTATTGGTTTAGAATATTCCTTTTAAATGATAATTACTAAAAATTTGGGTGGGTAAGAAAATGTTTTGGGAAGATAACATATTTTTAAGACATAAATATTTAAATAACCAAGTGTAATTTTAAAAATATATGACAAAATGGTCATTAAGATATCACTACATAAAATTAATTTTTTATTTATTACAAATTTTTTCATGTTTCGTGTAATAATTTGGTTTAAATTAATTTGAATCATGATTAATTCCTATGCATTCATTTCAATAATTGACGAACAAATTCGTTATAGGAAAACAATATATCCCAGTTACATAACATAATCATGGAATAAGTGATACCAAATTATATTTAAATATCAATAAATATGTTTTTAACAAGTTTCTTTTGTTGTCCAACCTGAGAAACACATGCCACACACTGAAAAACTCACACTGATCGCATAGAAATTAAGATCATAACATTCACATGAATTAAACCAATACTTCAAATATAAAATAATTTAATATATATGGAATTAAATTATTTAACAAAAAATTTACTCTGAACCATTAGCTAATATATGTATCATAAATCCCTTGAATATTGTGTACCCCCTCCCAACAAACACCAACTATTTAGAACGACAATGAGATAAAGAGAATGCTTAGTTGGATCTGATTCTTCATCCTTGATCCCCTATAAAAATAAAGGACTGTAGAACATATAGGATTATAAGTGGACTAATATTTGACTCTAATTTTTTTTTAACTTCACTCCATGTTCTATCATTAAAATGTGGATCCCAATGTGGAAATTTATAGGAAATTTTGAAGGTTATTTTTGGCACCATAACATCGAGAATCTAATTTCACAATTGTTTTCGATGTCCATACAATAATATCTCACTAATGATATAACATAAAAGCTTTTCCCACCAACTTGGTATGTATACCAAACATTGGGCCCCATTGGATAATACAATATAGAGATATTGATGAAATATAGTACCCACTTTTCGACATTGAAAATATTCAATCCTCAACACATATCAGTTATTATGGGGCCCTTAATTAATGAATGGGGATTTTGTGTCGTAATATGAAATGTATAAAATTGATATGGGAGCCCTACCATAAAATATCCTCCCATTCGGATACATGGATTAGTAACTATGGGTTCAAGAGTCCACTTGATTGCTTGAATCATGCGTAGTTTGGCACATTTTTCTTGAACATTTTCATGGGCCCTCCTAATCACCTTCACGTACAATGATGATTTCAAAACAAGAAATTTTTAACTTTTAATGGTGTTAAAAAAGAAAGATAATAGAATAAAACATGAATAGAAATTTGTTATAATTTTTATAATTATTAATACAAAAATAGTTTAACATAGTGGTGTACGGATGAAAATGATACACTGAATTTGGGTATGATCAACACACATTGTAATCATAGTATCATTACATCTAGCTTTAACTTATTGAAATATTTCAACAATACCTCTATAATTGGATTGTTACATTGTATTTAAATGGTCATTCAAGATCAAATTTATAGGTATTACTCATGAAATTAACTCTGCATTTACTATTATCAAAACTACAGTTTTAGAAAATATTTAGTGTAATTAAATTGATTAAAAATAATTCCATATTTATTTTAAAAAATATAAATTCCGAGAAATATTCTATGTTATCTAGTTAAACTCCTTTAAAATTAATTATTCTCCATTATTGAAAAATATAAAAAAAATTATAATTCACAAAAATAATATTATCAATATATATTTAAACTACTAAAACATGATTCATAATTATTTTTTAAAAAATTAATAATTAACTATAAATTTTTGAATAGTATTAGAAATTTTAGAAGTAGTTAGAAAATATTACAATATATTGGATCCCTTTTTAACCCATATAAATGATTTATTAATTTGAAAACATGATTATGAAAATGAGGATTTTGAAAATTGGGGGGTTTTTAAAAACATAATCTACTATATAAAAATTAATGAATTCACTTTTGAAATACTTTTGAGATAGTTTGAAATTAAAATATGAATCGTTGAAAGGAATTATTTTTATGGAGTAATTTATAGACACTAGTGTAACATCCCAATATTTTATGAGAGTAACAATATTCTTAATAGCCTACATGGTACACCACATCATGATTAAACGAACAACTAAATATTGATATTTAAACGTTATAGTTGTAACCTAGATGCTAGAAAGATTTGAATGGATAATATAAACTGATTTAGGAAATTATGGATAAAACATGTATTAATAATTATATGGTTACAAATAAAATTATAAATTAAAATAAAACCCCTTTTAAAATAAAAAGGAATTTTTTTTTCTAAAATATTATTTAAGGATGAACATGTGTCTTTAATACCCATAAAGATAAGAATATACCTGGATGGATTGTATTAATGATATATATATTTATATGAAATACAATTTTTAATAATCATATTTTGTGTTTTCTATAAATAATATATGAACCAATACGATTTTGTGCATAAAAAAATATTTTATAAAAAGGTTTTTTACATCCTTTTGAGGGAACACTTGTTTTAAATATAGTTTTTACATATTAATAAATTATATTTTAGGAAATAAACTTCTAAATTGGAATTAAATTATAATAATTTATGATGGATGAATTTCTTCTATTTTTATAATAATTTTCTGGTTTTGATAAACAGTGAAAATAGAATGGAATTTTATTTGAAAATTGGATATTCGCTAAATTTATTTATATTGTCAAAATATATATATTTCATTGGTTTTAAAGTATAATTAGGTATATTTTTTCCATTAAATCATATTTATTTAATTTTTATCAATTTTACATAGAATTTTAATATAAAAACATTTCAATGTTTTGTTGTTTTTTACATAAAAAACTAGTTTTCTCGTTCTCTCAAAGAGATGAATTTATAATTATTCTATAAAATTTATTTTTAATAATTTTAAAAAATATTATATACATTTAGAATAATAATTTACATATTGATAAATTATTTTACTTTTATTTTCAAACAATATTAATTGTAGCATTATAAATGTTTTTTATTTCCATAGTTTAGGGAAAATCAAGAAATTAAAAGTTAAAATATTGTTTGAAAATTTCTCAAGTTACACTAAAATATTTAAAAATTTTATTTTCTGAATATTTACCATTTGAAAGAATTTTATTATCTCTTTTGAGACCAATTTTTTACATTTGAATGAGAAAATGACCACTATAATATAATCATCAAATGAAAGTTTTTTCTTTCATAGTTTTTTTCAAAAAGAAGAATATTTATATATGGGGTAATATAAAGAATATGTTTTACTATAAATATTAATTTTAAATAAAAAATTATTATCTACATCATCAATCATTATTTATAATTATTAGAGATGAAATATTTACCATAAATGATGGCATAATGATGATGTAGTAATTGGTTATTCAATGGAAGAATCAAGTTAATAATTTAAATCAAATATCTATAATATTAAATAATTAATGTCATAAAATTATATTATATATCTTTGGACATGTAATTTATGATATTTTAGATTCCGAAAAGTGCTTAAAGTGGTGGATAAAGTTTCGAAATGACAAAGCGAAATCATATTTGGACTCGGAGACCCGGTCCGGAGGGCTTGAAGGTGTTGCCCAAAAACAAATGGTGAAGTGTACAAAAACTTTTGCGCCGCATGGAAGGGTTCATGGATTCGTGAAGGGTCCCCGGTACAGGTGCATAATAAATTCGCGCTCGCGCCCCGCGTGGATGAAATTTCGCGCCGCCGACTCTCGCGCACAATTATTTCACGCAGGGTGGTTTTCTGCGTGCCCGAACTTCTATAAATATATGGAGACTCACTTCCTTTTGGGGGGGGGGGGGGCTGAAAAAATTTGAACTGCTACTCGTGCGCGTAATATCCATTTAGCGCGCGTGAAATATGGAATTCAGTTATGGTTCTTTTTCGTGCCAAGTCACTCCAGGATCCTCCTTCACGCGAGATCCCCATGGCTTAGACTAAACTCCAACCCCTTTGAGGTCCTCCCCTCATGCGCAACTCCTTACTTTGCACGCAGGACATCCAATTGGGTGAAATCCCCTTCGTTTGCATGCACAGCCCTTCAATTGTGTGTAGTCCCTAAGAGTTGCGTGCAAAAGCCTCGGATTCAGTTCCACACCAAATCTTCCTGATTTTCTGTCGGCCCAGTGTTTCCCGCACAGAAGCCTCATTTGTGCACATGACTTCCCTATTGCGAGCATGCCATCCTAATTGTGCACCCACATTCCACCTATGTAATACCATGATTTGAGATACTCCACTGCACACCATGGAACACCTTGAGTTAACTAATTCCTCTTGGTTTGTTTCCTATGTCATGAGTTGAGATTCTCATCATCGATTCCCTGAGAACCTTGAATTGAACCATTACCCAAGTAAATTAGCCAAATCCCATCACTTGGCTCATATGCCAGGTCGGACTATAAAGGGCAGACCTTGTGTAATCCCCTACACCGGCCACTTCTAGGTGCCTTATGCCCTAGCAGTCCTCTCTACATGACAATAAACTATAGCATTCTCTATCATTCAATGATAGGATGCATCTTTTTCCAAATAATAGATTCCTTATACGCCAAGCATAAGATGAATTATGCCATGATCACAGTGAAATAACCTCAAGATCATTGGATTCTGTTCAAACATTCCATCACTCTACCTCACGATTCACGTGTCCTTCATTCAGATCTTCATCCTCATTTTTAGTCATGTTTGAAGGGACCCCCTAACAGTATGGATGATTGATATGTGGCCCGCCTACTGTAACAGTATGGATGATTGACCTGTGGTCCACCTATTGTAAAAATATGGATGATTGACCTAGGGTTCGCCTGAAATCTTGGGCCAACGTTCCGGATGACTGAGGGTCGATATTTGAGTTAGGTCCTATGTTTCGAAAATGGTCAACAGTCGACCCTCATTTGTTTGTCCCAATTTCAGGCTAACGGGATGTGGATGCTTTGTTTCCACCATGGTCAACAGTTATCCTCCATCATCACGCCACCCTCACTGTGTTCTGAATGTGAGGCATGTGATTCACACTTTTCATCTCCCTCAGTTCGGACTGACTCCAACGCCCTGGGCATTATCCCGCTTGTGCACTGGTGCATAAGTGTAGACCTGAATTATATATCTTGACCCACCAACGAGTTGAGATGCCCTCATGACTATACATGCGTAAGCCCCGCATAGCCATGCTAATGTGGACCCCTTGATGTTTCTCTTTGCGACCCCCTTTTCCATGGCCTTGCCCATACCTTACCTCCGATAAGGAGTAGAGGGTACCGGTCATGTATGTCCTAGGGGTGGGGAGAGAACCCTCCTCATCCGAGCTACATGACGTTAAACTACCAAGAACCTCATCCTCAACACATGAAGTTAAACTATGATCAGGCCCCGTGCCTCACACGCAGGGTCCCCCCTAGCTCAGAAATTCATTACGATGCTCGTCTCCACGGGGATGGAATCACCTCCCACATGGGATGATATCCTCCTTCTAGGAGATGCATTTGTCCATGGGGGAAGGGAAACCTCCTTGGTGTATGCCCCTAGCACCTCTTGCGGAAGGTATCACCCATGCACCTCCATACTTCCCCATCGTCAAGGCCAATGGAGGGCGTGATAGGGAATGAGGCCCCCTCCTTTCTTCGGTCCCAAATACCTCTCCCTCTGCACTTTTTCACCTTCGGGCCTCCATTATAGAGTAATTAATCGAACCATGGGCCTTCAACATGTAAACCCCTCTTCGCTTACCACGGACTCACCCTTCACAACGAGATCGTCAGTTCTCTGTTATCTCTTGTTTCTCACACCGATCATGACTAACGTGAACTTAGAGTCGACACTGATCCTGACCCCCACCAACAGTGAACTATGGGGACATTGATCCGTGCTAAGGCATGGAACATAGGTAGCCTCTATGAGGTTCAATCCCACCACCTAGTCATTCTGACCCCTTCGTTTCGGTTCACCAACACTCTGGGCCGTCTCAGAACGTATACCCCAAATGTCCTATCTCACATGACATTAAACTACACACCCAAACAACATGGACTTTGATTCCCCACCAAGAGGATATGTAGGAAGCCTCCACGAGGTTCATTCCCACCACTTGGTTGTGCCGACCCATTCACTTCGATTTATCCATCATCGTTGGCTGCCTCAGAGCGTATGCCCCATCCATCCGTCATTATGGGCCACCTCAGAGTGTAAGCCCCATCCATGCCTCATTGTGGGCCACCTCTGAGTGTAAGCCCCATCCATCCATCATTGTGGGCCGCCTCGGAGTGTAAGCCCCATTGATCCATCATCGTGGTCCACCTCATAGCGTAAGCCGCATCCATCCATCATTGTGGGCCACCTCAGAGTGTAAGCCCCATCCATCCATCATCGTGGGAAGCCTCAGAGTGTAAGCCCCCATCCACCCGAACTATGTGGACTTTGATCCATGTCAAGGAATGGTATGTAGGAAGCCTATACGAGGTTCAATCCCAACACCCATGTCACATCCTGACCTCTCCCTCGACCCCACATGCCTCATGAATCTAACGCCCCAGCCCAATGTTTGAACTTCCTTCGGGCCTCCATCCAGGCGCTCATTCTCATGGGTCGCCTTTTTAGGTGTCCCAATGTATCATCAGACTACGCAGACATTGATTACCAGACAAGGGGATACGTAAGAATCCTCCACGAGGGTCAAGCCCCTTCACTTCATCACCCATCCTGATTCGTACCCGGGACGCCACATACTGGTGGGATCATGTCACCTCATTCCACTCTACAGAATTTGGGAAGCCACCCATGTGTAGGCCCCAACATAGGTGTTCCCTCCAGGGGGTTCATTTTTAGGATCCACTCTCGATGTTTTGATCATTCCGATATGTCTCCGCTGGATGTTAAACTCATAGCATATCCTGTGTTAAACATGGGAAGCTGATGAAAACCTCAGATACAAGACTATGGCAAAAAATTCCCCATGTTTGATGTGGGATGCCTCGGTCTTCCGCACCATCAAGAAGTCCTATAATAAGGGATAGAAGACATACATGCCAATCCCCCAACGTCAAGACATGCCAATGATGCCCCAGCATGACCACTCTCTTAACCGAAGGTTGCTGCCCTGACCAGACCCTTTGGAGCGTCTCAACATAAGAAGCGTAATTAACTGGTGTCTATGAAGATATGGCACTAGGAATGAGATTCACGAATACATCTTAAATCTATGAGGGAGACCCGGACTATGTGGAGAGCTCCGAGGAGGAATCCATGGAAGGAAGAACCGACATCCCATCATCCCAGTTTCGATCAAGGAGAAGATGTCCCTGAATAAGGAACTCATGCCACCAGCCTTTGGAAAACGGGAATGCGGGGCCACCGCTGCGCGTCCTACTTTGCATGACGGATGCGATCACGTCCCCGACAGAAAGCGTCAGAAACAGATATATAGGAGTTTGTTCCAATAAATCATTATGTTATGATATTTTTAAAAATTCATCGATTCAATAGTGAAAAATTTGAAATTTATGAAATTAAAAAGAAGATAATATTTTATTAAAGGATATAAAATTCATTAAACATTAAAATTAAAAAAATTTGGTTAAGTCTTAAGATATCATAAATTTCTCATTATGATTCTTCAGCTATTTTATTGAAACTATTTTAACCTATAATGATTATATATAAAAACTGTCCTAGTAAGAGTTAATTTGGTTATATAAGGGTAAAATAGAAAACAAAAGAATTATAAAATAGTTAAAACAATTGTAATATTTATTTAGAGAATGAAATTAGAACCAAAATAATCTGATATTTAAAATTAATAATTTTTATATATTTTTAATTGAAAATTAGTTAATATATACATGAAATTTTCAACAATTCCAAATGTTCTCCTCCCCTATCCTATAATCGGAACCCATTATTCTATTTTTTTCACACATAGAAACCTATTAATTAAATCCATGAGTTTCTGTGATACCTTAGTATAATACATATTATAATTTAGGACACTTAATTTTAGGATAGACACCATCATTAGAAGTGTTAAGGTGATAATCAAATGAGATCATCCATAGAAGATGTATTTTTTTAATCAAGTAATTCAATTTTATTTACTATTACACATCCATAAATATTATTCAGTAATAATTAAATAATAAATAAACTATAATATATATAATTAGTTTTTATTATGATAATATCATCACATAAATAAATATTCACTTCAATCGAATGGGAACTTAATTAATCATTCTTGTGTTCGGTAGAATACCACCTCACGAACAAATAAAATTATTATTCAATATCTATATATAAGTAAATATTTTAATGATTTAATTTATGATTATATATTAAATTGTTGAAATATTTATCATTATAATATAATAAAATATCATTTTAATTCGTATCCTTCCATTCACATTAAAATGACAATGTTGTTCATGCATAAATGATATTATAAAACATGCATTGTTTTCATAATGATCAATGAAAAATGGAAATGTTACTCATGTGTACATACGAAATACCGTCTCTATGATTGTAACATAAATCATTTTTAATATCCATATGTAATGGATGCATATAAAATTATAATTTTTGCATAAAGGTTATTATTTATTCTTAATTAATATTCTGTAAATGATAGGATTATGAACCCTTTTAATGTTGAAATCATACCATGTTTTTTTATAACTCAAGAATCGAATATCGAAAACATATCTGACATTAAGGTACATAATAATGTAATTTTTAAGAAATAATAATAAGGGGTAAAAATAGAATAATAATATTAAAAAAGATATCAATAGAGTAAATAATTTACTTATTTTTATTATTTGGAAAGATTAATTTTGTACTAGATGAGTCATAGTCAAGGTAAGGTCCCCTTTAAGTAAAACATTGCCTTTAAATGTTTTAAAGATTTATTCATCTAAATATTCATCCTTAATGAAAAAATTTTCAAAATGAAATATATGTATGTATTTAAATGAATGTTAATTATTAATATGGTACTTTTTTAGATACTATCAAATGATTCAATGTGGTATGGAATACATTTATTTATATATATCTTTTTAACTTTTTTATGGGTTTTCACGGGACTGTTGGATTCCATTGATTAAATTATCATACTAAGATTTTTTTGTCCTCACATGTTATTAAATGTTTTTTCATATGGTTAGAGGAATATTAGTTTCAAAGATGATATAAATGGAAAATATTCAATATACATAATTATAAGAAATATGGTTTTATTTTAAATATTAATTTTTTATTAAAAAACTGATACTGAGTTCAAGTTTTATTGATTAATGCATTGGTTTACAATGTCTCTGATTTTTATAATTCTACAAAAATATAATCCTAGATGATATTTGAGAAAATAATTTGATTTCTGGTCTTAATGTTAATATAATATTTTCTGTATAATGTCAAGTTTTTATAGTTGTATCAGAGTAGTGTTGAAACAACATTTAATAATTGTATATTTTATTATGAATTAGGCATATCATCATGAGTGCATAGTTGATGAGTCAAAATGGTTTCATTATGACTTTTAAATTCATTTATGTTTTTAAAACAACAAAAACATTATCTCAAGACAAGTTTTATTTCCCTGAAGATTTATCTATATAAGGAATTGTTTGTTTTCCCAAAGAAGTTTTCTCTTTACCATCGTTTTCATTGTTCATGTTATAGTTTATCTAAATATAACTCTTTTTTTATATGTATAAAATTATGTTTAATATCTAAAACCTCATAATCCTATAAATACATAGATATAGAGTATTCTGTTTTCATGTTCTGAATTCAGATTCTGATTTTTCAAAAATTCAAACTCTGAAATCTCTGAAATTCAGATTCCGAATTCTCTGAAATTCAGATTCCAAATTCTCTGAAAATTTGATTTCGAATTATCGGAAATTCGGGTTCTAAATTCTTAAGAATTATGATTCTTAATTCTTTAGAATTCATGTTCCGATTTATTCTGAATTCAGGTTCCCAATTCCTTATAATTCAATTTCTCAATTCCACATGAATTCAGACACTGAATTCGTGAGAATTAAATCTCTAAATTCCTCCGAATTTAGGTTCTAAATTCCATAGAATTCTAGTTCTGAATTCCTCATAATTCAGCATCTGAATTCCTTAGAATTGAAGTTCTGTATTCAACACAATCCAGGTTCCAAATTCTTCAGAATTCAGTTTCTGAATTCCTCAGAATTTCGGTACAGAATTCCTCAAAATTCAGGTTCCAAATTCCTCAGAATTCAAGTTCTGAATTTCTGAGAATTAAGATTCTAAATTCCTCTTAATTATGGTACCGAATTACCTAGAATTCAGACTCCAAATTCTATAGAATTCTTATTTCTAATTCCTTGAAAAATGGAATCAATGTATCAATGTAATATAGAATTACAATGATTATTTGGTTAGACTGTGTACATTATTTTTTCATAGACTCTATAAAAAGGTTCTGGATATGCAACTATATTTTTCTTACACATATTTTACTTATGAAACATTTTCATTCCTTCTTTTTCTGATTTACCATTCTTTGAGGGTCACATGTACATGTTCCTTTGAGATTCAAGGAAAAATATTATCATTGGAAGAGGGAGCTGATCGTTGGAAAAAATCATATAAATAAGAGCTATTTTGAATGAGCCAAAAAAACTGATGTTGATCATTCTGGATACCACATGTTGTTGATGTGATTTCTAGAGAGAGAGACTCTCATGCTTTGTCCATACTGAACATCTTTTTATGCATTATTTGTGTGGCTCTGAATATTTTTGTGTATAGTCCAAGGAATCTAGGCATAGGAAGACATATGTTCCATCTACCTTAATGTTCAAGGAATTCCTTGTTTAGGAAGTCAATGGTGTCGACTACTTTGAAGTTTGAGGGATTTATGAGATAGCAAGATAGATTCCGATATTAATATCAACAGATTCCCTTGGTGTGGTTAAGATAGACTTTCATGAAAATATAAATCAAGGGACCTTTATCTAATGTGGTTGGATACCCTACTCTTAGGATTAAAATATTTAATATATGTTACTTTAATTGTTTCTTGTTTATTATCTTCATCATTTTGATTAATAAGTGCAACACTCTTGTACTTTCTTATACTTGTATACTATTATTTGTTTGTTTATATATTCATTACGGTAGAATCATTTTCCTTGTATAATTTTCTTATGCTTCATTTCTAGATCCATTTACCCAGAACATAGAATGTTTATAGAACTAAGAGGTCTGGTGAATTTAACTTGTTTATCCTTGTTAAGAATAGTTTTCGTCAAAGTAAAAAACGAATATTTTATACCTACTTTAAAAGATTAAAATGAACTATTAAAGTATAAAATTCACCCCGCTCTATTATATTGAGCAAAAAAAATTCATATATAGGTCCAACTTTTGGTATCATAGGCAGTCTCTGAAATACTTATATTCACATATAAGTTTTCTTACTCAAGATTTCATTGTTCAAATTATTTTCCATGCTTTTGACTTTTATCCGAGTTTACAAACATTTACTATTAACTAGTTTTTGTGGAAATATTGTTTCTTTACGATGAAAAGAATGAATCCTCATTCAACAGACAATGTTAATACTACTATAACACCTATATATTATCGGAATGAATGTGAATATTAGATTGATCATATAAATACTTTTTTTATTAATATTGGAGTGGAAAACATAGTTATGCTTACTAGAGATAACATGATTCCTGATAAGGAAGTCAGAACATTTACTAATCAAGAAAGGTGAGAGTATCAACTAAACTCCGAGGTACTCAATACTTTTTTGTGTTCCATGACTATGAATATACATAGTCAAATTTCTTCCCATGAAACTACAAATTGTATTTGGATGAAGTTAGAGGATACTCATTTAGTACATCAATGGTTATATAAACTAGAACATCTATTCTTAGAGTGTAATATCATGGATTTCAATTTCATTATAGGGAACCAGGGTACATGGTAAAACAATGATATATGACTATTGTTAACAACATACAATCTATGTGTGAGAAATGTTTAGATAATGAGGAACTTATGGAAAGGATTATAGATGACATTGATATGAGTGAGAATCTAAGAGAAAATCTATAGACGAGAATAAGAAAGAATCTCAGATTTCTCTTGATGATCTTTTTGGAACTCTTCTTCATCATGAGATAAGAATTTAAATAGATGCTTATTTGAATAAGAAAAACAGTGGAAATGGTAGTGTAATCCTTACTAATAATAAATAAAATAATCCTGAAAGGGTTACAAGATTCAAGACGAAGAAAGAAACTATTTTATCAGAATCATGTGATAGTGAACATTTCAAGAATGAGCTATCTAATCTAGCTTGAAGGATGTATAAGATATTTGGGAATAAACACTTCAGTATTGACATAAGAAGATTGAATGAAAGGACAAGAAAGAAACTGATGTTACATGTTATGAATGCAAAAGAGCAGGGCATATAAGGCCAGATTGTCATATTCATAAGAAAAAGTATAGAATGGAAAAGAATTATGAGAAGAATAGAAATAAGTACTACAAAGCTAAAGACATGAATGTTTTGAAATCTAATGACACATGGAGTTCCAATATTGGTGAAAAATTTGATGAATCCTTGGAATATGAATCTTCAGATCAGAGGAATATTTGTTTACTATCTAGATTATATATTTAAAATCATATCTAGTGGATAAGGTACAAAATGTTGAATCTATAACCAGGGTATCCTTTATTGAAAATTGGAGTGATTATAGATATTATGAATATTCAGAACAAGAATATTCTTATGATGAATATAATACTTCACCTAATTAGGAGGAAGTTCTATGTTTTCTATGTTTCTGGAGAATGAAAATTCTAAATTGAAGAAAAAGCTTGATAATGAAAATTCAAGAATTTATATTCTTTCTAATGAAGCATTAGATAATTATAATGATCATGATAAGAAAATTTATTATTTTGAAAGTATTTCAAAAACCCATGTGGATGTTAATTCTGATAAGGATGAACTTTCTAAGCATCTATAAAAATTAATTTCAAAGTAAAACGTTTTGGAGATTAACTGTAGTGTTATAACTTTTGTTTTTTAGTATAAAAACATAGTTATTAAAATATTGTCAGAACTATTTTACTTGACAAAGTGTTTGTCAAACTTTACCTTAGGTTATGAAAAAATTGATAAGATGTATTCCCAAATTCTACCTCTAAGGAATAATTCTGGTTTTGGTTTTACCCACTATAAATCAGTTTTTATGAATAATTAATTTGTTCTTCAATGTGCTCTATTATACAGTAAATGCCATTGTGGTGGGCACAAGGAGAAAATTTTTCCTTAAACAAATCACTGACTTTATGTTTTCATAAATCATATTTCTCTAGGAAAATCTAGATTCCTAAAATTATTCTTTCTAAAGATTTTGAATCCAAGAATGTTTGTGTTCTGAATGTCTATCACTCTTTTTTTCAAAAAACTAAAGATAGTACCAATAGAAATACATGGTACATGGATAGTGGATATTCTCGACAGATGAGTACGGACCAAAAAATATTTGAAAATATTATCAATATGAAAGGAGTAAATGTATCTTTCATATACAATGCTCAGGGAGAAATTATTTCTATAGGTATCATTGTTCTTCATGGATGAACATTTATTTCAAATGTATTATTTGTTAAGGTTCCTAAGAAGAACCTTATTATCCTATGTCAATTATGTGATGGTATAGAAGGTTAGGACACTTTAACTTTAAGAACCAATGTGAACTCTCTATGGAAATACTAGTTAAGAATCTACCAGAGCGTAGATTTTATTCTTAAAAAGTGTCTGAATTTTTTTCAATTTAGAAGAAACAAAAATAGAGTTTTAAATTACTTGGTGAAGTCTCAGCTATTGATGCATTACAGTTGGTGCATATTGATCTTTTTTTTGCGACACATACTGGAAGAATTGGAGGCAAATATTATGTATTTTTCCCAGTTTATGATTAAACTATATTTACATGGGTCTATTTTCTAGAAATTAAATCGGAATATTTTTATTATTTCAAAACTTTTAGAGCCCAAGTTAAAACTGATAAAATCATTCAACTGATAACTATTTATAGTGATCATGGATGAGAATTTCAAAACTCTTATTTTGAAACTTTTTGTAGAAAGAAAAAAAATTACTCAAATCATCTCAGCACCAAAAAACACCTAAAAATTGTGTTGTTGAATGAAGAAACCGAATTCATCAAGAAATAACAATAACCATATTGAGTGAATATTATATAGCTAATCACTTTTGGGATAATTCTGTATGTACAGTTTTTATACTATAAATTGTGTTTTGATTATACCATTTCATAATAAATCCCCGTATGATTTATGGAATGGTATAAAACCTAGACCTTATTAAATCAAGGTATTTGGTTGCAAAGTAAAAAATTTTAATATTAAAGATAATATACATATGTTCACACCCAAATCCGATGATGTAATTTTCCATGGTTACTTGATAACTTCTAGTTTTTATTATGTTTTCAATAAAAATACTTGTACTATTGAAGAAATAGTACATGTTAAATTTGATGTAACTAATCCTTTTGTTTTCAAACACCCTCAACCAATATATGCAGATTTGTTTTCAAAAACGGATAATCAACCATTTATAGAATATCATTCTAATAAGGAAAATGTTGAAGAAAATATTTCTAATGAATTTACCCAAGAATATTTCATACCATATTTTGATGAATAGGTCTTACAAACCCAAATCATTTGTTTCTAAATAATCATCCTAGAGATAGTATCATTGGTGATATAAATCAACCTATATAGACTAGAAGTTCCTAAATGAAAGAAGTGGAACATCTAGAATTCCGTTCTCTATTAGAACCAAAAATCACTAATGATGCATTAGGTGATGATGATTGGATAAAATCCATGCAAGATGAGAAAAATAAATTTGAAAGGAATAAAGTCTGGTCCTTGGTTGAAAGGCCTAAGGAAACTGCTTTTTTTGGAGTAAAATGGGTCTTTATAAATAAGTATGATGAAAATAGAATAATTGTAAGAAATAAAGCTATATTAGTTTCTAAAAGCTATAATCAACAAGAAGGAATAGACTATAAAGAAACCTATGCTCTAGTAGATATACTTGAATCTATTGGTAAAATAAATTCTTTTGTAGCATTCATTAATTAAAATCATTTTCAAATAGATGTTAATTGTTCTTTCCATTATGGTTTAGTTCAAGTGGATGTTTTTGTTGAACAAACTCCTGGTTTTGAAGGTACAAAACAACATGAACATGTCTTCAAGCTCACCAAAGTATTATATGGACATTAAAAAGCCCCAAGATCCTGGTATGATAAACTTATATGATTTTTTATTAATAACAATTAAGTTAAGAGAAATGATAATCCAACCCTTTTTATAAATAAAAATAAGATACATGAATATTTTTTTCAAATTTATGTTGATTACATTACATTTGGTTAAACTCAACAATATTTAATTAATTCATTTGAGAATCTAATGAAATCTGAGTTTGAAATTAGTATGCTGGGTGAGTTAACATTTTTTCTTGGTTTTCAAATTTCTCAAAAACCTGAAAGAATATATATATCCTAACAGAAGTATATTAATTAACTTCTTAAAAAGTATGGATATAAAAACACTAAAAGTATTAGTACTCCCCTTGGTACCTCAAATTCAATTGAACTCGATGAATCTGGGAAACCTGTGGATCAAACATTGTTTAGAGGTATCATAAGATGTTTATTATACATGACAGCTAGTTGTCCTAACTTTATTTTTCAGTATGTCGATATTCCTGATATCAATCCAATCCTATAGAATCTCATTTAATGGTAGTGAAAATAATTTTTTTCTACTTAAATGGATCGATGGATTTATGAGTCTTTTATACTTTTGGAATTTATTTTGTCCTAAAAGTATTTTTGGTTGCTATCTTTGGTGGATGTAGAATTGATAGGAATTGAAAATTCGGAACTTGTAATTTCATAATAGATTCATTAGTTTCTTGGTCTTGAAAAAATCCATATTCAGTAGCACTTTCCACTGCTAAATTCTATGAGAGAACAAGTTTCTTCAAGGAAGATGGAAGAGAAAAGTTCTATTTTAAGTGTTTTGGAAATACCAACTCTCTTTCCTTCAATAAGGCAACATGTATGATTGGAATTCCGTACAAAGGTGAAGTAGAATTTTGTACACAAAAATTACCTGATGTATCAAGATATTTTGATAAGTAAAACACTATAGAGTGTCTTGGATTGAAATAAGTGAAGACTTAGAAGATTATTCATCTATCTAAAAACTAATGGATTCTGGAATTGTGGTTTCAGGGATTTTTTATTCTTTGAAAAGAAGATATGGTTTATCTGAAGAAAAGTGATATCTATATATTGAATTTCTTAGTGAACCTGAGGAAGATAAAATTGCTCAAGTATATCTTGATTACGATTAAGAATATCAAGAAAGGATATTTTAAATCTCAAATATTTATGTATCTGTCTATTCTCTCAAATATTGTAGTTCTTTGTTTTGATTATTTCAATATTCCATGATGTTCCAAGCCAATATATTACAAGGAAGTGTTGTTCAGTGACGATACATTAAGGAGGATGAAGGATGGCTTTAGTAAATAATCTATAGAATTTTATGATTTATTCAAAGAAGAAGTTAAAAAATTATCAAATATGTTAGAAGTTGTTGAAACCTCTAATAAAGGAGGAAGGAAGAGAAACGCTAAAGAACCAGGAGGGAAAAGAAAAACCCTCGTAGCTAAGGAAACTCAGTCAGCACCACTTAAGCCAAAGAAGAAAAAACCATATCATGATGAAGTAGTTTCCATGCAGAGAGGGGATAAGAAAAACATCAAGGAAGGGGAGACTAAGTTTGGCTTGGAACCTGCTTATGAAAAATCATTAAAAATACAGGCAACTGAAGAGCTTGAGAAGCAACCGAAAGAGAAGAAGCAAAAGAAGAAGATATATGTGGCTGAGATAGTACAATATCTTCTTAATGCTACTGAAACTACTTTTGAGAAAATTCTAGTTCCTGAATCCGTTCTACACGAATCACTACTAGTGACATCGGGAATGAATGTATTGATTCTAGAAGAGATCAAATAGATGAAATAGTGCAAGATATAGAAGTGGATGAAGATGAAGAATAAAAAGGCAGTGGTGATACTGAGGATGTGATATGCCAAGTAGTGGATTATCATGAGATGGAAAGTATTTCTGAGGAATTATCAATCTGAACATCTAAACCAGAGTCATCAAAACATGATACTTCAGCAAAATATGTAATCAGAGAGGAGGAAGTGAATAAATTGACGGTAGAGCAATGTATCAATCATGATTTCAACCATCTAGAGGAATTTGTGGTAGGAGATGAGAAATAAGATGAATATAAGATTGTTCATCTATTATATAGTGAACACGAATCTCCCATAGCTGAAGACATCATTCCGAGAAATTATTAGGTAAAATGGTGGAAGTAGATACACCTAGTAAATCTGTATTGATGATGAATGTTGTTGGTGCTTAATAAATGAAAAAAGATGATGATATAGTAAAATAATCCTCATGTAACAAACACTCAGATTTAGAATCATCTTCCCTTGTACATGATTATGTTGTTCAATATTTGAAAAAGTTGGTTGATACTTTTCCTTTATTTTCAGGTATTGATTTTTGATGTTAGATGCTACAACATATGATTAATCAAATATCAAATTCAGTTTCCATGGTTATGAAGAAATGTTTCTGACTCAAGGCATATTTCCAAACATTTGTCATTGGTTTTGAGGCTCATAAAAGATCTTATATAAATATTACAAGCTGGTCAAAGAAGATAATTGAAGAGATGATAATATTTGATTAATTTCATGATAATGTCATGGATTATTTTCACACTGAAGATGGGAAGATCAGGTATCTTTCAAATAATTTTCAAAAAAAGTTAATCCTAGAACAGACTACTCTAAAGCCAGAAATTAAGGATATGAATGTAAATATTAATTTTGTGGCCATGAATTGGAAGACAGAAATGAATCTCATAATTGAGATTGAAGAAGATATTGTTAAACAAGATGAAGTGTTGAAACATCAAGAAGAATGTTTTAAGGCTTAGGAATAAAAAATTAATGTCTTACAGAAAACAAGTAAAGAACATGTTCAATAGATTAATATTGCAGAAGAGGATCACAAGTAGCTCATGAATCTGAAAACAATTTTGGGGAAGCCGATGTTGAAGGATAAATAATGTTAATTTCTTTCCATTCCTATCATTTTTTTACTTTTCCTTGTACAAACTCTTTCTATGTTAATGAAATTCTAGCTACTCTTTATATATTTTGTTAATGGTTTTTGGTACTAAATTTTTAGGTACTAATTCTTTTTCATTCCATATCATCTATTTCTTTTTGAAAATCAAAAAGGGGGAGAAAGGAATGATTAAAAAACACAATGTAAAGAAGAGATTTCCCTAAGTAAGGGGGTGTTCATCTAGAAGAATATTCTTAACAATGAAACATTTTGTATGCAATGTAATGTAAAATATCATTCATGATATCAAAAATATGATCCTTAGTGATTCCAAAGGCTAAGGGAGAGTTATTCATATTTACTGTGATCTATCTGTAAATGAAGATAGGTTTTTATTTTCATGTCCTTAAAATTTCTAAATCCTTATATTATATTTAGTAAGGGTGTTTGTGCTTTCCAAAAATGGGGATTTTATTGAGTCAATATGGTTTCACTATGAATTTTTCATTCCTTTGTGTTTTGAAAATCACAAACACTATATCTGAATAAAAAATTTATTTCACCGAAGATTTATCTTAATATATAAATTTTCATTTCCCAAGGAAATTTTCTCCTTTCCTTTTTTTTAATTATTCATGTTATCGTTTCTCTAAATATAACTCTTTTTTATTTCATGTGAAAAAATTAGTTTTCATATCTAAAACCTCAGAATCCTACAAGTACATAGATATAGATTATTCTACTTTCAGGTTCTAAATTCAAATTCCAAATTCTAGGAATTTAGACCTCAAATTCTCTGAAATTCAAATTCTAAATTCTCTGATATTTAGATTCTGAATTATATGAAATTTAGATTCTGAATAACTTGAAATTTATATTCGGAATTATCTGATATTCAGGATCAGAATTCTTGAAAATTCAGTTCTTCAATTACTTATAATTTAGGTTTTAAATTCCTCAAAATTTCGGTTCTAAATTCCTCAGAAATCTAGTTCCGAATTCTACATAATCCAGGTTCCGAATTCCAGATAATTCAGACTCTAAATTCCACAGAATTCAGATTCAGAATTTCTTATAATTAGGGTTCTGAATTATTCAAACTTTAGATTCTGAATTCCTATGAATACAGAATTTTTCAGAATTTAGGTTCCAAATTCCTCAAAATTCAGGTTTCGAATTTCTCTGAATTCAGATTCTGAATTCCTCAGAATTCCAGTTCCGAATTCCTTATAATTCAGACTCCAATGTCTATAGAATTATAATTCTAAATCCCATAAAAAAAGAATCCAAGTATCTATGTAATATAGGCTTCAAATTTTTATTTTCATGGACCCCAGACATTATTTTTTCCAATACTCAGATAAAGGATTTGGATAAGCTACTATAATTTTCTTACCGAGGATTTAATTATGAAAAATTTTCGTTCATTCTTTTTCTAATTAACCGGTTTTTGAGTGACACATGTACAAGTCCCTCATTGATTCATGGAAATATATGACTCTTTGAGGAGGGAGTTGACTGTTGAAAAAATTCATATAAATCAGTGCTCTTTTGAATGAACCCAAAAATCTAACGTTGATCATTCTAGACACCACTTGTTGTTGATGTTATTTTTATAGAGAGAGACTCTCATTATTTGTACATATTGAACATCTTGTTTACCTTGATTCATACGACTCTGATTGTTGGTGTGTACAATCGATGGATTCTGGGGATAAAAAGAAAGAGGTGACAATTACCTTAATGTACAGGGACTTCCTTCCTTAGGAAGGCAGAGGTGACAATTACCTTGATGTTAAAGGACATGTGGGTCTAGCAAGATAGATTCTAAAATTCCTATCAAGGGATTACCCTGTTTTGGGTATGATAGTCTTTTTTTAAAGTATAAATCATGGGACCTCTATCCAAGGTTGAGGGATACCCAACTCTTTGGGTTAAAATATTCCATATTTATTAATTTTATTGTTTCAAGATTATTTTCCACTGCATTTTGATTAATAAGGAATGTATAAATGTCATAAACTTTTTGGTATTTGTATACTCTGATTAGTAAGATTCCATATGCTTTAATGTAGAATCTTTTTCCTTGTAATATTTTTTAATGATTCACTTCTGGAACTATTATTCCGGAACCTAGCATGTTTGTAGAACTAAGAGGTCTTGTGACTTTATCATGATTAAAATTGTTAAACATAATTTTTTTCAATGTTAAAAATGAATGTTTTATACCAACAATAAAGTTTCTAATATAATTTTTAATGTATACTATTCACCCCCTCTTGTATATTGAGCATCTACATTCATATTTCGATCTTACAAGAATTACATGGATTATCATATGTTCATTGTCTAAAAAAGGCAATTTTAGGCTTTATTATATGAAAATTTAGGGCATCTAATGGTATTATTGGAGACAATTATTTTTGAAGAAAATAATGTGTTATTTCATTTTGTGATACAAAATGAAATTTATGAGATTACATTTATTGTTTAAACTTGTTCTAGTTATTTTTAGGACATTATCATAGTTTTGTAATTTTTAAAGTATTATATATACTTAGAAAAAGTTTAAACCATAGTATGTGTGATAACTCATTACATCCCTCAATGCCGCGACTAACCAATCCACAACCGAAGGGAGACATGGTTACATAGCCTACCAGTCACTTACTTGAAGTCATCGTTTGTAGGAAGTATTCTTGTTAGTTAAAGAATTTTATGAATGAATAATGATTTTATTATGGAAACATGTGTTTAATTGAATATATTTCCATGGGATTGGATAATTATTTGGTGATGAACAGATTAATGTTATTTCGGAAGACATTTCCACATTCTTACAGTAAATATAATATTATGGGATTATGTTGGATTAATAATGATTAAATTATGTTTTATAAGGAAATAATATTCAAGTGATATTTTGTTTGTTTAGGGAAATAATTAACCAATAATAAAGATTATTTACTTAGATAAATTACTTTTTTGTATGAGACATTATGGGTGATTGATATTATTTGGATTTAATTTTTATAATTTATCATTGAAGACTATATCATTAAATCCGTTTAATTTTTGGGATTCAAAAAGTAGTATTTTTTCATTGAATGGTATATATTGAAATTTACATATTACTATAGGATTTTGGAGATTGAAGTAGTTTTTCAACATATAAGGTATTGTATTTTTGGGGGAATCATTACATCATATACTAACCATTCTGGATTGGGTTAATTTCAAATGATGTGAGAAATATATGTTTAAGTTATATTTTTTGGAATATGTGATTATATATATGTTTATTATTTTTCATCATGTGTGAAAAATTCATCTTTAATTCTCGTCATTTAGAGAAAAAATGTGTTTCTAGTGGAATTTTATTAAAGGATGAAACACTACATGTGAAGTATGTATACAACCTTTTGTTCCTATTACATGTACTAAAATAATACCCCAACTCTCAAATAAGGATGTTAATATAGAAACCCTATTTTTATACTATTATTATTAAGAAATCAATGGCCTTTTATCACAGTAAAGAATTTTTGATATGTGGTTGTTAACATTCTAAATACTGTGTTCTCTCTTACTCTCCATAAGAACATTATTGTCAATTTTATCATCAATTTTTGTGTTTTCCAATATGGAACCATACCTCAAATAATCTCTTGTAACCTATGTAATTAATTTGTATTTATTTTATAGTGGAATTATCATTAATCTTTTTATGATGTGGGATTTCAATAATAGTATTTCGAATGGTAAAACCAATAGTTCTTAATATTGGGTTCAAATTTCAAGGGCATTATTTACAAAGGGTGGGTAGAGGATATAAAATTCTAGGATCTTAATAAACATACACAATGTCCATTTTCATTCATGATACACTACATCGAGCTGAACACAATAACAAAATATTTTTATTTTGATTTTATTGTTATAACATAACTCTTAGTATGGTGTGAATATAATAATAAATAACCAAAAAAATATTTTTAGACTTTGTTTAATAGTTATATGGTAACAAATTAATTGTAACTGAAAATAAAACCCTCTTTATAATAAAAGAAAATGCTTTTCTAAAAAAACAATTTTAATGTCCACGGGTGATTTTAAAACTTATAAATAATCAAGTAACTCTTGTTGTATTATATTAAATATATATATATATATATTATTAAATCTAATGATTAAATTTTATCTTAATTTTTTTATATACATTGTATAAGAACATATCCAATTTTAAGCAAAAAAGAATAATTTTTTTAAAAAATGATTTTTTACAACCTTTGACGGCACACATATTTGAAATATTGTTTTTGAATCTTTTATAAATTTTATTTGATAAAATAAACTATTTATTTGAAATTTTAATTTCAATGTTTACTTTTGTTTAATTTTTTTTATTATACGTTTAATGTTTTGATGAATAGTGAAAAAATAATAAATTTTAATTGATATCATTTTTTTATAAAATGTAATTGTAGAATTAAATTATATATTTGAATTTTTTAAACTATAATTATATCACGTTTATATCATTTAATCAATTTTAGTTCATTTTCATTAATTTCTAATTGAAATTTAATATAAAAAATTTCAATCTTTTAAAGGTTTTTACATTCGAAAATCATTTTCTCATTCTCTTATCATGATTAATTTTAAATTAATTTCTATATATTCTTTATTTTAAATTATTCAAAAATATTTAATATTTGGAGTCATAAGGACAAAATTTATTTAATTTGACCCTTTAATTTTCATCAATATGAATTATAACATTAGTGAATTGTTTATTTCCACGATTAAGGGTAAATTTTGTAATTAAAAATAATAATAATATTATTAAAATTATAAAATTATTCAAATAGATGGAATATTTATTTTTAATCAGTATTTATCAACCCATGTAATTAATGGATCAATTATAATAACATGTATGCCCTCTTTGAAGAGAATATAACCTTTATAATATTATATTCAAAGGAAATTAAAAATTTTCTTTAATTTTTTTATAATAATATAAATAATATTAATATGCCTTTATATAAATAATATGTAAGACTAAAAATTTTATTTGGAATGATAATATATATATCTACATAATTTTAGTATATTTATAAAATTTTTACAACAAAAATAATTACATTAATTATTGACACAAAGATGATGATTGGTTGTTTAATTAATAGATGAATCGTGTAAATGGTGGGTAAACTGTTAAAATCAAAGCAATTAGTTAAAATTAATTTCATAAATATTTTTTTGTAAGATTGAATAATTTTTTGTGTTATTCAATTGAGTTTTTTCATAGATATAATATTTTTACGATATTTTGAAAATGTAATGTGTTGACTTGCATTAAAATTTACATTAATGATATTTAAAAATTAATACTATTTAATTATATGAAATGAAATTCATAAAATATATATTTAAAAAACAAATTTTAATAAGTCATTCAATTTCATAAATTCCAACATTTTTTGTCAGTTTTCCATGTTATAATAACCATATTAACCCATAGAGAGTGAAAGTAAAAAAATATAACGATAATAGTTAAATAGGATAAATATGTGTTAAAGCCAAAAGATAATGATTAAAATATTATAAAACCTCATTTAATTTTCATTTAATAACTTGGATTATACACAAAATAAAAGTATCTTATAAATTAATTAGATTGGATTCATATGGAATCGATAATTAATTCTTATAAATTTAATATTTTCATGAATTCCCAGTGAACCCTCACATCTCCTATATAGGGAACCCTTTTTTATTACCAATTAAAACCCTATTTTTTCATACACAATCTATATATATCCCTTAATAAAATATATAAACACATTATAGAGGAATTATTTTAGACATAACACCCTCTTTTGAGCGGTTAAGGTGTAAATCAATGAAGATCATCTAAAGAAGACGTATTGTTTAAATCAAGCATTTTTAATTTATTTCTTCCTACACAAAATTAAATTATTCTTAAAAACTATTTTGTAATAACTACAAAATCATTAGTAAACTGAGATTTTTTTATATTAATATCATCACCTAAATCTGTCTCTAATTCCTTCAAATGGGAAACAAATTAATCGTCCATGTGTACGATAGAATAACCCATCATGAGTTGATATAATTCGTTTTCTATCACCATCGCCCATGATTGGATATAATGATCTAATTAATATTTATATATTATATTCCCAACATACATATAAATAATAAATAATAATGTTTATCTTCATTCTTAACAGTTACACACATAAAAATGATAACGTCGTTCACGCGTCCGTTTGAACTATCACCCATAATAAGTGATGTAATTAATTTTTATCACCACATGATGTGAATGATATATATAATTTTATTTTATTTATTTATATCATATAATTAATATTTTTATAATTATGTAATGATAATATAATACCTAATTTTTTATCATTACAACCTTTGAAAAATGGAAATGTTACTCATGTGTATGTATGACTTACTGTCTCTATGACTGTAAAAAAATTCGTTTTTATTAATCATATCTAATGAATAGATTTATATGTATGATTTACGTATAGAATTTATTATTATCTAATGAAAATTATTCTATAAATGATGGTAATATGAACACTTTTAATTTTTATATGATACCATGTTCATTTCCGACACAAGTAAAAAATATTGGAAACACATCCAACAAGAACATAAATAATTATGAAATGGTTATAACATGATAATAAGTTATATAAATAGAATAATAAATATTCAAATAGTATCTAAATCAACAATATAATAAAATTATATTTATTATTGATGAAGATAAATATTGAACATGATGATTTGGACTTAGGGGAAGGAACCATTTAACTAAAACAACATTTTATATGTTTTAATGATTTATTATTCTAAACTTCTTTCCTCCCAATTCATTGTTTTCGAATTTTTTATTATGAATTTATTTATATGGATATGAATTTTTTATAATGTTATTTTTTAGTTTCTTTCATATGTTTTAAATTTTCATGGGACACGTTGATTTGAAAATTTATTATTACATGATTAAACTTGATTTGTAAAATATATGGTTATTATAAAAACATGAAGTGTTTTATTATTTGTGAAAAAGAAATTTTATGATTTACATGTTGAGAGTAGGAATATTTTATGATTTATGAATATATAAAGTTACATGGAAATTTTATGGGAGGTTATGTGATACACTAATCATGGGTGTTTACGTTCTAAAAAAACAATGCATTGGATATGGATATAGGTCGTATGGTTATTCGATTGGTAAGAGTGACATATATTGTTATACTATTTGTAAGAGTGTCCTGCATTGAAGTAGATAGAATGGTTATTGTATTCTTAATTGTGAAATGTATGTAATTTGACGGTGTGGTTATTCCAATTATGTTTAGTTAGGTTCCATGTTAACAACATGTATTTTATAGGATATTTTATATGTTTTTAGTAAAATAATTTTATTTTTAAAGTGTTTGATAATGTGATTTTTGAAATTGAGATCACATTATCAGGGTAAGAAATTATGTTTTTAGGAATTGTTATATTTCTTTTCACTGGAGTTATGGTTTTCATTTATTCTATGTCACTTAATGAGATTTTGTTTTGATCCCAATCATCTAATTTTTTACAGAGTGTTTAGGGAAGAGTTTTTTGAAGGATGAAGTCAAAAGAAAATTGTTAATACATATATTAGTATATGAAATAATTTTTTATTTTATTGATTATTATATTATTTAAATATTCAATAATGAATATATTTGAACACTTATAATGTATGGGTTTAATATGTAATATTTTCCATAAGTATCAAAAACTATAAAACTAAAAGATAAATTAGAGAATAATTTAAATTATTGTTTTAAATTAACTAGAATATGTTTTCATTAAGGTTGGGTGATTTCAAATGGTGTAATGGTTTCTTCATATTAAATACTCCCTAATTGATTATATCTATGTACAAACAATAATAAATTATTTCATATTATAGTGTCAGACTCATTAACATTGTCTATAAAACCCCATTTATAGTCAATGGAGAGATTATCATTTGGTCTAACTATATTTTACAAAAATTTATTTCTTTCTAATTGATAATGAAAATATTGAAATAATAATAACCATAATACATCATTAATAAAAGTATTGATCTTATTTGGTTCATGATTGGACATGAATGTTTTGTGTTAAAGACAATTTCAAAGAGATCCTATTGTTTTTATACCATTATCATGGTCTCCGACTATATTATTTAGAGGATGGTATCAATGATTTCTAAATTCTCTTAGAAATAATTTTATGATTATCCCATTTTCATATATATATTTATTTGGGTTCTACATCAAAAGTAGATGATTTTTTTACTTTTGTCACAGATTTGTCCAATGTTTTTGGCGTTAATATTCAGAGCTGACAAATCATCCACAAGGTTTTATAAAATAGAATTAATCCCATGTGGATAAATCTCATAAAATTTGACATTAATTGAATCTTCTACTATCTGGATTCATTTATTAAACACACTAGGTGTTTTATGAGAAGTTGAAAATCCCTATAAAATTCCATCATCACTCTTAGGAAATTGTTTTTCAGTATTATCCTTACTATTTAAAATTTATAATTTTTATCCACGAACTCTAATATTAATATCCTCGATACATTATATAATATAATTAATATGTAATTTTCAATTAATAGTTGTCTAATAAAAACAATATTAATTAAATTATATGTTATACATAAGGACTATAAACATAAATGAATAAGAAGAACATAATATTTAAGAATTGTTTGAGAAATTTATTCTTGGGTCCTATTCAGTATTTGTACAACAAAATTCTGTTATGGGTTCCTAGGAGCATAAAATTTAGGACTATATCCAGTTTGTTAGAAACAATATTCAATGTAATGATTATAAAACTCATGTACATGGTCACTTATTATGGCCTTTATCCTAGGTCCACTAATATTTTCTACATAGTTAGAATACTTGTTAATGTAATATAAGGTTTTTCTTTTGAGTTATATAACGAATACACATGCATACCATGGAAATTAAACTATATAGACATGTACATATTTGTTCCCATTGACACTAGTCTCACTATATGGTTAAAAACATCCATGTAATGTAACTTTATTGGTTGAGAAGTTGAACATTAAATCATTTTTTTGAAAAATATCATCAGTTGTTTCTATTCTTTTACATTTTTTTGTATAATTTATCATTTGGGAAATATAGTTTAGGTAAATCATTTACTAACACTTTTATAGTTATTATTGTTAGTGATTAAACATTTAAATTTCAATGAATATTATACCAATGAAAAAATTCTTTGTGAAAGGAGAATATTTGTAAAATATTGTTAGAAATTAACGAATCTAAATTAACAACATAAATACATTCATTTAGTGATGTTTTACAAATTTATAATTTTTACAAACAATAAAATTGACTGAATTGTTTTTAAATTGATACAAAAACTATCACCACATTATTTTTAGATACTAATAAGATTTAATTTTATACCATCAACAAATAATACATTAGATATTAAAACAGTATTATAATTTATAGATTTCCCTAATAGAAATTATTTCCCCTTTTTAGTAATCACTAGAACTTTCATCTCCACCATCAAAAATTATAAAATTTTTGGATCATGAATAATTTTTAGTCATGTTTCTGAAATAGTTATTTTATAGGTATTATTTGTTATTACTAGATCTTTTCATAAATTATATATATAAATAATGTTTTGATCCAAAAATGATTATGTTACCAATATATACATGGGTTGAGAAATGAAAGTAATTAATGATTTAGGAAACCATATATTCTTAATAGGTCTCTTATTAGTGGATTTGAAATATAAAAACAAATAAATACCTTTTTGGGTCTAAATGAGTAACATTTGGAAGAACATTTTCCAAAAATTTAAATGAGGAATTAAATTATTTTTTGTTATCCCTCGCTATCTAGGTTAATACCCTAAACCAATGATTTACTTAGGTAATATCTGAATTATTATTATTTAGGAAACATATTATCCTGAACTGGTGAATATTTTTATGAATTTATTTAGTTTCAAATTTTTAAATTTCAATAAAATTGTTACCTCTAATTGTTGGGAGAATTGTTTTTAATTAAAAGTATTTGATATAAAAATTAATAGTAAAATCATGATGTTTCAATATAAATATTTATATAACCTTAATCCTCTTGATTTTATATATTTTCATGTTAATGTACTCTAAAAATTCATCATTATAAATTTTCTCATAACTTTTTATATCATCATAATTACATAAATTAATTTCATGAGAATCATGAAAGACATTGGATAACTTATATATATTATTCATAAAATTTTTTTTATCTGAATCATGATTATCCTCTTGGGTAGTTTTTAATTAGTTGATATATATTGTGAAGAACTTCATGATTCTTTCATTTATTTCATATACCTCCTATTATTTTCATAATATTTCAATTTATATATCATATTTGGAAAATCAAGATCGACATTACCATTCCATTTACATAGATATCGCAATATTTATTTTGATTTATCATATCTCATAAAATAATTTATCACATTTTCACTATTATTGTATTTATCATTTCAGAATTGTTTCCTAAATCACATCTTCTCTATGTAGAAAATTTCCATTATTCTAGCCATATGGTCCATCTCAACATCTCTATAATCACTTGAATTATCATCTTAAACATTCTCTATTAATTATCAGGCATTAATTTCGAATGATACAGATTTTCTATTAGGGTTTTTTACTCTTCTATGTTGACATCGAGTTCTACTTCATTTATCATTATTTTAGAAATCATCTCCTTGATATGTAATAGATAAATATCACATTACTATTTGATTGATACAGATGTTATTCTATATCATTCCTGTAAATTTTTTACAAAGTAATTACCTTGTCCATTATCCAAAATATGATTCCTCCAAGGGTGAATTGTATTTGCGATCCCATTGAACCTGAGATATATGTCATAAATATACACATAAGGGTTTATATTAAAAGTATCATATTTAATACTATATATATATATATATGAATTAATTAATTAAATAAAATATTTTTATTCTGGATATAAATCTAATGTGTCCAAAACGTTAAAAGTTTTCTGAAATGATGATATTCTATTGTATTCTTCATCACCCATGGAACATTACATATGTAACAAACCAAACTTTTATAAATTAAATCCCCATTGTGATTTAATCAAAGGAATTTTTATGTAATATGATGAAGGAGAAAAATAAAAATATTTTATACTATTATATCCTATTGATTTTAAAATAATAATAAGATTCTTTTTCCTTAGTAATAATGCAATTGAATAGTGATCACTTGATTTTTATAAATATAGGGTTTTAACAAAAATAACTAACATAGACAAAGGATGTTATGGCCTCATCCCATAGTATTATACACAAAAAATCCCATTTGTCAGAGCTTATGATTGAGATACAATCTCATAGATGTTACACTAACTAAAACAATTATGAGAACCTATAACATAATCATAAGAAAAAAATTTTGTTGAAGAAGTTCAAGCCCATCGGGATCACGAACCACGCCATGTTTTCCAAACCACCCCACGAATGATTAATCATCGTGCAAATTATTCTGAGGAATTTTTCTAGAATATTAAAGTTATATGTATCAATACCATATATATAAAAGTATGTACATTGGTTTTTATATAATAATGAATATAATTTCTTACTTTTTTCTAAATCGGATAATTGATTTTTATTTTGATTCAATAAAAAATAATATTTTGGGTAATATTAAAATTATATTAAGGAATTTATTTTGATGAATTAATTTATTTTTAAAATAAATTATATTTTAATAAAATAATGTTATTTTTTATTTAATATAAAATATTGTAATTTTTATTTGAATTCCATTATAATTTTTATAAGGGTTCGAAAACAGTTATTATTAAAAAATAAGACCTTATTAATAAATGATGATATTGAATACAAAAGTGAGTATTAATATATTTTAATATTATTAATATAAATTAAAAATTATTTCTAGAATTATAACATAGAAATTATACAATGTTTAGTTTTTAATAATTATCGCAGACATTAGAATTTTCTGGTTAATATTAAATATAGATGAAATATACTATGTGTATTATGACATCATAATGAACAATAATACATATAATAAATAGTATAAAAGGAATCCATGAAAATATAAATGGTTTATATTAAATATAATTTGGTTTATGATTATTTTAAAAAAATTTATATATAGGCTATGAATCCTCCAAAACCATTAATATATTTTATGGTTTTGAAACCAAATCTATATTAGTGTCATCACCTCCACAAAATCAATCGAAATATATTTTTATTTTTTTAAATTTTCAATATAATAAATTTATAATCTCCCCATATTGGAATAATCTATGAAAAATATCAATGGTATAGTTTAGGGTAATGGTTATTTTATTACCTAGATTGAAAAATCTAAATACTAGTAAAATCCCCCTCATTTATTATATTAAAGAACCTGATATCAATTTATCTTCACTAAAACTACATGGATCCCATCCGTTATCTAAAATCCACTCTCTAGTGTCCTCTAATGTTTTCATAAATCTAATAAGAATCCCCACTTAGGAATTTTGAATCCCCCAGAAAAGTAAGGGATTTAGGTCTTATCCTTTCAATTCAAAAACCACTTTTATTTTATGTATCTCAACGTCAATTTTCACATTTAGGGATATGTTTTTATATATCCTATTTTCCATAAATTTTATTATTATATGATAATTTACCCCATTATATATCACAAATCGCTTCCATGATGCATTATGTAAACCTATTACCATGCCAAAATTTAATAGGGGATCCTCACCTTGTCTTCAATATTCATTTTTTGTTATAAATGACTTCTATTTTCAATTACAACAATTGGGATATGTATTTAAACAATACTATTAAATAACATTATGTAAAAATTATTATATACCAATTTTGATCTCTTCAAATAATTTTATAAAATGTCAAGAGATATCATTATGCCGTCGAAATGAAATCACGATTTTTCATGCCCAAATATTTGTGTAGTGTATAGAATGCCCATATATTTTCAATGTTGTTAACCTTTATAAAAATATAACTATTTTAATTGTTACTTACTTGTTTTTATTCAACACACCATGCTCATGGAATAAAATTTGGAAATAAATGATACCATGTTTTATGATCTATGGGACACATCTAAGGATGAGAATGAGATGGATTTGACAGGGGAATATGAAATTATATATCAAACCAATGATTTGGGTAATTCATAGTCTCATGACATGTCATGTTGGGATATAGATTGAACCTTATTCCTTTATAGGAATTCTCCACCATTATTTATTTTCAGTTTAACCTTGACCTATGTTTATGATTTAGTTTTAATGTTGTTACCGCATTTCTAATGTTATAATTATCACACTATATCATATATCATTGTCTGTGTTTATGGTTCATACTATTTTTATGAAACATTAATATTCTAATTGTCTAAAATTTATCTCTTTATGAAATTTTTATACTCTTAATGGGTTTAATAAATCACCCATTTCTGATGGTTTCCCTTATTTACCATGTGTTGTTTTAAAATCCATGGAATTTTAGAAGCACTTTAATCATGTTTTCAAAAAATTTGTTGTATCCCTGGTTCATGATGTTATGATATGTACAATATTACTAGATATACAATAATTAACTAACTTTTGGGTTTTCTTACGTATAATATTCTATAATAAATCATCTGTTAATGTGAAATAAATAGATTGTTTGTTGTAGTTTGTATTTAAGAAAATGTTTTGTTATTTATTGGACTAGGAATAGATGACTCTACAAAAATACCTATGAATAAATCTAATTATAAAAAAATCCATAAATATTGGTCAATATTGAGTAAGTTTTTTATCATGAAAATAAGTCCATGTATGGATTCTACAAGTGGAAGTGGTTCTTACATAGATGTAGCATGGAGTAACAATTATGAAATGGTGTTCCAGGTGTAACTCAGTGAAACCTAGTATATGGAAATAGGGCTTACTGCACCCCTTGTCTGACATTCCCTGGTGATATGCATTGGTAAATTCATAAGATCATTAAGAAACATTATTATTGGAAAAAATCATATACGAGTATTTGTAAGAAAAAATATCATGTATAACATAGAATGAAGATAAAAAAATCCTAAGTTCAAAATGAAATTAAATTTATATGTTTTACCATTAATTTCATTAGATTCCCCATTTATATTTTTAATAGTTAAAAAAATAACCAAACCTAAATTTTCTATTAATCTAGAAAATTGCTAAAAATAGGAGGAATCTGATATATAATCATTATGACGGGTTGTGTGAAGACTGTCCCAAGATGACTCCCAGCCATAATGGAGTATAAATCATGAAGTACATGATTATAGTCTCTCAGAAAACATTGATGTTGAATTGAAACATCATTTTGGGGGAGCATCCAAATCCCCATTAGAGAAAATAATATGTGATTGAGACATTTATATGACAATGGAATCTGACTTTCAATGGATCATCTGGTCCCATAATCCCAGAATAATGGATCAATTACATTGAGAATATATTATCCATCCCTAAAATGTTACAAACATGATAAGGTTATACTAACTGTTTTTTTTGGATGGAGATACTGGTTATTGGAGAAAAATGGTCAAAATTTTGATGCATGAGGAATATATAAAATTAATAGTGGAAGTTATTCTAGAATTTGTTTTTCAAAATATATTTTACTTGTGCTCTCTAACATAAGATGATATGGTATTTCACTTCATATAGGAAAAAATATATGATGAATCTATTGATGATAATAAGGAAAACATAATATGTCTTTAATGATCAACCATTGACTTTGTTGTTACCTATGACAGAATAATTGACCAAGTATTTGGTAGGATACAACCTACCCTTTGAAAAATTAATTGCAATTCATGACCACGATAGTTATGAGTAAAGTTTTTGATATTCCCTCATGTAAAAATAGAGATCAGATTAACTCAATGGTATTAATAGGATAAGGATCAGAAAGTGGATATTAATTATGGTTTTATAAGTGCCAATTTAAATGGTTCCATGAAATTTAAAAATCCCACTTTTTAAAGGTGAGGTGAAAAGTAAACTGTATATTGTTTATATAGAGAAAATAAATGATTTAGGTGTTAGATGAAAGGAAACATAGCCAGTGATTACAGAAAGGAGAAAACCACTAATTTTTTTGGAAGAGAGGAATGAACCAAAAATCCTTCAGTCCATTAATAATTTCTAAAACATTAGGGAACCCAGTAACTTCACAAGCCAATGTACAAATCAAAGGGCTTTTGGAGACCACCAACAACCTCCATGGAAGGAATCATGATCATTTTCCATCTCAATTACCAATGTGGATCCTGAAAACAAAGTTGTAACATTCATTCTCTTTATTAATTAGATAATATATTATGTAATTATTTATTGTAGTTTTACCCATTACTTTATATCATGAATGATTAGTAGAACTATTCAAACACGACAAAAAACATGGAACTGGAGTTATCTATGAAAATGAATGATGTAAAAATTATTACATCCACAGTATAAAAAACATTTTATTAAGTGTTTTTTGGATGAACATCACAAAAAATCATGCCATAATCCAAATGGTGGGATTCAATGAAAATATAGACATGGATTGGATTTCTAAATATATATATATAATATATATATATCTATGAGAATGAAATCACTATCAATATCATGATTTTTTCCAAAACCTGTAATTGTGAAAGTAGTTGGATCTATCTTCTTAATCACCATCATCTTAATCTTGGAAATTACTACACTATGAGAGTGATTATATAACAAAAATAATTGATTCTAAGGAATGAAAAATCCTCAAATATATTCCTATTTTGAGGGAACATATTGGTTTGTTTCTCAATAAATTTTTTAGTCTTTCTCATTGTTGAGATGTTATATTATAAATTGTGCATATATGTAGGGCGTTAAAAATAATCCTAGATTATATATGAAATTTCTATTTTTCAACATGAGGATCTGAACAAACATGTATAAGAGAGTTTGGATCAGTGGTTCATAAGACCAAGTGCTTCACCATAGGGTGCAAGAGTCTTATTCATCAAGAAGAATGATGGGTCAATGAACCTTCCCAGTGATTATCATTATCTCAACTAAGTCATGATAATGAACAAGTATCCACTTTCATAGCATGATGATTTTTTCGATCAAACATGTAGAGAAGAAAACATATCCGAGGTGGAACATTGGTCAAGATATTACCCTATTAGGGTAAAGATGGAGGATATCCATAAGACTAAATTTGTTATAAGGCACAAGCACAATGAGTTTTTTTGATTCCGTTCATGCTCACCACTGCTCCAACAATATTCATTGACATGATAAATATAATCTTTATATATTACCTCAATATGTTCCTTTAGACTTTTTAGATATCTCTTTAATATACTCCAAATGTAAGTAGGATCATGAGGAGCATCTGAGCACTATTCCAAAGACCATATGAAAGCATGATATCTATGTAATGTAAATAAAACGTGTGTTTTGGTTAAATGAATAATATTTCTTGGGGAATATCAACATATGTAATGTGATATATGTGTAGCCTTAAAAAATAATGAAAATGAATGATAGATGAATAAGATATCTGTTAATGATATACGTAGTTTATTTTGGATAGGTGGGTGTTATCGCTAATTTATGAATAATTTCTCACTTTTTTCAGACTGGCTTACCATGCTAACTAATAAGAGAGTCATGTTTTCCTGGAATGATAAATGTGAAGACTATTTAATAGATTTTAAATGGAGTTTTATAACTTCCCATGTGATCACAATACATACAAGTGGAAAACTGTTTATAGTATTCAGCGATGAAATGAAAAATGGATTAAGATATATGTTATTATAGAATGAAAAAGTTATATCTAAATCATCAAATTT
Source organism: Viscum album (assembly GCA_963277665.1). Classification (NCBI taxonomy): domain Eukaryota; kingdom Viridiplantae; phylum Streptophyta; class Magnoliopsida; order Santalales; family Viscaceae; genus Viscum; species Viscum album. Next base: position 2,004,645,154 of record OY728148.1, on the reverse strand, counting down.
GTTGAATGTTCAAAAACCAAAGTAAACAAGACATGATATAAAATTTTATGTATTTATCTTCTAATAAAAAATGTGGCAACATGATCTTTTTGTGGAGAAGAGTTAAATATGTATGAATCATAAAATAATTGTGTATATATACACATGTAATGAGGTTCTTATACATTAAATAAGAACATGTGAACACTTGGGACAAGATCGCTTTTTTTCTTTGAGGATCTCATTAGAGACAACCAAGATATAGAGGTTACCTCCATCAAATGGTGATTATTCACGGTACAAAAGTCTAACTGTTTTATTTTATTATGGAATGGCATGACGATTTCATATGAGGTTTAATCCTTATGTTTCCTGAATGTTTGTTTCCCACTTTTCCGTAAATTTTCTTTTGAAATAAAAATAATGATTTTCTGCTACTGCAATACATTAAATAAGATGGTTTTAGTTGATCGATGTATATTTATGATCTATCCACAACCTTCTGGGTAAAAAAAATGAGGATCCTATAATTAAAATGACCCATAATTTCTACCATTAATGAGAATTAATATGTATCATATATTAATATATTTGAAAAGGATTTCCATGGGTATCCAAAAAAAGATATATAATAAATACGTTAAAAAATGAGTTTTCAACCATATATTTGAAAAATATAAAGGATGCCTAAAGCAGTGATTTAGGAATTTAAGTGAATGTGGTAACTATAAGAAAAGGTTAATATGTTGAGTTCTTTGTTAATGAATGAATTGTGAGATTTGGGTCTTGACTCTGTGTAACATCAAATCATGAATTAAAGATGGTTATTTTGATTGATTGAAATATGTCAAACTTATCCGTTATCCCATGGAGAAAAAATATGTATTGAGATATCTAGTATAACTATTGATGATATAATATGAATAAGGACATCATAGAGTATACATATAAATGCATCTTATATAAGCAATAGAAGGCATATAGGAACAAATCTAGAGGGTTGATGCAAAAATTACCCATAACTATATGTAAATAGGAAAAATTCAATATGGATTTTTTCACTAGTCTTATGAAGACATCAATAGTGAATAATTATATATGGGGTGTAGTTGAATATCTTAAAAAATTACACCTCATTGTTATTTAAGAAGATTTCTCATAGGATAAATATACACAGATATCCATAAAAGAAGTGATAATGCATAACAAAGTTCCATTATAGATTGTATTAAATCGAGATCCATGATTCTCCTATATGTTATAAAAGTGTCTACTAAAGATAGAAAATACAGATTTGAACATAAACATGACATATCACCCTCATGGTCCTGAAATGGTCAAAGAAATGGTGGAAAATATTAAGACCATTCAGTAATCCAACAAGGCTACTCAGCATAAAAAGAATATTTATGACAAGAATAATCAAGTAGACATAGAGTTTGATGTTGGAGAGATGTTATTCCCCGTCATAATTGGGGAATAATGTAAATAGATTTGGGAAGAATATAAATATACATCCAATAAACATCATCCCCATTGAGATTCCTAATCACATTGGAGCAGTGAAATATCGATGAAAACTCCCACATAACTAATCTCATGTAAATGATATCTTGAATATATACATATTGAGAATGTACATACAAATCCCCTGACATGTTCTCAATCCAATGGTGGTTGAAATGGATAATGATATCCCATATGAGTAGTATCTGAAGATGAGATTAGACAATTGAGACAATGTTCAATGAAATAAGATGTTTCACCTGGTAAATGTGCTGTTGAGAAACCAAAAGATTGAATAAGTGATGTGGGAACTAGATGAAGTGAATAATCATATTTACCCTTCACTATTTTATTATTGTAAATGAAAATTTATTGATCAAAATTTTTTAAGGGGAGGATATCGTTATGACCTGGACTATTATAAATTAAATTATCATTTTGATGCAATTAATTGCATAATTTTTAAATTTGGTAAAATAAAAGACATTAAATTATATTTTTATTATATATAACTATATTTAAAATAATTTTAAGAATCATTACATTTTATAATACAATCATTGAATAGTTGTCACATGAATAGTATAAATACTGGGTTTAAAGAAGTCCAATTCAAAAAGACAAAGGCAGTGATAGAATCAACCAATAGAATCATACCCTATGAAGAATGTTAATCAGAGCTTACAATGGAGATAACAACTCCAAGATTTTACCTTGACCATGACTAGACTTATATCTAAGAATTTTAGCATGACTGAAAATATTTACGAGATAATTTCATGCTCATTGAGATCATGACCCAACCCTTGTTCACAAACCCCCCCATGAATGTACAAACATCATGAACCTTAATATTAGAGTATTTACTTGTGAATTAATGGCATATTTAACAATACTCTAGCAATATTTTTATTAAAATTAGTTTTTATAGAATAATTAATATATTTTCATCATATTTGTTTATAATTTAAGATGATTTTTATTTTGAATAAATAAATTAGAAAAATTATTATTGGGTTATATTAGAGATAGATTAATTAATTAATTTAGATGAAATAATGTATTTTAAGAATAAAAACTATTTTAATAAACAATTATTAGAAAATAATTTTAATAAAATATTATTTATCTTATAATTATTATGATTTTTGTTGTAGTTTTGATAGGGGTTCAAAAATAGTTATTGTCTAAAACCCCATCATTTCTCAATAATTATTAACATTTATTCTAAAAGTTAAAATTAATATATTTAGAAAAATTTGTAGATAAAATACATATTATTTCAGTTTTCATAATGCCAAAATTTTCAAACGATTATTTTTTCATAATTTTCTAAGAGAGGCAAATTTATGGGTAAAAATTAAATACTACAAAAATTTATTTTTCAATTTTGACATCAATATGACCGAAATGTTTATCTGTAAATTATATACATTATAAAAACACCAATATATATATATATATATATTATATCTAAAATAGTTCCATTTTATGTTTATTTTGTTAATTTTAAAAATTCATTATGAATCCTTTGAAAACATTATTAAATTTGATGAATTTAAAACATTTCTTTGAGAGTTTGAATCACCTCCACATAATTTAGTGAAATATATTTTTATTTTCTGACATTGGAAATAAAAAATAATTATATCAACATACATTTTTATGAAAAAAGGGAAAAAAGTGTTGGCTTCTCATTTTGGTAAATTTAATATACAGAGTCCCAAACCAAAATAATAAATAAATCCACCACATTTCCTACAGAAACCCACCAAATATCCCATTTATCTTCACTAACACTCATTTAAAGACTTCCATACTAATACCAATATACCCAATAATCCTCTAATGGTGCTCCATTGTCTCCATTAGCCCCTCGTAGGAATTTTTAGTCACACACTCTTGTAATAGATTTCCCAATTCTGATTTCAATTCCAGAACCTCCATTATGTTATGTCTCTCAATATCAATTTTTTCTTGTATATATAATTTCTTCCATATCTCCTTTAAATTATATTTTATTTTTATATGATGATATGACCCTTTTACACTCACTAATACCAACCATGATCATTTATGTGCACCCGTTACGATACAGAAATTTAGTATGGGATCCTCACCTTCTCTTAATTGATAATGTTTCATTATTATTTTATAACTTCTATTTCAAATTACTAATAATGGAATATTTAATTACATATACATATATCTTCCCATTTTATGTAAAATTTATGAGTGACCCATTTTGATATCATCAAATAATTTTATGAATTTTTACTTGATGTCATTATGCTAAAAAATATTCACTACCATTTTTAGGCCAAAACAATTGTGTAGGGAATACCATAACCGTTTCATATCAATGTTTTTAATCATTATAAATGTATAAATGATAGAATGTGGGATTATATATATGTATCCCACACTAAGTAATTAGGGAATAAAATGCAATTATATATGATTCCATGTGTTTTTATATATAAGGAACCCATAAGAATGAGAATTAAATGAATGTGATGAGTTGAAAAAAATTATATATCAGTCCAATTTATTAGGTATTACTTTTTATAAGGATATTTTATATTGGGACCGAGATTAAATAATTTTGTAGGAAATTTAACACCACTAATTCTTTTTGGTTTATCAATGACCTATGTTTATGATGAAGTGTTTTATGTTGTTGCCACCTTTCTAATTTTATGATTATCATGATATATCATATCTCATATTTTATGTTTTGGAATAATAATAATTTAATTCCACATTTTTGTTCTTATTTTCAAATATGTGACATGTTACACCATGTTTATTCCTTTACCACACTTTATATCTCACATCATTATAATGTTTTCCTCTGGTTATCCCATATTGTTTTAAATGGCCTAGAATTTTAAAAGCATGTAATGAAAGTAATAAATAATGTTATCATATCCCATGTTTAATATGTTATTCAATGTTTCAAATTGTTAATGAAACCAGAAATCTTGATTATTTGAGTCATATTATGTGTAACGTTATATAATAAATCATGTATTACTTTGAATCAAATATAAGGGTTATTATAACAATGAATTCATAACATTATAGTTATTATTATATGTATTTTTTATTGCAACATCTCTTATATTTATATTAGTTTAAGGTATTTAATATTTATCTATAGTATTAGTAGAAATTTGAAAAACCATTATCTCAATAAAAATTCCCACATTGATTTTACACTATGAATAATCTGTTCTATTAGAAAATGGAGGTGTTTTAAATGTTGAACACTCTTGTCTATTATCAATAATGAAATAAATTTGATAATAAACATAATTATAGATCATAAAAAATATTATTTCACATTTGAATGATATTTAAAGGAACTTATATTCCATTTTTTTAGAGAATAAATGATGATGTGGGTAATCGAATTTCCCATAAATTTTTTATGAATTTTATGTTCAAATACAATACCCTGACATAAAATGAATATGCACAGATTGTTAAAAATTATTTTGATAAATTTATAATTATACCAATTATTTCTAATATTATTATAAGTGATTATTTAAAACAATATTGAAAATTTCCTGAACATTGTAAATAAATTTACATAATTAGATCATAATATAAATAATGGCAAAGTCTAATTTTCAATGTTACGATTTTGTTCACAATTTAAATATAATAAATTTAATGATTTGAAAATAATAATTAAAAAGTTAATAACACATTTGATAAAACATGGGGTTTATTCTTCAGCTGATACCTCATCCCAGATAATTGGAAATCAATCACTGAACAACAGATTATTATAACTATAATATGAACTATAACCTAGATCAGGTTTTAAAAACAGTTTAAAGGCTAACTAGGAAGGATTCATCTTCTAAATTTATAAATTGTAATAATAAAATCCATCCACATTGGTACCTGTTACACAATTACTATTTATAAGAAGATGAAAAGGTAAAAAAATTAAAATATCATGTATTCTCCAATCTAAGTCAAGAAATAATGTTTAAAAATTAACGAGGAAATAAACACTCCTCCAAAGAAAAAAATACATATCATGAAATAAACTATTTAAAAGGTCATGATTATTGTATTTTAGTACTTCACATTCTAGGATGTCCTCAAATATGTCATGGTGAGGAGCTCAAACTATTTCAATAAAATTTTTAGTAAAATAGACATTCATGAAGTTATATTTTTTCTATAATTAGGAAGGGGTCTTGTTCTACAATGAATTCTACTCCCTTGTAGTTAAAAGTCCTTAGAAATGTAGTGTGTGTTTTCTCATGAAACGATCCCTCAAATATTCATATATTATACCACTTATTGAACTTATACACAAGAGGGAGTCTTCTAAAATTATAATTCCCTCCACTGAAACATTAATGATTAATCATTATAAATTAATAGATCCTCGTAGTGGCTATGAATTTTTTTTAATTCAACCATAAAATGGTTATGAAAATAATGTTAAAATATAAATATTTCTAATTCCATTAATATATAAATTGATAGAATTTAATTAAAATCTATAAAAATAACACAAATAATATTCTAGAGGTGATTCATTTCATGATTTGATTCACATTTGGTAGTGACTTATTATGGTCAGGATTCATATATGGTGTTGAATAAATCAGTTAGTGACTGATGTCTATAGGTGATTCATTCTATTGGTGAGTCATTTTTATGAACGATAACTCAATTATATTGGGGTGTTCATCTTACGACGGTTCATTTGAACTAACAGTGTCTGAAGTCTGGTGGTGAGTTAGTCTAATAGTGAATCAAGCCCATCGATGAGACAGTGTGGTGGGGACTTGCATCTATCAGTTAGTTAGTTGAACTAATGGTGGTCCCATTCAATAGTTAGAAAAATTTATATGTTGATATACTATCCTAAAACATTAAATTAATTATAATCACAATAATCATGAGTTTTGAGTATTAACATAATGTGGTGCCAACAAAAAATATGATTTTACATTTACTCTATGACTAGTAAAAATAACAGTATGAATATAATTTAATATTTATTTATATATAATGAATAAATTTCATTGAAATCATTCCATTTTATATGTTTTTAAATAAATTCGAGAATCATTATTCACATTAATGCAATTGGAAGAAAAGATATGTTCTAAATATGAATATAACCATATATTGAATTAAATAATAAAGATCATTAATATTTAACCGATTTTATTATATACACATATATAATACTAAAATTACTTGAAATTAAATTTAATGAAAAATGATACTTTTAAATTATGTAATTTATTGAAATGAAATGACAATTTTACAAAAAATAAATATTTTCACTAATCACTAGAAAACAATTTCAAAAAATTAATATAATTTCACCATAAAATATTTTGGATATTTTGATTTGAAAAATGAATATAAATTTTTAAAATATTGTTTTTAAAAAATCTATAAATTATGTATACTATTTTCTCAGATAAATAAATAATTTTTTTTAAAGAAAACATTTTTCTTTTTACAAAATTAAATTAATAATTTTTTTATTATTTACAATTAAATTATCAATAAATTTAATTTCATTAGAAAATTTATATATATTATTCATAAATTATTTAATATTATTCATTTCTTCCAATATAATAACTTGATTACAATTGTTTTATTTTAAATAATTTTATTTAATTTTTTACTAGAATGAGGTAGAATGTATTATATATTATTGATCATAGATTCATTTTCTCTAAATCATTTGGTGTTCCACTAGAAACCAAGATGTAGAATTTATATTATAGTATTTGTAAATATTGCAATATTTCATGAATGATGTAAAATAATAGTGTTCCTATAAAACAAGACACATTCAAACATTACATTGAAAACATGATATACAACATGAACCTATTACAACAATAAAATTATACGTTCCATTATGATCTAGAAATTTTATCATATTTATCCTGTGGATTTCTTGGGGAATATAAATAAATAATGGTGATATCATACTCTCATTATGGTGTATCAAATAACATAATATATCATAACATAAACATTTCTCAGGTGATGTGGTATGAATAAATAGACCATTTGAAGCCATAATCAACTGAAACAAGGAGAATAATATATATATATATATATATATATGGATAAAAATGAAAAACATTGATCACATTGGTTAAAAATGGATCATCTCCGATTAAATTCTTAATTCTAAAAATTTAATTCCATACCACAATCCAAGCCGTTTTGATTACAGATATCATGATATCACCATTGATGAAAAATTTATTCCAGTAGGCATAATCCAAAACACCAAAAGATGTGTATATTAATAAATCATCTGACACATTGTGTGTATATATAATACCAGGCAACAACGATCAAATTTTTAATCTCAACTCATTCATTATATATAAAAATAATTATCAATTAACAGTTTTTATTGAAACTAATCATCCATATTTGAATGAAAAAAATCGAGAAATGAAAAAAAAATTATTCATGTAAAATATATAGATAACATGACCATAAAAAATCATGATAAATAAGTTATATTTATTAAAATATATATATTAACATTCTAAAATAATCATTTCCATTAGAATAACTATATACATAAAAAAAATAATTTCACTATGATAATTAAATAGATAACATGATCATTCAACATCTCGAGAGAGATGGTGGATTTTTAACCAAAAATTATTAATCATTATATATATAGGATATTATCAATGTATAATTTTTACTCTATAAATGAAATAATGATAAGGTAACGGTGATAACAGCATAAAATTCTTCAGGTTATAAATATAATATACTAATTGAGTTCAATAGTTTTCAATGGTAGGATAAATAATTTATTATGGTTCATAAAAATTGTATAAATATCCCAAATAATACCCCAAGGGAGTTTCTCCATAGATGTATAGTATTAGTCACACAATTATTTCATCAGAGTGATTTTTGAGTATATTCTTTAACCTACCCTTTCTAGAGATATTACCACATGATGAATATCTTCCAAAGCCCCATCCACATGCCATTATCTTTAAATGAATATCAATTGTTGTAAAATTATTCCCCTATTAATTTTAAAAAATTAATGATTTATGGGATCTATGAAAGATTATGAAATTATTTATTGAGATTAAATATATTTCTTGATATATAAAATGGATGTTAATTCCATCAATTGACAAACATGAGGCCATAAAAATGGTTTTAAATTGATAATGGAAGGCAGAATCAGTCACCTTTTTTTAGAATAATAATTATATATGATAAAATATATAAAGACACATGATAAGTACTCTCTAATTGATAAAATTTTAAATTTCATAACATTACATGACATTAAAATCATTTTATAATTTTAAATGTTATTATAATAAATTTATTTCATTGAAAAATGAATGAGGATGATTGGAAACCCATACATTTCAATGTAGTTTCTTATGGATTGGTGGTGTATTAAGAACCTTATTAACACATTATGATGTATATTGAGTGATATAGTGAAAGAAATGACATGATAAATACCTTTGGGGTATATTTAAATGAGATTATGGATGGGAGTTAGATTCTTTAATAGGTTAAATGGAGGAATGTTTTTATGGAATCTAATTTTAGGAAAGGGCTAAGAATGAAGTCAAATTGTTCTTAGGTGGGATATTTTAATTAGGTGATAAAGTTGGTTATATTATAGGTGAGACATGTGGGTATAGATTTAATACATAACAATCCTTTTTAGATGGAGTAAGTGAAAATTTTATTATTTAAAAAATTAAAACCTAAATAAAACATTTTGCATAGATTAATCTTGACTAAAAAACTAAAATATTTATTTTTTTTTATTAAAAAAATAATATAATAATTTATACTATACTTTAAATTTTAAATTAGAAATTCAAGATCCATTTGACCTAAATTAATTTTTCATATGTGAAAATTATTATTTAAACCAAATAATAAGAACTATTAATTGTTTTTATGAAAAATGCCTTTTTATATATTATGACTTTTTTATTCGTATATGAAAATGTTTTTTAATAAAATGAGTGTTTTCGTATATTCATCCACATCTATCTTATATTAGAGATATATTACAAGAAAATTAAATCATTTTATTTCGATATGAATTATGTATCTCTTATCAAATTAATTCTTTGAAAACCCCCATTTTAAATGTACTTTGGAAAAAATAGTTAACATATGTAATTCAATATCAAATCCTAAAAATAATATTTTCATGGTTACAAAATATTTACCTAATAATTCTAAATATAAATTCCAGTTTATCAAATAAAATTATTATGTTTATGGAAAATTATTTTTAACATTTTCATGCATAAGAGAAATTATTTAGTAAAATTTATCTATTAATCGCAAAATTATGTTTAGAAAAACATTATAAGTTATGATTTTATAGGTATAAATAGTTTTTTATATATAAATATCACATTTCTTCCAAATAAAAAAACATATATTTTAGAAAAAAATATATTTAATTAAAATAAAATACCCAATACAATTTATTTATTTAGAAAAAATTACATAATGTCAGAAAATGATAAAAAAGGCTTTATAATTTCATATTATTATTTATAAAATAATTAATTTTCCTTCATGAACACATTTTATTACAATTTAAAATGTTTTACATCATTTTAGTTCATTCATGTATAGTGAAATGTTTATAATATTCGTAGTTTTTTGTAAAAGTTATATTTTTTAGTAAAAACTTCCTAATCAACTTTTTCTGGAAAAATCCAATAACAATATCTTATGATAATTTATTTAATAATATATTTACAGTGAATTTTATTAAATTATAACATTAATAATTTCAATATTTTAATAAATAAAATCTCTTAATAATTTACATCATGAGATAGCTAATGGGATTGGGATTACCTACTAAAGTTGGGGGTAACATTCTACCATAATTAATAATATCAACCAAAATATTAGATAATATAATAGATATTGGGAAACATAGGATATTACATCCAATTTGATTATTAATAATCTTAACATTCGTCTCCTAGTTTGTGATATCTCTAGTGTAATTACACAAATTGATGATTCAAATTCTTCAATACTCACTCCCTATTTTCACAAATAAAAACATTCACTACATTATAAGATAATTCAGGATCCAAATCTATTTTATCATATTTTACTAAATGATTTGGTTATATCATGCATTTCCATGGTAATGAAACAAATAAAAAATAGTTTATATTAAAAAGTAATTGGAGAAATATTCAATCACTGTGCTACAACTTTAATTCTTTTTAGTATTTCATAATTCAATAAGAAAAAGATGATTAAATTACAAGTTTTATGCAATGTTACAGTTCTATTAAAAAGTTCTAATATAAAGAGTAAATTATTCCAACATAGAATTCCATCTATTCTAATTGGTTATCAATATTTTAATTTTTTGTTCTAAGGGATTCATTAACATGTTCTTAAATAGTCTATATGTTAACTATCATTTCCCACACAAGATCTAGGACAACTATATTTATTTCTCCAACACTTTCCTATAGGATAGAGTAAAATACCTCATTCCATAAAATTATTCATAGGGTAATATTTAGATTATTTAATAGTAGGACTTCATATATAAGACTTCCAAATAAGTGATATACTAATCCCACCATGATATAAAATCAATAGTAGAAGAAATCAGTATCTGTTAACAATTCAATATAGTAATTTCATATTTCCTGTTAGTGTGGTGATGATAGGTGATGATTAAATTCATATATTCTTTCCATAATACCTTTTAAAGATTTTAAAATTTTTCATTATTGCTTAGGTGAAGAAATATTTTTTGAGGATAAATCCAATCTTCAAGAAGAGGCCATGATGTAGTCAGATGCTTATATTGTAGCCTATTTTTTGTGTAATAAAAATAAGTCCATTATTGAATAGGAATAAAATCCACATTCACCTAGTATATTTTAGAGATATGATTACCATGTTTGGGAACTTGAAAGGATAGACCTGAACAATTTTATCTGTGAAGAAAGAGAGAACATATATAGGTTTGTGTGAACATATTGTAGTGGTGTTCTTCTTAGGGGTGGTTGTATAGAGGAATTGGACCATATTATAGAGAGAAACCATGGAGTATACTAGAAGAAGGACACATTATTTCCATATTGAAGGAAAATTAAATGTTATATGTTATATACTATTTGATTTATGAATTTCTATTCGATATGAGAATCATGTTTTTTAGAATATTCTATATCCAAGGTCACCATTATACAGAGTGTGTTCTAGAGGATTTTAGTTACACTAGAGTTTATACAGTTCCTACATGATAACAATCTGTTCTAGATTGCTATCCCAAAAAAATTTTATTTTCTTTGACAAAACTATCCACTGAGCCATTGAGTTTCCAAAATTGGAAGAAGTATGTGTTTTCGAATATTTTGAATACATGTTTCTACTATGTAAAAGGATGAGATACATCATATCCCCCATTAGATATGAATATGACCATGATGTAGCCATGGATTTAAATGTGGAGTGTTTCATTTTTGGAATATAATTTTTTTCAGATCTTATTTCCTACAGAAGGATATGGAATTAAAGTATTTTCCATGAAAGAACATTTTTTGTGATATGTGGTTCATAGAGATCATATATGAAATAATGTTTCGTATTTATTTAAGGGTTTATGTGTATTAAAAGTTGATATGGTCATGTAGATGTCTCTAAAACATTTTACTATTGAAAAACCCATAATAATTGTGGTGGTGCCACTATGTGAAAGGGAGGACAATTGAATATGTTTAATTAGATAAACTATTCCATAGAATACATGGACACATTATAGCCGTGTTTTCTTAGACTAATGGTTTTTAATTATAGGAGGAGTTATGGGTTGAAATTTACAATAGCCAATTCATATTAAATTATTCATGATGACCCCAATAAATACAAGGGACAATTGAAAAAATAAAAAATAAATAAAAATAAATTATATCTATTGGGTTGATATGAAAATATGAAGACATATACCACATAATATAGAGACCTTTTCAGATAGGAAAATATTGGATGTCCTGTGGATGTTATCTATATAAAATTTTCAGAGTTCTATTAAGATATATTCTTGAATTTTGAAGTTCAAATAAGTATTTATTCTTGAAGTATCATCCTAACAAGAAATAAATATTAATTTACTAAAGGAAAGAACATATACAGATGTATATTAATGTCATACTTATGTGAAAAATGAGTATTCATTAGATGGAGTAGTGAGCTCCTTATTGTAGGATATTTGTGATTCATCCCATTGTTCATGGTAGTTAACCAAGATGTCTAGAAAGATAGATCCAAAATTGTAACCAGATATTATTGATCATTTTGAAGAAAATAATTAACATGTGTTTTACCATTAATTCTCATTGGACATAGTCCATCGTGGCTTAATAATGGAATATACCTTGTGTTTTTTTCCAATTTCTTTTCTTATTGATGGAAAAATTAGGGAGAAATAAAAGAGTTCCTCAATGTTAGAAGAAAATATCATCATCAAATAATGAATTACATATGCCCATATTCACCCATCCCACATGGTTTTATCATCTATAATATTCTAAAACATTATAAAAGTTGGGATTTTAATATTATTCACCCTAAAATTTTTGGGAACTATTTTGAAACATAATGGAATTACAATCATTGAATTATTTAATATCTAGTCATTAATGATATGGGAGAAATTTAATTTCAGATCCTTATTAATGGATTTTTACACAATATCCTCCACTGTATTAACCAAAAAATATTGAAATCAAAGTGTTGATGGAAGGATATCATTAATAATGTATGGAGATGCAGAATTCAGTAATTCTTTATGATGTCATATTGAAAATGGCATATTCAATGTTGTATATAACTACAGAACCTATCTTTTTATTTATAAAAATAGGATTAATATTTATGAATGGGATTCAATGGGTTAATAAAAAATGATTCTTGTTCTATGTGTAATGACCCAACAACAATTTCCCAATGTCAGTGAGTTATTAAATTACATTGGCACATAAAAAGGGAATATGAATCCCGAAATACAATGTGGTTTAGTAGATTTTGGATGCAAGATACATATATAAGCCTCAAATTACATCTTGAGTGAAAACCACCAATAATTTTATCCACTAGAAACATCCTTGCCTCCAAGATTATGCATGTAAGTCAATCATAATATAATTCTTCGTGTCCTAGGAAATATGAAACATAAGAAGGTGTGAGATAAAATTCTTAGTAAAATATAACAATAAATATTATACGGACATAATAACTAGTGAAAATGAATAATTAAAAACACATCCCTTTAAAAATAATAAAATTGAATACATTATGTATTGAATATGAGAAGTGTAAATAATAATACAACATAATCATGGGTATTATACTAGTTGAATAACCACACAGACATTCATTTACATGATTCATAATGAGGGATGATCATATTCAAGAAATTATAAAATTTACCATCATGTACTCAGTCAAGACGTCTAAAATGATTAAGGCCTCAGCCAAAACAATATTTCATAATAGGAAAGGCCTCAGCCAAGTCCACATTTTTTATTATCATGAGACCTACTGATGAATATATGGGCTATAGTGGGCCACACCCATCAAATAATAAGTCCAATGCAGTTCTCATGTGATCGGTGATAGGTAATAACATCATATACATTCATAGTGAATCTGACATATGTAATGTAAATAACATTCTTGAACATTAATCTTAAATACTAACCATTCAGAGAAATATTTGAATGCTTTTAGGATAGAATATCCAAAATTAAACAAGTCATAAACCATCCAATAAAATATGGTAGATTATATCATAAACTTTTATGCCCAATAACACATAATAATCAATATGAGTGTTAAAACAGAATAAAATACACATATAAAATCATTGAGTAATTCATGAGATAAATACTCTTTTATTTTAAAATGAAGAGTACTTTTGGAAATATATTTGTATAAATAAAATTGAAGTAAGATATTTTTTAAAAAATAAATTGAGTTTTTTTTTGAATATAATGGTTTCTACAAGTAGATTATAGGTTTCCCTTAAAATTAGGTAAGAATTGGGGAAAGTCCCTTGATCCAAGCTTGTGTTCCGGAAGTAATAATTAATTTTCCTTTTAAATTGTGAAACTCCCCCTAAAATAAGGAATGATTCAGGTTGTTAAACATGTTTATAACACTCACATAGAATTTAATATGTGTACATAATAATAAATAAGAATTTCATTGTGGTAATTAGACAATAAATGTAACACGAATGAAAATGGGCGTTCGGGTGGAAAAACCTTAACGTAAGTTTGAATGTGTTGCGATCTTGAAAATAACATTATGTAATAAAAAATTAGACATATTAATCAAATAATTCTAAAAAAATAAAAATTAAATAATGTAACAAGATTTTATTAATTTTTTATGTCCTTATTGATTTGTAATTAGATCGTATTTTGTCGTACTGGAGTGTTCGTTTTCATGATTTTTATAATCGGTTCAACTATTTTTATGTAATGGAGATAATGTGGAATGGATGAAAATCTACATTATTTAAATAAAATTTAATTTATTAACATATAGAAGTGTTAATGGTCATTTCTATCATTTGGATACATGAAATGATGACGAATCATTAGATAAAATTGTAATGACAACCACATTAGTTATTTTATCATTATTTGATTATTAAGAACTAGTTTGGTATTATGATTTAATATTTTGTACATATAATGATTCATCAATATTAAATAGGATATAATTAATATATTATAGTAATTTTACACTAAAAAAATAGATTCATGACCAGTAATGAATGAAAAATTGATGAATGAAACATTGTTGTCCATGAAGGTTGTAAATTGGAATCTCACGAACGATGAATTTGTTTATAAAATCAAGAAGAGATATTCAGAATATTGATGATGGTTATTACATTAACATGATATAATTATGGTATATATATATTATACTAGAGTAATCATGGTAATTTGGAATGAGGAGGTGAGGAAAGGATATCTATATGAAAGAACATGGAATGAAAATGAATGAAATAAAATGTGAATTTAACTCTTGAATCCACCTCATTGAGAATATCTTTATGGGAAGTAGTTATGGTCTATTGAAAAGATATATGGATTCATGGACATGGGTAGTGACTGAGGTATGGTATTTTTGAATAATGATGAGGATATTCAAGTCTTAGAGGAGTGTATGAAGTAGGATGTGAGGGGGGGGGGTTATAGTGGAGGAGAGGAGTGAATTTTGGATATTTTATTGGTTATTTTATTATTTCCCTCAAGACAACCAATAGGGTTTTACACATGTCCCTTAATAGTAATAAATTCATGTGAGTTTGATTATTGTGTCCTTAAATCACTCATGATGTCATAAATAGTGTATTTGACTAATAATATTTATATTCTATATTTTTATGAATTTCACTATTCATAAAAAATTCCAGAATATCAGAAAAATACCAAAAAATCACCCGAACCATTTTTCGAAATGTAGAATTCAAAAATTAGTTCCATTTTTCTAAATAATTTTATTAATATTATAAATTTATAATTTAAATAAATGAATTTTAATTTGAAACATAACAATTTTAAATGTATAAATATTTATATATCACATTGAAAAATTAATTAAGATCTCATTAACTTATTATATTAAGAAAATTACATAATATAATTATTTACTATTTATAAGAGTAAAATTACTTTTCATACGTTTATGATAATATTCTCAAAAAATTCAAGATGGTTCTATGAGACTCCAAATGACTTACTGATCTTAACTCTAGATGACCGTTTATATAAATTTGAAACATAGTTGAGGAATTGTTGTGTTTAAAGGCTATATTATAAAATGTTATATTGAGTCGAGACTTGATATTTCATGCATTCAATATTTAATTTCAGAACCCTGGGGTGTTATATTCTCACCACCATACAAAAATTTCATTCTCGAAATTCACAGAACGTTACATCACAAAAATATTTCGGGAGGTCATCATCATAAGCTCCCCAGGTTCCAATGTTACCTCTTCAATTTTATAATTTCACCTATGTATCTTTAAGATAATACTCATTAAATTCATTAAAATTTATTCTTTTGTATCCAGAATCTATATTTACTCTTCACTGTAAGATATGTCGGGTTCTAATTATACACCTTCATACGTCAGGACATGTGTTGGGTCTCGCATGTACTTTCTCTGTAATGAGACATGGAACACATTCCGTAATTTGGATAGTCTTGGATGTATATCCAAATGATATGAAACATATACAATATTTCCTATAATTTTAAAATGTCATATTTACCTAGATATCAGTTTCCCTTTCTTTATAAAGAATATAACACCCTTCAATAAAGATACTTTCTAGAAAATCTGTTCTTCAACAAGAAATTCTAGATCCATCCTATGATTATTGGAATAGCTCTTCTATCTTCATTAAGATACATTTATTTGACCTTGAATTGTATTATCATTAAATATTTTATCCTCCAAAACATTTGGTCCCATAAACTTCAATTCACCAACTTCATCCCAACAAGTTTTCATGACATCTCGTTAAGTACAATTCTTCATATGGTGCCATTTGAAAACATAAATGGAAACTATTATTGAAGTAAAACTCCATGAAATGTATGAATTGATCCCAAAATCCATGGAAGTCAAGAGAACATGATCTCAACATGTCATATAAGGTATGTATCGTCCTCTCAGATTGCCCATCAATTTGTAAAAGGTAAGAAGTACTCAATAGAAGTTCAGTACCCAATGCATTCTGAAGACTAATCAAGAATTTCGATGTAAAATGTTGGTCATGATCAGACACAATTGAGAGAGATGATCCATTATGTCTCAAAACATCATTTATATAGAGTCTTTCTAGGCTCTCTAGTAGAAAATCCTCCATTATAGAGATGACGTGTTCATATTTTGTAAGACGATCCATAATTACACATATGACATAATTTTTCCTCCTATTATTTGGTAATCCAGTGAAAAAATCAATTGTGAAGTCTTCCCATTTCTATGAAGGAATAGGTAGAGGTTGTAATAATCCGTTTAGGTGTTTCCTTTCATCCATCACTTTTTGAAATACTAAACATCTTGATACATAATCAGCAATTTCCCTCTTAAAGTTATCCCACCAGAAATGATCCTTAAAATCCCTATACAACTTAGTGCTACATGGATGTATAGATAAATTTGAAATATGGATATCATCCAATACTACTCTTTTTAGATTTGGAATATCTAGACACAAATCCACATACAATATTTATAAATTCCATCTTCTCATATTAGTTCATCCGACTTCCCCTCTTTCATAGCATTAATTATCTTTTTCAGGTTCTCATCATCAGGTTGAGAACTTTTAATAATTTTTAATAAATATATTGGGGAATCCAAATGAAAATGTTGTGTTTTTTCACCTTCTTCAATAATTCCCAAATCCATCTTCACTATATCCATTGATATTGGAGCCTTGTCAACCATTTTTTGGTGGAGAACCACCTGATCCTTCGTGATCAATGCCTCAATTACCTTTTTTTTCCATTCCAAGGTGATTGTGTGTAGTATAATCATATTATTTGAGTAGTTCGAGAAATCACTATTGCCTCGTGTTGAGTGCTTTCAATGAGAAGATATATTTCAGACTCTTGTGATCTGTATATATCTGACATTTTTTTGTGATAGATATAATTTCTCCATATATTTAGAGAAATGATTACCAATGTTGACACAAGATCATGTGTTGTGTAGTTTTTTCATGTATTTTCAATGGAATAAATGAATGGGAAAAAACCCTATCATTCTATATAAGTACACAACCACTTCCTTTATTTTATAAATCACAATAGAATAAAAACACATCATTCTATGATGGTAGGGTTATGATCGGATCATTCACTAATATCCACTTTAGATCTTTGAAAAAGTCCTTTCATTCCTTTTTCATATACACACAACCATTTTATGTGTAATATTGTCCATTGGGTTGGATAAATTGGTGATGTTATGAATTAAATGTCGATAATAACATGCTAATCCAATAATAATACGTACCTCAGTTATGTTTGTTAGAGTAGTCCATTATTACATAGTCTTTTTCTTTAGAGGATAATTTTCTTTCATATTTAGAGACAATGTGGCCCAGAAAGGATGCTAATTGATGAAAAAATTCAAACATTCTAATATTCCAATATAATTCATTTCATCTAAGAGTCTACAGAATATGGCACAAGTGATTTTCATGATGTTCATAAAATTTGGTGTATACGAAGATATCATCACTAAATTCCACAAGAATGTCACCAAGATATTTTTTCAAATCATTATTCATTAAATTCGTGGAAGACAAGGGTTCATTAATTTTTCCAGATGCCATTAATGTAGACTCATAATGACCATACCTGGTTTATAATGTTTTTTTGGGAATGTCTTTTTTCTTCACAAGTAACTAATGATAACCAGATCAATGGTCAATCTTAGAAAAATATTGAGCTTCATGAATTTGATCATTTAAATCATCAATGTGAAGTAGGGGATAATTTTTTATTTTAATATTAATGGTCTTCATATATTCAATGCACATTCTCATAGATTCATCTTTCTTCTTAATAAAAAGAATAGGGGCTCCCCATGGAGAACCACTAGGGTGAAAAAATTATTTATAACTCAATTCCACTAGTTGTATCTTTAGTTCCACTAATTCAGAAATGCCCATTCTATAAGGAGACTTTGATATAGGCTGTGAATATGGAATTATTCCAATGGAATACTCAATTTCCTTTTCTGGATGTTGTCCGTGTAAATATTCTAGAAAGATGTCAATATTTTCTTGCACAATATGTACACCCTCTATTTAAAAAAATATTCTCCTCACCCATAGTTATTAAATTACCTTCCTCCAAAATTATTGAATTTAGTAGAGCTATTGGTCTGGATCTAGATGAGAATCTGAGGGCGATGTATCTTCCCTAATGATAAGGGATTCCACATCATCCTCCAAGATTGTAACTGCCTTCCTCTTGCAATAAAGTTTCACATAATGGATCAAAATCCAACCCATACCAAGGATTATTACAAAGTCAATCGTGGTCATGACAATAAAATCAACAGATAAAGCATGTTTATATTCCATAATGGGGACTTCCTGTCACCACTTGGTTGAAATGATACTTACCTTAGGGGTTTTTATGGACAACAACCTTAATAATTAAAATTGGAAATATTTAATTTTATTGGAAAAATATAAATATATAAGAGAATGTGATTATCCATAATCAAATAAGTCATTGTCCATGTTTGTGGAAATGAATAAAGTATATTACACTATATCCTTAGTAACTTCAATATCAGTGGTTGTAATCCCATAATCTTGTCACTGATCCCTTGGCCTTTTTCCTGGATTGTCTCCTTGACTCTTTATACATTCATTAACATAGTGTCTCATCTCCCAACAATTATATCATTGAACATTAATAGCCTCATTCTTCCCCTTGAAGACAACATCATGATAGGATTTGTATTCACATTTATAGCATACACCATTTAATTTTATGTGGTCACCTTGGGGTTTCCTTCCACAATTATCACTTGAGGTAAATTATACACTTACCTTTTCCCCCATTTTCTTTATTTCCTTTTATAGAGTTTTTAGTAACCCTATTCTTCTCTTCATTATCCCTAAATTTATATTACTTAGATAATTCCATTTATATCTTCATAGCTCATTAAAATATATCATCATATGATGAGTAACTCTGGAAGAATAGTGCCCCTCAGATGAATGGATTTTTAACATCAAATAATCGATCAATTTTTCTCCTCATATTTATTATGTAGTCCACATCATGTCTTTGCTAACCTTATGAGGTCAACATCATTATTTTCAATATTTCTATCTTCCTTTTTCTTCAAATTCAATAACTACCTTTCCATATCTACTCGTTGTTTATGAGGAAATTATTTATCTAGGAAGATTTAATTAAAGTCCCTCCATTATATAACTTCTATATATTCATCCTCCTTTGTTTATTGGATTAATGACCATCATTGATCTGCATCTCTTGATATCAGATAATCTCTCATGACGAACTTCCCTCATTCGTTACATCCCAATGTGAGAAATATATTACCTAGGGAAATTATTTACTTCTCAAATACAAATGGGTTTGTTGTCCCATTGAATGATGGTGGTTTTTGTCACATAAGGTTATCTAAAAAATATCCACCACATGGTGGATCTAGATGCTCCATACAGGTAAGGTAATTTTTTATAACATGAGTGTGTTGTCCTAGTATATTTATAAGATGCTCTCCACCAGTCATAGTACCATATCCATCATCATTATATTGCATCGAAGGTAAATAACTACATGGGATATGCGTATTCATTCCCTTTACATTTCATCTTCTATGATAAATTTAATGATGATTTCATACACTAGATTAGGGTATTAATCATAATGTGTAATCTTAACGTAGAAAAATACATAGCATCAATTGAAATCCTACACATTGCCAATCCCATAATCCCAAGAATTGTTTCCTTGAGGAAAAACAAACATTTAAATCCATTCTAATGGATTGTTAAAAAATGTGCATTATCTTAAGAATATACCCTAGGACTGTCCATGATGGTTTATGGTAAGGCCCATTTTCTAGTACTTGGATATACCGTGTTATGCTCAAAACTCATTGTCGGAGTTTTCACCCCTTGGTAAATCTGTGCAAAACCCATGTGCACTTATAGTATCCATACATGGATATATTTTCTAGAACGATACACATACATCATTCCTTACCAAAATACCATGATGTTCTTTTATATTTATCCTCAAATAATATCTCTGGGATTTGTTCCATAATCTATATTTTCTAAATCTTGTTTCAAAATTTTCTACTCAACTTTCTTTGATACCAACTATAAATTCCCGACCCCAGTTGCCCAGATCATGTGCCTTAGAACATTAAATTGACATATAAAAAAAAGGAATATTCATCCTGATGTACCATGTAGTTTAATATATTTTGGAAGTTATATAGATATATAATATCAACATTACATATTTAAAAGAAAAACCAACACATAATATATTCCATTATAAACATCCATTCCTCCTAGATTATTCCTTTAAGTCATTCATTGTATACTCATTCAAGTCCTAAAAAAAATTAAATATATTTTGGGGGGATCTAAAATTCTCAATAATAGTAATAAATAACATGGTGGGTAACATAAAAACAAGGCACAATGATCAATTTAAAACACATTCTTTTAAAAATAATAAATAGAACACATTATGGCAGGAATATAAGATGAGTGAATAATTATGAAACATAATTAAGGGTATTATACCAGAAGAAAAAAACATTAAAATTCATTTAACAACTACATAATTAGAGAAGTTTATATTCTGTAAAATCTAAAACATACCATCATTGCCTCACCCAAGATACATAAAATTATTGAGGCCATGGCCAAAACCAAATATCATAATCGTCAAGACCTCAGCCAAGACCACATCTATTTGCCGCCTTAGTCCAACCTATGCATTCGGAGGATATAACATGACCCACCAGTCACAAAATAATTCACCTAAATTCCTCATATGAGAAGGGATAAACATTAACAACATATAAATTCATATTGAAAATAACATATTAAATGTAAATAACATTACCTGAACATTAATCTTAAACACGAAACATTTAGAGTAAATTGGTGAATTTTTTTATGATAGAACATACACAATAAAACTAGTAATAAACCAAAAACTTTAATATGGTAGATGATTTCAAATAATATTTCTCTGAATAATAACTAAAAATCAACAACAGTGTTGAAACAGACAAAAATTGTCCTATAAAACAATTGATTAATTCTTGAGAAAAATACACTTTTATTTCGAAAAAAATGAGTATTTTTCTAAACTTATTTGTATAAAACCAAAAATTAAGTATGATAATATTTTCATACTAAAATGAGTTATATTAGAAATATAATGTATGTAAAAAATATATTATATGTTTTTCTCGAAATTATGTAAGAATTTGAGAAATTCCCTGTAATCATGCTCGTATAACAAAAATAATTTTGAATGCTCATTTTATAATGTGTAATTCCCCTTAAAATAAGGAAGGATCTAGGTTGGTAAACATATATAGATTAATAAAATAAAATTTTTGATTATTAGATAATAATATATAATAATTTCATTAATTTAATTATAAAATAAATGTAAGCTAAATAAAAATGGAGGTTTGGGTGGAATACCCTTACCTTAAGTGTGAATGTGTTCGACTCTTGATCCTAAGGTCCTGGAATAATAAACTAGACTTATTAATAACTTAACTCAGAACCTATTATATATTTACATATTTTATCATAAATTTATTATGTCCATTATGTTTTTATTGATTATTTATCGAATTTTATTCTGTCCTTTTAGAGTGTTTGAATTCATGATTTTCAAAAATGATTCCTTTGTTTTTATGTAATGGAGTTCATTTGGAATAGATTTTAATCTCAAGAATTGAAATTAAATATCCTTTATGAACATACAAGAGTTTTAATGGTATTTTCTATCAAGTTTTACACAGAATGAGGATGAATCATTAGATAAAATATTAATGACAACCACATCGATAATTTAAGCGGTATTTGATTATTAGGAACTAGTTTGGTATTATGATTTTATATTATGTATATATACTAGTTCCTGAATATTAAATATGTCATAATATATATATATTAGTTTTTTTTAAACATAAAATGGTTTCATTATGTGTAATGATGGTGAAATTGATGAAAATAATATTTATTCCACAATGGTTGTAAATTAGAACCTGACAGATGATGATTTTATTTATAAAATAAAAGAGAGAGAGAGATAGAGAGTAAGAATATTGATGATGGGTCTTACATTAACATGATATAATTCTATTATATAGATTATATTGGATTATAAAGGTCATTTTGACAATGTATTTGATGAGAGGATAGCAATATGAAGGAACATGAAATGAAAATGAAAGAAATAAAATATGAATTTACCTCTTGAATCCACCTCCTTGATAATATCTTCAAGGGAATTGGTTTTTTTATTTTGGAATGACAAAGAGATTAATCGTCATGGGAAATGACTATGGGTGGGTATTTTGAAATAAAATTTTGTAGATTCAAGGCATAGATGAGTAAAGATAAGAAAATGTGAGGGGGGGTTTACAATGGAGAAGAGGAGTGAATTAAAAATATTTTATTAATTGTTTTATTATTTCCCTGTAGACAAGAAATCATTTTGTTTCATGTGATCCATAATAATAATACATTTTGTGTTAGTTCGAATCAACTGGCCTCATGAGGTCATAAATAGTTTAATTAACAAATATTTAATATATATGGAATTATACCATATTTTACTATTTATAAACAATTCCTGAATTTCCGAAAACCCCCATAAATTCATCCTAACCATTTTTAGACATGTCGATTTTAAAATTTAATTTCTTTTTTAAAAAATAATTTTTTTATAAATAATTTAATTTTTAAATAAAAACATAGTTAATTCAAAAAGTAAAAATTTGAAAATTCATATTTAGATTTATATCACATTGTAAAATTAAATAAGGTCTCATAATTTTATTACATTAAGAAAAAAATCATCATTATTTACTATTAATAAGGGTCATATTATTGCTCATATTACTATTAATAACAGTATGCTTCTATTCACTAAAAATTCATTTTGATTTATCAAAATCCAAATGACTTACCGATCACAACATAAGATGACCATTTTTTGAAATTGAAAACAAATTATAAGAAAAAATATGTTTAAAAGATAGATTATTCCATGTGTTGTTTTTTAGGGACTTAGTGTTTCATGCATTAATTATTTATTTTCCAAACCCTAGGGTGATACACTATTGATCCTGTGTGAATATTTGTGAATAAATTCAAGAGCGACGATTAATTATTTTTTATCATTAAAATTACATTGTTAAGGATTTGTAAGGTCTAGGTTAGGAACTAAATGATGAAAAAATCCCGAAACTAATTCTGATAATAATACCCAATGATTTCAATTAAAATTCATCGGTTTTAAAATATAAATATCTGAAATAAAACTCTATTTATATCTATCATAACACTAGTGGATTGTTAAATGATAAATGAAGAAAGTGATTTAGGATAAAAGTGCTCCGTACATGGAATGTTATTTGAATAAGGATCAAACTATAATTTATAATTATTAAGATAATAATGACAATGATGTAACTTCATTCATATTATATAATCATAAAAGTGGAATATGTTGGTTTTAGGATAATATTCCCTTATTTTCTTCATTTGTGTAGTGGTTGTAATTCATAAGTAAAATGGCCGCAAAATATATCGAGAAGATGATGGTGAATAGAAATATCTCCAGAATATGACAGATGATGGTTCAATAAATTATTTATGGAATTAAATAAATATAATAAGACTTATTTATAATGAATAAGATAGTTACAGATAATGTGAAGAATAAGATCATGAAAACATTATAGATGAATATGTGTTTATGGATTTTAAAGATAATCATTTAAATGATGATAGTTATAATTATATTGAATGATTATTTGGTAAGGTTGATATATTAGAACAACAAGAGTGATCCCTTGAATTTGATAATGTATTGATAGAAATTAATAAAATTGAAAATCAAGTAGTGAAAAATTTTTGTATCCATGTAAAAACCCAGAAGAAGAATGTATTGATCTAAATTTTGAAATTTAAAAACTCATATATGTAAATTTAAAACTGTTAGGGATGGATATAAAACTGATGATTATAATTGATGAAGTAAACTAAATCCATAATGTGTTAGATAAAATACTAAATGATAGAGTGAAGATAATTGGGGAGATGTAAAAAGGGGAGATGATTTGTTTTTTCATGTGTAAATATTAGGAAGGACTATTGACCCCTGTAATGATGTTTGAAAATATATGGAAATCATTATCAAGTTAATAAAATGGAATTATTATGAATGAACTCATGCCTCTTCTCCATGATTAGTGGTTCAAAATTAGTGACAATTAGGTTGTAATTTCAAAAACCTCAAATCCAATCTCAAAAAAATATGGTGGATATTCAAAATATTATAAAGGAAACTATATGGGAAATATGGATTTAATTTGTTCAAAAAATAAATATTTTTAATGAAAAAGTTTGGGATACACAAAATATGTGTGATCTGTTACTAATATTTTCTTTGGTCTAAAACATCAATAAAATATTTTAAGAACAATTTCATATCATTCATTTTCTTTTAATGGTTAATTTTTCATTATTACGGCTTTAGGAATAATGTGATTAATTACGCATCTATAATGAAAAAGGGTCATAAATAATTATTGAATGTGGAATAATGCATAAACTAGAAATTTCACTCATGTTAATTGAAACATATAATAGATTTTTAGTTTTTCAAGATTAATAAGACATTATAGAGTAGGACACTAATATAGAAAATTCATCACCGACATGGGTGATGAAGGAGATTTCAAAAAAGGCTAATAATGCTATGGTTTTTTTGATGGAAATAAACATGTAATGATCATATATATTGGATAGTGTATGGATATACAATATGACTAAAAAAGACCTAATTGTGAATTTTTTGAAAAATAGTGATGACATCAATCATTCTAAGAATAATTATATAATTCAAAAAATTGGTAACAAAAAAAAATATTAGATTGTGTGAAAAGATATCATGTGAACCAACATTATTTTTCTTTATGGGAAATGTCATTATATTCACAGTGTTATAAAAAAATGTGAGTATATACATGTATAAGTGATAAGTCAAATGGCATTTAGGGCAATGATAATGTTGGTTCACTATTTCTACAAGTAAAATGATATAAGTGAATGATATATATTTTTTTCAGAAGAAAATATATATATCACTTATGAATAAGTGGAAAATGGTTACAAAATTAATGAATTATTATTTTTCAAATATGATATTTATAGTGGTTGGTAAAAATAGAGAGCATATTATTTTTCCCATCTCATATATTAGAATACTCACACATGTGATTCACGTCGTAATGGATTAATATTTCAATGTGCTACAAGAACAAGTAGAGGAAGGCAGTATGGATTCATGATATTTTACAGAAGGGTGATTTTAAGGTAGTTTTACTTAAATCAATGGATGTAATAAGGTTTCATGATATGTATATAGATTACTATAGTTAAATGGATTGAATTATGCCTCTCACTCAAAAGATATATGTATACCAATGTATCACACTATATCGAAGGAGCGATAAATATTTTTTATTGTGAGGATATATAAATTTTCAACTCATAATAAGACCAAATTATAAAATTGTAAATTTGAAATATATCAAGAAAACCATGGACTTCAGGATCAAGAAATAGCAATCCAAACACCCAAATAGAATGTGGATGTGAAATATTAAATCATATAATCAATAACATTGGTCGAACAATGTTGATAGAAATGTATCTTCTAAATATGTATTGAAATAAGAGGTTATATTAGTGGTTTAAATCATTAATAATGATTTATATGTGTAAATGATGAGAGAGATCCAAATGTAATGTTTTATGAAACGAATCCTAAACTCTAATACTTTTGATTGTTTATTAGTGAATGATTTATTCATAAAAAATAATGAGTAAACAATTTTAAGACCACATAGAAAAAAGAATATCTCATATATTCTCATAAAAGAAAAAATATTTCTAGTGTTGGATGGAATTCCTATCGCATTCATAGAAAAACTAAATTTATTATTTGTTGCCTAGTGAAGAATAGTGGCTGCATATGATGATTTACTTGATAAAAAGTACTATTTATTTACATGCACAATCTAATCCACCTAAACTATTTATTTTTATTGTAATTATTATTATTTTAAAGACCAGTAAAATTCAAGGGAAATTTTTTTCATAATTTTCTTTGAGATTTTAAAAGAACTCATTTCTGACGACACCTGATTCTGAGGCCCGGTGTGCCCAAGAATCAATTTCTGAAGTTTAGCTCAGGTACGTTTAGTGAACGAACGAGTGGGTTTTCCTAACTTTTGAACTGGTGCTCAGAATTGAAATCTGATGGCAACGATGAAACAATAGCATCGGTAATTTCATAGGAGCACCTTTTCCGAAGGTTCATTTGCTCGGGAGGAGTTCTTAATTTTGTGGTTTTAGTGAGGAATAAATAAAATTATATTACAATTTTATTTATTTTCCTCTAGGTAGTTATAACCTAAGGGAGTTGGGGGTGGTACCCAAATGTTGTTAAGCAACCAAGAGAGGATAAAGGTAGGGTGGGTCCCACATGATCCGAACCCCTCATATTCCTTAACTCCATAACCCCCCTTTAATGTGAGACCACTCACCTCCCCCTGTCTCTTCTTTAATCATGCCAACCCACTTAATTAATTAAGTTAGTAATGTGTTTGATTTTTAAAAATTGTAATGCTTGGCTTGATGTAATAAAATAAGATAAGTCTTATTTTATATTGGAGGGTTGGTTGTTGTGTGAGGAGATTGGGGAGATAAAACTATGTTCTTTAGGGATGAACCTCATCCTCTCGTGAAGAGCTTCAATCCTTCCGCGAAAAACGTCATCTCTTCAACAAATAATGACTCAACGACTCCGGTATCTATATTCCCTTTCTCCTCCTGGACAAGGGAAAAGAGATCGAGGTGTTAGTTCTCTAACGACACGTAATCATCCTCTTCACTCAGTGATAAAGAGAAGACGACGTCTCTTTAGATTCTCTCCATCGACGTCTACGGAACCACGCCCCGCGACGCCGCTTTTCGCGACGCTCTTCGAACATCAACTCGTTATCAAGGTAAGAGTTAATTACTTTTTTAATGAAATATCCTTTGTCATTATTCGTCTTTATTTTTGGGCTGCTTGATATCAATTTTTCATGACCCGTCCTCGGGACCCGTGTCGTGACTACCCCAAGCCCGCCTCCGATAGGCCAGGGGCTAGCGACTAGCACCACGCCGTAAATCCCGAAAAAGGGGAAGGAATTGCATTTATAAAGTAAAAAACCACAGAGTAAGCAAGCAGAAGTAAACACTAAGTAAATCTTGGTAAAAACGTAGTGCGGAAAAGTAAATGGTCCAGAATAAAATCCCAAACTGAAAGTATAGTACAACTAGAAGAAAGTATAGCAACTGATAGTAAAGCAACAACGTCGAGCCTTCCACTGGAAGTCCCACCTGAAGGGTGGGTACAGATAGCCTCCTCAGCTCCTTGGGTCCAGCCATCCTCTCCGAGTACGTCCCGCCCAGTGGTCCACCTCTAGGTACCGACTTGCTCCACAAGCCTGAACCACGATCAGTGTTGTCCGTCTTCTGCAACCAATACAACATAGTGCGGGCATTGCCCGTGCAGTGGTGGGTATATGCTACTCAGTAGGGACCCCGAGACCCTCGAAGGTCTCCCAGAATCCACAAAGGATAATTCCAAATGAATGATTCAATCACGAAGTAACATACAACACTACTTAGGTATATTCCCATTCATATACCTAAGTCATAAATTCCCTCTCGGCTCCAACATCCATGCCCATGTTCGATCATGTCCACAAAGGAGTACAACCCAATCCACAAAGGATAACACAACTCCATCCACATAGGAAAGAATGTCAATAATATCGAAGATATTGATTGAAGTCAAGAATCTTCTCACACAGGTATACTTCTTCGTAAGGTGATAGAGATGATCAGATATAGCTGCTTATTCATCTATGTTGGGACCCACGTAGGATACTAAACCAACTAAGTTGTTGGACCCACATAAGATACAAACCAGCTACTCTCCCAGACCCACGTAGGATTGCAAGAACATAGTCAAACACTGTCGGAGCGATGTAGGATACAGAAACAATAGGCATCACCGTCGAACCCACTGAGGATTTCAGTACGGTCTTCATCGCTGCCGAACCCATGTAGGATTTCAGTGTAGTATTCACCACCATATAACCCACAATGGATTTTCGTACGGTCTTCATCACTGCATAACCCACAAAGGATTTCAGTGCAGTCTTCATCGTTGTCGAACCCACAGAGGATTTCAGTACGATCTTCATCATCGCAGCCAGCTCTAGGGTTCCCACACACAGCAAGCTTGATCCCAAGAGGGTCCGCTCCACAGTCCAAATGGGTCGATACATCAACTGACACGTAGTCCGGAGTTGATGTATCTCAAAATTAAATTGACACGTAGTCCAGAGTACTAGTGTCATTTGAAATATGACCGTCTTGGATCGAACATGAATCCAACCGGGCCCTCAGAGCAGAAAAACTCATAACATAAAGACCAGACATCGTATTGACGTGCCGTCGACAATGCTGGATTTCTCATGATGAGACAATTAATTTGACATACTTCACATGAGGTTTGGACGCAGTTGGAGTACAACCGGGTTGGTTGGTACACAAAACCAACACGGCCCCCGGGACTAAAAGGCTAATAACTCAAAGACCAGGCGTTTGATTGACGCGCAATCTGTTGCATTGAGACCCCTGTGAAGAGGCGGTCCTTTGAGTTACAAATTCATGGGACTTTGTGATACTTGGTGTATCGACCATTATCTCATGGAGCGGAACCACCCGGAGACAAGCGTATAGAGTACACAGACCGTGTATCTGGCTGAGACCTGATGACTGATTGTTCGATTCGAGTTAGAGTGACTTGTATAGTTCAATGGGGAGCACTACTGTGTTTGGGTGGTCTACCCACGGGGGGGGGGGGGGGGGGTGGGGGGGAGCACTACTGTGTTTGGGTGGCAGAACAGTGGTACTCGACAGATGGAGTACCTCTACAGCCTATTAGGGGGGGGGGGTGCACTACTATGTTTGGGTGGAAGAACCTGGCGGGAAGCACTACTATGTTTGGGTGGCTGACCCGCAGTACTCGACAGGGGAAGTACCTCGGTAGTCTATGATTAGTAAGCAGTTCCTTGGAGTCGTGACATGATCAGTGTACTCGATAGAGGAGGAGCTCTTCAGCTGTTGTGGTTTCAATAATGAAAATATTGGTTTGAGTTGAGTCGTTGACCTTTGTGATACCAATTTATTGAGATTGGTTTCTTGATAACCTAGGTATAATTATGGGTTTATACATGAGTAAGGGTTGTCTATTTAGATCCTTCTTTGTGGTTATCCTTGTTGGATTTAGTGAGACCTTGAGGGTCTCAGGGTCCCTATTGATTATCTTATACTCACCCCTGTACGGGTTATTCCTGCACCTCATTGTGTTTGATGCAGACGACATACAGCGCAGATAGAGGCCGAGTGTTGGAGGACTGGACTGTACCCGGAGGTGGACCTCACGACGAGTCAGTATCCGGAGGTGGACTTCACGATGAGACGGTACTTGTATGAGGTTGACAGGTGAGTGTGTTGAAGAGATTTTATGTACCTACCCTTTAGGTAGGTTCCATGGTGGAAGATCCAGGAGCTGTGCTATCTGTACCTACCCTTCAGGTTGGATTTGAGGTGGACAACCCAGGAGATACTTCTATTCTTCAAGTTGCTTGTCTTTTCTGTTGTAATTTCATTCAGTTGTAGATGTACTTTTCAGTTTGGTTTGTATTCTGGCCCATTTACTTTTCAGCTCTTTCTTATTTACATAGTGTTTTCTTCCACTTGTACTCTGTTGTGTTGTTTACTTTTATAAATGAAATGACTTCCCTTTTTTATTTTGATTTATGACTTTGGTGCTAGTCGCCATCCCATGGCCTATGGAAGATAAGATTGGGGTAGTCATGGCACGGGACCCGAGGACGGGTCGTGACATGAACACTACTGGACCCATGAAAACTGCTGGCCGGAGTGGGGCCGCGGTGGAGGTCGCGGTTACAAAACGGGGGGGGGGGGTAGCACCCCCCACCTTCCGCAGCGGCTCGGCCAGCACCAAGCTGGCCATGCGGCCCGCGCCGATGCCAGGCCAACCGGCCGCCCAGGCCGGGCCGTGCCACAACCACCAGGTCGGGCCACGCCCTAATGGGCCGGACCCGGACCCAGTTCGCGTCAACTCAGTTCGGGCCGGCCCAGGGGGTCTCGGGCCGGGTCGGCCCGGGCCCAAAACCCCCTAATCCCGGACAAGTGCGTTCTTTTTCCCATATCATGGACAACAGACATTCGATCGATACACCGTTAGTGACGATGCGATCCTTGGATCAAGACGGGAATTTTGGTGTACTACACTCATGGTTTCAGAGAACATTGGGTATGGCTGGGTTGATTCGAACACGAAACCAACCGGGCCCTCGGAGCAGAAATGCTTATAACATGAGATCCGAATGTCTGATTGTTGTGTTGTCAACTTTGATGGATTCCTACTAGTTATATGGACCTTTTGGCTTACTCCGCTTGAGGTTTGGACGCAGTTGGAGTGCGGTCGGGTTGGTTTTGACATAAAAACCAACCAGGCCCTTAGAACGAAAAAGCCCATAACTCTCACACTGGGCGTCCGATTGACGCACCGTCTGTCACATTGAGTTCCTCTTGTTGAGACAGAACATTGAGATACACAAACATAGGACTACATGTCTGTTGATGTATCGACCCCTTGGCTCATGGAGCACACCCTCCCAGAATCGAGCTTGTTGGGTGCGGGAACCCTAGAGTTGGTTGCGATAGCGACGACGATGATTACTGCACTGAAATCTTGCGTGGGTTCGGTAGTGATGACGACTGCACTGAAATCCTCTGTGGGTTCGGCAGCGATGGAGACCATACTGAAATCCTTCGTGGGTTCGATGGCAATGAAAACTGCACTGAAATAATTTGTGGGTTCTGTAATGATGAAGACTGTACTGAAATCCTTAGTGGGTTCGACGGCAATAAAGACTGCACTGAAATCCTTCGTGAGTTCTGTAGTGATGAAGACCGTACTGAAATCCTCAGTGGGTTCGACAGTGATAACTACTGTTTTTGTATCCTACATGGGACTGGAAGTGTTTGACTCTGTTCTTGATTTCCTATGTGGGTCTTGCAGTATAGCTGGTCTGTATCCTATGTGGGTCCGACAGCTTAGCTGGTTTAGTATCCTACGTGGGTCCCAGCATAAATGAATCAGTGGCTATATCTGATCATATCTATCACCTTATGAAGAAGTATAACTGTATGAGATGAGTCTTGACTTCAACCAATATCGTCGATATGATTTACTTGCTTTCCTATGTTGATTGAGTTGTGTTATCTTGTGTGGATTGGGTTGTACTCCTATTGGACGTGATCGAACTTGGGCATTGATGCTGGAGTCGAGCATGAATTGATGACTTAGCTATATGTCTGGGAATATACCTATGTATTGTTGGATGTTACATCATGATTGAATATTTCATTTTGAATTATCCTTTGTGGATTCTGGGAGCCCTTCGGGTGTCTCGGGGTCCCTACTGAGTAGCGTATACCCACCCCTGCACGGGCTATGCCCGCACTACATTGTGTTAGATGCAGACAACAGACATCGCTGATCGTGGTTGACGCTTGTGGAGCAAGTCGGTACCTGGAGGTGGACCACTGGGTAGGACGTACTCGGAGCAGATGGCTGGACCCATGGAGCTGAGGAGGATTTTTGTACCGAACCTTCAGGTGGGGCTTCCTGTGGATGGCTCGACATTGCTACTTTACTCTCAGTTGTTGTAATTTCTTCCAGTTTTACTTTAATTTTAGTTTGGGTTTGTAATTTGGACCATTTACTTTTCAACACTACTTTTTTACCTAGATTTACTTAGTGTTTACTTCTGCTTGCTTACTCTGTGGTTTTTTACTTTATAAAGGCAATGCCTTCCCCTTTTGTCGGGATTTAAGCTTTGGTGCTAGTCGCCAGCCCCTGGCCTATGGGAGGCGGGCTTGGGGTAGTGACGACATGAGTCCCGAGAACGGGTCGTGACAAAGCTGGCCATGCGGGCCACACATGGGTCTAATGAACAGGATCTTTCAGCCACACCTTGATCGATTTGTCATTGTCTTCATCGACGACATATTGATATACTTGACCACTGAGGAGGAGCACGCCTACCACTTGCGGGTTGTACTAGACACACTCTGAGAGAACCGACTTTATGGTAAGCTCTCGTAGTGACAGTTCTAGTTACAAGAGGTCCACTTCATAGGACACGTCATCTCTGAGGCGGGAGTTGTGTTGGATCCTATGACAATCGAGGCAGTGCTAGCTTGGGAGCCACCCAAAAGCAAGATGGAGGTGAGAAGTTTCTTGGGACTAGTTGAGTACTACCAGAGGTTTGTGCTAGTCTTCTCCAGAGTTGCGGAACCACTCTAAGCTTTGACAAAGAAGGGGAAACCCTTCGTCTTGTCAGACAGATGTCAGTAGAGATTCCACGAGCTGAGACCGAGATTGACCAACACACCTATCATGAGGCTACCAGAGGAGGGAGTGGGGTATGTAGTCTACTGCGATGCATCAGGGACCAGACTCAGATGTGTCCTGATGCAAGAGTGGGCAGTGATCACCTATGGATCACGTCAGTTGAGGCAGCATGAGCAGAACTACGCTACCCATGACCTGGAGTTAGTAGCAGTGGTCTTCGCTCTGAAGATTTGGCGAAACTACCTGATGGGAGAGCGCTTTACAAACTACTATGACCACCCGAGTCTCAGGTACATCTTCTCACAGAAGGACCTGAATCTGAGTTAGCGGCGATGGCTTGAGTTCCTCCGGGATTATGACTTTGAGATAGTTTATACTCCTAGAAAGGGGAACGTCGTAGCCGATTCCCTCAGCAGGAGGACGGGAATTCTGCTACTCGGTGAGGTGACATAGCACCTATCTGCATTGCAGATATCCTTCATGGATATAGATGGAGCAGCCTTTCTACAGTCACTCACAGTCACACCTCCACTACTATAGTGGGTCAGAGAGGCACAACGTGGGGATGCTGACTGTGAGACGCGGCATGCACAGATATCCTCAGATCATGCACCTAATGGATTTTCTGTAAGAGGAGATCACATTGTCCTTTTCAAAGGATTTACCATGGTACCAGTTGCTTTACAGGAGGAGGTTCTAAGAGAGTTTCACACTTCCCCTTTAGCGGTACATCCAAGAGTGGCGAAGATGTACCAGGATATCAGACGACATCACTGGTGGTCGGGTATAAAGAAGGTTGTAGCTGAGTTCGTTTCTCGATGCCTCACCTGTCAGCAGGTGAAGGCAGATCACCATGTACCAGCAGGCTTTTAATAGCCCTTGGAGGTCCCAGAGTGGATGTGGGACGATATATCTATAGACTTCGTGACTGGACTTCCACGTACTTCCAGAGGTCACGACTCCATTTCGGTGATTGCCGACCGACTCACCATGTCGTCTCACTTCTTACCCATCAGAGATTAGGGGTCAGTGGAGAGAGTTTGATGCCTCTAAGTTCAAGAGATCATATGACTTCATGGTGTGACATCATCTATCCTCTCCAATCAGGATGCTATCTTTACTTCCCGGCTTTGGAAGGGGATTCATGGGGCATTCAAGACCTAGCTACGTCTGAGAACCACCTTTCACCCACAGACAGATGGTCAGACAGAGAGGACCATTCAGACTCTCGAGGACATGCTCCGTGAATGTGTCCTTGACATTGGTCGCAGTTGGGAGGTCCACATGCCCTTGGTAGAGTTTGTGTACAAAAACAACTACAACTCCACCATCGGGATGACATCATACGAGGCATTGTATGACCTAACTTGCAGTTCACCTATGTGCTATATAGACCCTGGGGAGTCAGCACTTGTGGGACCAGAGATGGTCCAGGCCATGACAAAGAAGGTCCAGGTCATCCAAGAATGGATGAGGATAGCTCAGAGCCGGCAGAAGTCTTATGCTGACAGGAGGCGAAGGCCATTGGAGTTCGAGGATGGCGACCACGTCTTCTTGCTGGTATCACCTCGACATGGATTACGGAGATTTGACTGGGGCGACAAGTTATCTCCGTGCTTCATCGGACCATTCCATGTCCTCAGTAGTATAGGTGTGGTGGCATATCGCATGGCTCTACCACCTAAGTTTCACCGGGTTCACGACGTCTTCCACGTATCATAGCTGAGGAGATATGTGCATGACCCGAAACATATCATCAGCCATGGGTTGTTGGACATTCACGATGGGGTGACTTTTGTGGAGGTCCCGGTGGAGATCGAGGATCGATATGAGTGGGTCCTATGTCGATGGTTGATACCTCTAGTGCGCATCAGATGGTAGCACGGGAACCTCCAGGAGAGCACTTGGAAGCGGGAGGCTGAGATGCGTGCTCGGTACCAACATTTGTTTCCCTAGTTTATGATTTATCTTTACGGGGACGTAAAGATCTGAGGTGGGAGTAATGTAAAGACCCGTACAAGTCATAGTAAAGTTTTTTCTTAGTTTTCATTGTGATTTTACAAGAACGAAGTTTCTGACGGAACCTGATTCCGAGGCCTTGTGTGCTCGGAATCGATTTCCAAAGTTTAGCTCGGGTACGTTCAGTGAACGAAGGAGTGGGTTTTCCTAACATTTGAACCGGTGCTCGAAATTTAATTCTAAGGGAACCAATGATACCACATCATCGATAATTGCTTAGGACCTCCTTTTCCGATTGTGTGTTTTTTAGGAGGAGTTGTTAATATTGTAGTTTTAGTGAGGAATAAATAAAATTATATTACAATTTTATTTAATTTCATCTAGGTAGTTATAACCTATGTAAGGGAGTTGGGGGTGGAACCCACATGTTGTTAACCATCCATGAGAGGATAAAGGTGGGGTGGGTCCCACACGAGCCCAACCCCACATATTCCTTAACTCCATAACCCCCCTATAATGTGAGACCACTTACCTCCCCCTCTCTCTTCTTTTATCATGCCAACTCACTTAATTAATTATGTGAGTTATGTGTTTGATATTTAAAAATTTAAATTCTTGGCTTGATGTAATAAAATAAGATAAGTATTATTTTATTAGGGAGGGTTGGTTGTTGTGTGAGGAGATTGGGGAGATAGAACTCTTTTCTATGGGGAAGAACTTCATCCTCCTGCAAAGAGCTTCAATCCTTCCGCGACGAATGTCATCTCTTCAATGAAGAATGACTCAACGACTCCGTTATATCCATTCCCATTATCCTCTGCGACAAGGGAAGAGACATCGATGCAGGTTCTCTCCAACGACATGTAATCATCCTCTTCTATTCGTGATAAATAGAAGACGAAGTCTCCTGAGACGCTCTCCGTCGACGTCTATGGAACCACGGACTAGGACGCAGCTTTCCGCAACGCTCTTCGAACATCAACTCGTTATCAAGGTAGGGGTTAATTACTTTTTGTTTCTGAAATATCCTTTGTCGTTATTCATCTTTATTTTTGGGCCGCTTGATATCAACTTATCGGGAGGAGGTCGGACCGCA
This sequence comes from Viscum album, assembly GCA_963277665.1. Lineage (NCBI taxonomy): Eukaryota > Viridiplantae > Streptophyta > Magnoliopsida > Santalales > Viscaceae > Viscum > Viscum album. The sequence goes on along the minus strand of OY728148.1, from coordinate 2,004,608,148 downwards.
CGAACATGGCCGACTGTCCTCCCCCTTTTCTTGTTGTGTTGTTGCGGTTCAAAAGAAGGTGGCGTAGTGCAACGGCACCGCGCCGAATCATGGATAAATTCAGAAAAGATGTGTGGCGCCGTCGCGCCGTGCCACTGAGGACGAACGAACCCGCGGACAGAGTCGGGCCGCAATGAAGGGACGCGGGGCCGTCGCGCTGTGCCGGAGAACCACAAAGACACCCCGGCCGGAGCGGGGGCCGCTTCTGTAGGGTGTGGCTCCATCGTGCCATGCCGGTCGGAGAAGGCCATGGTGGTGCAAGGCGGGGCGGCCGGAACCGTCGGCCGCCGGCACCTCGGAGGGCGGGACCGCGGCAGGTCCTATAGCGGCAACACCGGCCAGCCGGACCGGGCCGACCGTTTCATGGGGAGACCGGGGGTCGTAACCCCCGGCTAGCCAAAGGAGAACCCCCCCCACCCATATGGGGGTCACGGTTACTCAAACAAGGGGGCAGCGCGCGCCCCACCCCCTTCCACTCAGTTCGGTGTGGCCGAGCTGGCCACTCGGGCCGTGAGTGCGCGCTAGGCCAGGCCGCGCCCCAATGGGCCAGACCCGAACCCGGTTCGGGTCGACCCCGTTCGGGCCGTCCCAGGGGGGGTCTCGGGCCGGGTCGGTCCGGGCCCAAAACCCCCTAAAAACGGTCAGGTACGTTATTTTTCCAATATCATATGTTACAGACCTCCGATCGATGCACCATCAGCTGCGATGCGATACTTGTATTGAGATGGTCATTTTGGTTTATTACATTGAAGGTTTTGAAGAACTTTGGGTATGACCGGGTTGGTTCAAACATGAAACCAACCAGGCCTTCGGAGCAGAAACGCTTATAACTTGAGCTCCCGATGTCTGTTTGATGTGCTGTCAACTTTTTTGGTTTCCTCGTAGTGAGACACAACTTTTGGATTACTCCGCTCGAGGTTGGGATGCAGTTGGAGTGCGGTCATGTTGGTTTAACTTAAAAACCAACCGGGCCCTTGGAACGAAAAATACAATAACTCGCAGACCGGGCGTCTGATTGACGCGCCGTCTGTCACGATGAGTTCCTCTTGTCAAGACAGAACATTGAGATAAATCAAATCCGGAATACGTGTCAATTGATGTATCAACCTCTTTGGATCGTGGAGCGGACCCTCCTGGAATCGATCATGCGGTGTGCGGGAACCCTAGAGCTGGTAGTGATGATGATGACCGTACTGAAATCCACTGTGGGTTCGATGGAGATGAAGGCTGCACTGAAATACTATGTGGGTTCGACAGTGATGAAAACTATACAGAAATCCTCTGGGGGTTCGATGGCAATGAAGACTGCACTGAAATCCTATGTGGGTTCGACAGTGATGAAGACCGTACTGAAATCCTTCGTGGGTTCAACAACGACGACTACTATTTTTGTATCCTACGTGGGTCTGGAAGTGTTTGAATCTATTCTTTCTATCCTACATCGGTCAGGCAGATTATCTACTCGGTATCCTATGTGGGTCTGACAGCTTAGCTGGTTTAGTATCATACGTGGGTCCCTGCATAGATGAATTAGTGGCTATATCTGATCATCTCTATCACCTTATGAAGAAGTATACATGTGTGAGATGAGTCTTGAATTCCATAAATATCTTTGATATGATTAAATTACTTTCCTATGTGGATTGAGTTGTGTTATCATGTGTGGATTGGGATGTACTCCTATGTGGATGTGATCGAACTTGGGCATGATTGCTGGAGCCGAGCGGTAATTGATGACTTAGGTATATGTATGGGCATAAACCTAAGAATTGTTTGATGTTACATCGTGATTGTAACATTCATTTGGAATTATCTTTTGTGGACTCTGGGTGACCTTCGGGGGTCTTGGGGTCCCTAATGAGTAGCGTATACTCATCCATGCACGGGCTATGCCTGCACTATGTTGTGTTGGTTGCAGACGACAGACAGCGTTGATCGTGGTTGAGGCTTGTGGAGCAAGTCGGTACCTGGAGGTGGACCACTGGGCGGGATGTACTCGGAGCGGACGTCTGGACCCAAGGAGCTGAGGAGGATATATTTACCCACCCTTAAGGTGGGACTTCCAGTGGACGGCTCGATGTTGCTGCTTTAATATCAGTTGCTGAACTTTCTTCCAGTTGTACTTTACTTTCAGTTTGGGTTTGTATTCTGGCCCATTTACTTTTCTGCACTACTTTTGTACCAATATTTACTTAGTATTACTCTGTGGTTTGTTTACTATATAAAGGCAATGCTTTCCCATTTTTTCGGGATTTACTCCTTGGTGCTTGTCGCTACACCATTGCCTATGGGTGGCGGGATTTGGGTAGTCACGACACAGGTCCCGAGGACAGGTCGGGACAATTATATGAAACAATGAAAATTGTATGGGTTTTATTATTTTATAAAATATTCAACAGAAATGAATAATGTAAATTTATACTAAATAAACATGGAATTCTTAACAGAATGTGATTTCATAAAAAAACATATCTCGAGGATTAGTTTTCATCATTAATCTAAATTTATTTTTAAATTCAATTTGATAATTCAACATTGAATTCTCATGGATGAAATAATATCCATTTATTAAGATTTTTTCAAATATCAAATGGTTAACAAATATAAATTCCATCTCCTCCTATAAGCAATGTTGTTGAAACACCTCCTTCAAGAGTGTGAAATACTCTACGGTCAACCTCTATAAAATGAATGTTTATCCATTGATTTTAAGAACTATATCATGTAATGATATTATCAAATATAAGGACGAAAAATAAAGAAAATGAAATAAAATAATATAAATTGATTTCTGTTAAATGCTATGGGGTGAAATCATCCCACATGTTAATGTAAATCATATATAACATAAAATGTAAAATAAATAATGATAAATAATTGATGAACACATATCATTCCTTGTGCCAATCCTCATGTTATTCTCCCATTATCAAAAGTAAGATATTAAAACGGTGGAATGAGAAAATATAAGATAAATGAAAAAATTAAAAAAATGAGATTGAGATTAAGTGGAATAAAAAAAATAAAAAAATAGAAATAGAAAGGAAAGAGAATTAAATGAAATAAAATATAAAATAAAATAAAAATGTTTTCAGAATGATAAGAATAATAATAAGAAGAAAAAGATTAAAGAAAAGATATAATGAATAAAAGTAAAACGATAGAAGAATAATAATTAGAAGAAGAAAATTGTGTAGTAAATCATGAATAGAAAAATAATTATTAAATGTATTTATTGATTAACAAAATTATAATTCCTAAAATTAAAAATTTATTAAAAAATAAAAATTAAGAAGACATAAGAATCGGTTATGAATTATTCCCCCTACATACTGTTGTCCCATATCCATGACATAGGTTGATCCACATGTTTTATAGGTATGTAATGGTAAATTATTGGCCTTGGAATAATATAATCCTCATAATAAAACCATGAAAACCTACATGTTCATGTTTAGAAACACAAAAATATTTCATGTGTTTTAATTAATCATTCTAGAATGAAATAGATGTGGAATAGATTCTATCATGTGTTTCAAGGTGTAGTAGGTATGGAATTGGTCCATTATAGATGTAGAAGAGGCAGTAGGGGTAATATTAAACTGAAATCATCCTCCTTCTACAATCATGAAATGTGGCTAGATGAAGATTTGTTATAGAATAAAATGAGAAGTTGTTGGGGTCTGTGAAGTGATTTGTGGTGGTCTCAGGCTATAACATTGTCCGTAAAGATTGAGTTGAACTCCTTTACATCATCAATATTGGATTCAAGTAGTTTGATGTAGGGTATTATGAAATCGTGTAATGAAGAGACGGTAGAGGATAGTGGAATGGTGTTTATTAATGTGAGGAATCATAGAAGTTATAAGACAACACAATTTTTCTAAACCATAAATATTTCCTTCACAACTTATTTTCATCATCGAAACCAATAATTCTATCTACGAGTGTTTATAATAATTATATACCTTAACTGGATCTGATTTATATAATTTGATGATAGAATAGATAAATGTTCCCATTAAACATTTGGATTACCTACCCAGGTTAGTCCATGCAAGCTTAGGCCCTTCCAATGCACATGTTTTCTACACAGTGTGGCCTCTCTATTTGTGGATCATGCATGTGGTCATCTAGATCGCAATCTCAGAGGACCGATTCATGGGGAAAGATATGTGGCTGTGGGTATTCAATTGATAATTTTTTTGGTCTGGTCAATTTTTTAGTAAACTCCACGAAATTGATAATTATTCAAAATAAATAAACAAATATATTCATTGAATTATTCAATATATATTTCAAGATTCTATATTTTGATAAACATAAAATCAATTTCATTTATATAATTTAAATTTGAAAAAACTAAAAAAACAATTAAATGGTTACGTATTATTTAATATACAAATGAAATATGAGTGTCCAAAATACCCCCACACTTATAAATACAAAATTATTTAAGTAGAAAATATCAATGTTGAAAATCAGAGTTCACCAATGTTACCAATATTTAAATTTGAAATTCGAGGAATTAATCTTTTCATTCATTCATGTTCCTAAATTAATTATTATTATATAATTTGTATAATGATTTAAAAAACTATTGAATCATTTAACTCCCCACTCACGATACAAAATAAAATTGATTTCTGATCATATAAATTGAACATTATAATTTTGTATATTATTTTATATGAATTAAATTATCCACCTTGTAATTTCAAAATGCATGTGAAATTGTGAGGTTTATTTAGTCATGGATCTAATGACTCTTAGGCTTATAGATGGTCAGAGTTGATTTTTAACATTTATGGTTCAAATATGAGGTTTCTATATAAATTATTAGGTATAATATAAAAAGTAAATTCTCTAGGAAATTATCCCTTTAAAATTAAAAATCCCACTTCAGAAGCTCTATGTAAGGTCATGAATAATGAAAAAATAATGAATATTGTGCTCCTTATTGAAGTATTCCATAATTTTATACATTTTTAAACAACATTTTCATTTTTTGGAAATATGTGTAACAAAAATTATTCTCTACCAATCCACCTAATGAATGATTATAAAAATAACTAACCTATATATTGCGATTTTTTCCATCCATGTCACCACCCAATCATTTTTATCATTTTTTTCAAGAAGGGAAAAGATGAATTAAAAATGTATGAATCAAAACACTTTTATCCATACCCAAAAATACCACACCCTTTTATTTAAATTCAATATATTTCATTCCATAAACCATGACTCCCATTACCCACAGACATCACTTTAAACATATCATGGAAATACATAGATTATGGAATGGATGGATAAAAAATGATGTGGAATGTGGATCATCATTATCAAGTTATTTCATGGTCTCTAAGGGATAAACAATGATTGATGTAAAATTATGTATGAATGAAATGTATTTTAAAATTTTTTCTCAATAAATTCATCTTTTTTCAAATATATATTTCTTTATAAACTCCAAATGAATGTTTTAGTCGATGGAATGTCCTAAGAACACTCACGAAATATATCCAAGAATAAAATTAGATGTACATGGAATAGAAATTATCATTGGAAAGGGACTTTGTATTTTGTAAAATCACTAAATGAATGAATAATAAAAAATAAATTAAATTAATTTTAAAAATTAAAATAATGAAAATTTATATTAAATATTCATTTATATGAATCAACCAATTACCTCAAATAATGATTCTAAATTTTAATATCAAGGAATAAAATTAATAAATTTTATTCTTATTTAATTATTAAATATAATTATCATTAAAATATAAACCATGAAATCCTATTTTTAATATGAATATCTTGATTGCAAAATAAATCATGTATTGATGTAATTACAATACATGCATTAAATTAAAAATTTAAAACTCTAAATAGGTTTATGAAAAACATAGGGAGTATACAAATAGTAAACAATGTAATGAACTCACTAACCCCTGAAGGTTATTTATTTTTACTACTTAGATATTTGTAATTCCATGTTCCATCATGGACATAAAAAGAAAATTAATCAATTAAGAATAATGATTATATTAATACATTTCAAAAAAAATAGTCGAATGTGTTATATGTTAAAGTAATTATGTGAATAAAATTAAATTCCATGATATAAATTAAAAAATAGAAATAATGGTATGATCCCAAATGTGGGAAATTACATTTTTACTTCCTCTTTGGGATGTACCAGTTGTTATCCAAAATTTGATAGTGGGTGGATCTTAATGGTTTTGAACCACCCCATATGCCTTTTCCCAGCATGCATGGATACCTTTTGGTGAAGAATGATCCATAGATTGTGGATACTGATTCCTTTACATTCATAATTAGTTATATATATTGAGGTGGGGGTGGGACTAAATATAGATCATCACCCTTATTGGTTTCTACATGTGAAACCCCATCTTTCATTTCCATTTTTTACATAATGTGGGTTTCATGGATTGAAAGATCAGAGTGAATGTAGGATGATATTTTTACTAGAATAAAATTTAAATTTTAATTATCCATGTTAAAATTTCACCATTAAATTTTTGTTTACTATTAAATTGTTTCTTTAGGCTTAGTAACTTGGTCATCTCCCATGGATTCACCAAATCTATATTTTTCCAAAATCATGGATCTCTATGTCATTATCTATTAGTTCATGTTAATTTTCTTCATCTTCTTCTAATGCAAGGTAAGGAATTCCAAAATTTTTCAATCCAAAAAATCAGGAATTAATACTAATTTTATATTGAATAAAATTTAAATAAATACAGTATAAAATATTCATAACATCACATAGTTGGTTCAATATAAATATCATCATAAATAGTAAGTGCCCCTTGATGATGGATTATGGATGATGGATGAAAGTATCATGTCCACTCAATAATTTCATCAAAATCCATCATAAGTGTGGTTTCATTCACCATGGATAGAAAAATATACAAACATTGTAGTTTTTATACTTTTAAAAGGCCTTTTAATATTCTATACTCATTCCAAAATTCATTTAATTATTTTAGATCTTCCACACATAGCTGAGAAAGAATATCTACCTCATTTTGAATCCACTATAGCTCATCATAGTCATCATTGATATGGTTTTTACCGTTGATATGATGTTTATGGTCCTTCGATTTGTCTATAACTTCCTAGATATCCTTATCGGATGTGGGGAGAAGTAGTGGTAGCTCCCCCATGGCATTGAGTGTGTAAATGTCAGTTTGGAGTTCATCGACCATGCTCATCATATATTAAGGGGAGAGAGAAATCTCTATTTTATTTTTCCTCTCATTATCCAGTATCATAAGACAAAAAATCCTTTATTATAGGGCCTCCTAGTATATTAAATTTAATATTTCTTCACATATGAGTAATCATTCACTGAATTAATTAAATACTCCTTTTAAATCATTATAAAAACAATTTTTTATAGTTAAAAAAATCCAATGATCTATCTACGAAGATAAAGGAGAAATGTTATGAAACTGGATTATTATAAAACTATAAAAGGAACAAAATTTTATGTAATTATTTCTAAGAGCATGTAAAAACTAAATTTCTTAGTTGTATCATTGTGAAACATAGTTTCTGGCAAGGTTCATCAGACTTTTTGAGCCTTAGTAATTTTTTTATTACATAATATATTTCATATAAAATACTTATTTTTTTATTTTTATTAATATATGAATTCAAATAAAAAGGTTTGGGATTATTTATTTTATAAAATATTTGAGACATGAATACTAAAAACTTAATCCAATCTACCATGAAATGATGAAAAAAATGTGATTTTATATAAATACTCTAGTCCAATGATTGGTTTTGAATTCAATAATTTTCCACATTTTCTATTTCAATTTATTTTAATAATCTAGCTGTGAAATATAATTCATGAATTAGTATACCTAAATTTATTATTTTTTAAAATTTTAATCTATAAATAATCAAAATTCCACTCCCCCAATACTTATGGTTGAAATATCACCTTAGTCAGAGAGTGTGTCTTATTCCAATTCCTAGTTCCATAATATTAAATTTCATCTATTGACAAGATCCAATAAATTTGATGATGATATGATATAATTGAAGGAAATGAAAAGACAAAAAATAGAAAAATATAAATAAATATATTTTAATGTCACGTGGGACAATAACCACACTTGTTCATGCCTCTAATACCTACCAAAAAATAAAAATAAAATTTAGAAAGAATTCGAGAACACTAAACCATCACCAAGACAATCATTGGGTTAGGCTCATATTATCAAGAGTAGTAGACCAAAATGTCAGATATTGAGAAGATAAAATAATAATAATTAAAATAATCAGGATTATATAAAAAATAAATAAAAACACATAAAATAATAAAAATACAAGTGGTTGGGAAATAGAAGTAAATGAATTAAAATAAAAAATGAAAATAACAAAAATTAAATAAATGTTAGGAACAAGAAAAAAATAATAAGAGTCGAAGAATAAAAAAACGAATAAAAAGAAGAAGAAAATTTAGGGGAAATAATTGAACCACAAAAATTCAACTTCAGAAATTTTCATATACTAAATTATAATAAAAAATTAAAATATATCTAATAATGAAATAATATAAATCGATGTTTAAAATAGAAAATTCAACAATGGATGCTTCCACATCCATGTATGCGTCCCCTTTCCTCTAAAGTGGATGAGGCTTCTTTTATATTTGGTGATGTGGATGGTCTCAGACTGGGGAGAATATAATCTTCAAAAACATATCAATGAACACCTAAATGATCATGTTTCAAAAAACATAATGATTTAACATTCAATAATTTACCATTTAGTAATGAAATAAATTTAATTAATACACCTTCATTGGTTTCATGGGGTGGTTGATTTGATAGGGGTTTTTAGGGATGTGGTAGCAATAATATAGGTGCAATTTAAGAGGTGATAGCCTCTTTTATCCCTCTATTGATGTTTCCTAATGAATCATAGGAATAGGGTTACATGGGGGTCGACCATGGTCCACAATGTAATCCATGATCTTTAGAGGATTTAGAAGTGGGAGTAGAAATTGAATTGGGATCCACTAAATAATAAGGTGGTGGATTATAGTAAATATAGGTGACAATTTGTGATCTCAAGGAAAAAATGATGATAGAGGGTGATGTCGTAGGTTTTGTGAGCATGGGTTAGTAGGACGGGAGTTCCATGACACCATTCAATTAAATAATGAAATTTTATTGAATAAATAATTTTCCCAAAAAATCAAAAACCAAGAGAATTTACGAAAAATGTTGTCGCTATGTGTATTATACTCCCCTACCAAGGTGAGAATTAGATATACACAAATAATAAATAGCAAACCATGTGACACTGCACAATCAGTGTGGGCTTTGGACCAACACATATGCATTAGGCCAACATCACAAGGTATTCCTATTTGTAGCCTATGTGGAATCTCAAATGTCCTACTTGGCTGGGCAACCCCATAATGGGGATGTCTGTGTGGTTATGTTTCTTTAGTTTAGGGCCTTATAAAATGACCCATTATTTAGTAAACTCAGAAAATATGTTAATGATTTAAAAAATGGACATTATGATATTCTACAAACATATAATTAATTTCCAAACATCGTTATTAAAAAAATTTATCTACATAGAAATATTTAAATTTATATGATGTTATTTTACCCAAATCCATAAAATAATATATTGAATTAATTTATGATTAAAAATATATTTAAAATTTTGAAAATTGTTAAAAAAGATACATTTAAAATTATTGTGTTAGTGTTACTCAAGAATCCTGATATATTGATAAAAAAGAAATAATTTTTTGGTGGTTGAATATGAAAAAATAATTGAATAAAATGAGATGATTTTTTGGGAAAATGACCTAATTTTTTATTTTGAGGGTGATAAAGAAGAATACGTTACATGGGTGTTAAAATGGAAGAAAATAAGTATGATAAGGAATCTGATTGTGAAAAATTATTACAAATTCCACTTGGATCATAACTACAAACAATAAGTGATGTTGTCCATAAAAGAAACTTTTTTGGGGTCCAGATATCCCGTTTCCCTACCATAATAATGAAGGATATCTAATATGTAGCTATGTTATATTTTTAATTATCAAAATCATATATAGGGGCTGCCAATGGTTTCCTTAACGTAGAAGTATATATTTTGAAACAATATGGGTTTATCATTGATAACGATGAATGAAATGTTTTTTATCAAAATAATTCATTGAATTGAATAAATAAACAACAAAGGGAATTGTATTTCATACTATACCAATATCAAAGGAATCATAGTTTTCATGGAGAAGTAGTTGGTCAAAAAACATATATCATGAAGTATAATTAATAGTGGATAATTGTCATCATTTATGTTAATGAAACAATATATAGAATATTAGATTATAACTACTGATAGAAGATTTCATAACTCATGGGCTGAGAATTTGGGATATCTATATTTTGTTAAATATCATTATTCTATTCCTTGTAGTTAGTACAATGAGTGGATGGAATAGATATCTCAAAAACAAATTCCAATGTGTTTTTTAGACTATTTATGATGGTGGAATGAAGGCCCATTTAAATGGTAAAAGAGACTGGACTAAAATTATCAAAATATGAGCTGGGAAAAAGGCTAATGAGAGAAAGTAATGTTAAATTCATGGTTGTTAACTCTATTTTATATCAACTCATCTAGATATATTATTTTATGTATATCAAACTGTTCATATTTAGAGTGATCCCAAGGAGAGACACATGACTGATGTGAAAATATATCTTTCAACAATCCTTCATTTATTGAACTATGGATTATTCTATCTGAATAATTTACAGCATAATTTGGTGGGTGTTGAATTATGTTCTCCAAATCCAATTAGATATTCCAACTCAAGTGTTATCAATAATAGATATAATATAATAAGTCATTTAGGGTACATGAACAGTTACATCCTATATAATTTCATAATGGACAAATTAAAGCCATGAGTTATTTTTAGTATATTTTATCACAATATAATGTTGCAGATATCATGAAAAATGGGATACATAATGTGGTGTTTGAGATTAACAAGTTTTCTCTTGGAGTGATACCATCTAAATCCACATAATTATTTTCACCAGACACACCATATCCTGATAGTTTATTTAATTACAATGGAATTTTTTTGAACTAATTTTGTTTCATTTAAAATCCCATATTTATAAAATTTTAGTGTATCTTTATGTTAATTAACATAAGGGAGAGAAATAGTCTGACCAATAGATAGAGATAATGACAATGTAAACTCGATGGGGGTAGTTTTTAAGTGGATGAAATGATTCCATTGTTATAATGAAAAACATTACTTTATATTCATGGTTCCCATACATAGATTTCCCACATGATAATATAATTGAGGATTAGTGGTTCATAGGAATGTTCTTCAAAACTGGTTCTTTTTTAGAGGTTATTGACTATTTTGGGAATTATAAACAGAGATTAAGGGGAGATCATTTGACATAATCCATTTAGGATCAATTCAGTGTATTTTACTTGAAAAGTGATGAAGGATAATTTGGAAAGAGATTTTTCATATAGAAAAGTGTATTCCATAGTTATATTTTTAGATTATAGAAAAGTCAGATGTGTCAAAAAATTAATGAAAATTCGGGATATATAGAAATGATTGTTCAACTATACATATGTGTGAAAAAACTGGACCATAATGGGGAATCAACTAGGCTATCCAGCAGTGGTTAAACATGGGATGTTGGTGAGTGTCAACATGAGTTGAGAGGTGCATAGGGTAGTGTTCCACACCCTAGGGGGTAGAAGAAAAGAGTGTGTTTCCAATTACATAGGTCCACACCATAGATGAGGTTATGAGAAGACATCATTATTAACATCTATATGGGAAATGACATGAGTTACAATTTGTTGAGAATGTTACTAAAATAATGTTGTTTCCAATGCTATCATTGGGGCGTGAGCATCTATCCATGGAGGTTGCACAGCTATTGCCCTGCATTCCTACTTTCTAAATGCAGGCGGAATCCGCTCCTTATTCTGGGACATTTTCTCCTTGATTGAAACAGGATTATGGGATGACGTCTCATCCATCCTTGGATTCCCCCTCAGAGCTCATTATCTAGTCTGGGTCTCCCTTAAAGATTAATTTGTGGTTTGTGAATCTCATTCCCAGTGCCATATCATTGTGGAAACTAGTTAATTACACTACTTTCATTCATAAATTCCATGGGATCCAGACATGGTAGCAACCTTTGTTCGATGTATATGATAACATCAGGCATGTTGGGGAACTTTGGATGCGTGGACATTGGGGAACCAGTTTTCTTCCTTAGAAGAGGGCTTCTCAAGAGTGAAGAACTCGGTGCATCACACATTGAATGCAAAGAATCACATGCCATAGGCATGTTTCTGAGATTTTTCTCATATTCTAATGTTTAACATAGGGAATGCCACAATTTTAACGTCTAGCCGAGACAGTTATTCCAAAGTCGTGTCTTCCGAGGTTTTCCTCAGTAATCTCATGTTTATCACAAGGTAGGTCATGAGTTTAACGTCATGCGGAGAGAGAATGAGAGTGATCAGAACGTCCCTTAGAGACATATTAGATTGGTACATCCCAATGATAGAACACCTGGAATATTGATGGATCAGAATTCCCAATGAGGACAAACCCGAGGTGGTGCCCCTCATGGACAAGATATGTCACGCTGTAATGGATGATATGAACACCACTAAGGGAAGATCAGGGAGAGTGCACCCCTGAATGGAGGACCCCAAGGATTACCATTGGCTGGGATTGAACCTCATGGAGGTTTCCTGTGTACTTTGTGTAGAGGATATGGATCAAAACCCACATAGTTTTATGTGTTGATGATTCGGGGTGTACACAAAGGACAATGACCCGGAAACAAGAAGGGGATTACACAAGAATTACAGCACAAGTACTTCTAGGAGCAGCGAAGAGGTGGATGACATGATCCCACTGGGATTTGGTGGCCTGGGTGAGAATTAGGATGGATGATGGAGAATTTAATGGAGTGGAAGGGGATCAGATTTTACGGTTGTGAAGGTGACAGTAGTGTTGGTATTGAGCCTCGAAGAGATATCCTACATATCCATGTGGCAGGGAATCGAAGTCCGTGTAGTTTGGTGGGACAATGGGACACCTGAGGGGGTGGCCCATTAGAATGGATGCATGTATGGGACCCATTGGAATTAGAACCTCCGCATTGGGGCATGATATTCTTGGAACACAAGGGTTCGAGGGATAGATCAGGATGAAACATGGGTCCTGGGATTGAACCTTATGGTGGATTCTTAAGTATCCCCATTGTAGGGAATCAAAGTTTGTGTAGTTTATCTGAAAATGGCGTGCCATCGATTGCGAACATCAATGGCTTACAGCTGAATGAGGTTGATAATGGCTTACCACTCAATTTGGGACCAACGGCTTACTGATGATTGAGATCCACAGTTTAACATCATACAGGACAGGGGTGAACTGATGTGAAAGTAGACCTAGCCTCTAGATAAATGGTGGGCTTGAACCTCAGGAAGGCATCATACATACATCGCCTCAACGAGGATCAAAGAATATGTAGTTTCAAATGTTGTAGGGATTACACTATAGGCTTCCGGAGCTGTTGTTGAACAGACATGAAGATGGTTGAAATACTCGGGTGGTGGCTTGAACCTCATGGAGGATTCCAGCATAACCAACCTTGAAAGGATCAAAGACCACATAGTTCAAAATGGTGTGGGAACTGGCGTGAAGTTTGACGAGATGAATGGTGGATGGTGGGATTGAACCTCAGAGAGGCTTCCTATGTACACTACCATGACAAGGATCAAAGACCCCGTAGTTCAAATTATGGTGGTGGGGCATACACTCTAGGCTTCCCATGGTGTTGTTGAACTGACGTGAAGGGGGGTCAGAGTGACCAATGTGTGGTGGGATTGAACCTCAGGGAGGCTTCCTATGTACCTCACCTTAGCAAGGATCAATTACCTCGTAGATATGGGGGGATAGGGATTACACTCTAGGCATACCAGAGTGTTGGTGAACCGACATGAAGTGGCTCCGAGTGACCATTGGGTGGTGGGATTGAACATGAGGGAGGATTCTAACTTACCTCGCCTTATCTAGGATCAAAGACATCGTAGTTCACGGGGGATGGGGCTTACACTGTAGGCTTACCAAGGATTTAATGGCCAATGATTACTCTAAGCCCACTTGAGTCATGCTAGGTTTTAGAAACAATAGGCCGCAAGGACATGACGATTACAACACAAAGGTTCTTGCATGAAGGGTGATGAATGGGGGTTATGAAGGGAAGCTACCCAGGTGCCACTATGGAGTGACATTGGTAGATGGGGGTTACGCAAGTATGCTTCCCGAGTGCCGCTAAGGAGCAAAAATGGTGGATGGGGATTATGTGACGATGCTGCCTGGTTGCCGCAATAGAGTTGAAATGGTGGATGGGGCATAAGCCATGAAGCTACCCGGGTGCCACTATGGAGAAGAAGTGGTGGATGGGGTTTACAAGAGGATTCTTCCCTGGTGCCGCCATGGAGTGGAAATGGTGGATGGGGCTTGCCCGAGGATGATGCATGGGTGCCTCTATGGAGCGATAATGGTGGATGGGGCTTCTGCAAGGAAGTTTCCCGGGTGCCGCTATGGAGCCACAATGTTGGATGGGGCTTACGCGAGGATGAAACACTTGTGCCACTATGGAGCGGCAATGGTGGATGCATCTTACTCATGGAAGCTACCCAGGTGCCACTATGGAGCAGCAATGGTGGATGAGGCTTATGTGAGGATGTTACCCGGGTGCCGCTATGAAGCGACAATGGTGGATGGGGCTTACCTGAGGATGTGACCCATGTGCCTCTATGGAGTGTAAAATGTGGATTGGGCTTAGGTGATGTTGTTTCCCGGGTGCCACTATGGTGTGACAATGGTGGATGGGGCATACAAAAGGAAGAAGCATGGGTGCTGCTATGGAGCGACAATGATGGATGGAACTTATGGAAGGAAGAATATCGGGTGCTGCTATGGAGCAGCAGTAGTGGATGGGGCTTACGCAAAGAAGCTGCCCGGGTGCTGTTATGGTGCCTCAATGGTGGATGGGGATTACACGAGGATGATGCCCTAGTGCTGCTATGGAGCGACAATGGTGGATTGAGCTTTCTCAAGAATACTGCCCAGGTGCCACTATAGAGCCATAATGGCAGATGGGGATTATGCAAGGATGCTGCCCAGGTGCCGCTATGGATCAGAAATGGTGGATGTGGCTTACACAGAGAAGTCTCCATGGTGCCACTATGGAGCAGCAATGGTGGATGGGGCTTACGTGAGGATGCTACTCAGAATGTCTTCCTCATGTTTGGCCATGAGGGAATCCCATCCCACAAGTGGTTTGAGGCCTTCGCATATGCACTAGTGTACAAGAGGGACAATGCCAAGGGGTGTTGGCATTAATCCGATCAATGTGAGATGAAAAGAGTGAATCACATGCCTGACATTCGTAACGCAATGAGGGTGGCATGTAGAAGTAGGATAAATTTTGACCTTTTCAAAACAAAGCATCCATATCGCGTCAGCCTGAAATATAGACAAACAAATGAGTGTCAACTGCTGACCATTTTTGAAACACATGACTTGACAAGAAGGGTTTTCCAAAGTATTACGTGGTGTTGGCCCAGGATGGTAGGTGAGCCGATGCGGCATGGGACTAGGCCATTAGGGGGTCCTTTCAGACATGGAAGTGGATGATGATCCGAATGAAGGACATGCTATGTGTGTGGTGGAGTGATGGGATGTTTGAACATATTCTAGTGCTCTTGAGATTACGCCATTGTAGTCAGTGCATTAGGAATCCTATGCTTAGAGAATATGGAATATCTTGTATTGAGTAAGAGGAATTCTAAGTTTGGAACATAGGGATTACTATAGTTTATAGTATTTAAGATAGGGCTATTGGAATCTCTTGCTTGGACCATGCAACATCTTTTATGTTGAGTAAGTGGGATCATATGTTTGAAACATAGTAGGTACTTCAGTTTAGAGTCTTATATATAGGAATATTTGCATCTCATTCTTAGATTATAACGAATCTCTTTTTTGGAGCAATTAGTATCCTACGTTTGGAACATAGGGAGCACTACAGTTTAATGTCATGTAGATAGGACAATTGGCATCTTATGATTGGAGCATAAGACATATCTTGATTGGAGGAAGAGGTTACCTATGTTTGGCACATAGGGTGTACTAAAGATTATAGTAATGTGAAGAGAACTATTAGGATTAAGGCACCTAGAAATGGTTTGTGTTGGGACTTACGCTAGGGGTAACCTTTCTAGTTCGACATAGTATAGGATCCAATTGATAGGGTTTAGAGGAGTTTACCGAGGAATGGTTTGACTCATGATACTCGGGGAATTGATGCTGAGAATCTCAACTCACAACATTGGAATGGAACAAAAATAATATGTCAACTCAAGGTGTTTCAAGGTGTGAAGAGGAGTCTCTTAAATCACGATGTTTAGAGGAGTTTCTAAAATCATGGTGTGCGGTGCATGGGCTCGTGATGCCGCATCACTATGGAAAAAAAGCTCCACGAACTGGAAGTTCGGTCGCCCATGTGGTGGAGTGGCCCCTCTAGCGAAGGGGGTGAGCTTGGTATTTATAGGCATGAGGCGCCATGAAGTAGATCTCACCCGACGCAATGATGGAGCTTGCTTTGTGGTGGGATCATGAACATCAAATGACTTCGTGGAGTCATAACGCGTCCTTGCTTCATGTCTGGTTGTGAAAATCAAAGGGCTTCACGGAGCCGTCTCGCCTCCATTCTTCGCTATGGGTCACGAACGTCAAAGGGATTCGCGGAGATCTCCCACATCCTTGCTTCGCGACGGCACACCGCGATCAGGTATGTGGCTTCATGAACGGGCTTCACGGACTAGTTTTCCAGCCCATCATCAAATGCCCATAAATTCTAATCTTTAACTTTGTTCAGGCCCTTGAACCAACCAAATCTAAGCTTCCGAAATAGTTTACATTCTTGGATCATGTATGGAAGCAACTGGAAAATTTTTGGGATGCTCTTTCCGGTGTCAACACATGTTAAAGAATTATCGATTTATTCAGGTGTGAGAGAAGTGGATTTGGTCTAATATAAGTGTCCATTTCGTAGTTCTATTATCATTTCAATAATAGGGATAGATACAATACTATGGGAAATGATAAAATTATGTATATGTGTAATGATTTATACCATTTCTTGGAATATATTACCACTCTACAACATGGTTATTTCAGACCTCATGGTGTTTACGGACATGAATAGTAAGTGGATGAATTGACCAATGATAAATTATCGATTTTATGGTGAAGGATAACACCAATAAAAATATGGTACACATTTGATAAATCATGAACATAAAATAATCAATCATAGACCATGGATTTTTTAAGAAGTGGAATATATATGATGTGCATGTTAAAGACCGTTTTATTAATAAAAATAGTGGCATAAACACAATGGGAATTTAGAGGATTTATTGTATTTTCATACAGATCTCATATATAATTTTAATGTTTATATAATGATATATTATAAGGGTGTCATAAATTTTAGAATTAATCATTGAAGTGATGATGAGAAACTCCAACATGGGGTATATTCTTTTCATACTTATGTAAATGAGGATTCAACATATGAAGAAGCGAGTTCCTCATTTAAGGGGACTACTGTGTTTTCCAATTTCACATGGTAGTGTAATAGTAGGATCAGATATATTTATCTAAAATTATTACATGAAATATGTGATATTTATTTGAATTTGGGGCACTTTTATATTTTTGTATATTATCTTTAGATATACATACTTTAGGGGAACCATGTAAAATCGAATCTTTTTTTATTCTGTAATCACAAAAATGTGGGTAATTGTAGAGAAAAGTTGAAGTCCTCTTTATGGTGGAATAATAAGATCCTTATTAATGAAATAATTATATATACCCTAATTCAAACCCCTCTCATCCTGTTATAATATATTGGTCTATAAAAATTAAAAATTTATGAACCCTAGGAAGAAACTTATTGAATTTTCATGTGAACTATGCATCATGATTATATATAATTTATGGAGATTCCCCCTAAAGCCTTGTAATTTCATTTACATTGAACAATAAATAGAAATAATGGATATATATTCCCTTAATGGTACTAAATGAGTATAATTACTATGTGGATATATGATGAACCATATTTCATTGTCCTTCAATGGTGTCTTTGGAATTCCAATAATAATTCGGTTGCAATACTTTTCACCTTCCATATAAGTATGGTTAGAGGTGGAATTAATACCTAATGATTTCTCATGATTCTCCTGACCTGTTAAAATAATATCCATCTATAAACATAGTCTAAAGTCTCAATATTTATATCATTCGTCATGAAATGTTACCTTAAATACCTATAAGTCATTATTTTACCCAGGTGTATAGATATTTTTTACATATGCACATCATCTAGTAGTTCCCACATCAAATACATTATAGATGGAACACATAAAGGCTTCCCAAATATCAACAACCCATCTATATATACTAATTATTTATATTTCTCATCAATTATTTCTTAAATCTTCCCTTGGCTGTTCTCATATCCTTTCCAGGACATCAATGTCCATTCTAGTAAGGATGGATTTTAATTGTTTTATAAATGGATTTATGTTTAACATTTCCTAATTGACTCCATATCAGTAATTATAGAATCATTGTATATATGATCCTTATTAATCATAATAACGGTCAAGAATACATGGTGCTCCATATATAGTTCATCAGCCTGTTCTTTTGACTACCTAAGGCAGTAGTGAATTGAGAAATCATTATCAGTGATTTGTTAAAACCATACTCCTTTACACATGCTTATCTCATTCTGTTGGAAGATATATATAAAACACTTATCATAAATATTTATATCTAATCATTATCTATATATATAATATCTCAATTCTTAATCAAAATATTATCACTGCAATCACAGAGTCACGAGTCAGATAATTATATTAATGGATTCTCAATTATGGTGGTATATATATAATAGAATTATCTTTCATCATAAGGATATAAATTTGAAAATTATTCAATTAGTCATTATACATTATAAATAATTCCATACCTAAAGTTGATGTGTTAATTAGTTCATTGGT
The DNA here is from genome assembly GCA_963277665.1 of Viscum album. NCBI lineage: Eukaryota > Viridiplantae > Streptophyta > Magnoliopsida > Santalales > Viscaceae > Viscum > Viscum album. Next base: position 2,004,588,864 of record OY728148.1, on the reverse strand, counting down.
AATTATCCTCTTCAACCATTCAAACACCTTTATTGCATTCCATTAACCACGAAATTTATAATATTTATGGATTATCTTTTAGAACCAATTAGCCAACCAGAAATCATAATGATCAAACTGCCCATAGTGACTTGATAAACCAATGAAACAGTAGATTTTGAATATGTTCATTTGCATATGACATTTTATTACCACCCGTTTCATTAAGGGATGAACATATATTCCAACCTTAGAGTTAATATGGTAAATAAAAGAATCTTCATGGAGACAAAACCCATATATAATATATTTCCCATATAATTATTTTTTACTTATTGTATTCGTAATTATTTGTATACAAATATCAGACTAATTTTATCTCATAGTTTTTATCAAGATATTATCAATGAATACCGCTCCATTTTTATTAAAAAACTTTTTGATTTACCTATTCATCAGCTATAAAAGTAGACAAGGATTATTAGTCAATGAAAAAGTAAATATGATTATATCATAATTTCAATACAATATTTTAATATTTTTCTTGGGTGTGTAACCCCTTTTCACTCTACGATGATGAAAACCAGATTTAATATTAATATCCGGAAAGTATTGGCCTCCTTTATGTTGATAAAGCATGGTATTAATTCATGGAACATGATTATTATTCATTATAGTAATTTAATTGATCATCGTATAACTAATTCCTAGTATGATAGTCCCATTATTCAATTTTATGAATAATCTTAGGTCCCCCCATAGTGAATTAGTAGGTAATATAAACTCCTAATCACACAACTCATGTAGTTTTTTATTTAACTCTAAAAATTAAGTTTTTTGAATTTTTTCATTTATAATTAATTTTATTGAAATCTTAACCTCATAGATTTTGGGTTTACATGGTAATTTTTTAGGAAATACATCAATATATATGTTTTTTAATTTGGTACTACTTTTATCCCTAGCATATCCTTCCATTGATATATAGTTTTTCCTCTCCGGTGTTGATTTTTTTATGTTTTTCCTGGAGATCGGTAAAACTATACTTCTCTAGATTAGATATGAAGACAAATGTCTTAGTGAACTCTTTATCATCCATAATGGAAGTTTAACCTATTAACTTATATGATGAAAAATTACATGAAACAAACACCCTTCCGTGTACGATCTTAATTACATAAATGATAAGGATAATCATGATTTACGGTCTACAAGTATATATTACATCATGTATACTTATCCTTGTAATATTAACTTCACACTCAAAATCATTTTCCATTCCCTTTTTCTATGATTAATGAAATATCTTTCTATTTCGTATAATTTCACACGACTAATGTCTTGTTTATAGAATTTCCCCATAAATATTCCATATTACTTGATATATATCCCATATTCATATTTCATACATTTAATTAGTGTCCATTAATTATTCATTTCATCCATCAGAAGACAATGATGATTTTTTTCTTTTCCCTACATCCAAAATAGAGAATGATAATATCTATGGACTTGATATATTGTTACAAATCTAATGGATTAGTAATACAATAAATTCTTGTGGACATTGTCTCATGAATTCATCCTATATAGCTATACCATGTTGTGGATAATTTTATATTTCTATGTGAGTTAGATTATTTTTTAATAACATGTGTAAAATTACCTTATATGTTTATGAAATATTTATATTCAACTCTAGTTTCTTTATCTTCGTCCAAGGTAATGTACCAATATTGACTGAGGGTGACGATAGAGTTTCCATTCATACTATTAGTAAATATTTAACATTAAAACAATTTTCCCATTATATTTAATATAATCCTTTATATGTTTTTTAGTGGGTTACATATATATCATTATGGTTTTTCATTGTACATGTGAAATATAACTTGGTTACCCTTAATTTAATCCCAATGATTCCTACATAACATCTTGTGATACAAAATATGACATCATAGACATAAAAAACCTTGAAATGATAGTTATGTTATATTATCTGTAATGAATAAAATATTTCTCAAAGGATCCAATAGTTCATTAGTTTTTGAATACTAGATACAAACATACATTTCATATGCAATCAAAATAAACAACATGTAAATATTGGGAGAACATTATTAGTCTTTAAATCACGTTTATAAAAATTATATATAGTTATCCTCTTGGTCTATTATGTAAAATAAATCAAATAAGGGTGAGATTTGATGCTATGTAGGAGGTAACGTACAAAGAAATCTATTATATCATATACTTAGAACACATAATATAAAAGTAGTATGTTGAAAATATAAATATTTAATACAATAATAATTAGATAATAATATTTACATGGATAGAGATGTCATTAAATATATCACATGTATATGAATTATGTATTACATAAAGAAAAATACATATTGTTGGAGAGATAATTTCATTTCATATGCCAATACATTGTAATCATTGACATAAAATTATTATAAATAAGGAAGTACCTTGTTCTCATAATGAATACATAGAAATACCCAAGAATATTTGTCTCATGATACATTCCAAGGCTTCAATGGGACATATATTATTAATCCCCACACACCACATGTATAATGAATTTAGAAAATGAGAAATACCCAAGAATATTTGAAGATCATTCCTTTTGATTTTATTTTTATACATTTTTTGTCACATATGTATTTTAAGGTAAATTAAGAGTTAAAAATAATTTTTATTCAATAAAATATGAATTGACCAAATTTTTCGTTTATGAAACACATTCTTATAACTAGTGATATAAATAAGTTAAACTATTTCCCTATTAAATGAATGATATTTTCTCTATATTTATGAAATGAAAATAATAGAATTTGAGATATATATTTTTAAATATATAGTAAAGGAAATAATCTATGAATTATAGAATTATCATAACATCGCATTAAATTTCAATTATTCGGAAATTTATGTGAATGGTAAAAGTGAGAATGGAAATTACAGTTCCGTACTAGAAAAAGTAGATGAATGATGACAACGATTAGAAACAATACCTTAATTTGAGATAAAGGTCAAATTAGTCATGTCTATAAAATATTACCTCATCATGAAGTGTTTATATATTGAAAAAAAGTGATGAAATATATAAAATATTGAAGTTGAATCTTCTGAATAAATATAATGAAAATGTACATCAAATAAAACATCACATAAGTCTTTTCATAACAACAGGAATGGTATTCCTTCCAAAAAATCATGATTTATGAAAACATTTATTATTTAGAGGTGTTCTAAAAAACTAATATTCTAGGATAATATTGTTCAATAATGATCGTAAAATCACCAATGTATCAAATATTTCTTTTACTAATTGTAGTAATAACAACTACCCCGATGGATCTTAACAGATTAATATTTTAACAGAATATTATCATGATCATGAAAATGAAAATTTAGACATTCAAGACCAAAAAATGAAAAGAACATTGATTGTTGAATGATGTTATTGATGAAAGATGTTTATGAATATGACCATTAATTATTGGAAAATTATTAAATCATATATAAGTTGTATAAGGATCATGAAATAACGATAACTATTGGAAGTCATAGGATTATTTATGAATGAAATAGAATATAAATAAAATTTGTTTTTGAATAATTGATATGGGTGACTTGGAAATTTAATTTTGATGTCCTATATTGATAATTACAATTATAATAAATTATTATAACAATCTTGATGGTCTCATTTTTATATTTATTAGAAGAGATAATCACTAATGTCTGAGATGTATGTGAATCAATAAAGTGATTCTTCCTTTGTTAGGAAACCTATAAAGAATTATTTTAAGAAAAGTACACCAAATTAGATAGCTATGAAACATATGTACGAGGTTAAACCTAAAGGGAATATTAAATTAAACTCTATAATGTGTTAACACATAATAGTACATGAAAATATGTCCATGAATGAAAATAAATAGGGATGGAATTGAAATAATAAAAGAGAATCCATCAAATAAAAAATTTTATAGATTTCATTAGTGGATTTAGATCCCTATTATTAAGTTGAGAGGCTTCAAATTTTTTTTCCCAATGGTACTAAATTATGTTTTTGGATAGTTATACTAAAAAAGACACTATATTTTTAGAAGTATTATTTATTTTTCTTGTCCAAAAGATCGTTTAAAAAAGAATGGACACAAAATTTCTCTTAATATAAATATGAAAACAACCAATAGGGAGACCACACAAATAGAAAAGGTAGAACATGAGCCTGAATATATACTAGTCATGTTTCTAGAAAAATTATAATGGGTTAGAAGTTGAAGAAATTTCAATATAATTTAAAAGTAGAAGCTGGGATTGTTTTGAAGCACATTAAATATAAGAGGAAGGGTTACATAAAGAATACGATTATGGTTCTCATTTAAAATAATACATTGAATATCAAGTGACAAGATAAAATTAATATTTCTAAAAGTATGGGAGATGACATGATAAATTTATATAGTTTGAGAAATAAATAAATTCTTTTTTCCCAAACTATGATTTTGAGATGATCCAACTTATACCATGTTAATATAATCTGTTGTTCTAAATATGATAATTGTAGTAGATAAACTATATATGACATCTATGAGGGGGATATTTCAAAATATGTTTTTATTCCTAAAATTTATCATTTTGTAGGTTCTTTAAATATATTGACTGAAACATCAATTAATGAATGATGAGGTTTGATTTCAAAACTCATAAAGATAATCTAATTATTATATGTTCTATATAATGAAGCCGAGTGATTATCTAACTAATGGGGATGATATTCCAAATAAATCATATTCTATTATTATTCTGTGTTAAGTTGAAGTGTAGTTTTTAATTTATCAAGTAAATTTATTTTAGAATCCCATCATCATTTAAAGACATATGTGGTGACACAGTGAAATATTTTTGGGAATGATTTGTTTCCCAAATTGAGAACTCTTGTTTACAAAAATTGGTTACGTTGTCTCTAGAAACCCAAAGATGGTGTTTTTGTTGTTACATCATCATATTATTCAATGGATCACATCATCATTGATAGATTAGTTTATAAATCATCAAACAATAGATAAATATATTATTTACATATTTAATTTGGAATATAAAACATATATTTATAGAGTTTCATGTAAAATCAATAAAAATTCATTGATTCCATATTATGATCATAGTAAAACAAAAAAAACAAAGTCGATAACTCAATATATTAGTAAGTATTGCATAGAATAAAAGATTTCATACATAGATATCAATAATTTTTAGGGCATGAGAAATACATATTCCATTTAACTAAAAACTTGATATTCAAAACATATCATTGGAAAAATCCAATTCAATATTCAGTTGGATAATAAAGAACAAAATCATAATGATAGAAATCAATAATTATAGACATAATGATATTAAAAAAATCCTCACTCAAAGATATAATAAACCCTACCATCTGGTCTCTATTTGACGATATGTAATATTTTTCTAAGGCCTTTCTCTAGGAAAATATTAATGTTTATCCTAATATACTCTGAACAATAACTAATATTTGATTTTCTCATTAGACATATCATTGTGTTATCCGGATATCTATAATCATTCCCCACAAATTAAAAATATATATATATAATTTTTTGTTAAATTCTAGTTTAAAAAATATTATAAATAATCAATATACTATTTCATTCAATAAATATATTTGTCGTACAAATATTATGTATCATCAATATTTAACGAATAAATGAAATATTATTATTATTAAGCTTCTTTCAAATAAAAAAATATAATGATATGGTATACGAAAAAAATATTAAAATGTTAAAGACTTCCACAATACAAAATAATATGCATAAATGTAAAAATAATAACAGATAGTGACAAAAAAACATTAATTTGAATATTTTAACTTCTTATTTGGGAGAAAAACAAGCTATAACCGCAAAATTGGTACCTGTTGAGAGGAGAAAAATAATTCTTCATAAATTATGGGTATGAATTATGTAATTACATTTAAAAAATATTGAGTAATTTTAAAGAAATACATTAAAAATATTTTTTTCTTATATTTTTAATAAATGTTTTCTAAAAAAAGAAGTTTTAAATCATTTCAATAATTCTTTTTAACATTTTAAAAAATAATACACATTATTTAAACATGAAAAAATCATATATTAATGTATGATATTTTTTTGGAATACCACTTATACTTTTAGAGGTATGTATAATATATTGGGTTTTTTTTGTTCGGAAATGAAATTCATTCCATATATGTAAAAAACAACAATAGATATAACTATTTTTCATAAAAATAAAAACCGAATTATTTAAATGAAATTTCAAAACAACTTTTATACTATTTTAATTAACATAGTGGTTAGTTCAAAAAAATTGAAATAATTTAAATATAGATAAAATTTATACAATAAAAAATTAAAAATATGTATATGGATGAAATTGTTTTCCAATTAGAAGAGGAATATAATTTTGATTTTCATTATTAAAAATCCATCATCTGTTTAAAGTGGAAAGGAGTGTAAGTGTTAGAAATAAACATGGAATCCATTCAAATAACCATAGGGGAATATAATATTTGGGGTTTACTAAATATATATCATATAATAATTCCATTAAAAATTTAATCACGGAAAATACTAATAAGAGTGATATTATATGGTTTCCCCTTAGAGTTTTAAAAACATTTGTATCAAATACCATAAAAGATAAAACATGTATTTTTGCATTACATTCTATTAATAAATGAGAGTTAATTATGTAATATGTCAAATGGTAATCAGAAAAAAACATATAAAATAAATTAGTCCTGTCTTATAATATATTTATGTTGATACCAAATAAAATATCCACTTTTTTCTTTGTTGGATGTGTAATGTCCAACTATTATTTGTGAAAAAAGATATGTATTACACCTTAAGGTATCCTCTACTAGATATTTTTAATGAAATTAATATGCATGATGTTAGTAATGATATATTGAATATATTTGGGTAGGTCTTGGTCAGGATATGTGTCTTAAGATGTGTGATGAAGTGAATGTTAGAGGATATCTTTTACATTTGATGAGGTAGGGAAACATGTAAATAAAAGAAACTTTTTTTTAATATTTTACATACTTGTAATGTCCCAAACATTTTGGTTCATTACATGTTAATAAAACTAGTTCTTGAGGTGGTTGGAGTAGTTGGGGGTATTTTAGGGTCTTGTGATTCATTCCAGAAGTGACCCATTTCAATGGTTTTCCAAATTTCTAGTTTTCCATGGTTATCTCAATATGGATGCAGCTCATTCAAGAATTATCTCATTATGGAGGTAGCTAATTATAGAGTATATTCACCAAGGATTTATCTCATCAGGGTGATTACATGCTGGTGGTGACTCGTCTTTTGGCGACTCACTTGTGAGGACTCATATTTTGGGGATTATTCATGTGGTGACCCACCAGTGGTGACTCTTCAATGGCTGACTTGCTAACAGTGTCTCTTCTAGGATTGATTTGCCTGGTAGTGACTCACTGGTGGTGACTCATCATGTGGTGTTCCATATTGTAGTGACTCCTTGGTGGTGACTCACCTAGTAGAGTTTGTGGCTCATATCAATTGTTTGTCAAATATCCATATTTTTCCATTTTTATCAACATTTTCTCTTTTGATGTTCTTTTTGACATAAATTTAGTTTTATTCTATTATTATGTGTGATTGAATCCATTTCAAGGGTTAAATGTCATATCTTTTATTTTCTAAAAAATGGAGGATTTTAAATGGTTAAATGTCATGGTTTATTATAATCACTCTATTAATGGATATTAGAAATTATATCTAATCCTGATTGATTATGATCTATTATTCCAAATTGGTTAATCCTTTCTACCCTATTTATGCCTTTATTTCTCGTGATATGAGAAATCATTCCTCCAATTTGAGTCCTAGAACGAGGTGTTGCATTATTTTTGAGTCCCCCTGTAGTAGTTCCCCCCTGTACACATGCCCTATTTTGGTGCAGCAGGCTTTTGAAAAAGGCAATTTCAATAATCATTCATCCAAGTAGGGGTTTCCATCATTTTTTATGTTTATCATGCCATATGTGTTTAATATTTTTACTTCTTGTGAATATAGTTTCATTTTAAATAACTTATGTAATCAAATTGTTTTTAAAAGCACATAAATTGGTAGGGTAATGTAATGTATGACCCTACATTTTTATTGATATATTTAATAATGTTGTGAATTGTATCGGTTAAATACCCACTGAAAATCATGGACATCAGATGTCCTTATATTTATACTAGTTTATGGTATATAGAACACATTCATGTCATATTGATGTTGATGTGACTTATTATATAATTGGAAAACCATGTACATATTGTTATAATGAATGGATTCCCCATGATTATATGGTTTCTGGGATAACACCCTAAATTATGTTATATTGAATAATGGATTCCCTACTAATTCTGGAACATTTTTCTCTATTATGTGATATAAAATGTTAGTGGACATGATACTGTGTTGTGGGTTAGATCTGTTGATATGATGGATGTAATATGATTTTGATTTGATATATGGGGTAGTGGATGAGTTGTTTTATGTAGTGGGTATGTGATTATTGTAATTTTATAGTGGTGAAATGGGGCAACAAATATGGTTTCAGTATAGTTATGTGGTGGGGAAATGGAAAAGGATAAGTGGTTGTGAATTAGTGAAGATGATGGAAACATGTTTACATAGTAATGGGTTATTGTGTTAAGATAATTTCATTGGGATGGTTATTTAATTGTTTTAATTAATTCTATTTCAAGGGATGTATTTAACTAAAATAAAATATCACCTCATGGGATGAATATAGAAAAATGGTTCTTTTGAATCAGAATTTTGACTATTAATAGATAATAAATTAATGAAAAAATTTGAAATTTAATTAAGCAATGTGCTATTAATCTAGTATTATTTGTTATTTGGGAAATATTTTAAGAATCTAAATGTTTATTAAGAGTATAATGTGACTTTAGACTATGATCTTCTTGAATATTGTTTTTCGTATTTCGTGTGGTTGGTTATGTTATAATGAACCACGTATTAGTGGAATTAAAAATACAAGTTAATGATTTAACATGGGTAGGATTAATGAGGAAATTGATGATGAGATATGTTGAATAATTAGTTAATGGTTATATATACACAAATGTGTTGGAAATATGAAATAATATGAGATATGTTTTATGAAAAAAAGTTTATTGTACAAATAAAAGTCGATGAAAAAGTTGAAATTATTAAAAAAATAGAAACCAAGAAATATCAATTAATGAATGAAAATGAATTATTGTTTTTTTATTTACAATTATTTATAGATTTATAGGGGGAAACAATTTTTTGTATTCATTGAGATGGTTATTTCTTGTTATTATATCATATTATGGGCTTGAGTGTTGTAACTCTATATACGTATACATGTTATATTCTCATGACTTATACATTCACCCCACTATGGTTGATAACTGTGTCCCGAACACCCAAATTTTCATAAGGGGTTGTGTATTTCCCTAACATGTCGTTTGGAAGATGGATGTCTGACCACCTACAATTCCTTTCACGCTTTTCTATGTGGTGATAACTCAATATTCTCTGGGAATATTTTGGGTTTTGAGTCCCATGTTTGTTAGGGAGAGTGGTGATTTCCAAAGTGACATCAAGATGAGATGTGTCATGTTTCCTAGGAGTCTACAAAAAAATGTGTCGTTTTTCCAAAGGTTCATCAAGAGGAGATGTGTTATGTTTCCCAGGTGTATTCATAATGAGAAAGGGGTTGTAAACGAGGTATCTATTGATTCGATGTGATATGTTTTGTGGCACATGTTTCTGCAAACAAAATGTGATATGGTTTGGGGTCCATGTGTCTATGGTAGGGATGTGATGTGGTTTTTGTCACATGTAAATGTTGGATATATTTGATGTGGTTTGTGAATCCTAGGTGTGTGTCAGGCAGGTTGTATTGTGGTAGTTTCTGAAGAGGTTGGAGTGAGGGGATGTTTTCTCTTAGGAAATAAGGGCTATCGTGTGGTCAGTCATATGGGGTACCTAATAATAAATGGTATTTACCTATATTACAATACATGGTTCTAATAATTTAGTGATAATGCCTTTTTGAGGGTGTGATTGGTTAATATACCTTCTTATGTGCTGTTTGGTTCTGTTGATTTCAAACGGGTGCATTAGTATTCTCTTTTACCACATGAATGAGATTCTTTGGTTTTTATACTTAGTATACCTATATTCTCAACTAATATATATATTAAAGGTTTTTTTTGTTTTTAGGAGGAATTTTATGACCATGATGGACATTCCTAGTTTAGACCTTTAGAGCGATTACGATTTCCCATCCTAATATTTCATTATTTGGTCTTTAATTTAGTGACTTTCATATTTTTTTTGATTCATACATTAATTGTGGAATTCTATATATTTAATTTATAATATGTAAAGGATTTTTCTTTGGTTGATATATTCTATCTTCTAATCTTTTTTACTTATAATTGATAATGCCTCCCATATTTTGAGATATATATACCCCTATTTCTAGTCACCAAACTCGGGCCTGCTGGGGGTGATGCTTAAGAGACATTATATTCAATTCATATATACTATCACATGAGGTTTTTTGGGTGGAGTTGGTAATGGTAGAATGCTATCTGAGCTGATGATGGAGAGATAAGATGTAGGTTAATGTTAGACATAGTGATGATTGGATTGGATAGTTAGGAAACAGTTTTAGATGACATTATTTCCAGTCATAGCCTAGGGATATCGTATATGACATGGAAATTTAGAGACCCATGATCTAATGCATGGAATATGGGCCTACCAAATGGCCATGTGAGGCATAACTACATGAAGGGTAGAGGCGTAGGTGAGGTACATGCATCAAGATGAATTTTATTTTTATTTTAATTGGTTGATGTTGTGAAGTTGAAATGAATTAAATGAATCATGAGATTTTATATGTGATTATTTATATTTCTATTATTCTACTATTGTTAAGAAATTTTTAATTTTTTATAAATTATTTAAATTGAGTAATATGATGGATAACTATATTGATTTATTTCTTTGAGGCCTCCTTGAGTTTTAATGTGTTAGTTTCCATTCGTTATAGCATGATTATTTATAAATAGGATTATTCTTCATTGTTAAAATTTAATAACATGCATTTTAATTTTTTGAATTTTTGAAATTGTTAGAGATTCAGGATTACTTTTTTGATCAACTATTTAAAATTTGTAAACCCTTATTGATAATCTATACTCTACGTAGACTTCAAACTATCATGATAAAATATATTATTTTGAAACCATTTTTATAAGTAATATCCTTGTGAGTTAATTTGTCTTGTGTTTCTCCCATTTGTAATTTATTAGAAGAATTTGTTGTTGGATATTTGATCAATGGTGCATTAAAATTTTAAATTCTACCATTTTTAAAATATCAATTATAATTCATTATAATTATTTATAATATTGAAAACTTGACAAAAATAACAGTGTCAATAATTTTTGATATTTTAGTTCTATAATATTGATATAACTATATATTTTATGAATGTTTTGGTGTATATTTTTTTTAATTAATTATAAATTTGGGAAAATAATAAAAATTATTGGTTGTAAATTGTAGATACTTAATATTTATTAAATATTTAAACATATTTTTTTATGATTGATATTAAAATTTAATTAACAAAATTACCTTACCTCACATGTAAATTCATGAGAATTTTTTTTCAGGAAGTATTTAAAAAGATGAAACCATTTTTCTGGTGACTAAAAAAATTATAGTAAGAAATATTTCATCATGTAGCATGATTAATATGATATGTAATTATAAACAAGTATTTCTTATGGAATTATAAAATAATATATTCCTGGACAATGAAATGATTTAAGGAATTTTTAGTCCAAGCATGAAAAAACATGTAACATTACAATATATCATGTACTTTTGTAATTGTGTCATTATGAAGCATGATTTACATTCATGGTCTTGAAAAAATTTTGTTTATGTAATGTAGTATTTGAATTGAACACAAGGAAATATCTTGTGGAATTTTTTAAATAAAGTCATAATTTTATTTCTTCAGTTAATAATATAAACCTACAATGTATTGTTTGAGAATATTGAACATCGGGTGTGATATGACATGTGTGTAGTTTTTTGTTTAACATTGATGCATGTTTGAAATATTTTGAATGAAAGGTATAATATTTCACTCAAAAAATATATTATAATGTTGATTTTTGTCTGTGGTTTCATTTTTACCATTGCATAGATGTGATGATATACCTCATTGAAAGTAGCAGTTGTTTAAAAACATGGTGTAATGTGATTGTTGTAGATAATGAGACCCTTAATATGACTTCATGTTTAAACATACCAAACATTAAAAGGATAACAAAATATATATTACTAAGGATCTGATTACCCATGGGAAATTTAAAAGTGTGTGAAATTAACCCTGATAAATAATGAGATGAATTAATATTAACCCCTAAATAATCATTGATGACACTTTGTGTGGCTGCTATTTGTGATTGTTTATGTTGGGTTCCATTGTGTGACAGGTGGTTTTAAAAACATCATATATAAAATTTTGGGGAATCTTCATCCCAAAACAAGAGTCATTATACTTTTATATGATTTTAATAATGAGGGAAAGTCAATGCCACCCAAAGAGGATAATATCTCAACATGGGATAGAGAATACATTGATTTATGTGCTTGGGGATTTGTGTGTGATGATAATTGGTATAGTTTGTTTCTTATGTGCATAGGATGAGATGGATCAAGTGGATTTGTGAAAATAGTATTTTTTCTGGATGGTAAATTTGTGTGGGGATGTGGTTGTGTGAAATGTATGATGAAATTTTGTATTTTTAGGATGTTTGGACAATGGTTGTTATGTTCTGTGAGAGTGATGTGTTGTGGAAATGATTTTTTGTTGATGTGGTGAGATGACTTGTGTTTTTTTGGGTTGTTATTATATTGATGTAATCCCTCACCTCCCATAAAAATCATTAATCACTTTATGTTAGTAATAAAATAAATTAGTTATTTTGATAATGATGGAATCAAAAAAGATAGTATTTACTCCCATAAATAAATCATTTTATAATGTTTTTAGAGTGATTAAATAACTCCATGTTTCTTGGACTTGTTTTCTCTATTTTATATTGATGGAACATGTTATTACCACAAACATATAATTATATGGATACTATTTCCCCGCATCAAGATTTTTATATTGTGACATGTTTTAAAACTATGTGGGAGAGTCTATGTCACCCAAAGAGAACAATATAATTTGTTAACTGATGGGTTCCATTTATTTTTTATTAAATTCAAGTTCTGTATTTTTTAAAATAAGTTTCTTGTTTTGGTATACGAATGTAATTTGAAATTCCAGATACTAATAACATGAACCTACGAGAAATATAAATTTGAAATGATGAACCCCTTTCCATTTCTACATATGTATCATCCTAGTAATTAATTTTTATGAGAAACCTTGGAAAAAATATATATTTTTATAAGCTGGTTCATTTAAAACACATGTTATAAGTTTTATGTTTTCATTTTGTTAATTCATATTTTGTAAATATGATATTAAATTGTGATAGTATTTATTTGGTAATGACCATGATAATGTTATGTTAGTAGAATATATTTTTTAAATTTTTAAATCATTCCAATTTTTGTATGTGATCATTGGAAACATATTAAAGGTAATAGATGTTTAGAAAATATTGTGGAATTGATTCCATACAAATTTTTTTATAAATACCACGTTATAATCTGGATTCCAATGTAGGTTTTGACACAAAATTGTTTTTTTACTTGAGTGAAATTGTTTTAAAAACTAGATCTTTCATCGACATTTTATATTAACAATGCTTTCCATACACTGAAAGTTCCAAAAAAAATATTGAGATACATGTCCATAAAGTAATAGATCATTTGAATAATCATGCATATATTATATAATCCATTACAAAAATTTATTATTAACACGTATTAAATAGATTTTTTATGTTGTTAATAAATTTCAACTCGAACATGGTAATATGTTTCTTCCTGATATGGAATTCATGGTCAATTTTGAATGATTTAACATAATTTTTTATAGATTAAAAAATAAGGAAAATGCATGTATATATATTTGTTTAATGAAATATCTATGTTATTTTGTTGAAATAAAAGGTTTAACAATGATTTATATGGTTTGAAAAAATTACTTCCAATTAAAATAATATGAATAAATTGGTTTTTTGAATGTTCTACCTTCAAGGGTGTTATTATTTTTGATTGAGTGTTATGTATATCATACTAGATTAGATATACATATCTATGTTATTATGTATTTCTTTGATATGTATCTCTCTGAGAGATTGTTTTTAATGTTTTGTGTATATTTGAACTAATTTCCATAATGGATATTATGTTCCAAAATTATCGAGATCCTTAATAGGCATCTCAAGGGATTTTTGTTTCGACCCTTCATTTATTTTCACTCAACTTGGTTTTCACTTCTAGATGAATATAATAGTTTTCAATGTAACTGATGTAATGGCCAGACGTTTTGGTCTATTACTTTTTGATAAATATTTTTACTAAGGTGTATTGGGGTAGTATGGGGTGTTTTTGGGACATTTGAGTCACTCCAATGATGAATCGTTTCAATGTTTTTCTTAATTTTCATTTTTAGAATGGTAGCTCATTTTGGAGGTAGCTCATTGTGGTGTTACCTCATTTTTGTGGTAGCTCATCCTGGAGATACCCCATCCTAGTGGAGACTCACTGGTGGTGACTTTTCAGGATGTGACATACTAGCAGTGACTTTTTGGAGTTGGGTTGATTATAGTGACTCAATGGTGTTGACTCATCTAGCAGTGACCATATGGAAGTTACATGTTATGTGGTGAATTTATGGAGGTAACTCATCTAGAATTGGAGGTGACTCGTTTAATTAGTTTGTCAAATTTCTATAATTTTTTAATGTTTTCAGTTTTTTTGATGTAAAATGAGTATAATGTTGTATTTAAGAGCGTTTGAATTCTATTCAATGGATATGAATCATATAATTGATTTTATATGAATAAATTTGATTTTATATATTTAAACAATATGGTTTATTAACATAATCCAATAATAGATATTCTAAACTATATCTGATCTTTAGTGATTAGGATCTACTATTCCTAAATAGAAGATCCTTCCTAACCCCTTTTGGAATTTCCATCATGGGAGATGGGACGCATCGAATCCTTCCCTCTATATGGGTCCTAGAACAAGGTGCTACTATTGGTTATATTCCCCCTTGAATTAGTTTCCTCATATACACATGCATTGTTTTGTGTAAAATGCATGGGAAAAAGCTATATCGATCATATTTCATCCAAGTAGGTTTTTCCTTTGTTTTTTATGTGTATCATACAAGAGGGATTTTTTATTGTATCTTATTGGGAATATGGTTGTAATTGAATTAATATAGATAATTGTATTGGTTGTAAAACAATATAATGTGGTTGGGTAAAATCACATATTATCCTTCTATTTTATTGATATTATACACATTGTGCTAAATTGTATGGGTTAAATACCCTAGAAAATCAATATCATTGGGGGTTATGGTCTATAGACTAGTTTATGGGTTTCAGGGTAAATGCATGGAATAACGATGTTGGTGTCACTTATTATATAATTGGATTACAATGTTCATTTAGTTTAAATGAATAGATTCAACGTGATTATATGGTTTATGTGATAACAACCAAAATTATGTGAAATTTAATAAGTGATGTCCTAAAGATTATGATCCTATTTTTTTCTCTGTTATGTGATGTTACATGATTTTGGACTTGATTGTCTGTTGTGGGTTGGATCTCCTTATATTAAGGATGGAACATGACTATGTTGTGATATGAATGGATAGTGTCCGAGATGTTAAATGTAGTTGGGTTGGGATACATACAATCATAAAATGGTGAAATGAGGCTACAATAGTGTTTTTTGTATGGTTGTGTATTTGGGATACAAAATAGGGGATGTGTCTATGAATTTTTGATAATGATGGATTATTCGTAAGAGATTAATGGGAGGTTATGTTTTTCTAGTTTTAGTGTTTTCGTTATTGTATTGTGTGAATTAATTCTATTTATTAGGGAGTATGGGAGTAAAATATAACATTTCTTCTTGGGAAGATTCTAGATAAATATTATATTTGAAATGGAATGTGGAATGTGAATATTTAATTAATGAATGATAACAATATGGAATTTAATGAACCTTTGTGTTGTCAATATGGGATTATTAAATTTTATTAAATCTATTAAGAATCAGATTGTGGATTAAGTGAATTTTGTGAAATGTAGCTTGTATTCTACATCTTTTGTGTGGTGATTATTATTTTTGGGTTGTTTATTTTATATCTATGCAAGTATTAAAGAAATTAATACTATTTGATAATTATTTAATTTGTGCATCAATAACGTGGAAATTAATGATGGGTAATATTTATTAATTAGTTAATGTTTATATATATGCAAATGGGTTAGAAATATAAAATAATATGATACTGGCTTCCTAAAAAATATTGACTAATCAAATAAAAGTTACTAATAAAGGGGAAACTATTAGTAAAACAAAATACCCAAAATAAGGATAAATTATTTGAAATGAATTGTGTTTTCTGTCTTCTTTGTCTGTTTTTATATATTTATAGATGCTAGTGATTCAGTTATTTCATTAAGATGGATATTTCTTATTGTAAACACATTGAATGAGGTTGTATATTGTAAATATATATGAATATACATTGTATATTCTCTTTATTTCTATACAAACCCCACCCTAGTTGAGAAGTACATGATGAACCCCGCATTCTTCACAGGGGATGATTTCATTCCCAAAAATCTCAGTTAGAGAATGGATGGATGGCCACCCTACATTCATTGTTCCCACTTCTTAAAGATGGTAGCACAAAAGTCCCTTGGAATGTGGTTGTTTTTGAGTCCTGGGTGTGTAGGAAAGTCGTAATTTTCCAGCTGTTTTCTAGTTGATATGGGTTATGCATTTCCTTGTGTCTTCCGGATGAGATTTGTTATTATTTCACATGATTCTTGGGGAATATATGTGTGTTTTGTATTATGTGGCTATGGGTGTGATGTGATATGGTTTGTGGCCCGTGTTTCTATGGGCGGGATGTAATAAGGATTGTGTATCTAGTGTCTATGGGAGGGATGTGATGGGGTTTGTGGACCAGGTGTCTGTGGGAAGATGTAGTGTGGGTTTTGAGGCCAATGTTTTTGTGGGTGAGTATTTAAATGGTTCTTATGGAATAAATTAGAGAGTGAAGATGTTTTCCACTACACAATAGTGACTAACCTATGGGAAGCTGTGCGGGGTACCCTATCATCGATGTGATTTACATATATTAAAATACATAACTTAGGTAATTTGGTGAAAATTCCTTGTTGAAGTTTGTTTTGGTTAGTATAACTCCTAAGTTGATTTTTTACATTGTTTTCTCAATAGAGAAATTATATTCTATTTTTACATTTACACAAGAGTATTTGGTTTTCCGAATGAGTATACATGTATTATCAATCTATGTATATTAAAATAGTATTTTGGTTTCCATGATGACTTTGTGGATCGTGTTGTTCATTTATAGTTCGATCCATTGGATCTTTTTAGGAGTTGTGGCCATAAATTTTATTCATTGGGATTTTATTTAGAGACGTTTTAGTGTTTTAGTTTTGATTTATGCATTCATTTTGGGATGATTCGGATTTACTTTATAATTTGTGAAGGAGTTTATTTTTTTTTGACACATTCTATATCTTGATCATTTTCCATTATAAAGAGAAATACCTCCCATATTGTGAGATTTGCATACCCATTATGCCTATCTCCACCTCGGGGGATATTCGGTGTGGGACTCATGGATCATTCTCTCCCTTTCTTCATCACCAGCCTAGGAGGTGTATCTTTATAGGGATGGAATCTTGACCAAACAAAAATGATATAGATCAAAATTCTCCTAGTTTCATATATAATAATGAAAAGGATAATGTAAAAAATGATACTTAAACATGTGTGTTGTGTTATCTTTTATATTTATATATTTATTTTTACAATTTTAATCTCTTTTTCTATAAACTATGGTGATGTATTTTTTAAAAGGGTTTTTTTGAACAAAGGAAAATACGAAACAATCCATATTATCAAATTTTTATTTAATGATTTAAAATATGGAATCTATCTACAATTAATTAATATACCAATGTTTCAGAAGGTACTTTTTATATGTGTTCCTAAATCAAAAAGAAAAACCAATATTCTAATAATTAGTTTCTTGGAATAAAAAGAAATTTTACTGGAAAATGATGAGTAATAATTATTATCATGATATTTTTGGTTTCTCAAAAAATATTATATATGAAGTTTCGATGATCCTAAAATAGTTTTGATCATTTAAGCATCTCAATTGAAAAAATAAAACAATAAATTGTTTGTTATTACATTAACAACAAAATATGGTTCCCAAAATTCAATAATGAGCATAAACATTCAAAATAAATATCAAGATTATATATTTTACTCCTCAAAGATGTTATTTTTTCATAAAAATTAAATATTTTTTCAATTCATTGTTATATCATAATGATATCAAAAGATTTATGGTATTAGTTAAACTGATATTTTAAATTTCCCACCCGAAAAAAAATATTTAAAATAATGTCCAAAAAATAATAATATATACTAATTTTATTTTGTAGATATCAAAATGTATAATTATTTTATATAAAATAATTTTACAAAAATGAATAAAACTTTTTTTAAGATCAATGATATAATTTATTTAAATCGTATTTTCTAGATAAATGAAATTTTTAGGTATTAAATAAGTTTTTTCTCATTACATCTCTACTAAAAACAATTAAATTTTTGTAATTTAATTATACTAGATATATTACAAAAAATACTTCAATATAAATAATAAATATATATTTTTTGTTTAATTATGATAAAATTCATTGCACACCTAAAAATATTTTAATGAAGAATAACATCTTCAAAAAAGGATTTTCTTTTTATTTAAATAAAATTGATTATAATTGTATAAATGAAATTTAATTAACTTAAAAATATGATTAATATATTTTCAAAAACAAACAATACTCTAATGAGATGAATTTTTCTTTAAAAAACATATAATATATAATGAAACCCCACATTTATAGAAATTGACCATTTTATACATTAATTTTTCATAATTTTATATGGTATAAATCTCATTATTAAAAATTTAGTTATTATTAAATTTGAATTAATTAATAAACTTGAAGAGGGAAAAAAATTTAAATATATTTTTAAATTTTTTTTCTCGTATTAGTTCTTCATAATCTAATGACTATGTTATAATTGTGGAATTTAAATTATAATATTTCTATAATATATCATAGTTCATCGAATTTTTGTGTTCTGTGTATAATAAAATATTATATATATTATTCATAAATTCATATATTGAGGTGTTATATTAACTTCTCCTTATATAAATTATAGACTTATTATTTTAATTTTATTTGATTACTTCAATAAATAATAATAAATTGTATAATGACTTTAAATTTGTTGGTTAATAATATGAACATTATTATTTCACAAATATATAATTTTTTAAAATATTTATATTAATCCTTATAATAATTCCACTTGTGAGTTTGTTCCCAGATGCATTCCTTGATATTTTTGTGATTCATTCCACACAAAACATCCAAAATTTATTTTCTATTTCTTGATAATTAATAATATTTATGAAATATACATAATTTATTTGTTAAAATATTTAATTGATATTTCATCTATTGGTGGGATTTAATATAATTTCAATTTATGAGTCATCTCCTTTTCAAAACTACAATTGTATGAGACGTATGTTTCATTTATGAAGCACTAAAATTTACAATTAGGTGATCATGATATACATTAAAAGATATTATTATTTGTTGTTTGAATTTTTTATCCAAAAATTTCTCACAATCTATAAATTTACATATGATAAAATATTTTGTATATTAATTGGGTGGAAATTAAATAATTTAAACCACTAAATGATGGATTAATATTTTAGTCACATAAGCCTTTACAATGAATCACATGGTACAATAATGGAGAATCAAGTTGAAAACATTATGATCAAATATTTAAAAAAATATTATCATAACTAAAATGACATTAAATAGAAAACAAAACATAATGTATATATACAATTGTTGAATATTTCCTTGACTTAATAACACAAAAAATTTCAAATACTTCAAGACAATATTTCATTTGATGAAAATATTCAGATATTTAAATTCACATACAATAAATTATTTATGTAACTCATCAACTCTGTTAGTATATTAAATTATTCAAAATATGTTATCATAATCTTTGTATCAGTTATTGTGTACTGGAATGAATTTAAAAAAAACATTTTTTTCAAATTCATCATTGAAGGATGTGGAATTGATTGAATAAATTCCACACCTCCCTGGATTTGCTAAACTTAATGATATTACCATTATTATTTCCATTTCAGTCATGAGAATTATATTTTCTATCTACACAATTGTCAAATTATATCATTCTATTGAAAAATATAGCAAGAAAATTTTGTCCTCACTTTTCACATAATGGATGTCATATTATTATCTTCATTTTCATTATCTGATTTCATTCTTCATGGTGGTCAATAAACCTGATATTATCTTTATTTAATATAAAAATAATATATATATATATATATACTCCCATTATATTGTAAATGAAATTGGTACCATATAATTATATGATTAAATTTCTTATGAATCCATGATCATTAAAAGGGTCAATTTAATTCTCTAAATGAAATTAAAGATTATACAATATAGATTGCATAACATGTATTAAATACTCATTAAATTATGTTGAAATAATCCTCAACTCAGTAATACATTCCGAATACCTCGATTTTAAATTAATAAATTTCCATTTCAACTGAACACATTATTTTCAAGGAATCTATTTATTAAAGAATATCACAATTAATCCACATCTCATTTTAAAAAATACACTACTAGATTGAAATTTTCTTCATTCCACAAAGTCCATGTTTATTGAAATTGTAATTGTCGGGGATGAGATACACTAAGAAATACTCATTATAGTTTCACATTTGAGAACTATTGATGCCTCGAGGAGATAACAATATCAATTCCCCACTCATCTCATACAAATTTCCAATGCTTTAGTCATATATTAAATTAATTATATACTATTTATTAAATATTCCTTACCAAAAAATAAATATTTTTATATAATTAAGAATACATAATAAAAATATTTCTATAATTAATGAAATATTATTTTTAATAAGATTCCATAAACAAACACTATAAACACAAATGTGTTATATCCTCCTCTTCTACAGAAGTAACTTTCATCAACACCATGAAAATTCATGGTGATTTATATTTAGAAGAAAATTATTTCTAAGATTTAGATATATATTTTCGAAAGATATTTTGAATTTTATTGGTAATACTAAGTGGTTCATGATATTTAGATAAGTGAGAGGAGGATGCACCCTTTCAAAAGTGAGGTGGGTGGGAAACTTGTAAATATTTTAATCATTAATAAGGAATATAATTCATAATGAATTAATGTGGTCCAAATTTTTATATTTCCAAATATTAAGAGGATAATGTATACAATTCAGAAAACTAAGGTGATTTGTTAATATTGGTTATCTTATCATCAAAACATATCCATTTATTTTATCCCTTTTATACCCATTTTACCTTTAACTGTGGCGATAAATTGTAACCATTATATCTATAAGATATCTACAAAAATAAAATTTTTCTAATTTCAAAATATGAATATACTTATTAAAAATATAGAATAATTTTTATTGGATTAAATTTTTATAGCATCCGGCCTATTTTTTCACATAAACTTTCATTACATTACACAAAACTGAGGATCTTTAAGGTTTAGTGTCTTGGAAACAAGGAACTTAAAACATGAAAACATATAAAATCCTTCTGAAGCACATGATAGGCTTATCCACATATTCATACTAGGTTCATTATAGCATCTCATAACCTGGGGACATACTTCAAGAGAAAGGGTGAGCAGAAGGCCCAGAAAGGGAACAAGAGAAACATTTAACATGTGAACTTGAGATACATCAACCATATCATGAAAAAGAACTTTAAGGCATGAGAAGAAATCATGAGGCATATCATAATAAAAATAACATTTTTCATAACATTAAGATGTGGATACATAATTTAATATAGACAATCATGAAAATATCACCAAGGTCCATCCCCAAGGCGTCATTTGAAAATTACCAAGGTTATTCACCAAGATATCGTGAAAATTGTAATCTCTAGTAGTTACATCATTACCCAATGCATTTGAGTGATATCAGGGAACATCCTTAAATATGCCTTTATTATCATGTGAGCCACATATATCATCATCAAAAATTTCATAAATAACCCATATAACATAAAATAAATGGGTTTCATTTTAGAATTATAACGTTTTAAAAACATCTTTAAAGACATGATCTTTTCGTCACTCTAAACCCACAGAAGGGGAGAGTGGGTCTCATGTATGTAAATCCCAGAATTTAAAAGAGAATATTTTGATATATATGTGAATAACCCATTATAAATAAGATATTTGAGTAATCACTTAGTAAAATAAATTTTTTTTGACAAATCAGAGAGGCATTTTGAGACCAAAAGTTTTCAGCATAACGACTACGTTTCAGGGAGTTAGAAAACATTGAAAAGAGAGGGGACATGGGTCAAACATTCAAAAATGACCCATAAAACAGTATAGGGACAGAATATGAAGGATATATGAAAATGGTAATGAAATTTGATAGATGTACCATATAAAATGAAGAACATGAATGGAAGACAGAAATAAGATTTTTCTTATGAAAATTCGACAGCATAACGACATTACTTAAACTTCACAAAAATGATTTGACGAGATCAAATAGGGTCTCTCATCATAAGAAAATAAAATATCATTATGATATATATAGATATCATACCCCAACATAATTAAAAGGAACTTTTAAGACTTGACATGAATGTAGAACTTCAAAACGAGAAGGGTGAAAGAACCACTTAAAAATTCTGCAGCCTAACGACGCCACTTAAAACATCAAAATACTGAATTAAAGAGATAAAATGGGGTATCTCATCATATTATCATAGAATATCAGTATGATAGCTATAGGGATAATACCCCATCATAATAAAAAGGAACATGAAAGATTTGACAAGAAAATAGTACTTGAAAATGAGAAGGGTGAAAGTATCTGTTACAAAAATTTCGGCAGCCTAATGGTGCCACTTAAACTTTCATAAAAATTAAATGATGAGAGTAATAGGGGGTCTCTCATCATATGAAAATAAAAAGGAAAGTATAATGAATATAAAATAACATCCTCCAACATATGAACATGGAGCATAAATGAAATGACATAAAAGCGATCTGTTGAAAAGAAAGAGAGGGGGTCAGATCCCTTACCTTAAAACGTAATTCTTAAAACTCAAATGTTTGGTCATTGAGGGCATGGGGGAACCATAGGAGGACTCATTGGGAGGTAAGGAGACCCGAAATTCGTTGAGAATGATTTTTGAGTCCAAAGGATGAAAGAATGTCTTGGTATTTATAGGGAAAGTGAGGGGACAAGGCATTAATGGCCAAGGGACACCTCATAAGTGGGTTTCGCAAAACCATGTGCTCTCCCAAGATATTACTCATGAAGATAGGCCAAATGGGGAACCAATACAATAATTCATCACCTTTGATCTGCCAACCCATAAAATATCTCATGACATCATCATGACACAGTTATGATGTCATTAAACATACTGAAACCCTAAAACTGTATTTTCACTTTTCATCAAAAATTCAACTTTCTCAGAAAAATCCCAAAATATCACCTTAACCAAATATCAATGCTCTGATTTCACAAATGAACTCCATTTTATAAAAATAATTTTCTAAATATTTTTAATTTATTTTATAAATAAATACATTATTCACCGAATTTTTTTTTAGAAAAATCCACAAAAATTTCCATAACATAATAAGGGTGATCTGAGTCCAAAAATGAAATCCAATTTACAAAAATAATTTTCTAAATATTAATAATTTAATTTTTATTTAAAAAAAACCATTCATCCGAAAAATTAATACATGAATAATAATTTATGAAACCGTTATTTAACCATTTTATTGAATCACATTACTTAATCAAGGTGACTAGATTATATTAATACTTTCTTTAAGTGGGATTACTAATCCATTTGGACACATTAATAATCATAATCATAAAATCACTATTAATAATATACTATTCATCAAAAATCAAGTTGATCTTATTAGACTCTAAATTTCGTACTGAACAGAATTGTGGAAGACCGTTTTTTGAAAATCATTACACATTTATAATTATTTAAGGTTTACCTAAATATTTTTAAAATATCCTTTTCTATAATTCCAAAAAAATAGGAATACTATATTTATCCGGTCATATAAAAATTCATAAACTTCATCATAAGAAGAAATCAAAATTTTTATTTAAAACAAAGTATTACACAAGGTAGTTACGGACTCCTTACATAGCCCCTTATCACACCAACATAGGACCTAAGTGTAAGGTGTGATAAGGTGAGAGAATCTGAGGGAGGCTCAGCCAACATTGCACGAGTAGTAATTTCTATCAGTTTGAACTTCTCGTGAAGGCGATTCCGTTCTAACATCACATGATGAAGCTCGGCTTGGGTTTGGTCCAGAGCAAAGCCCAGTGGTGCTACCTCCTTCCCATGTTCTGTTAGATGGGCTTCGATTGGTCCAAGACTACTGGGTGAGGCCATCGAATCTTCTTTCTATATTAATTAACCAATATTACTTGTATTTAGAGACAATAATCAAAACGTTTAGTTTCCAGCTGTCATATTGACCAATGGTCATGTAACAGTCAAAAAACCCAACCGTGTCATTTTACTTATACCCATGTTATCAAATGAAACATTTTTTTGTGTATAAAAAAAATAAAATAACACACTAAATTAGGAAACATGATTTATTAAAAATTTCGGGTCCTTAAAAATCTTCCCCCCTTATGAAATTGCGTCCTCACAAATATTAAAACTGAGTTTTTAAATTTCATTGAAAGTCCCACACCGAAAAAAGAGTCATTAAAAATATTACTATAAAAGAAAGAAAGGGAAGTAAAAAGGTCACCCGAGTTAACCCATTCTAGGATCCCATGTAGGAAAACATGGACATGGAGGGAAAAAAAGGTTCACGTTCTAAGGGAGAGTGATAGAAAACATGATTAAGAGAATGTTAACCATAAAAAAATCCCAAACTTTTGATGTGTGTAAACGGTCTTTGATTACCTAGTAGGAAATGTAAACCAACAACGTTTTTGTTTTATGTTCCTTTCCATAATTTTTAGGAATTCATTTACTACATAGAACGAAAACATAATAAAATATACCTACATTCACGTAGATTTTCAATCTTTTCTCCAAATGATGAGAATTCAAAAACAATTGGTCTCATAAAAAGCAAAAGAATCATCTTCTAGAGAATCACATAATCCACAAAAGATTAACTATCTATTTCTTCTATCTTTATAAATTATCCCAAAAACAGACAGGTTAAGGTAAAACAACTCTTCAAAAAGAAAGAATCCCATAGGAAGGGAAACTACTTTTAAATATTCAATGTTCCACGGTACTACCCAGAGTTCATCACAGACCATTCCGTAAGTAACTGTCCTTAAAATTCCTCAAAATAACCCAAACTAAGATTGAAACCCAAATAAAAGAAGGACTTGATAACATAGTCTTCTAAGATAAACATTATCGATCATCTCCAAACAACACCAACCACTCCTAACATCTTATAACCAATGTAACTAACCTAAACATATTTACCCAAGATAGGTCAATAATTTCCATAAGTAACCTATAATATGATAAGTTCACCTTAAATTCGTTGATTCTTTAAAATATAATTCAACCTTTACTCCTCAAAGAAAATATCGTAGTAATCTAATTACCTCGATCAAATACGGTTCCCAAAATAGTAAATGTATTCCAAAATAATAATTATCTTTTAATACCCTAATCATATCTGTCATATTAATATGGAAATCATCACATTTTCTATCACATTGGTTGTTAGGACATGTCCTTCCATTTCCCACCATTAACTAAGAAGATAAGTATAATTAGGGGCTTAAATACTTAGCCAATAATCATGAAGAGGAACTTAAATCATATAAGGATAACTTTTAGAAGAAAAGTATACCCTAACTTTTGATCCCCTAGGTTTCAAACTTGGTTATCCATGATCATATATCCTTATGTGAATCTTTATTTTATTTTATCCCTATTCCTTAAATAATGGTTCATACTAAGCTTATGAATTTACCAAAGCATATCCCCCGGGAGTGACGTAAACAAGAGTGCAGCATTGCCCATTGTCGTGTACCTGTTCCCATTCAAGTCTTTCTCAAAGCAATGTTTCCAGGTTTTACCCCTATGTACATCTGTGCTAGAGCCGCCTCTACCTGCTCGTATCCAGACATGGATGTATTTTCTTGGCAACCCCTTACTCAATACTCACCAAATTACCAGGAAGATTTCCAATATTTAAACTTTTCTGTAGGGTTGTTTCTAAAGTTTTCATATACTAATTTCCACAAATAACTAAACCACCATTTGATACCCACTATAGCATCCTGCCTTTTTTTCACATAAACTTTCATTACATTACACAAAACTAAGGATCATTAATGTTTAGTGTCTTGGAAACCAGGAACTTATAACATGAAAACATATAACATCCTTCTTAAACACTTGAAAGGCTTCTCCAAATGTTCATCCTAGGTTCATTACTTCATCTCATAACCTAGGGACATACATGAAGAGAAAGGGTGAGTAGAAGGCCCATTAAGGGAACAAGATAAACATTTAACATGTGAACTTGAGATACATCAACTATGTCATGAAAAATAACATTAAGGCTTGAGGAAGAAATCACGACGCATATCATAATAAAAATTACATTTTTCATAACATCAATATGTGGCTACATCATTTAATATAGAAACTAATGAACATATCACCAGAGTCCATTCCCAAGGTGTCATTTGAAAATTACCAAGGTTATTCACCAAGATATCGTGAAAATTGTAATCTCTAGTGGTTACATCATTACCCAAATGCATTGGAGTGCTATCAGGGCACAACCTTAAATTTTCCTTTATTAGCATGTGAGCTACATATATCATCATAAAACATTTCATAAATAACCCATATAACATAATATAAATGGGTTGAGTTTCATAATCATAACGTTTTAAAAACTGCTTTAAGGACATGATCTTTACGTCACTCTAAACCCACGGAAGGGGAGAGAGGGTCTCGTGTATGTAAATCCAAGAATTTAAAATAGAAAATTTTGATATATATGTGAATACCACTATAGAAATAAGAGCTTTTAGTATTCACTTAATAACATAAAATTATTTTGAAAAAAGAGAGAGGCATTTTGAGACAAAAATTTTGTAGCATAATGGCTATGTTTCGGGGTTTTAGAAAACATTGAAAAGAGAGGGGACATGGGTCAAACATTCATAAAAGACCCATAAAACAGTAGAGGGACAGAATATGAAGGATATATGAACATGGTAATAAAATTTTAAATATGTACCATATGAAATGAATAACATGAAAGGAAGACAAAAATACGATTTCTCTTATGAAAATTCGGCAGCCTAACGACGCCACATAAACATCAAAAAAATGAATTGACGAGATCAAATAGAGTCTCTCATCATATGAACATAAAATATCAGTATCATAGATATAGATATCATACACAAACATAATAAAAAGGATCTTTTAAGACTTTACATTAAAAGTAGAACTTCAAAACGAGAAGGGTGAAAGAACCACTTAAAAATTCGGCAGCCTAACGACGCCACATAAAACTTCAAAATACTGAATTAAATAGATAAAATGGGGTCTCTCATAATACTATAATAAAATATAAGTATGATAGATATAGATATAATAACCCAAAATAATAAAAATAAACATGAAAGACATGAGAAGAAAATAGAACTTGAAAATGAGAAGGGTGAAAGTATCTGTTACGAAAATTTCTGCAGCATAACGGCTCCACTTAAAGTTTCATAAAAAAGAAATGGTGAGAGTAAGAGGGGGTCTCTCATCATATTAAAATAAAAAGGAATGTATAATGTATATAAAACCACATCCTCCAACATAAGAACATGGAGTATAAAAGAAATGACATAAAAGAGATCTCTTGAGAAGAAAGAGAGGGGGTCGGATCCCTTACCTTAAAACGTAACTCTTAAAACTCAATGGTTTGGACCTTGAGGGCTTGGGGGAACCTTGGAAGGACTCATTGGGAGGTAAGGAGACCATAACATTATTGAGAATAATTTTTGAGTCCAAAGGATGAGAGAATGGCTTGGTATGTTTAGGGAAAGTGAGGGGACAAGACATTAATGGCCAAGGGACACCTCATAAGTGGGTTTCCCAAAACCATGTTCTCTCCCAAGATATTTCTCATGAAGATAAGCCACATGGGGCCCCCAATACAATAATTCATCACCTTTGGTCGGCCAACCCATAAAATATCTCATGACATTATCATGACCCAGTTATGATGTCATTAAACATACTAAAACCCTAAAACTGTATTTTCACTTTACATCAAAAATTCAACTTTCTCAAAAAAATCCCTAAATTTCACCTTAACCAAATATTAATTCTCTGATTTCAAAAATGAACTCCATTTTATAAAAATAATTTTTTAAATATTTTTAATTTATTTTTTAAAGAAATACACTATTCACTGAAAATTCATTTTTCCAAAAAAATACCCAAACATTACCATAACATAATATTGATGCTCTGAGTTCAAAAATAAAATCCATTTTATAAAAATAATTTTATAAATATTTTTAATTTAATTTTTATTTTAAAAAACACTCTTCATCCGAAAAAACTAATACTTGAATAATAATTTATGAAACCGTTATTTAACCATTTTATTGAATCACATTACTTAATCAAGGTGCCTAGATTATATTAATACTTTCTTTAAGTGAGATTACTAATCCATTTGGACACATTAATAATCCTAATCATAAAATCACTATTCATAATTTACTATTCATCAAAAATCAAGTTGATCTTATTAGACTCTAAATTTCATAATGAATATAATTGTAGAAGACAATTTTTTGAAAATCATTACACATTTTTATTTATTTTAGCTTTAACTAAATTTTTTTAAAATATCCTTTTTCCGAAATTCATAAAAAATATGCATACTATATTTATCCGGTCATTTGAAAATTCATAAACTTCATCATAAGAAGAAATCAAAATTTTTATTTAAAACAAAGTATTATACAAGGTAGTTACAGTCTCCTTACATAGCCCTTATCACACAAGCATAGGACCTATGTGTAAGGTGTTCTATGGTGAGAGAATCCGAGGGAGGCTTAGCCAACATCGCATGAGTAGTAACTTCTATCATTTTGAACTTCTCGCGAAGGTGATTCTGTTCTAACTTCAAACGATGAAGTTCGGCTTGGGTTTGGTCCAGAGCAAAGCCCAGTGGTGCTACCTCCTTCCTAAGATCTATTAGATGGGCTTCGATTGGTCCAAGACTACTGGGTGAGGCCATCAAATCTTCTTTCTATATTAATTAACCAAGATTACTTGTATTTAGATACAATAATCAAAATGTTGAGTTTCCAGTAGTCATATTGACCAATGGTCATATAACAGCCAATAACCCAATGGTCTCATTTTAATTATACTCATGTTATCAAAAGAAACATTTTTGTTCAGTATAAAAAAAATTACACACAAAATTAGGAAACAATATTTATTCAAAATTTCGGGTCGTTACAATTTTCATAAGTTGTAATGATTTGTTTAATATAATTTCAAAAACTGAACTGAAAACTAATTTTTAGATAAAATATTTCTTAATGAATGAATATGATATTACACAAAAAAAAATTATATAATTGATTTAGATGAATTTATTTTTAATTATTTTGTTAATATAAGGCTATTTGACATTTAGATTAATCTAATACCAAATGTTTCTTTCCAACAATCAATTTTAATATATATAAGGAAAAATTGTTTTTACTAGGAAATAATATTACATAGGTACCTAAAAGTCAAGAATGAATTTCAAAATTATACAAAATATGCATTCATGATTACTTTTCCCCCTAAAAAACATAATTATTTTATAAAAATTATTTATTAATTTTTCATTTATCTTTACATCCTAATTATTCCAAAAACATTATTGTGAATTTAAACTAAATATTTTCCACTACTCTCTCAAAAATAAACTATTTTAGAATAATCAAAATAAAATAACCCTAAAATAATTTTTATATTTTGATATAAAATAGGATATTTATTTTATAAAATAAAATTTCAAAATTTTGTTTAAAATAATTCCAATATTCATACATAAAATACATAAAAAATCATATAAATATGTGTATTAATTTTATAAAATAAATTTATTCTCATTACATTATTTATAATATCATTTAGATAATTGTTAAAATATTTTATGGATTATATTATCAATAAATTTCCTTAGAATAATTAATTAATAGATATTTATTAAATTTATTAAGATAAAAGACATTAGACTCATAACAAATTTTTGTTGAAAAATATATCTGTTTACCTTCAACTAATTTTTTCATCATTTATAAAAAAGGATAATTAATTTATAACTAATTGTTTGTTATATTATGATAAAAAATAAAAAATTTTAATATTTTAATGGGGAAATTTTTTATTTATATAAAAAATTTAAAATATAAATAAAACCCATTTTTTTTTTAAAAGTCAATTTTAACCATTAACTTTATTTAACATTATATTATTTAATTAATATTATTCAATATAATGGGAATAATTCATAGAATTTTTTCAATAATTTCTCATCAATAATTCTCTTCAATATATAATTAAAAATTTAGTTACACAAATTCATGCCCGTCAATTCAATAACTAGTTTATAATAATAATATATAAATATTAATTGTTTCTATAGTATAACACCTTCATTATTCTTAGTGTTATGTATATCCTGTGATATTTTGTGAAAGTTTTATATAATAAAATATTGGGGTGTTATATGAAGGCATGTCTTTTTTTAGATCATGGATCAATTCCAAAGAAATCTGTTATCACCCTTCTCTCAAGGTTTTAATGGGAGGATTGGATTGTTAATGATCAAAAGGGACCCAATGTGATTTTTCAACTTAATAGAGTTAGTTGTGATCCCTTTTATGTTGTACGAATAATCTAATAGAGGTAAAAAATGATTTATATAGATGTGAGGCCCTCAAATATATTTCCTAGAAAATTTGTAGAGAAAAAAAATCATCGTTTTTAAATTTTTCCATTAATGGGGGGAGTAAAAGTGATATAGTATTGACATTAATTATAGTGAACTAGTGTAGTATGACTGAAAATATAAAATGGGATAAAAATGTGACCAAATATATTTTGGATTCATTTTCTCTCAACATTTTTTTGACCATGTAAATATATAATTTGGAAAAAATAATGGACAAACTTGTGTTGGGTTTGAGTATCCATTCATGTGAATGATATATAAAAAAACATATATCATTTGTTAAATGATTTTGGAATTGATTTACCTTAATTAACATGTTGGATATATTCATGTGTGTAGCCCATCTATAATATTATTTAATGTGAAATTATTATGTGTATGAAAAGATTTACATTTATCATAATAAATATTAACATCATTTAAGAATAAAGGATATTTAAATGATGTATTTTTTTTGATTAATATGTTCAAGATATCTCAGAGAGATTCAAAAAAAATTAATATTCAATATCTTTTTTATATATAGAAAATGTAAGAGGATCCATTCATAGAGTACATACTATTATGGTGGATGAAAAGAGGGAAAAAATTCATTGGACAAAATTTTATAATTTTATTGAATACTTCAATATATTGGAATTTGTTCTAAAATCCTTTGATTAATTCTATAACTATAGAATCCATGGAAATATAAAAACATCCCATAATGTGTGAATTTAAGCTGAAAATTTGAATTCCGGAAATTTATGTAACTCTTCCTAACTATATGACATAATCATAATGTTTTATAGGCACAAATTTTCACTTACCTACTCAGTGTATAACATTAAACTTCAAAAAACTAAAAAATGGAAATTTTTTTTGACTTCCACAATAGAGTGTCGAACATCATTAGATAGTACGAATTCACTAAATTATATTACTTGAAACTATGAGATCATATTATGAAATTTAGTAAATAAAATGACATCATTACTGGGTGTATTAATTTTATAATGATTGTAATCGCTTGTTAGATTTATTTGGTTTGAATGGATGACATCAGTGGAGTGTTTATCTATTTCATGAGTTTGATAATGTAAAATGTAATGGAGTTTGTTGGTTTATAGGACAAAAAAGTCAATTGTAATGGTCTTATTATGACATCCTACTACATCATATAACTTCCATAATTAGATAATATATGATTTTACTTTTTTATGATTGTGTATCATTGTACAGTTCATGCTATAATCCAAGAACTAGCTATAAGTAACATAGAAATTACTCACGATTTGAAAATTTCATTTGGACCAATATATGGTATGGTAAATCCATTGGCTCCAATAAAGATGTAATGGTTGTCAAGATTTCTATATGAGTAACAAAAAAAAGTCATTACATAATGGAAGACTAAGTTTCTTGAATTTATTAATCTAAAAAACATTATAATGGGAAAAATAGTGTAATTTATAATAATGATCAAAACATTACAAATCATTAAGAACACATGACATGATCATGAATTTCTAATCATTAAGAAGGGGATAATAATTTCAAATCACGATGAAACATATAAAATTTGAATGACGTGAATTGATATTATTTTGTTATCATAGATCTGGAAAGTGAAATTGCATATGATATAGAGACCGTAGACTTTTATTCATATTAATCCATGATTTCTCAATTAATTTAACATAATAATACGGAACACAGATCTTAAAGTATAGTGTTTTGGATGATTAGGTACATAATTAAATATCAGAAAATCTATATTTATTTTATCTCCAAATTGGGCTCCTAACATCAATTGTGATCAGACATCATTATATAATAACATAGGTATAACATGAACCATGATATGTGATAAAAATCCTTGTAAGGGAATAATCATAAGAATAAATCATATCACATGTGATAGAAGGCGTACCGTAATGATATAAAAATGCATTGAACATGAAAAAAGGAATCATAACATATATAAATTTTGATCATATGGTGACAAAATCATAGTAATGTGTGCATACTAATTCAATAAATTTGTCACTTACATCATCCAGGACAGAAGCATGACTCATGCACTACATTTTTACATAAAATGTCAATTAATGTATTTCAATTTTCACAAAAAATATAATATTTTATAGAAAATCCAAAAAGTCACCAAAACTCTTTTCTAATGTTTAGAATAAATAAATTCAATCTATTTTATGAAAATAATTTTATGAATATGATAAATTTAACTTTGAATTAAATTCATTATTTACATGAAAAATACGTATTTTTATATTTAAATTGATTTTCTGGCACTTTGAAAATTTTATTAAGATCTCATAAAAATAATTTATAATCATAAGACATCAAAAATATTATTTATGAATGAATTTTAAAAAAATAATTTTTTTGAATTATTGTGTTATTCATAAAGTTATAATTAAATATTTATGACTTAAAAAAATGAAAACAATTTAAAAATAATTTGATAAATATTTATTTACTTATAATATGATATAATTAAATTATATTGTCCCCAATAAGATTGAAACATTTTATTTATACCTACTTTAGTGAGGTTTCATTTATATTTTCTTATTTATTATTCATATTGGTCACATTACTATTCTAAAGGTCATGTTATTAATTCATCAGCAAAATTTCTTAACTTATAAAAACAATTCTCATTACATCCAATCATCATTTTAAAGTATAAACTATTTTTTATATGTGTTTATAAAATATAACATAACATTTATAAAGGAATTTACATTGTTAGATCATTGGGTTGTTACATTCTTCCCCCTTATGAGATTTCTCCCTTAAATATTATTCATACTAAGGTGAAAAATGGTGTGGGTACTTTTCCTTCATTGGTTCATTCAGTTCCAATATTTCCTCTTCATACATACGGTTCTTCCATATCACATTGAACATTTGAGTTGTCTTGTTTCATATGAATCTATATTTACGATCCAATATCACCACTAGCTGCTCCTACAAAGAAAGATCAATCCCCATCTTTACCACATCTGATGTTAGTACATTTTAATGATCTGGTAAGTATATCCTTAAGAGCGATACATGAAATAATTCGTGTACTTGAGACATGGTTGTTGGATGTGTTAGTTGATAGGTTGCATCTCTGACATGATCATGTATCTTTAATGGGTTAATGTACCATGGACATAGCTTTCCCTTCTACCCAAATCTCATGAATTCCATCCAAGGAGATATGTGAAAGAACACCTTGTATCCAACCCCATACTCAAGGTCCCATCGATGATTCTTAGCAAAAAACAAATATATACTATGGGGTTCCTAGATGTGCTGTTGAATGGTTTTTACCTTCCCCACCTATTATTTGACCATTTAATATCCTTTCAGCTTATGATCACTAACCTCATCAATGTATTTCTGGATTCTTCACAAATTATCATAAAGGGAATCATGTGGAGCCATTTTGATGCTGGAATGTAAAATATAATTTTAAGAGAAATTAACACGATGAATATGTTGGTCCCATCATCATTTGAAATCAGTCACAAACCGAATCTGGTCCCCATCAAAACCAGCACCAAAACTGGCATGTGGAATTGACCGAAGGGCTTTACCTATCCACATAGACTAGAAAATTTGACTATGTATCACAGTTTTTGTTTGGGATGATTTACCAGAGTGTGGATACATAAAATGTCAAAAAAAATGAGAAACCAAATATGGAAATTCATGAAAAAAATGGTTTAAAAAAATAAAGAACTGAATACATAGTTTTAAACATAAAACAATAGGTCTAATGACATGTAAATATCGCAAATAAACAGCCCCAGGGACTCCACATGACATGGGGGCATCACCCACAGACCATCTCCACAACATCACTCCATGGAAGGCATCTAACAACCCGAACCACCATCCTCAATGGCCTTGCCTTTACTTATGTCAAACATGATCAATTCTACAAAAACCAAATGGGTTATATTGGGTTTGATTCTAATCCCATTAAGATAAAACCATTAAAATACATAGATTAAACAATACAAGATAAAAAGAATGATGTTTTTTATTAGTAGAAAGTGGTGGAAATAATTTCGAAAGAATGAATCTTTTAAATATATACCATTTCCAAACAGAATTTTACATGAGTGAAGAAATTTATGTAAAACATGTATTCTATTGGTTATTGTTGAAAACCCCACCATATTCCAAAGATAATTACAGAAGTGTCAATGAGCACTAATCTCAGGAACACCCCTAGGAACTAGTTAGTCTCGAGCCACATGTACCTCGAACCATGATGTAAAGTAAACATACAATAAATCTATTCTAGAGTACGATCCACTAGTAGGGAACATACACAAAACCTTGTGGTACCCAAACATTATCTAGGTGGTTTTTTTAGTGTTTCATTATCCATTGTTTCAGTAAAACATGAATAAAACCACTCCAGAACACTAACGTGAAGTACATATTCTCCCTCTTAGATACCTTGGAATTCCACTTTGTTATCAAACTACATTAACATGATACAAAAAACGATTATCACATTAACAACCCAAATCTAGTCATAATGAACTCAAAACAGTAGCTACACATCCTTTTCACCCCTTACACCACCAAATAAAACCTTCTGGATTTCAATAAAATAACTTCACTAAAATAAATAGTGTTTTTCACAAGGAATCCGATAAATACCCCACTTTGAAACCTATGTGAATACCCATTTTTACCAAACAAAATTTTCATCCACAAAAACATTTCCAAAAAAACCATTACATGAGTTATAAAACAACCCCAATTGGCATAACATAATATTGACATTTGAAAAAGACAATTTAATAGAAAATTAACACCAAAAAATCATTTTCATAATAAACATCACCAAAACACTATTTCATAGAATAAATAATGAAATATAAGTTGGGTAAATTTTTTAATTAAGAAATGCTAACTAATTTTGCATTGATTTCCCATAGAATCACCAGCCATAAGTATCAATAACCTCAAATATTTGTAAGAAAGTTCAACCACCCAACATGCACACCAATAAGGATTTAAAATAGACATAAAAACGGAATTTCAGACCATTAAACACAATATCAAACTGTAGTTTTGAATCCCTACTTATTAGACATTAGAAACATCAAGAATAAGGGATGAAACACCAAGAATATAGAAGCAAGAAGGTAGAAAACCCACATACGCGAGTGATCTTGAAAAATATATCTAAATACATTAGTATATGAATTTAAAAGCATCAAAAAATGAATGTTAGGTTTGAATAAGAAATAGGAGGTCATGTAGAAACTGTAATGGAGGAAAAATAGTGAAAAATAAAATATTTATGAAAGAATCAAATTACCTCTTCAAATATGTATGATTTGAGAAATCTTCAGTATCATTGATCTAATTTGTGATCTAAATGAGCTCCAATGAGGGAGACGAAATGCAGGGGTCATTACAAAGGATGTTGTACTTTTTTTGGACGTGGAATCACCATAAAATAAGAAAAATGAATCATTTATCAAATAATCAATAGTTGTTTTTGAAACTGGAAATGTGTTTACAGGTTGGCCCAATGCCTTAAATGAAAACCCAAATACACTATAATTGTGGATTACTAAAGGATAAAAATTGATATTTTGGTGTTACCAGGTTTGGTTTGACTTGTTTGAAGTGAAATTGGTTCAAAATTTTTAAAAATGAAAGAGTTATAAGTGAAACAAATTTGGTTTTTAAATTTCGAAATGGTATCACAGTTTGGCCAAAATCAGGAAAACTCTCCCTTTCTTCTGGAAAATAAATAGGAAACCCCCACCAGAAAGAAATAATAGGAATTAAATGAAATAGACATTTAAAATAGGTCATAGATATGACAATTCTCCCCACCAGGAATGACTTTCTTCCCCAGAATGTCAACCTGAAGCTTGATTAGAGAAAACAATTGAGTACTCTTTCTCAACCCACAACTTCTGCTCCTAAGACTCATGTGTATCATTACTATGCTGCGAAAGAACCCAGACCGATGGAATAGATATTTCTAGATGCACCTTTTCTTGGAAGTTCATTATTCCCCCCGGTCTCTCAAAAACATATAAATCAATATCTATATCCAACTCCTCCGAATATAGTACATGGTATGGATCCAGGTTGTATTTCATCAACATGGAGAATGGGAAGATGTTATGGATGGATCTGAAATGAGATGGTAAATCCAACATGTATGCCACTTTTCCAATATAATCAGATATCTTAAAAGGACTGACATATCAGGACGTCTACATCCCTTTCATTCTGAATCGATAATGGCCCAGATGAGAGGCCATATTCAAGAATACCCTCTCTCCCACATAAAACTATACATCTCAATTCCTCTCTTAATAATATGATTTATGGAAACTCTGTGCTATTAATAAGTGATGTCTGATTCACTTGACCTTCTCAGATGTCTCCGACAAAAAACTCAGCCTCAAAAGTGAGGTCTTTCCAAACTCATCCCAACATAAGGGGGAAATACAAGGACAACCATAGAGAACCTCAAAAAGATCCAATAGAGTCAAGGATTGGTAACTGCTAATATAATAAATCTCAACCAATAACAAATGGCTATCCAAGGAACCTCTAAGTTCAAGAGCACAAGTAATGATCATGTCCTCCAAAGTCTGATTTGTCTCCTATGTCTGACCATACATTTGAAAATCGTAGGCCATGATCATATTAATATGAGTTCTTTAGGACTTCAGAAGGCCTACCCAAAATAGGGATGTGAAATAGGGGTCTCTATATATGATGAATATTGAAGGAACTCAATAGGGATTTTCTACATCTTGATAATACAAACATCCCTACTCACCCCACATTATCTAAATCAATTATCATAAAGAAGTTGGCTGATTTGGTCAGAAAATCAACCACTACCCAAATATAATTCATACCTTGAAGTGAAATAGGCATTCCAATAATGATGTCCATAGATACCATATCCCACCTTCATGTAGGATTGGGTAATGGCTGGAGCAAAAAAGAGGGACTTTGATGATCTACATTCACCTAATGGCCTATGTAGCATCTCGACACGAAGTCCACGAAGTCTTGTCTCATATAAGGCCAGTAGAACTACATATGGAAATCATAATACATCTTGGTGGCACTCGGATGGATAGCCCACTGAGACTGGTGGCTATCCTGCAACACCACCTTCCATAGAGACGATGGATATACCGAACGGCCCTTAATGCACAATATAACATCGGGATACAAAAAACAATCAGAAGACACCTCCAAACCCTGAAGAAATTGCCTCATCCACTGAAAAAGTTCATTATTGGGATTTTCTTGCTGAATCCACTCCAAGAGAGAAGGATTGAACAAAATGCTCTCCATGAACACACCTCCACTATGAACCTCCGTCTCCACATACATCTTATCAAAGAGCCCCATAAAATTCCACTCATCACTGTAATTCCTTATTGATTTCAGAAGTAATTATCTACTATTAATATATTCCACCACATTACACTTTCCTGGTGTTAAGACGATATTATTGCCTAACCCCTACATGTAATCTATCTGATGGTGCTGCATCAGATTGAGGTCCTTCTGTGAGAAGATATAGGCCAGGAATTTGTGATTAGAGTACAATACAAATTTATCCCAAAAAAGGTAAAGACCCCATGTCTTCAAATCATTCATCACATATTCTATCTCTATGTCGTGGTTTGGGTAATTGTTTTTTTGGACATAGTTAGCAAGATCCATACACCACCACATGATCGTCCTACATATGCTCACACTCACAACCCATACTTGATGTGTCACAATACACCACATACCACTTTCTAGATGCTGAAAAAAATTAGAATGGGTGGTAGTCTAACACCTCTTTAGCTCCTAGAAGGATGCAAGACATACCTATCCCCATAAAAACATCACCCCATTTGAGGTGATCACTGACATTGGGGATTCAAGGCAATATAAACCTCAAACAAACCGCTGGTAATAACCAACAAGGCTGAGAAAAATCCTAATCTTGAACACTTTCATTGGATTCTCCTATCAAATAAATGCACTTATCATCTTAGGGTACACCGAAACCCCATTCTCTGAGATCACATTCCCTGGAAATTTCACCTCTATGATCCATAAAGTGGACTTTTACAACATTGAAAAAAAGAGATTCTCTCGCAATGTGCCACGAATGATCCGAAATTGATTCTTATACTATTAATCAGATCCCGAATAATCTTGGATTGCATACAAAAATACCACAACCAATGAATAACGATACTAATGTAACATGTTTTTCATGAGTTCCATAAGGACTGTTGGTGCATTGGTCAATCCGAAGGGCATGACCAAGTACTCGATGTGGTCGTACCTGTTTTTCAAGGTTGTCTTTGTGATATATACCTCATTCACCATGAGTTGTTGATATCCTAAAAAAAAGTATATTTTTTAAAACCACCTTTCCCCCTTCAACTTCTCAAAAAAGTAATCTATTCGAGTTAAAGAATATTTTTTCGTGATTGAAAACTTATTCAGATTCCGTTATTCAATGCACAATTGAGTGATTCGTCGGCCATTTTTGAAAACAAAATGGAGTGGCCCCGGGAGAGATTCTTGGGAAAATGAATCCTTTGGATTCTCTGTTTTCTAGATTTATCTTTAACTCCCTCACCTTGGTGGGGGACATGATATATGAGGGAAGAGATATCATATTTGTTCCTAGTGCCAAATCCATCAAGAAATCCACACCCCGCTCCAGGGGAAAACCATAGAAATCATCAAGAAAAACTAATATAAACTCCTCAAATACATAAGATAGTCCAACTTCATGAGTATAAACCTAGACCTATATTGTGAGAGACAATAATTGAAAAACAAAATCTTCTATATGTGGGAGTGTAGGTCACACACGAATCTACCGAGCATCCAATTCCCCACGAAAAACATGACGACTCCCATTAGGTAATGTGAAACTGACCCACCTCCTATAGAAATCGATGCACACCTAGATGTGAATTATCAAATTAATTCCATGTATTATATCAAAAAATTACATATCTATGACAAAGAGGTCCCACACTATCTCAACCCCAGACACATAAAGCACATAGAACATGCACCTGAGTCCCTTCTCATTCTCCTTTACCAACGACATCACCTACTCTATCACAAAAGAAAACAACTCGATTGTAAAATTAATTGTGTCATCAAAATTAGCATAAATTAATTAAAAAATGGCACTAATATCAAAAATAAGTAGCTAGTGTAGTTGAAAAAATTAAATTAGAAACTCGAACTGTCGATTGTCCAGCATGTGATCAAACTGGTGACTGATCAACCACATGGAGATGTCTAGCCTTTGCCTGAAGATGAAGGCCAGTCAGTGGTTGTGCCCTAAACTGACACTGGCCAGAGGATGAACAAGACCCATCACCATGACCACCAAATCGGGATCCCCCATTCCTGGAAGTATCTGGATGAGCTGGAACCCCTATTGAAGCCAGTGATCCTACCTTGCTCTGAAGTGGATGTGCCACCCTCACAAAATATCTACAAGTGATCCAAACCTCATCATTAATGACATGGATTTTTGAGGAAATGGGCATGCCGGTATGATTTTTCCCAGCCTCCCACACTAGTGGAACATGACATATCTCATATCAATAGCCACATATTAAAACTGTCTAGAAGGGTGGCCTAAACTACCACCTCCCTTATTCCCTTTCTCTACACGCATCCTTTTATTCACTGAAGAGATCCCACTTCCCACTACTGATACTATCCAAGAGAAACTATCCCTCCCCTTTTTTACAATCTCCACCATACATGCCCGGTCAACCACCTTACCAAATGTCCTTAGCATAAACAAGAAATCATCGGAGTATATCTCTGTTTAAAAGCCATTCTCAAATCATTAGGCCATCTCTATCTCATTTGATACGATTTCAAGATCATATCGAACTAGCTCAGTGAAACTATTCATGTACTAAATCACAGAATGTTACCCCTAAATAAGACCTAGGAACTATTAGGATCAATAATATTCCAATAAATTAGGTTAGTATTGTTCATTAAAGATGAATTTGAAATCTCCCCAGTGCATCTTCTCATTCTTATTAGTTTGAAGTACTGATAACAATCACCTGTGGTTGGGACCCTCCAACAGAAAATATGAACACTTCACCCTGAGCACATCGGGTGTATCTATGAACTTGAACATTCACTCAATATTTTCGATCGATTCCTCTGCTTCCTAGCATTCAATACTACCTCAAAAGGTAGGAGGCCTCTTTTTTAAGAACTCTAGGGACTTGTACTTCCTAGTAATAGACAAATCTTCTCTAATAAGTGCTGGAACATGAGATGGTTTATGTACTAGAGATGAGACAACCTGAACCATGGCCTTTACCATCCTCTGATCATCCGGTGAAGAAGAAATCTCTCAACCATTCTCTCCTAGGTTCATGTGACCATTCTGTAGACGCATGTTGCTACAAAAAGGAACCAGTCAAGAGAGATAAATCAGTAAAAAAAATTCTAAAAATTTGATCAATAAGATCACATATAAATAATTAAAGCACATTACAATAATATAAGAAACGACTACACCACCCCACCCGATGTCCACGTGTTGGTTGCAGCCCACTCATCTCACCTAGATGTGAAGTAAAACAAACAATTCTTATGTACCCTGGTTACACAAGGTCTTCCAAGAGAGGATCAAGCTACGAACCTTACTCATTACCAAAACAATGAGTCCTGATTTTCCTAGAAATTTTATATCCCCACTCATCCCCAAATAATTTTATAACCCAAAACATTAACCTCCTCCGATACCATTTTTTCACGAACTGAATCTAGTCACCATAAAATCCGCCACCAAAACCATCATGGGATAAGGCCGTAATTGATTTACCTATCCCCATTGGCTAGAACAGGTTCCTTGGAATAATATATTTTGGTTTGGGAATGATTTAACCGATTATGGTTACATAAAACATAAAACAACAATTGTGAAACTGAATCATAAAATTCATGCCAAACAAGAATTAAATAAAATCAAGAACTTAATATATAGGTTTAAACATAAAATAAGTGGTCTAAATACACAAACAATTCAAATTAATATCCACATGGACCCAACATGACAAGGGTACATCACCCACAATCCATCTCTACAACACCGCACCATGGAAGGGAGTTAACATCATGAACCGCCATCACCCAAACCCCTGCCTTTATCTGTGTCAAACATGACCAAGTCATCTTACACCCATGGGGTGTAAGTAGGGGGTGATATAAATCCCAATATAATACCACCAAGGGATTACATAGAGAAAAAAATAGAAGATAAAATGAATGCTAGTTTTGGTAAGTAGAATGTTGAGGAAATAATTTCAAAAGAATAAAAATTTTAAATGAAGACAGTTTCCAAGGAGAATTTTCAATGGGTGACCACATTTAACTAAAATATGTAAGCTAATATATTTACAAGAAAAAACACCATATTTCAATGATATATAAAAATGAGTTAATGATCACTAATCATGGGGACACCCCTAGGCTCTAGTTAGTATCATGGCCCATGTACCTCTTAACTCGATGTAATATAACAATATAAAAAATATATTCTCATGCACGATCCACTATTATAGAACATAAATAAAGACTAGTGGTCCCAAAAGATCATTAATTATGTTTTTTATTGTTTTCATTATCCATTTGGCTCAGTGAAAGAAGGATAAAACTGCTCCAGATCACTAGCGTACTAGAACATATCTACCCACCTAGATACCTGAGCTTCCCCCTTTGTGCTGAAACCAATTTCACATGATACCAAATGACATTATCACATAAACACATCAGTTTAGGCATAATAAACTCCAAACAGTTGTTACATATCCTTTTCACCACTAACACCACCCAATTAATCCTTTAAGATTTCAATAAAATAACTTCACAAATGTTTTCAATGATTTGCAGCCAAAATCCCTTAAAACCCCACTTTAAACACTAAGTGAATACCCATATTTACCAAAACATAGTTTTCATCTCCCAACACATTTATATATACCCATTAAATGAGTTTTAAAACAACTCCAATTGGCATAACATAAAACAAACATGTAAAACACCCAATTTGACACAAAATTGAAACCTAATAATAATTTTCCAGAAAAAATCACCAAAACCTGATTTTGTAGAAATGATAATAAAGGAGATGTGTGATAAAAATATAAATTAATAAATAATTTCTCATGTAGCATTGAGTAACCATGGAATCTCCAGCCACAAGTGTGAAAATCCTCAAATCATTGTGTGAATGTTCCACCACACCACCTTTACACCACAATGGAGTTAAAATAGACAGAAAATCATAATTTCAAACTAGGAAATGTAAGATCAATCAAAAGTTTCGAAACACTATTTTTTGGAAAATATGAAATTCCATAATCAGGGAAGAAACCCTAAGAAAATCGGAGAATGATGAAATCCCACTTTCTAGAAGGATCTTGAGGAAATCTCCCAAAATACACCAATAGCTGAATTTACAAAAATGAAAAAACAAATGTAAGGTTTGAATAAGGATGAAAAGGTCATGTAGGAACCATAATTGGGGAAAAGTGAGAAAATTGAAGGAGTTACAGAAGAAACAAATTACCTATTGAAAATTGTTTTTTAAAACTGGAAATGGGATTATGGGCTGGCCCAATTCCTTAAATAAAAAACTAAATCCACTATGATTATTGATTCCAAAAGGGTCCAAATTGATATGGCGGTGTTTTTAGGATAGGCTAGGCCATGTTTGATGTATAATGGGTACAAAATGTTGAAAAATTGAATAGCAATAAATGAATCCAAATTTGTTTTTAAGACTAGAAATGGGTTACCGTTTGGCCTAAATCATGAAAACAGAGACATTCCACCGAAAATGTAGGGGAAACCCCCAAAACAATGAAAAAATGGAAATTAAAAGAAATGTACCTTCAAAAACATCACGGATGTGACAAAGTCCACATAACATGATATCAACATGTCATCACGTTTTTTAATAGTTCACTCAGATTGGACATTTGTTTGAGGATGATAGACTGCATTGATGTTTAGCTAAGTGATTAGATCATGTAGGTGTATTTTCTATAACATAAGGGATAATAATAGATCTTTATCAGATAAAAATGATAATGGTACTTCATTCATACATACCACCTCTTTGTTATATATAATTTCTAGTTGATCCAATGAGAGTTCATCTTGAATAG
Organism: Viscum album; assembly: GCA_963277665.1. Lineage (NCBI taxonomy): Eukaryota > Viridiplantae > Streptophyta > Magnoliopsida > Santalales > Viscaceae > Viscum > Viscum album. The sequence goes on along the minus strand of OY728148.1, from coordinate 2,004,544,034 downwards.
AGACAATGTGAGATATATTTGTAACACGATCCATAATGAAACACATATCATTTTTTCTTCAGAATTTACTTGTTAGACCAGTGAAAAATTACATGGTAATTTTATTCCACATACATATTGGTATGGATACTAATTTCATAATCACCTTACACTTTTTTCGTTTAGTCTTCACTTTTTGACATACATGGAAGTTTGATATATATTCTGTAATCTCCTTCATCATATTTTCGCACAAATAGTTTTCTTGAAAATCTTGATATTTATTTGTACTCTCCGGGTGAATAGAGATGGTTCAACTATGTGAATTAATCAGATTATCCTTCTTTATATCAGGATCATACTGTACCCATAATCATTACTATAATACAATAACAAATTTCTCATCAATATTGAACCCAAAAAAATTCCCATTTTTTACAGATTACACCATTTTCAAAATTTCCACATCATTTCATTGACAATACATTATTTTCACCAAGTAGGATGGTTGAGAAATAATTTGAAAATGAATTAATGATGTTCCTCACATAACGATTCACATGTCCATAACTTTTTAAGTTAACAAGGATTGGATTCTTTCCAATTCTAATCATTAAGAAAAATGAATGATCTTTTCTACTTAGAGAATCTGCTACCTAATTATTATTACCATGATTTTAGTGGACTGAGTAGTCATAATCCAAGATTAGATCTAAACATTTTTTATGGCGCATAATATAATCTGTATGTGTTATTTTATATCTAAAACTCTTTTTATAATTATATATATCACACTCATCCCTGTAGAGATAATGTGTCTATATTTTCAATAGAATGATCACAGATTCTTACTATATATCACATGTGGGATAGACTTTTTCAAGTATTTTAATCTTACATGAGGCCTAGGCTGTCACATTATCATTTTCCATTATTAAATTTCCAAATACTTTTTTAGAAACATCACTATAAACCAAAAATTGTTCTCCTCTTTTTGGGAGTGTGTGTCATGGTATAGTGATAAGACTATTTTTAGGCTCTTCAAGGATTTACATACATTATTGAGTCTATAAAAAATGACCCGCTTATATGATAACATTATCAGTAGGCTTAAAATAATTATATGTTGTTCTAGAATTTTGATAACCCCTATCTCGGACATGAAAACTATGGATCTACTTTACAGATGTTGTTATGAGCTTCTATTTTCTTGACTTTGTCTAGGAAGGGTAAAAATATATCCCTTAACTCAGGATAACATTCACCAAGAATGATATTTCCTCCATCCAGAACTCACATTCACTCTTTATTTCATATATTTTCCCCAATTTACAAGTCTTAAACATAGAATTCAACTGCTCCTCATGTTCCTCCTTGCTCTTGGATTATATTAGAATATCATCAATAAAGACTCAGAAAAATATTTGGGGTAATCCATAAACACTAAATTCATTAAAGAGATGAAAATTGATGGATCATTATTGAGTTAAAATGGAATAAATATGAACTCATAGTTTCCATACCATATATTAATGGTAGTCTTGGCGATATTGTCCCTCCTCATCTTTAATTGGTGATATCCCGACTGAAGTTCTACCTTAGAAAAAAATATTTCCCCATAATTATGAATGAATAAGTCAACTATTTGTGATATGGGATACCTGAACTTTATCATGATATTATTTTTTTTTCATGATAATCAATGCATCATCACTTTGATCGATCCTTCTTTATAAAAAGTACTATATCACCACATGGTGATGCACATGTGCGTACAAAACTCATCTCTAGATTATCTTGTAACAACTTCATCAGATCTTTTAACTATATGGTGGAAATTATATAATTTATATTTTATATTTGAATGGATCCATTAATTGGATCAATTGGTAACACACCATCTTGATCAAGACTAAGACCATGAAATTCTTCTAGAAATATATCAGTGTAATCCCACATTATGGGCATGTCTTATAACATGGTTATCTCTTTTTTCTACATAATTTTAGTATGATGTACATTCTAAAATGGGAAAAATATCCACTTATGAGAAAATGATTCTAAAAGATATAATTCTCTTTCCACAGTGTCCATAAATACAAAACAAGACCTGAATTGTTTTATTAATAATTGTGGTTATGGTAATTTAATACAAAACTAAATGTTTTTCAACTCATGATTTTTAAATATACATTAAAATGAAGAATGAATATAATATTATACTATTTTTTATTATAGAATGGTAATTCTTTTTTATATAAAATTAAAATCTGTTGAATTTATTATTTCCATCAATATATTTTTTATTCAATTGAGTTAGATATTTAATATATAGAAAAACATATTGTATTGTTTTGGAAGAATAAATTATTCTAAATAAATGCACTTCATAAAACATGTATATTATATTTACATAACAATGTGTAATATTCTAAATGTAAGGGTAACTTCATATACAATATGTGACGTTTTAAAAATGTTATGTTTTGAAAAGAGTTCACCTAGTAAAAGGAATCTGAGAGATGGAATGATGAATTATATGATATCCATGTAATAATTGATATTATATATAGATTAAAGGTTAACCAAAAATCAAATTTTTATATATACAAAAATTTAATCTTGGTAGTAAATATAATATCAATTATGAGACATATATATATTTGAAATCTTCCATTATTCCTCACCAAACATAGATTGGAAGTTAAAGTGAAACAACTTAACATTTTCCAACTACATTTTCTTATTAATATCAAATCAATTATTATATGATATAAATATATTTGGAAACAATGAAATGTTTTGGATGAAAACCATTTACTAAAATTTCCCTTAGTTAAAAACGAACATAAAAAACTAATGTGATTTAGAGTTAATGATCCTATGGTAAAAAATTATATTAAAATCTAATAAAGATTAACTATATTTCCATCCAGGATCCAATCTATTTAAGGATTTAATGATATGAATTAATATATATATGTCAAGGATCTTGATTCAAAAATGTAGGAATATAAATATTATATTCCACATAGATTATTGGGGGGAGTAGTTTTACAGACGAATATTGTGTAGTGATATATAAAAGATGTGGGTTATGCTCACCTTAAATGTTGATACATGTATCAATACATTAGTGGAATAATACATAATAGAATCAATAAATTGTAATAGTATATGTCTAAAATGTATATATATATATTCAAGATATGGACTCCATGAATCATAAATTGTATACTTTGTATTTTATATGTTTCGTATTCTCAGTAATATTGGTTACTAGTCATATAAAATATGATATGGATGGTACTATATTGTACCAATACATAATTATTTCTTATTAAAAGCATTAGTATATGAAAAAAATTAATCTCTCATTTTCACAAAAATATTTTTTAAATTATACATGTCAATGAATATTTCTATAATCATTATATTAGGAAATAATTTTTCATGACTACATCATTTAAATAATTCATTGAGGAAAAATCTAATATGACATTACAAAAAAATGACACTATGGTATATGTGATGTAGGAAAAACTAAAATTTTCAGTGACACTTATAATTGTTAAAATGAAATCAATATTTCACACGTTATTTTACAATTATATCATTATTAGTGATCATAGAAAATTAATTATAAAAAATGTGTGGCATGGGTATGTAAATTTTTACTGGGGGAATTATTACTCTTTATAATAAATATGTTTATAGCATGTAAAAAAATTAATGCATTACCAGTTTGTTAAGTCTAAGGAGGGTTATTTTTTTATGTATGTTTTCTTGTATAAACATTGTTCAGTGGATAATGATATTAAAAATGTATATATGAGTTCCTTCAAAATATACATATATTAAAAAACGATTGAAAATTAAATGTTGATACAATTAATGAACATGTTAATATTACTATATAATACTTAAAGAAGAACATACAGGGGAATATAATGATATTTTAGATAATAAAATAATTTCACACGTTTATGTTATACCAACACATTACATATTACATGATAAGTTGTGATTATTGATATTAATGACGAATAAATTGGAAAATTATATTATTATATTGAATAAATAACACCTTTATAAATGTTTTATATAACTATCGAATAGTACATAGAAAGGTATAATTGCACGATTTCATGGTATCTAGAGATGTTTTATCTTCTAGTGATCTGGGGAATTTTACTCATTTTTTTCCATAGTTCTATTTGACCTTGATTCATCAAAACTATGATAAATATAATTTTTAAAAGAAAGAAAATATAGTTAATATTTTCCATATCTACAATATTATAGTTTCTTGGGGCATTTTTTGTAGAATAAGAAGTAGTTTCTCAATATCATTTTCTTTGATTTTTTTGTAACCAATGAAATAGATTTATTATTTTATGAGGATTTTTGAATATAGATTTAGTCAGGATTGTAGGATTATAACATGGAAATAAGTTGTAGAAAATTGGTTATATCACTACATGAGGTATTTTGTCAAGATAGTAATGTTACAGTAAACATATTCATAGTATAGTCATGTGGTTTTTAACCACATCAGTGGAAATATGTTAGGCTTAATGAATATATTCATAGTCATTAGAATCATTGTTAACATGTTTGGAGTAAGAACCCATTAACAGCTAGATAAAGTGAAATTTGGAGTTTTTTTTAAGTTAGTTCCTTATGAACAACTAATTTTTACATTATATTACATATATATACAAATAAGTGATATTTTATTATATATCTTATCATATTTTTATTTTTATTCTGAATTTAATTGATGTGCTAATGTCCTAGAGTATTCGTGCATTGCTAGTGCCAATGATGTTCACCCCTATGTTGGGAGACATTAGATTATATGAATATATCTAATAAATATGGTTCATTTGTCGGAAAAACTTCAATAACAGGATACACTTTACATAAAAGTTCGAATGAGAGTAACATAAATCAAATGAGAAATCTTCGCATGAATTTCACATTTGTAAATCTTTATGATGTGATATTAATATAACATACCTAACAGTAGTAAATATACATTTTTTGGTGTCACCATATATTCTTATTTGTGTGCCAATGTAGTGTTCCGTAGACTTTATGAGTGTTATTGATTCATTTTATGGCTTATTCACAAATAGTTTTTTCCAAAAAATATTTATATTGTTACTTTTAGAATTTTCATAAGTTTGGTGTGTCACAAATGACACATTTTAAATTAATAAATCAAGGATGGAATTTTATTATTCATTGTTTATGTGAGTTGATATCGTAGCCCCTTGTTCGATATATATCCACGAAAATTAATTCCATGACCATTTTACAATGACATTTTTATATATAATCCATGAAATATGTAAAAGTCACATTTGTTTATGGAATTGATTGAATTAGTCTCCGATGAAATATTATGACAAAGTGACTATATTACATAGTGATAATTAATATGTGGATGTCATCATTGTGAAATGATGATATTTTTCTTGGATTCCTTGATCCATTGATATAGATTAGTCATGGAATTTAGGAAAACCCCCATTTCCACCAGGAAGTAATCATAGAGGGTAATACACTATGTTTTTTCATCGATCTTGATTAAATTGTAATTGAATTTATGTAAGAGGGTGAATAATATTCTTAGGATCACAGAATTATTTTATTTATGATATATTCATTATATGAATTAAAAAATTATTTTTTCACCGAATTTAATGTAAAATTAATTTATTTATTCTATTAAATATTTTCTAAATATTTTTTTGTAGTTTCTAAATTATATATTTAGTTATGAGAATATAATATATTATTCAAATATTCAATAAATTAAAATGAGTTAAAATGTACCAACACAACATCCGGTGATGAATAATTATGATTAAGTAGGTAAATAATATACGGATTTTTCTAGTTAGTAAATTACATAAATTAATAATTTTATCATTTTAATTATTTTATGGAATGTGGTATTTTGATGGTTTTAGAGTATTTTAGGGATGGAACAAAATTAGATAATAGTTTGACCCAATCCCTATATCTATAAATAAATTGTTATTTCAATTGTGTAGTGTAACTCGAGATACACAGAATTTTTTCACTATGAATTCTCTATTGAAATAATTTTCCCCTCCCCAACATATTTATATTGAACACAAGAGAGATTCCTTAAATATCAAATGTTTATATATCTTAATTAATAATGCAAGGATATTGATTCTATTCACAGGTTCATGTTAATAAATTTTCCTTCATTGAATATTAAATGTGATATTTTAGATCATTGTTGTTGGTAATATAACTTAGAAGTAAAACATAAAATGAAGAAAATACTTAAAGGATAATTTAGTAGATGAACACTGTAAATGAATAACATGTCATAATAAAATGTATTTATATCATTCATATCTGTTATAATTAATTATAAAATTAACATGAAAGATCCTTGGATGTGGTTTTTGGAATCAAGTAATCAAATGAATTTTTAAAACAAATACCATGATCTCATGCTTTATCTATACACAGAACCTTAAAATATCACATATGATTAAATAACATTGTTTTGATCCTTTTTTCACTGAATCAATATGAAACAAACTTTATAAACATTCCAAAACAAAAATTCATTGTATTTTTGAAGATCCATTGATTGGTTCTCACTGATATTCACTGTGGACCTTCACAAACTAGTTATGAATATCTCCATGGAAGTAAATTCACATTCCCTATTAAATTTTTTTTGAAGGTATACCAAATACATTTCTAAATGTCTATAATGAGTTCCAATCAAATTAGTTTTCTCAAAACATAATATTTTAATGAAACTTCAAACATTTGAAGAATATTTTTTATTTCATTAAACAATCCATTATCAATAATATTTAAATAATTTAAGAAAATAACATAGTCTAATTGATACAAGTTGATTAATTAATTCAATAATTTCTACATTACATCTTTTTTCACATGAAATGATTTTATTGAAATGTTTTAGTAATTTTTAATCTTTATATTTCGTGGAGCTTGTATTACTCAAATGATGGGGTTTGTAGCTTATTTATAGGTTTTTCTACACCTTTTAAAAAATTTCATGCTCACCAGTACATTTCATGAAGATATTATTTTTGGTGGTGAAACAACATATCTACATGAAACATCTCAATATATTTATCCTTTGTGTTTTCTTCTAAAAATAATCTCATATTCATAAAATATTTCTCCTTCATGAAACATACTACCTTTACGACATTAATTTTCAATAATTTCCAATATTCTATAAATTGGTTACTCATACATGAATTCCGAGACATTTCTATATTTTAATGAGGAATATTTAAATTATATTTTCATGAAACGTTATTTAAACCATCCATAGTCTCCATACCATAATCTTATATGTTTTTTAATATACAGTCATATATCATAAAAAACACTATCTTCATCTTTTCATGATTTATGTTATAATTTAATGAACTTGTGTCTTGTTTATATTAAACCAATATCCTCAAATTATAATAATCAACATTATGGTATCATATATTACATTATTAACTCTACCACATTCACTTTATCCAAAACAACACCATCTCCGGATATAATTAGCATGGTGAATATAATATCCAATATTCTCTACCACACTATGTAAATGGAAACCCACATCTAATTAATCAATGCACTCGGGTTGAAAATGAATCCAACACACAACGCATGGAAACTCTAATCTTCATTGGTGTCTAACATTCACCCCCATTTGTATTAGTTGGAAAAACATTCATAAATAATTTTCACCTATCTTGATTCCACTTGATAAATTATTAGTGAAAAAAAATTCATGAATAAAAATACCAATTATTAATTAATATTGGTCAGAAATATTGAATGTTTTGCAATGTGTGGTTTATAAGAGGAACACCTTCTTCGACCCCGATGGGATACTTATTTCATCACAAACACATTCTATGATTTCTCTTCATTGAACGAAGATATATTAAATTAAAACATTTAGACCTTAACATCATTATCCCTTTATTATGGGATGGGAATTAAGACACATTGATACATAATTATTTCATCTCTAGATAGAAAATGAACATGGTTTAGGATTCCATTTTAACACCCATACACAGTAATCATTATTAAACCATGTAATATATCAAAAATATCAAAAATATCTAGAAAACCTCAACCATGGGAAACATGGATTCATGTTATATAATCCTATATATCTTCCCCTATTTATTAGATATCAGAAAAAATAATATGTTATCCTTTATATAACATTTATAACAATAATTACATCATTTGATTCTATTTAATTTATCAATGATTTTCATACAGTTATTTTTATTTCTCCACCTTTGTTAGTATGGTCTGTACATCTGATAAAGAGATATAATTTCCCCCTATGATGTAAAACTCATCCTCTTCTTAGTCCCATAAATGAGACAAAGATACATTATTATTCTCTTTAAGCAACTATTTATAGGTAATTAATTTTATATATAATATCTCAAGTGATAAAATATTTTCGTATTGAATTTTTTGAGAAACTATTTCAGCTTGTTGAATATAAAAATTAATAACAAGACATTACAAACCACAAATAATATTATATATAGATTCATTTTGGAACCCTAAGATACATTTAATTACACCGTCAATGTACATTGAAATCAATTTAATATTTTAATATCATGCATCTAAATAATCATTAAGTTCATTTGAGGAATTATTCAAGATTTATTCTTAACATCTAGAAATGAATTTCTGAAATTGATACCCATTATCAACTCATCATCTTCTTCTTCATCTAGATCTTTTTTCATGGAAGGATTCATTAAGATCATGTAATTTAATCATTGTTGACTAATTCAACATTAAAAAACATAATTTTATTTGTATACATTAGAATAAACATGTTCTAAAATGTGAATTTACTTTTAATTATATCCCAAGTAATAATTTCTTCTTCATTGTGTATTCTTAATAATAAGAATATTCTATAATGTCACAAATTTTACCTTTTTTATTCATGTGTTATTGAGCATCTACTAGTACAATCCCAATTAATCCATTTTCACATACTATTTATTTTTCTTAGGATTAATCTCTCACATGAATATATTTTATCATTAATTATGTTATCCTCAATGTTTTCATGTATTTTTAAAAATCAATACAATTCAATATCATAATTAGAAATCCTATATAAAATAAAAATTTATCTTTTCTTGGGAACTCCGATAATTATCTTATTCCCTTGTAGTGGGGAAAACATTGTGATCTAACTTGGGAATGCATTGCATTTATCATCATTGATAGGAATTTAATCCCCCTCAGATGTTTTCATCCATGGTAGATCTTTCATTCCAATCTCATTAATATTTTTAATAAATGGAGAAGCAGATTTATTTTCCATTGGATTATATTTATTTCATTCAATTAGGGAGTCAATGAATAATTATATGTAGGTACATAAGGAACTTTTCATGGATCTCCGGTCCTTTCCCTCAGTTTATTAATGGTTTTCTATAACATAACAAATTATATCTTAGGTGAAAAATTTTTTCCATTAGTTTCAATAATATAGGATTTACTTATGACACATTTTTTTCCATTTTTACTAAAATTAGTATCCATATGGACATTTTTAAATAAAATAACCAATCTCCTTTAAAAATAGTTCTTTTATAGTCACGTCATGTTGATATGTTGTTGTAGTATGTTTTTATCTTCCTATGAGTTGGTAAAATGAGTTGTATTTTCATTATCCCCATTTTTTATCACCATAAGATGGAAAGGAAAAGTTCATAATTTCCTTCTATAATTTATCAAAATTAACAGAGTCGATAATGTATCCCCTTGCTTGATTAACAAATAAATGATCACACAGAATAGAAAACCTCCCAAAAATACCATAATCAATATCACCATTTCTCATGAGCACTCTATACCCTATCACCATTATTAAATTATAATTTTAATAATAGTATAAATAATATTTATAATAGTATTAATTTTATTACATAATAATTTCTAATAAAATTATTATGTGTATTAATCGTATTTAATATATTGAATAATTTTATTAATAATAATATTAATTATATTAAAAAATGTTATTTAGAAATTATATTAATTGATATGTAAAAAATATATCTTAATAAATTAAATTCATAATAAATAATTATAAATTTCTAATATAAATATATTTATAACTTTAAATTAATAATATTAACAGTATTATTACATTATAATATTGTTACAAAATAATTTTTTAACAATAGTAAATTTTGAAATGGCTGTGGGGAAATCCCCGTTTATTAAAATAAAAAATTAAATCACCTTGTAAACTGGGTTGATGGGGAACCCAATACATCACATTTAGGGCCATATGCATATAGGAATTTGAGATATAAGGACAGAAGGCTAAAATATGTTCAAAAGTAACCAAGAATTAATTGTATGAGAAACACACCTCAAAAATGTAAATATTTATAGGATCAAAAGGAAGAATGTTTCATGCCAAGAACCAAAAAGAGTGTCACTTCTTCCCACTCAACCAAAACTCTTAGAGAAAATACACAAGTAATGCTAGTCAAAGATGTTATGTAATTACTTGAAATCTTTTTCGATGGAATAAATATCTTGGAATGACAATTTCCCATCCCACATTGAATTGTGGGGGGACCTTATGATGGGATCCACTACAACCATTTCCCATTTGAGTCTAAAACCTGATGATGTGTGTGTGAATGAAATTAAATTTTCATCCTATTGATTCAGAACACATGACTAAAAAATCATATAGAGAGGCCAGATTCTGGTTCCCATCTGTCTCTCAATAATGGAGGACATGTTTTGGGTGTCAGTACACCCAACCCTCTATCATGGTCACTCACCCAACAATACTTTTAAGATGTGATGTACCACCAACAAATTGTCTAGATACATAATACTACTCTCATAATTCCACATCTAACATAGAGATGACATATATTAAATGAAACCCATAGTACTTGAGATAACTCGATGTCCTAGTGAAAAGCAGTGGAAAACACCTAACGGTCTAATGGATATGGAAAAATACACTATCCCCACAAATCCCATATTGCACCTAGATGTTCCACCAAGATTCTAATCAATAAAGGAAATTCATAAGTACCACATCATATCCATTTTACCACCTATATAGATCACAAGAAAACCTAAATCCCTACATCATAGAGTTGATTCCACCATCTTTAATCGAGACTAGGGGAACTACCACAACCTGCACTAACACACCTCTAGTGTTGTAAGATCCATCTTTCATCACAGCATGAGGTGAAAAGTCATATTCCTACCAAATCACATACCATATGAGGGAGAATGAATTATCATAGTCACCCCTTCAACATCTATACCACAAATAAGGTATTACCACCATGTGAAAACACATGAGTAGATATAAACATAAACACCATATCTATCAAAGATCTAAATTGATAAAATCATAAGAAGAAATTCAAAAGAATAAGAGGTAATCGAAAAACCCTATAGAGATAAAGAAAATCATGGGACTAGAAAAAATATAGGAGAATATATGTGAATAATAGATGATTTGTTTTTGATGCTAGTATATGACTGAAATATTCATTAGTGGGAAACACATATAGTATGGGTGGAAGTTGAGGGAGTTATCCAATGAAAATGTGCGTCCAAGAAACTAATTAATAATATTATTGACTTAATCTTAAATTATGTTAATGATATTTATGATTAAATAAATTTTAGTATATAATATAATATTAATAATTATATTAATTTTTTAGTTGAAATTATTACACATTAATAATTAATAATAATATATTAATAATAATATATTAATAATAATATATTAATAATATATATATATAATTTATATAATTTATAGAAAAAATAGTATGAATAACCACAATAAATTATATTTTTGTAATAATTATATTCAATAATAACTATCAGATCAATCTGTGGTTGAATGATTTTTTATTATGGAAAGAATCATATTTAAAATTGGGTTGAGAGGGAACCCTATAATTACTTTAGGGCCCCAATGTATATGTCCCAAAGGCCTAGAGAATAAAATTCCAAAAAAACAATTCATATGGCCAATTAGGAATATTAAATATATGGAAACTGACACTATCACATAGGTTCCCGGGTTTAAATTACATTATTATTACATCATTGTTATTAATATTCAATAAAAAGTAAAACAATATACCCTAAGGGACATAAATTTATAGTATATTCGAATACTTGACAAAAAAATATTTCATGAATGAACACCAACATCATCGATAAGGATATTCTCTTATTTCAACTTATATATATATATATCTTATAATAAATATTTTTTATATCCTTTGGGTAAAAATGGAATCATAATAAAGGGTGATCTTATATGATCATTAAGGGTTAATATGGGAGATATAAATTGATGATCAAATGAATGAATAAGATAAACATAGGGGTATGAGTCCAATATAATAAATTATAAATTCCAAAACCCGTAAATCATGGATAGAAAATAATTTCTTAAGTCATAAATCATTATAATATTTTTAGGGATGACTTATTAGAGAGAGTGTGATCATAATTAATCAATAATAATCCTCAAGAGAATACCATTATCAAAATAAATCCATGGACTTTAGGAAGAATCAATATCATAGAAAATTATTTCAATTGTTTAGACTAAATACCAAGATGCTAATCACATAGTATATCATTCCCTATAATTGATGGCCTTTAATCACTAACCAATTTTCACCCCTTAAATGGTTCCACTACTGATCAAATTTAACAGTGCCAAATTATATATTAATAAATAATCAATTAATGGTAGATATTTATTGTACAATTCCATTACATATTTATAGCCATAAAAATGTGTTCCAATATATCCAATAAACACTGAACATTCCATCTTAACATAAAAAAATAAAAAATGAAAATCTTTTATAAATATTTAATTCTAACCTAAATAATAAAAATCTATATACTAGACATGTTTGTCCTCATTAGATCTTCTCCATAGAGATACCAAATAAAAATAAATTATGATTTCATGTATGAGAAATATCATTTCATGGGAATTTATTCATCTCATTACTAACTAGGAAATTTGTTTTCCATCATTAGGATTAAAAATGATAAATAACATATATATTTGGAAAATTATTTTCATTTCAAATAAAAATTCAATATTTTAATGGATTTTTTTCAATAATATAACATCCATGATGGTAGTAAAATCATTTAGTGTTCTAAATGATAAAAAATGATTCCTGTAAAAAAGCCAGTAAAAAGTAAATATGTACCTCATTTTGAAAGCGTTACAAAAATTCATTTCACAACATTGAAATTGTATAATAATACATTTTAAAATTCATTAAGAAAATTATTTTATCATATAAATATATATTCGTGAAAACGTTCTAATTAGAATAAATATGGAATAAAATGGCCATCGATAAAATGGGAAATATGGTTTATTTGTCTTCGAATACATTTTAATTATTATTTTTAATACCAATGAGTTTATGACGAAAGAAAAAAATTAAAACCAATTACATATTTATTTATTTTGAAAACATTATTTTTTAAGAAATAAATTCCATATAATTCCCTTAAAGGATATCCAAGCATGAACACTTTCAATTAAAAATGAGACAAAAAAATAAAACTTTCCTCAGATATAATCATATTTTACATGTTCTTATAAAATCCTATATGACAAAAAAATTGATATAAATATATACAACCATGTTATACGTTTTCATAAAGTATATCCTTCAATTAAAATTTCCAATTACAATTTTATTAATAATTCATCATTAAAATAATCATTCTAGTGTAGACTTGTATGTTTTCCATGTATTTTTTAATTTGACTATACTAATCCAATAATCTTATTAATGATTTAATCATATATATAATTGTAAAAATGTTATATGTTTCATGTATATTATTTATATACACTTGTAAAACCAGTCATATATGCTTGTTATGAAAAATGATATATATCACATTGTTTAGAAGGTAGTATATACATACATACATATGAGTGTTAATTTCATTTTCCAACCATAGAAAAGAAAGAATATTATATAATAATAAAACATTCTATAAAAACAATGATATCATATATATTGTATATATTCATTAAATATATTAATATGACCATCCATGTATTAATAACAACAAAATTTAATGACCTCATTTCATAGAGGTGGTAGTCCACTCATTGGAACGAATGTAATTATCATTTTCATAGGATTGAAATGAGATATTAAATAGATTCTCCATTAGTAAAAAATTAATATATTTAAAAAATGATCTTTATTCAATCATTTTATGATAGAAATATTATTTTTATGAGGATAGGTTATAAAAATTTGAAAATATATTGGTAATACCAATTACCGATTCTTTAAGAAAACTATTATATATTACACCTTATGCATTCAAAATATGTTACTTTGGAAATAAGATATTATCTTGGACATAGGAAGGGAGGTTATGAAAGTTATTTTTTAGCTTCTCTAAAAGATAGGTTTCAAAAATGGTGTGAATGAGCGAGGGGAAGAGGACTTCCGTTTGTAAATGAGGTGGGTGGAAACCTTGTAAATATGTAAAAAATTGAAATAGAATAAAATAATTTTCATGTTAAAGTAGAACATAATTGTAATTTTTTTAATATAATATATTTTCATGTCTGTATATTTTATAATAATTAATTTTTTACATGTTTATATGATATTTTAAACCCTATCATTTAATTAAATATCCTTGTTAACCGTTTATAACCTTAACAAAGGTAAACAATTTCTTCTGTAGATACTATAAATTATAAAATATTAATTGTGGACTCATTAAAAATGTTTTAAATTTTGACACTTAATATATATACGGTTTTATTAAATTTGATTTGTAAAATTTTCAGAAATTCATATTGAAATAAGTGTGGAAAACTCATTGAAAACCACTATTTGAGAAAAAATATTGAGCATAAAACGATATTCAATCCAATTAAAAACTAATGAAAAAAATTAAATTAATGATAAAATATATAATTAAATTTATTATAAGAAAATATTATTTAAATAATTATTCAATTGGGAATAATTTTATTTATTAAGAAAAAAACTCATTGCGGGTATAAAATCATTTTATATGAAAAAAATTACACTTCTATATTCGAATGGATTTATTTTCATTCGTATCAAATTTTTATAATTAAATTAACATTAATAATTTATTAAAAAACATTCATACTTTAAATATTATAATTTATTTAATTAATATATCATATATGAAGAAATAGTCTCACAATAAAATGATTCAAAACAGTACATCAGGATCAATAATATCTCCTAAATAAACTTGATATTATTTTCAATAATTATAATTCATTTAAAGACAATACAATTTTTATCATATTAAAATTTAAAATAATTACTCATATAAAATCATGGTTCATGCTTCATAAGGAATAAAAAACATAATATTTATAAAAGAGAAAAACATATTTTAAATACATGGGTTTGACATACAACCCATATAATAATTTACCATAGAAATTCATTGAAATTGCTATAGATATTTTTGAATCATCATATCATCAAGTTATCAGGTTTCATCCTTAAATTTTTTATTTCACCCCACAACTTCTATCCGGTGAGTTTTATATTTATATAACAATTTCAATGTTCGGTCCAAAGACTCTATATATTATTCTTTATAAGAGACATCATGATCTAATGGAATGACCTCTAAGTTATGTACATATAAAATATTTGGTACATAATTACTCAGGAGAGATACATGTAACACATCACGATCATGGGATATATTTTGTTGAAGCAAAATGTTATTATCTACTATTAAGATGCGATCAAGAATCTCATTGAGTTTGATATGGATAAGGCTCAATTTCCCTTTAATTATAAATATCATGAAATATTTATTATATTTTAATTGAAAGGCTTCCATAGTTTAATGTTTTCACTATATATCTATATAATAATTGTTACAATATCATTAATACCTACACCAAGATTCCCTGATACAATTTTGAATGGATTCTATCTTATTTCCTTAACTAAATCTAGTCCCAATAGATTTTGTTACACTAATTTCTCCTAAAATGTTAGATTAGTAAAATTTATTCCATATAGGGATTCATAAGGAGAAATATAAATTATTGAACGAAATTTATAGATATAATAAAATTCAACTGTAGTAATGTATTGATCCCTAACACCTTTGAAATAAATAGGGAAATATATTATTATATAGTATATATTTGTAGTTTATAAAATATTACTACATCATTAATATACATCATTTTCTTCTGTTCTAGGGAGAAGTATTCTCTAATATATGTGAAATATGATGATTTCATATGTTCATAATCCAAAACTAAATTATATATAGTCTCATTAGATGTCCTGGGGAGTCTCATAAATATATATTTTTTGTAATGTTTTCCCATTTTCACAATATTATTTTAAATGGTTGTATCATCTCCTTAAAATTATGTCTCCAAACATTAATGTGTTTGAATCAAAACAATTGTGATAAATAATGCACGATATCCATATTCATGTTATCAATCCATAAATACACTTTGATATCTATATACATCTTTGTACTAATCAGATGGATAAAGAGTGTAGAAATATGGACATCATCCAAGAGCTCCTTATTTAATTCTGTAATTTTTGGGACACATACTCTATTTGTAAACAAGATTATTTCAACATAGTAAATTTTGATCACTTGAACAATAAAATACACCATTTATATATCCATTTGTTCCTTCTACAATTTTTTAATATTCACTTGAAAATATTATTAAACACTCATCTAATAAACAAAATACCTATATCCATTAATGATTTTTTCAAAGTTCGTATTAGTGAATCTATATATTTGGATCTCTCTAAATCATTATTATTGAAAATCTAGCATGTTCCTTCACAATATAAAACTAACTTATGTTTTTAAACTTCTATGTATTGTAATTTATGGTGTAGTGATAAACATAATCAATTAACAAAATTTATTTTTTTGGTAAAAAATGAGTTATAGTGAAATTTGAAAGATCAATAGAAAAGTAGAGTCTTAGAGGTCAGTTATGATAGAGTCATATCATATCTATATCAATAAAAATTAAAAATATTTGAAAAAAAATACAAAGATTAATAAATATAAAACATGGAATATTCACTTGTCAAGCTATCCATTAAACATTCAACTATATTACTATCATACTTTCTATAGATAATAATATTTTTAGGAGAGGGAAAATGTCTGTATTCACTAATAATATATGAAAATAAGAAATGATTTTATATGTCACCTTATATATTATTCTATTTTAGTGATGTTTATTATTCAATGAACACATGATATATTTTACTCTCCTAGGAGATATAAACACACATACAATGGATTTTACTTCTACTACAGGTTGTTTACTTTCACATTAAGTGAAATCATATTCTTCATTTATATAATTTAGAGATTCATTAATGATCTCACCTATTCTTTCCTTCAACACATCATTTATCTATAATAATTTTTAGGTGTGATATGGGTAGTTACTAGGACTCCCAATGGATATTTCATCCAATTAAAGAATATGAACATTTAGAAAAAAAGGAAAATTGGACCAAATATTATGTAACAACCATGACCCCAGTATCCTAGATTTTGTATTTATTATCTTTACAATGGAATAGATACTATATATCACCTCAACAATGATTGATCAAATTAGTAGCCTTAAACAACTAGATACTTAATTTTTTACATTATTAAATTGTTAATTAATCATAGATCACAAAAAAAAGAAAATAAACTTCTTCTTTGACAGTTTTTATAAGATAAAATCCTTATAACAAGGTGATGGAAAACAATGAATGGTGAGATAAAATTAAAACTAGGTTGTATATACAATAGAAACATGAATTATAAATTAGTTGAGAATAATAAATATAAAATAATCAATATGGATAAGTAAATAGAAGAAAAAATCGTTTCAATAATAAAAAGACAATGAAAAAGAATCTATATATTTTTCCATATGGAATATGAAATGTTTAATAATTTATGAAAACATAATGAATACATTTTTTATTTATTAGATGTCTTGTATATGCCATAAGAACCACTGTATTCATGACCATTTACATGAAATTTTATGTCTCTTGGAAGAAATACTTCTAAATCATCATACAAACAAATTGGAGAAGTTTGTCTCCAAAATTTTTATCTCTTGAAAATTGTAGATGCATAGGGTTAATATATAATCATTGGACCAATGCATGAATAAAAGTAAAAATAATTATTCATTCCTAGATTTAACTCATTTACAATATGAATTAGAAAAATATTTGTATTGAGTAGAGGATACAAATTTATAAATATATTCTCATTAAAAACAACATTTGATGTAAACATAGAATGTAAAAATAATATATGGATTATAAAATAATCATATACATAATAGAATAATTATTTATATTTATGAGAAATTTAATTTCAAATACAAAATTAGCTCAATGTGGTAGTAGAGAAACCATATAAAAACAATTATCTGCCTAATTCCAAGTAAGTATCAATGAATTATTAATTGAAATAAAGTCCCTTTACTTATGTATGGAAGCATTCAACACTTTTATTTAATGTCATGGATAATCTAATTAGATCAATTTATTTCATAATTTAAAACCACTTTATCTTATATTTTATTTAATATTTTCCTTATGTTTATTTATGGTGATTTTAATGACTTCTAATTTATAATTTTTCTTCTATAATAGAATTCATTTCATGGTTTTATGGTCAGTTCTACAATGCATAATTCTGTGAGATATTTGACGAAATAAATAAAAACACTAGAAGTGGAATGAAATTATTTTATTATATTTCATTCATTCAAAATGGTCCACTATATCATATTTTTCACATATTTTATGATTCATTAGATAAAACATTTATGATAAATGATTGGTTTTATTTTTTCTATTTTTCTGAATATTAGATTTTTTTTATGTATTTCAATGTATATATAATAATTATAGAACACAAACCAAGTTATAATTAACATATTAAAATTTTATTTATCCATATTAATGGTTTTTTTCCAACCATGAAGGTTGTAATGTGAAATGGAAATTATTCTTCCTTCAATGTGGGGAATCGACACGTCTGTGACGATGTTTTAATTTGTATAGTATAAAAGATAAGGTAAAATATTTAATTATGGAAATTACATTAAAAAATTAAATTAATATATATATATATATTAGATTCTATAGTTATCATTCCACTGCGGATCGGGGAGGTGATGATAGAATAAAAAATAAAAAATATTAAAATACAATGAATGAAAATTTAATCTCTTAAATATCTTCTCCTTGGGAACATTTTCAAGAACCATGGATTGGGTCATTTTGTAGAACCAATAGATCTTGGTCATAGATAACAGGATTGGGATGTTAATTGGGGGGAATTTATAACCGATTTACTTCATATATTGTATTTGAATATAGGGTGATGGGGGTATTATTTATAGGGATAGGTGAGGGTTGTGATTTAAAATTTTACTCATTTTTTTATATTGGATCAATAGTATTAATAGGGTTTATTCTCAAGAATGATACAATAACTAGATCATGTGATTTTGAAATAAAATTTTATTACCTCATCCATACAGAACCCATGAATAAAAAATTAATTAATTTACCTATAATGATAAATTCCATAAATTACTATATTTCACTATCACGAAAAAACAACTAATTTAGAATAATCCCAAAACAATTTCTTAAATACCATTTGATGAACAATTTTTAAAAAATGGTCTCGATTTATAACAATTATTTCTAAATAATTGAAATATAACTGTTAATTATAATACTAATTTATTTGAAAGATATTGTTTATAATATTACAATAATTCTATGACACTTGGAAAAAATAATTATATCATCTAAAAATTATCATATAATTAGTTTTATTATTATTATTTATCAATATTTTGATGAAAATAAAATTTATTTTCATTCATTATATTAATTTAAAGATTGTATATAACCATTTACATTTTACAAAACTACCAACAATTAATTTATCATTTTAAGAAGATTAATTATTTATTTTATGATATAATTATATCATATATTGATTTATGAGATAACTAAATTTTATTTATACATTCTTAGGTGAGGTTATTAATCTAATAGCCTAGTTACTATTCATAACAGTCACATTATTCATCCAATGCTCATGTTAATATTTAATATTATATCACAAATCGTTTAAGATTAGTTATTCATGGAACATAAGTCGTTGAATAAATTTAATTTATTTAAGAATATATACATTGAAAAATATTTTGGCGTTATATTCTCCCATCCATTGATAATTACATTCTATAATTTATTAATGAATAATTCCTTCTAAATAGTTGGGGCTAGTACTTCTTTATAACATCTTCAGTTTCCCAAATTTCTTATACCAATTTATTATTATCACAAAGAACATTTACCAGTCATGTCATCCAATTTCCCAATACTAACTCTCTTATGGGATGAATATCTATAGTATTTTTTTAGTAAGATGAATCATGTCCTAGTTCAATTTATCCATTTCATATTACATGGGTTGGGTTTATGATGTAATTTTTTAAAAATGATATGTGAAACACATCATTATCTTCTTAAAGACATGGTGGAATTTCAATTCTGTAATCTAGACATCCAAATAATTAAAAAAAATTAAGTGGTACGATGTAACTGTGGATATGTTTCCAATTTTTAACAATCCATATGATGCTTTTCCACGGATATGATTTTAGAAATGCATGATCACCTAGTTTAAATTTAAAATTTCATTCCTGATTTGTTATCATAACTCATTTTTCTAGAATGAGCTGATTTAGTATGAGTCCGAATAGACATTACCATTACCATTTAATGTTTAATAATTTTTGGGCCTATAAGTTTACTCTTATAAACATCATCTAAAAAAATGTATTATGAAATATCATTCCATATATTGCTTCATATAGTACAACATGAATACTAAAGTGGAAAATATAATTTTAGAACTCTACCATAAATAAATGATGATCCGAAATAGCATCAAAAGAATTTTGGGATAATCTAATCATGTATTCCATTGATTGAATATTACTGTAGGAATATATGTCGGTTTGGTGCTGATAATAAGATCTTAAAGGAAGTTCAGTGTCACAATACCTCTAAATACACTTCCTAGATTTTTTTTGTAAAATGTGGATATTGAATAGATAAAATCTATAAAGGCTCACCTTGATTTATTTCAACTTCATAAATAAATATTATTTCATGGAGATGATGTTGTAAATATTCTTTTATAGTATAATTTATTAAATGTGATCAATAATAACCTATATCATATCATTCATTACAAGGGTATTTAGTACTCCAGTGACTAAGTCAATAGTAATTTCATCCCAAATCATAATACGAATATGTAAAGGCTCATTAATTCTATATGATACTATCACTCAAGAAACACTTATTGGTAAACTATACATCACGACACATAGATACAAACCTCCATCATCATATTATTACACCAAAAGATTTTTTGCATCATTAGACATCCTAGTACTAGAAGGATGTGTAGAAAAAATTGAACTATGGGAATCATCTAATATTTACATTTTTTCTGAGGTATTTATAGAACTCATACCCTCCTTCCAAATTTCATAATTCCATCCTAATACATGAATAATTCTAGTCATACATCAAAAGCATATTTAATTATCTATAGAAACTTATCTTCAACATAATGAGATATATTATATTTTCTAATAAGTAGTGATTCACAATCATTTGAATAATTAGTGAGGCTTCCGCTTCCTTAACACTTCCCACATCCATATTTATAAAATTCCTGAACATAAAATTTTATGAATCCCCATTTGGGTCTGAAGTCCATGATATTTTGTTCATAATACATCTAATTTCTTTTTAGCATTTCCTAGGTGGTATAGAATTGAACAATCATAATCATTAAGTAACATGATCCATTATCATTGAATCATGTTGAGTAATTTAAATGTAAATATATATTTCAAACACTAGTTATCCGTAAAAATATCACATCTCTCACTATAGAGATAGTGTCTTCATATCCTTAGATCATATATTAGGGATTATAACTCTATTGAAAGATTTGCATAATTTCTTCCATGAATATTCAAATTCATTGATGCATATACAATAACATTGTAATTTTCTATATGTCCACAACCTCGTCCTTTCATTGATTCAACATGTTAAATCATAAACATATAATTTCTTAATGGATGTGTCAAAATCATGCCTAAAATAAACTTTTCATTAATTCTTTGAAACATTGTATACATTCTTTTTTCCAAATGATCTTAACACATTTACATGTGAAATTTGATAAGGGGTTATCCAATCAATAAAAATTATTAACCATACAATAATAGTAACAAGATAAACCAATTAATCTGTGTATCTCAAATATACATGTTCTCCTATGCCATTCTCCTATTGACATTTCCTTTATAGTGTAAATTGAGATTTTACCCATAGAGATAATATGTAATTGATTTTTCCCCATGTCTACAATTCCCACTTTTTAAATTTAATATATATCTCCTTACATAGAATATATCAAGAATTATCCAAAAGGTATTACATTTTTCTTCAAATGTTATAGAATATACCGAAATATCATCAGTGAATACCCCACAAAACAGTCACATCATTCCATGAATATTTGATTAATCACATCCGTTAAAATGGAGGGTTTTTTAATTAATCCTTGATATATTACTATAATGACTAAATGTACAGAACGTATTCAAAAATATGAATTCAGAATAACATTATTCATTAATCAATGATGATTATATAAAAAAAAGTATAAAATTCAAAAACAATTGGGATCATTGATTTTGATAAAATAAATCATCAATGTGAGGAAGGTGATATTCGTTGTTTATTTTAATAATGTTAACTTCTATATTATAAATTCAAAACCTCATTGATACATATTTATAAATGGAAAAGAGAACATGTTCTCCTCACTGAGAAAAACATTAGTGAATAAATCTCTTATTACTCCACTCCTTGGTTTTTTTCTTGAGCTTTAATAATTATATAGATTATATTCTATAAGAATTATTTGATATTGTTGTTTCATTTGTGATTAAATTAATGGTAAACCCAAAATCATGTTCTAGTTTTTTTCCGATCAATTAAATAAGAAATACATCAATGTATTCCTATAAAATTGGTACATTATAAATTTAAATATTGCATCCCTTGATCCAGATATAGTTTTCTCTTCCTTCAGAAGAATTTAATTCAGAAGATCCGCCCTGATGGATATATATATGAATTATTTGATGACGTTTCTTCTCTAATGATAAGGAATTATTTAGCTTCTACAAAAATCCTAATTTCATTCTACTTATAAAAAATTTCACATTATATTTTGAATGAATGTTTATACTCAAGATTATAACATTTTTAACCTCATATATGATGAAAATGTTATAAAATAAATAACATTTAAATAACTAATTAAAATTATATAATTTATTTGTAGTGAGACCTCCCATATCAGTTTTTAATGAAACCCACTTTTTAAATAAATATATAAATACCTTGTGTTCTTTAAAAATTGGGTAGAAAGAATAGAGTATGATGATCCAAAATGAAATGAATCATCTAATAAATATTGAAAATCATATTAATATAACATTGAAGAAATAATTGTATTCTAATAAGTCATTTGTGGTGATTTCATAATCTTGTCCATCACCACGTGTACTATTCAATTTCATATTCACATAAAACGTGCGATATTGATTGCAATAATTCACATTTTTTTATGGTTGAATCATTTTAGATAGTTTATTTTTTTCATCCATTAAATTATTTTATCTGGGAATCTTTTTTAAACACATATAAAAAACCCGGATTCCTTTCAATCATTTCCTAGGATGATTCCTTCAACAACATTCACTTACTGGGAATTTCATTGTTCCACTATTTTTCATTCGTTCTTTACCATTTTCATGGAAATTAGAATAACCCTTATTATTTTTATTTATGTAGAACATATAGAAAATAGAAAATTCCTTCTCCATTTTTATGAAACTCAATACTATTTAAGTATATGATGATTTTTTTTAGAATATAGTTACAATAGGAGACATGTCTTAGGGTCATAAAATAAATGATCAATAATGACTTCAAAATCCCATATGTAATATGTGTAATACAAGGATATACTTATGAAGGTATCATCATACACTACAATAACTTCATCTCAGTTTTGCATAACACTGTGAAATTTTATCTTAACATCAATTAATTTCTCAAGTGGGTTATATTTGTCATTGAATTTAAATTTAAAAGTTCTACATCCCATGTCTTCAATCTCATCTCACTCATTATTATTTTGTATCAATGACCAAAATTGATCATCATCACTCTTGTGGAAATATACCAATAACACTACCATTTTCCTTTTATCACATCCCAATTATAGACATATATTTTCATGAGATTGATCCATTGATCATCCACCACTGGATTAGTAGTCCCACTAAATAGCGGGGCCCTCTTCCCCACGAAACAATAATATATAGGTGTTTTATAGTTATTCATAAAAACTTGAGGAATCAATAACTATATGGTCATGATATTCACTACTCCAAAATGGACATTTTGTACATGGTGAGTGGGGAATTCACTACCTTATCCATGGGTATTGACTCCAATTCATCTATAAGGTGACATCCCTAAATTACACCGCACAGTGATTTAAGTGATTATCATCACAAGTATTGAGACCAAAATTTACTACAATTAATTATTATAATTTTATTATTTATTTAATATTTATTTCCCAAGGTTTAAATTAATCTAGGCTATAATATGAATGGTAACAACCCCAATCCTAATAGACTAGAGTTAATGGTTATTTTATTACAGATTGCATAGATGTAAGAGATGAGATCACTGACTCTCAATTACCTTTGTATTCATGTAGAACTATATACATAAAACATTCAATGATTTCACTGCTAATTAATCATATAACATAATAAAGGAAATTAAATTTCTTCCTTCACACTTATTCACTGATTTCATTTTCAAAACCTGTGGAAGGAAAACAATAACATTATGAGATCAAATGATTAGTATGGGCTATATACAATTGAAAAATGAATCAGAAAAAAGTGAATCTTAAATAATAAGGAATAAGAAATATGTAAAGTTAAATAGATGAAAAAAAATTCTATTTTTCTAATAAATGATTAATGAAAATGAATCCATTGATTTTTTTTCACAGTAAATATTGCATGTATAATAATAATCAAATATTGAAAGAAATAAATTCTTAAACATTGGACATCATGTATCTAGAAAATGAACCCCTACCCACAATAAAATTGACTAAATGATTAATATTAATGGGTATAAACCCAATTTACTCTCCATGTAAATAAAAATGGTGATTTTGTCGCATACTATTTTGAATTATAAGACCCGTTGATGCATCAATGAGATATAAAATGTCTGAACCCACACATAAAGACATGTCCAAATCATTAATAATATATATATATATATATATCCTAATAAAAATTAATTATTAAAATATCTATGTTGATCAGAGGATATGGGGTTTTAATATTACCATAGTCAAAACAACATTTAAGGTAATCACTATAAGCAAATAATGATATATGACATAGAATGTAATCATATACATGATAAAACAACTATAAATATTATGATAAATATTATTTAAAATGAAAAATGATCTCAATTTTGTTGTAGATACACAAAATTAAATTTATTATGTGAAACATTCCAGGTATTTCTTCTAAAATTTAGAATGATACAATTTTCCTTACATTATTTCCAAAAGTGTTCCACCAATGTAAATAATCTCAGTGATAATCAAATTATATGAATTAATTAATTAATTAAGATCCTAATGAATATATATTTTATGTATTATAATTTTATTTTGTCCATTTAAGGGAATTTTGATGAGTTATAATAATTAATTTCACTATCCTGATAGAGCTTGTTTCAGGGTTATATGGTCAGTTCATTTGTATATAATTATTGGAGTTTTAGTCAAATGGATGAAAAGGTACCTAAATGGAATGAGATTATATTAATAAAAATCAATTATTTTATGTGTTTCTGTGTATCATTTCATTTTAGGATATTAGGATTATTCATCTAACAAAACAATAATGATACATGGTTAGCTTGTTTTTGGAAGATTATTCGGCCACCATGACCTAGTTTTTATTTATTATTTATTATAATGTACATATATCAGTTAATGAACAAAATTAATGTTATAATTTTTATATATTAATCCATTTAATAAATAATAGTTTTTCTATTACTAGAAATGACAGAGGTAGAGGAAAACAACTCATCATTCACAATGGTGGTAAGTTTCACATCATGGATGTTGATTTCAATTTCAATGTAAAATGAGAAGAGAAAACATTTGGTGATGGATATTAAATTGGAACTACACCATTCATTTATATATATATGATTCAGGAGTTACCATTCGAATTTGGATATGGGACCTGGGAAGAGGATAATAAAAGGAAATAGATTATAAGAGAAACAAATTGGATTTTACCTCTTCAACATCATCAATTTGGGAACCAACTTATGGAAAATGGATTTGGCCATTTGGTAAGACAATCAGCTGATGTATGTGGTAAATATGATTGGGAATTTAATTTGGATTCATTAAGAAAAAATTCAATGCTTTAAATGTTTGAGGTTAAGGGGTAGTATTGTGTGGTATTCATATGCAGAGGAGTGTGGTGCATTTTGAATATTTTATTAATTTGTTTATTATTTTGGATCAAGAATCTCTGTAGTGTTGATTCCCTTTAAAATATATAGAAACAAGTTAATGTGGCTTTTAAATAATGTGTACTTACATATTAAATATTTCATCCATGAATGATTAATTCTTTTATTTACTTATAATGATAAATACCGTATATTATCCTATTTTACTAATTCCAAAAATATTGATTATTTTTTAATAATCCAAAACATTCACCCAAACTAGGTTTTGAAATCTATATTTATCAAAAGTACTAATATTTAATTTAAATAATTATGTCAATTTTAATAATTATATGTATAAATAAACCTTGAATTATATTGAAAAATACTGATTTTAATATTAATAATGATTTTATGACACTTTTGAAAAATTAATTATGATCTAATTAAATTATATTATAATATTAATATATTAATGTATATATTTTTTAAAATATCATATGGAAATAAATTTTACCTTAATTTTTTATATTAATTAAAATAATTAAATTAAAATTTACATTACACACAAATAAAATCAACTAATTTATTATTTCAAAAAAATTTATTTATATATTAAATGATATAATCAAATCACATTTTCCATTATGATATACATAAATGTTATAAATAATTTCATATGGGAGGTTATTATTCTAATATTCACTTTACGATTCCTAATGATCACATTTCTATTCAAATGGTCATATTATTATTTAATAGTGTGTCAAAGTTTGACTATGATAGATGTTGCATGAAACTAAATCCATAAAATAAAATGATTTATTTTGGGAAGATGAATAATCAATAATATTAATGTGTTTTATATTACAACCATTCGATGAGATGTAGATATAATTAATATTAAATGTTTCTTCTGCTTTTGTTAAGAACCATTCAATGTACTTCAAATGAATTTATGACCATTAGGATCATCCAAAACTGACTGTTAAGACAACCTTTCTCTCTAGGAACATGTATCTTTTTGAATTAATCAATCCAATGCATTATCCAATGAATATATCAAAGGTATTTTTAACTCAATGTGACAATAACAATATCCTTATAAAATCTAAAACAAAACTACCCCCGTCAATAATTAAAAGCAATTTTTATTGGATTTGAAATGGGGATGTGAGTAGTAATAATACTCGGAAAATAATTGGACACATTTACTAAAAAAACCATATATATACAGATCTCATAGTGTAATACACACCAAAATAATAATAGAACCATAAGAGGTATTTCTAAATCCCAACCCTTTGGTTCCATAGTGATCAACCCCTTGTGATGACTTTGGAGGATAAGAATAAACTATGATGTTTTAGAGGCCCGATATGGATAGGGAGAAGATGCATTGATCTTCTTCATCTATCAACCAAATGAAATTAAATAGGCTCTATTGTGATTCAAAGAGGAATGAGAAGGTTAAACAAGGAATGGATATGGACTCCCTTAATCATATTTTTTCTAAGGATTATTGTGTATGTAATGAGGTTTCCAAACATAATATTCCTTCTTGAATATGGTCTCAATATTAACTATCGCCAAACACAAGTGATATAGATTAATCCAGTGATTTAATTGAATTCTTGTCTATAAAAACGATGACAGAGAAGATATATTATGTGATATAGATTCATCTCTTTCTTTTTGAAATTACAAATAAATCTTTTATGATCAATATGTAATAGAAAATTTTCACATTAAATATAATGTCACTATGTATTCAAATAAAGAAAATCACGAATAATTGAAAATCATGAGACTTTTAATTTATATCATGAACATTCAATTTGTGAAAGGAATATGCTAATATTCAGTCGTTTTTTTCATTTTTCAATTCATTTTGTTAGAAATCACAAAAAAAATAATATAGTATTACCTATGTTTTCATGTTCAAAGTAATTCATAATGTCTATTTAGAACACATATTTTTACAATATATATAGAATAGTTTCAAATGAATTATCAAAATAAATCTATATTTATTCAGTATGATTTTAAAATAGATAGTGAGACAAATAATCATCAGACTCACCCTTATCAGGTCAGAGGATAATTTTTTTTCAGAACTATCATAAAAACACAATCTTAACCATCATTATCACATTAATACCGATGCTCATTATGTTGATCTTCATGAATATTATCATAATTAAATATTTTCGGAATTATATCAGTCTAACTTAATGTATATAATCATATTCACAAGCCTTATTTATAATGTAAGAAAATATTTTAACACTATGATGGGGTAACCTAATATGACATTGGTAAGTATTTTCATCCAGATTGTTATGAGCTATCATGTTCTCGGTGTCCATGTAATTATGATAAAATCAGATAATTTATTAATGATGGGAAGAAAATATAACCATTGAGAGTTCACCAATTAATACTAAGTCAGTCAAAGAGTTTGAAGAAATTTTATTGATTAATTTTCAATTTATTAGTTTTGAGAGATATTTAAATATTAAAATTTTTGAATAGAATCGTCCTAGTGTTTTGTAATTGTTTATTTAGTTTTTTATTCTTATGGAATATTTTTTATCTCATCTATATATGAATTTTTTTAAATTTGTTTCTATATATCAGTTTTTTGATTAAAATTGGGGGATTTTGTTGATAGGTTTATGGAGAATCAAATCATTATACTAATTGAGGTATTATGAGGATAGGAATAGAGATAATCTAATCTATCAATTTTTTTCCATGGTTCAAAAGGCATATCATCTAATTTTAACGATTTATTTATTTTATGAGGAAAGATAGAAAATATTTTAATTATAAAAAAAGGGATACCATCAGACAAGGATTGTAGCTCACAAAATATTATGGTTAAAAGAGGCATATTTTATAATAATATTTTTGTTCCATAATTATATTTCTTTGCTAATGTTTTGTTAGATTCATTACAAGTAACCATTCTACATCATTTATTTAAAATAATGTGAAACATCATATTCATAATTTGTTACTATTTGTTTAGTAATAATTACTCTGATTGTGATACTCTATTTAATCAGTACCATAGGTGACTCCAATATTTTATACTAATTGAATCTGATTGACCCTAATTACAATTATATAACTGTAGTATATCAAAATAATTCCTTATTAAGATACCATGTTAATAAAATTATTGGTTGAGTATTAATTTTAATGTATTCCATAAATAGGTTTACGGATTTTTTTTGTTTAATCACTTTTAATTTAATGTTTTTTAATCAAATATTTTCCCACCCAATATTCAAATATATCCATTTAGATCCTATTATTTCAATCCTAATTAAAATATAACTAACTTTTTTATTGAAAAATTGGTATTAGATCATTATTCAATAGATCATATACTTACTGAGATTTTGATTAATTATTATTTCATGTTTCTTATTGTTATGTTATTAACATTTTTTTCTATAAAACCTTTTTTACAATGACATGATTAATGGGAAATAATATATATTTTTTAATATGGGTGGAATTAGTGTTGGATCAATTTATAATATAAATTCAAATAGAACTCATATTTTTTATTTTACTAATTATTATTCCAAGATATAAAGGATGAAAAATTTTGTTATCAAAACCAGTGTTAACAAATTTATTATTTAACTAGAGATTTAAAAATTCTTGTTCAGGTTGTATAATCAAGTAATTATCATGAAAAGTAAGAATATCATGTAAACTAAAGATTTATAAATACTTTTTTATGATTAATCAAAAGATTTATTAACATTTAAATATCATATTGTGAGGATGCCTATTGAATTTTTAAAATTTTACATATGACACACTTTGGAACATTAGAGGATATTTAATCTAAGAGATCTATACTAATAGAGGATTATCAAGATTTTTAGTTTTATTCAAAGAATCTGTTTCAAAGATAATGTATGGGTCTATGAAATTTATAAATAGTTTACAATATCTTTGAGATAATGTTTTAGATAATTAGATTATTCTTGAAAACATTATTGACATCATAACTAATTAATGAAAATGAAAGAGTATTGATGTTTATGATATAATAAATAAAAACAAATATTAATCTTGATAATATAATGGTAACATTAATACAATATAAATTAAGACTCAAGAGTGAAGAAGAAAAAAATAACAATAGAGGTAATTTTTCATCTAATACAATTATTAGTAAATAATAAAACATATAATTTTTTTATGTACTAAAGAAAGTATTAATTGATTGATAAATCTGATTTTAGTTTTTCAAAACACTCTGAAAATGAGTTAGATAATCTATCATGTAGTATGTGTATTATTATTCTAAAGAATAATTTCTAGTATATGTTCAAAAATGTTCATAATTATAGAAATGTTAAGGAAGATGATGTAACTTGTTTTGAATGCATTAAAGTGGTAAACATAGTGTCAATTTTTTCTCAGATGAAATGGAAATATAAGAGTGATATAAATTACAAATGGAATGCCATGAAATATAAAAAATATAATATATAGAATGATATTATTGTTGAAAAAACATGTAGTTCTAGTTCAGGTGTATTTTTTGAAGATATATTAGTGAATTATTTTTTTAGACGAAATTAACAAAGGGATTTTTTCCAATGGACCTCATTTAAATAATTGTTTCATGGATAAGGGAAAAATATTTTGAATGGTTATAATATATCTCTAAATTAAATATATCTTTATGTGAATGATTATATATCTTTGGATGAATAATCTTCCTCTAATAGTGAAGAGAATATATTAACACATTTTGAAAAAGTTTTCCTCTTTGTTAAATTATTTTAAAATGATAATTGTAATATTAAGAAATATTGTGATTATTTTAAGGAAAAACAGGTCAATGATTATTCAAGAATTAATTTTTAAATTATTATGTATTTTTTCTTTATAGATATTTTGATAAATCTAATTCTGAAAGTATACTATTTCAAAATATTTAGGAATATAAATTTTTGATCAAATTTAATCACAAAAATGTATTTATAAACATAATTAAAAAACAATTACTATAGAGGATAATAATTTAGATGTGAAACTGAAATCTGATATATATTTTTTTGAAGAAACATTTTCCAAGAATTACTAATTATATAAAAACACTTTAAAAAATGTATAAACAATGTTTTCTTCAAGAGAATATTTAATTAAAGTTATTCTTCTATAGAAAATGTTTTTAGAAACAATTTCATTACTCATATAAGTGATCCATTTTCTATAAGTTTCAATGTGGTGGTAATTGGATAACTAAATGTAATTTAAATAAACTTTGATCCCTCAATTTCTATAGGGCGTGTTTTTCTAAAAAATATAGACTTTTTATGTTTTTAACATTATCGAAACAAATAATGTTTGTGTGAAAATTTCGTATTATTATTTCTAAGATAATAAGAAATTTAGTGAAGGAAATTGGTAGATGGATAATGTTTAATCACATCATATGACTTTTAAAAAATATTTTTTCTAAATATTGTCAATATGAATTTTGGAGTAGAATTTTCGTAGATTATTCTCATGTATATATTATCCTAATTTGTAACCTTTTTCTTCTTTAAAAATCATTAATTTTATATAATTTACTTGTTATAGGTATTTGATCAACATTATAAGCTTATGTAATTTTTTTCATTATGGTTACAATGTGATCTCTATTAATTATATCTTCTTAGTTCATAGTTATGAGGATTAATTTATTCTTGCTACCGACCTGCATGGGAATGTATACACACATAACATAGAAGAATATATGTGCTAAGAGATATATTTTATATGGGAAATAGAAGATCAATCATGGTTATGGAATATATGAACAAGACACCATAACTATATAAACACATATGTAATTACTAAAAAAATTCATTTTAAGGATTTAATAGATCTTAAGATTGATTATTCATAATTATATGACTCATATAAACATTATATGCAACAAAATAATGTTTTTAATCTAATAGTGAAATCTCATCATATAATTCATTATAATTACTACACATAGAATTATTTTTTATACAAAAAAATGAGTATTGGATGACAATATTATGTATATGTCTTAGTTGCTGATTATACTAGACAGACATGGCATTTTTTTCTTATAAATGAAAATGATGTTATTTTTTATTTTAAAACATCTATAGCCAAAGATAAAAATGAGGATAATATTCCCTTGATTACTGTTCTTAGTAATCATGGGGGGGGGGGGTAAACTATGATATTGATACATTTTTAGTTATAATGGTGTAGAACAAAAATATTTACATCCTAGCACCCCATAAAAGAATGGATTTTTTTAAATAATAAATATTATTATTTAATAAATAATAAAAACATTGTTGATTTAATACTCAATTTATCACCATTATTGGGCTGAAGTAGTTATTACTACCTTCTATAATACAAATTGTGTTTTGATTAGACAATTTCTTAATAAATCCCATTATGTGTTGTGGATATGAAGAAGAATAAATAATTCTTTCTTCACTGTTTTTTATTCCAAAGTATTCATATTGACTATGAAATATACACCACATAAATTTCCACTCATATGTGATGAAGGAATATATTTAGGTTTTTAATGACTTATAAGGAATATAGAAATTTGAAAAAAAATAATTATACTATTTAGTAAATAGTAAATGTTATTTTTGATGAAATAATTCATTTATGAAATAGCATCAACAAACATCAGAGTATGTTATTTCTAAAACTGATTTGGAGAATTTGTATGAAAATTAATCTCATAAGGATATAAGTCATGATATTTGTTCTTATTTTATTCCTAAGGATTATTTATTACCATAAGTTGAATAATATCCCTTCCAAACCATATAAATCAGTTGTTTCTGAAGTACTATGCTAGTGATATTTTTCATGGTGGTGTTGATAAAAAATGTATGAAAATAAGATCCTTAATGAATGAAATAGAACGTCATACATTCCTCTTTGAATTTTAATAATAGAATCCTAATGAGGATTTATGGGATATGGATATGATTAAGTCTATTAAAGATGAACTAAATAAATTATAAATTAACAATATCTAGACCCTAGTTGAATGATATATATAAACTTCTATAATTGGAATAAAATAGTTTTTTTAAACAATTTATGAAAAGGGATTATTATAAACAATATAGCTCGAATTGTTCCTAATGGTTATAATAATTAAGAAGGAATAGACTATAAAGAAACTAATTCACTGGTATATAGGCATGAAAAAATCATATTATACTATACTTCAATGAATTATAAAATTTAAAATGTCTTCAAGTGGATGTGTATTTTACTTTTCATAATGGATATGTTTTGGAGGAACATTATTTTGAAACCCCTGGTTTTGAAAATAAATAACATTCTGAATATTATTATAAACATTACCATGATTTATAAGGAATGAAATAATCCCATACATCATAATATAATAGGATAATATGATTTTTTAAAGAAAATAATTTTAATGGAACTTCATACCCAAAAACATTTATAAAATAATTAAATATAAATATTAATATTGTTGAAATTTATGTTGTTGAATTTATATTCCAATCGAGTCAACAATATTTAACTAATTCCTATCAAATCACAAGAAATATAAGTTTGAAATGTGTATGATGGGTGAGATTATATATTTTCTTGGTTAAAAAATCTCATAAAAATAGATGTAACTTTTATATCATGACATAAGTATATAGAATATCTACTATAATAAATTTCATCAAAAAACTAAATTATTAATTCACATATTAGTACCTCAAATACATGTAATCTTGATGGGGATAGTCATCCAAATTAAAAAAATATATTTTTATGTATGATAATAATTTAAAATTACGTCAGAGATAATCTTTCTAATTTAATGTCATTTTTATGCTTATGTGCATGATAACATTTTAATCCCAAATAATCCCATTTCAAATATGATAATTATTTTTTTGTTATCTACATGGAACTATGGAATCAACTAATTTCCATTCTAATAGTAATTTCTTTAAACTATAATTTTTTCTCGATGCTTCCCTTTGTGTTTGATGAATGCATATGAATGTACTTCCACAATAAGTCATATCTTACTAGATTCATTTTTTTTCTTTTATGAAACAAAATTCATTAGGTGTTTTCACAACTGAATCAAAATACTTGGCACCCAGATATTATTGTGATCATGTGTTGGGGAAGAAACACACACTCATTGATAAATGAATCCGATTTTCTAAAAAATTAATAATATGTTATAATTATAGTTCTAATTCCTTAATTAAAAACACACCATATCACTCACATTATTAACACATAAATTTATGACAAAAATATCTTAGGGATCACATACTAAAAGGGTATATAATTTTAATATTCATCAGAACGCAAGAGAAATATACTGATTTTTTACAAAACCCTAATCTAATGACAGACATGAATACATTATATAAAATATAGTAATGATATGTAAAATAATCTATCATACATACTACTTTTTACCATCTCCTTACCTTAAGATACATATTTTCATAAGGGGAGTACATATGCCAATTTTATTTCAAATGTTTTTTGTTATTTGAAAAGTATATTTTTTCATGAATTTTATCAAATTAACTAACCCAAACATATATGTCATTATTATATTTTAACACCAATATTTAAGTAAAAGATAGTTATAATCCTAAAATGTTATATAAATTTCTTGAATCCATTTTTCATAATGAAATTTTATCATAATCATTTTCACTTATATAATTTTTACATTGAATATAAAACTATGGAAACATAATCTTATAATATTAGGTTTTACAATAAAATTATCATAATAATTACTTATTTCGTATTTATCATAATTTATGATTTTTAAAAATCCTGAAGAACTATAAATCATACTAATGACTCCTTCAAATACAACAGTTATTCTTGTATTCCATTATTTTTTACATTATTTCCATAAAATTTGTTATTTTATTACTGTTGTTAGATATAGATTTTTCCTAATAAAATATTGTTTTCAATAACACATGTTAAATTTTATTATTCAACACTAATATGATAATTTTTTTCTTAAAAAGAAGAGATTACCACATATTCTAAACCATTCATCAATTTATTTTCATCTTTTAGATCAGATTATGTTTAATCTCAACAATTGGATATGTTTTGTAAGATTAATTGTTTCTAGAGTGCTTATATAATTGTGGGACCCCCATTTCCTACATCAGAAGTCTAGATCATTTTTTATCAAGGTGTTGATGCTCTTTGGTCTTCAATTCAATTGATTTCTCTATTCCAGTTCACTAATCTGATTTCTTCTAATGAGGAATGTAAGAGTTGGTTCCTTTTATGAAAAAAGTAGTAGAAAGATAATTATTTTTCAATTATTATTAGTCCTCGAAAATGTTTTTTTTTGTCGATGGAATATATTTGTGATTAGTTTTTTGGAAATATATTTATATGTCTTCTTCCCTAATCTAGATATAAATTTTTATAATTTTGCTAAAATTTTCATGAAATAAAGAATTTAATGTTTTCTTTTTCATTGAATGGAATGTTATATGTGTTATCATATATAAAGGATATGTACTTTTATAGGTTTACTACATAAGGGTTTGACTCTATTCCTTTAAACAAATATCTTAATTATATTGAATCATTTAATAAAAACAATGTATTAGATTATAGTTTTGGTTATGAATTTTTTTTGGATGGTGAAATGTATGATTATGAACAATCGTGTAACCACCCTTTGGATGAAAGGGTTTATTATTCAAAATAATGGATATTGGTACCCAATTAAGGTTTCTAATGCTTTCATTTTTTGACTATTAAGTTAATATGAGAAATATAAGTTTCTCATTTTCATCAATTTTAATGATAAAAACATCATTTATAGATCCATCAAGTGAAATATCACAATGTTTTAGGATTTGATAAGTATTTAAGAGATTTCATGATAAATTAATTTAATGATTTGGAATAAATAATTTTTTAATAGGTTAAATATTTTGTACATAACTGATAAAAAAATAAAAAGAATTACGTTTATTTTTCTTGTTGAATCAAAAATAATTATTGATAAACCGAGTTTGGATGTATCTGAACAAGAATATTTGATGAAATTTTACGACGATGAAAAAAAAGTAAACTATATTTTTTTTATACCCAAGAAGGTAATTAATTTGAATAATTATCTTGAGGATATGTGGAATGAGTCTATAAAGAATAAGAATAAAATGAAACTAGGGTATTTGATAATAAAAATATACCCACCAGTGGACATGTCTTTAAGGACTTTTTCTGACGATACATTATCAGAATAAGTGGATAAAAATAAACACAATTAGAAGTTGTGTCATGTTTAAATGTGAGATTTTTTTT
This sequence comes from Viscum album, assembly GCA_963277665.1. Lineage (NCBI taxonomy): Eukaryota > Viridiplantae > Streptophyta > Magnoliopsida > Santalales > Viscaceae > Viscum > Viscum album. Next base: position 2,004,506,763 of record OY728148.1, on the reverse strand, counting down.
CAGAATGAGTGGAAAAGGCCTCATGTAATGTAGTTCTTTTACATATCACTACACTTAACAATCATCAAAATTTGGATGTTGGGTTAGTTTTTCAAGAAACCGCATTAGATAACATAGTAGATCACTCTATTGTAGAAAAGGGATAGGGTAAAGTAGTCCCTCGTGAACTAGTACATTTTGTTTAGAAAAATCAATCAAAATCGGTACCAACATTAAAGGGTGACATATGAATAAAAAGTTGGTTATATGAAGTGTCTGAATAAATTATATAAAATACATTATAGTGATTTATAAAAAAATAGAAAAGAGGGATATAGAAAATATAATTAAGAATGAAGTAATTATGAAGACAAATATGGGTACATTGATGAAGCGGATAAATAAGAGAATTAGAATCATAAATATATTGAAGGTGAAGAGAATGTAGAGGATTAATACAATGAGGAAGAAGATGAAGAAGAAGATGAATCATATAATAAGATATAAACTCAATATAATACATTTTCACTGCAATAATGGAAGCATAATCCACATAATAACCACCCAAAATTGATAAAAAAAAATAAAAAACTAAATGATTTAAAAACAAATCATCTTCTGAGGAATAATCCCAATAATTATCTAAAAAAGAATGAGAATTATATAATTTAAAGGAAGATGATGATAATGATGGAACATATAAAAGGGATTTAATATAATTATCTAACATTAATGAAGCTGGTGAAAAATTTTATTAGATGATGAAAAAGGGAAATGAAAATTAATTGAAATTGAAACAAGTCATTCTTCACTCACTGAAATCGAGGAAGATGAATCATATTCAGTAAACACACTAACTTCATATGTAATTTATTACATCATACAATATTTATAAAGAATCTAATGAATAGTTCCTTATTTTCCATGACATAATGTAAAAGTAGAAATTACTAATGAATGTGTTCATTAGAAATATGAATAATTGAAGATTTTAATTGAATGTGTCATTCAGAATGAGTTAGATTTTAAGGATTTAAAAAAATATTATCAAACACATCAGAAGGATTGTAAGAAATTTCTAATGAATTATCATCAAATTGATACCTATATCATGTTATATGTTGATAATTTTTAATGTGGGATGTATTTAATGATCGAATGCACTGATTCTTATAACAATTTTACCATATATATATAATAATGTGTATTGATTAAGGAATGTATCAATTTTGATCCTATATTGAAACTAATAACTATGAATGCAGAGATATGATAAATATAGATAATGATAGGATGACTCAAAACATATAAATAAATGGGTTTTGCTATGAAATAATGACAACAATGAGTTATCTGAGAATCTATGGACGCTATATGAATGAATATTATAGATGGAGAAAGACTGAAAAGTGATCAAGAAAATGAAAACCATTTTTACATATTTAATTATGAATGATTAAATTTCTCTTTAGGATATTTTCTAACTTTTAAAAAAACACTTTAATCATTTTTTAATGAATGAATTATCCATATCATTTTAAATAAATTTATTCCTTGAATATTTTCAAATAATGATAGTTTGAATGTTCGTTTATATTTTTTTATGGATGATTATTTTGTTCAACAATTTTTTCACTCTAAAAAATTTAAGGAAACTCAATAGTTGTGCAATGACCCACATTTTGAACCGGGTTAAAAAGTGGGGGGAAATTGAACTTTTCAATTACTGAACCAGACGGATTGAAGATCGGGCTTCAAAATGAGATTCTGATGGTTTGGGTCCTTCTTTTTTTATGTTTTTGGACATGGGCGAGTGGCCGTTATGTTTTCCGAGTGGCTCGTGGTGTTATGGGTGCATCGTTCCTAAAAGAAGCTGGTTTTTATAGAGAATCAGAAGGCGCACAGTTGGCACATGGTTTCCCAAACCGTGCGGCCCAAACCATACAGCTTAAAATACGGTGGTAGAGGATTCCGCATAGCCTACGCACGGTTTACCCAAACCGTGCGGCCCGCCTGTATGTGGTTCCCTTGATATCCAGAGGGTTACTGCACTATTTCCGCACGGTGTGGAAAACCATGGGGGATAAACCATGCATCGTTCCCAGTTTTTGTTTTTAAAATATTTAAAATGAAATTAACATAAGACCTAAATCTAATAAACTCTCCCTCACTTCTCTGTGAAAAACCCGCCCGAACCCCCTCCCATGGCTCCTCGGCCTCACACAAGACGTCCCTTTGTTGGACCTCTTCTCCTTCGTTCCTTGGAGATTCTCCTTTCAAATCTTCATGGTAGGTCACTCCCCTCCTTCCCTCTCCTTCCTAGGCCTATTTTCTGCCTCCCCTTTCCCCTAATCTATTTCAGCCGAACCCCCATGATTAAGGTTTTGTTTTATTCATTTCGTTCTTGTTTCTTGTTTTGTAAAGTGGTGTGAAAGGTCCCTTGGGACCTCATTGGTGTGTGTATGATGCCCGCTGCCAAAGGAGAGGTGGATTGCAGTTGTTTCAGTCTGCCGTTTAGATTAGGATGTAAGGGATTTCCTGTTTAATGTTTTTGCATCCTCTAAATTGATGTCTTATGTTGTTAATGAGTTCTTGGTATGTTTTTCCTTTTGCGTTAGTCCTTTGGAATGATTTTAGTTTTTCGGATCGTAGGTGGCTCTTTGTTAGAAAGCGCCAAGAGCCAGAGTGGATGGATGGATCCACCTTGAGGTAGGTTCCCTCTCATTTCCCATTAATTTAATGTGAAGCCTTTAAATACTTTAATACTGCATTGTTTTAGTTTGTTAATTATACAAGTTTAGTTTCAATTAAATTCTTCCGTGCAAAGAGTGTGAATTACAGGGGAAAGATTAAATGGTTGTTAGGTCATTAAACTCATGATTTGATAATAAAACCCCTCAATCAGAGGTGTATTTTCATCAAGATAAAAAGTACTAATAGTATTTTTATGCTTGATTACTGGATTGTTTTGGTGTCTCTTTGATGCGTTTTATGTGAACTTTATTTTTTAGAAAAAGGAAATGAATGGTTATGATACTTGGGGTTTGGTCAATTTTCCATGTTTAGGAAAATTGAGTGAGATGATAACCAAATAGGGATGACTTAAGACTAGATGACATGTTTCCTCTATAAGTTATCAAAGGGTTAAAGCATAATAAACATATCTGTTAAGATGAAATGGTTAAACTAGAAATGAATGGGTTAGGGTGGTATGACCACGCCTTGGGATAACGTATTGAGCACGTGTTATGTTAATAAACTGAATATGTTGATGTCTTGATATGGATACATAAGAGGAGTTTCCTTGAGTATAAACATGATGAATATGATAAATGATGTGATAATGATACTTGATATTTTTTTCCTTAAGTACAGTTTTATGAATGTGATTACAACATTTTACGTGGATGTGGGCTATATGATTGATTCTGTATGTGATATGATATAAAATGGATTTCATTATATAATTTTTATATGATATAAGATGGATGGCCTTATATTGTGATATGAACGGTTATTCCATGCTATGTTGACATGCTTATGAATCTTCGTGTGTGGGAGGGAAGCATTCGGACCCCGTGCTGTATGAATCTACGTGTTTGGATGGGAAGTAGATATACCCCATGCCAGTGTGACAGTACATGTCTTGAAGGGAGGAATTCTTACCTGTGGCTAGTTGACTTATAGTGATGAATGTGTTTGGATGGGAAGCAGTAATACCCCATGCTAGTAATATGAATGTGACGGATGAGAGGCAGTTATACCCTATGCCGATTGAATGAACATGATGGAAGGGAGGAATTCTTAACCCTTTCCAGTATACCAGGGACGAGAAGAATTATTACCTCATTCCCACTATCTTCAGCTTATGGGCGGGAGGCATGATTACCCCAAGCCATATTTTATAAATATTTACACATGTAACTGTGGTGGCCTGATCAGACTGATATCCCATCAACGAGTCGAAGCTGGTATAGCCATCAGGTTCCCTCTGGGAAACCCAGACTGGTGTTGTTATTCTATGTTTTTCTACTTACTTATTGCTGCTATACCTGCTTACTGTTTAATTGAATACACACTGTCTAGATTGGGTTAGACACTGGTGGTGCCAGCCTACTGAGATTATTATCTCACACCCTACTCAGGCCGCCAGGGCACTGGGGTACTCGAGTAGACCTTCTTGCTTGCAGGACATAGGTTGTGTGATATGCTGCTTGTACATAAAGAGTTAGGAGTAAAGGACCAAGCAGGAGCTTGGGATGCTCAAGAGATCGCCCATCGAGATTTTCTGTTTTTCATTATTCTTTTGCTTTGTATTTTATGCATGTTTTACTATATCTTGCTTCCATAATTGTATCATCATATGTCTGTACATGAATTTTAAGTTGGCGTTTTCCACCTTTTAGTAAATGGTTGTTATTCTCTGTTTTACTCTTGTGTTTAGATTTTTTACTACTTCTGATATTGAATATTATTTTCTCTGATAATACTGTTGTGTTACTCTGATATGAGTGTATTTTCTCCCCACTATCACATCTCAAGACCCTCGCTGCTAGTCGGTAGCCTCTGGTGTATGGGGAGGTGCGCTTGAGGCCATGTGACCCACCGGTCCGGCCACCGGTTTGATGGTACGCCGGTCCGGGATGTTACAACTCATCCCCATTATGTTTGAAAATTATAATGGTATATAAATATTATTTTGTGAGGTGTGTTATTCAAATTCCTTGTGAATGTTTTTACAAAGGGGATTTACTTCGAAGACACACCTTTATAATAATGGGAGATAAATCTTTTATAAATATAATATATTACCAATGGTGATTCATTTCTGTAAGGGGGTAGTATAATCCATAGGGATAGATTTTATCTTCATGTTGAATTAATTTTATTCAAAATCACTTTCTCTAACATATTTATAGGACTTATAAACTCATTGGGATTTATGGTTTTATTCTAAATCGTAAAAAATGTAAATAAAATAACTAAACTATAATGTTTTTAAAGAACATTTTCATTTATGGATTATGGATTATGATTTCCAAAAGGGGGGTATTGTTGAGTTATAATTTTTTTTATAACATTTACTTTTATTTTGAGTTTGAAATCCCAAAATCATTCCAAAAATTGTATTTAATAACTTTTCATGTTCAATGTTTTTTAGATGTTTTTTATAAAAAATATTCTTTTACCTTACCTAGAAAAAGTACTTTGGGATTATAAAAATAAAACAAACATATTAATTATGATTATTCAATGTGTATGGGACTAATAATCATCAGATTCAACCTTATCTGGTCGGATGTTATTTTTTCATAACTATAATTATGAAAATGTCTTCATAATTAGATTTAAATCTATAATGATGAACATCATAACCACCATCATAATGATTATAATAATAAAATTTTGAAAGAATACAATGATACTGAATTATTTATTAAAATAATTTTGGATGCCCTATTTTAATTTTAAGAAAATAAGTACACTATGATAGTGTAATAAAATAGATTATTGGATATTATTTTATATCAAAGATGTCTGAGATATCCTGTAATAGGTTTTATAATTCATCAGGACAAACATGAATAAAATATTAAAATTTCGAAATAAATTTGACTTGTGGATACTCACATACAAATACACAAAAATTTAAAGAGTTTGAGTGATCATACAGATTCCTTTTAAATTTCTCAGTTGGGAGACAACTCTATTTATTATAATTCATGATGGCCTTATTCCTATTATTTTTCAATTTTTTGGGAGTTTTTTCTTTCTAAGAAAACACTTATAGGTAGTACCCATTTGAATTTTTTGGAAATATCTATTTCCCAATTATTATTTTGATTAACATCAAGGGATTATGGGGATAAGAAGATAGAGAATCTAATCAATGTATTAAACAAGGCGTTTGAATATATGATCACATAGTCGATCTTTATATTATAGGGTTTCCTTGGAATTGATTATAAGTAATTTCTTATAAGTGTAAAAAAATGGATACCTTTAGACAATGATATTTTATACCTTACTCTTATGGTTAAAAGAGGTGTATTATATAAATATATTTTTATGTCATTCTAACATTAGATTTATAATATTTTTATTTATCTCCTTATATATAATTATTCTCATGTAGTTATATAAGAAAATGAAACATAATATCATATTACATAAATGTTTATTTGATTATCATTATTAAAAATTTAAAAATCTGTTTAATCATATTAATAAGAAATTCAGAAATTTTAAATCGTTTAAATTGTATTTAGTACAATTTATATTCTATAACTCTGATATATCAAAATCAGTAATGATTACAATAATATATAAATATGACTAAGGGTCGAGTTCAAATATGATAATATTACATGGAGAGGTTTATTATTATTTTTGTTTAAAATCTTTTAAATTTAATTTTTTAATCTACAATTTATTCCCTATATTATAATATATCAAATAAGAACATATTCGTTCAATACTAAAATAATTATAACTCATATTGATTTCCAACAACTACTAAATTTTCATTCAGCAGGAGAACACATTGTAGCAATTTAATTTACACATCACATTAGATCACAAAGCCTTCTCACCTATTGTGTGGGGTGATACTATGTTTATTGACCATATTTCCCTTTAATAAAATTTAAATTTCAGTGCATTATATAGTCCAATGAATATGGGTTCAATCCAAGTCAACATGGTTATATGATTTCAAGCCTAGATAAAACTCTATAAAATCATTGATAGTTTCCAAAAAACGATAACAGCTACCATTTTCAGTAGCTATGGATAGTCTGCTATTTGTTAGTAATGTCTATATTTAATGAAACCACCAATATTATCAAATTTTTAATTACATAGAAAATCAGTGTTACTTTCTCTAAAAAAAATATCATATATTAAATTTTCCATATATATTCACCTAATTCAAGCTCTTATGAATCATAATCAAATGATCATCTTCCACTTATATTCTTTTTTTAATATAAAAGAATATCATATATAAATACTACCCCATTCTGATCAAGGTTTTATATAAATACTTTATTCATTATATACATTATGATAACTTGAGATATGGATAGTAAAATTATAATAAATATAAATTAAAAATGAAAACACATCATGTTGGTGGTTGTCTTAGATATATCCATATTTTAGACTCTAAACTAATGATATTAATATCACTATCCATTGTTTTAAAAGCACATAGATATTAGTATTTGATTAAATAAATCATCATTACTAGGTATAAGATATATGTTCTTTATTGAAACCATGTTACATTCTCAATAATAAATCATGAATATGTACTAAATAATCATTATTATTTTCAAAATGAAAAGGAGAACCCCATGGTGACAAACATATATGAATGAATCCCCTATCATAATTCTCTATGATTTCATCTTTAATTCATGAAACTAATGGGTTTAAATTTTTTAAGGATTCATTAATATGGGTAAAAACCCTTGTGTGAGTTCTTTTGAAATATTAACCTCAAAATTTTGGGGAAGTCTAGGAATACATCAAGAAATTATTTTTCTTCTTCCCCAAAAAATAATATTATTAATATTTTTTATCTAAAACTATTTCAGATATATAACATTTTCATTAGGTAATAATACCCATATAATGTAAATAGTATCAATTTGAATTTTATATTCATCCCCCATTAATTATAATTCATTGGATGATTTAGAATATCTAACATGACTTTATATCCACATAACATTGTTTAGGATGTCTATAAAGTGAGAAAATCATTTCCCAAAAAGATATCATGTTCATATAGAAGGAGAATCATAATATTTTATAGAGTGAAATACCCAAATATTATAAAATATAAAAGATATATACGTGATATTTTTACATTATTCATCTAAGTTTTTTAATTGATAATTAATCTTTTACTCATTAAAGGGGTGATATAATACCATTATAAAAGTATTAAGATATAAATTATTGAAAAAATAGAATCATATAAGATTATTGATTTTCGAAAGATGATTATATGTGAACGTTCCACTAAATAATTCTCATCACACACTTCAAAATTTGTGATCATATGATATTTTTCTATAACATATAGAGTGCAAGGACTTTGAAAATAATTCATGTAATTTACCCTTAAAATTAGGAAATAGTTTTATAAATTCCAATACTCTTTATAATAATATAATTGCAACATAGGTTGTGAATTTAATAATTTTTTCCACAGTTACTATAATTATGTTTCCTCTTTATGTCTCGTCACCTTTCATAATATAAATTTTCCACCTTGACATTGTTGAAATATTTACGATAATAATAGATACAATTCCCCCTATACTTCCATGCACACAAATAGTATATATAAAAATAATTTTATTCTATTTACGAGTGTTTTTCCATATTGGGACCTGATGACTGGGGAAACCCTTTCTAAGGTTGGTCTAGATAGGAATAATATAAGATTATGGGGGTCAAATTCATTAATAAAATTTGATCAGGTCACCCCTATAATTTTTAATGGAAACACTCACTGGTTCCCTCTCACATATATGGGTACAAAACTAATTTCTAATGGTAGGTGGAAAATAGGTGTTTTTAAAACAAACAAAATCACAGGGAATCACATTGGCCGAGAGGACATGAGTTGGGGATCATAACACCCTTTTTCAAGGAAATTTTTTATACTCTAGAATTGAATTATAGATTATTGTTAGATCCACACATCTCTTACTAATCTAGATATGGGATCTGTTACATTAACATAATATATATTTTAAAATTCTCATTGAATACAAAAGAAAGGGTATCTCATTGATGGAAAAAAGAAATGAGGAATTTTATGAAAATCAATATATATATATATATATAAGTGTGTATATGAGGGTGTTCATCTATTTATAACTAAATGATAGCCATTATATATAATAAATACATATAACATAGTACATCATGATTTGATGAAACATTGTGAGGCAATTAATATTCTGGGGAGAGTATTGAGTCTTAATGAGGAATCCTACATATCCTGGTTATTGTAGGAATAAAGACCCACACAATTCATTAAACTGAATCAATTTAATATCATGAAGAGATGATATATATATATATATATACATATGGTAATTACTGAAATAGATTGTTACGCTCTAAACTTGATGTGAAATCCCATGAATCCTAGTTATAGAAGGAATTAGAGTTATCAATGTTTGACCACACCATTGGGGATATCCCCAATTTTGATACGCATATAGGTTGTGGTTATTATATCATGAAACTGATTAGGGATTTTGTAATGGGATTTCATTGGATGGTGGGGGTTCATGATTTGAGTGATATGAATATTTTAACTATCAATTCCTATAAGAGCTATAAATCATCGAGGAAGTAAGGGTTGTCAAGTAATCAAGGTCACAATATACATAGATAGTGATATAATTCTAGGATAGTCCGTGTGAAGTTCAATATATATATCGTCTATTGGATAGGTGTCCTACTGATTCAGGTTATGATAGCGATTAGATTCATCATTGTTTGGTTGCTTTCTCAATATGCTGAGGGATGAGGTGGAATGATCATTCCATGGGAATGATTTTGTAACCCTGGTAGACAAGTTAATTAAATCGTCAATTCATCAAAACTTATTTTTATTTGATCGTGTGATTTAGTAATGCATCCAATGTATTCTTCTTATTGTAGGAATAAAAGATCATGTTATTCAAAAGATCTTGGATTACTCACTGACATGGCCCTTGGGTCAGGGCTTACACACGAAGGGTGAATAATGTTATCAAACCATGGGATTCACTAATAATTTTTAGGGATTATGATTATGATAATATGATCCTTGAAAATCCATATACTCATGAGACCTATTCTTTGTGTGACAAATAAGGGGAGAAAAGGGATTATCCTCATTTCTGTAGCCGCGGATCATATATTATAGGACACAACATTGGGTTATTAAAATAAAGCTCGTTCCTCAGAGTGGCATCCTAAATATATTATAAATTTTATGAATCTAAGACCTCTAATACCCTAATAACATGGTTTACACAGTTACATTTAACATGGATCGGGGATTATAAACTGATGGAGAAAAATATTATCAAAACCTGGGGTACCATAGTGACTTTACAAGGAGGCCCCTTTGATGTTGGGATACCTGGAAGTCTGGTCCTAAAAGTCATCTCATGGCCTAGATGACATGTGTGGAAGATGTCACAATATCTAGTTAACTTACATTGACATAATTTGATGTGATGGATGAAACATATAGAGGGTGTAATGATAGTTAATGTGGCATGTCTCAATGGGTGTAAAATTTCATTGGTGAAATGTATGGTGGTTGTTGGGAGACCTAGAAGGTATTAATATAATATTTCACGAGACAAAGTCGACGGGCGTGGTTTCTAATGCGATATGTAGATAAAATTATCATATTCTATTATTTGTTTCAGGTAACATTTCTTAATTATATCGTGATACATGAACAGATAACCTGATGGGTTTCACGATATATGGTTCGAATTTTTGAAGGAAAATTTTTGAATCGATTAGACATGACCAGCGGACTCTAAATGACCCAAAGAATATATCCAAGGATCATCAAAAAAATTACATCATATGTTTTTGTGTTGTCATGTTCCCCATATAGTTCATTCTAAGTGTTTGAGGGACATCAGGCTTGTCCTACTATAATTATTTTGTATGATCTATCAGTGACCAGAAAAAGTTCCTCTGAAAATGGCATGATTGCATTAGCAATATTCAAAAAAATTACCTGATGGAAAGAATGCCGGTTACATTTTTTAGGTAGTGGTAGAGGTCCGTCTCTCCACCTGTAGGTGGTAGTGGTGGTGGTATTTGTGTATTTTTCAATATGGTGTGATATATTTATAAACCTTTCCACCTAGTTTGTTCGACTCATTATGTGGTTTATATCGCATGATTCCAAGATAGAGTCCGTGAAATCTTACGCATCACATGTATTCTTGAGTATCTATTGGGAATCTCTTCAATGGATTCACATAATGTTCAGCAACTGTGATTCCCTCCCATAAAAACCTCCATTATTGAATTATTTCCAATTAATGGGTACTTGTAGAATTATGAATAAATGATGATGGACTTCCATATTTTCAAACATACATGTCCTAGAACAAATGTGAGACCGGGTTTCATAATAAGAGGTGTTCCATTGAAACATGAATCCTTGTTGGGTCCCTCTATGAAGTCATTCCAACTATTTGATGTGTCTTACAAGATAATATTTTAGACATCCTTTGTGTGTCGAATGATATCTATAAAACTATAGGATTCATCATACACTCTATTCTATTTCCTTTATTTATGTGTCAATAGTCTGTAGTTCTCTAGGGTGCTTGAAAATTGTCAATGGTACATACTAGACCTCTAGCTGATGCCTCACTCAACCAATAATGGTCTTATAAAGGTGCAGAAGCATTTCATAGACAATTCCATCCATATTTTAGTTTGGAGGAAAATGGGAAGTGAAAAATTGAATTGACATGACCAGTTCACTTTTCATGAGGAGGATGTATTGTCATTCAGCTATTGTGAGATGAGGGAGACATGTCACAGGGGTCTCGAGGTGAGTTAGGGATCTCAGGGGGTGTATCATGCAACTTCCTCAACCTTTAGTGGCTCCCACCTCCCTCAAATTTGATTCCATTATTTTATTTATCGATTTCATGGAGTTCATAAGAGTTTATTATAATGTTTTCAAGGACATATGTTCTCTATATTCATGGTTAATAGTTTAATTTTCTACCCATAGGAGAAATCAACATTTAATAAGTTTCCTTCTTTTTTTTATTGGAAATTCAGATGGTTTTGTCAAGCATCCAGAAGATGATGATCAATACTGCCAAGGGGATTTAATATAGCTATCACCACATGAACACTGATTGTCTAGGGAGGCATAACAAGAAAAGAATTCATTTTTGAGAGGGGAACCACAAGATCCAATATAGGTTATGTGATGTATATAGTTCATTTTCATGGAATTATTATGGTCAAATGATCATGTATCCCTTAAAAGCTTACGTGATCCATAAAACTCAACCATATATCCTTTCCCTTTCTATTACAAAGATTATAATTCAAATCTCCATGTATTTAAATATTTGGGAATTTTTGGTTTTGCATTTGGTGGGTATTAAGAAATTCCCCACCACTCAGGGTGACATCTTCGAGGATATGGGTTTAGTTCTGAGGAATATATGTAACCTCCAGATTCAATAGCATTGTCGCGAATTAGTTTTTGGCGATATATTTGGTCTATTGTTTGAAACATAGAATTATCTGAAAGTAACTATACATTGGGAGCTGGAGACCAATTCAATTCACTGGATACTACTTATTCATGTCTCCCACACCTTTCTTCTGTCATTCGCATTTATTTTGAGACCCTTCAACTGGACACAATTATGAGACCCCATAGTGAGGCCAACATTTGTGAGAACTACTTTCAAGACCGCCTCTCCTTATGCACCCAGTAGAACTAAAAATGATCAATAATTTTGGAACTGTTTTAACTGATTCAATTAAGGCTATGTTTTTGTTGAGGATTCCATGGAGTCTTTTAACATGGTCATATGATCGATATGCGATGCATGTGACAGTTTCTAGGTCATGTGATTATCAGAAAATAATGGGTAATGTGATTTTTTGATGCCAATAACATTATGAATCCATTGAGATCATTTTGATTCAATTGACATATGAACACATTTAGCAATTCAGAAATCCCTTGATGATTTATGAGATGCACATGATGGGGTTTTTATATTAATTTGTTATTTTGACAAGATTTTAATATATTTGTTGTTTTTCACATTCACCGTATAATTTTATTCAGATGGATCTTGGTTCCCATAAATATTACTCATATATGTAAAATTAAAGGGGAATGATTTCCATAAATTGCAATTTAAATACTCAAAATCATGTGTATTCTAATAAATTTTTTATAAACAGGTTCCTTATATCATTTCTTTTGGTCTATCCATTATACCAATGAATTACTCAATACGGGTTTGGTCATGTAGAAGCTGTTTACATCCCTCCACAATAAATTAATTTTCATCTTCACTAATTGTCACCTTCATCCTTATTTATTTTGATGACAATATACATGGATTGGCATCTAGTAGTAGTTTCACTTTGGATTTTGACTTATATTATATGAAAATACCCATTGGTATTAGATGGGTGTGATATTTGTCATCATCCAATCATTCAGAACTATTAAAGTATATTTTATTCATCTCTGAGCTATCCTTGTAGCCAATAGAGCATGAAGTGGGATCTCCATCCTGATGAAATTTATATGATGAATATCTGTGGAACATCAGGGTTAAGAAAATTTTCATATACTTTGTTGATCAATTATGAAAGGTTTATCTTTAGGAATCCATTTGGATTCCCTAGTTCAGCATCTACTGCCATCCCAAAATACATTGAGAGATGATAAGGCCTTGGTTCCCTTTAACAAACACATTAAAATTGTCCCATGGTGATGTGGGTATCAACATATTGTAAATCTCCAAACAATGTGGGATTCTCCATATTAGATAGATTTCTGATGAATTCCTATTTACTTTGAATGTTTTAGATGAAACCACGAAGACTCCATTATTTAAGAATAGGATTCTTATCATTGGGAAAGATACAGAAAACAAGGGCTTCTAATATGTTCACTCATTTTATTCATGGATTTGATCAGTATTTTTAATTATTGTCGATGGATCAGGACAACTATCATACACCCTAAATGGTGGCCCTTATATCATGTCTGTCATAGTTATGTCTCATATTAGAAAATACATAATGCATGGGACTTCTATTAGTGGGGATTCAATGTTAATTTAAAAGAAATTATAGATATATGGCTATCATATCATATAGAAATGTTTTACATGGGATAGATTTCACCGGTTGGGGATGCATAATCAGGTATCAGTGTTAGCACATTAGTGATGGTATCCTAGATTAAGGAAGGATAACTCCTTAATATTTCCATACCAGTCCATGCATTTCAATATTATATTTTGGTTTATATTTAATAGGGTATAACCTGTTACAAGATCAGCGGTCCCTTATAATTATCATCTGGTAGGATTGCAGAGAATTTCTATTATTATGAATTTTATCACGCCCTGATGATCTAATAATACATATCTCATCCCAAACTACTTAATATATCAGTAGTTGTAACCAAGACACTACAATCTGTTGAGGTTAAAAATTCTATGAACCAACCTAATGTCACTGATTTTACATATTTTTGTGCTCCATATAGGATGATTATATATTTTGGAAATGGGTTCCATGATGAATTGTCATATTTGTTATCTAATCGATATAGAATTATTATAAACAAGGTGGATAAAATAATTAGGAGTGATCCTTATTCAACCAATAATTGTTTTTCATCAGTTTGGCAGCACCCAAAGGGTCTCCCCTCATACTTTGGATAATATTTGAGGAGAGTGATATCCTGGAGTCATCCATAATATGTTGATGATTTTATCATGTGAGGATATTGAGGAAGAGATGATATGTCTGCCTAGTGATTCTCCCACATTCATTACCCCTGATTTTTCCCTCATTTGGGTAGTATCTTATCCAAATGGTGTGATAAGATATATTTTCCGTCATGTGGATATAAATTTTTCATTTCCAATCCCATTACTTGTGGAGTGATGGAGTTTATCAATGATCTGGGTGTGACATCGTGGATGCAACCTCATTCTATTGGTGACTACATAGATAGTGAAACCGAATCAATTTATTAATATAACACTCTAATATCTGTTGCATATAATATGCCTCTTGAGAGAATAATATATGAGGATTCATCTCATTCTTATAAATATTTAAATGGGTTATTATTTCTCATATCATACCCTCTCCATTAGTCATAGAGGATTAAACACAATATAGGATGATCTTGTAAACTTTCATGCCTTGATTTGTGAGACTCCATTTGAAAGGATTTGTGATCAAGATGATCTTATTTTCCAACATTGTGATGTCTTAGAAAAGGATGGATTTTATTTACAACCATTTCCATAAGTCATGAGGTAGATCACCCATGATAGAAAAAATTTGGAGACCGATGAAATGAACATACTTGATTTTATAGAAGAGTGTAACCTTGTAGAGAAGATGAGGGATCCATTCGTGGCAATGGGGTAGGTTCTCCAATTGATATTCAAACAACACCACCATATTAATTCATGTACTATAAAAATATGGAGATACGAGGAAATCATAGATCTCATTATGTATGACATTTCAACATCATCATCCTCACTTTAAAATACTCAATAGAGTTTTGGGGAATTGACTACCTTATTCAATACCCTCCACCTAGGCCCAGCTGCAGAAGGGGAGGGATGACAAGCACTTCAAGGTTCAATAATTACCTATCTATAATCTATTATTTATTTTTCATGTTTATCTAACTGAATCTTATTAAAATTAAATTGTGGTTATGCACCTTGGTTTTGGTGAAATCCCTAGAGAGATAGTGAAATTTTTTGATTCCTACAATCACATTGTATAGGTAGATGGATTTTCTAAACATTATACATGTTGACCAGTTTCATTTATTCATGATGTGCATGAAATTTGTTATTCATTATAAATAATGTGAATTTTCAATTATAACCATCCATTGTATGATAGAATGTCAAATTTAATTCTTTGATTTAATGTGGAAAATATAACATATTTATTTTGAGAAATTCTATCGAATTCCCAATAGTATGAGTTTTTTCATTGATATATATACCCAATCTATCATGAAATTTCCTGATTTAAAAAAGAAAATAATATGTGGATATATTTTAAAGAGGGGAAGTTATCTACATTTCATAGAAGCTGATAGTCTTGATGAGAGATGCTTCATTCCAAATGAGGCCATATCGATACCTTTACAAAATTTCATAGGCCAGATTTCCAAAAATATGTAGTTTAGGATTTTTTGAATTGCCATGATATTGTTATAATTTTAGGTTTCTATTTCTTATACCTAATATAGTGTTAGTTACAGTATTTTATCTCAGGAATGATATTAATATAATTTATGGTCTTTCATCATGGGTCTTCTATTGATGTAGTTTATGGTGTTTTATCTTAGAAAGTCTATTTAGTTTATTTAGGGTGTGTTATCTCAGGGTGAAATCATTATTATTTAGGGAATTCTAGCTTAGACTGTATATATATATAGTTTGGGATCATTTATCTCAGACCCTCTTTTGATGTAGTTTAGGTTCTCTTATCTTAGATAATCAATGGATATATTTTAGTTTCTTTTAGTACAGTCATGGCCAATAGTTAAAAAATATATTATAGATAGGCTAGGAATAACAAATACCTCCATAGAGTGGTTGGTTCTATCATGGTGTTTCTATGGCTCTAGTTGCATAGAATTCCCTTTTGTAGAGAGAAACATTCTATTGATGACTATAGGAGAATATACATTACCAATATTAATATATTCATACTCAAGAAAAGTGTATCTAGAAGTCCAGTATCCTTTCTTAGGGTTACATAATAATTATGGAGGTAATATCGATTGAGGGAAAAATATTGGGGATTCTAGATCTACATGGATAGTTGGGATATTGGTGATGAAAATCATAATCCATATGTTTGAGATTGTGAATATGGGATGTGGAATGCATATTGTTCTTCTCCTATGAAATTTTATGGTTCCATGTTCCACCATGTCATTTCTATTGCTCAAAAGGATTGAATAAAATTTCCTATAAGGAGGATATGCATTTATTTTGTGGGGTTGGACCCTTACGTGTTAGAATAATGGACATCAAAAATATTATATTCAATACTTTCCTCGGGCCATGAAATATTTTTGATGAATCATGCGTTCATATGATGAGGTTGGGAATGGGGGAATGATATCATGGATGGGGTATTGCACCATATAGAATTTCATCGCATGATCATGAAGCTCTCTCCCAATAACCTACGATTTCAGGTCATGAATTTCGGGTGATTAAAGGATAAAGAATGTAGAGTGACATTCCATCCATGAGAAAGGGTACAAAACATAGTGACCTATAATTGAGGATGTAAACCATGGTTATATTTTTTGATATAGAGACTTTAAGTCATTAAATAATGTTCATAGACCATGGATATATTTGATATATTCATATGGAGATTAATTCATACACACTAAGGTGTTGAGTAATGACACGTTGATGTTAAGGCTCAAATAGATCAGAATTTCTATTTTTAAGGTGACACATTTGGTTGAAAAATATATTCACATATACAAGAGCCATACACATACATGAAATGATAATAAATATATTCCTTGAATTTGAATATCAAAATAATGATATTTGATTTCTTGAATATGAAATTTACCTGAAGGGTTTTATCACCCAAGAAATTGTTTCATTGCATAACGAACATATTCTCAGGGTGAGGTGATTTGAAAAATAATTAATCTATCATTTTCTTAGACCAGATAGTCTAATGAAGATATATTGGCTTCTACTTGTGTAATAGTCCAGACTATAAGGGATTTATACATTATTTATTTTTGAACTAATTTTTTTCATAATCTATTGATAATGATGATTTTACGAAGCATATAGTTTACTTTTCATCAGGTCTCCCTTTATGGTTATTCGACCAAAAAGGTTTAGTTTTTCTTTCACTATATTTTTTTGTATTTTAATTTGATGTATTATTGTCCATAGATTAATGTCATATATATTTGACCAAAATGTATTCAATTTATGGTCAGGATGGACGTGGACCAAATATGGGGGTTAGTGCACAAAAATTCAATTGGGATACCCAGTGTTGCCAATATGGAATCATCCTTCTGAGAAAGGGATAATAATATTTTGAAACATTGATCATGGATCTCATGCCATTGGTAATTATTTTGGAAAATTATATTTGGAGTAGTTTAGATCACACTAAGGTGTTGAGTTCATCCACAGTGAAGTCTGGTATCAAAATGATCAGAATTTTCATTTTGTAGAGATTTGTATTTGGATGATGTCTATAAGAGCATGTGAAAATTCTATAGGGAAACATGCATAGTCCTGAAAAATTTCTCTTAATGAATATTATATTTTCTAATGTCCATGAATGATCTCTCTAATATTGTGGTGCTGAAAACACGGAGTATGATTTATGGATTGGGATTCGTTAGAATGTGATAGAAGCACCATGTACTTTGGTTAATGAGGTTATGGATAATATGATCCCTTTATAGGGGATGAAAAATGGAAGATGGTAGGAATGATTAATATAATGTAGTGTGCAAGTAATATGTGTAGATTATGGTAAAAAATTTAATGATGTTTTCTTTGAAGTTAATCATCGAGAAAAAATAATATCTATCATGTAGTTAAAATTCATACACTATGAATTAGCATCCATATAGTTTAACCTAACACTGTAAGGATGTGAAAAAATAAATTAAAAGTTTTTTTAGGTATATTATATGTGGAAAAATGAAATTCATATATCAAATTTGTATATATTCAGATTAATCATGACTGAACTGAACCCCTATATATCTTATAGTGCATATATTGGTGTTATTACATATTGTCCCAATATTAAATACCCAGGTGTAAATACCTATCTTGTTTTGTTAGGAATCAAGACATATATCTTTCTTAATTGGAATACTCTCTATGCAGGTCATACTTGTACTCAAAGGTGGTTATTGTTTCCATTTATTATTGTATATGGACCTACGATTAAGGATCCATGGGTTAGTACGTATCATATGATTATTGGAATCAAGGAACACATAGTTCTTGAGGGACCTTAATTTTAATATCATCTGTTAAGGATGAATATGAGTCGATGTGAAGGAAAAAAATGTCACATCTTGGCCCAATGTGGATGTATGTGAACCACTATGTACCTCATGAAAATTAGAATCAATCCACTTGTAGTTTATCGAGAATAAATATCCAAAAGTAGAAAGTATTGTATGTAGATATGTGGTATTTATTATTTTTCATTATTTTACCAATGATTAAATATCTATTCATCACTATGTATATGTGACATGAACCAAGCTATTTAACATCATGAATTTGAGACTCATGTTATGAATATTACGTACTTTCATTCAGGACATAGATGGAAATGTCACAATATTTTATCCCTCATTTTGGTGGGGAAACCCTTAATGATATTACTGGTCTCATTTGAGCTATTATAAGTGTGAGTGAAAAGGAATAAAAATGATTCACCTCATTATGAAGAGACATTTATGGATAGAATGGTGGTATTTATCATTATTTAGTGGCTATGACAAAATATATGATCAAGGCATCCAAACATATCTTATTGAAAAGGAAAATCATCTAGTTTGTAGTTATAGAAAACCTATGAAGATTAATTTCATACAAAAATAATATTAATTGTCGTATTTTATGGAAATGGGAGGTATTTTTTGGAACCCAATCTATGGTTTTGGGTGTCACTATATATCTTGAACCAGAATGAATCAGCCTATATATAGTTCATTAAGAGAAAAAATCTCTATGGGGAGTTAACTATGACACAAGGTTGGAGGAATATCATCTTAAATTTTCATAGATCTATCTCATCTAGCGAGTCATTAGTGATATGGTTCATTCCAAATAATTTAATGTCTCTCGATATGGAACTCAACCATGAATTTAAACATCATACAGTATGAACATGAGGTTCCATAAAGTTGAAACTATTTTTTTCACTTCAATGTCTCTGCAATTTTTTGACAAGCATCCAGGATGGGAGAGTAAAATTTAAAGGGAAGATAGCAATATGGTCTCATTAAAATTACTATCATGTAACCAATAATATATTTTATAGTTTAACATCATGTATCTAGGATGACATGATGAGACATACATTGTTGTTGATTCTCTACTTGTGATGTCTATGCAAAGTCTTTCTTGATGAATATCACATTGCTGGGGGTGTATCCCGCTCCCCGTCCTTTGTATCAAATCTGTAATATACATTATGATTGACCTTATGAATAATTTAACTGTATTCCAATTTTACTTCCTACTCTAATGGAATTTTAACTACATTCATTGAATTTCTGATATCCAACACTTGTTCTCCTTATTGTAATAAAATGAGTTGATCATTTTTATTGAAGAATATTGTGATCCAATTTTTATGGCCCTCCAAGTTTTTTAGTGTGTGAAATACTATTCTCATCTAGCCTCTTGAATTCATAAAAAATCTGGTGTGATATCTCATCATCTGAGAGCTTTCATAAAATTTTTATTCAGATTGAATGAAGCTTGAACTCAATGGGAGACACTAGATCGGTGTTGCAGTCAAATTAGTATGGTGTTTCATGTGTGGAAGTATTTGTGATGGTATAGTTGGATGCCAATGCATGGATTAGTTTTTTCATGATAGGATTTATTGTCCTTATACACCATTTATTGGAATATATTCGTCAAATTCTTATAGGAGGCCTCTATCTATACATTTTCTACTGCATGATAATGAGATGAGTGATTGTACAAGATGTTGTACCCTTTGAATTGTTTCTTCAACTCTCTAGTACATAAGTTGTTTCAATTATTTGTTAGTATATTTTAATGAAATGGAAACATGGTATTCGGATGTTTCTTTATGATGTTGATGATCTTCTTCATCTAAAATTCATTGAGGGGTATTTCTATAGCCAATTTATAAGTGAAGTAAGAAGTAATAAGTGTATAGTTGAACTTCATTGCTATAGTTGGGGGACACAACCCCACATAAACCATTCCCCAAACAAAAAAATGATAGAAATATTTGGCTATATGTAACAATTCTAGGGTTTCATAGATGATGTTTTGATAGACCTCTCACACATGAATTTTCATGGTGAATTATTCACTTTCAAGTTTAATGGTTCCTAGAAATACACCAACCACCAAATTTTATGGGGGAATCGTGGAAAATATTGATGGGTGACACAAGATCCATCATGTACTTCCAACATGGAGATGAAAATTTATACCTAATTTCATATGAGGAGGATACAACACATAATGTTTTTTGTGATTTTTTTTTCAAATTAATTTAATCTTTTTGATGTTTTTCATTTCCACGGCACTGAAAATAGTTTTTTTATTATTGGATTACATTATATGAATCAAAAAGAGAATCATGCACTACAAGAAACATAAATATCAACATTATATACTTAGATAAAAAAGGATAGCATTGGTTATTGGAAATAATGACTTTCCTCGATGAATTATGTAACACACATAACTGAGGTTTATGAAACATTAATTTAATATTAAAATAATAATATTTATTTTAATTAGATATATCAAAGAAATTAAATTACTAGTTATGAATTGTATAAACTAATATATAGAGATATATGATTTAAAAAAATTAATGATTTATTCAGATGTTACCAGTTAATTGTTAATGAATAAAAAAAACTGGTCGACTATAATTGGAAATATTATTAATTTTTTTGTTACAATGATATTTTACCCAAAAAGATTAATTTAATTTT
The DNA here is from genome assembly GCA_963277665.1 of Viscum album. NCBI lineage: Eukaryota > Viridiplantae > Streptophyta > Magnoliopsida > Santalales > Viscaceae > Viscum > Viscum album. Next base: position 2,004,485,225 of record OY728148.1, on the reverse strand, counting down.
AATTAATGAGTGATATTAATATAATATAAATGTTATATATTCAAAAAATATATTCTTGATAATCAGCCAATATATTTTATTGATATGACCTATGAACAATTACAATTTTAGGCTTAAAAGTCTATAATTTTATAAAGGTATCCTTGTATCCTTTCAAAGAAGTACCCATTGTAGGTCCCATTTATGTAACATTTAATGATTTATTTTTAAAAAATATAAACATATTTTATTTAGAAACATAAAAATAATTTTAGGATAAACTCATGGTATTTTTCTATATGGTTTAATTTTTAATGAATAGTTAAAAAAACTATATTTTAGTTCAAAATAAATTTTCATCCCATTTATTTATATGGTATAATTAAATTTTATATTGTTTTCAATGTTTCATTAGATAATATTTTTTAAATTAATCCAATTCCTACATATTAATCAATTTCACTTTGAAATTGGATATAAAAACATTGAAAACTATTGATCATTTTTACATTTAAAACTCATATTCTCATCCCCTCGGTGAGAATAATATTAAATTAAGTTCTAGAACTTCTATGATTTCAATATAGAAAGATGGATTTCATATTTGGAATAATCATAATTTATAATTTATAATATTTTCAATATATTTTATTACCATATTTATTAATAAATTAAATTGGAATTATTAATAATAATTGACAAACAATTAAGCCTAACTACAGACTAATCCTTACGTTTGACACACAAAATAACCTTTACAATTTTCAAAAATCCACTGTATGGCCATATTTTTACTTTATTCTTTCTTTTATCAATGTTGTGTTATTATTTGATCCATTTCTAACAAGAAAAAATTGGATGAAATCTCTCTTAAAAAATTTACATGAGTGTCACTCCTCCTTCCCTATAAAAGGACACCACAGATCCCTCTTCTTCAAACCACTAAAACATTATAGGTTAGTGAAAAAAATTCCCAAGACATTTATAAATCTCTGTTATACACTCCTAGAATAATCCCTTATTTTACAATTCTATCCAAAAAATCCTTTTGGAACAAACCAAAAGGAGTTTCCCTATTAAGAGGCATTGTCTTCTCTCAAGCTCATTTTTTTTATTTTATTCCTATCCATACTAAATTTATGTTATCCATTATTTTACAACAAAACCTGATATTCAATATAAAATTTTGTTTTTATTATAATTGTTCAGACTACACTTACACACACCTCCTTCTAATCGATAATAAACATATTGTTTACGTATACGACACACTATGGCCTTACTAAACGATGACTAATGATTTTTTTAAAGGCCCTCATGATTGAAATTATGATGGAATATTTGTTTATATATTTTATATAGTATATTCATTATGTATTTAATATTCATTAAATATTTTAAAACATATTTCTTTACATAATCTATTTTGTCTTAATAAGAAAATTTCATTTAAGGAAGTGTGGACTACCACCCTCAAAGTGATGTGATTCATTCATAAAATAAAAGAAAGGTATAAAGGATTAATTTAGTGACTATGTACTATATAATCAGGATATTGTAATAATCATATATATATATACATCCATATATATATACATATGTGTGTTTTACATTCATTCTTATAACATGACAAATAAACTGGAATAACGTCCTTGTGTTCGTACGACTTACTTACTCCACGATCGATGTATTTTGTTAAAAAATTTTATATCCAAAGCCTTAATATAATAATAATATAATTAATATTAATCATTTTTTAAAAAAATTAATTCTTTTTGGGAATCATGATATTAATATAAGGACCAATGATATTACAAAATAAGTCGCATGTGAAAAACAAAGAAAATATTACCCAAAGTGAAACCTTAACCATGATTTATTAACACGAGGGTAATATAAATACATAATAAAACCATATATGTTATATTGTGTAATATTATGGGTTTTTATAGATTTTTAGTAAATTTATATTTATGATACATAATGTTTGAATTAGTACGATGAGAGTCAAGAAAAAAGGTAAGTGGATTTCATCTTAATTTATATTTCCAAGAGATAAAAGATTTCTTCCGCACCCAATAGTTATTTTGGTTTTTATAATGAACATTGATGTAATAAATGAAACTTATATTTGAATTTATTTATATATATACATATCCATTCTATGTCATTTATTTAATGGGTGTTATGTTTCAATGTTTACCAAATTAGTAAAATAGTTTGGTCTTGATTTTATTTATTAAAGTATCATGTTTTTTAGGCTCCTAAATTTTTTTTATATCTTTAGGTCTCCATTTTGAATGATATATAATGAATATTAAAATTATCATGATAATTTATGTGTTAATTAATTTCCTTTTCTATCATGCAATGTGTGATCCCATGTTACAATGTGGTAAGAGTTTATTGAAACAACCTCGTCACTTTTCATGATTGTTTATGTCTATGCTTCCTCAAATGAAATCATGTAACCCAGATCTCATGAACATTAATGAATTTTTATGTATATTCATTATGCAGTCATTTATTGGAACCATCATTATACACTCTAGTACATAAAATATTTGATAATGTGTTTTTAAATATATCCCTAGTTTACCCTCTCCTAGGATAGATAATTATTTTTAATAAAAAGGGTTAGAATAATATTATAAAATTCATCTTCAATAATTAAAATACATTTTAAAGCATTATGTCCTTTACCAATCACTTGAATTTAATTTAATTATCTCCTTTTAATCAAGTCATTTTTCTTTCCATATTAAAATATCGAAATAAATTTATTATCACCTCATACGACGTATTTAAATTTACCCACAACCAATTATTTGAAGAATCCATTGCATTTTAAATGGTTAGTTTTAATGAATTTTTTTAACATTTAATATTCATGGAAATTTGATTTCAAATTTTTTCATGCATCTTTTATATTTTTTAAGGATTTTTTTCAAAATGATTTCATGATTTATTTAAATATTTTCAATGTATTTTAATGGATATTTTTTTCAAAATAGATTCATGTTTCCTTCCTATATTCTCATTTTAAAATGTTTTAAATCAATTTCATGATTTGTTTATAATTTTTCAAAGTGATTTCAATGAAATTATTTTTATAAATCTTTTGAATCTTATTTTATATTCTTTCATAGAAAAATGTGGTCATAATGATTTCATGTCATCTTTATAACGTATAAGAAAAATAGATAAAATTATTTTCAAATAGTTTTAAAAATAATTTATTGATGAATAAAGGATATGTTCATCAAAAAACGTTGCTGAATTATATTTCAAAATTATTTCCTTCTTTGATTATCTCTGTTGATGTTAACCATTCCCTTCTATGAAATAATCTGATGTTTCCATTCATATTCATTATATGAATGGGTTATTCATGATTCCATGTTTATTATGAAATAATTTTCACATTCATGGGGGAATAGGTTTCTAAAATCATTTTCTCATTCATGTGTTATATGTTTATGATATGTATTTTCCATTGATGATTTCTATTTATATGATATATACTTCTCATTCATGAGTTATGTGTTTATGAAATCTGTTTCTCTTTCAATGGTCGGGATTTTGTTGGAATGATTTTGAAAATTGTGTCTTTTTTAACAAGTTATGTTATTTTTTTATGTTTATGATAACGATTTCATTTCATGTGTTATTATATAATTTTTTATTATTTCATGGCACATGTATGCTTAATTTCACAATGAGATGGGTGGAACATATATCTTCCCCCAATGGATTAGTAAAGGATTTATATCTTATGAGATACATATATCTGTAATGAGAAATGAAAAATGTTTAGTATTACATAGATAGAATGCGAAATGAACATAGTTTGGTATTATTGGGTTGGAAAAATGCGTTAACTTGGTTTCGTAATAGAGAGTTGGAATAGGGTGTAAACCCAGTTCAGGAAATGAATTTTTCTACTGAGATACTGTTGGTAGTAATTCCTTGACTAATATATAAATAACTCTATATTCTTATGTGCCTTCAACAATTATATGCTTTATTCATACTTTATAAATTCATGGATTATGACATTTATTTCTTTATTATTCATATCTTATGGAAACCTATGATTTATTTAATATTCATGTACATGAGCATTGATATGAAGTGTATGATCACCAATTAACATTATCACGTTATCATTCAATTATGATAATGATTATGCTTACATATCCCCCTTTTATATCCTTACTGTGCAATTGATGTCACCCCTTTATATGTTTCGTGTCACGTGTTATGATGATATGTGTTATATTTTATGTGTATCACATGGTTTCTTGTCAAGAAGAACCCTATGGGAGATAATGTAGATCATTTATATATCAGTGTTTGTGTTTCCATGTTTCGAAAGGCACTTGACTAGTATAGTCTTTGGGAATCTATTTGTAAAATGTTTTTTGTATTTCACAAATGTTATGTAATGTTAATGTTTGAAGAGTGAGGGTCTCTATAGTTGTTTTCAGATAAAAGGATAGGTTATCAAATTTATGCAGTGATGAGAAAACTATAGAAATTACTAGGTATATTCCAATGGATACACCTATGGATTTCGCTAATGATATGTATAAGTACATGTAAAAATTTATAAAAATTTCCTACAATTTTGTTAAAATATAGTGTTAGTGGTTTCGACAAATACATACCTATCTAGATACTATAAGTGTTTGTGGATCTGGAATAGATGAACCTAGGGGTAATAACTCAAACATGTTGTTCCAGGACTAATAATATATAATCTTGTAAACAAAAATGGGCCTTGCTACATAGCTATTATTACACTCATAAGAGATATTATTAAGGAAATAACAAACTGTTGACGAACCATCAATATGGATTTAAGTATATGTTGACTTTTAATAAACTAGGTTGAACATATTTTTTCATGTATTTAGGCATTATTAATTATTTATACATTATATTTGTTGTTATTTTCATGACCACATGGTTTCCCCATATTATAATTATATCTCACATTATACTTATGATTTTATAAAATAGTGGAAACATTAATGAACTGAATTAAAATTGAATTTAATGGATGATGTTTTGAAAATATATCAACTGGGATGATCACTGGAGTGAAATATTTTGTTATCATGCCTTATCATGTTTCAACAACTTGATAAAAAATGTGTTTCTTGCCATCGACCAGACTCACCAAGGAAGATAATGAAGGAGTTTTCTGAGGTTTTAGGTAAAGGAAACTATGAAAGAAAGAATATCTGGTTTTCTTTTGTGTGAAAAATGTGGAAATAATACCCTATTGTAATGTTTTAGAAGAATAAGATATTGTTTTGTATATAGAAAAGAAGGCACAATGAAAGTTACTACAAGGGAAATTGAATTTTACAGTTAATGAAATTGATGAGAATATTTCCCTCTCCAAGTCGTCCACAATGGTTTTGTGGTTTATGTGTTGAATAAATGATCATTGTGAATCAAAATGTGAAAAGTGGAAATCTCCTAAAGAAAATCAGTAAGGTGGTTTGAGTAATGGATACATTGCGGATGATAATGAGAGTATAAGTGAAATATGAATGGAACATGGTATTTTGTAATATGATGAGGGAGCATTGTTAATTGAATATAGTTTAAGAGGAATAATAAAGATTTTTATTTTTTAGAATCAATACTAATAAATGGTTATATATATAAGGGTTGTACATTTAATGTTTTTTCACTAATAATTTATAATAACATGTTCATTTTTTACGATGGAATATAAAAGTGTCCTAATGGAATGTTTATGTCATTGTAAAACACATGAATAAGGGAAACATAATATTTCATATGATACTTATGTTATGATAATGTAATTTTTATAAAGATATATGGGATGTAAGAAAATTGGATGGTACCGATTCCCTTGGAACTAATTAAGGTATTGTTGAAAAAAATGCAATTATATCATGGAAAAAGATACAAAATTAATTTATTTATGAGATATATCCATTAATATATTGAATATGGAAGCATGCATTTTTTTGAAATGTATTTATGGTATTTTTGGTTATTATGGTGTTTGAAGAGAATATATGATGAGGGTATTCGCATGTTTGGAATATGACATCCATGTAGATCATTTTGATATATGGGGGGTAACACTTAAGCCTCTTTCATGAATTTATTTTTATTGATTTTAATTTTCAATTTTTATGGGTTATGAGGTTATCCACTTAGGGAATGGTTAAGATAAATATCAGATGATGTAAGTAAAATTAACGTTTTATCTTGCATATGATGATTTATCTACATTGGATATCTTGTTCAAGGTACTTTGTGTTGACGATAACAGATTAGATGGTATATCAAGGGTATCATGGTCTGTTAATACTTTAGGAATAAAAAAGTCACCCTAATTTTTTTGGGATATAGGTTATGTGGATCATAGAACAAAAAAGGGTGACATTATACTAAAATCATGAAAGTGAATATTTTCATGGAAATTCATTTACTTTTGATAATTGAATCATGAAAAAAATAATGTTATCCTAGTACCTCTATTTCTAATGAATCAGTTGGTCCTTTAGATCATCACATATTTATGGATTTATTATTTCTATTTTTCTCCTGAACGTGTTGTCTATCACACTACCTGATAACATGATTGTTATACATCACTTTCATGTCCACATATTCACATTCCACCTTTTTTCTCTAATGTGGAAGACCAATTATACGTTACATTGGGTAACTATTTTGTTATCAATGTTCCATTTCAAAAGGATGTTTTAAAATTAATTATTATTATGTGGGTTTCTTAGAAAAGAACATTCATGTATTAATACTTTAAAAAGATAGGAGAATTTTAGGAGTAAATTTCATTTTAAGGGGGTAGAAGGTAAAATACTGATATTTTTTTAAATATTATTTTTGTAACGTCCCAGTTTCGGGAGCAACCTAGAGGCAACCTATACCCGGTTGGTCACATGTCCTCAAGCACATTTCCCCACATGCTAGAGGTTGGCGACTAGCAGCGAGGGCCTTGGGTGTGATAGTGGGGAAATTATGACATCATTGGAAGCGTACACAGCAGAAGTAAACAACACACAATAATAGGAGTAAATATTAAACAATAGTTAACAGTGGAATGCTGGAATAATAAACAACAAGAGTACATATATATATAAAATGATGCATGAAACATATTTCTAGAAAAGTAGCCAAACATGTCAAAATGCTATAAATATAACCAGTGATAAACCAAGGTACAAGATAAAAAGATAAATTTATCCTCCACATCGCAAGCATGCGAATGGTCCCATTCTCTCCAGCTCCACAGAAAGTCAAGTACCTAATGTAGAAGGGAGCTTTCCCTTAACTATACATGCATCAATACAACCTTTTTGGGCCCAAAAGCATGACCCAAAAATGGTGTGAGACTAAACCCCAATAGGAAACCACCCGAAAATCTATGCCTAACAGTCAGTGAATATATGGGAGGTAAATGTACATAGAACTGTAAACAGGAACGTACTCAGCTGTAAACAATCCATAGATTCAATATCAAGAAAAAGAGAAATAAACAGCTAAACACGAATAGTTAACCCTTTGGGAATTACTCACACCCAACCCCTCTGTTCTTACCTATGAAGTACAAGCTACCCTATGGGACGTTCTCTTGTCCTAACCCCTCTGGTTCAGTTATAAATATTCATAAGTAATCTATGAGGATGCACTTACTGTCAATTCCACTATTAGTCTAAGGTAGTCAGGAACTCTCTAAGGAATCTCACGTGGTCAACTCCCCTAACAGTCACAAGGTCAAGGAATCTCTGTGGAAGCTAACGCGGTCAATTACCCTTATAGTCATGGTCGTTCAAAGTAACTCAAATACTCTATAAGGATGCTCACTCAGACAATTCCCTAAATAGTCTAGAGCAATCAAGGTAATAAAAAGTAATACAAAGACTCTCTATGGAAGCAGTCATGATCAATTCCACTTATAGTTTAAAGAATTTAAGGACTCTCTGAGGAAGCTCACTCGGTCAATTCCCCTTATAGTCTACTGCACCAAGTTCTCATGGACCTATGTAGGTCATCGAGCATAGGAATGAAATATGGAGAATGTAAAACTATAGAACTACTTGGAAAACTAGTCAAAAACATATCAAGCATGTAAGAATATAAACTCTCCATCATATATCAACAGGCATGGGAAATAGGCAAGGTAGACAATTAGCTAAATAGTACCTAATGATCGTAATCCAAACATGAATGGGTATGACATCCAAAGAATAGCCTATTCACAACATTTTAACCTCCACACAAACATACATGCATGAAGAGAAACCAACGTGGGTAAAATGGTAAACATGAAATACCTCGTTCCAGGGTATTGATGGAATTTTCACATAATACGCAAAGACATTGAACTAATAGGCACAAACCACCTACCTTGGTGTTAGGAGATCGCTATATGTGAACATCGAATCATGAGTCTCCTTAGAACGTTAAAAATCTATGAAAATGTCTAAAACATTAATCCCACCATATCTCACGAGAGAAGAGAAATCAGAAGATGGTGATCTAGGAGAAGAGAGAACTCACCGATGTGATTCCAATGCAATAGACAGTGATTGATTCATATGATGTACGTAGGCTTGGGGGTTCATCGAATATTTATGGCCATACAGAGATCTTGGTTGAATGGGACCTAAAAGAAGAGAGTTCTGGAGATTAGACATGACCCCGGTGCATTTAATGAAAACAAAAGAAAGTATATGGGGTGTATTTTTGAAGTACACGACATGTAATCGACATTTCTGTACTCCACTTTAAGCGGACTCCATGTCACTTTCACACAACAATGTGTATGGATACGAAATGACTAGCACATGGCCTCCTACGACATGGTAGTACACGACGTGTAATCATAAAGTACACGGTGTGTACTTTGAAAATTTCCATAAATTCCATTTTTCTCAAAAATGACCAGAAAAGGAAAAACATAACTAAAATGAAGATCCAAGTTCTTACAAACTTCCCCGCTTAATGAAATTCATCCTTGAATTTCCCTAAAGCTGCATAGAAGAATAAAACCTGAACATCACTAGCCACTGTGATCGTACATCTACCTCCCTCTTCCAAGTCTCATCCTATACTGGCCCATGCTGCCAAAGTACCCATACCCGAGGAACAGACTGGCCATAGAGAACCTTTTTACATAGATAAAAAATCCCTAAAGTATTCTCCTCAAAGGATTCATCCACTTCTAACTCAACCTCCTTGGGATGGAATATATTTGATGGGTCTGAAAAGTAACATTGAAGGTGAGATACTTGGAAGACATTGTGCATGGCCTGGTACCTCTGAGTAAACTGCAAATGATAGGCAACCGGCCCACTCTCTCCAACACCTCAAACGGCCCGATGTACCTCAATGATATCTTACCCTATCTCCTAATCCTATTGTGTCACAACATCAGTGTGACACACAGGAAAACCTGATCCCTAACCTCGAACTCCAAAGGTCGTCTCTACTGATCAACAAAAGACTCATGTCGAGACTACGAAATAGCCATCCTCTTCCAAATCAACTATATCTGCTATGTGATCTCCCAAACAAGATGATGTCCCATCAATGATTCCTCTCCTGCCTCCATCCAACAAAAAATGATATCAGATTGGCCTACCATACAAAGCCTCATAAGGTTCCATCTAAATACTTTCTTGAAAAATATTATTGTAGGAATACTCCACAAAAGTTATATGCTTCTCCCAATAACATCTAAAATCCATAATTCATTCTCGGAGCATATCCTCTAGCACTTGAGTCGTACCCTCGAAATGCATATTTGTCTGGGGGTGGAATGATATCCGCAAAAGTACCGGTGTACACAAATCCTTTTGAAGACCATACCAGACCTGATAAGTAAAACGTGCATACCTGTTTGAAACGATGTAGTGTAGAAATCCCTGAAGACGTACAATCTCTCAGATGTACAACCATCCCATATCCACAACACTGAAGGTATCCTTAACTGGCAAGAAGTTAGAAACCTTCATGAGTCTATCAATAACAAACCAATGTGCGTCATTCCCTCACGGTGACCTCAGAAAACCAGTCACGGAGTCGATCACAACATCATTCCACTTTCCCTCGGGAATGGGTAACTACTATAGAATCCATGATGGCCGCTGATGCTCCACCTTCACCTTAAAACATGTTGAACACCTCATGAAAAAACCAGCAACATCCCTCTACATCGATGGACACCAATACTGATGATGTAGATCACGAACAATCATGGTGACGCCATGATGAACATCCCAAACTGAGGAATGAAATTCCCACATCACCTCCTTGCGTATATCTTCTGTCACCCAAATGAACCTCTGGAAATGAAAGATCTCATCCTCGCCTATGGTCCATCCAAGAATAGGGTCCTATCCTGACACATTCTCCCTTTGGACAAGGCCTTCATAATCTGATAGTTCCCTCATTCTAACTCGATCAAGAAGAGTAGAGGTAAAAACTATAGAAGATAGAAATCTATGCCCCTGTCAGTCTTGAACATCTAAATGCATCTCAGAGAACAGATCCATAAGCTGCCACTCGCTGCCATCCTCCTGAACTGCCTTTTTCTGAGACATCCTGCTCTACACATTAGCCATTGTGTTGCCCTTCATAGGCATGTGGGAAAGCTCATGGTAAAAGGACTGTAGGTACTCGACCCACCTCCACTATCTTAAATTTTTATCACATTGATTGAAGATGTACATTAGACTTTTGTGGTCGGTGAAAACCACAAAATGCTCTCCCAAAAGATAAAGTCTCCAACAGCATAGGGCATGAACAATAACAACCAACTCTAGATTGTGCGTCGGGTAATTCCTCCCACGTCGCACTAAAAGCCGAGACCCATATGCAACGACTACATCTCCCTACATAAGCACAAATCTTGGACCGATACATGACGCAACACATTAAACAATATTACACTTGCCCGGTTCTAGAAAGACTAGTATTGGTGCTAAAGTCAACCTCCCTTTCAGCTCTTGAAAGGATTACTCACAAGAATATGACCATAATAACATCTTACAATTATTAGTCAGACCTGTCAGCGGCTCTCTTAAGCATGAAAAGTCTTGTATGAAATCTCTATTGTATCCATCCAGCCCTAGAAAACGTCGTACCTCAAAAACGTTTTTAGGCTGCTCCCAAGAAACTACAGCTCTCACTTTCTCTAGGTCTGCTGATATTATTTCCTCTAAGATAATATGACCCCGGAAGTGAATCTGATCCACCCAAAAGTGGAACTTTGAGATCTTAGCATATAACTAATTCTACCTCAGTGTACTCAACATGATATCAATATGGGTAGCATGTTCGTGTCGAGTGTGAGAGTACACCAAGATATCGTCCACGAAAACAACAATAAAATAATCCATGTATGGTTGGAACACTCAGTTCATCAATGCCATGAAAACTGCAGGTGCGTTCGTGAGACCGAAAAAGGTAACCACATACTCGTATAGGCCATACCTACTTATGAAGGCTGTAAGAGGTATATCTAATGGTCTAACATGCAACTGATTGTAACCAGACTTCAAGTAAATCTTCGTGAACATTTGGGCTCCTCAAAGATGATCAAGGAGATCATAGATCCATGGAAAGGGATACATGTTATTGACCATCAACTAGTACATCTTTTGATGGTCCACACAAAGCCTGAGGGTGTCATCATCCTTATTCACAAACAGGACAGGCAAACCCCAAGGAGAAGTATTGGGTCTGATTAAACCCTTTTCATGCAACTCCTCCAACAGTTTCATGAGAACTCGAAACTCTGGTGTAGCCATAATATAAGGAGGAATGAACACTGGTTCCCCTCATAGCACAATCTAAATCAATAAGTTTACATCGCACTCTACAAGAAGACATGTGAATTCCTCTCGAAAAACATTTCTGAAAAGATCCACCGCTGGAGGAATGTCCATCTGCGAAGTCCCCTAGTCATCCAGATATAGACTATCAATCTGGGTTGTAACTCCTCCCAACCCATGATGCTTTGGACCCAATATGATCCCATGGACATCCCATTCGCCCCTATGAAGAAAGGATTGTCATTCTAGTGACGTGATACTCACCCTGCAACGATAACAGCCGACAACTGCCTGGATGGGAACTAACCAGTACATCCTGATAATGAAATCATTTCCTGTCATATCTAGGATAATGAGGTCCCATAAGAAGTGACACCCACCAACATGTAGAGGGCACTCCCTGCACTGACATACATTAGCTGTTCCAGTCCCCAACGGTGTGTCTAGCGTCAAAACATAGGCATGAGAAATGATGCATAACCTAAGGCTCTGCACAACAAAAATAGAGATAAAGCTACCGGAAGCCCATGTATCGAACAGAGTATAAGCTTAAACTATGGTTACAATGATCATACCTCGAACTATAGAGGGTCAGAGATCCTCCTCCTACTTGGTAAGCACCACTTCAAAAGTCTGGCCTATGTTGTGGCTCTGTAAACCTACCAGACCACTCTGACCTAATCCACCATGCTATCTATGAAGAACCGGTGATTGAATACCATGACCACGACCTCCAACTCGGCCTAAATGGCCAGAAGAACTCCAGTTCACATACTAGTGAGAAACATGTGGTGTTTATCCTAAAATCAATGTCATAGAAGAACCCCTGTCAAGAGATGCTAGTGAGAAGAATTGACAGAAGCTCTAAAGGTTACCCATCTTGGTGTAAGATCGGCACTCCATTGGGTCTCTCGGGAAACGTGGACTCATATTCCCTATCTTCCCACATAGTTAGCACACCATCTGGCCACAAGATGATGTATCCCTCATGCTCTGAAATCCTCGTGAAGACTCTCAGTGGTGATTCCTACTATAAGTAGGAGGAATAAAAATTATAGATGTCAAACCACCCAGGCTCACAGCTCCAGAATCTCTCAGATTGTGCTCTGTGATAAATTCCTGGTTGATGATAAAGGATATCAAAGTCAACCTGAAGATTTTCACTTGTGATCGTTTGTCATGCTCCAGACCATCCTCAATCTTTAGTGAAAGGAAAAGTTCATCACCTCATGGAATAGATGTGAAATGATGTATCTCTGTGAAGAAAGAGGAGTACTCCATAACATAATGAGTACCCTACTCCAGACTCCTAAACTCTCCGGCTCAGTCGGTCCTCAAGGTCTCCCGATAAAATTAATCAAAGAAGATATGCCAAAAATCATTCCAAGCCATACCTTGCTGGCGTCCCTCCTATGAGATCACACCGCACCACCTATTGGTAGAGTCTCAGAGAATGTATGTAGCAAGATTCACCCTCTTTTCTGGAGGTATCCATAGATGATTGAAAATCGACAGCATGGCTTTTATCAATGACTCTACAGCCTAGGTTCTTCCACTACCTGAGAAATTAGGAGGATTCTGCTACTGAATGACCCGCGTCAATTCTTCCATTGATGGGGTAGGAGGCGGCGCTCCCGGAAACGTCTCCATCATCCTCAAAAATCCCTCCTTGAACTGTGCATCAACACCTATTTTGGGTATAATGGCTTGTGCAAAGACTGACATGACTGGAGAATCTCCTGGAAGTCCCTGATCAGCCTTGTCTGGTGTCTGATCACCATCTGGCAACTGGCACATAACCAGAGGGCAACTCATGGGGGCATGAGTCTGCAAGGTCAAGCGCACACCATAGATCATGATTATCATGTAATTAAATCTAGATGCATAAGAAGGGAACAGGAGAATCAAAGCATTCAATTTTTACAAAACATGACTACACGGAGTGTACAATTCCTACATTGTGTGTTCCCTGATGTCATTTACATGGGCATGTACACCTGCCCAAACTGTTCATGTAACACCTGAAACACATGACGTGTTGTCTTAACACATGGCATGTACTTTAATTCCCTTTCCCTTCCCGAGTCCTTATACACGGTTAAGCCACACGGATCTCCTAATACAATACCACATTGCGTGTTCAGGATAGACACGATGAGTACTAGAAAAGCTTCACCTGACACATGATGTTAGCGACATAGCCTAACACACGACTCAAACTTCACGACATGTAAAAGGAAGGATAGCACTAACCCGCATTTTTAGTGACACAACCAGGTACAGGGGATTGAATACAATACGTGTATATCGTCATACTTATTCATCCGTGTGGTTAGTTACATGGGCATACACCGAGATAACACCAGAAAGCATGTACAGAGGGTACACGTCGTGTCCCCGCATGAAAATTCCTATCACGTGCCTCTTCACACATGGCTTTTGACAAGGTTAGAGATTACACAGTGTATACATAAAGTACACGATGTGTACATAAGAAAAACTGATTCTTCCGGAATAGAAGAACACATGGTGTGTAGTCCAAACTACATGGAATGTATTTTATGTTTTCCCATATAGAATGCCTCAGAAACAACCCCAGATCCCAGAAAAATACTGAAACAATCATTGAAAGTGGCAAATTCTGATCAGTGGGGGCCTATAATCCCCGCGAATCAAATATTGGAATCTTATACAAGTTATAACAAGGAAAACAAGGCAACGATCCACTAAATTTGAGTCCATGAGGGCCTATAACACCTCAAGAACCAAATTTTGGTGTTCATTCAAAAAAAACCATAAACACAATACCCTATCCAATATAAGGTATTTTTATCAAGGAATTTATCAAAACAACATGCATATTCTACAAAACATCTCTCACAACAACATGCAATAACTAATGCATCCAAAATGGCATGGAAAGAATGCATGACATGTGATTTATAACAAGTGTTATATGATTGATGAGATGGAATACCCTTATCTCATCTGGTTGGGGAAGAAATAGAACCCCAATAACATCACCAATAACAACAAATATCTAGTGAATGACTCTAGATTAAATCATATCACTCTTAAAGTTGGAAAACACGAAAAATTTCATTAAACGAGGTATATTGGATTTTCCTAGAACACGAGTTAGTTACTTTCACAAACAACTTATTACCATGTAACTATTCATTCTTATCTCGGACTAAGAACTACAAACAATAAATGAAGAGAAAAGAGACCTTCTGATACCTCTTTGTAACATCCTAGTTCAGGAAGCCACTGAGAGGCACCCCGCACCTGGCTGGTCACCTGGACTCAAGCACATTTCCCAGCATGCCAGAGGCTGCCGACTAGAAGCAAGGGCCTTGTGTGTGAATGTGGGGAAAATATGCCCCCATTGGAAGAGTATATAGCAGATGAAAACAACAAAAAGCAGCGGAATCAATAAATATCCAACAACAGTAAACTGTAGAAGACTAGAATAACAAACAACTGGAGTACATATACATATAAAATGATTCATGATTCATATGTCTAGAAATGAAGCTAAACAAGTCACAATGATGGAAATACAACTACTGGTAAACCAAGGAACAAAAAAAAGATAAAAAATCCACAACATCACAAGCCTATGATTGGTCTAATGCTCTCCAGCTCCACAACAAGTCATGTACCTGAAGTAGAAGGGCGCTTTCCCTTATCTATACATGCAGAAACATAATTTGTTTGGGACCAAAAGTATGACCCAAACTGGGTGTGAGACTACATCCGAGTAAGAAACCACCTAAATATATGTTCCTAACAGTCAGTGAATATATGGTAGGTAAAAGTATAGAAAGCAGTAAACATGAATATAGTCAACAGTAAACAATCCATAGTTTCAATATCATGAAAATGTGAAACAAACAACTAAACATGAAGAGGTAAACCTCTGGGAAGTACTCACAACCATCCCCTCTAGTCCTACCTAAAAAGTACAAGCAACTGTATGAGATGTTCACTCGGCCTAATCCCTTTAGTTCAGTCATAATAATTTATAAATACTCTTAGAGTAATCACTCGTACTAAATTCCACTTATATTCTAAGGTAGTCTAGAACTCTCTCGGGATGTTCACGCATTCAATTCCATTTATATCCCTATGGTCAATGACTCTATAAGGAAGCTCACTTGGTCATTTCCCCTTATATCTCAGGTCATTCAAAGTAACACAAATACATTAAAAAATGCTCACTCGATCAATTCCCCTCATAGTCTAGAGTAATCAAGGTAATTCAATGTAAAACAAAGACTCTCTGAGGAAGCTCGCACTATAAATTCCTCTTACAGTATAAAGCAGTCAAGGAATCTCTAAGGAAGCTCACTCGCTAAATTCCCCTTTTATCCAAATGTGATTCAAAGAATCTCTGAATAAGCTCACTCAATAAATTCCCCTTATAGTCTACTACACGAGGTTCTCACGACCAGATATAGGTCAATGAGCATAACAATGAAGTATGGACAATGTAAACCTAAATAACTACTTGGATTATTAGTCTACAACATATCAAGCATATATGAATACAAACTACCCAAACTACAACAATAGGAATGGAAAATAGGCTAGGCAACCAAATTGGCTAAACGTGATTAAACGGTCGTAAACATAACATGCATTGAAAATACATCCAAAGCATAGAAATCAACCGTATTCTTATCCAAATAACTTCTACACAAACATGCAAGCATGGAAGTCCATCAATAGGGGTAAAATGGTAAAAATTCAATACCCCAATCAAGGGTATTAGTGGAATTTTCATATAATACTCAAATACATTGAACATAAAGGCACAAACCACCCACCTTCATGTTAGGTGATCCCAATAAGTGAACCTCGAGGCTTGGACAACCATAGAACGTTGAAGATCTACAAAGAAGTATGAAACATTCAACCCATGATATCTCACAATGGAAAAGAAATTAGAATATTTTTCGCTAGCAAATGAGAGAACACACTGATGCGATTCGAACACAACCTACAGTGTTTGATTCGGAGGACAGACACATGCTTAGAGGTTTGTCAAAGATCTGTGGTCGTACAGAGCTCTCAGTCTAACAAGACCTAAAAGAAAAGTTTTCTAGAAATTATACATGAACGTGACGTGTTTAATGAAAAAAGTAAAGTACATGGCGTATACTTAATATGTAAGTTACATGTACTCTCTGTTTTTGTACTCCGTTTTAAGCAACCTCTAGGTCACTCCTGCAAGATCGTGTCTGGGGCTACTATACGGCCAGTATATGGCCTCATGTGGAAAGGGAGTACATGACGTGTACTCATAATGTACATGGCTAGTAATTTGAAAATTTACAAACAATATATTTACTCAAAAACCGCCAGAAAAGGTAAAACATACCTGAAAAAAAGATCCAGGTTCTTACAATTTTTTTATTAATTTAATATATTTGATATTTTTCATATCATGAATCATTAAAAATAGATCATTTTAAATGTTTTGAATATGTTATATAAAATAAGTTAATTTTGGGCTACATGCAATATAAATTTTATCTTTCTCTACATAGAACATTGGGGTTAAATTGCTTCACACACAATAATGACATTCCTTAATGGCTTGTGTAACATGAATGATTTAGGATAACCGAACAATAATATATTATGTTAATATAATAATTTAATATAATAGGACATACCCTAGTTGATAAATTGTATGTAATGAACAATATAATATGATTTATTAAAATGTATGGTTTATAGAAATATTATATGAATTAATAGGTTACCAATTAATTTGAAACAAATATGAAAATTATTTCTATATAAACAAAAATATTATTTTTTTATTATCACAATGCTATTTTACTATAATAAATTAAATTAACTTATATTAGTGAGTGATACTAATTTAATATATATGTTACATAATCAATCAAATATCTTGGATAATAATCCAATATATATTTTATAGATATAAGATAAGAACAAACCCAATTGTA
The DNA here is from genome assembly GCA_963277665.1 of Viscum album. NCBI lineage: Eukaryota > Viridiplantae > Streptophyta > Magnoliopsida > Santalales > Viscaceae > Viscum > Viscum album. Next base: position 2,004,467,404 of record OY728148.1, on the reverse strand, counting down.
TGAATAAAACTCGATATTTTTATAATGGATGTTTTACCACAATTTAATGGAGAAACCATTATAGAATAATTTTTTAACTTTAATATATTTCTTATTTCAATATAAAAATCACTCATGAATGATAAAATTAAAATTTATGTAAAGATATTTTTTAATTTTTATATAAGGATTCATTTTTTAATGAATATATAAAAGTACAATTTTTAGTTAAAAACAGGTTTTTCAAATAATTAATTTATAAAATATAATGGTGTTTTATATTTTATTAAAAGTTTATTTAGATAAAAATTTTATCAATTCATCCAATTTAGGTCATTGGAAACGATTTCACATTGTAATTTGGTATAAATATAATGAATACATTTGATCATTTTGACTTTAAAAACTCACAGTGGCATCCCATTTGTGGGATGAATTTTAAATTTATTTAATCCACTTTTGTTATTTTAATTTGGAAAAGTGTACTTATTATTTGTAATTAAAATAATATATATTGTATTATTATCTAAACATTGTTTAAAAAAATTATTAGTCAATTTAACTAATATTAATTACATTGATTAAGTTAAAATAAATGTTAACTAAGAACATACACAAATATTTATGTCCAAAAATGACTATATACTTGAAAACCATCCAAATCATGGGAAACTTTATAACTTATACCTATTTATATTAAGTTGTTATAAATATTTTATCCACTAGAAACATGAAAAATGTTGGTGAAATTCTGTCTTTAAATATTCCAAAGAGTGAAACTTCTCTTCCCTTATATAATACACAAACCACCACTCATCTTCACCCCTATAAAACCACATCGATTATGAAAATATCAATGAAATTCACTTCATAACACCCCAAAATTCTTCCTTGAATAATCCACTTGGTTAGAACGATATTCAAGTAAGCATGTTGGCCAAAACAAAAAGGATTTTCTCAATTAAGGGTTAACATTTTCTTTCAAGCTCCATTCATTTATTTTCCTTCTCCGCTAACTAAAGTATTCTTATAAAATTCATGTATTAAAAATAGTATCATAAATATAATAGGATTTTTATATGAAAAGGGATAAACAAACATTTAAACTTACCGACATCTAATGGTTAATGATCATTATATTTACATTTATAGGGAACAACCACCTCAGTAAATTATGATGGATCAATTTTTTACCGCCTCTCATGGAAGATATTATGATGAAATCACTATACATATATGTTAAAAATTATATTTATTAATTTATTAATCTTTAATTATTTTTTTACAATAGATATCTTCATACTTAACATTCGTGTTAATAAGATAATTTCATTTCACATATTGTGGACTACAACACGCTCAAAGATATGTGATTTGATTATACCGTATGAGGAATGTATTTAGGGTGTATTTAGTGAATATTTATAATATATATTATATAATAAATATACTTGAATAATTATATATATATATATATATTTTTTTTACTTTCATTTTTTCAACAAGGAAAGTAATCATAAATAGTGTTAATGCGTACGTATGACATACTATCTCCATGAATGTTGTATTCTATTTCATAATTTCATATCCTATAGAATATTATATTAAAAATAGTCTGAATATAAATTATATTTAAATCATGTTTTACATTATTTAAAGCATAATATAAATATAAGTACCACATATATAAAAAATTAAGTCACCTGGGAAAATCAAAAGGGATATTACTCGAAATGAATATGTAACAAATAATTGTTAACAGCTGTGTTATATAAAGACATAATTATAAAATATATGGTATTAATAGTAATAATATAGTTCTGCAATAGATTTTTATTAAATTTTTATTTATTTTACAAATTTTTGGATAAGTATGAATAAATTCAAGACAAAAGGTATGTAACGACACATCCCCTGGGGCATGTGCCATTACTACACAAATCCCACCTTCCATAGGAAAGGGGCTGGCGACTAGCACCAATGACATAATTCACTAAAAATGGGAAGGAATTGACTTTATAACCTGTAAACACACACTGTAGATACCATCATGAGTAAACCGTATAACCAAAAGGTGACTACAGTAAGTAAAAAGATGCCAAAATACAAGCCCAAATGAAAAGTAAAAGAAACTGAATATACAAGTACAACTAAGGAAATTGGAAAAACAGCCACTGGGTTGTCCTCCGAGGTTCCTACCTGAAGGGTAGGTAATCGACACATCCTCAGCACTCCATTTCCTTCAATATCCTCCACGTACCGAAATGCCATAAGGTCCACCTCTGGGTACCATCCAGTCTTGTTACCCTAAGCCTCAGTCAGTGATGACCATCATCTGCATCCAACACAATGATGTGTGGGCATAGCCTGTGCAGGGGTGAGTATAACGATACTCAGTAGGGACCCCGAGACCCTCAAGGTCTCACAAAATCCAACAATGATAAATCACAAGGTATGAAAACAATAGATATCCCAAATCATGTATATACCAACACATATACCAATTTTGACATGTAATCCATCTCAATTATGATTAAAACACAAAAGATACTGACTCAGCTCAATCTGGATTTTTTTCACATTATTGAAACCAAGGTTGCTGGAATACTCATCCTCTTTCGAGTACAGTGGGTCTGCCACAACACCACGGATCTTCCCACTAACCTTGTACTGCTGAGGTACTCCTCCGGTCATGTATTGTGGGTTAACTGCATCACCACGATGCTCCCCACCCTGGGTTTGTCACCACAATCAGGCACTCCCCCTAACAGCCTGAAGAGGTACTCCTCTTGTCGAGTACCGTGGGTATGCCACCACAACCAGTTTCTCCTCCGTAGTGGGTCTTCCGCCACTACTAGGCTCTTTCTAGTGATCTATTCTAGTCACTATGAGTCAATCGGTCAGTAGTCATCAAGTCTCATCCAACTACTAAGTCTTTACACTCTATCTACTCATCTATGGAAGGATCTTCTTTATGAGATAATATTCGATACTCCAACTATCATGAAGTCCTCGATTGAAGTATCTTAAAGTCCATCCACTTCATAGAGGACTCACTGCAACAGACTGCACGTCAATCAGACGCCCAGTCTGTGAGTTATTAGCCTTTTAGGTCTGAGGGCCCTTTTGGATTCATGCACGATCCAACCTGACTGTATCTCATCTATAACTCAAACTCGAGTGGGGTATACTCAAAAGGGTATTCATGCTCAAATATTACCAGGTCTGCTGATGGTTTTTCAAACAGACTCCTGATGCTAAAGATAAGGCCAAAAAAAAGTAAAGGTTCATAATGGGCCCATGTCATGTCAGTCCCGATCAGACCGAACCGGCTAGACCTTCTGTGGGCCGACCCGATTTGAGTCGCCCACCCTAACCCGTTGGGTCTGGCCCATCCTGTTGGGTAGGCTAACCCATTGGTTTTTTCTTATCCCGTTGGGTCCAGATCAATAGACCGTGATGGGCCATGAAAGGCCGAGTGGGCAGTGACCGCCCACGAGGGCACAAACAAGCCGTGTGTTAGTGCGACAGTCAGTTCATCCGGGGCACCATTAGGGAGCGAGCTGGTTTGGCCGGGGTGCTGTGCTGGGTGTAGGAGGCCGGTTGAGATGAGGTGTCATGAGGGGAGTGGGAGGCCGGCTCGACCGGGTGCCACGAGGGGCACTGCACGGGCGGCTCAGCCAGGGAGGTCGGTGCTAGTTCAGCTAGTGGCGGCGCGGGGCCTGCGGAGACGTTGGGAGAACGGACAATGGAGCCACGGGGCGCACGAACAGTGGAGCAGCGGGGCATGTGGGGCACGTGGGAGGCAAGGCGGCATGGTGCGTGGGGCCTGTGGAGTGCAGGTACCAGTTTAGCCAGGGCACGGCGCGGCTCGGGCGGTTCGGTGTGGGTGGCGCGGTTAGCAGGTGGCATGGTCGGGGTGACTCGGAAGCCAGCGGTTGGTGCGGTTTGGCTCGGGGTGCCAGAGCATCGCTAGGTATCTTGGGTTGCGGAGGTCGCGGGTAGCATGGTCGTTGCCTCCATCGCCTTTTCTATCTTGTCGCCTCGTTGCCATTTTTAAGATCATCACAAACAAGAACAACTAATTAGACGGGCCATGTTGATTTGTACCACACCCACCATGTTTCGGGTCGTAGCAAGCGGTTCAATTCATTCATGGATTTCAAAAAAATATCATGAAAATAATATGAATGAAAAATCAATAAAACACCCCATGTCTTCCCGCAAGAAAAATAAATCCCAACCCGCAAGGAAAAATCAATCACAATGATTCATTGTTTTAGATGGGATGATTTAAAGGAACAATGTCATAATAAAATAAAACCCCTACCTTGATCGTTGTTCATCGATGAAGTCATGGGGAAGAAGATAGTGTTTTCTTCATTCGTCACATCCTCCACACACTTCCAATCCATGTTCATGTGTCAGTTCGTTGATGATGATTAAGAGGTTAGGTTGGTCATCGAAGATGTACCATTTCGATTACCTCCACAAGGTGCTTGTGAGGAAGATGTCTAAGATTCTCCTCGGTGGCGTTATTTGTGGTGGAAGATCTTCATTAGGGAGCATTCTCCCTATGTCCTCCTATCCCAAGTTCTACCAAGATGAATATTCCATGCCAAAATAATTCGATTAAGTTTATCTATTATTTAATTGTTGTCAAAAAATTCAAAAAGGTTTTAAAAAAATTTATTGATGTGCTCAATTAATTAATGGGGAGGATTTGGCACATTCATAGAAAGTGCAATAGAAGAATTAATTGGGTTGAGTGGGTCAAGAGGCTCACCCTAATTATTGAGGGGAGTAGCCTGGTTTTCCACAATTATAATGGGGGTTTAGTCCTGGGTGGTCCCCACCACCGTAACCTCTCGCGGGAGGTTAGGTTCGGGTGGCCCCCACCACCATAACCTCTCATGGGAGGTTATGGTCAGGTGGTCCCCACACCTCATCTCCCACAAGGTGGTTTAGTTCTGGTGGACCCCACCTACAACTTCTACATGGTGGCTCGAAAATTTAAAAAAAGTGTAGTTCATTTTATTTTATTATTTTCCAAGGAAAAACCCAAAAACTATATTTTATTCTCAACCCACTGTTTTAGAGGAGAATGTATTATTAAGAGACTACCGGTCCTGTAAGTTCAAAGGTGCCCTCTGATTTCAATTCCAAGCACCAGTTCAAAAGTTATAAAAACATTCTCGTGCGTTTACTGAACGTACCTGAACAAAACTTCAAAAATTTATTCCAGGCACACCGGGCCAGAGAATCACGCGCCGTCAATTTTCATGGACTCATAAAATTACAATTTATTAAAAAAAATTACATGGGAATTCTAGGTATTTATATTCTCCCCACATCATGGATTTATGTACCCATAAGCTACAACTCATATCTAAGGGATCAAGTGGGGGTACTGAGAACGCATCTGAACCTCCTATTCCCATGTTCTCTTTTGGAAGTTCTTGTGCTACCAATGAACACACAGCAGAGGTATCGACCATCCATAATGGAACCGCTCTGGTCGATCCTCAATCTCTACTGGAACCTCCGTAAAATTCACCCCATCAATGGCGTCCATCTCTCAATGGTCAATGATGTTAGAAGGTTTTTGCACATATCTCCTCAGTTGGGATACATGCAATACGTCATGCACCTCGGTGCTACTGAGGTAGAAGATCTAAGTGGTATGCCACCTCACCAACTCTGATGAGGACTTGAGAATGTCAGATGAATCTCGGAGATATCTAGTCACCTAGGCCAAATCTCCGTAGACCTCATCAGGGTGAGACCCATAGAAAGATTTGGTCGCCATCCTTAAACTCTAGAGGTCTCTGTCTCCTATCAGAATACGAATTCAACCTGCCATGTGAAGTCTAAGCTACTCCTGGATGATCTACACATTCTCTATGGTAGCTCGTACCATCTCTGGCCCCACCAGTATTGACACCCCTCGATCAGTCCAACACAATGGTGATCTGCAAAGTCGCTCGTACAACGCCATGAAAGGTGACATCCTAATGGTGGAGTGATAACTGTAGTTGTATAAAAACTCCACCAAAGGAAAGTGATCTTCCCATCTATGACCGATGTCAAGAACACCAACACACAACATGTCCTCGAGGGTCAGAATAGTCTGCCCAGTCTGGCCATCCATCTGGGGAAGGAAGGCAGTGGTCAAAGGAAGCTACGTCCTAAAAGAATCCTACATATGCATCCATAGAAGAGAAGTAAATTGTGGGTCACGATCAGAGAAAATCGTTGAAGTTACTCCATGTAACCACACAATCTTCTGCACATAGAGGCGACCCAAGTTCCCTACTAATCCCTACTATCTGATCCGTAGGAAGTGGGCCGACATGGTGAGTCAGTAGATGATCACCCAGATTGAGTCATGAACTCTAGATGTACGTGGAACTCTTGTCATGAAATCTATGGATAACCCATCCCACATCAACTCTGGGGCCTCTAAAGGCTTAACCAAGAATGATGGTACCTGATTCTCTGCCTTCACTTGTTGAAAATTGAGTCACAAAAAAACAAACTCTTCTACTGATTTTTTCATTACCGGCCACCAGTGCAATCATCGGAGATCCTGGTACATCTTCGTAACTCCTGGATGCACCGCTTGAGGGGATGTGTGGAACTTCCTCAATACTTACACCTGAAGTGACATTGGTACCATTGTACATCCTCGTAAGAGGATGACGTGCTCCCCACCTTCAAAAAATCTACCAGGTGCTTTCCCGGTGAATAAGTGAGTGAGTGACTATACGATTCTAAAAGAATGTTGTAACATATCTATCCACAAACGATATCTGTAAAGAAGCAAGCTACTTCGTTGCCTCGCCCAGAAGCTGTATACAAGATCACCTACTGAGTGCATCTACAACAACGTTCCCCTTTCTAGGAGTATATACTATCTTGAAGTCATAGTCTTGGAGGAACTCAAGCAAACATCACTATTTTTGGTTCAGGTCCTTCTGAGAGAATATATACCTGAGACTCTTGTGATCAGAGTACACTGTAAAATAGTCACCCATCTGATAGTGTCACCACATCTTTAAGGCGAAGACCACTACTGGTAACTCCAGGTCATGTGTAGTGTAGTTCTTCTCATGATGTCATAGTTGTGATGAACCATATGTGATAACTACTCGCACTTGCATCAGGACACATCTGAGTCCAGTCCCTGATGCTTCTTTGTAGACTACGTACCAAACGCCTTCCTCTAGAAGCCTTAAGATGGGGGTACTAGTCAGCCTCTACCTCTGCATCTGAATGCTCATCTGGCATATCACCGAACACAGAAAGGGTTGCCACTTATTTTTCTAGTCTGATAGCGGTGATGCAACTCTAGATAAATCTCTTACAAAACTCTGTTAGAATCCAGAAAATCCCAAGAAACGTGGTACTTCCGTCACACTCCTGGGTGGATCCCAATCATGTACCGACTCAATCATTGCTGGATCCACATTAACTCCATCCTCCATGATGGCATGTCGTAGAAAGTGAACCTCTCGTATCCTGAACGGGAAAATAGAGAGGTTACTATAAAGTTGGTACTCTTGGAGTGAGTCCAGTACTACCTGCAAATGGTAGGCATGCTCCCCCTCAGTAGTGGAGTAGATCAGAATGTAGTCTATGAAGACTATGAAAAAGTGATCGATGTATGGCTAGAAAATAATTTTCATGAGTCCCATGAACACAGATGGAAAATTGGTTACATCAAAAGGCATAACCAAGAACTCAATGTGGCCATACTGTCATCTATAGAACATCTTCTGCACATCCTCGACTTGAACTCTGAGCTGGTGATAGCCTGATCTGATGTCTATCTTCGAGAACCATTGTGCTCCCTTCAACTAATCAAAGAGGTCGTCAATCCTCGAGAGAGGGTACTTGTTCATCACAGTCTCCTGTTCAGGAGTCAATAGTCAACACAAATCCTCAAGACCCCATCCACCTTCTTGGAGAACAGAATTGGGGTTGTTTAGGGAGAAACAATGGGACAAATAAATCCATCCACCAGCAAGTCCTAAAGCTGTACCCACAGCTCGCGAAGCTCGATGGGAGCCATCTGATATCAATGTCTAGATAACTATTCTGTCATTGGGTACAAGTCAATATAAAGTTCCACCTCTCTATGAGAAGGTATACCTTGGGCATCATCAGGGAAAATATTCATGTATGGTCCACCAATAAAGGACAGATCAGACCCTCTACAAAAACTGCTCTGAGGGTAAGGCTGGCCAACTGATGAGTGATCGGATGCACCCTCCTCCAGGTAAGTCTATCCTATGCTACAATGGCTCCCTTTTCATTAGTGAATGTAAACCTAGTCTTATCTGTGCGAACACACCGCACTTTTCTCCTAATACCATCAATCTGAGCATTGACTATAGATAACCAGTCCATACCCAAAATGACGTCATAAGGCCTTGGCACCGCTAATAATAGATCCCACCCGAAGATTGTGCCTCCTAGAGTATGCTCACAGTGATGGCACTAGTGCGTAATCATCGAATCTATTCCCATAGGAGTCTCTAGCTGTAAGGATCGAGCCAACCGCTCTGTCAGAATCTCTGAGCTCCAAATGAGGGCAGTGTCAATGAAAGAGTGACTGACACCTATGACTATATGAACTAAAACTAAGGTGGAATAGACACATATTGTACCTCATATCATCTCCGAAGTGTCGTGATCGAAGGTCTCTGCTGCATGGAGCTGAGCTCTCCCATATCCACCTTCTCCATGAGGTCTGGGTGGACCTCCTGGTGGTGGTGGTAGAAACACATCAAAACGTCAACCACTGCCAGCTGCAAGGCCAACTCCTCTTCCACATCCTCCTACTCCCAGATGAACACCTCAATAGAATCTATGTCTATATGTGGGAGAAACGTTGACCATATAATGATCATCCGAATGGCGGTTCAGACCATCACGAGCCATGTGACCCTTCCCACCGCATGTGAAATACTGCCCGCTCCTAGCATGTATGTCTCTACTCCAGGTGCCCCGTACAACCGAACTTGAGTCATGTAGCCCTACACATGTAGTTTTAGTCTTCTTGGACCGTTGTGACATATTTTTTCAGCCTGCTGTAGAAGACTCCACTATGTGTCGACTGGTGGTGGATCTCGCTACTGAAGACAGCTCAGAAAGGAAACTCTCCACTAGGAAGGCTCTCTCAAACACCCCTGCCATGTCAGGATACTAAGTTAGATCCCTGAAGCTCTGATCTTCCACCGAAGTCCTTGGTCGATGGTATGCTCCCTAAAGATTGGGTCTCGTACTATATAGGTGGACTAGCATGAGAGGTCTATGAACCTCGCTGAGTACTAAGCTACAGTCATGTTTCCCTACTGTAGACGATGTAGATCCTCTATGCGCACTATGTGAAGAGTCGCTGGGACAAAGTCTGCCTGAAATAGGCTCTCGATGTCTTCCCAGAGAAGCTTCATCTCGTTGTGAACATGGAGAATCAAGATCCACCTTCTTCCAGCTACATCCTGTAGATGGCTGGCTGCAAGAATCAGCCTGAAGTCAGCTAGTGTCACTACCAGTCGGAAAACTCTCACCATAGATTTTAGCAAATCCTCAGCCGTCTGTGGGTATGTATCACCCATAAACATGGGTGCCATCTGGAACTGGAACTCATGCAATGCAATCATGTGGCATGCATCATCTGCTGCTGAGGCTGGTGGAATCAGTGGCCCAACGAGGAGTGGAATCACTTTTTACTCCGCTGGGAATGGTCCCTACACTGAGGCCTCGTCGCTCGATGAGATATTTGTGGGTACAACTCTCGGGACTCTAGCTGGTCGTTCGTGGGGAGGCATCCTTAAAGAAACAGATGTAAAACAGTCAGAAGATTATACCTTCTAATCTAATCTAGTTGAGTTGAATTAATGAAAACTTTTCAAAACACACACGCAATCAATGTTTTTTTGCACTGAGTCGAAAATCAGAAGTCAGAGTCTTTGTGTATGGATACGTCGGCCGCCACACCAACACAAGAATCCCTGAACTGAGAACCACACTCACTACTCTTAACAATATTGTGTCATAGAAAAGAAAGATCAATGTCCCGAGTACTGTGGCAGAACTGACTCCTATGATACCAATTTGTCACGACCCGTCCCCTAGGGCCCGTGTCGTAACAACCCCATGACCACCTACCATTGTCCAGGTGTTGGAAACTATGACCAAAGGCGCAATTCCCTAAATCTGGGAAGTCATTGCCTTTATAACCAGAAAAAACACACATCAGATACGATCATGAGTAAACTGAATAACCGGCAAGTGATTATAGTATATAAAAAGTGGCATGAATACAAGCCCAACTGGAATTTACAACAAATTGAAAGTACAAGTACAACTGTGCAAATAGGAAAAACATCCACTAGGTAATCCTCCCAGGTTCGAACCTGATGGGTAGGTACAGATCACCTCCTCTACACTCCATGTTCATTAGTCTCCTACCTATACCGACATACCTTATGATCCACCTCTGGGTATCATCCAGTCCAGGTACTCTCAGCCTTGATCAGCGATGTTCGTCTTCTACATCCAACACATCAAGGTGCGGGCATTTACCTTGCAGTGGTGAGTATAAAGATAATTAGTAGGGTCCCTGAGATCCTCAACGTCTCACAAAATCCAACAAGGATACATCACAATGTATGAAAAAAACAGATAACCCCACTTAGTTATAAGCCCATACATATACCTAAGATATCATGTAATCCATCTCAATCATGAGGAAAACATAAAAGTTACAGACTCAGCTCATCCAGGATTTTTATTCACATTATCGAAACCACGACTACTTGAGAACTCCTCTTTTGTCGAGTACAGTGGGCCTTTTTTGATACCAAGGTGCTTCCGACTAACCTTGGACATTTGAGGTAATCCTCTTGTTGAGTATCATGGGTCTGATATGTCACTAAGGTGCTCCTCACCGTGGGACTGCCACCACAACCAGACCCTCCCCTTAATAGGCTGCAAGGGTACTCCTCCTGTCGAGTACCACAAGTCTGCCACCACAACCAGGCACTCCTCCACCGTGGTTCTACAACCACAACCAGGTGCTTCCCACTGGGCTAGTAGAGTCACTCCAAGTCAATCGGTCAGCAGTCGTCAACACTCAACCAGCTCCTAGGTCTCTGCATTCTGTCCGCTCATCTCTGGAAGGATCTGTTGCACATGCTACTGGTAGATAAAACAATGGTCATGAAACCCCATAAAGATGTATCTAAAATGATTTCCATGTCATCAAGGTCTCAACGCAATAGACGGCTCGCCAATCAGTCACCTGGTCTATGAGTTATTAATCATTTAGTCCCGGGGGCCCAGCTGGATTCGTGTGCAATCCAACTTGATAGTATCTCAACTACACCCTTAAATCTAGTGGGGTATACTAAAAAGTAACGTCATGCACCAAGATTACTAGGGCTGCTAATAGTTCATCAAATGGATTCCTAGTGGAAAATTTATGGCCAAAATAATTTAAAGGGTTGTAATGGGTCCGGATCCGGTCCAACCCAGTCTGGGCCGACCGGGTTCGAGTTGGCCGGGATTCACCCATTGGGTCTAGACCGTCGCATTGCTTTTGGCCTGGCCCACTCGGCACAGCCCAGCGGGCTATGTGGGGCCATGGAGGGCCAAGTGGGCATAGACCGGTCAAGAGGACTCGGACAGGCTGCGGGTCAGCGTAACGGCGGTTTGGCTCGCAGGCGCTATGAGGGTGCGGGCCGGTTCGGCCAGGGGGCCACGAGAGACGCGGGAGGACGGCTCGGTCGGGGCACCTCGAGGGGCATGGGAGGTCGGTTTGGACGGGCGCAATGAGGGGCGCGGATCGGGTAGCTCGGCCGGAGAGGCCAGGGCCAGTTCGTCCGGCGGCGGTGTGGGGTGCGTGGAGCCGCGGGGTGCATGGGGCATGCAGATAGCGGAGCCGCGGGACGCCCATGGTGTGCGGGCGGTGGAGCCATGGGGAACATGAGGCACGTGGAGGCCGGGGTCCGGTTCAGTCGGGGGTTCTGGAGCATCGCGGGGTGGTGCCAGTTGTGGAGGCCTTGGGTAGCCCAACTGTAGCCTCTCTCGCCTTTTTCATCTCGTCGCCTCATCGAAATTCCAAAAAAAACATCACAAACAAGAATAGAATTGGGGTCAGGACATGTTGATTTGGCCCGCACCCTTCGTGTTTAGGGTGGTAGAAAGATGTACGATTCTTTGTTGAATTTCAAACAATTATTAAGAAAATAAGGTGAATGTAAAATCAAACAAATACCACACATCTTCCCACAGAAAAAAAATAAATCTGAACCCACAAGGAAAGATCAACCACAATGATTCTTTGTTTTACATGGGAAGAATTAAAGGAATAATATCATAATAAAAAAACCCCTACCTTGATCATTGTTCATCAATGGAGTCATGGGGAAGAAGGAGGAGTTTTCATCGCTTATTGCATCTGCCACACACATCTAATCCATGATCATGTGTCATTCCATTGATGACAATGAGGAGCGTAGGTCGGTCGTCAATGACGTCCCACATCGATGGCCTCCGCAAGGTCTTTCCGAGGAAGAAGTCGAAGACGATCCTCTCTAGCATTCTTTGTGGAGGAAGTTCTTCGTTGGAGAGATTTCTCCCTATGTAAACCTCTCCCATGATCCACCAAGATGAATATTCCAAGACAAAATAATAGATTATGTATATCAATTATTTAATTATTGGCACAAAATTCAAAAAGGATTAAAAAAATTAATTAATGAGCTCAATTAATTAATGGGGAGGATTTGGCACATTAGTGGCAAGTGCGTTGGCATAATTAATTGGGTAGAGGGGTTCAAGAGGCTCCCCCTCATTAATCAGGGTATTTTAGAGGTTTACCACTATTAAAATGGGTGTTTAGTCTAGGGTGGTCCCCACCACCTTCACCTCTCGAGGGAGTTTAGGTTTGGGTGGCCCTCACCAACATAACTTCTCATGAGAGGTTATGATCGGCTGGTCCCCAGAATTACACTCCCACAAGGAGGTATAGTTTTGGTTTAACCCACCTACAACTTCCATATGGTGGCACAAAAATAAAATATAGTGTAGTACATTTTATTTTATTATTTTCCACAAAAAATCCAATAAACTATTTTTTATTCTCGACCCACTACCATTGAGGAGAATGTCTCTTTAAGAAAATACCAGCACTATGAGTTCAACGGTGTCCTTTGATTTCAATTCTAATCACTGGTTCAAACGTTATAAAAACACAATCGTACGATTACTGAATGTACCCGAACAAAACTTCTGAAATTGATTTCGGGCACATCGGGCCTCAGAGTCACATGCCGTGAATTTTCACGGACTCGTAAAATTCCCATTTATTGAAAAAATAATTAAATGTAAATTCTGGGTCTTTACAAGGTAGGGGGATTTTGTCTCACTTTTTATTTCCATCAGATATATTATTTATTCACATAACATTACTTTTGTGTGGTGTGTATACTTACCTGGGATGCAATCAATTAATATTGTATGTATAACTTGGTTTATTTACATATCCATTTAATTATTATAATTTCATGTTGATTATGTTTCAATGGATACCAAATCAGTAAAATAATAACCTCTCAATTTTCATTCATTAAGACACATGTCTTATTATGGTGATAAATACAATTTAAGGGGTATATACATCCATGTAATATGATTTTGCATAAATATCCATATTTTAATGTTATTACATGATTTAGGTAATTTGGTTTTCCTAAATGACTATTATATCAAATATTAAAATATGGTAAGAGTTTGATAAATCAATATCCTCACTTTTCAAGATTGTTTATGTTTATTCTTCCTTTAATGAAATATTATAACCCATATTGAAAGAAAATTCATGAATATAAAAATTGTACTTTTATGTATGATATATTCTTGTGCTCCATTTAACAACCATAGATTGATGTACACGGACATTACCTTTGTTTTCCGGAATAATTAATCCATTACAAAAATATACACCCAAATAACATATTAGATTAGTGCCATTGGTAAATAGAAAACATAAAAAACGAGTTTACAAAAAATCCACCTCAACTCTTACTTTATCCTTCGTAACTAGATCCCATTTTTGACACATCATACTAAATAAAATTATTAAAATATTAGGGCATAAGAAACATCAAAAAATGGGTGATCTCAAATGCTTAGCAAGGGAAAGCATGGAAAATATAAAACAAAACAGAAACATAAGAATGTAAAATCATGATCATAATGTTTGAATATCATAATCATGAGTCATGAAATAAATCATGGAAGTATGACATGCCTATATCATAATGGAATATTAACCATAATAAAATAGTATTCTCTTATAACATGGGATTGTGGAAAAAAATAATCACATAATATGATTTCTATATTGTACATGGTATTTCTGCCATGACCATAAAAGTGGAAATGTAATCTATTCAATGGAGGTTAATTTCCATTCCATCTAGGTATTATTATATAGGATACACATTTCGTTCTATCCCTATATTACAAAACCAAATTTATATGTCGTTCCAGCCCTATGTTGTTGAAATTCATTTACTTTATGTTCCAGTCATGTCTATCTCATAAGATATAAATCATCACACAATGAAATGGGGAGATATATAGGTCCCACCCGTCTCTGAATGAAATAATTATTACATGTTCTACAAAAAACAAAAATCATTCTTCATAGTAGAACCCATGAAAAAATGTGTTTCTTAAACATCATTCCATCACAACATAATCCATTTAAAACAAATGGATTTCATAAAAATAATTACATAATAATCAAAATAAAACCTAAGTTATAATATGGATATAAAAATAACCCTAGGTCATCTTATAAGGAAAATAATTTTGATAAATAGATCAAATTTATTCTTATGGAAAATATCCTTTCTTCTTCAAAAAAAATCCTTTTTTCAAAATTCCACGAAATTTTGAAAGAAGATAATTTAATTTAAAATTATGTTGAAATATTTTAAATTAATCTTCATATAAATAATGAATTATTAAATCATATTAATCCATTCATGTCGTATATGTTATAGAAATAATCCTCCTCTTAATTTAACCAGTAAAGTCAAAAAATAAGTCAAATCGAATAAAAAAAAGAATTACTTTCATGCCATTTAATAAAAAATCACAAAATGGTAAAATTAATATTATCAAATTTTAGATGAATATAAAAATTATTAAATATTGATATGTATGATAAATATAACCCAATTAATACTTACATATGAACTATTTCAAATAAAAATGACATTGAAAAATTATCCCTTACCACTGGTCTGATATGTGTCATATGTATCTGAAACTCTTTTCTTATAAGGTTAAAAATATTTTTAACCTGTAAAAAAACAATAATAATAATTATGAAATAATATATGATATCATATATGATTCAATTATTATTATATATTACCCGTTCATTTCTAAATTCTATGTTAATGTAGTGTTTTGGGTAATAATAGTTTAATTTATCATAAGTGTTTAGACTAGTTATTTTCTATAACATTACATAGATCATGATTTACATACTTCCAGAATATAAAACATGATTTATATATCATAAATATTAAGAATTGTAATATATATAATATAGTGATAAATGCAATGGAATACATTATTCATGGAGATGGTAAGAAATACGTATACATGAACATTTTTCTGTTTATTTATTAAATTTAATGGAAGAAAGTAAATGACATATATATACATAAATACTGTAGAATTAAAATTTCATATGTTTCATTGTTATTTATTATATATACATTATAATCATTTTTGAATGGTAACGTGGAGAGTGAATCTCATCACGTCGTGGAGACTGTAAGTCGTACGTATGCACGAGCGATGATATCATTTACATAATGATTTTAATGCCAAAGAATTGAATGATATATTAATTATAATGAATAATTATCATTTCAAATTAATTAAATATCTCTATTATACTGATCATCATACACTTTCAAATTAATTATAGATGAATAAAAATGTACACCATGATGTGAAGGTGGTAAGCTGTTTGTATGCACAATTGTTCATTTTATTATATGTAGGATGGGTAAAAGGAGTAATATGGTTGTAAAATAATAATAAAAAATATAAGAATATATTATATGAAATATTTATTAATTTGGTTTTGTAACAACATTGGAACATGATTTTGATGAATGAAATAACTTTGATAGAAGGGATAAAATTATTACCCATTCTTCAGGTGACTTGTATTTATTTTTACAAAAGGAATCCTTATGTAGAATTTATACCAAATATGTGGCCTCTATGAGGATGTTAGGAAAGATAAGAGGATATTTGAAATTTTTTTCAAATGGATTTGGAGGTGTGAATATATAAATGGCAGAGTTCTCTTTTATTGGAAATCTGTGAGGCACTTTATAAATTTATTAAAATATTAATTTATTATAAAATGGTTTTCTGTTCATAATGGTCCCAATATAATTTATTTAGAATCTAATATGAGGATGGGTTGACATACTATCATCTAATAGGTTTAAGATGCGTTTAGGTCCCAAAATTAGAAATATATTTTAGCTTTAACCTTAAGATAATAACCATAACTCTAACCGTGGATTTTTAAATTTTTATATTATATGGTTATTGTAGTTACTATAAAATTTTTAGTTAAACAAATGTGGAAAATTAATGACATTTATAACATTATATTATTCATTTGTCTAATATTATATTTTTATGACTGTTAAATCATTTAATAATATAGTATTTGTTTTAAAAGCTCGTGTATTCCAATTTTGGCAATATTTAGTAATTTCAAGTTGTTAAAGTCCAAACAACATTATTTCTTCGATCCAAAATAATTAAATTCATCCTAACATGTCAATGTCATCCAAAAAAACTTGTTTATGGCTTCAAAATGTACAATTTATTTTTATTTTAATATTTATGATATCATTTATTTGAATATTTTATTAATAAGGTAATCACAACATCATCATTGTTTCATTTATAAATATATATTTTTAGAGTCTAAATTTTATAAATAAACTAATATTATGTAGGAAATCATTTTATATTTATAATTAATATTTATAGTCAAATATATCATTAATATAACCCAACATTAATTTTTTTTACTAACATATACATGTCTTTGTTAAATGTATGTTTAATATAAATTAATTTTTATAAAAGATCATTATCACACCCATGTGGCTCTATGGGGTTCTAAAATATACCCAAGGATGGTCATGGTTGGACATATCCCATAAAATATGATGTAGACACATGTTTATGTAGTTTTATAATATTATTATATTATTTTTTAACCTAATTTATCAAATTTACCCATTAACCATGGTAAATAAAAATAATTATTGAACATACATATCATGATATCGAAAAATAAAATGGAAAAATATACATATTTTATAAAAATTTATTCCTATGTAAGAATCCATTTATTGAAATTAAAAATAGAGAATTGTTAAAATTAATTTAAAATTAATTACCATTGTCAAAAGAAGTAAGCATGTTTTAAGGAAGTATAAACCATCAAAATATTGACATGCGTTTATGTCCAATTTAAATGTGGAATTACATTTAATAACCAAAATTGTATTAAATGATAAAAAAAATAATCCAATTACACTTTAAAGATACAGATAAATATAATCTATCTACAAAAATAAATTTGATAAAATGCAGTTTTGAATTAAATTCAGTACTTTCCACAATCATTAAAATATGAATTTTATTAGTAAAATACAAAACGTTCAACCTAATTAAATTTTGGTGTCCCACTTATATATAAGACATATATGTTTTTCATATGTAATATATAAAATTGTGAGCAACTAGATTTAATATTGGTGTTCCATCAAACGGTAAAAAATTGGCATTTTTTAAAAAATATTTCTTATATCCGAAAAAATTCAATTTGATCTTATATCATATTCTATAAAATACGTAATATTAGTGTTAATGATTTTTAAAATTCATATTTTGGTAAATTAAATTCATTTTGGCTAGTTTATATATCATTAAGTAATATAATATAAATAATATATCGTTGTTTAGTAAAACCCAGAATTGCGTACAACACAAGCTATCACGAAAGATCACCTTTGCAAGTAACACAAGAAATGGAAGTGTTGCATGTACTAGAAGATTCTTTTTATGTTGATAATAACATAATATAAGCATAGTTATTTTATACATTGAATAAAAATCTATACTAAGTGTTGTGTAAAATTAATTCTATAAAAAGAATTTAAAATTGAGTGTAACACAAGACAAGTAAAGTGTTTTGTATACTGCAAGATAATTTCGTGTTGCGTATAGTGTAAGATAATCTTGGTGTAGAAAAAACATAATAAATCAATGAAATTAAAAATAAAATATATCATAAAATATCGAGGTTTTAAATTATACCCCCTTAAAATGAATTACATCCCCTAAATTTGTCACGGTTACAAAATAATTACTACTTGACTGTTTCCTTCATAGAAACCGACATCATGAAATGTAGTACTAAAACATAATTTCTGAAACGAATGTGAGAAACATTATTGTACCCAAAATTAACTCATCACTTGGTTTCCACATAGGATAATTTATGTGGGATTTAAAACATGGATATAGATGAAAAAATCTAATAATCATGTTCTGGTAGATAGTGATAGAGAACAAGGTTTGCAGAAAGTTTACAACCTGAAAACCCTAAATCAACAACAATTTAAGGGACCATATAAATCATCAGATAATAAGTTACAATGTTTAAATTTTTGGTTTTCAAGATCCTTGCCCTAGATTTGAGTAATTTTTCATGAGAATAAATACATAATGGATTTTGGTACAATTTCACCAACATTCATACCATGAAAAATGTCCACTTCATATCTTATTTAGTGAAATGAATTTGAATTTTTCATTCATGATTTGTTCGCAGATCATGTGATAGAATGATAGGTCACTCTATAATTCTCAACAAAATTATTAGCACAGGTAAAAAAATATGCACAATTCCAGATATAGTGAGAATAAATTAATTTAACAAATATCTAAAGGAATTTATAATTTAATATTTATAAATGGATAACATTACAATGTAAAAAATATAAAACATTTGAAAGAGGTGAACTAAATCAACAAAAAATTTATGACACATATCTCATAAAGTATTTCATTGTGTCACATTCCAAACATTTGAATACCTTATTAATTTATTGTCATTAACCATGGTAATAACATGATCTACCATAGAACATTAGTGAAAACACTCATTTATGCCCAAAAATATGATGGTTCTTATATATTCAAACAATGATATCACTGTGTACTTATATTAGTCACGAGGTCCTTAATTCTATCAAATAACTCATTATATATTTATCCCATCGTTATTTTTATATCACTAGATTTCCAAATATATTTCAATCACATTTCATGGTTACCAGTACCATATACATATGGAATTCCATAATGGACCAATTCATATATATTAAAATATTCTATAATATTGTAAAAGTGATTCAACAAAACTATATTGGAATCTTGTTATATTAACACCTAATAATTCCACCACTTAATTATCATACTCTACGTTTCCAATAGTGATCACATGTGATGTGCCTTTGTCTTTAGGCGTAAGTGATTTTTGACATTGAATCCATCTTTAAAATGTATATTTGGCCATTTGTTATCCTAATACCCGATTTCCATTCACTTGTAGCATTATATGTAGTCATTTCTCTATTCACATAATTATCATCCTTTTCCCATTACATTTACACTCAACTGCTCGATGACATTCGTTTCCACACTTAGAACATTTTTACCTGTTTAAGACAATCTCCAAAATTCTTCTTTACAAACATTGATCACATGGAAACATTCATCTTTATTTCACCACTACACTGATATTTTTCCTTGAACATCATCGTTCTTTTTTTTCAAAACCATAAGATCGATATGTAACATGAAATTCCATTTCTACCTTGATATCATAATGAAAAATCTATTTATATCTACTATAGTATCTTATAGATACTTCTTTTCTAAGATTTGGTTTTCAGCCTCAAGAGAATCGATCAAATTTGCAATCAAGTTGGATCCTAAAACATGAAGTGCACCTTTTGTGTCTTATAAAATTTTCCATGAATGTACCAATGGATTAATCAACCATTTTTATGATAAAGGACCACATTTTCCATCATTTATCGATGAATAAAGAAGATGTACTCATTGAAAATTTTGTTCTTGAAATCATCCCATTCCATGGATTAAATGTCCTCTTGCTACCTCGTATTCTTGATTAGAGTGCACCACTGTTATTATTCTCCATCTAAATGATATATATCCATACCCACATTTTCATGTTCCGAACAATTTAAAATTTAACTATATTTTCAATGGTAATGATCAATTTTTCAGGAATAAGTGGATTGGAAGATCCACTGATAGAAGCTGGGTGTTGCCTCATGGAGGACTAAACCGAATATTGTTCCCTTCAATGCTCATTTGGAAGTACAGAATGATTAATTTCGTTTTTATGTATAGCAATAATATTTTTCATTCCATATTTCATAAAATTTGGTAGTTAAAGAGGATGATCAGTACATTACCCAGTTCATTGATCATTAACACAGTCCCTTTGGGTTTTATCAATTGTCTAAAACCCAAACAGAATTGTGTGAGAGGACAAAATCATACTAGTAAAAAATATAATCAAGGGAAAATACATTCAATATATAACATTATACGTTAAATCATAGTTTTTTATGATCATTTCTATAATTCTAGTACATTATCCAATAGCTATACATACCGTTAGGGACATCCATAGACATACCATAGAAATGTCTCTAGGGATATCATTATAGTTTTTTCATCCCTGTATCCAATTTTTGACTAAACCATTACTCAGATACCAAATCAAATGACCCACGATTGATGTACACGGACATTAAAATTATTTTACAGAATACATAATAAAATACTATAATATAATCACAAATATCATATTAGATTAGTGAATTTGGGAACTGTAAGACATAAACAACCAGTTCATGAAATATATAGATAATATCCTTCTTTATCCTTCATAACTATAATCCTTTTTTGACACATCATACATAATACCCTTATTCAAATCATGTGGGGAATTAAATATAATAGGGGTGAGCTGAAATTATCATTATGGGTATTCTTGGAAAATATAAAACAAACCCAAAACATAAAAATATAAAAACATTTTCATAATGATTGAATATCAGAATATTGAGTCATGAAATAAATATTAGTTATATGTGAGGAATATGTCCTAAATAATAATTATCCATGATAAAATAGCATTGGAATAAAGAATTGAATTGCAGACGAAAAATAAACAAAAAAGTTTGATTTTCATAGTTTCCAATGAATTGCATCCAACACAATCACAATAGAAAAATTCCAATAGAGATAGGGTTTACTTGTCATTAAATCTATGTATTACTGAACCATATTAAATTATCATTCAAGCCCTGTATAAATAAACTGGATTTACATGTTGTTCCAACCCTGTATTACTGATCCAGATTTACTTCTTGTTTCAGTCATATCTATCTCATGAGATATAATTCATCTACAAATTCATTGGACGGAGATATGGGACCCACCCAACACAAAATTAATCCATTCTGACATGTTCCACAAAAACATAAATCATTAATCATCGCATAACCCATGAAATAAAATGGGTTACTTAAACATCATTAATATTGTCACATAATCCATATAAAAATTTCATTTCATCATAAAAAAATTCCATCCTAAAAAAATAAATAAATGTAATCATAATGATAGAAAGAAAACATTGAGATATCTTAAATGGAAAATAATTTTGATAAATATACATTAAATCAATTCAGTAAATAAATATCATTTCTTCATCAAAAATGTTTTCTTTTTTAAAAATTCCACATAATTTTAAAAGAATAAAATATAATTGAAAATAATCATGAAATATTTTAAAGATATAATCTTGGAAATATGGTATTATAAAATCATAATAATCCACTCATTCTATATAAGGTCAAAACTATTTTCATCATACTTTTTTCTAGAAAAGTTTAAAAGTATAACAAATTTTATGAAAACCAAATATTTCTATCATACACCTAAATAAAAATTTAAAAAAGGTTAAATTTATATTTAAACAATTTAGATAAATATAATTAATATTGAATAATTAGGAAACTTGCATGTGGATAATAAATATACCCCATTAAATACTTACATCTAAACAATATCAGATAAAAATGATATTGCAAAATTATGCCTTACCGTAGGTCTGATATAATACATATGTTTCTGAATATCTTATATAGTGGGTTTAAACAGATTATTAACTTTAATAAGAACCATAATAATATTTATTATATCATATAAGGCTCACTTATGACTTTATATTACTCTTTTATTTATTAATTATGTGTTAAAGCAACATTTTAAATAATAATCATTTTATTTATTTTACGTGTTTTGACTTATTATTCATGACAACTGTTTTTCATATCATTATTTACATAATTATAGAATGTAAAACATGATTTATATATCATATATATCTAGTATGGAAATATATATAATATATATCTAAATAAAATGGAATACACATTTCATGGAGACGGTAGGTTGTACATACGCAAGAACATTGTTTTTGTTTCATTATTTAAATGAATGGAAGAAAGTAAATTACACACACATATATATATAAATATAGTAGTATTATTATGTAATATATTAAATTATTATTTATTATTTATATTTTATAATAACTCATGAATGTTTAATGTGGAGAATGAATCTCATCGCATTCTGAAGACGGTTAGTAGTACGTACGCACGAGCAAAGATATCTTTTAATTGTGGTTAAATGGTATTGAATTGGGTGGAATATTATTTATACAGAAAAATATCTTTTTATATTAATTATTTAAATATATTATACTTATCATTATACCCATCGAAATTAATTATTTTAGAATAATAAATTACACCACAGTGTGGAGACGGTAAGTCGTGCATACGCACACATACTGATATTGTTATTCATTAGATGAGTAAAAGAAGAAATATGGTTGTACCATAATAATAAAAACATATCATAATATATTATATTCTTCATTTATTATATAATTATTGTAATAACATAGTATAAGGACGTAAAATTAGTAAAGAACATTGAAAGAAGTGATAAAACTATTACCTCTTCTACATGTGTCTTCTTTAGGTTTGCACAAAAGGACACATTATGTTTGTTTTATTCCATATTTATGGCATATAAGATGAACTTACAAATGTTGGGAAAATATTTGGGTAGTTTTTGTCTATGACAAACGTAGTTGGAGGTGTGAATAAAAGAGAAGCTGGAGTGCCCTTTTATAGGAGAGGTGAGGGGAACTTCTGGAATGTATTTAAATATTAATTCATTATAAATTTTTTTAAGGTTTATAATTGTCCCAAAATGATTTATTTCAAATTAAACATACTATGGGTGTCTATTATCTGAAAAAAATTCATAAGTTTAGGTCAAAAAATTAATGTAATCTTCTATCTTTAACCTTTAGTTAAAAACATCAACTCTTACAGTGTCTACTTGAATTTTCATAATATAAGTTTATTACAGTTAATATAAAATGAAAAGATAACTAAAAGTGGATCATTAATTACATTTATAAAATTTTATAAGTCTGATGAAATAATTGTAGTTGTTTTTTTCAATTTCAACATTTTATAAAATATTAATTATTTTAAAAACATTTTATGTCATTTTTGACATTATTTAGTAGCTGATTTTTTTATAATTTCATAACAACTGGTACTTATTGAACTAAAGGAATTAATTAATCCCTAATATATAAATTTATTCTAAAAATATTTTATGGAATAAAAAAGTTCAATATATGTTTATTTTAATATTTATAATATAATTTATTTGAAAATTTCAATACTAAGGTAGTCACTGCATCATCATTATGTCATATATAAATTTATTTATTTAGTGTCTAAAAATTATAAATAAAATACCATTTGGTATGAAATATTTTTAGATTTATAATTTCTATTTATAGTCATATATATGATTTTTATAAGACCACCTTAAAACAAATTTAGTAAATAGAAACTTGTTTATGTTCAATTTCCGTTTAAAATAATTATTGTAAAAGGTCATTATCACAACCATATGGCTCGATGGGTCTCCAAATAGAGCCTAGAATGATAATGGTTGGAAATATATAATCCAATAATATTAATACATGTGTTATGGTAGATTTCTGTTATAATATTATTAATTTTTACAAGTATTTACCCGATTTAACCTTTTACCATGATAAATAAAAACATTACTGAAGATATTATTCAAAGTATCAAAAAATAAAACTGAATTATTTAATTTATTTAGATAATGTTATTATATATATGTTATCAATTTTTATAAATTTAAAAAAAAAATTAATAATTTAATTTAAAATTATGTCCTGTTGTCAAAACCAGTCAACGGGTTTTTATGAATTAAAATCTATCGAAAAATTGACATGTTTTTTTTCAAATTAAATGTGAAATTACATCCCATGAACAAAATTGTATTAAATTATAAATAAATAATCCTATAAAACATTATAAACAATAAAAAATATGTATTCCACATATAAAAATTAATTAGTTGAATTGGTGGTTTTGAATTAAAATTTAGTATTTTTCAATAATTATTAAAATCTTATTTTTATCAGTTTTTTCCTAAAATTTAACCAAAGAAAATTTTTATGTCCCTCTCCCACATGAGATGTTTATATTTTTCTCATATAATACATAAAAGTGTTAAAAATTAGATTTAAACTTAGTGTTCCATTAAAATGTGGAAAAATAGCTTTTTAGGAATAATAATTTTTTTATCCGAAACAAAATTCATTCTTATATAATTTTCTAGAAAATAAATAAGAGTAATTTTAATATTAAATAAAATAAAAAATTTGGTTAATTATATTAATATTATATTTTTTATATCCCATTAAATTATATAAATTTACTAATATATCGTTGTTAAGTGAAACTCCATATTGTGTACAACGCAAGCTATCGAGGAAGATATCTCTTGAATATAACTCAAACTACTCCAGTGTCGTGGGTAGTGAAATATTTCATCGGTGTTGGGTATAAAAAAATCCAAACATTTTTATTTTATAAATTGAAAAAATTATACTCATTTTTTCATGATATAAATTCTTTCAAAAGATCTTGAAATTGGGTGTAACCAAAGCTAGGTATTGTATTGCATATAATACAAGGTAATAAGGTGTTTTGTATCGCTCTAACTAATTTTGGTGTAGCGTAAAACTAATGAAATTAATGAAATTAAAAAGAAACTGTCTCATAAAATCCTATGGTGTTACATTATACCCCCTGAAAATGATTTCCCCCTCGAAATTCATGAGGGATATAAATGGTTTACTACAAGAAAATTGCATTCATAGAAACATAAATTATAAAATGGAATACTAAAACATCTATTTATATTTAAGAGATAAAAACATAACATTTATCCCAAGTAACTCATCATTATTTTTTCACATATGAGAACATAGGTGAGATGTGAAAACATGGATATGTTAGAAATATATATCCATCAATTTCTGAGGGACAGTGACAATGAAAATGTTTGGAGAATGATGAAAACTAGAAATCCATAAATCTGTGATGGTTTAAGCGACTATCTAATTCATCAGATAATATGGTACTAATATAAATTTATTGGATCTCGATATCATTTACCTATTATTTAGGAATTTGGTATGATAATAAATACTTAATTGATTTTGGTGTAATCTCTCTATTGTGTGTGCCTTGAAAAATTTCCACTTCATCTATTATTTATTTAAATGAAATTTAAATTTTCAATAGAATTAATTGTCATTCCATATGTCTGAACATAATGGTTATCACATGTAATGAAATATTTATAATTCCACTGATATTGATTTAATTAATTAATATAACAAACATCGAATGGAATTTAAATTATATGATCTTTAAAAGTATTTCATTAGAATCCAAAAAATATAAAAAATTATAGAGAGGAGAAAAAAATATACATAACATTTACCTAAAATATCTCCAAAGATATTTTTTTGTTGTAATATTTAAAACATGTGAAAACCTTAATCATGTATTCTCTTGAAATATGTTAATAAATTTAATAATTGTATATCATTAGTGAATTAATTCATTCCTTCACCATAAATACCAAAAAATCTACATACTCAATCCATGGTATCACATTGTCCTCATAACATTCATGAGGTAATTAATACTATAAAACTTCTCATTATCCCATAATTATGCACCTGTCATGTGATTTCAGAAAATATTTCAATAACATTTCACGGTAACCAGTAACATATACATACTGAAAACAAGAATAGAAAAATAAATATATATTCCAATAGACCATAGTAATCTTAATAAGATTCACCAACACTATTTTTGAATCCCATTACAAAAACACTTAACCCTTCCACAACTTCATTATCATACCCAACATCTCGAATAGTAATCTCATTTTATTTTCCATATTCATTGGCCTAAATTGGTTTTTGATATCGATATCCATAATTAACCCTTGGATTTGTGCATTGGTTAGCATAATTCCACATTTCCATGAACTTGTAGCATTATATGTTGTCTTTTCTATATTCACATCATTTGTATCCCTTTTCCAATTACTTCGGAACTCAAATTATCAATGTACATCTTTTATACACTTAATCCATTTTATATTCTCTTTAAGAAAATATCCATCATGCTTATTTACACACATTCAGCATAAATGAACAATCATCTTCTTTTCACCATTACTTTGAGATTTTCCATTGAACTCCATTTTTAATTAATCATTAAAACCATGAAATAGATATGTAACACCAACTTCTATTTCTAACATGATAGCACAACACACAATCTCTTCATATCTACTAATGTATCTTATTGATAATTTCATTCTATGAATTGGTTTTTATCCAATGAAGAATAAATAAACATTACATTCATGCTGGATATTAAAACCAAAATAATACATTGAACATCTTCTAAAATCTTCCTTATATGTACCAACATATTCATGATGATTTTTCTTAAGCTCTAAGAACTTCATTAAATATTTTTTTAAAGAATGTGAGGGATGTAATTATTGTAAAATGAGTTCTTGAAATCATTTGATTCAATGTATCCAATTTCATCTTGTTTCCCTTTTATTCTTGATTAGAGTCCACCACTGGTGTGCTTCCTCTTATAGAAGTCAAAAAACAAAAATGACTATTTAATGTTATGAATAGTGGAGGATGTAAAATATAAGTTCATGATACTAATCCATTCTTTAGAAAATAGTGGATTAGAGGACCCCTTGAACGAAGGTGGATATTTCCTCATGAAGTACTAAACAAAATGTTGTTCCCTTCTCTGGACATTTGGTTTTCTAGAATGATTCATAGGATGTTTTAGTATATAAATAAGAATTTTTATTCTATCTCCATCAATGTGTTTTTGTTTTTGAGTAAAATCATTTCATTACCTAGTGCATTGATCATTACCATGGTTCCTTCGGGTTCCAACCATTTTCTAAAACCCAAAAGGAATAGTGTGACAGACCAAAATCATACTAGGAAACCCACATAATCACGGGGGAGTGCATTAACTCTCTAAAAAGTTAGGTTTTAATCCTAGGTTATTCTCGATGATTAAAATAATTTGAGGACTATAAATTAAAATTATATATACCCTCAGTGACATCGTGAGGCGTACCTTAGAAATATCTCGGGTGATCTCACAATATATTTTGCATCCATATTTCCAAAGGGTGATTGAACCTTTTCTCTAATACCAACTCAAAACACCCAAGGTTGACATACATGGACATTAACTTTCTTTTTTGGAATACCTAATACAATACCAAAATATATATACAAGACTAAATTATATTAGTTCTTTTGGTTACCAGAAAACACAAATAAATAGTTCATAAAACATCTACATTGTCTCTTACTTTATCATTCATAATTAGAACCCTTTACTGAAACATCTTACATAATACCCATCTTCAAATACTAGGGGAAATAAAACATGAAATGGGGTGAGATCAAATGCTCGGTTTGGGTAAGAATGGAAAATATAAATCAAACCATAATCCTAATAAAGTAAAAAGAATATAATAACAAATGAATATGAATATCTAGAGTCACAGAATAAATTATTGATTTATGTAAGTCCTACATCATAAAGGAATATTAACCATGATGAAATATCATTTGAATAAAACATGAAATTATGAAACACACATAATCACATAATATGATTCCCATAGTAGCCAATTAATTGCTTCCAAGACCATCACAGTTGAAAATTTCCATTACTGAACTAGGTTTTCATTACATTCATTCATTGTTTTACTGATCTACATTCACTTTCCATTCCATTCTTTTATTATCGAACCATATTTAAATGACCTTCTTGCCTCGTATTAATGAACCATATTTACTTTCTATTCATGTCATGTCTTTCTCACGAGATATTAATAATTACCTAATTCATTGGAGGGAGATGTAAGTCCCACCCATCTCAAAACTAATTCATTCTTCAATGATCCATAAAAAATTAAGTCATTAATCATAGAATAACCCAAGAAATAAAATGGGTTCCTTACACATCATTCCATTATAACATAATCCATATAAAACAAATTGATTTAATAAATATATTTCCATCATAAACAAAATAAAATCAAATTAATAATTAGGATAGAAAAAAATCCCAATTCCATCGTGTATGGAAAATAATTCTGATAAAATACAAGAAATCAATTCTAGAGGAAATATTCTTTTCTTATTCAAAAAAAGTTATCATTTTTAAATATTCCACCCAGTTTAAAAATAAATAAATTAATATAAAAAACATTAACTATTTTAAATGAATATTGTTCTAAATTATTGATTTATAAATTTTTTTATTCCATTCATGAAATATAATTTAAAATGTCATTCTCTACATACTTTTGCCGGAAAAGACAAAAAGTACCTCAAATCAAATAACAACAAAAGATTCCTTTGATATAATTTAATAAAAGTTAACCAAAGGTTAAAATTAAATTTAAAAAAATATAAGAATAGAAATAATATTAACTAATTCGGAACCACATATTTGGATTATAAATATACCTCGATAAATCCTTATGCATAAACAAGATCAGGTTAAAATGATATTGAAAAATTATCCCTTACCATATAACTGATATGGATTATATGTATCCAAAATTACGATATAGTGGGTACAAAAAATTGAATAACTTGTAATTGGAACATAATAATTTTTATGATATCATATATTATTCACTATTGACATTATATTACCTGTACATTTATCAATTCATTATTAATGAAGCATTTTCGATAATAATTGTTTAATTTATCGTATATGTTTTATGTTCTTATATTTGATATTATTACATAGATCATGATTCACATACATAAATAATGTAAAAAAATATTTATATATCATAAATATTTAGTATAGAAATATATATAATAGATAGATAAATGAAATGGAATAGACTGTTCGTGGAGACGATATGTTGTACGTATTCATGAACACTATTTCAATTTCGTTAATGAATTAAATGAAATAGAAAAATGAAATATATATATATATATATACATATATTAATTATCATTGTTATGCTATATATCTCATTCTTATTTATTATATATATATTATAATCTTTCTCAAATGGTTAGCATGGAGAATGAATATCATCACATCATGGAGACAGTAAGTCGTACATACATCTGAGCAATTATATCATCCAATTAATGGTAAAATGGTATAAAATAGGATTATATATTAATTGTAAAAAATAATTATCTTGAAATATTCAATATTTAAATCCATTATATTCACCATTATACCCAACAAAAATAAGAATTGTTGAATAACAAGTTACACCACTGTGTAGAGACGGTACGTCACACATACACATGATGATATTGTTATTTGTCGGATATGTAAAAAGTGGAATATAGTTGTCCAATAATCATTAAAATATATCAGAATATATTATAATATGGATTTATTATTTTATTATAGTAAAAACTAAGGAAGAGGAAGTACAATAATAAATGACATTTCAATGAGATGATATAATGAATACCTCTTCTTTGCATGTCTCCTTTTGAATTTCACAAAAAGACCCATTATTTAGGCATTCTGCCAAATGGTTGTCCAGTAGGATAATGTGAGGGAATTCAGGAGGATTTTTGGTTAGTTATGAAAAATAAATAAGGTTTTGCAGGTGTGAACAAAAGAGAAGGAGGAGTTTCCTATTATAGAGGAGGTGAGGGCACTTTAGGAATGTCTTTAAATATTATTTTATTATAAAATCAATTTTGGGTTATAATTGCCCCAAACTCATTTATATGTAATATAAGATTATTATGGTTTTAAATACTATTCTATAATAGGTTTTAAAGATGTTTAGGTCAATAAATGGACATTATCTTTTAACATCAACCCTTAGTTAGAAATGAGAACACATTCCATGTCTAATTGGATTGTCGTAATATATAGTATCTATAGTTACTATAAATTGGAATGGGAACAAAAAAGTGAATATTTAATTACATTTTTTTATTATATAGTAAATATTTCCAAATCATTTATTTTTAGGATTATTACAAAATTTAATAAAAATAATATGTGTTTTATAAACTAATTTATGCCAATTTTGACACTATTTAGTAATTTAATTTTGTTAAAGCCATGACAACATGATTAATTTAAAAAAACTAAGTAATACATTCCTCGCATGTAAATTTCAACAATATAATTATTTTATGGCATATAATTGTTTAAATTATATTTATTTTGTTATTTATATTATCATTTATTTCAATAATTCTTTAAAAAGGTAATCAATGCATCATCATTATGTCATAAATAAATTTATTTATTTAGTGTCTCAAAATTATAAATCAAATACCATGATGTTGGAAATATTTTTAGATTTATATTGAAAATATGTAGTCATATAGATCAATTATATAAACTAATATTAAAACTATTTTTGTAAAAAGGTACATATTTACATTACATTTCCCATTAAATAATTATTATAAATGGCCATCTTCACACACATGTAACTCCATGGGGTCATAAAATTTCCAGATGTTGCTCGCATATTGTCATATCTTATACCATAGGATTAAAACCAATTTTAGGGTAGTTATATATTCTTATATTTTTATGTTTTACCCATATTTACATGGTTTACCCTTTAACAATGGTAAATTAAAAAATTGGTTAAGTTACTATTCATAATATCCAAAATAAAATGGATATATTTATACAATTTTGACATTAGGATTCCAAATATGGAACCCATTATTCTAAATTCAAAATACAGAATTTTTAGAAATTAATTTAAAATTAATTTCCTTGGTTAAAACCCGTAAACATGTTTTTAAGAAGTAAAAACTATCAAATGATTGACATGTGTTTATATCTAATTTAAATGTGAAATTAAATACAATGGAAAACATGTTATTAATTTATAAAAAATTACTCAAATGACACTTTAAAACCAATTAATAATATAATCTAACTCTATAAATAAATTATATGAAAATGCGTAATTAAAATAAAATGAATGATTTTTCACTATTCATTAAAATAATAATTTTATCATAAAAATAAAAAACATTCATCCCAAGTAAATTTTTAAGTCCCAATTACAAATAATATTTTTATTTTATAAAATATAATAAATAAAAGTTTTAGAAACTAGATTCAAAATTTGTGAAATATCAAAAGGTGTCAAAACTACATTTTTTTGAAAAATAATTTGTTTATCTGAAAAATTGTAATTGTACTTATATAATATTATAGAAAATAAATAAGTTGAATGTTAATGTCATATAAAATTAAAAATTTTGTTAATACTATTAAAAATTTCTTGTTTATATCCAATCAATTAATAACATATTAATAATATATCGTTGTTTAGTGAAACATGGTATTCTGTACAACTCAATATTTTGAGGAAGGTTTCTCTTGCATGTGATGCAAGACAAGACATTGTTGCATGTTGTGAAAACCACCTTTGGAGTTTTTTATAACATTCCCCAATCATATTTCATTTTTATATTTAAAAAAATATATAATCACTATGAAGTGAAGTAAATTCTATCAAAAGAAAATGTAATTGTGTGTTACACATGGAAAATGTAAGAACCCAGATCATTCTTTCAGGTATGTTTTTTCTTTTATGGTCGTTTTTTAGAAAAGAGAAAATTCTTGAAATTTTCAAAGTACATGTCGTGTACGTTTTGAGTACATGTCATGTACTGCTTAGCCACAGGAGGTCATGTGCTAGCCGTGTAGAGGCCACACACACAGCCGTGTAGGGGTGGTTTGAAGGCCACCTAAAGTGGATTACAGAAATGTTGAGTACATGTCGTTTATTTCAAAAGTACACACCGTGTAATTTTTTTTCATTAAATGCACCGGGGTCGTGTCTAATTTCCAGAATGCTCTTCTATTAGGTCGCGTTTGACTAAGAGCTCCGTATGGCCACCGATCTTCGATGAACCTCCAAGGGTCCATCCGTCCTCTGAATCGAACACCGTCTGTTGAGTTGGAATCACATGAGTGAGTTCTCTCTTCACCTAGAGCATCATCTTCTGAATTATTTTCTCTCGTGAGATATCATGGTTTGAACATTTTAGATTTCTTTGTATATCGTCAATTTTATAAGGTGGTTTAATCCTCAAGGTTCACATATAGCATCTACCAAAGCCATGGTAGGTGGTTTGTGCCTTTTGGTTCAATGTCTTTGAGTATTATGTGCAAATTCCACCAATACCCTTGAAAGGGGTATTGCGTGAATACCGTTTTTCCTCTGCTGAGTGAATACCATGATCGCATGTTTTTTTAGAGGTGATTTGGATATTAATAGGGTTGATTTCTATACTTTGGATGTATTGCCCATGCATGTTCTATTTACAACTGTTTGGTCCTGTTTAGCCAGTTTTTCTGCCTTGCCTGTTTTCTAGGCCTATTGTTGTAGAATGGAGAGTTTGTATTCTGATATGCTTTATATGTTGTAGACGATTTAGCCAAGTAGTTTTGTAGGTTTACATTGGCCATACTCCATTGCTATGCTCATTGACTTACACAGGTCCGTGAGAACCTAGTGTAGTAGACTATAAGGGGAATTGACAAAGTGAGCTTCCTTAGAGAGACTTTGAGCACTTTAGACTATAAGGGGAATTGTATGAGATAGATTCTTTAGAGAGCCTTTGAGCACTTTAGACTATAAGGGGAATTGACTGTGGGATATTACTTAGAGTGTAATTTTTCATTGAATTACCATGATTAGTCTAGACTATAATGGTAATTGACTGAGTAAGATTCCGTAGAGAGTCCTCGACCATGGGTCTATAAGGGGAATTGACCGTGTGAGATCCCTCAGAGAGTTCCAAACTACCATAGACTATAAGGGGAATTTATTTTGAGTGCTTCCTCACATAATCATTATGAATTCTATGACTGAAATAGAGGGGATATGCTGAGTTCACTACCTAGAGGGTTTCATGTAATTCATAGGTAGGACCAGAGGGGCTGGCTGGGAGTACATACAAGAGGGTTACCTGTTTCTGTTTAGCTATTTGTTCTACTGTTGCATGACATTGAAATTTTGAATTGTTTACAACTGAGTGATTTCTTGTTTACTGCTTTCTGTACTATTACCTGCCATATATTCAATGACTGCTAGACATGGATCATTGGGTGGTTTCCTACTACGATTTTGTCTCACACCCTGTTTGGGCCATGGTTTTGGGACCAAACTGATTATATTGCTACAGGTATAGAAGTGGGCAAGCTCCCTTGTACTTTCAGTACTTGACTTACTATGGAGGTGGAGAGAATAGGACCAAGATTAGTCTTGCGATGCTGAGGAGCTGTTTATCATTTTCTTTTGAACGTTGATTTATCAATTTATGTATTTTCAACATTGTGACGAGTTTGGATTCTTTACTAGAAGTATGTATCATGCATCATTTTATATATATATGTCCACCAATTATTTTTTATTCTAGTCTACCGCAGTTTACTGTTGTTGGATGTTTAAAGCTTCTGCTAATGTGTGTTGTTTACTTCCATTGTGTACTCTTCCAATGAGGGCATAGTTTCCCCAATATCACACCCATTCATGCGCTGCTAGTCGTCAACCTCTGGTGTGTGGGGAATTTCACATGAGGCTATGTGACCAACCGGGTATGGGGAACCTCTAGGTGGATTACAGAAGTGGGTCGTTACAAAGTGGTATAAGAGGGTATCTTTTCCCTTGACTTTCTATTTGGAGCAATTAGCCATAGATATGAAGGAATAGGTACTTGGTAATGATCTATGCCCAGGAGTAGCTAACCTGTGTACAAGGAAAATCCAATCGACCTCGTTTATTTCATATTTTCTAGTTTGTAATTTAATAGTTGATTTGATTTTCATCGTTAGGTGACTCACATGTATTGTGATGTTATAATTGAGGCTATTAAGGTTTAGTTTATGTCGCAACCGGATGCGATTATGGTATGCAATCTCATGCATCATATAGGAACATTCTAGAATTCACATGTCTTTAATTCTTTCCATGACATCTATGAATCATTAGAAATTGCAAGTTTTTGTGAATTTTTGTAGAATATGAATGCTGTTGTGATAGATGCTTTGATTAAAATACCTTCTGTTTGATAGGGTATTTGTTGTGTATGGTGTTTCTTGAATGAACACCAAACATTGGTTCTTGAGGTGTTATGGGACATCATGGAACAAAATTTGATGGATCATTGTTATGTTTTTCTTATTATAACATGTATAGTATTTCAAAATTTTATTTGCGGGGAGTATGGGCCCTCACAGATCATAATTTGGCACTGTGCTATTTGTTTCACAGTTTTTCTTGGTTCGATAGTACTTTCTAAGGCCTACTGTCTGATAAAACCTAGAATACCTGTTGTGTAGTTACGACTACATACCCATTGTTGTTCTATTCAGGAAGAAAAAGGTTTTATTATGTACATGCCATGTACTTAATGTAAATGGCGTGTAGTCTCTAACTGTGTCATAGCCTGAGTGGGCTGAGACACAAGATATGGAATCTCTTGCCAGAACACGCCGTGTACCTGTTGTACATGCCGTGTAGGGTCGACCCTGTGTCTTCCCACATAACTAACAACACAAAAGGATAAAAAATAAGCTATACACTCAGTGTCAGTATTGTAAATGTAGTGTAGTCTTACCCAGGTACCCTACCAAGTCACTAACTACACATGTCAGTGTTATCCTTAAACGAGCACTCTTCTTCTGTCTCGAACACGCCATGTAGTGTGTGTCGTGTCACTAAAAACATGGGACAAGTGAAGCTTGTCTAGTACACACCGTTTCTACCTTGAACATGCCATGTAGTCTTGTCTTAAGAGAGCCGTGTGGAAATCCCATGTAGAAGGACTCAGGTAGGGAAAGGGGGTTCAAGTACACATTGTGTGTTAGGACAACACGCCGTGTGTTTAGGGTGTTACTTGACCAGTTTAGGCAGGAGTATAAGTCCATGTGAATGACATAAGGGAACATGTTGTGTAGGAATTGTAATAGCTATGAACTCATGTTTTTTAAAACTTTGATCCTTTCATTCCCATGTTCCCTTCTTACACATCTAGTTTTTAGTCCTTGAAAATCTTGTTTAAAGGTGTACGCTTGACCTTGTATAGTAATTCCACCGAGACATCCTCCGGTTGTGCGCCAGTTTCCAGGTGGTGATTATACACTGGACATGGCCAATCAGGGTTGTCCAATAGATCCTCCGGTCATGCCAGTCTTGGCACCAACCATTATACCTGACATAGTTGTTAATGCTTAGTTCATGGAGATATTTTTGAGGATGATGCAGACCTATCAGCAGTAGCACCACAAGTTTCTCACCATCCTGGGAACTGGAGTTCTTCTGGTCATTCGGGATGAAGTGGTGGACATGGTCGTGGTTGTCAGTCACTATTTTTTCAGTGACATCAGGGTGGATAATCTTAGTGTGGTCAGGCATGGCCATAGTGTCGCGGCATAGGCCAAACATTTTTAGTGGACCCGACCCAACATGAACAGGATCCTAGAACCACTACAGTTGGAGGTATGATCTTAGTATCCTCAGTTTTATCTTCTTATCTTTTCAATATAGGGGCTTCCCATAGCTTTATTTCTATCACTGTTGTGGAGATCCTTGGTCTTGGTATCTTTTCCTCTACTGATAACTTGATGCTAGACACTACGTTGGGGACTATAACGACTTGTGTACGTTAGTTCAAGCGATACAATCTATAGGATGGTTGGTGTCACATCTTATGGGACCTCTATGTCCTAGATATGACATGATATGTTGTCATTCTTGGTTAGACTGGTTAGTTCCATTCTAGGAAGTCATCGACTATTATCGTCGTAGGTTGAGTTTCAAGTGACCAAAATATGAATCCTTTCTTCAAAGGGGCGAGTAGGATGTCCATGGGAGCAGAGCGTGTCTAGAGCATCATGGGTTGGGAGGAGTTACAGCCCAGATATATCATCTATATCTGTATGACCAGGGTACTTCATAGTTAGACATTCTTCCAGTGGTGGATCGATTTATATATGTCTTTCTAGAGGAATTTTTGTGTTTTCCTCTAAATCACATGGTAGATTGCTTGATTGAGCTTATTCTAGGAGTGGCACTGGTTTCCATTACTCCTTATAGGATGGCTACACCAGAGTCGCAAGAGATCGAGAAACAGTTGGAGGAGTTGTTTGAAAAGGGTTTCATCTGTTCCAGTACTTCTCCTTTGTGTTCGCTTATCCGGTTTCCAAGAAGCAATATGGCACCCTCAGGCTTTTTGTGGACTATCAGATGTTGAACTAATTGATGGTCAATAACCGACATCCCTTGACGAGGATTGATGATCTCTTTGATCAGCTTCGAGGAGCCCTTGTGTTCTAGAAGATTGACTTGAGTTCTGTTTATAATCAGTTCTGTGTTAGACCATCAGATATACCTTTTCCAACCTTCCAGAGTTGGTATGGTCTATACGAGTATAGGGTTATGCCATTCGGTCTCACGAACGCGTCTATAGTTATCATGGATCTGATGAACCGTGTGTTCCATCCATTCTTGTATTATTTCTTTGTTGTTTTTGTGGACGATATCTTGGTTTACTCTCACAATCGACAGGAATATGCTACCCATCTTCAGATCATTTTGTGTACACTGAGGGAGGAGCAGTTATATGCTAAGCAGTCAAAGTGCCACTTCTGGATGGATCAGATTCACTTCCTGGGTTATATTATGTGAGAGGCAGGAGTATCAGTAGGCCTAGAGAAAGTGAGAGTTGTAGATTCCTAGGAGCAGCCGAAGAACATCTTTGAGATGGAGAGTTTTATAGGGATGGTTGGACACTATAGACATTACATACAGAACTTTTCACGCTTAGCAGCACCACTGATAGGTCTGAATAAGAAGGGTTTGAAGTTCTTATGGTCAGATTTTAGTGACTCGGCCTTTTAGGAGCAGAAGGGGAGGTTGACTTTAGCACTGCTAGTAGTCTTTCCAGAGCCGGGTAAGTGCTATACTATCAACTTTGATGCGTCAAGTATCAGGCTGGGAGTTGTTCTGATGTAGGGAGATGGAGTCATTGATTACGGGTCTCTAGAGTTGAGGTCACATGAGTGGAATTACCCGACGCATGATCTAGAGTTGGCAGCTTTTGTTCATGACCTACGTTGTTGGAGGCATTATCTTCTAGGAGAGCATTTTTGGGTTTTCACCATCCAAAAAATTCTCAAGTACAACTTCACTCAGCATGATTTGAATTTAAGACATCAGAGATGGGTCGAGTAACTACATTCCTTTGACATTGAGATTTCCTACACGCCTGGGAAGGGCTATGTGGTGGCTGATGCGATGAGCATAAGGACTCAAATTCAGGCAGTTCAAGAGGGCATCAGTGAGTGGCAGCTTATGGCTCTATTCTCTGAGATACATTTGGAGGTGGACGAAAGATAGGGGAAGACTTTTCTATTTTCAATAGCTATTAAATCAACACTTCTTGATTGAGTTTGAATGAGGAAACTATCAGATTCCAAAGGACTAGTCCTAAGGTAGAGGGTGTCAAGACAGGACCCTATTCCTGGATGGACCAGAGGTGAGGATGAGATCATGTGTTTCCAGGGGCGCGTATGGGTACCAACGGACATACGTGAGGAGCTGATGTGGGACTGTCATTCGTCAGTTTAGGCAATTCATCCTGGTGTCACCAAGATGTATCATGGTTTACACCATCAGTATTGGTGGCCAGTTTTGAAAGGGGATGTTTCTAGTTTCTTCTTGATGAGTTCCAATTTTTAGATGGTGAAGGCAAAGCATAAGCGACCAGTAGGGATCTTATAGAAGTTACCCATTCCCGAGTGGAAGTGGAATGACGTTGCGATGGACTTCAGGACCTGTTTTCTGAGGTCACCTTGAGGGAATGACACAGTTTATGTTCTCATTTATAGACTCACAAAGGATTCACATTTCTTACCGATCTAGGAGACCTTATCTGTTGATGAGCTATGAGGGTTGTACATCCGAGAGATTGTACATTTTCATGGATTTCCACACTCCATCTTTTCATAAAGGGATTAACGTTTTACTTCTCGGGTCTGGAAGGGGAATCAGAAGGCGTTAGGGTACACATGTACTTTTGATTACAGCTTACCAACCTCAGACAGATGGCGAGTCCGTGCGTATGATTCAGGTGCATGAGAATATTCTCCGAGCAAGCATTCTAGAGTTTGGAGGTTCTTGGGAGAAGCATATATCTCTTGTGGAGTTTGGATTCAATAATAGTTGCCAAGAAACTATTCATATGGCACCTTATTAGGCTTTGTACGGTAGGCCATGTTGATCAGCCTTATGTTGGATGGAGGTAGGAGAGGAAGATTTTCTAGGACCTCATCTTTCTCAGGAGTCCACATAGTAGATAGAGTTGATTCAGAAGAGGATGGCTACTGCGTAGTCTCGACAAAAGTCTAACGCTGATCAGCGGAGACGACCTATACAGTTCGAGGTAGGGGATCAGGTTTTCATATGTATCACACCGAGGTTGGGACACAAGAGGATTAAGTGACAGGGTATGCTTTCTCCGGGGTATGTCGGGTTGTTTGAGGTATTAGAGAGAGTTGGGATGGTTTCCTATCAGGTGTAGTTACCTAAGAGGTACTAAGCTATGCATGATATCTTCCACATTTCTCATATTTGACATTACTTTTCAAACGTGTCTCATGTTTTCCAACCAGAAGAGTTTGAGTTGGAAGTGGATGCATCCTTTGAGGAGCATCTTATCCTGGTAGTGGATCAAAGAATGATGTTTCTCCGTGTCTGCTCTATTCTTCTGGTACGGGTGCTTTGGCAGCATCAGAGAGTACAGTACGAGACATTGGAGAGGGAGTCAGACGTACAATCACAGTGGCCGGAGCTGTTTAGGGTTTCTCCTTCTACACCATGCTAGGGAAATTCGTGGACAAATTTCTTTACGGGGGGCATTTTTATTAACACGGATCTTATTTTCATGAATGATTCTCCTTTTCTGGTCATTTTTGTGAAAAGATTATATTCTAGAAATTTTCCATGTACACATCATGTTCATTATGAGTAAACACTGTGTACTGATTCTCCATAGGAGGTCATGTGCTAGCCGTGTAGTGGTCACACACACTGCCCTGTGGGGGTGGTTTGGAGGCCACTTAAAGAAGATTATGGAAATTGAGAGTACATGCCGTGTACATCAAAAGTGAACTCCATGTACTTTTTTTCATTAAATGAACTGAGGTTGTGTTTAATCTCCAGAACACTCTTATTTTAAGTATAGTTTGACTGAGAGGTCAATATGGCCGCAGATCATTGATAAACCCCCTGATTGTGTGTTTGTCCTCGGAATCGAACATCGTCATCTTCATTGGAATCGAATCGGCGAGTTCTGTCTTCTCCTAGAGCAACATCTTCTAATTTCTCTTCTTTTGTGAGATATAGTGCGTTGAATGTTTTAGATTTATTTTTAGATCTTTGAAGTTTTATGTTTTTTCATGTCTTGAGGTTCATTTATAGATATCTCTTAACACGAAGGTAGATGGTTTGTGCCTTTCCATTCAGTGTCTTTGAGTATTATGTGTCAATTCCACTACCACCCTTGAGCTGGGTATTTGATGTTTACTGTTTTACCACTATTGAGTTCTTTCCATGCTTGCATGTTTGTGGAGAGGTTATTTGGAAATGAATAGGGTTGATTGCTATTATATGGATGTATTTACCATGCATGTTCTTTTTACGATCATTTAGTACAGTTTAGACTATTTTGCTGCCTTGCCTATTTTCCATGCAAGTTGCTGTAAGAAGGAGAGTTTGTATTCTGATATGATTTATATGTTGTAGACTATTTAGCCATGTAGTTTTTAGGTATAAATTGGACATACTACATTGCTTTTCTTGTTGACCTACATAGGGCATTGAGAACCTGGTGTAGTAGACTATAAGGGGAATTGGCTGAGTGACCTTCCTCGGAGAGTCTTTGAGCACTTTAGACTATAAGGTGAATTGACCATGCGAGCTTCCTCATAGAGTCATAGTTTTACATAGAATTACATTGATTACTATAGAATATATGGGGAATTGACCAGGTGAGCATCCTTAGAGAGTAATTGAACAATCATGGATATAAAGGGAATTAACCGAGTGAGCTTTCTCAGAGAGTTATTGAACATGGGGCTATAAGGAGAATTGACCGTGTGAGCTTCCTCAGAGAGTTCCTAACTACCTTAGACTATAAGGGGAATTGACTGTGAGTGCTTCCTCATAGAGTCTTTATGAATTCTATGACTGAAGACGAGGGTCTGGGTCGAGTGCACTACCTAGAGGGTTGCTTGTACTTCTTTGGTAGGACCATAGGGGATGAGGGATACCTGTTTTTTTAATAGTTGGTTTTGTTTATGATTTACAGTGTAACTATGGATTTTTTACTACGGATTTCTTTCAGGTTTACTGTTTTCTATACTTTTACCTACCATATAATCGCTTACTATTAGGAACAGATATTCCGGTGGTTTCCTACTAGGATTTTGTCTCACACCCTGTTTGGGCCAGGCTTTTGGGCCCAAACAGTTTATCTTGTTGCAGGTATAGATAAGTTAAAACACCCTTATACTTCTGTAACATGAATTTCTATAGAGTTAGAGAGCATGAGACCAAGCTTATGCATGCGATGCTAAAGAGCTATTTATCTGTTCCTTTTGTACTCTGGTTTTGCATTGTCTGTCTTTATAGCATTGTGAAATGTTTTGATTCTTTCCTAGACATATGTATCATGCATCATTATATATATATATATGTTATCCAATTTTGTATTATTACAGTCTTCTATTATTTACTGTTGTTTGATATTTACTCCTTCTGC
Source organism: Viscum album (assembly GCA_963277665.1). Classification (NCBI taxonomy): domain Eukaryota; kingdom Viridiplantae; phylum Streptophyta; class Magnoliopsida; order Santalales; family Viscaceae; genus Viscum; species Viscum album. The sequence continues at coordinate 2,004,425,817 of OY728148.1, read as the reverse complement.
TACTGTGTGTTGGTTACATCCGTTGTGTACTCTTCCAATGATTGAATAGTTTACCCAATATCACACCCAATCCCTCACTGCTAGTCAGTAGACTCTGGCATGTGGGGAAAAGAGCTTGTGGCCATGCGACCAATCGGGAATAGGGTGCCTCTAGGTGGCTTTCTGAATTGGGACGTTACACCAAATATAATGTTGTGTATACTAGAAGATAGTACATTGTTGCATATAACACAATATAATATTGGTGTAGAGTAAACCACAAAAAATAAAAGAAATTAAAAATAGTATATCTCATAAAATATTGGGGTGTTACATTGGTACAATCTTTATAATCATTCATACATAAGATAAATAATAAAGTGTTTCTATGAGATCCTGACATTAAACTCTTTTTGGTCAGAATAGTATGTTTTATAAAATGTGTTATAAGAATTATATATAATTTTGCATCAATATTTAAAATAAATTTTTACCCTTTTGAATTTTACCAATTTATTCAAATGAATATTATTATTTCTATCAAAACAAGGAATTTCTCAATCCTATTTAACATGTAAAATAAATGATCTTTTATCATGTACAACATATAAATATTTATCTGATGTCATTTCATTGAATCTTATATTTCATTTTTAAAATTTTATTTTTGGAGAAAAAATATTGAAAATTAATTTTCCCAGATAATTTATTTCAAAATTGTTTCAAACTTCGTATATCACACGTGGGAGAATACTTGGAATCTCCTTCCATAATTATCACTTGTAGGAGAATAAAACTTTACCTTATTCCCAATATCTATCTTTTTCTCTTCTACCATAATCTAATATTACTTTCCTTTGAATAAATAAGGCTTGTATAATTCATTCTCTGTCATGTTTTAAGACAATCTTATTTCGTCATATAATGAAACTATTTGCGATACTTATTCCCTCCGAAAGAATAACTTAAATTGATCGAAGAAATTATCATTATAAATATTTGGATATGTGAATTGATGTGGTTATCATTCTTTTTTCGTGGACCCATTCCTAAAAATAGAATAAACTATATTAGATCATAAAATTATGAATGATATTTTTAATAAAAAATGAGTGAAATGATAAACATGAAGAGAATGATATATATATAGCTAATCTGAGAGCCATCAATATGGTTTCATTGGGAATATATTTAACATTAAATCCTTAATAGTGGTTTGTAAATAAAATTTCTATTACTCTACAAATATCCATTGTGTTTTTAAAACTATGTTAGTTGTATGGAATATTTAATTTTACCAGGTTACCCTAAATCATACATGGGACATATTTTCGGAGTTGTTACCCAAAAATACAGCTATAAAAAAATATCCATTATTAGTATCCAAATACATATTTATTTCTATGAATACACACATAATATGTTTCTTAACAAATTTCAAGGATTTTATTCAATTATTATCCTCAATGTGTATCTTAGGGTTATGTTCCTTAATTTATGATTTATAAATCTCGTTTATATGGTTTCAACTTAACTTCCTCAGATAAAAACAATAACAACCCAATCCTAGTAGCTCGAAGTCAGTGCCTTACATTATTACATTGGTATAATTATAAGGAATCACATCCCAAATGACCAATATATTTAGTGGTTTTAAAATAACTATTATATACGTGAACATTATATTAAAACGTGAATGTAAAACCACATAGAAACTTCATTCATAACATCCATGATCTATTATATTTACCCTGAATGTCATTATTAATATACCACTTAGAATCCTATAGAAAAAGAAACAGATGAAAGAGGTGATCTAAGATTCTCATTTAGGGAAATAAAGATAGTATAATCAACAATATAAAAAATAATGAGTGATTTATAAATAATAACACATGTTTTTAAAACATATCTTTGAGAATTATATGGGTGGAATAAAATATGAATAAATAATTCCATATAAATAATCACATGAAACTTCCCCATGTATATTAGACTTGTCAAATAATCACATAATTTATCATTTACTAATATAATAACGAAGTATTTATTAATATGATATGTTATGAATATATCATCAAGGGTTCATCCAAGACAACGTAAGTAATCGGGAAAGTCGTTAGCACAAACCAAAATTATTTGGTCTTGTGAGACATACTGATCCACCGAGGGGTTATAGTGGGACCAACCCAACAATTAATAATTCAAATGAATTTATCATTTGAATGGTGTGAAACAGAATCATCATATTCATTCATATAAAAAATATCATATGTATGGTAAATTATATTATCCAATCAGTAAACATAATCACTAACTATTTGGTGTAATATGTTGAATGCTATCAATATAGCACATCCATAGTCAATATAATCATAAAAAATCAATAAAATACAGTAGATGATAAAATATAATATTATTCACATTTAAACATAATAATCAAAAAGGGTGTTGAAATAGTTTAGAATACTCTTATAAAATCATCAAGGAATTCTTGAGGTAAATACTCTTTCATTACGTTACAATAAAGAGTCCTTCTGGGAAAATATTTATATAAAAACAAAAATAAAATATGATAGTTATAAAAAAATGAAGGTGGATATTTTATAAATATATATGGTTTACTAAATCTTTTTATACATGGTACATGAAAATGACTAAAAAATCGAGACATTCCCTTTAATCAAGTTTTTGTACAAGGAAGGATTGTGAAGGGTACCTATGCACATAGATATGTTATAAAAAAGATGAAGTGATTTAAAAATATTATTTTAGGATATATACATAGAATATATATTAATTATATAAAAATATTGAATAATTACACTGGCACATAGAGGGGGAAAGCATAACCCAATTGAAAATGGAGGTTTGGGAAAACACCCCTTACCACATTGTATTCAATTGAATCGTATGTTGAAAAATAATTATCATTAAATGAATAATTTCATAATGGAAATATTTAAATAATCATGATATTATGAATAAAATTTCAGTAAAATTATCAGACATATAGATAATATGTTGTGAATAGTGTATATTTTACCAAAATTATAGTGATATGAGAAACCCCTTACCTTTGGTCTGAATGTGTTCTTCACTTGATAATAACATCTTAGATAATAAAATTTATTTATTAATTAACTAAAAACAGTATATATTATTATTATTTACATTATCTTTGTATTCAGTTCATTTATGTATATATTAATGAGTTATATATTTTAATTTCATCGTCCGAGATCATGCATTTTCTAATTTTTCGTAATTTTTTTTCATGTTTAATACAATGGAGTTCATGTTGAATGAATATAATTATGTAGAATTGGTTATATATGATAGTAGAGAACATATATATAATTATGTGGTTATATAAATCATTTGTTCTTTAGTTATATGGATGGGTCATTAGATAAAACAATAGTTATAATCATTTATTTTATTTTGGCGGTTTTTCAATCACCATGCAATGTTTTTCATATGAATTAATATTTTATATATATACTAGTTATTTAATAATAAAATACTATATAATGAATATATTATATTCCCTTTTGGCCATAAAAATATTCACATTAATAGCCTTGAATGAGAAATTAAGGAACGGAAATCTGTCATCCGTGAAGGTTGTAAATGAGCACATCACTAATGATGATGTCATTTTTAAAATAGAAGAGAGACAAAAGAGTTCAATAAATTATAATCCCTTAAAATGTTATCATTCCTGAATATATAATACAGAGATGAAATCATGATCATTTGGAAGGCATAGTTGAGGAGAGGATAAGGAATGAAAAGGGAAATTTAATGGAAGTTAATTGGAAAAAAGAACGAGGATTTAAATCTTCAATTCTCCTCATTGAGAAACTCCATTAAGAACCATGTATTTTTCTTTTTTGTGACTACAACCAACTCAATCTAGGGTAGAGTCGTTTGAAAATTAATTGTTCATAATTTTACATGTTTCTAGTTTTATTAGTGTAGGGAGAAGTGGTGGTTGTTGGGGGTATTTATATTGGCGGAGAGGATTGATATTTGAATATTTTATTCAACTGTTTACTATTTTGGATCAATCCTATGAATAGTTTGATAATTATCATCAAATGTAATAAAATAATGAATGTAGGATATATATTATGGTTGTTACCTCATTCAATAAGCATAAGAATATTGTATATATCATATAATGTACCTATTCCATATATTATTCTATCTTACTATCCACAAAAAATGAAACTATTACAAAAAAATCACAAAAATTTGTTGTAACCATTTATTAATGTGCAGATTTCTAAAAAGAACATCATTTTATGAAAATAATTTTCTAAATATTATAAATTTAAAATTTAATAAAATAGATCATTTTCTATAAAAACTCTATTTTAATGTTTTTTTTCTGATTTTATAACTTTTTAAAAAAATAAATAAGGTCTTATAAAATTATAGTATAATAAAAAGAAATAAAATATTAATTTATGATAAGTTTTTATGAAAATAATTTTCATTTTTATCATTATATTCATTATAAAATTATAAAAAACATTTATGTTTTATAAAAATACTAATACTTAATTAGTAAATTTTAGAACATTTATTTACTTATGCTATGATATAATTATCTCATATATTCATTTATAGGATTCATTAATTTAATATAATCTTTCAGGGCCGTGATATGTATTCATTTGTCTCGTATAATATTTATAATAATCTTATTTCAATTCATAAGGGTAACATTGCTATTCCAATGGGTCAATATATTATTCACCACAAATTAATTTGATCATATCAGACTGTAAATATATTACTAATCATAATTGTGTCTATCATTTTTTAGAAATTAAATTCATATGACCTGAAATATTACGTTTGATTCTAATCTTTCTGGTGTGGCAAGATGGTGGTTAAAATGAACAATCAAAAGTTTAATAATTTTTCAAATTATATTACAATTTAAACATTATTCCAATGATCAAAATTGGATTAATATATGATTAAATAAAATATTGTGACTTTAAGAATCTATTTAAATTACAATAATTAGTTAATATAAAACGCAATTTTAAATACAATTTAGTGTTTCTCATTATTAATTAAAAAATAAATCATAAAATAAAAATACAATTAATGCATCTTAAATTTATTTTAGATGATAAAATAAAATTGATATTAATTTTACCAAAACATATATAATTCATTATGAATCTGCTTTATTTAATTGAAATAATTATAAATAACATATAATTGTAAATATTAATATCAATATTACTATGTTTACTAAATAGGTTATAATAGAAACATGTTGTTTTATAGAGATTCAATGTTGAAAGAATTAAAATCAATATTATTTTATTTTTTAACATTGGGGTTTTATGTTATCACATCCTCTAATAAATTGTGTCCTCATAATTTGAAATTTCACATAGAATGTTAATGGTTGAAACATGAAAAATTCACTTTTGGGAAGCCCACTTATATAATAAGGTAAAAAACATCCTATAAAAAGTGGTTAAGGAAAATGTGATGGCCACAAAAAAATTATGATTTTTAATGGGATGAGATTAATTGGAAGTGGATACCTAGACATCTAAGAAAAATTAGACAATTTTGTTCTTTTGGAAAGTTATAGAGAATATGATTACATGAAATTTGATTACCACAAAACAATTAAGAAGAGATATGAAAATTTTCATTGATATCATCAATGATTATGATAATAGGAAAAAATTTTATTTTAGACATTTTTATTTGAGTTAAAGAATTATTACACTCCAAAAGTGTATAAATAGAGGTTTCTATTTCATATACACAATCTTATTCCTCTATTTCTCCATAAACTGTTTATATATCATCTCTTAGAACATGTTTTGTCATGTGTTGAATTAAAACATTAACCTACAGAACATCATAAAATTATCAAAATTAATTAGCTCATAAATGGTTAAAATATCAAAAATATCTAGATCTAACACTTCATAATAATTCTCATGTTATTTAGTATTATTCAATTTACTATATCCTTATCAATCATCTCTTTATTCAATATAATTATTTCAACACTAGGAACATTTTACGATTCATCATTCCCTTAATCACGTGTTTTCCAATTATTAAATTGATACTATATCAATTTTCATCCTACGATTCAATATATATCAACAAATTCTTAATGGAATAGTACTGTAGTAGAATCCAATTATATCTTATAAATAAAAAGATAATAATAATATCATAGCATTGTTCTCTTATCTATAATCAAAAATTCATTTATTATTCTACTACGATAGTAGAAACATCATATGCTTGACCTTGATCCATTTAGTTTTTTGAACTATATTCCTATGATGTCGTGGAAATTTATTTTCATTATGCCCTATATCCTAAAATATAATGCATTGAATATATAATAATTCATTCCTTCTCTTGAAATGAAGATATTAGTGGCCTTTTCCTCACACATGATGAAATATCGTTTTCCTCTTAGGAATATATGAAAGAGTTTCCTTCCACAATTTTTTGTGTGTGGTAAAATACTTATTTCTTATCTTCCCTTTATCTATATATTTTTCACCTTCCCTATTCTCAATATATAAATTTTGAGGAAATGAGACTAGGATTATTCTTTATCTATCTCATTTGAACATAGTTTTATTTCCTCAAATTACTAAAATATATATGAAACTTCATCTCTATTAAATAATGTCTTAATCCCATTGATCAAATCATCATTATTACTCTTTGGATTATTTTCATTAATTTGGTTCTCATTCCTTTTTATAGGGGAAATATATAACTGATAAAATTCATTACATTAGATCATAACATTATTCATGAAAAATTTTAAGCCCAAAACTAGTGAAATACATTACATAAATTGAGTGATAAATGTCATATTAATATAAAATTTATAAAGATGAATTTTTTTGGGTCATTTTTAAATTTCAAAGCCAACATCCTAGTTTATATTGAAAATGTGAATTATCCTAAGAATATCTGATGAGAATGTTATAAATGGTGTGCAGTGAGGCCCTTGATCATGTACCAGGTCTCCTTTAGTCAGTCCCAGGACACCATGTCGGTGTTGTTACCCTAAGGAATTTTTTTTCCAAAACAACGTCCACTAGTAGTATCCATAAAACTATTTATTTCTAGTAATACCCATATAATATCTAAATTACAAACATTCAATGATGTAATTAGATTCATATCCTTAATGTCTATCATAGGTTGATGTTCCCTAATATATATTTTGTATATCTAGTTTCCATGGTTTCTACTGAACTTCCTCTAGTACAAACTCTAAACACCTTACCGTACTAGCCTGGAGTCAGTGACTTACTTTATTACATTCATTTGATTACAAGGAATCCCATCCCAAAAGAAAAATCTATTAATTAGTTTTTCTAACCGTATTATATAGATAAAAATGAAATTTTAAATTGAATGGAAAATTATATATGAACACCATTGATAACACAAATGATCTCTTATATTAACCCAAAAAGTCTTTAATAATATACATCTCAGCATCTCTGAGAAAAAGAAACATTTGAAAGGTTTGATCCCAAATTCTCATTCAGGCTACTAAATATTGATTAATATATTAAAAAAAATAATTCCTGATTATTAAAAAACACATATCATCAAAAAATAACATTGAGAATAATATAGATGTAAAAAAGATGAATAAATATTTATATATAAATAATGACATGAAACATTACCATGGATATTATAATAGATGAATAATCAAATGAGTAATCAATTACAAAACACATTCTTATGGAATTTACTATATGGGATAACATAAATATATTTTCAAGGCTACTACCAAGACACCTATATTAATTGGGAAATATGTTGGCCCATACCAAAAATAGTTTTCCTCTTGAGACCTACTAATTCACTGAGGGAAAATAATAGTATCCACCAAACACATAATAAATCAAATGAATTCCTAATATGAATGTCGTGAAATAGAATCATCATATAAATTCATATTGAAACTAACATATGTAATGTAAATAAATTAATCCATTCAGTAAACATAATCACTAACCATTCAGAGTGACATGGTGACTGGTATCAAGTTAGAACATCCAGAATTGATTTAATAGTAATTAATTTAATAAAATATTGTATATAATATAATAACATATTAGTCCCAATTAATCCAAATAATCAAAATGTGTCTTCAATCATTTTAAAATAATCTTATAAAATCATTGATGAATTGTTTAGAGAATTAATCATTTTTCTTTGGAATGAAGTAATCCTTATGATAACTATCTATATAAAACTAATATTTAATAAAGGTCATTTTTTCATGAAACAATTATTGATTTTATTAAAAAATATGGACTTTTTAAATAGATTATATATGTAACCTGAAAATGGGTATGAAATTGAGACGTTCCACTTTATCGGGCTAGCGAATGTGGAAGGATTGACAAGGGATCCTAAGAAACATGTATTTTTTATAAAAAATATAACCTAATATGGAAACATGATTATATAGTTTATATATATAATATAGAATAATTATATATAAATAATTAATAATTACATTGGTGTATATACGGAGAAATCATAACCCTAATGTGATTTGAGGTTCGGGATGAATATCCTTACCACATTGTAATACATAGAATCATGTGTGGAAAAATTAATAATAATCCAATGAAAATTTAAATTCCATAAATTTCAATAGTTTCATGATATTATATATCAAATTTCAGTATACTTACACAACATACAAGACATATGTGTTTAATAATGGAAGTATCACAAAAATAAAACGGACATGGGAACCCCCTTACGTTATGTCTGAATGTGTTCGGCACCTAAGCATTGTTTCCATGATAGTCAAATAAAATAATTAAATTAAGTAAGTAAGATATCATTATATATTTATTTTATAAACTATATTTTTATTTTGTTAATTTTTGGAAATAATAATGAGTTGTAGAGTTTTACATCATCATTCTTGTGCATCTGTTTTACTTGATTTCACGATCAGTTCACTTGTTTATAAGTAATGGAGTTCTATTAGAATAAATATTGTTCTATAAAATTGAATTAATATTATACTGATGGAAATATTTAATATTATGTTTTAATATAATAAATTTGGTAATATTTTATGAGGTTGGGTCATTAGGTCAAACATTAGTGATTAGCATTTAGATTTCTAGTGTGGGTTTTTTAATAATAATGAACTAGTTTATTTTTTGGGTTAATATAATGTATATATAATAGTTCTAGAGAAAATTAAGTGTTAATGACTATATTATTTTATAATTTAATAATGAAAATGGCTTTAGTATCAGCATTTATAGATAAATAAAGAACCGAAATCTATTGTCTATGAATGTTGTAAATCAAAACCTCACATATGATGATTTCATTTTTAAAATAAAAGTGAGGGAAATGATTTTGATGATGGATATTACATTAACATGATATTATTATAGTTTATTGATTATACTGGATTAATCATGATTTTTTGAACATAGGATGTGGGTATTTGATAAGAAATTATAAATGAAATTCAAATGAAATTAAAAGAAAAAGAAAGACGATTTACATATTGGAATATCCTCTTAGAGAACCTCCTTTAGGGACATTGGTTTGGTAATTTTTTTATGACCGAAACATGCTAAATGTAGGCATGAAGCTTTGGAAATGTACTTAGTCAAAATATGGATGTTCTTTAAGGCATATAAGTGTGAGAATAGGTAACGGTGAGGGATAGTATTTATAGTGGAGGAGAGTTTTTCTTTATGAAAATTTTATCCATTTGATTATTATATTCGAACAATACTGCGAATAGTCTGATAATTCTCAACAAATATATTAAAAATTGATGTTAAATTTCGAATTATGGTGATTAAATATTTTTGGTTCATGGAGTTGTGAATTATATTATAATGTATTTATGTAGTAAAGTACCATATTTTACTACTGAACAAAAATTCAACTATTTCATAAAATCCCCAAAAATTATCCCAAATAATTTTGATATCTGTAGAATTAAATAATGATCCCCATATTATGAAAATAAGTTTTGAAATAATATTTATTTAATATTTATTTTAAATCATCATTTACTTGAAAAATACAGACATTATAATTATAACTAATTTTATAACACTTTGAAAAATAACTATGGCCACATAAAATTACCTTATAACCATTTGATATCAAAACAATAATTTATGATTCTATTTTATAGAAGAATTTTTATATTTAACCATTATAAGAATAATAAAATTTTAAATAAACATTTATTTATTTATAAAAATACTAATATATAATTATTAATTTGTAAAACATTTCTTTACATATACTATGATAAATTCATTTAATATTTCCATTTATAGGATGCCTAAATTTTATCTACTCTTTCATGAGAAATGTCACTATTCATTGTTTACTATTCATAACCTTCATATTACTATTCAAAATGATAACATTACTATTCAAAAGGTCATGATACTATTTATAAAAAAATTATTATGAATCTATTAGACTCTAAATATATTTATGATCATAACATTGTATGTTTGTTTTACAAACATCAATTCGCATAAGTGCGAACATTACATTTATTGTTAATCCTAATGGTGTAGCGATAAGGGGGTAATGGTCTATAAGATTTTATATCTAATTTATATATTAAATGATTTCAATGACCTAAATTGGATTAATATGTGTCTAATTTACATATTGTGTCATTAATAATCAATTTATATTATAATAATTATTAAAACTAATAACATTGTTTCTAACTATAATTCAATATTTTTTCAATATGCACCGAGAAATGATACATTAAAGAAAAATACTAACAAATAACCCTAAATTAATTTTGATATTCAAAATTCATAAATGATGTTTATTATGACAAAAAACATTCAGTCCATTTTTAATTTTTTTTATGTGAAACCATTATAAATAAATTTTAATATTAGTTATTACTATTAATATTTTTATGTTTAACATCTACGTTGTCAATATTATGAGAAAAATGTGTCGTTGTTGTAGAGACTCATTTTTTCATGAATTATATTCTATATTAAATATATTCTTTATTCATTAGGCTTTTAAAAAATTCACATTCCCATAATTTACAAGAGTGTCACTCCTCCACTATAAAAAGGACTCATAGACTCCCACTTCATATCTCTTATCATGCCACTTTGGCATGACGAATCCCCACGAAAATAGATCTTCAACACCCCTACCGAAATCCTCAATGAATCCCTTTTCGAAGAAACGAATCCAAGTATGTCCATTTCTGAAAACCAAAAGTAGTTACCTAGATAAGAGGTAACACTCTTCCTTGGGTTCTTTTATTTTATTTCCTTTCACCAGCCCCTCAACTCATATTTTCTATAAATCGATAATAACAATAATATCATAAAACTTCTGTGATGTTTTTTGTGCTAATGGTTCAGCCTAAACATAGAAGATCTATTATATAATGGGTAATTATCATAAATTTTGTGTGTACAATGAACTAATACCTCAAAAAATGATGATTCCTATTTTCATACTTTACCCCTTATCATATGGAAAATTTGATGAACACTATGTTTATATATAATATATATTAGGTATATATTGAATTTATTATTATGTAATACTTTTACAACAGATATCATTATACATTTCATGCTATGTTAATACAACTATTTCGATTGAGGATGTGTGGACAATACCCCTTCAATGTGATATGATTCATTGACACACTACATGGAATGTATTGTAGATGAGTATAATGAACTTATATGATATGTATAACATTAAATTTTTAATTAATGATATATATAAAAATTTAAATAAATATATTTTATTTTTATTCTTTTTTCAATACGACAATAAAAATGGAAACAACATTCATGTGTATATACGATAAACAATCTCCATGTATGAAGTATTCTACTTAATAAATTTATATTATATATATTATTATAATTAAAATATACTTAATATAAATGATGATTATGCCTTGGTTTAATTTTTTGGAGAACAAGAAATATTTATAATGGTCAATGATATGTCATGTTAAGAAACATGCAATGAATAAAGAAAATATTACCCGAAGTGAAACCTCAACATAGGATTGTTTACAGGTGGTTATTTTGAGGTCATAATAAAACCACATATGGTATTTGATATAAGATTATTATTTGGTAAAATATGTATAATTAAAAAAAATATTATATATGATTCATTTAGGAGTATAAATAAATTCAAGACACATGGTATGGTAATTTCATATCACTTTATATTTATGTTCTATACATGGTTTATTCGCCACCCATTTATATTGTATGGTGTCCATATTACACAAGGATGTATTCTATTATTATTATACTTATATTTATATGTTTTTTCATATCATTTTTATCATTTTTAATTCATTGGTTCTATGATTAAATTGTTACCAAATTCATCATATTATTTTGTTTCAATTTTCCATTCTTGGACACATTACATGTTATACACCTGTATTTTTCTATGGGGTGTATATAATAACATTGACATGTTATATGATGATTATATATGTATTCATGATATTTTATACTTTATTTAATTTCATTTTATTAAATTGGGAGTATAGTTTAATGTTACCAAGTGGTAAGAGATTATTGAAACAATCTCATTTCTTTTCTTGATTGTTTACGATTATGTATCCTTTGATGAAATCTAAAGATCCATGTAACAAGACAAACTATTATGAATAAAATTACATGTTCAGTTAATTTAAATGTATTATTATAAAATATGGAAATATAAATATCCTGAAATTCTATTTATTTTTTCTATCCATTTTTATTTAAATGGATGGTGTGTATCATTACCACTGATAATATAATAATTGAAAAATGATTATATAACTTGTCAAAATATAAGGTTTTTACTAACCCATTTGACATAAAAAAATTTGTTATATACTAATATAGCGAGATAAGGACCTGTTAATCTCATTTATCTGAGATTTGGAGGGAGATTGAATTTAAGATCTTTTCACTGGTCCAATCCCAAGATGAGATCTAACAACATAACAATTAGTAAAAACATTTACAGGAGAAGTTCATGTTCATCGAGATCAAATCCCAAACCTAGTTCCCCAAATAGACCAAGAAATCCCCACCATCGTGCTTCTTACACTGGAATTTCATATCACTTCATTGTAATTTTTAATGACATTATCAATCCTCCAGTACTTATAATCTGTTTTAATATATTATTATAATATCCTTAAGAGTGAAAATCACATCCACATCACCAGTAGTAATATATTAACGTGATAGGTCATTGGAATAATTAAATAATGTAACCCACTCCCCATAGTAAAAAACCATGGGAAACCATGGTATTTTTTCTTATTTAGGTTATATTATTTTTAGACTGTCAAACCTATGTTAAAATGAATTTCCCCTCTTCCCCTATATTAACCCTCCCAAGATACCATATATCTTCACTCAAACACAATTCGTCATGAAAAAAATTATTTCCTTTACTACATATTTTTCTCTCTAGATTCCCTCAATCTTTCAAAATGTATTTCCCATGATATTAGATCCTCACATTAAAGTATGGGATCATCCACTATCCACTTTTATCAAGCACGCCTTTTATGTTATATTTATGGATTTTGATTTTATTATAAGGGGACATGATATTACATATTATCATTCCTACCAATTTAATATATTAAATTTGATTACTACCTTTCACTCTCATTAATCCTCCCATGATCCCTCATATACCACTAGTCACCAACCCAAACATTCTTATAGATGATTTTCTCTGTTAATGATTATTTATTTCATTATGCCATTAATTTCTATAATTTTAATATTGGGATATTCTTTATCATAGTAAATATTATTCCCATTTTTTGGTAAATGTCATGGGGTCCATTTCTCTCAAATCATCCCATTTTATTGAATCATTATGTGACGTTGACATGCTTTTGAAATTTCACTATAATTTTCAACAACATACCAATTGTGCAGTGAATACAAACCCTATATCCATTTACTAATTTTCACATGTATTGATATGTAATATTTATTATTGTAATTACATGTATTTATTCCACACTCCATAAATTTTAAATAAATTATCATTATTAATAAATTCGTTTTTTATGATCGATGTTCCACCATTTAGCATAAGAACAGAATGAATATTATGGGTTCTCCCTGATAGCACTCCAATGCATTGGGATATTATTACTGTCATGATAAATCACATTAGGATAGGGAGTGAACCAGATTCATTTATGGGTATTTATCCACCATGGTGTCTTGGTTTTTTATCCATGACCTATAAATATGATTTAGTGTTTTATGTTATGTCTTCATTTCCCATGTTGCCTTTATGATTACCTGGATATATCATGTCTCATTTTTCATGTTTAGGACTCGTAATATTTTAATTACTTCTTATATTCTAATTTTCTAAAATGTTACAAGTTCATCCTTTTATTACATTTCTATTCACTTACTGGTTTTTATAGAGAATCCATTTATTATGTTATCCCCAGGTTATACCATTACATTTAAAATTGGTTGAAAATTTATGATCACGTCATAGAAGTGTTAAAAAATAATTGGTATCCCATGTTTTATGATGTTATGTAATGTACATAATTAACAAATTCGATATTCATATAAAACATTTGGTGATTTATAATGTTTAAGTTTATGTAATATAATGTGTATCAATCTCTACTAATGATGTCAGTTGTTATTTTTGGCATCAGAGAAAGAGTAGTTTTTTTAGGAATTAGGATTATAAAAAAGATGATAAAGACATAGGGATAAGGCGTTGTATAAGATAATATCTCTTAATTTTGTTCAGTATATAGTAAGGGGTTTATCAAGAAAATTAATCATTGTATGGTTAATACAAGTGGGTGTGGTAATGGAATGGATGTAACTTGGAGTAATAACTCTGAAAAGTTGAGTTGAGCTTCCCTCGGGGTAATCCGATACACAGACAAAATCCTTACTATGCACCTAGTTTGACCTTCCTAGGGGATATAAATTGGTAAATCCATACTATCATTATGAAACATTATTTAAGGAACAAAACAATTACCCTAAGAATATTTGATATTATATAGATCGTGGATAATAGTGATTAATTCCAATAAATTCATAAGTTATGGAAATAAATTTATTTTATATGTTATCCAATTATTGTCATTGGCTTACATTTTATGAAATTTATTCTTTTAAAATTCACAACTGGAATTTTATATTGTATAAATTATAACAATAATCAAAAAGTAAAAAATTGAGGTTTTCATCCATAGTTCTACACATTACATCATATCAAGAATGTTTAATATGACTATAGAAACACCAAAACAATGTATGTAATTATAGATGTTAGTGAAAATGGAAAATGGGAGAATTATTGAATCCAATGTATATGAATCATCCCCTATCAATTTTATTTGGATGAATATAAATGGGACCTTATCATACCACATTTGGATGAATTTTATGAAATTGTTGTCATGGATTTCCTTTCACTATATTGAGCCAACATAAATTCCCATGAGAATGAAAAAACTCTTCAATTGGAGAATCAACCCCCTTATCTAGTACAAGTGAAATGAGAAGGTTGAATATTATTTAGAAAGATCATTTGAATCATTAATAATAAAACCATATAAGTAAAATTATTGTTCACAACTAACCACGTCAATGAAAGTAATCATCATCAATGAAAAACATATTGTGAGGGAATATACAAATGTGTTTCATGATGAATTTCTTGGCCTTCCTCCAGGTTGAGATATAAAATTTTCAATAAAGATTATACCTAGAGAGTTGAAAATATCTAAAAATATGTATAATGTGGCATTAGTAAAACTTTATGATATAAAGAATCAATTACAAAATAATATTTAAAAGGGGTTTATACACCCATGTGATACACCATGTTGTGTCCAAATAGTATTTTTAAATAAGAATGATGGTTCAATGTGTCGTAGTTTTGATAATCATGATATATAAAATATCATGATAAAGGAATGGTATCCTTCTCCATGGAGTGATGACTTATTTTATTAGCTCTGTGGAGGACAATACCTCTCCAAGGTGAATATGTATTCGAGATATCACCATGTTAGGTTTAAGAAGGTGGATATCCCAAATACTACTTTTCATACAATGTATGGGTACTAAGAGTTTATAGTAATGTCATTTGGACTCACTAATGATCTATAAATCTTGATGAATTTTTTTAATATAGTATATAAATATTACCTTGAAAATTGTGTCTTAGAATTTATATAGTATATACTAATATACTCCAGAACTGAGGAGGAGCATGAGGAGAATATGAGCATCGTACTAAAGAAATTGTGAAAGTATAATATATAGGATAAGTAAAATATGTGTGGGTTATGGATAGTAGAATTATAATTATTGGAGAATATCATCACATGTGTTGGGATATCTATGGATCCTTTCAAGACAGCATAAAATGATGGGTAAGTTCAACATCTCTGATAGATATCTGAATCTTCCTATAGTTATCTTGATTAAATCACGGATTTGTGATATGATTATTAGGATTTCAATGCCCCCGTACTATGATAATTTAGAATGGGGTAAATGATTATTAGAATGATGAATGTGAAAAAAACATCAAGGAGCCGAATAAGAGGCTTATCACTTCCCAAATGCTCACACTACCAAGAAGTGGTTGACATTTGAAATTATTCAGCGATTCCTTGAAGAATGGATTAGGCTGTGTGTTAATTCAATGACAATTTCATATACTATGACTCATGGTAGTTAAAAATTAATGATAAACCATATCCCACATATGATCTATTGATAGATTATATGATATTTTCATTGAATATATAGAATAATTATCTCTATAGGGAGATGTGTTTGATATATACTGATCGCAAGAGCCTCAATTATATATTTACACATAAATAGAATAATATGATCCGGTAAAGGTGGTTAGAGATCATCTGGTATTAAAACATATGAATCCACTACCATTATGGTAAAAAAGGGGGATGATTCTCTATATGGAACAGACCTGACAATTATTGTCATTCAATAGACATAATAAGGATCATATCTTCTTGGACAGTAAGAGGATGTACATGGGAATCATAAAAATGGGAACATCATCAATTATTTTTCTATTTATTATTCAACCTTATATTTGGGAATGGTTAATGGATGTTCAATGAAATGTTGTGGGAATTTCCATGAATATTGATACTATAAGAAAAAAGAAGTCCTAAATTTTTAGTCTTAATTAGGATGGATTTTTTGTTATGTGTCTTGAATATGTATTCCCTCAAATCTTTAGTTAATGATGGAACTATTGGATGATGCACATAGTTTGAATGTATCCATTCTCCCATGATGAACAAATATATATCATGATTTATATGAGAAATATTGGTTGGACAACAGAAGAAGGATATAAATGAATATACATAAATTTTCATGGTATATCAGCATGTGAATTCAGAAATATAGAATTATAATGGGATGATGAAAACATCACCCATTCCAACATACAAATTCGAAAACATCACCATGTACATTGTCACGGGGCATCCAAATACATATAAGGGAATGAATCATATTTGGCTTTTTATGGAAAAACATACAATGATTTCAGACTTCATTAAACATATATTGGATTTCAAACTAGATCAAATTTCCAAAATATACATCGGAGAAGTGGTAATATTACATAGGGTGACACATTATATAGTATCAGACTGAGATATAATATTAACCACTATTTATTATAAAAGTTACTAGAATGCTATAAAAATGATCTCAAATACAGTTTGGAATATCGAACTCTGACTAATAAAAAATTTTAGAGGACTATCCAATTACATTAAGAAATTATGAGAGCTTTTTTATTGGAAGCCAAATGTGTATGGGACTGACCTAGTCCATTGGTCATGTTCTCTTAAAAAACATGTCTGCACTTGAGTATAAAAATGGTTCCCTACGTTTCCCATTATGAAAAGTAGTGCAGAACAATGAAATTTTAAGATTTAGTTGGGGAATGAAAACATCTAGGTCCTAAAATGGTTGAAGGAATGGTTGAGAAGGAAATGACCATTCAGAATCACATCATGGTTTCACATAGTTGACAGAAGATCTATGATGACAGTCATTGATGATACCTATAGCTTGATGTTATAGATATAGAATTCCTCCTATAATCTCCATGAATGGATGTAAGGAGATTTAATGTGACGTGAAATCATATTTTAGGCTATATAAATCCTTTTTAGATCCTTGATCGTGTCGGAGATGTAGACTATAAATTATCAAATCAAATTATCCTATCTCAAGTAAATGATTTATTCTATGTTTCCAAATAGATAATGTACATAACATACCCCTCATTAATGTTTTTTGGAGAAACCACATGTTTGAAGAAGGACCATGGGAACCATAGAAACTGACGAATCCATGTTACCGTCATCTATTTTAGTGTGAGGAAATAATTTTTTAGGGATAAATTTCTAAAGGGGGAAGATTATAACATCCAGATATATTATTAATAAAATTTCCCTTGGATATAGTATGATTTATTATAATAAAATATGGTTATAGAAAATAGATGAATTTTTTTTTATTATATCAAATTTTATTTAAATTAACATTATGTATAATTACCGTCGATAATATATCTGGTGGACATTAATCACGTTCCTAGTAATTTTATGGGGTTTTCAAAAAACACATTTGATGTAGACAAAGTAAGTGGTAGCCTCAACAACTAGAATTGTACCCTATGGAACTCATTTATCGAAGAGTCCAATTGAGTTAGATTTTATGGGATTTTATCTAGACCAATCATAAGATGAGAAACAATATCTTAAGCAAGATAAAAACCAGTTATATGAAAAGTTCATTCTAATCAAGATGACGACCCAAACCATGTTCCTCGAACCGCCCCATGAAAGTTCCACCTTTAGAAACCTTACACATGGGGCCTTTATAGATGTATTATAATGATTTGTATCATGACCATATCATTATGATTATATACATTATTTTATATATTATTGTTACATGTAAATGATTTTTATTTTGATAAAATAATGAAAAAATTATATTTTAGTAAATAGTCAAATTAAATTGATGAATTTATGAGTTAATTGACTATTGAAATAATTAATTGTTTAATAAAATATTTTTAATAAATATTTTTAACAAATATAACTTATTATGTATTTTTTAGAAATTAAATTGTAGGTTTTTAAAGTTTTCATAATAAATTATTGTAAAAACCCCATAATTTTCAAAAAATGGTGGTTTTTATTTTAATAGTGAAAATTAACTTTTTTTAAAAATAATTTATTTATATTGAATATAATTTATAGATTATGGATGTCATGATTATCCAACGGTGATGTCTTTCTAATTTTTTGAGATAGTTGAATTTTTGGGTAAAAATTTAATACCGTATAAATATTCTTTGGGTTTTAAGAAATCAAAATGATAATAATGTTATGTAATATGAAGAATAAATTATTTCTATGACAAAAAATATTTTCTAGAATTAAATTAATGTTATTTTAATTTTATTTTATTTATTTTGTAATCACATTATGAATCCTCCAAGACATATAATATATTTTATTAATTTAAAAACCTTTACATAAGAGTGTGACCCACATACACATAACCATTAGTAATATATTAATAATTTTTACCCTTGACATATAAAATAGTTTTATACACTCCCTGTTTACGGAAAACATGGGAAACCCCCATGTATGGATTCAATATTTGTATATTTTATCATGTGGATTCCAAAACCAAAATAATAAAGAATTATCACTCTTTTCTTATATAAACCAATCCCATCTCCAATTTCTATAAACTCCACCACCTTGGAGCATGACCAAACTATCTACTCTGCTCTCTATAGTCCTCTCTTTGTTCCTCAAATCATTCAATTGGTCATTTCCATAAAATTGATGTCACACATTAAAGTAAGTAATCTTCCACTCTCATCATTTATGATGTACTCCATTTATGTCATGTCTTTTACTTATCATTTTCTAATTATGTGAAATGTTATTAAATATTAAAGTTCATTTATATTGGATATTTGAATGATGAGATCATATTTCAAATATCCTTAAGCCTCCTATGATCCATTATGTACACCTGTTACCATGAATAAATTTCATAAGGATTGTTTTATTAATTCTTGTTTTTTCATTACATGATACCTTCTATTTAAAAAAAATTAATGTTGGGATATGATTTTCCAATACCTGATTGCTACCCATGTTATGTATATGTGATGGGAGACCCCTTTCCATATCATCAAAATGTATTTACGAATATTTATGTTATGTCTCTATGCTGTGGATATTTCACCGTGTCTTTCGATGACAAACCAATTGTGTAGTGATTTCCGTACTAATATCCAATCAATGGGGTTCACATTTATGAACATGTGTATTTATTATATGGGAGATACATGTATTTAATCTACACTAATTAAAAATTTATTAAATTTTGATGATTATTAAATCTTGTTGTATGATCTATGTGGTACACATATGCATTATAACGAAATGAATATAATGGGTGTGCCCAAATAGATATCAATTGCATTGGGTAATGTTTAGTGTCATGATACGTCATGTTGGGAAAGGTAGTGAAAATGATTACTAAATGGTATATTTTCTACTAATAAGTATTGGAGTTTTATCATTGCCATATGTTTATGATATAATGTTTTAAATTGATTCCACATTTCCCATGCTTCTTTTATGATTACAAATGATTATAAAGTCTCATTGTACACGATTATGATTCCTACTTTTTTATGCCATGATGATATCCAGATTTTGTGGAATGTATCAGATTCTACAAGTCGTGATACTTCTATTCCCATATTGGGTTTTATATATCCAATATTTTTTATTTTTCCATTAGGTTATCCCATGACGATTTATGTTTTTTGGAATTCTATTATTCGGTAAAGGAAGTGTTGAAAACTAATTTTTATACCAAGTTATATGTGTTTATGTAATGTTCATAATTCTCAAATACAATAGACTTATTGTACTTTTTTGTGTTGTATTAAGTGATCTTTTATGTCATAAAACATGTATTAATGTGTAATTGAAATATGAATTATTTTAATCTTTATCTTAAGAATGCTCTTTACTTTTATTCTCCTATTGTTACTCATGATTTCATCATAAGTTTGTACAATTTTTACATTCTTTCATACATGATATCGTGATGAATATGTTTTAATGAAGGTATGAATTTACCTCTCTCATCATTCAGAAATAGTTTTTCTTGTACAACCATGTTTACATAAAGGGTTTCCATGGATATTCTAATATTCTTCTATAATATTTAAAATAAATTTGTATAATTTTTTATTTTATCAGTTTTTTCAAAGGAATATTATTATCAATTTGAAAACAATGTATTTATCTAAAAATTTATCCTTGAATGAGGAAAATAATATTTTACCTCATATGGAATGTATTAATTTATATGTATTTATTTCGATGAAGATTCCATTCTATGTTCAAAAGATAAATTTTTTATGAAAAATTCGTTTCCTGTAATTTTCAAGTAAACTTGTAATGAAATTTTTTAAAGATTACTTCATATGTCATAATATCAATATGATTCAAAATATTTTCCAAATTTCTTTAGATGTTTCCAATGTACTTTCTTTGAAATGTTTTCCAAAACATTTTCATGATTTCATTATGTTCTAATTTTTTTTTAGTATATGGTTTCAACATTGTTTTCTAGATTTCATTATATTTTTTCAAGAATTTATTATGGGAAATGTTTTCGAAAATGTTTTAAATGTATTAATTTTATTTTTCCATTTTTATTTCTCATGAAAATGTTTTTCAAAAGGTTTTATATTTAAAAAAAACATTTTCCCAACCTGAATGGGTATTTTCCATGGGAATTTTCTAAAAGATCTTTCATTATTATTTCCCATCTATGATGTGTAGAGACCCGAAGCCTGAGGTACATAGATATTACATTACTTTTTCGGAATACTTAATACATAACAAAAACATACACACAAGGACTGTAATAGTTTAGTGTATTTGGAAACTTGGAATTTAATCTTCTAATCGTGGTGAATGATCTTCAACATCTCCCATAATGATCTTCCACTTTTTGTTTCCTTACCTAAATCCTTTCTTTTAAACCTGGGGAAAAATAAAACATAAAAAGGGTGAGCTCAAATGCTCAGTAAGTGTAAGCATGGATAAAATAAAACATTTCATATAAATTTGAACATAAAAACTTGAACATAATGTTTAAACATTAAAATCTTGAGCAACAACAGAAAACATGGAAGTACATAAGGAATAGATCATAATGGAACATAAATCATGATAAAATAGCATGTGAATAAAACATGTAATTGTGGAATCGATTAATCACATGTAATCATTTCCATAGTAGCCAAGAAATTGATGCCATGACCATCTTAGTGGACAAAGTCCCTTTCTGAATTGAGTTCACTCCTCTATCTAGTCCTCTAATACTGAACCGGATTAACTTACCATTCCATCCATGTCTATCTCATGAGATATAAATCTTTACCCAATGCATTGGAGGGATATATAAGTCCCACCTATCTCATAATGAAATCATTCTTACTTGTGCCACAAAATAAACATACATCATTCATAAAAACCAATAAATAAAACGGGTTTCATCAACATCATCCCATCATCACATAATACATATAAAAGAAATGGATATCATTTCATAATAAGAAAATTGAATCAATGTAAATCATAGAAACATTTTACTTGAAACATACACATATGAAATAATGTCATCTTAGATGGAAAACAGTTTTGATAAAATACTTGAAATGAATTCTTGAGGAAACACCCTTTCATATTCAAAGTAAATTTCTTTCGAAAAAACGTCATGTAATTATTAAAGAAAGATATTTTGTTTAAAATAGTCATGAAATCTTTTGGAGGATGCTATATGAAAATAAGTCTTTATGAAACCGTAAAAATCCTTTCATGTCGTATACTTTAAAAAAACATTCTTCTCGTACTTTAGTCAGAAAAGTCAAAAAGTACCTTGTAGGGTAAATCAAAGAAAGATTCCTTCCATACCGTGGGGTAAAAGTAAAAATGGGTAAAAAATACATTAAACATACATGAATACACTTTTATAAAACATGGACATGGATGGCAGCAATAACCCCAGTAAATACTTACGAATAAGCAATCTCGGATAAAAAAGAGATTTGAAAAATTATCCCTTACCTTAGGTCCAATATGCTTCGTACGTATCTGAACCTCCTGTAGAGTGATTTAAATAATGTCATAAACTTATTATAGAATCATATTCATTGTTATGATATCATATATGTTTCACTTAAGACTCTATATTATCCGTTCTTTTGTAAATTCCATGTTAAAGCAGTGTTTTGGGTAATATCATTTCATTTATCGTATGTGTTTCGACTTGTCGTTCTTGATATTATTACTTATATCCTGATTTAATTAATTCCAGAAGGTAAAAAATTATTTATATATAATATATATTCATCATATACATATATATATTATATATCCATAAAAGGAATGAAATACACCATTCGTGGAGACGGTAGGTTGTACGTACGCATGAACGCTGTTTTCATTTCCTTATTGAATTGAATGAAACTAAATAGATGAAATACATATATACATACATAAATAATGTAACATTATTATTTCATATATTTCATTATTATTCATTATATAGACATTATGATCATTCATGTATGGTTAACATGGAAGACAAATCTCATCACGTCGTGGAGACGGTAGTCCGTACGTACGCATGAGCGATGATATCGTTACCATAATTATTGAATAGAATTGGAGTGGATGGTATAATATATCAGAATCATTATTATGTTATTATAACCGTATATATTTTTTCTTTACACCATTATACCCATCCATGTATGGTGTTGGTGGAAAAACAGATTTCACCACAGCGTGGAGATGGTATTCCGTACGTACACACGCGTGGTGAATTTGTTTTCCGTATGATGGATAGATGGTGAAATAGGTTTGTTTCATACTTATAATAACATATCATTATATGAGTTATACTGATGTTATTACTTCATAATGAAACAACCAAATAAGAAGAAGTGGAAGAAGAAATAAAGTTTAAAGAATCGGTAACAGACATTACCTCTTCTTTGAAGCGCCTCTTTGAGACCTCCTCTTAGGGAACTAAAACTGGTCTTTGAAGAAGACAAGAACCTCTAGGATGATTCAATTGAAGTGGAGAAGAGAATTTTCCAGCGGTTTTAAGAGCTTTAAGGCTCAATGATGTGTGAGGAAGAGAGGGAGGCGGTGCCCTTTTATAAGGGTGGAGAGGGGAACCTTTGGAAAAACTAAAAATATTATTTTATTATAAAGTAATATTCGGTTTTTAATAGCTCAAAATCGATTTATTTTGAAGATAATGTTGTGATGGGTATAAATCCTCTAATACAATAGAATTTAGACAAGTTTAGGTTTCTATTTTAACCTTATCCTTTAGATTTAACCACAAGTTAAATAATTTTACTTTTACAGTGTCTTTTTGTTTACCTACATTATAAGGTTAATAACTTACTATAACAAACCAAAAGAACCCCTAGTTGTTTATTATTAATATATATAACCTTATCTAAGTCATTTGTCCTAACCTTATATTTTTATGAATAAAATAACAATTACTAATATAATATTTGTTTTAAAAACTATTTTATGTCAATTTTGACACTATTTGGTAATTGATTTTAGTGAAAATCATAACATAATGATTAGTTAAAAAAAAGATAACTAAATATATACTAACATTAATATTAACCTATAAAATTAGTGGAATTCATAAAAAGTGTCAAATTACATTTATTTTGGTATTAATATCATCAATTATGTCAATATTTCATTAGTAAGATAATTACTGCATCATCTTTGTGTCATAAATAAATTAAATTATTTAATATCCAAAAATTATAAATAAAATACAATTATATAGGAAATAATTTTTCATTTATAATGAATATTTATAGTCTAATTTATCTTATCTATAACCCTATATTAAAAATGAGTTACTTATTAAACATTGATTTTAACTAATTTAACCCTTCTTCAAATAAATTAATATTAAATGTCCTAATCTAATCCAAGTGGGCCTAAATAGTCAACTTTTATTGAAAAGGCTGTTTTTGGTCGAAATAAACATATCCAATAAAATTAGGACAAGTTTTAGGGTAATAATAATATCATTTTACCCTTAATTATCCTATTTACTTTTAACCGTGGTAAATAAAAGTTAAAAGATACTATTCAAAAAAAATTATTTTCATCTCATTGAACCACATTTTAGTACTAGATATTAACTATGTCTCTCGGATTTTTTAAATTCAATTCAAAGTAGTGGTAAAATATAATTTAATTTAAAAAATCAGTTTTTAATGACCACTGAGTGGTTTCACTATTCATCAAAAATTGATGTTTTTCAAAAAAGTACCAAAACATCAGCCTAATAATTATTTGATATTCCAAATTCAAAATTGATTTATATTTTTCAAAATTCATAACATATAAGTGGGATTAATAAATTTTAAATTTATGTCCGGTTATCAAAACAAATAGCGTGTTTTTAAGAAACAAAAACAATCAAATGATTGATACTTGTTTATAACCAATTTCAAAGTGCAATTAATTAAAATGAACAACATTGGATTAAATGGTAAAAATTTATTCTAATTAAACTTTAAAACCAATGAAAAATATAATCTAACCATATAAATTATTTCGATGAAAAGAGATGTTTTTAATTAAAATATAGCGTCTTTTTACTATTCATTAAAATATGAATGTTATGAGAATAATATGAAAAAATTATCTGAAGTGAATTTTTATATACTTATTCCAAAGAAGAATTTTATTTTGTAAAATTTAAATTATATATATGTCAAAAAAATGATTTAAGGTGGGTGCGTCATCAAAAGGCAGGAAAACTACAATTTTTGAAAAATACATATTTTACACGAAAAACTAATTTTGTTCTCATACCATATTCTAGAAAATGTGTAAGATGAATAATAATGTTATAAAATTAAATATTTAGTTAATACTATTCATAATGGGTAGTACATAATAATATTATAACAATATGTCGTTGTCTAGTGAAACCTGGTATTGCGTACAACACATGCTATCGATGACGGTCGTGATTGCGTGTAATGCAAGCCAAGTCAGGGATGCGTGTTGTGCAAGTCTCCTCCATTGTTTCCTATAACATAATCCAACCATATTTCATTTATACCTTGAATATATACACTCAATGTTTCGTAGAATAACTACTATCAAAATTGTGTGTAACATGATCCCAGAATAGTGTTATGTATATTGCAAGCTCATATGGTGTTGCGTATAGCGCAAGGAAATCTTGTTGTAGCTTACAACACAAGACATCAATGAATTTAAAATAATATTTTTCATAAAATCTCGGTGTGTTACATTCTACCCCCTTAAAATGAATTTCACCCTTGAAATTCGTCGGGATTATAAATTCTTTACTATTTATAGAAACCCACATCATAAAATGGAATACTAAAACATAATTTTAAAAACTAAAGTATGAAATGTGATGATTAACCAAATAATTTCATCATTGGGTTTCCATATAGGATAACACAGGTGAAAATATAGATATGGAAGAAAAATATAACCATCAAGTTCTGATAGAGAGTGGTAGAGAACATGGCTATGAAAAATCAATCAGTCACAAAGCCATAGATTTGTGATGATATAAGGTACCATCTGATTCAACGGATATAAGGGAACTAGGACAACATTTTTGGCATTCAAGATCATTTTCCTAAAGTTTATGAAATTGGAATTAGAAGAAATACTTTCATGATTTTGGTACAGTCTCACCGTTGGTAGTTCTTTGGACAATTTCCACTTCATCTCTTAAAGAAATGAAGTTGAATTTGTCATTCGTGAAGTGTAAGCATATCATGTGATAGAATGATGGGTCATTCCATCTGTCTCAACCAAAAGGTTATAAAAGTTATCCAAAATACATAAGTCCATCTATAGTGAGATTAATCATATATGGTTCCTAAAATGGACTTATACTTCATATATCATACTACATAATATAATAATACTAGTTTCTACAAAAAAAGGACTTCCTGTAGGCCAGTGGTAGGCGATAAAGGCCAGTCACACTTCAGTTGTGGGTTCGATTCCCACAAACTTGTCCGATGCGATGGGATGTCGCATGTCCTGCAGGTTTTCCTTTTTCTAAAACTAAATTACTATAACATCCCATCAATAATATCAAAAAAATTTCTATCCTTATGTCCAACATAATCAATTCCAAACTTTAGGCTTATCTAAAATAATTATGTCCAATCTTATATTAAAAAGAATACAATTACTAGAAATTTCATATACCGAGCATGTGAATACCATCATTTAGCCATGATATATCTTGTTGATCACATTCCAATCATCTGAATACCTTAATCATGTATTCTCTTGAAAATGGAATACTCATTAAACCTACCAAAATCCAAAAATTCTATATACTCAAACAATGACATGGCCTTCTCCTTATATCAGTAATGAGCTCATGAATACTATCAAACATTTAATTTTCTCCCTATCCCTTCATTATGCGTGTATCCTCTACCTTCCAAAATTATCTGAATAACCTTTCAGGGTCACTGGTAACATTCATCATATACTTTCAAAACATAATGAAAGACAGTAGTGTAACAATCCTTAGATGTCTCTTTATTCCATAGTACCATGAGATTACTTATATAACATTACACTTGATAAACATGTAATCATTCTACTACCATATTAAACCATTGACTGAGCTTTAACAATTATTTCTTCTCACATATCATTTGTAGTCTCTTCATCATCATCAACATAAATAATACCCACAAGACCATACTGATTCTATTCACGAGACTTTCCCTTAGGGAATTGGTTTGCATAATGCCTGTACATTCCACATTTAAAACATTTAACCATTGTTGATGTCGTAGCAATATCATTACCCTCATCCATGGTGTTAACTGAACCTTTTCCTTTGCACTTACAGTCTTTGTGTCCTTCTTTTCCACACCCAAATAATCTTCCAATTCCTTTGAAACATTATCCTTGATGCCTCTTTCCACATGATTCACATAGGGGAAATTGAACTCTCTTTCCTCTATGATCATCATTAAACTCCATCTTTCTCTTATTAGCCGAGCCAGGAAACTTACCAAATTTTTGTTTATTGATCATATTATGAGATTGCCGATTCGACATAATAGTGATGTTTGGACTTCCAAATCCCGTTTAATTTGGTTTCTCATGAATAATGTCATTCCATTGTCCATCATATCTTACATTATCATGAATCATCTTGTTTCCAGCCATTTTCTAAAACCCAAATAGAATAGTGTGAGAGAAAAAAATCATAATCAAGGGGGAGTAAGATCAATATCAATCATTTTAGGTTTAATTTAATATTGTTACCATAATTCTAGGACTATAACTTATATTTATACTTAACCATAGGTACATCGCTAGACATACTTTAGAAATATCTCTAGGGATCTCACTAAAGTTTTCGCATCCTAGTTTCCGAAGGTTAACTAAACCATTCCTCTGATAACAATTGTAGAGAACCAAAGCTTGACGTACATAGATATTACATTACTTTTTCAGAAAACTTAATACATAACAAAAACAGACACACAAGGACCATAATAGTTTAGTGTCTTTGAAAACTTGGAACGTAATCTTCTAATCGTGGTGAAAGATCTTCAACATCTCCCATAAAGATCATCCACTTTTTGTTTCCTTACCTAAAACCTTTCTATTAATCATGGGGGAAAATAAAACATAAAAAGGGTGATCTCAAATACTCAGTAAGGGTAAGCATGGATAAAATAAAACATACCATATAAATTTGAACTTAAAAACATGAACATAATGTTTAATCATCAAAATCTAGAGCAACGAAAAAAAACATGGAAGTACATAAGGAATAGATCATAATGGAACATAAATCATGAAAAAATAGAATGGGAATAAAACATGTAATTGTGGCATCCATTAAGCACATGTAATGATTTCTATATTAGCCAAGTCATTTCTGCCAAGACCATCTAAGTGGAAAAAGTTCCTTTCTGAATCGATTTCACTCCTCGTTCCAGTCCTGTAATACTGAACCGGATTAACTTACCATTCCAACCATGTTTATATCATGAGATATAAATCATTTAACCAATGCATTGGAGGGATATATAGGTCCCACCCATCTCATAATGAAATCATTCTTACTTGTGCCACAAAATAAACATACATCATTCATAAAAAACCCAATAAATAAAATGGGTTTCATAAATGTCATCCAATCATAACATAATCCACATAAAATAAGTGGATATCATTTCATAATAAGAAATGTGAAACCATGTAAATCATAAAGACATTATACTTGAAACATACACATATGAAATAATGTCATCATAGATGGAAAATGGTTTTGATAAAACACTTGAAATGAATTCTTGAGGAAAATATCCTTTCTTCTTCAAAGTCAATTTATTTTCACAAAACATCATGAAATTTTTAAAGAAAGATATATTTTTTAAAATATTCATGAAATATTTTGGTGGAATCTTCATGAAAATAAGTATTTATAAAACCGAAAAAATCATTTCATGCCATATACGTTAAAAAAACATTCTTCTCGTACTTTTGTCAGAAAAGTCAAAAAGTACCTTATAGGGTAAATAAAAGAAAGATTCCGTCCATACCGTGGGGTAAAAGTAAAAATGGGTAAAAATAACTTTAAACATAAATGAATAAACTTTTATAAAACATGGACATAGATGATAGCAATAACCCAAGTAAATACTTCCGAATAAGCAATCTCGGATAAAAATAAGATTTGAAAATTATCCCTTCCATTAGGTCCGATATGATTCGTACGTATCCAAACCTCCTGTATAATGAATTAAATAATGTCATTGACATATTACAGAATCATATTCATTGTTATGATATCATATATGTTTCACTTATGACTTTATATTACCTGTACTTTTGTAAATTGCATGTTAAAGCAGCGTTTTGGGTAAAATCATTTCATTTATCGTAAGTGTTTCGACTTGTCGTTCTTGATATTATAACATATATCCTGATTTAAATAATTCCAGAATGTAAAACATGATTTATATATTATATATATTCATCATATACATATATATATTATAGATCGATAAAAGGAATGAAATACACCGTTCATGGAGACGGTAGGCCGTACGTACATATGAACGCCGTTTTCGTTTCCTTATTGAATTGAATGAATCCAAATAGATGAAATGAATATATACATACATAAATCCTATAAAATTATTATTTCATATATTTCATTATTATTCGTTATATAAATTTTATGATCATTTAGGTATGGTTAACATGGAAGATGAATCTCATCGCGTCATGGAGACGGTAGTCCGTACGCACACACGAGAGATGATATCATTCCTATAATTATTGAATAGAATTTGAGTGGATGGTATAATATATCAGAATCGGTATGATGTTATAATAACCATATATAGTTATTCATTACACCATTATACCCATCCATGTAAGGTGTTGGTGGAAAAACAGATTTCACCACGATGTGGATACGGTATTTTGTACGTACTCACATGTGGTGATTTCATTTTCCGTAGGATGGATAGATGGTGAAACATGGTTGTTTCATACATATAATAAAATTTCAGTATTTGAATTATACTGATGATATTACTTCATAATGAAATAACTAAAGAAGAAGATGTGGAAGAAGAAATAAAGTGGAAAGAATATGTAATGGACATTACCTCTTCTTTGAAGCACCTCTTTGAGACCTCCTCTTAGGGCAATAAAATTGGTCTTTGAAGAAGTCAAGAACCTCTAAGATGTTTCTATGGAAGTGGAGAAGAGAATTTTGCAGGGGTTGGACGAGCATTAAGGCTCAAAGTGGTGTGGGGAAGAGAGGGAGGAGGTGCCCTTTTATATGGGAGGAGAGGGGCACCATCAGAAAAACAAAAAATATTATTTTATTATAAAGTCATATTCGTTTTTTAATAGCTCCAAATTGATTTATTTAGAAGATAATATGGGGATGGGTCAAAATCATCTCATAAAATAGAATTTAGAAATTTTTAGGTTTCTATTTGAACCTTATCATTTATATTTAACCTTAAGTAAAATAATTTAACTTTTACCGTGTCTTCTTGTTTTCTTACACTATAAGGTTAATAAACTTACTATAACAAGCCAAAAGAACCCCACGTTGTTTATTATTAATATATATAACCTTATCTATGTCATTTGGCCGAACCTCAGATTTTTAGGAATAAAATAACAATTAATAGTATAATATTTGTTTTAAAAACTAATTTATGTCAATTTTGACACTGTTTGGTAATTGATGTTTGTGAAAATCATAACAAAATGGTTAGTTCGAACAAAGCTAACTAAATAAATACTAACATGTCATATTAACCTAGAAAATTAGTTTAATTAATAAAAAGTCTCAAATTACATTTATTTGGGTATTTATAACAACAATTATGTCAATATTTTATTAATAAGATAATTACTCCATCATATTTGTGTCATAAATAAATTATCTTATTTAATGTCTAAAGATTATAAATAAAATACCCTTATGTAGGAAATATTTTTAGCTTTATAATGAATATTTATAGTCGAATTTATCTTTTTTATAATCTTATATTAAGAATTATTTACTTATTAAACATTGATTTTAACTATATTAAACCTTCTTTAAATAAATTAATATTAAATGTCCTAATCTAATCCAAGTGGGCCTAAATGGTCATATTTTATTCCTAAAGTTGTTTTTCGTAGAATTAAATATATCCAATATAATTAGGACATGTGTTAGGGTAATAATAATATCATTTTTACCCTTAATTATCTTATTTACTTTTAACCGTGGTAAATAAAATTAAAAAGTTACTATTCACCGAAAAATATTTTCTTCTCATTGAACCACATTTTAGTCCTTAATATTAACTCTGTCTCTCAGATTTTTGAAATTCAATTCACAGAAGTGGTATAATTTAATTTAAATTAAAAAAAACTCAGTTCTTTAACTACCACTAAGTGGTTTCACTATTCATCGAAAATTGATGTTCTTTCGAAAAATATCAAAAATTTAGAATAAGCATTATTTGATATTCTGAATTAAAAATTCATGTATATTTTTCAAAATTCATAACATATATGTGGCATTAATTAATATTAAATTTAATTCCCATTATCAAAACAAATAGTGTGTTTTTAAGAAACAAAAACAATCAAAAGATTGATACTTGTTTATATCAAATTTCAAAGTGAAATTAATTCCAACGAACAACATTGTATTAAATGGTAAAAATATATTCTAATTTCAATTTAAAACCAATTAAAAAGATAATGTAACCATAGAAATTATTGTGATGAAATTTTTTTTTTAATTAAAAAATAGCGTCTTTTTACTATTCATTAAAATATGAATGTTATCAGAATAATATGAAAATTTTATCCGAAGTAAATTTTTATATCCTTAATACAAAGAAGAATTTTATTTTGACAAATTGAACTTATAGACATGTCAAAAACAAGATTTATGGTTGGTGCGTCATCAAATGGATGGAAAACTGCAATTTTTGAAAAATACATATTTTACACGAAAAATTTATTTTGTTCTCATACCATATTCTAGAAAATGAGTAAGATGAATAATAATGTTATAAAATTCAAAATGTAGTTAATACTATTCATAGTGGCTAGTACACAATAATATTATAACAATATATCATTGTTTAGTGAAACCTGGTATTGCGTACCACACACAATATCGAGGAAGGTCGTGATTGCATGTAATGCAAGCCAAGTCCAGGTTGCGTGTTTTGCAAGACTCCTCCATTGTTTCGTATAACATAATCCAACCATATTTCATTTATACATTGAATATATTCACTCAATGTTTCGTAGAATAACAAATATCAAAACAGTGTGTAACATGATCCAAGAATAGTGTTGTCTATACTGTAAGCTCGTATAGTGTTGTGTATAGCGCAAGGCAATCTTGTTGTAGCTTACAACACAAGACATCAATGAAATTGAAAGAATATTTTTCATAAAATCTCGAGGTGTTACATGATGATATAAATTTTTGTTACTCATTCTATTATAATTAATTTATTCTATTTTTCTAAAAATATTATTTATCAAAATTGATTTTTTTTATCTATTGATGATTATGAAAACTATTCCACATTCATGGGTTATATGATTTTGAAACATTCTTCTTTTCACACATGATAGTTTTGAGGAAACAATTATTAAACTTATATAGTTTTCACATGTTATGATATGATAATGTTTTTCTGATACACATTTAATTTCATTGGTTAAGATATCATTTTTCTATTTTTTTCTATATGTGTGTATGATTTCAATATGAGATTGATGGGACCAATATATGAATCCACTGCATTGGATGAATATTTAATTCTCATGAGGAAGAATAAGATGATATTGAGAATGATCCTTGACTACTATGATTTCCATGGGAGAGAACCATGACAACCAGGATAGTGTTATATGTGAACTCATGTTACTTATAGGGCCATGTGAGTTATCCATGACTACCATGATGGTATGTGGAGTTAAAGCATGCTTCCATGATGGAATTCATAGTAATGGATTTTTTAATATTGAAATAATTTTATTTTTATATGTGTTTTCACAATTCCATGTCTTATTTTTGTGTTATGCATTCATGGATTTGGTTATTTACATCTGTAAGCATCATGCCTTATGATATTCTAAGAATTATTACATGATTCTCATTTATAATATTATGATATTCAAGGTATGATATTATAAATATATTTTCTTATCATAACATCCATAGAATCATGTTTATGATTACATGTCCCCCATCATTACCACTATTGAACATCTATGCTCATCACTTTTTATGTTTCCATTCAAAGGTTATGAATATATTAATTAGTAATGATGCTCTTATTAAGTTTTCTATCCATGGAAACCTATTGGTAGAAAATGTAGTTCACATACAAACTAGTGGTTATGATTTAATGCTTCCAAAGGGAAAATAATAATACAGACATTAGGAATCTATTTCTATATTGTATTTTGAATTCCGAAAAAATTATGCAATGTATATGTATGAAGAGAGAGGGCTGTTATACATCATAAAGAATGATCCCATCCTTGCTCAACCCCAATATTTAGGCCAATATATTTTGTCTTTGATGATGTATTACAATCACATTCCAGATATTCTTAATGTCAGTATCCTTGTGGTTAAGTGACACATATTAGAAATACCTCACGGGTCGTTCAACTCATAAATCAATGCATAATGAGATCAATATATTGATATTACTCGTCACATTCATCTACAATTGGATTACATGAAATTTACTCTTTACATACATCATGTTCAACCACCCCATAGAGATATATATCTTATAAATAGAAATCCTCCCCCATTTCAATTAACCATCACATTGATAGGTTCTAAAAACATAGAAACCATTCTATAAATAGGTTCTCATATCTCAGGGGTTAATAGTATAAATTACCCCATGAATTATCAAATGAAAATCACCATAGTCATCTGGAAAACATGAGAGGAATACTCTATAGTTTAACCTAGTGGTGTTTTATTTTTCTGATGAAGAAGTGGCCAACCTGAATATATGAAGAGTGTTATATGGAAAAAACCACCAAACCATGATCTATATCACCACCACTTATGTCTATGATCTCCAAAATGAGTGTTAAAATTACTGAATTACTTACATACATAAGAACATATGAGAGTGTTTGAAGGATAAACGCCTTCTTTATAATGGAATAGAGACTAATATCAAGATCATAAAAAAACATTGATGTCTATAGGACATGGAAAAAATCATAATAACATAGAATCACTAGATGAAATATCTGAACAATGGACTATGATTTGTTTCTCTTCATATCATTTCAACACTCTAGAAACTCGGTTTTATAGCCTCATCTAACATATGTATTCACGGTTGGGAAAACTATCAAGCACTATAAATCACTATGTCCCTAGAGGTCAAAGTCTCTACATATATGTAATATTTTCATTTTATTTTGATAGGATAAATCATCGGACTGAGAAAGAAATGAGCTAATTTTTATGTACAATATGATTACCCTAGTTTGAAGGCATATAGATGTCAAGAAAAGCGGGAGAGGCCCAGTAATAGACGCCAATGATGGGCCAGTCCAACAATCAGAATGAATTTTAGACATGGTAGATAAATTTCTGGGCTACTTGACAACATCATATAGAATATAACCCACATTATAGTAATTCATTTAACCAAACTCAAATATTAATAAAATTTCACCAAATAAAATAAATCAAAATAGAATACATTATATAATTATTCCAAAATTTACACAACATCCATAGGGCTAGGGGAATTTACACCACCACCTCCACTACTTGGATTATTATACCCGGAGATGATTTTGGAAATATCAAGAAAAAAATACAAATCAACCCCATTATATTATGGTGGGGAAATTTTTATCTCCATTTCCATCACCTAGTTCATCACACCCAATGATTTTATTGGATAAATAAGAAATAGTTCCCAAACAACCCCATCCTCAAATGATGTGGGAATTTATATTTTAGTTTCTACCTCAAGTTCCCTTAGATCCTTCAATCAAGTCATTAAATCCTTAGAGAAATGATCAGAATGTTCTAGTAGTAGCCCAAAATCATCCCCATCTGATACGGACAATTACAACTTTATTATCATAATCTCCCCTAAAGGAAGCAGTCTATTAATGTTTAGGAAGTAAATATCAATAAATTACATCTAATGTAATTATCCTATTAGACAAAATAACTTTTTTACTAGGGGATATCTCAAAAAACATGATCAGAATATACCATATGGCCAATATTCACATTTCAATATAATAGGAACATATAATGAAGATAATAAAAACTTATGAGTGATGTCATCCCAAATGGCCCAATATTGCCAGGTTCAAAGAAATAATCCTGACACAATCATCAGCTCCTGCATCTTGATGCTCCATCAACCATTTCACAAATTATGTCACTAGGAGAATATTTTTCATTGATCTCTGCACATACACTTGTCCAATCCACTACAAACACATCAAATATAAAGCCATAATATAAGGATAAACTCCATCATGGTAATTACAGACATTTTCAGAGAACAATGACATTATGAAACATTTAATAGTTTTTCTAGAAAAATATATCAAACTTATATAAACAGCATATTTCAAAATAACTAATTAAGGAACTCATTGAGGACCTCAAAATACCAAAAGTGTCTGACATGGAATTACATGTATTATAGGCTTAAATATCGTAGAATATTCCATTAGAATTACATTTCACCATCACATTAAAAACCCATATGAGGAAAAAGTAATATATTGATATATCAGACCCCTATATGATTAAGAGAAACTAGATAATGATGAAATTTGAATGCATCCATTTCACAATGGATCCAAGATCAACCAAATATAGAGATAGACCCTATGATGTATTGGATATTGTGAGGGGTTCTTGTCTCAGTAAAATCTCACCATTCAATTGTATGATAATTTTGATAAAATGACTCTCTTGATGATAAAGGTCATTGGACAATTTGAGGTCACACATCTAACTGATATCATGGTTATTCAACATGATATAGTATATAATTACCTTCAAGAAAATCCTTGTATGTATATCCTTATACTGGGACCATTAATATTTATTCAATTTTTGAATGACCCCATCAATGGGAAGGTCGATAGACTACAAGTTTATAATCCCCCATTTGTGAAATAAAATAATATATATACTGATGTCGCTTTCTATTTATGTGACGGAAAAAACCAATGATGGATGATGATATGCATGTCTTATCCCCCAATTGATTCGTTACAACCCCTTAAAATCTCTAGATAATGATCTAAAGTGATTATGTATGACAAATTAACTCGATGTAGGTAGAATTTTTTATCCCATTAATACATTGTGAACCAATAATACATTGGATAATGTTTATGTGAGTCTAGTAACATCAGCCTAAAAAATGTTCCTGAATGGAGATTAGGATAATTATATGTTTTGGATATGATAAGCCTATAATAAAATCAGTAATTACTGATTATTCTGCAAGAAATTATTTTCAACTCATCTTATCATGAATTATTCTACCCTGAATGCAAGTATAAAAGAATACATGAATATTCCAAATCTCTAGGTGATGACTCTGGTAATAAAAAATGATAGCATACCTTTTGATGGCCTCTCATACATTTATAGTTATAGATAATCTCTTATATTACCTTCCATATCAAAAAAAGAATCAATAGACTCGGATATGGACGAAGAATAAAATGACCTAAGGAACCCTCCTATGATATTGTGACAAGGAATCTCTTCCACAATTGATGTTCTAAGGAAGGTAAATCTGGGAAAACATAAGACCCAAACCCTATGTTGATTAGATCCACATCTCCTCTCAAGGATAAGATGGTGTATATTTCATTTATAAAGTTGAATCAATAAGTTTTCTCATGGAATTATACATAAATGAATGAGATGAACCATGATGTAGCAATTAACCACTTGGTCCTACACAATGTCCATCGAGGATTACGAAATAATCCATGTGGATGGACCCCCCTCATGCAGTTAATTTAGACTTTGAAGTTACAAAATAACCATATCCAACATTTTTATATGATATGAAGTAACCCAAACACCTCCCTACATTATCCCCATCATGAAATATTATTAGATGATCATAATCTCTAACAATTTTAATGATTGTAACAGACACTACATGATAAAAATTTCCCATTAATGATCACTAAGCTTTTGATAATAGAAACTGTTGGATTCAAAGACTATTTCATCATGGATGGTTATTCATGGTATAATAAGATAAATATGTTCCGTGAAGATGAGAAATACATCACCTTTAGAGAAACACTTGGGACATTTTTCTATCTTGTCATTCTATTTGGATTAGAGAAGAGTAACAATACATACCAATATTCCATGCATCACATCTTTATATCCTTTTTGATTTGAATATTAAAATTTTATAAAGACGACATGTTATTAAAATCTATATAGAAATGGGATCACCTCATACTTCTTCTATCAATACATAATAAGATGAGATGGTTAAGTTTGAAGATGAATCCCCTATTGTGTGCATTCAGAGTGAAATAATGTATACTCCTTTTCTCTTGGGTACACCATCATAGCATCAAGGTGAATCTAAATATTAAAGTAAAATCATAGAAATTTCACCCCCTTGGAATCTTAAAAATTCAATGGGGATCCTAGGAAATCTCAATTAAATATTCATTTTCATAGATAATGTGGAAGAAAAATCCCACCCCTTCACCAAGTGGATATGAATGGATTCCATTACTAATAGGATGCGGAATATCAGTAATATTTTGAGAATCATGAGTAGTACAAACTACACATACCTACACTGAATCTACTAGTATAATGAAATAATCTTATCATATTTTTTTAACATATATTAATTACTCAGTGATCATATCACACAATAATATGATACAGAGAATGAACATGACATCTACTATCTTATTTGAATGATTCTAGGAACTGAGATGACATATTCCGATGTCGATAAGAACTCTCTCATTCGCATCTTTGTAATTTTGAAGATGGTACAATACGTACAACATAACAACGTCCACAAGGAATCTCCTCTTGACTCACTCATATTCAGCATCATAAACCCTATGTTAATTGGGAATATTTCTCAATGGTAAGTTATTCCACAACAATATAATGTCAGGTTTGTATCAGAGATGATAATTCAAAGGAAGGACATGACTGGTTTCCTTGTAAAACACACATCCCAAGAAATCACACTATTCTATAGTAAACATCCATATGAAGTGTATTTTCTTTTCCCATGATAGTCAGTGTACATAGTTGATATATTTTGATATTTAATCCAAATGAAATATTGAATTTCGTTTGGAAATTCCAAAGCACAACCTTGTAATTTAGTGATTTTGTTTGTCTCTATAGATAATGGAATTTTTCTCCACTCTTTCTCGCAATTAGAGTGTTGTAAAAATAATACTCCAGAATATGAAGCCCTTATTTCCATCATGGAACAACCCCTAAATCTATAGAAATACTTCAATAAAATTAATGGGTATTCAGAGGTAGTGATCAATCAAATCAATTATGATTATGCCATCATGTTTAATGAGTTGGTCTTAATCATAGGGTTTTTAGAGGATAGATTGAAGAATTCCAGTTGGATGAAAATTTCAATCATGTACCATGATCAAAATAATGTCATACTGATCAATAGTCTAATGCATCCAGAGTATGGTGGATCCCACACAGTACGATGTGGTTTTCTACATCACTCAATAAAGGATTGTGTCATCTGTCATTATTTGTGACATATAAGAAATAAAATAGGTCCATAAATACCCAGAGTGTGATGAATTTATATCCTCAACTATATGTATATATCTAATAGTTGTTGGCCTCGAAAATGTGTCCCTTATATTATATTGAGATAAAAAGGGAATAAACATGTTGTCGAGCACCGATCATTACCCTTCGAGATGGACCAAATGAGAAAAAAACAACTACTAATAAGGAATGGATAAAATCATCCTTAAATGAATATCAGAATGAGAGATGCCGAAAATTATTGAATAATTCCAGGGAAGAACCTATGATGTGAATCATTCTTGGATCAGAATATCATATCAATTTAGTTGGTTAGGTTCTGACAAGGAAATAGGGATACCTGATGATGTGTAATTTACGAGGAATTTTTATGCATTTAATATTCATGAAAAAATCATCCATCCACCCCAGAAGATTCCATATACAAATCAATATATTATTATCAATTTTATATAATGGGAATTGACATTGTGGTTCTCTACCCCAACCACAACTATGATCTCTATGTAAATCCATTCTAAAACAACACTCATCATAAAATGGGCTCTCGTAACACCCCTACAGAAAGTACGAACAATGAATACCCTGAACTCCTTGAAATAAAATTTCATTACCAAATTTGGTTAACATCTTATGTTATTGAAGGACAACAACCCCAAATTTTGTTCTATAATATCAAAAAAAATAACATTGAACCACGATTACAAACTCAAATCTAACCATTCATCTCGAAACTATGTAGTGAAAAATTGGACAATTGGGGATTTAAAAAAGTAATTATCAAATATAATCCTAAATAGGGAAATTTGTAAATAAATTCCAATAAAATATGAAATTTAAGTATTTATAATCCTACCATAACACCATGCACATTTCTACACATGTGATTCCTTATTAATTTGAGTGTACAAAATATTATTTTCCATAAAATGATAGTTTCCCTCACACCAAATAGTTATCATTAGAAAAATCATTGATTAAGGGAAATCCAAAAATTGGATTGGTGATTTTGAATAGAATAATGATAAATGGTCAGTTACAACTCATATCCTCAGTGTTCATCATAATCAATTCATATGCTCCCTCAATAAAATTATATGCCTCTACTAATTCCATTAATGATAAATGGTATTTTCATTCAGAGCCCGAATTATACAAGGAAACAATCCTCCAAAAAAATTATATGTGGGAAGGTCCTTAGATATTATAGATGGTATATTCCAATAGTTTGTACTCATTTTCATGATGTATGGGGAATGTGATACGCACCCTAAAAAGAAAGGTTTCTCAAAATGTACATTCTATAGCTTCCACCAATTATCCTATGTCCCAGATGAAAGATGTTGAACATCATATCATCTCTCCTACTGAATACATTATGATAAATATAATATAAGATGACCTTACATAATGATGTTAAAATACATTTAAAAACTCCTCAACACAAGACATTAAACTACATGAAAATGATCAATACCACATGATGTTAGACATCATGTATAACATTACATCATAAATGGTTCAGTACAGAAGAGATAGATCACTATGAAAGAAAAATAATGTTCTCATATTCCTGTGTATGAGTCATTTTGAATGAGGGAGTATCCCCATTAAAAAAGTATTTGTGGATTTGTTTCTATTTATATTGGATACATAGTGACAAAAATTTCAAAAATACTAGGTCAACTGATCATATCAATGAAAAAATGCTCACCATATGCATATATATCAAACATGAACAAAGTTTATTATATTAATGATCTATGTCATGACACGTCCTCGGTTCCCGTGTCGTAAATACCCCATGTCTGCCTTCCATAGGCCAGGGGCTGGCGACTAGCACCAAAGGCGTAAATCCTTAT
Source organism: Viscum album (assembly GCA_963277665.1). Taxonomy (NCBI): domain Eukaryota; kingdom Viridiplantae; phylum Streptophyta; class Magnoliopsida; order Santalales; family Viscaceae; genus Viscum; species Viscum album. The sequence goes on along the minus strand of OY728148.1, from coordinate 2,004,384,281 downwards.
TAAAGGGAAGGCATCACCTTTATATAAGTAAACAAAAACAACAGAGTACGCAAGATGAAGTAAATAGTATGTAAACTGAGTACAAAAGTAAGTGATGGAATTTAAATGGGCCAGTATACAAACCCAACTAAAAGTACAGTACAACTAGAAAAGAATGTAAAACAGCTGAAAAGTAAAGCAGCAACCACCAAGTCATCTTCCGAAATTCACATCTGAAGGGTGGGTACAGATAGTCTCATCGGCTCCTCGGGTCCATCCATCTACTTTGAGTACATCCCTCTAAGTGGTCCGCCTCCATGTACTGTCCCGCTCCACTAGACTCCACCTTGATTAGTGATTTCTTTCGTCTTCATCCAACACAACGTAGTGCAGGCATAGCCCATGCAGGGGTGAGTATACGATACTCAGTAGGGACCCCGAGACTCCCTAAGGCCTCACATAATCCACAACGGATAAACCCCAATGAAAAAACACAAACATGAAGTATCAACGAACTCTACATAGTTTTATGACCATACATATACCTATGTCATCAATTCTAGTTCGGATCCAACTCACAAGCCCATGTACAACCCAGTCCACACAGGGTAGCACAACCCAGTCCACAGAGGAATAAAAGTCAATTATATCATTGAAAATGATTAAAAGTCGAGGCACATCTCACACATGAATACTATTCACGAATAGTGGTAGAGATGGTAGATGTAGCCTCTGAATCTTCTCCCCTACCGAACCCACGTAAGATCCAAGTATAGAAGTCGTCGTTGTCGAACCCACGTAGGATCCATGTATAGTAACTATCATTGTGAACCCACGGAGGATCCTAGTGTAGTCGTCATCACTGTCGAACCCACGTAGGATCCTAGTGTAATCATCCTTGCTGTCTAACCCATGTAGGATCTACGTACAGTCATCATCGCAATCGCAGCGCAACCAGCTCTAGGATTCCCACACACAGCTCGCTCGATTTCCGGAGGGTCCGCTCCTCATGTCAAATATTGATACATCAACTGACACAAAGTCCATAGTTGATGTATCTCGTAGTTCCATCCCACATCATAGGGGAAAACCAAGCAAAACGTGCCCATGACACCGAGAACAACATGACCAAGCCATTTCTCTAAAGTACACGGCATGTAGGTAAGTGATACATGCCGTTTCATCAGACACCAAGTTCTGCCCGTGTGAAATGGCCTTGTCTCAGGACTAGTTGTGTAGATAAGTAATTACACGGCGTGTGGTAAGGTTACACCACGTGTCCAAACCTCTACGGTCGGTTCCATGTGCACTGGCCACACATGGCCGTGTGGTGGCGTAGATTCCTGTGTACTCCACCCCGTGTCCGTGTATTCCCGGAATACACGTCGAGTCATCAAGATGACGCTTCTACTATGGTGAAGGTAGTACACATCGTGCCTCTTGGATGTGTGGTTCTACACATGTCCATGTATCTCCTAGATTAAACGCCAAGCTTCGCGAAGCCGCTTCATCCGTTCTATGAAGAGAATACATGTCATGTTACTTGGATGTGTATTTCTTTCTGTGTCTATGTATTTTCCCTGAATACATGACATGTCCATCGAAGTCTCCTCTGTCAAACAGTTTGGAGAGTACACGCCGTGTGTCTAGAGTCACACGTCGTGTACTAATTTTCTATCATCCGAAATGGAAGACACAATACGCTTGAACTACATAGCATGTCCTCCTGGAGGACAAGCTGTGTATTGCAGAATTTTCTAGAAAACGATGCCCCTGGCCAGCACACCTCCCGATGTGTCTGTTCTTTATTTCAATGATCTAATTTATATGAAACTTCCGCTTCTAGGTCACCCTGAAGCTCTGAGCACGTTTACGATGTTTTCGGGCCTCCAATTGGCTATGAAAACATGGTTTGATTCACCGCTGAAGAACGGCCGAAGAACTCCACATATTCACAAGAACGACGGAGGAATCAGACCTTGTTATTTTGGTTCGGTCCCTTCCACATTAGTCCATTAACAAGAGGTCTAATATTAACAAGAACATGGAAGGGAAACCAATCATTACTCAAACCAAAAACACCCCTACCTCGGTAAACTATGTTGTATGTCGGGCGTCGCGAAAGGCAGCGTCATGGGGTGAGGTTTCGAAGACGACGTTGGTGTGCATCCATGGAGGGAACGAAGTCTCCACATTAGTTGTGCAGAGATGAAGTAATGGAATGCCATCACTACTTGTGGTGACGATGTTCTTCATCGAAGAGATGGCATTCTTCACGGAGAGGATGAAGATCTTCAAATAAAACTAGAGCTCTATCCCCAAAATCTCAACACAACATGCCAACCCCCAAAATAAAATAAGGCTTCCCTTATTTTATTATATCATTCCATGCATTGAAATTTACAAAATTAGAAAAAACGTAATTAATTAATGATGATTTTCAATTAATTAATTAATGTGTTTGTTGGCATGAAATAAAGAGGGAGAGAGGGACAGTTACTTAATTAAAGGGAGTTAACATGTTTTAAAGGGGGAGTTTATGAGATTTTTGGGAATGGGAATGGTTGGAAATCGTGTGGGCCCCACGTCACATTTATCATCACATGGTTAGTTAGGATGTTAGTGGGTCCATCCCTAACCTCACCATGTAGGTTATAACCACTTAAGATATAAAAATAAAAGTGTCCCAAAATTTTATTCACCTCTCAAATAATCCACAAAAAAATTAACTTCTTCTCTCATGAAAACGAATCATTGATAAAGGTCATATTAATAAATTACCATCGTTGCGAGTCCATCGGTGCCCTCGAATATCAATTCGAGTAGCGGTTCAAAAGATAGAATAACTCACTCATTCGTTCCCTGAATGTACCTGAGCTAAAATTTGGAAAATTATTCCGGGCACACCCGGCCTCAGAATCTGGTGCCATCAGAAATGGCGTACATGTAAAGTCCCAAATAATTTAAGAAAAACAATTACATTAAATTTAAGGGTCTTTACATTTCTACCACCTCAGGACTTTACATCCCTATAAAGATACATCATAAACTAGAAAAAAATGAGACTATTTTGCATGAATCTAAGCCTCATTCTCCCATGTGCTCTCCTGGAGGTTCCTGTGCTGCCAAAGAATACACACCAGAGGAATCGACCATCCATGTCGGAACTACTCCTTGTCAATCCTTGAACTCCACAAGATCCTCCGTGAAGGTAGCCCCGTCATTGATGTCCATATCCCTGTGATCAATGATGTGTGTCGGGTCGTGCACGTATCTCCTCAACTGAGAAACATGGAAGACTTCATGAACCCGGTGCAACTGAGGTGGAAGGGCCTTGTGGTAAGCCACATCGCCTACCCTACTTAGGACCTAGAAAGGTCCAATGAAGCGCAGAGATAACTTGTCACCCCTGCCAAATCATTGTAATCCATGTCGACGTGAGACCCGTAAGAAACCATGGTCGCCATCCTCGAACACCAGTGGTCTCTGCCTCCTGTCAACATAGGACTTCTATCTACTATGTGCAGTCCTCATCTGCTCCTGGATGATCTATACCTTCTTCATCATAGACTGAACCATCTCTTGTACTACGAGTGCTGACTCCCTAGGGTCAGTACAGCACCAAGGTGATCTGCAAGGATGGTCGTACAGTGCCTCGTATGGTGTCATCCTGATGGTGGAGTGGTATCTGTTGTTGTACACAAACTCCACCAAGGGTCGGTGATCCTCCCAGCTGCGACCAAAGTCAAGGACACATGAACGGAACATGTCCTCAAGTTTCTGAATGGTTCTCTCCATCTGGCCATCTGTCTGAGGGTGAAAGGCAGTACTCAGGCATAGCTACATCCCAAAAGCCTCTTTCAACCCCTTCAAAAGCTGGGAAGTAAAGAGAGCATCTCGATCAGAGATGATAGATGATGGCACACCATGAAGATGTACTATCTACAAAATGTAGAGGAATCCCAAGCTATCCACTAAGCCCTGTTCTCTGATAGTTAGGAATTAGGTCGACATGTTGATTCGGTCTATGATAACCCAAATGGAGTCGTGCCCTCTGGAAGTACATGGGAGCCCCGTCACGAAATACATAGATATCTCGTCCCACTTCCACTGAGGGACCTATAAGGGCTACACCAAACCTACCGGTACATGGTGCTATGCATTCACCTACTGACAGGTGATGCATCGAGAAACAAACTCTTCCACAACCTTCTTCATACCCGGCCACCAGTGTTATCGTCTGAGATCCTGGTAAATCCTTGATACACCTGGATGTACCACCAAAGGTGAAATGTGAAACTCCCTCATCACCTCCTCCTGTAATGCAACTGGTACCATGGTACGTCCCCTAAAGAGGATGACAAGCTCTCCTCTAATAGAAAACCCATCAGATTCCATCCCTAAGGATACCTGAGCACGTCGTGCCTCACAGTCAACGTCCCCACGTTTTGCCTCTCTGACCCGCAGAAGTACTGGAGGAGTGACTGTGAGAAATTGTAGAAAGGCTGCTCCATCTCTATCCATGACGGATATCTGCAATGCGGCTAACTCCTCTATTTCCTCTCCAAATAGCTAATTGACTGATCTCCTGCTGAGAGCATTAGCTACTACGTTCCCCTTCCTAGGAGTATAGACTATCTCAAAGTCATAGTTTTGGAGGAACTCGAGCCATCGTCGCTATCTCTGTTTCAGGTCCTTCTGTGAGAAGATGTACCTGAGACTCTGGTGGTTATAATAGACTATAAAGCGTTCGCCTATCAGTTATTTCTGCCACATCTTTAAGACGAAGACCACTAATGCTAACTCCAGGTCATGGGTTGCGTAGTTCTGCTCGTGTTGCCTCAACTGTCGTGAACCTTAGGCTATCATTTCCCGCTCCGGAATCAGGACACACCTGAGTCTGGTCCCTGATGCATCACAGTAATCTGCGTACCCTACAACTTCTTCTGGTAGCCTCATGATGGGTCCACTGGTCAATCTCTGCCTCAGATCCTGGATGCTCTACGGACATCTATCTGACCACACGAAGTGTTTCCCATTCTTTGTCAAAGCCGAAAGCAGTGTTGCCACTCTGGAGAAGTCTGTCACAAATATTTGATAGTACATATCCAGGACTAGGAAACTCTGCAGCTCCGTCACGCTCCAGGGTGGATCCCACGAAATTACTTCCTTGATCTTCGCAGGATCCACACAACTCTCGCCTCACAGATGATGTGACACAAGAATTGGACTTATCGAATCCAAAACTGACACTTAGAGAGTTTACCATAATGCTGGTGCTCTCAGAGTGTGTCCAGTACAACTCTCAAGTGGTAGGAGTGCTCCTCCTCAGTAGTCGAGTAAATCAGTATGTCATCGATGAAGACTAAGACAAATAGATCGAGGTAAGGCTGGAAGATACTGTTCATGAGACTCATGAACACTGCTGGAGCATTGGTTACACCGAAAGGCATAACCAAGAACTCATAGTGGTCATACCGACACCTGAAAGCCATCTTCTTCACACCCTCGTCTCGATCTCTGAGCTGATGATAGCCTGACCTGAGGTATATCTTCGAAAACCATCATGCTCCCTTGAGCTGATCAAAGAGGTCTTCAATCCTCGAGAGTGGATACTAGTTCTTTGATATCACCTGATTTAGGTGACGGTAGTCAACACATAGTATTAAGCTCCCATCCACATTCTTTGCGAATAAAATTGGAGAAGCCCAGGGTGAATCACTGGGTTGGATGAATCCCTTGCCCTGCAATTCCTCCAGCTATACCCACAGCTCTCGAAGCTCAACAGGAGCCATCCGATATGTTGGAGTTGATATCTGGGCTGTCATGGGGTACATGTCAATACAGATGTCTACCTATCTGTGAGGAGGTAGTCCTGGAATGTCTTCAGAAAAAAATCTGTATACTAATCCACAAAAACAGGAAAACGTGGACTCCGCACATCAACTGCTCCTAGGATGAGACTAGCCAACTGATGCGTGATCGGCTTCCCTCTTCTATGCGTAAGTCCATCCTGCACTGCAAAGGCTCCCTTTTCACCGATGAAGGTGAACATGCTCCCATATGTGTGGACACACGGCCCTTTGCGCCTCATACAGTCGATCTGATCATGGACTGTAGATAACCAATCCATGCCAAAGATGATGTCGTAAGGCCTCGACATTGCTAAAAGAAGATCCCAGCCGAAGCTCTCGCCTCCTAGATTAAGCTCACACTGCCGGAAATAGTGTGTAATCATCAAGTCTTCTCCCGTAGAAGTCTCTAGCCGTAAGGATCGAGCCAACGACTCCGTAAGAATCTTAGAGCTCTGAAAAAGGGGCAGTGTCAATGAAATAATGACATCATCCTGTGTCTATAAGAACTACAGTAAGGGTGGAGTAGACACAGATAGTACCACGAATTATCTCAGGTGTGCCATGGTCGTAAGTCTCCACTGCCTGAAGTTGAGCCTGCCTCTGTCCGCCAGCTCCCTATGGTCGGGTTGGACCTCCTAGTGGTGGTGGTGGTAGAGCCTCAAAGCGTCGCCCACCACCCGCTGCTTGGCCAGCTCCACTTCCTCATCCGCCAGCTCCCTTCGGACCGCCACGGTCGAACCACTGCCTCTGCCTGGGTGTTCCATCAACTGTCTGTTGCTCCTCTGCATGGTGGGTCGGGTAGTCATGAGACATGTGGCCCTGCCCGCTGCATGCATAGTACTGCCTGCCTCTCGAATAACTGGATATTCTGCGTGTTCCCCGCACAGCCGAACCAGTATCCTATGTCTGTCCAATAGATGCCCTGGTCTTCTTGGACCTTTGTGACATCTGTCTACTGTCAGCTGCAGAAAACTCCGCTACGTGTCACCCTTCGGTAGGCCTCGCTTCTAGCGTAGGCTCAGCAAGGAAGCTCTCCACGGTAAGGGTTTGCTCCAGTACTCCAGCATGCGTCGGAATGCTGAGGGAGATCATCGAAGCCCTGATCTCAAGCCTCAGACCCTGTTCGAAGGTCTGGGCCCGGAAGAATGGGTCTCGTACCATGTCCGTGGAGTAGCACGAGAGGTCGGTAAATCTCATCGAATACTGGGCTGTTGTCATGCTCCCCTGCCGCAGCTGTAGTAACTCCTAGATGCACAACGCACGAAAGGTGGCTATAATGAACTCTGAGCAAAAAAGGTTCTCGAAGTCCGTCTAAAGTAGGGATGCCTCGTTGTGCACTTGGAAAATCAGGCTCCAACATCTACCTGCTGCTACATACAGGAGACTCACCGCAAGTATCACCATAAGGTCAGCTAGTGTCCCTACTAATCTGAAGACTCAGACAATAGCCTCCATCCAATCCTCGGCTTCCTGAGGGTTAGTCTCTCCACGGAACCTGGACGGCATCTATCTCTAAAACTCGTGTAGTGCACACAGGCGTTGTGCACTCTCCCTACTGGGGATGGTGGTATCAGTGGCCCAATGGGTAGAGGTAACACTTGTGCCTCCTCTATAATGGGGCCTTGCACTGAGGCCTCGTCACTCGGTGGGATACCATCTCGCATGTAACAGGGAACCCTAGCTGGCTGCCGTCATGTGGCCATCCTTAAAAGAAACAGGTGCGCCACGGTTAATGCACTATACCTAGTGAGATGACACAAAGTAATCATAATGAACACTTTTGAAACACACATTCAACCAGTGTTTCCAAACACTGAGCCTGAAATCAAAATTCAAGGACATGGTGTATGGATACATTGGCCGCCGCACCAACACTGGACTCCCTAAACTAAAAACCACACACAATACTATTAACACTATTGCTTCACGAAAGAAATGTTTAGAGTCCTGAGTTATGCGGTAGAACCAACTCCTCTGATACCAATTTGTCACGACCTGTCCTTGGGGCCCAGGCCGTGACTACCCCAAGCCCGCCTTCCATAGGCCAGGGGATGGCCACTAGTACCGAAGGCATAAATCCCGATTAAAGGGATGACATTTCCTTTATATAATTAAACAAACACAACAGAATACACATGCTGAAGTAAAAACTAAGTAAGCTGAGTACAAAAGTATGTTCTGGAAAGTAAATGGGATGGTATACAAACCCAACTAAAAGTACAGAACAACTGAGAAAGAAAGTACAACAATTGAAAAGTAAAGTATCAACCACCAAGTCATGCTTTGGAATTCTCACCTGAAGGGTGGGTAAAGATAGTCTTGTTGGCTCCTCGAGTTCGGCAGTCCGCTCTGAGTACGTCCCACCAAGTGGTCCACCTCCGAGTATCATCCCGCTCCATAAGAATCCACCTTGATCAGTGTTGTATTTCGTCTTCATCAAACACAACGTAGTGTAGGCATATCCTGTGTAGGGGTGAGTATATGATACTCAGTGTGGACCCAGAGACTCCTGACGGTCTCCCAAAATCCAAAATGGATAAATCACAATGGAATAACACAAACACGAAGTATCAAACAACACTACATAGATATATGAACATACATATACCTATGTCATCAATTCTTATTCGGCTCCAACTCACGAGCCCAAGTACAACCCAGTCCACACTAGATAGCACAACAAAGTCCACATAGGAAAGCAAGTCAATCATATTGATGATAATGATAAAAAGTCAAGAAACAAATCACACAAATATACTATTCATAGAGAGGGGTAGAGATGATAGATGTACCCTCAGAATCATCTCCCCTACCGAACCCATGTAGGATCCACATACAGAAGTCATCGCTGCCGAACCCACGAAGGATCGAAGTATAGTAACTATCAATACCGAACCCACGGAGGATCCTAGTACAGTCGTCATCACTGTCAAACCCACGGAGGATCCCAGTACAGTCTTTTTCACTGTCGAACCCATGTAGTATCCAAGTACAGTCGTCATCGTCATCACAATCGTGGCCAGCTCTAGTGTTCCCACACACAACTCACTCAATTTCCGTAGGGTCCGCTCCTCGAGTCAAAGATCGATACATCAACTAACACAAAGTCTGGAGTTGATGTATCCAGTAGTTCTGTCCCACATCATAGGGGAAAAAACAAGAAAAACGTGCCAAAGTCACAGAGAACAAGAAAAAAAGACATTTCTTTAAAGTACACGGCGTGTAGGTAAACGATACACACCGTTTCATCAGACACCAGGTACTGCCCGTGTGAAACGTCGTGTGTCACAAGACTGGTCGTGTAGATATGTAAGTACATGGCATGTTGTATGGTTACACGCCGTGTCCAAACCTCTAGGGTTAGTTCCATGTGCGCTGGCCATGCCTGGTCGTGTGGTGGCGTACATGCCAGTGTACTCCACCTTGTGTCCGTGTATTCTCAGAATACACGTCGAGTCATCACGAATCCTCTTCTGCCATGGTGAAGGTAGTACACACCATGCCTCTTGGCCGTCTGGTTCTGACCATGTCCATGTATCTCCCAGATTACTCACTGAGCCTTGTGAAGCCGCTTCTACCTTTCTATGAAGAGAATACACACCATCTTACATGGTCGTGTATTTCTGTCCGTGTCAGTGTATTTTTGATGAATACATTCCATGTCCATCAAAGTCTCCTCTTTCAAACAGTGAGGAGAGTACACGTCATGTGTATATATTCACACACTATGTAATACTTTTCTAACGTCCGAAAAAGGAGCACATGCCGTGTATTCTGGAAGTTTCCATAAAACGACACATCTGGCCAGCATGCCTCCCGAGGTGTCCGTTCTTCATTGCGATTATCTGATTTCTATGAAACATACGCTTCTAGGTTGCCCCAATGCTCTGAGGCCATTTACAATTTTTTTGGGCCTCTGATTGGCTCCGAAAACACTATTTGATTCACCGCTCAAGAACGACCGATGAACTCCACCTATTCACAAGAACGACAGAGGAATCAGACCGTGTTAGTTTGGTCTGGTCCCTTCTGCATTAGTCCGATAACAAGCTATTTAAGAGGAACAACAACATGGAAGGAAAACCAATCATTACTCAAACCAAACACACCCCTACCTTGATAATCGATATCATTTTCCAGGCGTCGTGGAAGACGGTGTTGTGAGGTGAGGTTTTAAAGACAATGTTGGCGTGCATCCAAGGAGTGAAGGACATCTCCACACTAGTCATAGAGAGAAGAAGGAAAGGAACGTCATCGATTTTTGTGAAGACGACGTTCTTTATCGAAGATATGACGTTCTTTTTGGAGAGGATGAAGTCAATCAAATAAAACTAGTGCTCTCTCCCCAACATCTCAAAACAACATGCCGACCCCCAAAATAAAATAAGGCATCCCTTATTTTATTAAATCAGACCATGCATTCAAATTTAAAAAATTTAAAAACATAATTAATTATTGATGACTTCCAATTAATTAATTAATTTCAGTGTTTTCATGCAAAAAAGCGGGTGAGAGTGAGAGTTAATTGAAGGGAGTTAACAAGGTTTAAACTGAGAGTTTATGAGAGTTATGTGTATGTGAAGGGTTGGGGCTTGTGTGGGCCCCACCTCACATTTATCCTCACATGGGTATTTAGGATGATAGTGGGTCCCACCCTAACCTCCCCATGTAGGTTATAACCACTTAAGATATATAAAAAATTGTCCCACAATTTTATTCGCCTATCAAACAATCCACAAAAAATTAACTTCTTCTCCCGTGCAAACACATCTTTGGTAAAGGTACTCTTAAGCAATTACAAGCGTTGTGAGTTCATCGGTGCCCTCAGATTTCAATTCCGAGCAACTGTTCAAAATTTAGAAAAACCCGCTCATTCGTTCACTGAATGTACCAGAGCTGAACTTCAGAAAATTATTCCGGGCATACCGGGCCTCGGAATCAGGTGCCGTCTGAAACTGTGTACTGGTAAAATCCCAAACAATTTACGAAAATATCGTCCTTGAAATTTATTGGTCTTTAAAAACTATGTTTGGTTTTTCCTAATACTATACGATATTGTAACACCCCAAGCTTCCACGGTATGTTTCCCTTTGAATAATGCAATAGCTTGCATTGTACGCAACTCCAAGACTCTAACACACCTCGACTAATAAAAGCAACCGTTATGAATAGTAATACCCACTTTTTGAAATTTTATAAATTTTAACATTCAAAATGGACATCATTTTTGGATTCGGAATATCAAAATTTTCCTAGGGTGAAATTTTGGTACATTTCGGGTAAATTTCATATTTTGATGAATAGTGAAAATTACTAAATTTTAATTAAATTTTTTTTAATAGATATAATTCATAGTGATAAATTATGAATTTGAGTTTTTTTAAAGTATATTTACAATATATTTTAACCATTTAATACAATGTTGGTCATTGGACAAAATTTCACATTTAAACCGGACATAAACAAATGTCAATCTTTTGATAGTTATTGTTTCTTAAAAAACACTTTTTATTTTAACAGCGTGAATTAATTTTAAATTTATTTCTGCAACAACTGTGTTTTGAATTTGAAAAAATGGATTCCATATTTGGAATAAGGATATCCAAATTGTGTAAATATGTAAAACTTATTTTTAGGCATTTTGAATAATTACTTCAGTAAAAAATTTATTTACCATGGTTAAATGGTAAATCCGGTAAATAAGGGTAAAACATTATATTATAATAATACTAAACTACCCTAAAATGTGTCCTAACCCTATTGGTTGATACATTTCCGACCATGGGCATCTTTGGGTCAATCTTTGGACTCCATGGCTCCACTTGTAAGTAAAAATGAAAATTTATATTAATTAAGTTAAAGTAAATAAAAAAATGACATAAGCATATATATTTTAGCAAAACAATTTTTAAATAGGGTTATATATGTTATAGTTTTGACTATAAATATTAGTTATAAAGAAAAAACGATATCCTACATAATGGTATTTTATTTATAATTTTTAGACATTGAATAATTAAATTTATTTATGACACAATAATGATGATGTATTTTCCTTATTAATGAAAGAATCAAACAATTGGTATTATAAATGTTAAAATAAATATAATTTGAAATTTTTTATGACATCAAAGAATTTTATTGGTTTATATGAAATGTTAGGATTTCTTAAATGAATTTTTTTAATTAATAAAGTTGTAATTACTTTAACAAAAATCAATTATTGAATAGTGTTAAAATTGACATAAATGAGTTTTTAAAAACAATATTATATTATTAATTGATATTATATTCCTAAAAATCTATGGTTCGGCCAAAGGACTTATATCATGATAGTTGTATCATTTATGGGCCACTTGGGGTTTGCTTGGATGTATATAGTAAGTTTATTAACTATATAATATAATAATACAAAGTGACATGGTAAATGTCAAACTAATTAACTTTTAGTTAAAACTCAAAGATAAGGTTAATATAATGACCCGAACCTATATAAAATCTATTGGTTGAAAGGATTTAGACCCATACCCATCATAGACTTTTAATAATCCACTTTGGAGCCGTTAGAAACCAAATATGAATTTATTATAATTAATACTTTAAGTTTCTCCTAAATAGCCCATCCTCCCCCTTATAAAAGGACACCACTTCTAACCAATTATTCATACCATCAAAGTCTTTTGGTTCAGACATCCTCTACCTAAATACCATATAAACTATCCTCTATTAATATTAGAGGCCTTCCTTTAGTCAGAAAGTCATCCCAAGGAGTCCTTTTGATCAAATCATAAGGAAGAACCTGTAGAAGAGGTAATGTTTTCACCACCCTCTTTCAAGTTCCTTTCTTCTTCATCTTCTTTTTTCTTTATAATTTCCATTATAAAATAATAACTAAGGTATCTCCTATATACCGTGATGTTATAATAAATATTTTACAACCATATTCAGTATTCTATCCATTACTTTAATGACATGTCACCATACATGCGTACGTACGGTTTACCGTCTCCACGTCGTGGTGTAATTGTTATTGAATACATTATTATTTGTATGGTTATAATAATGATTTGTATTTCATTTAATAATAAATATAACATTATAATTATTCTGTATATATGATACACCATGCAATTATATATTATTTTAATATCAAAGGAATGATATTGTCACTCGTGCGTACGTACGGACTACCGTCGCCATGAATTCGATGAGATTCATTCCCCATCGTATCTATTCAAGAATAATTTTCATTTGATGATTACAAATAATGTTTAAGGACTTGGTATCATTATGGATATGAATAATGTAGATCTAATGGATAAAAACATGGCTTATGTAACCAAACATATAAAAGAAAACGAGTAAGTGAACACCTGAAATGACGATAATACTAAAATATTATCAATAAAAAAATATTAAATAATCATATATGATATCATATTTATATTATTGTTGTATAATTTAAAATCAATTATTTCACCACTATACATGAGGTTATCCTATCCTAAACCAAGTAAAAGTATAAGGTAACGGGTTTTCATCTCACTCCTTATTCCCGTGAGATTCATGCCATATTAACACTATTACATTTTGTGTGGTGTATGCACTAACCATGATTGTATTTTTCTGTAATACACTTTAATTTATGTGTAGTTACATATTAATTGTATTATACCTCTTTCATGGGGTGTATGTTTTGTAATTTACCAAATTGGTAAGGCTTTATTTCAAATATCTTCATTATCTGAGGTTGTTTATACGTAATTATCTACTGGGACCTCTTTATCATCCATATCCATGTTTATTAAAAATTAATTTCAAAACATTCTTACTATTTTATAGAATATGGGTTATAATAATTTATACCCTTGTTTGACTTTTTACAAGAGATTTATAAAGGATTCATTCCGTCATTTTCAAAACAGGGTCCTTTTTATCCTTTTCGACAAAATTAATGTAAGAATGTCTTTTTTTAACTTATACGGTGGGTGCGGCTATTTTCCACCCTTATAAAATCCTCAAAGCTTACATTAAAAGATTATAAGAATGTTTTCAAAATAATTACTTTCTATATAATTATGTGACTTTTAAATGATTTTAAAAAAGATATATTTCTCTCAAATAGTTTTGATTTCATCTATGTCAACATCCTTTGATAAATTTTAATCTTTTTTGAAGTTGATTTATTATGATACAAATCATCCATGTTATATTTAAGTTTTTGTGATATGTTTGACTATGGATGAGTTATTTTTATGCCATAATGGTTTATGGTTAATGTTTTGTCATATTGTATGCTAGTTTTAATACAAATGTTTATGTTATATTTCATCCACTTCTTAAGATGAATGTGTTGGACTAGTATGTTCCCTGTTGGGGACCGGTAAAAGTAAGCCCTCCAGGTTGGGGTTCGGTTACAGCAGACCCTCCGGGTTGGTGTCTGGTTATTAGAGGCACTCTGGGATGGTGTCCGGTTATTAGAGGCACTCCCATTTTGTGTCGAGATATTAGAGGCACTCCGGGTTGGAGTCTAGTTACCAAGGCTCTCCGGGTTGGGTTTCAGTTACAGTTAGCCCTTAGGTCTTGGCATGAGGCCTTGACACAGAAACTAATGTTCGGCATTATGCATTCCATCATTATAAAAGTGATTATTGATATTTCATATGATTATTAGATTAGTAGAATATCCATGTGAATAATGAAATGATATTATTTCCTTTTAATTCTACCATATTATGTTGATGTTCAAGTTTAACAGGCTTTTGTTTTAGTTATATGTTGCCTTAAATGTATATGCTTATTTTTGAATGTTTCTGCTATATTGTTATCCTTACGGGGCATCTGATCTCACCCCTTTCTGTGTTTTATTTTTACTAGGATGTGAAGAAGTATTTTAGGAATGACCTCCAGGGATAGTATGAGGGATAGAGTGCATAATATGGAGACTCTGTTGTTGTAGTTTTCATTTTATGATGTAATGTAAATGTTTTGAATGTATCTAGTAATTCCAAGGCTACTAAACTAATCTGTCTTTCGAGATTTGATCATTGGTGATCATGACAATGTTATTTAATAATGTACCCACACTGGGTAACTTGGGTCAGGGCGTTACAGTTGGTATGAGAGGAAGTTTAGTACAGACCTTGGAATATAGATTTAGATAAACTCTGATTAAATCACATAGACCTAAGATGGAATTTGAGAATTAGTATAGAAGAACATTCTAGAATTTCGGTATTGGAGATATTTTGTGAGTTTTCCGAGAAATACAGCCCTGTCTGGATACGAGTAGGTAGAGGCAGCTATGGCACAAATGTACCTAGGTGTAAAACCCAAAAACGCCGCTTTGAGCTAGACTCGAATGAGAACTGGTGCACGACAATGGGCCTTGTTGAACTCTTGGTTACAACTCTCCCGGGGGATATGCTTAGGATAATTCTCATTTTCATTACAAACCATTATGAAGGGATTATGAGTAATACTTCTAAAAGGAAAACATTTTTATGATTATGGATTATATCAATAAACTGTTCAATTTATGTTAAGTGTTTTACAAGTTTGAAATTATGTATTTTTATTCATAAACTGATATAGTTTATACCATTGTATAGAAATGGCACCAAGTGGAATGAATGGAAACTGTATTAATGCATGCACTCCATATATGGATTTCCCTCCCGGTCATGATATTTATATTGGAGTTGGTGATGTAGCTGGTGTCGATTAGCTAATCACCATACTAGGACAACTCACTCTGGTTATGAATAATAACCTTACCCATATGGAGCACCCTGGTCCACAGCGTGGAGGATCAATTTTATATCGCTTCATGAGGAAACAACCACAAACATTCAATGGGAGTAAAAAACCCTTATTAGATGAGAAATGGATAAATTACTTACAGAAAAAACTTCATGCCTTGGGGAGTAGTGAAAGGGAAAAAGTTATCATGGAAGTTTAGCGCCTCACTGGAGATGTTTCTCAATGGTGTTCAATGATTCAAAACAAAATGGCAGAAGATGAAGTATCAAATTTGGAATGGAGGGTGTTCAAAGAGATTTTCATAGAAAAATACTTTCCTCGTGACCATCGAGCGGATATGGAAAGGCAATTTCTGAGTCTGAGGTAAAAGGATGATGAGAATGTCGCAAAGCATGAGGATACCTTTACAAGATTATTGAGGTATGTTTTAGATTATAAACATAACCCAAGAAGTAAGATTGATCATTTATTTGATGGGTTGAAACCATTTCCCCATTGAGCATTAGTCTCACAATCTTTCTCAACATACAAAGATATAATCTTATTTACTATCAAGACAGAAAACTAATTCTCTAAATCTTATGACAATAATTTAAAGTATGAGATAAAGAGAACGAGGGAGAAAGAGTCAGATAAATGGAATGAGGGAATGAAAGATTTTTCATTATGTGAAAATTGTGAGAAGATACACCCCAGTAATTTCCTTAAAGGAATGGGAGATTGTTACAAATGGGGAGAAAAAGGTCACCAGACAGGTGATTGCAAAGGAAAGAAATAGGTTGTCAATGTTGAATGCAGCAATTGTAGAGAAATGTGGCAATATGAAAATGAATGTCCTACGCTTTAGGGGAACATACCTCATAAAAGTCCAAGGGATGAAGGCCAAGCTTATGATGTTACTACAGTTGAAGAGGAATAATTAATGTATTTGTGTTTTTGGACTCAAGGATTATATTCTGGATATGAGAATAATGTGATATATATAAGGATTGTACTGCAGTAATTTTTTATTTCATAAAGGTTTTAATATGAATAAGGTAATCATATTTTCAGTATGTGACAATAAGAAAAACTTTACTCTATTTTGATAATCTGATGTTGCGATTGATTTTGGAATTTAGATACCTTTTACAGAGAGTCTGGACATAGGTACTTGGGATAACAATAATGTTTTAGAATTTATTAGGTTGAATTTTGGATAGTATTGTTAAGGTTAAAAAATTTCTTATGATTATTTTTCCAATATTATGATACTATAGTTTTTGTAAAAGGACAACCTGTAGGTCGGGCGAAAACCTGTTGCGTCGGACAAAGCTGTAGGAATCGAACTGAAAACCATAGTGAGACATGCCTTTATTACCTACCACAGGCCTGAAGGAAGTGCCTGGTTGTTACAAAATATTTTTTTTCATTATAATGGTATGTGTTAATGTTTGGAACCTTCCACTATTTGGATAGATATAATATTTTTGTGTTCTTTTATCTTTTGGAGTGAAAGACGAGTTTGTGGTAGAAATTAGTCGAAGGATGAAAACTCTACTTCTCATGATATATATATATATATTTATCTTATTCTATGAATAAATTAATTCTTGAACTTTAGGGATGAGATATTAAGACAAAACATGAGTTATCCTAATACCTTATGTTTTGTTCAACTGATGACATTTTAAATCATCATAGAATGACGGCTTGGAGGCCCTCAATTCTATACTTGTTTTTGATTGATGAACTAAATCACTACCTATAAAAATTTACATTTTTCTCTAATTACATTTCTATAGTTTTCACCAATGTTCTACTATTTGAAACCATAATTTTGTGGTGACATTCTCATTTCCCTTTCCCTCTTGTTAAAACTAAATTTTGTTAACCCTATTTCCCATATGGGTTTTCCACAATGGTGTTTCCTGTTTTCATCCTTTTATTTTCAAAGACCGATTTCAAATTGTGAGGACCCAATTATTTTAAAGAGGGGATAATGTAACATCCCAGGCTTCCATGATACATTTCCCTTTGAATAATGCAATAGCTTTCATTGTACGCAACATCGAGACTCTAACACACTGCGACTAATCAAAACAGCCGGTGTGAATAGTAATTCCAACTTTTTAAACTTTTATAAATTTTACCTTTCAAAATGTCCTCCATTTTTGGATTTGTAATATTGAAATTAACCTAGGGTGAAATTTTGGTACTTTTCGGATAACTTTCATATTTTGATGAGTAGTGAAAATTATTTAATTTTAATTAAAAAAAACATTTTTAATAGAAATTATTCATAGAGATAAATAATGAATTTGAGATGTTTTAAAGTATATTTAAAATATTTATTTACAATTTAATAAAATTTTGGTCATTGGACATCATTTCACATTTAAACCGGACATAAACAAGTGTCAATCTATTGATAGTTATTATTTCTTAAAAACACAGATTTTGTTTTGACAACGAGAATTAGTTTTTAATTAATTTCTGACACTTCTGTGTTTTGAATATGGAAAAATGGATTCCATATTTGGAATCAGGATGTTAAAATTGTGTAAATAGGTATGTATTATTTTTAGACATTTTGAATAATTAATTCAGTAAAAAATTTATTTACCCTGGTTAAAGGAGAAATCCGGTAAATAAGGGTAAAAAATAATATTATAATAATAATAAATTACCCTAAAATGTGTCCTAAACCTATTGGTAGATACATTTCCGACCATGGGCATCTGTGGGTCGATTTTGGGACCCCATGGATCCACTTGTAAGCAAAAATGACACTTAATATTAATTAAGATAATGTAAATACATAAATGACATAAGCATATATATTTTAGTAAAACAATTTTTAAATAAGATTATACATGTTATAATTTAGACTATAAATATTAATTAGAAATATAGAAAGATATCCTACATAATTTTATTTTATTTATAATTTTTAGATATTGAATATTCAAATTTATTTATGACACAATAATGATGGAGTATATTCCTTATTAATGAAGGAATCAAACAATTGTTATTATAAATGTTAAAATAAATAATAATTGAATGTTTTGATGACATAAACGAATTTTATTTGTTAATATGACATGATAGGATTTTTTAAATGAATATTTGTAGAATTAATAAAGTTTTTATGACTTTAACGAAAATAAATTATTGAATAGTGTAAAAATTGACATAAATGAGTTTTAAAAAAAAATATTATATTATTAATTTATTTTCTATTCCTAAAAATATAAGGATCGGCCAAAGTACTTATATCATGATAGGTGTATCATTTATAGGCCACTTGGGGGTCTCTTGGATGTATATCGTATGTTTATTAACTATATAATAAAAAAATACAAAGTGGCATAGTAAATGTCTAACTCATTAACAAAGAGTTAAAACTAAAAGATAAGGTTAATATAATGACCCTAACCTATCTAAAATCTATTTTTTGAAATTATTTATACCCATCACCACTTTAGACTTTGAATAATCTACTTTGGAGCCATTAAAAACGAATATTAATTTATTATAAATTAATACTTTATGTTTTTTTCTGAAGAGCCCCTCCTCCCCCTTTTAAAAAGACACCACTTCTAACCAATTATTCATACCTTTAAAGCCTTTTGGTTCTACCAAAATCTTCCCAAATACCATATCAAATATTCTCCCTTAATCCTAGAGGTCTTACATTAGTCATAAAGCCAACTCAAGGAGCCCTTTTGATCAAATCCAAAGGAAGAACCCGAAGAAGAGGTAATGTTTTCACCACCCTCTTTCAAGTTACATTTCTCTTCAACTCCTCCTTTCTTTGTTATTTCCATTATAAATTAATAACTCTAGTGTCTCATATAAACTGTGATTTTATAATAAATATGGTACAACCATATTCAGTATTCTATCCATCCCTTGGATGACATGTCACCATACGTGCGTACGTATGGCTAACCGTCTCCACGTCGTGGTGTAATTGTTATTCAATAAGTTTTTATTTGGATGGGTATAATAATGATTTGTATTTCATTTAATAAAAAATATAACATGATAATTATTCTGTATATATGATACACCATCCAATTATATATTATTTTAATATCTAAGTAATGACATTGTCGCTCGTGCGTACATATGGACTACCGTCTCCATGAACGCGATGAGATTTATTCCCCAATGAATCCATTCAAGACTAATTTTCATTTGATAATTACAAAAATGCTTGGGGACTTGATATAATTCTCGATATGAATAAGATAGAATCTATGGATAAAAAACACGGCTTACATAACATAACATATAAAATAAAATGAGTAAGTGAACACCCGAAACGACCATAATACAAAAATATTATTTACAAAACAATATTAAAAGATCATATATGATATCATATTTATATTATTCTTGTATAATTCAATAAAAATTATTTCACCACTATAATGGAGGTTAACCTACCCCAAACCAAGGAAAAGTACAAGGTAAGGGGTTTTCATCTCACTCCTTATTCCCATTAGATTCATGCCATATTGCCACTATTATATTTTTTGTGGTGTATGTACTGACCATGATTGTATTATTTGTGTAATAAACATTAATTTATGTGTATTTACATATTCATTGTATGATACCTCTTTCATGGGGTGTATGTTTTGTATGATACCAAATTTTTTAGTGTTTTTTCACAATCTCTTCATTAACAGAGGTTGTTTATACGTAATAGACTATTGGGACCTCTTTATCATCCACATCCATGTTTATTAAAAATGTATTTCAGAACATTCTTACTATTTTATAGAATATGGGTTAAAGTCATTTATACCCTTTTTTGACATTTTATAAGAGATTTATAAAGTAATTTTTTCATCATTTTCCAAACAATGTTATTTTTAACCTCTCCGACAAAATTAAGGTAAGAATGTCTTTTTTTAACTTATACAGCATGTGTAGCTATTTTCTGCCCTTATAAAATTGTCGAAGCTTACTTTAAAGCTTATAAGATTTTTTTTCAAAATAAATGTTTTCTCTATAATTATATGACTTTTAAATGATTCAAAAAAAGATATTTATCTCAAATAGTTATGATTTCATCTATGTCAACATCCATTGATAAAATTTACACTTGTTTGAAGTTGATTAATTATGATACAAATCATCCATATTGTATTTAAGGATTTGTGATATGTTTGACTATGGATGAGTTATTTTTATTCCATTAATGGTTTATGGTTAATGTATCGGGATTTCGTATGCTAGTTTTAAAACTAATGTTTATGTTATATTTCAACCTCTTCTTAAGATGAATGTGTTGTACTAGTTTGTTCCAGCTTGGGGACATGTAAAAGTAAGTCTTCCGGGTTGGGGTCTGGTTATAGAAGACCCTCTGGGTTGGTGTCTGGTTATTAGAGGCACTCTGGGATGGTGTCCGGTTATTAGAGGCACTTCGGGTTGGTGTCCAGTTATTAGAGGCACTCCGGGTTGGAGTCCAGTTACAGAGGCTCTCTGGGTTGGGATCCGGTTACGGTTGGCCCTTAGGTCTTGGCATGAGGCCTTGACACAGAAATTAAAGTTCGGCATTATCCAATCCTTCATTATGAAAGTGGTTATTGATAATGCATATGATTATTCGATTAATATAATATCCATGTGAATATGTAAACTGTATTATTTCATTTTATTTCTGCCTTATTATATTGATGTTCAAGTTTAAAAAGATTTTTTTAGTTATACATTCTCTTAAATGTTTATGCTTGTTTATGAAAGTTTTTTCTATATTGTTAGCCTTACTGGGCATCTGAGCTCACCCCTTTCTATGTTTTATTTTTCCCAATATGTGAAGAAGTATTTTATGAATGACCTCTAGGGATAGTATGAGGGGTTGATTATGGACTATGGAGACTATGTTGTTGTAGTTTTCATTTTATGATGTAATGTAAAATTTATGAATGTATCTAGTAATTCCAATGCTACAAAACTAACAAGTCTTCTGAGATTTGATATTCTGTGATCATGCCTATGTTATGTAATAATGCATCGACTCTGGGTAACTGGGGTCGGGGTGTTACCGATATGAAGTGAAATCGAGATTTAAAATTCATGGTCTATCTAATATATATATATATATATATATATATATATATATAATATCCACCTCAGTGTATGGGTTAGAAATATGTGCATGGTTTTTTGTTTAAGAACTATGTCTGGCTTTA
The DNA here is from genome assembly GCA_963277665.1 of Viscum album. NCBI lineage: Eukaryota > Viridiplantae > Streptophyta > Magnoliopsida > Santalales > Viscaceae > Viscum > Viscum album. Next base: position 2,004,362,494 of record OY728148.1, on the reverse strand, counting down.
TTCCTACTCCCACAAGGTACGTAGAGACACCCATATCCTCAATCCTATGACCAACTACGATATCAATGAAAAAACCCTCTATATATTGTACCGACCAATTTGGATTGTTTTCCATTTTTGAACAACACATTTTGGGATTCGTTTTCCTAAAGGATACATAATGACACCAAGATTCGAAATCCTCAGACCATCTATAATATCAATTAAAAAATTCTCCAACCTATATAGGGATTAGATTTTTGTGGTTATTTTTACATTAAATAATTATGTGTCTTAATTTTTACAATCACCAGATACATAGTGGTACCAAGTTCAAATATCCAAGGGCTTGGGCTAACATCAAGATAAAAAATACCCATCTTCATAAGTTTCACGCCAATATGAAATGTTTTATCTCTACATAACAATGCATGTACAGATTCTGTAACATTAATATATTTAGTGACACAATGATATCAATTCATGGATCCATATGAAACATATATATTGATTACAAAATAACTCTCCCTTCATATAGGATAGGCCGATTTATAGAACTATCTATGAACTATGTGTGGAATGATTCCCACCATAATGAGATACATGGTAACACTTAGATATTCTATTCTAGTCCCATCCATGGGAATATATTACACGTAATTATATTCCTCCATGAGTGTTAGATCTGGGTAGAGAATACAATCCATAATAAATTGTGAAAAACTCCATTTATTCCCCATCCTGTAATCTCATGTAGCATAATCGACTACTCAGTTATCCCTTATATATCATGTTGATCATAGATTATGAGAGCATATATATTCTAGAATACCACATTAGATAACGTGATTTTGATGTATCCTAGATCAGGAATCATATACTATTCATATACAAAAATTTCATCATTATGTTTAACAGATCATTCCCTCTAATGATTTTCTACTCGAGAATGACAAGTTTTATCTATTTTAAACATAATGTGTTCAATACAAATTTTCATCGCCATTATGGTTTTCAATCCATACATGAATATTATTTTCCCCATAGCCCTACTTCATATCATTGATATACAAGTTAATACCAATGATTTTCACTATATGATAACCTTTTCTCAGAATAGTATGGACCTTGGGATCCCCTGATACTGGTTCTCCCCATTACAAAAAATGGTATCATGTACTAGATAATCAAAACAAACCCTTATTAGATTCAATGGATAGTGACAGAAATGAAAATATATTTTTCCTAGATGATATTTGGTCTTAGAAGAGATGGCCCGTTAATCCATGATGTTATTGTCACAAATACATTGAATATGGGATTCCTCTAATATCGATAGTTAACAAATAACAAATGTTTTGTTGCATCAGTAAAAATATATATTCTTTAATTGTGGTCTATAATTTCCACATTAAACTATTCAAGTGGATATTGATACTCTTGATGTAAGATATCAGTTCATCATTTCCATTTTAAAAGAATGATTACTACATCATATCCTTGTAACCTTAAATTTCAGGCTATACACATTCTGTGAATAGCTAATTAAATTGTGTTAGTCATTACACTCGGTGTTATTTCAAATTATCATGAATATAAAATGCATGAAAATGTTATATTTTTCTGATATTAAACATCACGACATATGGTCTATCTTATAAAACCATAAATTACATACAGTTTTCCATAATATACTTGAAACAGTTTTAAGAATGAATTTTTCATAAACATAACTGAATAAAAATATAAATTCCATGTCCTGGAATATGATCCCAACTAATTTAGATAACACCTTTTCTGAAATTGATGTTTGGACTTAGTAAAGGAGTAAAATAGAATTCCCATTGAACTTTTATATGAGTGAGATATGTACTAAGGGATATCATTAATGAAGAAAATTATAGAATGAATACCACCCTTACACTATACATATTGTATCCCTTGGAAGTCCATCCATATTAATTGTATATACATATATTTTTAGAGGGAATATTTATACAGACTCTATCTGATTTTTTTCCTAATAGACTTATATACTTATTTCATATGCATTAGATATATCTATATAATAATGGATCCAACGTATTAATAATCATCTATTATCCTATATATTAATTAAAGGTGTTATCTATATCTATATTCTCCCGATAATTTTAGTGTTTCTATAATGATATCTTGATATATCTCAAATTAGACATTATGTCCTTACATCATGATGTAAAATAGAATGGAAGACATTATAATCTCATGATTTTAAGATGCATGATAAATTCATACCAACTACATGATATTAAACATTTATAAATATAATCCATTTTCAGTCCTTATCAAAGAACTAAAATATCCTAACCCCGATCAAAAAAATGTGTGGTTCTCCTATCTCTATATCGATCACCATAATCCAAAAAAAACATTTTATAACTTGACCACCATAGGTTTCAGAAAACCATCAATGGATATTGGAAAAAAAAGACATATATATTCTACTATATATGAGGTGGATATAAATATGGGTCGTAGACCCCTTAATAAGAGGTATCATGGCCCCAAAGTAAAGGCCTTCTGGTACAAATCATTATAGAAATAATTCTATTGGATTTCATCGCCTTAGAGTGATTCAAAATCATCATTTTCATGACTATCTACGGCCATTACTCATAACCCATGAACTATGAACCAAGATTTAAAATACTCTAGTAATCTTATAAAAAGATGATGGAGTAATACTGCCCTTGGGAATACTAATTAAGCTATTGCGAAACACTATACTCATACTAGGTCGATATCCATCATGACCATCAATTTCATACACAATGGATGATGTTGCAGGAGCCTAAATATTCACCTTTTATGACCAATTAATAAGACTCTAAACATATATTGAAAGAGTAATAAAACATTACAGGGTAAAAAATGAAAATTATGGATGGAGAAAGAGTAAAGTGTCCTATAACTAAACTCCGAATCACAAAATTTTATAAAATATGTACAATAAAAAAACACACAATGCTCATGGGGACATTTCTATTTCCAACATAAAAGTTGATCTATGATAACTAGACCCCCTTTCCTATTAAAAATATACAAAATTGTTTTGTCACATATTATTTTAATGCTAATGTTTTTAGTATGTAGTGAAACAACTTTAAGGGTTCTCAAACCCATCTCCAATATTAAATTTTAAAAAACCCACCTTCATGTCTTTGAATTCATAGAAAACACCATAAAATCCATGGGTTGATCCCATTATATTGTAATCCGATGGAAATTGGGATCTATTTTTCATAGTTAAACCCTATAGAATATTTTTTAACATGGTATGGAAAATCCAAAATGACCCCACAGGGATTCACTATTAGATGAAATATTTCCGATGAGACTGATCCTTTAGGTGTTTCCTCTAAGAGGAAAGTACCCCTTAACCTTAAGTGTTTTTTCATAAATACATGGTAAATGGGCTCCCGCAATTATCAATGGTTGACCTATACACACCGATTTGAACCATTAGTTGACTCAAATATTTCGAGACCATGATTTGAAATCCACATAACCATACTAATCCAACAGATCTAACAACCGTAATGAAACATCAAGGTGTATGGTACTTTTTATTCAAATAAAGAATGTGATGTTCCATTCTTGACACCTTTGATTGATCGAAACACATCTCATGAAGATAGTTGGAGTAGGTAAAATTCTTCTTCTTTAGAAACTAAAATTATCCTGGTTGGTAGAGACATTAATGGATAGCTCTTTTCTCTATATCCATTTTCATTATATAAAATTTTGAATCATTCCAATCAATTCACAACCCTTGTAAAAGAGATGGTACCCTTGTTCATTTCCAAGAATGTAATCCATTTGGGATTATAAATATAGGCTACTAACCAATCAACTATAGGATTATATCACTTACTGGGAATGACCGACAATCATCACGAGATCTGATAATAACATGTCATATCATTGAACCTTATAGTGTTTTGAGGTCTTCCCAAACATGTCTTCTTCATTCTATATTCACCGATTTAATCCCCTAGATAAATGATTTACCCGACCAATATTCCAACTATCCATGTGGACTAGAAATACCTAATATAACACCATATAAAAAATGATAATTTTTAATGATGTAAGGTGAAACAACCCATGATGGTCATTAATATTTCAAATTTAATTTAATAAAAAAATAGGTTTGAACCCTTCATGAAAATTCATTCTTCATAATTTCAATTAAGAATACAAGGTATCATAAACCATCTTGTAAACTCTATTCATAATCCAATCGAGGATGATGGGTAATTGAACCCTTTATGCGTACCAGTGATTTGAAACAAGTAATATATTTTTTGATAAAAAATTACATAAACTACAGTAATCGATGATTCAATATAAATAGATAGAAACCACACCAACTATTTGACAGTGCTAAAATACCCTAAACAACTACAACGGATAATATAAGCTAGAATAACCTGAAAAAAATAATTGTTAGTTGAAAAAAACAAAAAAATATAGAAATACAGGTCCCTATATAAAATACCATAAAATACAATATGTTTGTACTTTGGAAGACCATAAATTTGTAATGGAATGTGATCCAATATCCACTAGGTTGAAATCTGAAAAAGGGAACCTTGAAAAAATTTTCAAATATCTAAAAATAGTACATGCATATTAATTAATTATGATATATTAAACACTTATAAAATAGGAATGGAACTAAAATTTCTTAGTTAAAAACCCATAAAATGGAGTATTGAGAAAAAACCATGTCTACACCCACTAATTATCCCACTTATGATGCTTAGTAAAATATTAGGGAAATACTAAAAAGTATAAAATAACCAAATGAATCAATTTTTTTTCTCTAGAATAAATACTAATCAATGATTTATATGTCCCCCATCATAGGAAGAAATTAGATCAATTTCCCGCATGGAAATATTTTTACCTCTTTTACCCTTTTGAACCAGGTGATCTGGAAATAAGTAGATAAGATACATCATTGAGGATTCATTTTAAACTAATCATTCATGTGATATTCTAAAGATAAATAGTTTATGATTTATATTTATAAATCCATTGCTTGTGATTAATTATTATTATATAATGGATATGAATATTTGATGATCTATATGATATCATAAAAATAAAACTCTCTGAACATCATGGGGGAATTAAATCATTGAGCTAACACGTAAAGTATAGAATATTTTTTCATTGATATTGTGTTATGTATTGAAGAATTAACACAATTTAGAGTCCCACAATGGTTTAAAAAAATAAAGTAATTTGTTAAATAATTATAATAAATTAAAATCATATTGGTATTTCTAAATAAACCAGTGTCTGGAGAGAGGCATTGATTGGAACTGACGTACCATTCACTCAATTTCATCATCAACTGACTATGGATGAATAGACTTAATAATATAATATAAATCACAATATCCAATATTGTTTAACATCACCATGGATTATGACATCGAAATATAGGACCTTGCCTGATCTATGATCACTTCATATTTTGTTATATTTGTAATAAATTCATCAATTTGGGCATGTAGATGGGAGATAATAAGATGTTTCAATTAAATAATATCTAATTATTATCCAATAAATTCAACCTGAAGAACACATTAATTAAAATCTCACATGTCACTCTCGCAACTGAAAAATCATTTCCAACCTAGAAAAATACATATCATGATATCATAAACATTTAGAAATTAGAATCTATTGGTTTCTAACTCAATAATGAGATAGTTGAGATGTTCATCTACGTTACAAATGATCTCTATGGTAGTCTCTGTAGTAAGGATAGAAATTTTAAATGAAATTTTTCATTTTGGTATGTTTGTTGAATTTGGAATTGACTAAGATTATGGAGAAGCAAGATTTTTAGTCTCATGCACTTCTCCCCAAACTATTTTTTCACCTAAATCTAGCTCTGAAGGCAAAAATTCCTCAAAAAACATTATCATGATAATTGTAGGTTAATCACTATAGAGGAAGAGATTCCTTATGGGATCGCCCATGTCATGAACCGAATCTGGTTGCTGCAAAAACAGACACTAAACCCAGCCTGTGACATGCCCCAAAGATCATTCCCGATCTCCACTGGCGGGCAAATGTTCTTGGGTATCATAAACTATAAATTGGGAACAACTTTCCTATATTTATAAACTTAAAACAACTAATGAATCCAATAAAAAAAATTGTATTTTCCAAACCATGCATTCTTTTTAAAAAATTCATAACTGAATCACATTGTTTTAAAAAATATTAAATACTATAAAAAAGGTATAAAATGAAAAATAAATAGACCATGATCCCACATGGTACGAGGAACATCCCTCAAGACACCTCAACAGGACATCACCACCATGAATCTGCAAGAAACCTGAACCACTGACACTATAAACTTTACCCAACCCACAACATCAAAATAAAAAAGTATACATACACCCAAAGGTGTAATAAGGGTGTAATAAAAATCCTAGTAGGATACACCAATAAGACATTCTATGCTATAAACATTCAAAGATGAAAATCATGATTTTTTTCAAAAACATGTAATTTTTAGTTGCAATTTCGAAATGATGCAACATTAAATAAATAAGGTTTCATGTGGGATAATTTAATGAATCAACACTTTTAAAATATATTCCAAAGATACTTAATTTTCCATCTAAATATAGTATATGACGATGATATGTATAAAGGACTTAATGAGCACAAGCAATAGTAAATTACCCATAGGCACTAGCTAGCTATGGGTGACAGGTACCTCGTATCTTAGTGAGAGTAACCATCAAAATTATTTGTTCCCTTGCATGATCCACTAGTAGGGAACATACCCATAACCAAGTGGACCTAAATCATCATCACCATAGTTTAGTTTAATTTGTAAGCATCAATATTTCTAAGTGAAGATGAGGCCAAACCCCACAGATTTATTAGCATACAAATACACGTCTACCCACCTAGATACCTGGGTTTTCCCCTTGTGCTCAGACAAGTTCCAAAAGTGAAAAAATATACTTTTCACATGAAAATATCATTTCCACATTACAAATTACCCAAACATCTTACATGTATACCACACAATTCACAAACTTACACTTTTAATTCAGAATGATTTTGAAGTCCAACTCACACCAAAATAGCCTACAACACTTTTAACATTTCATGAACACTTCCAAAAATCCATTAATCAATTTTATAAAACCATCCAATGATATTACAACACACATAAAATCCAACCCACATGTTATATAATACCATCTTCATAACCAAAATCTATTTTTCACGTCACACTCACAAAAAAACATTCCATATCACTTTCACTTCTCTTACACACTTTTTTAAATCTATAAAAAAAATTTATAAAACATTTCCAAGATGGAACACATCAGAACACATCCTCTTTCACACGTAAAATGTACCATTTCTTAATATAAACCCTCCTAAGTAGTTTTTCAATATGCTTTCCCCGATTACATAAATCATTAAATCATTAAAATCATTCATAAAACAATTCTAAATTGTATACCCATACATTGCTCATAAAACCTATTTCAAAACCACATTTCAAGGACAAACCCACACAAAAACACAAACAATGTTGAATTGGAATCCCTAGATACATTTATAAAACAAATATAATGAGTTATAAAATCACAATGACTAATACAACAAAAGATACAAAATGAAAAAACCCATTTTCATAAAATGTACTCAAGAAGTATTACATTGTTTTATACACAAAACCTATTAAAAACCCCATTCCAAGGCCCACATGACACTAAGACATTAAAAACATAATTCTTATCCCCGTTCAAAAACTAATAAACCAATTTATTATTTTATAAAACTACCACCAAAGATCCCACATGTGTTACATTAAAAAATATCATAGATTCAATAAAAATGTATTTATAAAATTAAATACTTATACAAGTCCCTCAAAAACAGAATTTCAAAAACACACTGTATATAGGGAGACTTCAAAACTAGTAAAACAAGTAAACAAACAAATTAATGAATGGTTAACCATGAAATATCCAACCTATTGATTTGAAACCCCCAAATCATTGTGCGAAACATCAAGCGCACCACCGCCGCACCCCAGGGAAGTGAAGAGAAACCTAAAATCTAAATATTGCACCAAAAAACAATATTTTAAACCATTGGTTCGATCCCTTTGTTTTGGACAGTTTGGAACATCAATAAAATGGGCTAAATCCTTAAGGAAATGATGAAATGGATGGGTGGAACTCTTACTTAATGGAATCATGGAGAAATCCACCGTAACTCCACCAATATCTGAAATTTCAAATATCCAAACATTAATGTGAGGATAAAAAAAGGCAGAGGAGATCATGTAGGAACTTTAATGGGGGAAAATAGTTTAAAATTAATGAGTTATGTAGGAATAAATTTACCTCTTTAAATCTGGGTGATTTTAGAAATCCATAGACATTTTTCCAAAATTACATAAGCAAATGACCTCTAATGAGGGGTAGGAGAACGTGAGAGTGTTACATGGTTATGTGGGCTCCAGTGAGAGTTGGAATCATAGAACCAATATAAAAATTTAATGTGATATTAAATAATTAAAAAATATTTTTAATATGGGAAATGGGCTTTCTGGCTAGCCCAACATCTTAATAAAAACCCAAATCCATCATTGTTATGGATTCTTATTGATTCCAAAATTATTATGGTGATTTAAATATACAAGTAGATTCATTATGGGGTTTGGAATGGGTGTAAAATTTTATAAAAATAATGACTTATAAAAGAAACATAAATCTATTTTAATATCTGGAAATGGGCTTATGGTTTGGCCAAAATTATGAAAACCCACCATTTCCACCAAAACTGGATGTAATCCCCCAAAACGAATTAGGAATGGTAATTACATGAAACATTTATTTAAAATAATTCATGTATGTGACAATTCTACCCACCATAAAACTTTCGCCCTCAGAAATCCACGGTAAGGCCAAAATAATCAACTAAACCCAACCGAAATGCTGAAATGGACCATTTACCAAGCTTCGCCCCTGAAGGCCAAAACACCTCCATTGAAAAATTAAAGGAGGACTACTTCACAACCAAAACATACACCACTTTCTTGAAACTATCAAGAACATTAAGGATTTATCACATATAAAAACTCCTCAAAAATTATCTGAACATGGCTCAACCAATTTACCCAAACAAACAACAACACTGAAGATGGTTGCACTTACCTTGATATAACTAAACTGTTGGACACATTCCTATCCCAATGTTTACCCTAGGATGATGTATGTAGTTTTATAGCTCTGAATAAGACAACAAACATCCAAGCCAAAACCAAGGAAAAAATGAGTTACTAGTACGAGGAGACACAAATGGGATCCCTACCATAAGAGGCATCTATAATTATTCCAAATACATAATCGGGACACAAACAGTAGGAAAACATACTTCTTGATACAAGGGGTATAATTCCATTATACATTTCCCATAGAACATACATTAGAAACATGGTGAGTCTCCCCACCATAATAACCAACCATCTTAACCGACTAGCATTGGTCGACACAGAATGACCCCAAAACTCAATGAGTTGGGATGACAACATGATTAGTCTACATAGTTTGGGAAACTATGCACTAACCATGTGGATCCTTATATCTTCATGGTTTTCTAGGGCACAGTTACAACTCACCATATGATAATCGTTCACTCAACCTATCTAGCCAAATTTTAAGCCTTCCTCAAAAACACAATGGAAACCAAATGGGGAAGGAATGAGATTAGACAACAAATATGGGCATGAGGCCCTCCAACTCTCTCCATTGAACGAAGAATAACTGAAGAATGATGACGACACCAGAGGTTTAAACTCTTTATATCATTCATACTGTTGGTAGGAATTGTTCATGTGTTTAAACTACCATAGTATTTCACCTCAATATACTCCCTATTCTCTCCGTAACCTATGGATGGAGATCAAAATTTTGAAGCAACATTAGCCTTGTAGTTAGGCTTTGGAAACCCACGTATGAAACATCAAGGTGTATGGTACTTTTTATTCAAATAAAGAATGTGATGTTCCATTCTTGACACCTTTGATTGATCGAAACACATCTCATGAAGATAGTTGGAGTAGGTAAAATTCTTCTTCTTTAGAAACTAAAATTATCCTGGTTGGTAGAGACATTAATGGATAGCTCTTTTCTCTATATCCATTTTCATTATATAAAATTTTGAATCATTCCAATCAATTCACAACCCTTGTAAAAGAGATGGTACCCTTGTTCATTTCCAAGAATGTAATCCATTTGGGATTATAAATATAGGCTACTAACCAATCAACTATAGGATTATATCACTTACTGGGAATGACCGACAATCATCACGAGATCTGATAATAACATGTCATATCATTGAACCTTATAGTGTTTTGAGGTCTTCCCAAACATGTCTTCTTCATTCTATATTCACCGATTTAATCCCCTAGATAAATGATTTACCCGACCAATATTCCAACTATCCATGTGGACTAGAAATACCTAATATAACACCATATAAAAAATGATAATTTTTAATGATGTAAGGTGAAACAAACCATGATGGTCATTAATATTTCAAATTTAATTTAATAAAAAAATCGGTTTGAACCCTTCATGAAAATTCATTCTTCATAATTTCAATTAAGAATACAAGGTATCATAAACCATCTTGTAAACTCTATTCATAATCCAATCGAGGATGATGGGTAATTGAACCCTTTATGCGTACCAGTGATTTGAAACAAGTAATATATTTTTTGATAAAAAATTACATAAACTACAGTAATCGATGATTCAATATAAATAGATAGAAACCACACCAACTATTTGACAGTGCTAAAATACCCTAAACAACTACAACGGATAATATAAGCTAGAATAACCTGAAAAAAATAATTGTTAGTTGAAAAAAACAATAAAATATAGAAATACAGGTCCCTATATAAAATACCATAAAATACAATATGTTTCTACTTTGGAAGACCATAAATTTGTAATGGAATGTGATCCAATATCCACTAGGTTGAAATCTGAAAAAGGGAACCTTGAAAAAAATTTCAATTATCTAAAAATAGTACATGCATATTAATTAATTATGATATATTAAACACTTATAAAATAGGAATGGAACTAAAATTTCTTAGTTAAAAACCCATAAAATGGAGTATTGAGAAAAAACCATGTCTACACCCACTAATTATCCCACTTATGATGCTTAGTAAAATATTAGGGAAATACTAAAAAGTATAAAATAACCAAATGAATCCATGTTTTTTCTCTAGAATAAATACTAATCAATGATTTATATGTCCCCCATCATAGGAAGAAATTAGATCAATTTCCCGCATGGAAATATTTTTACCTCTTTTACCCTTTTGAACCAGGTGATCTGGAAATAAGTAGATAAGATACATCATTGAGGATTCATTTTAAACTAATCATTCATGTGATATTCTAAAGATAAATAGTTTATGATTTATATTTATAAATCCATTGCTTGTGATTAATTATTATTATATAATGGATATGAATATTTGATGATCTATATGATATCATAAAAATAAAACTCTCTGAACATCATGGGGGAATTAAATCATTGAGCTAACACGTAAAGTATAGAATATTTTTTCATTGATATTGTGTTATGTATTGAAGAATTAACACAATTTAGAGTCCCACAATGGTTTAAAAAAATAAAGTAATTTGTTAAATAATTATAATAAATTAAAATCATATTGGTATTTCTAAATAAACCAGTGTCTGGAGAGAGGCATTGATTGGAACTGACGTACCATTCACTCAATTTCATCATCAACTGACTATGGATTAATAGACTTAATAATATAATATAAATCACAATATCCAATATTGTTGTACATCACCATGGATTATGACATCGAAATATAGGACCTTGCCGGATCTATGATCACTTCATATTTTGTTATATTTGTAATAAATTCATCAATTTGGGCATGTAGATGGGAGATAATAAGATGTTTCAATTAAATAATGTCTAATTATTATCTAATAAATTCAACCTGAAGAACACATTAATTAAAATCTCACATGTCACTCTCGCAACTGAAAAATCATTTCCAACCTAGAAAAATACATATCATGATATCATAAACATTTAGAAATTAGAATCTATTGGTTTCTAACTCAATAATGAGATAGTTGAGATGTTCATCTACGTTACAAATGATCTCTATGGTAGTCTCTGTAGTAAGGATAGAAATTTTAAATGAAATTTTTCATTTTGGTATGTTTGTTGAATTTGGAATTGACTAAGATTATGGAGAAGCAAGATTTTTAGTCTCATGCACTTCTCCCCAAACTATTTTGTCACCTAAATCTAGCTCTAAAGGCAAAAATTCCTCAAAAAACATTATCATGATAATTGTAGGTTAATCACTATAGAGGAAGAGATTCCTTATGGGATCGCCCATGTCATGAACCGAACCTGGTTGCTGCAAAAACAGACACTAAACCCAGCCTGTGACATGCCCCAAAGATCATTCCCGATCTCCACTGGCGGGCACATGTTCTTGGGTATCATAAACTATAAATTGGGAACAACTTTCCTATATTTATAAACTTAAAACAACTAATGAATCCAATAAAACAAATTGTATTTTCCAAACCATGCATTCTTTTTAAAAAATTCATAACTGAATCACATTGTTTTAAAAAATATTAAATACTATAAAAAAGGTATAAAATGAAAAATAAATAGACCATGATCCCACATGGTACGAGGAACATCCCTCAAGACACCTCAACAGGACATCACCACCATGAATCTGCAAGAAACCTGAACCACTGACACTATATACTTTACCCAACCCACAACATCAAAATAAAAAAGTATACATAAACCCAAAGGTGTAATAAGGGTGTAATAAAAATCCTAGTAGGATACACCAATAAGACATTCTATTCTATAAACATTCAAAGATGAAAATCATGATTTTTTTCAAAAACATGTAATTTTTAGTTGCAATTTCGAAATGATGCAACATTAAATAAATAAGGTTTCATGTGGGATAATTTAATGAATCAAAACTTTTAAAATATATTCCAAGGATACTTAATTTTCCATCTAAATATAGTATATGACGATGATATGTATAAAGGATCTAATGAGCACAAGCAATAGTAAATTACCCATAGGCACTAGCTAGCTATGGGTGACAGGTACCTCGTATCTTAGTGAGAGTAACCATCAAAATTATTTGTTCCCTTGCATGATCCACTAGTAGGGAACATACCCATAACCAAGTGGACCTAAATCATCATCACCATAGTTTAGTTCAATTTGTAAGCATCAATATTTCTAAGTGAAGATGAGGCCAAACCCCACAGATTTATTAGCATACAAATACACGTCTACCCACCTAGATACCTGGGTTTTCCCCTTGTGCTCAAACAAGTTCCAAAAGTGAAAAAATATACTTTTCACATGAAAATATCATTTCCACATTACAAATTACCCAAACATCTTACATGTATACCACACAATTCACAAACTTACACTTTTAATTCAGAATGATTTTGAAGTCCAACTCACACCAAAATAGCCTACAACACTTTTAACATTTCATGAACACTTCCAAAAATCCATTAATCAATTTTATAAAACCATCCAATGATATTACAACACACATAAAATCCAACCCACATGTTATGTAATACCATCTTCATAACCAAAATCTATTTTTCACGTCACACTCACAAAAAAACATTCCATATCACTTTCACTTCTCTTACACACTTTTTTAAATCTATAAAAAAAATTTATAAAACATTTCCAAGATGGAAAACATCAGAACACATCCTCTTTCACACGTAAAATGTACCATTTCTTAATATAAAACCTCCTATGTAGTTTTTCAATATGCTTTCCCCGATTACATAAATCATTAAATCATTAAAATCATTCATAAAACAATTCTAAATTGTATACCCATACATTGCTCATAAAACCTATTTCAAAACCACATTTCAAGGACAAAACCACACAAAAACACAAACAATGTTGAATTGGAATCCATAGATACATTTATAAAACAAATATAATGAGTTATAAAATCACAATGACTAATACAACAAAAGATAAAAAATGAAAAAACCCATTTTCATAAAATGTACTCAAGAAGTATTACATTGTTTTATACACAAAACCTATTAAAAACCCCCTTCCAAGGCCCACATGACACTAAGACATTAAAAACATAATTCTTATCCCCGTTCAAAAACTAATAAACCAATTTATTATTTTATAAAACTACCACCAAAGATCCCACATGTGTTACATTAAAAAATATCATAGATTCAATAAAAATGTATTTATAAAATTAAATACTTATACAAGTCCCTCAAAAACAGAATTTTAAAAACACACTGTATATAGGGAGACTTCAAAACTAGTAAAACAAGTAAACAAACAAATTAATGAATGGTTAACCATGAAATATCCAACCTATTGATTTGAAACCCCCAAATCATTGTGTGAAACATCAAGCGCACCACCGCCGCACCCCAGGGAAGTGAAGAGAAACCTAAAATCTAAATATTGCACCAAAAAACAATATTTTAAACCATTGGTTCGATCCCTTTGTTTTGGACAGTTTGGAACATCAATAAAATGGGCTAAATCCTTAAGGAAATGATGAAATGGATGGGTGGAACTCTTACTTAATGGAATCATGGAGAAATCCACCGTAACTCCACCAATATCTGAAATTTCAAATATCCAAACATTAATGTGAGGATAAAAAAAGGCAGAGGAGATCATGTAGGAACTTTAATGGGGGAAAATAGTTGAAAATTAATGAGTTATGTAGGAATAAATTTACCTCTTTAAATCTGGGGGATTTTAGAAATCCATAGACATTTTTCCAAAATTACATAAGCAAATGACCTCTAATGAGGGGTAGGAGAACGTGAGAGTGTTACATGGGTATGTGGGCTCCAGTGAGAGTTGGAATCATAGAACCAATATAAAAATTGAATGTGATATTAAATAATTAAAAAATATTTTTAATATGGGAAATGGGCTTTCTGGCTAGCCCAACATCTTAATAAAAACCCAAATCCATCATTGTTATGGATTCTTATTGATTCCAAAATTATTATGGTGATTTAAATATACAAGTAGATTCATTATGGGGTTTGGAATGGGTGTAAAATTTTATAAAATAATGACTTATAAAAGAAACATAAATCTATTTTAAAATCTGGAAATGGGCTTATGGTTTGGCCAAAATTATGAAAACCCACCATTTCCACCAAAACTGGATGTAATCCCCCAAAACGAATTAAGAATGGTAATTACATGAAACATTTATTTAAAATAATTCATGTATGTGACAATTCTACCCACCATAAATCATTCGCCCTCAGAAATCCACGGTAAGGCCAAAATAATCAACTAAACCCAACCGAAATGCTGAAATGGACCATTTACCAAGCTTCGCCCCTGAAGGCCAAAACACCTCCATTGAAAAATTAAAGGAGGACTACTTCACAACCAAAACATACACCACTTTCGTGAAACTATCAAGAACATTAAGGATTTATCACATATGAAAACTCCTCAAAAATTATCTGAACATGGCTCAACCAATTTACCCAAACAAACAACAACACTGAAGATGGTTGCACTTACCTTGATATAACTAAACTGTTGGACACATTCCTATCCCAATGTATACCCGAGGATGATGTATGTAGTTTTATAGCTCTGAATAAGACAACAAACATCCAAGCCAAAACCAAGGAAAAAAATGAGTTACTAGTACGAGGAGACACAAATGGGATCCCTACCATAAGAGGCATCTATAATTATTCCAAATACATAATCGGGACACAAACAGTAGGAAAACATACTTCTTGATACAAGGGGTATAATTCCATTATACATTTCCCATAGAACATACATTAGAAACATGGTGAGTCTCCCCACCATAATAACCAACCATCTTAACCGACTAGCATTGGTCGGCACAGAATGACCCCAAAACTCAATGAGTTGGGATGACAACATGATTAGTCTACATAGTGTGGGAAACTATGCACTAACCATGTGGATCCTTATATCTTCATGGTTTTCTGGGGCACAGTTACAACTCACCATATGATAATCGTTCACTCAACCTATCTAGCGAAATTTTAAGCCTTCCTCAAAAACACAATGGAAACCAAATGGGGAAGGAATGATATTAGACAACAAATATGGGCATGAGGCCCTCCAACTCTCTCCATTGAACGAAGAATAACAGAAGAATGATGACGACACCAGAGGTTTAAACTCTTTCTATCATTCATACTGTTGGTAGGAATTGTTCATGTGTTTAAACTACCATAGTATTTCACCTCAATATACTCCCTATTCTCTCCGTAACCTATGGATGGAGATCAAAATTTTGAAGCAACATTAGCCTTGTAGTTAGGCTTTGGAAACCCACGTATGGAACATCTTCTTTCAATGACACAAATAACTAAACCGTGTAACCCGATGGATTCACCAGGACAAAAAACACTCTAGAACTCACATTACCAAAACATGCCATTTCACCAATACAAGGTATCAGAAGATGCACACACATCACACCTTGTTTCTTCGGTTGAGAAATAATAGAATAGGATGACACATATTAACACCTTCCTCCAAGATAGTGGATTAGATGTTTTTTCCAAGGTATACATACTCCCAACATAATAGATATCCTCATATGATTTCCCGACCTTCAACATTACAGTATAATGAGTCTACAACATTCCAAGGCATGACTGAACATCACCATTGTGATTGATAGAAACAATACAAGGAAATGGACCTTTTTCCAAGTCC
Organism: Viscum album; assembly: GCA_963277665.1. Classification (NCBI taxonomy): domain Eukaryota; kingdom Viridiplantae; phylum Streptophyta; class Magnoliopsida; order Santalales; family Viscaceae; genus Viscum; species Viscum album. The sequence continues at coordinate 2,004,345,586 of OY728148.1, read as the reverse complement.
CCAAACAACACACAATTCCATAAGGTGGCCATAATGGCCTCTCATGACTATATTTCCCACACCGGTGGTTTAATGTGAACTCATACTTCAAAGAGACTATGAAGGACCTCTTGGACCACTTAGACACCATCTAGACACTCATCCACACTAATAATCCCAGACCACTTCCTTCGTCGATGAATCTGGCTAGTTAAGAATCTATGGTCTATTTCAACCTTCCACAAGCACTATCCTACTAAAAGAGTATCATAAAACCCAAAAATTAAAGGGTCCAGCCTCATTATACAATGATATATAAAATATTACATACATTTATCAACTGAAGGATTTTCCAACGACGATACAATCTATGATGCACATCAGTTGTGCACTAACACATAATGGGGGCATACCATATCAAAATAGAGAACCCAAGGTCCCAACCAACTTGGACCATTGGTTAATAAATACTTCAACCAGATCAAAACAGATAATGGAAACCACAAAAAAGGCTTCCCAAACTTTTCATATATGAGACAACTAACCAGCCCTTCAACCCAGCTTACCGACGAAACACAAACAAAAAACATAGTTCAAACAAGAGGGGTTATTTGACTCAAAAATTTTCACAGCATCAACATTCCAAAAAACAAATAATACAAAAAAATCCCAAAAAATTCATTAAGACATCAAATGTTACTTTTAAAAACATTTCTTTGCAAACAAATGGTTCAGCAGTTAGCGTATCCACCAATGGTTCCCCATAGGCCCCATACATTCATGTTTCCATGCCACAATAGGAACCCTCCTCATATCCATCCGGGAACTCATCGAGTCATTCCATTAACAATAAGTTATCCCAAATAACCAATTTCATTTTTTTTCTAATGAAAATTCCAAAGGTTTAAACAAAAACTTTTTCCACTTTTCAAAACCAAAACAATCAACATATACACCATTTTTCCCAATACCGCTAACCACCAAATCGAACCCAAATTACTTCTCAAAAAAAATTATAAAGGCACAATAATTCAAAGGAAAACTCAGTTCCAAGTCATACACATTAACTTAAAAACATTTCATCACATTGAAACACATTTAAGTCATTTTGAAAACTCTATTGGAAATAAATTTTCAAAACCAACTTTAACATAATTCTTGGTTTCAAAAGCAGCATAAACAGAGAATTTTCCTATTTCAAAAAAATATGAAATTTTTGTTCCACCATTTAAAAATTCAAAACCTTCCCTCCATATTTGAACATAATTTCTCAAAAATCATTACACTTCTTAAACCCATGTTGTTTTTACCCTAAAACAGAATTTCGGTGACATCCAAACTAAAGGACACAAGACAATGCGAGGGGAACTAGCTTCGATGGTGACTTGTACATATGGATGGAGTCCATACGACAATAAATTCACCATATTGATGATTTTTATATGGAAATATCCTCATATATACATGACTTATGAGGCTATACATGCTCACGGAGACCATTACCCTACTATCTTTTCTTTTCTCTTAATCATTATCAAACCAAAAAACAAAACGAATTAGATAAGTCCCTAACTGCCATGGTGTCATGAATCTCATCCTGATTTGTGGTGATTGGGAACAATACCCATTACTGGAATTCCATGTCCTATGAATACTAACTATAGACTATCCTAATTTTTCCACAAATAACATGACCCAAATAGTTACCATAAACTTCCTCTGATTCCATTTTATCATGAACTAAATATGGTCGCCACCAAAACCCACACAAAAACCATCCTGTGACATGGGCTGAAGTGCATTCCAAATCCCCACATGATGGAATAAGAGCTCATGTATCATAAAATAAAAATTTGGAACTATTTACCCATGTTTATATACTTAAAACAACAAAAGAATCTAATAAAACAAATCTGGATTTTTCAAACAACCCATATTTTACAAAAATTCAGAAATGAATAACATAGTTTAAAACAACTCACTAGGAATATAACAAAATTAAAAAACCTAAAAGAAATATCCCATGAAGCCTAATGTCTAGAGGCACTGCCTCAATCCATGCCCCAAAGACATCGCCACCAAGAACCTGCTAGAAACTTTAACCACTGGCACTATAAACTTTACCCAACATGGGACATCAAAAGACGAACAAAGTCTACATACACCCAAAAGTTTAATTATGGTGTCATACAAATCCTAGTAGGATACTGAGACTATGATATTATACGAATTAAATATTCAATGAAGAAAATCTTACAAGTTTTTTAAAAAAAGGTATTTGTAGTTACAATTTCTAAAAGATGAAACTTTAAAAAATTTGTTTTTCAAGTGGGGGTAATTTAAAGAATAAACAATTTTAAAATAAATTCCAAAGCTACTGAATTTTACATGAAAATGTACAATATTCCCATGACATGTAAAAATGATCTAATGAGTACATGAAATAATAAATAACCCCTATGATCTTGATAGATGTGGGTCCTAGGTACCTTGTATCTCGGTGAGAGTAACCATCACAAATACTCATTCTCATGCACATGCCACTAGTATGGAACATACCCATAACCTAGTGGTCCCCAATCTTCAACATCATAGTATATTTATAGTTTTAATTGTAGAGCTTGTTTTGATAAACTGAGGGAAAACCCCATGGATTCACTAGAATACTAGAACACGTCCACCAAACTATATACCTGCGGTATCCCCTTGTTCTCAAACAAGTTAGACAAGTAAATAAATATACTTTTCATATGAAAATAGTATTTAAGATAAAGAATTCCCCAAAATAAAAACATGTATAGAACAGAAGTCACAAAAGTCAACTTTTCAATCATAATGATTTTGAAATCCAACTCACAAAAAAATTGCCTACAACACATTTCAAATATCTTTAAAACTTCCACAAATCCTTTAAACAATGTTGTAAATCCATTCCATGATATTCCAACTCACATAACAGCCCAATCACATTTTACATAATACACATTTCATAACCAAAATCCATTTTGAACATCACACTCATAGAAAACATCCCACATCACATCCATATCTCTTACACACATTAGTAAATCCATAAAAAAATTTATAAACAACTTCCAAGATGGAACACATCACAAAAAAACCCCATTCCCATTTAAAATGTACCATTTAAAAATATACACAATCAAATATAATTTTCCAATATGGTCTCACCTCTTACATAAATAATTTAATCATTCAAACCATTCATTAAACAATTATAAATAGTATACCCAAACCTTACACATTAAGCACATTTCAAAACCATATATCATAGAAAAACTAATCCAAAACACTACGAAAGTATAATTGGAAGCTCTAGAGACATTTATAAAACCACTTTCAATTGATATAAAATCACCTTGAATAATACCAAGAATGATAAAAATGAAAACACACATTTTCCTAAATTGATCTCAAGAAGTATATCAATGTTTTATACACTAAATCTATTCCAAAAACAACATTCCAAGGTCCACATGAAACTAATGAATTAACAAAACAAAATTTTCAGACCTTTTCAACAACTATTTAATAAATTTCACATTTTATAAAACCACCACAAAAGATACCACATGTGTTAGATTCAAAAAGTTCACAACATCTACAAAAATGAAATTATAAAATTTAATGCTAAAACAAATACATCAATAACAGTTTTCTCATCAAACATAGTATATGGGGAACATGTAAAACTAGTAAACCGAGCAAACTAACTCTTCAAATATTGGTTAACCATGGAATCACCTAACTTTTGAGTCGAAACCCACAAATTTTGGTGCGAAATTCCAAGCACCCAACTACTGCACCCCACGGAAGTGAAGAGGAACCTAAAATTTCATTATTACACCAAAAAGAACCCTTATAAAACCATAGGTTCAAACCCTAACTTATATATACTTTGGAACATCATCAAAGAGGGATGAAACCCTAAGGAAATTGAATAATTGGAATGAAGGAACACTCACTTCATGGAACCATGGAAAAATCACCCTAAATCCACCAGTATTTGAATTTTCTAATATCAAAACATTAAAGGGAGGTTTGAAAAGGGATTAAGAGATCACATAGTAATTGGAATGTAGGAAAATAATGAGAAATGAAGGAATTATGAAGGAATCATTTTACCTATTCGAATCTGGGAGATTTGAGAAATCAAGAGATGTTTCACCTAATATCCCGATGCATATGATCTCGAAATAGGGGGAGTAGAGCATGGGAGATCACCTTGGGCACTTGGGGTCGGGTGAAATTTAGAATAACAAAAAAAACATAAAAATTTATTGAGATAATAATGAATTAAAAAATAATTTCATTACAGGAAATGGGCTTTCGGGAAGGACCAAAACCATAATAGAAAACCCAAATCCATCATTATTATTGCTTCTAATTCATTCCAAATAGATATAGTTATATTAATATACAAAAAGATGTCATTTGGGAACTGGAATGGGTGTAAAATGTTTAAAAAGTAATGAGTTATAAAGGAAACAAAAATTTATTTTTAATTTTGGAAACGGACATACAGTTTGGCCCACATTTTGAAAACCCACCATTTCCTCCAAAATTGATGGTAAACCCCCAAACCAAATTAGGACTAGAAATTAAATGAAAAATTACATTAAAAAAGTAATGTATGTGATTCCCAATGGCCTAAAATAAATTTATACTACAATATAAAATGTGAATGATGAATTGTAGGGGTTTTCCACTAGATGCATCTGTCTAATCAATATATATATATATATATATATATATATATATTGGGAAGCCATCCACCCAATCTAGTTAATATTTTGGAGACACTCCAAAAGTGGAATTAGTTGGTGGAAGAATTATTTTATCATTTTTATCATTTAATGCAAGAAGAAGACAAAATTGGAGAATGATACTAGGCTATCGTTCTACCCAAACACCAGCTAAAGGAATACGGGAAACTATTTGAATACAATACAATTGAAGAGAAAATAGTAAAGGGTTATATAGATCATATATTATTATCACTTCTATGTGATATATAAGAACCCCATCTATGGGTTATATTTTCTATAAACTCTCAATAAGAGATACTCTTTTATTGTTAATAATTAACCCTATTGGTGTGGGATACAAAATGAAGTTCAAATGGTAATTCCAGATCAATATCTCAATAACCTCATTGGAGGGTAATGGAATTGTCTCAAAAAATGAAATTTTCAACAACCTGGTGTGAAATTAAGCATGAGGTATATCAAATGTTTCATGATATTTTTCATATTTTTAATTATATCATATCCATAGATATAATAATTCAAAATTTTGAGCAATATATTTGGATATTTTTCAATGATTGATATATACAAGGAGCTGATAAATGTTGAAATGAGTTTTCCAATCTACTTTAAGGGGTATCCCCTCTACCAATCAATATTGTATCATGATTTTACCTACGTTAATGGATGAGAGTGCATCCCATGTTGTTAAAATCCATCCATTTAGGATCATATATAAAAATCCTACAAATAGATGTCTTTGTGATACCTCTTATCTATCCCTAAAGGCCATGAGGTATTCTCTCTACCATTCAGAGTGGGTTAATAAGAGAATATTCTACCATGTTCGTTTCATGAAGAATATCCATAGGGAACGATATTGGATTGTTGAGTCTAGATATTATAATGATGGATAATGATCCAATACATGAAAAAAAGAAATGATCATTGGGTTATCTTTTTCCTTAACCTCTCTATCCGAACACTGATCATGTCTTTCACCAGGGTTCGAGTTTGTATAGGGCCATCCCATTGATCTATAATATAAATTAATTCGTGTATAATATCTTATTTTAGAGGTATCCCTCCAATCAACTGAACATCCCATATGCTAATTAAAACATCACTATGGGGAAACGTAAATATTTTTGTTTTGGAACACTAAAAACTAAACATCTCTACTAGTAGTTCTGATTAATAGTACAAGAAAAACTATAAAATCCATTTCCCCCCATAAGGAAGGATTGTATATAGTTGATAAAAAATTTACATTTCCACTCTTTATGACCCAAAATGTCCTTGACCATCCATTATAAATATTTCCTCCTATGTGCATGTCCCACTTCAAACTATTTCCACTTCTCAAATTTGTCTAATTTTAGACAAGTATTTAGGGGCAATATTTTTATTCCTAGAAATCATATCCATCCACTTTTCTAATTAAGAGACGTGTATGAACTAGAATATGTATTGAAAATATCATAGGGAATATGTTCTAAGGGAAATGATCACTTCTAAAAAGATTAAAAGAATTACATATCTTGGTAAACATCTGGTGAATCACATGACCTATATAAGAATTCTTGGTTATATGATATGTTATAGGTCTCACACATTACGTAAACATTGAATCGTTCTTGAATGTCATGCTATTTTATAGGACATGCAATCATGGAACTGTTTGATGATAACATCATCCATATAATGATCAAGAGATCATGTGACATAAGCTAATTTTCATGAATTGAATGTACACCAACCATATGATTTATAAGATGAGTCAAGATTTTACCAATGAACTATTAATTGGTTTATATTTATTTAATAATTATTAATAATACATTATCAAAAAAATAGATCACTTTATTGGATATCAATAAATTTTCTCATGATAATTTTTTTGCAATGTGTTCTTGTGAAGAAGTCACATGATAAAGGATATTTCAATATCTCTAATTGTCTGAGTCACCGGTGAAATGAATATCCTCTTACTCCCAAATTTAAATGGAATCCAACAGAATTAAAATGGTCACTCAAAAGAATGATAGACTCTTGACATACAAAGTTGTTGAAGCCTAAAGGACGCCACTGGGTAATTTAATTCCTCACAACCACATCTTGATCCCATCATATATCATTTAATTTTGGTGGTGGGGGGAATTTTTGGTTCCTCCCAAATGCGCATAAAAAAATTAATATCGAATAAATACAAAAAATACACTCATTATTGTCACATAAAAATAAATTATGGATAATTATGGATATATGTAGATAAAATATCTTGTTTATGCATATTGTGTGACCCCTATCAGGACACACAATCACATTACCATTGGAAAATCAAGTAACTGGATCATGAATTCTACAAGATATGATAATGACATTGAGAATACAATTTTAGGTGTCCCTATTACTATAAAAAGCTCTACCATGTACCACTACTCATATGAGAAGATATTTTTACAATCCATGATCATCATTAAAATCAATTGAGATGAATTCATATGATCAAGTGATATGTCTACCAACAGAAACCTAACTATACCACATTGATAATTATGAAATAAAATCTAAAAGTGGCACAAGATTCATGAAATTTAATTTCTATAGATTTTCACATGATGGGTCATATGGGGAACCTGACATGTTAAAATATAACACTAAATCCCTATTTGAATTTTGCCAATTCCATGATAATTGGTTTAGGTATTTAACCTTCATCATGAGAAGGTCCTTAAGTGCATCCATTCTATCATGAAAAACCATTAATGATTCAACAATAAGTGTATTTTAAATATATGAAAACGTTATCTTACTAGTGTAAGGTCCATTACTTATCATGTGACACAATGAAGAAGAAAAGTAGGTTAAATGTTGAAGGAATTTAATAATAGAAGAGAAAAATCTGGATATAGAGGAAGATTCCTCTAAATTGGATTTACGATGTTATTCATGTAAATGGTTGATGTGTCCAGCATGGTCAGTCCTCTGATCATGAGAATTCCCTTCTAACATGTTAATCTCATCTTAAAATATCTTCTAGAAATGTCACCTATGTCATGTGAAAGATTCGATAAATGTCCATTTAAGCATGTGATGCCCTGAGGAAATATAGATGGGATACAACTATAGTTTTTTAAAAATAAGAAAAAATCGGTGATAATATTATAGAAAAATGTGTTACATGGTATTTCATAAAAATTTCATATGAAATATCATCATAATATTTATAAGGCCCCCAAAAATGTCCCCCATTATCACATAAAAAAATCTTTAACAGGTGTCATGATCACGCGAAGACTCAATGACATGTCAGACCAATCTTCTAATGGACCTTTGTTATTTTAATTTTTTAATGATATTTTTTAAAATACTCGTTTAAAAAACATATTATGATGGTGGAGTTTTATCATGGTCCATGTATATCGCAAAACACAAATATAATCATTGGAACATGTTGACTGGAGAAGGTTTTAAGAAGGTTGTAGAATTTTCTAATGAAGTTAACTCTAAGTGCTTAATTTTTTTTATAAAATAGAATGAAATATATTGACTTTTTAAATGATGGAAAAAATACTTACCATTGTATTTATGAAATAAAGCTCATATTTGTTAATAAATTCCATCAATTTGGAAAGATTGTCTCTGTAAGAAAAAGTTATACATACTCTACCTAGGTCCGAAATTAATGGAATATCATAATGACAAGAAACATTAGAGTTATCCTAGATTCAATATAAAATCATATAATTATTTGATATGTTTTTTTCAAAAAATTAATATGTATTCTATAAGCCGATGATCCAATCGTAAAAACAGAATTGATTATAGAAGATACTTCCAATCATATTGAGGCTCATCATAAAGAATGAATGTTTCTAGAAGAATATGAAGATATAACACATATAAATCTCTATTAGAATATTCTTTGAAAATATTAAATTTAATAAATTTCAAGAGGAATCCATTATTAAACGATCGTGTTTGAGGAAGAAGGAAGTTTTTGTAACTGAATCTTTATAGACTTATTCTATTAGTATGAGATTATTGGGTACAATTTTTTTTTCGAGGCATGGATGGTCGATTGGAATGACTGACGATGAAGACGTTGTTATTTATTTAGACCAATAATCCATGAGAAAAAATATCATAAAATGATGTTAATGTTGAATGTACATTTTTATTTTAATGAGAAGAGAAAATAATTCGGTGAAGTTAAATATTTAGAAACTTATCCATCAGAAGAAGTGTACCACCAATCCTTTAAGGTAGAATTTAAATTGTTGGGATGTTTAAGAAATAAATTAAAATGTTAAGGGATTATTATTTTTAATTGGATAAATTAATTAATGTTAACTACTTATCTTATTGATGTAGATTAATAATGTATTCAAACAATTTTATCAAGATATATTTTCTGCTTGATTGAAATTGGGTCAAGAGGGAGAAATAAAATGATAAATATTTATAAATAATACAAATCGAATATAAACTACTGAAATCCTTAAGCAAAAAAATAATAAATCTGGGAAATGTAAAAATTGTTAATTTTTTGAATATGTTCATTTTTTATCAACTAAAATCATGGATATGTTTGAAATGTGGTTTCAATAAGCTTCATTTAGTGCCGATCAATGTGATAAAGAATCTATTCTCTCCATAATAATGATGAAATTAGAATGAAATGGTGGTTCAAAAATTCATAATAACAGGGGAAATGTTTTTTTAAAATTGGTATAGGAAATCTATAGATATATCATCAGTTATGATTTATTGTTAATTAGGTCATGAAAATAGGAGAGACCATATGTCTTCATCGTAATAAAAATAATTTGAATGTGAAATCAAAATCAGAATTTTTTTTTATGAAAGTATGAAGTGATGAAAATTTCTAAATATTTATAAATATTATAAATGAGTTACAAATAATTGAAATAGTAAAAAATTGATCGAATATTTATGTAGAATTTGTGACTCAAAAAATTTGTCTTAGTGGAAATGATACTCAAAATCCCACCCATACCATTTTTAGTTTTCCTATAATAAGATGGGGTGTATTGTGCATTCCTAAACAAATTAATATTCTAGGAATAAGAGAGACATGATATAAATATCGAGGATTAATTTTTTTCCAAATTGAGAATACATAGGGATGGTTTTCTGTAATAATAATTAAAGGATAAGAGATTAGATTTTATTATTGTGGTTACCATTTTTGGATGAATCATCCAACTGAGAATCAAACTATGATTTTCAAATAGTGTACAAATTAGTTACGAATTGTTTCAGTCACATTCTATCAATTATATGTTTCCATATTGTGAAATAATACATGGGAATTATACTGGGATGCCAGACTAAGGTTCATTAAGAGATCCATAAGAAGTTCTTTCTGTATTCAAAGTAAGGAACTAAATAATTGTTTTGAAGAACATATTTTTGAATGTTGATCATGTAGAAACATAACTTGATTATTAAACAAAATTAAATCTTATCATGCTACTTGAAACACATGTATTCTTGTATTTATCATTTTTCTACTTGAGTGTAAGGGGATATCCTTCTAGATTTTTTTGATATAAAAGGAACTTTTTCTAGTGGATTTTGTGGTGATTTACTGTTTCTATACCATACCAAAGATTTGATACTCTTTTTGAATAATAAATCTTTTAAACTATTTTGTTTGTATGGGTATGTTTGTTTTTTCTTTCATCATGGTGACAACTCATTAACTAGAGTTGACAGTTTTTCGAAAGGAATATAAAATAAAAATAAAATGATATCACTGATTCACCCACTACCCCACTCAGGGGTACATAGATCAAGGATCAAAACATAAAATTTGTAAAAAATTTGATGGTCCCCTTTTTTTACTACATGATAAATTTATAAAGAAAAAATGATGTGATAGATAATCTTGTATGTGGAAATATTAGAGGTATTTCAGACATCTGTTTTATGAATTATAAAATTTTTAATGGCATAATTTTTCCTCGTCTTATGTATCTTTGGTATGATTTTATTGAACATTACATACATGGGTTTTCTCCAATTGATGTTAAATTTTATCTTTCATCGGCTTGTAGGAAGAAGCATGAGAATGATGGATGATCTGAGAATTTGTTACAAAAATCTCTTCTTCAATGTGTTTTTTATATATGTAAGGCATTTCCACTAATAATGGTATCTAGGATAAGTTGATAGAAATTTATAAAGGAAACAAAATAGTGAAGAAGGAAAAAATAAAAATATATAGGATAATAAATAATGATCTCATGGTTTGTGAATATGGCTCTGTTGGTGACATATTTTTCTGGGTGAATGATATTGTCAGCATTATTAGATGTCATGGAGAAATTTTTGAAGATTACATTTTTTTAAAGATCATGAAGAATATCCATTCCTTTTTTTACTAATGTATAATCATTGGATGATAAATATCCAAAAAATATTTATCTGGATGATATTAATATAGTTATTATTACTTATGAAATGAGATGGGAAAAAATATGGAACGAAAAAAATTTGTAAGAGAAATTTCATTCACGGATTCGAATAAGTAAAAAAAGGAAGATTCTTATTGAAAAAAATGAAAGAAAATCTAATACTGAAATTAATTCATGTTAAAATCATGATTATTTTTTATTATTATATTCAAAGAATGTGATCGATATACATGAAAATATAATGTAAAACAACCCGTAAATATTTTTGAGTGTGAATCCATTAGGATCACTGTGGCTAACTGTCCTCAATGAAATAACAGGGAGGATAGTGATGATGACGATGATGATGATATAGGATACAAAACATAATGGAATAAATAGGGTTATAATTACAAAAAATATTAATGGTAAGAAAAGAAAAATATTTAAATTTAAAATAATAAATTTATTATCTAAAGATGATGATGTAAAATATAATTATGCTAAATTTGATAGATCTTTTGAAAAGGATAAATAATATAAATTCATTTCAATAGGGAATAACGATGAGTTTGGTTGAAACATATATAAATTGGAAGAAACTAAATCAACATTTCATATAAAAGAAAAAATTGAAAACATGTATATAAATTATTCAATAACATTAAAATGAAATGATGAGGTATAAAAGTGAAGAATCCTTAACAAATAGTAATGAATTTTTCCAGGATTAATAATTTATACACTTATAATTGATTTATAATTTGATGAATTATCGCTAGAAATAGTATAATAATATTGAACATATATATATATATTGTTGATGTGAATATAAGAAGAGTTGGAACTCATCCAGCCAAATCATTCTAAATTAGAAAAGTGAGTAACAAGTTTCATTAATTCAGTGACAAAATTTTCAGAAATCTCTAGAAAGGATAAACTTAAGAAGGATTAAAATTTTCCTTCACTAGTTGAGCGGACCTATGAAGTTGTTCCTGAGAAGAAGAAATTTAATAATTCTATGTTTTTAGAAAATAGAGACAATGTATAAAGGTTAATGATTCGAAAAAATCGTATTCTAAAATATATTACAATTCTTTTAGTTTCAATAAGATGGAAAAGAATATTGAGCTGGAGAACACAATTCTTGGGGATGATAGAATTGTTGGGGGTCAAAATGATCTGATTAGAATGATTAGATGGGTTTTAGTAGACATGCTCCCAGCTCTAGGAAGTATAGATGTTTCAAAGTAAAAAAGTATTTCTATGGATATTTATTGAATTGTGATGTATTTGAACATATGGAAAATATATTTTTGGATCAATACAAAACATTATTACAATCCCACAAATTATAGAAGGTAATCTCTCACGGGGAGTCAATACTCACAAAGGTGGAAAAATGAAATGGAAGGTTTTATGAATCTTGAGATGGTTTTTGTAAAATTTAAGAATCGATTCATTCTAATTTAATATATTTATCATATAGTTTATATACTTGGAACTATTTATAAAGGATTTTGTTATTTGATACTATAAAAATTTAATTTTGTTAAAAAGTCTTGTAAGTAGGATTTTTTGATATAAAATGGGAAAGAATGAATATCTTGTTATGAAAACATATCGTAATGATAAAAATATGAGAAATAACATGGAATATTTTTGGAGAGTGTTCATCTAATATGATAGTGAAAATAATTTTTTAAGAGTTCGATATACCGAAAAAAAGGAATTGTGACATTTTGAAATAATTAATCACTCATAATTATAGGTGTTCGATCAGCAATCAAATATTAAAGCTCGGAATGCATTAATTTTCGATGAGATGATACATAATTTGCTAAGTGTTTGAAAAAATAATTATTAATGAACCATTGTTATATTAATAAAATATATTTTTTGGCAAAACTGAGGAATGTGGAAATATAGTTACTGGAGGTCAAAATAAAGATGGATGCTTCTTCCATGTTTGTGTTTTTCAAATCTCTTATTACATGACTTTTATTGAAGAGGATTTGTTAAGGCATAAAAGTATGGGAAGTTTTTTTAGTAAAAAAGTTAAGGTTATTTAATAGAAAAATGCCAATATAATTCCTAATTAATTAGATAAATTACTTTGTTTGTCACTATTTTGTATAAATGAAAAAATCAATTTTATTCATAAGAAATATTATATTTGTTAAAAACCCCCTTAAATTATCATTTAGGATAAATGTGGCCCAATGGGGAAATAATTAAAAATTATATATAAGGGAGATATCACATTCATTGTTGAATTTACTCACTATAATTGTGTCACATATATGAACCATAAGTCAGATGCATTGAATATAAAAAAATTTCAAGAGAAATGTATTTTAAATGTCAGTATTCTATAAATAAGCTAATACATGATACTGGTGTGGACTAAAAATTTAATATTTTTAAATTTATGATGAAAATAACTTAATCTTTAATTATAATAGTACACATGAACTCTTAAAAAATGGGGTTTCTAAAAAGATGAAAAAAATTAATGTTGATGAAGTGCCCGGATCAGTGTGAACGACTGAGAGGGGAAGGGGTAAATCAGTGATCCCATTAAATCTTTTTACTAATTGATTATTTTAAATTTAACATCAATGGCTTGTTAAATCCTAGATCCTTCTACTTATGTCTCTCAGTATGACCTTGAATGATGTTGTAAATATAAAGGCACTGAACACAAGGATTTACATGGTTCTGTTCAACGACATACTTCTTACTGTGTTGGTTATTTACCCCAACATAGATTCTATACTATAATCCGTTTAGTAATTACCATAGTCGATATAGAGTCCCATTGTTTCTCTCATGAGTCCCAAAGGAGATTCTTTATACTGCTTCCTATAGTTTTACAATACTCCCTCTAGACAGCTTCAGAGTCCCACTAAATACTTCATCTCCACCCTGAATCTCAAAGGGTCTTCTTGCTCTCGAGTCACATGAGCAACTTCATTATGTAATTTATTTCATGATTCACCATATATGATCTTATCTTCTCTTCAAAAAGGCTTGCTGAATCACAATTTCCTATGAATCTATTCATGTATATTCAACAACCATTGGTATGAAGAACTTGCATCATTAAGATGTGTGCCAATGGTGCACACAACTTCTTTAAGAATATAATATAAAAAAAGGTTTTTTTCTCAATATCAACACTTTCAATCTTCTGGGATTCTCAGACAATTTAAACTCAGATGGAAGATGATGAGAGTGGTTTTTTCGCAAACAAAAATTAAATTAAATTATTATTTACTTAAAAATGTACCATAGTGGCACACCCTATGGTCTATCACAAGGAGGCCACTCACACACACAGATTTTCCATTGTCAATTCTACAAAATAACTAATATAAAAATATAATACTAATATAAATGGGGTGAATTGAAATTAAGAAAATATAAATATAATGAAATATATAAATATTTAAAAATACAAAATAAAATAAAATGGATGAAAATATACAATGATGTTAGAAGAAGAAAACCATTGTTCTCGGGGTTTCATGGTGGAATTATCATTTTTATTCAAAATATCATCAATGTCTTATTCAATGTGGAGGTCAAGACCTGTCACTCTACACCCTCTCATTTGAAATGTAATTCCCTACACCGAGACCTCTGCATGTAGGATAAATCTCTTCCACATCAATGCCCAATCCAAACTCCACCAATTGAATGAATTAGATACTGATGGGAAGGTAAAGTAATAAACGAGGAGGAAGATGATAATGGTAGAGAAAGTGGGGAGACCGCTCACCACAATCATTTGACCACCACTGAATTCTTAGAACAAAACAGGGTAAAAAAATAAATTACAATAAACTCAAATACCACCACTTCCCCCCTCGAGCAATAGTGAGGGTTAGCTCTCCACAAACATGGAGTTAGAAAGAAGCATGGTGGGAGAAACACATAAAATAAAAGAAATAAATGAAAAGGAGAAACAAATAGAAGAAGAATAAATCTACAATAATATATATTATAACTATAAATAACAATTATAGAAAAAACCTAAACCTTTCCCCCTTGAAATGGGTATCCTTGTAAAAGGGAGAAGAGACGCATATTTATAGGTGAAATGGGTGAAAGAATCTCGCTCAAATTATATCCCCCAGATTGCATCAACGGTAAGGCCCATTACATGACCGAACTGGGAAATGGTTTCTTCTAGAAACGTGTTCCTTCGCTTCTCCTGCATGCCTCCACAAAATATTAAACTAATTGGTCATTGTCTGAATGAGTTATTGAATTTTTAGTACGGAAAATGTAATCTTCCAAAGTGACTCTTCGTATTCCATAACTCCAACTGCCCAAGCATTTAAGTCCTTGAAAACAGCCGCTTCAGTCGTGGAATCCTTAATGAATGATGTTAAATAATTATTTTTTCAGCTCTATGCCAAATATCAGCTCCATTGGATAGGTCATAGTCATGATAAAGCTCAGTTTGAAAACATTCCAAATCTGCAAACTATTTTCGAGGTCCGGATTATGAGAATATTTTGGGCCTCCGAATTATTGATTGAGCTGGTCCTATAGAAGGATGATATTCGTCCAATGATGTTAGTAAATCAAAAAAAATTAATTTCACAATTTGAGTCAGTGTAGAAAATGATATGGCTGAAATAATGAAGTTAAATAAAACAGTGAAAAACCAAAATTAAGCCACTTTTTTCATTTGTGCTCAAAATACCACTAAAACATAAAAATGTGACAATTGCCCATAAAATAACTCTTTGATGAGATTTAGATCATTGAAATACTGTATATAATATGTGAAAATTCTTGCTTTATCACTCCCCCACACATAATCATTTCACTCCTGGGCAATCATCTTATACCAAGGTTAAAACAAACTTCTCAAATCATAAATGACCACACAACTCAATTATCATATTTGGGAAAATATCATTCCTCATACATGGATCAAAATTTTAGAAATCCTCAAAAATCATATTAATCCATTCAATATCATGTTAATCATCACATTCATGTCGTTCCTACCTCCCCAGAAATATATTTCTCTTTTCACTCAAGGATATTTAATGTGGAGTTTTTCTCATTCACAAAACAAGTGTGATCTCCATACGCTTTCTATCCTCTTAATATATACACATAAAAAACTAAAAAATGTATCAATCATGAAGCCTTTTCATGGGTTTTCTGATGCTGAGGTCCAGCAGGTTTAAAATTTATACACATCTGAGGCAGAATGAGGAGGGTTTTTCTCTAATGTGAAGTAAATGCATGAAAACTGTTTTGCTCAAGAATTGTGTGCTCCTCCATCAGCTCAAAAATTAATCACCTCCAAACTCCTCTTATATTGGAAAGTTCACACATATAATTTCAGAATCAGTGATTTTCATCCCTCTTTTCCCCATATGTAGCAATGTTTCAGCTTGAATTCTGATCTGGATTTCTCTTCAGAATCATGTTTTGAAGGAAAAGGGAGGCAGCTTTTGTTCTTCAAAAATTTGTGAACAAATGACCTGTATATGTAATGATATTTTGATCCACCCATCCATATTCCAATCAGGACATTTCTTTCACCAAAGCTGTAATAAATATGGAATCATTTTCAATTCATCTCAAAAAGATTCTTCAAGAAAGAAAAACAAAGCTCATCTTCTCCCTCCCCCGCACTTGAGTTCAAAAATAATCATGAATTTAACTTCTAGAATAGAATGTAAAGGGATAAATGGCCTTTAATTTGGCTTACTAACAAGGTATTTCATGGCTACAAGAGGCTTAAATAAGGTTTTATTAAAAGGTAGGCCAAAATAAGAGTTTGATGCAAAAAGGGCTTTCAAAATGGCGCCTCAATCATAATTAACACATTCTATAAACTCTCACCGCTTTGAAAAAGAGAAAAATTTCAAGTTCTAGATCAAATAACATGTCTCAAGACTCTCAAGAAAAATAGAAATGTATAGAAGATTCCAAACGGTTTATAAACC
This sequence comes from Viscum album, assembly GCA_963277665.1. NCBI lineage: Eukaryota > Viridiplantae > Streptophyta > Magnoliopsida > Santalales > Viscaceae > Viscum > Viscum album. Next base: position 2,004,328,432 of record OY728148.1, on the reverse strand, counting down.
TCTCGGGTTGGGCATGAGTTTCAATTTGGACAGCACTCGTGCACATGATTTCCACAATCAACCAAACTTCATCAAATGAAAAGATCAGAAATCAGAAACAAAATCCATTCAGAAATCATTTAAAACCTTAAATAATAAAATCAAAAAATATGACCAAAATACATCGATGGATTGAATTTTCCCATTTATTCGATTCAACTCATGGTTCTAAAAAACACACCAAAAAACAAAAAGGAAAACAAGACAATTTCAAAAAAAATAACATGATAAATAAAAGCACACTCAAAATTCCTAAAAACAAGTTGAAATCCCTCCCCCAAAATTATTCCATTTACCACTAACTTTTAGATAAAATCAGATCAATAAAGATGTTCACATAGAATTTAAATTGGGTAGCAGACAAAATAAAGAAAAAGAAAGACACAACATGATTAATTTTTCAATGGCAGCCTTGAGTTAAGCACTTAGCTACTTCCACTTGACCTAAAAGACATAAAATAAATAAAATATGAGAAAAATAAATAAAAAGAATGAGTAAGGTTAACAAAAGAGGATAATTTTTGGTTTAACCCCCTAAGAGGGTGCAAGGTTTTTATAGCCCCTAGTCCAGTAGTTGTGGCCCATTAACACCAATCCGATGGTGGATGATATTTTTTGCATAGAAACCACTAGAACATCTTTCTTCCAAGGATCATAAACATTTATAGGTCTTGGAGGAACCTACATAATAATTACCACAGCTCCTCACCATTTCATTTTGGTACAACTAGAATGATGGTGGGAGGATGTAGAATGGGTCCTCCACTTCTTCAGCCTTGACTTCGTTGGCCATTTCGACTTCAATGTCCAGGGTTTGCACGTGTGATGCTGGGTCAAAAAATTCTGAAGGGAATTTAGAAAATAATTCCACTTGGATATGATTAAAAAAATGAACAATCAATATAAAATTCTTCCCTTTCGTGTAGGATATATTGAAACACGATCTCTTTAGGCAAGGCCAACAGAAATTCTTTTTTAGTAGGGACTTCTTTATCTTCTTCTAAAGAAAGATAAGGTTATTGAGGTACTGATTCATCTTTGAAAAATATGGGAGGATCACTCACCTTTTGTTCTTAAACAAAATCATACAAATTTTCATCCAAATCATGTTTATATCCCATAGTTGTATCAACTGACTTGTCATCTTCAGGAACCTCTTCAAGAAATGGCCGAGCAGAGATGATTGCATCATCAAGTCGAGTCATCATGTATTACTTGGGTTCATCAACTTCAAATGTAGGTGGAAAAACATTTACCTTTTCTTCTTCAACTTGGTTATTTTTTTGTTGTCATTCAGTCCATAGAGGTTTACCTTCACCAACATCAACCGCCAGAGATTCCACCATGTTTCTTGTTTGTTCAAGGATTTTGAATTTTTTTGTATCATTGTGGAATCTTGTTCCATTTTGGTTCAAAAAAGTCTCATCCCTACTAGGAAATTCGGAAATAGGCCATGTATATGACAAATCACTAATATTATTCATCTTCACCAAAAAAGAATGATATTCAATGATGCTCTTTTTTTTAGTTTTTAAATTTTTTAATTTTTTGGTTTGTTTTTATGAAAAATAGAGTGTGAAAGCACTTGACCTCCACAGAAATGGTGCCAAATTGAAGAGAGTGGTTTTTTTTGCAAACCACAATTAAATTAAATTATTATTTAACTAAAAATGTTCCATAGTGGCACACCATAGGGTCGATCACATGGAGGCCACTCACACACACAGATTTTCCATTTCCACTATTACAAAATAACTAATATAAAAATATAATACTAATATAAATGGGGGAAATAGAAAAGTAGAAAATATAAATATAATATTAATATATAAATATATAAAAATAAAAAATAAAATGAAATATACGCAAATACACAATGAAGTTAGAAAAACAGAACCATTTTTCATGGGGTTTCATGGTGGAACTATCATTGTTATTCAAAATATCATCAAAGAGTTATTCAATGTGGAGATCAAGACATGTCACTCCACACAGTCTCGTTTAAAATGTATTACCCTACTCCGAGACCTCTATAGGTAAGAGTAATCTCTTCCACATCAATTCCCAATCCAAACTCCACCGTTTGAATTAATTAGATACTAATGGGAAGGTAATGTAATACAAGAGGAGGAAGAAGACAATGGTAGAGAATGTGGGGAGACCACTCACCACAATCATTTAACCACCAATGAATTCATTGAAAAAAACATGATAAAACAATAATGAAAAATGAACTCAAATACCACCATTTCCCCCCTCGAACAACAGTTTTGGTTAGCTCTCCACAAACATGGAGTTAGAAAGAAGCATGATGGGAGAAAAACATAAAATAAAAGAAATGAATGAAAAGGAGAAATGAACAGAAGAAGAATAAATCTACACTATTATATATTATAACTATAAAGAAAATTTACAGAAACAAAACTCAACCTAGCCCCTTGAAATGGATATCCTTATAAAACAGAGAACAGAAACATATTTATAGGTGAAATTGGTGAAGGAATCTCGCTCAAATTCTGTCCTCTAGATTGCATCGACTGTTAGGTCCATTAAATGACCGAATTGGTACATGGTCCCTTATTGTAACTCGTTCCTTCTCTTTTACCACGTGCCTCCACATACTATCAGCCTTATTGGTCCACGTATGAATGATTTATTAATGTTTTATTACAGAAAATGTAATCTTCCAAAGTGACTCGTCGTATTCCAAAACTCCAACTTACCATGAATTTAAGTCCTTGAAAACAGCCAATTCAGACATTTACTCATTAATAAAAGATGTTCATAAATTATTCTACCAGCTCCATGTTTAATATCAGCTACATTGGATTGGCCATCTTCGAGATAAAAGCTCTGATTTAAAACATTCAAAATATGTACACAGTTTTCGAGGTCCGGATTATGATCAGATTTTGGGCCTCTAAATGACTGATTAAGATGGGCCCCAGAAGCATGAAATTATTCCAATAATGTAAGTAAACCTAAGAAATGTATTTCAAAATTTGGGTCAGTGAAGAATATTATATGGTCGAAATAACGAAGTTAAATAAAATAGTTAAACACCAAAATTAAGCAATTTTTGCATTTGTGCTCAAAATACCACTAAAACAAAAAATTTTGGCAATTTCCCATAAAATAACACTTTGGTTGGATTTAGAATATTTAAATACAGTTGATATTATGCGAAAATTATAGCATTATCACTCCCCCGCACTTAATCATTTCACTCCTGGATAGTCATCTTATACCAAGGTCAAAACAAACTTCTGAAAGCATAAATGACCACCCAACTCAATTATCATATTTGGGAAGATATCATACCTCATACATAGACCAAAATAACAAAACTCCTCAAAAATCATATAAATCCATTCAATATCATGTTAATCCTCACATGCATGTCATGCCTACCTCCCCAGAAAAATATTTCTCTCTTCACTCAATGATATTTAATGTGGAGTTTTTCTCATTCTCAGAACTTGTGTGATCTCCATAGGATTTTTATCCTCATGATATCTCCACTTCAAAGATTGAAAAATGTGTCAATCAAGAGGAATTTTCATGGTTTTTTCTATATATGAGGGCTATCAGGTTTAAAATGTAAAAATATCTGAGGCTGAATGGGGAGGGTTTTGCTCTAAAGTGATGTTAATGCATGAAAGCAGTTTTGCTCAAGAATGGTGTGCTCCTCCATCAGCTCAAAAATTAATCACCTCCAAACACCTCTTATTTTGGAAAGTTCACATGTATAATTTCAGCTTCAATGATTTTCATCCCTCTTTTCCCCATTTGTAGCATTGTTTCAGCTTGAATTCAGAGCTGGATTTCTTTTCAGAATCATGTTTTGAAGGAAAAGAGAGGCGGCTTTTGTTCTTCAAATATTTGTGAATAGCCAACCCATATATGTAATGATATTTTGATCCACACATACATCTTCCAATCAGGACATTTCTTCCACCCATGCAACAATAAATATGGTATCATTTTCAATTCATCTCAAAAAAATTCTTCAAGAAAGCCAGACAAAGTTCATCTTCTCCCTCCCCCACACATGAGTTCAACAATAATCATGAATTTAACATATATAATAGGTTGGAAATGGATAAATGGGTTATAATTTGGCTTCCTAACAAGGTATTTCTTGGATACTAGGGTCTTAATGAAGATTTGATGAAAAGGTAGGCCAAAATAATAGTTTGATGCAAACAGGGCTTTCAAAATGGTGCCTCAATCATAATTAACACATTCTATGAACTATAATAGCTTTGAAAAAGAGAAAACTTTTATATTTTGGATCACACAGCATGTCTCAAGACTCTCATGAAAAATATAAATTTAAGGAATATGTCAAAAAGGTTTAGAAACCTCTCGGGTTGGGAAATAGTTTCAATTTGGAAAGCACTAGTGCACATGAGTTTCACAATCAACAGATCTTCATCAAATGAAAAGATCCAAAATCAGAAACAAAATCCATTCAGAAATCATTTAAAACATCAAATACTAATATCAAACAATGTGCCAAAAATATCAAGATTGTTTTAATTTTCCAATGTATTCGATTCAACTCAAGATTACTAAAAACACACCAAAAAATGACAAAGTAAAACAAGAAATTTTAAAAAAAACGACATGAAAAATAAATGCACACACAAAATTTCTAAAATCAAGTTGAAATCCCTCCCCCACCGTTATTCCATTTACTACCCTCTTTTATCTAAAATCAGATCAAGAATGATTTTCACACAAAATTTAAATTGGGTTACAAACAAAATAAAGAAAAGGAAAGACACAACCTGATTTATTTTTCAGTGGCAGCCTTGAGTTAAGCTCATAGATACTGCCATTTGACATAAAAGACATAAAAAATGAGAAAAATAAATAAAAATAAATAGCAAGGGAAACAAAAGAGGATAATTCTTTGTTTAACCCCCCCACCCCCCACATGCGGGTGCTAGGTTTTTACTGCCCCTAGTCCAGCAGTTGTAGTAGTTTAACCCCATTCCGATGGAGGATGATGATTATTGCATAGAAACCACAAGAACGTCTTTCTTCTAAAGATCCTAAACATATATAGGTCATTGAGTAACCCAAATAACGAGTACAATAGCTCTTCCACCATTTTGTTATGGTACAACTTGAATGTTTGGGGAAGGAGGTAGAATGTGTCCCCCACTTCTTCAGCCACGACTTCTTTGGACACTTTGACTTCAATGTCCAGGGTTACACATGTGATGATGGGTCAAAAAAATCAGTAGGGAAGTTAGAAAATAATTCCACTTGGATATGATTAAAACATGAACATTCAATATGAATATCTTCCCTTTCGTGTAGGACATCTTGAAATACGATCCCTTCAGGCAATGCCACCAAGAATTATTTTTCAGCAGAGACTTCTTCATCTTCATCCAAAGCAAGAGAGTGGCATAGAGTTACTGATCCATCTTTGAAAAATATTGGAGGATCACTAACCTTTTTTTGTTCAAAAAAATCCTACTAATGTTTATCCAAATCATGTTGATCTCCCATAGTTGTATAATTTGACTTGTCGTTTTCAAGAACCTCTTTGAGAAATGACCATGTAGAGACGACTGCATCTTCAATTTGAGTCTTCAAGTATTCCAGAGGTTCATCAACATCAAATGTAGGTGGAAAAAATGTACCTTTTATTCTCCTTCTTGGTTATTTTTTTATTGTCGCTCCATCCATAGAGTTTTATCTTCATCAACTTTAGCCGCAAGCGATGCCACCATAATGATTGCTTTTTCAAAGATTTTGAAATTATTTTGAATCATCGTGACATCTTGTTCCATTTGGATCAATAAATTCTCATCACTACTAGGAAATTCGGAACGAGGCCAAGCATATGAAAAATCTCTAAAATAATCCACCTCGACCAAAAATAATAACGATTTTCAATGAAGCCCTTTTTTTAGTTTTTGAAATTTTTAATTTTTTTTGTTTGTTTTTATGAAAAATATTGTGTGCAAGCACTTGACCACCCCGGAAACGATTCCAAATGGATGAGAGTGGATTTTTCACAAACCAAAATTAAATTAAATTCTTATTTACATGAAAATGTACTATAGTTTCCCACCCTTGGGTCAATCACAAGGAGGCCGCTTAGACACACAGATTTTCCATTGCCACTATTACAAAATAACTAATATAAAAATATAATATTAATATAAATGTTGGGAATTGAAATGCAGAAAATATAAATATAATATAAATATATAAATATATAAATATACTAAATAAAATGAAATGGAAGAAAATACACAAAGAAGTTATAAGAATAAAACCATTGTTCTTGGGGTTTCATGGTGGAATTATCATTGTTATTCAAAATATCATAAAATAGTTATTCAATGTGGAGATCAAGATATATCACTCCACACAGTCTCATTTTAAATGTATTACCCTACACTGAGACATTTGCCTATAGGGGTAATCTCTTCCACATCAATTCCCAATCCAAACTCTACCGTTTGAATTAATTAGATAGTGATGAAATGGTAAAGTAATAAACGAGGAGGAGGAAGACAATGTTAGAGAATGTGGGGAGACTCCTCACCAAAATCATTTAACCACCACTGAATTCATAGATCAAAACATGATAAAACAATAATGTATAATAAACTCAAATACCACCACATCCACCCTTGAACAACAGTGAGGGTTATCTCTCCACAAACACGGAGTTAGAAAGAAGCACAATGGGAGACTCACATAAAATAAAAGAAATTAATGAAAAGGATAAATGAACAGAAGAAGAATATAGCTACAATAATATATATTATAACTATAAAGAACAATTATAGTAAAAAAACCCAACCATGCCCCTTGAAATTGCCATCCTTTTATAAGGGAGAAGAGACACATTTTTATAGGTGAAATGGGTGAAGGAATCTCGCTCAAATTCTGTCCTCCAGATTGCATCAACTGTTAGACCAAATAAATGACCGAATTGGAAAATGGTTTCTTTTTGAAACGTGTTCCATCGCTTATCCTGCGTGCCTCCACAACATATCAGGCTAATTGTTCCAAGTATGAATGATTTATTTATGTTCTAGTACGGAAAATGTAATCTACCAAAGTGACTCTTTGTATTCCACAACTCCAATTTCCCATGCATTTAAGTCCTTGAAAACAACCGCTTCAGATATGGACACCTTAATGAAAGATTTTCAATAATTATTCTTCCAATTCCATGTTTAATATCAGCTCCATTGGATAGTTCAGCGTCGATATAAAGCTCATCATTAAAACATTCCAAATCTGCACACAGTTTTCGTGATATGGATTATGAGAAGACTTTGGGCCTCTGAATGATTGATTAAACTAGGCCTCTAGAAGGATGAAATTCGGCCAATGATGTAAGTAAACCTACAAAAAAGTAATTTTACAATTTGGGTCATTTTAGAAAATTATATGGATGAAATAATGAAGTTAAATAAAATAGTTAAAAACCAAAATTAAGCAATTTTTTCATTTCAGCTCAAAATACCAATAAAAATTAAAAATGTGACAATTGCCCATAAAATAACACTTTTGGGGGATTTATAACATTAAAATACAGTATATAATATGTGAAAATGCTAGCTTTATCACTCCCCCACACTTAATCATTTCACTCCTGGGCAATCATCTTATACCAATGTCAAAACAAACTTCTCAATGCATAAATGACCACTCTACTCAATTATCATATTTGGGAAAATATCATGCCTCATACATGGATCAAAATTTCATAAATCCTAAAAAATCGTATTAATCCTTTAAATTTCATGTTAATCATCACATGCATGTCATGCCTACTGCCCCAGAAAAATATATCTCTCTTCACTCAAGGATATTTAGTGTGGAGTTTTTATCATTCTCAAAACATGTGTGATCTCCATAGGCTTGATATCCTCCTAATATATCCACTTAAAAAAGTCAAAAATGTCTCTATCCAGAGACCTTTTCATGGGGTTTTCTAAGGCTAAGGGCTGGATGTTTTAAATTGAAAAATCATCTGAGGCAGAATGAGGAGGGTTTTTCCGTAAAGTGAAGTAAATGCATGAAAACGGTTTTGCTCAAGAATGGTGTGCTCCTCCATCCGCTAAAAAATTAATCACCTCCAAAAACCTATTCATTTGGGAAGTTCACATGTATAATTTCAGCATCAATGATTTTCATCCCTCTTTTCCCCAATTGTATCATTGTTTTAGCTTGAATTCAGATCTGGATTTCTATTTAGAATCATGTTTTGAAGGAAAAGGGAGGCAACATTTGTTCTTCAAATATTTGTGAACAGTCGACCTATATATGTAATCATATTTTGATCCACCCATCCATCTTCCAATTAGGGAAATTCTTCCACCCAGAAAGCAATAAACAAGGAAACATTTTCAATTCATCTCAAAATGATTCTTCATGAAAGAAAAACAAAGCTCATCTTCTCCCTCCCCCACTCTTGAGTTCAACATTAATCATGTATTTAACATCTAAAATAGGGTGTAAAGTGATAAATGGATTGTAATATGGCTACCTAACAAGGTATTTCATGGATAATAGGGGCTTAAAGAATGTTTTATGAAAAGGTAGACCAAAATAAGAGTTTGATGCAAAACGACCTTTCAAAATGGCCCCTCAATCATAATTAACACATTCCATTAACATTAAAAGCCTTGAAAAGAGAAAAATTTCAAGATTTGGATCACAAAACATGTCTCAAGACTCTCAAGAAAAATATAAATGTAAAGAAGATGTGAAAAGGGTTTAGAAACCTCTCAGTTTGGGGAAGATTTTCAATTTGGACAACACTGGTGCACATGAGTTTCACAATCAACCAAACATCATCAAATGAAAAGATAAGAAATCCGAAACAAAATCCATTCAGAAATCATTTAAAACCTAAAATAATCGAATCTAACAATGTTCCAAAAATACCAATATGGATTAAATTTTCCCATGTATTCGATTCAGCTCAAGATTCCTAAAAACTGAACAAAAGTAAAAAAAGGAAAACATGAAAATTTAAAAAAAAACAACATGAAAAATAAAAGCACACACAAAATTCCTAAAAACAAGTTGAAATACCTCCCCCACAATTATTCCATTTACTAATATCTTTTATTTAAAATCAGATCAAGAAAGATTTTCACATTGATTTTAAATTGGGTAGCAAAAAAATAAAGAAAAGGAAAGGCAAAACCTGATTTACTTTTTAGTGGCATCCTTGAGTTAAGTTCTTATCTTCTTCCACTTTTCCTAAAAGACATAAAATAAAAACAATATGAGAAAAAAAAGAGGAAGGGTAACAAAAGCGTATAATTCTTGGTTTAACCCCGCTATGCGGGTGCATGGTTTTTACTACCCCTAGTCCAGAAGTTGTATCATTTTAACCCCAATCCGATGGTGGATGATGTTTATTGCATATAAAAAACCAGAACAACATTCTTCCAAGGATCCTCAACTTATAGAGGTCTCATAGGAACCCACATAAATATTACAACATCTCCTTCACCATTTCATTGTGGTACAACTAGAATGATGTGAGGAGGAGGAAGAATGGGTCCTCCACTTCTTCAGCCGCGACTTGTTTGGCCACTTTGACTTCAACTTACAGGGTTTTCACATGTGATGCTGGGTCAAAAAATTCCGAAGGGATGTTAGAAAATAATTCCACTTGGATATGATTAAAACATGAACAATCAATTTAAAAATCTTCCCTTTCATGTAGGACAGCTTGAAAGACAATCTCTTCAGGCAAGGCCACTAGGAATTCTTTTTTAGCAGGGACTTGTTTATCTTCATCAAAAGAAAGAGAGGGGTATAAAGGTACTGATTCACCTTTGAAAAATATGGGAGGATCACTTACCTTTTGTTCTTCAAAAAAATCATACCAATATTCATCCAAATCATGTTGATCTCTCACAGTTGTATTAGCTGATTTGTCGTCTTTAAGAACCTCTTCAAGCAGTGGCCTAGCAGAGGCGATTGCATCTTAAAGTTGAGTCTTCAAGTATTCCTTAGGTTAATCAACTTGAAATGTAAGTGAAAAAACATTTTCCTTTTCTTCTTCATCTTTTTTATTTTGATGTTGTCATTCCATCCTTAGAGTTTTAACTTCATCAACTTCAGCCGCCAGTGATGCCACCCTCTTGCTTGCTTGTTCAAGGATTTTGATATTTTTTTGAATCATCATGGAATCTTGTTCCATTTGGATCAAAAAAGTCGAATCCCTGATAGGGAATTCGTAACTAGTCTATTCATATGAAAAATCCCTAATATAATCTTTCTCGACCAAAAATAGAATGACATTAAATGAAGCACTTTTTTTAGGTTTTGAAAAATTTAAATTTTTTTGTTTGTTTTTATGAAAAATATAGTGTGAATGAACTTGACCTCCCCAAAAACAGTGCCAAATTAATGAGAGTGTTTTTGTTGTGAACCACAATTCAATTAAAATATTATTTATCTAAAAATTTACCGTAGTGTAACATCCTAGGGTCGATCACAAGGACACCGATCACACACACAGATTTTTCATTGCTACTATTACAAAATAACTAATATAAAAATATAATACTAATATAAATGGGGGGAAATGAAAATAAGAAAATATAAATATAATATAAATATATAAATATATAAAAATAAAAAATAAAAATAAATGGAAGAAAATACAAAAATAATTTTGATGAAGAAAACCATTTTTCTTGGGGTTTTATGGTGGAATTATCATTGTTATTCAAAATATCATCAAAGAGTTATTCAATGTGGAGATCAAGACCTGTCACTCCACACACTCTCATTTAAAATGTATTACCCTACACCGAGAACTCTGCATTTAGGAATAATCTCTTCCACATCAATTCCCAATCCAAACTCCACCTTTTGAATTAATTATATACTGATGGGAAGGTAATGTAATAAACGAGGAGAAAGAAGACAATGGTAGAGAAAGTGGGGAGACCGCTCACCACAATCATTTAACCACCACAGAATTCATAGAACAGAACATGATACACCAATATAGTACAATAAACTCATATACCACCACTTCCCCCCTCAAACAATAGTGAGGGTTAGCTCTCCACAAATATGGAGTTAGAAAGAAGCACGGTGGGAGAAACACATAAAATAAAAGAAATGAATGAAAAGGAGAAATGAACATAAGAAGAATAAAGATAAACTAATATATATTATAGCTATAGAGAACAATAACAATAAAAAAACTCAACCTTTCCCCTTGAAATGTCTATCCTTGTAAAAGGGAGAAAAGACACATATTTATACGTGAAATGGGTGAAGGAATCTCACTAAAATTCTGTCTTCTAGATTTCATCGACTGTTAGACCAATTAAATGACTGAATTGCTACATGGTCCCTTATTGAAACTCATTCCTTCTCTTTTCCCACATTCCTCCACAACATATCAGCCTAATTGGACAATGTATGATTTCATTATTGATGTTTATTACAAAAATGTAATATGCCAGCGTGACTCTTCATATTCCACAACTCTAAATTCCCATGTATTTAAGTCCATGAAAACATCCGATTCAGACGTTTATTCCTTAATTAAAGATGTTCATGAATTATTCTTCCAGATCCATGTTTAATATCAGCTCCATTGGATCAGTCAGCTTCGAGATAAAAGCTCCTATTTATAACATTCCAAATCTGCACACAGTTTTCGAGGTCCGGATTATGATCAGATTTAAGGCCTCTAAATGATTGATTGAGCTTGGTATCTAGAAGTATTAAATTCTTTCAATGAAGTATGCAATCCTAAAAAAAGGAATTTCACAATTTTGGTTAGTGTAGAAAATGATATGGCCGAAATAATGAAGTTAAATAGAAGAGTTAAACACCAAAATTAAGCCATTTTTGTATTTGATCTCAAAATACCACTAAAACATAAAAATGTGACAATTTCCCTTATAATAACACTTTGGTGGGATTTATAGCATTTAAATACATTATATAATATGTGAAAATTATATCTTTATTACTCCCCCACACGTAATCATTTTCTCCTATGCAATCATCTTATACCAAGGTCAAAACAAACTTCCCCAATCATAAATGACTTCACCACTCAATTATCATATTTGGGAAAATATCATGCCTCATGCATGGATAAAAAATTCATAACTCCTAAAAATTATATGAATCCATTAAATATGATGTTAATCCTCACATGCATGTCCTGCCTACCTCCACGCAAAAATATTTCTCTCTTCACTAAAGGATATTTAATGTGGAGTTTTTTTCATTCTCAAAACATGTGTGATCTCCATAGGCTTTATATCATCCTAATATCTCCAAAAAAAGACTCAAAAATGTGTCAATCATTAGGCCTTTTCATGGGTTTTTCTGAGGATGAGGGCCGGCATGTTTAAAATGTAAAAACATATGAGGCAGAATAAGGATGGTTTTGCTCTAAAGTTATGTAAATGCATGAAAACGGTTTTGCTCAAAAATGGTGTGCTCCTCCCTCAGATCAAAAATTAATCACTTCCAAAAACATCTTCTTTTGGAAATTTCACACGTATAATTTCAGAATCAATGATTTTTATCCCTCATTTCCCCATTTGTAGCATTGTTTCAGCTTGAATTTAGATCTGGATTTCTCTTCAGAATCATGTTTTGAAAGAAAAGAGAGGCGGATTTTTTTCTGAAAATATTTGAGAACTGTCGGCCAATATATGTAATGATATTTTGATCAAACCATCCATCTTCCAAAGAGGAAATTCCTTCCACCCAATCAGCAATAAATATGGAATCATTTTCAATTCAGCTCAAAAAAAATCTTCAAGAAAGAAAAACAAAGCTCATCTTCACCCTCCCCCACACATGAGTTCAACAATAATCATGCATTTAACATCTAGAATAGGTTATAAAGGGATAACTGTCTTCTAATTTGGCTTCCTAACAAGGTATTTCATGGATCATAGGGGCATTAAGATGATTTGATGAAAAGGTAGGCCAAAATAAGAGTTTGATGCAAAAAGGGCTTTCAAAATGGTGCCTCAATCATAATTAACACATTCTATGAACTCTAACAGCATTGAAAAAGAGAAAACTTTAATGTTCTAGATCACACAACATGTCTCCAGACTCACAAGAAAAATCAAAATGTAAAGAAGACACCAAAAATGTTTTTAATCCTCTCGGGTTGGGGAATATTTTCAATTGGGACAGCACTAGTGCACTTCAGTTTCACAATCAACCAAATATCATCAAATCAAAAGATCAGAAATCAGAAAGAAAATCCATTCATAAATAATTTAAAACCTCAAATAACAAAATCAAACAATGTTCCATAAATTCCATGATTGTTTGAATTTTCCCATGTATTTGATTCACCTAAAGATTCTTAAAAACTCAACAAAAAATGAAAAAGGAAAAAAAGAAAATTGCAAAAAAAACAACATGAAAAATAAAAGAACACACAAATTTCGTAAAAACAAGTTGAAATCCCCCCCCCCCAAACTTATTCCATTTACTACCCTCTTTTACCTAATTTCATATCAAGAACGATGTTCACACGGAATTTAAATTGGGTTGCAAACAAAATAAAGAAAGGAAAGACACAACCAGATTTATTTTTCAGTGGCAGCCTTGAGTTAAGCTCCAGGTACTGCCAGTTGACCAAAAAGACATAAAATAAAGAAAATATGAGAAAAATAAATAAAAATAAAGAGTAAGGGAAAAAAATATGATAATTCTAGTTTTAACCCCATAAATGGGTGCTAGCTTTTTGTTGCCCCTAGTCCAGCAGTTTAACCCCAATATGATGGTGGATGATGTTTATTGCTTAGAAACCACAATTACATCTCTCTTAGAAGGATCCTAAACATATATAGGTCTTGGAGTAACCCACATAAAGAGTACACCATCTCCTTCACCTTTTCATTGTGGTACTACTGGAATGATTGGGGAAGGAGGAATAGTGGGTCCTCGACGTCTTCAGCCACGACTTCTTTGGCCACTTCAACTTCAACGTCTAGGGCTTACACAGGTGACGCTGGGTCAAAAAAATTCAGTATGTAAGTTAAAAAATAATTCCACTTGGATATGATTAAAACATGAACAATCAATATGAAAATATTCCCATTCGTGTAGGACAGCTTGAAACACGATCTCTTCCAGCAAGGCCATCGGGAATTCTTTTTCAGCAGGGACTCCTTCATCTTCTTCCAAAGAAAAATAGGGGTATAGAGGTAATGATCCATCTTTGAAAAATATGGCAGGATCACTTACCTGTTTTTCTTCAAAATAATCATACCAATGTTCATCCAAATCATGTTGATCTCCAATAGTTGTATCACTTGACTTGTCTTCTTTCAGGAACCTCTTCGAGAAATGGTGAAGGAGAGACGATTGCATCATCAAGTTGAGTCTTTAAGTATTCATTGGGTTCATCAACATAAAATTTAGGTGGAACATAATTTTCCTTTTCTTCTTTAGCTTGGTTATTTTGTTATTGTCGTTCTAGCCATAGAGTTTTAACTTCATCAATTTCAGCCGCCATCGATTCCACCATCTTGCTTTCTTGTTCAAGGATTTTGAAATTATTTTGAATCATCATGGCATATTGTTCCATTTGGATCAAAAGATTCACATACCTGCTAGGAAATTCGGAACTAGGACAAGAATATGAAAAATCACTAAAATAATCCATCTCGACCGAAAATATGAATGATATTCAATGAAGCACATTTTTTTAGTTTTTTAAAATTTTAATTTTTTTTGTCTTTATGAAAAATATAGTGTGAAATCACTTGACCACCCCGGAAACAACGAAAAATGGATGAGAGTTGTTTTTTCACTAACCACAATTAAATTAAATTCTTATTTACCTAAAAATTTACTATAGTGGCGCACGCTAGGGTCGATCACAAGGAGGCCGCTCACACACACAGATTTTACATTGTCACTATTATAAAATAACTAATATTATATTATAATACTAATATAAATGGTCGGAATTGAAATGCAGAAAATATAAATATAATATAAATATAAAAAATAAAATGAAATGGAATAAAATACACAGAGAAGTTAGAAGAAGAAAACCATTGTCCTTGGGGTTTCATGGTGGAATTATCATTGTTATTAAAAAATATCATCAAAGAGTTATTCAATGTGGAGATCAATACCTATCACTCCACACAATCCAATTTTAAATGTATTACCCTACACCAAGACCTCTGCATGCATGAGTAATCTCTACCACATCAATTCACAATCCAAACTCCATCGTTTGAATTAATTAGATACTGATGGAAAGTTAAAGTAATAAACAAGGAGGAAGATGACAATGGTAGATAAAGTGGGGAGACTGCTCACCCAATTCATTTGACAATCACTAAATGCATAGAAGAAAAAATTATAAAACATTAAAGTAAAATAAACTCAAATACCACCACTTCCCCCCATGAAAAACTGTGAGGGTTATCTCTCCAAAAACATGGAGTTAGAAAGAAGCGTGATGGGA
The DNA here is from genome assembly GCA_963277665.1 of Viscum album. Lineage (NCBI taxonomy): Eukaryota > Viridiplantae > Streptophyta > Magnoliopsida > Santalales > Viscaceae > Viscum > Viscum album. Next base: position 2,004,312,897 of record OY728148.1, on the reverse strand, counting down.
GAAACACATAAAATAAAAGATATATATGAAAAGGATGAAAGAATAGTAGATGAATAAAGATACACTAATATATATTATAACTATAAAGAACAATTACAAAAAAAACTCTACATTTCCCCCTTGAAAAGGATATCCTTGTAAAAGGGAGAAGAGACACATATATATAGGTGAAATGGGTGAAGGAATCTCGCTCAAATTCGGTCCTCCATATTGCATCGACTATTAGACCCATTAAAGGATAGAATTGGTAAATAGCCCCTTCTTGAAACTCATTCATTCTCTTTTCACATGTGCCTCCATAAAAGATCTGCCTAATTGGTCCATGTATGAATGCATTATTGAAGTTTTAGTACGGAAAATTTAATCTTCCAAAGTGACTCTTCGTATTCCACAACTCCAACTTCACATTCATTACAGTACATGAAAACAGCCGATTCAGACGTTTACTCCTTAATAAAAGATGTTCAATAATTATTCTTCCAGATATATGTTTAATATCAGCTACATTGGATCTTTCATCTTCAAGATAAATGCTCCGATTTAAAACATTCCAAATATGCACACAGTTTTTGAGGTCCGGATTATGAGCTGATTTTGGGCCTCCAAATGATTGATTGAGCTGGGCCTCCCGAAGGATGAAATGATTCCAATGATGTATGTGAACCTAAAAAATGGAATTTCACAATTTGGGTCAGTGTAGAAAATGATATGGCCTAAATAATGAAGTTAAATAAAATAGTTAAACCCCAAAATTAAGCCATTTTTACATTTGAACTCAAAGAACCACAAAAACATAAAAATGTGACAATTAACCCTAAAATAACACTTTGGTGGGATTTAGAACATTGTAATACAATATATAAAATGTTAAAATTCTAGCTTTATCACTCCCCCACACATAATCATTTAAATCCTGGGCAATCATCTTATACCAAGTTCAAAACAATCCTCTCAAAGCATAAATGACCACAATACTCAATTATCATATTTGGGAAAATATCATGCCTCAAACATGGATCAAAATTTCAAAACTCCTCAAAAATAATACAAATACATTCAATATCATGTTAATCTACACATGCATGTCGTGTCTACTTCCCGGGAAAAATATTTCTCTCTTAACTCAAGGATACTTAATGTGGAGTTTTTATAATTCTCAAAACATGTCTGTTATCCATAGGCTTGATATCCTCCTAATATATACACTTAAAATAGTCAAAAATGTGTCAACCATGAGGCCTTTTCATGGGTTTTTATAAGGCTAAGGTCTGGCAGGTTTAAAATGTATAAACATCTGAGGCAGATTGAGGAGGGTCTTGCTCTAAAGTGAAGTACATGCATGAAAACAGTTTTGCTCAGGAATGGTGTGTTCCTCCATCAGCTCAAAAATTAATCACCTCCAAAACCTCTTCATTTGGAATGTTCTCATGTATAATTTCAGCATCACTGATTTTCATCCCTCTTTTCCCCATTTGTAGAATTGTTTCATCTAGAATTTAGTTCTGGATTTCTCATCAGAATCTTATTTTGAAGTTAAAGGTAGGTAGCTTTTGTTATTCAAATATTTGTGAATATTTGGCCCATATAAGTAATTATATATTGATCCACCCATCCATCTTTCAATCAGGACATTTCTTACACCCAATCAACAATAAATATGGCAACATTTTTAATTCATCTCAAAAAGATTCTTCAAGAAACAAAACAAAGCTCATCTTCTCCCCCCCCCCCACACTTGAGTTCAATAATAATCATGAATTTAACTACAAGAATAGGTTTAAAAGGGATAAATGTCTTTTAATTTGGATTCATAACAAGGTATTTCATGGATAATAGGGGCTTAAAGAAGGTTTGATGAAAAGGTATGCCAAAATAAGAGTTTGATGCAAAAAGGGATTTCAAAATGGTGCCTCAATCATAATTAACACTTTCTATGAACTATAACATCTTTGAAAAAGAGAAAAATTTGAAGTTTTGGATCAAAAAACATTTATAAAGACTCTCAAGAATAAGGGAAATGTAAATAAGATGTCATAAAGGTTTAGAACCCTCTCAGGTTGGGCAATATTTTCAATTTGGACAACACTAGTGCACATGAGTTTCACAGTCAACCAAATTTCATCAAATGAAAAGATAAAAAATCAGAAACAAAATCCATTAATAAATCATTAAAAAACTCAAATACTCAAACCAAACAATGAGCCAAAAATACCAAGATGGTTTGAATTTTTCCATATATCTGATTCAGCTTAAAATTCCTAAAAACACACCAAAAATGAAAAAGGAAAACAAGGAAATTTCAAAAATAACAACATGAAAAATAAAATCACACTAAAGTACTAAAAACATGTTGAAATAAATTCCCCACACTTACTCCATTTACTAACCTCATTTAGCTAAAATAAGATAAAGAAAGATGTTCACACAGAATTTAAATTGGGTAGCAGACAAAATAAAGAAATGGAAAGACACAACCTGACTTATTTTTGAGTGGAATCCTTAAGTTAAGCACCTAGATACTTCCACTTGACCTAAAAGACATTAAATAATGAATATATGAGAAAAATTAATAAAAATAAAGAATAAGGGTAACAAAATATGATAATTCTTGGTTTAACCCCTAATCGGGTGGTAGGTTTTACTGCCCCTAGACCAGCAGTTGCAGCAGTTTAACCCCAATCCGATGGTGGATGATGTTTTTTGATTAGAAACCACCAGAACATATTTCTTCAAAGGATCCTCAACGTATATAGTTCATGGAGGAAACCACATAAAGAGTACAAAAACTCCTTCACCATTTCATTGTGGTACAACTGGAATGATGGGGGAAGGAGGAAGAATGGGACCTCCAATTCTTCAACCAGGAATTCTTTGGCCACTTCGACATCAACGTACAGGGTTTTCACATGTGATGTTGGGTAAAAAACTTCAGAAGGGAAGTAAGAAAATAATTCCACTTGGATTTTGATAAAAAAATGAACAATCAATATAAAAATCTTCCCTTTCGTGTAGGACAACTTGAAACATGATCTCTTCTGGAAATGCCATCGGGAATTATTTTTCAGTAGGGACTTCTTCATTTTCCTCCAAATAAAGGTAGGGGTATTGAGGTACTGATTCATCTTTAAAAAATAAGTGAGGATAACTTATGTTTTTTTCTTCAACAAAATAATACCAATGTTCACCCAAATCATGTTGATCTCCCACAATTGTATTAGCTGACTTGTCATCTTCAAGAACCTCTTCAAGTAATGGCCAAGGAGAGATGATTGAAACATCAAGATGAGTCTTCAAATCTTCCATGGGTTCATCAACTTAAAATTTAGGTGGAAATACATTTACCTTTTCTTCTTTAGCTTGGTTATTTTGTTGTTGTCGTTCCAGCCATAGAGTTTTAACTTCATGAACTTCAACCGCCAGCGATGCCACCATCTTGCTTTCTTGTTCATTTATTTTGAAATTATTTTGAATCATTGTTTCATCTTGTTCCATTTAGATAAAAAAGTCTCATCCCTGCTAGAAAACTAGGAACCAGGGCAAGAATATAAAAAATCAATAAAATAATTCAACTCGACCAAACAAAGAATGATAGTTTCTGATGCACTTTCATTATTTTTTGAAAATTTTAATTTTTTGTTTGTTTTTATGAAAAATAGAGTGTGAAATCACTTGACCTCCCCGACAAGGGTTCAAAATTGATGAGAGTGGTTTTTTTGTGATCCAAAATTCAATTAAATTATTATTTACCTAAAAATGTGCCATCGTGGCACACCCTAGGGTTCATCACAAGGAGGCTGCTCACACACACACAGATTTTCCGTTGTCACTATTACAAAATAACTAATATAAAAATATAATACTAATATAAATGGGGGGAATTGTAATGTAGAAAATATAAATATATAAAAATATAAAAATAAAAAATACAATGAAATGGAAGAAAATACACAATGAAGTTAGAAGAAGAAAACCATTGTTCTTGGGGTTTCATGGTGGAATTATCATTGTTATTCAAAATATCATCAAAGAGTTATTCAATGAGGAGATCAAGACCTGTCACTCCACACACTTTTGTTTGAAATGTATTACCCTACACTGATACCTCTGCATGCAGGAGTAATCTCTTCCACATCAATGCCTAATCCAAACTCCTCCATTTGAATTAATTAGATACCGAGGGGAAGGTAAAGTAATAAACGAGGAGGAAGAAGACAATGGTAGAGAAAGTGGGGAGACCTCTCACCACAATCATTTAATCGCCACTGAATTCATGGAACAAAACATGATAAAACAATAAAGTACAATATACTCAAATACCACCACTTCCCCCCTCAAACAACAGTGAGGGTTAGCTCTCCACAATCATGGAGTTAGAAAGAAGCATGGTGGGAGAAACACATAAAATAAAAGAAATGAATGAAACGGAGAAATGAATAGAAGAAGAATAAAGCTAAAATAATATACAATATACCTATAAAGAACAATTATAGAAACAAAACTCAACATTTCCCCCTTGAAATGGCTATCCTTGTAAAAGGGAGAGGAGACACATATTTATAGGTGAAATGGGTGAAGGAATCTCGCTCAAATTCTGTCCTCCGGATTGCATCGACTCTTAGACCCATTACATGACATAATTGGTAAATGTTCCCTTATTGAAACTCGTTCCTTCTATTTTCCTGCACGCGTCCACAAAATATCAGCCTAATTGGTCCACGTATAAATGCGTTATTGATGTTTTAGTATGGAAAACTTCATATGCCAAAGTGACTCTTCGTATTCCACAACTCCCAATTTTAATGAATTTAAGTCCTTGAAAACAATCGATTAATATGTTTACTCCTTAATGAATTATTTTCATTAATTATTCTTCCAGGCCCTTGTTTAATATCATCTCCATTGGATCAGTCAGCTTTGAGATAAAATCTCTGATTTAAAACATTCCAAATCGACACATAGTTTTTGAGGTCCGGATTATGAGCTGATTTTTGGCCTCAAAATGATTGATTGAGCTAGGCCTCTAGAAAGATGAAATTCAGCAAATGATGTATGTAAACTTACAAAAAATAAATTTAATAATTTGGGTTAGTGTAAAAAATGATATGGCCGAAATAACTATGTTAAATAAAACAGTTAAACACCAAAATTAAGCCATTTTTTTATTTGAACTCAAAATACCACTAAAATGTAAAAATGTGACAATTTTCCATAAAATAACATTTTGGTGGGATTTATAACATTGATATAAAGTATATAATATGTGAAAATTCTAGCTTTATCAATTCCCACACTTAATCGTTTCAGTCATGGGTAATAATCTTATACCAAGGTCAAAACAAACTTCTCAAAGCATAAATGACCACACAACGCAATTATCATATTTGGGAAAATATCATGGCTAATACAAGGATAAAAATTTCAGAACTCCTCAAAAATCATATGAATCCATTCAATATAATTTTAATCCTCACATTCATGTTGTGCCTACCTCCTCGGAAAATATTTCTCTCTTCACTCAAGGATATTTAATGTGGGGTTTTTCTCATTCTCAAAACATGTGTGATCTTTATAGGCTTTCTATCCTCCTAATATACCCACTTCAAAGATTAAAAAATGTGTCAATAATGAGGCATTTTCATCAATTTTTTTAGGATGAGGGCTGGATGGTTTAAAAAGTAAAAACATCTGAGGCAGAATGAGGAGGGTTTTGCTCTAAAGTGAAGTAAATGCATGAAAATAGTTTTGATCAAGAATGGTGTGCTCCTCCATCAGCTCAAAAATTTATCACCTAGAAAGACATCTTCTTTTGGAAGGTTCACTGCAATAATTTCAGCATCAAGGATTTTCATCCCTCTTTTCCCCATTTGTATCATTGTTTCATCTTGAATTCAGGTATGGATTTCTCTTTAGAATCATGTTTTGAAGGAAAAGCGAGGAAGATTTTGTTCTTCAAATATTTGTGAACATCCATCACATATATGTAATGATATTTTTATCCACCCATCCATATTAAAATCAGGAAATTTCATCCAACCAAGAAGTAATAAATATTGAAACATTTTCAATTCAACTCAAAAATATTCTTCAAGAAAGCAAAACAAAGCTCATATTCTCCCTCCCCCACACATGAGTTCAACAGCAATCATGAATTTAACTTCTAGAATAGGTTGTAAATGGATAAATGGCTTGTAAGTTTTCTACCTAACAAGTTATTTCATGTCTACTAGGGGCATAAAGAAGGTTTGATGAAAAGGTAGGCCAAAATAAGAGTTTGATTCCAAAAGGCCTTTCAAAATGGTGCCTCAATCATAATTGACACATTCTATAAACTCTAACAGCATTGAAAAAGAGAAAAATTTCAAGTTATGGATCACACAACATGTCTCAAGACTCTCAAGATAAAGATAAATGTAAATATGATGTCAAAAAGGTTTATAAGCCTCTCGGTTTGGGCAATATTTTCAATTTGGACAGCACTAGTGGACATGAGTTTCACAATCTACAAAACGTCATCAATTGAAATGATCATAAATCAGAAAAAAAATCCTTTAAAAAATCATTTAAAAACTCAAAAACTCAAATAAAACAATGTGCCAAAAATACCACAATGGTTTGAATTTTTCCATGTATTCGATTTAGCTCATGATTCCTAAAAACACACGAAAAAATGAAAAAGGAAAAAAAGAAAATTTAAAAAAAACAACATGAAAAATAAAAGCACATACAAAATTCCTAATAACAAGTTGAAATAGCTCCCCAGAAATTATTCCATTTACTACCCTCTTTTGGCTAAAACCAGATCAATAAAGCTCTTAACATAGAATTTAAATTGGATAGCAAACAAAATTAAGAAAAGGAAAGACACAACATGATTTATTTTTCAGTGGCAGCCTTGAGTTAAGCTCTTAGTTACTTCCAATTGACTTAAAAGACATAAAATAAATAATATATGAAAAAAAGATAAAAATAAAGTGGAAGGGTGACAGACGAGGATAATTCTTGGTTTAACCTCCCAAGCGGGTGCTAGGTTTTTACTTCTCCTAGTCCAGTAGTTGCAGCAGTTTAACCCCAATCCAATGGTGGATGATGTTTATTTCATAGAAACCAACAGAACATATTTCATCCAAGGATAATCAACATATATAGGTCTTGGAGGAACCCACATAAATAGTACAACAGCTCCTTCACCATTTCATTGTGGTACAACTGGAATGATGGGGGAAGGAGGAAGAATGGGTCCTCCACTTCTTCATCGATGTATTCTTTGGCCACTTCGACTTCAACGTCCAGGGTTTTCACATGTGATGTTGGGTCAAAAAATTAAGAAGGGAAGTTAGAAAATAATTCCATATGTATATGATTAAAACATGAACAATAAATATTAAAATCTTCCCCTTTTTTTAGGACAGCTTGAATCATGATCTCTTTAGGCAAGGCCACTGGGAATTCTTTTTCAACAGGGACTTATTTATCTTCTTCCAAAGAAATAGAGGGGTATAGAGGTACTGATTAATCATTGAAAAATATGGGAGGATCACATACCTATTTTTATTCAACACAATCATACCAATGTTCATCTAGATCATGTTGATCTCCCACAGTTATGTCACCTGACTTGTCATCTTCAGGATCCTCTTCAAGCAATGGCCAAGGACAGACGATTGTATATTCAAGTTGATAATTCAATCCTTAATTGGGTTGATCAACTTAAAATTTAGGTGGTACAACATTTACCTTTTCCTATTCATATTGGTTTTTTTTGTTGTCGTTCCAGCCATAGAGATTTAACTTCATCAACTTCAGTCGCCAGCGATGCCACCATCTTCCTTTCTTGTTCAAGGATTTTGAAATTATTTTGAATCATCATGGCATCTTGTTACATTTGGATCAAAAAATTATCATACCTTCTAGGAAATTTGGAACTAGGCCAAGAATATAAAAAATAACAAACATAATTCATCTCGACCAAAAAATAATGATATTCAATGAAGCACTTTTTCTAGTTTTTAAAATTTATAATTTTTTGTTTGTTTTTATGAAAAATAGAGTGTGAAAGAACATGACCTCCCCAGAAATGGTGCCAAACTGATGATATTGGTTTTTTTGCAAACCAAAATTCAAGTAAATTATTATTTTCTTAAAAATGTACCATAGTGGCACACCCTAGGGTCGATCACAAGGAGGCCACTCACACACACATATTTTCCATTATCACTATTACAAAATAACTAATATAAAAATATAATACTAATATAAAAAGGTGGAATTGAAATGATGAAAATATAAATATAATATAAATATATAAAAATATAAAAATACATAATAAAATTAAGTGGAATAAAATACACAAAGAAGATAGAGAAGAAAACCATTGTTCTTTGGGTTTCATGGTGGAATTATCATTGTTATTCAAAATATCATCAAAGAGTTATTAAATGTGGAGATCAAGACCTGTCACTCCACACACTCTCGTTTAAAATGTATTACCCTACAACAAGACCTCTTCATGCAGGAGTAATCTCTTCCATATCAATTCCGAATCCAAACTCCACTGTTTGAATTAATTAGATGACTATGGGAAGGTAAAGTAATAAACGAGGAGGAAGAAGACAATGATAGAGAAAGTGGGGCGACTGCTCCCCAAAATCATTTAACCACAACTTAATTCATAGAAAAAAACATGATAAAACAACAATGTAAAATAAACGAAAATACCACCACTTCCCCCTATGAACAACAGTGAGGGTTAGCTCTCCACAATCATGGAGTTAGAAAGAAGCACAGTGGGAGAAACACATAAAATAAAATAAATGAATGAAAAGAAGAAACGAACAGAAGAAGAATAAAGCTACAATAATATAGATTATAAATATAAAGAACAATTACAGAAACAAAAATCAACCATTCCCATTGAAATTTCCATCCTTGTAAAAGGGAGAAGAGACAGATATTTATAGGTGAAATGGGTGAAGGAATATCGCTCAAATTATGTCCTCTAGATTGAATCGAATGTTAGACCCATTAAATGACCAAATTGGTACATGGTCTCTTATTGAAACTCATTCCATCTCTTTTCCCATGTGCCTCCACAAAATATCAGCCTAATTGGTCAACGTATTATGGTGTTATTGATGTTTTAGTAAAGAAAATGTAATCTTCCAAAGTGACTCTTCGAATTCCACAACTCCAAATTCACATGCATTTAAGTCCTTGAAAACTTCTGATTCAGAGGTTTACTATTTAGTGAAAGATGTTTACTAATTATTCTTCCAGCTCTATGTTTAATATCATCTCCATTGGATCAGTCAGATTTGAGATAAAATCTCCAATTTAAAACATTCCACATATGCACATAGTTTTCGAGTTCTGGATTATGATCAGATTTTGGGCCTCTAAATGATTGATTGATCTGGGCCTCCAGAAGGATGATATTCTTCCAATGACGTAGGTAAACCTAAAAAATTAATTTCACAATTTTGGTAAGTGTAGAAAATGATATGGCCGAAATAATGAAGTTAAATAAAACTGTTAAACACAAAAATTAATCCATTTCAGCATTTGAGCTCAAAATACCTCTAAAACCAAAAAATATGACAATTGACCATAAAATAACACTTTGGTGGGATTTAGAACATTGAAATATGATATATAATATGTGAAAATTCTATAATTATCACTCCCCAACACTTAATCCATTCCATGGTAATCTTGTTTTTTTAGTTGTGCAGTCTAGTATGGTTTCTCCCTTTTAATTCAAAGTATTTGAATAAAAAAATTATTTTTCAGTTAATCACATATGAGAAAATGTAAAAAAGGAACCATAATAACCCCATAAATACTGTAATCCTCATTTCTAATCCATATTTAGTTACTCTTTCATGATCCTCTATATATAAATTAATAAAAATTTATAATAGGAATAAGTTATTCATGGACAATAGGGTTCTCATATATGTTTTGACTAATACATCTCAGTAGGGTCCCACCAAATTCCCATAATGTATTAAAACATAAAAATGTGTCTATGTGAGTGAAATAAATAAATGCAAGACAAAAAAATTGCAAGAATGTGGGTTGAATCATTGTGAGCTAACAAGGACACCATGCTACTTGACCATACCATCATAAGAATATACTAAATATAAGATGCCTCATGCAACAATCCTTGACCTATTCCTAATGATTCATGGATGGGTGTCATTATACACCATGACCACTACCCATCGTATTAGGATAGGATCCATACCAAACCTCAGTTGTAACAAATATTGATTCGAACTCTAACCACTCACTAGGAATATGGTCCCACCATCAGATCTTGACAAACACAATCTCACTGATAGATTTCCATGAAAATAACATATCAATCAAGGTGGGACAATATATTATATCCCAATACACATAATGATGATAACCCTATTTCTAAATGCTGGATGAAGTAAACCACATATATGAATAAACTCCCACTCATGGTATTTCATGAGAACATACTCTCATTGAATGGAATTACATGAATCTACCCTCAATAAAAATATTTTATAACTAGGGGTGTATTTGAAAGCACCCTTTCACTATGGGAGAGGTTAAAAATACATATCCTAATCAAATAACATATCCCTCAGGGTGGTCCATGCTAGCATCATATCACTCAGGGTTAGTATAATTCAATTTTCTGAGTTCCACGTGGACTCATTCACTCATGAAAAAATTAATGTTGTTAAATACTAATGGTGAGGGTTTATAATAAATTGACGGGGAGACTATACAATCCATATCAATGAAAATATGAATAAATAATAATATAACTTTACTGATACACAAATATGAAAAATAGAATAAAATGTTCATAAGGTTATATAGATTAATGAAACAAATTCCATCAATTTTGTAGGTTTTATAATATAACGAGAATGATAAATACGTAAATAAAAAAATTATATCCCTATGGATTTAATCTCGTTACTGACTATTAAAAATATTCTCAATCCCCTATATAATGAACTATGTTTTTCTAGATTGTGAATTCAGTAGAGATTTGAATTTTATTATTTTAAATACTCATAAGGGGTAAAATGGACATCATATCATTCAAAATTACCAATAATAATTATCTTACCACTATACCTCTCATAGAATAGGTTGTTTACCATAGGATATGAGTTTGGTAGAAAAATAATCTTTTTTAATTTTCAAGGACTAATTATTTTTAATAGTTAATTATTTATATTTTAATTTATTACATAAACTTAATTCAGATATATATATTAAATGGTCTATAGGATTTAGATTCCACTTATGTGTTTGAGTCTGTAATGGCAGGGGTGTTGTCCAGGAAAGGTATAAACTCACTAAAAGTTATGTAAATGGTGAAATACACTTTTTTTTTATCATTTATTTCAGTTTCTATTTTATTTCTCCTTATTTCCCATCTTTATATTTATACCATAATTGAGGATTCCCTATTATGCGACTATGATAGGATAAGGTTGGTAGAGAGATATTTGAAGAGAGGGAAGAAGGTATTTCTGTTATGAAGCATCAGAAGAGTTGGTTCACCATTTGGAATCTATAGAACATGGATACATGTTATGATTTGGTGGATTCAACCAAATATTTGGATGTTTTTATGTTTCTTCCTTAATTACATATATATTTTTCACATTCCAGTTTTAATTAAATTATACGGTTACTGAGGACCCATTTGGGGTTGTTATATGATTAAATGGGGAAACATATGGTTTTAGGATGGTTACTGGGGGATCTCATTCAAAAATAAATATTTTAATGATTTTGGTTCTATTAAAATACAATGTTTATTAATTATGTTTGGGGACTATGAGTTTCTGGTGCTACATACCATGTGGATTGAGTATAAACATGGCAGATTTACTTAGTCTTGCATCTGATTACTTGGGAAGAAGGTGTTTTTGGGACTATATTCCATGTACATAGAGTACATATCATGTAGTAATACATAGATATGTGTTTGGATAATTTTTTTGACATCCCATGTAATCTACATGGACCATACCTTATTACATACATAATCATGAATTTGGTCATGAAAACACTTCATTCTTACATTGAGGATATTTTCAAGTATATAGATTTAGTGAATTAGGACAATACATTCATAACACTACACATTATTATAGAATAGATACCATAAAAACAATACTCATTCCTTCTAAAATTTAAAACATTCAAAATAAAACATTATTTCATTGGTTGATCTTCAAGCATTTAACATGGAATCCTTCACTTTCTTACACATCCTAATGACTTGTGAAAATCAATTAAAAACACGGTATGATCCCAAAAAGCACAGTAAGGGATATAAAATAAACACATTAGTCCTAGAATACTTGTAGCATATGAAATATCTTTCAAAAGACATTCTTGTCACTCATATATAATTACTTTGTAAAACATGAGATTACCACAAAACATAAGAACATAAGTTGAACCATAATGGTATCAGTAAGCGCCGAAAAGATCTCAAGGATTGAAGAAGGTTTCAAAACAACAAATGGAATTCATATTTGGATCCAGGGACCCAGTCTGGGGGGCCCAGAAGAGTCGTGCGAAAAAAATTCATAAGTGCGCGAAAAAATATTCCATGCGTGGAAAGCTCTAGGATTCACCATAGTTTTGTGGTGTTGGCGCGGAATATTTCGCGCCCCTCCCCACATGGTTGACATGTCTCACAGCCAACATCACCGCATAATTATTTCATGATGATATATTAGACATGCCCCCAAATTCCTATAGATAGAAGGTGACCCCTTTGACTTCTAGGTTGAAGAATATAAACTGTCTCCCATGCGTGAAATTCACCACTTGGGCATGCAAAAGAAGGATTTTAGGTACGTAATGATTCTCCCCAAGTTGCCCGGAGGTCCACATTTTCATGAGACCTCTTGGAAATGATCTTCTTCATAGTCCAATTGAGCCCCTTCCCCCATGCGCAATTCAATCCAATGGCTCAAAATTAGGTCTTCGGCACTGAATTAATTTTGTGCACCGGCCCAAAATTTTTCACGCTCGCAATCCCATTACGTGCCCAGCCCGACCTTTTTCGTGCATAGAATCGGATTGCGCACCACCCCGGGCGACTTCTCTCCACCGTGGTCTTTTTCACGCAATTATCTCAATTTTGCAGCTCAACGGATTTTTTCATGCCACCACCCCTTTTGGGAGAAAACCTCCCCCCTTGGGTGTAGCCCATCCTGTGTGTCTCTACTATTACACACAATATTATCCAAGCCTGCACCAGCAGATCCATACCGTGGGGGCTGCGGCCTGCACCCCCACTTCGGGTCGGTGGTGTCCTATGGTCCCGGTCCTCTAGGCCGGTCCCTTTGCTATCGTGACTAACCCACATTCCAAATGGAGAGTCGCACAACAAAATTTTCGGGTTGGGACGTAGGGATTTTATATTGCACCCTTATGAGCTCCCACCTTCCACCTATGGAAGACCATGTTTTCAGATACTCCTCTACACAACATGAAACACCTTTAGTTGATTTATTCCTCTTGGTTCGTTTCCTCTGTCGTGAGTATAGATTCTCGTCATCAATATCCAAAGTACCTTGAGTTAAACAATTCCTCGGGAAACTCCTCCAAACCCCATCACATGGATCCTATGCCAGGTCTAACAAGAAAAGGCTTCCCTTTTATAAGTACCAACACAATCCATTGTTAGGATCCTTATGCATAATAGTCCTATCTACATGACTTTATGCTGTAATATTCCTTATGTGACATATATAGGATACCTCTTGCTCCCAACAAGAGATGCCTTATGCTCCAAGCATAAGATGCCAATAGTCCTATCCAAATGACTTTAAACTGTAGTAATCCTTATGATCAAAACATAGGATGCCACTTGCTCTAAAAAAGTGATTCCATATGCTCTATGTATAAGATTCATTATGCTATGATCACTGTGGCATAACTTCAAGAGCATTGGAACATGTTCGAACCGTCCATCACACCATCTCACACTTTGCGTGTCTTTCAATTGGATCTTCTTCCTATTATATGTCTAAAGGGACCCCCTAACAACCTGGTACCATGTCACCTCAGCTTAAATAGCGTTTTAGGACAATTACCCAGAAGACTTTGGGAAAAACAATATGAGTATGGTCCAATGTTTCGTACATGGTCAACAGTCGACCCTCATTTGTTTGTCCCCATTTCAGGATAACGTGATATGGATGTGGTGTTTCGAACATGCTCACGAGTAATCCTCCATCGCACGCCACCCTCACCGCATTCGAATGTCGGGAATGTGATTCAAACTTTCCATCTCCGATTTTTTCGGACTAATTCCAAAACCCCTTGGAATAATCCCACTTATATCGCTCCTCAACGGCACCTAGGAACACTAAAAGATATTGCTTCTTTGCATAGCCACAATAACTTGGACACCTCGATGGTTCTCTCCATGACACCCCTCTCCATGGAATCACATGTCCCCTCTTTGAACTAAGTAGTATAGGGTAGCAGTTATGTATGTTCCAGGTGTGCGAAGTGAGCCCACATCATCTGAGCTACAGACGTTAAACTACCAAGCACCATCGTTCTCAGCACATGATGTTAAACTTTGTCCTTTCCCCATGCCTCTCATGTAGGGTCCCCCATCTTATACATTAATCAAGCACACTCGCCTACACGGGGATGGGATCACCACACACAGGGGATGATATCATAATTCTTGGAGTGGGTTTGTCCACGGGGAATGGGCATCCATCTAAGCGTAAGACCCTAAGTTTTCTTTCTGGAGGAAGCATCCCAGCTCCTCCATTCATCTTTGATCCAAAGGGCCATCGAAGGGCGTGGTGGGAAATGATGCTTCTCCTTTAATCGGTACCAAGTCCCTCTCCTGCTATGATTTGTCCCCATCGAGCCCCCATCATGTAGTTAGTCCCGACTTCTCTGGCTGCTAACCATGCATATTCCCCTGTTTCCTCTTTGGGATATTAATCATGCATAAGCCCAAACCCATTTCCCACAGACATACCATTCTTGAGGTGATCATCAGGTCTCTGGCCTCTCATGTTTATCACACCGAGCATGACTAATGTGAGCTTAGTGCAAGCACCGACCATGAATAACACCTTGGGATGCTTCAAAGTGTAAGCCCCTAACACTATCCCGAACTACGAGGACATTGATCAATGTCAAAGAATGGTATGTAGGAAGACTCAATGAGGTTCAAGCCCACCACCCGGTCGTTATGACCACCTTCACTTCGGTTCTCCAACACCTTGGTCCACCTCAGAGTGTAAGCCCCAAACACCCTTCCGAACTACAAGGTATTTGATCCTTGTCAATGCATGGAACGTAGGAAGCCTCCATGAGGTTCATTCCCACCACCCGATCATTCTGACCACCTTCACGTCAGTTCACCAACACCTTGGGCTGCCTCAGAGTGTAATCCCCAAACAACATCCCGAACTACGAGGACTTTGATCCATTTCATCACATGGTACATAGGACGCCTCCATGAGGTTCTAGACCACCACCCAGTCGTTTTGACCACCATCACATCGGTTCAACAACTCCTTGTGCTGCCTCAGAGTGTAAGCCCTAGACACAATCACGAACGATGAGGAATTTGATCCATGTGAAGGAATGGTATGTAGGAAGCCTCCACAAGGTTGAAGCCCACCACCCGATCATTCCGACCACCTTGACGTTGGTTCACCAACACCTTGTGCCACCTCACCATGTAAGGCCTAAACACCATCTCGAACTACAAGGACTTTGATCAATGTCAAGGCACGATTCGTAGGATGCCTCCATGAGGTTCAATCCCAACAACCATTGGACCTGGCCATCTCCATGTTAGTGTGCCAAACACCATACCGAACAATGAGGACATTGATCCATGTCAAGGCAAGGTATGTAGGAAGCCTCCACGAGGTTTAATCCCACCACTCGGTCGTTCCGACCACCTTCATGTCAGTTCACCACCAACTTGGGCCGCCTAAGAGTGTAGGCCCCAATCACCATGCAGATCTATGAGGACTGAGATCTATGTCAAGGCATTGTATGTAGGAAGCCTCCACGAGGCTCAAGCCCACCACCTGGTCATTCCAAGGACCTTCACGTCGGTTCACCAACACCTTGGTCCGCCTTAGAGTGTAAGCCCCAAACACCATTGGTTACACACATCATGATGGCTCTGAAATATATTTTCTCACATTTAATACACGATCTATTTTTGTTATATAAATTCATAATTTATATTTCAAAGTTGAGTATGGGTGATCATAGGGTGATGATTTTTACCGTCGTATTATGATGTTTCTTATTCAGAGTAATTTTTTAAAAAGGATGATGAATTTATTATTGATCAAGAAAATAAAAAATGTATTGATTATGGATTTATGTTAGTATATTTATGCCTCATATAGATAGGGAATATTGTATGGACATTAACATATAATATCTTGTTATAGGTTCACCGTCGAGGGTTGCTCAATGTGATTTATTTCTCACCTCATGCATGATCACCATAGTGTGTTTGAAGACTGTATGTCTACATTCAGGTCAACTAAATTTGAATGATTTATAGGGGGAGGCCTAAGGTTTTATGTTTGAGTAGATACACTCATTATAATTATTAGGTTTTTACTATAGGTGTTTGGTAGGGTCCTTTGAGTCCTTATATGTGGTTTGGCATGATTTTGTAGTGGAGCCTTAAATATTCATTTTGGGTTGTTCAATTGTATATGTTATTGGACCAGTGGAAGATTAGTGTTTTAAATATTACATGGTTTTTTAATACTTTGGTATATTTCATTCAATACATCATTATTTATAATTTATTATTATACACTTGTATTATTTTCAATTATGAACAATGTTTATCTATTTTGACTCTTTTAATAATTTTGATATGACGAAATATATCCCCAACAACACACCTAAGTCCCTCACTATTAATAGGAATCCTCAAAACTAAGGAAAGGTGAAATTTGATCTAGGTCTTGAAGAAATCTGGTTACTATTCATAGATTGATCCTTATCGGTACATGACATAAAAAATCTATGTCATTGGTTATTTTACCTTCACTATATCCATAATTTTCATGAATTCAGTCATATCAAGTTTTATATAGAGGGTGTGAGAATAAAACCACAAGGTTAAAAAAACATATTATTCCTTTTAAAGGTGAAATATAGATATATAAAATTCCATTTCAATCCATGGACTAAATTAAATAGTTAACATACAACCAGAAATGTGTCTGGTCATTTTGTGCTAACCATGTAATCATGAATCCCAGACCCACAAGCCTTTTCATTATTCATGTGTGGATTTTAATGTCAGTCATTACGTTTCACAATACATGTTACATGAACCAACATTGGTTGGAAACCTATAGCTATCATACATGTCTCCATGATTATCCTTTATGGTATTCCACACAGCCCACCCAAATGGTGCTTGTTAACTAAAAAATTTCATTCCCCTCCATGATGGTTCCATAATCCCCAGATGTCGGTATGTAATACCTGAAAATTATAATGTATTTGGATGTGTACTTCACCCATTTATAGAAATATATTATACCATGTTATAGTTGATGGATACAAAACACCAATAAAAGGTTAAATCCCACATCAACCAACATATATGAGATCTGACTCATTCCCCAAAAAGTGAAATAGTTTGAATCCCTTTCCACATCATCACACTCTCCCTAAAAGGTTCCCTATTACCAATGGTGAGAAACCTATTCATATTGATAACTAAGGGATGTTTCCTATGGTAATAAAAAACCATAATAAATGTAAATAAAATCAAGGACCATTAAATCATATTATTAACATCTCTCATGAGGATGCAAAAAAACCACAAAAAACCCAAATAATTATTTGGTTATAAATTCTATATATGTATATATATATATATATTATAACATATATATCAATGTTGATCCACAAGGGCCACTCACACACCTACATGTAACCTATAATAACCTTGTGATTCAAGTAAAAATGAACAAATCATGACAAAATTATATGTAAGGCCCTATATGGATAGGGAAATGTAATTTTATTACTGTTGATGTCACGAAATGTTTCTCCACAAATTTAGTAAATTGATTCAAATAAACACCAAATACACAATTAACCATCTCCACTGTCACATAAGAGTTAATGAAAAACTATTCTATGATAGTTACATCAGGCCTATAAATTAAGAGTCTCTCTAAAGAAGTGTTTCTATGATAATAACTAAAAATATATTAACGAATGCTATTAATCCTCAAGAAATTATATATTAATGTGAAGGATGAGAATAAAATAAAAATATATTTCCTTTATCTATTTCAAATATGTCTTATAAAATGATCTTTTAATAGGAATAAAAGAATTAATACGACATTAAATTGACTCATATGTGTTCTGTATCAAATTAAATTAATAAAAGAGAACCATAAAAGGAATATGGAAGGATGATTGAGATCTACCAACAAAATTGAAGGATTTTAATATGTAATAATTAAATTATCAATCAGATTAAGACCATAGTACCAACCATTATTTTTCTAATAACTCCCTCGAAACCGAAATCATTGAGATATATTTATTTTTATATATGGTGGATCAAGTTATTTAATCAAAATAAAAATAATTGGGAGGGAAATGATCAACTCATAATTATGCTGGATTATGGATTGATGACTACACTTGACCCATTTACAGAGAGTCAAGGAAAAAGGTGACTATTATGGATGATACAAAATATAAATTCCATCGCCATAACCTACCCCATGTACTGACTATGAACATGGAGTTCTTGAACATGGTAAGACAAAATTTCTATCCTCATATGGTGTTTCATGGTTTTTGGATGGTTTCACTAACCATGGAATCTAAATTGAGTCTGTGTGGTCACATAATCTAGATAACTTGAAACAAAATCGACAACCATAATGTGGACACACCCATTTTCACCCTAAATCATTTTACATTAAATCCCTAAAGAAACAAAAATGTTTCAAACTAGAAATAGTGTTTCCTATTTTGATCGAAAAACGTACAGAATAATTTATAATGCTTCCAAAAACATAATTCAAATGATAAAAATGAGTTCAAAATTTAAAAAGATTAATTTATTTTTTAATATATTATTGAAAATTCATTATCATAACCACAAAAAAATGATTTCTTTAAAATTACCAACTATAGTGACTTCTCGTGCTTATGTGGTAACTTTGGGGTCGATCTCGAACAACTCAGGCCATTACACTGATATCTCAGTCTGTTATTCCCTTGTATCCCCATAGAATAATTATCTCCTCCATAATAATTAAAGAAATCGAACCATCTTTTGAAAAAAAACATCATCACAATTGATGATTTTTAGACAATTGATTTGACACATGGTGAATCTAGATACAACTAAACATCCGCACAGATTATGAGACACATATGATCATATATGTATATCCAATATAGTGATATTTTTAATTTATGTTGAACACCAAAAATAAAATTTAGTAATATTAAAATACAAGGACAAATTGCATATATTCATGATGATGATGAAGGAACGAATGAATCTTGGTTGTAGATTCCATTTCATATGAAGACAATGATTCCCCAAATGATGAGTCAACTACAAGAAAACTCATTTGTCCATAGGGTAATCCTATAGTCTCCAATTGTGGATATCATAATACCACCATATCCTTTGAGTAGTGAAAACCCAATTCATGATCCACTTCTCAATATTCACAAGCTTATATATGTTGATCAGTCCCAAAATATTTTCCATACCCACATTATAATGATATAATAGTGAGTCATAAGGTTGAACATAGAGGTCCCTATAGAGTTCCATATGTATATAATTTTAGTAAATGTTATTAAATTAAAACTCCAACAAAGATATATAATGATTCTATAATGTCTACATATCAATATTGATTAATATCATCAATAATAATTATTTTTCTCTCAGGCCATCCAGCGGTATATAGATGATATTTCATTCTAAATGTCACATAATTCCATAGATCATTCTATATTACCTACTAGAACCTTGAGTCAAGACATTATTATCTATCTAATATAGTCATCTAAGTAACTCCTCGATGATGTATTATATAATGGACATATATATTTCCCAACAAATCCATAAATTGTTTCCCATGGATATTTATGAAATATTCCATCATAGTCATATGAACCTCAATCACCAATGAATCACCGTGAAACATTATGTTTCTTTGTAACACTTTCATAAAATCCATCATGACATCGTCCTATTTCTACACTAGAACTGGAAGTGGATGGAGAAAACCAAATGGAATTTTTTCCCATACCTTACTCTCTATAAAATAATTCATTATGAAACAAAACATGTGACCACCCTATTATTTCATAGACACAAATATTTATATCTGATTTCATGTCACATGTTTTTCGACCTCATATGCATTGTCCACTGAATGTCTTGAGAGTCTACCATAATATTTACCATGATTGGAGTATGAAATAAAACCATCCTAGTAATGGAAAACATTGTATTATCCTCTATATAACAACCATGTATTGGATCAACTCCCTCCAAATATGTAATTACCCAAAATTTTATAAAATAAATTACATCTTCATCGAGTAAATTATATTTAGTTAATGAAAACTCTGGAACTGAATTGAATATTTTGGACTAATAGAGCATGTAAGACTTAATAGAAAATTATTCTTATTAAACTCTCTTTATATATTCATTTTATAGTGGTCATTGAGATTAATATATATTATAATTTATAATAATGTATAATTGAAACTGAAAAAAGATGTTGTGGCCTTGTATAATATCATTACGCCATATCAATCCCATTAATCATATCATCTAAGGGAGATAACATCACTAGGATTTTCTATTTACCATCTCCAATATGTGTTTTAACAACTAAATCTTGAGAAAGAAATATCTGTAGAAGAAAATAGAGCATATTGATATCATGACCAACCATATGTTTTCAGAAATACCCCATGAATGAATCAACATCACACAAACTACCATTGGGGTTCATGCATGTGTAATAAGGGTTTAATCATCTTAAACACTATAGTATAGTTTTTTATACTATAGTTTTAATGAAATAATGATAATATTTTCTGTTTCCATTATTACATTATAAATGTTTACATATTGTGCTTAATAAAAATCATAATTCTACATGTATAATTCTATATTTTATTTTTGGTAAACATATACATTAAATGAATACAATATTTTGATAAGTTCAATAATTAATTACTAATAATAAATTTCGAAAAAATTTCCATGTTGGATGATAATTATATAATTATAAATGATAATATAATGAAGTCTATATAAATTATTAGAAGGGAAAAATTGTTCAAATAAACATTTATTTTCCATTAAATATTTATTTTAACATAAATGCTGATATTATAATATTTACAAAAGTTTGTTGGATAAAATATACATAAGTATTGAACTCAACTTGTTAAAATCAAGAAAATGGTTAATTTTTCATAATATTCTGAGGTAGTTGTATTTTTCGGTAAAAATTAAAGACGATATAAACATATAAAATGGATTATGAAATTTTTGTAACACCTAAAAGTTTTTTCAAAATATTTTCATTAAATAATCCTTAAATATCATTCATTACATTAAAGCATGATTTTAAGTGGAAAAAAAGATCCCATATTTATTATATAACCATTATAACTGATCTATTTGGTTAGCCAGAATAAATATAACTAACTTCATAAAATATATTAGGAATGATAAATATAATTGAATTATATATTTGTATATTTGGGAAGTTATTTATAATTAGTAAATAATATTAAAAAAATATTTTTTATTTACGTAATAAAATAATTTTTTTTTTGATATTTATCAGATGAACATTTTTTATAGGGAATGAATAAACCATATTTAATCTATACAAACAAATATTTTTTAAAAGAGAAATTTTCAAACTATTAATTGTTAAACCGTTCTAAATTTTGATTTTGACATATTAATATTTTTTATAAGAAATCATAAACATTTTATTAGTATGCACTATATGAAATTTTACTTTCGAAGAGTTTCAGATATTTTTCTGATAACATTTATGTTTTATTGAATATTTGAAATACACTTAATCTTAATTGAAGAAAAAATTTTAATCAAAAATATATATATTGTTAAATCATAATATTTTGTGTTTTCAAATTATAAATATAATATAATATTATCTTTAAATATAATTAATGCCTTTAGAAAAAAATGTACTCTGAATTCCTATAAAATAGAATGCCAATCTTGTTACATTGTTTTAACTTTTAAAATTGTTTATCTCTTTCTGAAAACATGATTAATTTTAAATTATTAATGAAAGA
The DNA here is from genome assembly GCA_963277665.1 of Viscum album. Classification (NCBI taxonomy): domain Eukaryota; kingdom Viridiplantae; phylum Streptophyta; class Magnoliopsida; order Santalales; family Viscaceae; genus Viscum; species Viscum album. The sequence continues at coordinate 2,004,290,499 of OY728148.1, read as the reverse complement.
AAGGTGCATAGAATTTTAAAAAACTAGATTCCATATTTATATTATGTATGTCCAAATTATGCAAATATCTTACTTTCATTTTTGGGCATTCTGAATTGAAACTTATGTAATTTTAATTAATAATGTAAAAGAGAAAATTATGTAATTAAGGGTAAAAATAATATCATGAAATTACCATTGATAATTCCTAATATCATTTTTTGATTTTATTTTGACCTAAATCATACTTGAGTCAATATTTTGTCCTTTAGAATCCACTTGGACGAGATTATGACATTTAATTTATTTTATTTAAAGAAATGATAAATATTTCTTACACAAATTTTAAAAACAATATAAAATTTTTTATAAGGTTATAAGGATAATAAATATTATTATAAATACTCTTATCAAATCAAAAACATTTTCCTTCATCATGATAATTTATTTGTAATTTTTAATAATAATTAATTACCATAAAGACTTATTCATTAATGATGTAGAAATTATTTAATTGATGTGAAATAAGTAAACCAATTATTTCTAATGTAATAATATCTATTAAAAGACTACAGAAAATGAAAACATTATATTGGTTGAGTATATATCAACCATAACAATCCATGGGACGAGTTATTCACCATTAGGAGCCTTCTAGTTGAGAGTTTGAAACTAATATTATTTTATTTAAAGTGATGATAAACTTGTCACATTAATGTATTAATAATATAACATTTTTAATGATGGATTGGTAAGAATATATATTGGATTATAAATATTGTTTTGAAATCAACTGTATTTATATTTTTCTTAGTATTTAATTTTTTATTTTTACTCATACATTAATCAAATAAAATAATTACACAATATTACTGTAATAATTATTTAATTAAGTAAAATATCAAAAAAATATTTAAATATTAAAATAAACATATGACGTGATAATTAAATCTTACAATTAATTTAATATAGTACAATAAACTCTTAGTAATATAATAATTTAATTTTTTTAGGTTAATTGTTATCATCATATTTTGAGAAATATATCAATTGATTACTATTAAAGTTGACATTGTTGACTGAATATCAAAATAATGTTTTAATAAATTATTTATATAATATAAACCCTTTTTAAAAATAAATAATAATGATTATATGGTTTAAATTATTATATTGTATTCATTTATGATATAATTGATATAAAATAAGTAAATATATCATTCTTTTATTATTTTAAATTTTGTAACCCTAGTTAATAATTAAATAGAATATGTAAGTATTAATTAAAAATATTAGGTTGAAATGAATAAAAAAACATGTGAAAATATTATTTGATAATGAGAATATAATTCTATATACCCTTATCTTCTAAATCAGTTCTCTTAGAAGTTTTTTATAGTGGTTTTATTTTATATTAAATTAATATTTTCGGAGATCCCAAAAGTTTCCCTCACCTCAATTGTAAAAGGGATCCACCTATATCTCCTCTTCACTTCATCTTGAGCCTAAAATCTTATAAATATCCCTAAAATTTCATTCATTAACTTCCCTATATACATTCTATACGTTCTGCACTTCATTAAAGTCCAACTTTTGTGCGTTATGTTGAGATTTATAGGGTGCATGTTGAAGATGTTGTAATCCTCAATACATATTCTTTAAAAATAATTTCTTATTCTACATCATATTAATGTGTTGTATAATTATATATTAATAAATCCAATATCCATTATATCATGATATTTTATTATTATTTTTAAACAACTGTATTCTATATTTAGTTCATCCTAAAAAAAGCACCCAGCATGGGTACGTATGTCTTACCATCTCCACGCCGTGTGTAATATACATTTCACTACCAACATACATGGATGGGTATAATGATGTAAATAATAACTATATATTATTATTATAACATCTTTTTGTTTCATAAATATTATATATTATCCTCTTCAATACTCATGATCAAATATGGAAATGATATTGTCGCTCGTGTCTACATACAACATGCTGTCTCAACAATATGATGTGATTCATTCTACATGATTTTCATTAAATAATGATTATCTAAATGAATGGAATGAATAAATATGATATATATTATAATTAATATCAGACAGTAAATTGTATAAATATATCCTATGAAGTGTAACATGAACTTATCTGTCAAAACAGACGTAAGTAAATAAATAAGTTTAAAACCCGATGAATCAGTAATAATGTTACTAAAAACGGATGATAATATGATTATATATGAAATAATAAAAATTAATATGAATTTTAAATAAGTTATTTACATTATTTAAATCTTTATATAAGAGGTTTAGATACAAATAATGGAAATCTGACATAAGTCAGGGATAATTTATCAATATCATTATTATTTGAGAGTTTTTATATATATGTATTTACTAGGATATATTTATGATCCAGGTCCATATTTGATAACTATGTATTTTGAAATATTCATTCTATTCTTTAAAAATGTTTTAGTGTCAATTTGACCAATTGAATTTTTTTTAAATGGTATAAAAGTAATCTTTTTTTGTTTTCGATAATAATTATTTTTTGGCATAACTGAGAAAAGTATAAGGATATTTTTTAGAAACATTTAAGGAACGAATGGATTTTTTAAAATTTCATAATTAATGTTTTCCTTAAATCATACACTACATGATTTTATGTTTAATTAAAAAATTATTTAAAATGTTCACATCATTTTGAGAATAGAAAATGTTTTTCAAGAAGAACTGATGTTTTCATCATGAATTAATTTCATGTATTAGAAAAAAATTATTTCCCATCTAATATTTAATTCATTATCTGGGATATGTTTCAATTATAGCATACTTATTATTCATATGGTTTGATTTTGTTTATCATTAAATTTGATTTACATAATCTATTAGTTTTACATAGATTATGATATGGTGTATTTATGTTTAAAGAAACCCATTTTATTCCTTGGAATATGATGAATGATTTATGTTATTTTGGTACATGTAAGAATGAATTCATTCTGAGATTTTTGGGAGATATATATCTCCTTTATTCATTGGGTAAATTTTTATATCTCATGATATAGTCATGGATATAGTGGGAAGTTATCTCAGTTTAGTAGTACAAGGCTGGAATGAGGAGGGAACTTAGTTCAGTAAATGAATTATTCCTCTATGATGGTATTGGAAATGAACATTGAATAATATAAATTTATTTTTTATACATATGAGTATGACATAAAATTTCATGTCTTATGTTATGACCTTTGATATTACACTCAAGAGTTATTTTAAACATTTTTGATTTATCCAAGACATGATAGCATAATAATTCATATTCAGGAACGTATTTTAAAATATTATGTTCTTTTGAATTATGATTATGACAGGATTAATATCTAACATTTTTACCCTTAAAGAGCATCTGACCTTATGGATTCATAAGTTCATTTTCCCCAATTCTTGAAGAAGTTTATTTGGTAAAATATTTCAAAAAAGGGTCTATCTCTGATGAAATAAATGGGAGACAATTTAGATGTGTTATAAACTAAATTTTTATGTTTCCTAGTATCAAAAATCACTATACCTATATAGTTGTATCATATATTATTTATATTTTGTAATTAATATTCATAAATTTTGATGTAATAACAATGTCTATAGAGTATGTGTCATTTTAGTTGTTATCATAGGAATGGTAAAATAGAACATTTGATACTAGGTTGAAAAAATCATAGTAAATAACCATATGGATATGTTGAAGTATAGTTTACCATCATTGTTATTTAAAAATTATCATGAAAAAACAATTATAAAATCTATTGTTTCCAAAATGTTAATTTTATTCTCTATTGTGTTGTTTTTCATTATAAATAGTGTTTCTCATACTATACTTCTTAGTTTTAGTCAATGGTAGGAACTATGAGGAACCATAAGATTGCTAAATGTGATGTAAAATTCATTTTTTTTACCCCTTACAAACCAAATGTTATGGGATATGGAATGAAAAATCATATAGCAATGCATATTTATAAAGATACGAATCATGAAGGACATAGAAATAAGAAAAGGGGGGTAAATTTATTTTAGTGCTTCAGAAGGTAGTATAAACATTTATTCAGTGGGACTTCTATACCATTAGAGGCTGAACAATGGATTAATACCACCGATATGATATTTTCACTTCTCTAATGTACAAAATATGATAATCTCATCTTAGTAGTCTTTTATTTGTAAGATTATTCTCATTATGGATGGATCATTATCAATAATATGAGTAAAATAGATGAAATTGAATCCATGGAATGGGATGAGTTCCTAAAATAATTTATCAATAAGTACATTCCTCTTGTTCTCCAATCATAAATTGAGGATGAGTTCCTTGAACATAATAAAATGGATATGGAATTTATTGGTATGTTTGTAGAAAATCATACAAGACATGAAATGTACACCTTTGAAATTATTATCTAACCTAATATTAAAATAGATCAATTAATTATGGGATTAAAACCAATTATTCAATGGGCATTATATATACGATACCTCAATAGCTTTGAGAAAGTCATTTATATTCTCCAAAGGTTGTGATAGAGAATGGAGTAACCCACCTGTCATACAGGTTTGATAAGAAGAGAAAATTGTATTCAAGGGAAAATTTAAAGACCCCACTGAAAAGATGATGATGTTTCCCTGATTCTCAATTTGTAGAAAGTAACATGTATGAAATTTTTATAAAGGTACTATATAATGTTTTATGTGTGGAAAAGAAGGAAACCTGGTACTTGAATACCCAAGTGATGGGAAAAAATATATCTAATGACGTGAATAGAGAAAAGTCGATAGATAGCTCTCCTCTTAAACATCACTGTTACCAGTTTATGGAAATGGGGAATTATTCCAACAAATTACCTAATCTAATTGTTATTGATGATGATATTTTTTAACAAGATCTGAATTCAAAAGAAAACTGAAAATCACATGTGATTACAACTGACAATTTGAAATACGATAATGAAGTGGTGATATGTATCCATACCGTCCACTCTAATGTAGAAGACGTTTTCTTTCATTTTGTATCCACACAATATTTTATTTTTTATGAATTTTGTAATTGTGTATCTACATTACCCAAATAATTAGATGTTGAGTCATCTGTGACAACTTCTAATGGCACAATAGGCTCATCAAAAGCATATATTTCATCAATAATTGAACTTAATGGGAATCTGATACCTTTAAATAATTGGATCCCCTCTATAGTGGAATATTATGTGATTCTTGTCACGTTTTTTTCATCGTCTATATGGATATTATATCGATTTACAACGAATCAAAGTAACATTTCATATTTTGGATTAATCTGTGATCACACATTGATGATCAGAAGAATATAACCATCCAGTGGAAATTTCTTCCATGATAGGCATAATGACCCTAATATGAATGTTATCTATCTCAAATGTTAAGTGATAAAATCACAGTAATAATATAACCATTTTACTGGAGTTTGATTTTGTCTTTTATGATGAATTATACAGTTTTCCACCAAATTGGGAAGTTACGTTTTTAGTAGAACTCATTACAGGTTCTATGCCTGTTTAAAATATAGTAGATTTAATTTCCCAAATTGAGTTGCAGGAATTAAAGAAGAAACACCAATAGAATCATGAAAAGTGATTCATATGCCCTACTGTGTCACCTTGGGGAGCACCTTTTCTATTTATTAAGAAGAAATATTTTTCAATGTGACTTTTCATTGATTATAAAGAACATAACAAGATCACTATCATGAAAAAATAACCTCTCCACCTCATTGATAAAATGATTAAACAATGACGCATAGTTCAATACATTCCAATGACTGATCTCTATTCAGGATATCATCAATTAATGTTCACAAAGGAGGATATACGAATGATGATATTTTATACAAGGTATGGAGAGTGTGAAATTATACTGATTCCTTTTGGTCATACTAATGCCCCCATTATCTTTATGTATCTAATGAATATATTCATTACAAACTATCTTGATTATTTTGTGGTAGTCTTTTTAGATGATATTCATTCCTATTTGAATGGAAATGATTATTGTGAAGATCACATGGAAATTTTACTAAATACCTTCAAAAATTAAATTCCTTATGAAAATATTACCATGTATAAAATGTGGATTAATAATATTCCATTTTTGGGAGAATAATCTCAAGATTGGGGTTTATATGGATCTTTAAAGAAATTAGTTATTAAAAATAGGCTAAGATAATCAACGATAAATAAGATATAATGTTTTGAGGGTTTTTCTTGATATTAACAACATTTTGTGAAATATTTTTGATTTTTTTCCAAATACATTCACCATGTTGAGTTATTAATTAGAAACATTCTTGTGGATTGAGGAATGTGAATAAAATTTCAATGATCTAAAATGATGGTTATCTAGTGGACTTATGCTCACATCTCGTTGTAGTAGTGAAATAGTTGTGGTCTACAATGATGCATCCATGAATGTCATGGGTTTTGTTCTCATGAAAAATTATATGTTGATAACTTATGCTTCCCGAGAGTTGATAATACAAGAGAAAAATTACCCATATCATGATATGGAGTTATATATTGTATTATTTTCACTAAAGATACTGAGGTATTATCCTTATGGTGAAAGGAGTGATATTTATACAGATAAAAAAACCGTACCGCATATTTTCACACAAAGGTGTTGAATATGCATCAGAGAATATGGTTGGAGTTTATTATGGATTCTAAATACTTAATACATTACCTTCACGGTATTTTGAACAAGTTTGTATATTCATTGAGTTGAAATCACAACATAATCCTATCCATTAAGAGGGTTACAAAAGGTCCAATATTTTTTTATTTTCATTGGATTGATCCAGAAATTAAAAGTAATTAGAGAAATATTACATTTCTAAAATGAATGTTCAGAAATCAATACAATTAAAGAATAAGGAAGCGTTTAAGGAAGATGGAGATGAAAAAAAGGTGAGAAATGATCCTGAATTAAACCTTGATTTTGATTGAATAATTTGATTCTGGAGCTGGAATTATAGTCATCCCATACTAAAATTAATTTTTGTATTGGATGAGGCTCATATTTCATAATTCCTTATACATCCTGGATGAAAAAAGATTTATATGGACATGAAAGAGTATTTCAGGTCAGATAGAAGGAAAATATTGAATTGCCAAATTGGTCACCTGGTGATTAGATTTAGCATGTTATTCCTATGAGATAAAAGTATATAGTGACATTACAACCATTACCCATACCAAAATGGAAATATGAAAAATCACTATGGACATTATCATCTAACTTACCAATACATATAAATGCCATAATTCTATATGGGCTATAGTTGATTACATTGTGAAGTAGGCACACTTTGTTTCTATTAGACATTAATTCACTATTGATCAGTGTGATATGATACATGTAAAGGAAATAGTAAAATTTCATTGATTACCACTTTCAATTATTTCATATTAGAATCTGAGGTTTACCTTGAAGTTCTACAGATTTCTTTAGTAGGTTTAGGATAATGAGTCATGTTTCCACATTTCTTATCATTATCTGATAGATGGTTACTCTGAGAGGAATGTTAAATATTTAGAAAACATGTTGACAGATTGGTCAATGGATTTCAATGGTTTTTGGGATCTAAAACTACTTTTTTATGGAATTTTTATTCAACAATTACATTCACTCTAGTATTCAAAAGGATCCGGATGGATACCTATATGGAAATAAGTATAGAAATCCAACTTGGTGTGATGAAGTTGGGGAATTACAGATATTGGAAGTTATTCATGTTGATGAAATGAATGAAAAGGTCATATCTATTCAACAAAACATAATAGAATATTAGAATGAACATAAAATTTATGCTGAAAACTGATGAAAAGACATAGAGATTGAGGTGGATGAATAGGTGTTTCTAAAAATATCCCCCTCAAAGAGATTAAAGAGATCTTAAATTTAGGGCAAGTTGTGCCATATGTATATCAGTCCTTTTGAAATCTTACATCATTTTGGGAATGTGACTTACTGGTTAGAGCATCCAAAAATTCACCCTCATGCTTATGAGGTTTTATATGTGTCTATCTTCAGAAAGAATATACCTGATCATTCACATGTAGTAAACACAAAAGTATTACCACTAGAGAAATAACTTTCTTATGGAGAAAAACCAATAGATATTCTAAATCATAGCGAAAATGTTTTACCAAACAAGATCACTTGATGGGTTAACGTTTAATGGACGAACCATCAATTTTGGGATGCTATTTGTGAACATTAGGGTGTGATGAGGTAGTTTTATCCTCATCAGTTTGTATCCAAGCAACAAATGTTGAGGGTGAAATACAGGTTAGTGCGTGGAATATAACTCCCAGATGTTGTTATGAAATATTTTATTAAAATAATTCATCAACAACTTTCAATTCAAGGATTCATGTGATTAAATTAACTATGATAAGCCATTATTATAAAATGACAATTATAACCTTATCATTAAGTAAATGGTAATACATATATATAACTTATAAAAATTTAATGTGAATGAAAAATTTTATTCAATTATATATTTTATTTTTTTATGTTTTTTAAAATTAATAAAAAATATTCAGGAATTTATTTATATATTTAATAAAATATATCTTATCTTCTTCCAATATATATTTTTTATTTATGGTATCAATAAACTATATTTCAGGTATAAAACATATATTTTTCAAAAGAGAAATTTTACTCCATTTAATGGGGAACCCCAATTAAATTAATATTTTGATATATTAGTATTTTTTATATGACAAAATAAACATTTTCTATGTGAGAAAGATATAAAAATTAACTTTGGATGAGTTTCTAATATATTTCTAATAACATTTATGTTTTTTGAATAGTAAAAATAATCTTAAATTTAATTTGAAATTTTTTTTCATTAAAATAATTTTATTGGTCAAATTATAACATTAAATAGTTTAAATAATAAATAGAATATATTTTTATCATTAAATATAATGTATGAAATTTTCATTGATTTTACATTGAATTCAGATGTATGAACTTTGTAACCTTTTGCAATTTTTTTACTTTAAAACCCCTTATCTTGTTCCAACAATGGAAGTAAATTGTACATTAATTAATGCAACATCTATGAATTTACATTTCAAAAATGGATTCTATATTTGGTATAAGTATGTCCAAATTATAGAAATATCTTAAATTGATTTTTCGGCATTAGGAATAGTAAATTTAGTAATTTTCACTACTACTATAAAACGGTAAATATGGTAATAATAGATAAATGTAATATTATGAAATTTCCCCCACAGATTTCCTAATATCATTGGATTATTTTGTTTAAAATATTAGGTTTGAAATAGTGTTCTTTGAAATAACTTGGATTATATTAGGACCTTTAATTCTTTTTATTTAAAGAAATGTTAAATATGTCATACTCATATTTTAATATGTATATAATTTTTAATATATGTTTATACAAAATATATGATCGATTATAAATACTGTTTAAAACGCTAAAATGATTATATTTATCATGTTAATTTATATTTAATTTTTAGGAAATAAATCATTACCCTAAAGAGTTAAACTATTATAATGTGGAAATTATTTGATTGAGGGGGAAATCAATAAATTATGAATTATGAATGTGATGATAACCATTGAAAGACTGAAACACTTAACAAAATCATAATGGTCATGTATATCATGACCACAACCATCCCAGGGTCATGTAATTGACCGTTGGAAGATTTTGAGAATAGATTATGATAGTTATATTTTTTTAAGGTGATTATAAACTTGTCCCATTAATGTTTTAAAAAATTTTAACATTTTTAATTATGGATTATATAGAATATATGTTTGATTATATGTATTATCCTGAAGACATGAAGAATTATAATTGTCTTAGTATTTTTTTGTAATTTTACTCAACAAATAGGCATTTTAAAAATTTACAAAAAAATATTATAGTAATTATTATATTATTAGAAATATAAAAAAATAATATAAAATATTAAAATAAATAAAATTTGGGATATTATATATGTCCAATGAAATTTCTATAATATTATTCCCTCTATGGAATATAATAAAATAACTGGTGTGATTTTATCCTTTTTATGTTATTATTTTTTAAAATCAATGAATTGAGTAATGTTAAAATAGACAACATTAATTATTCATAAAAATAGAATATTATTAAATTTTTTAAAATTCATAATACAATTTTTAAAAATATAAAATAATAAATATATGGTCTAAAATATTATAAGGTATTTATTTATTATATATTTGGCCTAAAATATGTAAATATATTATCCTTTTCATGTTGAATTAATTGTTAACATAGTTAAAAAATAAATATTATAAATTAGTGTTAATTAAAATGATAGTGTTTAAATAAACATAAAAATATGTCCAAAATTTTATGGGTTAATAAGATTAAAACCCATTAAAATATCATCAAATAAATAAGTACATTTGGATGTTTTTGGAAGGTTTTTTATTTTATATTAAATTAAAATTTTTGGAGATCCCAAATGTGTCCCCAAAATCAATTATTAAAGTGAACCTCCTCCTGCACCTGTTCACTTCACTTTGAGAAAATAATAATAGCGTTAACCTACCCAAATCCATTATTAGATACCCTAGTTTCTTTATATATGTTCAATCCTTCATTAAAGACCATCTATATTTCATTATGTGAATATTTAGAGGTAGGATGTCAAAGAAGATGTAATCCCCTATACTGATTCATTCAAACTTATTTCTTATTCAACATTAACATCATGAGTTGTTTAATTATAAATAATAAAAATAGTATCACTTATATACTAAGATGTTATTATGATTATGAAAAAATCATATTTAATATTCTATATCTCCTTTGATAATGTAAATCACTCCTTGTGCATACGTATGTCTTACAGTCACAACACCGTGGTATAAGTTGGTTTTCCCCACAAAATTACAAGGATGTGTATTATGATGAAAATAATAACTATATATGATTAATATAACATGATAATGTGTCTGAAATATTTTACACCATCAACATGAATATCATTCAACAATAATGGGAATGATATCATCCCTCATGTGTACATACAACCTACTATCTCCAAGATATGATGTGACTTATTCAACATGATCTTCAATTAATAAATAACATATAAATGCATGGAATGAATAAATATGATATATACTATACTAATATAATTCTAAAAATAATATAACTAAAACCTAAAAATATTGATAAGAAATTATTTGAAAAAACAAGCGTAGGAAAATACAGAAGTTAACTCCTGATTGACGAGTTATAATGATACTAACAAATGGGTGATAACATGATTACATATTATATAATAAAAATTACTATGATTATGAAATAATTCATTGAAATTATTTAAATCATTATACATGAGTTACAAATACATACAATTGATATCAGTCCAAAGGTAAGGATAATTTTGTAATCTCATTATTAACTGATATTTTTTATACGTAATTATTAAATACGGTGAATTTATCATCCATGTCCGTGTTTGAAAATTATGTATTTGAAAATAATATTTCTTTTACTATAAATTTATTGGTAGTCATTTATACCCAATAGTGATCTTTTATTAAATGATGTGAATGGAAGATTTTGTCATTTTTTACAAGAGTTATTTTTTTTAATTTTCCATAAATATTATAAAAAGGATGTTTTTTAACTTATACAGAAGAAACAATTTTTTATATTTTCAAAACACCTTATTTCCATATATATATATATATCTAAACTATTTGACGATTATTTTAAATGAAATTCATTTATTTCATAATTTTATGACATTTTAAGAAAAGAAAACGATTTTTAAGAAAAAAAATATATTTTTCTCAAGAAATGATTTCAACTATTATATCAATAGTATTTAACATATAAGCTTTAATTTTTTAATTAGTATATATTTCCTGAATAATATCATTATTTTTCATATGGTATGAATGTTTTTATGATGTAATTCTATTTTTGAAATAAATTTGTTTTCTTGGATTAAGTTCTGGTAAAATGATATTCAAAGGAGCCCATTTTATTACAAGGGTTATGGTGAATGATTTATGTTATTTTGGAACACATAAGAATTATTTCATTAATATATGGATGGGGCATATATTTGTCCTTACATTATTGGGTAATTATTTATATCTCATAAGATATTTATTTTTTGAACGAGAAATGATATCAATTAAATAGTACATGACTTTAAAGAGAAGTAAACTCGATTTAGTAATAGACATTGGCTGCATTGATGGTATTTTAAATAAGACATGAATAGTATGAAAAAATATCTATTCTTATTTATATTCACCCAAATTTCATTTATTATATTATGACTTTTCGGAGTATATTCATTGATTATGACAAATCTTTATGATTTATCACATGGCATGATATCATGATCTATCATATGCAAGATAATTTTTTTTAATATTTTGTTATAATATCTTACTATTATGGTATGCTTTATATTTATATTATTTACCCTTTTTGAGAATCTGATCTCCACCCTTTAATGTAATTCATGTCCACTTTTCATGAAAATGGGTGTTAAGTAAGATATTTCAAAATGAGGACAGTGTATGATGAAATACGTGGGAGATAACGAGTAAGTCTTATAATCCAGTGGTTTATTTTTCCCAGTTTTTAATTACACAATACAAATATGGTCAAGTTTGTGAATTTTTTATATTTTGTACATGATATTCTTCCATTTTGAAGTAATATCTATGTTTGTAAAGAATATGATGTTTTTATTATAATGACCCAAAAGGGAATTAGTAAATTCTATAGAATTAATAATTGACCAAAAATATATGTATCTTTTAAAATAAAGTAATGTTTTTGTTATTTGATTTAATTTATAAAACCTTAACAAATTCACCAAAACCGATATTATAATTTGTTTTAAAAAAATAAATTCATGATGGAATTAAAACACTTCCCCATCCCCAAGAGTATTATTTTATATATATTTCTTTCATAAAATAATAAAAATATATTAAAACTCCCCACAATGGAAAAAACCATTAGAAAAGAAAGTGAAGGATTATGCATTTGAATACATTATCATTTAGGGTCCAAAAAATGTTCTGAAATTAATAAAGAAATATCATTTATTTTTGAATAAATATCAACCCCACTCATATTGAGTAAACCCCTTACACTCAGTGTCCCATTATAAGGACACCAAAATATTTTCCCAATCTCAATATAATTTTTCCAGTATTTGGGATGTTCCCACACAGGGTAAGGGATCAAATACCCTTCCATTTATTTCAAGAAGTTTATTTATAAAATAGATTTTTATTTTCAATTAGTCATGTCATAAGGTTTTATTTTAGATACATTTACCATGATTGTGTTTCACAAAAAACTCATAACAAACTTATATTATCATTATGCCATTCAAAAAACCATTATGTACACCTATTTTGAAGTCAAAATTATCCTGTGATTTTTCCATTAAAAAATATTGTGCAATGAATACTCAACCAAATTTATACTCAAGGGTACTAAAAATTTAAAACTTATACATTATTTATTGGTGAATTCCATGAATCTAAACATCACTCAATGGTTATTGGGTTAACTTTCATGAAAATATTTGTTATGTTTTATAGTAAATTTCTCATATGAACTCATGCGAATGATAAGAAAATGAACGTGGGAATGATATTATTTATTCTACTAATGAATTGGAAAATTTTCTATATAATTATATTCCACACATGGTCTCTATAATGTTACCATCATAAAATTATATTATGACGTCTTGGTGATTATCCTAGAAAAAATCTTATTATGTCTTGTTATTTGTTATTTTCACATTCCACTAATTTCATGATGTTATAATCATATATTCATGTTATGATGTTTGATTTTATGACTCTAAGGCCTTATATTTGACCTTGATATTCCCCTTCACAATAATGAATTTCTCTCCCCATGATATTCTTTTTTATAAGATTATTATTCTTTATAACTCACCCATTTCTTAGGTACACCCCTTGGCCATCTCATGTAGTATTAGAAGATTAAGTGAATGAATGTAAATTCTTTAATTTTTTTAAATAATTTCACAATACACATGTTTTATGTTATTATGTTATGTATCTAACTATTATATAACCCAATGATTTATGATTTTTTGAGGGTTTATTATTTTTGATTTTATGTAATAAATCATGAAATAATATGTATTAATGATATAAGTTGTCATAGTTGGTATAATAAAAGCTTTGTTATTTTGAGGATTATGATTATAAAACTGTAATGAACTCCTTTAGGATAAGTACATACAAATGATATCATTTATAACTTATTGTAATGTATAGAGTCATTGGAATATAATAGAAAACACTATTGATACTACATGTTGTTGTTTATCTATACTTTTTATGCATATGATTAATAACCACAAAAATAAGAATATGTATTTTACATTATCATAACTCGGTGAATGAAATATTTGACATTATGCACATTTTGACACTCCTAGGGGATACATTTTTTTTGTAAATTCACAATATCTTTAAAAAATATTATGTTCGGAAAAGAAATCTCAAAATAATTGATGTTAGTAAATAAACCATGGATAAAATATATTGAAATCAAGTAAATCATTTTTAATGGAATTTATATCCCCTATATGAGTTATCCATTTATTATTTTTAGTTTCTATTTTTTCTGTTTAATATTTTAATGATTCACATCAATAATTCCACCTTTATTTATGTTATTTTATGGAAATAGGAGTAACCAATTAATCAACTAGTGTGATCAGAAACTCCCAAATTATATACCTAGCATAAAGAGTATAGTATTCTTAAAATTGAGGAAATTACATTCTCAAATAACACATGTTTTGAATTTAAATTTCAATTAAGGGGAATACAGATAACCCCATATGAAAGGGAAACATTATAAGGTGGTATTTATATGATATATGCCTCTGAATTTTAATGGATCAATGATACATTAATCATGTAAAAATTGATCAACTAAATTAAAATCATCATATCCATAATTAAATTCTCTAACCAATTGATCTCCATCCATACTCTATATCATATGTTGTAAAAATATCATAAATAGGGGATGTACAAAAAATATACAACGCCCGATAAGAGATGAATTTATTGGAGTGGAAGGAAATTTAGAAAATAATTTTTCATTAATATTTTATTCACAACGTCTAATATAAAAATGATAGATATTTATAGTCCATTAGGAGGAAATGATAATGAATCCATCTGATTGTATGAGGTTAAGCTCATAATAAATGCATGATACACCTCTCAATTTATCATTTCCCCAAAAAATATGTATGATCACTTCTTTATGTTGATCAATCTGTGTTTATGAAAATAATTAGAGATTTTGGTCTATGAATTCTATGAAGACTGTTTTAAATGTTCCCTCAATGTTGAAATAATTGAATCTCACAAGTCTGATGGAATATAAGATAAGATACTATGAATTAATATGTATTCTAGTGGAGTGACTCCGAAATATAATGGGGGAAATAAATTCCATCATCGCACTCTTCAAAATTATTTTGAGGAAGCATCTCTGAAATTTTCTACATGGAATAAAAACATTCACTAGTCGTGGGAAATATTGGAACCCTTCTAACTAATATGGATCATAAAAACTAAACAATACGATTGAATAATTGAATTACCACAGCTTCCCTCAGCCATCCATATAATTTTTTTCTAAGGAATATGTAAAATTTTGATTTAATATTGTTATACATGCATTGTTTTCAATAACATACATGAGAAACCTCTAAGGACTTTTGTTCATGGGTGTGTTCAATTCATCAATATAATGAGGTAGATGTTGAAAAATATGTAGTGATAGTTATGCTAGTTATTCATTCATAAATATTAAACATATATCTCTATTCAAGTACTACATATTACATCAAATCATTCAAGTATAGTTGAATTATTAAAACCCCAACTCAAAACTCTGATATCGACATTTCTATGAAAAAATAAAATGGGGAATTTTTTTCCTAAGTATATAACTTCTCTTCTATACATATTAGTTTCTTGAAATTTCAAAAAAACATCATGATACTTCCATTAAAGAAATTCGATAAAATTCTAGATGGAAATTATCTTTCCTTCGATAAATCCAACATAAATTTACGAGCAAAGGAAATCCCCCTCCAAATAGTTAATATCACCCAAATCTGTACATGATAAAATTGAAAGATGAATCTAATTTGGTATTATGATATAAAGAATGGATATTATGTCTTTATTAGTAAGTTTATTTAGCTCAAAATGTTTAGAATATGGGATAAATAATACATGATAATATAGAAATTGTATGGGAATATATTGATGTGGTTCCACAATAATTTCAAAGTATTATTCTGAGATTTGATGTTATATTCTCATTCATGATTACACCCATATATTATAAAATATAAAAGAATACATAGATAATTACAATTATTTAACAAGATTAGATAAAAATTAATTAGAATCAGAATATAAATAAAGGGTATATACACCCAAGTGATTCGCCATGGGGATCATTTGATCTTTTAAATAAATATAATGTTTGATCAATTAAACTATACATTTATTATTTTTACCACAAAAATATCATGAATACTAATTCGATTCATATTCTATAGATTGTTGAATTTTTAAATATTTAACATGGATCCCTACACTTATATATGGTGGATCTTCATCAATGATATTACCATATAATGGTAAAGAAGGAGGATATCCCCAATAATTCGTTTTATATAATTAATATAAACTATGAGTTAATAGTGTTTTTGTTTGGACACACTATTTATCATACTATATTCATTGACAAAATTTATTAATTCTTTTGGAATTACCATATAAAATCTTTGATTGTTTTTATATAATATATTCATATCTTCTCTAAAAGGGAGGAGTAACATGAAGATCATTGGAATGGTGTACTAATGTAATTATAAAAAGAAAACATGATCGTAATGTATAGTAAATATTAATTTTAGATTTATTACATAACATTCCATGTGAATGAGATCCCTAATAAAGGGAAATCCATGGATTCATCAAACTTATAATAAATCAAATAATTCCTCAGAAAAAAAATTATAATATATATTTGTAGTTAACCTGTAATAGATGGGTACTATCATCAATTTTATGAAACTAATCACAATATACCACACCACTAACTAGGAAAAATTGGAATGGGGTAGTGTTTTTCCAGAATGATGAATGTCAAAGAATATTTAAAGATTTAGAGAAGTGGATAATCATTAAACGTTATATCATTACAAACAAGTGGGAAAGGATATATGATCTACAACGATATATCCAAAAAGGGAATGGGTTATGTACTAATGATATTTGAAAAATTGAAATCCTATGAATCCATTCTATTAGTGACATTGGAGAATAAATACCTCATTCCATGTTATGGACAAGGATTTTGTTAATTTTGATATTTTTGATTTAGTGCAATATCTCTATCGATAGATGTATGGCATTTATATGGATCCTAAAATCTTAATTTATATATTCACAAATATGAAGGTTAATATTTTATAATGAATATTGTTATAGAAAAAAATGGATTAATAATATTTAATGTAATATGACCATGGTAAGGTGAAAAAATTGGGGGATTAAATGAGTAGAAATTATCCAAAAAACCCTATCCATGATTACTATTGATATATATCAAATCTTTTTCTATATGATAAGGATGGAAATGGGAAAAATAATAAAATATTTATCTTAAATTATTCTATTTCTACAAAACCATCCATTCGAAAATGATCATGTAGGCACATAGAATATGATTTGAATATTTGATAAATGTTTTTGAATAATTGGGATTTAGACATATGTAATATTCGATTTATAATGTTTTGAACCCTGTAATGTGTCACATAAAAGAAAAATTTGAATAAAGAACTTGTGGAGGATGTTCTTATCTCAACGTTCAATAATATTCATATATGTAATCATATGAATAATTAATTAATGAAATACTTCTAATAGTAAAATATGAAGTTGGAGATTACATAATTTATATCTATCTTCTTTGTATACCAACTAGTCAAGAAGTAATGACAGAAATCTAATTTTATGATGAAACCATTTCCCATACTACAACGTCAATGAATTTAATTATATTCAAGTAATAATTTCCCATGAAAAATTTTCTATGATATATATATGGAAATTTCTATAAATGCATGAGTATGGACCTCTATAGTGTAATATTCTGTTATGAGTTTTATAGAATGTTATGTATAAGATTTCCAGTTTCCCTATTTATAGAGATGTGTTTTAATACTTGTTATCTCCCACAGATGGATTGTTATACCAATAGAACTATCCAATCTCTAGGGGATATTTTATGATCGTATCAGTTTGATTTAAATGGAATTTTGGAACAAAAACATCCACTAGTAGAGTTATCATATAACATCATCTTCCATTAAAATAATCAAATGAGAACATTAGATCCTCTATTTTGGAAGGGGAGTTAGACACTATCATGATGTGATGAAGTATGAGAGGAGAAAATAACATGAATAAATCTTCCCTATTTGATGACATAGATGGTGAAAATGATTCAATATTATATGAAATATTCAAAATGTTGAAAAAATATATTCATATAATCCATAATGAGACATTGAGTTTCAAGTTATTGAAATTTTGTTCTTTTTTATATCATCACATATTTAATGCAAGATGATTTGAAAGAAGGGAAGTATTTGGGTTCAAAAAATTGACCCCTATGACCATATAAGATATGGGGACTATCGACTAGAATGTACTTATAAATTTTGATATTTACATGATATTATCCATGTTTCCCTCTTGAGAATGTACACACCAAACACCTCTCACAGACTAAATAAAGAGGTGGTAAAATTGAAGAACTATCATTCATATAAGGAATATCCATTGAAGATATTAAATCATATAGAGAATGTTAAAAAAATAAGAAAAGTCACATATTCAATTTTCTATTGTAGAATCAAAAGTTTGAGGAGGAATTATAGGAACTAGAAGATGTAATGAAATTCAAGAACCCTCATCAATTCTAGTAAAAATATTTAAATTATAATGGTGGATCTTATGAAATAGGGAATTATGATACTACACGAACTCTTATAAAATAATTTTCCATTTAATTGAGTTTATAACATATAAATATATATAAAACATACATTACTATTGATTTTTTGGACCAATATACCATATTAGATTTACAATACCATTAATTATATTATACATTCATAGTATATCAATCATACAATGAACATCAATATTTTTTATATATTTATGGTTATGATATAGTCTAATAGACATTGAAAAAAGAAGAGATGGCCCCAACCAGTAGGATAATACTCTATAAATCCCATTTATATTTTTTTAGGGAGTTTGGAATAGTTGGATTTTCCCATGAAAAATCTTATGATGATACTTAACAAATAAAATATAGAAATCCCATTTACAAGAAATATTAATACTTATCAAGTATATGATACAACCCGTAGTTGTTGAACCACTCGATGAAATCTTCACCACCCAACACCATACACTTAGGTATTATGATACTCAAATAAGGGTTTACATATCTACAACCTAGTAGTATTAATTTTTATATATTTTGTTTAAATTATTTTATTATTTTATTTATCCCTTTTGGTTATTAATATATCAATGATTTTGTAAATAGTTTTTAAAAAAAAATTACATGTAGTATTCAATATTTTATTTTTGGGAAATAAATAGTTTCAGTTATTGAATTATTTTTTTAAGTTCATGAATTTTTTGAATAAATTATATTTTTTAAAATATTATTATTCGATAATATTTATTCAAATATAAATGATTATATAATTAAATCCAATTAAAATTTTAGAAGGATTCAAAATTAGTTAATATCCTAAAAACTAATATTATCTCTTATTTGGGGATTTTTATCTAAATGTGTAAATTATCCCATTTATAAAAGTATTTTAATGAAATTTTATCATTTTACAATAAAAAATTTCCAATTTTATTAAATGATAAATTTTTCAGATATTTTTTATAGAGTTGATTTTTATGAAAACATTAAATATGGTATACATACAATGTTTGTATTATGAATTCTTAATTACCCAAAAGTGAGGTAGTAATTTCCATAAAAATACTATACTAAATATATTTATTATCCTTTAAAATAATTTATATTTTATTTTATTTGATTTATTTGATAAATACTCAATGAATCCTAGAAAACTAATATTATATTACACTGTCTTAATATCAATCCATTATAAACATGAATCACATCCACATCACAATTGTTATTAATTTACTGACAATTATTCTTTACGAAATAAAATATTTAGAACCAGTTTTCTATATTATAATCCCTGGGACAAAACATTAGGGGGTTTTTTATTTATATTATTTTAATATATGGAATCCAAAACCATATCAGAGAAAATGATAATGAAATCCCTTATACTTCTCTATAAATAACAACCCATTATTTAACTCCACTTTCCCAAAAACCAATTAAGAATGCATTTTTTCCACCAAAACATCCTTAATACCCTCCATTGGGTATACTAATATCTGAAGGATACCCTAACAAGAATTTTAGAAGATCCCTCTCACGGTATGAGATCCTCTTCTATTTCTTATATTTCATGTAATATCATTCTACTATGACTTTTGATTCCCAATTTTTCAGGTTGTTATGTGTTTTTACAAATACATTTTTTCCTAGTTGTTAATATGAAATGGTATAACATAACACATTCTCACTCATTCCTTTTACAAAACATTATTTTCACCCAGTATGATATTAAAATTTTCCAATAATTATTCCATACTAACCATTTGTATACTGAAATCCCATCCCCATTTCCAATCATGTTTATTAACCTAATAGTTGATATCCTTCATTTATTATGGAATTCCATTAATTTATGACTCACTCTATAATAATGTGTTCAATTTGTTTTTGATGTGGATTCATATATTATATGATCAATATGTTGTGTGAATGCCTATAAATGATATGAATGTGATGGGGGGGGGGGCTAAAATTGTGTTGCCCTCTAATGAATTTGATATAGATTTATGTCATGATATTACCTTACATACCATAATCTATGATTTCGTAGTGATTATCATTGTATTAAGTGTATGATTTAATGGGTTTTTTTACCAAAATTCAATTGTTCCTAGATGTTGTCATCATAGATCATGTTATGATGTTAGTGGTTATGATTCTCACAAATTTTATTGCACCCTAATGTGCCTTTTGAGTAACATGTGATACATTAATATTGTTTTTATTTTACTATTCCATTTATGGGATTCATATCTCACCAATTTTTATGTAAATCCAAAGGTTAACACATTCATTATTAGAAGAATTAATCGATAATAGGTATGTTTTGATATTTTTAAATAGATTCATTATTTACATACTTCATGTCATTATGTTATGAATATAATTACTAAAATACACATGTCCCCACTATCTTTTGTGATATATTTTCAACCAAATTTATAAACTAAATCATGAATTAATATGTATTGATTAAATAGGTTTTCATAAACTAATACCACATCATTCCACAGTTGTGACCTAAGTCATTGATGGGCATCACCCACTCCACTAATAAAAATTTGATAACCATTTTTAATCATGTCACTACTTCACAATCTTCAGTCATATATGACCTCTATTCATTCAACAAACAACTAATATGTGACCCTTATATCAATGGACACTCCCCAAGGTACTGATAATCCTATGTTATAATACAATGAACAACTACAACAACATTACCCATACCATGTATGTAAGACAACTCAATGATTAACATCTATAGATACTTTACCGAGCACATGTTTCACAAATTCATTTCTCTCAATGATAATATATAATGGATACTCTTGGGATATGATAATTCCACATGGGGGTTCGTATCTAGTTAGACACATAATCTATTTCTCTAACATCCAACATCATCAAACGCCCAAATAAAAATACCGAGGCATCATAAAACACCATATATCCATTCCTATGTCAGAAATGGTCATGAATGAGATAATCGTTAAGTTAATATTCACCTGAAGGACCATTTCATAAATGATTTACAAACACTCATAATCCACCCCTTTCTTGGCCAGAGATGTCTTGGGTGTACCAAGTGTGATAGAGCATGGATGAAATTCATTTCCTAACATTATTATTAAAGGAATCTACTGATAACTAATACATTTAGGGGATGATCACAATACATCCCTAGCTCCATCTTTTCTAGGTCTGTCTAAATTCCCACCATATAGATCACATGTCTAAGGATACATTCCACTTAAATAAAAATGTAGTAGTTTCCAAATTTATATAAAGATGATGTGATCATTGTTTAATAAATACTATCTTGAGATTCCTGTTATGTAGTGTTACGTTCCAAGAAATGATAATGATTTTGGAAATGAACACCATTGAAAATGAGTATAGATATAGGTGAAATATCTTCATTATGAGGTCCATGAACAATTCTAATGCATTGTTCATATTGAACGACATAAACAAGAACATATTTTGGCCATACCTAGACCTCAAATCTATATTTAGAGGTCTTCCCCCAAGAACCAATGCTAACTGTATCATGAATAAATTTTGATCTAGGAAAACAAATGAGCTCCTCATATCTGATGGAATATATAATCAATCCCATGAATAGTGAATATGTTAATCACCTCCACCTAGTTCAACAATCTATAATAAATATAGGAACTAAAAGTCTTATTTTAAATTTTGGTTAATGACTATATAGATCCTCATGGATACATTCAAGTTCAGATAAAATAATTATGATATATATTAATAAACACAATTTTGAGATCTATTAACTTGGTTGGTTACATATGACTAGGTGGATAAACACAGGTTGTGCTCCTATAATGAGTTATATTTGAATCTCAATAAATTTATCTTGAGGTAGAAAAAAATAATTTTCAAAAAATAAAAACCAATTATAATCAATTAATACAGGGAAATAATATTAGGCTTAAGAATGAATTTCTAAAAAATTTAATCCCTTAATTTGTTTATTTTATAGATCTAATTTGACTCAAATTCATTCCAATATATCTTCTCAAAACTCCTACAGACAAATAATTAAAAACCCCCTCCCCTTTGCCATGATAATTGATACCCAACATTAATTGTTTTTGAAGTGATCAAGATATCTCATAAAATATTAAATCCCAAATATTACATCATTTATGTTCATAATTATAACAATGAAAAGAAAAAAAATCACATCCAATGAAAACTACTTGACATTATTAAAAATAATGAAGACAATATACATTATTCCTTATAATGACTTTTATTGAAATCATTTATGATGATATTCTAACGAATAATACAAATATTTTTATGAAATGTTCCATGATTAAAAATAAGAAGTAAGAAAATCAAACCATGTGGTAGTTATTTTAGAGGTTAACATGAATGTATGTAGATCTATAGAAGGTCCCACACATCATTCACATGATTCTTAAACCAATATTAAATCTCAACATTTCTAAAATCCATGCTCATCATCCAAGAGTCATCAATATATGTTGAGTGACTATTCTCTACCAATATCCTTTAACCCTATGTTTTCAAGATATCCATGATACCTTATGAGAATCCCTTTAGTGAAAAAACTAATAATTACCATAATATATATATATACCAGTGTCATTGCACAAGTTTCTTCCTAATATGATTGTTGATATGGCCTATTAGACCATAATTTAAGAGACTGGTAGAAGCACATTAAATATAAGTCATTTAAAAAGTTATTATTTATCACACATGTTACTACCATTATATTAATAATAATATTTTCTATTAATATTATTAAATAACCATTATTTATTAGTTTGACTATATGTAGTCACTATTCCACTAAAAAAAGAATTAATCTTATTATCCTATTATCCTCGAGACCCTTCTTGATAGTCAATTCCATACATAACACCTCTAGTTATGTTTTCATTTCAAATATTGTAACACACACTCTACTCTTATATAGAGGTTTATTTTGGTATTCTAGGAATTTTTGTCTTCATTTACAGCTTGAAGAGAATAATAGGGCTTAATATATATGAAATTAGTAGATTACGAAATGATGATCATAAATAACTACAAAAAATATAGGAATTCCATTGCATAGTAAACATTTTTAGAATACATAAATATTACTCAAATAATAACACCATGATGGTCACCCAATGAAGTCATTTTCATATTCCACTATAATTCATGTTTATCCGTCATATCTTGGATGATCTTTGGAATATTAAGGTCACTAATCTCACTCACCCAAAAAATAAATAATAGATAAAAGAATATTGCATCGATGATTTCTATCAAGTCATCTAAATGATGATAAAATATGGTAACCTCTATATCAGTGCAAACTAGGTCTAAAAATCCAAATCATTATAATCAATGGAATTCTAATGATTCCTCATTAAATGATAACTATCTAAAGAATATTATTTGAACATGATAAATAGAGTGAATAACTGATGAAGGTAGAAGTTAATGATACGGTATATCATCATTCCCTACTAGTAGTGTTACAATCATATCCACCATAACGAGAGATTCATGGGATTCAGATTCTTGATTCCTTATAAAACATATTCAATGAATCATTTTTTAAATGCTAAAAAAATTTTAAGACATAAAAATCTATTAGTTCTAGAATGATACAAACTAGTCTTTCAGATCGGATAATGGTTCCCCTATGAGGCATACATGTAATACAAGGTAGATTCATCGTAGTGCAATCCATAATCAATGTTATTTCATATTTACCTTCACAATATTCATACTTATATACATATATATATATAAAATAATGATGAATGTTCATTTTTGTAATGGATACAAAAATATATAAAATATGTTTGGAATATTGGCCTCTAAAGAATAGATATCACAAATCAGAAAATTTAATTACTGAAAAACTATGATACATAAAACATGTCAATATATATAAGACATGAGATCTAGTGTACCTAATCAAGATATATGAACATAGCCAAATCCAAAAAATATTTACAAAAGAATAAAATTATAATTCTCATTATACATTAAACCCATAAATTTAAATTAAATACCAGCAATGGTAACTCAGAGGTCCATTAGATATGTTATGTCCATGTAACAAATGAAACTACCCTACTTGATTCCCCCAAAACCTAACTCTTTTGTATCTTCCCCCGAAACATATTCAAGAAGAAAGGATGGTTTAAAAAGTTCTCTAATTCTATTTTGTAATTCCATGGTCTGAGTCAACATATCTGACCTACAGTTCCTAGGAACATATGCTTCCCTTACCATGTGAAAGGGGATATTGTCTTATTGAGATATCCAGTATGTCATAAGTGGGGTGACTGTACCTTCTGTAAAAAATATAATTATAAATAAAAACATAATTACAATAATAATAAAACATAATAAATAGCATGGATTGTATCACAAGTCATACAGATTAGAGAATAGAAGACCCCTTATAGGGATAGTCAAACAAGAATATAAGATTGATATATAAGTAAATAAAATATAGAGATATACATCAAGATTATATGAATTTTACACCATTAAACACCGTGATATATCAACTATCTCCATATTATTGGGCCTTTTCCTTCCATAAGACACTAATCATGATGTCTGCACACGTATCAAGATACCCATGTAGGGAGTTAGTATAAACCCAAATGTCGCAAAAAATGTGTCCTTAAAATAGGTCATAAGAGATATATAATAGTTATTTTCATGGAATTATGTAAATTTAAATGTGAAAATATAGCCACAAATGGGATGAGTCATCATGTTCTAACCAAGTAGACCGGAACATAATACCTACATGACATGGAACTATACTAGTAAGGATTTTGATGTTAGAAACTACATGTCAATAGATATGTCACAATTCATAGAGTCAATATTCACTATATTCCTATCAGTTATTTATCTATGTTACAACCTTAAGGAACACCACACATCCTACAGTAATGGTGACCAATAATAAGAATACATTACCCTTACAAAATATTGGTCACAATCCTTTGATGATGATAAGTCACACCTAACATTTCTATAATATATTGATGCTCTAGACAAACTTATATGGAAATATCCCATATCCACATATATCCAAATGATACTCAAAACCCACTCATGGAATACTCCCTAATTCAATGACATGTCCATGATCTGACTCATACCATCAAATGATTAATTGTCTGCATCCCCTTTTGTGTCAACATACAGCTACACCAAGGGATTTTATAACCAATACTGAGTGACATATTCATCATGATACATGAATCATGGTTCCATGGTCTATACAATATAATAGTTAATCCTAACCATATAACGAAACAATAGAGAATTTCAATAATAGTTCTCAAGAGGTTACCCTCAATACTGCATGAAATATAAAAAAGAAATCATTTGTTACACAGGATACTTATATATCATAAGAAATTACATACATGTTTGGGTATCAAGGGAAACTCACACACCCCAAAGAAACTTATTACCATCATGGTTTTCAAGAATATATGATCAAATTAATAAAAAATCACATAAAATGCCATATATGGTAAGGAACTTTGTATCTCAAGATTTTGGATTTCATGTGATGGATCCACAAGAAAGTAATAACATGATTCAATACCAGACCAAATCTCTTATGATATATATCAAATGATTCATAAGATATCAATAATATATATTCTAAGATATTAACCCGATGTATTGAATGAAATAGACCCACATATGTAGAGGTACCCCGAGAATCACCACTGAGACAACATAGATTGACAATGGTCCTCGTGAAAGGTAATTATTATGGCATCTTATGGAATCATCTCCCTAGTCTATACAATATTCATATTCTAATACATAATAAATTCATTCCAATATTTTTTTAAAAAAATAGAATAATTGAACAAGAACAAATGAATAACCATATTTCACCACCAAATCAATGAAACCTAGAGCACCAACAATGATAGATGAAATGAGTCTTTAAATTGACAAAAGGGATGATGTGATAGGACCAAAAAAATTGGAAATAATTTCTTGGATAAGGATTTCGTCAACAAAAAACCTTCTTCCATGAATTGTTCCAATATTTCTTTCTTTGAGATAGAATTTTACTGAATCTATTTAATATATTAAAAACTAAGGATCAGGTTATCAATCAACCCTACCTATTTTATAACCTGTTTTGAAAACAAAATACTAATAAAATATAGATATTATTGGAAGAAAAGTTATATTTTCATCCATTTCAAAATTTCTTGATCATAGAAAATTGTTACACCACGACCCAACCACAAAATCTGTTTTTATTAAAACTACACCATGAAATGGATAACCCTACAATGTTTTTGGAAATATTTAGACAGTTTTCACTCACCATGAACTCCAAAACACGGAGGGTGTAGTTTTCCAAGACATATAACATATGAATATACTATTATCACCATGAAATGGCTGCACATAGTTTCCTATTTAACTATTTTTCACTAAATCACACTAGAGCCATAATAGAATGCGACCCAGTATTATTTTGTTCATTTCGATGAAAAATATTACAAAATAGTCATTTTATTTTCAGATCACATAGAACACAAACTTAATCAAATTTTGTCATTTATAAGGAAAAAAACAAATTGAATAGAATAAATTTATATACATTTAGAAAATATGGGCATTACAATGACACTATATATCAATTATTTCCATGAGTCTTACACACATTTTTTTAATACAATCACAATACCACTCATGGTATCATGTACATCTCACCTAGTCACTCTACATCAGGGTACCATGCTTTATCTCATAAAAATCCTCTCATTTCATTATCACATATCATAGATTAAAAAACCACATTAATATATCCTAAAGACCATCTTTATCACATAATCACAACATACTACTTCTACAATTATCCCTATATTAGTAATTAATTAATACACATTGTTTGCGTAAACATGAACCAGTTTATAAATGTACATATAAAACCTCACAGATTTCCCCATGATGATCCAAAAACTCTTACTCACCACCAAAACCATTCCTCAAGATGTCATTTCTACTTATATTTCTAATTCCATTAGCATGTCCAAAAATATTTAAACAATAATGGATCCAAGGAACTCAATCACAAACCCATGGAAACCTATATCTGTATTGTGAATACAATTTCCAATACCTTTTTGGCTCACAATTAAATTCTAAATTATAGAAACGCTCATTCACATTAAATAAATTAAAATCTCCCTATCACAATTTTTTATCACTGAAAGGATTATCCCTCTTATAAAACCGATCATGAAACTATTATACCCTTTATGGAGTTTTCCCAACCATGTGTGAGATATATGAACATGTCACTCATCATAAACTAGACTAGTAATACCATGAATATGACACTATATTTAGGAACATATCCTAGGATAACAATAACTCATATAAAACCATTTGACCTATAATATATATCTTGTGACAAAAATAGAATCTTTTCCCTAACTGATACATACTCACCAAGAAATGTACAAATTAAACAATATGAAAAGTATCACATGCACCATATATTGGATGATAAATGATATGTTATTTAATCACCTACAGATATATCATTCTCTATTAAATTTTTTTGGAAACAAATTCGTATAAAATAATTCATATTAATAAAAAACAATAGTATTATTTAGTAATACAAACACCACTTAATTTAATCATATGTTGTCAACATTAAATGAATCATGAACACCATCACCTAAGCTCATCTATGAACAATATGTCATTTACCATCAATACATGTCCATAATTCAATTAGAGATAAAAAATTGTTTCTACAGATAACTTATATTTAATTCACACATGAATTCACTAATAATTCCCAAAATTGTTCTCTAAAATAGTAAATAAATTACTCATTAGGTGTTCTTAAATGAACTAATCAATGATAAATGAGTTATTAAAAACAAAAAATATCCAAACATATGTTTAAAACCCAAATACTAAATTTGATATTTCAATTATTCCATTAATTTTGACCAGTGATTGTAATACCTAATAAACTCAAGAAACAACATACCTCAATGAAACAACATGAATCTAAATGTGATAATCATATTTTAAAATTGAATCACCCACATGAATAATTTAAATATCATGGGATGAGATAACATAATAATTTATAGTTTGAAATATCACCTACATCAATGGTGTAATAAATTAGAAATAGAGGGTCCAACCCACAAAGACAACTGATATGTCATTAACAAATGTCAAGAATTACTTTTTTTAGAATTTCTGAATTTCAATCTTAATGTTTTCTTATTAAAAATTCAAGTTTAATGGATTTAATTTAGATAAAAAAGGAATGGATCATGGTAAATTTTGGTTACCATGATAAAAGAAAATCATGTATTTTACATGGAATTTCTTATATATTAGGCTTGAATGTAGTGCAATGATAACCCAGTTGCTTTCATTAAATTGATATGATATATCTATACTTAGTCAATCATTTATTTAGAGTATATCTAAAAATATAAGT
Source organism: Viscum album (assembly GCA_963277665.1). Taxonomy (NCBI): domain Eukaryota; kingdom Viridiplantae; phylum Streptophyta; class Magnoliopsida; order Santalales; family Viscaceae; genus Viscum; species Viscum album. The sequence continues at coordinate 2,004,260,759 of OY728148.1, read as the reverse complement.
TCAATGTACCTAACTTCTATATATAAATATTTGTATGCTAATACTAATTATCACAATCAACTCTAATTGGGATTGGTTCATTAAATTTCATGTCTCATTGTCAAGGATTAACAAACTAATGTGATGGATAATTATTATTAACATAATTATTAGACATACGAATACATATATTAAATATATAAATTCATTAGGCTTAGAAACTCCCATAAAAACTTATATAAACCTTATATTGATAGGGAACACTTGGTAGAGAAGATGAAAATCAATAAATTATTAAACATGTTATCTATACATGTAAAAAATTTAGTAAAGAAGAAACTGAAGATTAGACAAGAAATAAAACATTAAAAAAATTTATGTCAATAAATGTATGATCTAATACAAATTAAAAATCATTAAAATCTAGGGGAATGATGAATTTCAATAATTACAAGTAATTAACAATCCAAAACTCACTAGGAACAAAGAAATGTTGAAGTAAAACGTATGGATGATGATGAATTCAGTGTTGAATTGAAAAAAAATTGGTATTGAAAAATATTTAAAACAGATAATGAAAAAGAAATTAATGATAATTAACACACAAGGATTCATTACAAAGATAAATAAAATGTTATTAATCTTTTTAGGATGAATAAAATGTTAATATTTGATGAATAAATAGAGATAATAATAGTCTTCCATGTTTCTGTGTGTGGAAGAGTGCTGAAAAAATTAATTCTGAGAACTACACTGTATGTATGTTATAAAATTCATTTACTGGATTATGTGTCATCTATCCCAACATCTTCATGTCATTTATTTTGTCCACATGCCATTTATTTGAGATAAAACTTTCCCCCAATAAATTTAGTTAGTATCATAGAACTTGAGAACCTATAAAATTTTATGGTCCGACAATATCATTATGTGGTGCATGTGTTTCACCTTGTATGGGATTATGATCATGGACCTAAGAATATTGAGTAATTTATTGACCTTTTTTTTGACATTGAATCATGAAATTTTATTAAAAGATGGTTTGAGGCCATATTGGTATGTTTTTAATGTGTTATACATGTCGTCAATGTGATACAATACATGTGAATACATTTATAATAGTTAACATCATTTATTCCATCATATTATGAAATATTAATTCCTTAAAAACAAATAAAAACCTATTTAATTATTGAATAGATCACGAATAAAACTTATATACATGTATCCAATATATATATATATATATATCATTTTATCTTATGAATTTTCCCCAGTATTGAAAAATTTCTTGTCCTTAGTAGAAAATAATCTCAATGGGGATTGCAAATGAAACGTTATTTCAAATTATGAACAGTTATTAAAACACGGGAAATAAAACAATGTTTTAGTAGAAAATTTTAGTCCTCTATAACTAATCCCCAATATAAAATCAGTTATTTTACATAACATAGTTATTTATCTACCTTCCTTATTCATTGAGTTACAATTTCGTAACTCTTTCTTAAATTCTAAAAAACAATTCAATTTTCATGAAAATGAATTTTATCTCATCACTTAAGGTAAAATTGTACTTGATTTAATATCATAAGAAGAATATATGTTCCAAACCATAGACTGCCAGGGGTTATATCTTCTCCACATCATAATGAAAAATACAAAATCATTCATGAAGACATAAAAAAATTCATCAAATGACACTGAGAATTTGGGTAGGTGTGTAGAAATTAAAAACCATTCTAAAATATTTTGTAATCTATAATGTATTATTCGTGATAAACATAAATATTACATTTAAATGGATCCTTTATGATCAAATGCGGTCCATTTTCCAAATATATCAATGTGGATCCACGAATATGTCATCTATGTATCATAAATATGCCTTATTATTTTCATTATATTTATAGTATATTTATTTTCAGAAATTCATAATCATTATAGATCTCATAAACATACCCAACCACATATGATATATCGTAGGATTAATCGGTTTGTAAATGGTTGTTTTGACCTTCCAAAAATATAACAAAAAATCATGTTAACTTTTTTTTATATTTTTCAGAGAAATGGAGTGGTCTTATAAATTCCAAAAGTAATCATTGACCAAATCAAATAATTTTAGTAAATATTACATATTGCACCTCTTTAACATCAATAAACCTTGTCCATCAACTGATCATTCACTCATGCTTGTTTAAAGGATGGTCATTATTAAGACCAATTGAAGGGTTGGAAGGAATAATCATCTTGAGATGGATCAATCATAATAAGTTTATTCATTTATACTATCGAATAAATAAGGAAACATATAATGTGGGTTTTGGGAAAATTTTTCTCCTATAAATATCCTTAATCATATTACAAATGTATTTTTTACTCATTACCCAATTAATATAACAATGCAAGTTATGATATGATTACATTCCATGTGTATCTCTTATAAAATATGATAAGAATAGAATATGATATTGTTTTCATAGAATCCTATATTTAATAGTAGTTTATAAAAGTAACAAGAAAGTATTCAATGTGTAATATGTGATTAAAATTATTTTTAAAATTTTTGAAAATGTATTAAATTACCAATGAAAAAAAATCTAAAAATATAAATAGTTGTAAAAATTGATTTAAAAAATTTACAACCTAAATTCATTTTTATTTAAATGAATGTATTAGTTTTCTATATTAATCTATGGTTTATATTTAAAAATTTCACCAAGGTTAATTAAACCAATAAATAGTCAATTTGTATCGATATTAATTCTTATGTTTGTCTCTAACACAAAAAAAATGACTTAGTGTCTACACATTCCTCGAGTGTGTTATAGGAGGTATATAACATTAATAAAATATAAAAATGAAATGAAAACGTGAAATTTAATTTAGGGATCAAAGATATCCCTACTATTAGTGTTATTCCTTGTAGAAACATGGGGGAAGATGATTTTAATTTGGGATAGGATAATAATTTGTTATAATGAAAAATAAAAAAACTAGATGAAACAATAGTCTATATGATTTAAAAATGTTTAAAGTATTGAAATTTTTATGTCCATAAAGATAATAGTAACGAAGAATACATCATATATAAATGATGATAGGTAAATATTGTATGGTTCAGGAATGTACTATGATAACAAAAATTCAATAATAAAGAAACAAAGATCCTAAAAAATTACATTAAATTAAATATAAAAAAACACATTCCATAAACCACATAAAATTCCATCTTCATCAAGAATGTTTGAAAAATATATGATGTAGTTTTTTCTATCTCTTCATAATTCCACTACTACATACATGAACTTGGGGTTGTGACATAAATCTCAAATGAATTTATAGCGGGATTAGAAAATTAAATATAATACTGATAATGAATCACATGTAGTAATAATTGAAGCATTCTCAACATGGTGGGGATTCTTACTGTGAACAGATAACTATTTAGAGATCATCCAAATGACACACTTTGTTGGAAAGATTCTGATTCATCTCATGTTTGAGGGAACATAGTTGGAAGAATTGGTGAATCAATTACCATGGTTGAGGTAGGAGAGATGTAAATGACTAAGGTAATATAGTTATGAAAATAATTCAACATGCAAGGATGGTAAATATTGTGTCCCATGTATTCATATATAGTAATTACAAAATGGGATGAAATATAATACATGTAGTATATATATTTTTACATTAAAAAATTACAAAAAATGTGGGAGTGGTACAAAGGAAACTAAAACATAGAGGAAAACTCACCATCGACTTTACAAAAGAATTATCATAATAAAACATTTTTATGATGATGCATAAATCCATATTTATGTCCTATTTGGACATGGAAATATGATCATTGATTTCCATTGCGTGAGTCATGTTGTTGTACGCTACCATCGTATAAGGTAAATGTGAGGCACCGACCCTGAATGTGGACTAGTGTCAAGAACAACGGCCACTGAACAGAGCCTTATTTGATGTTCAAATGACAAGACCACTACCCCCACCAATATTACTCAGCTAAATACTCATACTTCTCCTCATTGTATATTTTCTTCAAGACTAGAGAGGTTATGGTGGTTTCTAGTGGTAAAAAATTAACATTAAGGGACTAATGAATGTGGTGGGTGGGATACATAGGAGGTGGGAAACCTAACACTTGTTCTCTAGAATGTAATTGTGATTGGACTTGAGATCAACATGAAATTACGGGGTGTGACATGGTGTGGTAATAAAAGTGGTGGATAAGGAAGGAATATGTGGTGTCTGGGGTGTGTATTGGTTTGGTAATGAATCTAGTCTAGGTGGTGGAAGGATGGAGTAAAATTGAGGTGATGAGAGTAGGGGATGGTGTAATATTAGAGGATGGGGTGGGGTTATGAGTATAATCATAAGAGTATGGTATAGTTGGGTTAGCTACAAGATGAACTTGGGACTCCTTAGATTCTTCAGAATATTTTAGCCCGCATCAATAGATGCTATCGTGCTTTATGGAAAGCCACATATTGTGGAATTGCAGAAGGCCAATTCACTATCAACGGTCATTGTATGAGTGGGTCTATAATTCTTCAATGTCACCATGATGCATACACAAAATGGTTATTAATAGTCTGACAATCAGTGTACTGTAATTCATCTATTTCAGGGTCCTGTGGAACTAGCAAAATTGCTTGGCCATGTTGAAGGTTGGGCCATTGATGGATAAAGAAGGATTAATTACATATATATAGATCATCCCACCCTAGGATTTACCATTGATAATAATATAATGAGATAATCCCCTCTGTACGATCCCTAGGGTTGCACCTCAGATCGTGGTGTTCTTTGTAATGTGAGGATTATACATACTTATTTAGGTTCTATAAATCTTATCCCAATGTTGTGGAGACTCATACAATTTAGGATCAAGCTATAAAATGGAGTTAAACAGAGGGGGAGGAGATATGAACATTGTTTAAAAATTAGAAAAGGAAAGTTGGCAAAATTTTCCAAGATAATCATATCTGGATGAACATCGAGTCAGAAGTAGAAATTATTGATACACAACTCTATAATGGAAAAGAAATCCAAGAAGATCACACTATAATTCTCATCTCACACAGGGGTTATCGGACTCAAGTGGTGATGGCCTATAAGATCAAGGTTGTGGATCCAATATAGCAATGAAAGATCATATATCATGTTGGACCACATTCACTTGGCATGGATATGGACCAACTCAGACTATTTTTCATGGTCATATAAATGGGGGTATGGATGATGGTGATGACATGGATGACCTTGTAACTCACATGAATCAAATAATGATTTGATCTATGGGGTAGTGGAGTTAGATACAAAAGTGAAGGTAGAGGATGATAGATATTCTCGTGATGGAGGAGGTGTGACCCTATGCAGTTTTGGTGGTAGAGGTGTGTTCTCATGATCCATCATGCGATTGGATGTTGGGGTGAAAAAGGATTTAGTTCATTCTATGATCGATGGTAAAAAGCTATAGAGTGGTGCAGTTGATTGATAGGGGGAGATGTGGCCATTAGTATGGAAAAAAGGGGAGGACAGCGAGGGGGTGAAACATTAGTCAAGGGTGCTTCAAAGGATGAAAATTGTCAATAGAGTGGGAGGGGTGGGAGAGATAAGGAGTGACAAGGGGGTCATGGGAGAGGGGTGATAGTGTTTTTTCAATAACTCTATGTTCATAGGATTTTAAAGAACCACTAAAAGTACAGTTCGTGTACTCAGTACACAATCTATGTTTCTCAATTTTTTTATTTTCTAGTGCTCACCTTTTACATGCCTTGTATTTCATATACGACATTTATGTTTCAATTTTATCCTTCTGGTTCTAGATATTCTTGAAACTAATACACCAAACAGTAAACCACCCTAAAGACAAAAAAGTTATAAATTAATCTTATTTAAACAACTTACGATTATCAACCAAACATTAAAATATTTATTTTCCATAACATGGGGTTTTTAATGATATAATTATTTTTCGTTAACTTAATACAACTTGTAGAATGACTCTTGAAAATATATGGGATGAATCGTGACATAGACTACCTGATGTGAGGAGAACAACACATTCCATTTTTATGATCTTTGGATCATTATAAAATATAAGGTTATGTAATTATTTCATCTCCTGTAATTTCATTATAATCTATCATATCATTAAGTGAGTTGGATTGGCAATTCAATGACTCATCAATTTTATTAAATTCATTCTCCAATTTGAATATAACAAAATATTCATAAAATGAAAAGAACATAATATTTCTAGGTTAACATCAATTATCACATTTATAGTAATGGGAAATGGTCCTCCATTCATGATCGGAATATCACCTCCCTCTTCCATATATAGAACACAGAAATTAGTTGGAATATGAATTTTTTAACCTTTAGTAATATGTTCTAGTGTAGTACCTAACGATTATTGATTAAGAGGACATCATGTTAGAGTTTCATCCATGTTTTTTTAATTACCCTTTTCCCATCTTCATTTAAAAACTCATTGTAATTAGATTATTATTAGATCCTAGATTTTATAAAGTATTTTGAAAAAATACACACCCTAACAGTGAATGTAATTTTTAAACAACAAACACTTATCATTTTTTGAGGTATCATCGATTGAACAATTGTGGGGAATTATTTATTTAGGGAGATGAATCATAATTCTTCAATATTATTTTTTTACTCAAGATAAATATCATCTAGAATCATTCATATGATGTTACATGATGAATTTCTTTTTAAAAGGGATATTCAAATGAAATTGATTAAAAAAAATTGATGATTTTTTATTCTACCTTTTTTCCTTTTTTATCTATTTATTAAACGAGGGAGGTGGATGGTTTGGTGATGGATACATTTAGAAATTACCCTTTTTACTTTTCCAAAATTGGATTATTCTAATATGATTTTATCTCTTAGGGATTCCCTTGACTAGCATCATTACACACTTTCAATTGTGTTTTCTAAAATAAACATGGTTACTAGAAATATATCATATTACAAATTTTGAACACTATATAGTTTTAATCATCCATTATATGAGAATTGTTATTACAAAAAATCATAACTAGTATTTGATCAAATAAGATCAAAGAGATATGATCCTTTTAATTCTCTTGTATTCACAGTTCCACCTTATAGATTTCAAAATATAACACATTGGATGAAATACAATGATATTCATTATACAGGATGTTAGTGATTATTATTACATGTTTTTGCTATAGGGTATGATATTTATATTGATATCATAGTGGATATTTGTATAATTTATGTTGTTTTGAAGGTAGAAATTATTGATCTTTGGGAAATTGATTTTTGAATTGTTGTTGTTGTTTAAGAGATGGACTATATGGTGGGAACCTATGTTGAACCTGATTCGATTGTGGAGGATAATAAATTCTCTATTGGATGTTACAATGGTTTTTCTATAACTTCTCCAAAGAAAACCTCAAATGGTTGTATTTATGTTGATAATATTAGGAATACTGTTTTTTTATGTAGATCATAATTAACATAACTACAATCTCGATCTTGGTGTTCTTTCATCCATTCCCAGCTGTCTTGGTACGAATGTAGTCATCCACAAATCTCATAGGACATAATTTTCATTATAAGAGTAGTAGTGGGGGTTACATAATATGTAGCTGAAAGGATTACAACTTATTTATTTGAACCTATAATTTTTTAGCAAGGTCGTTGGTTTCTTCTACCTGATGATTTCCAAACTAGGGTGGTTCCCTCACACATTTAACATACTATCGATGTGAGAGACTTTATGTAGACTTTCATAACCAACATATAACATAATGATCAGTAGTACCACCTTAGCATAAACATAGTCCATTTTTACCTTTCCATGACGATGTACTTGATATAGTGATTATAATTGAAGGAAAATATATAATTTGTGATGTGTTCATTTTCATGTGACCTCTTCAAATATATACCAGGCTTCATAATATTTTTCTCCATCTACCTAAGAAATAATTTAAAATTACTTCTAGATCATAGATGTGTGAATTGTTGGAAATTAGTTTTCAATAAATTCCTTTTCAAATTCATCTTAATTAATGATTGACATGAGATATTGACTTTTTATATAGTCATTCACTAATTCACACACAGATAATGTGGAGATACTTAATCAAAAGGCATATAATGAGATTATTTGGATTAGAATGGAATTTAAAACATTAGGAATGTTCAAGAAGTTATTGTTGGGGCCTTCAGAGTAAGTCCTAATTAAATTCCCCATGTTATGGATCATATGGATGAGTTTAGGTTTAATTTCGAAACTGTGATTTTTAATAGTTGGCTCACATTTCCGATTATAACTCTACCACAAGATAGAAAACCTTAGAGCATAATTATATGCTCCTCCATCATTAGTCTCACAACATCATTAGATGGTGGAACATATTAGGGGTATTCATGGCTGGGTGTTAAATGATTGTTTTCATCATCTATTTTGAAACGCCATGTTACAATTTTTGTTTTATAATTATGAGGATCAATGGGGTGTTTGTCTTTCGAATCGATGTTTATCAAGTGAATCAACATCCCATGGAAGATGTACATTTATAGAATAAAATAATAAAATATGTAAATTGAGAGGATGAAGGATAAATAAAAGTAGGAAAATATAAAATATAAATGGATAATTGAATTAAATAACATTGGAGGGGTGAGTTAATCCTAGAATTGATTCCAAGGCCATTTATAATGAGTAAAATAAGTATCCAGCATCAATTCCATGATTTAACTTGTCGACAATGATCTTTCATTTCTTGTGGTATGATTCCAAAATATAATTTATAGTCTGCAACTACAATAATTAAATATTCCGAGTTCTTATGAATACAAACTCATCAGTTAATTTCCTTTGTCATTCTCTACTCAAATTAGGTCATATATTGTAACTCACACTTCCCATGGCCAAGGATGTGCAATTGAATCTGGTGAAAATTTATTATTAACCTAATAACAAGACATAGTGTAACCATGGTTCAATATATTAATTATTTAGGAATAGAAACACCCCTAATCTCAACCCATAACCCTAGATGGATTATCCAACAATGTCAATGATGGTCAAAAGAATGAAATTATTAAACATATTATGCATACTTGAAAGACAACTAACAATGATGAAAAATATGATTAATCATGAATGTTAACTAATTCTTAAATAATTAGAGATAAACATAAGAATGTGAAAATAAATATTCTCAATGAAGAAAAAATTGAATAATGAGATATTATAATAAGGAATTGAGAAACATTAAATAAACTCACTATAGAAGAAAAATGGTTGAATAATGATACATATATAGTGAATAATAAACATCTTGAATGAAAACAATATTGAAAAAGATTAATTGCAAGTGAAGGATAATTAACTACTCACAAAGATTCAATAAAAATGAAATAAATAAATAAAATATAGTACAGGATGAAAAGGATAGAAAATAACAGAAGAAAAATGAGAGATAATAAATTTGGTCAATATTTCATTCCACTATGGAGATATCAAAATAATAATAACTCGAAGAAGTACAATTTTTTTAATGTATAAAAGATATAAACTTCCTTATTTGAATTCCATCCTATCATCTTCTTTTTATGTATGCTGGTTTCACACCATGTTTTTGAGGTCCATTTTCCCCTACGAAATAATTAGTACATATCATTGACAATAAAATTCTATGGGTCATGGAAATTGGGAAATTATATAATTTCATGTATGTGTTTCTCTTTTTATTGTATTTAGATCATTTAAAGTTGTGTGTCATGTAATGGAACCATACATTTTATATTTTCTTCATTTCTTATATGTTCTTTATGCGTTGGTTTGCAACCTTACGAGTCAAAATAAAATAATTAATACATGTTTGTAAGTGATAAATGGAGTGAAATCCTTTTCTTGATAGTTTTTATTCATTTTACCATTTATATCGAAAATAATTAATTTATAAAAAAACAATTATAAACCTTATTCATTGTAAAAAAAGTAGAAGTAAAACATAAACAAATTTATCATATATATATATATAATTTCATAATATCTAAATTCCATCATCTAGAATATAAAACACCACCAATTTTAATGATGATATCACAAAGAACCCTGATAATTATCACTAAAACCCTCTCCCAAATACTATAAAATCAGTAAGTGATCAATATGAGGGAGAAGATAGGAAGAGGGAGAAAAATATATCATAACTAAAAAGGGAATTTATCGTTGATCAAAAATGATAAATTGGTCAAATGAGAGAAGTGAATTTGAATAGGCTCTTGATCTTCCAATATTTTCATTTCTACGAATTTATGATTCCAAATACAATTTCTCAATTTAAAATTTTGAATTACCATTATTTAAAATTTCCAGTATTTGGATGAGTTTTTAAAATCCATGTAACCACTACATAAGACTCATTATTCAACAGTTTAATATTTAGATATCACCCTGAGGAAAAACATTACCTCATTTATAGTGGAATTCACTCTTTTATATTAAAATAAGACCCTTACATATCATATATGCATTACAAATTTCTAGATCTCATATATATCATCATTTATCTACCAGAATAGTCATATGAGTAAGGACTATATATTATTGAAACCTATATATATATATATAATAATTGACCCGTACATATGAATCATATGTTTCATTGTAGACCTACACATCACAAGGGACTCTTAATATCACAAGGTTAACCCTAAATCATGCAAAATAACTCTTACATTTTATGGAGTGTAAACTTATTTATCAATAGTGACATGAGTATATTACTATTTCATAAACCTAATATATCTTTTTAAACATTACAAAATATTATTATCATCTATTATGTATTTTTTTCGAAAGGAAACCATTACATTATTCATTTTCCTCTTGAGACCCATAATTATTATACAATCACATTTATTTATTAAATATCATACATTAGAGGTCCACTCGTGAAAATAAAATGGTATCCAATAAAGCCTTACATATTAAACATAAAATATCATATGTATTATCATTATGCATCATAGTAAACCCATATATATCCCAATATGTATCCTTTCATATGATACCCAATATTCATATTGTGTTTTTCATTTTTATAGAAATATAAAACTCCCAAAATATACATATATCATAAGATGACATTTAAATCGTATCTTAAAAAACCAATATCATTTTATATAAATCATTATATATACGGACCCAACCTTATTAGATTTAATAATCATGAATTTAGTCAATTAAACACTCTCTTTTACACTGAGTATATTTTCATGTTTAGATATTTAGAGAATTGTGACATAATACATTCATAACATTACACATTGTTACTGAGTTAATACCATAAAAACAGTTCCATTTTTGCAATATTTAAAACAATAAAACTTATAACATGATTCGTTGACAATTATTCTAAAATTAACAAGGATTAGTTCTTTTTCATACACATCCATTAAGCAGCATAAATCAAATAAAACTTGGGATCAGCACAAAAACTCAGTAAGGGATATAGAAAGAATTAAAGAACACATTTGTCCAGGAATACTTGTAATATATGAAATCATTTCAAAAAGACATACTTATCACCTATATATATACACGTACATTGTAAAACGAGATATTTACACAATATATAGGAACATAAGTTGAACCATAAATGTATCTTGGGGAATTACATACATTATCATGTAACCCTATTGACTACTTTATAATTTGTAACCCTCACTGCTACCTTAATGTCTTTGTAATGATCAATGTTACACATGGAATAACCATATGTTTGATTCCAATATACACATACCCAATTAAATAGATGGAAATAAAGGTCCCACACTTTATCATAAACAATTCACAAGAACTAGAACATAATCATAAGACATAAATAATTGCATAAAAACATTAATTTTGAACATTGTAGAACAAACTTTTAAGAGGGTTCTAAAAGGAATGTCTATTATAAATATCATAAAATTAAATTGAAACATAATACTATGAATGGAATATGCATTAAAATGGTAAATACACATAAATGAAACATTATATAATTAAAAACCATCACACCATCAATTTTTAAAACCACATAAATATTGATGTAGAAGGATTACCCAATGAAAGGATATCAGGATAAGAATTTTCATACCTCGGGTTTGTCTTACATAAAATTTATTTAAACATATATTATAATGGTTTATGGATTGTTATTAGTATTTTAATGTAACATTTTTTTGTTTATAACATTATATATGATCATTTCATAACATTATTTCATCCACTAATTGTTAATATTTTGCTCCTTACGCTGTTTTTTGTTATGTTCTTTACATGATTTCCAATTTTGCTTCATGATGAATGTTACTGTCTATTGAATGATAAACTCTAGAATTGGAATGGATTAGTATTTACATATTTCTAGTAACATATATTATACCATTTATTATTTTTAATTCTTACATTTGGATGATTCATATGCTAAAACATTAATGATGATCGTTTAGATCATATTAGTGGTTCTTCGATAATAACAACCTCATTTTTAATAATTAAAACCATGTGTACAAAAGAATTATAGAACCATGGATGAGACATAATGAATATATTTTAACCCAGTTCAATAATAAAATCGGTTTCATGACCAGAATTTAAGGATTTAATAAAAAATGAAATCACATCATCCATGATGTCTGTAATTCGACATATAATGGACAATGTTTTTAAATCCTTGATTAAGTGTGATATGAGAATAATAAGGATGTTGAATTTTCCATCAACACGATAACATAAAAAATATACACGATTATAGAGCTTTCATGCCTCTTGGTAAAGAAGAGGTGAGGAAAGAAGAATAAAATAATGGAATCATGAAATAAAATAACAGTTGATAAATTTCTCACGGAAATCTGGTAGCCTATCATCGTCTCTTAAAATTTCATAAAAAAAGTTTTATAAGATAAAGGGTATATATCATGACTCTTACATTATATGGGCAGTAAGGGGTGATATGGAATGAAATATCACAACATAAGACAAATGGAAAGTAAGATAATAACATAAAAAAAGAAATGAATGAAAATATAAGATGATCTTTACCTCTTGAACTCGCCTCCTAGAGATACTTCTTAAGGACATAGATTTTGGACTTTTGTTGAGAAAAGAAGAATTAAGACGTGGGAAGGAGCCTTGGGAGGAGTATTGGGAATAATGTAGGCATCTCTCACGGGTTGAGTGGTGTGGGAAGAATAGGGGAGTGAGGGTGATATTTATAGTGGAGGAGAGGATAAATTTTCATTATTTTAATCATTATTACAATATTGTTTCCCTGGATTATGAATAGTCTCATTTAATGTGACGTAAAATTGTAATAATGGAATGTGAGTTCGAATCAAATGGTCCTGCATCACTTATGAAGAAAAAAATAGTTTATTTTACTGATAATTTGATTATACTGTATTTTATCGTATTTCAATATTTATCGAAAATTCATGAATTTTAGAAAAATTTACCCTAACCATTTATCGATGTGTTGAATTCAGAAATGAAGTCCATGTTTTGAAAATAATTTTCTAAATATTAATAACTTTATTTTTAAATTAAATAATACATAATTCAAAAATTAACAATTATAATTCAATAACTACTTCTATATCACGATGAAAAATCATCCAAAATGTTATTATCATAAATCTTTTGGGAAATAATATAATAATACAATTTACTATTCATTAGGGTAATATTCATGTTCGTGTTAATATTCATAATGGTATGTTACAATTCACAAAAAAAACAAGTTGGTTTCATTAGACTCCAAATAACTTACTGAACACAATGGTAGATGACAGTTTCTTGAAATTGAAAACATATAATTGGAAATTTTTTGTTTAAAGTATAGTTATAAATATCTACTTAAAACAATGTTCCATGAATTTATATTTATATTTTGAAAAACACGGGGTGTTACATTATCCCCACCTCATGGAAATCACGTCCTAGAAAAATTATTTACTTATTAAACAACTGAGGGTACTTTTCTCTGATTGCATTTTCAGAATCCAATGTTGCTTCTTCAACCATGTGGTTTCTCCACAAAACCATTACCTGGTGGATTACCTTATTCCGAAATACTAGTTCTCTTCGATCAAAAATCTGAACAGGTTTCTCTTCATTAACATGGTTTTCTTCTGGCTAAACTACTTCTAGGCTCAGGATATGGGATGAATCTAGCACCTACATTCTCAACATCGAATCAAGAAAAACATTGTGTACCAGAGACAAACATAGAGGCAAAGATACTTGGTATGCAACAGTTACAACATTATCCAATATTTAAAAATGACTGATCAATCACATACTTAGCTTTCCTTTCGTACCAAAATACATCCCAATTTTCCAAGGAGAGATTTTAAAGAAAACATGGCCCCTACCTCAAAATAGAAGTCTTTCCTTCTATTATCTGCTTAACTTTTCTGCCTTCTCTGATCTATCCTCATGTGGGGTAGGATCATATTCACATTTTCAGCCACTTATTCTACTAATTCTATACCAATTATCTTTTTTTCACCGACATCATCCAAAAACACTGGATTCTGACACCGCTTCTTATATAATGGATCAAAAGGTGCTATCTATATACTGGAATGAAAACTATTATTATAAGAAAACTAGAATAATGAAAGATGTTGATACCAACATCCCTGATAGTAAATTTAACAATCTCGAAGCATAGCTTTCAATGTATTCATTGTTCATTCTGATTTCCAATCTGAATGAGGATGAAAATCATTACTGAAATTTAATTTAGTGCCCAATGACTTTTGATGTCCCTTCCAAAAGATATAAGTGAACCAGGGATCTTGGTCAAATACAATGGAAAGTATAACTTCATGTAACCTAACAATATCCTAGAGGTACAATCAATAAAGTTGATCCAAAGACATTGTGTCTTAAATAGAATGAAAATGTGCAGATTTTGTCAGCTGATCACCAATAACCCAAATTTCATTGTTACCTCAAGAAGTCTTTAGTATTCCCACCACAAATTCTATGGATACATTCTCCCATTTTCACTATGGAACTATAAAAGGCTTAAGTATCCCATTAGGTAACTACTACACTTCTTTAACCCATTGACATGTTAAGAATTTCACAATAAAATCAGCAATATCATTTTTCATTCCATCCCACCAATAATACTCCCGAAGGACTCTGTACATCTTAGTACTGAATGGATGAAAATAAAATAGAGAACTATGTGCTTCACAAAACAAATCATATTTCAACTAATAATCACTAAGAACTTACAACATTTTTAAATATCATAAAACATAATCTTCATCAAGGTTAAATTCTCTAAACTTACCCATTTTAACCAATTCCACCTTTTCTAAAGCTTACGGTCTTCCTTCTGTGCTTGCATAATTATGTCTGACAATGACGACTACACTAATACCAAAACCAAAATAGAGGTATTTCTTGCACCAACAACTTCTAATCCAAAATTTATCAAATCATTAATCCAGGGATCATATACCAAACATAACATGGTTAATGATGCATGATGTTTCCGACTCAAGGAATCCGCCACGTTGTTTGATTTTCTAGGATGGTAATTGATCAGGAAATCATAATCCTATATCAGTTCAAGATGTCTTCTATGCCTTATTGTTAATTCCTTCTGAGTGAATATATACTTCGGACTTTTATGGTTAGTATATATTTGACATTTGGTTCGGTATATAATATTCCCCCACAATTTCAATGCAAAAACCACATCTTCCAATTCCAAATCATGTGTGGGATAATTTTACTCAAGAGTTTTAGTGGTCTTGAATCTTAATAAATTACCTGATCATTTTGTATCTAAACACAACCAATTCCTTTTAAAGAAGCGTCACTATTGATAACAAATTCACCATTTCGTGAAGGCAAGGCCAAAACTGGAGCAATCATCAATCTCTTCTTCATTTACAAAAAAAACATCACATTCATTATCCAAAATAATTTAATCCATTTCCATGTTATCATAGTTATCAGGATAGAAAACCGAGAAAATTTCACAATCGAACATTTTTTATAATTAGATAATCCAAGAAAACAGTGAATCTATGTATCATTTTTGGGTCTTATCCATTAATCAACCACTTTTTTATGTAGGATCAACTGATATTAAATCATTATTTACAATGTTCACAAGAAAATAATTATGTTGCAACCAGAAATCAAAGATTCTGAATTTACCACACAGATTCTTTTTTTATGGGATGTAAAAAACCCTTATATGTTTTTTATTCTCCTATTTATTTTTAGAAAATATCAGAATATAATAAATAAAAAAACCAAAAACTTATCAAAGAAATCATGAAATACTCAATTCATAAGATTCATGAATACATCAGGTGAATTAGTTAATAAAAATGTAATAAAAACAAATTCATAATGCTCTTATCTAGTATGAACGACTATTTTCTTGTATGTCATCCACCTTCACGTTCAGATGATGGTATTCGGATCTCATGTAAATCGTGGAAAAGTATTGTGCTCCCTGGAGCGGACCAATCAAGTAATCGATATGCGGCAAAGGATACTGGTTTTTAATAGTGATGTTATACAAAGCTCTATAATCACTGAAAAGCCTCATGGGACCATCATTATTTTTAACAAACAAAACATGATCTCGTCATGGTGATGTGCTAGGACAAATGAAGCCTTTGTCATGAAAATCCTACAACTGATTTTTCAATTCAAGAAGTTCTATTTGAGCTACACAATATGAGTTTTTGGAAATTTGATTAGCATCAGGAACTAAGTCAATTGTGAAATAGAATTCCTGATTAGGTATGACACTGTGTAACTCATATTAAAAAAGATCAATGTATTCATTTACCACAGGAACATCTCCAATCTGCACAGTTCCTTGGTTTTCAATAATTTGAGCAAGATTAATATAATTTCCATCTTTCAACAGTTTCTCAGCTTCCTGGTATATTTTCAATTGTATTGGTTAATTCTTGTGTACAAACTGAACCACTTTCTATGAAACAACTTATTTAGCTCTTTTTTCAGTCTTAACATGATGAAAATAAATCCAAACCATTCCCAAAATCCCATCAAACTCGACTAAGGGAAAAATCACACGGTACAAAGGTAAAGTCATTCCATAGAACACAATATAAATATTCTTATAATTCCTCTTTGCTATATAATTTTCCCCAGTTTTTTTATAAACAAGTTCTGGATTCATTTGTTGAGGTGATATTTCCAAATCACCCTAAATTTTCTCAGAGAAGAAGGAATGTGTAGACCCAGTATGAAACAAAACTGTAGAAAAATATGAGTAAACAAATAAATTACATGATACAACATCATTGGATGGTTCGACCTCTACTGAAATGGTTGCAGAGGATCTCACTACCCTTTTCTCCTTATACTCTAGCTTATTTGCATCATTTGGAACTCTCTTTGGGAAGGTGTTTGCATAATAACCCATCTTACCACATTTAAAACACTTTATAGTTCACATATCAGGATTAGTCTTTGGATCATTGTTATCGCAATATCAGGGCATATGTCCAAACATTCCACATTTAAAACACTTACCAGTTTTGCAAAGACATTCATCAGGGTGAATATTTCCCCACTTTTCACAAACAAGAAACTGTATTTTTATACCATCATATTTTCATGGTTGATTCCTACCCATGTTATCCATCTAGACCTTTTCTTATCCATGTTCCCATAATGCACGTGATCATCAGCAAACTGCATCCCTTCCTTATCAGCAAATCAGACATGTTTCTCATAACTTTTGCATTTATTGGAGGCCAACGCCCTTCGATACCTTGGATTCAGTCCTAAGTAAAAGCGGTTGACATTTCCATTGATATCCAGAATAAGATTTGGAGCATACATCTCTAGTCTATTGAAGTTCGCTTATTACAAGACCACTTAATTTTCCTCCGTCTGTTTCAATTCAAGGAATTTATTCTCCATCCAATGTCGCAACACCATAAGAAATAATGTTTTCAAGGAAAAATAATTTAAATTCATACCACTATAAGGCATAAAAATCCTATTTATACCTGATATTCATTACATTGGCCACCACTGATCAGCTTCATCATCAAAACGATAAATGTCTAAGAATACCTTTTGATTGTCTGGACATCACATTACATCAATTATCTATTCTTGGGAATTAACCCATTCTTCAGCCGCTACTTTGTCAAAAGAACCATTGAATGCAGGAGGGTGTTTTCTCATAAAATGATCCACTGTTGTAATGTTCCATTCTGGAATCTCTATTTGTTCTCTTGCATGGATGTCACTACCATTTATTTACTGTGTCAACTGAGCCATTACTATCACAAACTACTCAGTTCCAATCCATATCATTCAGGGCTTCATATTAGGAAGGATGTCATTCTGTCGATGCCTCTCCTCTTCATCTTCCATGTTTCTCATGCGGACATCCATTCTAAACTATCTTTCCTTAGAAGAGCCCACACAGTTTCATTTAAAATAAATAACATTTCAAATTAATCATAGGGTAAAAAATCATTTTATGTATTCTTTTAACCTAATCATAACACCTAAATTTATATAAACAATCTTATGACACCAACTATAAAGACCCAACATTTTTATATTACATAATCATGAATTTAGTCAGTAAAAAACATCCTTTTACACTGAGGATCTTTTCTACTATTGTGCTTTATAAAATTGGGACCGACCACATTCATAAAAGTACACATTGTTAGAGAGTGGATAACAGAAAAATATTTTCCATTTTTTTCAATTTTTAAAAATTTAAAATTTAAAAGATGATTCCTAGAAAATTCATTAAAATTTTAAATGGATTCCTTCTATGTCTTACAAATCCATTAACCTGTGAAAATAATTTAAAACGTTCGATGAGAACAAAAACACCATAAGGTATATAAAAGGCAAGAAAGAACACATTTCATCATGAATACATGTAATGTATGAAATCATTTACAAAAGACATACTTATCACCTATATTAATGTTGTTCATTTAGATCATTTGAGTGGGTCTTTGATAAAAACAACCTCATTTGGTTTTATAAAATAAAACCATGTTTACAAAAGTATTCAAGAACCATGGATGAGATATAATGAATATATAATTACCAGTCTCAACTAAAAAAATCCTTTCATGACTAGACATGAAGTATTTAATGAAAAATGAAATCACATCATCCACAATATCTATAATTCGACACATCATGGACACTGTATTTAATTCATTGAATAAGTGGGATAGGATAAGAAGAGTGATGTTGAATTTTCCATGAATATGATAACATAAATATTATACATGATTTTTGGAGCTTTCATTCCTTTTGGTTAAGAGTAGGTGAGGAAAGAAGAATAAAATAAAGGAATATAGAAAGAAAAGAAAACTTGAGAAATTTGTCACGAAATTTCAGCAGCCTGACGACATCTCTTAAAATTTCATAAAAATAGATTAATGAGATAAAGTGGATATCTCATCACTCATACATAATATAGAAGGTACGTTGGTTATGGAATTATTTATCCTAGAATAAGTTAAAGGTTATGTAAGAGAATAACATAAAATGATGGAAAAGAATTAAAAAAAGAGGATGTTTACACCTTGTTCTCTTCTCCTTCAGATATTTCTTAAGGGATTCGGTTTTGTACTTTTGGTGAGACCAGCATCTCTAGGATTTAGGGAAGAGCCTTGGGGGAGTATTGGGTAGAAAATATTATTGTCTCAAAGCATGAGGGAGGTGGAAAGAAGAGGAGAGTGGGGGTGGTATTTATAGTGGGGAGATGAGGTATTTTTCATTATTTTAATCATCATTATAATATTTTTGCAAAGATTATGAATAGTCATTAGTCATGTGACCTAAAATATTAATAATGGAATGTGAGTTCAAAACAAGTGGCCCTATATCACATATGTTGTCTTAAAATGTGTATTTCACAGATAATTTGATCGTATGGTATTTTATCATATTTCACTATGCATCAAAAATTAAAGAATTTTGGAAAAATCACAAAATATTACCCTAACCATTTTTCGACATTTAGAATTCAAAATTGATGTCCATTTTTCAAAAATAATGTTCTAAATAATATTAATTAATTTTTATAATAAAATAATACTTAATTCAAAAATCAACAATTCTAATTCTATAACTACTTATATATCACGATGAAAAAGTAACCAAGATGTTGTTATCTTATTGCATTATAAAAATAGAATAATAATAAAATTTACAATTAATTAGGGTCATATTACTATTCATAATGGTATTTATTATTCATAATAAAAAGATGGATTCACCAGACATCAAATAACTTACTAACACAATTGTAGATGAATGTTTCTAGAAATTCAAAACATAGAAGTTGAAAAATTATGATTAAGGGTTAGTTATAAATATAAACTTAAAAAATGTTCCATGAATTTATATTTATTTTTCGAAATACTAGTGGTGTTACATTAAATGATATATTTCATTCATACCATATATCTATCAAACCTAAAACCTCAAGAAAAAAACCACCATTATTCTTGATCCAGGTCTTTACACTATGCTACCCCATTGAATATTGTGTAATAATATAATCATTTTAAAAAAAATTACAATGAAAATTCCACAAAAATGATTCAATAGTCACATGAGATCTCAAGACATCCACTGATCTTAATAACACATCCCAAATATTTCAAAAGATTTTACTACACTTGAAATGTCTATCTGAGTCATAATTCTCAAAATATAAATTTACCCTAGATAAAAAATTTCATTAATTTCAAAACAATGACATGTAAATTTTTTGGGTCATCAAAAACATTCCATGATAATCAGTTTTATACGTGATATGAACATGGAACATATCATGCCTTCCAATCTATCGTGTGAAATTCAATACCTCCCTTCATTCATGATTTTTAGGTGAATGAAACATGTTTCCAATTATATTGAAAAAATCATATGTACACCTACTTTTCTCTTATAATTCATGATATGGTCAATGTAAATAATCAACCATATCCTTAATTACTCTACTGATGATATTTCCACCT
This sequence comes from Viscum album, assembly GCA_963277665.1. Classification (NCBI taxonomy): domain Eukaryota; kingdom Viridiplantae; phylum Streptophyta; class Magnoliopsida; order Santalales; family Viscaceae; genus Viscum; species Viscum album. The sequence goes on along the minus strand of OY728148.1, from coordinate 2,004,239,666 downwards.
CACCATATCCAATTATTGGCAACAACCCCACTCAGTACTAATATAGAAAACTTTCCTTGAAAATACTATACTGCACCTATCGCTTCTCAATCGTATCTACCAATATTGATGTTTTATTTTATAGAGGTATCGTTGAAACATAAAAAATAAAACAAAAAATTATAAACCTCAAAAATAAAGTAATTACATTGTTAGATGTTTTACCTGCAAAATCTACCACCATAAAACACATGTGAGCACTAACACAACCATTACCCAACTCAATGATGGATCAAAACAAATTTTTCCTCTATCCCCCCACCGATACATTGATACTTATATGATAGGTGTTCCCATATATCCTAAATATCTACTACATAAATATGAATTTAAATATCCCAATCTCCCTATAATATCATAAAACATCACTATATGACTTACAACTTTTCAGGGACAAATAACCTTCCATTTCATAGTTTTATAAGAAATAACCAATTCGTAATCCTATATGAATTTAATCAACCACCATTTTATAATGTTTAAATAAAAATAGAAGAATATATATATAAATATATTGGTAACCATGAATACAATAAATATCCTACAAATAATGTATCCTAAAGTTATAAATACATATGTGTCCAACAATAAGATGAGTTGTTAATTTGTGTTTGTATTATTCTATTCCAATTAAATTTTTTATCCATTTTCACCTACTCACATTTAAAATTAAATTATATATCATTTTCATTCAATTATATTTTTTAGTGTACATATAGTGATATATATTGAAGGAGTACAATAATAACACAATTGTTTTTTTTTTGATGAGATATGCCTCCAAATGGTGTCATATTTCTCTATTTAATGTTTTTATCGTATTGAAACAAATCATATATATTATAAATGTGACCAAAAAATTACATTCATTACCATTAAATGAGTTTAGATAAATTATCATTACATTCAAAAAATTTCTTCCCAATGATCTCAGTATTTTATTGTCTTTGGAAACATGGAACTCAATCTTCTAACTTGGTGAAAGTTTTTCATTGATTCCCACAAAGATATTTCTATTTAATAATACTACCTAAAAACTATCTTCATAACTAAGGGAAATCAAAAATAAGAAATGGTTATCTCAGATTCCCAGTAAGGGTAAATAAATGAGATATATAATAATAAGAATAACTTAAGTGTATAAGATCACAAGAATAACATGTTATGATCATACATAGCATATCAAATATCATATACATGAATCATGGGTTAAAAATTGTATTTCATTAAGACTTGAATAATATGGGAATCTATAGAATACACCATTCAAGCATAAAATAGAAATCTGAAATGAGATTTTCTAAGAAAAACTAATTTAAAAATTAATTCTATATAAGTCCTGGCTCATTTTCAAAAATTATCAAGGCACATAATGGGTGAAAAACCTACAAGTATGGAAAAACCACTACCCCAAATCATATCCCCATCCTTGTACTGTAAAGGGTTAACTTCCCATACTATCTTATTAGTCATGGTTCACTCCCAATATCATCTTAGTAGTAAATGTTAAATCTGAAACCACATTAACTCATAAATACCACTAATGTGCTGAGTTAACTTCCTGATTTAGTTTTTTTTATCTCATGAGTTATAATTCATTACCTAATGAATTTAATGTAAATATAGGTCCCACACATATCATATGGAAATCATATATATGTGTTGAACAATGTAATACACCATTAATCATATGATGACTATTAATAAATATATTTTTCATAAACATCGTATCATAACGCATGAAATGAAATATGGATCATAGAAAATTCATCATACCATAAACTATCAAAAATATAAATGGATTATAATAATTTACTCAAAGAACAACCCATTAAAATAATTATGTTTTATAAGAATAAAACAAGTAAAAGAGAGACAAATCTCATAAACATATAACATGGGAAAGAGATATTGGTTAAGTAGTCATCATCCTATAAAAAATAATAATAACATTGATATAAATTGAATGGAACACATCAATTATATCCCATGAAAGGAATGGATAACACCAATGAGTTCCATATTAAATGAAAAATTATTTCTAGAGATATATTATAAAAATATCTTCAAAAAAATATACATTTTTCATGGAAAAAGAATTTTAAAACATAAAAAAATTTAAATACCATTTTCAATTAAACTAAAATTAAAAAATTATAAATTATTTTTGAAAAAACTTAAACCAATTTTTATTTAACATATATAATGTAATAATTAAGTAATATTGAAAAATTATTTCAATGAAAATATTTAGAAGATGATTGTAATCATTTTGAAAATCATTTTCTATGAAAACATATAGCGGAAATAGAAGACAACTTGAAATAAATCTTCATTGTAAACTTATAAAGGATTTGTGAAAATAAGCTGAATTTTTTTTGTGGAAAACATATAAATGATTATTGAACACATTTTGAAAACCTTTTTCCTTGATAACATTAATTGAAACTAGAAAATAATGTCAATCCTTTTTTAAATAAGAAAATATGGTACAAAAGTTTTCATTGAAAAATGCCTATAGAGAATGAATGAATAGAATTTTATTAAGAATATATTTCTAAAATTAATCTTGTTAAAATTCCCTAAATGCTTCAAATAAATTATTATCATAATAGTAGATAAATCTGTACATGATGATCCTTCCTTTTTTTCATTAAACAGTTTAGAAAAGTTCATAAATTATAAAATAACAAGAATTTTATTTTTATAAAGAAATTTTATAATATGACAATGCGTGGGTAAAAAATTTTATTATATATCATATTTCAATAGTATAAAAAAATTTATTTTTTAGAAAAATTGTTTTTATATAATACATATTTCTATCCGAAGGGAGAGATAAAGTTGGAATTTTAATAAAATAATTTTCATAATTATATAAAGTATAAAAGAGTGGAAAAAATAAAAAAATTCATTATGTTATCATGAATAATCAGTGGTAATATGAATTCATGAGATATATACATTTAATTATCAAAAAATTATATTATTTGTAGCATAATAGAAAACAATCCAAATAACAATGAGATTGTAACAATAAACTCACACAATGTCCCGATTATTTATTAATAATACCAATTAGAATAATATTAATAAAATAATATTATAATATAATTAAAAATGATATTTAAGATAAAAAAAGTCAAATATATGTATATATAACTTCTAAAATAATATAGATTCATAACATAACATGTATCTTAGATAATCTAAATTGTGACAAAAATTACATTACTCAGTTAGAAAATTTTGAAGCATAAATCACTAGAATGTCTGATCATAACATTTATGTGTATATAAACATAATTTTATGAATAAAATTCATATAAGACAATCTAGATAATTATATAAACAAAAAACAAATCAAGTTGTGAATTAGTAATAAGTCTCACATAACGAAATGTTAGACTAGAAATTCCATAACTTCGTGAGTAATTTTTAAATAATGAGAACCATGAATGAAAAATATATATTGAAACTTTTGATATCATGAAATAAAGGATATTTATTATAAAATAATTGAAGTGAAATTATATTGACCAGAAAACAAGTATAATTTGTGAATATAATATATATGACATAAATTAAATGTGAGATAAGAAAACCCTTACCTTATGTCTTGAGATTATTCGTACACATTAAAACCTATTATATAAGAAATATATGATCACTATAAATTAATAAAATTACCATATTATAATATATCATAAAATTTTTATTTTATTATTACTTTTCATGACAAATTTTATAATAATTTCATTTTAATGTTATGTTTAATGTAACAAATGATTTTTTGTATATGTTTTGACTATTTATTATGGGTCATATTACAAAGATAAATAATTTTTTTTATTTAATAAATTCTAAAATAAAAAATATATTCAGTATATATGCATTTATAATAATCTATATGTATATAAATATTAAATAGAATACACCATTTGTGGAGGCAGGGGGTTGTACGTATTCAAGAATGATGTTTTCATTTTATAATCATATCTAATGAAAGAAAATAAATAAAATATATGTTTTTAATAAATATGATAATTGTAGTAGAATTTTTTTTATATAAAATTAGTTTCATAATCCAATCCTTATTACATTCCATGTAATGTGAGAATGAATAATGTCGATTTGAGGGGGTGCAAGTCTAGACGTCCACAAATGAAGTCAACGCATACCCAATAAATGTAAAACATGCATGTACGTGTTATATAATAATTAAATAGGAATAAATAAATAATAAATATCATTATTATAATATTTAAATATTATTTACATCATTATTTAATACTATTAATGGTTTTAATGGATGAATGGTTGATTTATGTTCACGAGGTAGTAGTCTGCCACAGAAATGAACACTGATTGTGTATCCCATTTGATTGAAGTGTGTGTGAGTGTATATTAAAAAAATAGAACCAATACATCTCACCATATTTATATTAATGACATTATTATATAAAATTTATTAAGAATAATATATTGGGTGTAGAATGAAATAAAATAGTTGTGCTTGTTGAATTATTTTACATATTCTCAGTGTAACTATTTTTTGGTTTAAAGAAAATGGATTCCATAATTGGATTATTTCCTAAAGTGAGTAAAAAATAATTAATGGAGGGAAATAGTGAGGATTTTTGTGAAGGGTTTTTATAAGAAAAATGGTTTTATAGTTTTTATTAAGTGATAGTCTTGAGTTTCTTTTTAAAGTAGATAGGGCATGATATTCTTATAAATATAATAATGAAAACACTCTCGAGAGGACTCCATTACATCATGTCCCCCTATAATGGAACATTATCAATTTTAATGAGGATAATCTTCATATTGGAATAAAAGGTATTTTTGGACATTTTTATAGGCTATTTTCTCTTTTAATTTAATGTTTTATCGTTAAATAATATCATTTTACCATAATCGTAGTAATTATTTTTAAATACATTGATTGATATTTTTGGATAAAATTTGTGATTAACATAATAAAAATTTAAATTATAATGGATAAAAATGTTTATTCTTTTTTTCATATTATAAAATATGAAGTGTAAGAATATAATATAATATTTATCCCTATATAGGATGAGATGACACATTTTTAATTTATAAATATTCATAAGACTGAAATGTTTTTATACCTATTTTATAATTGAAATGGATTCCAACACCAATAATTTTAATAATTAATATTTAAATAACATAAATATAATTTAAAACCAAGTAAAAATATAAATTAACATTATAATTAAATTAGAATAAAATTCAGTTTTCAATTAATATTCAGTATTAGTCACAATTTATCAAAAAATAAAACATCTTCAGAAAAACCAAAATGTAAAACATTACAAATTCTGATGTCTTTATATATAAATATAGGTTTATTATGTTAATTATTAATCATAATAGTGTCAAAAACATGTTTTTTAACAGTTTAATAAAATGGATTTGAAGTTAACCTTACAATAAAATTTATATCATTATGTATAAAATTGGATTTATTCTTCTCACATTCCTAGAAAACACACAAGTTTAACGTTATATATTTGAATATATATGATACTTATATATTACATTATAATGATTTATCAAGTTTTATTCTTTAAATTATTATTTTAAAATGTGTTTTATTTCTTAAATATAATTTTCCATCAGATAATTTCTTATATTTTTAAATGGGTTTCATTTTCATTTATAGATTATTAGTCAACAGAATAATTCTTATTATATATATGTTTAAGTCATATTTTAAAATTTTAATTACTAATATTTTTTATCACCATTCTAATTAAAAGGATAGAAAATTAATAATATTTTAATAATAATATTAATAGTACATTATAGTTTCATAAAACAAGGTATTTTTTGTAACCGAAGATTTCTAATGAACATAGAAACATGTGAAATAAGAGGAAACCAAATAATAGTGTTTAACAAAATCTAATATTTATATTTTCAATAAATGTATGCTTATGATAGTTTTTAGGGAATATAATCCACTCATAGGGCATTCATATAACATATTCTATATTTTTTGTTTTGTGAAATAAAAATTTTCAAAAAATTTATATAATTCTAAACAAATATATTTTCAAGAAATAAAATATGTTACAATATACCCCAATAAAATAAATTTCACTCCCAAAATTCATCCATGCTCAATTTATTAAAACATGAAATCCATTTTCATATAAACCAACATTGTGAAAATAAATATTTAATCATTATTTTAAAATTTAATGATAAAAAACAATGGTTACCCGAAGTTACATATATCTAGGTTTCCAAATAAAAGAAAAATTTGAGTGATTGAATACATGGAAAAAGAAGTGAGATCTAACTATATTGTTCTGATAGAGAGTGATAGAGAACATTTTTTTTAGAAAAAAAATGATGATCACCAAACAGTTACCATAAGAGGCATGATAAAGGTCATTGATGTTATAAATAAAGATGATAAAAGGATAAATTTTTATTTCATGAATATTTTCCTAATGTTGAATAATTTGGAGGATAAGTGATCCTTAATTTATTTTAGTAAAATCACCCCCTTTTTTATTGCTTGATAAATTTCCACTTAACTACTTCGTACAATAAATGATGGAATGGTTTTTAGTCATAAACAATTAGTAGATCATGCGACCCATTACTAAAATAATATGTCCTTACATATATTGTTATCATAAAATTGGCTAGAACATGTTATCTAATTAGCATAAATCCGTTGTAACATCCCAGGTAAATAAAGAATAAGAAATATTTCATATTTATAAATATTTTTTAATTAAATATTAATTTTACTTTAAAAGTGTTCCTATGATCGATAGCGTACCTGATACACAACAACGAGTTTATTTGAAATCTTACGTTGCACACTAAAAATATAATTTTATTATTTTAAACAGTAGTCAACTCCTAGCCATTGTATTGGAAGGAATGAACAAAAATAAATACAATATTATTATACATGTTTGTTAAATGCATTTACATTTATCCAAAAAAAGATAGAGGCATAAAATGTGAATAAATGTAATTTTAAGCATAATTTACATTAAAAGGCTGTTTTCTCATCTTTTAATGGAGAAACCTTTTTAAATCTAGTTTTTTTGACTTTAATACATTATATATGACCAAATAAAGTTCTTCTTTAGAATGGGGACATCAAAATTTACTTTCTGTAAATTTTTTGTAATTTTTCCGACAAAGTTCATTTTTAATTGAATAGTGAAAAATATAGTATTTTAATTCAAAAGCGACTTTTAAGCTAATTTATTTATATGGTTATATTATCTTATCAATTGGTTTTATATAGAAACTAAAATATATTTTTACCATTTAAGCTAATGTTGGTCATTGGATGAAATTTCACATTGAAATTTGACTTAATCAACTATCCATCTTTAGATAGTTATTTTTTCTTATAACACGCCATTTGTTTTAACAACGAGAATTAATTTTTAAACTAATTAATGAAACTTTTATGTTTCGAATTTGGAAAAATGGAAATCATTTTATAATTTGGACTATCAAATATTTATTTTCCTGAATTTTTGGTATTTTTCTGAAAAGGTTCAATTTTTGATGAATAATGAAACCACATAGTGGTAATTAAAAAACCAACTTTTTCATTTAAATGAAATTTTACCACTTCTGTGAATTGAATTTCAAAAATCCGACATACATGGATGTTATCAAGAAGTAATATGTGGTTCATTAAGTTGAAAATATTTTTTGGTGAACAATAACTTGTGACTTTTTTTTACCATAGTTAAAGGTAAATAAGGTAATTCAAGGTTAAAGAAATATTATAATAATTCAAAATTACCTTAACACTTGTCCTAACCTTATTGGATGATTAATAAATGACCATGGGCATATTTTGGTCTATTTTGGGACCCCTTGGATCCACTTGGAAGTGATAATGACAAATTAGATTAATTAATTTGAAGTACTGTCCAAAATGACATAAACAAATATATTTTAGTAATTAATTTTTATATGGTTTTATATAAGTCCTATATTAAACTATAAATATTATTTGAAAAGATAAAAGTTTTTCCTATGTCATGGTAATATTTTTATAATTTTTAGACATCATATAGATTAAAATATTTATGACAAAATAATGATGCTGTATTTACCTCATTAATAAATGATTTTAGTAAATAAGATTATAATGATTAAAATATTATCCAAAACCTGTAAAATTATGATTGGATTATTTTATTTCGACCATGAATCATCTTATCTTAGAATATAATGATTTTTGGACATTATAAACGGAATATCATTATATAATAAAATAATAGTTGCACACTTTACTAAAGAGCCCCTCCTCCCCTTATAAAAGGAGACCACTTCTAACCAATTCTTCACACCTCTCAAGCCATTTTGCTTGTCCAACCTCTACCAAATTAAGATCTCAATATCCCTCTCCTCCTCTTATATTCATAACCTTAGGCATAAGGCACTTCAAAAAGTCCTTTGGTTCAAATCAAAGGGAGTTACCAAAATTAAAGGTAACAATTTCTCTTAAATAGTTTTCTTTTATTTTACTTCCCAACCCGTAAACTTTTTTTATTTCATTCTTCCGTAACAAAAACAGTATCCTCAATATACAATGATGTTTTTATAATATGTATTCTAACTACACTTACACACACCTCCATCTAATGGATGAAGAACATAATGTTTCTGTGGATGGAAAACTAACGCCTCACGAAACGATGATTGTTCAATTACATCTTACCGCCACTCATGGTATCCATTATGATGGAACTGTATTTATATATGATATATATTATGTTTATTATTTCATTATGCTTCCGTACTTCCCATTTATATTATTTCTTTATGGTTTCCATAGTGGTGAAATACGATAATCTCATTTGGGGAAGTGCGGACTACCACCCCCTCAAAGTGATTTGATTCGTTAATGCCTTATGTGGGATGTATAAAGGATGGAGTTAAAGATATTATATATGATATTATACTGTAATTATAATATAACTATGTATAATTATGTTTTATTTCCATAATAATAAGAAATAGAAAAGAAAGTAGTGTTCATACGTACGTATGGCTTACCGTCTCCACGAACAGTGCATTTCATTTCTTACCTCTAATGTTATGTACTATTATAAATACATGTATATACTGGGTATATATGATATATATGATATATAAATCATTAATATCATTATGGATATAATGAAACATTGAATACATGAACAACTTGTAATTATAAGAAGTCCATTTTTTACTCAAGTACAAAATATCGACAAAACGATCATTATTTACTCAATTGATTACATAATGTTTATAACATTGTAATAAGTGATATAAAAGGAATAATAAACATTAAAAGGTTCTTATGAAAGTATAAATTAACATCAGTGTCTTATTCCGTATATTAAAAAATGATCGAGTAATGTCGGACACGAGGTAAGGGATTCGACCTCCCTCATTCTTTTCAAGTACTCTCTTTTATGTCATTTCTTATATTCTACATGTTCTTATGTTAGAGGGTGTTATTTTATATTAACCATAATGAAATTTTTATTTTCACATGATGAGAGACCCCCTCTTACTCTCATCAATTCTTTATATGAATTTTTATGTGGATCCATTAGGCTGTCGAATTTTTGTAAGGGATTTTCTTTTCTCACTTTTAATTTCGTGAGATTTCAATTGTTCACCAATTCATTATTTCATGTGGTGTATTATACACTGCAATTTGATGTATATTATCATCATTCTTATAATATTCATGGTAGTCTGTGATTCATTTGATGGTTATTAACTTTCGGTCATATGACTCGTTTGATTACAACGTGGCAAGGGGTTATCATCTCACTTTTTATCCCCATTAGATTCATGTTATATCTGCCACTACTTTCATACATGTGGCGTATGTAATGAAAATTATTGTACACTTTTTGTAATATACATTCATTTATTAGTATTTAAATCTTCATTGTATGATCCTTCTTTCATGTGGCATATTTTTTTCAAGTTACCAAATCGGTTAGGGAACCCTTCACCCTCCTCTTTTTAAAAGACATCTTTTTGTTATTTCTTTTAACTTACATATTCTTATGTTGGGATATGTTTTCTATATCATTATTGATGTAAATTTTATTTCCATGTGATGAGATACCCTTTTTATCTCATAAAATCATTTTATGAAATTTAAAGTGATGTTGTTAGGCTGTCAAATTTTTCTAAAGGGACTTCTTAACCCAATTTCAATTCTTTGGGTTAAACTTTTACTTGTTGATTATGTCATGTTATAAATATGTGTGAATGAAATCAGATTGTTTTAAACATAATATACACTTATATTGGGTTTATTTATATTTTTCACACATAAATTATGTCGTTTATTTATCCTTAATCTATGGATACCGTCTTTATAAGGTATTGCGTCTCAATTTACATTCCATTAAGACTTCATTATTTTTATGCACCAATTCACTATTATATGGTGTATATATTGTCCTTTGACATATTATATCATGAATCCTTTTATTCTTATGATATTATAAAGTTATGATTAAATTTTATTTCTCAATTATTTTTATTCAAGCATCTATCATTTTGTTAAAAACTCTATAGCTAAAATATCGTTTTAAATGTTTTAAAGATTTATTCTTCTAAATATTTATCATCAATGTCCAGGTTTTCAAAATGGTTTTAGTAATTATTTATATGGACATTAATGTTTTAAAATTTTAATTTCTTTAAAATCATCAATGTGGTATGGGACATATTGATGAAAAAATCTATTTATTAAATGTTTTAAATGGTTATGAAAATGGTTTGATAAAGCATTGTTTATTTCAATATCTTGATATGATATATTTGTGATTGGAATGTGGAAATGTAATCTTTCCTTTATGATTGTTTTATGTGTTATGTTATGGTTATTGGGAATTTTTTAGGTATACAGGTGGTTCCGTGACAAACCTAGGGAAGGTGAGCCCGAGATAACTCTCCAATGCATTGGGTAACGTGACGGAGGTAAACGTGAATGTTTCTCCTAAGAGATTTAGGGAATATACTGTGATGGGTATTCCAAATGTGACTCTCTATGTAGTTGTGATAGCTACAATGTATGTATGTTATGAATTCCATAAGTTACCTTTATGATTTATGATTTCTATGTGTTATTTATAAATCTTATGATTTTTTAAGGTATGTTATGATTGAAATGTATTGGTTTCATTGATTTGTAATTATTAATGGGGTAGTGTTTTCTTTGCTTATTTTATAACCCTTACTGAGGTTTTTATGCTCATCCCATGTTTTCTAAATGTTTTTCACAGGACCTAAAGATGAATGGGGTCAAGGAATGAATCAAAGAAAATCCATGATGTCTAGAACATGGAAATAGACGTGTTTTTTTTCAATTGTTTTTTTTATGATAAAATGGATACTGAGTAGTATTGTATACATGTAATATTCATGTTTTTATGTATTAGTTATGGCTTAATTCTCTAAAACTCTAAACCTGAAAAGATCCTAAATGAGAATTATTTATTTAATTCATGATTATGTAATGTTTAAAGGCTGGATCTGTATAGTTTGTATCAGAGGTCGGTCTAGACAACTTTAGGGATTAGGCGTTTTTAGACACATGGTCAGTTCCATTGTCTATTATTTCAGTTAAATCCTTGTTTTATAACTTTTTTTAGATCTAGGAATTCCAATTACAATTTGAAGGAGGAGGATCTAAAATGAAATTTCTATCTCTTCTTGATGACATGCTTGCATTAATTATTGAAAAGTCATGTTCGAATGATTGTGAAACTTTTTCTAGCACAAAACTCACTTGCAAGCAGTTTTTTGGGATTTCAAACTCATGCACTATACATCGTTATCATAGTGGATCATGGGATGTATTTAGAAAAATCATATTTTCACAATATTCTCATATTTTCAAGAAAGATAAATATTATCAAGGTATATTCAAATATTTTATCTTATCACAATATTTTGAAGCATTTTATGATTTTAAAAAAGGTGTTGAAGAAGGAGACCCTTGAGCAACTTATTTATATTTGATTTTAAAATATATTATCTCAGCACATACTTGTGGTATTTTAAAGGGACCGTTAATTGAAACTTTCAACTCAAATTCAGTTTGACTATTTTATAGAAATCATGTTTTATCAGATGTTTTGAAATTATATGTCATACTTGATTATTTTCCAAAACTGTTTTCCTGTGAACACCCATATGACACGTGTTGTACAATGTGTATTTGGATAAAGGAAGAATATGATTTTAAGGATCTCTAAATCATTTTTGCAATGCGTGGACCTTCTACCTACGTGAACAAGATGGCAATGAAACCAAATTGACACCATGATCAAGGTATGATGTTATTCATTTGGGGATTGTTTTATTTTATCATTTGGTTGTGAAATTAGACTTCAAGAATTAATATGTTGAGATCACAATGAATTTGGATGAAAATGAGAGGTATAAGTAAACCATTGAGTTTAAACCATGTTAGGGTTATTTTTGAGTTTTATAAAAAGGACAACTCGTAGGATGGGTGACAAGCCATCACATCCGGTAAGTCTACATGAATCGAACCCACATCCGAAGGGTGACAAGGGTGTATCACCTACCACTATCCTACTTGAAGTCCCTGGTTAGTATGACTTATTATTTTTAGTTAAATGTATTTATTGAATAAGAATAAGTTGATTTTTAGAACATATGTTTTATCAAATAGATATACTTAGTATTGAAAAATGATTTAGTGATTAAGTGATAAAAGGTTGTTTTGGAAGAAGTTCTCTCTTTTGAGGAAACACTATATGCCTAAGGAAGATAGAATACTATGGGATTTCAATTGTGGAATAATGGTTAAAATTATAGTTTGGAAGAATATATGTTTTTATTATGGAAAGATGATGATTTGATTTATTTATGAAAATGATTAACCTATCATGATGAATATGTGATTAGGTTAATTACTTTTCAATTTGAGACATTCTGAGTAACTAGTCTTACTTGGAGTTAAATGTTAAGATGTATCTTGGAATTCTATGTAATTAAATCCTTATGAGATTTGGGTTACAATAAAAGTATGGATTAATTTTGATGAATTTTATGTAAATTTTTCTATTTTATGGTATTTGTTGAACTTTGGGTTTTGGTTAGACAAATTTTAGAGATTAAGAGTAGTTTTTCTTTATGTAAAAGTTTATATTTTGGGGGGATTATCTGATCTTATACTAAACTTTTTTGTTTTAGTTAATATCTAAAGACATGTGAAATATATAGTTCATCTTTTTTGTATTATTTTGTTCTTTCGAAGTTGATTATATCGCTCTTAATGTGAAAAAAAGTCATCATGAATATTCATCATTTGGAGAAAATATGAGTTTGTGTTAGAAATATAGTAAAAGATGAATGTCTACATGACAAGTAAGTATATTTCCTTATGTTTTTGGTTAGGCTCATTAATAAATTCCTCAACTAAAAGTAACTTTAAACAAAAACCTTGTCCGTTAAATTTTCCTACTAGGGAATCAAAGACTATTTAACCCATCACATGTTTTTGATTTTCTGGTGGTTAACTTTCTCCCAAACATGTTTCCTAACACTCTCCATCAGAAGATGACCCTTTGTTTTCACTTCCATATCCATGTTTTCATGGAATCTTAGTATGGGTTAACTCGGGTGACCTTTTTTCTTCTCTTTCTTTCATTTAAAGTGATAGTTTTACTGACTCTTTTTCCGATGTGAGACTTTCAATGAAGATTCCAAACTCTTTTTTTAAATGCGAGGCCGCAATTCCCAAAAGGAGGGAAGCATGTAACATCCTACGAAAATAATGAATAAGACATATTTCATAATCATTAATAATTTTTTATTAAATATTAATTTTACTTTAAATGGGTGGCTATGTTCGATAGCATACCCGATACACAACAACGAGTTTCTTTGAAATCCTACGTTGCAAACTAATAATATAATTTTATTATTTTAAACGGTTGTCAACTCCTAGAGATTTTATTGGTATGAATGAACAAAAATAAATAAAATATTATTATACACGTTTGATAAATGTATTTACATTTATCTAATAAATGTTAGATGCTTAAAATGTGAAAAAATCTAATTTTAAGCATAATTTAAATTAAAAGGTCGATTTATCATATTTTAATGGAAATCCCTTTTTAAATCTAGTTTTTCACACTTTAATACATTCTATATGACCAAATAAAATCCTTCTTTATAATGGGGACATCAATATTTACTTTGTGAAAATTTTTGGAATTTTTCGGTCAAAGTTCATTTTTAAATGAATAGTGAAAAATATTGTATTTTAATTCAAAAGTGCCTTTTAATATAATTTATTTATATGGTTAGATTATCTTCTCAATTGTTTTTAAAGTGAAATTAAAATATATTTTACCATTTAATCCAATGTTGGTCATTGGATTAAATTTCACTTGGAAATTGGACTTAATCAACTGTCCATCATTAGATAGTTATTGTTTCTTAAAAACACGCTATTTGTTTTAAAAACGTGAATTAATTTTTAAATTTATTAATGCCACTTTTATGTTTTTAATTTGACAAAATGGAAATAAATTTTTAATTCGGAATATCATATATATCTTAGGCTTATTTTTTGGTATTTTTCTGAAAAACATCAATTTTTTATGAATAGTTAAACCACTAAGTGGTAGTTAAAAAAACCGACTTTTTCATTTAAATGAAATTTTACCACTTATGTGAATTGAATTTTAAAAATCCGACATACATGTTTGTTATCATGAAATAAAATATGGTTCATTAAGATGAAAATAATTTTTGGTGAATAGTAACTTTTGACTTTTATTTACCGCGGTTAAAGGTAAATAAGGTAGTTCAAGGTAAAAAGCATATTATAATAATTCAAAATTTTCTTAAAACAAGTCCTAACCTTATTGGGTGAGTAATTAACGACCATCGGCATCTTTGGGTCTATTTTGGGACCCCTTTGATCCACTTGGAAATGATAATGAGAATTTAGATTAATTAATTTAAAGTAAAGGACATAATGACATAAAAACAATACTTTAGTAATTAATTTGTATATCGTGTTATATAAGTCCTATTTTAGACTATAAATATTCATTGTAAATATAAAAACCTTTCCTATATCATGGTATTTTTTTATAATTTTGAGACACAAAATAAATTAAATTATTTATGACACAATAATGATCCATAATTTACATCATTAATAAATGATTTAAATAAATAAGATTATAATGATTAAAATATTATCCGAAGCATGTAAAATTATTATTGAATGGTTTTATTTCGACCATGAATCATTTTATCTTAGAATATAATGATTTTTGGACCATTAGAAACCGAATATCATTATATAATAAAATAATAGTTTCACACTTTCCTAAAGATTCCCTCCTCCCCCTTATAAAAGGAGACCACTTATAAACAATTACTCACACCTCTCAAGCCATTTGGCTCGTCCAATCTCTTCCAAATTAAGCTCTAAACATCCGTCACCTCCCCTTATAAGAATTACCTTAGGAATAAGTCACTTCAATAAGTCCTCCGGTTTAAACCAAAGCGAGTTTCCAAAAATAAAGGCAACAATTTCTCTGAAATTGTTTTCTTTTATTATACTTCTCCAACCCCTAAAATATTTTTATTTCATTATTTTGTAACAGAAACAGTATCTTCAATATAATAGGATGTTTTTATAATATGTATTCTAACTACACTTATATACACCTCCATCAAATGGATGAAGAACATAATGTTTCTGTGGATGGAAAACTAACGTCTCACGAAACGATGATGGTTCAATTACATATTACCGCCTCTCATGGTGGCCATTATGATGGAACCGTATTTATATATGATATATATATTATTTTAATTATTTCCTCATCCTTTTGTACTTCCCATTTATATTATGCCTTTATGGTTTCCATAGTGGGTAAATATGATTATCTCATTTGAGGAAGTGCGGACTACCGCCCCATCAAAGTGATTTGATTCGTTAATGCCTTATGTGGAATGTATAAAGGATGGAGTTAACGATATTATATATGATAATATACTAGAATTATAATATACCTATGTATCATTATGTTTTATTTCCATTAAAATAATAAATAGAAATGAAAGTAGCATTCATGCGTACGTACGGTTTACCGTCTCCATGAACGGTGCATTTCATTTATTATCTCTAAATGTTATGTAATATTATAAATACAAGTATATTCTGGATATATATGATATATATGATATATAAATAATGAATATAAATCTGGATATATTGAAACTCTGACCACATGAACTACATGTAATTATAATAAGTCCATTTTTGACTCAAGTACCAAATATCGACCAAACGAACATTATTAACTTAAATGATTACATAATGTTTATAACATGGTAATAAGAGATATAAAAGTAATAATAAACATGATGAAGTTTCTTAAGAAAGTATAAATTAGCTTCAGTTTATTATTCATGATATTAAAGAATGATCGAGTCATGTCAGACACGAGGTAAGGGATCCGACCTCTCCCATTCTTTTCAAGTACTCTCTTTTATATAAATTCTTCTATGATACATGTTCTTATGTTGGAGGATGTTATTTTATATTATAAATACTGTAATTATTATTTAAACATGATTAGAGACCCCCTCTTAATCTCATCAATTCGTTTTATGAATTTTTATGTGGCGGCTTTAGGCTGCCGAATTTTTGTAAGGGATTTTCTTATCTCACTTTTAATTCCATGAGATTTCCATTGATCACCAATTCTTTATTGGATGTGGTGTATTGTGCACTTGCTTTTGATGTATATTATCTTGATTATTATAATATTCATGGTATTCTGTGATTCATTTTGTGGTTATTAACTTTGGGCCATACGACTCGATTGATTACAACGTGCTAACGGGTTTTCATCTCACTTTTTATCCCCATGAGATTCATGCTATATCTTCCACTACATTATTTTGTATGGGGTATGTAATTCCCATGATTGTACACTTTTTGTAATATAATTTCATTTATGAGTATTTACATCTTTATTGTATGATCCTTCTTTCATGTGGCATATGTTTTTAATGTTACCAAATCGGTAAGGGAACCTTTCACCCTCCCCTTTTAAAAAGAATTCTTTTTGTTATGTATTTCAATTTACATTTTCTTATGTTGGGATATGTTCTTATATATCCTTATTCATGTAAATTTTATGTACATTTGATGAGATACCCTTTTTATCTCAAAAACTCATTTTCTGAAATTTAATGTGACGTTGTTAGGCTGTCAAATTTTTGTAAAGGGACTTCTTAACCCAATTTCATTTCTCTGGGTTAAACTTATACATGTTGATTATGACGTGCTATAAATATGTGTGAATGACATATGATTGTTTTACACTTAATATCCACTTATATTGGGTGTATTTATATTTTTCACATAGAAATTATGTCATTGATTTATCCTTAATATTAGGATACCGTCATTATAAGGTATTGCGTGTCAATTTACATTCCATTGAAACTTCATTATTTTCATGCTCCAATTCATACTTATATGGTGTATATACTGTCCTTTGACATATTATATCATGAATTCTTTTATTCTCATGATATTATAAAGTTATGATTAAATTTTATTTCTCAATTATTTGTATTCAAGCATCTCTCATTTTGTTAAAAACTCTTTAACTAATATATCATTTTAAATTTTTAAAGATTTTTTATTCTAAATATTTAGCATCAGTTTCCATGTTTTCAAAATGGTTTTGGGATTTATTTAAACGGACATTGATGTTTTAAAATTTTAATTTCTTTAAGATCTTCAATGTCGTATGGGAAACTTTGATTCAAGAATCAATTTATTAAATTTTTTAAATGGTTTCAAAAATGGATTGATAAGGCATTGTTTATTTCAATATCTTTATATGATATATTGTGATAGGAATGTGGAAATGTTATCTTTCTTTTATGCTTGTTTTATGTGTTATGTTATGGTTATTGGGCATTATTTACATATACTGATGGTTCCGTGATAATCCTAGGGCGGGTGAGCCCGAGATAACTCTCTAATGCATTGGGTAACGTGACAGAGGTAAACGTGAATGTTTCTCCTAAGAGATTTATAGAATATACTATTATGGGTATTGCAAATGTGACTCCCTATCTAGTGGTGATAACTATAATGTAATAATGTTATGAATTCCATATATTACCTTTATGATTTATGATTTCTATGTGTTATTCATAAATCTTATGATTTAGTAAGGTATGTTATGATTGAAAAGTATTGGTTTCATTGACTTTTAATTTTTGATGGGATAATGTTTTCTTTCCTTATTTTATTACCCTTAATGATAATTTTATTCTCATCCCATGTTTTTGAAATGTTTTTCACCTGAGATAAAGATGAATAGGGTCACGAAATGTATCGATGAAAAGTCATGCTGTCTAAAACAAGGAACTAGACATGTTTCTTTTCAACAGCTTTTATTTTATGATAAAATGGATACTTAGTAGTACTATCTACATGTAATACTCATGTTTTTATGTATTAGTTATGGCCTATTTCACTAAAACTGTAAACCTGAAAAGAACCTCAGTGCGAATTATTCATTTAATTCAAGATTATGTAATGTTTTATGGTCGGGTCCTTATATCCATATATGGATAGATTATACAATAATCTATAAAACAAAATTAGAAGTTACTAAAAAAACTATTCCATTAATGGTTAACTATGTAGAACTTATGAAAGATGAATTTATTAAAAATTTTACAGAAGAAAACTAAATTTATCAAAATAAACATAACGTTGATTCCCTATATAGTATAATTTATCTCTCATTTTTGTGATAAGCATCAGGTTAATACTCTCATTTAGTTTTCTCTTGAAACATGGTAAATAAATATGTCACAAAAAAATCATTACTGTCAATATGCATTCTTTATTATTCCAGTAATTATTGGATATATTTCTCAAATCAAAAATGCATTAAATTTTAATCCATGAAAAAATAAAACACTTTTTGGACAAAAATATATTCTATTCCAAGGTAATCAATAGAATACAATTTACTTATTCATATCCAACATATGTTTATCCAAACATCATTATCTCAAATGAAATAATATATTATGGTTTTTTTCTTCATAATCATGTGTTTCACATGGATATCACTGTTCTATAAAACCAATTTTCTATTCCCTCATTACAATGAAACATATTCATTTAAATCCATATATAAAAACATAAACTGAACAGTCATTACATATTTCACACATCATATGACATAATCATAAAATCTAAATACAAAATCACGTTTATTATTCCACATAACCTATAAGAAAATAAAAATGAAACCTATTCCTATTCCTTAATACCTCATTCCATTCACATTTCACCAATACTCTCATAATGAACCACAATATAACCATAAATCATACCACCTTAATGATTCTATCAATGTCCTTAAACATCAGGAAATGATTATTATAATGAAGATTAAATCCACATTAAAAGGTTTTAACAATTGTTAATGTAAAAGAGATGAAATTATTACCATTCATTATGTAAACTAAACATTTCAATTTCCCTTTGTGTTTACTCTCTTTGTTTTCATATTTTTGACAATCATGTATTAATAATTTTCCTCTAAGACATTCACATTGGTGATTATTTCCACATACTCAACCCAAGGGAAACTTAATCATCATTCATAAATGGTCTTCATACTTAAAACCATAGAGAACTCCATCCTTATATTACTTTGTGATTCCATAAATTTTAAAGTTACATTTTATTAATCATATTCCATGAATATTGTTTAAGAATTATCACAATATACATTACTTGTAACACCCCAAGATTTTATAATATATAATATTTTTAATTTCATTCAACTCTTCTATTATACACTGGACTAAGATTATATTTCACTATACGCAACACTATATTAGCTTGCAGTATAGCAACACTAATCTTGGATCGTGTTACACAGAATTTCACGTTTGTTTGATAGTAGTTATTCTACGCCACATTGAGTGTATATATATATATATATTCAATGTATAAATTAAATATGGTTGGATTTTTTTTATAAGAAAAAAACAAATGAGTCTTGCACTACACACAACCCTGACTTGGCTTGCATTACACGCAATCACGACCTTCCTTGATAGTGTGGGTTGTACGCAATATCGGGTTTCACTAAACAACTATATATGGTTATAATATTATTATAATCTAGACGTTATGAATATTATTAACTAAATTTTTTATTTTTTAACACTATTATTCATCATACACATTTTATAGAACATATTATGAGAACAAAATATTTTTTTCGGGTAAAATAAATATTTTTTAAAAAATGCAGTTTTTCCACCTTTTGATGGTGTACCCATTTTAAATATAATTTTTTACAAGTTCATAATTTGAATTTTAAAAAATAAACTTCTTATTTTGAATCTGGATATAAAAAATTACATTGGATAATGTTTTGATATTTTTCTGACAACATTCTTATTTTGATGAATAGTAAAAACACAATAACTTTTACTTAAAAATAACTTTTTTCTTCAAGATAATTTATACGATTAAACTATAAAATTAAATTGTTTTAATTTATTAATAGACTATATATTTACCATGTAACTTAATGTATGTCAATATCATTGATTTTACATTGAATTCTTAGGTTAAATCAATTCAATATTTTGCAATATATTACATAAAAAACCGTTTTTTTCAACAATGGGATTAATTTAAAATTAAAACATGAAACTTATGTTTTTTGAATTTGGAAAACTTTCTTCCATATTTGGAATCATTAGGTCCAAATTATGTTAATAATCTTATTTTTTTGGCATTATGAATAGTAACTATGGTAAATTTTATTTACCAAAGTGAAAGGTAAATTAGGTAATTAAGGGTAAAAATAATATTTCAAATTTTCTATAACACTTGTCTTATTATAACTGGATGATTATATTTAGTCCTATGGAATATTTGGCTCTAAATTGAATCCATTTTAACCCACTTGGATGTGATTTAGACCATTAATTTATTTTATTTTAATGAAAGTGGAATATGTCACACTCAAACATTAAGAATTGGATTATTTTTCATATAAGGTTATACCGAATATAATTTCAATTAAAAATAATAATTTTAAAGATAAAATGTTTTTCATTATCATGGAAATTTATTTGTAATTTTTAAGAAATATTTATTTACGTTAATAACTTATACATTAATGATATAGAAATTATTTATTTATTGAAAGATAAATAATATTGTTTTTAATAAAATAATAATATCTAACTAAATGACTATAAACATGACCAAACCTTATCATCCGAGTATATAAATATCATAAGAATCCAAGGGTCTATTGTTGGACCATTTGGAGAATTCTAAAATAGAATATGACATTTATATATTTTTTAATGATGTCATAGATGTCACCTTCATAATTTAATAAATTTAACAATTTAGATATTGTGATTTTAAGATGATGAATTCCATTAAAAATATTACTATGAAATTTATTATATTTATCTTCATCATAAAAATTTATTTTTATTTTTTATGCAACTAATAAGTATATTAAATTATTATACAAAAATGATGTAGTAATTGTTTTATAAAGAGAAATATCAAATAAATGTTTTTATAAATATTAAAATAAACATTATGTGAACTAATTAATGTTCTAAACAAATTTTCAAGATAAATATGACATGTTACGAATCTATTATTCATTTTGGATCGAATATATCCTCTATGTGTGTAAGGACCCAGTTCTTAGTTTTGAGGTACGAGTATCTTCTTTTTCCTTTTCCTTAAGTGTTTTTGAGAAAATATGGAAAATGGAAACAAATCCTAAATTTTGGAACTACCCATCATGTACTTTTTCCACATGTCGTGTACTTCTAGCCGTGTGGGAATGAGTACACAGGGCGTGTATCCTTATCAACGATGAGGGGTGTAGGAACCTACTACACGCCATGTAGTGGTACTTACACGCCGTGTAGTCAGTCGGTAGGCCAAAACAGTAAGGCGGTGGAGTAACCGCCAGCTTGGCGACAATACACGCCGTGTAATTGGGAGTACATGTCATGTACTCATGTCGATGGATGAACAATGTGGTGGTGCTGCTAGAGGAATAGTTAAATTAAGGAAGTATAAGCCTTGTACTCTGAAGTACACGCCGTGTACATTGTTTTTTCGGCTTAAATCAAGAAGTAGACTTTTCATTTGGTAGCGGAGGCATTTCAGTCGTTTTGGAGGCAAGGAGGATGGTCAGACCTTTGATGATCCGCCGAGTGTTCGTATGGAATCTGATTCGGCTTTAGACGATCTCGTTGGAACCACATGGGTAAACCCTCTCCTCTCTTGGTATGTTTCTTTACAATTCTTCCCCTAAAAGAAGTTATTTACGTTTGAATGGGTTTTTTTCTTCGTCAGATCTATGTCGTTCTCGGGCGTTTCTGGAGTCGACATTCAAGTATAACACTCATTGACGTATAAGGTAGATTTCTTGGTGTAAATTTCTAACTGTCGTGCGTTTTTGTGCGTTTTCGTGCCACGAACCCATGTTGGGGTGTCGTGTGGCTGAGACCATTTCTATATTTAGATTCCTAGAATTGCATAGGTGATTAAATTGTGATAATAAAATTCTGGTTGGGATCATTTCTTGGATCCGAAACCACCCCGGGGGTGCGTTCCACTATTTAGCCGTTTGGCTGGATACCTGAGGGTATGCCTTTAATTTAGTAATTGTAGATTTTCCTTGAGAGAAATTACTTTTTTACATAATTTTGGTAAGTTAGGAATGGCCCAATTACCTGTTTAGCCTGAGGGCGTTGTTGTGGTTAGCCTGTGGGCACCTCACTATTTATCCTATGGGCAGTAGTTATCTCGGCCTGAGGGCAACTTCTTCCGTGCCTATGGGCAGCTGATTATGTGCCTGTGGGAGACACTTCCTATGTCTGATGGAAAACTCTGTAATGCCTGAGGGCAGATTCCTGTGTTGGATACTCATTACTTGATGGTATGATTTTACGTGTCTGTGGACAATAGTTGTTTACTTAGAAATGCACTGTGGTGATTTCTTATGTTAAATGGATTAAATGAATAATTAAAAGGCCACTATAAGCAGTAGTAGTTACTTTTGATTACTACTTTATTTCATTTTACTACTACAGACTATTGGTGCATGCTTACACGCAGATGGGCACGAGCCTGGGGTGGGTGACTACTGAGATATATTTCTCACACCCTGTTTGGGTCACACTTTTTGGGCCAAATAGATTACGTTGTTTCCGGTGTAGATAGGGGAAAGAGTCCCTACACAGGTACTTGATTGTTGCTATGGAGTAGGAGGGCATGGGACCGAGCCTAGGCTCACGATGCCGCTACCATCTGTTTGGATTGTTTTGATGTACTCTATATTTTGATGTACTGTATTCTTGTGTAACATGTTCTGGCTGTTTTCTGAGAACCTGAAACATGTAGCATCATCATTTATATACTGTTGGTTATATCCACTGCTGTAGTTATTCCAAATGTGTATGGTTTACTACTTCCGCTGTTTGTTGTATGTTTTATTTAAATTCTGCTGCGCTACACTTTGACAAATGAGGGCATAGTTTCCCCCCTATCAGACCTGGGCCATCGCTACTAGTCGGTAGCCTCTGGAGTTTGGGTAAATGCGCTTGAGGTCTTGTGGAGAACCGGATTCGGGGCACCGGTTGAGTGGCACCCTGAACCGGGATGTTACAAAGTGGTATCAGAGGGGTTCTTTTCATTGACTTACTATTTGTAGCTATAGTCAGGGATAGGATGAACGATAGTTGGTAATAAGTTGTGCCCGGGTGTAGCTAACCCGTGTAGAGGGAAAATCCAATTTACCTCATTTTGCAATTTTATTGATTTTTCACTTTACAGTTGATTTGATTTCATCGTTGGGTGAATCCCTTGAGATTGTGCTATTTAAAATTTATCTATGGGTTTTATTGAGTTGCAACCCGATGAGATGAGGTTATTCCATCTCATGCATCATATAGGCACATGCTAGATATCACATGTCATTCATAGTTTCCATTCCATGTTGGTGCATTAGAATTTTCATATTGTTGGGATATTTGTTGTGCTATAAAATAATGTTGTTGTGAAAGATGCTCTAATAAAATACCTTCTATTTGATAGGGTATTTTCTTCTGTGACCCTGTTTATAGAATGGACGCCAAACATTGGTTTTTGGGGATTATGGGCCCCCATTGGCCAAAATTTGGTGGATCATTAGCTGTTATTGGTTATAACACATATAAGATTCCAAACATTGATCCGTGTGGAGTATGGGCCCTCACGGGTCGGAATTTGACACTTAGGTGTTGTTTTTCAGTATTTTCTAGTTTCTGGGGATGTTTCCGAGGCATACTGTCTGGAAAACCAGTATACACTCCGTGTAGTATCTATATACAGGCCATGTATGTTCTTCCTTTTGGGAAGAAAAATGAAATTTTTGAGTACACACTGTGTATCCTGAGTACACACCATGTAGTCTCTTCCCGTGTCACAAACCGTGTGGGCGGAGACACGAGGAAGGAAAAGTCTTGGGTAGAACACGCCGTGTACCTAGTGAAAACGTCGTGTAGTGTGACCCGGAGTCCGGTCATGTAACTATCAAACATGGGTCGGTGAACTCCTATATAGATTACGTCGTGTCAATGATGAACACGCAGTGTAGTGTGACCTTGGGACTCGACTGTGTAACTATCAACATGGGCCAGTGTCACCTCTCCCTGAACACGCCGTGTACCATTGGGACATGCCGTGTAGTCTTGTCTGAGGACAGACCGTGTGGTGTTAGACATGTGGCTGGGAAACGAGGTGTTATACACGCCGTTTACGGGTGTAACACACTGTGTAGTGTCAATCCGAGTAGTCGGTTGTGTCACAGACGACACAGGAAGTTGGAAAAAAACATCGTACACACCGTGTAGATATTATACACACCGTGTAGGTTTTGTTCAACCGGAGTCGTGTGGATTAGCCGTGTATAAGGACTCGGGCAGGGGGAGAGAAGCCAAGTACACGCCATGTAGTCAGTGTACACACCGTGTAGTCTTGTTTTGAAAATTTTGAAATGCCTTCTTCCTCTTGTTCCTTTGTGGTTCCTTCGTTTCGTTCTTAATAATATTGAATCTAAGGCGTGCTTTTGACCCTGTAGTGTCACGCCACCTAGATGACCGCGAGTAGTTTTCCAGGAGAGCGGTGACGATTATACTCCAAAGATGGTGGGACATGGTCTACCAGTTTATCCTCAAGAAGAGCTAGATGTGGTGCCAGATGTTATACAAGACACAGGTGCAGATGCACAGTTCGTTGAAGGCTTTATGCGGTTCATGCGGACCTTTTTGGGAGCACCGCAGGCTGCCACATCTATGGCCGAGTAGACACGTATATTTCAACAGCAGCATCCGCCTACATTTTCAAGGGATGGCGGACCAAAGGCTGCAGTGTCTTGGCTAAGATCAATGCAGACTATTTTTGAGCATCTTGAGACGCCTCCAGGGAGGAGGGTCAAGCTCACAATTTACATGCTGCGTGATTCCGCCAAGAGGTGCTGGGATGTTACCACCCTGTCAGTGCATCATAGAGACATGGCATGGGACGATTTCCAGGCAGTCTTCTATGACTTCTTCTTTCCCGAGTTTCTGAGAGAAGATAGAGCTCAAGAGTTCATGAATCTGTAGTAGGGCGCTATGTCGATGATGGAATATTCTGCTTACTCTACTGAGCTTCATCGTTTTGCACCTGTGCTGGTGGGTGATGAGAAGTTGAGAACCAGACATTTTGATGATGGTCGTAGTTATGACATTTGAGTGCTGTTAAATGTTTTCAGGTAGCCTTTAATACATGCTATTGTGAACCAGACGCTGATTACTGAGAGGAACCTGCAGGAATCTAGTGGTGTGGGCCAGGGTGGTTCAGCAACAGTTACTGGTACTATTTCTGTTGGCAAGAGGAATATATAGATAGACTACTCTCAGTGCGGCATCACCAGTCAGAAGAATGATTCAGGTGGACAGGTTATTTGCTACCAGTGTGGTAGAGTGGGGCCCAAGAGGCCACAGTGTCCACTTGATCCAGTGGAGTGCCGATATTTCTGCAAGATGGTTCATCTGCAGCACTTTTTCTGGGCGTTTCCACTAGTAGCTAGTGAGAGGGGTTCTGTGAAGACTCCCCGTGCGGGAGTAGGACCAGTAGATTCTCACCAGTCAGGGAACGAGAATACGTTAGGGCGTACAGGCAGAGATGGTGGTTTTGGCCGTGGTAGCCAGACAACAGGATCTCAGAGGCAGCAGGGTGGGACAACATAGGGTATCCAAGCTATTTCGTAGGTCTGCGGCACTGGTCATGCATATGTAGTGCAACAGACCCAGCAGGAGCGGGATCCCAAACCTTCTATAGTAAGAGGTATTGTTCTAGTAGTTTCTGTTTTATCTTCAGTACTTTTCGATACAGGTCCTACACATAGTTTCATATCTATACACATTGTGGAGATCCTTGGGATTGGTGTTTCTTCTTCTTCAGATATCATGATGCTAGACACTCCGTTGGGGACTAGGGCGGGTGGTGTGAGTGAGTGTAAGGAGTGCCCCCTTAAGGTTGGAGGGTGTCACTTCCTATGAGACCTCTATGTCTTAGAGATGATGAGTTATGTCATCATTCTCAAGATGGACTGGTTGGTTCCCTATCATGCCTTTGTATTCTACTATCGTCACAGGGTGAGTTTCACATCACCAGAGGGAAGAGAGTTTCTATACAAGGGCGAGTGGGATGTTCAGGCGAGTTGAGCTGGACCAGAGCATCACATTCGAGGTAGAGTTATAGACCAGATTGCGAGCTTATATATAGATGATCAGGGGACTTGTCAGATGGATTTCCCTCCAGTTGTTGATCATTTCAGTGATGTCTTCCCAGACAAATTTTCAGGTCTACCTCCAGAACGAGAGGTGGATTTCTCTATCTAGCTTGTTCCAGGAGCAGCACCGGTGTCCATTCCTCCTTATAGGATGGCTACACCAGAGTTGCGGGAGCTCAAGAGGCAGTTATTGGAGTTACAGGAAAAGGGCATTATCCGACCCCGTACTTCTCCTTGGGGATTTCCAGTCCCTTTTGCAATGAAGGTGGATGGTACCCTCAAACGTTGCTTGGATTATCGTAAGTTGAACAAGTTGACGGTTAAGAACCAATATCCCATGCCGACGATTGATGATATGTTTGATCATCTTCGTGGAGCATGAGTGTTCTTGATGATTGAATTGAGGTCCAGATATCATCAGATGTGCGTTAGACCATCTGATATACAACTCATTTCTTTCAGGAGTAGATATGGTCTGTACAAGTATTTGGTTATGCCGTTGGACTGAAAAACGCACCAGCAGTTTTCATGGATCTCATGAATCATGTGTTCTATCCGTATCTTGATACTTTTTTGGTAGTATTCATGGACGACAACTTGTTGTACTCTCACACTCTACACGACGATGCCACCCATCATGAGATCGTATTGAGTACACTGAGAGAGAATCAGCTATATGCTAATATCTCAAAGTGCCACTTCTGGATGGACCAGATTCACTTCCTAGGTCATATCATCTCAGAGGAAAGAGTTGCAGTAGACACAGAGAAGGTGAGAGCAGTTGTTTCCTAGGATTAGCCTAATAACGTGTTTGAGAAATGGAGTTTCTTCAGGCTGGATGGTATCTACAAATGCTTCATACATGACTTCTCCCGCTTAGCAGCACCGTTGACGGGACTGACTAAGAAGGGTGTGAAGTTCATTTGGTCAGAAGCTTACGAGTCAGCTTTTCAGGACCTGAAGGGAAGGTTGACATCAGCACCGATCCTGATACTCCCAGAGCAGGGGAAGAGCTATACAATTTACTGTGATGCATCATGGATTTGTCTAGGAGCAGTTTTGATGTAGGGAGACTGAGTTGTTGCGGACTGGTCTCGGCAATTGAGGCCACATGAGCGGAATTACCCGATGCATGATCTCAAGTTAGCTGTATTTTTGCATGTGTTGCACTGTTGGAGACATTATATGTTGGGAGATCATTTTGTGGTTTCCACTGACCACAAATGCCTCAAGTATATATTTACTCAGCGTGACCTGAATTTGAGGCAGAGAATGTGGGTCGAGTACCTTTAGACCTTTGATTTTGAACTTGCCTATACACATGGTAAAGGTAATACAGTTGCCGATGCACTGAGCCGGAAAACCCAGATACATGCAGTGCAGGAGGCCAGTGGTGAGTGGCAGCTCATGGCCTTGTTCTCTGAGATGCATATGGAGGTGCACGACAGTCACGGGAAGATTTATCTTTCATCATTAGCAGTGAATTCTACCCTCCTGGATGGAGTGAGGATGAGACATCTATCGAATTCAGATGGCTTAGTTCTGTGGCAGTTGGTGGCAAGTGAGGACCCTACTCCTGGGTGGACAATAGTCGATGATGGGGTTTTGTGTTTCCATGGACGTGTATGGGTTCCAAGCGATATACACGATGAGATGATGCAGGAGTTTCATGCTTCAGCTTGGGCAGTTCATCCCGGGGTTACCAAGATGTACTGTTACTTGAGGCGTCAGTACTGGTGGTCGAGTTTGAAGAGATAGATAGCTGTTTTTGTTAAGCGGTGTTCCACCTGTGAGCAGGTGAAGGTGGAACACCAGAGGTTAGTTGGGCTGTTACATCAGTTACCCATTCCAGAGTTGAAATGGAATGATGTTGCGATGGATTTCATGAATGGATTGTCGAGGTCACCTCCTGGAAATGACATCATGAGGGTTGTTGTGGATAGAATCACGATGGTAGATCACTTCTTGCCGATCATGGAGACCTTCGGTGTTGACGAGTTCAGAAGGCTATATATCCGAGAGATCGTACGCCTTCATGGGTTCCCTCATTCTATCATTTCCGATAGAAACGTCCGCATTACATCTCGTTTCTGGCAGTGTTTTCAGAGGGCACTGGGTACTCAGGTGCTTCTGAGCACAACATACCACCCTCAGACAGATGGCCAGTCAGATCAGACAATACAGGTGCTAGAGGACTTGCTGCGCACATGCGTCCTAGAAATTGGGGGCTCTTGGGAGATGCATATTCCATTAGGCAACATTTACTATGACAATTGTTCTCAGGAAACTATCGAGATGTCACCGTATGAGTAATTATATGGTAGGCCATTCTGATCACCTTTGTGCTGGTTAGAGGCAGGTGAGGCAGCTTTACTGGGGCCACAACTCATACAGGAGACATCGGAGCTGGTCCAGTTGATTTGGAAGCGGATGGCTACCACGACGTCTTGTCAGAAGTCATATGCTGATCGGCGTAGATGACCCTTAGAGTTCGTGGTCAGGGATCAGGATTTATTTCATGTTTTTCAGAGGCTAGGACACAAGCGAATCAGGAGACAGGGCATGATTTCACCGTGGTATGTGTGGCCATTTGAGATTCCGGAGAGATTCGGGTTGGTTTCCTATTGGTTGCAGTTACCGAAGCGGTACCGAGCCAAGCACGATGTCTTCCACGTGTCTCAGTTGCGTTGCTACCATTCGGACCCATCTCACACCTTTCAGCTAGAGGAGGATGAGCTTCAGCATGATGCGTCCTTTGAAGAGCATTCGATCTGTATCGTTGATAGGATCATGAAGGATTTCCGAAGCTGGTCAGTTCCACTCGTAACGGTGCTATGGAAGCATGGCCGAGTGCAGGACGAGACCTGGGAGTGGGAGGCCGACCTACGTGCTCAGTGGTCAGAGCTGTTCTGAGCTTTATCTTCGCCACCCTTGGTAGGGAAATTCAATGACGGATTTCTATAAGGGTGAAGTTTTTAAGAACCGGGTTCTTAGTTTTGAGGTTAGGGATTCTTATTTTTCCTTTTCCTTATGTGTTTTTGAGAAAGTATGGAAAATGGGGGGAAAATCATAAATTTTGGAACTACACGCAGTGTAGTTTTTGCACATGTCGTGTACTTCTGGACGTGTGGGGATGAGTACACGAGGCGTGTAGCCTTGTCGGCAATGAGGGGTGTGGGAACCGACTACACACCGTGTAGTGGTACATACTCACCGTGTAGTCAGTCGGCATGCCAAAACAGTATGGTGGTGGAGTATCCTCTAGTTGGGTGACAATACACACCATGAACATGGGAGTACATGTTGTGTACTCATGTCGACTGACGAACAGTGTGGTGGTGCCGCTATAGGAACAGTTAAATTAAGGAAGTACACGCCTTGTACTCAGAAGTACACGTCGTGTACTTTTTTTCATCATAAAACAGGCAGTATCCTCCTCACTTGGTAGAGGAGTAATTTGAGCCGTTTTGGAGCCAAGGAGGACGGTCAGACATTTGAAGATCCACCGAGTGATCGTCTGGAATCTGATTCGGCTTCGGACGATCTCTTTGGAACCGCACGGGTAAGCCCTCTCCTCTCCTGGTATGGTTCTTACCAATTCATCACCTAACAGAAGTTATTTATGTTTGAATGGGTTTTTTTCTTTGTCAGATCTATGTCGTTCTTGGGAGTTTCTAGAGTCGGTATTAGAGTATAATGTTCGCTGACGTATAAGGTAGGTGGATTGGTGTAAATTTCCAACATTCATGTGTTTTGTGCGTTTTCGTGCCATGAACCCATGATGGGGTGTCGTGTGGCTGAGGCCATTTCTATATTTAAATTCCTAGAATTTCATAGGTGATTAAATTGTGATAATAAAATGCTGATTGAGATCGTTGCATGGATCCGGAACCACCCCAGGGTGCGTTCCACTGTTTAGCCGTTTGGCCGGATACCCAAGGGCATGCCTCTAATTTAGTAAGTGTAGAATTTCCTTGATAAGAATTGTTTATTTACTGCATTTTAATATGTTGGGCATGCCCCAGTTACATATTTATCCTGAGGGCATTGTTGTGATTAGCCTATGGGCACTGCACTATTTACTCTGTGGGCAGTAGTTATCTCCGCCTGAGAGAAACTTCTTTCATGCCTGTGGGTAGTTGATTATGTGCTTGTGGGTGACACTACCTACGCCTGAGGGAAAACTCAGTTATGCCTGAAGGAAGATTCCTGTGTTGGATACTCGTTACCTAAGGGTAGGAATTTATGTGTCTGTGGACACTATTTGTTTACTTAGAAATGAACTGTAGTGATTTATTATATTAAATAGATTAAATAATTATTTAAAATGGAAATATAACTAGAAGTTTCTATTTTTTAGTACTGCTTACTTTATTGAATTTTACTATTGCACACTATTGTATAATGCTTACACGCAGTTGGGCATGGGCCTTGGGTGGGTGCCTACTGAGATATATTTCTCACACCCTGTTTGGGTCACGCTTTTCAGCCAAAAAATATTACGTTGCTGGAGGTGTAGATATGGGAAATAGTCTCTATACAGGTACTTTACTGTTGCTAAGGAGTAGAAGGGCATGGGACCGAGCCTTGGCTCGCGATGCCGCTGCCGGCTGTTTTTCCTGTTTTGTTGTACTCTGAATTTTGTTGTACTATATTGTTTTGTAACATGTTCTGGTTGTTTTCTGAGAAATTAAAACATATAGCATCATCATTTATATACTATTGGTTATATCCACTACTTTAGTTATTTTAGATGTGTATGGTTTACTGATTCTGCTGTTTTTTATATGTTTTATTTAAATTCCGCAGCGCTACATTTTGACAAATGAGGCCATAGTTTCCCTCTATCAGACCTGGGCCCTCGCTGCTAGTCAGTATCCCCTGGCGTTTGGGGAAATGCACTTGAGTTCTTGTGGCGAACCATCTTCGGGGCACCCGTTGAGTGGCACCCACGACCGGGACGTTATGGTATGGATTTTAATTAAATTCAAATAAATGAATAGTGTCAAAATTAACACTATTGTTAATTTATAAAAATAACATATTATTAAAATTTTTAAACATCACATAAATATTTTAAAAATATAAATTGAAATTTATATGGTCAAAAATTTCATAAAGTACCCAATTATGGAAAATTGACAACACATAAGTAATTATTTATAACAATTTAAAATTTAGAATATTATTACCACAAATAAGATTGAAAAAATTAAATAAGGATAAATCAAATTGATAAGGTTTAAAATAATTTCCCAAAATGTCTAAATTTAGTTGTTTGATGATATTTCAAACTTATATTAACTCATATTCGAGTTTTAGTCACTTTGGAAGTTTTTATGTGGGGTTTGAGTATATTATAAATTAATATTTTTGAGGTTTCCAAAAGTGCCCCTCTATTCCCTTATAAAAGGGAACCTCCTCCCTCTCCTCTTCACAATACTTTGATCCTTCAAGTTCTGCCACAACTTGCCCATTTCTCTTCTACACTTCCCTAGATACATTATCGAGGTTATGGTCTTCTCAAAAGACCATCTCTAGTCCCATAAGAGGAAGCTTAAAGGAGGTGTTTCGAAGAAGAGATAATCTCTTCTACCGATTCGTTCAAGATTCTTACTTCTTCAACATCATCTTCTTTAGTTGTTTCATTGTAATGTAATACAATAGGTATCACTAATATATTTATATAAGATAATAAATATCAAACTACCACATTTCACCTTCTATCCATCCTATGTAAAATGAAATCACCGCTCGTGCATACGTACGAAATATCGTCTCCATGTCGTGATGTAAGAAGTTTTCCCACCACCACCTTACTTGGATGGGTATAATGATTTAATAATTAGTATATATTGTTTTTATATCATCATACTGATTCTATGATATTATATCATCCACTCCAATTCTATTCAACAATTATGGGAACGATATCATTGCTCGTATGTACGTACGTACTACCGTCTCCACGAACGCGATGAGATTCATTTTCCATGATTAACCATTAAAGTGTTATTATAAAGTATATATAATAAATAATCATGAAATATTTTAAATAATAACGATACTGTATTTATGTACATATATGATTCAATTAATTAATTCTATTCAATTCAATAAGTAAACTAAAGGAGCATTCATGTGTACATACGGCCTACCGTCTCCATGAATGATGTATTTCATTCCATTTATCGATCTATCACATATATTTATATGCTGAATATATACTATATATAAATAATTTTTAACATTCTCGAATTATGTAAATCAGGATATAATTAATAATATCAATAAAAATAAGTTGAAACACGTACGATAAATGAAACGATTTTACCCAAAACGATGCTTTAATATGGAATTTACAAAAGAACGGGTAATATAAAGTCTTAATTAAACCATATATGATATCATAAAAATGAATATGATTATTTAATATGTAAATGAAATTATTTAAATCATTATACCGGAGGTTCGTATACATATTAAGCGTATCAGACATTATGCAAGGGATAACTTTTCTAATTTCTTTTTTATCCGAGATTGTTTATTCATAAGTATGTATTGGGGTAATATTTATTATCCATGTCCTTGTTTTATAAAAATGGGTTTATGTATGTTTGAATTCCATTTTACCCATTTCTGAATTTTACTACATGGTATGTAAGGAATCTTTCTTTTGTTTACCATAAGAGGTACTTTTTGACTTTTCCAGCAAAAGTATGAGAAGAATGATTTTTTAACTTATACAGCATGAATAGATTTTTATGTTTTTATATAGCCTTATTTTAATAAAGCTTCATTCACAAGATTTCATGAATATTTTCAACAAAATCCTTTTATTTTAAAATTTCATGGCATTTTGTGAAAAGGAAATGATTTTGAAGAAGAAATGATATTTTCCTCAAGAATTTATTTCAAGTGTTTTGTCGAAATTATTTTCCATATAAGATGACATTATTTATCATGATTATGTTTCAAGTATAATAACTCTATGATTTACTTGTTTTCACAACTTTTATGATGAAATGATATCCATTTGTTTTATATGAATTATGTTATAATGGGATTATTTTTATGAAACCCATTTTGTTCTTTGGGTTATGATAAATGATTTATGTTTATGTAGTGGAACACGTATGAATGATTTCATTATGAGATGGGCGGGAGATATATCTACCTCCAATGCATTGGGTATCGATTTATATCTCATGAGATATACATTGCAGGAATGACAAGTTAATCCAGTTCTGGGATACAGGACTAGAACGATGAGTGATCTCAATTCTGTAAGGGACTTTATCCACTATGATGGTCTTGGCAGCAATGCCTTGACTACAATGGAAATCTTGTCAAGGGATTAATGGTTTTCCAGAATTACATGTTTTATGCCCATGCTATTTTATCATGATTGATGTTCCATTATGATCTATGACTTATGTACTTTGATGCTTTATGTCATTTCTCAAGATTTTGATGTTTAAACATTATGTTCATGTTTATATGTTCAAATGAATATAGTTTGTTTTATTTTCTACATGCATACCTTTACTGAGAATTTAAGCTCACACTTTACATATTTTCTTTTCCCCAGGATATAAAGAAAGGTTTTAGGTAAGAAAAAAAAGGGAAGATCGTTATGGGAGATGTTGAAGTTCATTCACCATGATTAGAAGAATATGTTTCGAGTTTCCAAAGACACTAAACTATTACTATCCTTGACTGTTGGTTTTTATTATGTATTAATTTTTCTGATAAAGTAATTTAAAGTCCATGTACGTCAAGCATCGGGTCACTACAATTGGTATCAGAAGAAAGGTTTAGTTAAACTTTGGAAACTGGGATGCGAAAACATTAGTGAGATCCATAGATAAATTTCTAAGGTGTGTCTAGGGATGTCCCTAAGGTTATGTATAAGTATAGGTTATAGTCCTAGAATTACGGTAACAATCTTATAATTAAACCTAATATGTTAGATATTGATGGTAATCCCTCATTATTATGTTGTTTTCCATAGCATGATTTTTACCTCTCACACTATTATTTTTGGGTTTTAGACGATGGATGGAACCCGAAGGAATCGTGTTGATCAATGTAATGGTCAATGCAATGATTTTCATTGTTAACAAACCAATGTTATGGGCGATGGAGTGAAAAATCTTATTGATATACTTTCACAAGATATGAATCATTATGGACATCCAAATGAGCAGAGAAGAGAACATTATTCTATTGAGTCCTTAATGAGGAAACGTCCACCTTCTTTCAGTGGGTTTTCTAATCCAATTGTTGCTTAACAATGGATCAGTACCATTGAAACGATATTTTAAATACTTCGTAGTTTTGAACATGAAAAAAACATTGTGGCTGTTTACCATTTAGAAGTTGAAGTAGACCAGTGGTGGACCCTAATTATGAATACAAGGCCCCAATATGAAATTTAATCAATGGAATGGGACGAGTTCAAGAACATGTTTCTCAATAAGTATGTTCCTCATATTCTTCGAACAAATATGGAAAAAGTGTTACCTGAGCTTAAGAAAATAGATGATGAATATTTTGGTATATATGAAGCGATATTTACAAGGCTTTCAAGGTATGCATCCAGCATTATCATCCAACATGAAAGTAAAGTTGATCGATTCTTCAGTGGCTTAAAACCATTTCTTATAAGGAAATTATCTATAAGATACTTCAGTAGATATGAATAATATTGCACTTTGTTCTATCAAGGTAGAACTAGAAGTAGGTGTTACATATCCATCTCATGGTTTTGAAAAAATACGAACGATGGAGTTCAAGGAGAAATATCAGAACAATGGTGAAAAGAAGGTGCATGTTTTTTTATGCTCAAAGTGTGGAAAGAAGCATGGTGGAGATTACCTAAAAGGTACTAGAAAATGTTTTAAGTGTTGAAAAGAAGTTCATCGAGTAGTTCAGTTTCGATGTAATGGAAAAAACGTAGCTAATGATGTGAATAGTGAAATGACTATATAGAACGCTCCACCAATACATCAATGCTTAATGTGCCTGAAAATGGTGAATTATGTTATTCAATGCCCCTATACAAGGGTTAATTTTTATTTACATGAGGAACCTCTTAAAGAAATGGATAAAGGGAAGCCACATTCGATCGCTATTTGTGATGTTTAGTATGATAAGATATTGTGGAATGATTGTGTTTTTTGTAATGGGATTTCAAAATAGTATCATGGAATCTCATTTATGGTGTCTTGGAATTTTGGAATACCTATATATTGGTTTTCAATAGTTATATGGTACCGATAAACCTGAAAAGTGATTGAAATATTTTTGGAATGAAGATGATATGCGCATAATGAAAGGATAAAGAGAAAATGAAATGATCTCATTACAGATATAAGGACAATGTTATATCATGGGTTGAGTATATAGAAATATTGGGATTTTGGTATGTGGAAAGAGTTAACATTTGACAGCATTCATGTTTTCCATAAGGTTCAATGGGTATTCATTTTTCAATAGAGTACATGATTATGGTATTCACATGTTTGGAATGCGACCAACAAGATATATCGTATGATATATAGGGGAAAAATGATGGTATTTACATGCTTGGTAGATGACATTTCTAGTAATTTTTTTCTTTATACTATGAGCTTGGACATAAGTATTTTCGATAATCCTAAAGATTTTAAATGGATTATGTTGGACATAAGATAGTATTGTTCAAGGCTATAATTGTTTTCGATATTATTTATGGAATGTTAGAAAAAGGATAACCTGCAAGATGGGAGACCACTCGTCGTGTCGGATAAGCCTGTGGGAATCGAACCCACAACCGAAGTGTGACATGCCTTTATCACCTACCACTGGCCTACATGAAGTCCCTAGTTAGTAGAAAATTGTTTTATTTTATTAAGTGGTATGACGGATGAAGTATAAGTCCATTTTTGGAATAATATATGATTAACCTCACCATAGATGGACTTATGTATATTTGATAACTTTTTCTAAACTTTTGTTTGAGACAGATGGAATGAACCATCATTCTTTCATATGATCTGTAAACACTTCATGAATGAAAAATTCAACTTCATTTCTTTAAGAGATGATGTGGAAATTGTTCAACGCACGAACAACGGTGAGATTGTACCAAAATAAAGTAAGTATTTCTTCTAATTAAAATTCTTAAACATTAGGGAAATGATCATGAAAACAAAAAATGTTGTCCTAGTGTCCTCATATCCGATGATTCTGATGGTACCTTAGATCATCATAGATTTATGGATTTGTGATAGTTGGCGTTTTCATAGCCATGTTCTTTACCACTCTCGATCAGAATTTGATGGTTAGATTTCTCTTTTGTATAAATATTTTCTACTATTTTCTCCTATGTGGAAACCCAGTTATTAGTTAAATTGGGTAACCATTACGTTTCATACTTTAGTTTTTAAATATTAGTTTTGTTATTCCTTTTTACGATGTGGGTTTCTATGAAAAAAACTATCATGTAATAAACCATTTATAACCCCGATGAATTTCAAGGGTGAAATTCATTTTAAGGGGGGTATAATGTAACACCCTGAGATTTTATAAGATATTATATTTTTAATTTCATTCATATCATCTGTTATACACGACACCAAGATTATCTTGCGCTATACTCAACACCGTATTAGCTTGCAGTATACGTAACACTAATCTTGGATCTTGTTACACACAATTTCTCGTTTGTTTGATAATAGTTATTCTACACAACGTTGAGTGTATATATATATTCAATGTATAAATGAAATATGGTTTGATTTTTTTATAAACAACAACAAAGGAGTCTTTCACTAAAAACTTCTCTGACTTGGTTTGCATTTCACACAATCACGACCTTCCCCGATAACGTGTGTTGTACGTATTATTGGGTTTCACTAAACAACGATATATGTATGTAATATTATTATAAACTAGGAGTTATGAATATTATTAACTGAATTTTGAATTTTATAACATTATTATTCATCAATAACATTTTTTATAACATGGTATGTGAACAAAATAAATTTTTCAGTTAAAATAAGTATTTTAAAAAAATGCAGTTTTTCCGCCTTTTGATGGCGCACCCATTTTAAATATAATTTTTCACAAGTTTATAAGTTCAATTTTAAAAAATCAAACTCGTATTTTGAATGAGGATATAATAATTTACAAAGGATAATGTTTTGATATTTTTTTGACAACGTTCTTATTTTGATGAATAGTAAAAACACGCTAAATTTTACTTAAATACAACTGTTTTCATCCAGAAAATGTATATGGTTAAATTATAATAGTAAATAAATTAAAGTATAAATAAAATATATTTTTACCATTTAATTTAATGTAAATAAATATAATTTATTCTAAATTTAATTCGTAGGTTAAATCAATTCAATCTTTTGCATTGTTTTACATAAAACCCCATTTTTTCGCCAATGGGATTAATTTTAAAATAATTACTGCAAATTCTGTTTTTTGAATTTATAAAAATTGATTCTATATTTGGAATCATTAGGTTTAAATTATGTTAATAAGCTACTTTTTTATTTTTGGACATTATGAATAGTAACTACGGTAAATTTGATTTACCACAGTTAAAGGAATATTAGGTAATCAAGGGTAAAAATAATATTAAACAATTACCCTAATACTTGTCTTATTATAATTGGATTATTATATTACGTCCTAAGGAATATTTTTCTCGAAATGGAATCCATTAGAACCCACTTTGATATGATTAAGACCTTTAATTTATTTTATTTTAAAGAAAGAGAAATATATCTCACTCAAACTTTAATAATTGGATTACTTTTTATATAAGGTTGTATAGAATATAATTTGTATTATAAATATTCATTTTAAAGATGATTTTTTTCTATTTCATGGTAATTTATTTGTAATTTTTAAGAAATATTTAAGTACCTTAATAACTTATACATTAATGATATAGAAATTATATATTTAGTGAAAGATCAATAATATTGTTTTTAATAAAATAATAATACCTATCCAAATGGAATGAAACATGACCAAACCTTATTGGTTGAGTATATATATACCCTAATAATCCAATTGTCAATTTTTGGACATTTTGGATCCTTATAAAACATATTAGGATATTCATATTATTTTACTTTAAATGATGTCAAAGATGTCACCTTCATATTTTAATAAATATAAAAATTTAAATATTGTGATTTTAAGATGATAAATTCGATTAAAAATATTATACTTAAATTTCTTATATTTATCTTTATCATAGGATTTTATTTTCAATTTTTATGCAACTAATAAGTATATTAAATGATTATAGAAAAATGATGTAGTAATTGATTTATAAAGAGAAATATCAAATAAATGGTTTTATAAATATTAAAATAAACAATTGTGAAGTAATTAATGTTCTAAAAAAATTTCTAGATGAATATTACATGTTAGGAATCTATTAAACATTTTTTTTAGAATATATCCTTTATGTGGATTTTAATTAAATTCAAATGATTGAATAGTGTAAAAATTAACACTATTGTTATTTTATAAAAAATAACATATTATTAAATTATTTAAACATCATAGAAAAATTTAAAAATTATAAATTGAAATTTATATGGTCTAAAATTTTATAAATTACCAAATTATGGAAAATTAACAACACATAAGTAATTATTTATAACAATTTAAAATTTACAATATTATTAACACAAATAAGATTACATAAATTAAATAAGGATAAATCAAATTGATAAGGTTTAAAATAATTTCCCAACATGTCTAAATTTACTTTTATGATGATATTTCAACCCTATATTACCTCGTATCCTAATTTGAGTCACTTTTGATGTTTTTAATTGGGGTTTGAGTTTATTATAAATTATTATTTTATAGGTTTCCAAAAGTGTCGCTCCTTTTATAAAAGGGCACCTCCTCCCTCTCCTCTTCACAACACATTGAACATTAAATCTTGGAAAAACCCTGACCATATCTCTTATCCTATTCCCTAGAAACATTATTTAGGTTCTGGTATTCTCAAAAGACCATCTCTAGGCCCTTAAGAGGAAGCTTAAAGAAGGTGTGTCGAAGAAGAAGTAATCTCTTCAACCAATTCTTTCAAGATTATTTCTTCTTCAAATTCATCTTCATTAGTTGTTTCATTGTAAATTAATACTATCAGTATCACTAATATACTTATACAATATTATAAATATGAAACAACCCCATTTCACCATCTATCCATCCTATGGAAAATAAAATCACCGCGCGTGCGTACGTACAGAATACCGTCTCCACGTCGTGGTGTAATCAGTTTTCCCACCACCACCTTACATGGATGGGTATAATGATATAAATAATAACTATATATGGTTATTATAACATCATAATGACTTTAAGATATTATATCATCCACTCCAATTCTATTCAATAATTATGAGAACAATATCATCGCTCGTACGTACGTACGGACTACCGTCTCCACGAACACGATGAGATTCATTTTCCATGACTAACCATTCAAGTGTTATTATAAAGTATATATAATAAATAATCATGAATGATATTACATAATAATGATACTGGATTTATTTACATGTATGTTTCATTTAATTAATTCTGTTCAATTCAATAAGTAAACAAAAACAGCGTTCATGCGTACGTACAACCTACCGTCTCCATGAATGGTGTATTTCATTCCATTTATCGATCTAACATATATATTTATATGCTGAATATATATTATATATAAATATTTTTTTACATTCTGGAATTAAGTAAATCAGGATATAAGTAGTAATATCAATAACAACAAGTTGAAACACGTACAATAAATGAAACGATTTTACCCAAAACATTGCTTTAACATGGAATTTACAAAAGAATGGGTAATATAAAGTCATAAGAAAACCATATATGATATCATAACAATTAATATGATTCTGTAATAAGTCAATGAAATTATTTAAATCATTATACATGAGTTTCGTATACAGATGAATCATATCGGACAAAAGGTAAAGGATTACTTC
Source organism: Viscum album (assembly GCA_963277665.1). Classification (NCBI taxonomy): domain Eukaryota; kingdom Viridiplantae; phylum Streptophyta; class Magnoliopsida; order Santalales; family Viscaceae; genus Viscum; species Viscum album. The sequence continues at coordinate 2,004,198,625 of OY728148.1, read as the reverse complement.
TCCAATATCATTTTTATCCAAGATTGTTTATTCGTAAGTATGTACTGGGGTTATTTTTATCATCCATGTCCCTATTTTATAAAAATGGGTTCATGTTTGTTTAAATTACCTTTTACCCATTTTTGACTTTTACTACATGGAATGTAAGGAATCTTTCTTTTGATTACCATACAAGGTACTTTTTGACATTTCCAACAAATGTACGAGAAGAGTTTTTTTTAACTTATATGGCATGAACGTATTTATATGGTTTTATATATCCTTATTTTCATTAATCTTCCTCCACATGATTTCATGAATATTTTCAACAAAATCCTTCTCTTTTAAAATTTCATGGCATTTTGTGGAAAGAAAATTATTTTGAAGATGAAAGGATTTTTTCCTTAAGAATTCATATCATGTGTTTTGTCAAAATTATTTTCCATCTAAGATGAAATTATTTATCATAATTATGATTCATGTATAATGACTATATGATTTACATGGTTTCACTTTTTTTTATGATGAAATGATATCCAGTTTTTATATCTGCATTATGTTATGATGGGATGATGTTTATGAAACCCATTTTATTCATTGGTTTTTGATGAATGATTAATGTTTATGTTGTGGAACATGTATAAATGATTTCATTATGAGATGGTTGGGACCTATATCTCCCTCAAATACATTGGGTAACGATTTATATCTCATGAGATATACATTGATAGAACGATAAGTTAATCCAGTTCAGGGATACATGACTGGAACAAGGAGTGAACTTGATTCATTAAGGGACTTTGTCCACAATGATGGTTTTGGCATCAATGCCATGGCTTCAATGGAAATAATATCATGTGCTTAATGTTTTTCCCCAATTACATGTTTTATTTCCATGATATTATATCATGATTGATGTTCCATTATTATTTATGCCTTATGTACAGCCATGCTTTATGTAATTTCTCAATATTTTGATGTTTAAACATTATGTTCCTGTTTTTAAGTTCAAATTTATATGGCTTATTTTATTTTCTCCATGCTTACCCTTAGTGAGCATTTGAGCTCACCCTTATTATGTTTTCATTCCCCCAGGATATAAAGAACAGTTTTAGGTAATAATACAAAAGGGGAATATCTTTATGGGAGACGTTGAAGATCTTTCACCATGATTAGAAGATTATGTTCTGAGTTTCCAAAGACATTAATCTATTACCATCCTTGAGTGTTGGTTTTTTTTATTTATTAAGTATTCCGAAAAATTAATGTAATGTCCATGTACATCAAGCTTTGGGTCTCTACATTACTTTAGTTATAGTCCCATTGGACAGCTCATTAAAAATTTTTCCTTCAAATTTATTATTATCCCAATGCCTTATAGTTCCCACCACTATCTAAAACCATAAATAATAGTGTGAGTAGAAAATTATCAATGAAAAAATCTAATAATAATGAAAAAAATATTTATTCGATGTCAAAATTATGATGCCTTATTTAAAATTTATGACACAATTGGATTATCCTTGGATACATCCATATAAATATCCTTTGACATATAACTATTCTACTTACTAATTTTTTATCTTCATAGATTCAAAAGGTTGTCTATACCATTCATTTAATAAAAACTATTGAGAACCATGATTACCATTCATGGATATTAGACCATTTTCTATTAATATTAATAAAATTTACGAAGTATGATCCTTAGGACTGTAATAGTTTATTTTTATAAGAAACAGTAAACACATTCATCAATATCGGTGAATGATCATGAATGCTTCCCACATAGATCATCCCATTCAGTACTCTTATGTAAATGTTTTCTTCAAAACATAGGGAAAAGTAAAATGATAAAGTGTGGTATCATATTTTTTGTAAGAATAACTAAAGAAGATATTATATCATAAAATATAGCTAATGGTTTGAGAACATGATAATAACATTTGAATATCATTCCATGCATATCAAAGATCACATATATATGGTTTTCAATAATGATTGGTAATTCTTAATAAACGAATCATAAGGTAATAAATAGAACATTTTTTGAAATAATAATATAAGAATAAGACATTGAATTTAGGAAGATGCATAAACATATAAAATCATTTCTTATAAGTCAAGGATTATTACCAATACATTTCATGGAATTACTCGGGGGTACTCCTTTTGGGAGGGACACAAAACTATCCATAGACACATAATATCAATAATAATGTAATGTGTTCAATCCCTAAATCGTCATCATAGTCCATTTTCACTATAATTTCCTTATTAGTAATGAAGGTTTACTCCCATTACTATCAAAGTAGTCATGGTTCACTCAAAACAATATCTTAGTAGGAAAACCACATTATTGAACTATGTTCACTCCCAATTCCGTCAATTTCATTATCATCAAATATAAATCATTATTAATTGAAATATAGTGATATATATGACCTACTCATCTCCTAATTAAATCATACATAAATTTGGAACATGATAATAAATCACTCATCATATCATGGCCCATAAAAGGTGGTGTGTAACATAAACATCATATCATATCCAATGTGATGAAATCTGTATCATAAAACATTCATTATATCATAAATTATGAAAAAATGAGTTGTTTAATAATAATTTATTTGAAGTTTAATATATATAAAGAAATTTATTCCCTAAGAATATAACCCAGGAAATGAATAAAGGATTCATATTCATATAACACATGAATAAGAAAGATATTTAAAAAAATATAACTTGTAACAGTTATATATGTCTTAAAAATATCATGTTATAAAAAATAAATATTTACTGAAATATCTTAAATGTATGATATGGATCATATAATCAACAAGGAACGAGTAAATCCAAAAAATATCTTCTTAGATGGAATTTTTTTTTGAGATATGTCTTATAATTATTTATTGATGAAAATATAATTTATTTCTTAAAAACTAATTTTAGACGTTAATATCATTTTAAAACAATTATATTGGAAAAAAACATTGAAAAATATAAATGAATGAAAAAAATTCCTTGAAAACATATAAAAATATCTTGAAATATTTTTAAAAAAAATTCTTTCAAAACAAATAAAGGATGACAGAAAATATTTCAAAATATATTGCATTGAGAACATATAAAAGAGGCATAAAAATGTTTTGAAAAAATTTTATAATGATTAAATATAACTGAATCATTAATATAACTTTATTTCTTAAACAATATAATATTTCTACATGAAAATATTTTTAAATTATTTTTCCTAGAAAGCATATAAAATAAGCATGGAAATCATTTAAAAAAAATTAAAAAATATATTATTTGAAAATCATTTTGTTTGAAATAAAATTTAAATAAAATGAATATAAAAAATATTTGAAAATATAATTTTGCATCTAAAATATAATCTGTTAAACATATAATGCAATCATAATATAAATGAATTTTATGATAGTAGTTATATCTATAATTTCTGAACATTATGTTTTCACTGTGAAAAGATTAAAAATGCTTAACAAGAAGATTCTATTAAAAAATTTAAAATTAAGTCATGGTAATAAATTTCTTTTAAATAACACAGTAGTAAAGTGTAAATATTATGATTTTTTTAAAATATATTTTTGGAATAACATAGATTCTCGACTAAGAATAGAGATAAAGTAAGATTTTCTGAAACACATTTACTTAGTTTTCATAACTAAAAGAGATCCAAATAATTATACCATTAATTGATAATATTAAAAATAACTATAGTATTAGAAAATTAAATCTATTTCATGGTATATATATAATAATATTCCATTAATTAAAGCATAATGACTATCTATACCAATAATGATGAGAATGTTACAATAAACTCATACCACATAAATAAATCATAATCACAGTCCCCTAGAGACAATGATATTTACAGAGTAATAAAAAACATGAAAATATTGATATTCATTATATATAATTTAAATGGCATGTATATTCACCTTGTAAAATAATATAGGATCATAACATAACATCTGTCTCAAAGAAGGATAATTGAGAAAAAATAAATAAATAAATTCCATAACTTTTGATCCATACATCGCCCTGAATATATGAACATAAAATTTATATTGCAATACTGATAGATTTAAATATAATATTCATAGAATACATTCATTAAAATTATGTGAATTACAGAAATTAAATGAGTGGTGAATAATGTATTATTGTTGTAGAAATAAAAGTTAGACTAGAAATCCACTTACTACATGTGTAACTTTTAAATCATGAGATTGGTCAAATTATAACACTAATGTAAACATTTTATATAATTAAATAAATTTTTATAATCATAAAACATTTCATAGTGTTGTATATACACCACATAATAAGAATACATGATGAATATAGAATATATATAATAGAAATAAATGTGTTTTAGACAATTTATTATCTTAAATGTTATCTAAATTTATAAAACATCAAATAACCATTATAATAAATATTATATTATTTTACATGACCCAATGATCTATATTATTATATATTTTACCATATGTAATTTTATCATGACTTTATGGAGGTAGAAGGTTGTATGTATACATTAACGTGGTTTCCATTATGTTATCATGTTGAATGAATGAATTTATATTTCATATATGTATATATATATATTCAATATTGTATTATTATTATGTCATATATATATCATATATGTTTAATAATCAATAATTAATACATTCAATGTAATGTGTGAATGAATCACATTGGTTTATTGAGGTGGTAGTCCACGTATCCACAAAATAAGGATCATATTCTGTCAACATTGAATGTAAAATGTGTTATATAGTAATTAAATAAGAATAAATTAATCATAAATATAAAATATATCATATTAAAATTTTATATTTCTCATTATTATGAACCTTGATAGGTGGGAATGGATGAACAAACAATAATAGATCATGAGGTTGTAGTCTGCAGTACACAATAAATGTTGATTGTGTATCCCAATTCATTGAAGTTTTTATGGGTGATAGTTGAACTGAAAAACCTAAAAAATATTTATACACTTATTATACATTGTATTAATAATATAATAATTAAATAATAATAATTTATGTGGTGGATAAACATATAAAACAAAAGATCTTATGGAATTATGTTACCTCCTCTTTGGGTCACACATTTTGGTTTTCACCAAAGGGATACATTGGTCAGATTTATTACCAATGTGATGACTCTTGGATTAAGGGAGTGATGTTGGTAGAATATATTGTTATGGGTTGTATGAGACAATAAGACTGAATTGTGTGATGAAGTGATAGGTGTGAGTTCTAATTTTTGGTTTATGAAGATTGGAATTCTTATAAATATAATAAATGAAAACAGTTTTTCGAGGCCCCCTTTGATTCATATGCCTCCAATTGATAGTCCAATTTTAATCCAATGGTGGGAATGGCCCATATGTGGCCATATGAAATATTTTTTACCTTACTTTAGGTTAAATGATCCCTTATTTTAATGTTTTAAATAAATATAATTTTAAACAATTTATTATAAATATATATATATATATATATATATATTTTATGAAATTTTATATTTCAATTAAAATATAGTATTTCTCAGCAATCAAAAAACAAATAAAACATATAATAAATATATGATATATTCTCCCCAAGATAACATAGATATTCCAATTTCAAAAAAAAATTAATATTATTAAATATAATTTATAATTTTTTAATATTTATATTTATAAAAGGTTCAAAATTAAAATGTTCTAAAATTACCCATTAGAAAAAAGTATACATGTTTACAAAAAATGGATTTTTTATTATATCTTTTCTAGAAAACAAATTAGATAAAAATTAAATTGTTTAATGAATATTTTATATATTATAAAAATATTTTTAAAAAAGATGTTAGAAAAATTTATTGTGCTAAAACATGTATTATTTCATAAATATTGTTTTTTAGAAAATGTTTTCATATACATTAAAAAGGGTATTATTATAATTTCTTGTCAATTAGTCGCCAAAATCATTCTTCGTATATTAATATGAAAAAAAATTATTATTTCTTAAATCTTATTCATAACCACCATTCCAAATTCAACTTAAAATCATTATTAACATTTTAATAATAATCTTTATATTACATTTTATATTGGTCAAATAAGGTCTTGCATCTAAAACAAGCTATCAAAGGAACTCAACATAATGTGTAACAAAAGGAATAAATAGTGTTATGTGTACCAAATGATAATATAAGTGTAGTATGTATAAAAATATGAATATCATGTTGACTGGAATAAAAACAAATATAGTGATTTCAGATGACACAAGCCTTTTTGAGTGTTGTGTGAATTAAAAAACATTAAAAAATTAAAATTGATTCGAAGTGATATATTTTGGTTGATATTTTTCTATTAGAGTTATTATAAAATGAATTACTGGAAATGACATAATATATTACTTTTTATAGTATCATAAAAATGTAAAATGAAAGACCAAGCTTAATCTTCTATATGTCCATACATAATATATGATTCAAAATTCCCCCCAATGAGGTGTGATCAATGATTCATCAATATAATATTATAGATTACAATAAATTAATATCAATATTCAAAATAAACTATCATAAATTATAAAAAAAATATCCTTTATAATTATATAACAATTTACTATATAGTGGATCTCTCAGTCTCTCATCCAGAATTTCATTAGTTGTAGATAAGTCTTGTTTTCTCCCATCTTCTTCCAAATCAATTTTAATGGGATGGTTTCATGTTATAGCATTAAGCATAATAATCATTTGAATTCATATATAAGTATGTCCATATATATTAATTTATCTATATATTTCATTAATAAAATATGATTTAATTCCATTCTTTTATGAGTTATAATATTTCTTTTCAATTTCGACTAAATAAACATTCAAACATAAAAAAATCCATCATCTCACATTTCATACGCTTACTATTATTTTTAATATTCAATCTCATGTGAATATTTCACTTTTAACTTCCATAACCATCATATTTAGTGATCATAATATATCTATATTCAAAATCAGTAATCTCAATATTCATTTTTTATTTAGACTCTCTAGTTTGTTGGGGTTTCAAAATGATTTGGGAAATATTTAACAAATATTTTTTCATGATATTTTTTAACATCACTATAGACATGTGCATGAGACTAGGTCATGGAAAAATATCAACCCCAAAGGGTATCATCTCATCACTAAATAGATGATTACCTAGAATCATGACCCATGATTTTCATTTATTATTGATGAAAACCCTTGAAATAACATCATTAGATTTATTATATAATAAGGTGTATAATAAAGTGTACCTTAATATTATGAAACTAACATATAATTAATCCATCTGTCATATGTATTTTTTTCATAAATTGACACATTCTTATGGGCTATAATAATCATATATGGGAAATATTACTATTGAAATATTCATATCATAGAATGTGGAATAATTTAATGCAATCCAATTTTATTATATGGAAGAGCTATCTTATATGCACACCAAGTATCTTTTGAGAAACACTTATTTTATGTTTATGATATTACATTTATAAAACTTATGTGATGGTTTCTCTGAGGATATTTCATTTATCATATATGAACCATATAATATATGCACTAAAATATTTGGTGAGATTTCAATAATATTAATTTGGTGTATCATACAATGTGACCACTTCCTTATGAAACTCATGTATCATACGACATTATCATGTATTTTATTAGATTCAAATTCATTCATATGAAGTTATATTCTTAAAAATCACCCCATCATCTTCACACTACACTGTCATATTAATTTACTATCACTTCTTAAATCATTTTAACTTCATAAAATCATGGTATTTTCTTCATCAATATTATTTATAAGAATCATCACATTCAATTATATACTAAATCTTCTAAAATATAATACTAATTTCAAATTATGTTTTCTGAAATTTGTAAAACCCTCTGTAAATGTATTTTACAATTCCAAATTGGTTGGTGTTATTTAGAAATGGGTTACCCTTCAAAAGATTTAAAATCACTCATCTCAAAATACTCGTAGAAAAATACTCAATAAATGTTATTATATTTTAAAACAAGAATAATTACATTCAAATTACATTTTACAATAAAAATTTTCAATGAATATAAAAAATAATGTTGAACATATACACTCTAAATCACAATAGATGTTATTGAATTGCCCGTTAATAATCCAATCAAAATAGCTCTATTTTCCGAGGAATATTAAATCATAACCTAAAAGCATAAATCAATAAATTTAATTCTTAACACGCAACACATGAAAACTCAATGTTTATTCTCATGAATCAGAGGATCTTACAAACATTCTTGGGGAATTACAAATTACTTCCATGAAACACATCTTCCACATATTAACATGAGGAAACTTGAATTAGTGAATTAAATCGTTATTAATATTAAATGAAACAAAAAATGATATAGTTTCAAAAATATTCTTTAATTTATTTATTATTAATAATTACTAGAATAAATTATTTTTTAATATGTGATCAAAAATTTCATATAACCCATTTTCTCATCGAATTATTTATTTTTTATCTGTTCATATAATTTATAATAAATACAATTTTCATTGAATTGTGTGATATAACAACATTAATATGAAAGGTTTCATCAACCATACCACTTGTTGTTTATGTAAGAAATTATTGGAAAAGAAAATATGTTTCCTTCGAAAGAAACCAGTGATGTCTATATTTCCTTGAATATGATACAAAATGATATAATTTTTATTTTCTGTCCTAATGGATTTATAATCATTTTCTGTTTTTACTTTTAGGCACCAGTTTATAATTATTTCTTTTTTTTGGATTGCATGATGAAATATCTAGATACCTATATGAACATAAAACTATATATTGAAGACATATGTTATATTTAATATTTTTTGACAATAGCATGTAATATTAATTCTTATTTATTTTAATGTTATTGAAAAATTCAATCATTCCCAATTAAAATAATAAATTAATCATTCATGAACATGTATAGTGAAATTTAATACATAAAACATTTGTGAATCATTTAATACATATTATAGGAATTATAATAAAATTTCTAGAAGCTTCTTGTATAAAAATAACATCAATGGTTGATCTTCATATTCACTTCATAAAGGTGGATCATTTAAAAAAATATTCTTTACAATAAAAATTTAAAAAATCTTATGATGTTATACAATACTATAAAATCATGAAATTTTATCCCATAATAATTCTATTAATTGTTTCAATTTTGGGAATTTGATTATCCTTCAATTAAATATAATTATTAATATTATATAAAACATAATATATTATATAATGTTGTGTATCTTCACGATCATCAGTGTTAGAATATTTGTTGAGATATTCACCGACAATAGTTTACTCATTTCATTTTAGAAACAATTCTTAATGAACTAATCATGAATGAAAATTAAAATCACTATATACTATTATGAATGAAGTATAATTTTAGAAACATCCCTATATAGGTTAATCTTCTTTTACATTCTCTATGAAACCAAATGAATCACTGAGTGAAAAATTTATTTTTTTCATCATTTTCCATTAGTTGGTCTGATTGTTGTAAAATATTTTGAGTTTTTAAATCTTGATTGAAATTCACACACAAGGCCTCATGAGGTCATGGTATTTCACATTTTGAATTTTCTCATAAAATCAAATTCATTAACTTCATATTGTGTCTTTACATTTCCTTTTAACTCTAATTATATTATATAGTATCATTTTTTTCTTTTTCCAATTAGGATGGATATATTATCCATCTTTCTTTGGAAACAAACAGAGATTCCATTGATTTAGAAAATATATTTTTGTAATTTCATTTATCAATTCAATCATAATGTTAATTTCCTAGAATATTTAACCAATAATTTCATGTTTCCTTGTATTTATAATTCCAAAAAAACAATCTTTAAACAATCTATGTTGTTTCCATACCTTAAAAATAAATAATTTACTATTTCAATTTGATGAATCATTATGCCTTGTCTTATTGGGACTATTTTGAGAAATATATTACATATTTGTATTTCCCAAGTATATAATACCTTTATTCCCTACTATATGTATTGGAATTATTTGTTTGATATCTTTATTCATTTGTCTCCTTCCAAATGCGTTCATTCATTTATTAAAATAATTCCATTTATTTATCATTTGATTGCCCCACTAATTTAATAAATTTGGTACAACCTCAATGTTTTTATACAAATTTTAATCCTTCCCAAGAAATCTCTAATTTTATGATTGATAGAGATCTCAATTTATTTTAAATATATTCTAGGATAGTATAATTATCTCAACCATTTTTTGTTCATTTTATTATTATATATTTGGTCTTGATTTTTGTCATCACCCCCTTTCCTATATAGTAAATGACATAGGTAGACATTATGTTTCCATCTACTAAAATCTATTTGAAACCCAATAAATTGTTGAAAAACATGATTATTATTTTTTGATTGAATCTTGAATATATTTTTTTGGATGATGTTTTTGTATCTATTCATTTTATTAATGATATAATATTTTGGAGGCAACGTCATTTATTGTTCTTCAAACCTACCATGATATAGTGATGAACTCATATGTAGTTTTGTTAATCACCATTTATTTAAATGTTTAGTTTATGGTTTCATTATGAAAAAACAATATTTAACCCGGCCAATTATTTTTTATGTGAATGATGATATTATTTTTTAATAAATATAAGAATGATCATTATATGGTCTCATAATTACTTTCCATCATGTATGAGGCATTTTACTTTTTAAACAGTCTTTTTTCTTCAAGTAGAAACAAAAAATTTATCATATTTTTGTGAATACTCATATTTAAAAAATCATAATGGTTTAATTTAACATCAAACTACAATTATCTCTTACTATGACATCACATATCATTATCTACTATCATTATTATATCATCAACAATTTTTTTGTTCTTTTTTATTAATTTCTTTATTAATTTTTCAAATTTGCTTCTATATATGGTAATATTTTATAATATTATTTTCATTAAACTCATTTTGTGAATTTTTAGATGCCACAATCTCATTAGAAGCATTGTTATTTTCTTTTATCCATTATTTATTCTATTATTTCTGGTTTTTTAGTCCAATAATTATAAATACCAGAGAACCTATCCTAAAATTATATTTTTTTATTTGGATTCCATTAGTATGTAGATCGTCACAATGTTCTATAGACTTTCTTCCCAATCAGTCCCCATATTTTCAAATTCTTATTAAGTCATGATGATCATATCCTACAAACATCTGAAACAAATATATAAATATAAGAATAAACTTATCTTAAACATTTATTCATAACATCCATTAACACAAATAATTCATTCATCAAGAAAAACTATTAGCAAAGTGATCAATGTTAAAAAAAATTAGTTTTAGATAATTATGATAATTTTCACATAACTATTGATCAACTTAAGTAATTTCATCATTTATGATATAATATTTTCCCATACCATAGATATATTATGAGTTAATAATATGATTCCCCCATGAAAAATTTCTATTCTATATAATAACTTCATGTATAAATAGTTTTATATACCTATTCTCACATGAGGTTTTTCTTCTCATTAACAAAATCATCAGGATGAGACTTCTTATTATATGTAATTGTAATTATTCAATTTTTACAGTACTAAAATACATGAGAATTTACATTATCTGGTAAGTCCTTATTTAACATTTGTTCAACTCTTTTATTTTTGTTATTTTATGTATTTTGAGAAATCTGAACAATACTTTTTATATAAGGGATCTCATAGGGATCAACAAATCTATGATCCACTAAACATTTGACATTAAAAACCAAATTGTTTAATAAAATATATTAATCAAATAGAAGTGTGAATTATAGTAATACAAATTTAAAAGATCTCATATGTATTTTTACAACACTGATATGTGGATGGTAAATTTGTGTGGAAAAAATTCTAAATAATTCCATTTTTTTCCCTAAATAAGTTATTTGGATGTTTAGTAAATGTATCTTTATTTTCATTTGTCACCTTTAGTCAGTTTTCCCAACTCATTAAATAATAAAGAGACACATCATGAATACTTTGGATTATTGTTGAGGTTTACCTAAAAAATATGAAATATCCCAATTGTACAATGATTATTTATCCCACTGTAATAAAAAATCTAGAATATTATCAAAAGAATCATGTGAAAGTGTATAAACAAAGACTATTTAACGTATCACTGGTTTGGTCAAAATCAATTAGTTATGAGTTTTTATGTATTCCAATATGGAATATAGGATTTATGAAACACTTTATGATTTTTGATCGATAATTTATATCTTCCCTTCTTTTGACATGAACAATAAGTCCAATTTCACCAGTATGTTTCAATCATTATTGATTCCTCAATGTTAAATGGATGGATTCATTCTACATAAATATAAATATTTATTTTTATTAATTTACATAATAAATATGTTCGTTTAGAATCATTTCACTATGTTTTTATTTAATATACTTGATCTGAATGTATTTCCTCTATCAATTATCATATTCCTTTCAACATTCAATTTATTGAATTGCGAAAAAATTAAAATATTTAAGAATATGAATTTCCATAAAATTCATCTCATATTTTTTATATTACCTACTCTATATGAATATTTGAATATTAATTTCAATAATATAAATTATTATAGTTATTAATATTTCCTAATTCAATATTTTTATTCACAATAATAATTTTTTTAATGATATTATAATGTTAAAACGTTTTTTATGAGGAATCTACATATATTTTAAATTATCTTCATTATGTTTTGAAATATAATGTTGCACATGTTCATCGTAATGTGATGTAGAATCATATCTTGTAGTGTTTATCTCTTATCAACCCTCGTCTAATCATGAAATTGAATCATTGTCTATGTCATTATGTTTAAAAGTGGAACATCACATCACCAACATGGTCATATTTAATTAATTTTTTATCAAATTTGGATATTCCCAACATTGCGTTGTTGGTTCAGGGTTCGTATACTATTATTCATATTATTATTGTATCCCTTAATCAAATGAAAAATTACACAGTGATTGAATATATCTATATCTTGCAATCCTCTATTTTATAGAGAGTAGGAATGACAAGGGATATTTTCATGAAATCGTATTCAATGAATGAACTATTTATAATGAATGTGAGGTAATTAATTCCCTATTTAAAAGAGAATTAATATTCATTTCACTAAATAATTATCACTCTGGATGGATCATGTACCTAGAAAATTGTAATGAATGGTTTTATAAATATATTACATGGATAGGGTGTCGTCTGATGATACCCAACAAATATAACTTCCTACTTTCCTTCCTATTTAGTAAACATGGAATCTTCTCATGATGAAGAATTTATTTATTGGTCTCTTAATGCTGGTAATAAAAAAATTAGTATGTGGTTGGGATTAAGATATGATTTTATTCTTTAGTCATCTGTCATTCCATTAGGTCACCTTCTTCTATTCTCCAATAAATAAGAACTTATATAGGTAGTTATATCAATTATTATATATCTATATAAAATTTAAAATAGAATATTAAAGAAGATCATATTATTGAAATCCCACATTATTCAGTATTCTTCTAAGAATAAATGTAAATAGTATCATATGAATATGGCCCAAGGATTTTCCTTTATTCTCAGAAATTCATATTGTTTAAAAAACCGTTTCAAAATCATTACATCTAAGTCAAATAATTATCCAATTATTCTTAATAATTATGTATATGAATCATTCTTATTATTTTATTGGAAATATTAATAATTATTTTTTCTATCTATTAATATTCATAAAAAACCATGAAATTAATATTATTTTTCCACAAGTGAATGGATTCATGATATTGTGATGGGGTTTTGACGATTGTGAAGTATATTTCACCTTATTATGTCTCAAGGAAAAATTTATAATAGCATAATGATTATAACTATGACATGGTCATAATCTTGATCTTATTTTTCATTCAATGTTTTCACCACGTTTTTCACAAATCTATAATCATCATTTATTTCATAACAATCATTCAACCAAATCATACCCATTTTTAATTCTAATATCATATTTATATGAATCGTGATTAAATATAGATAGATAAATTATCAATGAAATAATAATAGATCAACATATGAATTAATTACATTTATTATAAGATAATTATTCAGAATCCAAAATAACCAAAAATATGATGATAGACCATAAATATACACCACATGAGAAAACAACATACATTGGGGATATAACATATGAAGAAGATATTAAATTAACAATGATGAAAATAATCCATCATCTAGATTGATCACAAGATCATTCCAATCAACTACTTATAGAACATACTAAAAATGCAATTCAAGACATGCTATAATCTTTTAATGCCATCATATGATAAAATCTAGAATCAACAAAATATATTGATCCAATAGAATAATTCCCTTAATACAAAAAATTTATAATTTCATAGTATTATTTATATAGAATAAATTACTTATTGGATCCCTAATATTTTATGTGTATGCTTATCCTTGAATGTAGGCCTACATAACATAATTTAATTAAGTGAAAAAAAACACCCCAATATATAATTGAATTACCATTTCAATTTTCTCTGTCTGGTTGATGAATTATCTTTTGGTAATCTCAATTAAGTAATGGATATGTGAAATATATTATGGTTAGCATTGATAAAATAAATCAGTCTGTTAATATTTCAAACTCCTCTTCTAAACATTGTTAGATAAATATCCTTTTTTATTGGTAATGTGCACTAACTTTTTTAATTATCTTATTGGGAATAGTTTATAGGATATACCAATGTGAAATCATATCATATAGAATTTCATATATAATATTCATGTTTTAATGAAAATAACATAAAAAATTTCAAATTTCACTAACGGTTTTCAATCATATGAATAAAACAAAAAACATTCTAAAAAATAGAATTTTTTCATAATACTCTAACACATGCCTTTATTTCTTATAATGATCAGCATACCAATTAATATACTAGAATATTATATAATGATATAATATTTATCAGTATGGTTACTCCACCGATATGTTTCTTCTACATACATGAAATACTCTTGAATAATATCTATATATGGAATACTATGAAACAATATATTTAATATTCATCTAATATTATTCATGATGAAGGATTATTAACCATATCCAACGGCTAAAGAAACTCAAACACGATAAATGTACATTATTTTCAATATAATATTTGGTGGAACCCTAAATCCCATCTAACATTAATGATTTTCCTATAAAACATAACAAAATGTGTCTCCATTATAGGGAAATTTACTCTTCTTCTTAACACAATTGTGTTCTAAACATTCCTTATATTATTTCCTACATTTCCACATTTTTAAATCATGAATGATTATTCAATCATAGGTAATAAACATAACTCACTAAAATTATTATCTCATAAATATCCACCATTTTACGTGTTGTTAATAGAAATTATAGAAAGTGAAATTACAATATGTGATTAAATTTAATTTTTACTATATTTCCTTCTCTATAATAATTTTTATGTTTTTTTATCTCCCCGTTATTGAAAAATATTATTAATGATTCGTTTGAGTTTGGTATCATTTAATTATTAACAAATTATCCCTCAAATATTATATTATATGTCTACTTCATCTATTCATGGGATAGAAAACTATGGGACTTGATTTAGACATTCATGTTCTCTATATTTAATAAAATATGATAGCAATGGCTTCCATGGAGTCTTTTCTCTTGTATCATGGATTATATATTTTCATATATATTGTTCAAAAAAATTTCATAAATTTTTGTTGTATATTTGTTTTACAAAAACTACACATAGACTAAAAACAATCACATCCAACTAGAGTGTTGTGATTTCAAATAGCCATAGAACGCCCTATTTTAACTAAAGATCATTTATTTGAATCATTTTTTCTTTATTAATATGAAAAATAATATTTCGAAATAAATATTATATAATGCGACTCTGTTCAATCAAAATGAATATTATTTATCACCTTATAGTATATCATGATTTTTTTGAGTTGAATGATCATGAAATAATCTCACAATATACTCCCCACATATGGATGATGTCCTACTTAACTTAATCAATACTAATACCACAATGAAATAGTATTTATGATTTCTTTTTTTTGATGGGACACATAAATGGAATTCTTCATTATTTGTTCATTAAAATGTAATAACATATTTGAATATACTACATAAAAACATATATTTTTTAGAATTAATATGAGGTATTGTTATAAATCTTATAAATTATTTAGGAATCTTATTTCCCATCATTAATAATGGTACTATTATATATGATGAGAATACCATTTTGAATATCATACCAATGTGGTTTCCAAATTTTAGATATGGAATATTTTATCATATTAATTCATTGAATTCATAATCATTTTGATAACATTCATCAAATTAAATTTATTAAATTGTATGAAAGAAATATAATTTAGGATATATGGTGGATATTTTAAATCCTAAATTTGTGTAGCTGGATTAATAATTTCAATAAAACTATTTTTTACTTTACAAATATGATCTGTGTTCAGATGGTCAAATCATGTGTCCATTATAGTTTATAAAATAAGAGTATTCTTTTAGTAAAAGGTGTTTTTTATTCTGAAACTGTGTTAGGTATTCATTTTAGAATGAGATATCGTTTTACATGTATTACTTGTTATTTCATAAATTTTTTCATTATTTCTTCTTTGTTAGGAATAATTTCTACATAGCCATTTGAAATGATTCCTTCCAGCTTTGAAACTCTATAAAATAATGTATGAGGTATAATGTTATACACATTTGGTAATCTCTCATGAAATTCAACACACCTAAAGGAATCTTTTAATTTTCACTTATCTATTTCTGATTTTTTGGATTCAATTATATAGTTTCTCAATGAAATGAATCAATATGTATATTCAAACATTTAGAATATTATCAGGTGGTTTAGTTTTGTAACATTGATTTTCATATATGAATGTCACTAATATAGTCCATAAATTTATCACATACAATTTTTTTACTCCATTATAGATTATTCATTTATACAGTCTTCTTCATGGATTATTCGAATGTTTCCATGATGTGAAGTATTTTTTCATAATTGAATTTGATCCCCCAATTAGGTGTGACACTATTCAAGATCTTCTTTACTGTACATGACTCTATATTTTAGTGTTCCATTTCACCAAAGGATAAATTACCATAATTCATTGTAGATTTTATAAGAAATTTACATGAAAAATGTATCCTCAAGATTCATTACCATTGTAGGATTATCTCCAACAATCATCTTTTATGGTGTTATATTCTAAATAGTTTTCGTTATATTATTGAGTGATATATACTTGATTTCCACATCATCGTGACCATTCCCATTGATAACATAAAATAGTTGTTCAATAATATCAAATTTGATTATTATATACAAAAACTAATATTCTTTTAACTGTAAAGAACAGAAAAGAATGAATTATGCTATAATTATTCCATATATTCTGAGAAAACTCAACCACAAAAATATCAAGATCATAAGTGGTGCAGTTACATTCAATGGGGACTTAAAAACTAATATTAATAAGTGATAAATAGTTATTATTATATCTATACACATCCAAATGAAATAAGGGATGAATCATAATGAAAATAAAATGTCATGATATTCTTCAGAAAATAATGAACTGTAGCATTAAAAATATTCACTTTCAAATACATGAATACAGATTACACAAGTCAGTCCACAATTAATCCTGTCCATCTATTAAAATGTTTCACAAGAGTCATAATTTGAGACAATTCAATATTTAATATACTATAATAGCCTAAATTTCCACATAATATTTCAACCTCATCAACATTATTTGGGGATACCCATGGATAAAATTCCTATGTTTTCAAATGATTATATTATGAACAGTGACTAGACAAATCATACCACCTAAAAGAAACAATATATTCCAAAAAACACACTTGAATAACTTTGAAAATATATAATAAAACTATTGAAATCACAATGACACTAAGAGATTCAATACATAATCAAATCTAAACCCCAATTGTTCTAGAATTTAATCATTTAACAACCCTAAATTCTGATCAATATAATACATTAAACATATAATTTATACTACATGAGATTTTAAGATAGTATATAACAAATTTTTCCCAATAACTAATGTGAAATGCACCATCTAAAGATCATTTATTAATGAATATAAATAGATTTTAAAATTTAGGATTTTTATTTGGACAAATTAAATTAATTTTTTAAATTATAAATATCAAAATTATGCTAAATTATTAATTTTTTAGACTTTGTTGGCGCCAAAATATTGGACGACAATGGAAGAAGGAAATGAAGCCCGTGCGCTGCCCCGTGAAGCTCAGCTGCGGGGAGCACCCTAGCAACGCAGCCGCCACGAAGTAGATGAGGCGGTAATGCTCCGTGAACGCCCTAACGTTCGCGAGCCATCCGCGAAACCGAGGAGGTGGTAACTCTCTGCGAATGCCGTGAAGTTCGCTAGCCCGCCGCAAAGCAGAGGAGGTGGTAACCCTTCGTGAATCTGGTTGACGTTCACGATCCGCCACGAAGCAACTGAATCCCCTTCTCGTCGTGTGAGCTATGAACTGCGGCACCCCATGCCTATAAATACATGGATCCCCCCAATCCCTCTAGAAGAACAATCCGCCCTTTTGTCTTCTCATCTCATGCATCGCGAAGCAGTCTTTGCCTCCCAGGAATCATGAGCTTCGCGAGGTATTTTTGCTTCGCAAGATGCCTTTGTCTTGTCTCGTCTTGAGCCCCTATTCTGAGAGGGATGCCCTTCGTGAAGCCTAAGGTCCTTAGCGATGGAAGTGAATCCCCAAGGGGACCCGGGTAGTCGTGGAGCATTTATGATCCACGAAACACCCATCCTGTACATGTGATCCATATGTCAAGGCAGGATCATCGTACTTCGCGAAGCACATTGCTGAGCGGCACCATGCTTCGCGAGGCACATCTGCTTCCCTAGGCTGTGCTCCGTGAACACCCTTACACATCGCGAACCACCTCCCACTCTCCCCTTTTCCCCATGATAATTCCAAATCACTTCGCATTTCGATGCACCCCCCTTTGCAAGTTCCCTCCACCATACATAGTAACCGAGTCCCATAAGTTCCCTCCCCGTGGAACGCTCTTCTTGGCAATACCTCTTCTCGTGCGGCCCTCCAGGCATGCACGATGTGATTTCAATGTCCCCTGGATGATACCATGCATAGTGTGGCTTCACCTAATGCTTCTTCAAATAGGCACGCTAATGGATATTGCATCTTCGCATAGCCACGCTAACATGGACCCCTCAGTGGTACGCTCTGCGACCCCCCTCTTAAATGGCCTTGCCGATGCCTTCCCTCTCACAAGGAGCAGAGGGTACCAGTTATGTAAGCCCTAGGGGTTCGGAGTAAACCCACCACGTCCGAGCTGCAGGATTTTAAACGGCCAAGCACCTCGTCCTCAACACATGACGTTAAACTGTGATCTGACCTCGTGCATCGCATGTACGGTCCCCCTGGCTCAGAAATTATTTACACCGCTAGTCTCCATGTGAATGGAATCATCCTCACATGAAATGAGATCCTACCTTATGGAGTTTCTTTTTTCCATGGTGTAAGGGCTTCTTCAGAGAATAATCCCCTAGCGTCTCCCACAGAAGGTTTCACCCATTCACCTATGTACTTCCACACTACCAAGGCCAGAGGAGGGTGTGATTGGGAACAAGGCATCTCCTTTGTTCGGTCCCAAATCCTTCTCCCTCTGCGCTTTGTCACACCTTGGGCCTCCATCCTGGAGTAAATCCCAACACCATGGGCCGCCTAACTGGTAATCCCCTCTTCGTTTCCCATGGAGTCACCCTGCGTGACGTGATCATCAGGTCCCTCCAACCTCTTGTTTCTCACACCGAGCATGACTCACGTGAGCTTGGAGTGAGCACCGACCTGGACCCCCAGCTCAAGTGAACTACATGGTCTTTGATCCATGTCAAGGCATGGTATGTAGGAATCCTCCACAAAGATCATGCCCACCACTCGGTCGTTTCTTCATGACGAGTTCCACCGTCGTCCAGCATGACATTAAACTGTATACCCTCATCCAACATGAAGTTAAACTGTATGCCCTCGTCCAGCATGACTTTAAAATGTATCTCGAACTATGAGGACATTGATCTATGTCAAGGCATGGTATGTAGGAAGCCTCCATGAGGTTCGAGACCACCACCAGTGGACCCCCCGGGTTCACCTTCATGTCGGTTCCCCAACAAAATCACCACCCGAACTACGAGCACTTTGATCCATGTCAAGGCATGGTACGTAGGAAGCCTCTATGAGGTTCAATCCCACCGCCCGTCATTTATTCATGTCAGGGATCACCCTCATCCCACATGATGTTAATCTGCATCATAGTCTCGCGGTAAGCCATTCTGACCAACCTGAACTACAAGGTCATTGATCCGTGTCAAGGAATGGTATATAGGAACCTCCACGAGGTTAAAGAACACCACCAACTAGACCCATTGTCTTTTCATGTCAGCCTTCCGACATCCAACCTGAACTACATGGTCTTTGATCCATGTCAAGGCATGGTACGTAGGAAGCCTCAAAGAGGTCCAAGCCCACCACCACCTGGACCTCGGGTCCTCCTTCATGTCAGACTTCCGGAATCCAACCTGAACTACGTGGTCTTTGATCCGTGTCAAGGCATGGTACGTAGGAAGCCTCCACGAGGTTCACGCCCACCACCCATTGGTCATTAAAACCTCCTTCACGTCGGTTCACCAACACTTGGGCAGCCTAGAGTGTAATCCCCACACAATCCGGACCAAGGTCCTTCTCCACATCAGTTCTCCAATGCGCCCTTGTCCCGCATGACGTTAAACCGCATCCTGGTCCAGCGGTAAGATGCTATGGTCCTGCCATCTAGTTGTTATGACGCCCCTTTATGTCAGCTTGACACCACCTTCCAAATTGAACTACGTGGTCTTTGATCCATGTCAAGGCATGGTACGTAGGCAGTCTCTACTAGGTCCATGCCCACCATCAATGGACCCCATGGTTTCACCCTCATGTCAGTTCACCGACCCCATATCCTCGGGCCGCCTCAAAGTGTAAGCCCCATTCCATCGAACTACGCAGACTTTGATTCCCTGCCAAGGGGATACGTAGGAAGCCTCCACAAGGTTCAAGCCCATCACCACCGTCATCTCCACAATGGACATATTTCCCTCCGCATCCACTCCATGTCATTCTCCATCATCCACCCTGATTCTTACCCAGGCTGCCACATCCCGGTGAGATCATGCCACCCCACTCCCCTCCACAGTATCCGGGAAGCCACCCATGGGATGGTCCCAATATTGGTGTTCCCTCAAAAAGGGTTCTCAGTCTGATCCACTCCAGTTAGTGTTCTGATCGGCCCGATCCGTATCTGTGTGACGTTAAACATGTGGCATACCCAGTTCTAAACATGGGAAGCTGAGGAATTCCTCAGATACATGCCTATGGAATACAATACCCCGCGTTCGATGTGGGATTCCTCGGGCTTCCACACCCTCGAGAATCCCTATAATAATCGACCAACAATAGACACTGCAATTCCCCAGCGTTCAGACACGTTAATGATGCCTCGACATGACTACTCTCGCAATTGAAGGTTTCTAACCTGACCGTACCCTTTAAAATGTTCTGACACAAGCAGTGTAATTAATCGGCGTCAATGAATATGGCACAGGGAAGAGTTTCACGAACAACGTATGAAATATATGAGGGAGACCCAGACAAGGTGACGAGTTCCAAGGAGGAATCCACGGAAGGATGAACCGACAACCCATCATCCAGTTTCGATCATGGAGTAGACTTCCTTGAATAAGGAGCGAATGCCGCCTGCCATTGGAAAGCGGGAATGCGGGGCAACAAAATGCGCGTCCCCCATAGACGGATTCGTGCGCGCCCTGGAGAAAGCGTCGGAAATAGAAATGGTGAACCTGAAGTGATGGTTCTTCTCCTAAATATGGCGATTAGTAATGTTTGGGGAATCCATAGAATGATGTGTCACCGAGTCTATATATCCAGCACCGGGCTCCACTAAGCAAACAGCGGGCCTGGCAACAAACTCAACGGATGTTGGGGCAGTAGAATGTGGGGCATTCCATTCTGCAACATGTTGGTGTGGATTCCTATTATTGGCCAACAGAAGAAATAATGACGATGGGCACTGGTTCTCGATTCCTTTCCTCACAATGCTGATGACATAACCTCTCTGCCTCTCAGAAATCTGGTTGCTACTATCGGAACACGATCACCACCCACCCGCCTATGTAAGGGCGGGGGCAATACCAACACAATTGCTCTGTGAAGCTCTACTGCCACTACAACGACATCTACATCCATGAATGGAGGACACCCACGTCCCCTTTTTCGAACAGAGATTATCCAACGATGGGTGATCAACGACCTTGTACGTAGGTACGAGGAGGAAGGGGGCATCCCAACCTAGGATATGGCCTGCCTGGACCTAGAGGATTCCATGTCCTGCCATCAACGCCGCCATCGAGGGTTGCGTAGGGAGCCCCTTCTCCTCATCCCAATGTTCAATCGTTTCAGGAGCCTATCCCTGAAACGCCCCGATGACTCCCTGCCTTATGCTGATGAGGAGGGAGATGTCTAGCTCAGCCCGACCAGGGCCCCAGTCCAATGACTCCAGGCAAGGGCCCCCACCCGACCACGTCAACGCCGCCGTTCGGCTTTTCCAGAGGTGTAGGGAGGCTACGCCCCTGCACCACCTGCACCGGCTCGTCTGACCCGACACAAGTGTCGGGCCCGAGCTGAGGACTCCTGTAAAGGGGAGTTAACGTCAATGGCTACTACATCCCGAGCCACCACAAAAGTACACCGTGATGTCCCTACACACGATATGCAGAGGCACTTCTACGCTCAAACAGGATCGAGACCCCAACCACAACATGTGCAGGCTAGGTTGGCTCTCCAGGTCGCAGGCTTTAGTGGTGATCGTCATGAACCAATTCTCGGTGATGTCGCCCTGTACGGAGACCCTCCTCATACAACCACTCCACAAAGTGTGGGACTTCCCCGTTGCGAAGCTCGTCATGGAGGTATGCCTCATGCTACCCCCATCCCTAATGAATATCTGCCCCGTGGTAGTGATAATCGGCACGAACACCTCTCCCGTGCCCACCACACCGGGGATGGAGTTCCTCCTCATGCCCCCGACCGTCGACTTGAAGGTATTGACCATCCGGTCTCTATTCAACATGGGGATCATCCCTATGTCCTCTTTGAAACTGGCGAAGGTCCTCCTCACTCCATCAACCCAAGTGGTGAAGGTCAACCTCGCCCCACCCTCATCATGCATGAAGGTCCTCCCCATGCTCCTGTCGGTTCCAACAGAGGTTCCGCCCATAAGAGTGTTGTTCATGGAGGTCCTCTCCATGTACCCTTCTACATATTCCTCAGTGCCCCTCGCACCTCAGCCATCTCAAGTGGAATTCCTCTCCACCCTGACACTATCACGGCCTTGAGACAGCATTTCGGGAACCTGCCTCACCCAGAAGAGCCGTCTGAGGGTAAGAGAGTGGGTTGTCGCCACAACAAGAAGAAACCCAGGAAGGCCCGGGCGGAGATCAAGCCGGACCGCTTCTCGAATTCTGAAGCAGAATGCGACCCAGATATGGAAACTTCTCCTCGATCCCCCGTGTCAAGGACCGCGGCAGGAACAAGGCACGTCAACCTCATTCTTCCAGAATGTGAAGTCTATCAGATTCCCGTCTATCTCCGCAGGTACATCTAGGAGGACGAAATTGTGGGAATCCTGCAGTTTCCGACCGTGCAATCACCACTGTCATCACTAGAAGTGCCCTTTACCTCTACCTGAGATCACATAGAGCCAGTTTTGGGACCCACGACGGTTGAGCAATTACATGACCCATCCCTGGCGACTGCAATCCCTGCACCACAAGCAGTGGTGTTCTGATCGTCATACCGCGACATCATGGTTAGGTCAGCTCACTCTTCGGAAGATGGCACAGAGTTCGGTGGCTAGTCATCTCTTTCACCGTATTCTCCGCCGCCTAGCTTACTGTCCCACCAGTCCACCTCGGTACTGCTACTGATTCCTCAAACGCCCCCGGTTGACGAGTGGAGAAATACGGGGCTAGACCCTGAATATGAGCTCTGAAGCATCTGGAACATTCCCGCGGAGAGTCACTTCCCAGAGATGTTCTGGCCTATCACAGCACCAAAATTTTGTGCGCCGGAATCCCTCACCCCGGAGGAAGTGGAGTTCTTCCCCCAAACCCAATGGGAGATGCACATCCTCCTTTGTTATGAGCGGGTGGTGTACCCTATGAGTAGAGAGAAATTTGAAGAAATTAGCGAACAATGATTCCTGGATGATTTGGCCGCACTCCCTGTGGCCCAGCACCCTGAGGCACTAGGTCGCCAGAGTGCCCTCCAACACAAATTCATTCAGAGTTTCAATGTTCTCTGAAAAGTCATTAGGGAAGCTACCCTACATGTGCAATTTCGTGGTTGGGGACAATATTCTGGCCTCCAATTCAGTCCTATCCAGTGGTAGCCCGATTCGTTATGCGACATTGAGGACATGCCTCCAAGAGGGGTCGTAGTCCACATGGCTGACATATTGGAAAACAAGGATGATCTGGAGTTCCTCGATGGAGACTTACCCCCTGAGGGTGTACCACCACTGCTGGACCAGTTAGGGAGGATTAGACGTCAAAAGAGGAACCTTCTAGGCCACCAGGTACCCACCAAGACGCTGGTACGCAGTCGGATGACCGATAAGGGTAAAGAGGACGTCAGGACTGCCAAGCACACCGACCCGTCCGCCTCAGTGTAGAAGACGGACGAAGGTCCCGAAAAGTATGTGTTTTTCCAACAGCTCACTGAGTATATGAGGTTGGTCAACAAACTTTTGGATGAGCACACTATCGAGAGAAGACCTGACTATGGTGATCTTTAGCCGGGACAACATGGTCAGGAACAATTTCCCCCTGGCGAGATGCCTTCGGGTAACCCTGATCATGCTACTCTGACAGACAGGTCAGAAGTCGAAACTTATGGAAAGAGGGCATGATACATATCTCCAAACACTCCTGATTGGAGAAGAAATCAACGGAAACCAGCCCAGGTTTCCCCATCCGCGCCACAGGACATCCCACCAATCGCTCAACGATATGCTGAAGACGGCTACCCTATCGAAGAGCCCAAAAACTCACTCGTGATTAGAGATCCCCATCAAGACATGGACCCCCACCCAGATGATCTTATAGCAGTACTCATCACGCATCTCGAGGCATTGGAAACATGGACGGTGGAAGTCCCACCATATGGCAAGCCATATCCAGCATGGGTGGATGATATGCCTACACTTCCGGGTTTTGGGAACCCCACTTTTTCTCCCTTTAATGAGATAGGGGACTAGCCGCAACACTTGGACCAAATTTCTTCTAGGTGTGAACCCATGTTGGGGACCCAGCTCAGTAAGAGGCCACCATGCTCCGATGTTTTGTGCAGATGTTGGAGGGCCCTGCATTCTTCTGGTACACCCAGCTCCCTATCAGATCAGTGATCGGCTGGGAGGATCTTCGCTGACAGTTCCTATATCAGTTCACCTCCACCACGCGAAATACCAACATCGCGGACCTCTTTAAGTGAAAAAAAGGCCTGATTAGAGAGTCGCGGACTTCGTCGCTCGGTGGAAGGGGCTTACATACTCCTTCGACCTGCCACTGACTAAGGAGAAATTACTGACGATGTGCATACGGAATGTTAAAACAGAGCTGGTTCCTTCCCTGGTCACCCAGAACTATCCTGGAGGGTTTCGGGGCTTCTCAGATAAGGCTCATCTCCTCGAGGAAGCTCTACATCAGGCTACCCAAGCATGTCTGCTGCCCCCTGTGATCCCAGCAAGGAGGGCCAAAGCCGAGCCCGCTGTGGTGGCCCAGATAGAGGCCCCAAGGCAACTATAGTTGCTTCCTGTGGCTTTAACTCCGCAACCTCACAGAGGCCCCCCGCCTTTGGTGAAGGCTCCTGCCCAACATCGACTACCTTAGAACCGACAGATTCCCCCACACAATACGCCACCACCACCTAGGCGGGACAATCTGGCGCTACCCCCTCGGTATGCCCCTCAGGCCCATCGTCAGGGACATGCTCCAAGAGCCCCCTTCTCAGAAATAAGGCACCATATCTACTCGTTCAACAAGAATCAGGTCCTCGGTTACTTGTGAAGTTCCTTAGTGCAGGGGATTGTGCAGCTACCTGAGTGCAGAAGGTCGGCAAAGGCGAATCTTACCAATCATCCCAACTACTTCTCCGATCATCAGATCCTGGGGCATACCCTCAAGCAGTTATTTGCATTTAAATACTGTCTCCAAGACCAGGTCAATAACAATATAGTATGGCTAGGCCCTTCCCTGACATAAGTAGCGGGTGTCTTTTTCAGATCAGAAAGTGGTAGTGATGAAGAAGGCGAGTGACAACAGGTCCCTAGCCATGGGTCCCAGAAGTACGAGGACTGGATGGTTCGTAAAATAGTCGCCCAATGCCATGGTATCATTCAGGCATGCCTGAATCCACCGGAGCCTTTGAAGGAAGCATCCAGTACGTCCGCGTCATCATCTCAGCCGGCCTCTTCCCAAAATGGCAAGCAGCGATGGCGCAAGGAGAAGCATCGCACTCCCCCACTACCATCGTCATCCCGCACCCTCGGAGAATTTAGGCCCCCTGATATGGGGATCCCTCCCAGAATCCACCTGGTGGTGGATGATTCATCAAGTGACAGTCTGGGGTATGCTTCGGTTAATACCGCGGAGCTGGTAAATCCCTATATGACTCCTGACAAAGGGGAATTCCAGGCGAGCATCCCCAACGTCCCCAGCCGACATCAACGTCAGTGAAACCGCAGCCACGTGGGTCATCAAGGAACATCAGTGGGCACTTTCAGCCAGGCTGTGCATGCCACTGAAACTAGACAGCAGGCCCATCACAGTGCTCAGAATGCGCAACCTCATCTAGTGCCCTCAAATCTACCACCACCGTTGTTCGTGCTATTAGATCAGGCAGAGTTGTATCGTCCCGACTATGGCCATCCTTACCCTAGTATAGGCCAATCTAAGTTGTCCGGTCCTTATCGGACATCCACCCTCCAGGCCTCAACTAGCAGGCAGCGGGATGTACCCAGTACCAGCCAGCTGCCGGTCCAGCCGTCAGGGCCCGATGTGCCTCCATCTGCAGAACGACCTCCTGTAAGCAGAGGCTCGCGTTTGACATGGAAATATGACGTTCTGAATCACCTTGTCAGTATTACAACAAGTATCTCTATCGTTGAGGATCTTCTCCTATTGTCTAAAATGCGTGAGGCACATTCCGAGGCCCTAAGGAGCCCCCTCCAGTTTGAAACAGAGGTATCAGCTGCAAAGGCCTTCCACGATGAGGTAATTGGGAATGCCGAATTTCAGGTGGTTATCTCACTCTCTGGTGAAGACGAAAACCCTCCCATACAGGGGCACATATGCCCGCTATACGTCACTGGAAAGTTCAATGGCCTGGAAGTCTGCCGCTGACTTGTTGACACGGGTTTGGTGATTAACCTAATCCTGACTTGGACAATGCAGAAGCTGGGTTTGTCAGAGGATGATCTAACTCCCTATGACCTCAGAATTCAGGGATATTACAAGACCGAGCAGACTCTAGTCGGTAAGATCCATTTGAAGACCCAGTTCTGTGGCCTAATGGCTAGCACCGAATTCATGGTTGTCTCCCAAGAAACTGCATTCAACACATTGATGGGAAGGACATGGCTCCATCTGCATGCATCGGTCCCTTCGTCATATCACCAATGCCTCAAATACTCCGTCAACGGTCGAGTAAGCATGTTATAGGAAGACGCGTCTCTTTTTGCCTCTTGTGAAGCCCACTATCTGGATGTTGACTATTACAAGAGCAAGGATAAACAAATCCTGGCGAGTGAGGCTGAACCCGCCCCATCCATAAGCAATCCTTGGGTAGGTCTGGTGGTCGCCTACATCTTCCCAATCCATCGGTTGGAGGCCACGACCCTCGACATGGGGCAGGGTTTTGTTGTTGTAGGTACAAGAGGAAGGCATATTCCTAGGTCCAGGCGACGTTGGGAAATCACCTTGTACTCCTACACCAATCAGGCTCAAGTGATCCCAGAACCTCTTACCCTTATGCGGTACTGAGACGTTAGGAGCATGGGGATGACAGTACTTCACACGTGTCTCTTCTGCTGATTTGGAATCAACCGGCTCAAGCCGACGCGCCACCACTGCTTCGATGTTATCAGGTGTGGCCCCTTGAGACGAAGGCCAAATGGAATTGGATCAACTGCTTTCATCGCCATTGTCTCAGTAGCGCATGAGTCTACTGATGTGACGACCACTACTGCCCAGGCCGACACCAACCTCCCATCAGAGTTTGGTGGTCCAAAAAGAGCTCCCTCCACGGAAGATCCCTCCATGAATGGAGAAGAAGATCTTGAGGATGATCCCCCCGCCTTTGAAGAAGGAGTTTCTACCACGGTCGATGAACTGGTATAGGAGAACCTTGGTAGCAAGTCAGATCTGAGGCCCACATTGATTAGTGCCGCCATGTCCCTCGAGGAGTAGCAGTAGTGTGTGGAATTTCTCAAGCAGCACCGTGACATGTTTTCTGGGTGTTACGACGAGATACTAGGACTAGATCCTCAGGTAGACATTCACCGCTTTGGTCTCTCGACAAACCATCGTGAATTCATGCAGCATCCTAGGAAGATGCACCCTTCCCACAGTGCCATGGTTGAGGCCGAAGTTGACAAGATTATCAGTGCCAACTTCATGAAGGGGGTCCAGTACCCCAAGTGGCTAGCCAAGATTGTGCCAGTCAGGAAGAAGAATGTACAGATCAGATTCTGAATCGACTTCCGCGATCTCAACTGCCACTGTCTGAAGGATGATTTTCCCCTCCCAGTGACAGAGTCGTTGATTGGTGCCACTACTAGGTTCTAAGACCTCTCCTTCATGGATGGGTATTCTGGGTACAACGACATATGGATGGCCCCCAAAGACGAGGATTCCAATACATTCAGGGCACCCCAATATACTTTCTGTTACCAGGTCATGCCATTCGGCCTAAAAAATGCAGTTTCCACTTATCAGCAGGCCATGCATCGCATATTCATGCCGATTCTCGGGACACTGGTGGAGTGCTATGTAGTTGACCTGGTGGTAAAGTCTTGTCAATTCTAGGAATAGCTCAAGGACCTTGAAAAAGTGTTCAGCTTCCTCTGTTCCCTCCACATGATGATGAACCCACTGAATTGTGCCTTCGAGGTCACCTCCGGGAAGTTTCTTGTCTTTGTTTTTAGATACTGAGGCATTGAGATTGATTCGGAGAAGATCAAGGCCATCATTCAGGTGTCTCCCCCAAGCAACATTTGGGAGATCTGATGTCTCCAAGGCCACTTGGCCTACATACTCCGATTCATTGCGAATCTAGCCGGAAAGTGTAATCCATTTTCCTGGCTCATGAAGAAAGGATCCGCCTTTGAGGGGGATGAAGAGTGTCAGACCACCTTTGAGGAAATCATGCAGTATCTACTCTAACCTCGAGTCATGATGCCACCCGTCTCTGGAAATCCACTGGTCCTTTACGTGACCACACTGGAACTGTTCTTCGACGCGCTTCTTGCCCCGAAGAAAAACAAGGGAATGGAGAATAGCCTCTACTACCTCATCTGCATGCTCCCCGACACGGAGACCAGATACCCCCCATCTAGAAGACCTGTCTTGTCCTCGTATACACTTTTTAGAAATTTCGGCATTACCTGCAGCACCATGAGGTATAGTTTGTCTCTCGGGTAGACCCACTGAAGTACATCCTTTACCGCCCCATGTTGACAGGTCGACTGGCGCGGTGGGCGGGGATACTCTAGCAGTTTGACATCATGTTCCTGCCCTAGAAGGATGTCAAGGGACAAACATTTGGCATACATTCTAGCTACCCATCCAACCTTCAAGGATCAATCCATGGACCTGCATTTTTCTAATTAGAAAAACCTCTCAGTGGATCATGTCACCTCATGCTGGAAAATGCACTTTTAAGGTGCCTCCTAGAGCCCCACCAGTAGGAGGCTCAACGACCCTAAGCTTCATAGAGTTGGTCTTGGTGTCGTATTCAACAACCTAGCACAAGTTGTTCTGCCTTACTCATTCTTGTTGTCAGAATGCTTCACCAACAATGAGGCAGAGTATCAGGCTCTCATCACCTACCCCGAGCTAGCCCTTGAGATCGATGTGACACATTGGCACGTGAAAGGGGATTCTGAACTGGTCATCAAGAATGTCAATTGTGATTATATCTTCAGGAAGCCAGAGCTCGTGCCATTGTTGGAGTGTACCCTTCGTCTGATTGCCCGATTTCCTTCTCGACCAGAGGTTACCCATGCTCCTCGGTCACAGAATGGTCGAGCAAACACTTTGGTCGGCTTAGCCGCGTCACTTGCGGAACCCGTGCTGGATGATTTGACCATACATGTGGCACATCGGAGAGTCATAGTTCCCATCACCTCAGAGGATAATGACGGCCTTCTGGTAAGCCACCTCACTGTCGGACCTTCTATGTCAGGGGTCCCAGGTTCTTCAGGTGCAGTGGTCGGGGTCACCCCCGACTGGAGGACACCCTTTGTCGAGTATCTCAAAAATGGTTGCCTCCCCGATGATTGGGCTAAGCACAAGAGAATCCAACGCCGCGCAATGCAATTTACCCTATAGAGTGGTCCCATCCTTGAGCAGATCATCTATAAGCGGAGATTTTATGGTTTTCTCCTCCGCTGCATTCAAAGAGTCATGGTTCCTCAGGTCATGCATGAGGATCATGCCGGTTCCAGCGGTGCCCACCAGGCTGGGCCAAAGCTGTCTCATCAGATCCGGAGGTTGGGGTACTTCTGGCCCTCTATGATCCATGACTGTATTGAGTTTTCCAATAGATTCCACGCATTCCATGTTCATGTTATCTTCCTACGTCGGCCACCAGAGCCTCTCCACTCCACCAAGTACTCTTGGCCATTTTCTTTGTGGGGACTCGATGTCGTGGGACCATAACCACCAGCGACAACTCACCAATGTGGGTTCATCCTGACTGCTAGATATTTCTTCTCCACATGGGCGGAGGCAGTTCCACTCAAAGAGGTTAAGGCTCGTTCAATCGTAGACATTGTGAGCTCTAATATCATCCACCTATTTGGAGTCCCTCACGTTGTCCTCACTGACAATTGTACCAACTTCTGAGCAGCCAAGATGAAGAGATTGTATGCCAGGTACAATATCCGATCGAACCATACCTCTCACTATCACACACATGCAAATCGATAGATTGATGTGTTTAACAAAACCCTCTCTACTATTCTGCAAAAGATGGTTGTTTATAACAAGAAAAGTTGGCTGGAAAATCTCCCCAACGCCCTCGGGGCCTATCGAACGATGACTTGCAATTCCAACCAGGTGACTCCATATTCCCTGGTGCATCGGGATGAGGATGTCCTGCCCATTGAGATCCAGTTTCTATCACTACACATTGTGTTCTATGACTAGCAGGCACCAGATAAGGTGGCCGAAATCCGTCTAGCTGAATTGGAAACACTGGATGAGAATAGGCTCCGTGCACTGCACAATCTGGAAGGACATTATAATAAGATAGCCAGAGCCTTCATCAAGAAGGTCCACCTTCGTTCTTTTCTGCAAGGAGACCTGGTATTGGCCCTTCGAGGGCCAATGATCCCCGGCAGAAAACCATCCATGCTGGAGCCCAAATGGGAAGGACCTTACATCATTCATAAGGTTTACCCCAATGGAGCATACTCCTTGGTGAACATGGATGGTTAGCGTATAACTCCTCCCACCAATGCCAAGTTTCTCAAGCAATACTTTTCTTGAGCCCCTTCAGTCCAGCACGACCTTAAACTGTATGGTCCCACATGACCTTAAACTGCACCCTTGTCCTTTCCACAAGATGTTAAACTGCAATATTGGTAGACCTTCCTTTCCGAGGCGCCTTGGCCTTCCACGACTCAGACTCTCTTGAGGGATTGTATGACATGTAGTGGGATTATGGCCTCATTTATGCCGGGTTTCTCACCATACCATACATACCCCAGAAAGAGAACTGTCCATGTTTCATAAGACATTAAACTGTATCTCGTCCCGTATGACGTTAAACTATGCTTCCATAACTACATATGGGATTGATTCCCATCCTTTTGGGATACGTAGGAACGCTCAGACATCTTGTCTTGAGCCCAGCCCCGAGATCTTCTCTTTGACTGTCCCCCTTGGGTATAGTTTCCTCAGAGGGTCCTTGTATGATGAGGAGTAGGCTTCCTTATCCCCTCTCATACATGGATTATAATGGTCAGACCCTGTTCCCAGTCCCATTCTTCTATTCTCCCATGTCTTCACCACGCGACATTAAACTTCCCTGCCTTCTAGAACTATTTATCGATTGATTCCCATCTTAATGGGATACCTAAGAACGCCCGGACATACTGTCTGTTGGCCCATCCCAAAAGCTAAAATCTTCTCCTCCAGTCAAGAAATATTGCAGGGTGCACACTTTTTCCCCAATTTACATTGAGTAAGCCTCAAACCGGCTGTATGTCCCCCTCCCTGGAGATGTTCTCCTCTTTCGTAGATGGGTACAACTATGCTTCAACCACTCCTTGACTGGGATTACATCATTTTCCACACCCTGAGGGACCCATAAGAATGGCATGGATGCTACTCCCAAGGGCTCTCCTACCGATATAGGCCAATGCCCCCCGAGGGTTTCTAATCCACAAGCCGATACAAGTCCGGAGTTTCGAATTTGGTTAGCGATCGATGCTCATTTGTTGCTCCCATAATAGGTCACCATCGGGACCCTGTGTTTCGAACATGGTCAACATTGTCTTGGATCGTCGGGTCCACCCCAAAAATGTACCAAACGTCAAGTGCAGTGATTTGTTCTGCCCAATCCTAAAGCGACAAACATCAATCCGGGGGGTGCCGACGGTCGGGCCCATGGGCCTGATTCTCTTGTGGGATTGTACGACATGATGTAGTATTATGTCCTCGTTCTCGTCGGGTTTCATTCCATGATATACGCAATCGCTCACCAAGGCCTAACCTCAGGCCTCTTGGCATTTCCGGGCCCAAGAACCCCGTCCTTATAGTAAGATGTTAAACTGCAATTTTGTTCAGGCCTTCCTGACTGAGGCCCTACCTCAGGCCCCTCATCCTTTTGGGCCCCTGGCCCTTGTTCTTATGAGGGGAATTTACGGTATGATGTAGGATTATGTCCACATTCACGATGGGTTACTTGCCATGCCATATACATCCATAGATGAGATACAGTTATCTATTCCCTCGTCTTCATTGCAAGACATTAAACTTCTAACTGGTCGGACCTTCCTGACCGAGGCTCAGCCTTAGGCCCCTTGTCCTTCTCGGGCCCCTTCGCCCAACTTCTTACCCGGAGTGTATGGTGTGGTGCGGGATTATGTCCTCATCTACATCGGTTTGTTATCAGTACTGTACACATCCCCTTCCTTTGCATGGGGGTATCATACTCCCTCACCTCATCCCACATGATGTTAAACTACATCTAGAGAACTACGTAGAACATGATTCCCATCCTCATGGGATACGTAGGATCGCCTGAATGTCTAGGATTTGGGTCCTGCCCCATATCTTGGGAGTCTCCATCCCACCTTGGCCCCATGGCCTACCCTTCCTCCACGAGGGGAGTATAAGGCGTGGAATGGGATTATGACCTCATTCACGTCGGTCTTGTAATGACCACACCATGTACCTCTCCCTCCCAAGCTGTTTCGTCAACCCTTTTCGGCATTTCACCAATGTGACATAGGGAACTCTGGTTTATTACCTGGAATGATGGAATCTGTCGGGCATGTTTCCATCCTCTTTTCTGGCTTTGTGTATCCCTTCATCAGGGCTTCCATTACCTTTCACACCCGGAGGGACCCCCAAGAACGGTCTGGATACATACGCCCAAGGGTTCTCCTACCGATACGTGCTAACACCCCTGAGGGTTTTGGACAACGAATCGATACAAATCCCGCATTGCGAATACGGTTAGTGGTCAATTCTCATTGGTTGTTCCCGCTTTAGGATAACATGATATGGAGACTGTTTTTCCTCCATGGTTAACAGTTATCCTCCATCGCCACGCCAACCCAACTAAACCCAAAGTGTCGGGTACACAATTCACATCCTTCGTCACTTCATCATGTTTGAGCAGAGTTTCGAAAGTCTTGGTACTACTCCTCAGTACACATCTTCACGTTACGGGGACAAAGCTGCGTTAAAGGTGTCCTTTGGGGCTCTCTACCGACTCCCTATTGATGGATTCCCCAAGTACTGTGATAAGGATCTCCCCCCTTGTTTCCCACACCGAGTTTAACTCACGTGGGCTTAGGGAATGGGTTGAGGTCTATGCTTACTCGAGAATATTTCATTCCCCATGGTCCAAGCTCTAAGACCACAAACTAAGATCCTCTCAGAACTATGTTCTGCTTGATTCCCAACCTAATGTGATACATAGGAATGACCAGACCTCCTGTCTTTGGGTCCAGCTTGAGTTCAGCTAATTCGCCTCTCCGCTCCTGCCTTTGGGACCCTGACTATGGGACTGCGTGGTGTGATGTGGGATGATGTCCTCATGCACGTCGGGTTTGCAATAGTTGTGCCACATACACCCCATTCTATGATTTATCCCTCCTACTGTTTTTCCCGCATGACATTAAAAGGCACCCTTCAGAACTACATGTGGCTTGATTCCCATCCTCATGGGATACGTAGGACCACCCGAATGTCTAGACTTTGGGTCCATCCACACCTCTTAGAGATCTCCTGATCTTCCGGTCATCTAGGCCCCTTGGCATGTCCCTCTCCAAGAAGAGGATATATAGGTATGATACATGGTTTTTGGAATAATGCCTCCTTCTCCCGGAAACCCGCCCTCTCTTAGATACCCTTAGGTTGAGTCTCTTGACCCCTAGCTGTGGTTCACCCATTTGTTTTGAGTACTCTGGTCTAGGACCAAGAGTGTCAGATTCAACTTGGTCAAGTTCCTTCCACATTTCAAGCTTTGTGTTCCCCTTCATTCGAGCTTCCATCATCTTCCTTACCTAGAGGGACCCCCATGAACATCTTGGATACTACGCCCAAGGGCTCTCCTACTGATACAGGCCAACTCCCCTGAGGGTTTTTGGGCAAAAAATCGATACAAATCCTACATTGGGAATGTGGTCAGTGGTCGATGCATGATTATTGTTCCCATTTCAGGCTAATGCGATATGGATACTGCTTTTCCGCCACAGTCAGTAGTAATCCCATGTCATCATTCCAACCCCTTACGTCCTCGAATGTTCGATACATGATTGAAATTATATTCCACCCCATCGTGTCCAGGTGGAATCTCGACACTTTTGGCACTATCCCTCAGTGAACCATTTCATGTCAAGGGGGATGAAGCTGTAGTACGGCATCCTTCGGGGCTCCCATGGGGTTTGGCGTGGAGTGTGGTCTGACGTTATTCCCTCATCCATGTTGGGTTGTTTACCGTGCCGTACACATCCCCAGCTCTGATCCATGGATCGAGTTCTACGACCCTAAACTAAGATCTCCCTATGGGAATAGACTCGAATCCCTATATCTGATAATCTTATAATAGTATTCATATGCGTTTTTAGAGAGCCTAGAGTGTGGAATTCTCACAAGGACAACCCCTCATTCCATGTCCAAGATTATTGTGCTCCCCATTTGGATCCTCATCCACTTCCATGTATGAAGGGAACCCCTAATGGCCTTTGAATGGATGGTGTTGGGATTTACACGAGGGTGGCCTTTTGTGGTTCCACCTGGTGTAGGAGCCACGTGATAGGGTTTGGAAGAGTTGCCTAAGGAATGGTTCGACTCAAGGTACTCAGGGAATGGATGATGAGAATCTTAACTCACAACATGGGAATGAAACCGAGAGGAATATGTAGACTGAAGGTGTTTCATGGTGTGTGGAGGATTATATCAAATCGTGGTTTTCCATAGGTTGATGGTGGGTGCGTGTAGGGGTGCAATGGAAAATCCCAACATCCAGGCACGAAAACATCGCGGTGCGACTCTCCATTTTTCACGGGGGTTTGTGATGCTAGTGAAGGTACCGGTTCGGAGGGCCGAGGCCGCATCCTAGCACTGACCTTGAGTGGGGGTGTGGTGGGGGGGGGGGAGCCCCCACAGTATGGATCGGTGGATGCGAAGGTCAGAGCCTCGCAAAAGGATAGGTCTTCGTGAAGTGGCATCACGGAGCAATGGTCTCGTGGTGCAAAGGGATCTCGCGGAGCATGGGCTCCTTGCGGCGCAAGGTCTCGCGGAGTAGCATCGCCGATCATGGAATCGAGGAGCATGGACTCGCGGAGCATGGACTCGTGGAGCAGTATCATTAAAGAAGCTGGTCACAGAGCATCATCGCGGAGCAACAACGTAAAGGAAGCTTCCCGCGGAGCATGGCCTCGTGGAGCCTCTTCGCAAAGGTAAGAGGAGCTCCGCGGACCAGGAGATCGGCCGCCCATGGGGCGAAGCGGTCCTCCAAGCGCCGAAGTGGCCATCCGGAGAAGAGGGGTGAGTTGGATATTTATAGGCAGGGGCGCCGCAAAGCAAAGCTCACGTGGAACGAAAGAGGAATTCAGTTTCTTCGCGGAGGGTCACGAACATCAACTAGAATGACCAATAGGTGGTGGGATTGAACCTCGTGGAGGCATCCTACATACCATTCCTTGGCATGGATCAAAGACCACATAATTTAGGTTGGATGCCGGAAGGCCGACATGAAGGAGGACCAGGGGTCTAAGTGGTAGTGGGATTGGCCTCGTGGAGGCTTCCTGCATACCATGCGTTGACATGGGGATCCTCATATTGACCCGCTGTCCCATGGCCATCATGGATGCCATGATGAATGAGCTAGGCCGCACCCCCATTTTGGTATCCATCACTGGTAGGATCCAACCATAGATAATGGCCGCAATGAACGCCGACATCCTGTCTTTCGGTAGCTATTCAGTACTGACACTGAAGCCCCAGGTCTTCCATTGGCTGTCCTCTAAGAGCCGCCAGTATGAGTGCTCCCTGCCCCGTTGAGGCCCCTTTGAGAATGTCCGAGCCCTTAGAGGGAACTCCCGATTTACCGAGAGATTCAAGAAATTCTCAAACCACTTTTTGAAGTGGACATCCCCCACCCCTTCCTTGTCCGCTCCAGGAAGTAGTGCCCGCAGTGCCTGCGCCAGTCACGACATTTTCTTGGATCCTCCCACACACTAAGGACGGGGAGGAACTCATCATACATGGCCCCCAAGATCAGGACCCCCAAAATCTGATGGAAATCCCACATGCTGATACCCACCTCCACATGGTGTAGGTGAATACTGTTGGTCCTAGATGACCATCTTCTCAACAGCTCCGACATCAACTATTTAGGTTGATAAATGTGGAATTGGGAGGCCCAGGCTGCCTCGTACAAACCCACCCACCTCATCTCGGCCCCGAATGCTTTCCATGAGGCACCTACCCTGAAGGTCCATTCCCATTCATTGGTGAAATTGCCACCCTGGCGCAGGTCCCACTCTTCAGACCACCCCTTCTTCAGATTCCCCAATTCCGCCTTCAGCATAGTGCGGTATAGAGGAGGGGAAGTCTCTGGCTGAAACGGCTTCCCATCGATGTTATTCATGTGGTTGTACAGACAGTCAGCGGTGACAGGCATGA
The DNA here is from genome assembly GCA_963277665.1 of Viscum album. NCBI lineage: Eukaryota > Viridiplantae > Streptophyta > Magnoliopsida > Santalales > Viscaceae > Viscum > Viscum album. Next base: position 2,004,160,603 of record OY728148.1, on the reverse strand, counting down.
GGTCCTCCTACACCTCACCATTAGATGCACTAAACCATTGGTGTTGACATGGCGTGCTCCTAAACCAACAAGCCGGTTTTCCCTCCTCACCTGAGGGATGAAGACATCATTCCTTAGCCCAAAGCCATACAGGGGGAGTTTCTTACACAACAGATAGTTATTTTGGCTCTTTGATAGCAGGGTTGTCAAAGAGTCATGATCTGAGTGGCATCAGACTAGCTCCCCATGGCCTAGACATTTGGTCATCTCATCCCTTCGGGCAGCATCTTCACGCCACCCCCACAGTGTTCCGAATCTTGGGTATCATGATTCACACTTCACATTCCCATCAGTTTGTACCAATTTCATCTCCCCTGGTGTTGAACCATTCGTGCGCAAGAGCACGCTGAAAAAATGGTAATTTGGCTGTTCGGAGAACATCTTTCTGCGGTCAGGTCTCTCCTACTTCCCTGAAATCTGGACTGGTTATCCAAAACCTCGATGTCCAAAGCCTGATTTAAATTCTTATCTTGGTTGGGGAGATAAGGAGACTATCTCTTGTTTCTCAGATAGGGCCTGACCCACTTGAGATTAGGGAATTATCGCTGGACGTTCCGAAAACATTGTAAGGATGCAATGAACCGCTGTAAACAGTGGAAATCGTGCATGCTACGACATACAGAAAAAAATCGAAGCACATGAGTAAATTAAAGGGTTTGTAATTATTACAGTACTCGGGGGTCAACCCCCCCCCCCCCCCAGAATGGATTGACCCCATAAAAATAGCATTGCAGCTCCGCCACCCTTCGACTGGTGGCATCCAGGAATTGCTGCCATCGCCGTAGCCCCCGCTCCTCCACAACAGCGATGGGGCGTAGTTCATCAGCCTCAGCTAGGGCCCTCTCTATGTCAGCCTGAATACCAGACACCTCCCCATAAACATGATTCATGACAGTTCGGCCTCTTCTAGCTGGGCCCTCAATCGGAAGATCATCTCAGATTGTTCATGGAGAGAGGTTGAATGCCCATCCACCCAGATCTGCAGCTGCTGGACCTCACATTCAGCCTGCTGGAGCTTCTTGACAATTGTCACCTTACTCCGCTGCCTGCCCACGTTGAGCCCGCGATCATACTCCCGAATCTTCTCTACTATGAGGTCTCAGATGATTGAATAAGGACGCTGGGCATCCACTCCCCCAGCGCACAGTTTGCACAACCGCGAGCAAAATCTGTCCATCTAATCCAGCAATTGCACTTGGGGTCTCATTGATGAAGCGTGTGATTAACATCCAAGATCAGTGGTAGAATATTTTACTATACTCTTCATCGGAGGGAATTTCGTCCCTATCCGCGTGATTGGCATGTTTGTATGCAGGATACGCCCGCAGGAAATCGTCGGCAGGATCTGCGTCTGGCGTTGAATCTGGCGCGACATCTGGCAACGGGGCATGCACGGTGGGACTTGGGTCGTCTGGTTAATCATCATCATCAGACTCCACCTCAATATCCTTGGGCATGACCCTTCTGGTGATCCCTCCAATGATAGTGTGTGTTGCAGCTCGGGTAGCTGGGGGAACTATCTCCACAATCACCGGCATGCCCCTAGGAGGGATGCCACCATACATCCAAACCATCCTTACTGCAGCAGCCCAAGCCATTCGTAGAACACTACACGATAGAGAAGTGAATGAATATAAGTTGGAACATTCTATGTATGACAACAATGAATACAGTAGAGAATGCTTACGGAGATCTAACTCCTGGTGCTTCTCCTGAGTCGATGCTGACACGACCCCAAGGCGTGCCCCTCCGTACACTGTTGGAAGGTATAGGGATTCTGGAGGATCCACCTCAGGTGCCCTGGCCCCACCAAACACAGAACTGGACGCATCCATAGGTGGGGGTTCTGATGGCCCGACAACATCAACTGCCAAGGGGCGAGAGCGAGGTCTGTGCACGAGTTCCTCCTGCGCAGTTCAGATGATCGTAAGAGGTCCATAATGTACTGAGAGTGGACCCCAAGAGAAATAACATGGAATGTTACCTCAAGAGACTATACGAAGTCTTCAGGATCTGAGTCTTGATCTCTGACTTTTCCTTCCTCCAATGGGCTCCCTCCGCCAGCCTCGTATTCCTCAGAGGATTCACATGATTCTTCCAGCAGGGGAAAGCGCTAACCGAGATCGGCGGCTGATTGCTGTGGAGTAACCATCCGATGCAGTAGTACCCTCACCCAGTCTTTCATTGGGCATGAAACACCACAAGAGTGCATGTAGTCCTTGAGCTCATCCGGATATTGCTCTGCCTCTACTGGAGACACCGTGAAACCAACACGGACTGGGCCTATTCCTGGTAGCTCTATCCCGAGGCGATCCAAGTGTGACCATATATCGGATGGCCTGAGGAATTGGCGGTTGAAATCCCAAATATCCCAGGCCTCTGGGAATATGGCGTCCTCTGGCATGTCGATATGGTGCAGTCGCTTCCCCAGAGCCTAGGTGGATATCCTGCGGAATCCTCTCGGTGGACGCCCCTCTGGATGGCTCGGCTCTTCCGGGGCTGCCGAGTCCACTACCACTGTTGGATACACCGCTGCTTCCACACCCTCAGCCGGTGTAGGTCTCAACGCCATAGTAGCCCCGCCACCATGAGAGGCCCTTGTCTCTATTCGACCCCAACCTCGGGACAGGGGAGGCCTGCCATTACATGTTCGAATGGTTGGCTACCTCAGCGTCTCCTCGGGATAAGCTGCCTCCCAAATGATAGCATACTTTTTCACCAGTCCAAAGGCGGCAGTCGGTGGAGGCAATTTCATTCGTATTTTCCCGTATTCTCATGTGAACATGAGCCACAGTTGCTTCATTACACATGGGTGCTCCTCATGACGAACGCCCGAGTAAACCTGTGGGGCCATCTGCTGTAGGCAGCGAAATTGCCTCGCAAACCGATGCGGGGGGTACAGTTCGCATATCATCTCACGGTCCACCTGTGCCACCAAAACTCCACCTCGAAAGGCCAGGAGATAGGCACAAGGCTCTTTTGTTCCCTGACCGTCGTCGGTGATCACCCACATTGGAAATGGAATCGGTTGGATGTTAAACTCATTTGCTTTCCATACCCAATTCAGCACCATCGATACATTTAGTTTGAATGGGAAGCTCCCAACCGTATTCAGGATGGAGGGGCAGAAGATTTACTCTGGCGGCGAGATGGGGTTTGGATATTCCTAGACCCCCCTGATGTGCGCTGTGATCCACCCATACAGGGGATGGAAAGGTCTGCATATCCTCGATGGCTTCTTTCCCTCACTGACATGCTGCAGCATCCTGTACAGCCTGTAAATCATGGGGATCCCCTGATTGACACTCTGTCCCATGGACAGCATGGACGCCATGATGAACGAGCTCGACTACACCCCCATGTTGGTATCCCTCACCGGTAGGATCCAACCGAAGATAAGGGCGGCAATGAACGTCGTCGGACTGACTATCGGCTGCTGTTCAGGGATGACACTGAATCCCCAGGTCTTCCATTAGATATTCTCCAAGAGCCGCTAGTACGTCTGCTCCCAGCACCCTTGAGGCCCCTTCAGGAAATTCCGAGGCCTCAGAAGGAAACTCTCGATTTACAGGGAGATTCAGGAAATTCTCAAACCACTTTTTAATGTGGCATCCCTCACCGGTTCCTTGTACTCTCCATGAACTAGTTCCATCAGTTCCAGTGCCTACCACAGCATTTTCTCTGGATCCTCCCACGCACTCAGTATGGGAAGAAACTCATCATACATGGCCCCCAAGATCGGGATCCTCGAAATCTGATGGACATCCCACAGGCTGATGCCCACCTCCCCATGGTGTAGGTGAAATGTGTTGGTCCAAGATGACCATCTTCTCAATAGCTCCAACATCAGCTGTTTCGGTTGATAAATGTGGAATTGGGAGGCCCAGGCCGCCTCGTACAAACCCAACCTCCTCAGCTCGACCCAGAACACTTCGCATGAGGCACCTACCAAGTAGGTCCATGCCCAGTCATCGGTGAAATTGCCACCCTGGAGCATGTCCCACTCGCCGGACCACCCCTTCTTCGGATCCCCCAAAGCCGCCTTCAGCATAGTGTGGTACAGAGGATGGGAAGTCTCTTGCTGCAAGTGCATCCCATCGATGTTATTCATGTAGTTTTGCAGACAGTCAGCAGTGACAGGCGTGAAGTCCTCCTATGCATGACCATCAGCCGCCCTGAACATTTTGGTGTTGTCAAGGCATGCTCCTGAACCAGCAAGCCGGTTCATCCCTACTTGACGGAGGGACGAAGTCATCATCCCTTAGGCCGAAGCCATACATGGGGAGTTTCTTACATAGCAGATAGTTCGTTTGGCTCTCTGATAGGAGGGCTGTCAAAGTGTCATGATCTGAGTGGCTTCGGACCAGCTCCCCAAGGCCCAGACAGTTGGCCATCTCATCCCTTCAGGCGGCGTCTGCAATCACCCCCAACAGTGCTTCTTAACGGTCAATGACTGTTTTGACTCGAAATTTTTTTGGGTCTGGCCGTGAAGGTTGACCGTGATGTTCGCTCGGGATGCTCGTTCATGAAACCAAGACGCGGGGCCTGGCCTTGGCTTGCAAGCAGTCGTTCGCTAGGCGCAGTCACAGAGTCAGAGACCCGCGGTTCCCCGTAACACTCAATTCATGGGGAGCATACGCGGAGTACGCGGAGCTTCACGAAGTCGAGAGCACAAAAAGACAAAAGTCGTAAGAGGAAAAAAGAGAGGTCATCCCCCCTATTTATAGGTGGTGACCCCAGAGCATCACGACACATCCCGCCCATGCCGAGCATCGCGTCGCGTTCGGCCTGCGCAGATGCTATCCGCTCCACACACCCCCTTCGTGAGACTGAACCGCGAACTGCCGATAATTTTGGAGATTCTCCCTCATACTTTGACCCTTGATACCTTCGCGGCTCCAAGACTGGGGGGCATTTTTTGGTGCCAAAATACTAGACGACAAAGGAAGAAGGAAACGAACCCTGCACGCTGCCCTACGTAGCTCAGCCGCAGAGGGCACCCAAGCAATGTGGCCGCCACGAAGCAGAGGAGGCAGTAACGCTCCGTGAATGCTGTGTCATTCACAAGCCCGCCGTGAAGAAGAGGAGGCGGTAACCCATCGAGAATCCGGTTGATGTTCGCGGTCCGCCATGAAGCAACTGAATCCCCTTCGCGCCGCGTGAGCTCCACACTGCGGTTCCCCTTTCCTATAAATACAAGGCACCCCCAATCCCTCCAGATGGACAATCCGAACATTCGACTTCTCAAATCTTGCATCGCAAAGCACTCTTCACCTTCTGGGAATCATGAGCTCTGCGAGGTATTTTTTCTTTGCGAGATTCCTTTGTCTTGTCTCGTCTTGAGCCCCTCTTCCATGAGAGATTCCCTTCGTGAACACTAAGGGCCTTCGTGATGGAAGGGGATCCCCAAGGGGATCCGGGCAGTTGCGGAGCATTTACCGTTGGTGAAACACCCATCCTGTACATGTGATCCTTATCCCAAGGTAGGATCACCATACATCGCGAAGCACCTCCCACTCTTCACATTTCCCCATGCTAAGGCCAAGGAACTTCACTTCGCAAAGTACCCCCCTTTGAAAGTGCCCTCCACCATACATAGTAAATGAGTAGCACTTGGCCCCTACCTGTGGACCCCACTACTTGCCAGTCCCTCTTCCCGTGAAACCCTCCAGGCTTGCACGGTGTGAATTTAAAGTCCCCTGGATGATAACACCTGTAGAATTTCTTCCCCTAATGGTTTTTTGAATATGCACGCTAATGGATATTGTTTCATTGGATAGCCATGCTAACGTGGACCCCTTGGTGGTTCGCTCTGCGACCCCGCTCCTAAATGGCCTTTCCTATGCCTTCCCTCCCACAAGGAGAAAAGGGTACCAGTTATGTATTCCCTAGGGGTGTTGAGTAAACCCACCTCGTTTGAGCTGCATGACGTTAAACATCCAAGATTCTCATCCTCAACACATGACGTTAAACTGTGATCTGACCTCGTTATTCGCATGCCAGGTCCCCCAGCTTGGACATTGTTTATGTCGCTAGTCTCCAGGGTAATAGAATCTTCCTCCCATGGAATGAGATCCTCCCTTTTGGAGTGGCGTTTTTACATGGGGGAAGGGCTTCCTCAGAGCGTAAGCCTCTAGCCTCTCCTACGGATGGTTGAACCCATGCACCTCCGTAATTCTCCACCGCCAAGGCTAGGGGAGGGTGTGATAGGGAATGGGGAATATACTTTGTTGGGTCCGAAATACCTCTCCCTCTGCACTATGTCCCACCTTGGGCCTCCATCCAATAGTAAGTCCCAGCACCATGGGCCGCCTAACACGTAAGCCCCTCTTCGTTTCCCACAGATGCACCCTTCGCGACGTGATAATCAGGTCCCTGCAACCACTTGTTTCTCACACCGAGCATGACTCACGTGAGCATAGAGTAACCACCGACCCTGACCCCCACCTCAAGAGAACTATGTGGCCTTTGATCTATGTCAAGGCATGGTACGTAGGAAGCCTCCATGAGGTTCAGGCCCACCATTCGGTCGTTTCTTCACGACGACTTCCACAGTCGTCCAGCATGACATTAAATTGTATACCCTCGTCCAGCATGACGTTAAACTGTATCCCCTCACCCAGTATGACGTTAAACTATATCCCGAAATACGAGGGATTTGATCCATGTCAAGGCTTGGTATGTAAGAAGCCTCCATATGGTTCGAGACAACCACCAGTGGACCCCCCCCCCCCCCCCGGGTTCACCTTCATGTTAGTTCGCTGACAAAATCACCACCCAAACTATGAGCACTTTGATCCATGTCAAGGCATGGTACGTAGGAAGCCTCCACAAGGTTCAAGCCCACCACCCGTAGTTTATTCACATCAGGGCTCACCCTCCTCCCACATAACGTTAAACTGCATCCCAGTCCAGCGTTAAGCAGTTGTGACTAACCTGAACTACAAGGTCTTTGATCCATGTCAAGGAATCGTACGTAGGAATCCTCTACGACGTTCAATCCCACCACCACCTTGACCCCTAGTCCCTTCATGTAGACCTTCCAGAATCCAACCTGAACTATGTGGTCTTTGATCCCTGTCAAGGCATGGTACATAGGAAGCCTCCATGAGGTCCAAGCCCACTACCACCTGGACCCATGGTCCTCCTTCATGTCGGCCTTCCGGCATCCAACCTGAACTATATGGTCTTTGATCCATGTCAAGGCCAGGTATGTAGGAAGCCTCCATGAGAGTCAATCCCACCACCCATTGGTCATTCCGACCACTTTCACATCGGTTCACCAGCACTTGGGCAGCCTAGAGTGTAAGCCCCACTCCATCCGGACCAAGGTCCGTCTTCATGTCGGTTCTCTGACACGCCCTCATCCTGCATGATGTTAAACTGCATCCTGGTCCAGCGGTAATCCCCTATGGTCCTTCCATATAGTGGTTCTGACTCCCCTTTGTGTCAGCTCAACACCACCTTCAAAAGTGAACTATGTGGTCTTTGATCCCTGTCAAGGCATGGTACGTATGAAACCTCCACGAGGTCCAAGCCCACCACCAGTGGGCCCCATGGGTTTACCCTCACGTCGGTACAACGACCCCATATTCCTGGGCCGCCTCAGAGTGTAAGCTTCATTCTATCGAACTACACAGACTTTGATTCCCTACCAAGGGGATACATAGGAAGCCTTCACGATTTTCAAGCCCATCACTGCCGTCATCTCCATAATGGCCCTATTTCACTCCCCTTCCACTCCATGTCATTCTCCATCATCCACCCCTATTCTTACCCAGGCCCCCGCATACCGGTGAGATCATTCCACCCCACTCCCCTCCACAACATCCAGGAAGCCACCCCTGGGATGATCCCGATATCGGTGTTCCCTCAAAACGGTTCTTCAGTCTGATCCAGTCCAGTTAGAGTTCTGATCAGACCGATCTGTCTCCTCTGGACGTTAAACTTGCGGCATACCCCGTGATAAACATGGGAAGCTGAGGAAAACCTCAGATACATGCCTATGGAATACAATACCCCACGTTCGATGTTGGTTTCCTCGGGCTTCCATGCCCTCGAGAAGCCCTATAATAAGGGACCAAAAATAGACACTCCCATTCCCCAGCGTTCAGACAAGTTAATGATGCCCCGACGTGACTACTCCCCCAACTGATGGTTGCTGCCATATCCAAACCCTTTGGAATGCCTTGATAGAAGCAGTGTAATTAACCGGAGTCCATCAATATGGAACTGGGAAGAGTTCCACAAACATCATATGAAATATATGAGGGAGACCCAGACTAGGTGATGAGTTCCGAGGAGGAATCCACGGAAGGAGGAACCGACATCCCATCATCCCATTTCGATGAAGGAGAAGACGTCCATGAATAATGAGTGAATGCCTCCCGCCTTTGGAAAGCGGGAATTCGGGGCAACAGCATGCGCGTCCTCCACAAATGGATGCGTGCGTGCCCCGGAAAAAGCGTCTTAAACAGAATTCTTAAATGACTTTATTATTAGGTTGATATTAAATAATTAATTATGCTTCTACAATAATCACTTTTAATAAATTATCATGCGAAAAATAATGTATCAGTATTATTTGAAAATAATATAAACAATATATATATATATATATTTAACAAAAATTATTATTTTAAAATTATTGTGTTTTATTTACAGAAACCATGTTTACACTTTTGTAAAATTATGTAATATTTAACTCTAAATTTTTTGATAGAATTTTCGTAAAAGATAAATTTTTTACTTTTAGAAAAAATAATTTCTTATTAAGAATATAATTTTTAACATCATTAATTAAATAATACAAAATAAATTTTTTAAATTTTTTTATTCAAAAAAATATAAATTATATGATTAATGATCAGTACTGCGATAATGGTAAAACTATTTTTCTCAATAAATGTTTTATTGATATTATATAATTTTTATCCAATAAAATAAATAACTCAGTAATATATAATTTTAAATACATTATTAAAATCCTATAACTAAATATTATAACAATAATTAATTTATTAAAAATTACTATATATGATTAATAAATGTAAATTTTGATAACTTCTTTTTTTCTACAAAATACATTTTTAATTTATATGATATATTTTATAATAAAAAATAATTTTATAATATTTATAAACATAAATGTATTAAATGGAGTATATATGTTTTGGTCACACCATAATTTTTTAAAAGTGGTTATCTAATATTTTTAATAAAATAAAAATTTATTTGGTAATAACTAATTACCTGGATAATTTTTTTAAAAAAAATATAAAAATATAATTGAAAATAACATAAAAAAATATATACAATTATTCAAAATTATTTTTTGAGGATATATATACCAATTAAATTGAAAAATTATTTATTAAATATTGATAGATCCACTCTCCTTCAATAGTGCATTTATATTAATGAAAATAATGGGTATTGAGAAAAGGGACCTTATTATCAATTATAAAAGGGACTCACTTTCCCCCACTCAATAACACACATATCCCATCTAATTTACTCTTACAAATATGGGAAAACATTATTCCAATATAAAAATATAAATTAATTATGACTATTATCAAAATTAGTCCACTCCCTCCAAGACACCATCCACTGTATGCATGAAAAACTTTCATGGGGAACTGTGGAACAACGAACACTATGGGATAAAACCATCCATTCCACTCTTCTATTCAACCCCTCATCATAGGTTAGTCAGGCATCTCTCTCTGTAATTCCATTATACCCTTCTCGACATCCTCCAACTGCTCTCACGAAATCTTGTGGGAATGGGAGAACACCTTTTCTAGCGCAACAACTATGCTATGGAGTTCATTGGTTATCAATTATGCCCTTATACCCATTTATATTACAATTATTATATGTGTTACCATGACTTCACCAACACAGTTTGAAAATATTCAATAGGACACCTTCAAACTCATCGACCTCTCACTGGAACTAGACTGTTGTATTTTCACACTATCCTCATCTGGGGCTTTTTCCTTCTAAGACCACAAAATAACCCTGATGTCTCCGGAAAGCCTGATATCATGGAGACATACACTTTTTCCAATGATCCTCCACTCTAAATTCTACTTCTAGTCATTGTGAATTTGAAACCCTGAAATCCATACGGATGATAACATAAACTGATGCAGTATTCCATTCATTTCTCATTTCCCCTATTGTAGAAATAATAAGGATGAAACTATTGATAACTTTTTCTTTTGGGGTTACTGGGTGTGTGATGTATGGAGCAACTGTGGGATTTAATTTCCATTTTGGATCCTAGCACGACCAATGCCACATTCTTGGAAAATATGTTCCATGGCTCAACAGACCGTGGTCCGAATAGGGAGGCACATACCAATTTTTTAAATGTTGGATTTTGGGGAATTTGAAAAGAGGGAAATAAGTCAAGGCACAACTGGATCTCCAATTATGGTGGAACAGTCATCATCAGACCCAACAACTAACTTCTGGGGTTGGCCCATCCCCTGAACCACTACCATGATCCTCCTAAACTCTGTTTTCTTAAAAGAGCCCCCGATGACTCTTAGACAGTTCCAAGCACATAAAGAGGACACTAGTTTTGATTGCAATCCCTCTGGGGGTATAAATCATCATTTAGATGGATACTGTTTCATAGGGATCATTCGCAGCAGCGACATTGTCCGTTATAACAAGGGTTTAGTGATCCTTACATTCTCCTCCATCCATGGTTGTGGTTCTTCCCTCCAATTAGAGGAAATGCTATTTTCTAGGGTATCATCCATTTCCATGATATGATTATCAAATTATAAGAAGTTGGAACTGACTCCAAGATCCTGTATAATACAACGATTTTCCATTGTCCCTACCCTTTGATTATTACATACATCATCAGAAAGTACATATGCATCATCTATAGTAATACCAATGTGCTTCACTAATGGCGCGATGGAAATCATGATGTGGATCACCAAGAATCCCTTGATTTTATGGGATTAAACCCCCATGTCCTTCACACTATAAGGTCCTTGAAAACCGAAGGGTTCAACTTCATTCATGAGGATTCCCTTAGTCTGCACTACTTCGGGCCCCTATGAGCCTTGGTTTCTTGGGGCCCTTGGGAAATATCATCTAATAAAAAATTACTCAATGATAAAAAAGAAAATATTTTTAGTGTGTTTTTATAGAGTATTACCTCCACGAATCCACATCGATGATTTTTTCATTCCTCCTACATTTTCAGATTTCATGATGTGATTTATGATTAAATATGATATCTATAATATTATTTTTATTATAAAATTTAAAATTATCATATTCTTTAATTAAAATAAATTATATTAGATTTTAAAACATTAACCATGAATTATATACACTACGCATCCACAAAATAATATGTCTTATTATTCATTGATATTAAATATTATTTATTAAGAATAAATTAAATATGACTCAGCAAATTATATGTATCTAAATATTATAATTTTTCTTCTTTAACAAAGATATTGTTTCCCAAAAAAATGTAGTTTTATAGTCACTAAAATCCATTAATTTTAATTTATTCAAACTTGGGTTAGTCTGATCTCTAGCTTGAAAGATGCTAAAACACTATTTCATAGAAGTTCATGGGAGATTAAATACTTATATTATAATAATATATTTTGAAAATAATTATTTTTTATTTTTTTGGAAATGTTATATTATGTATTTAGTGTATTATTTAAATATTATATTAGATGAAAACAATTTCCAAAATAAGTAAACATCGATCATAGTTTTATGACCCATAACTAATAAAATAATAGAATATGGTAATAAGATTATAAAAAAATTTATTTTACTATATATTTCTATGAATTGTGAACATTTATAGAAAAATAATGAACAACACCTCTTTTATTAAAATAGTAAAAATAATTAACCAATAAAAACAATATGAGGTACATATAGTTTAACTGACTAAAACTCATATTAAAATTGAAAATATAAATGAGTAAGGCATCGAATTATGTGATTCAAATAGATATGTTCTTGACACTGGGGTTATTTTATATTAATGGAATTCAGGACATGAGCTACGTGTTTTCCATCTCAAATTACTCTCTTTTATGCATGTTTTGAATTATTCACATAATTTATTTATAATGTTTATGGATTACCTTTTTGAAGATCAATTTGAAATATATTATTTCATGTGATTTGTATTGTAATTATAGATAATCCATATGTTAGTTATTCCATCACAAATTTCATTATATTTTTCACAAGTTATATACAAAAATAATATCCTTTTGAGTGTTGTATAAATTGACAAGGAATACTTTTTAACACAATCCTAATGAATTTGAATTGATTAAAATTTGTATATTTTTTTCTCAAGTAATTATTTATTTGTTTCATTAGTTTAAAATAATTTCAAATAAATCATACCAATATTGAAAAAAAAAATATTATTTTGGAAAATCACATGTGTTTATAGTTTTTTAGATATTATATTCCCCTTTTGGATAGATAAATGTGGATATTATTGAGGTAAATATTAACGTAACGATAATAAACCCAAAAAATGATGGTTGAGAATTGATTCACTCATCACTCTTTAAGAAAGACAAGTTATACAATGACATTAAACATGGTTAGGCACTCTTTAATGATATTCATTAGACTATTAAAATTCTTATTATGAATTTTTATGAATGGCTTTTCCTACCATTTCATTGATATTATGGAAATGTAAACTATTTGGAAAGATTGCGTTATTCTAGGAATACTATAACTCATTGATTGTACCATTTCCACTATATTTCAATAATATGGGTACATCCCAATACAATGATAATAACTCAAAAATTTACATGTACTATATTTTTTTCTCCTAGACAACCAAATTCTTCCACTAAATAGAGAATTATTTGTTTTCATATTTTCTATTATATGGTTATTCATATTGGAAATCGTCTTTTGGTTCCTTAGGGAATGATTTGAAATGTCAATATAACTATTATATTAAATTAATTACACACAATAATTTGATGTGTGGGATGTATAATTATATATAACCTCAATGCATTGACATGTATCATGAGAAAAAACTTAGATATAGTCATTGAAAACATGTTTCAATGCATGAAATTATTCCTTCCATTAATATAAGTTGAATTACATTTTCTATGTTTTAAATTACAATTTTTTTATATAAATGCCCAATTATTTTAATAGATAATCGATTTATTTTGTTTATATATTCCAAACATATCACTTCTTCTATGTTGATGTTATGATATATCCCTTTTTATGGTACATGCCACTAATCATTAGTGCTCGAAATTATTTGATTTCCATTCACTATTAAACATATATGTGAACTATATTTAAATATTATGGATATGATGGATGTCATAATAATGTTCTTACTATATAAACTTATTGTATATTTTATTTTGAAATGTAATATATCTTAGTAATTAGTCTCTCAAAAGTGCTTTGATGTTGTATTTGTCAAGGACTATAGTTGTAAGATCCCAAATTTTCATAGATATTAATAACTGTTTATTTTAGGTTTTATTTTCCCTTTTGTTGGTTAATAATTTATTGTATTTTACTTTGGTGTGTTTTTGGGTCAAAATATGATAATCATTGATGATATAGGGTAGTGATAATTTTTCACATGGTTAAAGAAAACCATGCACCATAGACTAGTAAACTATGTATCCCAAGGTAGTGGAATATTTTACCGTTGGATTATGGATTTTAAAACCATGTTCCATCTTAGCAGTTTCCCCAATCCCCTAAAAAAAATGAACACAATTTTTGTCCACGGGTCTGCGAAACCATGTGGCCCTTCCCAGAAAAACATGTGGGTGAATTAATTTATCTTAAATGTTAAAATTATATTCACCAGTACAACACTTTTAATCCAAAATCAAGCCCCATTAGAGTGAAGCCCAAATTTCCCAGTTTTAGATCCTCTTGAATGGATTCTATGACATATAGAGGTATATTATTAATTAATCGAAACTTGGATCGAATATCTTCACTGTACCTTGTAAGAATATTGTATCCATCTTGGTTTCTCGTTCATCTTCCATTGTAATACAATCCTAGATCGAGTTTATCTTCTTATTTTGACTGTATATAGATAATGGATTATATATATTGATGAATAATTTATGGATCATGATTTTTTAAATCTTCATTTATGGATTTATATCTATGTCTTAACATTCTGGTACTCAAATATAGGGAATTTCCATTTACAGATCATTCATCAAAGAGTTGCGGAATGTTTTTTGTGATTCAGATTGTAATGTCATGATATGGCATATGTGTTTATAATTCTATAATTTAAATTAGTTTTTTATAAATTTATATTGTGATATAATTTGTTAAATTGGTTATTTTATTAATTGAGGAAAATTGTTTAATTGGGTATATTTCAATTTTAGAGACTGAAAAATTATTTGTCAAACTAATTAGGGATTTGATATTTTTAAACTATTTAATTAATTAGGGAATTAATTATTGGATATTTAGATTTTTATTTATCATAATTATTATAATAATAAATTATTGGATATTATGTATTTCAATTGAAATATTTAATTGATGAATTAATTATAGGATAATGAGATTTCAAGATTAATTAATTTTTGAGTTAATTAATTGAATTGATGTTGTTAATTAAATATTGTTTTATTCAATTGTATTTATAATATTAATTGAGTTTTTATTTTATAAGTCAAATTGATACTAATAATTAAATTTTTACTTAGTAAATGGAATTAAGAAGAATATTTAATTATTGAATTAATTAATTTCTTGAGAAGATTAATTAATTTTACAATTAATTAATCATATTAAAAGTTTTAAAAAAAATTCTGTTAATTATTGGCATTGATATGATTAATTATTTTTTCAGTAAATTTACTCTATCTAGAAGATCAATTAATTATAGAGCTAATTAATGAGAATGAGATGTTTAATTAATTACTGAATAAATTAATCGATCATGAATGGTATTGATGGAATTAATATGAGATTTGAGAACTATAACAGTAAAAATGGGATTTTTAGATTGAGTTGAGATATTGAATGGTAACAGTGGAATAATAAAACATGACATCCCTTGGTGATTGTTTCGAATTTGGTATGGGCTGAAGCCGGTATGAAGGTTTTAGGGTCTTGAAAACCATAATATTTATATGGATAAATATATATAATTTGATAATGTGATTACTATTTATTCATGCATTGAAATTATTCCATTATAAAACTAAATATACTATTATTTGAATGGATATTCATTTAGACAAAGTTAGTGGTGTCTTTCTATGTTCTAATCACACCATACATAGATTGCATGATCCGTACCTGAATAGATTACTTGGATGCATGGCAGGTATAACAACTCGAACATAGCATACAAAGATATTACATAATTTTATATAAATATTTAGTACATTAAAATAAATACATGAATATGGACCGTAATTGTAAAGACCCAAATTTTCCATGTAATTTTCATTTTAATTAAATGGGAATTTTATGAGTCTGTGAATATTGATGGTGCGTGATTCTGAGCCATTGTGTTCCTGGAATCAATTTCGGAAGTTTTTAGGTACTTTTAGTAAAAATACGAGCGGGTTTTATATCTTTTGAACTGGTGCTCGAAATTAAAATCTGAGGGCACCATTGAAAAAGCAGTGTTGATATTCTCTTAAGGAGAATTTCACCTCAACAGATGATGGCCGAGGGTGAAAGTTAGTTTTTGAGTTTTTTGTGGAAATGATAAAATAAAATAAACAACCGACTTAGTTTATTTTTTTGTAACAACCCACCATGTGGATGTTCAGATGTGGGGTCCATAGGAACTAAACCTCATATTCTAAATTTATTTTGGTGGGGACCACAAGAGATCTCAAAACCACCCATTTTGATTTTGGGGGCAGGGACCACCCGATCCTTATTAATGGGGGGAGAGCTAAACCCCTCAACACACTCATTAATGTAGAGGAGCCTCTTGAATTCCTCCGCATTAATTATTCCATTCCTTTTTAATTAAATATGCCAACATAGGTGTTTAATTAGGCTACTTTGAATAGGTACCAATGATTAATGTTGGGGGAAACACAACAGTTGGCCATTTTTCATTTTCTTTGAGCCTTAATAGAACATATCTCCAATGAAGATCTACTACTCTGAATGAAGAACGCTTTCTTCCAATGAAGAACTCCAACGAAAAACATTGACCATAACTTCGAGCTTCTTCCGACGTGGGATGTCCTCATCTATGGTGAAGTGATGACTGTACTACCTTCTTGTGCCAACTTCATCAAGAGAACAAAGTAGGGGTTTAATGATATTTTTTTATCAATTTCCATGCACTCCCTTCTTCTATTGTGCGGGATTGGGAATAATTAAATTGTGATAGATCATGGTCGACGTTCATTGCATCATTCATTGTGTAGCATTTACAACAACTCTAAACGCGGAGGGTGCGGGCCAAACTAACATAGCCCGACCCCTTTTCCGTTCTTCTTTGGGGTGTTCTTCGAAATTGAGGAAGGTGAAAAATGAAACAGTGCTCCGCCACCCACGGCCTATGCCACCCACGACCTCTGTTCCCCGTGTTGCTCCGACGCCCGCAGCCTAACCGTGTCGCCATGTGGCACCTGTGGCCTCCACCACTCTATACAGCCATCGTACCATTACCGAGCCAAGCTGCCGAGCCAAGCCGCCAGTCCGGGCCGTGCCGCCTTCGCCCCTCACAGTGCCCCGACCGAACCGTCTCGTGCCCCTTGCGGCCCCCCAACACCGGTACTCCTTTTTCCATGTTGAAATTCTCCTTAATCAAATGCCGATGGTGGTTTCCATATGGGCATGTATTATGGCCCCTTTTACTTTTACAACTCTTTAGATATATAGTTTTCATAGTGATTCGTATCCACCTGTGTGCTAGCGTGTGTGTGTGTTTAGAGGATATAAAAGAAAACCCTTTCCAGTTTAAGGAATTACTCCTTCGGTGCTAGTCGCCAACCCCTGGCCTATTGAAGGCGGGTTTGAGGTAGTCACCACACGGGCCCCGAGGGATGTTTCGTGACATTAATAGTTTAGTCTCTTTAGAAACATGGGAACACAAAATTCGATCTTAGTGAAGGATCTATAACATCTCCCATAAATGATAACCACGTTTAGAACCTCTACCTAAAACATTTCTTCATAAATGGGAAAATGAAGAAAAATAACATGGTGAGGTTAGATGCTCAGTAAGGGTAAATAAAAAAAATTAGTAAGAAAAACACAAAAAAAGTTTATATAACATGAGAAAAACATTTGAATATCATACCCTACACAGTAGAAATCATAATAAATTTTGTCAATTAATAAGACATGAATCATAAGGAAATAAACCACATGATCCTTGAATTTTAATGGAGGAAAGGACAATGGGGTTGTGGGATATATTTAATAATCGATAATTTCAGTCAAGGAAGCCTACTAGACAATTATAACATGTTAGGCTTGGGCTATGACCCATTTACCTACTTCATACTTGGGCTAACAACACATGTACCCTTTTAATTTAAATTATTCGAAACAACCCATGTACATTTTTTTGGTCATAGGTGACACCCCAAGTTAACTATTTCTTTTAATATTAGCCTACAACCCATGTACCTTATTTTTTTTAGGATTGGGATATAAACTAAATACCATATTTTTTTCAGGCTTGCGCTACAACCCGTATAGACTCATTCTTTTGGGGTCGGGCTACAACCCATGAACTTTCCTTTTTTGTGTGTTGGGATACAATCTGTATCACCCATGAGATTATATAAAAATTATCATTATACTATTAGATAGGGGGAGATATATGTCCCACCCATCTCATAATAAAATCATTCAAACATGTTCGACAAGATAATAAAATATTATTCATGTCATGACCCATAAAAAGATAAAGGATTCAAAAACATAAAATCATAACCATGAAATGAAATTGGTATCATTAAAAATTCATCACATCATAGCCTATGAAATGTGTTAGGTTTCATAATAACATCATGAATGCGTAATATGTTAAAAGAAGTGAGTTTCAGAACCCCAAAACATGTGGATGTGAAACAGGCAACTTAAGAATAATTACATCAAAATATTAACCATTCAAGAAAGAATATGATTGTAACCTAATATTAATTTACTAGAAAATGGAATTATTAACCTCCCCATATGTTATATTAGTTAAAAATGACATGGAATGATATTTTCAGATTATTTCATTAGGTAAATATTTATTGGTTTTAGTAGAGTACTCAAAATGAGGCGAATTGACTATATATAAGAAATTATGAAAAAAATGATTCATTAAAAATTTACGCAATTTTATATATTATCTATCAGTTTTTAGTGAATTTATAATATCCCTGAATTTTTAGTTACATTGTCAAATGATTGAATAATAATCATCTATAATAATCTAAATGATTAATACAACTTTTTAAATAAAGAAACATGTTCAATATAGTGATAAGAACTTGCTATATTAACTATCAAATATCAATTTAGATAAATGAAATATATTATAAAAAACGATTAAAAACAAAAAGAAAAAACTCATTGGATATAAAAAAATAGTTCTTGTCTCAAGGGGAGACTTAGTCCTCTCCACTTAGTGATCACCTGCCGCCTATCTTTTTAATTTGATGAAGTGTTTTGATCCACACACTTGATTGGGGTACACAATAGCATAAAAGGTTGTCCAAGTCACACTTGACCTCTCCCATAGTTCTTCATGGGAAAACATAAAACATGCCACACATGACCGCTTCGACGGTTCTATGTGGGATAAAAAAGGACAAATATAGAGTGACATTATGGATATCAGGTATCCTCCAGTTAGGCACAAGAGACAATGTGTGCGTAACAGACAGATACACATGCTGCTTAGAAAAGTAAATAAATAAATCCAATAAACCTAAGGATTTATAGAAAGATTAATAATTCATTATGTGTTACGCAGTGAAACTGTAGACTCGTTTGATGTAGTGTAAATGATGTTTGAATCATTCTTTATATGTTTTCTTCAAAACAATATAACTTAGTTTCTGTGGTCTGGATTGCAAGAGAGAGAAATATTTAGGATATTGTGGGTAAGAAGTTTAGGTCAGGGTAGAATGTTTTGTTTCACATCTTAATCTCCCTATATATTCTCCCCATGAATTCATATGCTTTATAAAAGTATGATAAAGAGTTGCAGGAGTTCTCAGTTTTTCTTCTCTTACTACTTATCAGCACATTCTTCTTATATTTAATGAACCATCATGTAATTATATTATACATTGAGGACTAGCAGACACGGTTATCTCCTAATGTGCATGTACCTCATAGGGTCTCCTAAATATCCTACAGACAACATTAAATAATGTCACAAAAAATAATTTTTCTAAATATGACCATTAGATTTAAATTCTAATTAATAAATGAAAAATTGATTTTATGACTATTGGGGAGTCAAAAGTATCGGTGAATCATTGGTACCGGTGAAGAAACATCATTATATAAAAATTAGTGACTATCTTCATCAGTGATTCCTTTCCATCTGTATCGGGGACTCAAGGCATTGGTAATTCCATTGTGCTCTAAATCTATCGTGGCATCAGTGATTTATCATCGGTGACTCATATTAAAATATAGGTGCATCTTCCATAAGTGACTTGTTCATGGTTAATTCCATTGAAATATGGGTCTGTCACCCATTGGTGATTCATTCATTATTAATTCCTTTGAAAATAATTTGTGGGATGAACATTGATTAGTTTTCCAACAGTTATTTGCTTAAACTATCAGTGTGACCAATCATTAGTGACCTGTCTATCGATGAGTACTCACCAGTGAGCCATTATCGCCGAATCATTCATCATTGACTCTATTGAGCTATCAATGCCAGGGTCATTGAAAACCTTACAAAGTGTATGTCATATAAAGAACATCACCAAGTTATGTGAAAATCAAAATTACATTAAAATATATACTTTTCAATATATTAAAAGATAAATATTCATAGTTTATTGACTTATTGAAATTTATTATACTATGTGACATAAGTTATCTATTTATTAATATAGTAATGAAATTTTTTAGAACTAAAATGTGAATTACCATGATTTGTAAGGTTACTTTTTTGTGATTATTAAAACAACTATCTAATAGATGGTCTAACAATCTCTCCTGTTTTGACAATCACAAATCATGTAAGTAATGAGTAATACAAGATGTTAAGGAATAAAAATTACTTGACATAGCATATCAATATTGAGTAAAAATTCTCAGTATAACAATATTGTATTCCTTTTTATGATCCCCATCAATTATTTTATTTGAGGATATATATATAGACGGTTCCTTTTAAGAGACAGATATCAGAGTATTTTCATGCTTCCCATTAGTATGTCTTATGTATAATTTGTATTATATGTGGGATTGATAAATATTTATATATTATGTTTAATACATGTCATCATTCCTATGCTTTATTTCTTCCCCTTAGATAATGAATTTAGGTGATCCATATATTTATCGAACATCCATTTTCCCCCTTTTGGTATTAGAAAAATGGGAAAATAATCACAAAGGATATAGAAAGAGAATACACAACAAATTTGAAACATATGGTATTAGAATTGATATTCATGAAATCAATAAACAGTACAAATAAATAAATAAATTCATCAAAAATAAAACATCAAATCGCTATCAAAAAATGATCCATAGCTTATGGCTTGGAATTTGGAGGGGCTTTCCCTTGGTTTGAACGGCCAAGAGATGTGCATGAGGTGGTGGTGTGGTTGTAGGAAGGGCTGGTCGAAGAACAACACTATGTAAGGAAACACCTATAAAAACATTTTCTGCATGGATTGGTCTCTTCTATAAAATAACATTACTCTAAGGTTTCTCTTGAATCACTTACTGAATTGGAGATAAGGCTTGATAAACAATTAATTGAGGAGGCATCAAACTTGGCGCAAATGAAAGCAGCTATTGTAACCACTATTTCTCAATATTTCACAGGAGAGTATGGATTCAACTGCTTGATGAAATTATTGATGACTTTACCTCTATAGTGAATTTCCTTATAAAAATATTTTTATCCATGATCATTTCCAATGTGGGATTAAAGTCCCTAAACTGATCCACATTCCTCTTAAAGGCCTCCTTCATTGGTTGTATCTTAATATTCACAACCAATTAATTTATGTTGTTGTTTAGATCATGCTTGGTATAACGTTTGGAAAAAATTTATCAACTTTTTCTCTTACAATTTTTTTTGTAGTAGTGGCTTCATTAGTAAATTGTATCACCATGTTGTAAACAAGATCTAGGTTTCTATGAACTTTGGAAAGATTCTACATATTAGAATCACTCTGAATACCCTTGATCAATTCTTGTACAACAGTCCTGAGGGACTCCATATCAGCTTTAACATCCCAGGTAAATAACGAATATGACATTTTCATATTTATTAATATTTTTAAATTAATTATTAATTATTACTTTAAAGGTGAAGCTATGTTCGATGTCGTAACCGATACACAACAACGAATTTCTTTGAAATCTTATGTTGCCCACAATATTGAGTTATACTAAAAAATAATAATGTAATATTATTTAAAATGGTAGTTAATTCGTAGATGTTGTATTGGAAGGAATGTACAGAACTAACTACAATATTAATATACATGTTTCTTAAAAGTTTTTACATTTATCAAATATAATTTAGAGGCTTAAAATGTTAATGAATCTAATTTTAAGCATAATTTACCTTAAAGGTTGATTTATCGCCTTCAGATTGTGAACCATATTTAAATAAAGTTATGGTAACTTTTATATGTAATATTATACCAAAAAAACATCTCTTTAGATTCGGGATATCAAAATTTACTTTGAGGAAATTTTTGGTATTTTTTTGATAAATTTCAGTTTTTATAAATAGTGAGAAATACTATATTTTTAATTCAAAGGTTCATTTTAATATAATTTATTTATATGGATGTATTATCTTTTATAATGGTTTTAATTTGTAATTATATTATGCCTTTACTATTTATTCCAATGGAGGTCATTGGAATTAATTTCACTTTGAAATTAAACATAAACATGTATCAATCTTCTGATAGTTATTGTTTCTTAAAAACATGTTATTTGTTTTGATATCAAGAATTAATATTAAATTAATTAATGCAACATCAATGTTCAAAATTTGGTAAAATAGAAATAATTTTTGAATTCGGAATATCAAATATATCTGAGGCTGATGTTTTTGTATTCTTCTAGAAAACATCAATTTTTGATGAATAGTGAAACCACTAAGTAGTAGTAAAAAACTGACATTTTCATGTAAATGAAATTTTACCACATATGTGAAATGAAATTTGAAAATACAACATAAATTTTTGTCATTAGTAAAACATGGTTCAATAAATTTTTACAAGGGTTAATATATGTTATCAATTTGACTATAAATATTTATTGGAAAGATAATATTATTTAAAACATCTAGGTATTATTATTATAATTTTTAAACATAAAATAAATTAAATTACTTATGAGACAATAATGATGTAGTGTTTTCCTCATTAATAAATCATTAGAATTAATATGGTTATAAATACTAAAATAATTGCCAGAACCTATCCAATTCTTATTGGATGAATTTATTTCGACAGAAAGTCATCTTATATTCGACCTTAATGAGTTTTGGACATTTATAAACCAAAAATCATTATATAATAAATAATTGTATCACATTTTCCTAAAGAACCCCTCCTTCCCTTGATAAAAATACATCACCTATAACTCATTCCTCACACCTCTCAAGCCCCTTGGCTTATACAACCCCAGCCACAATAATCTTTTAAGATCCCTAACTTCCTCGTAGATGTCTTACCTTAGGCATAAGGAACTTCAAGATGTTTTTATGGTTCAAACCAAAGGGCGTTACCTAAATTAAAGGTGACAATTTCTCATAATTTCTTTTATTTTTATTTGACATCTCCAACCCCTAAAATCTATTCATTAATTTATTTTATTACAAAACCAGTATCCTCATTATACTAGGATGTTTTTATGTGAAGTATTAGAACTACACGTACACACACCTCAATCTAATGGGTAATGAACATGTTGTTTCAGTATATGGGAAACTAACGGCTCACGAAACGATGATTGTTCAATTATCTATTACCACCTCTTATGTTGGACATTGTGATAACACTGTATTTATATATGATATATATTATTCTTAGGTTTTCTTTATGATTCTCTAATTTTAATTTATATCATACGTTTATTGTTCCCATTATTAGTAAACACGATAATTTCATTTGAGGAAGTGTAGACTACTGCCCCCTCAAAGTGATATTACTCGTTCATACCATAAGTGGGACATATAAAGGATGGAGTTATTGAAATTATATATGATATTATACTGTATTTAGATTATAACTATTTATCATTATGTTTTCAATAAATTAAAATATGAAATAACAATGAAAGTAGCATTCATGCATATGTATGACTTACCATCTCCATAAATAGTGCATTTCATTTCATATCTCCAAATGTTATGTACTGATATAAATACAAATACATACTGGATATATATGAAATATATTCTATCTAAATCATGAATATAATTCTGGATATAATGGACTCTTGACCACCTGGACAACTTATAATTATTAGGTGTTCATTTTTTACTCAAGTACCAAAAATCGACAAAACGACCATTATTAACATAAATGATTACATATTGTATATAACATTATAAAAAGTGATATAAACGGAATAATACACATTAAAAAGTGTTCTTAATCTACTATAAATTATCTTTTTTTGTTATTCAGGAAGAACAAGGAACAAACAAGTCAAGTCGGACATGAGGTAAGGGGTTTCTAATCTCCCTCTTAATTCTATGAGATTTCCATTGTTCACCACTAATTTATTACATGTGGTGTATTTTGTACAGTCGTTTGATATATATTATCATGATAATATTTATATTCATGTAATTTTTTGAATCATTTTGTGGTCATTGAATTTGGGTCATTCAACCCGATTGATTACAACGTGGTAAGGGATTTTAATCTCGCTTTTTATTCCTGTTAGAATCATGCTATATTTCCCTCTATTTCATTTTGTGTGGTGTACGTTCTATCCATGAGAGTAATCATTGTTTAATATGTTTAAATTTATGTTTATTTACATTTTCATTGTTTGATATGTCTTTCATGGTTTGTATGCCTTGTAAGTTAAAAAATCGGTAAGGGAACCTTCCACCGTCCACTTTTTAGAAGACTAGTTTTTATGTCTTTTAATTTACATATTCTTATGTTGGGATGTGTTATTAATTATCCTTATTGCTGTAAAATTTATGTGCATGTGATGAGATACTATTTCTCTCTAATTAATTCATTTTATGAATTTTAAAGTGATGAATTTAGGTTGTCAAATTTCTATATGTAAACGTCTTCACCAAATTTTAATTCTTTGGGATAAACATATACTTCGTGATTTTGTCATGCTATGAAGATGTGTGAATAACCTCTGATTTTTTCACACATAATATCCACTTATATTTACTGTATTTATATTATTTACACATTATTATGTAATTTATTTATCCTTAATTTAGGGATACCGTTTTTATAAGGCATTTCGTCTCAATTTACATTCCATTGAGTCTTTATTGTTGTTATTAACTAATTCACACTTATATGGTGTATATATTGTCCTTTAGCATATTATATCATGGATCCATTTATTATCATGATATTATAATTTTCTTATTCAATGTTATTCCTCAATTATTGGTATTTAAGTGTCTCTCATTTTGTTAAAATCTCTTTAACTAAAATACAATTTTAACTTTTTTAATGATTTGTTCTCTTAAATAATTATAAATAATGTCGATGTTTAAAAACTAGTTTTAAGGATCTATTTATATGGACATTAATGGTTTCAAATGATAATTTATTTAAAATATTCAAAGTGGTATGGGACACATTGATTATAAAGTATCATTATTAAATGTTTTAAATTGTTTTGAAAATAATTTGACAATGTATTGTTTATTTCAATATCCTGATATTATATATTGTGATTTGAATGAAGAAATATTTTTCTTATATTATTCTTCTGTTATGTGTTATGAATATCTTATCGTTATTTGGAATTTTTTACGTATATGGGTGGTTCCATGATAAACCTTGGGCGGCTAAGACTGGGATAGCTCTCCAATGCATTGGGTAACATGATAGAGGTAAACGTTATAGTTTCTCCTAAGTGATTTAGAGAATATAATGTGATGAATATTCCAAATGTGACTCCCTATGTAGCTGTGATAGCTGAAATTTATGTATGTTATGAATTTCATAAGATTCTATTATTCTTTATGATTTGTGTGTGTTATTCATAAAATTTATGATTTTGTAAGGTTTTTTATCATTGAAAAGTATGGTTTCATTGATTTTTATTTAATTATGGGCTAGTGTTTTCCTTCCTTATTTTATAACCATTACTGAGGTTTTTTTTCTCATCCCATGTTTTTGAAATGTTATCCACATGACTTAAAGATAAATAGGGTCATGGATGGGATCAATGAAAATTCATGATTTCTAAAACATGGAACTATACATGTTTCATTTTAAGAGTTTTTATTTTATGAAAAAAATGGATACTAAGTAGTAGTTTATAAATGTAATTTTCAAGTTGATATGTAATATTTATGGCCTAATTCTCCAAAACAAAAAACTTGAAAAGATTATCAATTTGAATTCTTAACATAATTCAAGATTTTTTATTCTTATGGTCGGGTCCTTATAGTTGGTATCATATGTCAGCTTAGATAACATTAGAGGCTAGGGTGTTATTTAACCATAAGTGAAATATCCATAATGGTTAGCATATTGGAAAGAGTCATAATGTTTTTAGATAAATCTAATGAGTTTAAGATTACATGAAAAAGAATATTTTAGTGTTTACTATCCCAATAAGATAATATATGATGATTTTAATGATATACTCACAATGAGATTTTTGGTTTAAGTCAATGGATGGATCTTGTAGTCCTCAAAGTATTAATGGATGTGAAGAAAACATTGATAGTATTTTGAATGAGAAATTGAATGAATTGGGAGTTTTAATGAGAACTATTGTGGTTATTCTCAACCAACTATATGGAGTCATGATTGACCATATGAACCTTGGTGATTTTTATAAGGAATTCTATAAGCGGGAAACAAATTCCCATGGAATATCTGGTAATAATCATAAAGGTAATTATATTAAAAACTCTATGTGTCCAGAATTTGGAAACAACCACATAGGAAAATGTTCTAAATGGAATAGGAGATGCTATAGATATGGAAGTGAAGGTCATAAAGCAAGAACCGATCATGAAAAAGAAATCATCCAGTTGACTCTCTGAAATGGAATGAAGTTCTTTTTTGAGAGATCAATTGAATATTTTAAATGTGATGTTCATGGTATTTATACAAACAGATGTCCTATGAAAAACGTTCGGGAATGGGATCACCCAGATCATAAAAATATTAGTTTACCAAAACCTAATTCCATTCCAATTGAGGAAGAAAAAAATGACAGTGAAAAATGAAATTTATAGATTTTGTTATTAAGTGATGTTTTGACATTATTGAATCTTAGGATATGATTCATGATTTGGTTTGTAGGAAAGAATTATTTCAGAATAACTTGGAAAGGAATGGTTAATGTGTCATGAAAAACAATGAATGAGTTATAAGTCAACATATAAGGAAGTCAAGAGTTATTGGAGATTTTAGGATTGTGAAATGCTTAAATATATAAATGCTCTTTTGATGATGGGATTACATTAGAAGTCTTTTTATAGTATGTGTAACCCTGAAGTATGATATATGTAAATTTTATTTCAAGGAATAATTTTCTTTTCTTTTATGTATGTAGTTATAAATAACCATTTGGGTTTATATGATCCTTGAATTTTAGGCAATTATAGGTTAACATATTTTTTGATGCAAAAGAAAAGATATTAGATAAACATTTTAATTAATATATGTTATAGTTATTTTTTATGAATTTATAACTTTTTAGGGAATTTTTTAAAATTATATATTTTTTTGAAATATGACAACACGTAGACCATGTGACAACATGTTGCATCAGACAATGATAAGAGAATCGAACCCACAACCAAAGTGCAACCGAGATTTATATCCCACCACTGGACTATGTGATGTCCCTGGTTTGTTTTACTAATTCATTTTAGTAATATGATTTTATGAATCAAGAATAACTTTATTTTGGGTTATCTCTGGAAATGATTGACATATCGTGGAGAATATGTGACTAGGTTAATTACTTCTCAATATGAGACTTTAAGAGTAATTGATGTAATTTGGAGATAAATGTTATGATTTTTCTTGGAAGATTATGTGATTAAATCTTTCTGAGATTTGGGTTTCAATATTAGTTTGGATTATTTTGAAGAATTTTATGGACAGTTGTTTATTGAATGGTATTGGTTAAACATTTGGTACTGATTGAAAAATTTTGTAGATTAAGAGTAGTTTTTCTTTTTGTAAAAGATAATCCTTTTTGGGGATTATCTGGTCTTCTAATAAACAATTTTTATTTTTGTTGATGTCTAAAGATAAGGGAAATATATAGTTCATCTATTATAGATTATGTAATACTCTAGATGTTGATTCTAGCACTTCAGGTGTGACCATGTCATCTTGAATAATTACCAATTTTAGAAAAGATGAGTGTATTGTATATTTTTATTAATGGATGATACTCTACATGAAAAGTATGTATATTTTCTTATGAGATTAGTCTAGTTATTAATAAAATTCATTAACTCTATGAAACCGATCTTGATGTAAAAATATTTATGTGCTCTCTTTTATCATCAGACTTTTACCCAATAACAAATTTATGTTATTTTGGTGGTTAACATTCCATAAACATGTTCTCTATCATTATCTATTAATCAATGTGAGTTACTTTCCCTTACATATCCATGTTTTCATGGAATCCTAGCATATATTGTCTCAAGTGACCTTTTTATATATCTTTATTTATTTTAATGTGATAGTTTTATTGATTATTTTTCTAATGTGGGACATACAATGATGTTTCAGAGCCTAATTTTAAAATTGTGAGGACGTAAGGAGGAAGGATGTAACATCCCATGTAAAAAAAGAATATGACATTTTAATAATTATTAATATTTTTAAATTAATTATTCATTTTAGTTTAAAGGGGATGCTATGTTCGATGGCGTACCCGATACACAACAACGAGTTTCTTTGAAGTCTTACATTGCACACAACATTGAGTTATACTGAAAAATAATAATATAATATTATTTTAAATGGTAGATAATGTGTAGTCATTGTATTTGGCTGGAATGGACAGAACTAAGTACAATATATAGATATACATGTTTTCTAAATGTTTTAAATTTTTCAAATAAAATTTAGAGGCTTGAAATATCCATAAATCTAATTTTAAGAACAATTTACCTTAAAAGATTTATTTACATCCTTTTAATGGAGAAACCTACTTAAATATTTTTATAGTTACTTTTATATGTTCTATTTGACCAAATCAATTTCTTTTTTAGATTCCGGACATCAAAATTTACTTTGGGTAATTTTTTGGTATTTTTATGATAAAAATCATTTTTTATGAAACGTGAAAAATAAAATATTTTAAATTCAAAAGTAAATTTTAATCCAATTTATTTATATGGATATATTATATTTTTTATAATTTTTATACATCAAATAAATTTAATTAGTTATGACACAATAATGATGTAGAGTTTACCTCATTAATAAATCATTTAAATAAATATGATTATAAATATTAATATAACATCTAGAACCCATCTAATTCTTATCGAATGAAATTATTTTGACCATGAGTCATATTAAATTAGACCATAATGATTTTTGGACCTTTAGAAACCGAAAATCATTATATAACAAAATAATAGGTTCACATTATCCTAAAGAACCCCACCCCACCTTATAAAAAGACCGTACCACTAAATCATTCCTCACACCTCTCAAGACCCTTGGATAATCCATCCATGGACGAAATAATCTCTCATGTTCCATCTCTTCTCTCCTAGATTCCTTAGATTATACAGAAAGAACTTCAAGAAGTCTTTTTTTATCAAACCAAAGGGAGTTACCCAAAATAATGGTAACAGTTTCTCTTAATTTCTTTTCTTTTATTTTACGTCTCAAACCCCTAAACTATTTTAATTAAATTATTTTATAACAAAAAAATTATCCAAAATATACTAGGATTCTGTTATGATATGTATTTTAACTACACTTACACACACATCCATCTAATTGTTAAGGAACATAATGTTTCTATGTATGGAAAACTAATGCCTCACGAAACGATGGTTGTTAAATTGTCTCCTACCTCATCTTATGGTGGCCGTTATGATGGAACTGTATTTATATATGATATATATTATGTTTAATTTTTTTTATTCTTCTGAAATTTAAATTTATGACAAACCTTTATGGTTTCATTTACGAGTAAACGCGATAATTTCATTTGTGGAAGTGCGGACTACCGCCCCTCAATGTTATATGACTCGTTCATACCATATGTGGGACAAATAAAGGATTGAGTTATTGAAATGATATATGATATTATACATGAATTATAATATAACTATGTATAATTAAATTTTCATTCAATTAAAAAAAGAAATAGACATGAATGTAGTGTTAATGCGTACGTACGACTTACTGCCTCTGTGAAATGTGAATTTCATTTCTTATCTCAAAATGTTATATACTGTAATAAATACATATATACTGGATATATATGATATATTTGATATTTAAATCATGAATATAATTCTTGAGATAATGGACTCTTGACAACATGGATAACGTGTAATTATAAGGAGTTCTGTTTTTACTCAAGTACCAAATATTAAAAAAATGTCCATTATTAACTTAAATGATTACATAATGTTTATAACCGTGTAATAAGTGATATAAAAGGAATAAAAATAATAAAAAGGGTTCTTAATCAAGTATAAATAATGATTCGGGAAGAACAAGGAACAAACAAGTCAAGTCAGACACAAGGTAAGGGGTTTCTTATCTCACTTTTAATTCCATGTGATTTACATTCTTTGCCACTAATTTAATGCAAGTGGTGTATTGTGTACATCCATTTGACATATATTATCCTGATCATCTTTATATTTATTTTATTCAATGAATAATTTTTTGTTTGTTAACTTTTGGTCATATGACTCGATTGATTACAACATGGTAATGGATTTTCATCTCAATTTTTATTCATGTGATATTCATGCTATATTTGACACTATTTCTGTTTGTGTGGTGTACGTACATTCCATGAGAGTATTAATTGTGTAATATAATTAAATTTATGGTTATTTGCATCTTCATTTTAAGATCTCTCTTTCAGGGGGTGTATGTTTCATATGTTACCAAATTGGTAAGGGTACCTTTCACCCACCTCTTTTTAGAATAATTATTTTTGTTATGTCTTTTAATTTATATCTTATTATGTTGGGATATATTATTCTATATCCTTATTGCTATAAATTTTATGTACATGTGATAAGATACCCTTTTTATTTCATTAATTCATTTTCAAAATTAGAATGTGATGCGGTTAGGCTGTCAAATTTATGTAAGGGAACTTCTTCACCAAATTTCAATTATTTGGGATAAACTTTTAAATCTTGAATTTTTCGTGAAATGAATATGTGTGAATAACCTATGATTTTTTAACATTTAATATCCACTTATATGGAGTGTTTTAATATTTTTAACACATTATTATGTAATTTATTTATCCTTTATCTAAGGATGTAATTTTTATAAGTGATTTCGTCTCAATTTACATTCCATTGAGACTTCGTTGTTGTTGTGCACAAATTCACACTTATATGGAGTATATATGTTCCATTGGAATATTATATCATGAATCCCTATATAATGATGATATTATAAAGTTCTTATTCAATGTTATTTCTCATTTATTTGTATTCAAGAGTCACTCATATTGTCAAAAACTATTTAACTAACATATCATTTTAAATGTTTTAATTATTTATTCATCTAGATTTTATCATCAATGTCAATGTTTTAAAAATGGTTTTGAGGATTTATTTATATGTACTTTAGTGGTTTCAAATTATAATTTATTTAATTTATTCAATGTGGAATGAGACACTTTGATTCAAAAATCTCTTTATTAAGTGTTTTAAATAGTTTTGAAAATGATTTCATAAAGCCTTGTTTTTTCAATATCATGATTTGATATATTGTGATTGTAATGTGGAAATGTTATCTTTCCATTATTCTCGTGTTATATGTAATAACTATCTTATGGTTATTGGGAATTTTTTACCTATACGGGTAGTTCCATGATAAACCTATGGTAGGTGAGCCCCAGATAGCTCTCTAATGAATTGGGTAATGTAATAGAGGTACGTGTTAATGATTATTTTAAGAGATTTAGGGAATATTAATTCATTGGTATTCCAAATGTGACTCCCTATGTAGATGTCATAGCAACATCGTAAGTATGATATGAATTCCATAAGTTACTTTTATGATTTATGATGTGTTTGTGTTAATCATAAATCTAATGATTCGTAAGGTATGTTACGATTGAAAATAATGGATTCATTGATTTGTATTTATAGATGGGCTAGTGTTTTCATTCATTATTTTATAACCCTTACTGATCTTTTTTTGCACATCCCATGTTTTTGAAATATTTTTCATAAGACATAATGATGAATAGGTTCAAGGATGTGATCAATGAAAAGTAATGCTATCTAAAACATGGAATAGACATGTTTCTTTTTAAAGGTTTATATTTTGTGAAAAAATGGATAATGAGTAGTATTGTATACATGTAATTATCATATTGATATGTAATAGTTATGGACTAATTCTATAAAACTATAAACCTGAGAATATTCTCAATGTGAATTATTATCAAAATTGAAGATTATGTAATTTTTAATATCAGATCCTTATATCAGTTACAAGTCTGGTACAATTTTACCTGATGCACCAGAAATAATCATTCCAATATCATTATTCTACATCATCATATATTCACTATGCAGATGTGTAACTGGGTTCTTATGAACCACCACAACACCATAAATTGTTGTCTTGTACTCTGTGGTTGGATATTCCAACTCATTACTCATCCTATTTACATACTCTCTCAGAATGGTATGGTTTCTAATAATTGTCTCGACCGTAGTGATTAGTTTAGGCTGAATATCCTGAATCACCATTTTTTCAATATTATAATAATAAACTTTTTAAATACTCATGGATGTTGAGGCATCATTTATAACTCCAATAGTAGATCTCACTGAAACACATATATCTACATTAAATTTCTCAATATCATCCTTTGGGAAAAAATCACTAGGCATTGTGGGCATAACTGGTTCATCAATATGAAGTAATATAGGTGAGGTTAGAGGAATTATTTAAAAATTAGCTTGAGTAGTTATAGGGGAAACCATATCATCATATGAGTCACAATACAACCAAAAGAATATATAACCATTTTTTTTCCACTCACAAATTCAGGTCCAATCACAAGGCTCCAATATGTCAACCTTGACTCTTCTTCCTTGAGGATCAGGTACAATATCAACTTCGTAGACTTCTTCTTCTTCTTGATATCCATACAAAATAACATTCTTTGGAACTGGTACTAAATAAATATGAGGTTATTCTTGAAATACATCCACTCCACCCACTTGATTCACTCCTTCCATCTGTGGCATATGCGCAATATGATCATCATCCTCTTCCTCTTGACCTCCATCCATGATATCAATAAGCTCATAAATGATGCATTGATCATATTTTTTTTGGTCATTCCATTCCTCATTACTAGCATTTATATCAAAATTTCTATCTACATCGTGTCCAAAAGGATTATAATCACCCTCCCAGCAGCCTCAACATCTTATTTATACACAAATTCCTCTCCCGAACTGTGTCCAAGATGTCTAGATTTTTGTGTGTCACTCACATGATCACATTAATTATACTCCTCAACATCACCATCACCATCACCATCTATTTTTCTTACATATACCTTATCTCAAGATATTTCATTCTCTTCCACTTTTTCATAACCTAACTATGGTTCTCGAGAGGGTTATTTGAATGGTGGACTAGCAGGTACATTAAAAATAACTTCAACGGTATCAGCTATATTTGGGTCGCTCTTAACATATATTGGAGACCCCTCTTCCCTTGCAAACTCAGGCTCAACATACTCATTTGAATTAATAGACTCCTCACAATGTTTGACACCAAGATTAGTTTGATACCTTGGCCTGGTTGGATGATCTATGGGATTTTAATCCTCATATATTTTCTCCACATCTTCTACCTACATTCTTCTCCATGGAATCCAAAATATCTCCACCTTCTTTCATCTTTCCTTGTGTAGGTAGAATCCAATACGGGCAATGGTTACCTCATCACTATCCTCTACATATCCCAGCCTCTTTAACATTACAATGATCATCTTAGGGTTGTATAAACAGGATTCTTTATAGGATAGTTTGATTATATCTGAAATTTGTAGCATTCTATTCCTACATAACTTCACTTCCACCCAAATCATCGACAAATAAATCAGGTAAAAATCCTGATACTTCACAGCTACAAAATCTGTTTTCCTTGGGGAGATTCATTGTTGAATTAACATGAAATGTAATCATCCCTATCCATCTATATCAGTGGATGTACCAATCCATGACTCCCCATATATATTTTAATCATTCAAGGAATTTTCATAGGAAAATAAATCTATGGGTGGAGGAATATTACCTGGGTGATCAGCATATTTTCCCCTATGTGGCATCTCTATTCATTCATCCCACTGTATTGAAGAATAAATGAAATCACGTTTCTCTTCACCACTTAATTCATAAGATCATTCATAGCTCCTTCTTGAGACACTTTTAAATTGAGATGGAAATCACGTAATGGATTGGGATAAAGTGGTCTCCAATTATTTGAAAACTAGGTGATCTACCCCTGTGATTCCAAAACATTCAACCAAAGTGACATGACTAACAAAAGCCACTCGACTGACACTTACATCTCAGTAGTTACCACATAGATTCCCAAACCCGGTGTCACATAACCCGTGGAACTACTATATTATATTTTATAATGATTCACTATCGATTATTCACTTACTTCTTCAATCAGATTCTTCATTATCACCATTAAGAAGGATTGGGTTCAGAGAGGCAGTCGAAAGGTCGAACGTAGAGAGGTAGAGTGTCAAAGGGTACAAGGTTCCATGTTATTGAGGGTAGTGATGAGTTTTGGATGAAGATAAATTTGTCAATTTGGGATTGTAACTCCTAAAATTGAAACTAGAATAATGGTAAAAAGAAAAGAAACAAAAAAATGCCATTTAATTTTGGAAATATAAATTTACTAAATTTTCCTTATAGGCATCAATTTCATACTAATAGTATTAAACTATCAACTTCATATGATCAGATCCATCCATATAATTTCATATATTAGTTTCATTTATCATATTCACGTGATCAGTTTCACATGATCAATTTCAACTGTTCGGTTTCACTGTTCGGTTTCAACTGATAAGATTCACTGATTGGTTTCAGTTAATCTGTTTCACCTCATTGGTTTCACCGATCAGTTTCATTGAGAAATATATTCTTATAAAGGAATAACTCTAAATACCTAGATTTTAAATTTAATTTTTTCTTTATATGGAATTATTTAGAGATTGTGAAATTTTACATTGCATTATTCCACAGCCCGAAGTGCCCGGAATGATCTGTCGAATTTCTGTTAAGCTTTAATTAGCACGAGTAAGAAGTTTTCATAAAAATGTAGAAAGAAGAGTAAATTTTTATCTGGTTAAGAAATCTACAGACATCATTGTGTTCAGGATTGCGGGTTTACCCTAGGTGTGACATTAGGTTTGTTGGCACTGACCTCTAGTGGGAAAACACAAAAAATGGTAAAACCGCAAATAAAATATTTTTTAAAAATATTTTTATTTTTATATTCTTATAAATCATGAACTGTAAATTGAATTGGAAATATGAGACCACCATTGAACATGTAAGAGTTTTCTTTCCCTAGACTAGTATTAACATTGGCCGGATTAGGCCACCACTGATAGTTAGTTTTTGGCCGTTAATAAAATAATTAATTGAGAATTATTTTATTATAAAATCCATAACATCTAAATGGTAACTCAGATTGAAAATCCAAGAGTACCATTGAGTTTATTGGGAAATTTTTCACTTAGATAGAGACTATCCTCGACCTAGGCAGGATGAGGATGAATGTTAATAATTTTCTGATCATTTTTTCTTTACATTCAGTAAACGCGAAAGTGTTGTTTTTAATCTTTTGAAGTAGTACTCAGATTAAAAATTGGAGGGATCTATTGAATCCAAAACACCAAGATTTTTTTAAGTCAGGCTTTACTTCTACAGCTTTAGTTGTAGAGAAAAAGTTATTTTTTTGGTATTTTTTAATGAATAATAAAAATAACTTAGTTAATTTTTATATTCTTTCATTCCCTCTGACAGACAAATGACAACGTGGGACGAGTAGTGTGTCAAGAAAATATATGGATTGTCCTGTCAAACATAAGTAATGACATTTTTGGGGAATTAGGAAGGATCCTAATTAATGAACCCTAACTAATTCCCAACGTCGTTACTTACCCTTCCCCTCTCCTATTTATATAGAGTTTTTGGAGAGGTCTCGACACTGCTTCACCAAGAAATGAAATGATGACTATGTGTCGAGACGTCAAACCCTTGGAGGATGGAGATGGTTCCATTGAACAGTGATGAGAGCCACCAAAAACTCAAACCGAAGATCGATGATCAAGCAATGTCATTGGAGGCTAGCTACGGGGATGAAGAACACCGACCCACTTCCTCTACCGTGGGCGATTCTCCATCGTTCTTGAGGTAGGGGTTTGATCCCTATTGAAATTCATGTGAATATCTTGAACCCTTTAATCCCCCTCATGATTCCGAGCTAACGTGATGTGTGTGGGCCTAACAAACTCAGCCTGAAACCTCTGATACATTTCAACCCTTGCGCACTCTATGGAATACCACCAATGCGGCAGCAGAACCCGGCTACGAATGGGGTGGCAAGCCAATGTAGGCCGCCAAAGGAGGCCACAACACTAAGTTAAACAATGTAAATATGATGTACATCATATACATTTGGTCAATCACTTAGTAGAATTCTATTTAAGGGTATCAATACAAACTTTTTGCATAAATACTTCATATTATGTTTGACTCAGACTTTTCATCACTGGTTGACCATATAACCCTTAACAAATATAAAAATTAATCAAATTAAAAATATTGTGAAGAAATCAACTAATCAATGATTACCCTATATATATTACAATGTATCTCTTAGATTTCACAGTCCAATCATGTGTACACCCTCATCATATATTCTCTTAAAACACAGTAAGAACATGAATTACGAAAAATTCTTCAGGAATACATTTATTGTTTTGTATGTTAATGATTATGGGACATATTCTATAAATATAAGAATTTGTAAACACTATCCTTGATAGTATAAACTACAAGTCAGCAAGTCCTTAATTAGTTCTAAAGTAATTAGTACCTTACAACATTCTTATTCATATCCCATAAATATTTATCCAAACCATATTGCCATAACATAAGGATGATATTTCATTTTATTATTCCATTAATCATGTGTCTTCCAGGGGCATAACATTTTAAATATATCACTTGTATACCCCATTATAACCCTTCATCAATTTCATGTAAATTTATTGAAAAAAACATAAATTGAACCATCTATATATATTTCACG
Source organism: Viscum album (assembly GCA_963277665.1). Classification (NCBI taxonomy): domain Eukaryota; kingdom Viridiplantae; phylum Streptophyta; class Magnoliopsida; order Santalales; family Viscaceae; genus Viscum; species Viscum album. The sequence goes on along the minus strand of OY728148.1, from coordinate 2,004,123,569 downwards.
TTTCATATAACTTGCATCTTGACTATAAATGCATAAAATATTTTGTTAACCCAAATATTTTTTATTCTATTTGCAAGGCTAGCTCATCCTATTACAGAATCCAAATTTCCAATCACATTTCTTCTCTAGTCTCTTAATCATCAACATTGTAACCATTACCTTTACATCATTTATGATCCTATTTTGTATCATTCCTCATGGTAGATTTTACTTCTTAATGGATGTTAATTCAATACATAAATCAATTATATTTTTCTGATACCTTAAATTGGATAATATTCGAAACCATTTAATTAACTAAAATCATTAATTTACACCTACAGCCACATGCTTTGTATAATTTAAGATATTTAAAACATATTCTTATTCACTAATACATTCTCATAGGTGATTATTTCCACACTCTTTACACAACAAAAACAAAATAATCATTCTTGTATGATTTACATTACCCAAACACATAATGAACTCCTTCTTATTATTCCTTGATGACTCTAGGAGTTTGTTAAGGAAAACATTTTTAATCATGTTCTGTGAAAAATAATTAGGTATAGTAATAAGAAAATTCACTCCTGTGATCATCCCACTTCACTTCTCATTAGAAAATTATCTGTAAAATTCATCATTTATCTATTACTTTGTAGTTAATGACATTGACTAAAACTGAAATCATAGTGTTAGCATTATATATCATAGTATAAAACCAAGAATTCATGAAAATAATTAATTATATGATTTGTAAAGAATGAAAATTTTTAATATATAACACCCTTGCATCTTCCAAGGTTTTTCATAGACAACTTATATTGAAATCATTCATGATGGTTGATGAATAGTTTTTGAATTCCCAATGCATATACACTAGTCATGTGAATCCATGTGTGCAACATGTCTTATTTTCATGTTCAAAATTACACTGAGTCAGGCTGGGAACATTTTCTTGGAGTTGATACCCCTTGGTACATATGTTCGAGAACCACATCCACTTGTAGTATCTTGACAGTGATGTACTACATGGAAACCAATCACTATATCCATTAACAAAATTCCAACATATATTACAAAAAATTAATTATCCTTATACTTATCATTAGAGACATCATTATACATATCCTTAAAAATATACCTTTGGATATCACTTAGGTTTTATCATCATAGTTTCAAAATGATGAATCATATTTTTTATCATACCAGCCAACGTATCCTTGGATTGACATACATCGACATTACATCTTCTTAGATTAATATTTATTACATTATAAAAAATACTTGTCGAATGACTCTAATAGTTTAGTATATTTGGAAACTCAGATGTATAATCTTCGATCATATTGAAGCATCATCAACCACTGTAATAATGATTTACCCCCTTTTTATATCTACCTAAAATATTTCTTCATAACCTTGGTAAATGGATACTTAGAAAGTGGTGAGATCAGATTTACAATAAGGGTATGTAAAATTAATGTGTATACAAAACATGAAAAATTATTATGTAATTGGAACATAATATTTTATGATCATAAATTTCCTAATAGAGATCATAATAAATATTGGAAGTTCATAATACCTTAATCATAAGGAAATGAATAACATGATCCATGAAATCAAAATAGATGATTAAGACATAGGATCTTTGGAATTCATATAATAATTTGGGGAATTATGTCAAGGCTACCAATAAAGACATTTATAAATTTTTAGGCTTGGCCTTAGACACATGTAACTATATTGGGATAGGGATAACAACCTATGTACCTTATAACTATTAGGATTGGGATACAACCCATGAACATTATTGTTTTTGGGCTTAGGAAAACATCTGACTACAATTTTTAGTTTAGAATTGGGTACAACCCATGAATCTAATTGTTTTCAGTTAGGGGATAAAAACTCTCTATACTCTTTCTTAAGGATTGGGATAGATCTAATGTACCCTATTATTATTGGTATTTTTATACAAACAGTATATCTTTTATCTTTTACACATGAGATGGAACCCGTGTACCTTCTTGTTTTAAGTATTATCATACAAAAAATAAAACATATATTCAATTATAAAACATATCATTACCCAATTATTTGGGGGAATTTATAGGTCCCACCCATCTCATAATAAAATCATTCATACAGGTTCCACAAGATAATAAAACATTTATCATATTAGACACATAAAAAGAGGTTTTTTTCTAAACATAAAATAATAATCCATGAAATTAAATGGGTGTCATTAAAATTTCATCACATCATGTCATATTAAAGGATATAGGTTTTACATTAAATTATTAAAAGAATTACTAATGGAATAATGTAGGTCTCAAAAGCATAAAACCCATTTAAATGAAATTGGTGTCTTAAGCATCATTCCATATAAACATAGACCATTCAAAAAAGAATATGAATGAAAAACTTATATCATTTCCTAGAAGATAATTATTAAAACCAATGTTTGTTTTAAATTTTGGTAAATATAATTAATGTGTATATTGGTAACATTATTAAGGTAAATATCATTTCGTTCTTTTAAAAGTATTTTTAAAAAATAAAACCCTTTGAAAACTATTTTTATTCAAAACATAAAAAAGAAGCATAAAAAACATGTTAATCCAAATTATTATAAAAAATATTTTAATAATAATGGCAAAAATTATAAATTTAATAAATAATATTAATATTAAAATAATTTACATTTACTAAACCTATATATTTCGTACAGGGAAAAAAGAACAATACTTTTTCATGAAATAATGATAGGAAAATCCCTAATTCTGATAGTGAAAAAAATTCCATTGAAAACATTGTTAAATGAGAAAAAGGGAGAAAATTTATTTTAATTATCATAATATATTATTAATTTATTCTTTGAGAACATTTTTATAAATCATCGTTTTTATGGAACAAAAATATCTGACCAAAGATAGGTTGTTGTCAAACTTTCTAACAAACACTTTCATAAATATTTAATATACAAAATATTGGAAAAATAGATCCAATGAGTTAATAAATATTGAATATCAAGGGTATAATATGACCCATGAGATTTCATAATATATGGATAATAATATTTCATCAATGGAAGAAAAAAAAAATCATCCTCGAAACATGATGTGATTGTTTCAATAAAATCAAAACACTTGGATACATGGGATAACACTCATGTGAAAAAAATTCAATTTAACTAATCACAAAATATATTTAATAAATGTATATTCATTATATAACAATTAATTTTTAATCATATACACCATTTCAAATAACAAAGGTTCATAACAAAACCTATGCACCAAGGAAGGCAATTTGAGATAAAATGAATTCACTAATTTGATAAATTTTGAAACATTAACCCCATGAAATAAATATCATAGACTGGATTTGTATATACCCATTTATTTATATATCATAATTATAAAATACATATATATTCACTATACAAACACAAAAAAGGAATTGGGGTTGAATATATAATATATTTCTCAAAAATAAAAACAGAGAAGAAATTCCCATTACTATTGTCTTTACCATCATCGTACACATTAAAACCTCATATATAATAAATTTAAATTAATTATACATCACCAAGGGAACCATATAATTAAATATAATAACATATATATTTTTATTTTGATTTTATATTTCCCACATCTTCATAATTTCATGTTAGGATTACAATTCAATAAATATTTTCTTTGTTTTTCCCATGTGTCTAAATTTTATATATCTTTTGTCCTTATAATTATATCATGATTTAAATAATTAAAACCATGATATAAATAATACTCATAGATATTATATGTGTATTATAAAAACATATATGTTATATATGTATGAAATGGAATTCACTATTTAGGGAGACGGTATGCCATACATATGCATGAACGGTATTTCCGTTCAATTTTCATGTAAAATGATTTTAAAATAACCTTATGTATAATATATATATATATATATCCTTAGTAATTTAGATTTATTTTATATTTTAAATCATACATATTCTTCTAAACAATCTTAAATAAATTCCATGTAGTCTATGAATGAATTATGTCATTTGTAGGGGGGTTGTCCACACATTCTCAAATGAAATTATCCAATTGACACAAAATAGGAAGTAAAAAATATATGTTCTATAAAAAGTATAAAAATCCTCAAAAACATAATAAATTAAATATATGACATATATATATATATAGTTTCCATCACAATTTCCATCATGAGTGGTAGTAATGGAAAAATAAATAATTAGTATTTAGTGGGGCGGTAGTTCGTTGTACGCATAAATAGTGTGTTCGTTACCCATTAAGTGGATGTGTTTGTTTGTGTAGCTAAAAAAATATCATAAAAATAACCTATAATATTTAACATACTTATCATTTTTTATAAAAAAATGAATAAATATAGTGGATGGTAGAGAAGGAAAACAAAAGAAATCAGCTTGAGAGAAGTGGTTACCTCTTAATCGGGTAACTCATTTTGGTTTGCTCCAAAAGGCATCCTTGGATTTCACTATTACCAAAGATTTGAATCTATGAATAAAGGAGTTGTTTTTATAAAATTATGGGTCATGTCATTTTTGAACCAATGTGGTTTGATATGTGTTAATAAGTGGGACAGGTGGTGTCCTTTTATAGGGATGTAAAAGAACTCACTAGAAATAATTAAAAATAAGTTCACTATACACAGTTTCTAAACTAAAAAATGATTCTAAAAAATTGACAATCAATAATAGATGGTTTATTGATGATACATGGACATTAAATTTGTTTTGGATGATTGGAAAGTTCATTTGGACCCTTAATATTTAGGTTTAGTAACTATTTAATGTTAATTTGTCCTTAATTGATGTAGTTAATTTTAATTAATTTTATTAATATATTTTTTAATGAAAAAAACTTTATATAACTATAATATAGATATTATAATTATAATAAATACATATATATAGTTTTATTTGTTTAATTCATAGATGTGGAAAAATTAATATTAATGTTAATCCCATAGATTGGACGAAATAATAAGTTTTTTATTGTAGAATAATATTGAAACAATTTTAGGATATTAAATTCAATATGAAAGTAAAATTAATTATAATGAACTAAATTTTATTAATAGATTTATAGTTGATATAAAGTGTACTTATGAAAATTTAAATTATAATTTATCATTAAAAATAATTTAAACGAAAAGGTAGTTATAAATAAAATGGATTATGTTTTACTATTAATATAAAATGTTGTTTATTAGAAAGATCACAAATACTCATCCTAATATAAATTATAAATTATAAATTTGAAATTAAATTTATCTTAGCAAATTAAATTTCTATATGTGTCTAAAATTAATTTTATTATTTCTCACAAAAAAGACATGAAATGTAGTTTTTTTTATAAAAATAGTATTTTCAAACCTATATGATATTTAAAAAAATTATCCTTCATTATAAATATGTTTTATTTCTATAAACACATTATGAAAAATATTATAAAAGTATTTCTTAATATCTATATTACAATGTTTAATATCAATGTAATAATAATCTCATTTAAATAATTATAAAAGTAAAATGATGTCTCATAGAAACATTAGTGTAACATGTAATGTATACCATATCATGGTTTCATGTATCACATATTGATTCTATGATCTATGTGTTATATTACTAGAGAGTAAAATGTAACATACTCCGAGTTTTTTACATGTGAAACAAATTTTTGACATAGTGATTTAATAATAATAAAATATTTTCCAAAGTTGCATGAAAAGAAAAATGTCAAAAGATTAAATTAATTTTAAAACTATATAATTAAAAAAATATCAGGGTGTTATAAAATCATAATGGAATGGGACATCTATTAGTTTGATGTGCTAGGATGGAACATTGATGAGGGAACCAAAAATTGTTCGAGACCTGTTTGAGAGTTGTTAGTGTTTTTATATTTGAGTGGAATTTTGATAGTGGAAATATATTTTGTAATAGCATATCTACAATTAATTTTGATAATGTATTCAAATTTTTATTATATTTTCATACTGTTATTTATTTCTTATGATATGATTGGGTTACGTAGTAGTTTTTCATTATTTATTTCTAATTTTGTAATACACTAAGGAAAATGATGGTACAGTTTCCTTTGATTGAAATTAGACCCCCATTACTAGTAAGAAGCATAAGATGTATGGGAAGGTGAACATGAGGTCTTGTAACAAACTGGATCTAGGAACGAGTGCATCTAATCCATTCCATGAACTCATAAAGTTCATTCATAGTCTATATTTCATTTGTTCATTATTTATTGTACTATTTTGGAAATTTATACATGAGAGAAGGAAGACTCAAGCCTTGGTTATGAGATAGTGCATTGGAGTAGCTAACCCATGTACAAGGGAGAACCAAAGGGACATGGGTGGGTTGATGTTATTAACATTTTATATTACATTTGAATATTATTTTACATTGGTTGATGATCTTGTGGTGTAATGTGATTAATTTTTAATATGTTTTTTAGATGTGAAATTTGGCCCGCTATGGCATGATAGTTTGGTTTTCATGCATCATACTATGAACTAAAGATACTTTTGTGACACATATCATTTTATATAGACATATAAAGAGAATTTTTGATATGTTAGTAATTATGATGTATTTTTTCATTCTTGGGAAAATGAATTTAAAATGGAAAAAATATTAAATTGAATGTCCTAAAATGATTCCATTTGAGAAAATAAAGTTCCTATGTATGAAACATGAATTATTAAAATTATTTAATACATGTTAACATTGACCTAGATTTTTGATATTTTATAGTATTATTATCTCCTCAATTTTGATAGTGTAGTGGGGTTTAGGTAAATGGCATGATGATTATTCTTTTATTTCTCATAAATGTTTTATTGTTGGGAAAAGTACCATAAGGTTTTTGTTTCACTTATATAGTTATTCCTCTGTGGAGATACTTGTTAAAACAATGATACTTGGACATGTCTTGATATGATCCACCAATAATGGAAATAGATGGAATGAATGTTTTGGGATATAATGTTAGAGGGAAGTACTCAGATACCATTTCTCAGTTCAGGATATTTATGTTAGGAGAATCATGGATGGTTGATAAGAGAATGTATGACTGAAAGAGGGATATTCAATTGTAGAACACTCCAATTTTTTTGGAGACGTTTGACCTAAGGAAGATATGTTATACATTGATTATATACAATATATAATTGACCACTTGGAGAATACTACTGATTAGAGTGTCAATATGGGTACTTATATGCTCGGGGGATTAACGAATCATTAGTGGGATGTTTATGGAATTATTGGATAGGCTAATTGCATGTTGTGGAAGGAATTCATAGAGTGGATCTTAGAGCACATGTATATAGAAAAACTACGTCAGGATAGATTATGTGGGTTCTTGATCTTGACTCCGGGAATTAAGTATTTTAATGGACTATGCTGGACAATTTACTAATTTTTAGTGCTAATCTCAAACGTTTGTAGTGGATGATAATACATCAAGAAGATGATTTTTGAAAGGATGTAAGTGTAAACATATGTATGAATTGAACATATTAATTATGAAGAAGTGTTTTGAGGTGATGAATAAGGATATCATAGTTGAGGGAAACCTATAGGAGGACTCTAATGTAGGAAAAATGGTTTCTGATAGATGTCCAGGAAGAACGTCTTCCAATATAAAGAATCATCATTATACTATCCCCAGCCTAATGAGTGAAAAATAGTGTTTTAATTGGGTAATGTTATTAACAAGTTACATTTATTCATTGATTATACACTAGTGTGGTAACCCAAAACATTATCATAGAAACATTATTGATAACTAATTAAGTGTTTTTCATAAGTAATGATGGGAAATTTTCATAAGCTCTATATAAAAACATGATATGTGACTAAAAATAAGCAATGTAGATTGAATTAATGTCTACGAATGTGACAATTTAAACATTTTCTAGATGGATATTTGAGTTCTACTAGTCTTGGATGTAGAGGAATGAGATGCAGTACTTGTTAGCCAGAGATTCCATATCAGTAGAGTGGTGCAGCCTAGGTGAGTTTTATGGCACCATAAAAATATTGGTATTATAATTTCATGAAGTTAATCGTAAATTTTTGGAATGGGAGGTTAGACCATGAAAAATAATAGGTACAATTTTTGTAGATTCATTAACATTGAGTTCCCTATATGATATTGGTTCCTCTCATTCCATTATGTCTACGAAATTTTGATCTGTTTGACACAAGTGGTGGATATTGTGTGCTCGATGACGATTATAGGTTTAACAACCCAGGTAAATAAAGAATATGATATTTTAATATTTATAATACTCGTAAATTAATTATTAATATGTCTTTAAATGGGAATCTATGTTCGATGGCGCACCCGATACACCACAATGGGTTTCTTTGAAAACTTATATTGTAGGCAATGCTGAGTCATGCTGAAAAATAATAATATAAAATTAATTTAAATAGTTGTTAACTCCTAGCTTTTGTATTGGTGGGAGTGGACCGAACATAGAATAATATGAATATACATGTTTTTTAAATGTGTTTAAATTTATCCTTTAAATTTTAGTGGCATAAAATTAAAAAGAATCTGATTTTAAGAATTAATACTCTAATATTATTTAAAAGGTCGATTTACCATTTTTTGATGGTGAGCCCTAATTAAATCAATTTTTTGTCACTTTTATATGTTCTATTTGATAAATTAAAACTATTATCTAGAATAAGGTCATCAAAATTTACTTTCGGTCATTTTTTGGTATTTTTCTGATAAAATTCATTTTTTGATGAATAGTGAAAATATTGTAATTTGTTTCAAAACTGTCATTTAATCTAATTTATATATATAGTTAGATTATATTTGTAATTGGGTTTGAAGTGTAATTAGATTATAGTTTTACCCTTTAATCCAATGTTGGTCATTATAATTAATTTCACATTAAAATTGGTCATAAACATGTCTCAATCTTTTGAATGATATTGTTTCTTAAAAATGCACTATTTGTTTTGACAACAAAAATTAATTTTAAATTAATTAATTCATCTTCTATGTTTAGAATTTTTTAAAATATAAATCATTTTTTAATTCATAATATAAAATGCAGCTTACACAGAATGTTTTGTATTTTTATGAAAAACATAAATTTTTTATAAATAGTGACACCACTATATTGTAGAAAAAACTAACATTTTCATATAAATGAAATTATAACATTTCTGTGAATTGAATTTCAAAAATCCTACATACATTTTTGTTATAAATAAGTAAAATTTTGTTCAATAAGTTGAAAATAATTTTTTGGGGTAATTGTAACTTTAGTTATTAATTTACCGCGGTTAAAGGTACACAGGGAAATTCAAGGTAAAAAAACAATATTATAATAATAACAATTTACCTTGAAACTAGTTCTAACATTATTTTATGAGTCATTTACTACCATGGGTATCCTTGGTCTATTTTGGGACCCCATGGATCCACATGGGAAGGATAATGACACTTTAGATTAATAAAAATAACGTAAAACAAAAAATGACAAAAATAAATAACTTTTAGTAAATTAATTTTTCATGGGGTTATATAAATTATATTTTAGACAATAAATATTAATTTAAATGAAAAAACGATTACATAGATCATGGTAAAATTTTTATAAATTTTGAGCATCATATATATTAAATTATTTATGACACAATAATGATGCATTATTTACCTTGTTAATAAATGATTTTAATAAATAAGATTATAAATATTAAAACAAAATCCAAAAACTATCCAATTATTAAAGCTTGATTTTATTTCAACCATTACTCATCTTATTTTTGACTCTAATTAATTATGGGCTTTTAGAAACCGAATATATTTATATAATAAAATAATATTTTCACACTTTCCTAAAGATCCCCTCCACGTCCTTATAATAATCCCTCACTTAAAACTCATTCATCACACCTCTGAAGCCACTTTTGTCATTCATCCCTTGCCCACCTAATCTCTCAAGATCCATATCTTCATCCTAGATGCCTTACATTATACATAAGGAACTTCAAGAGGTCGTTTTGGTTCAAACCAATGGGAGTTACCTGAATTAAAGACAATGATTTCTCTTAAATTCTTTTCTTTTATTTTACTTCTCCAACCCCTAAAATATTTTATTTAGTTTATTTTATAAAAACAACTCTATCCTAAATATACAACTATTTTGTTATGATTATTATTTTATCCACACCTACACACACCTCCTTCAAATTCGTAAAGAACATACAGTTTCAGTGGATAAGAAACTAACGCCTCAAGCAATAATGATTTCAAATTATCTCCTACAACCTCAAATGGTGGAAATTATGATGCCTCTGTATTTATATATGATATAAATTATGTATATTTTTTCATTATTCTTATGTATTTTTAATTTAGAGAATACCATTATGGTTTTCATTATGAGTAAACGTGATATTTTCATTTGTGAAAGTCCGGACTACCGCCTCCTCAAATTGAAATGAATCGTTCATACCATATGTGGGACATATAAAGGATGGATTTATTGAAATTATATATGATATTATACTTTAATTATAATATAACTATGTATCAATAGGTTTTTATTCAATTAAAATATGAAATAAAAATTAATGTAGCGTACATGTGTACGTACGAGTTACTGTCACCATGAACGGTGCATTTCATTTCTTATCTCCAAATGTTATCTACTGTTATAAATACATATATATATATAATGGATATATATGATATATATTATATCTAAATCATTAATATAATTCTAGATTCATTGGAATTTTTACCACATGGACAACTTTAAATTATAAGGTGTTCATTTTTTACTGCAGTACCAAATATCGACAAAATGACCATTATTAAATTAAATGATTACATATTGTTTATTTCATGGTAATAAGTTATATAAAAGGAATAATAAACATGAAAAATTGGTTCATAATCAAGTATAAATTAACATAAGTTTATAATTCAAGAAGAACAATGAACAACCAAGTCATGTCAGATACGAGGTAAGGGATTTCTTATCTCACTTTTAATTCGATGAGATTTACATTGTTCACCACGAATTTATTTTCATGTGGTGTATTGTGTAATTCCATTTGATATATATATTATCATGATCCTTTTAATACTCATGTTATTATATGAATAATTTATTGTTTATTTTCTTTTGGTCTTACGACTCGGTTGATTATAATGTGTTAAGGTATTTTCATCTAACTTTTTATTCCCATTAGATTCATGCTATATTTTCCACTATTTACTTTTGTGTGGTGTATTTAATGACCATTATTGTATTCATTGTGTAATATAATTCAATTTATTGGTATTTACATATTTATATTATGATCCTTCATTCATTTGGTGTATTTTTTGTATGATACCAAATCGATATGGGAACATTTCACCCTCTTCTTTTTAAATGACTTAATTTTGTTATGTCATTCAATTTAAATCTTCTTACATAGAGATATGTTACTGTATACCCTTATTTCATTAAATTTTATGTCCATGTGATTAGATACCATTTTTTCTCTCATCAATTCATTTTCTGAATTTTAAAGTGACATTATTAGGCTGCCGAATTTCGGTATGGGAACTTCTTCACCCAATTTCTATTCTTTGGGTTAAACATCTACTTCTTGATTATGTCATCCTATGAATATTTGTGAATATAATCTAATTTTTTTACACTTAACATCCACTTATATTTTGTTTACTTATATTTTTCACAAATAATTATGTCACTGATTTATCATTAATCCATGGACACCGACTTTATAAGGGATTTCATCTCAATTTACATTCCATTGAGACTTCATTGTTCTTATTCATAAATTCGCTATTATGTATTTTATATACTATCATTTAGAATATTATATCACGAATCCCTTTATTATCATGAATTTATAATGTTATGATTAAATGTTATTCCTCAATTATTTGTATTCAAGAGTCTCTCATTTTGTTAAAAATTATCTAACTAAAATATCATTTTAAATGTTTTAAATATTTATTCTCCAAAATCATTATCATTAATTTCGATGTTTTGAAAAAAAAATATGTAGTTATTAATATTGAAATTAATGTTTTAAAATTTAAATTCATTAATAGATTCAAAGTGGTATGGGACACATTGATTAAAAAATTTCTTTATTAAATGATTTAAATGGTTTTGAAAATGATATGATAAATAATTGTTAATTTCAATATCTTGATTTGATATATTGTGATAAGAATTTAAAAATTTTATCTTTCATTTATTCATGTGTTATGTGTTATGAATATGTTATGTTTATTCGGAATTATTTACATATATAGGTGGTTCTGTGATAAACCTAGGGCAGGTGAGCCTGATATAGCTCTCCAATGAATTGTGTAATGTGATAGAGGTAAACGTTAAAGTTTCTACTAAGAGATTTAGGGAATATACTAGGATGAGTATTCTAAATGTTACTCCATATGTAAATGTGGTAGCTACAATGAATGTATGTTATGAATACCATAAGTTGCCTTTATTATTTATAATCTATGTGTGTTATTGATAAATCTTAAGATATCGTAATGTATGTTATGATTGAAATATATGGTTTCATTGATTTGTATATAATGATGGGATAATATTTTCCATCCTTAATTTATAACCCTAATTGATATTCTTATGCTCATCCAACGTTTTTAAATGTTCTCGACAAGACATGAAGATAAATGTGGTCAAGGATGGGATCATGGAAAAGCCATGTTGTCTAAAACATGGATATATACATGTTTATTTTTAAGAGTTTTTATTTTATGAAATAAATGGATACTGATTAGTAGTGTCTACATGTAATTATCATGTTAATATGTAATTTTAATGGCCTAATTATCTAAAAATATAAACATGAAATGATCCTCAATGTAAATTCTTGACATAATTCAAGATTATGTAAAGCTTAACGTCGAGTCCTTATAGTTGGTATCAGAGGTTAGTTTAGATAACCTGAGATGTTAGGGTGTTATTTAATTATAATTGACAAAACCATAGGGGTTAGTAAATTGTAAAGAGTCATAGTTTGTTTAGATAAATTGAATTAGTTTATGATTACATGAAAAAGATTGTTTTAGTGTTTACCATCCTCATAAGACAATATATGATGACTCTAATGATATACTCACACCATCCTTTTTAGTTTTAGTCGATGGCTGCATCTAGAAATCATCAAAGTAACAATGGATGTGAAGAAAATGGTGACAGTTTTCTGAATGAGCAATTGAATAAAATGGGATCAGTAATGAGAACTCTTATGGCTATTCTCAACCAACAATCTGGAGTCATGATTGACCTCATGATTGTTGGTTATTTTCATAGGGCATCGTACATGCGAGAAACACATCCCCATGGATGTTTAGGTAATAATCATAAAGTAATGTATATTCAAAAACCTATTTGTCATGAATTTGGAATGAAACACATAGAAAAATGTTTCAAAGGGATGAGAATATGGTAGAGATGTGGAAGTGAGGGTCATAAAGCAATAACCTGCCATGAAGAAAGGAAGCATCCTATTGACTCTACGAAATGGAATGAAGTTATATATGAGGGATCAATTGATTGTTTTAAATGTGGTGTGCATGGTCAATATATATATATTTATATATATATATGTCCTATGAAGATGATTTGGGAATGAAATCACTAGGATCGTACAAATATATGTTTATAAAATCCTAATTCCATTCTGATTTAGGATGAAGCAAATGACAATGACCAATGTAAGGCATTGATTATTTCTTAACACATGTTTTGATATTATTGAATATTACGATATGATTCATGATTTTGTATTTTGGAAAGAAATATTTTATAATATGTTGGAAAGGATTGGTGAATTGAACATTAATAACGTTGAATGAGTATGAAGTCAAAATATATGGGATTCAAGAGTTATGTTATATTTTAGGATACTGAAATGCTTAAAAGTATAAAAACATGTTTTGGTGATGGGATTACATTAGAATACTTTTTATTGTATGTATAACCCTGAAGATTGATGTATAAAAATTTAATTCCAGGAATATTTATATTTTTTTGGATATAGTTATAAGGAAACATTTGGACATATATGATCCATGAATATGAGGAAATTACAGGTTAATACATTTTGGGATGCAAATTGAAAGTTATTAGATAAAAATTGTGGTTAAAATATGTTATGGTTATTTTTGATGAATTTATCTCTTTTTGGGAATTTTATAAAATTATATAGTTTTTTAAAAAGGACAATATATAGACCTCATGACAACCTGTCACATCTGACAATGTTTAGGGAATTGAACCCACAACCAAAGTGATATTGGGATATATCACCTACCACTGGACTACTTGATGTCCATAGTTAGCATGACAAAATATTTGTAGTTATATTATTTTTTATATCAATAAAATGTTTATTTTCAGTTATCTATGGAAATGATTAACCTATCATGGAGAATATGTGATTAGGATAATTACATTTCAAAATGAGACTTTAAGAGTAACTGATTTTATTCAGAGACACATGTTATGATTTATCTTGGAAGACTATATGATTAAATCATTCTGAGATTTGGGTTTAAATCTTAGTTTGTATTACATAGAATAAATTTATGGACAGTTATTGCATGGTCTTGTTTGTACTTTTGGTGTTCTTTGAAAAAATATGGAGATTAAGATATGGTTTTCTTTTTTTAAAAGATTATCCTTTTTGGGGAGTATATGATCTCGTACTAACTATTTTGGTTTTAGATGATTTCTAAAGACAAGGGAAATATATAGTCCTTCTTTTTTGTATTATGTGATTCTCTAGAAGATGATTCTTGTGCTTTTGATTTGACCAAGTATTTTTGAATTCTCATTGTTTGGAGAAAAGATTTGTTTCTCATAAGAACTTATAAAAGGATGAAACTCTACTTTAGGGTATGTATATTTCCTTATGTTCTTATTAATTGTAGTAAATTAATACCTAATTTTTTTTTGAAAAGGAACGAAAAACAAAAATGTTTTTAGTTTACAGTTTTTTCAAGGTAATCAATGACTAATTAACACATCATAATTTTTTGATTTTCTGGTGGATAATTTTCTTCTAATCATGGTTTCTATCACTCTCCATCAGAACATTACCAATTTTTTTCTCTTCCATATCCATGTTTTACTACATGGAATCCTAGTATGGGTTATCTCAGGTGACCATTGTACTTATTTTTCATTATTTTATAGTGATTGTTTCATTTAATCTTTTTCTGATGTGGGACATTCAATGATGTTTCCGAGCCCAATTTTAACAATTGTGAGGATACAATTCCCAAAAGGGGGGAAGTATGTTACATCCCAGGTAAATAAAGAATATGAAATTTTCATATTTTCTAATATTTTTCAATTAATTATTAATTTTACATTAAATGGGATGCTATGTTCGATGGAATACCTGATACACAACAATAGGTTTCTTTGAAATATTATGTTGCAGACAATGTTGAGTCATACTGAAAAAAATAATAATATATTATTTTAAATGATAGTTGATTTATAGATGAAGAATTGGTGAGAATGGACTCAACTGACTACAATATATATATAGATTTTTGTAAAAATATTTTACATTTATCCAAAAAAATTGGACGCTTAAAATTGAAATGAATTTGATTTTAAGAATAAATACTCAAATAATATTTAAAAGGTCGATTTACCACCTTCTGGTGATGAACCCTCTTTAAATATATTTTTGGTCAATTTTATATATTCTATTTGATAAAATTAAATTCTTCTTTACAATCATGACATAATAATTTGCTTGTGGTAATTTATTGGTATTTTTCTGATAAAAGTTAATTTTAGTTAAATAGTGAGAAATTATGTATTTTAATTCAAAATTTTCTTTTAATATAATTTAATTTTCTGGTTAGACTAACTTTTTAAATTGTTTTAAAGTGTAATTAGATTCTATTTTTACCATTTAATACAATTTTTTTCATTGGAATTAATTTCACTTTGAAATTGGGCATAAATAAGTGACAATCTTTTGATTGATGTTGTTTCATCAAAAAATGATATTTGTTTCGAAAACGGAAATTAATTCTATATTAATTAATGAAACTTCTATGTATTGAATTTTTTAAAAAATTCAACATTTTTAAATTTGGAAAATCAAATATGTCATAGTATGAATGGTTTGTTTTTATTCATAAAAACAACAATTTTTTATGAATAGTTGAATGACTAAGTATTAATTAAAAAACTGACTTTTTCATTTAAATGAAATTTTACCACTTCTGTAAATTGAATTTCAAATATCCAACATAAATTGTTTTTATTATTATGTGAAACGTGGTTCAATAGGATTATAATAATTGTTTTGGTGAATAGTAACTTTTGACCTTTATTTGTCGTGGTTAGAGGTAAATTGGGTAATTCGGGGTAAAATGAATATAATAATAATACCAAATTACCTTAACACTTGTAATAACCTTATTATATGATACCTGGCCGACCATGGAAATCCATGGGTCTATTTTGGGACACTATAGAGCCACATGGGAGTTATAATGGCACATCAGATTAACTAACATAATGTAAAGGCAAAATGACATTAACAAATATCTCTTAGTAAATTAATTTTTACAATGGGTTATATAAATTATCATTTAGAATATTAATATTCAATGGAAATATAAAAATATTTCATGCATCATGGTTTATTTTATAATTTTTAGACATCAAATAAATTAAATTATTTAGGACACAATAAGGATCCAATATTTACCTCAATAATAAACGATTTAAGTAAATAGGATTATAAATGTTAAAATAATATCCAAAACCTGCCCAATTATTATTGGATTATTTTATTTTGACCATTAGTCCTCTTATATTTTACTTTAATTAGTTTTGGTCATTTAGAAACTGAATATCATTATATTATAAAATAATATTTTTACATTTTTGTAAAGAGCCTCTCCTCCCCCTTATAAAAATCCCTCACTTATAACTCAATCCTCACAACTCTCAAGCCACTTGACTTGTCGAAACCCTACCCACATAATATCTCTATATCCCTATCTTCCTCCTAGAAGACTGACCTTATGAAGATGGAACATCAAGTGGTCCTTTTGGTTCAAACCCAAGGGAGTTACCCGAATTAAAGGTAATAGTTTTCTCTTAAATTCTTTTCTATTATTTAACTTCTCTGACCCCATAACTATTTTAATTACATTATTTTAAAAAAACACCATTATCTTATATATACTAGGATGTTATTGTGGGATGTATTCGTACTACACTTACAAACACCTCCTTCTTATGGGTAAAGAACATTCTATTTCTTTGGACGGAAAACTAACAGCTCATGAAATGATGATTGTTTAATTATCTCAACCACCTCATATGTTGGCCATTATGATGAAATTGTATTTATATTTTATATATATTATGTTTATTTTTTCTTGATCCTATTGTATTTTTAATTTATATCATACATTTATGGTTTCCATTATGATTAAATGCGATATTTTCATTTGAGGAAGTCCGAACTACCGTCCCATCAAAGTAATATGACTAGTTCACACCATACATGACACATATGAAGGATGGATTTAATTAAATTATATATGACATTATACTGGAATTTTAATATAACTTTGTCTCATTATGTTTTCATTCAATTAAAATATGATATAGTAATGAAATTAGCGTTCATGCGTACGTACGACTTACCGTCTCCATGAACAGTCCATTTCATTTCTTATCTCAAAATGTTTTGTACATTTATAAACACATATTTATAATGGATATATAATATATATATATGATATATAAATAATTATTTTCATTCTAGAGACAATGGACTCTTGACCACATGGACATCTTGTAATTATAAGGTGTTTATTTTTAACTCAAGTACCAAATATTAACAAAAGGACCATTATTAACGTAAAATGATTACATATTGTTTATAAAATAGTAATAACTAATATAAAAGAAAAAATAAAATTTTAAAAATGGTTCTTAATCATGTATAAATTAAAATATGTTTATTATTCCATAATAACAATGAACAAACAAGTCAAGTTCGACACGTGGTAAGGGATTTTTATCTCACTTTTAATTCCGTGAGATTTCAATTGTTCGTCACTAATTTATTGCATGTGGTGTATTGTGAACTTGAATTTGATATATATATATATTATCTTGATCATTTTTATATTAATGTTATTATGTGAATCCTTTATTGTTTATTAACTTTTGGTCATACGTCTCGATTGATTACAACGTGGTAAAGGATTTTCATCTCACTTTTTATTCCGGCGAGATTCATGATATATTTCCCACTATTTAATTTTCTATGGTGTATGTAATTCCCATTATTTTATTCATTGTGTAATATACTTCAATTAATTGGTATTTACATCTTCATTTTATGATCATTATTTCATTTGGTGTATGTTTCATATATTATAAAATCAGCAAGGGAACTGTTCACCCTCTTCTTTTAAAAAGATGTCATTTTGTTATGAATTTTAATTTACAACTTGTTATGTAGGGATATGTCATTCTATATCCTTATTTAGGTAAATTTTATGTCCATGTGATGAGATACCATTTTTTCTCCCATCAATTAATTTTCATAATTTTAATGTGACGTCGTTATGCTGTTGAATTTCAGTAAGAAAACTTCTTCACCCATTTACAATTCATTGTGTTGAACTTCTACTTCTAGATTATTGCGTAATATGAATATGTGTGAATAAACTCTATTTTTTCTACACATAATATCCACATATACTGGGTGTATTTATATTTTTCACACATAATTTGGCCATTGATTTATCCTTAATCTAAGGAAACCTTCTTTATAAGGGACTTCATCTCAATTTACATTCCATTGAGACTTCATTGTTGTTATTTATCAATTCACTCTTACGTGGTGTATATAATATCCTCTGGAATATTATATCATGAAACCCTTTATTCTCATGATATTATAATGGCATGATTAAATTTTATTCCTCAATTATTTGTATTCAAGTGTCTCTCGTTTTGTTAAAAACACTCTAACTAAAATATCATTTTAAATTTTTTAATGATTTATTCTTCTAAATCATTCTCATTAATGTCCATGTTTTCATAATTGTTTTTAGTATGTATTTATATGTAAAATAATGTTTTAAAATTTTAATTCCTTTATATTCTTCAATGTGTTATGGGACACTTTGATTCAAAAATATCTTTATTAAAAATATTTTTTTGTTTTTAAAATTATTGGATTAAGAATAATTTATTTCAATATCATGATTTGATATATTATGATCGGAATGTGGAAATTTTATCTTTAATTTATTTTTGTGTTATGTTTTATGAATATTTTAGGGTTATTGGGCAATTTTTTACCTATACTGGTGGCTTTATGATAAACCTAGGGCGGGTGAGCCCAAGATAACTCTCCAATGTATTGGGAAATGTGATAGAGGAAAACCTTAATATTTCTCCTAAGAGATTTAGGGAATATACTATGATGGGTATTCCAAATGTGACTCCCTATGTAGCTATGATAGCTACAATGTATTTATGTTATGAATACTATAAGATACCTTTAGGATTTATGATTTGCGTGTGTTATTCATAAATCTTAGGATTTCGTAAGGTTTGTTATGATTGAAAAGTATAGTTTTATTGATTTGAATATAATAATGGGTTAATGTTTTATTTCCTTATTTTATAACCCTTACATAGGTTTTTATACTCATCCCATGTTTTTAAAATGTTCTCCATAGGACATAATGATGAATAGGGTCAAGGATGGTATCATGGAAAAGTCATGCTGTCTAAAAATGGAAGTAGACATGTTTATTTTTACGATTTCTTATTTTATGAGAAAAATGGACACTGATTAGTAGTGTCTACATGTAAATTTCATCTTAATATTTAATTTTTATGTCCTAATTCTCTAAAACTCTAAACATGAAATGATCATCAATGTGAATTCTTGACACAATTCAAGATTATGTAATGATTATGGTCGGGTCCTTATAATTGGTACACCATTATGAATATGATCATTGGATATATGTTTCTGAAAAATATTTTCACTCAATGAGGTCATGTATAGTTTTCTAACAAATCTCTATATCCAAAACATGTCAATCGTTAACCTAATACTGGGTATAGATTGGTTAGTGGCATTTTATACCCATATTGATTGTTACCACAAGTGGGTGATGATTACATATCCTATGGATGAAAATTATATTCATCAAGGAAAATGGAATATCCAAGAAGGACAAGAAGGTCAAATTTTTTATTAACTATTTTAAATCACACCCACATATTCTATTATACGATTGGATAAATGAGATGTAACAAATTATTTCATTCCACATATAGTGGATTTTTTAAATATTTGTTTCTTGATGAATTCCTAGGGATTCCACCTAAGAGGGATATTGAATTTATTTTTGAGACTAGTCCATCAGATAAACTAGTTTATATTCCACCGTGCATAATTTCCCTTATATAGGTTCAATGGAAAAATATTTAAAGGGAGGTGTTGATGGATTATGGGTTCATCCTTCCAATAACAACACTAGGGTGATCATCAATGTTTTTTTTTTCAAAGAAGGATGACATATGTTTGTGATTATGTATTGATTAAGGGATAATTTACTAGATGATAAAGAAAAACTTGTATAATATTCCATGTATTGATGGAATTTTTTTCAATTTGGGAGGATATTCTATCTTTTGAATGAGAAACTTGTGATTATGTTATCCGCATATTAGATTTAAACCATTTAATATTCCATGTTTAGCCTTCAGATGCAGGTATGATCTATAAGAGTACTCCAAAATGTTTTTTTTGTTAGAGACGTACAAGTATTGTGTCTTGAATTGATGTAATGGATCATCCATATATATATAAGGTATTTCTAGTGTATTTGGATGATATATTTTTGTATTCATTGACTCACAAATATCTTCCCCAACATCTTTAAATTATCCTTAGTTTCATTGAGAGTGGATCACATAAACACAAACCAATAGAGGTTAAAATTTTGGATAGATTGTATAAATATCATGGGTGAATTTATCTTAGAGGAAGACATGTATGTGGTCATGGAGAAGAATCATGTTTTGGTTTCATCGGAATAACACCAGAATTTGTACAATATATGCAGCTTCAGAAGATTTGATTGATATTGTTGGACATTTTTCAAAGGCTTGTCTAGATTTTTATAACCTCTTTTAGTCTTGACCATGATAGGGATATAGATTTAATGGTCAGGATATTATGAGAATTATTTCTAGGATCTGAAGAATCATTTGAAATCATCACCAATATTTATTATCTCAAAAAAATGTTTGGAGTACAAGGTGTTTTGTGATGTATTGATGATAGGGAATGGAATAATGTTGATGATGGGATATGAATTTGTGAAATATCGACCTCAGATGTTGATGCCACAAGATAAAAACTAACCTATGGATGAACATGAGTTGGATACATTTTGTGATCTTAATTTTTCAGAAAATTATGTGCACATAGTGATGTTTAGATTGTTTAAAGTTCACAAGAGATTAAAGTATATCTACTCACAACAATATTTGAATCTTCAGATGCGAAGATGGATTAAATATATAAAATCATTTGAATTTGTACTAGAATTTATTCCCAGAAATGATAAAATGGAAATAACATCTGATGTAAAAAAATTCCGATTCATGTTGTTCATGTGTCCAATGATGAGTCGATAATGATGCCTCCACTAAAAGAGATACATGTGGTGGTTCATGAGAATAAGGAGTATATGAAATTTATATTAGATTCAATGAATTTTATATGTTTGAGACTAATCATGGACATATTTTATAGGGGAACATATTTTTGAACATGACAAAAAACCATGTAGGTGGGGTTTTAAATTTGTATTAGAGAATAAATAAGGATGAGATCATCTATGTCAAAAATCTGATTTTTGTGACTATGAGTATGTTGGAGGATTCGATGTGGTAATTTTATTCCATGAGTTGGGTTGTAAAAATAGGTGTACACAAAATTTAATGATACGTATGATGAATGTTTTATTGGATGGGAATGAAAGGTATTAGTAGAGTTTATGACAACATGTTACACCTATCAGTAGGTGAAGGCATATACTCAATTACATTGAGGCTTCTAGAAACCATTATCCATTATGGAGTATAATTTGGATGATGTTAACATGGAAATTGTGGTGGTTCTCCCAAAGAAACCATTTATGAATGCATCTATTTGGGATATTGTCGAAGGACTGAAAAAGGTATCACATTTCACGCCTATACGGAATACCTTATTAGTTGATCCATTGGGAGACATGTATTTTGGAGACAGTCTTCCTACATTAGGTTCCAAAAATTATAATTTTATATGGGGAATCACATTTTAATTATCAATTATTATCTAATTTATATAAAAAATATGGAAACCAATTTTAATGAGTATGTCATTCCACCCATAGACCAAATGGTTAGTTGAAGCATACTATACAATATCTTGATGATATTCATTGGGTGTGTGCCATAGGCTTTGGTGGAGTTTATGAGAAAAAAATAACTATGGTGTAGTTATCCTATAAAAGTAGTTATTAGGAATATATAAATTTGTAACCAAACAAGGCATTTTATGATAGGCCATGTAGATCCCCTAGATGATGGATATAGGTAGGTGAGTCGTTGTTTTTGGTTCAAGTCTTATGCAGGAGACGTTGAAGCTATTTGAGCATATTAAAAAATTTATGGATATGGCACATAATAGATATAATTTGTTTTATTTCAGATGTAAATTGAACTAGAGATTATATAGGGTGATCATGTATTTTATTAGCTATCCTTATGGTTGTATCCCCACAAGATACAATGATACATAAATATTGGTCCCAGGTTCATTTGACCATTTGATGTTGTTGGAGAATCGGGTAGGTGGTGTACCATTTGGGTCTTCCACAAAAATAAATTTTTATGCCTTATTTTTTCTATGTGTCTCAACATACTTAGTATAATACCAAAATAAATCATATCAATGATTTGGATCTTATTAAAAATTTGATAGATGCACCCATTTAAGAGCATCAGAAACTTTATTTGGACTGCATTGATGAATATTTTTGGGGAAAAACCATGATGATTGTTAATGTACTGTATAAACACGGTCATGACCAAGAGAAATCATGGGAGAGATATGAATTTAGGTTTTATTTGTGGAATGATCTATTATGCATGAAACCTTAGTGGTTCTTGGGAGTACAACTCAGGGCGAGTTGTTATTAAAATGTAATATCTCTACCATTTATGGGTTTTAATAGAGTTTTATTACAAGTACTTGTTTCCCTTATGTTTAGTAATAATTATTTGGGATTTACTGTTGGGTATTTTTGGTAACAAAATCATGCAAAATCGATAGAATAGTGTATTACACTGTTTTTGCATGGGTATGGAAAACTATGCTCCCCGACCAAGCAAACCATATAACCATGGAATGTGGGGTTTTTCACGGTTGGAAAAATAATTGTAAAATTGTGCATCATCCTAGGATCAACCATGAAACATTATAAAAAAGATTCATGTTTTATGTGAAAAATTACTTTAAAATATATTTCCATACACAAAAAAACTATGCAATGGATTTAATTTAATATGATAATTTGATTTTTGATGACCTGAACCCCATCTAAATCACAAATTAACCCCCATTTGATCTGGGTCCCTATATCATGATTTTAAAAACTACTAAATATATTCCTAGACTTTCACATCTACAATCCGTAGTAATCATATCCTGATCTAATATATACACACTATATGGTAAAAGATTCCTATACAGATTGGTTTCTAATTAATCTTCTTTTTTCTCCCATCATAGAAAGGGTTGATCATACTATTATTATTATATCATTATGTAGTATTTTGGATATTGATCTAAAATAAAACGATATTTATTTTTTCAATCTTGATTATATGAATTATATATAGATGTCATTATAAGTCAGCGTGCTGCTAAATTTTTTGAATTTCCAGTAGGCGATCGTTCATCATCGATTTAAGGTAGGTGGTATGTGATTAAAATCATATTGACTTGATTTTGATTATGTGATTAGAATTTTTCAAATTGATATTATTTGTTTAGAAATTTATTTCATGTATAATTAATTTATATGGTGATTCTATTAATGAAGGAAAATTGTCGAATTTGGAATATTTTAATTGTAGATGTCAAATAAATAATTGTAGAATTACTTGGGAATTAGAGATTATTAAATTTAGTAATAAATTTGATAATTAATTGTAGTATATTTAGGTTGTGATTTTAAATCATTAATTTTATAGTTAATTATAGAATATTGTGTTTATGAATTTAAATGATTATTTGATGAATTATTTATATGATATTGTGATTGAGATTTTGTTTTGTTGTTCAGTTAATTAATAAAATTGAGAAGATTAATTAATTATTGAATTAATCAATGGAATTGAATATGATTTAATAATTTTCAGTTAATTATTGGAAATAAGATGATTAGCTAATTTTTTACTTAAATAATAGTATTGTGAATATTAATTAATAAATTATTTAATTAAAAATATTAATAAAATTAATTAATTGTAGATTTAATTTTTGATATTGTGATATTAATTAATTATTGAGAAAATTAATTCAATTGAGAATGATAATTATTTATTTATTTATTTAACGAGATTGAGAAGACTCATTGATTGCTGATTTATTTAATAAAAATTATTTGATTAATTAATTGTTCAATAAATTTATATATGATTAATAGTAAAAATGGAATTCCATGGATAATAGAGATATATAATTGTAAAAATGGATTTTGTAGATTGATTTGAGATATATAATTTCAACTGTGTCATTATTGATCATGAGACACCTTTGTAGATAGTTTAGACTCTAGCATGTGCCGAAGTAGGTATTGAGTTTTGGTTGTCCCAAATCCTACAAAATTAATATGTTTAAATAATGAATTATTTTGCAATGTGATGACTTTATATATATATATATTATTTAATTATAAAATTTCATAAAAAATTATCATATATGATATTTTTGTATAGACCATTTGTGGTGGAATTCTATGTTGTAATCCCACCCTTATTAGGTAGCATGACCGGTACCTTGATAGATTTCATGGGTGCATAAGGGGACAATGTAAAGGGCCATGATTTAGGTGGATGTTTTGGGATAGACCATGTGTGAGGGAACCATAAATTGTTCAGGACCAAATTTTTGAGTTTTTAGTGTATCTACATTGGGTTTTAGTTTGACACTGGATACATAATTTGTAATATATTATCTAATGTTTGGTTTGTTATTGTAGCCCAGTTTTGGTTATCTTGTCATAATGGTATTTTTTTATGATATCCT
The DNA here is from genome assembly GCA_963277665.1 of Viscum album. NCBI lineage: Eukaryota > Viridiplantae > Streptophyta > Magnoliopsida > Santalales > Viscaceae > Viscum > Viscum album. Next base: position 2,004,098,101 of record OY728148.1, on the reverse strand, counting down.
TTTGTTATTCAGTTTTAATTGTTTGTTTGTTTTTTTGGTGTATTAATATAATTAAAATGTGGGTATGGTCTCTTATGAATAATATTACAACCTCACAGCTTGTCATCAACCTCTACCATATCAAGAGGTATTCTAGAGGTCATGTAATCGAATAGATTATGGGAATGTTTTTTGGAAACCACATTGGGATGTTATAGTAGTATAATAAAACAATAATGTGATTTAACAAATAAATTTAGTTTTGTACATTCTGATTTGGTACATTTGGTATCAGATAATGATTATCAAAAACATTTCGGAATTGATTTATAAGAACACAGTATCATATCACAAATATTTTAGAAAACATATATGATTTTAATGAATTCATACCTTGAAAATAAAATAATAATTGTAGTTTAAAATAAAATTTATTTCCTTAATTTAATATACGTGCTTGTATAGAAATGGAAACAAATGGATAAAATGAGAACACTATCTACAATCATAATCAATGTTTGGATTTTCCCCGAAAGAAATTAAATTATTCTTTAGATATACGTGATCTAATCATAATCAAAGTGGAATAGTAATAAAATGTTATCAAATATAACCTCTCCTGGATAGAATTATATGACCATCCACATCATTTTGTAATTATATTATCATAATTTATATGAAAAAAAATCAATTATTCAACGGAACTACTATTCTATGTGTATCATACAATTGGATCAAGCCTCAATAATATATAATTATAACATTACGTAGTATTGGAAGGGAAATGGATTTCCTGAAGGATTATTCTCGAAAGGGGGAGACATAACATCTTGATAATTCTCTTGTCCCACCACCAAGATATAATATTAACTAAATTATAGGAGAAGAGAAATATATAAAAATATATAGAGTAGGGAATGATATTCTGAAGATATTTAAAGTACATAGAGAACCGAAATATATTGATGTAGTGCTAGGAGTATTACCAATATATTGACTTAAGAAATATGTTGTGTTTTATGATGAACAGATTATTAAAAAATAACTATATCTAATGATACCAATAAAATAAAACTATTCTTGTTAGTGGATATTAGGAAAAAATGTAGGATTTGGGTAATAATGGAATTTAATGCATATATGTTTCACTATTTGGATCCCTTATTTCATTCTTGAAAAGGAAGGATGGTTCTTCAAGATTATTCATATATTATATTGAGATATATATTCGAGTAATATATATAATATGTATCACTTTTCGAAAATTGAGGAATTATATGATCAACATTAAGGTGTCAAATAATTTTCAATTATCATCCTTCCCATTAGTTACATTCTAGTAATGGTTAATAATTATAAAACACCTTAAGTGAAATCCTGAAAAAGTAATCAATATTACGAGTTTATGATTGTTATAGTTTCATTAAATAAATAATCCATTTGCCATTATGAATCTGATGAAAAGGGTATATAAGTATCATCTTAATAATATTTTGATTATATTCATTGATTATATCATGATATACTCTAAGAGCTCTTACAAGTGTGAGAGTCATTTGACAAAAATTATAGAGACCCAAAAAAATATTATATATGAAACATAGTAACTGTGAATTTTTGATCAATTATGTTTCTTTTATGACCCATATTGTCTCTAAGGATGATATATTTATTGATCCATACAAATAATTTTATATTGTGACAGAAATAATTGAGATCCTTAGTTTATTGATTTAGTAGATTACTATTAGTGGATTGTTCAATATTTAACCCAATTGGCCTATAAGTTAACCTTATTAGATGTAAAAGGCTGAAATTCACATGGTTAAGTGAATGAGGGGAATGCATTTAATAGATAAATAGAAAATTGATTAATTATTTATAATAATAATACTATTATTTATACATGTATTTGAATATATATTGATATAACAACAAAATAAAATAATGTATTCCTTATATATAAATATGGGGTGTTTTCCTATGAATAAATAAAATTGAAAAATATAGTAATAAAACTATAAACATAATAAGATTGAGCAAAAAGATATATTATTTTCTTTGATAATGTGGTGATATTATCTCTCTATTGAAAAATGTTGAATATATTTATATGGACCACAAGATTTTGAGGTATATATAATGTTATAAAATGAGCTCAAAATGTGGAATTGAATAATATTGGAACTATTATCGGAACATGATTTCTTGATACACTAATTAATTGGGAATGAAGACAAGGTGTATGATGCATTGAGAGGGAGGGACCACATAATTCTTACCATGACGAGGATTACATTCGATCCTATATTTAGTGATCTAGAAATTATCGATATATAGGTTCTTTGGAAATGTGTGAAAAATCACATTTCTAAAAAATTAATAAAGCATCATTATATAAAAATTAAATAAGACCCAATGGGGGTGTTGAGTACATACAATTAATGATTAATGTAGAAAATGGTAGAAAATTCAAATAAATTATCTATATAGATGGAGTGTTTATATTTAGAAAGTAGTTATCTATTCCACCTATAATAGAGTTAATAAGGAATATTTTAGATTAATAAAATAAATATATTTTTTTATAACTATGTAGGAAAGTGAACTATATGGATTTAAGAGAACATTTCTAGAGGGATGGTTTGGAATAAAAAAAACTCAGACTGTGTGTCCAGATACTTATTATGACAACAGGATATTGTTTCATGAAAATATTTGATTGTAACCGTGGAACCTTTGTCTTTAACTATACGGAAGTAGAAAACATTTCAAATGACCTTTTATTTGAATATTCATGGCCCAAATGAAGAGCGATGATATATAAGTAATTTTCAATCACCTAACTATTTATTCGCATTTCATAGAGACATGTTAATAAATATAACTTAAAAAATGTTTTGTGAACTAATAAATATTAATAAAATTCTTCATCAGAAACCTCATTCAATTAAATCAGGCCATGAAACATGGTTCACATCATAATCCTGGAAGAGTATTCCGAGAGCTCTTGACACTGACAGATATAAAATAATGTCTTATCATTCCCATATTTTTTTATACCTCATATTATTAGTCATTTTAATCATTTTATAAACAATATTTTTATAATTGTAAATAATTATTATAAAATTTTCTAAATGAAAAGAAGATGCTTTTCAATTAAGTCTAAAAATAGGCGTAACATCCTAGCTCGAATATACAGTAAGAGGAAAACTAGATCAGTGTGTCGCGTCGCCTCAAGAGCATCTCACTATACACCAGATGCCACTAACTAACAATATGGATCTATGGATTTGATAGTAGGGAGAATAGACCCTCCTTTAAGAGTAACTGAACATTACAAGCCAATATAAATTAATGTAAAATATCAGAAACAATATTTAAATAAATAGTGACTAATAGATGGAAAATAGTCATTAACGAGACATGTAAATAGATGGCCTGAGATAATATATAGATTAATACATGCACGTAAAAGTGATGTCCATAAATAAAAATAGATTAAACTCTATAGGACTAAAGATATATTATAATAAATAAATAAATAAATAAATAAATAATAGTAGCAACAATCCCTGGGGAAAACACAATTGTAATTTCAAACTCAATTTCGGTCTTATTCGTATAACTCATAGGTACAAACAAAAAAACTCATGTAATCACCCAGGATAAGACAATATATGTTTTACAAAGGAAAAAATATTAAATAGTATACCATGCATGGTGTGAGATACAAATTCAAGTAGGTTCTCACCCACATAGTATATGACTTTGACCGTCCAATATATGTAAATAAGTTGTCTGTATATAATTTGAAAAAAATGACATACTGAATAAATATAAAAACTCACTCATGTTACTAAGGGACACCTAGAATCTATACTATTTTTGTTACCTAGAAGAAATAATTTTTAAAAGCTAAAACAAATATATATATACTATATATTTTTATATTGATCAGTTATATATTGAATCTAATTATATGAACCAAGCATATGAATATTCCTATTGGCCGTATAAGTAGAATAATTATGTATGCTAGACCAGTGAAAAAATCACATATCAAAGAAAAATCTAATGATCTGATAAGATCAAGACATAGGGTAGATTCCCTAAATTCTAATAGATTGTGAGATTCTATGAACCCAACACATGGGATAGTGAGTGTTCTATCATGCCAACACTCTGAATAGGGAGTGTGGATCCTCATTCCAATGTCTTTTATAGTTTTATTGGTTTGACACACCATGAACTCGACCCCTAATTTAAGGTAGAATGATTATAATCCTTTCTAAAAATCTGATATGATCACTTTATAGCCTTTATAAAGGTGAATTAATATTTATAATAAGGGTCCATGCAACAAAACTTCTTATGACATATATTTTTGAAATCTCATTTTTGATAAATGTGTCACAATATTTTTCAAACCAATCATTATAGATGAATCTAAACAAAAACACCCCAAAACCATCTCAGTACAACCTTATGTACAAATAAAAGCAACCCATGAAGAATAACAGGTGATGATGGGTGACTAGGACATATATTGAGTGCTTATATGCCACATAAACAACTATCACAAAGAGTCTGCAAAGAATATTCCCTCCACTACACATGCATTTCAAGGCCATGCGATCACACTATGAAAATTATCCTAAATCATATTTAATTTTCCCAAATACCATGCAACCCAGAAGAAAAAAATTAACAAAAAAATACATGACTTCACAAGGAAACATGTTGGTTGACAAGGAAGGTGTGGGCTAGATACTTACTCATACCTACAACCCAAGATAATATAGTTCTACTCCATTTACCTTGACATCTAAAATAACAAAGGAAACTCTGAAATCTTGGTCCTACAAAGAGCCAAGGCTCTGATACCATTGTTTCAAGAACCAACATTATAATATATCATCTCAGTATAGATCATTAGAGATTATAATCATAACGAAATAGAAAATTTGTGACCAACACCAAGACTTATGTTTTTGTTCATGGTGGTTTGAAACCCCATTATCAATTCCAAAATCAAAATCGAGTATCAAAATCATCTGATCATGATATAAGGGTTGATATAATTCATCAAACTCATATAATGCCTCTAATGATATCATGAATCACGCCATTATTTCCTATATGTAAATATATGTCTGTAATACAAATGTTTCAAATTACGTGCCATGAAAATTGAGATATGAGAGGTGAAGCATTCAATGAAGAGTAAATAGTATATTAAATGGGGTATAATTGGTTTAGTCTGAATTACAAGCCTATATATATCTCATTGATCAACATTTACGTTTTGGAATCACATAAAAACACTTGGTGTGATCCATATGACATGTGTGATAACACATGTTCCAAAGTATGCTATTCTGGATCATGGATCAGCTGGCTATGAATCTTAACACGATATGTCCAATTTAAGACATGTGGTCTAGGGACACTCAGGGTGTTATCCTTGTACTCACTACAAAAACATTGATTCCCTAGTAAGGTCATATTCCATTTGTCTAGGACCCATGGAGTGTGATAAATATTTCTGCAAGGAAACGTTATCCACTGAAGAAGAAAAGTAAAGGATGTGTATTCTACTGAAACAAATAACACGTTATAGGTATTGTTGTATAAATTCAACTATCCTATAAATGATCTTAACATGTACCAAGATCACCCATGACTACTAAATTATACATCAATATCACATAATAATTCCCCAAACATCTTAACTATGTTTTTGATTTCTCTAATGACCATTTAATATCATTCTCATCATCAGAAGAAGAATTCTATTTGATTTCAATCACTCATAGAAATATAAAAATAATAGTGTTAACTCATATCTATAGGAATATATAATTTAAATATTTTATTTGATAATATCATGCATAGTTATTTATAAATGTGTTAATATGCATAGAAACATGAATTGGGGGGTTCTATTATATCTCAAAATATAGTGAAAATTGTGGACCACCACATGTAATGTGGAAGTTGGTGATGAATTAGTAAAAAACGTGAGATATCCAAATCTAAATCAATGTGAAAATTATAACAATATAATAAATAATAATCAAAAAAGTATCACTAAAAAAAATAATAAACACATTAATGATTCAATATCATAAATTAAATCCATAGCTTAAATAAAATATTAAATTAGTGGTGTCACGGGAATAATAGGGTAATAGAAAAAAATCTTTTTGGATGAATAATCCATGCTATGAATACCAAAATAATAGGGATAAGATGTACAAATTAAAATGCACTTCCACCCCACTATATTTAATATCAAATAAAAACATATAAATGATCATTGTATTGGTGATATCAATGAATGAATCCATCAAAGAAAATGACCATGAAATACAATAATCAATTAGTGGATTTCATCTTTTATTATTCATTGAGGATATCTATCATTGTGGATATCACTCTCCCATAAGAAATTATCATATGTTAATGAAGCTACAACTTTAAATTTCACATATTGGGTATTAAAACAACCAAAAATCGGATTGTTCTAAAAAAGATATTAAATTAATTAAATTAATTAATTTTTTTAAATTATTTAATATATTCCATCGATTTCACATTGACCTAAACAACAATGTAAATGAAGCATATCTCATAAAATTAGTGAATACAATTTTATAAATGAAATATCAGTGTCATATTTACCATATAATACATATATAAATAATAATTCTATTATCACCTAAAAGGTTCATGATCATGGCAGAATATATTTATAATTTATTATATATCGAAATTGGTGTCCAGTAGAACCCATATTCTATGCCATATTCGACGTGAAACCCAACACATTATTATAAATTTTCTTATGTGTATACAAATTAAAATATTAGTTATTACATTCATTCTCCATCTTTTATCTCATTTTATTTTTTATTAGGACAATATTTTTCTTTTACATCACATCCATCATTCACATGGTTCCTCATAGATCCAATAATTTCAAAAAAAAATGGTAACATGATAAATTATTTTATAACAACATAAGAGTGTTATCATAAATAATATCCTTGAAAAAAACCACAAAACATTACACTCTCCAAAACCATTTAGTTATCTTTTAGTACAACCAAAATCACAGTCATTTAAATCATGGGTTATTTATGATTGGGTTTCATCTATTTTTTATCCTAGTTACCATCACATAATGATTCATTAAACTATGTTCATAGGGTAAAAGTGTTTATCCAAAATATATCCACTAATATTGTCATATAATTTCTGTAGTTAGGAATATTTTTCATACGCCATGTGAAATATGATTTTATTCCCATCAATTGTTTTAGGTTATTTCAATTAGGCGAATATGTCCAAAATATTTCATGTAATTATTTTTTATGAAGATAAGTATTTAATTTCACGGAAAAAATAGTATATATTTAATGAAATCTTTAGTTTATTATCTTATACATAAACTTATCCATTATGATCTTCAATAAAAAAAATTCCTAAAGAAAAAACCATTAAATTAATCAAATAATAAATAAACACTTGTGTAATGATAACAAAGATGGACCAAAAAAATACTCCCATGCCAAATGATAAAAAAACATTCATTCCATGGAGTATATATATATCATGAGATATATCCCAAGAATTAAATATTTTTTGTTTATATTTTATCCCAAATGTAAATATTATAACTCATAAATAATCATAAAATCCCCATAATAAATAGTTTTTTATTTTTAGCTATATAAGAAACATATATAATGATACATGTGAAAATACTTTAGTAAGAAAACCACACTACTCCCCCATATATAATTTTCATTGGATAAAAATTTCTTCATAAGCATTGGAATGGAAATAATAGTTCTATTTGAGGTTAAATAGCGATTAATGTGAACCCACACTCCAATATTCTATCCTAAAAGAATAAAAATTACTATTTTTGGTATGATATAGATAAACATGACCGAATGTTATCCATCCAAACCTTTATATATCATAATAATAAATTTTATCTCATACATACCCATGATCATTTTTGGTTTATATATATAGATACTGTGAAAAAAATATTCTATAAAAAACACTCAATACTTCAATAGATTTTTCCACCTACTATACCCAAAATTTCTTATTCCTTATTAATAATTAAAAATCATCCAATACTGTGATCTCAAAAAAAAATTCTATAATAAAATCATTTATCAATTTGCTTCATAACATTTGTAAAATGTATCAATATAAGTGTATGATTAAATGATCAATAAAGGTTGATGTATGAATTTAATATATAATATAATTTGTTGAAATAATACAAGATTATTATTTTAATGAAATTATAAATGTTCATGTGAATAATACAAGAGAAATCATACTCATCAATACATATACGATTAGTCATCAATCAAACATTTAATCAATCACATTGGTAAGAGTGTTAATAATTGATAATCATGTTCCATATGATGTGAATATTAATTATTGGAATAATCAAATACCAAGGGAAAGAAAACTAAACCTTTTTTAAAATACATAGATTGTTGTATTATTCAATAACCTCAATCAGTTATTGGGAATAATGTTTTTTAGTTGAGAGAGGGATATTTTCTTTCGAGATGATATTTGTCACTAAATGAAGCATTGAATGTGAGAGTGTTTCCATATATATTTAGCAATTTTTTGTGGATTCATATAAATTATGGTCACTAATTCAAACACACAATGGTTTAAGTTGAAATAGAATACATTAAATGGAACTATATTTTTAAACCATTCATGGAGAAAACATTATCTTGAAAAAATGAGTGGATACAGTGATAAAATTATTGATTCCAACAACCATTCAAGTGAACAAATTTACTATGAATGAAGATAGATTTAAATGGTTAACATGCAATGTGGTGGAATTAATACATAATCCAAATAGTATGATTTGAATTTTCATTGATAGGATAATAAAAATATTTTGAATTTAAACCATATTCCAAAAATTCAGATCATATGAGGATATATTCTCATAAGATACTAAAATGAGAAATAAATCTCCATGTGATATTTTCTAATGCGAAATAAATCTATAAATATTGTGGGAGATTAAAAAATGATAAGGGTAGGAAGAGAAATATGGATTTTCTGTCATGTGATAATCATAGAGATAATACCATTGAACACAGAGGAAGTGAAAAGAAATTTACATTATGTGTAGGGAGAATGTATTTCATGTACATGAATTATGGGTAAATAAATAACCCTGTAATGTTATTTTTTTAACTAAATAGAAATGGGGAACTATGAAAATGAATTTTCCATGAATTAATAGAATATTTTTCAGAAGAAATGAAGTGATAAATTTTATAAATATGATTTTAGTCTAGTAAAAGAGTAATAATTTAATTGATTATGTATTTGGATTTATCAAATATATTTTAGAAAAATTTTATTAATGAAATTATGGAAATAATAATAATAAAATTTTTAATGATAGTACAACATTTGTTTTCCCTTAAATATTTAATATCATATATAGAATGATACTAAGATACGTGATTATGTGGTTTGGAGATATTTTAAAATAATACATGAATAAGGGAATTCTAACCCTTAATATAATCTTAATTTTGAAATTATAATTTTTTTTTGGGTTTGAGATATTTCAATAATTGATGAAATAAATGGGATAATATTGGTAACATTGAAAACTGATAAAGATAAAATTACAGTGTTTCTCATGATAATTTTTACATCATTTATGGAAAATATTTGATAATATGATATTTTATTTAAGGAATGATTTCAAAGTTAATTCTAGGAATAATATATGTTTTCATTAGGTTTTTATGGTTTGTCAAGTTCTTACATTATGATACAAGGTGTTTACATGTGTCATTATGTTTCACTTAAACTGGGAATAACAATAAGCTGATATTTCATATTTAGTGACCATGTTCAAAATGTTTCGTATTTTTTAATTCTTTCAATCAAATTATATGGGATGCATATGGATTATAAATTTGAAAATGTAGTATGTTTAACATTGGAAATTATTATTTGTGTTTAATTAATGATTTATCATATTGGATACAAGCTCTACCTATTTTGTTTATAGTAAATGTTACAAGGTAAATGGTTTAACAATTAAATAGCATGATTCAGTATAATATTAGTTTATTTCCTCAGGGATAATAAATTTATCTTGAATATCCATTTCATGGCATAAGAGATGAATTCCAAATTTATCAATGATTAAAAATAGATTTGATTATTATTATAAAATAGAATGAAACCAAATAAGATTATTTTATAATTTTTTATTAATCTAGTAAATTAATTATTTGAATTTAGGACAATGAATTTGAAATAAAAAATTTAACCATTTAATTTTCAAACTATTAAATCATTGTCCTTTCAAACCATCACATAATTATGTATTTTTATTGTTATAATTTCTATTACTGTGATCTCGATCTCTCTATATTAATCTGCGAGTGTTATTTTTCCCTTTCATGTACATATTTACACTTCTCACTAACATTATCCATTTAAGAATCTTTTTTTTTGACGACCCTTGAACTTACCCTAAGATATTTTAAGACGCTATTATAATAAAAAATTTATATAATTGGAATTCCATAGTAGAATTCATTAATTTAATGCCTTTGATTATTGGGAAAATTTTAAAATTTTGAGGATTTTTTTGGATAAGAGATAATGTAACAACCAAATATTTGTAAACAACACTATGTTCAATATAGTATATAATAGGAAAGACCAAGCATAAACAAACCCTGAAATATTATGATTAAAATACCTCTATTATAACATAACATTTGAATTGGATGGTATGGTTATTATTAACTAAATTTATGTATTTATAATGAGGACCAAAAAAATTATAATGAATTGATAAATTCTTAGTTAATAAATACTCATTTTTAATGAATTTTATTTTATTCTTCAAAATTATTTTTTTTCCATCAAAATAAAAAAAAATTATTTTTTTAGAAAATATTATAATTTACTTATATAACATATATAAGATATATTTTACAAAACAAATTATATTTCTAAAATCCTTATATGAAAATTATATTCGAATGATTTTTTTGTATTTTTATATATATATTTAATTTGTATTGAATAATGAAATATTTTGAATTTTATGGAAAATTCAATTTTTATTCCAGGGGTTTATAATGATTTATTTTTTCAAATATATTTTTAAAATAATATTATTTTATTCATATTGTGAAATATTCATATATGTTCATTATAATATGTTTTTTGATTGAATTTGGCATAAATAATTTTTAAACAGATATTCTTTTTCTTAAAAAAACTACATTTTCATTGAATTCTGGTTGTTAATTTTAGATTAATTTATTCTAGTTATAGGTGTTGAATTTTATAAAATTTATTAAATAAATTTAATTATTATGATAAATTTTTTAAAATAGGATCCCTTTATTGTTAATTAAAATGAATAATAATCGTATTAAATATTATTGCCTTGGTAATAGATAAATCAGATTAATCAAATTTTATTTTTAAGTGATACACTCATAATATTTTAAATTAAGTTTTATTGGATGAATATAAATGATACCTTATCACCTATGGATCAAAAATAGTATTTTTAAAGGACACATTGCCATTACAAAACCTATGAAATATTGAAATCATTGACTGTTACAAAATGAATCTCTCTTAGTTTAAAATATCTTTTATATATCCAAATTTGATAAAAAGAACGTTATGAACAAAAAAATATAAATTTAGAGAATAATGAAATTATATTAATGATGATTTTTTATATAAATTATCGTGATTACATAATAGCAGAATATATTTTAACAACAAAAAATCAATATTTATACAATTAACATAAAAATATTGTAAATGATATTAGAAATATTGAATGTTATATGTAATATGTTATTTATAGTTTTACATGTATATAATATATAAATACGATATCAGAGGTAATTAAATAAATTATATTACAAATATAACATGGTCTTGACATATTTTTACTCAAATTTAAAAAAAATTCAATATTGACGTAAATGATATTTTTTAAATAATATTAAATAAAATTTTATAAAAATGATAAATATATTTAAATAGGAAAACATTTAAAATATATTCTCAATAATACCATTACATGTCTATTTTTTAGTCAATAATATACTGATATTTATATTTAAAACACTTTTACAATTGATAACATTTTATTGTGGTTAATGTTAAAAAATGTTAAGAAAATGGTTATATTGAATTTTATTTTTCAAAAAAAACCTATAAATTTTATAATTATTAATGTTATTTTACCTTTATAATACTCTATGATATAATCACTATGATTTTTTTATCTTTTTTCTTGAGAATGTGTTTATTAAAATTAAATCATTTATGATATTCTAAAAGTTCCCTCACATCAATTTATAAATATAACCTCCAGCCTCACTGCTTTACCCAAAATATAAAATTATATAATGAAATAAACCTACCCATTACACTTGTAAATATATTAATACATGTTTTAATGGTTTTTTATTCCAAAATTCTTACTCTATGTGTTTTATAAATAGATCTAAATGAGGTCTATGGAAGAAGATGTAATCATCTATGCTCAGACCCCCCATTGTATTTCTTCTAATGATTACATTAAATGTCTTGAATCCCATTTGAGATTGTAAGAAATGTATAATAAATAGATTAATATGTTATTGTGATTATGTGAAATCCATATATTATATCCTTTCCATCCTACTAAATGAAAATATATAGCCCATTCTTACATATATAATATCGTCATCACATAGTGGTACATTTTATTTATCCCCAATTCAATTGAATTAGTATAAATATATAACTAATTTAAATATTTAATAATTATAAAATATATATTATTATATTCAAAATATATCATATATTCCTTCTGTCATTCCAATCCATTGGACAATGATAACATCACTCATGCGTACGTGCATACATCCACCTCTACAAATCGATGCGATAAAATTTTCATTTATGCTTTACATGGATGGTAATAATTATTTATTTGATTAATATATATGATTTAGATTACGTAAAAATGATTCATTAAAAAATACTTTCTATTTACCATTTCATTATCCTATCCTATAAAAATGAAAACAACATTCATGCATTCATATGACATACCATATCTATGAAGAGAGTAATTTATTTAACAATCTATAAAATATAATTTATGAGTATAAATATTTATATGATAAATATATATGATATTTAAATCATTATTAAAAATTTTCCTATAATGGAACCATGATAAATATACAAGGACCTAAACTACCAAACCGAATGCTTCATTGAAAAAGAAGCACTTATCACCCAAAATAGTGACATTAATAAATAATTATAAATAAATGGATGATAAAAGGATAAAATTAAATAATTTATGACATGATATATGTTGCTAATTTTTTTGAATGTATTAATAGTAAATATTTATTTATTATACAGGAGGATCAAACAAATATCATGTATGTCAGACCAATGTTAATGTTTTTTTACTCATATTTTCTTATTTGAGACATAATCCATATCCACCACTTATTATTTTGTTAAATGTATAGTTTATCCCTTTTACATGTTATATAATGAATCAAGTTATCTTCAAGTGATTTAAATGTTTTATTTTAATTTAATTCATTCATGGGGAGTATGATTAAAATGTTACCAAATTGGAAATGGTTTATTTCAAAATCTCATTATTTACTAGGATTTCTTAAATTTATGTCTCCATTGGGGGAACCGTGTGATATTAATTTCAAAAATAAAATATATCTTCTTATACTATATTTTTCATTAACTTTTAAGGTAATATTACCTATTAAATCTAATTGGTACATAAAAATATTAAAAAAATGATTTTAATAAAACCAAACATTATTTCTATCATCAGGAGAATTTCATTTTCTTCCATATCCATATTTTATAAATGTTTTCTAAATAATATTCGTAAAATAGTAAAATGGGTTAATTAAATATTTATTTAACCTTTCTTAAGATTTTTAATATCGGTTTTAGTGGAATCTTATATTCATTTTTTGAACAAGGTAGTTTTTTACTAATTTATAATATTGTGGAAGTAATTTTTTTTAACATACAAAAAATGAAATTAATTTCTTGTATGCATGAAAACATATTTATTTGAATCTATATTTTAATGTATACAACTATATTCTCAAAAAAATTTGAAAAATGGATTTTTTTAATAAGTGTTTTCATAGTGAAAAAAGAACTCTCCTTTTGAATTATTTTCAGGGATATCATGAAAATATATTAATAGAAGTTGAAACCCATTATTGAATATTATTTTTTATTGTTGTTATATTACTTTAATAACATTCCCAATATTTAATATGATGGTTTACGATCATTTTTAATATTGACTTATAATTTTGTATTCGAGTAACCAAATTATAATTGAGTTTTTACAATTATTTTTTAAGTATAGGGTAATATATTAAATTTTGGTGCGTTATATTTTCGATAAAAAAATAATACATTTATTGTTCTTCATGCCTTTCATTTAAGGTGTGAATTTGACTTAGTATGTTATAGGTGCGTATCACTATTTACCCTTGACTCATTTGTAGGTATCTTAAAAAATGTGCTTGGATATTTAGGAGAGGCCTTACCAATTTATGGTTGATATCTAGGGAAAAGTAGATGACTCTTTTCTTATGATATATGACATTATTAATTCCATAATAATGATCTTAGTTATTGATGTAAATTTAGTTATTCCTTAGTTATAATATCTATGGATATTGTAGATGTTCCTGTGATTATTTAACTAACATTATTTCATTTTTATATATTTCTTCCATAAAAGATGACTTATACAAGTTATTTTTAAATGTAATCATTATTCAGATACATTCCAAGATATTAATATTATTTATTATTTATTTTTGAAATATTTTAATACATAAATACCCATTTTGTGAATTTGATCTCAACCCTTTCTTATGTTTCCTATAACGCCCCTACCCAGATGCCACTAAAAGGTTAACGAAGATGGTGGGTCACATGGCCTATAGTAAACCTATACCTTGAATAGATACTGTATACTAGAAGAGATTTACTAGGTTTTTCATTAGTGGGGAGAATATCCCCTCATTTAACATTGTATAAAACTTGTAATAAACTAATCAGCCAATAGTGGAATTAATAAATCTACTAGACATAATATTGGATCCAAGAAAATAATAAATTATCTATGTCATTTGTAATAACATAAAAATATGATGTTCCTGTCATGCCTCTACAAAGATGAAAAACGAATAAACAATTATCAATACAAAAAATATATCAAAAAAATACAAAAATGAAGTATCCATTATATCAACACAAACATCGATAGGTCCTAGGTTCAACTCCAATATTATTACATTAATGACATGCATCATAAATATTATGATTTACATGGTCCCTACCTGAATCCATGAAGTAAGTATAGGAAGAAAAACATATTCCAAATAATGTGTGATATAACAATCAATAGGCCACCAACAATGATGTCTATAAAAAATAAAGGAAATGAATGACATTTTAAAGCAGTTTTCAAAGCAACTATTTGGTTTATGTAATAGGAAAACAATGTTCCAATTGAATACGTGATATATATAAGGTGAAATATTAAATAAAAGGATCCCCACAAAGAACTATAATTTTTCCATATCACAGAATCTATATTACATAAATAAAAACAAACACTATCCAACCTAATAACATTAATCTCATACTCATACCATTGATATCTAATGAAAAATTCCAAAAGATCCTATATATCCATGACATATTTGCAAGTTTATAAAATTTATCATGTACATTATTCATAATTCATTATATCATTCTATCATGCCCTCACCATATATTCATTTTAACTAAAACCTCATCTCTGTGTAATAGAAAGTGTCATACCATGAATGGCATGATCCATAGTATAGAATACAAATAAAGGCATGCTGATCCAATTGAGAGTCTCTAGGGGAAGACAATAATGAATTGGGTGGGTCCCAACAAAAATTCCAATAGTACATGTCCATATAAATATAATGCAATAAAAATCCAAGCAGTAGTAAGGCCCATGGAATCTTACATAATGAAGAACCTAGGAGAAAAAATATTTAAGGCATCCAATACCTCAAAAAAACCATGGGATAAATATCAAGGGAATAAAATGAAATAGTATACAATGTAAAATGGCTAATGTAACCAATATAATTTCAATTCAACACATTGCAGTCATCCTTTCTTAATCGTTCACATTCAATGAGTTCTTCAAACTCATATAACAATGAATATTTAAAAAGTTCAACCAATTCAAATTATGTCAACATAAGGAAAAGGAGGTATCTACTCATTCATAAAAAATAATTTAATTATTATCAATTATATAGGATCCCCATTATAATGAAATCACTCATACTCCCATTAAAGAGGTAAAAAGTAATGTCAATACAATGACCCTCCCCATTTTTTGCTTATGTTGGGGTAAAGCCTCCACCATTATCAATTTAACTAGTGAAAACCCCTGACATGATCCAATTAATATAATTTAAAAATTTATTTAAATAAATAAATATAGGCATATTTATTGGCATGATAAACAATTGAAACTAATCTTATGAATCACCAAACTCTAAGGTAATGTTCTAGACCTCATACCACATACATGTGGTGTAATACATATACATTGTCAACCACTAATTTTGACCACATTGTAAATGAAAATGATGAATGGTTGAAACCCCTTAAAGAAACCATATTAACTCACAACTATATTACTCCATTGATAATATGAAAAAAAATGAAACATGAATAATTAATAAGTAATTGAATAATATCCAATGATACTAACAAAAAATTGAGTCTGGATCATGATGAAATAATAAATCATATATTAAGGAATGATGTGGTATATCATTTGAGGAAATCCTATGCATGGTGGAAAATAATGGTGGGAGGAGGAAATATGTAAAAAATAGGGGCCCTACATCTTTTTTTTTGAAAACATTCATCATTAATTTACATGGTGTGCAAATATTTTATATGACATCTAATGATTGAAGTCTCCACTCATGGAAAACATTTTATAATACATGAACCATCCTACCATGTCTATTTCACATTGTGTATTAAATCAAAATCATGTATTCCCTTTATATGGTGTTTAATTGGTGTGTAACCATCATAACACCCTCCTGAATCCTCCTTTCAGAAAACTACCAAATAGTTCCATGGACCTTGAATCCGGGACTAATATAAAATATTATTTAGAAAAGAGTTCATATAGAAACAAAAATATCACTATATCATAAAAACTTCTTGATCATACAATCTTCCCCCTAAAAAAATTCATCCTAAAATTTTACTTCTAAGTGTGGATGATAATCTCATTAAAATAATTCGGGTCATTGATATTGTATATCAGCCTCCCACTCTCAAGTCTCATCCTATAAACAGCCATCCGAACATAACTCCCATACTATAAGAACCTTATAACCTCATAAAACAATTTTGATACCCTCAATAATATGAATATGATGCTCATAAATGGATGAATCTACCTTTAACTTTATCTCATCGTGCTGTAATATGAAACATGTGTGAGTGATAATGGTGAAACTAACATAAATGGATGAATTTGATCATGGTTATATACTTCAATGGTATCATAAACTGATAGTCTACCATCCTTACTATCTCCAAAATCTCAAATGGCCCATAATATCATGGGGAAAACTTACTCGGTCTCATAGACTTCCTATGTTCCTCTTTTAGTGATGAACTAAAAAATTCTTGATAACTGGCCTCAAACACAAGTGGAAATTGATGATTATTAGTGTATTATTTCTATCTAGAATATGTAGTTTTCATGCAATTTTGAATCAATTATACTTTCTATAATGTCTCCAAAACAACATGTGGGCCATACAAGGATGCATCACATGCCTCCAACCATCACATTAGTGACCAGTATGTCCAATCATATAAAGACTCAAAAGATTCCATTGATATAGACACCTGATAACTAGTATTTTAGGATAAATTCAATAGGTTTATATTCACCTCAAATGATATAATTAAAACATGGACAAAAGATATAAACATTTACCCAATCGCCTAAATTATGTTTTCATACTGGTAATTATCACAGATGTTGTATTACATGCTCATAAGAACTTGTCTACCCAACTCCCCTGAAATCTCTTCTAAAAATATGATGCAAATGAAGAACCCTTATCTGATAAAACACTAATAATGAACCCTTTGATAATGTAATATATCATTGATTAACAATTTTCCAACTCATCCACTGAGAATATATCCCTGATTAGAAGGAAATGATTAACCGTTGTGAGCCTTCCCACAATAACCCACGAAACATCAATAACTCGGGGAAATCATACAAAACTGGTTATAGAATCTATTTCAACATCAAACCATTTATGCATCGGAATAGGTTACTCCTATAAATTACATTTTGGTTTCTAATGTTTTTCCTTAACCAACTAACTATTGGAACACCTCATAAAAAAAGATACATCATGCTTCATTATTGAACAATGATATCGGTTACAGAAGTCACAATTCATCTTGGAAAAAACATGATGCACTTCCCGAACTGAGTCATGAAACTCTCACCACAAATTCTTAAGTATTTACAATAAAACCCAAATATTAAAAATTATAAAGAGGATGTTATCCTAACCCACAGTCTAACCTGGAAGAGATTCCTCACATCTGAAACACTCCCATTGGACTAGGTCCATAGAATAATAAAATTTCCTCGTCATCACTCTATAAAAATTGGTTGAGGACCAATATAGGGGTGAATCAAATGTTTTCCCCAATCCATCTTCTACCTCTATGTTCATCTATGAAAAAGTTTCAATATGATGGAACCCACTATTGGCCTCTTGAACTGCATGTATCAATGTCCTCCTATAATTTTCATCAGTCACTATATTTCCATTTATAGTCATACATGAAAGCTCAATGTATATAAATTTAAGGTACATAACTAACCTTAACTTCCGTATAATCATAATGAAATATGTGTTTATATACTTGGGGATTTTTTGGTTGATTTATTCTAGATGTTTCTCTCGAAGTAAATATAGTCTCTAAATGTGAAAATATTGTACAACAGTGGTTCGATCGAGATCATGCATTTGGAAATTCCCTTATTCTAGCCTAAACAAATGATCCACATACCACATGAAACTTTACCCATGCATTATAAATTTTCATAGAAAGATTCTTGAAAGAACTCAATACTTAGTGTTTCATATTCCTGACTAATGTAGATTTTAGATTAGGACTAAATACTACCTCCCTTTTATCAATTGAAAGTCAATCTCATATGTATAAGGAAATATACAAAAAAACATTCATGACCCATTAAGTCCAAAGATTCACCTACAGAGATGTATATGAAATAAGAGAGAAAATGACCCCCTGATTCCCACCTCTTGTAGGCCCCATGACAGAGAAAAACAGCAAGGGTGAATAATCTCATGAAATGGGGGTATTACCATTTTTATAAGAAAACATGATTGGTATATAAGATAGTCCAACAAAAAACAACCCCAATATTGATATAAAAGGTAAACCATAATATAACCCACACGAATGTTTAATTTAAACATTCATCAAATACAAGGAAAATGTCCAATGTTGAAACACAAAAGTAAATGTACTCAACATTGCATCGGATGTCCAGATTTAATATCTAGTAATTCCTAGAATTGTTCTAATAGTACACCTAGAAACATGAAGGTAGTTTTATAATGTATGTAGAGAATTAAAATATAATCATTATGATAAATAAAGTCTCTCACGAACAAGTGGGAGAAATAACCTAATGATATTGTGAAAAAATAAAAGAACCAATAGCTCATAACATGGTATTCTTGACATACCACCTCACAAAGACATCATCACAATGTAACAGAAGTATTTTAAAGTTATTTTTTAATAACATCAATGATAGGGTACCCCCATCAATCATCTAGTGATTACACGCTCTCACACCTTAATTGAAAACATCCTGGCATTCCCACCACTTCTGAAAGTACCACGTTACAACCCACCCACACACACAAAAGCCTCAAAGCTAGTCCTATAACCTGGGAAAACAAATATCATAACATATATCCCAAAAAAACCGATGAATCACTTCCACAAACAACCCACATGCATTTGATCCCCATAAACATAACATCACATTCCGAAGATACTTGGGAAAACAAAAATCCACCACACACACCTGGCCCTCACAAACAACTACCTACTAGAAGAATCATTGGATATACACACCAATAAGAGGGTTCATGGAAGAGTAGATGGACAGAAATCCATCCACCCACTATGATGTATTTGAAAGACACCCTCCACCATGAAAATAGGGGTGTTTGGTACCTAGTGATCAACTAGGGTGGGGTGAATGTAGAAAACATAAGAAAAACATAGCTATGTATATATTGTAACGAACATTGAAGCCCAAATTATGGGTCCTCTTTCAAATAATCAACCACCATATGATTCTTCCTAATCAACTTCTCCCTCTAAATACATTTATCAATAAAAGAAATAGTAACTTAAAAACTGGTAAATGAAAGACATCCATAACAAGCCCCATCACATACACACCACCATCCAACTAATTTTTCTAATTATAATTATTTATTAAGGAAAATGTTAATTCATTTCATCACTAACTGGGAAAGTACTAACCATTGTATAAAAAAATACACAGACCATAAAACAGGTAGAGGACAAATAACCATAATAATGAAACTCTTTTTATATTTCCACTCAATTTAACACCAATATCTACCACTTCCATATTCATTATTCAAATTCATTCCACCCAATCCACCGTCTCAATAAGAAAAACCCCAACACATAGAAAAACCTTGCAAATCATCTCATCACAACCAAACTGAATATCCCTTCTATATAATAATATCTCACACACCATGCCCAGTCACATTAAAAATGCACATCAAAAACTTATAGCCCAGATGATAAAACATTACCCATCCATTCAACAATCAGTCAATATATTAAACATAGATTCAATTGCACCACTCCTACCACCCCACATTATTATTTTGATCTCATTGATTTCACCACACGACCACTAAAAACACAAGATAAAAAAACCACAAACGGCACATAGCCACACAAAACAAGGGTGTATAAAAATTTGGAAAACACACATTCATTAATTCAACTTTGATAATTATAGAATTATCAAAGAACATGTTAAAACCTAGGGAATCCTTTTGTTTAACTAAATATACATATATAATGAATTTCATATACATATATACATTCATCCCATGACCATAAAATATCAATCAAAAGACATCCCATGTGTAGAAAAAATACCACCAATCACCATGATATTTAGTTAGCATACAACACATATAGATCACAAAAATAATAAACAGTGAAACAGAAGAAATCATCACTTTCCCCCAGGCCAAGTAAATTAGTTTAAAAAATGATTTTATTTCATTTAATATAATGGTAATAATATTAAATCACATTTGAAACATTCAAACACCCACCCCTCATGATAGAAAAATAAGAGGGTAAAATTGATCCCTATTCCTGAGAAACTGACAATATACACCTCCTCCATGCGCCCAACAGGGGTTGAATAAGGAACAATGAAACCTGATACTAGGGTGAAAAATTATAAAATACTTCATCCGAAATGTAAGGTACTAGAACACCTAGGAATCCTGATAAAATAGAATGAATGAATGAAGGAACATTGTACTTCATTGAAGGACCAGTTCTAAGTGTCAAAGAATATGAAAACCTTTTAATATCACCAATAAAATTGGATCATGACCACCATTTTTGACTATATTAAATCCTCCCAAGCATTTTGAAATTATATATATAATTTATAAGCTTTAAAATTTCAATAAAAACATGTAAACATGGTTTTATACACAATTCACCTCAAACAAAATGTTATAGGGGTGAATCTGGATAAATTACATGAACCCCACAGTTTTAAAAAACTATTAATAGTTACTCACCATTGGGTGAGTCACCATCGTGAGTCATCTGTGGATGAGTTTCCATTTGATGACTCGCCTCTGTATGAATAACTGATGCAAGCAACCGGTGATGACATACTAGTGTCATGTTAGCATTCAATGATTCATCATTCTAAGAGTCACAATCGGATGAGTCACTATCCAGCAACACACTATTCAGTGATATAATATTCAGTGAGCTAACATCGTGACTCACCAGCACAATTTAAAATTTGTGAGTCACTGTTGCAAGTAACTGACATGACTAACCATCAGCGAGTAATAACTGTGAGTCAACAACATGACTCACCATATGGAAATCAACATTAATAGTCACTGATGTGGCTCATCTTTGGGATGACATACAATTTCCACCTACCATGGGAAAATCATTGTCGTTATTCAGGAGTATGAATCACCATTCGGACTCACCGGTCGTGACCCACCATTTAGAACTACCAGTGGATGAACCATGTAACAGCCCGAAATTTTATGAAAAATATTCTTTTTAATTTTATTATGTCTTCTGTTGTATGCTACACCAAAAGGATCTTGCACAACACATATCTTTGACTTGCCTTGCATTACACGCAATCACAACTTTCCTCGATAGCGTGTCTAGTACGCAATACTCAGTTTCACGAAACAACGATATGCTATTAAAATATTATTAAAAATAGCCGTTATGAATAGTAAAAACCACTTTTTAAATTTTAGAAATTTTAGCTCTCAAAATGGACTTCATTTTTGGATTCGGAGTATCGAATTTAGCCTAAGGTGAAATTTTGGTACTTTTCGGATAACTTTGATATTCTGATGAATAGTGAAAATTACTAAATTATAATTAAAAACAACTTTTTTAATCGAAATAATTAATAGTGATAAATTATTAATTTGAGTGGTTTTAAAGTATATTTAGAATATATTTTTACAATTTAATACAATGTTGGTCATTGAATGTAATTTCACATTTAAACCAGACATAATCAGTGTCAATCTTTTGATAGATATTGTTTCTTAAAAACACGCTATTTGTTTTAACAACGGGATTTAATTATAAAATTAATTAATTAAACTTCTATATTATGAATTTGGTAAAATAGACTTCATTTTTGAATTCGGAATATAAAATATAGCTTAGGATGAAATTTTGGCATTTTTCTGAAAAACATCAATTTTTGATGAATAGTGAAACTACTAAGTGGTAGTTAAAAACTGAATTTTTCATAAAACATAATTTTACCGCTTCTGTGAATTGAATTTAAAAAATCCGAGAGACACGGTTGATGTCTGTAAGTAAAATGTGGTTCAATGAGATGAAAATAATTTTTGGTGAATAGTAACTTTTTACTTTTATTTACCACGGTTAAAAGTAAATAGGGTAATTAAGGGTAAGAATAATATTGATATTACCCTAACACAAGTCCTAATTATATTGGACAAGTGTATATCGACCAAAAATAACCTTAAGTGTAAAATATTATCATTTAGACCCACTTGGATTAGATTAGGACATTTATTATTATTTAATTCAATGAAGAGTTAAACGAGTTAAAATCAAAGTATATTTACTAAAACATTTTTAATATAGGGTTGTACATAAGATAAATTCGATTGTAAATATTCATTAGAAAGATAAAAATATTTCCTACATGATGGTATTTTATTTGTAATTTTTAGACATCAAATAAAGTAATTTATTTATGACACAAAGATGATGCAGTAATTATCTTATTAATGAAATATTGACATAATTGATGTTATAAACACCAAAATAAATGTAATTTGAGACTTTTTATGAATTAAACTAATTTTATAGGTTACTATGATATATTAGTGTTGATTTAATCAACTTAGTTCTAACATATAATTCTGTTATGACTTTCACAAAAATCATAAATCAAATAGTGTCAAAATTGATACAAAATAGTTTTTAAATCAAATATTATATTATTAATTGTTTTTTTATTCCTAAAAATCTAAGGTTCGGCCAAATGACTTAGATAAGAATATATATATTAATAATAAATAATTTGGGGTTCGTTTGGCATGTTATAGTAAGTGTATTAACCATATATTGTAAGAAAACAAAAAGACACGGTAAAAGTTAAATTATTTTACTTAGAGTTAAATCTAATTGATAAGGTTAAAATAATACCCTAAACTTGTCTAAATCCTATTGGATGATAGGATTGCGACCCATCCCCATTTTAGCTTCGAACTAAGACCCTTTGGAACCATTATAAACCGATTTTTACTTTAATATAAAATAATATTTTGAGATATTCCTAAGGTGCCCCTCTCCTCCCTTATAAAACGGCACCTCCTCCCCCTGCTCCTCACACCAATTTGAGCACTCAAGCTCGGCCAACCCCTGACAAAATCCCTTCTCCACTTCCCTAGTATCATCATAGAGGTCCTGGTATTCTTCAAAGACCATCCTTAGTTCTTTAAGTGGAGGCTAAGAAAAGACGCGTCAAAAAGAGGAGGTTCGGACACTCACAAAGAAAGTCGGACCTAAGGTAAGGGAAATATCACAATCTCATTTTTATCCGAGATTGTTTATTCGTAAGTATTTACTGGGGTGTATTTTATCATCCACATCCATGTTTCATCAATATGTGATATTATTTCCATCCACCTACAATTGTTTAAATTCAATTTTACCCTTCGGTGAGTTTTTAGTAAAAGATATTAAAGGAATCTTTTGTCATTTTTCATACGATGTATTTTTTTGACTTTTCTGACAAAAGTATGAGAAGAATGTTCTTTTTAACTTATATGGAATGAATGGATTTTTAAAACATTATTTCGAAGAAGATTCCTTTACAAGCATTCAAGTTTATTTTTAATCAACTTCTTTTAGTTTAAAGTTGTATGACATGTTAAGAAAGGAAAAATGTTTTTGAAGAAGAAAGGATATTTTCCTCAAGAATGGAGTTCAAGTGTTTTATCAAAATTATTTTCCATCTAAGATAATAAAGGGTTCTGTTTTTATCCCTATTATTACATTGATTTGATTATGTTTTGCGGGAATTATTTTTATGAAGTCATTTACCTTATACGATTTGTTTTATGATGTCATGATGTTTCAAGAATTCCATTTTTGTTACATGTGTTATGCGATGATGTATGATTTATGATTATGTGGCACAAATATGAAAGGATTCATTATAAGATGGGTGGGACCTATATCTCCCTCCAATGCATTGGGTAAAGATTTTATATCTCATGAGATAGACATGGCTGGAATGGTAGGTTATACCGGTTTAGTGAAACAGGACTGAAACGAGGGTGACTCGATTCAGAAAGGGACTTTTTCTACTAAGATAGTCTTTTCAATGAGTCATGACTAACAAGAAGTGATTCTATATGATTATGTGTGTATGCCACAATGTTTCATGTTTTAAGTTATGCTTATTGGGATTTCATTTCACTGCTATGATTTATCCCATGTTATGAAATTATGCTCTCTTTTGCAGGTTAAGATTTCCAAAAGTTATGTTCTTATGAATATGATGTGATTGATTTTCTTTTGTTTACCCTTACTGAGCATTTGAGCTCACCCTTTTATGTTTTCTTTTCCCCAGGATATAAATAATGGTTTTAGGTAAAAAAAGAATGGAAGATCTTTATGGGAGATATTGAGGATCTTTCACCACGATTATAAGATTACGTTCCGAGTTTCCAAAGACACTAAACTATTACGGTCCTTGTGTGTGTGTTTTTGTTATGTACTAATTATTCCGCAAAAGTAATGTAATGTCCATGTACGATAAGCTTCGGGTCTCTACAGTTGGTATCACAGGAAAGGTTTAGTCAACCTTTGGAAACTAGGACGCGAAAACATTAGTGAGATCTCTAGAGATATTTCTAAGGTATGTCAAGGGATGTCCCTAAGGTTAAGTATACGTATAGGTTATAGTACTAGAATTACTCTAACGATCATAGAATTTAACCTAAGATGTTAGATATTATGGGTACTCCCCCTTTACTATGTTGTTTTCCTTAGCATTATTTTGCCTCTCACACTATTCTTTTTGGGTTTTAGAAAATGGCTGGAAACAAGATGATTCACGATAATGGAGGATATGATGGACAATGGAATGATATTCTTTATGAGCAACCAAATGAAATGGGATTTGTTAGTCCAAACATCATTATTATGCCGAATCAGCAATCTCATAATATGATCAATAAAGTAAAATTTGGTAAGTTTCCTGACTCGGCTAATAAGAGAAAGACGGAGTTTCATGATGATCATAGAGGAAAGAAAGTTCAATTTCCCCTATGTAAATCATGTGGGAAGAGGCATCAAGGAGAATGTTTCAAGGGAACTAGAAGATGCTTTGGGTGTGGAAAAGAAGGACACAAAGCAAGTTAGTGCAAAGGAAAAGGTTCAGTTAACACCATGGACGAGGATAATGGTATTGCTACGACATCAAATATGGTTAAGTGTTTTAAATGTGGAATGTATGGGCATTATGCAAACTAATGCCCTAAGGGAAAGACTCATGAAGAGAATCAGTATGGTCGTATGGGTAGTATTTATGTGGATGATGATGAAGAGACTACAAATGATATGTGAGATTAAAGAATTGTTGAAGCTCGGTTAATGGTTTAAGAATGTAGTGAAATGATTACATGTTTATCATGTGTAATGTTGTATAAGAAATCTCATGGTACTATGGAATAAAGAGACATCTAAGGATTGTTACATTGTTGTCTTTCCATGAGTTTTAAAAGTGTTTTATTAATGTTACCAGTATCCATGAAAGGTTATTCAGATATTTTTGGAATGTAGATGATATGCGTATAATGAAGGGATAAGGAGAAAATTAAATGTTTAACAGTATTCATGAGCTCATGATTGATATAAGGACTAAGTGATATGATGGTTTGAGTATATAGAATTTTGAGGATTTTGGTATGTGGAAAGTGTTAACTTTTAACTGCATTCATGTTTTCACTAAGGTATTCAAGAGAATACATGATTAAGGACTTTGAATGTTTGGAATGTGACCAACAAAACATATCTTATGATATATGGGGATCGACGATGGTGTTAAATCTCTGGTAATCGTTTTCACTATGTTATGAGAGTGGACTGCAGTATTATGGATAAGCCTAAAGATTGGAATGGATTATGTTGGACATAAGTTAGTATTGTTTAAGGATAGAAGTTTTTTTTCAATGGGATGTTATAGTAATATAGTTTTAGAAAAAGGACAACCTGCAGAATGGGCGACAGCCCATCGCGTCGGACAAGGCTGTGGGAATCGAACCCACAACCGAAGTGCGACTGGCCTTTATCGCCTACCACTGGCCTACAGGAAGTCCCTATTTAGTAGAAACTAGTTTTATTATAATAAGTTGTATGATATATAAAGTATAAGTCCATTTTAGGAACCATATATGATAAATCTCACTATAGATCGACATATGTATATAAATTTTGCTAACCTTTTGAGACAGATGGAATGACCTGTCATTCTATCACATGATCTGCTAACACTTCATGAATAACAAATTCAACTTCATTTATTTAAGAGATGAAGTGGAAATTGTTAAAGGCACGAACAACAGTGAGGTTTTACCAACATAAAGTAAGTATTTATTCAATTCAAATTCTTTAACTTTAGGTAAACGATCTTGAAAACCAAAAATGTTATCCTAGTGATCTTATATCTGATGAATCAGATGGTACCTTAGATCGTCACAAATTTATGGCTTTGTGATTACTGGCTTTTCCATAGCCATGTTCTCTACCACTCTCCATTAGAACATGATGGTTAGATTTCTCTTCCATATCCATATTTTCACCTATGTGGAAACCCAGTGATTAGTTTATTTGGGCAACCGTTATGTTTCATACTTTTGTTTTTAAAGATTGGTTTTGATATTCCATTTTACGATGTGGGTTTCTATTAAATAAACTTTCGAATAGTAAACTATTTATAACCCCGACGAATTTCGAGGGCGAAATTCATTTTAAGGGGGGTAGAATGTAACAGCCCGAAATTTTATGAAAAATATTCCTTTCAATTTTATTAATGTCTTGTGTTGTATGCTACACCAAAAGGAGCTTTCACAACACTCATCTTTGACTTGCCTTGCATTACACGCAATCGCAACCTTCCTCGATAGCGAGTGTAGTACGCAATACTCAGTTTCACGAAACAATGATATGCTATTAAAATATTATTAAAACTAGCCGTTATGAATAGTAATATCCACTTTTTAAATTTTAGAAATTTTAGCTCTCAAAATGGACTTCATTTTTGGATTCGGAGTATCGAATTTAGCCTAAGGTGAAATTTTGGTACTTTTCGGATAACATTCATATTCTGATGAATAGTGAAAATTACTAAATTATAATTAAAAACAACTTTTTTAATCGAAATAATTAATAGTGATAAATTATTAATTTGAGTGGGTTTAAAGTATATTTAGAATATATTTTTACAATTTAATACAATGTTGGTCATTGAATGTAATTTCACATTTAAACCAGACATAATCAAGTGTCAATCTTTTGATAGATATTGTTTCTTAAAAACACGCTATTTGTTTTAACAGCGGGATTTAATTATAAAATTAATTAATTCAACTTCTATGTTATGAATTTGGTAAAATAGACTTCATTTTTGAATTCGGAATATGAAATATAGCTTAGGATGAAATTTTGGCATTTTTCTGAAAAACATCAATTTTTTATGAATAGTGAAACTACTAAGTGGTAGTTAAAACCTGAATTTTTCATAAAACTTAATTTTACCGCTTCTGTGAATGGAATTTCAAAAATTCGAGAGACACGGTTGATGTCTGTAAGTAAAATGTGGTTCAATGAGATGAAAATAATTTTTGGTGAATTGTAACTTTTTACTTTTATTTACCACGGTTAAAAGTAAATAGGGTAATTAAGGGTAAGAATGATATTGATATTACCCTAACACATGTCCTAATTCTATTGGACAAGTTTATCTCGACCAAAAATAACCTTAAGTGTAAAATATTATCATTTAGGCCCACTTGGATTAGATTAGGACATTTATTATTATTTAATTCAATGAAGAGTTAAAAGAGTTAAAATCAACGTATATTTCCTAAAACATTTTTAATATAGGGTTTTACATAAGATAAATTCGATTGTAAATATTCATTAGAAATATAAAAAGATTTCCTACATGATGGTATTTTATTTGTAATTTTTAGACATCATATAATGTAATTTATTTATGACACAAAGATGATGCAGTAATTATCTTATTAATGAAATATTGACATAATTGATGTTATAAAAACCAAAATAAATGTAATTTGAGAGATTTTATGAATTACACTAATTTTCTAGGTTACTATGATATATTAGTGTTGATTTAATCAACTTGGTTCTAACATATAATTCTGTTATGACTTTCACAAAAATCATAAATCAAATAGTGTCAAAATTTACACAAAATAGTTTTTAAATCAATTATTATATTATTAATTGTTATTTTATTCCTAAAAATCTAAGGTTCGGCCAAATGACTTAGATAAGGATATATATATTAATAATAAATAATTTGGGGTTCTTTTGGCATGTTATAGTAAGTGTATTAACCATATATTGTAAGAAAACAAAAAGACACGGTAAAAGTTAAATTATTTAACTTAGAGTTAAATCTAATTGATAAGGTTAAAATAATACCCTAAACTTGTCTAAATCCTATTGGATGATAGTATTTCGACCCATCCCCACTTTATCTTCAAAATAAGTCCATTTGGAACCATTATAAACCGATTTTGACTTTAATATAAAATAATATTTTGAGATATTCCTAAGGTGCCCCTCTCCTCCCTTATAAAAGGGCACCTCCTACCCCTCCTCCTCACACCAATTTAAGCACTCAAGCTCGGACAACCCTTGCCAAAATCCCTTCTCCACTTCCCTAGTATCATCATAGAGGTCCTGGTCTTCTTCAAAGACCATCCTTAGTTCTTTAAGTGGAGGCTAAGAAAAGGCGCGTCAAAAAGTGGAGGTTCGGACACTCACAAAGCAAGTCGGACCTAAGGTAAGGGAAATACCACAATCTCATTTTTATCCGAGATTGTTTATTCGTAAGTATTTACTAGGGTGTATTTTATCATCCACATCCATTTTTCATCAATATGTGATATTATTTCCATCCACCTACAATTGTTTAAATTCAATTTTACCCTTCGGTGAGTTTTTAGTAAAAGATATTAAAGGAATCTTTTGTCATTTTTCGTACGATGTATTTTTTTGACTTTTCTGACAAAAGTATGAGAAGAATGTTCTTTTTAACTTATACGGCATAAATGGATTTTTAAAACATTATTTCCAAGAAGATTCCTTTACAATCATTCAAGTTTATTTTTAATCAACTTCTTTTAGTTTAAAGTTGTATAACATGTTAAGAAAGGAAAAATGTTTTTGAAGAAGAAAGGATATTTTCCTCAAGAATGGAGTTCAAGTGTTTTATCAAAATTATTTCTCATCTATGATAATAAAGTGTTCTGTTTTTATCCCTATTATTACATTGATTTGATTATGTTTTGCGGGAATTATTTTTATGAAGTTATTTACCTTATATGATTTGTTTTATGATGTCATGATGTTTCAAGAATCCCATTTTTGTTACTTGTGTTATGCGATGATGTATGATTTATGATTATGTGGAACACATAAGAAAGGATTCATTATAAGATTAGTGGGACCTATATCTCCCTCCAATGCATTGGGTAAAGATTTTATATCTCATGAGATAGACATCGCTGGAATGGTAGGTTATACCGGTTCAGTGAAACAGGACTGAAACGAGGGTGACTCGATTCAGAAAGGGACTTTGTCCACTAAGATAGTCTTGGAAATGAGTCATGACTAACAAGAAATGATTCTCTATGATTATGTGTGTATTCCACAAAGTTTCATGTTTTAAGTTATGCTTATTGGGATTTCATTTCACTGCTATGATTTATCCCATGTTATGAAATTATGCTCTCTTTTGCAGGTTAAGATTTCCAAAAGTTATGTTCTTATGAATATGATGTGATTGATTTTCTTTTGTTTACCCTTACTGAGCATTTGAGCTCACCCTTTTATGTTTTCTTTTCCCCAGGATATAAAGAATGGTTTTAGGTAAAAAAAAGAAGGGAAGATCTTTATGGGAGATATTGAGGATCTTTCACCACGATTAGAAGATTACGTTCCGAGTTTCCAAAGACACTAAACTATTACGGTCCTTGTGTGTGTGTTTTTGTTATGTACTAAGTATTCCGCAAAAGTAATGTAATGTCCATGTACGATAAGCTTCGGGTCTCTACAAACCACCATTTTATAAGCTATCATTAGAAACTCACCATCGCGAGTCACCATTAGAAAAACCATATTTTTAGAAAATATGTGAACTGTTTAATCGTTTTCTCCCAAAAAACCACAATCAAAATATTTTCATAAAATAATTGAATGGGGAGGTATTTGACATTTATTTATATACTTATCAATTTACTATCACACTAAATAATTAAAAACCACCCTTGAATGAAAAATTTTCTCCGAAAAACCACCTCGTGAGATACCACTCAAGGTTTATGTTATTGTTGAATCAGTTATACCAACTAGAACACATGAGATCAACGTTAAACACCTCTATGTTGTTAAAAATCTAAAGTGAAACTTCAACATCTATGAAAACCTTCTTGACATATACTAGCACAACTAAACATAGTACATAAACCAAAATCAACAAAATTCACACCGTCCGGACATATGAATTAGGGAATTTCATCATTCATGTCAATATACAATCCACTCTGGGATGCACTAAGTCAAAGACACTTGTTTAATCACATATCAATTAATGTGTTTCAAATAGAAATATGTACATCACCTTCCCAATGTTAGGAATTTATCACAAATCACAAAACAAAGAAAAAACTCATCTCACAGTAAAAAATGTTCATGAATTACATTAAAAAGGGAATCACAACATGGGAAAACTCTTAAAAATCTATGTACTGGGAAAACATATATGTCTCACTTTACAAAGTGCACTCTTATAGGCCACCATGACTCCGTAATGGAATGGTCCATCCATGAATCACCTTCTACTAATGATCATGCATCTCTACTGACTACTACACAAATTTTTTGTCGTCTTTGACTTCCAAGTCTCCCCAGTCATCGAAATGAGAGTCAACAAGATGATACATAAGATGTTGAGATATATGAAATAAATTGTGGATCGTCACCAATTTCAATGGAAATTATATATGGTATTTTACATCACTGACGCATCCCAACACCATAAAGAGTCCGATGAACCTTGGAGAATGCTTACATCCTATGTCAAACCACTTCCTCCCATGTTGTGTGGAATCATTCAAGAACACTGGGTCCCCAACCTCTAAATCCGTGAGAATCCTCCTGTGATTGACATGAATTCATCCAGTCCATTGTTAATTTCATTATCTCATGAAAAATATAAACCTTCTCTTTTTTGTTATACACTACCTGAGGACCCAGTGCAGAAGTCTCCCAAACCATTTTTCAATATAAAGTTGAACAACATAGTCTTCTGTAAAAAGCGACAAACGATGCCATGCCAATGGATGAGTGATTGATATTATTGAAAGAAAATTCTACCAATTTAATGTGTCTCACCAATATCTAACAAAGTCCATGAGAAATTCTCTAAACATTTCATCCAATGTTTGGATGGTTTACTCTTCCTTCCCATCTGTCTGAGGGTTAAATGTAGTGATGTGGGGTAACATAGGGAGAAAAGCATGTTTTAATCCCCTACAGACATGGGCGGTGAAACATATATCATGATCCAATACAATGGATCTTATAACACAATGTATCAACACCACCTCATCCACATACCTCTTGGCTAAGGCATACAATATTCTTGAATACTTGATTGATATTAACTGATCTGATTTCATCAAAATATCCAATAATACCTAGAATGTATCACATCCTCCTTGAGACCTGGGTAATACTATGATGAATTCAATGGATAATTAATCCCACTTCACCTAATGGACATTAATGGAATTAAAAAATCCATAGAGAGAAAGGTTATCACCCATCACATGATGACATACTAAGAACTTCCTGACAAACTCTATGATAACATGTTCCATCTCTGTCACCCAAAACTTCCCTCAAAAGCCACAATACTTCTAGGAAAATATTTTGTATAATTGTAATGTTTATCTGTTAAACTCATGGGATAATCACTTGAACATCTCTACTTTAACAAATAGGCTTCCATGGAAAAAACATCAGAATCTAACCATTTTCAGACCATCCCCCAGAGCATCACTGATGTCAAAATGATCCTGCACCACCTCTACCTCTGACAATACCCATTGAGTCTCCACCACCCGTAGTATTATATATTACTATACAATATTTTAAAACAAGAATCCTCTACCATCATCCACCCATACATTAATGTTTATGGATTTCAAATCCTCCATCGCTTTCCATGAATCAATATATTCCCTAACAACCACCTCACATGAATTCTTTCTCAAAGAATTTCACTTGAAATTTACCTTTATTGAGTTGTGGGAGATTTCAAAATTTTACACATAGAAAAAACTCCATCCACCCCTACTGTTGAATGTTTATATTCCAATGGGAAAATATATACTTCGGGCTCTTAGGATCTATGAAGAAAACAATGTGCTCTAGAATGAGGTGATGCCGCCACATCTTCAGTGCACACATGATCCCTGGTAGCACAAGATGATGGGTGGAATTGTCAAATTTGTGGGGATATAACTGTATAGACTGATAAATAATCACTCGTTAACGTTTTATCATTATGAATCCCAAACCCATACGGGAAGAAACAAAAAACACCTCAAACATCACCTATTCCTCTTACAACCGATGCAATGGAGAATTAACATACTTTTCCATTAGATAACTAAATACTTCCTGGAACTACCCACTCTACATAGAATCTTGGACAATTCCCGCCAAACCTGTCAATGAGGATACATCATGAGAGAAATTGGGTATGAATTTCCAATAATATCCGTTTAGACTAATAAAACACCAAAATATTGTAACATTCATGGCTTGATCCAAATGAAATAATTCATGAACATTCGATGACTCCACTGAAGTACCGATCAGATATAGAACATGATCATGGTAGTTCACCTCTTGTGTCTAGAACATTCACTTGGTCAATTTTCAATAGAGATGGTGTGTCAATGGACTTGCAAGACAGTCCCAATATTGTATGTATTCTCTTCCTCTGACAATGAGTACATCATGAATTCATTTATGAGTATGAAGATGATATGATCTAGTATTATATGGAAGATGGAGTTCATAATCCCTATGATCATGATGGATGACTTTGTCACACTGAATGGAATGACTACAAATATGATGTACCCTGACCAACTCTTGAAAGAAGTATTTAGGATATTACCCTTCTTCAACCTCGACAAGTGATATCAATTGTGAAAATTGATTTTAGATAAACAAGTCACTCCCCTCTGCTGGTCAAAAATATCATCTATCATCAATAGAGGGAAATGGTTCGTGAATGTTATGTGATTGAATCTTCAGTAGTCTTTATGCAACCTCCGACGACCATCTTCCTAATTCCCAAAAAAAATTATAAAGAACCGGATAGTGACACGGTAGGACTAATAATTCCCTTCTTCATCATGTAATCAATCATAATCCTCAACTCCCACCTCATATTTAGAGGTTTTGTCCAATAATGATACATCAAAATCAGAGAAGCACAAGGATACATTTATATCTCAAAATCAACATCAGGTTGAGGGGTAAGGTCATAATATCTCGATGAAGACATACATGAACTACCCATTAAAGAAGGGAACATCATCCTTATAAAAATCCATATATTCCATTGACATCTTAATAAACAATGAAAGAGGGGGCTTAATATGCCAAATGCCCATCAGATAACTTCACTCGGCAACAGAAGGCACCCACTGGCCACCCGTATCTAAAAAATGACTCCCCTTTGAAATATGTTGATAACAGAATGCATAGAATACAACCAGTCAATTCCAATGAAAATATCTTATGGATGTATCTATAGAATAAATATACCTCATAGGACTGATGTGACCCCCGTTATCAGTCTACATCCAAGGCATACATCAAAAAAATATTTGACCTACGACTGTTATAGACAACACCAGGGGCATGATAATTCTATCTAGGTCTATTACCTGATAATGGACTTGAATGGGTGAAAAAAATAGTTTAAATCTTCTAAATCAAACAATGAACAACCAAGAATCATAAACATGATGAACATACCACAAACAATCTTCTGCACTATTTGATCTACAACCTCCATGGTATGGAATTTACTATGCCCATATCATTTACCACTCCGATTATAACCTCATACTCAACCATGATAATGTTGTGGTCCCTTAGGAACGCCGTATGGTCGGCCCCTACTTGCTCCATATCCTCTTGTTGGAGAAGTGGTTGATTGTACCTACTAATGAATCGACGCAGCTTGAAATTAATGTGATGCATGAACAGAACCTGCCCACCTCCACCATAAAAAGTTGAAATGGCCCATGCACACTGATTCTAAATAATACGATGGACTCTATTGATGAAACATGTTAGAAAGAGGCCCAAAATATAAGAACAAGGAACATAATTGGGAAATAAAAACTGGTGAGGTCGATTCCCCGCTTGCAAAAAAACAAGGATGGCCCGAATGCCTGAGAACTGAAGCTCATAAAATATCCCTTAAAATAACTAGGTGAAATCTTTTCTCATTGCAGACCTACTAAAAATGGCTTCCTCTCAACTACATATGACTTATTATATTTCGTCATGTATTTTAGATAGGTTAAGGGGTAATCCCATACTAGAGAGAAGGATGAAGTGCATCTTCTAGATTTCACACAAGAGACACATCATCTGTAAACAGATCTGAAAAAATTATATCATTTACCATGATCCAAAACTCCCAGATTGACATTCTACTCTATCAGAGATAGATTAGATCATGCCTCTTCATAGCTTTTATGTTCAATGAATGGAATTTTTCGTGGAACTCCTTCCTCTCCCCCAAGTACATCATCCACCACTGACATGCATATCCTAGAGCTAAATCATTGTCACCTTTTCTGAAATTCTACCCTCATACATCTATAGTGGATACTACTGGAAAGATCATAGAGTACTCTAACCCTGATCATCATCATATACCTGGACAACCCGTCGTTTATCGATCGATTCAACCTCCTACTCCACAAATTCTTGTAGTATATGAAGATAATGAATGAATTCCATGGATGAAAAAGTTAAACAATGAACTCATATAAACGAGATGTTTGGAATTTAATTTATGGTTCATTACATTTAATTATTTATTTTAACTCCATAAAATTCCCAATTAAAACAAGAACACAAGTTATTATGATTCATGTTCCTTTTATATGGTCTCTAACTTGTAAATAGTGTATCCTCACATGAATGTTCAGTTGAATCAGATTCATTACATCAGATCATGGTTTCCATAATGTCCTATGTCCAAGGTGGTCTTCCCTAGCCTATGTCACACCCCAAGATCACCAATCACTATTCACTAACCATCCCATGCAATCCACTTTGTGGATAACTCCAAAATCCATCATATATATCAACCATAGCCTCTGATACCATTATGTGACAACCCCCTCCATCAAATGATGACCCTCTTGAACTAGAAATTAAACAACCGAGATAAAGACCCCCCAAGACCAGGATACAGTTGGCCCTAGAGTGACGTCCAACACCAAGGGTGTGTAGAATCTCAGGTAATTGGAGTCATTACCAATTTTATAAGAAAACATGATTGATAGACAAATAGATCCATCCCAAAACAACTCCATGAAAAATATAAAGGAAAAACTAAAATCCATCCCACATGCATTTTTAATGTAATAACTATATAGATTCAAGGAAAATCTCCAAATTTAATTCCTAGAAGAAAATATAAGCAACAGTGTATAAATTATCCCTATGATCAATCTAGTAATTCCCTGAACAGTATCTGAAATCCTTCTTGAAACATGAAAGAAATTTTATAACATAGGTTTGGCATACTTGTATAATCATTTGAAAAAACAATGACTATCATTAAAAATTGGGAGAAGCACAATAATGCTCCTGTGGGAAACATAAGAACAAATAGAACGTAACAGGATATTCAATTCATACATCTTACCAGAGAATGATCACCTACTAACACAATTTTGGTAAAAAAATATAGTATGAACATAGATGATAGGATACCCCACACCACCTTCCCTCTGATTATCCACTCTCAAACCCTTACATAAAATTTCATGGTGATCTCACCTCATCTAAAAGTACCACATCACAAATTTCCTGCACATACATAGGCTTCACAGCAATAACCACAAATTAGGAAAACAAATATAACTAATTATCACCCACACACACAAGTTCCTCATAAGAACATCCTGCCCAGAGACATCCATGCCACATACCATGTCACATCTCATCTCAAAGACACCTAGGAAAACACACCTCGACCACACACACCTATGCCTCAAAAACCACTACCCGCATAAAGAATCCTGGGATATCAACATCTGGAAGGGGGAGAAGGGAATAAATTGTGGTCATCCATCAATCCACCATTTGGGATGTTTGGGAAATAAACCCTCCCCATTGAAAATTGGTCTATTCAGAACATAGTGGTCATCTAGGGTGGTTAGCCTATAGAAAACATTAATAAAATACACGTATGTATATATTGTATCAAACACTCATGCTCAACCTATTGGTTATCATCAAACAATAAACCACCTTAGGATACTACCAACACCTTTTCTACCTCTAAATGAATCTATTATCCCAATAATTAGTCACTTCATAAGCTGATGAATGAAATCCATTCACAACCAGCCACAAATCAATCATATCCCCAACAAACTCATTTATACAATTATCATTATTTACTATAGAAACCTTTTTTTCATTCCATACCTAACCATAAAAATACCAACCACATCATTCAAAAATCCAGATAGAATAAACATTGTAGTGGACGGAGAACCATATTAACAAAACTCAAATCACATTTCCACTCTATTTAGCACCCATACCAACCACTACCATCATCATTCTACAAATTCATTCAATCTAATCAACAATCTCAACAAGAAAACCCCCAACACAAATCCAAACACCACAACTAATCTTATCAAAAACAATCCTGACATCATGACATTTTATTGACAAGACACCCATCCCACCAAGTAACATAAAAATAGAAAATCCAGATCCTACAACACCACTGATCAAACACTGCCCATCCATTCCAAAATTATTCAATTTCTCAATCTGAAATTCCATTACACCACTAGTACAACCCCACCATAAATCCATGCTATCAAGCATTGAACCTACGACAACACAAGGAACATGATATAAAAAATAACACAAAACACATACATATATGAATCAGGATGGGTTTTTTAATATTTACAAAACAATCATCCTTTATTTCAATTTTGATAATTGTGGGGTTATCATATAACATGTTCGATCATGGGGAATCCTTTTCTTAAATGAATATATGTAGTTAATAAATTTAATTTATACGGATGTCTGACACATGATCAACCACATGTAAACTCTAGTAATCCTGATTTCACAAAAAATACCACAAACATATTACATTTTAATTAGGAATAATGCACATATAAATCGCAATATAAATAAACAATGAAATAAATGAATCCTTTACTTTCCCACATCCACTATTTATTTGATTAAAGAATATTGATTTATTTTTATTAAAATTGGAACCAACTTCCTTTTCATGGGAATCAAGTGTACACCCACCCTTTATGATACACAAATTAGAGGGACAAAGGAATCCGTACGATGATAAGTAGATGATCTATATGTCCTTTGTGCAGCAAACAAGGGGTGTGAAAGGCTCCAAGGAAATGAGATCCCATGGTGAAACGTAGACGCTTGGAACCTATGGAATAAAGGCTCATGGACACCTAAGTATCTATAATAAAGAGATATAAACATTGAAGTAAAGGTTCATGACATTGAAAGACTAGATACCATAATTAAGGGATATAAAACTGTTTTGAACACCCGATTAAGGGTGGTTATTGACACCATTTTTGTCTAAATTAAATCTTAAATAGAATTATAGAATTAAAGATATAAATTATGTACTTTTAATTGTATTTAATAACACATATAAATGGTTTTAAATATAAGTTATGTCAAAAAATAATTTAATGGGGAAATCGGGAAAAAGTGGATAATCCGTGAAATTTTGAAAAACTATTTGAAAGGACTCACTATTGGGTGATCCACTATCACTAGTAACTGGTGAATGAAACATTATTGAATGGCTCCCTATTGAATGAATCACCGCTACAGGATAATGATGATGAGCTATTGATGGAGGGTCACTATTTGGTGAGTCACCATCTAGTGTGTCACTATTTCGGGATCCAGCAATCTCTAAGTCACTGTTTGGTGAGCTACAATTTGGTGAGCTACCATCAGGACTAAATATCAAAAATCTCCATTAGTGTGTCACCGGTTTGAGTAACCGACCACACTTACTGTCAATATGTAACCAGTGGTAGTTTCTGACATTACTCAACATATTTGATTCACCTTTGTGAATCATCGACCTGAATAACCATTGGAATGTCCTATCATCGCCATATACCCTCAACAACTCACCTTCACGAGTAACCAATGCGAGTTACCGGTCCTCACTCACCATTGAAACCTATAATTTGATAACCCACCATTAGACATTCTACTATTAGCGACTCATTATAGTGACTCCCCATTGTGAATCAATTTTGGACAAATTGATTTTTTGGGATACATTTGAAATTAGACACTGTTGCCTCATATTACACCACGAAAACAAGAGTTATTTATATAAATGAACAGAGGAGGTCATGCCCATTGCAACACACTTGTTATTCAAGGTCATAAAAGGTTACACTAACTATTATATGTCCGATATAAAATGTATGAAATATCAAAATAGCCCAAATAAACTCCATATATCATATATGTCATTTAGATAATTCCAAAGAACTAAAACCCACACATTCTTTGGGATAACTGAAACTTAAGACTCAAAGATAATATGTCCAATTAAATGAATATTATACATCCAAAAGTAAAAAGTTGTGAGATAATCATATAAATGGGTCTCTCTAGGATTATCCAAATCCATCAAATGTTGTTCAACATGGTTGTGTTTATTATGAGAATACAATAATATATCAGCCACAAAATTACAACAATCAAATCAAAATAGGGATGGAAAACTTTGATTGTAGAGACCTGAAGCTTATCGTACATGGACATTACATTACATTTGCGGAATACTTAGTACATAACAAAAACACACACACAAGGATCGTAATAGTTTAGTGTCTTTGGAAACTCGGAACGTAATCTTCTAATCGTGGTGAAAGATCTTCAACATCTCCTATAAAGATCTTCTTCTTTTTTTTAACCTAAAACCTTTCTTTATATCCTGGGGAAAAGAAAACATAAAAGGGTGAGCTCAAATGCTCAGTAAGGGTATACAAAAGAAAAATCAATCACATCATATTCATAAGAACATAACTTTTGGAAATCATAACCTGCAAAAGAGAGCATAATTTCATAACATGGGATAAATCATAGTAGTGAAATGAAATCCCAATAATCATAACTTAAAACATGAAGCATTGTGGAATACACACATAATCATAGAGAATCATTTCTTGTTAGTCAAGACTCATTGCCAAGACTATCTTAGTGGACAAAGTCCCTTTCTGAATCGAGTAACCCTCGTTTCAGTCCTGTTTCACTGAACCGGTATAACCTACCATTTCAGCCATGTCTATCTCATGAGATATAAAATCTTTACCCAATGCATTGGAGGGAGATATAGGTCCCACCCATCTTATAATGAATCCTTTCTTATGTGTGCCACATAATCATACATCATCGCATAACACATGTAACAAAAATGGGATTCTTGAAACATCATGACATCATAAATCAATTCATATAAGATAAAGGAATTCATAAAAATATTTCCATCACAACATAACCAAACCAATGTAATAATAGGGATAAAAACAGAACCCTTTTATTACCCTAGATGGAAAATAATTTTGATAAAATACTTGAAACTTCATTTTTGAGGAAAATATCCTTTCTGCTTCAAAAATACTTTTCCTTTCTTAACATGTCGTACAATTATAAACTAAAAGAAGTTGATTAAAAATAAACTTGAAATCTTTTAAAGGAATATTCTTGGAAATAATGTTTTAAAAATCAATTCTTGTCGTATATGTTAAAAAGAACATTCTTCTCGTACTTTTGTTGGAAAAGTCAAAAAAAGTACCTCGTACGAAAAACGACAAAATATTCCTTTCATATATATTACTAAAAACTCACCGAAGGGTAAAAATGGATTTAAACAATTTTAGGTGGATGGAAATAATATTACATATTGATGAAACATGGATGTGGATGATAAAATACACCCCAGTAAATACTTACGAATAAACAATCTCGGATAAAAATGAGATTGTGATATTTCCCTTACCTTAGGTCTGATTTGCTTCGTATGTGTCCGAAACTCCTGTATAATGATTTACATAATGTCATTGACTTATTACAGAATCATATTCATTGTTATGATATCATATATGGTTCACTTATGACATTATATTACCCGTTATTTTGTAAATTCCATGTTAAAGAAGCGTTTTGGGTAAAATCGTTTCATTTATCGTAGGTGTTTTGACTTGTTGTTATTGACATTATTATTACTTATATCATGATTTACTTACTTCCAGAATATAAAATATGATTTATATATCATATATATTCAGTATATATATATATATATAATAGATAGATAAATAAAATGAAAAACACCATTCATGGAGACGGTAGTCCGTACGTACGCATGAACGTTGTTTTTCTTTTCTTATTGTCTTGAATGGATGTAAGTAGATGACATACATATATATATATATATATATACATAAATCCAGTATCATTATTATGTCATATATTTCATTAGTTCTTATTATATATACTTTATAATCATTCATGAATGGTTAATCATTAAGAATGAATCTCATCGCGTCGTGGAGACGGTAGTCCGTACGTACGCACGAGCGATGATATCATTTCCATAATTATTGAATTGAATTGGAGTGGATTATACAATATATAAGAATCAATATGATGTTTTAATAACTATGTATAGTTATTGTTTACACCATTATACCCATCCATGTAAGGTGGTGGTGGAAAATAGATTACACCACGGCGTGGAGACGGTATTCCGTACGTACGCACGCGCGGTGATTTCTTTTTCCGTAGGATGGATAGATGGTGAAATAGGGTTGTTTCATACTTATAATAACATATCAGTATATTAGTGATACTGATGTTATTACTTCATAATGAAACAACCTAAGAAGAAGAAGTGGAAGAAGAAATAAAGATGAAAGAATTGGTAACGGTAATTACCTCTTCTTTGAACCGCCTCTTTGAGACCTCCTCTTAGGGCACTAAAATTGGTCTTTGAGGAAGACCAGAACCTCTAGGATGTTTCTAGGGAAGTGGAGAAGAGATTTTGTCAGGGGTTGGCCGAGCTTGAGTGCTCAAATTGGTGTGAGGAGGAGGGGGAGGAGGTGTCCTTTTATAAGGGAGGAGAGGGGCACCTTAGGAATATCTCAAAATATTATTTTATATTAAAGTCAAAATCGGTTTATAATGGTTCCAAAGGGTCTTATTTCGAAGCTAAATTTGGGATGGGTCGAAATCCTATCAAACAATAGGATTTAGACAAGTTTAGGGTATTATGATAACCTTATCAATTAGATTTAACTCTAAGTTAATTAATTTAACTTTTACCGTGTCTTTTTGTTTTCTTTCACTATATGGTTAATACACTTAGTATAACATGACAAACGAACCCCAAATTGTTTATTATTAATATATATATCCTTATCTAAGTCATTTGGCCGAACCTTAGATTTTTAGAAATAAAATAACAATTAATAATATAATATTTGATTTAAAATCTATTTTGTGTCAATTTTGACACTATTTGATATATGATTTTTGTGAAAGTCATAACAGAATTATATGTTCGAACCAAGTTGATTCAATCAACACTAATATATCATAGTAACCTAGAGAATTAGTGGAATTCATAAAAAGTCTCAAATTACATTCATTTGAGCATTTATAACATCAATTATGTTAATATTTCCTTAAAAGGGTAATTACTGCATCATCGTTGTGTCATAAATAAAGTAATTTATTTAAAGTCTAAAAATTATAAATAAAATATCATTATGTAGGAAATCTCTTTAGCTTTCTAATGAATATTTATAGTCGAATTTATCTTATGTATAACCCCATATTAAAAATGTTTTAGTAAATAAACTTTGATTTTAACTCTTTTAACTCTTCTTTGAATTAAATAATAATAAATGTCCTAATCTAATCCAAGTGGGCCTAAATGGTCATATTATATTCATAAGGTTGTTTTTGGCCGAATTACACTTATCCAAAATAATTAGGACATGTTTTAGGGTAATAGTAATATCATATTTACCCTTAGTTACCCTATTTACTACTAACCGTGGTAAAAAAAGTAAAAAGTTACTATTCACCAAAAATAATTTTCATCTCATTGAACCACATTTTAGTCCTTGATATTAACCGTGTCTGTCGGATTTTCGAAATTTCATTCACAGAAGTGGTAAAATTAAGTTTTATGCAAAATTCAGTTTTTAACCTACCACTTAGTAGTTTCACTATTCATTAAAAATTGATGTTTTTCAGAACAATGCCAAAATTTCATCCTAAGCTATATTTCATATTCCGAATTCAAAAATGAAGTCTACTTTACCATATTCATAACATAGATGTTGCATTAATTAATTTTATAATTAAATCCCGCTGTTAAAACAAATAGCGTGTTTTTAAGAAACAATATCTATCAAAAGATTGACACTTGTTTATGTCTGGTTTAAATGTGAAATTAATCCAATGACCAACATTGTATTAAATTTTAAAAATATATTCTAAATATATTTTAAAACCACTCAAATTAATAATTTATCACTATTAATTATTTCTATTAAAAAAGTTGTTTTTAATTATAATTTAGTAATTTTCACTATTCATCAGAATATGAAAGTTATCCGAAAAGTACCAAAATTTCACCTTAGGCTAAATTCGATAATCCGAATCCAAAAATGAAGTTCATTTTGAAAAATAAGATTTACTGGATTTCAAAAAGTGGTTATTACTATTCATAACGGCTAGTTTTAATAATATTTTTAAAGCATATCGTTGTTTAGTGAAACTCAGTATTGCATATTACACACGCTATCGAGGAAGGTCGTGATTGCGTGTAATGAAAGGCAAGTCAAGGATGTGTGTTGTGCAAGCTCCTTTTTTTGTTGCGTACAACACAAGACATTAGTGAAATTAAAAAGAATATTTTTCATAAAATCTTGGGCTGTCACATTCTACCCCCCTTAAAATGAATTTCGCCC
Source organism: Viscum album (assembly GCA_963277665.1). Taxonomy (NCBI): domain Eukaryota; kingdom Viridiplantae; phylum Streptophyta; class Magnoliopsida; order Santalales; family Viscaceae; genus Viscum; species Viscum album. The sequence continues at coordinate 2,004,053,369 of OY728148.1, read as the reverse complement.
TCGAAATTCGTCGGGGTTATAAATGGTTTACTACTCGAAAGTTTATTTAATAGAAACCCACATCGTAAAAAGGAATACCAAAACTTGGCTTTAAAAACTAATGTATGAAATGTAACGATTACCCAAATAAACTAATCACTGGGTATCCACATAGGTGAAAATATGGATATGGAAGAGAAATCTAACCATCATGTTCTGATGGAGAGTGGTAGAGAACATGGCTATGGAAAAGCCAGTAATCACAAATCCATAGATTTGTGATGATATAAGGTACCATCTGATTCCTCAGGTATAAGATCACTAGGACAACATTTTTGGTTTTCAAGATCATTTCCCTAAAGTTGATGAATTAAAAGAAATACTTACATGATTTTGGTACAATCTCACTGTTGTTCGTGCCTTGAACAATTTCCACATCATATCTTAAATAAATGAAGTTGAATTTGTTATTCGTGAAGTGTTAGCAGATCATGTGATAGAATGACGGGTCATTCCATCTGTCTCAAACAAAAGGTTAGCAAAAATTATATACATAAGTCGATCTATAGTGAGATTAATCATATATGGTTCCTAAAATGGACTTATACTTCATATATCATACTTCTTAATATAGTAAAACTAGTTTCTACTAAACAGGGACTTCCTGTAGGCCAGTGGTAGGCGATAAAGGCCAGTCGCACTTTGGTTGTGGGTTCGATTCCCACAGCCTTGTCCGAAGCGATGGGCTGTCGCCCGTCCTGCAGGTTGTCCTTTTTCTAAAACTACATTACTATAACATCCCATCAATAATATCGAAAAAAAACTTCTATCCTTAAACAATACTCACTTATGTCCAACATAATCCATTTCAATCTTTAGGCTTATCCATAATACTGCAGTCCACTCTCATAACATAGTGAAAACGATTACCAGAGATTTAACACCATCGTCGATCCCCATATATCATAAGATATGCTTTGTTGGTCACATTCCAAACATTCAAAGTCCTTAATAATGTATTCTCTTGAATACCCATTGAACCATAGTGAAAACTTGAATGCAGTTAAAAGTTAACACTTTTCACATACCAAAATCCTCAAAATTCTATATACTCAAACCATGATATCACTTAGTCCTTATATCAATCATGAGCTCATGAATACTGTCAAATATTTCATTTTCTCATTTTCCCTTCATTATGCGCATATCATCTTTTTTTCCAAAAATACCTCAATCACTTAGAATACCACATTAGACCAATACATAAATATTCCAATACACCATAAAAGTACCTCAACAACATTATTCTTGAATACCAATACATAAACACTTCAGTCCATCCACTTCAATGACTGTCCTAGAATAAGTCCTTCCTTGATTTAGAAGTATCTTTTTAAGTTAGGGCATTGAGTTGGGTAATGCCCATGTTCTCCACAAATAAGACATTGAACTCCATAACAATCTGTCACTCTATGACCCTTTTCTCCACACAGATAACATCGGTCCCTCCATTTGAGGTATTCCTCAAGGTTCTTCTTCCCTTCTTTAGAAATCTCAATCTTCCTTTCTTTATGCTCCTCAACATGCGAACATGCATAATAGTTTATCTTCCTCTTCTTTGATGAATTAGTCATACCACTAAATTTCACCTTGTTAATCATATATCGCGATGACTGATTCGGCATAATCACAATATCTTTATCTCTAGGCATCAAACAATTTTGTTGCTCATAGTCACCAATTTTCCCATTGTATTCATTGTTAACCGAATTCCTTCTGGTTCCCTCCATTAACTAAAACACAAAAAGAATTTTGTTAGAGGCTAAATCATGATAGGGAAGAAAACATAGTAAAGGGGGAGCACCCTCAATATCTAACATCTTAGGTTAAATTCTAAGATCGTTACCGTAGTTCTAGGACTATATCCTATACGTATACTTATCCTTAGGGGCATCCCTAGACATACCTTAGAAATATCTCTAGGGATCTCACTAACGTTTTCACATCCTAGTTTCCAAAGGTTGACTAAACCTTTCCTCTGATACCAACTGTAGAGACCCGAAGCTTATCGTACATGGACATTACATTACATTTGCGGAATACTTAGTACATAACAAAAACACACACACAAGGATCGTAATAGTTTAGTGTCTTTGGAAACTCAGAACGTAATCTTCTAATCATGGTGAAAGATCTTCAACATCTCCTATAAAGATCTTCTTCTTTTTTTTTACCTAAAACCTTTCTTTATATCCTGGGGAAAAGAAAACATAAAAGGGTGAGCTCAAATGCTCAGTAAGGGTATACAAAAGAAAAATCAATCACATCATATTCATAAGAACATAACTTTTGGAAATCATAACCTGCAAAAGAGAGCATAATTTCATAACATGGGATAAATCATAGTAGTGAAATGAAATCCCAATAATCATAACTTAAAACATGAAGGTTTGTGGCATACACACATAATCATAGAGAATCATTTCTTGTTAGTCAAGACTCATTGCCAAGACTATCTTAGTGGACAAAGTCCCTTTCTGAATCGAGTAACCCTCGTTTCAGTCCTGTTTCACTGAACGGGTATAACCTACCATTTCAGCCATGTCTATCTCATTAGATATAAAATCTTTACCCAATTCATTGGAGGGAGATATAGGTCCCACCCATCTTATAATGAATCCTTTCTTATGTGTGCCACATAATCATACATCATCGCATAACACATGTAACAAAAATGGGATTCTTGAAACATCATGACATCATAAATCAATTCATATAAGATAAAGGAATTCATAAAAATATTTTCATCACAACATAATCAAACCAATGTAATAATAGGGATAAAAACAGAACCCTTTTATTATCTTAGATGGAAAATAATTTTGATAAAATACTTGAAACTTCATTCTTGAGGAAAATATCCTTTCTGCTTCAAAAATACTTTTCCTTTCTTAACATGTCGTACAATTATAAACTAAAATAAGTTGATTAAAAATAAACTTGAAAACTTTTAAAGGAATATTCTTGGAAATAATGTTTTAAAAATCCATTCTTTCCGTATAAGTTAAAAAGAACATTCTTCTCGTACTTTTGTTGGAAAAGTCAAAAAAAGTACCTCGTACGAAAAACGACAAAATATTCCTTTCATATATATTACTAAAAACTCACCGAAGGGTAAAAATGGATTTAAACAATTGTAGGTGGATGGAAATAATATTACATATTGATGAAACATGGATGTGGATGATAAAATACACCCCAGTAAATACTTACGAATAAACAATCTCGGATAAAAATGAGATTGTGATATTTCCCTTACCTTAGGTCCGATTTGCTTCGTATGTGTCCGAAACTCCTGTATAATGATTTAAATAATGTCATTGACTTATTACAGAATCATATTCATTGTTATGATATCATATATGGTTCACTTATGACATTATATTACCCATTCTTTTGTAAATTCCATGTTAAAGAAGCGTTTTGGGTAAAATCGTTTCATTTATCGTAGGTGTTTTGACTTGTTGTTATTGACATTATTATTACTTATATCATGATTTAAATACTTCTATAATATAAAATATGATTTATATATCATATTTATTCAGTATATATATATATATAATAGATAGATAAATAAAATGAAAAACACCATTCATGGAGACGGTAGTCCGTACGTACGCATGAACGTTGTTTTTCTTTCCTTATTGTCTTGAATGGAAGTAAGTAGATGACATATATATATATATATACATAAATCCAGTATCATTATTATGTCATATATTTCATTAGTACTTATTATATATACTTTATAATCATTCATGAATGGTTAATCATTAAGAATGAATCTCATCGCATCGTGGAGACGGTAGTCCGTACGTACGCACGAGCGATGATATCATTTCCATAATTATTGAATTGAATTGGAGTGGATTATACAATATATCAGAATCAATATGATGTTGTAATAACTATGTATAGTTATTATTTACACCATTATACCCATTCATGTAAGGTGGTGGTGGAAAATAGATTACACCACGGCGTGGAGACGGTATTCCGTACGTACGCACGCGCGGTGATTTCTTTTTCCGTAGGATGGATAGATGGTGAAATAGGGTTGTTTCATACTTATAATAACATATCAGTATATTAGTGATACTGATGTTATTACTTCATAATGAAACAACCTAAGAAGAAGAAGTGGAAGAAGAAATAAAGATGAAAGAATTGGTAACGGTAATTACCTCTTCTTTGAAGCGCCTCTTTGAGACCTCCTCTTAGGGCACTAAAATTGGTCTTTGAGGAAGACCAGAACCTCTAGGATATTTCTAGGGAAGTGGAGAAGATATTTTGGCAGGGGTTGGACGAGCATGAGTGCTCAAATTGGTGTGAGGAGGAGGGGGAGGAGGTGTCCTTTTATAAGGGAGGAGAGGGGCACCTTAGGAATATCTCAAAATATTATTTTATATTAAAGTCAAAATCGGTTTGTAATGGTTCCAAAGGGTCTTATTTCTAAGATAAAGTGGGTATGGGTCGAAATCCTATCATCCAATAGGATTTAGACAAGTTTAGGGTATTATTTTAACCTTATCAATTAGATTTAACTCTAAGTTAATTAATTTAACTTTTACCGTGTCTTTTTGTTTTCTTTCACTATATGGTTAATACACTTACTATAACATGCCAAACGAACCCCAAATTGTTTATTATTAATATATATATCCTTAACTAAGTCATTTGGCCGATCCTTAGATTTTTAGAAATAAAATAACAATTAATAATATAATATTTTATTTAATAACTATTTTGTGTCAATTTTGACACTATTTGATATATGATTTTTGTGAAAGTCATAACAGAATTATATGTTCGAAACCAGTTGATTAAATCAACACTAATATATCATAGTAACCTAGAAAATTAGTGGAATTCATAAAAAGTCTCAAATTACATTCATTTTAGCATTTATAACATCAATTATGTTAATATTTATTTAAAAGGGTAATTACTACATCATCGTTGTGTCATCAATAAATTAATTTATTTAAAGTCTAAAAATTATAAATAAAATATCATTATGTAGGAAAGCGTTTTAGCTTTCTAATGAATATTTATAGTCGAATTTAACTTATGTATAACCCCATATTAAAAATGTTTTAGTAAATAATCTTTGATTTTAACTCTTTTAACTCTTCTTTGAATTAAATAATAATAAATGTCCTAATCTAATCCAAGTGGGCCTAAATGGTCATATTATATTCATAAGGTTGTTTTTGGCCGAATTACACTTATCCAATAGAATTAGGAAATGTGTTAGGGTAATAGTAATATCATATTTACCCTTAGTTACCCTATTTACAATTAACCGTGGTAAAAAAAAGTAAAAAGTTACTATTCACCAAAAATTATTTTCATCTCATTGGACCACATTTTAGTCCTTGATATTAACCGTGTCTGTCTGATTTTTTAAATTCCATTCACATAAGTGGTAAAATTAAGTTTTATGCAAAATTCAGTTTTTAACCTACCACTTAGTAGTTTCACTATTCATCAAAATTTGATGTTTTTCAGAACAATGCCAAAATTTCATCCTAAGCTATATTTCATATTACGAATTAAAAAATGAAGTATATTTTACCATATTCATAAAATATATGTTTCATTAATTAATTTTATAATTAAATCCCGCTGTTAAAACAAATAGCGTGTTTTTAAGAAACAATATCTATCAAAAGATTGACACTTGTTTATGTCTGGTTTAAATGTGAAATTACATCCAATGACCAACATTGTATTAAATTGTAAAAATATATTCTAAATATATTTTAAAACCACTCAAATTAATAATTTATCACTATTAATTATTTCGATTAAAAATGTTGTTTTTAATTATAATTTAGTAATTTTCACTATTCATCAGAATATGAAAGTTATCCGAAAAGTACCAAAATTTCACCTTAGGCTAAATTCGATACTCCGAATCCAAAAATGAAGTTCATTTTGAAAAATAAGATTTACTGGATTTCAAAAAGTGGTTATTACTATTCATAACGGCTAGTTTTAATAATATTTTTATAGCATATCGTTGATTAGTGAAACTCGGTATTGCGTATTACACACGCTATCGAGGAAGGTCGTGATTGCGTGTAATGCAAGGAAAGTCAAGGATGTGTGTTGTGCAAGCTCATTTTTGTGTTGCGTACAACACAAGACATTAGTGAAATTAAAAAGAATATTTTTCATAAAATCTTGGGCTGTTACATTGATCATTAGTACCATGGAAAATATATGTTCCTTGGAGATACTAACTAGTTCTACTATATACATTTATAGTCCATACATGTTTCTAAAAAAATTACGATGTTTTTATGTCGGAAGAAAAATCACATGATGATATATAGATGTAAAATGAATTTTCTAGAAAACCGAAGATTCTCATATCTAGATGGAGATATCATCTATTTGTGGAAATGTTCATTAGTTCCTAAAAGTCAATTGGTTCATATTTAATTAATACATACATAAAAGAATGGTATCAACAACCTTTTTGCCACAACAGACCAGATAACCCCATGAAGAAGTGATGGGTATTATAAACGAATTTCCCAAAATTTTCTCTAGCTAGATATGATCTCCTTGTAATAAATAGTATCAATACTATAAGGGGTAATGTATAATAGTGTATCTCATGTGATAATCTCAATAGATAAAAACATCTCTATCTTAAGAGGTATACCATTAATGTAGAATAGAAAACCACCCCGAAACAATCAACAACTAGAGGGAAATATATATGACATGATCCTTAATCATCCAAATATAAACTATAAATCTATTCTATCATCACACTATGTCTATGAAGATGGGGCTATTTTGACTCTCTTTAACATCTCATTAAAAATAAAAAATAACAACACCACCCTTTGGTGATTTAAGGGTCGTCATCCTATTATAGAAATCATCATGGGATCAATATAAAAACAGATAATCCATTCGGATTATGATGTGAATCTCTATCATATTGAGGATAAAAAGATCTCATACAAAGTCACTAGTACCAATATCTATGCGAACACCTGGAACTAGTTTACACCCTCCATTTAGATCTCCAATTTTTTACCATGTGAGAGAATGTAATAATAAAAATGGAAAAAATACCAAGGCATTCCACTATAGGTAAAGATATGAAACTATTTGAAGAAAAAATATCAAATAGATTATATACTAGCTACTATGATCATATATCTCATTGTATATGGTTTAGCTCACTAATCCTCAAGTATAGGGGGTTTGAATATATCTAGACAGGACCAAATCCATCTGAAATAAAACCTTACTACATAGAGTATGAAAACATTTATATCTAGGTACAACTGATGTATGCATTCCTCAACCACAACCAAAAGATTATCTTAACTGACTAGTAAATCATCATATCATAGTCGGTTGTGGAGATAAAAAACTTGTTGTGGGACATGGTGTTGGCTTTGACCCCATATTGACAAACGGTTATGGTAAAGGTCCAACAAATACACTACTTGTGGTCAATCTATCCATAATATTATCAATCAACTGGGTCCTAATCAAATATTTTCATCTTATATCCCCTTCTCCCAAAATAATAATAGGGAAAAAAGCTACAATAACTTATATAATCGATTATAATCACATCATGGTATGCCTCAAAAAATTGTTTCCTTCCATTGGATGTTGAGCCACTATGTAGAGAGACTGGCCATTACTGTTATACAACCCTAGTTTTCATTAGGATACACTATATAATTCGATCATCATTTACTATACCAGTAATGGTAATAATGGTAAACTTGTATTCATATGATAAAACAACAAGATTTAGACCTTCCATTGATAATACAACACTAGATTCTAATACATTTATCTATACTGGAATAAATTTTGTTGATTTTTGGAGTGTTCCAAAAATTAAATTATTGTCATTAATACTAGCTTGAGAGGCATAAAATCATTGACCATATAAGCTCATTGGTTCTCTAAAAAATATTCATAAAACATGGATTTTAAATCCTTTGAATCAATATCTCAATTCTCATAAATGTATTTCAAAACATCTACCGGGTTCCTACATTATCCTTGATGAATGTATGCCAAGAGATTCACTCTCCTCTCACGAGGTGTATCAAGGAGATAAACTATTCAAAAAATAGTCTCAAACCAGAGCTCAAATTCCTCTATAAAACCATCCCCCAAAAAGGTGGTGGATACTACTACTGGAACACATGTGTCATAAATACTATAGATGACGTAATCTGTAGTTAACCTTGAAAAGTATGTATATAGACTTAAAAACACACATGCAACTATACTTCATCAACTGTGTATGACAGTAAAACTATTTCCTCATATGGTTCTTTAAGTTGGCCTACATGTACTCCATTGAAAAACACCCCTAGAGAATGGTCATCACTGCCCTCTAGGTGTATGACTAGAGGTCATTGTGTTGGAATCTATCTACACTAAAAAACCCTTATCCCTAAAACAACCAAGGAGTGAACATAATATTTATATATGAACAGGGTATGTCAAATAATTTTTATAAATATGTCACACCACTCATCATTATTACGATTCGATTACATGTTAAAAGGAAATATGCATAATATCACTAGAAACAGTCCATGTTTTTCACGCAAAAGTTAGGTTTAGGTTGAGTTCACTATGTCATAACTCGAAATTAATTTAAATTCACATTTTCATCATAATTACCTTAAATTGGATGAACCAAATGGTTCACCACAATCTATATATAATTGATTGTATACCAGAAGAACAGAAATATGGCATCTACCTAATCGATAAAATGACACATTATAGTCCATTTGTCTAATGGTATGTGACTCTACCATCCATAGATGATTCATTAGGGTGAAATCTATGCCCTATGTAGGAATTAATATTTTTGGATACAAAATGAACTCAATGTACCATCCATATTTCTCATTTATCATGTAAAATCATCAATGAGGTATAAATTTTATCACATAAGGGACATATAAAAATGTCATGAAATCAATCAATAAACCATATATGTTTTTTCATATTAAACGGAATTTCATCAGTGTCATCTTCCTAAAATGATTCAGGATAAACATACTAGCAATTCACTGGTAAAAAAATCCTACATCATAATTAAAATATAACCATTAGTGTGTCCCCCAATGGAGGTATCAAATAAACTATAATATCAATATATATACAAAGAAATAATTTTCATTCAGTTGGATTTGTATTATTCCTATACATGGGTAAATTACTCAATAACATAGATAATTAAAAATATCCTATACATTAATAATAACCATATGTAGTATCAAATAAATAAATCTATTAATGGAACTCCTCTGATAACACATTGCAACATCACAATCCAGATACCACAAAATGATGCCCTGGGTCAGTGGGTAACATAGCCTCAAGTGCTCCACCCCTTTTACAAGATTCTAAGGACTTGCAGATAATGAATATGTTTTTTAAATGGGGATAATATTACCTCACAAAAATTACTATCATGGATATGGAAAACAAATTATTCAATAGAAGAAGCATTAAATTAACATGAAATAAGATATCAACATAGATAATAATAAATTAATAATCCCAATGGCGATGTTTATAATTGGTTCGATAAATTTCATTTATATAAAAAGATTAAATATAAGCTTATAAAAAGAAAATCAATATATGTTTCAAAATAACAAAATGTAAAAAACGGAACTAAACCGTTCATCATTACAATCCTAGATTTTTAATTTTCTATTCTCCTCCTATGTTACAAGTAGATCATGAATCATACAGTGGGAGAATTACATATTGTAAAGACCCTTAAAATTCAACGGAAATTTTTTCTTAATTTTCTATTGAATTTTACAAGAGCGCGGTTTTTGACGGCACCTGATTCCGAGGCCCGGAGTGCCCGGAATCAATTTCCGAAGTTTGGCTCGAGTACGTTCAGTGAATGAACGAGCGGGAATTTCTAACTTTTGATCCGGTGCTCGGAATTGAAATCTGATGACACCGATGAACTCACAACACCGATATTTGCTTAAGGATACCTTTTCTGAGGTTGCGCTTATTGCGGGTTGGGAGTTAGTTTTGGGGAATTTAGAATAAGTTAAATAAAATTGTGGAATACAAATTTTATTTTACCTTGTTAGTTTTTTTTCTCACAAAGGGGGTTAGAGGTGGGACCCACATCCACTTAACCTCCCTTGGGAGGATTAAGTGTGGTGGGGCCCACACGAAGCATAACTCTTCACCTTCTTTTTTTAATACTCCTTTAAACTCCTCTTTTAATGAACATGACAACTTTGTTAATTAATGGAGTTGGATTGTTTGAATTTCAAACCTTTGAAATTCAAATTGATAATTGTGTGAATAAAATAAGTCTTTAGCTTATTTTATTTGGGTTAGAATTCTCTAACCACCTTGAGAGAATTTGGAGCCTTCTCCTCCTTCTTCAAACTTTGACGAAGAACGCGAAGAACATTCGGACATCGAAGAAGAACGCCACGTTCTTGGGAAATGACTTCCGCGACGTCATACCCGCGATACCGACGACGTCTTCTTCCGCGTCATCTCTTCTGCGACGATTTCCCGCGACGAAATCGTCCTCAATGAACTTCGAATCCTCGCTTCACGACATCGACGTCCTTCTTCCGTGAAGCCGACCACCGCGACGCTCGTCTTCCGCGGGTCGTTGATGATCATCATTCTTGAAACCGAGGTAGGGGTTTATTGTTGATTATTTATTTATTCTCGTTCTTGGTTCTAGCATGTCAATCTTGATGATAAATGTTTAAGTGTTATAATCTAACGAGAGTGGGGTCGGACCGCACAAACACGACCGAATCCCCCCTCATTTGTTCTTGATTATTATTTTTTCCTTGAGGATGAAACGAGATGGCGTGGTGCCGTCGCACCACATGGGAATTATTAGACAATTATTGCGTGGCGCTGTCGCGCCGCACCGTGGAAAGATTCATCATAAACGCGACTCTGTCGCGCCGCGTCGAAGGAAGCCAAAGGTGCCGCGGCCCGAGCGGGGCCACGGCGGAAGGGCACGGTGTCTTCGCACTGTGCCGGACGACGAAGGCAGCGGCCGGTTCCGGGCCGCAGCGGCACGTGATGACCGGCGGCCAGCCGGGCCGCCGGTGCTGGAAAATGGAAGAGGACCGGCCCATGCCGGTCCTGTTGAGAAGAAGTCGGTCGGCCAGGTGGTGCCGGCCGGGACGGTGCAAAACCGGGGGAATTAAATTCCCCCGGGCGGTTAAATTGGCCCCCCATAGTGGGGGGGGGGGGTTTCACAAAGGGGGGGCAGCGCCGCCCCGTTTTTCTCAAAGGCAAGCCCCCATGAGGGGGGTCGTTTGATCCAAGACGTGACATCCAGCCACACCGCCAGCAGGAAGGGCGGGGGCCTTGCCCCCACGCGTGGCACCTGAGCAACACCCCAGTCGCGCCACCGCGCCGGACAGCACCGCCATGCCGGGCCGCGCTTCCGGCCGGGATGGGTTGAACTCGGGTCAGGTCATCCCGGTTCGGGTCGACCCGGTTCGGTCTGACCCAGGCGGGGTCGGGTCGGGTCGGCCCGGACCCAGACCCCCCGTTTTCGAATCGACTTCGGTCTTTTTCCCATAACATGAGCTACAGACCTCCGATTGACTAACCGTCAGCGGTGATGCGATCCTTGGATTGAGACGGTCGACTCGGTATATTTCACTCAATGTTTCGGAATACTTTGAGTTCGGCCAGGTTGGTTCGTACAGGAAACCAACCGGGCCCTCGAAGCGGAAACGCTCATATCTTGAGCTACAGACGTCTGATTGGTGTGCCATCAGTTTTGTTGTGTTCCTCCTACTGAGACAGATCTTTTGGAATACTTCGCCCGAGGTTTGGACGCAGGTGGAGTATGGTCAGGTTGGTTTTTCCTTAAAAACCAACCAGGCCCCTGGGACGAAAAAACCAATAACTCTCAGACCGGACGTCCGATCGACGCGGCTGTCTGTTGTGTTGAGTTCATGTTGACGATACGGAACTCTTGGATACATCAACTCTGGGCTATGTGACAGTTGATGTATCAGCCTCTCGGCTCGTGGAGCGGACCCTCCCGAATGAGCTTGCTGTGTGCAGGAACCCTAGAGCTGGCTGTGACTGCTACTGCTACTGCTACTGCTATTGTTACTGTGACGACGACAGTACAGAGATCCTTAGTGGATTCGACGAAGATGACTACAGCACTCAACGATCCTATGTGGATCAGTGCTACAGGTCCTGTGTTGGCCCGATCCTGTGTGGGCCCGATCGTGTGTGGGTCTGTGCTCAGCGGTCCTGTGTGAACCAGTGCCTACAGGTCCTTTGTGGGCCCGATCCTGTGTGGGTCTTTGCGGGGTTTAGTTACCTGTCGATCCTTCATGGGTCCGACTAATTTGATGGATTAGAGATCATCTTTATTGTCTTTCGAAGACGTATACCTGTGTGAGCTGAATCCTGTTGTTTTCCTGTGTCGATTGTGTTGTGCTATCCTGTGTGGATTTCGTTTTGCTTTCCTGTGTGGAATACGTATACTTTCCTGTGTGGATTGAGTTGTACTTGGGCTTGGAGGTTGGAGCTTATTGGAATTGATGACTTAGGTATATGTATGTGCATATACCTAAGCAGTGTCGGTTGTTACTTCGTGTTTGTATATATCCTTTGTGGTTTATCCTTTGTGGATTTTTGGGAGACCTTCGGGGGTCTCGGGGTCCCTACTGAGTAGCTTATACTCACCCCTACATGGGTTATGCCCGCACTACGTTGTGTTGGTTGCAGACGAAGGACATCGTTGATCTTGGCTGAGGCTTGTAGAGCAGTACGGTACGTGGAGGTGGACCACTGGGCGGGACATGTTCGGAGCGGACAGTGGGACCCGAGGAGCGGTGGAGCTATCTGTACCCACCCTTCAGGTGGGATTTCCAGTGGACATCTTGGTGTAGCGGATTTTACTTTACAGTTGTTGTTTTCCCTTTCGATTTGTACTTTACATTCAGTTGGGGTTTGTATACTGGCCCATTTACTTTTACGCACTTCAGTTGTTCTCTGTTTTACATAGTGTTTACCTTTCCTCTTGCTTACTCTATGGTGCTTGTTTACTTTACAAAGGCAATGCCTTCCCTTTTTACAAGGATTTACGCCTTGGTGCTAGTCGCCAGCCCCTGGCCTATGGAAGGCTGGCTTGGGGTAGTCACGACACGGGCCCCGAGGACGGGTCGTGACAAATTGGTATCAAAGGAGTTCGGTTCTACCATGAACTCTGATCTTTCCTATGTGAAGCAATAATTTTTAGCATATTGAGTGTGGTTATCAGTCCAGGGAGTCCAGTGTTGGTGCGGCGGCCGACGTATCCGTACACCAGGACCCTGACTTCTGATTTCCGACTTAATACATTAAAACATTGATTGTGTGTGTGTTTCAAAGTTTTCTTTGTGATTACTTTATATCAGCTCACCAGGTATACTGTTCTGACCGTGGCGCACCTGTTTCCTTTTTAGGATGGCCCTACGACGGCAGCCATCTAGGGTTCCGAGAGTCAAGCGTGACGATAGCCCACCGAGCGACGAGGCCTCGGTGTAGGGCCCTTTGTCAGCAGTGGCACTGGCGGTAGCTCTACCCGTCGAGCCACCGATGCTTCCATCACCAGCCGCTGACGATGCACGTCGCCTTGGAGCTCTGCACGAGTTCCAGCGCCAACGACTGCCTAGGTTCCGTGGGGAGACGGACCCCCAGACAGCAGAGGACTGGCTGGAGGCAGTGGTACGAGTGTTTAGGCTAGTGAGGACACCTGCAGACCTCATGGTGATCCTCGCTACGATCCTACTCCACGCAGCAGCGCGACGATGGTGGAGATTTATGCTCCAGGTGCACGATGAGGCATCTCTACTTTGGACGGACTTTGAGAGCCTCTTCCGCTCGGAGTTCATCCTAGCCACCCTTCGTGCTGTGCGTATCTAGGAGCTTCTTCAACTGCGGCAGGGGAACATGATGGTCGCTCAGTACTCAGCGATATTTACTGATCTCTTGCGCTACTTGACCGACATGGTACGAGACCCATTCTTCCGGGCCCGGACCTTCGAGCAAGCTTTGAGACACAAGATCAGGGCATCGATGATCTCCCTCAGCATACCGACTCAGAAGGGAGTACTGGAGAGGGTCCTTTTGATCGAGAGCTTCCTTGATGAGTCTACACCAGCACCGAGACCCACCGCAGGGCGGCACGTGGCAGAGTCATCTGCAGCAGGCAGGCGACGGATGACTCAGGGGTCCAGGCAGGCCAGACCTTCAGGCAGACGACCTCAGGACACTGGCTCAGCAGTGCGGGGCACACATCGCGGAGCCAGTCTTTCGAGAGGCAGACAATGCTACTCGTGCGGCGGGCAGGGCCACATGGCTCGTGACTGCCCGACCCTCCGTGCGGAGGAGAAGCAGACGGTTGAGGGACCACCGAGGCATAGGTAGAGGGTCGACCGTGGCGGTCCGCAGGGAGGAGGCAGACGAGGCAGAGGAGCTGGCCGAGCAGCAGGTGGTGGGCGACGCTTTGAGGCTCTTCCACCACCACCACCAGGAGGTCCACCCCGACCACAGGGAGCAGGTGGGCAGAGATATGCACAACTCCTGGCAGCAGAGGTCTACGACCATGACGCACCCGAGATGATTCGAGGTACTATATGTGTCTATTCCACCCTTGCTGCAGTTCTTATAGACACGGGAGCGAGTCACTCTTTCATAGTCGTTGCCCTTGTTCGGAGCTCAGAGATTCCGACAGAGCCGTTGGCTCGATCCTTACGGCTAGAGACTCTTACTGGAGTAGACTCGACGATTACTCACTGGTGCCGAAAGTGCGAGCTTACTCTAGGAGGCGAGAGCATCGGTTGGGATCTTCTTGTAGCAGCGTCGAGGCCTTACGACGTCATCTTGGGCATGGATTGGCTATCTACGGTCCATGCGCAGATTGACTGTTTTAGGCGCAAGGTGCGATGTGTACGCACCGACGGGAGTAGGTTCACCTTCACCGGCGAGAAGGGAGCCTTTGCAGCACATGATGGACTTCCGCGGAAGAGAGGACAGCCCATCACTCATCAGTTGGCTAGCCTCATCCTTGGAGAAGTTGATGTGCGGAGTCCTGGTTTCCCTGCAGTGGTGGATCAGTTTGCGGATGTTTTTCCCGATGACGTTCCAGGGCTACCTCCTCGCAGGGAGGTAGACATTTATATTTTCCTGTACCACGGGACAACCCCGATATCCACTCCAGCATATTAGATGGCCCCCGCCAAGCTTCTAGATCTACGGGCACAGTTGGAGGATTTGCAGGGCAAGGGGTTCATCCGACCCAGTGTTTCACCCTGGGCTTCCCCGATATTGTTCGCCAAGAAGGCAGACGGGAGCTTGTGACTTTGTGTTAACTATCGTCGCCTGAACTGAGTGACAGTGAGGAACAAGTATCCACTACCGAGGATTGATGACCTCTTTGATCAGATCAAGGGATCATGGTGGTTCTCGAAGATAGATCCCAGGTCAGGCTATGATCAGCTCAGAGTCAGAGACGAGGACGTGCAGAAGATGGCCTTCAGATGTCGGTATGGCCACAATGAGTTCTTGGTTATGCCTTTCGGCGTAACCAATGCTCTAGCAGTGTTCATGGCACTCATGAACAGGATCTTTCAGCCATACCTTGATCGGTTTTTCGTGGTCTTTATCGACGGCATTCTGATTTACTCTACGACTGAGGAGGAGCACGCCTATCACTTGCGAGTTGTACTAGACACACTCCGAGAGCACCAACTTTATGGTAAGCTCTCGAAGTGCCAGTTCTGGATAGGTGAGGTCCACTTCTTGGGACAAGTTATCTCTGAGGCGGGAGTTGTAGTGGATCCTGCGAAGATCGAGGCTGTGTTAACATGGGAGCCACCCGGGAGCGTGACTGAGGTTCGAAGTTTCTTGGGACTAGCTGGATACTATCGGAGATTCGTGCCAGACTTCTCTAGAGTTTCAGCACCACTCACAGCTTTTACGAAGAAGGGGAAACCCTTCGTGTGGTCAGAAATATGTCAGCAGAGCTTCCAGGAGCTGAGACAAAGATTGATCAGCGCACCTATCTTGAGGATGCCTGAGGAGGGAGTTGGGTACGTAGTTTACTGCGATGCATCAGGGACCGGACACGGTTGTGTCCTAATGTAGGAGCGGGCAGTGATCGCCTATGGATCACGACAGTTGAGGCCGCATGAGGAGAACTACGCTACCCGTGACTTGGAGTTGGCAGCAGTGGTCTTCGCTCTGAAGACATGGCGGCACTTTCTTATGGGCGAGTGCTTTTCAGTATTTTCTGATCATCAGCGTCTCAGGTATATCTTCTCACAGAAGGACCTGAACCTGAGATAGCAGTGATGGCTCGAGTTCATCCAGGACTATGACTTTGAGATAGTCTATACTCCTGGGAAGGGGAACGTGGTAGCCGATGCCCTCAATAGTAGGACGGGCATTCAGATACTCGAGGTGGCGACAGAGCAGCTAGCCTCTTTTCAGATATCCTTAGTGGATAGAGATGGAGCAGCCTTACTTCAGTCTCTCACAGTCACCCCTACACTTCTGCAGTGGGTCAGAGAGGCACAGTGTGAGGACGCTGACTGTGAGACACGTCATGCACAGATATCATTGGGACAGACACCTGATGGATTCTACCTTGGAGCAGAGCACGACATCCTTTTCAGAGGACGTACCATGGTATCTGTCGCTTTGCGAGAGAAGGTGTTGAGAGAGTTTCACACTTCTCCTTTGGCGGTACATCCAGGAGTGGCGAAGATGTACCAGGATCTCAGACGACAGCACTGGTGGCCGGGCATGAAGACGGCTGTGGAAGAGTTCGTTTCTCGATGCCTCACCTGCCAGCAGGTGAAGGCAGAGCATCAGGTACCAGCAGGCTTGGTAAAAACCTTGGAGGTCCCGGAGTGGAAGTGGGACAGGATATCTATGGACTTCGTGACTGAACTTCCACACACTTCCAGAGGTCACGACTCCATCTGGGTGATTTTTGACCGACTCACCAAGAGGCTCACTTCTTACCTATTAGAGAACAGGGCTCAGTGGAGAGAATGGGGCGTCTCTACGTTCAAGATATTGTGCGTCTCCATGGTGTGCCATAATCTATCGTCTCGGATCGAGATGCTCTCTTTACTTCCCGGCTTTGGAAGGGGTTACAGGAGGCGTTCGGGAAGCAGCTACATCTGAGCACAGCTTTTCACCCTCAGACGGATGGTCAGACGGAGAGGACCATTCAGACTCTCGAGGACATGCTCCGCACACGTGTCCTCGACTTTTTTCGTAGCCGGGAGGACCACCTACCCTTGTTGGAGTTTGCGTACAACAACAGCTACCACTCCACCATCGGGATGGCAACGTACGAGGCGTTGTACGACCGACATTGTAGATCTCTTTTGTGCTAAACAGACCTTGGGGAGTCAGCACTTGTGGGACCGGAGATGGTCCAGACCACGACAGAGAAGGTCCAGGTCATCCAGGAGCAGATGAGGACATCTTAGAGCCGGCAGAAGTCATACGCTGAGAGGAGGCGGAGGCCACTAGAGTTCGAGGATGGCGACCACGTCTTCTTGCAGGTCTCACCTCGATGTGGTATACGGTGATTTGGACGAGGTGACAAGTTATCTTCGCGCTTCATCGGACCCTTCCAGGTCCTCAGCAGGATTGGCGAGGTGGCTTATCGCCTGGCTCTACCACCTCAATTGCACCAGGTGCACGACGTCTTCCACGTGTCTCAACTGAGGAGATACGTGCATGACCCGACGCACATCATTGACCATGGGGAGCTTGACGTTGACGATGGGGAGACTTTTACGGAGGTCCCGATGGAGATAGAGGATCGACAGGAGCAGGTCCTACGTGGGCGATCGATTCATCTTGTGCGCATCAGATGGAATCACGGGAACCTCCAGGAGAGCACATGGGAGCGGGAGGCTCAGATGTGTGCTCAGTACCCTCATTTGTTTCCCTAGTTTTTGATGTATCTTTACGGGGACGTAAATCCCTGAGGTGGGAGTAATGTAAAGACCCATAAAATTCAAGGGAAATTTTTTCTTAATTTTCTTTGTAATTTTACAAGAGCGCGGTTTCTGACGGCACCTGATTCGATGGCCCGGAGTGCCCGGAATCAATTTCCGAAGCTTGGATCGGGTACATTCAGTGAACGAACGAGCGGGAATTTCTATCTTTTGATCCGGTGCTCGTAATTGAAATCTGAGGACACCGATGAACTCGCATCGCCGATATTCGCTTAAGGAGACCTTTTCCGAGGTAGCGTTTATTGCGGGTTGGGAGTTAGTTTTTGGGAATTTAGAATAAGTTAAATAAAATTGTGGAATACAAATTTTATTTTAACTTGTTAGTTTTTTTTTCTCACAAAGGGGGTTGGAGGTGGGACCAACATCCACTTAACCTCCCTTGGGAGGATTAAGTGTGGTGGGGCCCACACGAAGCATAACTCTTCACCTTCTTTTTTTAGACTCCCTTAAACTCCTCTTTTAATGAACATGACAACTTTGTTAATTAATGGAGTTGGATTTTTTGAATTTCAAACCTTTGAAATTAAAATTGATAATTGTTTGAATAAAATAAGACTTTAGCTTATTTTATTTGGGTTAGAATTCTCTAGCCACCTTTAGAGAATTTGGAGCCTTCTCCTTCTTCTTCAAACTTTGACGAAGAACGCGAAGAACATTCGGACATCGACGAAGAACGTCACGTTCTCGAGAACCGTCTTCTGCGACGTCATACCCGCGATACCGACGACGTCTTCTTCAGCGTCATCTCTTCCGCGTCGATTTCCGGCAATGAAATCGTCGTCAAAGAACTTCGAATCCTCGCTTCACGACATCGACGTCCTTCTTCCTTGAAGCCGACCACCGCGACGCTCGTCTTCCGCGGGTCGTTGACGATCATCGTTCTTGAAACCGAGGTAGGGGTTTTTTGTTTATTATTTATTTATTCTCGTTCTTAGTTCTAGCATGACAATATTGAGAATAAATGTTTAAGTGTTATCCTCTAACGAGAGGGGGGTCAGACCGCACAAACCCGGCCGAATCCCCCCTCCTTTGTTCTTGATTATTATTTTTTCCTTGCGGATAAAATGAGATGGCGTGGTGTCGTCGCACCACATGGGAATCATTCGACAATTATTGCGCGGCGCCGTCGTGCCACGCTGTGGAAAGATTCATCATAAACGCGACGCCATCGCACCGCGTCGAAGGAATCCGAAGGCGTCGCGGCCGGAGCGGGGCCGCAGCGGAAGGGCACGGTGTCGTCGCACTGTGCCGGACGACGAAGGCCGCGGCTGGTTCCGGGACGCGGCGGGACGTGATGACTGGCGGCCAGCCGGGCCGCCGGTGCCGAAAAATGGAAGAGGACCGGCCCATGCCGGTCCTGTTGAGAAGAAGTCGGCCAGCCAGGTCGGGCCGGCTGGGATGGTGCAAAACCGGGGGAATTAAATTCCCCCGGTCGGTTAAATTGGCCCCCCATAGTGGGGGGGGGGGGCGGTTTCACAAGGGGGGGGGGGCCAGCGCCCCCCCCCCCCGTTTTTCTCAAAGGCAGGCCCCCACGAGGGGGGCCGTTTGATCCAAGGTGCGGCATCCAGCCGCGCCGCCAGCAGGAAGGGCGGGGGCCTTGCCCCCGCACATGGCACCCGAGCAGCGCCCCGGCCGCCCCACCGCGCCGGACCGCGCCGCCGTGCCGGGCCGGGTCGGACCCGGGTCGGGTCGACCTAGGGGGGGTCGAGCCGGGTCGGCCCGGACCCGGACCCCCCGTTTTCGTTTCAGCTTTGGTCTTTTGCCCATAACATGAGCTACAGACCTCCGATTGTTGAACCGTCAGCGGAGATGCGATCCTTGGATCGAGACGGTCGATTCGGTATATCTCACTCAATGTTTCGGAATACTTTGAGTTCGGCCGGGTTGGTTGGTACACGAAACCAACCGGGCCCTCAGAGCGGGAACACTCATATCTTGAGCTACGGACGTCCGATTGACGTGCTGTCAGTTTTGTTGTGTTCCTCTTAGTGAGACGGGTCTTTTGGCATACTCCTCCCGAGGTTTGGATGCATGTGGAGTATGATCAGGTTGGTTTTGCCTTAAAGACCTACCGGGCCCCTGGGACGAAAAATCCAATAACTCTCAGACCGGGCGTCCGATCGACGCACTGTCTGTTGCGTTGAGTTCCTGTTGACAATACGGAACTATTGGATACATCAGATCTGGGCTATGTGACAGTTGATGTATCAGCCTATCGGCTCGTGGAGCGGCTCCTCCCGAACGAGCTTGCTGTGTGCGGGAACCCCAGAGCTGGCTGTGACTGCTACTGCTACTACTACTGCTACTGTGACTGCGACGACGACAAAACAGAGATCCTTAGTGGATTCGATGATAACGACTACAACACTCAGCGATCCTACATGGATCAGTGCTACAGGTCCTGTGTGAGCCCGATCCTGTGTGGGTCTGATCCTGTGTGGGTCTGCGCTGAGCGGTCCTGTGTGAACCACCGCCTACAGGTCCTGTGTGGGCCCGAACCTGTGTGGGTCTTTGTGGGGGTTAGTTATCTATCGATCCTTCATGGGTCCGACGACTTAGATGGATCAGAGATCATCTTTATCGTCTTTCGAAGAAGTATACCTGTGTGATCTAAATCCTGTTGTTTTCGTGTGTGGATTGTGTTGTGCTATCCTGTGTGGATTTCATTTTGCTTTTCTATGTGGAATACGTATACTTTCATGTGTGGACTGAGTTGTACTTGGGCTCGGAGGTTGGAGCGTATTGGAATTGATGACTTAGGTATATGTATGGGCATATACCTAAGCTGTGTCGGTTGTTACTTCGTGTTTGTATCTATCCTTTGTGGTTTATCCTTTGTGGATTTTTGGAAAACCATCGGGGGTCTCGGGGTCCCTACTGAGTAGCTTATACTCACCCCTGCACGGGTTATGCCCGCACTACGTTGTTTTGGTTGCAGAGGACGGACATTATTGATCTTGGATGAGGAATGAAGAGCCGGACGGTACTTGGAGGTGGACCACTGGGCGAGACATGTTCGGAGCGGACGGAGGGACCCGAGGAGCAGTCGAGCTATCTGTACCCACCCTTCAGGTGGGATTTCTAGTGGACAGCTTGGTGTAGCGGCTTTTACTATACAGTTGTTGTTTTCCCTTTCGAGTTGTACTTTACTTTCAGTTGGGGTTTGTATACTGGCCCATTTACATTTCCGCACTTCAGTTGTATTCTGTTTTACTTAGTGTTTACCTTTCCACTTGCTTACTCTGTGGTGCCTGTTTACTTTACAAAGGAAATTCCTTCCCTTTTTACCCGGATTTACGCCTTGGTGCTAGTCGCCAGCCCCTGGCCTATGGAAGGCGGGCTTGGGGTAGTCACGGCACGGGCCCCGAGGACGGGTCGTGACACATATTCCCAATTATGATCCATGTGGTCTATCTGGGCACCCAAAAGTGGAATGAATAGGGTGGGATATAACACTTATCTAGCCACCACCAACAATGTTGATAACAAATTTAGACTAGGAAAAAAAATGCTAAAATAGTGTCAAATGAATATAACAATTATAAAATGAGTGAAAGAATATTCCAAGGAAAATTTTGAACATGTTGTGTGGAACAATCTATCCAAACAAGGATCCATGTAATGAAAAGTCACAATCCAATATCAATGTGGAATTAAGACAGAAATATACTTGAAAAATCATCTTATCTATCAATTGTAATATGATACCCATACTAGGGTTATCTTATAAGATTCCAAAAGATCCAATATGTACATTATTTATGACTATGTATATAAATTTTATTATAGAAATTATTTTTGATATAATATATTAATCATCAGGGCCTTACCATATAATCATTTGATCCATAATGACCTTACCATGTAATCAATATTGTCAGACCATGAGGGTTTGGAACCATGGTATAAAAGACTAAATAATCCATGTATAGTCCTAAGAGTATCATGAAAGAAAATTTGTGAAGAGAGGGGTGGGGTCTAAGTATGATTTAAATAGTATATATCTAATGTGAACCCAATAATGAATATTCCAAGGGGTATTAAGGCCTATGTAATTCTATAAAATCAATACCTATAGAGGAATCATGTCCATGTTGTCAACTACCATAATCAAGACCCATATGATAATTATGCATGGATTCTAATGGAATGAGTATCTAATGTTTAAAATCAAAGTAATCTTGTATAATATCAATTAACCAAATTTCATTTGTCATCTTCTTATTATTTACATCACATGAATTTATCAAACATACATATAAATGTCAATTTAAATAGTTTTAAAAATATATATCATGTCGACACATGTAAAAGGATGAATAAAACATCCCTGAATAATCAATTAAATATTATAATAATTAATAAATTTAGATTTATCTTCAAAATATAATTTTACACTATATAATGATTGACTTATCTTAGGGTGATTTTTTATGTTTTTTTTAGAAATACAATTTTTGGATGAATAGTTAAAAATACCAGATTTTAATTCAAAATTGGGTTTTAATCTAAATTATTTATAAGCATAAATTATATATCAATATGGTATATATAATAAATTATATTTTATTTTACGAATTAATCCCATATTGGTTTTTGGAAAAAATTTAAAATTGAATTTGGATTTAAAACATATGAATGTTTTGAATATTTTTACTTTAAAAACACGCATTGTCAACCCGATTTTGGGATTAATTTTAAATTATATTTTTTAAATACTATGATTCTAATTTTGAAAAATGGATTAAAATTTTAAATGATCATAATATATAATTTCTAATAATTCTATTTTAGTATTTTACTATAAATATTTGTTAAGGTAATTAATATTAAATACCACAATTAAGGTAAAATTAAAATTTTCTATGAACTAACCTTAATTTAAGTCCCAAAAAATAGAAACGTTACCAACAAACATTTGATGGGAATTAATCAGCCATTTACCATCCATTATTGATTTTTTCTGGTTTGGTATTTCTTTAGTAAGGTAAAAACGTCAGTACACCTAACTTGTATTGAAAAATGACAGTTGAGTCCTTTCCCTTCCCCATAAATGTATGCCGCCTATACCTCTTCATCACAACTTTCAAAACACATATTTTTATCCAAAATCTACCTGATACTCTTTACAAAATTTCTTCCTTACTCATTGAATCATTCCTCTTTCTATAATTTCTTACAAGGAAGCCTTCTGGTCAAACCAAAATGAAGTTACTAGATTAATATTCTACAAAATCTTTCAGGATCAATTATTTAATTTTCCATATCCACCCACTCCACTTGATTTATTCCATGATTTTATAATAAAAATATTATATAAAATATAATATGAGTTATTTATTATATTTCTTCATCATATACATACACACACCACTATTAAAGGGAATCAAAAATTCTGTTTTCATGTACGGGGGAACTACCACCTCACTAAATGACGATTGTTCATTTTTCCTTTACCACCTCTCTTGGTTTACATTATGATAGAATATATTCCTTCAATTGTAATATATTATATTTATTATTTCATTAATAATCATTATTATTATTACAAAGCATATATATTTTACTTTCCATTTGGTTTGAATATGATAATTTCATTTTAAGTTGTATGGACTATCGTTCTCTCAAAATAATAAGATTTGTTAATACAAGAAATGGAATGTATTAAGGATAGGTTTAGATAATATTAATGATAAATAAGATATCATAAGGATATTGTAATAATGATATACATATAGTCATATATTTCATCTAATTTCATTATTTCAATACATCAATAAAAATATAATTAACCGTCATGCATACGTATGACTTTCCATCTACATGAATGGTGTAAACAATTTTGAACATCTATATTCAACTGATTATTATAATAGACATAAAATAGATATATATTTAAATTTTATCATGTATTAAATTCAATAATCATTTTATAATAATAAGGACAAATGATATAAGAAATTATGATACATGCGAGGAACATATAGTATATTATCCAAAGTGGATCCACAACATAGGATGGTTAACAAGCAACTAATATAATGACGTAACAAAACAAATATGATAACAGATATAAGAATATGGTTCTATAAAAGATATATAAAAAATTTTATATGTTATATAGGTTTTTTGTATGAGTATAACGAGATTCAAGACACAACGAATGGAGATTTTGTCTGGCTTTTTATATCTGTGAGATACATTCTATGTTCAACAATCTTTCTTTTTTAAGGTGTATCTATTGACCATTAGTGTATTCTACGTATCGTATAATTTATTTTGTTGGTATTCACATATCTATTTTAGAAACCATATTTCATTGGTATTATGTTTCAATAGTTACCAAATAGGGGAAATAGTAAGGTCTAAATTTTCCTTCTCTAAGACTTATATTTTTATGCACCTACATTCTATTTTGAGGTGTATATTATTCCATTTTACACGTTATATCTTGATTTTATTTTTTTCATGATATATAATGTTCCATGTAATTTAATTTTTTTAAATGGAGGTTATGATACCAATAGACCATGTTATAATATTTCATTGAGACAATGTCATCGCTTTTCTAGATTATATATATCTATGATTGATTTGATGAAATATTAACATATATATGTCAAAAATATTCATGAAATTTATTATTCTCTTGTAATTAATTAATTATTCATATACTGGTCCCATTTCTTACATATTTTGGTATATAAGATAGTTATGAATGTTTTATTATGAATTCATGATATTACCCTTTCTTCAGTCAGAACCCAATGTTCCTTCGAAACACTTTTTTAAAAAAATGGTATTGAAAAATATTGATCAGTTATCCATTAATCATTAAAATCAAATTTTCTCTCTAAAATATTATACAAATATCTTTAATTTAATCTCCTTATTAATTCCTAAAAAAAGGAATTTTTTAACCTCTTACCATTCATAATGAATATTATTTTTACCTCGTAAGACATGTAATGATATACCCTCTATCGTTTCTATAAAGCATTCATTGAATTTTAAAAAGAATAATTGTAAAGATAATGTTTTCAAAAGTTATTTTCAAGGAAAATTGTTTTCAAAATTGTATATGTATTTTTCATATGTTTTCAATGTATTTTTCAATAAATAATTTTTAAAAAATTCATCCTCCAATAATAATTTTTCCAGTAAAAATATATTCAAATCATCTTGACGAATTCATTATAATATTTAAATTTGTTTTCAACGAAAAAAAATTAAATTGTTTTATAATCATATATTATAAGTTTTCAAAGAATATCATTTTGAAAATAATTTCACGTCTTATTTATAAGATATCATGTTTTTTATGAAAAATTACTTCAAAATTCATTATGCATTAAAACACCACTTTAGTTGAAAGCATATATTTATAAAAAAATTTAAAGATATTTAAAAATTAATTTCAATCTACGATGATATATTTTGATGTTATTAAATTCTGTATAGGTAATGATCTAAATGAACTCTTCATAATCTCTCTATTAATGGGTTATTTTTAATGTCATAGTCTTTATGAAACACATTTTTATTTGATATGTTAAATTTTATTCAAATCATTTTATCATTAAATCGTTATTCTTTTAATGAAATGATTATGAAAACTATAATTTTCAATAGTTTATGATATGATTACATTTTTATAATACTCATTTAATCTCATGTTTTATGATATGATTTTTATGATATTGTCTAACATTTATGAATGATTTCATTATCAGATAGTTGGGACCTATAACACCCTCAAATTTATTATGTAATTATTTATATCTAATCAGTTAGACTATGATGGTCTTGGGAATTAACAGTGACTACTATGATGTCCATGTGAGGAAACCATGACTTCAACGATTATATGGTTAGTGAAATCATCCTTATATTATTGACATAGATGTGAACCATTACTACCATGGTGTTATGGGAAATGTTCCTATACTACCTAGAGGGTTTTGGAAGATATGTTATGGGTATAATAAAAATTGTATTATATGTTTATGTGTCAGTTACAATTCCATGATTTATTATTATTATTTTTCATTAATGTATTCTACAAATAATTATATTATTGTCCATATATTAATAATTTCCTATCATTATTATGATCCTAATATTCAAGGTATTATCATAAACTAAAAATATCATGTTCCATTCCATTTGTTTATGTTATGCTTACATATCACTAATTTTTTACCCTAATAGATTATTTTAAATAACCCCTTTCTTTGTTTCCTTCCCATGGTAATGATGATATTTATTATATTTTATTTGGATAAGAATGGTGATAATCATAATTAACCTAGTAGTAAATAATTTAGATCACTTATGTTCGAGTGTTTATGTCTTCCATTCTTGCAAAGGTACAAGACAAATACAGTCTTTGGGAATCTATTTGTATAATTTTTTGATTATTTTACAAAATAGATGTAATGTTATTTTATGAAAATATAGGTTCTCTGTAGTATGTATTAGAAAAAACTATAGTTATCCAGGAATAATAGATGATAAAAACATAGAAAGAACCATATAGAAATGGCTATGGATATGTAAAAGTAAATGAAATTATATAGGATTTTTTTAATTTATATAGATACTAGGTTTATAGAAATAAATCTGTGTCTAGATACTACAATGTTTTGTGGATTTTTCACATGTATACCACAACAGAGAACTTATAAAATTTGTTTCAGACCGGAATTGGGGTAATCTGGTACATGATAATGGACCTTGCTGTATATATTATTTGATACTCTTTGGGGATATGATTTTGGAATTCAAAAACACTTCATGAACCATCCTGAATGGTTTTAAAATAGGTTTCCTATTAATAATCTAGTATAAAACTATGGTTCCATAGATTTAGTATGGTTTAATTATATAGACATCCAATTGGAAAAATTTCCTTATTAAGATGTTCCTAATTGTTATAAAAAATTTACTCAACAATTAGGTTTTAGTAAATGGATAAAACCAAAAGGATCCTCATTAATGGTTATTATGATGAAAAATGAAATGATGTCCCTCATGAGTAACCAAATATTATTTGATTTAGAATTGAAACACTCATTTATATGCTCTCACAACATTCTCAAGATATGAATCATGGTGGATATCCAAATGAGGTATGGGGGTAACAAAATTCTGTTTATGAATTGATGAGGCAACCTATGACTTCTTTTAGTGGCTATATTGATCCACTTGTTACTAAAAAATTGATGATTACTACTTAAAATATATTTTATTTTCATTACTATTTGGATAATTATATTGTCATTCTAGTTTTTTATCAGTTAAATGGATAGGTATATAAGTGTTTGACAATAATCAATAATATGATGAAGCAATAATAGAACAATTTCATGGATTTTGATGTATTCATTAACTTATTTTTAAATATTTAATTTCCTTTGATTCTACATAGAAAGATAGTAAAAGAGTTCCTTGAGATAATTTGAAGGAATAATGATTCTGTTGGGACCTATATTTATTATTTCATTTGACTTGTGATGTATGCTTTAGTAATAATCATCAAATATCAATGAAAAGTCCATAATCTCATAAATAAATTAATGTCTAATTTCATAAAGAAATTTACCATAAGAGACAATAGTAGATATGAATAAATTTTGTATTGTTAGATAATGGTTGAAATAGAGTTTGGAGTCATGTAACAATTTTATGGTTTTTGAAGGAAGTGGAAGATAGAGGTTATAGAATAATCTAAAAATCACGAAGAGAAGAATATTATCATCCCTATATTATCATTATATGGGAATAAGAATGTAATACATTTCCTTAAGGGGTATAATAAATTTTTTAAGTGTGTATGGGAATGAAATTAGTATATAGATTGAATAAGTTATGGGAAGATGTTTGGAAATGTAATGAATGGGGAAAATGTCATAAAATACACCACCCAAGGTTATGTTCTATAAGCGAATGGATAAGGGGAAACATGCTGACCACTATGCAATCCCAACGGGTAGTTATGATGATTGCTGGAAAATCCTATTATGATAAGGGATAAGCGTAAATCTCGTAAAATTTATATTTCAAATAATGGGTTTGATAACGACATGACAAAACATGCATGTACCATCCACTATACAACGGCTAATGTCATATTTTGTGACCCCCCATGATTTCATAGTAAAATATTTATTTAAAGTAATTCAATAACTTGCACTACACGCAACAATGAGTTCAAGTGCACCACGACATACAAAACTAGTCATTAAAAAGAGGGTATGCATAATATTAACAAAATCCTTAAATTTATATAATCCTTATAAATTCAATATCCATATTATGAGTTTCTTAAACATAATGAAAAAACAAAATCATTTTTTCTTCAAATAAAAGAAATATATTTTTATAAAATGCAATTTTACCATCTTTTAATGCCACAACCTTTTTAAATCCAATATGGGAAACTTTTATATATTCAATTTTACAAAGTAAACTTCTTATTTAGAAATGGTACATAATAATTGAGATTCATTTAATTTTAGGAGTTTTTCTGATAACATTCATATTTGGGTGAATAGTGAAATATAGTATATTATAATTGAAAACAACATTTTTCATCGAAATAATTTGTACTATTAAATTATAAATTTTAATCTTTTGGAAGTATGAATTGATTATACTTTTAGCATTTAATCCAATGATATTTGTTGGAAATGATTTCACTTTGAAATTGAACATAAATTAGAATCAATTTTTTATTAGTTATTATTTATTAAAAACACGCATTTTGGTTATGACAATGAGAATTACTTTTAAATTGATAAATGAAACTTCTATGTTTTTAATTTGATAAAATAGAATTAATTTTTGAATTTGTAATATCAATATTATCTTAGGGTGAAATGTTGGTATTTTTCTGAAAACATTCAATTT
The DNA here is from genome assembly GCA_963277665.1 of Viscum album. Lineage (NCBI taxonomy): Eukaryota > Viridiplantae > Streptophyta > Magnoliopsida > Santalales > Viscaceae > Viscum > Viscum album. Next base: position 2,004,024,336 of record OY728148.1, on the reverse strand, counting down.
TTGACGAATACTGAAAACACTATGTTATTGGTTAAAACCGAATTTTTATTTAAATTTTTATTTATTTTATTCAAATATATTTTAGTAAAAAATATATATATAATACATATATATTTTCAATATAATTAATTGGAGTCATTTTATAATATGGTCAGATACATAAAATATTTATTGATCTTTTTACCGTCAGTTACCCACCACCTAGGAGTATTTGAAAATTTAAATAAAAGTTAATTTTACCACTTATGGGAGTTTAATTTCAAAAACCCTAGAGACACGGTATTAATCAGTAAAAAAATGGGGTTCAATAAGATTAAAATAATCTTTGGTGATTAGTAACTTTTTTCTTTTATTTAGCATGGTTAAAAGTAAATAGGGTAATTAAGGGTAAAAATGATATACTTAATACCGTAACACCTGACATAATTCAATTGGATAAATATAATTCTACCAAAAACAAGAATAGGAATAAAATATGATCCTTTAGGTTCACATGTATTAGATTAGGTCATTTATTATTATTTAATTCAAAGACGAGTTAAAGGTGTTAAATTCAACATTTAATAACTAAACCTTTTTTAATATAGGGTTTCACATAATATGAATTAGACTATAAATATTCATTAGAAATATAAATTTATTTCCCAAATAATTGTATTTTATTTATATTTTTTAGACTTTAAATAATTTATTTTATGTATGACACAATGATGGTGTAGTAATTAACCAATTAATAAAATATTAAAATAATTGACATTATAAAAATCTAAATAAATGTAATATGATAATTTTTCTGACTTACACAAATTTTATAGGATAATATTACATTTTAGGGTTCTATATATTAATTTTATTAAGTAATAATGCTATTATGAATTTAGAAAAAAACACAATACCAAATAGTGTCAAAAATGACATAAAAGAGTTTTTAAGTCAAATATTATATTATTAATGGATATTCTATTCCTAAATAACTAAGGTTCAGACAAAAGGCTTATAAAATGATAGTTGTATCATTAATTAACCACATGGGGTTATTTTTAAAGCATATAGTATGTTTATTAACCATATAATATAAAAATACAAAGAGACTTGGTAAATGTTAAACTATTTAACTAAGAGTTAAATCTAATAGATATTGTTAATATAGTGCCCCAAAACTGTCTAAAACCTATTTCATGAGGTATTTTAGACCTATACCCACCGTATCCTTTAAATAATTCATTTTTAACCATTTGAAACCGAAATATATTTTATTATAAAATAATATTTCTTACTTTTTCCTAAGTGCACCTCAACCCTTTTATAAAAGGGCAATCCCCCTTCGCTCTAATTCACACCTTAAAAGACATTTGGATCAGCCATCCCCAGTCCAAATACCCTCTAAACTGTCCTACCTTAATCCTAGAGTCCTTCCTTTAGTATTAAAGCATACCAATGGATACCTTTTGATCTAACCATAAGGAAGAACCCGAATAAGAGGTAAATATTTCATCACCTCTTTCAAGTTCCGTTCTTCTTCAACATCATCTTTCTTTTATATTTCAATTCTAAAATAATAAATCCAGTATATTATATATAATGTGATGTTATAATAAATATGGTACAACCATATTCATTATTCTATACATTCTTTGAATGACATGTCACCATACGTGCATACGTACGACTTATCGTCTGAACATCGTCGTATAATTGTTAATCATTACATTATTATTTTTTGGGTATAATAATGATGTGTAAATGATATAAATAATAAATATAACATGATAAGGATTCATTATATATTATATACCATCCAATTACATATTATTATAATAACAAAAAATGATATTGTCGCTCGTGCGTACGTATGGATTGTCGTCCCCACGAACGCAATGAGATTCATTCCCCATCGTATCAATATACGAATAATTTTCAAATTATGATTAAAAATAATGTTTATATAAATAATATCTTTCTGAATATGAATAATATATATCCTATTCCTAACAAATATTACTTATGTAATAAATCATATAATGGAAAATGAATCATTTAACACCTAAAACGACGATAATACTAAGATATTATGGACAAAGAAATGTTAAAAGATAATATATGATATCATATTAATGAATATGATTATTTTATAATTTAATATCAATTATTTAACCATTATATAGGAGGTTAACCTACCCTCGACCAACGAAAAGTACAAGGTAAGGATTAATTTCACTATCACTTCATTATCCAAGGTTATTTATACGTAATTATCTACTTGGTCCTCTTTATCACCCACAACCATGTTTCTTTAAAAAATTTCAATTATTTTTTACTATTTACTTAAAAATGGGTTAGTTTCATTGATACCATTATATGACCTTATATTTTTTTGAAATGAATCTTTTTGTTTTTTTCCAAACAAGGTACATTTTGACCTTTTTGACAAATTTAAGTTAAGAATGTTTTTTAACATATACTGCGGGAGCAGTTATTTTTTGCTTTTATACCATCATAAAATATTCCCATACAAGATTATATGAATATTTTCAAAATAATTTTTTTATAATTATATTACTTTTAAATGATTTCAAAATAGAAAGAGATATTTCTCTAAAAAATGTTTTGATATCATCTATATCAAAATCGTTTGATAAATTTTAAGCTTAATTGAAGTTGATTTATTATGATACCAAACATACATATTGTATTGAATGTTTTTGTGACATGTTTCATATGGATGTGTTATTTTTATACCATTAATGGTTTATGGACAATGTATTGACATTTCGTATTCTAGTTTTAATATGAATGTTTATGTTATGTTTAAACATTTTCATATGAGGAATGCCTTGGACTTAGTAAGTGACGGGTGGAGCACACTATAGCTCCTTAATTCCTAGGGAGGTCTCATGAGAAAAACTAGTGTCTTGGAATAAGGCCTTGAAAAAATTGTATTTGTATTCCTGGCACAAGGCCTTGACTATGTAGTTATGAATGTTTGGCAATATGCATTACATCATTCTAAAAGTGTCCATTGATATTGAATGTGATTATTCGACTAGTATAATATCAATGTGAGTAAATAAATGGAATTATATTGAATTATATTTTTCATATTATGATGAAGTTTATATTGGAAAGGATTTTGTTTTAGTCTTATGAATTTCCTTAAATGTTTATTCTTATTTATGAAAGTTCCCGCTATATTGTTATCCTTACTGAGCATCTGAGCTCACCCATTTCTATGATTGGGTTTTCCCAGGATATGAAGAAGAATATTATGACTAACATGCATGGATAGTTTATGGGATCTCAGTGTTGTATATGGAAACAATGTTGTTGTATTTTTCCATTTTATGATGAAATGTAAACCTTATGAATTATCTAGTACTTCCCAGGATACTAAACTAATCAGTTTCGAGACATGATCTTTTGTGATCATGCCAATGATACGTAATTATGCACCAACTCTGGGCTTCTAGGGTCGATGAATTATAGTCGGTATGATAGAAAGTTTAGAAATAACATTGGATACTAGATTTATATGAACCCTAATTAGAGAACATTATCCTAAGATAGACTTTGAGGATTAGTATAGAAGAACTTCTTATAATTTTGGTAATGTAAGGATTTTGTATGATTTCCAAGCAAGTACATCCCTGTCTGGATATGAGAATATAGAGGTGGCTCTGGAACAGATTTTCCGAGGAGTAAAACCCAAAAATACCACATTGAGCTGGACTTTAATGGGAAATGGTGCATGACAACAGTCATGAATCACTCTTGGTTATGACACTCCCGAGAGATAAGATTAGGACAATTTTAATTTTCATTACAAATCATTATGAAGGATTCATGAGTATAAACCTCTTCAATGAAAATATTTTTATGATTATGAAATATATACATAAATTGTTCAATTTACGTTAGGTATTTTACCGGTTTAGAATTATTCATTGTGATTCATAAACTAACCAAGTGTATGTCATTATTAGAAACGGCGCCCAGAATAAGGAATGAAAACTCTAGAAATATGTATTATCCAATGAGTAATAAGGATCATATTACTCTTGGAATAAAGCCAAAATTTAGAAGGTAAATTGTCTCCCATGTATTCTCATCATATGAAGAAATAATATAATGTGTTAATAAGAAAAGTAAATAATTCTCTAAGTCCTATGGCTTCAAAGGGAAGCAAGAGATGAAAAGGATGGTAGAGAGAAATATTGATAAAGGGGAGAGGGGAAATAAGGATTTTCTCATATGTGATAAATGTGGAAAGAATCACCTAGGGAAATTTTTGAATGTAATGGGAGTTTGTTATAAGCATGGAGAAAAAGGACACCGAGTACGTGATTGCAAGGGTATGAATAATGTTTCAAATGTACAATACTACGTCTGCAAGGCATTGGGACACTACGCGAATCAATGTCCCAGCCATCAGAAAATACCATAAATGATGCTATTAGATAGTAATCAAGTTATGATACTACCTCAGATGAAGAGGAGTGATTAGTGTTGTAATGTTGTTATTATATAATTATTCAATTTGAGTGTTTTATCAACAATATGCTGATAATATGAATTATAGAGATAAATATGGATTGTATTGCAGTAATATTTTATTGAGTATTTGAGATTATTTGGTTCTATGAAAAGTGACTTAATGGTAAGATACACTTTTTAGAAAAATACAGGGTCGAAGGAAATTTAATCCTTAATATGTTTCTAATCATGAGGTAGTGAATTTGGAATAAATGATTGTTGATTTGGATAAATTATATTGGATATTCTTGACATCCGTGGAAATGATTAATACTTTGTTTATTTCATCATTGTTGGATTATTAAATATTTTTGGATCTATGAAATATATCTAGTATTATATAAAGGATAAGGTATCAGGAATTTACAAAATAAGGTAATATGGTATTTCAGGGTGTTACCATGTTTTAAAATAATACATGATGAAGGTGTTCACATGTTATTATATGGAAAAAATTATCTCTATTGTGTTTAACATACTTATCGATTTTATACTGTGAGTTTGGATAGAATTATATTTGATATGTCTAATGGTTGTAATGGATTATGTTTAGTATTTGATACAATTTTTATGTTTATTTATTGCTTTTTATAAAAGGAGAACATGCAGACGGTGTGATAACTCGTGGCGTTAGAAAAAGCATCAGGAATCGAACCCACAACTTTTGTGTGATTGGGATTTATCGCCTACACCTAGACTACATGAAGTACTTGTATTGTATAATGTAGTTTCTTTTTTAAAGTATCTTATATGTGAATTATAAATCAATTATTTTGGAACCCTAAAATAATAGGATAAATATAATATTTTTTTAATGTTCTATTATCTTTTAGAGTGTAAGATGAGTTTGTTTTAGAAATTAGTTAAAGGATGGAACTATACTTTTCAAGTATAAATATTTATCTTCTCTTATTCTTTGAAGAAATTAATTCTTAAACATTAGGTAAGGAATCTTAAAACAAAATTTTTTTTATACTAATATGTTATGTTTTGTTGAAATGGGGATATTTTAAATCATCATAGATGGACGTATTTGAGGCCCTCAATTCAATAATTGTTTTTCATTGATGACATCAATAACACCTTATAAATATTTTTTCTTTTCCTCCAATTATTTGTCTCTAATTTTGAAGAAATGTTCTCCTAATAGAGATAATAATTTGGTGGTGAATTTTTCATTTCCCTTTTCCTCTTATTAAGACTAAATTTTATTAACACAATTTCTGATGTGGGTTTTCCAAATAAGGTATTTTTTATTTTCAACAATTTATTTTTGAAAAATAATTTCAAATTGTGAGGATACAATTTATTGAAGGAGGTAAGAGTGTAACACTCCAAGATTTCACAGTAGATTATTTCTTCAAAGTAATTCATTAACATGTACTACCAGCAACACCGAGTTCAAGCGCACAATGACTTACCAAACTAGAAGTTCAAAATAGGTTATGAATAATACTAACTAACTTTTTAACTTTATATAATCCTTATAATTTTATAATCCATATTATTATTTTCATAGAACTAACGAAAAAACAAATTTATTTGTTTTCACATAAAAGAATTATTTTTAAAAAATGAAATTTTATCTCCTTTTAAGGGAGAACATGTTTTAAATCCAATATTTGAAACATTTATATATTAAATTTGAAAAAATATACTTATCAATTTGAGTAGGGACATATGAATTTAGTTTCAATAAATATTTGGTGTTTTTCTGATAACTTCCATATTTGGGTGAATAATGAAAAATACTGTATTTTAACTGAAAGCCAATTTTTTAATCAAAATAATTTGTAATATTAAATTTTACATTTTAATTGGTTTGAAGTATAAATAACTTATATCTTTATCATTTAATCCAATTTTATTCATTGGAAGAAATTTCACATTGAAATTGAACATAAAAACTTATCAATGTTTTATTACTTATTATTTCTTAAAAACATGCTTTTTGGTTTTGACAACGAGAATTAATTTTAAATTAATAAATTTAACATATATGTTTTGAAATCGGTTAAATAGACTTAATTTTTTAATTCATAATATAAAAATAAGATATGGATGAAATTTTGGTATTTTTCAGTATACATTCAATTTTTGAAGAATAGTAAAAACACTAAGTTATTGGTTGAAACCGACTTTTTATTTAATTAATTAATTATTTTATGTAAATTTATTTTAGGTGAAAATAGATTTATAATACACATATATATTCAACATAATTAATTGGAGTCATTTTATAATATGATTTCATATATAAATATTTATTGAACTTTTTACCATCTTTAACCCACCTCCTAGTAGTATTTGCAAATTTACATAAAACATAATTTTATTGCTTCTGGGAGTTTAATTTAAAAAATACGAGCGAAACTGTTTATATCATTTAATAAAATGTGATTCAATAAGATGAATATAATCTTTGATGAATAGTAACTTTTTTACTTTTATTTACCATAGTTAAAAGTAAAGAGGGTAATTAAGGGTAAAAATGATATTATTATTACCCTAACACATGTCCTTATTCAATTGGTTATTTATAATTCGACCAAAAACAAACTAAGAAATAAAATTTCTTCATTTATGTCTACTAGGATTAGATTAAAACCTTTATTATTATTTAATTCAATGATGAGTTAAAAGTGTTAAATTCAAAGTCTAATAACTAAACCATTTTAATATAGGGTTAAACATAAGATGAATTTTACAATAAATATTGATTAGAAAGAAAAAAATATTTCCTACATAATGGTATTGTATTTATATTTTTCATACATTAAATAAGTTAATTTATGTATGACATAATGATGATGTAGTAATTACATAATTAATGAAATATTAAAATAATTGATATTATAAATATCCAAATAAATGTAATTTGAGACTTTTAATGAATTCCACTAATTTAATATGTTAATATGAATTTTTAGGTTTGGTTAGAGAAATTATGTTCTACGTAATAATGATTTTATGAATTTATAAAAAACAAAATACCAAGTAGAGTCAAAATTTACATAAAAGATTTTTTAAAACAAATATTATATTATTAATTGATATTCTATTCCTGAAAATCTATGGTTCACCCAAAATTCATATATAATGATATGTGTATCATTATTTAACCAGTTTGGGTTCTCTAGAAAGTATATATTATTTTTATTAACCATATAATATAAAAATACAAAGAGACTTCGTAAATGTCAAACATTTTAACTAAGAGTTAAATCTAAAAGATAATGTAAATATAGTGACCCAAACCGGTATAAAACCTATTAGATGAGTGTTTTTCGACCCATAACCACCTTATCCTTTGAATAATTCATTTTGGAGCCATTATAAACCGAAAAGTATTTTATTATAAAATAATACTTCTAGTATTTCCTAAAGTTCCCCTCACCCCTCTTACAAATGGGCACTCCCCCTTATCTCTAATTCACAGCAAAAAATCCATTTGGCTAAGCCAAAACCTACACAAATACCCTCTCAACTGTCCTATATTAATCCTAGAGGAATTAATTTAGTGATAATGCCAACCTATGGAGCCCTTTTGATCAAACCAAAAGGATGAACCCGAAGATGAGGTAAATATTCCATTACCTCTTTCAAGTTCATTTCTTCTTCCACATCCTCTTTCTTTGTTATCTTCATTCTAAAATATTAATTCAAATACCTTCTACAATCATTGATGTTATTATAAATATGTTACAACCATATTCATTATTCTATCCATCATTTGAATGACATGTCACCATACGTGGGTATGTACGACTTACCGTCTCCACGTCGTGGTGTAATTGTTATTCAATATATTATTATTTTGATGTGCATAATAATGAAGTGTAATTTGTGACAATTACAAATATAACATGATAATGATTCTTTATATATGATATAACATACAATTAGATATTATTTTAATATCAAAAGAATGATATTGTTGCTCGTGCATACGTATGGATTGTCATCTCCATGAACCCGATTAGATTCATTCCCCATTGTATCCAATAAATACTAATTTTCATTAGATGATTAAAATATTGTTTAAATAATTAATATCATTCAGAATATGAATAATATACATCCTATTTATAATAAACATTACATACGTATCAAAACATACAAAGGAGAATGAATCAGTTAACACTAGAAACGATAGTAATACTAAGATAATAATAACAAGAAATGATAAAATATCATATATATGATATAATATTAATGTATATGATTATTTTATAATTTAATAAAAATAATTTCACCATTATACAAAAGGTTAACCTACACTCATCGAAGGATATGTACAAGGTAAGAGTTAATTTCACAATCTTATCATTATATGAGGTTGTTTGTACGTAATTATCTACTGGGACCTCTTTATCATCCAAATCCATGTTTCATAAAGATATATTTCAAAAAAAAATTAATATTTACTAAACAATGGGGTAAATTCATTTATACCCTTATTTTTCATTATATGTTTTTGAATGGAATCTTTCTGTTGTTTTCCAAACAGGGTACTTTTTGATCTTTTCGACAAATTTAAGGTAAGAATGTTTTTTATCTTATATGGTGGGTGTGGCTATTTTCTGCCATTATAACATCATCGAACATCACTTACAATATTATAAGAATATTTTGAAAATAATTATTTTTAATTATATGAATTTAAAATGATTTCAAAATTTAATGAGATATTTCTCTAAAAAATGTTTCAATTTCATCTATGTCAACATCCTTTGATGGATTTTGAGCCTAATTGAAGTTGATTTATTATGATACAAATATTCCATATTGTATCAAAGGATTGGTGATATGTTTGACAATGGATGTGTTATTTTTATACCATTAATGGTTTATTGATAATTTATTGAAATTTCGTATGCTAGTATTAATAAGAATGTTTATGTTATGTTTAAACCTTTTCAAATGAGGAATGCATTAGACTTAGTAACTGATAGGTGGAGCCCACTATATCTCCCCAATTCGTCGGAAGGTCTCATGAGACAATCTAGTGTCTTGGATGACGGCCTAGAGAAAATAATATATTTAGTCTTGGCACAAGGCCTTGACTATGTGGTTATGAAAGTCTAGAATTATACATTCTATAACTATGAAAGTGGCTATTGATATTGCATGTGATTAATTGATGATTAGAATATCAATGTGAGTAAGTAAATGGCATTATTTTGATTTATATTTTCCATATTATGATGAAGTTTATTTTGAAAAGAATTTTGTTTTAGTCTTATACATTGCCTTAAATGTATATGCTTATTTATTAATGTTTTCTCTATATTGTTATCCTTACTGATCATATGAACTGGCCCCTTTCTATGTTTTATTTTTCCCAAGATGCGAAGAAGTATATTAGGATTGACCTATAGAGAATTTCTATGGGATCTCAGTGATGTCTCTAATCACAATATTGTTGTAGTTTTCCATTTTATGATGTAATGTAAACCTTATTAATATATATAGTACTTCTAAGGATACTAAACTAATCGGTCTTTTGAGACATTATCATTTGTGTTCATTCCAATGATACATAATAATGAACCGTCTCTGGGCTTCTGGGTTTGGGGAATTACATATTTGATTATAGATATACCCACCATTTTATATATACTTAATGTTTTAGGGTTATTAGATTCCACAAATGAAATGTGATTTGGAATAAGCAGTTGAAACCCCTATTGTAAGATAAATTCATCTCATGTCTATGATTGCATTTTAGTTTTTGTTATTTGGAAATATCCTCCTAGATTTGTAGTCATTGTTCATTTAGAGAATTTTTATGTCATTTTAGTATTGGATTGGATATCTATTCATAATTCAAATATGAATTTTCATGGAAGGGAATTTATGTTTTGTATTTCAAACCCTATATGATCATCCATAAATGTGATGGCATCCATGAACCTATTTTGGATATTACATCCAGTGTATGGGTATTCATTACCATTCAAAAGTGTTGTTTATCTCAAATAGTTGGGGATAAAAAAGACATCATAGACATGTCGGTTGTTCATGTGTTCTTTTGTATTTCTAGAAGATATAACTAGACATCCACCAAAACGTGATGTTGGGTTCTCAATAAAACTCTTAAATGGCAGAAAACTAATTACAAAGACCACTTATAGAATGGATAAAATTGTGTATTTGGAATTAAAGGAGGAAATCCATGAAAACCATTACACAGAATTCATTCTGAGATGTTTTTCACCATGTTGTGAATCATTTTTTATGAAAATGAAAGAGGGATCAATGAGAATCTACATTGACTGTCGGGAGTTAAAAAAATATTACAATCATGAACAAGTATCGTTTTTTACATATTGATGGTTTGTTTGAACTAATTCATGATGTTTAATACATTTCAATGATTTAACATTGTTTTGGATATCAACAATTGAATGTTGTGTTTGAGGATAATCCCAAGAGAAAATTAAATTCAAGTTATGACCACTATGAATTTATAGTGATGTATTTTAGTCTTACTGTTTCCCCTAATACATTCATGGATTTAATGAAAAGAGTCCTAAGATATTACCTTGATCAGTTTGTGCTAGTATTTATAGATGATATTATTATCTATTAAAATAATGAAGGGAGAATCTGGAGAACACATACAATTTGTAATAAATACTATAAGGAATGAGAATCTATATGAAAAATTTAGAATTCTGAATTTTGGTTACCAAATGTTTCATTTTTTGGTCACATAATCTAATGAGATGATATATCATTAGATGCATCATTATATAGGATATTAATTTCTTCCCTAGACCAACCATGGTTAATCAGATCCATAGATTTCATTGTTTTGCTATATATTATTGACAGTTTGAGGAAATTTTTCAATGAATAAATAATCCACTAAATAAGTAAACATGGTAGGGTGTCATGCTCATATAGACATGTGAATATGTGGAAACATTAAAGGAAATAAATATATGTTCATTCAGTGAACCAATGATTATATTACCCTTTAGTGAAGAAGGTATTGTTATCAAGACTGATGAATCTAAGAAGAGATTAGGTTATGATGTTATGTTAAATAGAATGGTTATAGAATATTCCTCATGATAGTTTATTATTCATGAAAAAAATTACCCAAATTATGATTTCGAGTTATGAGTGGTAATTTTTGCATAACAAATAGGGATGAATTATATTTACAAAAATATTGTAATATATTTATAGACTATAATAGTATTAAATATATATTCATAGAAAAGGAGTTGAACAACTACTAGAGTATATGGTTAGAGTTGATAAAGTATTATGACTGCTCAATACAGTACAACCATGGGAAAATGATCAAGGTGGTCGATGCTTCGAGTTGGATGGAACATGATAACATATCAATAACGAGGATAAAAAATATCCTTTATTTATGTATTTAAAAAGATATATCCAAAAATCTTAAAAGAAGGTGAAAAATACTACAATTTTCAAATAAATTTTACACCCTCTATCCTAGTAAAGATTATGGAGGAGTAGAAGGATGTTGGAGTGCTGAATTTTTTTTTACAAATTTCACCATGTGGAACATTGATCAGGATGTAATAATAAGGTTAAATAACTGTGTATGTGTTCCATCCATACAAGATTTAAAAATGTATCTATTAGAGGAATCTCATATTTATTAACTTTCTATTGATCCTTGATGTACAAAGATGTATAAGAACATGAATGAATTCTTATGGTGAGATAGAATAATGAGATATGTGACAGAGATTGTATGTCAGTTTTTGGTATGAAAACAAGTTAAGGCTGATAGACAAAATTCAATGGGTAAATTGCATCTATTATCCATACCAAGAATAGAAATGGGAGAACATCATTATAGATTTTTTCATTGGAATATCCAAAAACTCTAATGTTTTTAATTCCATATGGGTGGTATTCGATCACCATACTATTTCATGACATGTCATAATTATCAGAGAATACATATATCTTACAATGCTTACCTATATATACATTAATGAAGAGGTATGTATTCTGAGAGTATGTCATTCTATTATATAAGATCATGATCTAACGATTACCTCAATGTTCAAGAAAATTCTCCAAAAACAACTATATACAGAATTGTATTTTAGAACTCCTTAGCATTCTTAGGTAGATGGTCAGTCAAAAAAATTCAAACCCTATAGGATATGTTGAGATCTTGTTCTTTGGATTTCAAAGGTGGTTGGGATCAAAACCTTTATATAGTTGACTTTTCTTACAAAAAATGGTTTCACTCAAGAATGAAAATTGATCCATATTATGAAAACTATTGATGTAACAATACATCTCCAAAGTGATGGGATGAGGTTGGAGAGGCAAATATATTGGGACCTGGATCACTGGTGAAATTTTTGAGAATGTCATAACCATTTAGTATCTTAACACAGTAGTTCATTTTCCATAGAATATTTGTGGTGGTAAGCAATGAAGTGACATATAATTTGAATGTGGTGAAATATTTTTTCTACGAATCTCAACCTAGAATATTTTAATGAGAACTATAAAGAATGGGAAACTAAGTCATAGGGATATCGGTCTCATTGAGATTTTTGAACGTATCAGGACAGTTATATATCACTCATCACTTCCTAAAAATTACTCTTATGTCATAAATTTATTTCATGTATCTTCAATGAGGAAGTCCAAACTTGACCCTTCATATGTACAAAACTCAGAGGTCATACTGCTAGAGGAGGATCTTTCAAATGAACAATACCAATTGATATTCTGGAACGATCATTGAATGTTCTTAGAAACAAGACCACTCAACATGTCAACGTTTATTTTGGATAAATCACATTTGTGAGGATGCTCTAGCAGGGAATGAAGATATTTTTAAGTATAATTATGTTCATTTTTTTCCTGAGTGATGAATTTTAAGGGATAAATTCATTTTCTTATTGGATGAACATAAAACCGTGATTTTTTATGGACCTTATTTTCTCATATAAATTAATTTACTTGTTTTTCGATGCACTAATTCAAACATTACATTCACACAACACTAACATGGAAGGCATTACAAAAAACCAACAAGGAATATGATACAAATTGCATTAAATTGGACTACGTTACATAGAAATGAAGCACATTTTATTTTAAATTCAACACTAACTAGGCATATGTAACATGCAACATCGATATTTCTACAAAACATCATTTTATTTTTATAATTATTTAAATAGATAACTATAACATAGATATTTATCATAGTAACATGAAAAAAACTAATTTCAAATATTAGATTTTAAAGTTTTATTTAAATAAATTATTTTGACATGGAAATATATGATTTTTGTTATATACCATATCTGATTAAAAATACCATTTTTTATACTAAACAAATTTTAATAGTCCTTATGTGACAAATATGGAAATTAATTTCTGACACATTTTGGAATTTAATAGGATAAAATAAACATCATTTTATAATTTCCATGGACTAAATTATCATTGGGTGACATTTTTTATTTTTTGGAGAAACATCATTTTTTGGATTAATAGTGAAAAATAACAAATATAAATTAAAAAGCCTATTTTCATATAAATTTTATATATGGTGTAATTTTTATTATTTTTGTTTAAAATTTCAAATATGTTATTTGTTTAAAATTTAATCCAATAAAGTTAATTGGATCCCATTTCAAATCAGAATTTTATTTTAAAAAATTGAAATCTTTTCAATTTCTTCATATTAAAAAATACATATTCAACCTGACATGGGGATTATATTTAAATACATTTCTAAAAAAATTTTTATTTTAATTTGGAACATGGATTTCATTATTTAATAAAAATATGTGAAACCAATTAAAATCATTTACGTCGATTAAGGTAAAATTAAGCATAACTAGGGACTAAACATTACATTTAATAAACAAAATGACATAAACAATTTTCGAAAAACAATTTTCTGGAAATTAATAGGCCATTATCATTAAATTATTGATTTTATTATATTTATATTTTTAGATAAAAATGTTGGTACACATAACATGTTTTAAAAGGTACCATGTGTGTCCTATTCCATCCTTCAAAAGGCCACCAAATCTACCAATTAATCAGACCTATAAATCCACATAGGTTCGCCAAATATATTCCCAATACAAAACCCAAAATCACACTATTCATCCTCTAATCATATGTTTCAGAATAATGTATTTCATGCAATCCTTCTGCAAAAAACACAAATTTTGTTACCCGGTTAAGAGTTGACACCTTCTCCCTAGACCCTTTCATTTATTTTAATTCTCCACCCATCCACTCTCATAATTCCATGCATATATAGCATGAAAATTTTACTTCATATACTATGATTTGTTATTCTAATTGTTTAACCTATAGTTAAAAATACCCCCATCTAATGGGTAATGATCAAATTGGTCACGTATACGGAGAACTACCACCTCACTATATGATGATTATTAATTTTACTTTATCAAATGTCATTGTGATGATTAAGATTGAAATCATATTTATATATTTTATATATTATATTCATTATGTTTTTAATATTTTTTATTCTAATGAAAACACATATCTTGTTACATTCCATTCGGTGTGAATACAATTTTTTCATTTGAGGAAGTGTGGGATACCGCCCACTCAAAGTGATATGATTCGTTCAATCACTAAATTTAATTTATTAATGATGGTTATAGTGAATATATATTATAAATATGATATCAATAAAATAACTTAATAGTAACATACATATATAAAAATATTTTTTTTATTTTACTCAACATTAGAATAAAAAGAGAAATAACATTCTTGCGTACGTTCAGCATAGTATCTTGATGAGTAGTGCATTACATTTTATACATATATATTATATATATTATTAAAATAAAAATATTACTCGTGTAAATTTTATTTAAATAATTTTTTACATTCTGGAATCATGATATATTTACAGGTACCCACAATAAAAAAAATAAGGCACATGCAACAAAAACATAGTATATTTTCCTAAGTGAAACTTTTTCCTAGAATGGTTAATAAGAGGGTAATATTAGGTCGTGATTAGAGAGACCCAAGAAATTCTAATATTACATTAAAATATTTTAAGCATAATTATACATCCTATTAACATTCATGGAACATAAAATCTAGTTTCTTGGAAGAGAACGTATATAAAATTTTAAAAATAAGTAACTAAATAAATCATTTCATCGTTGAATATTAAAATTGAGCTCCTAACATCCATTGTGATAAAAAAATATGCATAGGGTACCTTGGGAGACACATAAACAATAGGGGGAGCAAAATAGCCCAGTAAAGGAACAACCATAATAACAATGTATTAACACTTGCGATAGAAGGGAAGACATGTTAATATAAAAAGGAATGTATCACAGGGAATCATAATATTTAAAAATGTAATCTTATAAAAATGGTGTCACAGTAATGTTGAAGAGACATAAAACATGACTTTATATTGAATCAAGGCTTACCACCAAGACCCTTTCACATGGAAACACCAGAAAATGCTAACCGCCAAGACCATCGAACATGGTAGCACAAGCCATGACTAACCTCCAAGACCATCACCCATAACATCTCATGAGAGTCCACATTACCCAATTCATTGGATTTATAACTTGGTGAAACCATATTAATTTTTATTGAATTTTTTCCCCAAAAATAATCATACATAATCTTTCATACAAAATCAATAGGGTTACCCTTGGAAAAGATTTGGTACCACAATCATGTCATAATGCATAACAAATGGTCACATCATAAATGCCATTATGAATGAAAGGAACTAAAATATACATTGAAATTAATAAAGGAAATAGGAATGTATCATGTTAAATGCTTTCTTGTTGTAGTGAGAATGTGTATGATATGTATTTATGAAATGTTAGCATAAAAACATTTGTGGGCGGTTTTTAGGAAAATAATATGGAACCATTATAATAGAAAAGGGAATAATCTATTATATAAGACATGATTTGATCCAATTAGGTTTTTTTATTAAAAATGATGATTTTATAAACACAATTTTGGATTAAAAAAATATATAGGGCACTTGAATCTATGTTTGAATTTGGGATGTTCCCTCAAAATAGGTTTTCTTATGCGGATGTATTGAGAGTGAATCACTTAAAATATATATATCCTTAATAG
This sequence comes from Viscum album, assembly GCA_963277665.1. Classification (NCBI taxonomy): domain Eukaryota; kingdom Viridiplantae; phylum Streptophyta; class Magnoliopsida; order Santalales; family Viscaceae; genus Viscum; species Viscum album. The sequence continues at coordinate 2,004,007,656 of OY728148.1, read as the reverse complement.
ATAAAGATTAAAGGGTCATAATAAATTTATTTGGTGACTTTAAACATAATTTATAATATTCATACAAAATATCCAAGATAACATCATTTTCGTAAAAGAATGTTAAGGAAACCTGAATGAACAAAGGAGGTTTGGGTACAATCCCTTGCGGATTATCAGCATAGTATATGGTGTTCTTAATAGGGTTTAATGATATATAATGGAGTTCATAATCATATATACATTACAAGGGATGTATGGGGGATGTTAAAAATCATAACCCATCATTATTAACTACACATAAAAGTCCATAACATAGAGGAGATTCTAGAATAATGGTTAATCAGTGAGGATCCGCTACCTTATGTTTGATGGTGTTCTCCAATTGATATTAATGACCAGAATACTAAAATTATGTTCATTAATTGAATATAATTGATCATATTTTTCAAATAATTAATTTAATATATCATATAAATGTTAATTAATATCATTTTTTTGGTTATGAGGTTCTATTTCATAGTTCAGGTCTATCTGTTTCATGTTATGTTTACACATATACATGAAAGAAAAATCATGTAAAATGAAGATGATTGTCTAGAATTGGAGTTATATATTAATATTGAACATACAAAAGGCCACATGGTTTTAAAATCAATTTTTTATATGGATTGATGTTGAATCAATATATAAAACATAAATGACAAATGTTTGTATTAATTTGGAAATTTAGCTCACAATTAAAATTTTTCATACTGTTATTTTACATCATGTGTGAAATTGAATTCTAGAACATCACATAAAATAAAATACATATTTAGTATTATTTTGAAACCTTGATATTATTTTCATGATCAGAATTCAATAGGGTATAATAAATTGAAAACCCATCATCCTTGAATGTGGTAAATTAATGAATCTCAGATGGTGTCTTTACTTATAGTATAAAAGAAGTGTAAAGGTGAGATGATAATAAATTTTTTGATTATCATAAAAACATTCATGTAGAATTATGTTCTTGGATTTGTTAAAAAATTTGGACGAGGAGTGGTAAGGATAGAATTGAACACCAAAGACCATGAAATTAATGTAAACAAATAGAAAAGAAAAATTTACCTCTTGAATCAATATTCCTTGAGAACCACTTAAGGAGAGATGATTTTGAAATTTGAGGAAACTAAGGGTTTTGGAAATGGGGGAAGATCTTGTGGATAGATTTTGGTGGATTTGAGGCATTGAACAAGGCTTGAGAGAATTAAAGAGAAGCTGTAAGTTGGGGTGGTATTTATAGTGGAGGGGAGAGGGGTTTTCTAAATAATATATTCATTAATTTATTATTTACTAGAAGATAAGAAATAAAGAAGATTCCAAGACTAATAATATTAATAAATGAAAGTGAGGTGAATAATTTGGTGCCTAAATCACTTATGATGTCAGGAATAGTGCATTTAAATTATAATGTATTTATACCTTAAATTGGTGTATTTTACAATACTAAAAAAATTCATGTATTTTAGAAAAATCCCAAAAATCAACACTAACAATTTATTGATATGTTAAATAAAAAAAATAACACCATTTTTTAGAAATACTTTTCTAAATATAATTAATGTAATTTTAAATTAAAATCATAATTTACATGAAAAATACAGATTTTAAGAATTATAAAATATTTTATAATATGTTCAAAAATAACATAGGGACTTATGAAATTTTCATAAAACCAGATGAAATATAATTTTTAATTTATAGACATCTTTTATGAAAATACTTTTTCTTTTATATTTATTAATTAATTTTTATTAATTATTTAATATTTACAAAAATTCCAAAACTTTTAGAACAATTTTATTATCAATTAAAAGATTCCTAAATTTTATTTTTACATTAAAGGATGATGTTACTATTATATTGGTTTATTTACAGTACAGAAGGGACATATTACTATTATAAGGGTGGGTTACTATTCTCAAGGGAAGGTTTCTATTAACCAAAAAATTTGTTTTTCTTATTAAACTCCAAACATCTTACTGATCGTAACTATGTATGTTTGATTTTTGAAATTCAAATCACACAAGAGTAGAAATTATGTTTAAAGGTGACATAATATGTAGTAGTTCATTATGTTGTGATTTCGTTTAATTACATGACATAATTATAAAAAATGTGTTTCCATTGATAAAACAATTGGTTGTTGCTTTATTTCCCTCTTATGAAATTTCTCTAGAGAAATTTTGTTTTGTATTTCAATACATATACATGTGTGGTTACTTTTACTTCATTGCCTCTTCAATTTCCTATGTAGCCTCTTCGTAATTATGGTTCTACCACTGTACATTGACTAGGTGTGTTGCCTTGTTATGTTGAATGTTATCTCTATGATCCATGATCTTCATTTGCTACTCATCATAAGAAAGATCATTCTTTAATTGTACAACCTCTGAATAGAGTACATGTGGAGGGTATAATATATACTTACATAAGACATATTCATGAACGAAATCATGTACATTGGACATGGTAGATGGAAATTCCAGTAGATAGTCCACAACTATGACTAGATTAAGGATCTTGAAGTGGTAAATGCACATGGGACATAAATATCTTTTCTTCAAAAATGGAAAGACATTCATCCACAGTGGTATGTTACGAAATACCATGTCTAAATCTTTGAACTCAAGGTCTCATCAATGATTTTATGCATAACTTTTTTTTTTGAATTTTGTCATTGAACATTTAAGGTCCCAATAGATGACGCTCACTAACATCATCCCAACACGTCAGTGTTCTGCATCTTCTCCCATAATGGTCTCTGTATGGTTTCATTCACATGCTTGAGGGTAAACATTTGTTGTAAGAGAATCATAATTGTAGCTGATGTTTGACCCATCCTATTTGAGTAGCAGATAACATGATCTCGACATATCTTCAGGTGTCTGAATAGTTCACTCTGATTGGCCATTAGATTGAGGATGATAGCTCATACTAGAGTTCAGTCCAGGGCTATCATCATGTTTGATATGTTTGTATAATGTCAAGGTGATTCATGGATCTCAACCAGATAAAATAAATAGTTGTCCCCCACGCTGCATTACCACTTATTTGATATATATATATATGTTCAATTTTATACAATGAGAAGTCCTCTCGAATCATGATAAAGTGAGATTTCATCGTAAGACGATCCATAATGACCCATATATCATTGTTTACTCTCGATGTCCATGGATGTCCAGGGACAATGTCCATGGTGATGTTCTACCACTTCCATGTTGGTATCGGTAGTGGTTGTATAATCCCATTAGACATCTATCCTTTAGAATTCACTATTGTACATTCCATGCAATTTTTTGTATACTAACCAATTTCTTAGTTCAAATTGTCCAACCAAAAGTTATCATAGATATTTTAATACATCTTTGTACTCCTAGGTTTAATAGATATTGTTGATCTATAAGCATCATTCAAAAGGACATTCTTTATATCTGGATCAAATGGAATACATAATCGTGACCCAAATATCATAAAACCTTCCTCATCAATAATGAATGTTGAGAATTTATTTTTTCTAAAAGATTCACCCTTTTCTAAATTTCATCATATTTTATTTGGGAATACATTATTTTCTCCGTGACAGATCATTGAGAAATTATTTGAAAAATGATTGATGACATTCCACCCTTAACGATTCTCATTCCCATCCTCTAAAAATCTAAGAAGATCATATCCATGACAATTATCATATTGAAATAGATGTAGGATTCTTTCAACATAGATAATTTTTCACATTATTTTCAATATTGGGATGGTAGTGGATTGAGAAGACATAATCCTTATTGAGATCTATCCATCATCATTGTCACATATTAATCTCTTTTTTGGGAATATATATTTGTGGATCTTGTGATCATTATATATCACACACTTCTCCCCATAGAGATAATTTTTCCAAATTTTAATGCAAAGATCACATAAAAAGTATAAATCCAGTGTTGGATAGTTTTTCTCATGGATATTTAGATGCCTTGAGGCACATGAAATTAGTGTGTCATGTTGCATCAGCACAAATTTTAAACCATTCATTGAAGCATCAATGTATACCAAAAATAGTTATCCAGTTATTAGGAGTATGAGTACTGGAGTGGTGATTATCCTTCTTTCCACTTCTTAAAACTGTATTCACATTCTGAAGCCTAGAAAAAAATTACTTCATTTAGGGTCATCTTGTTCATTGGGTTTTAAAATCATGACAATTTCACCATAAATCATCGAAAATTCTCTGCTGGACCCAGAAAACTGTGGATATCTATTAGAAATTTTGGCTTATGCCACTCTTCGATTACCTTTGTCTTGGAAGGGTGCGCATATATCCATTAACAGGTGATAACATGCCCCTATTATGATACATACTCCATATAGAAGTCATATTTCCTATACGTTTCCTAAAATTTATCCCTTCAAAAATTCATAGGCATAGTATTCAAATTATCATCATGCCATTCCATGATCATGGAGTATATTAGAATATTTTCGATAAATACTACCACAAATTTATTGAGGCAATTTATATAGAAAACAATAATTAAATCAATGAATATTGTTGAATAATTAGTGATTTAAAAGGGCATCCATATGAAGTCATAGAGTCTATAACACTCTTGAAAGGCTATCTTGTGAATATCTTCCTTCCTCGCCTTTAATTGGTGATATCCTGATAGAAGTTACACCGTAGATAAGTAACTAGCCCGACAATACTGAGTGATCAAGTCATATATCTAAGGAATGAGATACATTTTCTTTATTGTGATATTATTGAGCTCAAGATAATCAATGTAGAGGTGCATCCACCAATCCTTTTTTTGATGAAGATGACTGATGCACCCCCAAGGGAAGCCCTCATATGTATAAAACCCTTCTCATGATTCTCTTGTAACTGGTTCATCATCTCTTCCAACACAAAAATGTCTATTATATATCATTTCTCTGATATTGGAATAGATCTTGGAATAATTTTAATTGGGAACATAAAATTTCGATCGAGAGGAAAACCAATAATCTTTTCAGGAAATACATTAGTGTAATCGCTCACAATAGGAATTTCATAGAGAATGATTCTCCATTTTCTATCAATTATTGGAGCTAGATATGATTGCAATTAAGGCCGAAATATACACACAATATATGGTGATTCTATATTAGATAAATATTCATCCTGACACGTGTATTGAATTAGATGACGCTTCTGGATGAGTAGAGTGATCTTCCTTTCCTGATAGTTGATTTTGGCATTGTATAAATATATCCAATTCCTACCAAAGATAACATCAAAAAACACTAAAGGAAGTGTGATGATATTTTCATGGAGGTTTAGTCCACAATCCATTAATGTAAAGTATTTATAAACCATGTGTGCTAAAAGTTCTCCATTCATTGTTCTCACAGATAACTTATACACCAAATTTTTAGGTTGTGTTTGAATTGATCTGCTAAACATGAAAGATATTAATGAATTTGTAGAACTAGAATCAAAAAGTATGTTTGTTATTCATGAATGAATAACTGTCATACCTGTCACAACATAATTTTCATGCTCCACCTAAGATGTAGTGATAACATAAGTTCGTCCTTTTTTCCTTGGATGTTTTTCGTGATTGCCTCAGACAACCCTTGGATTAGGGAAACTGTTCGCATAATCCCCAAGTTCCTTGCAGTTTTAACACTACACCACTAGATAAGCATCTATCTGAACCTAGTTTTATTCATTCAAATTATTGGTATTCTTCATATACTTTGGATATTTTTTAGCCAAATGTCCCATATTTCAACATTTGAAGTAATTCCATGTTGATGTTAGATAGATCTGATGATGATTCTTCACACATTCTTTACACATGGGATGATTGAACATAATTCAATCATGGAATCTAATAGCGAGACTACCCATTATATTTTCCACAATCCTCTTCTTATCACCAATATCATGAAACCACTAAGAGTCTTGATATTCATTTCAACCTTGAGGGCACAATGAACAATATCCTCATAACTTTCATATACTTAAATCGTCAAATTTTTACATAGACTCAACATTAATCTACTAAACAAGAGATAATCCTTGCATTCAATGTTCAAGACAAATCCAAGGGCGTACCTTGATACCCTAATGATGTTATCTTCATACACCCAGATTGACTCATTTTCTTTATTATTTAGTCCATGGAACTCTCTTTCCACCTTCAGATGGAGGGTTTCTGGAAAATAGATATTGAAAATAAAATTTAATGAATCCCTGCAATTCCAGAAATCAATTTTCTCATAGGAATTTCTATTCTTTATCAGTGTCCACACAGATCAGATTCCCCATAAAATTGATAGATTCATAATACAACTTTGTCTTCTTCTAAGCATTGGAGGTCATATAAATTCGTTTCAATTATGTTAATCCAATATTCTATGATGAGGGGATACGATGATGTAAAAATCATGGGAGGAGGTTGCAACATGAAGGATTCAAAGACAATGTTCCCACTCCATGGAGGAGGAGGGAGTTTCAAATGATTCATGTTATTATTCACAACTTGAGCCAGCTATTCAGGTATTTTCATGATGTTTTGACCACCCGTTCCAATTATATCAGGAATATCATTAGGGGAGTCTCCACATTCCCTATCACATTTATTGTTAGAACATGTTCTTATATTTCATTCAATTAAATATGAAAAAGAATGTAAAATTAGAGGGCTTGGGTACTTATATATTGAGCATAAAAATGAAACTTTAAACAGAAGAGAATAAAATTATAAACAATAAGTATATTCAAACCTGTGATTCCATAGGTTTAAATCATGGTTATACTCTATCAATTAATTAACATGTATTCTTTTGTGATTTTTTCATTCCATTAATAATGTATTTTTCAAAGATCATGAATTTACCAATGCATATCCCATGAGAGTGTCAAACCAAGAGTGTAACAATGCCCATTTTCATGTACCGATTATCATTTGAGTCTATCCCAAAGTGGTGATTTTGGATTTTACCACTACATACATATATTCCATAGCCAACTCAACCTGTTTAAATATATACAATGATTTATTTTTTGGATAAACCACATACAATATTTTTACAACAGCATAGGGTTTTTTATTATAATGACTATCACACTTATTTTTCTTAATAATGGGTTATAATCCTAGTGTGAAAAATAACAAGACCATCCAATGATACCAACTATTGAGAACCCAACCTTTTACATATATCATTACATGATTTTATCTTAATTTCACAACATTGTACATACTAGGGATTATAAATTCTAGTATCATGGTAGTCAAAGTACATATAACATAAATCCTGGAACTAAATAAAAAATTTCATTATTTAATATTTAAATTTGGATCCTAACTTCTATTGTGCTCAAAATTATTCTTATGGTACCAAGGTAAACACGTGAACAATTGGATGAGCTAAATAGCCTATTAAGGAAATTTCCATAATAACAAAGCATTTTCACATGTGATAGACATCATGACATGATGATATAAACATGTATGTATAATATGAAATTATAATATATATAAATGGAATCTTATAAACCCGGATTCATAGTCATGTGTCTGAAATATAAAACATGGCTTTAGCACATGTCATGGATAACCATGAAGATCATTACACATGGTTGCATAAGACAATGTTTACCTCTATGACCATCGAACATGGTAGAAAAACCCGATGCTAACCACCAAGACCATATAACATATAATCCCATGAGATTAAAATTTACCCAATGAATTGGAGTTCTCTCTGGACACACCATATTAACTTTTCATGAATATGTTTTCCGCATTAATAATAATTCATAATCAATCTTAAATAATCATAAGGGTTACCCATGGAAATAATTGGGTACCAAAATCATGTCATAATGAAAAAAATGATCGTATCTTAAAGGTGTCCTTGAAAAAAGGAACTAAAATATACATTGATATTCATAAAGTAATATATGTTTTTAAAATGGTAAATTATGTCATGTATAAGTGACTTAATGTAATAAAAGAACTGAAAAAATTTTATCATTACATTTTTTTGTGCGGTTTTAAAAAACATACTATAAAGCCTTTTAAATACAAAAGGGAACAATAAATTATATAAAATCATAAGTGAACAAAAAAGGTTTTAATAATAAAAACACTGATTTTATAAAGATTATGTGGTTTAAATAAAAATATATTTATCACTTGACAATAGGTTATAATTATGGCGTTCCCTCAAATAAGGTTTGTTTATCGGGATGTATTGTGGAGGGAATCACTTAAAAACATGTGTATCCCTAAAAGATAATAATGAATGGGTCTTGATAAATGAAATTTTTACATTTACAGAGAATTTATAAGATGCATATGAAATATAGAATAACATAATTTTGGTAAAAGAATGATAGGGCCACTTGAAGGAACAAAGGAGGTTTGGGTGGAATCCCTTACGGATGATCGACATTGTATAAGTTGTACTTAAGATGGATTAATGAGAGATAATGGGATTTTTCATCACATATAAATAATTATGGAAGTGTGGGGGAGGTGAAAAATCACACCCCATCATTAGTAACTACGCATAATAGAACATAACATATAAGAAAGTCTTGAATAAATGAGAAATAGGGAGTATCCCTTAACAAAAGTCTAATTGTCTTCAATAAATGATACTAATGACCATAATAATAAAAATACGATCATTAATTGATAAGTACAAATAATATTTTATATATTTATGATTTATTATAACCATTTTTTTACATTTATAACCATTTTGGTTTGTTGTGGGGTTCAATTTCATTGATTGGGACTGTTTGTTTAATGGTCAGTTTACTAATATACATGAACATAGAAACATGTACAATGAGGCTGGCTATCTAGAATTGGAGTTATATTTAATTATTGATCATCTATAAGGTTACATTGATTTAAATTCAACATTTTTACTTGGAGTTATGTTGAACAATTATACAAATCATTAATGATAAAAACATGGATTAATTTGGAGATTTAGCTCACAATTAACTTGTTTCATATTATTATTTAACACAACGTGTGAAAAATCAGTCCAAAACAAAACATAAGATAAAATACACATTTTTTTTCCTTGGTCAACCATAAAATTTTCTTCATGACTACAATTGTATATGATAAAAAAAATTAAACCCACCATCCTTTAATGTGGTAAATTAACACATCTCTGATGGTGTCTTTACTACTAGTACCAAAGCATGGTAATAGAGATATGACAACAACATCTACCATTATCATATCAAAATTCCAATACATATTTGGTAAAATAGTTTTCATTAAATTTCACTTAGTTTAGTTAAGGATTGATAAATAACAAAGGACCTTTAATAGAATGTAAACGAATAGAAAATGGGAATTTACCTCTTGAATCAATCTTATATGAGATCATCTTAAGGGGAGAGTATTTGGTCTTTTTAAGAGAATAAGTGCAGTTAGCCGTGGGGTAGGAGCTTGGGGAGATATATGGGAATAATTTATACAATTAAAAAGGATTTAGTGGAGTGATGAGAATAGGTAAGGAGGGGTGGTATTTATTTTTGAGGGGAGAGGTGTTTTCATAATTATATATTCATTAAATTAATATTTCCCCACAATACAAGAAATAGTGATGATTCCATCATAAAGAATAGTAATAAGTGAATATATGTTCGATATTTGGGTTCTTACATCACTAATTATGTCAGGAATAGGGGATATAAATTATAATGAATTTATATGCTAAATTAATGTATTTAACTATTTAGAAAAATTAGATGTATTTCAAAAAAATACATAACCTTAACCCAAACAATTTATCAAAATTTAGAATCCAAAAATGAACTCCATTTATGAAAAATAATTTTTATATATATAAATAATTTGTTGTTAAATTAATAAATAAATATACATGGAGAATACCTATTTTAAAACTATTACTAATTTTATAATGTATTCAAAAATTAAATAAGGTATTATAATATTATCGTAAAACTAGAATACATAAAAGTGTTAATTTATGAATATATTTTTGGGAAATAAATTACATTTTAAATTAATTAATTAATTATAATGAATTATTTATGACATACAAATATACAAATACTATTACTATGGTTATATTATTAATTATAAGATTCGAAAAAATTATTTATACATTTAAGGGTGATGTTACTATTCTATTGGTCGATTTACTGTACACAAGGGTCATATTACTATTCATAAGGGGAGGTTAATATTTATATTGTAGGTTATTATACATCCAAAATTAAGTTTATCTTAACAGAATCCAAATAACTTTCTGATCACAATCGTTTATATCAGATTTTTGAAACTCAAATCACAGAAGAGTCAAAATTATATTGAAAGGTTACATAGTACTTAGTAGTTCATTTTGTTGTGATTTCGTGTTATTATATGACATAATTATAAAAATGGAATTTCTGTTGATAAAACAGTGAGTTCTTATAGTGATCAGTGAATATAATCTAATATATATATAATAATACGGTTATCTAAAATAGGTATAATAAATTTATATTAATTATACAGGAATATTGAATGAGTACATTGAGAGTCCTCACACAAGGTAATGAGATTTCATCTGATATTTTTATTTCTATAAGTTTGATGATATGTTATCCAATATTTTCGATTTCATGTTATATATACTACCCATGATTCTATATAACGTATTTTATTTTAAATTTTTTGTGTATTATCATATCGATTTTATTATATTTATTTTGTGGGTATTAATTTCCAAAATAATTTAATTCTTGGAAATTATTTTGACTAAATTTTCCATATATAATACTCATTATTTTTTATTCACCTAAATTACTGTTCGAGGTGTATATAATTCCATTTTAAAACATTATCATGAATTTAATTTTTTCATGTTATCTTATGTTTCATGTAATATGATATTCCTAAATGGAGTTTATGGATCCATGTTACAATGTTCTAGTGTACATTGAGGTAATCACAACTCATTCCATGATTGTTTATGTTTGTGCTTATTTTTATGAATTACATTATCCATATCTGAAGACAATTTGTGAATTTCATTTCCTCTAGTTTTTAATGATTTATTCATATATTGGTACCATCTCATCCACTCTATGGTGCATAAGATAGTTATGAATGAGTTAAAAATAAATCCCAGCTATACCATGTATTTCGTCAAAACCATATGTTCCTTCAAAACAATTGTTTTCTAAAGAAGGACTCCATGAATATATTAGCATTCTACATTAATAATTAAAATATCTTTTTACCCAATTTTTCTTTTACTAATATTTTTAATGGAATCTTGTAATCGCAATAAAAACAATGGAATTTTTTGAAACTTTTTACAGTTTAAAAGGAATTTTATTTTTACCTTGTATGACATGTACAAATTTAACTACAATCCTTTCCTTAAAGATTCGACTAAATTTTTAAAAGTATAATTTTTAATATAATTTTTTAAATTTAATATTAAAGTATTTTTTCAATATTTTTTAATGATATTTTGTAATTTTTTAAGGAAAATAGTTTTGAACATGTTTTCAAGCCCAATTTTGATGTCTTCAAAGTATTTTAAAATAAATTGTATTGACATCATTTTTAGGAAATTTCATATCCATTGATGTAAAAAAGGATTTCAAAAAAATTTCAATATTCCATTATATGATTTCATAGTTGTTTTCAATTAAAATATTGTCAAATATGTTTTGAAGCTTATTTTATATTTTTTCAGGAATATTATATTTTAAAATTATTTCATGTCTCCTTTATATTTATATAGTTTTTATGCATATAATTTTAAAATTGATCTATGTATTAAAAATATTTGTTCAATAATGAATGGATACTTTCATATATGATTTGAATGATATTTTAAATTTATTTTCCATCTAAGAAGACATCGGTTGATAGTATTCATTCCATTCTACAAACTTATCTCAACGTTTCATCCATATTCAATATACAAATGGACTTTTCATAATATCATGGTCATTTTTAATCATATTTATCTTTCATGAGTTATATTTTTAGGAAATTTATCTCTCTTTAATGGGTTATTTTTTTATGAAATGCTTATGAATCGTGCCTTTTTCCATAGGCTATGATATTATTACATGTTTGTAAAACCAATTTCATTTCATGGGTTATGATATGATTCTTTTATAGAATTTGGATCTTGTATGAATTATTTAATTATTAAATACCTGGGACCTATATCGCACACAAATTCTTTCTGTAATGATTTATATCTCCTGAGTTAGACTATGATGGTCTTTAGAATGGACCTTGACTACAAAGATGGCCATGTGAGTGAACCATGACTACATAAATTGTATGATGAGTGAAGTGATTCTACTAATACAGAAATATGGGTGAAAAAGTCTTTCAAGATGCTATGGGGAGTGAACCCATACTACAATGATGGTATTGGATGAAAATAATTTTCTACCATTGAAATCATTATATTTTATTATGTGTTTACAATAGTTCCATGTTTTATTTCTATGTTTTGTTTTCATGACATAAGATCCTAATTTTATTTTGATCATTGCATTATGAATTGAGAATCAATATTTTGATCTTAATATGCATGGTATTATCATCAAATTTGATGCTCAAGTTCAATACCCTTTTATCATTTTATGATTAAATATCTCCCTTTTCAACCCTTAATGAGAATTTAGATGACACCATTTTATGATTCCCTTCCCATTTTATGAATTTATTTATTATTTTTGATGTGTCTAAGAATGGTTCTAGTCATGAAGAACTCAGTTTGACAAAATGCAGATCACTTATGTAAAAGTGTATTTTTTTTGTGATTGTAAAGGTAGTAGACTAATAGGGTCTTTGGGAATATGTGTGTATAATGTTTTATGTTTTCTAAAAATGCTATATAAATATAATATATAAGTGGGGGTCTCTAAAAAATATTTTATTTTATTTAATTTTTCAAAAGTAATGTGAGGTTAATGTATGTATCTTTTTTACTGTGACTACTAAACCGTTCGGTCATTTGGGATGTGATTTTTTGTATCTGATGCCAATGTAATAATGTAACAACTATCTCTAGGATACTAGGGTGAGGGTTATATTGTTTTTATAATAGTACTATTAATATAAACCACGGGATATCAGTTAAAAAATACATAGATTAAAGAACATCACACAACGAAAATATTTTAGAATATTACTATTGAAACTAATCTTATGACATATATGTTAGTTATATATAAATTTTTTATTTAAACTGTTTAAATAATATTGAAATTATATATTATTATTAATAATGTAGTGGAAAAATAGATAATATTAATGTATTTTTAAATGGTAATTTTTTATGTATTGGAATCCATAACCATTCAAATAATAGATGTAGCGATTTACATCCTAGAAAATAAAATGATGATGGGGATGTAGGTGAATATAATATAAATGTTTTGGGGCACATTACTCTGATTATAACCAATAAATGTCCCATATGGATAGCCTAAATATCCCAAACATGGTGAAACTATTTTAGATAACATCATTCATTAATATCCTCCATCAATTAAATCAAGTACAAGTCTATTTGTAGCTGATAAAAGGATAGAGTTCATAGACTATATATTTCATACACTATCATGTAATGTCAAGGATTTGGATTTCATTGAATTTTATAATATCTCAGTTGATGTGTATCAATTGGGTTCATTGATTAAAAACAATAAGGATGAAGAGTAAATAACAAACATGTGATCAAAATATATTCTGTAAATTCCATGAAATAATATTATCCACATATACAATGACAAGTTATTGAGAAGAAATTCTCTATTCAGAGGTAATATGAATAGTAAAATCAATATATTTATGAAGTTTTCATTACATCATAACCAATTAATGTAGTGAACAATGTACACAATACAAATAATATGATTGAATATTTCCTTTATAGGTTAGATCAAATTATTTTAAGGGTAGTAGGATCCCAAATAGTCTCATTATATGATGATATAATATCATGTGATATCAATAGACACAAATTATTCTCAATATATTATGATATAAAAAAGATGAAATGGAAAATATGGATGTTTTATAATAAATGAATATGGGGAAGAAGAGAATGAAATATTTCACCATGTGAAATAATTGGGGAATAAAACAATAAAACCCTCACTTGATGGAAATTGAATTCATCTTCATGTGTGGAGGGAAAGCCATTGGGATCATCGTTATAAGTGTATGATTGAATCTTATAATGTTTAATGTATCAAATGTATTGATATAGATCTTTGTGTGAATGAATTTATCATGATACTAGAGAAAATGTTGGTAACTAGCCAAGGGATCAAGGTAAATGATATAGTATTAAACAATGAAACAATTGTGAATAAATTTATTTATTATTTGGATCCACGGTTTATGGTTTATACTTATCTAATCAATGAAATTATTATTTTATGAATCAGAATATACATAATAATAATACTGTAGAGGTTTTTTATTAAAGGGTTCAATGAATATTTTTAATGGTACCATGAAAAATAATTTAGTTGTATGGTGATAATTTTTAAAATACTTGAATAAATGAAATTTAACGATTAATTTGTTAATATATTTGAGTAAATAAAGATTTTTTGGGATAAACAGAATATATTAATTGATGAAATAAATGAGATAATATGGGTGACCCTAGAAATGGTTTGAGTTTTTCTGGAAAAGTAACTCACGATGGCCTTTATATCATATATGAATTATAGTCTATATTATATGATTTTAATTAAGGAATAAATATAGTTAATTCATGAAATCATGATTTTTTTGTTAATGTATTGTGGATATTTATATTATACCCATGTTAGACTGGTATTTATATCTTAAATTAGGAGAAACATTACTAGAGAGTAATTGTATTTTTATTTTGGAAAATTAGTGATCTTAATCTCATTAATAGGAATTTATAAATTTGGTTAGACATCTTCTTATGGATACATAAGGTTACCTACTAAAGCTATGGATAAATTTGTTATTTGCATATTATGTTTTATGGATTAATATTGATTTATCCAATTGTATAAATTGTGAAAACCATATGGGGTTTAAAAACTCTCAGAGTCCAAAGGAATGGGTTATAGGTTTTATGAATCATTGAAATATTATTTTATTGCTTCAAGAATTAAACATTTATCACAACAATTCATTTCCTAGCATAAAGAGATTAAGTGTAAATTGATATAATCACATATAAATGATGATATTGTTCTCATAAAATGGAAATAATTTATATGTGTTTATTTTTTAATGTTTTTATCTTAATATTAAAAGAATTAGTAGAAAAATATGAAAATGAATTTGAAATAAAAATGTTATCTATTTACATTTCATACTATGTAATCAATGGTGGTTAAAACCATTAGAGATTTATGTTTTTGTAATGGTAATGTTTCTCAAGGTATTGTTCTTGATAAATATCAATTAATAATTTAGAATTTTTCTTCCATTAAATATTTAAATATTAACTTCTCAATAATGTTTTATTTATTGGAAACCTATTTTTGTTGTGACCATTTTACATCCTTTCCCACTTATTGAAATGATGTTTTTTCAAAAAAATTATGAATTGGGTTTTCTCCAAAAGAAATTTTAATTTTTAGACCTTCATTTACCATATATAATTGGAAATTACATGGATTTAATATATTTATTTTGGGGAGGGTAGAGCATAACACTTCATGATTTTATGATAAAATTATTTTTGATAGTGTATATAATATGAAACACCCAGCTTAAAAGAAACACAACTTATTATTATTCAAACATAATCGTTGTAACCTAGTTATTTATATGTAAGGTAAGGATAGTAGTAAAAAAAATTATTGAATATATTTAATGTTAATACAAAATAAAATTATATTATTAATTCTTAGGAAATAACTGTTCAATTATCAATAATGTTATTTGTGCTTCAGAAATTCATTTTCATCGAAAATTTATTTTACTCATTGTTTTTGAGTTAATATTACAATAATTATGTAGAACATATATTAATTTTAATTTATAAAATTAATATTATTTTTGAAATGAGATAATAAAAATTATATTAGGGTAAAATGTTCATATTTTTTAGAAAGTAGAATATTACAATGACTAGTTAAAATTTATGACTATTAATGAAAACATCAATTTTTCTCCAATTATTTAAAAAATAATTTTTTTTAAAAAAAAATAACACTAAATATAGGTATATTATATTATGAATAACTCAACTAAGGTAAATTGAAATAATTTTACTATTGAAAATGGAATAAAAACCATTTCATATATAAATGTCAATTTTCTACAAAAAAATTTTTGTTGCCTATTTTTTTCCTTTTTAATTGATTAATAACACATATAGTTTTTAGAAATGATAAAAAAATTCAATATTTTGAATCCGGTGGCAAAAATTTGGTAAATATGACCATTTTATTTTTAGTCAATCTAAAAAGTTACAATGGTAAATAATATCACCTCATTAAAGGGTAAATCATATTATTCACAATTAAAACTATGATATAAGGTTAAAATATATAATATTAAATCTTATTGGATAAATATTATAATTCAATTATAACCATTGGGACAAAATGAATACATTTATTTGGAAATTTTTCATTAAAATGAGGAATATAATATTTAAATCAAATAAAGGCACAAATTGTCCCTCCCTTAGTTTCAAATAGAAATTATGTGTCCACATAGTGAAAAATAAAGTCTTGAATGAATATAATGTAATTTTATTGGAAAAATGAAATTATATTCATCATTATATATAATTTATCTTTTTTATTGATAAATTAATTAACTTTTATGATCTTCCAATGAAAATAAAATATTTATTTATTAAATAGTAAAATATTATTAATGATATTAATAAAATTAAAAGTTATATAATTTTTTAATTTACTGTTTTAAAAAAATTTGTCGAAGAATATCAAATATTAGAAACGGTCAAATGAATTCTATCTAATATCCATATTTTCCATGATGTAATAAATTTAAAATTAAATGGAAAGTTTCAAGAATGTCATTAAGATAATTTAACCCATTAATAGATTATAAAACTATTTAAAACTAATAAATATTTTTAATGAACAAAACTTTGGTAATTTTTGAATGATAATGTCATCCATAATCCATTTATTAGTTAATAGGTTCCCTATATCTAAAATTATAACACATTCATAATTGGATATGTGTTATCACATTTAATGTTAAAATATGTTAATTAATGGGTAAACCCAAAGTGAAAAGATTATTGAACCACCATATATTTTCAAATATATATATATATATATTTATATAAATTTCAACCATTTACTAAACAATTATATAATGAATTTCTATTTACTTTGTACATTTCTATTGAATATACTATAATTTAATCTTTTACAAAATTTTAAATGTATTCCCTCTCACCAATTCTAAACGAGCACATACTCCCTCAAATTATAGGACAACATTTTACATCAAATCAAGAAAAAACCATTCCCATTAACATTTGTAACAACATTATATATTTAATAGGGATTATGATAATTCTATATTACCTACTCTAATTCAATGGATATGTGATGTAACAGGTGTCTACGTAACAATATGTAATCATGTTTTCCAAGTCCATTATGTATATTTTTCATTCTATATATTCTAAAAGTGTTTTAACCATTTAGTGATAGTAAATAAATTATAATTAGTATACATATATTTTGAATATATTATTTAACAAAAATATTATATATCTTTTCCATCATATTAAAATCAAAAACAACACTATTGTATAAATACTTCATTCTGTCTCCACTTTTCCGTGCAATTCAATTTTCATCACTATTTTAGTTGAATGTTTATAAATATTTAAATAATTAATATATAATATAATTTGACATAATTATTTTTTTGAATGTCTATTATCATATATATCATATTTCCTTCCAATCCATTATAAAATAATAATTGTTGCACATATGTAAATATGGACAACCACATCCCCGATGTGATGTGATTCATTTTATATTTATGATTTACCTGGCTGGTAATAAGGATGGATTTTATGATAAAATTTTTTTATAGGAAATAATAATAATTATGGAAATTATAATTATTATTTAACATTATTTAGTTTTATACAAAGAAAAACTTAAACTATGTTCAATCATATATAAAACCTACCATCTCCATTAATGTTGTAATTCATTTTTCTATCTATAAATTTTTCGGATGAATCTAAATATTTATATAATGAATATATCTGATAGACATATATTTATTATAATGATAGAAATTATTAATCTATGACAAATTTACAAGGATCAATCGTTAAAAAAAATATCTAAAAAACATGTAAATAATCTCTCAGAAAAATTATTTTAATGTTGAATTATTTATAAATGGATGTTAAAAGGGTGTATGTAAATCATAGAGAAATTTATATATATATCCCTATGGGTCTAAAATAGTTTTATGATAAATATATCCTTATTATATAAGAGATTCAAATACATTGAATGTTATTCATACCAAAGGTAAGGGTTTTGAGGTCTCACTTTTACATTCCTGAGACATATGCCATATCCCGCATTTTTTAGTTTTGATGGGATATATAATTACACTTTCATATCGTATATCATGAATCTATTTATATTCATGGAATTTAAAATCACGATTTTATTTTATTTATTCAATGAGGAATTCAATTAAACTATTACAATAGTTATAATGGTTTATTTGAAAATATAATCATTATTAGTATTGTATAAGTTTGGGTCACCCATGGAGGTATTGATCAAAATTTATATAATAAAACCTTTTTTCTATAATATTTATTAATGATAATTTTATACAATAGTCTAGATTACCTATCTTTTTTACTTAAAACTATTATAAAATAATTTTTTTAAAAGATGAATTTTTTTCACTCTTCG
Source organism: Viscum album (assembly GCA_963277665.1). Taxonomy (NCBI): domain Eukaryota; kingdom Viridiplantae; phylum Streptophyta; class Magnoliopsida; order Santalales; family Viscaceae; genus Viscum; species Viscum album. The sequence continues at coordinate 2,003,988,668 of OY728148.1, read as the reverse complement.
GATGAATATCATTATTAATTCATGGAAATGCATTATAAATTTATATTCAATAATGTTAACAAAACAGTCAAATTTATCTATTTAAAATATATTTACCCTTGTTTTAAATTTATATTATAATATTTAATGTAATATGTTTATAATTTTCTGAATGATTTACTCATATACATTTTTATAATAGTATGAAATGAAAGGTTTTTAACATATACAATAGAAAATATAGTCATGTTTTCATGATAATTAAATTAATTGATTATTCGTTGAAAATATGATATTTTAATTATAAATTAAAACTATTTCATAAAATATTTTAATTTTAAAAGTTAAATATGTTTTATCAATGGGAATTTTTTCTCAAGAAATATTTCAATGAACATTTGAATAAATTGTAATCTATACTAATATCTTTTGATGAGTCATTTGATTTAATTAGTATAATTTCTTATGATACCATTAAACATGTTTATTTGGATGGTTGATAATTGTTTTTATAGGGATTTACTATTTTGAAACCATTACCCAAATTACATTGGATGGTATTTTTATTCTATTTATTAATTGGGTAATTTATAATCATTTTGAATGAATGTTTTTCAGTACGTCTTTTCACATTAATTATGTATCTCCCCTTTCATATAAGGGATCAATTAGATATTATATGTTATGGGAAAGTTCTTATATACCCCCTTGTAACTTCACTAGTTCTCATGAGTGAAACTAGATTAGGTATTTGTTGATTCATTTCATATTTATTTAAGATGTCTTTATATGATGCTTGTACGATAAATTTATTATTTCCAAAATTATCGACTCCCTTATATTTTATTTTTATTATTGATGTCCTTGTGATTATTCAATTTTTATATTATATACATATGTATGACTCAAGTTTAAGTTATTATTTATATATCATTTTTTGGTCATCAATTATTAATGGAATATTGTTCATTATTTTCATGTAATTGATTAAATTGATAGTGTTCTGTGTTATATTAACTTTCATATTTACTACATCCTACTTATTCGTGATAAATTATATTCTATACATACCCTCTTAATGTATTAAAGAAACCCACATTATTATATTTTCATTAACCAAAATTCCTTGAAGTGTATAAGTATTTGTATGTAATGATATTATAAAGAGAATAATGGTGTACCATACAAAAAATTATGTTTTTTATGGTTTCAATTATAAATAGAGATTCAGGTATATATCTACTTTATGAAGACTAAAAAACTACTTGGTCTTTAAGGGTGTGATTACTTGTATCTAGTGCCAATATATTATAATGAACATCAAATCTACGCTACTATGGTTGAATTATTTTACAATAATGTAACCTAGTTAATTTCCATGAATAACATCGTCTTTAATAATTTCCCACAGCATTCTCATATTTTTTCTATAAATGAAGAGTATTCACAATTATCTATTCATGTCTAAAGTATGTGAATCGACATGAAATGGATCACATACTTACTAAAAAGGATGAGAATCTATTTTTTTATATATTTATAAAATAATTAAAAAATATTAACAAAATGTATGAAAATATTCAAAATAAACATACTATCATATAATTATATAAAATACTAATCACTAATGCCTTATAATGAGAAACCAAATTTCAAATTATATCATTTCCCAAATTTGTAACCCGAACAATCTAAGAAATATTTAAATTATTGAACATTTTTCCCCAAATCATTTCTCATTCAAATCATCTTAATAACACAAAATGTAATATAATTTTTTTCAAATGATACTTCATGATAAACATATAGGTTTTATATTGTACACCCAAATAAAAAATCACCAAAGATATCATTAATATCTTTAAAATTCCATGATTAAAATCCTTAAAAGGGGTTTTTATAAATTTGAACTTATGATAAACTATAAACATATAAACCCTTGATAATATCCATAAATATTTAGATGATGTCAAATTTAGTTATCCGAATAACGAATGTTTTCTGAAACATTGCTAAAATACCAAAAGTGATGAACCTAAAACCACACACTAACATTCAATGCTAAAAACATTAAATTAACATTTATATATTTGAGATAGATAAATGTTACCCAATTTTTTGATAAAAAAGTAACAACATTAAAAGGTAATATTAGATAACATTCAAACTCTTAAAACTTTTAGGTTTATTCCGTTAATTAGTTATAAAAATCACTTACATAAACAAAAATCTTTACTTCATGTGTGTTTTTTATACTCTAACATAATTGTAATATTTACACTATAGGATATAACACTATTCATTAATTTTTTTCACACAAGAAACATTGCTATCAGTAAAAAAATGTACCTCCATTATTGATAAATTCTGGAAATGGTATAATAAGATGGATGATATCAAATGATCTATAAGGGTATAAATAAGCATTTAAAATTGAAATTTAATTTTTATAAATAGTAGAGCATAAGTTTAGGATTCCGTAATCAATTTTAAGGATCATAAAATAAGTAAAATCATACTCATCAATCCCTATACAACAAATCATCTATCCTGAAAAAATGATTTTGTAATGTCTAGAGTTGTAATTATCAATAATGATGGCTATGTGATGTTAATATTGATCAAAGGAATAATTAAAAGCCCATAAATTTTATATAATAACCCTCTTATAAAAATACATCATCATATTCAAAACCAATTTTATACACAATTAATATATAATTAGTTTCATGTTAAATAAATTAGATAATACACAATGGTTTTCATTATATTTCATGAATTTGATTAAAATGTATGTAACTGTATTCATTGGAGAGATATAAAGATGATCACACCAATTATTTGTTAAATTTATCTCACTCGTTTTACAAGAGGCATAATAGGAGACAACCCATTATATAGCTGAAACACATTAAATTGATTGTTTAATATAAGGGAGAATAACCATATAATGAATAAAACATCAAAAATAATTTGAAAATTTATTTTTAACTAAACGAAAATAAAATTAGATATTTAAATACCATTTCACTTTAAAAAATTATTTTTAAAACATTAATAACCCAGATTATAAAATGAACGGTTTTTAATTGTAAAAAAATTAATGTTTATAATGGAATGCAACCCTCAAATAATTGTTATAATTGAGAGAGAATTCATTTCCACCATATATGGTAAAATAAATCATTCCATTCATAACATTATTAACCGGTGGTAATGGAATTACAAAAATGAAAATATAATTTAAAAAATATTAATCTATATGAATAATTAATGATAATGATATCATTTAAAAATATTCTTACTAGACGATAATTAAATTAAAGAGTCGTTAGAATTAATAATGAAATATACAATTAAAATAGCATGAAAATAATTCTTGAAGAAAAACCATTTTCACAATGAAAATAATAAAAAACTAAAGAACTAATAAAATCTATATGAAACCCATTTTTTAATAATAACCATTGAATATTATAATGTAATATTCATAAAAAATAATGTGAAATATGAAAGGATAAACCATTCATTTTTTAAACATTAAAAATAATCATTCTTTTTAAAAACTTTTGTAAAGTGAGATCATTTTAGATATTTTTCTTTAAAAATCGGATAAGTTTTAGAATGATTTTGATCTATAAAAGATAAATTCACCGAACCACATTCAAATTTTGTTTTTATGTATATACTTATGTTTTTACAAAATATATCAACAATTTTACCATTTTTATGTTTCAAAAAAGCCATAATTTTTTTAATGAGTTTAACATAACTAATTTATATTATATAATCTCCTATATAGTGATTTATTTATATCAATGTAATTTATTGTACATGAATTCATATATTTTGATAGATTTTTAGCAGTCTGATTTATTATACATGTAACATTATTAATATATGGAGTAAAATTACAATCATTCCAAATGGATTAATTTTTTAAAAAACAATTTTATCTTATTGTTGATGAAGGTATTATTGATTTTTTTTAAATTTAGAAACATAATTTAGAATAAAATAATAATAATTGATTTAACTTATTAACAAGACATTGTTTTTATCATAATCATTCATACATGAATGAAATCTGTGGAAATAAATTATATTTTTCAAGAGATGAATCATCATATAAAGAATAATAATAATATGATCCTTTAATGATACTTCTTATAAAAAATATATTATACAATGATAGTGAAATCTTGTTGTTCAACGCAGTTATGTATTATAATTGTTATACATTAAGATGGTGCTCGTATGATTATTGAATTTTCCTAGAACTATAAGATATTTATCATAGAAAGTATAATATATTGCATGTTTTTTAATGATTAATTTACAATGTTAGAATAATATATCTACATGTGAATTAATTCTCATATAATATCAGAAAAAGTGTTCTCTAGATAAGGAAATATCAATTTATAATAAGATTATTTTTTCATGGAATAGAATAATCAGAATAATAATAATATATATGAAATTACTACAATATAAAATTATTATTTGATTGTAAAATAAGGAAACAAGGGATAAATAACCAATGTTATCATTTTTTAATATAATGATCGTTTGATTGTTGTTAATTTATGGTATTAATAAGTTCAAAATAAAATAGGATACATAAAAGTAAATGTATGTCATTTCCATGAAGGAATATAGAGATATAAGTATACATTACATATGTAAATTATAATAACAAAAATAATGAATGTTTTAAAATATATGTAATGGAATTGATCACATGATTATTTTTCATACAAGTATATCTATTGTAATTGAAGAACCAGTATAGCTATTCTTTGAATATCACTATCATATCTATATTTGTTTTTATCTATTGTATTTTTATTATTTTAACTATGTACTACAACATTCCTTTAAATTTTATTCATCTCAATTTGAGCTGGACACATTAAAACTGAGTGTGTTTTGTACATTGATAGGTCCTAAAAAGTGAGATCACTATTGAAATCTCTTGAATCGTTTTTAATAGATAACTAATTCTTACACTCAGCATAGATTCCTAAAATAATGTTTTGTTTTATAGGAAAGAATTAATATTTTCAATTAAATTTTTGGTGGAGTGTACTAGGGAATTTATATTACTTGAAAAGCTATAATTTATTTTTGTTTTCAATATTTATCCTCTATAATTTTATATTTATATTTAAATATTTTTAAATTTGTTAGGTTGGATTTTAGACACCTTGAAGTGGGTTATTTAGAAGAATATAATTTTTTAAGAACTCAATTCACCCCATATTGAGTTATATATATATATTCCTTGAGAAAACCATTGGTATCAGAGCTCCCATCTCTTGAGTTCTTGTTTGTTAAGGACAATGTACAATAATATTATTTTACATAGATTATATTGTTATTAATAAATATGGTGTGCCAATTGTTAAAGATCGATATTTTAATGTGGAAAATGATTGTTTGCGGACGGAGCAATCGACCATTTATTTTAAAAACTGTGGAATAATGGTTTATATAAATTCTAAATTCTATATGAAATTAAAAAAACATCCTAAAAAATGGGATAATGATTTCGAAGAACGATATGATTAGAATTATAAGGAAATTAATTCTATAATAATTATATTTGGTCCAATTGAGTAAGACCATTTTTATCATTATAAAAAAATCCATGAAATGAAGACCAATATATATCCTATATATAATGGTATATAAAATGTGAATGAAATTAGATATTATATTTCGAAATGTAATATTCACACCATCAATTTTTTCTATGTCGAAGTAAATTCAATGTTGAATGGATGACTCACTGATATTGTGAACATTGTTTCTTCTCAAAGAACACTAATTATATAGCTTGAGAAATTATTTAATGTATTAATATATTTACCACCAAATTGGAGTCTAATATCACATACCATTTGAAAATATACATAGGTCACAAATATTAAAATAAAAAATTCTCATTGTAACTCTTACGATGAATAAATAATAAATTGATGATGAAATTAAAATATATTAAAATTTTAAGAATGATTTTTTGAAGGTTTTTACTTCCAAATATGAAAAAAAATATCAAGGATATATAAATAAATGAATAATATGAGAAAAGAATATTCCTCGAAAAAATATAGAATTGATAATGAACATTCACAGTTGGGAAGACCGTAAAAAATGATACATTAAAAGAAAATATGTTTTAGAATAAATTTTAATAATTTAATGAAACAAGGTGTTATTTATAGTGGTGTGGTATTCTATGAGTGAAAAAATAGTGGAATCATTAATATAAAATATGATTAATTTTAATGAAATAAAACATTATGATAAATTATTGTTCATTAATTAATTAAATAGGGAGAAATTCGAGAAGGATATCAATTCCACATAGAGTGGAATTGAAGAATGTAGTGATTATTAGTCACTTTAATTGGTACATTATGTATCTAATATAAAATAAAACAAGTGGTTCATATAAAATATGTTAGAGTTACACTGTTAATATTATTATGAGCATGAGTTTGTGTTGGAAAAAAATAATTACAGCTATAAATAATTAAATGTGCATAATAAATTGTTGGAATCTATGTATAAAATCAATATAAAAGTTATGTTACTCTCATTTACTCTCTTAAAAAAATTTATCATGATGATGATTAATTAAATAATTGAATTATTTATTTTTAATATAATGTTTGAAAATCAACTAAAAAATGTATTGAATAGATTATAACAATTATGAAATGTTTTTTTTGAAAATTTCCAAAAAAAAATCAAGTGTCCTTATTAAGAAGATGATTACTTATATAGAATCGTTGATAAAAACCAACCTAAAAGTGAAATGTTACTCAATGAATGTAAAGGATAAAGATGTAAATGTTATATAAATATTATTTTTCTGGTTATAACAACAACAGTAAATCCAATGTTACCTATTATTACTATAAATAATTTGGTTTTTAAGTTAATATATGAAATATGAAAAATCCTTATCATGGTATAATTTCAAAATATTTTCTTAAAGAATTTATTTAAAAATTTTCAAATTGTTTTTGGGAAACAAATATAGTTTTAGGTTCTCGTATCTTTCGTATATAACATTTCAATCTCCAATAGTTTTTTGGAACAAAAAAATATTTTTGTATAATTTTTCATTATAGGGAACTAGCCACCCAAAAATTAATGAAAATTGGTGTTTTATATTCATGTTATATTAATTCATATCTCTATAATAATAAATAACTATATATGATTGATGGGGGATACTTCAAGTTTTATAACAATGAGAAAGAAAATATAGTTGGCATTTTATGTGTTGGAAATCCACAATATATATTCCTTGTCAAAGTACATGATGTTTATGGTTGGGAGAAACATATTATTAGAAATTATCGAATTTTTAATGATGTTTTTTTATTTTATTATTTTAATCATTGTATGCTTGGATTTTAAAAAGTAATCTCGCAATGTTTAGATTAATAAGAAATAAATAGTTTCTATACATTATATCTTAATTAATTATGTAAAGTATAAAAATCATTATAATGTTGATGTAAAATAATCATGGATTTTTCATAGAAGTTAGCTAATTTATTTTTCAATATTTGAAAAATTTTGTTAAATGAATTTTTTTCAAATTTGATTATTTACAAATTGGATAAAAATAAACTATGTGACCCATATAAAATTAAAATGAAATAAAATTCATCTTGTAATCCAATTAAATATGTATCTACTTCTAGACTATTATAGAACATCCATATAGATATATTCAAACCTAATATAACTTGAAATCATGTTGGGTAATACTTTTTTTGTGTAAGTTCATGATTTATAAAGATTTCCATGGGGGTTTTTAAATTTAATACCGAAGAATATTTTATCATTATAATTTTTATAAAATTGTAGAAATAAAATGGAAATGAAAAAAATATTTTAAGAAATGAACATGGAGGATATTTTGAGAATAATGGAATTAATTTATTTTGATCAAAATATGGCATTATACGTACCTATTCTTCCCTTAGGATACCTCTATAGAGTGGTGTTTTTGAAAGGAGTAATATGACATTAGATGAAATTTCCCTAACATTTTTATGTAAATATAACATTTTCACATATTGTTTAATAGAATATACTAAGACAACGTTATATGTGATTGAAAACGATCTAAAAACACATATTTTAAGGAAAATACCATGGAACTATTGATTACTAGAAAATAAATGGTAGGATACCTTACATTTTTTGGATGTATGGTGTTCATTATAAAAACTATAAACAATCATGTAAATTGTTATATAAACGTTGATAATTTTTCCGTTGAAGGATACTCTACTACATGCAATACATAATGGGTTTTCATTAAAAGGTCAAGGATTTTTGATGATTCAGCTCTTGTGAAGTTTGATGAATATGATCCTTGGGATTGAAAAATGACTCAGGTAGATGTCATGAGAGATTCTATTATTTAATTTATTCCTAAACCACTTTTAAAAAATAAAAAATAACTCTGATTTTGAAATTTTGACTAATGGAAAAAATACTATATGGTTTGATACCAGTGAAAAAATTTAGTTCACTTATGGAATCATGGAGCCCTCGAGAACATCCACTAGTGAGAGTTAATATATGTTTAAATGAATGGTTTATTACTAAAAGAAATTTAATAAACCATGTATAATTCTATAAACTTTTATCCCAATTAGAACCTAGAACTTCATATGAATATTTTGCTAATGTGATTTGGGATTTAGAAATGAATGATGAAATAATATACTTCAAGAGGGATATGGTTTATAAAATAGTTTACATAACCTATTGATATCATGTTTTTGAACTAAATGTTTATTTAAGAATAAATTGTATAGTTATAGTTTGATCAACCGAATTAAACCTATATTGGTTGAATAATTTCATAAACATGAATAAGAAGTATATTATGAATAACCTTTTCCCATATATATATTTTTAATACCATGAAAATTATTCCATAATATTCATAATATATGAATTTTATATTATATAAGAAGGATTTTAAATCTAAATTTCTACATAGGATTTTATTGTAGGATGTTTATGGTTAACGTCCTCCAATATTAGAAGTGCATCATTCTCAAAATTATATTTTTAAACATTCCAATACACTCTATGGACATAATCATAAACCTATAGGATGGTATGAATGAATAAGTTATTCTATTTTATTAATTATATTTAACCACGAATTTATATACACATATTTTTATAAAGGTATCATCAGACTATACTTTTTAAAAAATATATATGTTGACGATGTAATTTTGGGATGAAGTAAAAAAAAATTACAATGAGTTTTTAAAACATAAGAAAAAACAAATTGAAATTATTATGATGGGTGAGAAATGCTATTTCCTTATTTAAAAAAATTTAAAATAATATTATGGAAATATCATTAATTGAATAAAATATCTTCTTGGTATCATAAATATATAGACTATTAATTCATAAGACTTATTAAACTACCATAGGATCTAATAATAATCTTTACATGGAAGAATATGGAAAATAATTTAACAACATGTCATAGAGAGGAATCAAAGGACGTTTACTTTATACAACTTCATGGGCATCAGATATTATGTTTTTAGAATTTAATTATCAAATATTTTAATCTAATTTAAAATATACTAATTTAAATGATAGTAAAATAATTTTGAAATATTTATATGGAAAATTTTTAGCTTCTCATATTTCTTAGAAATAAAATAAAAAATGAACTTCATATTCGGGATTGTTGTGTGTGTAAACAAAATGAGAAGGGGACCTCACAACCCTTTCACTTTTATAGTAAATCATTAATATCATTTTTGGTATGAAACAACATTATGTTTGACATTTTCCTACATAATGTGAATATATTTCATCTAGATGGTGTTGTGCACATTGGAAATGAATGATAACACCCCTAATTTATTTTGTGATTAATTTTAATCATCTTATAATAATTTTTTTAGCACAAGTGTAAGTAGAATTTCAGAAATAGAATCTAATAATCTATTATAAAAGTAATATAACTAGTTTGATGAATAATTTCTCAAGAAATAATGAATTAAAAGGTTTAACCCATTTTAATTTTTGTTTATAGAAAATCAATTAGTAAGAACACTTACAAAACCACTACTTTCTGATAGATTTTATTTTATCATATATAAATTGTGATAAATTAATTTTATTTCATTATATTTAAAATTTTCTAATTTTTAACCAAAATTTTATTTTATAAAAAACATTAATTAAAATTATATCGGTCAATACTTAGATTCATAATTTTTAGTTTTAATGAAATATAACTATGAAAACGGGGTTCCTATTTAATTACTATCCATTATTTCGGTATGAGAAACCCATTAGTTACTATAAAATTAATTAAATTAGGTAATATCAATAAACTAAAATCAAATAAACCATTCAATCATTTCCTCCTTTAAAAAAAATACATTTATCTGAATCACATCAATCTATTGAGCCTATTTTCTGAATTGAAAAAAATAACATAATAGATGGAGATACACATAGTTGTGATAATTTATAAAGGATCTATATAAAATTATTGAGTAGAAGAGTTATTGACATAAGTTGGCTAGATGGAAATGACATGTTTCTTATTAATGTTATAAACTATCAATGATGAGAATCAATGTTTGATAAAAATAGAACATGTTATTTTTTTGAGAATTTTTTATGAGATCACGATGAATCATCTATATTTCATCTCTGTGTCAATGATGATCAATTTACAACAATATCAAATAAGAATTACATTTTAATATAATCTTTAAATATGGTTGATTTCTTTTAAATCCTTTATGATGGTCATTATGAGGATGCCACCTCCATAACAACAATAGATGATGTAATCCTTACTAAAATAATGAATTCAAATTTTTGAAATCTATATGTGCAGAATAATTATATAGAATAACTTAAATTGGAGTGAAATGTTATTGTAATGTTCATTCATTAATCCATTGCTCAACAAAATGGAGACTTTGAAAAAGAAATAGTTTTTCAAGATTTATCATTATTTTATGTTTTGATGAACGATAATCCTAAAAATTTTCACAATATATGATGATGGAATTAATTATTATTCAAAAAAAATAAATGTTATCTTACTCCTTGAGAAGGATGTAAAAAATTGTTTTTAAAAATTTATCTATTTAATGGATGAAACCAATGTGAAACATTATCATGGGTTAACAACTTTGAGATCTAGAATCTTGAAATAATGTGATTTTTTAATGAATTCCACTACGAATGAGTTATTATATGTCAGATTATAAAAATAAATTGACATATACATTGCCACATCATAGGAGGATTCATTATGTATGGTAGTTGCAGATGAATAATCAATTGAACTTCGTGTATGTTTTCATTTTAACTGAGAAGAACCATTTAAAAGGATGAATGTAATATATATTCAATATAATATAACCCTTGAAGATAGTTCAATAATAATTTAGATCATTTTTCTGAAGAAATTTTAGATGGGGATGAGTCTATCCCAGTTGTTTATTCTGAATCATATCAACTAGCTGATGATCATAATCTTTTTATATCGTAGCCTCATATTTTATCTATAAATGAAAAATTTTCATCTCAAATTACAAGGATTGTTATGAATTGGTAAATAGGGAACTCTTTCCCCTATATCTAGTGAAATACCTCTATTGGATATGTATCCATCAAAAGATTACTGCATAAATTTTATAAGATATTAAATAATCATAATGAGTAAAAGTAATGCTGATGGTGAAGAAGAAGTTAAAAATTATTAAATAATTAAAAAGGGTGGAGAATGATCAAAACAATAATAACCCTATGTTTATGAAATGAAATAGTATGATGAATATTGTAGTTCCAAAGTTCTCAAAGATGTTTTTTTTTGGTAATCATGTTATTGTATGGGTTTCACCCAAGGGTTTGGTTTAGGGGAAAGTATTAGAGTCTTTATCAATTTAATTCCCTGGTTTTTCATTGGTTTCTATTTTATGAAATAAAAATAATGTTTCCCTCAACCATAATTGGATACAGATATGCTTTCCAAATCCCAGAGGTCTTATTGGCTTTCAAGCATAATGAATCTTAGGGACCCATATCGGTCGCGGGGATGATATGTTTGTGTCATCACACACTTTTAGGGTGAATTTATTCCTACGATATGAATCTTTTATAGGTTTTAGATAATCTCATTAATCTCATCTTATGACTAGTATGGGACCAGTTTCACTATCATAACATATATAGGTCAATTTCCATTCATGTGAAAAATATTGGTGTCTCTATAATGAATCTATCTACATATATATGATGTTCTTCATCATTTTCAGATAATTTGTGGCTAATTATATATGGTGATGATATATAACAAAGATATTGAGAATTTAAATCCAAGAAATAAGGTGGTTTATTTTTACTAAGAGGTTATTGAGCCATGATTAGGAATCTTACATATCACGAATATTGTAGGAATCAAACCCACACAACTCATTCGACTTATGTTGTTCAATGTCGTACAGTGAAAAGATATGTAGATTTATTGGGACACGAAATTTTCGAGCTAGAATCTCGAAGGGATGTCTTATGTATCCCAAGTATTTAGATAATCATAGATTTATTATTTCTTTTTGTTAGGGCTTATATATTAATGATATCACAATCCTTATAGAGACCCAGGGAGAAGATGATGTGATAGATCCCTTAGATCACATGATAAATGCTTATTGTGAGAAACCAGGGAGGGAAATGATCATTTCATGGCTCATGATGTGGTAAATATGTTTTGTGACTACACCATGATGACTTATCATGGATATCAAGGCACGAGGAGACTCTCTATGTATGCGAGTAATTTTATTAATCTGAGTCATAATAGTTCAATTTGATTCTCATTTCTCCAGTGGATAAGGTTAGTTGATCATCTATTTGGACTACACATGTCTATATGTTAGAGGTGTCGAAGACATAAATGTATTTATACCAAAAGTGGTATTTATTTGGTCTCAAGACTTTGGAAGTTGTCTTATAAATCCTTATTAATATAATAATCAGATTCAATATTGTTTCGTTTAAACCAGGACATCCACATTGTTATGTTTATCATCATTTTGGTGGTTCATAATTCAAAAGTAATGATAATTAAAATTCCTCAATATTATGAAAACCATGGTCATTGTGAGAAATAATTTATGGCATATAATCCATTTCATTTAGTTAAATAAGGAATATAATTGTTGGTTTTATCCTAGTTGATCAATATGGAACTCAATCAATGGAAGATATGGTCTATGTATCCAGAATGTGGAAGGAATTAGAGTCATAGTTGTTTGATTTATTAAGGGACTACACTTTTAGGATTTCCTTTAGATCGGGATTACACAATGAAGATAAAAAATGTTATCCTACTATAATATACAATATCCTTCTAGAATGGATGATGTCTCCTAACCTAGTGGAATTTTCCAAGATATAATAACAATATCTATATAGTTTGTTCTAGAATCCATCACCTAAACATGATTTCTTTCACATGGGGTATCGCAAGATCTAGCTAGCAAGCCTTGTATTGATTCCCAAGATATGGCTTGAAACATATGGATGGAGTCATCATAATGAGTGAGAAATAGGTTGGAGGATTTGGTTAATCTTGGAAAATACCACTGGAAGGCATTTAAAGACATGGATGTCATGTAATGAGGGCTTTGTAGGTCTCAATTGAAATTCATTGAGGCCATCAAGAGAGATTGTTCATGTTTACCACATGTTATTGCGAGACTCAACTGACCTTATTTAATTCTATTATATGAGTGGGGATATTAATCTGACATCCTTCATATGGTTCATCTGATATAACAAGAATGTTTCATGAGAATAAATTGGTGTGTTGAAGGGGTTTGTGTGACTTTCTATGACATGTCTGAAGTATTTTTGATGTCCCAAGTAGAATACTAATTGAATTTCGTGGGGTCTAGGAATCATGTTATGGAGATATCATGTATATTCAGATGACTCATGGAAATTGTTTGAGGTCTATTGAGCAATTAATTCATTTAATTCTTCAAATTTTAATCATGGTTCTATCCCATGTATTCTAAATGCCTTATCTTTATTCAGTATCAATTTCATTGTGTCTCATTTGATCTAGTAGACATGTATCATATTCTTCACACATCTTTATAGGGGTCAATCTTATGATATGTGGATGATCACATGAATTAAATTATGTATGAAACATGATTTAACTGGATTTCCTCCAATATATTACCTAACAAAGGACTCATTGGAGGCGAGATTATACACTCTGAGAATACCTCTTTATAATGAGAGTCCAGATGTCTTTAGTCGAATCCCCTAGAGTCCAACATTTTATTTATGTCGGGGTAGTGAATTTATAGGCATCACCACCCTGGTTGTTCATCACTTTTTTCCGAATATCTATCATGAGTCCATGCTTGAGTCAGTGGTGGGCTCTAGAAACATGCAGCTTGGGGAGTCTCTTCTACGAACTGTTCCAGGGGAATTTTCTAATTTTCTGTGACTATAAATCCCTGCTATCAACACATACATTATTTGATTATTTAAAATTAGTCGATATTATTTGTTCTTTATGATCTATTTAAGGACATAATTATTTTCATTTTGAATCATCTATGTGCCATCAAACAAATTTAGTGCCTATTGAATAACATCCACAAAATGTATCATGAATTGTCCTGGACATTCGATAAGACAATGATGGTTTGTCAGATTGTCCCACATGACCATGTTGTAGATATCCATAATGTGTTGCATTCTTTTTATGACTATGATTAATTATCACCACCTCCATACTTTATTAAATTAATTTTATTTTAAAAAGGTTGGGAGTAATGGAATTTTTTTGAGTAATTTCAATGAAAAGTGATATATATATTTTTGTGATTCTTCACATGACGGATATGGGTTATATGGGTGTGTGTGATAATTTTTTGGAAATTTCTATTTGTTTTTATTTTTAAATCCAAAGGGGGAAGTTTTAAGCCACCGAGGAATACCTAGGTGGATTCTCATGGTGACAATGAAAATCTAGAAGGGTTTTACAAGATAAAGATGACTAGTCACTCGGGACTCACATTGTCCTTCAGATCACTAGATTCATGCAATATGTCTTTTAGGGACTACGAGTAGCTCCCACCTACCCTCCATTTATACATGTTGTTTTATTTTACAAAGGTTCCAATAGTTTACATTTTCGATTTAATATTTCTAATGTGAAACATTCCTACCATTAGTGATGAGTCGCATTAAATTCATGGCTTCTAGGGGCCTCCACAATTGTGGATATGCTTCCCCCAATATTCTGAGGATTTTCAAGTTAGAGAATTAGGTTTCTGTCACCTAATACCCACATGGAATAGTTTAGATCATCAGGCTTCCACCAACATGGTTACAAGTTATTTGGAGAACCATAAAAACTATTAGGGTTGTGATGAATTTGGTATACATGGGATCCACCATACGTTATGTCATGCATTTGGATTCTTCTAAAGGCCTTATAATGGTCATGTGTTCATATGTCTCTTAATAGTTCATTTGATATGCAGGTCCCATCCATTTTCTTCTTCCATTTATTATTTTGTGGAAAATGATAACAATGATTAGGTAGTTCTTCCCTTTGAATTTTCCAATTCACATTTGGGGGGTGAAAACATATTCCCACACATATAAATGTTCTCCATGGGGGAAAGGTCTCAGTTCTAAAGAATATAAATGCCTGTCATTATCATTGGTGGTGTTGCAAATGACTGCCTCAGGGGATGTTTGGTTTACTAGGTGCCACATAGAAGTCTATAAAATACACAATATATTGGAGGGGCATAGAGGAATGAAATTCCCCTAGAATCCAATTCCCTATATTTCTATGTCCTTTGTTTATATTTCATGTCTCCATCACAAGACTGTTCCATGAGTCACAGTTGCATGACTCAG
This sequence comes from Viscum album, assembly GCA_963277665.1. NCBI lineage: Eukaryota > Viridiplantae > Streptophyta > Magnoliopsida > Santalales > Viscaceae > Viscum > Viscum album. The sequence continues at coordinate 2,003,972,693 of OY728148.1, read as the reverse complement.
TAAACATTCCTTTATCGTGAGATACATTTAGTAAGACCACTTCTGATCAGGCGCTCATCTTGTCTGAATAAGAACCCTACCTCAATAATTCTTTATGATTATTCAACCATGAGGTAATTTTATGTTCTTGATGAATCTTTTCCATTTAATGGATCTGTCATTCAGTTCAACTAATTCATCATACAATGTACTACTTTTGTGATCATGTGTCTCCAAATGGGTCATGTGATTATGTGATGCCTTTTATGGTTATAAAAACCAATGATTACTTTAGAGATGTAGCCTTAATAAAATTTAATATGATATTCACAAATGAATTTTTGATTCATGTGACGTTCATGATGTTGCAGGAACATTATTACCTTTAATGTTATTTTGACAAGATCTTATATTCTCTTTGTCTATAGTTTTCCACATACATATTTTCATATGTATTCATCTTCACATGATTGTTCCTCCTCAATGGGAAATAAGGGGCTATTATTTCTTTGAATCACCACGTGGATCCTTGGTATCATGAATATAATGATAATGATGCCTTAATAAAGTTCCTTTTATCATAGATCATGAATTATCCCTTATCTCACCGACTTCCTTTGTACGGATTAAGATTATTAGTTGACTGTAACATTACTAATGCTGAATTTAATCTGTTAACTTTGTTTTGTGTTTATTATATTAATATCATGCATAGGGTGATTTCTGAGGATTGATATATGATTCCATCTTGATACTTGTGTTTGTCATATCTTTTGTTAAAATCTCTTTTGGGTCTGAATGACTATTATTTCTTCTAGGAAAAAATCAATCACAGCTAGTAAATTATACATTCTTTTTCATTGAATAATATTGGTAGTGAATGATACACTACTATAGATCTGTGTCCCAGTGAATACTTCTTCGATGAGTGGGTGTGTCCCTTATGGGCCGTAAAATGCTTTATGAAGTTTGGTAATGACTATTATAAAGTTCAACATTATGAAGCAGTATAGATTTTACAAATCAACGTCACCCTCCATCCAGAACACCTTCGAGAGATAATTAGTTTTTGATCTTATGGTACCAGTACATTTCACTTGTCCCATGGTGAATTATAAATAAACCTCTAGTAAAACAATGAGTTGGAAGGTATTATTTCTCTTGAAAAAATGTTTTATCATGTCCACACAATTAGAGATGACTAGGATGATCCTAAGAAGACCCCAATTTTTGCGATAAAGATTCCTATTATTGTAAGTGATAAATTCTTGAAACAACTGATAATGTGCTTGATTATTTCATTACATGGTTAGATCTATATTTTCCTTTATCACAGTGGTGTTAGGACATCCTTTATTTTCCCTTATATGATCCACTCTTATCAAGTATTTGATAGTGAAAACATGTATTGGGACATCATGGAGGATGGAGATTATACCTCTTGTTGATATTTTGTGAACTTGGAGATCTCATTGATCCTATGAATAATAGGTTTTTTATATTTTTTCTTGAATGGGTTGATCTTTCATGCTAGGAAAACATGTTCAGAAATACATGGCATCATGTTGATGATGGTATTTCCACTACAGATGGGAAGTTTATTAACATGGAACTACCAGTCCTTACATAAAATTATCAAATTTTAGGAAATATTCATGAATGTATCACCCCATACAGGATCAAGGGTTAACTTTAGTTCATGTTTGGATGGATAAGAGATCATTTAAATTTTTATGAATATTAAAATTCTTCAAATATCCCAAAATCTATATCACATCTGATATTATTTAAATATATGTAAGGTGGTTTGAGGATGTTATGTTTATAATTTAAAAATGTATTTGAAGTGTTTTGACCATGATCATTGGTGTCATTATTAAATAATCTATAGAATAAAAATAATTATATAATGTTAACTGTTTATTTAAATAATTCATTTAAAACAAATAATTAATGATATTTTAAAAAATAAAAAATGATAAAATAATTAATGTAGTTGGTTGTATGTACTCAAGAGAAAGATTTCTATTTTAATTGACAATTATATAAAGGGGGCATTATTATTTTATCATTTTGCAAGAATATTTGTTTCAAAAATTCCATAATTTTTTTAATAATTATATATAAATATATATCATTCGTCCGATTTGGTGATGAAAATTGAGTAACATTTCTTTGTAGAGGTGTTAGTCCACATGTATGTATGAACAATGTTATCATTAATCAATGGATTGGTAGAAAATAAGGTAGAAGATATATTATATCTGACGCCCCGACCCCAATTACCCAGAGTCGGTGCATTATTGCGTAACATTGGCATGATCACAAAAGATCAATTCTCAAAAGACCGATTAGTTTAGTAGCCTTGGAAACACTAGATACATTCATAAATGTTACATTACATCATAAAGAGAAAAACTAAAATAAAAAATGTCTCCATAGTCCACACTCATATCGTCTTATGACTATCCCTACAGGTCATTCATAAAATACTTCTTCACATCCTGTAAAATATTAAAACATTGAAAGGGGTGAGCCCAGATGCTCAGTAAGGATAACAATATAGTGGAAGATTTCATCAATAAACATAATCATTTAAGTCAATGTATAACTAAAACAAAATCCTTTTAAACTAAAACTTCAACATAATATGGAAAAAGTAAAATGAGATAATTCCATTTACTTCTTCACATGGATATTCTACTGGTCGAATAATCACATGAAATATCAATAACCACTTTCATAATGATGGAATGCATAATTGCAGACTATCATACCACGTAGCCAAGGCCTCGTGCCAAGACCAAAAATAATATTTTGTCAAGGCCTTGTTCCAAGACACTAGTTTGTCTCATGAGACCTACCGATGCATCGAGGAGCTATAGCGGGCTCCGCCCGTCACTTATTATGTCCAATGCATTCCTCATATGAATAGGTTTAAACATATCATAAACCATAACATAATCAAATCACATAAAATATGCATAAAGTAAACATAACATTTCCACATTTCAATCACAAGATATAAATAAAACACATTTAAATAATAAAAAGACCTTCAAACCCATTTTCAATATCAAAATAAAAGAAAATTAAAACTTTATATTTATTTTTCATTTAAAAAAAGTTATGGCTTGTAGAGGACACCGAAACACAAATAATGGTCACGACGGAAGAGAAGTCATTTTCACCACATACATAAGAAAAAAACATTCCTTTTGTTGTGTAGTAAAATGCTTTGTAAAAAAATATTCATTTTTGAATAAAAGTCAATGTCCAAGGGGTTTATACACCGTAAAAAAGAATGTTGTGTATAAAAAAAAATATGCCTCAATGAAAGGAGTTTGAGACGAAGACCCTTACAAAGATCATTTTTTTAAATAAAGTATTCTATTATGTGTATTCAATATAAGTACACATAAATAATGTACAAATACAAGAGAGTACATAATAATATCATGACATAATTTGAAAGTAGGAGATTAACCCAAAGAATAGAAATTGGGTTAAGAAGTTCCCTTACCTTGCATCCTGTCTTGACTCGACCGTTCTTTAAACTCATGAATAATAAAATACAGTTAATTTTTAATTGCTTAAGAACCTTTTTCATGTTTTTTATTCCTTTTATATCACTTATTACCTTGTTATGAACATTATGTAATTATTTAAGTTAATAACGGTGGTTTTGTCGATCGTTAGAACATGAGTCAAAAATAAACTTCATATAATTACAAGTTGTTCATGTGGTGAAATATCCATTTTATCCAGAATTATATTCATGATATAGATATCATATATCTCATATATATCCGTTATATACATGAATTTATAATATTCCATAACGTTTAGAGGTAAGAAATGAAATGCACTGTTCATGGAGACAGTAAGCCGTACGTACGCATGAACGCTACTTTAATTTCTATTTCGTATTTAATGAAATCATAATGATATAAAGGTTTATTATAATTACAGTATAATATCATATATAATATCATTTACTCCATCCTTTATACATCCCACATATGGCATTAATGATTCAAATCACTTTGAGGGGGCGGTAGTCCGCACTTCCTAAAATGAAAATATCATGTTTACCCATAATGGAAACAATAAAGGTATGCCATAAATGAAAAATACAGAACCTTAAGTAAAACATAAACATATTATATATTATTTATAAATATAGTGACATATTAATTGCCACCTTTTATGGTTTTATATGAGTGTTGAACAATCATCGTTTCGTGAGGCAGAAATTCCCCATCCACAGAAACAGTATGTTCTGTAACAATTAGATGTAGGTGTGTGTAAGTGTAGCTAGAATAATTCTTATAAAAACATCCTTTTATATTGAGGATATTGGTGTTGTTACAAAAGAAATGAATAAAAAGAGTTTAGGGGGTTGGATAAGCAAAATAAAACAAAACAACATTAGAGAAGACATTACCTTAAAATCGGGTAACTCTTTTTGATTTGAGCCAAAGGCTTCGTTTGGAAGCCTTCTGCCCAATGTGAGGCATCTAGGAGTAAGGGAGGGAAGTTGGGAGAGTATTTGGGTAGATATTGGCCGATCCAAAAGGCTTTTAATGTGTCAGTAAGGTGGTAGTGGTGGGGGCCTTTTAGAAGTGGAGAGGAGGGGAACTCTTGGAATGTAAGGAAATGTTACATTATTGTGAGATACTTTTCGGATTATAGAGGTCCAAAAATTATATATTTAGAGTCTAAGGTGATAAGGGTTCTAAATATTACCATCCAATAGGATTTGGACAAGTGTATGCCTTGGAATTTACATTATCCTTTCATTTTATTTAAACTGTTAATTAATGAGGTAATGATGGCATCATCATGGTGTCATAAATAATTTAATTTATATAATGTCTAAAAATTATAAGAAAATTATCATGATTTAGGAAAACTTTTTGTCTTTCTAATGAATATTTATAGTCAAACATATGACTTGAATAACCCCATTTAACAATTGTTTTAGTAAAAAGACTTCTGTTTGTGACATTTTTATTTTAACTATACATAAAATGTATTTATGTCATTTTCCTACCAAAGTGGCTCCATGGGGTCCCCAAGTCTACCCATGTATTGTGTTGGTCGGCAATGACACATCCAATAGGTTTTCGACAAGTTTAAAGGTCATTTTATATTTTTATAATATCATTTTTACCTTAAATTTCACTAATTACCTTTAATCATGATTAATTAAACTTAAAAGTTACTATTCAACAAAAAATTATTTTAATCCCATTGAACAAATTTTTATTTCCTAATGAAAACCATGTATGTCTAATTTTTGAAAATCAAATCACAGAAGTGGTAATATTTCATATAAATGAAAAAAATCAGTTATTTAACTACCACTTAGTGGTTTCAATATTCATCAAAAATTGAAGTTTTTCAGAATAGTGCAAAAAATTTACCCTAAGCTATAATTGATATTATGAATTCAAAACTGATGTCTATTTTGAAAAATTACAAACATATAAGTTGCATTAATTAATTTTCTAATTAATTCATGTTGTCACAACAAATACCATGTTTTAAGAAAGAATAACAATCAAAATATTGAAAATTGTTTATGTCCAATTTTAATGTGAAATTAATTCTAATGAACAATATTGGATAAAATGGTAAAAATATATTATAATTATACTTTTAAAACACTCAATAGTATAATTTATCACTATAAATTATTTTGATTAAAAAAGTTGTTTTTAAGTATTTTTCACTATTCATAAAAAATTGGATGTTCTCCAAAAATTACAAAGAATTCAACTTAGGATAATTTCGATATTCCGAATACAAAAACAAAGACCATTTTCCAAGATAAAATTTATAAAATTTCAAATAGTAGGTATTACTATTCATAACGGCTACTTTGATTAGTCGCGGTGTGTTTGAACTCGAAGTTGTGTACAGTGCAAGATATTGCATTATTGAATGAGAAGTGTATCGTGGAAGCTCGGGGTGTTACATTCTCCCCTCCTTTAAGAAATTGTGTCCTCACAATTTGAAAATTTTCTTTGAAAATGAAAGGTTAAAAATAGAAAATACCTTTGTGGAAAACCCACATCGGAAATAAGTTTAATAAAAATATAACATTAAAAGAAAGAAAGAGATGTACAAAGGTCACCCGAGATAGCCCATACTAGGATTCTATGAATATATGGATATGGAAGAAAAACAAACCATCAAGGTCTGATGGAGATTTGTAGAAAACTGGACTAGGAGAAAGTTAACCATAAGAAATTCACAAACATGTGATTGGTTAAACGGTCATTGAATCCCCAGTTGGAAAAGTTAACCGGCAACGTTTTTGTTTTAAGTTACCTTTTATAAAGTTGAGGAATTTATTTAAGAGATTTACTAAGAACGTAAGGGAATAAACATACTTTTTATGTATACTTTCATTCTTTAATAAATTTTTACCACAAACCCATCTTTCACTCCAAATAGTAATAGAACTCAAAAATATTATAATTATCCTAATAGTATAAGATTTTAATTATTACCATATAACATTTAGACTACGAATAATATTTTGTAATAACCAGGGTCTTCCTGTTGGCTTGTGGTAGGACATAAAGGCCTATCGCAATATGGTTGTGGGTTCGATTCCTGCTGCTTTGTCCGAAGCGACGGGTTATCACCCAACCTGAAGGTTGTCCTTTTTCTAAAACTATTATAATATTCCAAAAATAATATTCAGAAATGTTTTAACCTTAAACATTACTATTCAAGGTACAACTTAATCTATTCCAACCTTTATAGTTATCAAAAGTACATCTGTCCAACTCATAGTCCAAATTTTATGAGGAAGGTAAACATAATGAAGATCCCCTTTTTTCGTGTAAAAACATGTGAACACCTTCATCATGTAATCTTTTAAAACACTGCAACATCCGTAATTACCATGATCCCTTATTCCTTATTGAATACTAGATATACTCCTTCTATCCAAAAATGTATACAAATCATCAATCAGTTTCAAGGAAGTTAAGAATATCCAATATAATTTATCCAAATCAATCATGTCTTATTCCAAAATCACTATCTCGGTATCAGAACCATATTATGGTTTATCTTTCTCTCAACCATATATTTTCAAAAAATTTAACCTACTATGGAGTCACTTTTCTTGGTTCCACAAAATCTCATGTCCTTGATGAAATAGTACTGTAGTACAATCCTTATAAACTCCATATTTATTATAACCAGTACATTATTGATACAACACTCAAATTAAAAAATTCTTTAATAACAACATAAGAACTCCAATCATTCCTCCTCATCTGTGGTAGTATCATAACTTGATTATTATCCAATAAAATCATTTGGGGCACACTATAATGATTTGGACATTGGTTTGCGTAGTGTCCCCACTCTTTGCAGATGAAGCATTGTACATTTGAAACCTTTTTCTTACCCTTGCAGTCACGCACTTGGTGTACTTTTTCTCCACACTTATAATAAACTCCCATTCCCTTCAGGCATGTTCCAAGGTGTTTCTTCCCACACTTATCCCATATTGGAAATTCTTCTTTTCCCACATCGCTTTTTCCATCATTCTCTCTTCTATCCTTTTCTTCTCTTTCTTCCCTTCAAAGCCATAAGACTCAGAGAATTCTTTACTTATCTTATTAACACATGATACTATTTCTTCATATGTTGAGAACACATGGGAGATTATTTCCCTTCTAAATGTTGGCTTAATACCGTGAAAGATATGATCTTTCTTACGCTTTGGATCATACGTATTGATGGAGTTCACATTCCTTCCACTGGGCTCCATTTCTATACAATGTCATAAACTATGTTAGTTTATGAATTGCAATGAATAATTCCAAACCTGTAAAATACTTAATGTAAATTGAACTGTTTATGGATATAATCCATAATCATAAAAAAAAATTCGTTGAGGAAGTACATATACTCATAACCCTTCATAGTGGTTTGTAAAGAAAACTATAATTATCCTAAGAATATCCCCCGGGAGTGTCGTAACCAAGAGTGCAGAAAGGCCCGTTGTCGTGTACCAGTTCCCATTCGATTCTAGTTCAAAGCGGTGTTTTCGGGTTTTACCCGTAGGTACATCTGTGCCAGAGACGCCTCTACCTGCTTGTATCTAGAAAGGGATGTATTGCTCGAAAAACTCACAAAATCTATATAATACCAAAATTCTAGGAAGTTCATCTATTCTAATCCTCAAATTCTATCTTCGGGCTATGTGCTCTAATCAGAGTTTATCTAAATCTAGCATCCAAGGTTAGTACTAAACTGCCTCTGATACCAAATGTAACGCCCCGAACCCAGTTACCCAGAGTCGGTGCATTATTGTGTAACATTGGCATGATCAGAAATGATCAAGTCTCGAAAGACCGATTAGTTTATTAGCCTTGGAAACACTAGATACATTCATAAACGTTACATTTCATCATAAATTGAAAAACTACAATAAAAAATGTCTCCATAGTTCACAATCATATCCCCTTCTGACTATCCCTGCAGGTCATTCATAAAATACTTCTTCACATCCTAGAAAATATTAAAAAATTGAAAGGGGTGAGCTCAGATGCTCAGTAAGGATAACAATATAGCGGAAGCTTTCATCAATAAACATAAACATTTAAGTCAATGTATAACTAAAACAAAAGCCTTTCAAACTTGAATTTCAACATACTATGGAAAAATTAAAATGAGATAATGCCATTTACTTCATTATATGGATATTCTTACTGGTCGAATATCACATGCAATATCAATAACCACTTTCATAATAATGGAATGCATAATTCCAGACTATCATAACAACGTAGCCAAGGCCTCGTGCCAAGACCACAAATAAGATTTTGTCAAGGCCTCGTGCCAAGACATTAGTTTGTCTCATGAGATCTACCGATGCATTGAGGAGCTATAGCGGGCTCCACACGTCACTTATTATGTCCAATGCATTCCTCATATGAATAGGTTTAAACATATCATAAACCATAACATAATCATATCACATAAAACATGCATAAAGAAAACATAACATTTCCACATTTCAATCACAAGATATAAATAAAACACATTAATATAATAAAAAGACTTTCAAAACCATTTTTAATACCAAAATAAAAGAAAATTAAAACTTGATATTTTTTTCTCATTTAAAAAAAGTTATGGCTTGTAGAGGAAGCCGAAACACAAATAATGGTCACGGTGGCAGAGAAGTCATTGTCACTGCATATGTAAGAAAAAAACATTCCTTTTGTCTTTTAGTAAAACTCTTTGTAAAAAAAAATATTCTTTTTTGAATAAAAGTCAAAGTCAAAGGGGTTTATACACCGTATAAAAGAAAGTTGTGTATGAAACAAAATATGCCTCAATGATAGGAGATTGAGACGAAGACCCTTACAAAGATCATTTTTTTTAAAATAAAGTAGATCTATTATGTGTATTAAATATAAGTACACATAAATAAAGTACAAATACAAGATTGGACATAATAATATCATGACATAATTTGAAAGTAGGAGATTAACCCAAAGAATAGAAATTGAGTTAAGAAGTTCCCTTACCTTTCGTCCTGTCTTGACTCGACCATTCTTTAAACTCCTGAATAATAAACTAGAGTAAATTTATAATTTCTTAAGAACCTTTTTCAAGTTTTTTATTCCTTTTATATCACTTATTACCATGTTATGAACACTATGTAATAATTTAAGTTAATAACGGTCGTTTGGTCGATCGTTGGTACTTGAGTCAAAAATAAACTGCTTATAATTACATGTTGTTCATGTGGTGAAATATCCATTATATCCAAAATTATATTCATGATATAGATATAATATATCTCATATATATCCAGTATATACATGCATTTATAATATTCCATAACGTTTAGAGGTAAGAAATGAAATGCACCGTTCATGGAGACGGTAAGCCGTACGTATGCATGAACGCTACTTTCATTTCTATTTCGTATTTAATGAAATCATAATGATATAAAGGTATATTATAATTCCAGTATAATATCATATATAATATCATTTACTCCATCCTTTATACATCCCACATATGGCATTAACGATTCAAATCCCTTTGAGGGGGCGGTAGTCCGCACTTCCTAAAATGAAAATATCGCGTTTACCCATAATGGAAACAATAAAGGTATGCCATAAATGAAAAATACATAACCTTAATTAAAACATAAACATATTATATATTATTTATAAATTTAGTGACATATTAATGGCCACCATTGAAGGTGTTATATGAGTGTTGAACAATCATCGTTTCGTGGGGCAGAAATTCGCCATCCACAGAAACAGTATGTTCTTTATCCATTAGATGTAGGTGTGTGTAAGTGTAGCTCGAAAAATTCTTATAACAAAATCCTAATATATTTTGGATACATTTTTTGTTACAAAAGAAATGAATAAAAAGAGTTTAGGGGGTTGTATAAGCAAAATAAAACAAAACAACATTAGAGAAGACATTACCTTAAAATCGGGTAACTCTTTTTGATTTGATCCAAATGCTTCCATTGGAAGCCTTATGCCCAATTGAGGCTTCTAGAAGTAAGGTAGGGATGTTGGGAGAGTAATTGGGTAGAGTTAGGCCGAGCCAAAAGGCTTTGAAAGTGTGAGTAAGGTGGTAGTGGTGGGGGCCTTTTATAAGTGGAGAGGAGGGGCACTCTTGGAAAGTAAGGAAATGTTACATTATTATGAGATACTTTTTGGATTTTAAAGGCCCCATAATTATATAGTTCTAGGATAAGGTGATAAGTGTTCTAAATATACCCATACAATAGTATTTGGACAAGTTTAAGCCTTGGATTTTACATTATCCTTTCATTTAATTTAAATCGTTAATTAATGAGGTAATCACGGCATCATCATGGTGTCATAAATAATTTAATTTATTTAATGTATAAAAATTATAAAAAAATTATCATGATGTAGGAAATATTTTTATATTTCTAATGAATATTTATAGTCAAAAATATGTCTTGTATAACCCCATTTAAATATTGTTTTAGTAAAAACAACTTATGTTTGTGACATTTTTATTTTAACTTTAATTAAAAGGTAATTATGTAATTTTCCTACCAATGTGGCTCCATGGGGTCCCCAAGATCACCCATGTATTCTCTTGGCCGGCCATGACTCATACAATAGGTTTAGGACAAGTTTCATGGTCATTTCATATTTTTATAATATCATTTTTACCATAAATTTCACTAATTACCTTTAATCGCGATTAATTAAACTTAAGAGTTACTATTCACCCGAAAATTATTTTAATCCCATTGAACCACATTTTACTTCCTAATGACAACCATGTATGTCATATTTTTGAAAATCAAATCACAAAAGTGGTAATATTTCATTTAAATGAAAAAAAAATCAGTTATTTAACTACCACTTAGTGGTTTCACTGTTCATCAAAAATTGATGTTTTTCAGAATAGTGCAAAACGTTTACCCTAAGATATATTTGATATTATGAATTAAAAAATGATTTATATTTTGAAAAATCCCAAACATATAAGTTGCATTAATTAATTTTCTATTTAATTCATGCTGTCACAACAAATAGCGTGTTTTAAAAAAATTATCAATCAAAAGATTGACAATTGTTTATGTCCAATTTCAAAGTGAAATTAATTATAATGAACACCATTGGATAAAATGGTAAAAATATATTCTAACTAAACTTTTAAAGTACTCAATTTTATAATTTATCACTATAAATTATTTTGATTAAAAAAGTTGTTTTTAAGTATTTTTCACTATTCATAAAAAATTGGAAGTTCTCCGAAAATTACAAAGAACTATTCTTAAGATAATTTCGATATTCCGAATACAAAAATGAAGTCCATTTGGCAAGATAAAATTTATAAAATTTCAATGAGTATGTATTACTATTCATAACAGCTACTTTCATTAGTCGGGGTGTGTTAGAACCTGAAGTTGCGTACAATGCAAGCTATTGCATTATTGAATGAGAAGCGTATCGTGGAAGCTCGGGGTGTTACATTATATTTTGAGATTAATAAATATTTATCTAATATATATATATATATTAAATTCACTATTATAACTAACCATGTGATATAGTGAAATAAAATTAATTACATCAATTTTCTAGGAGGTAGTCCACTGTACACATAAACGATTGATTTTGTTCCCGTTAGTTGGAAGAGAAGATGGTTATATATTTTATAATGATAATATAAAAATATTATTATTTCTAAAATAATTATGTTATTATTTCATCATGGTATAATAACATTTGAAGTAGGTGGAAGAATGTGTAATACAAAATAATTTTGTTAGGAACTTAACTTCTTCTTCGTACAACCTCTAATGGTTTATAGAAAAAGCATTCATAATATCATTTTCCATAAAATAACAGACTTTTTTTCTTATAGATTTATTAAAATTAAATGTGGGATGTATTGTACGTACCAAATTGTTCTTAAAATGAAAATATATAATATTAAGAGGTTTATTTTACAAGAGAGGGGAAGGGAATCTTGTAATTTTAAAAAATATTACAATAATATTAATGAATTTTGATGTTCCAATGGATCCAAATAGGAAATACTCTATGTTATAATGATTATGAGTTGGAATACACTAATATAATAATATGTGGACATGTTTTAACTATGTTTTTTGACATATCGTTATGTCATAACCCCTTTAAACATTTTTTTGTACACAAGTTGGAAAATTGGGTTTTTACACAATGAGGGTTGAGAGAGTTAATATAAATGGGAAACATACTCATAAATTTATCATTATCAATATTTAGAAAAATATAATTAAAACTTGAATGAATATATTATTTTTAGTAATTTTAAATCTTTTAAGAAAATATTATTATCATTAAATATAGATAATTTTAATTTTATAAATATTCAATTAATTTATCATTAAAAAACCATGAGAAAGAATAAAATTTAATATAATAAAATGAAATATCCCTAAATTAATTATTTTTCCAAAAAATCATGGTTGATAGAAATTATTTTAGATTATATTAAATTTTAATATTTTAAATATCCTAAATTATTTCAGTTAATTTAATAATACCACATCAACATTTTGTAAGTAGTTTATGTAATTATTCCCTCACCGAAAATAAAAAATAAAATAACATTATTGGTATAAATAAATATCATTTAAAATTTTTTTTATAATAGATCATATCCTCTATTTATCCTAATTACAAAAATATTATAGTCATTAAGCAGAAGTGTGTGACATTTTTCAATTTTCATCACATAAAATATTATAAGGGTCATAGTAATATCAGAATTAGATAAAATTAATATAACCATATCTATGAAGAGTTTGGATAAAATATTATCATATTATAAAATTATTAAAATTTTTATGAGACATTTATGAGTACTTTTCATATTATTATAAACATTAATTACATGATTTACCCATTACAATGGAAAAGAATTACTAATGATACCAATAATATTAAAAAAAATCACGATGGAACGTTTTATTAAATTTTAACCTCATAATTAGAATTATACATTCCCTTATTTTAATAAATATAAAATATATATGGAATAATTTAATTTAAAATTAAACTGGGAAAATGTGATGAATTTTTTTTTAGAAAAATGTGGATTTTATGTATAAAATGGTTACATACTAAATTTAACTATTAAATTAAAATGAAATCCAAAACTTTGATTAATTAAAATAATAATTCAGTAACTAAATTATAAAACTAATCAAAATGATAATTTTACATTATAAATATTTTGAAGGAAAACATAACATTAAAAAAAACATATATTTTTACTATTAATTGAAAATATCAATTTTCTAAAAAAATATCAATAAGATAATTTTTGATATTTTGATTGATAGGAGAATGAAATTTTCAAAACTGATGCTTTTAAATTTTTTAGAAATTATATATTATTTTTTCTAAAAAAATATAAAAATAATTTTTGATGAAAACATATTTTTTAAGAATAAAATCACATTTGTAAATATTGTGTTCTTAATATTAATGAGTTGATAAATAAATTTTAATTTATTAGTATAATTATATATATCTACATATTTGAAAATTTAATAGAGCCTATTCATACTGAAAACAATTAATAACTAGGATACACAAGACATATAAAAATTAGAATTTTAATTGTTCATTTAGGTATGATGATTATTGTCACAAATGATATCAATTATATTTTTGAACTAAAATACTAGGAAATGATATTATTCTATAGTATAGGATACCAATTAAAAACGAAATCGTGGGGTGGATAATAAAGAAAATGTGAAAAAAATATAAAATGAGAAATATATTTTTAAAATGAATCAAAATTAATAAGATTATGTCCTTATAGACTAAAATCAAATCTATGTTGAATAACATATTCTATAAGACATGAATTTGAGTTAATAAAAATTATACATAGAGAATAATCATTGGAATATTGAATATAAATACAAAATGTCATTGAAATAAGGAATACTAAATAATTATCACACAAATGTATGTATCGGGATTCAATATTTTGTCAATAAATCCTTGAATATATACCATATAAGTTTTATACTAATCCAAGATAGTCAACACTTCATAAACATATCGTATAAGCATAACAATATATAACAATTAAACTATCAATTAATGTATTTCATTGATTCTAGGATAAATTTTGTGAACCCTCCAAATAACATTATGTCCATACTATCAAAATTATACCAATATAACCATATATGATTCATCCTCAGTCATTTAAACCTATAATGCTGCATTGGGTTTATACTCAATTATCAAAAATTATATAATTTCATCAGTTTCACAATCAAAATGATTATCTCATGAGATATTAACCCTTGAAAAATTCATTGAAGGTCAATATAGAACCCCATAAATTAATCATCCAGACAAATGTAAACCACTTAAAGTCAATCATTCAAAATATAATATAAAATATGTGAATATAAAATAGGTATAATTTATCATATAATTATCAATCAATGTAAAAAAAATGGGATTCATATCATATCCAAATAGTATATATTTAATTTAGTATAGGGATTAGATTAATTGATATTATTATCTAATAAACCCAAAGGATCCATTCAATGATAAATTAATTGGGCTATTCATGGGAAATTACTCTATAAGTGGTAGATATTTTAATGAGGAAGAAAATTATTTATTTTGGGAAAACATTATTTTGAATGAATTTATTAATATTAACATAAATTTTATAAATTAGGAATCACTTTTAAAATTTATTTTATATCAGTATACATGGAATTTTATTTAAAACACCACTTTAGAATAGAAAAAAATAATAAAAACATGACAAAATATTAAAAAAAATGTATGAAATATGGAGGGGAATGTAAGAACACATTTATTCATTTAATAATATATCCTTTTATTTCTATAAATTATTAGTCAAAATGTTTATATAATGCCTAAAGTGGATTCCCTTTGAGTTCATAGTGGTAGAAGGGGTGTCTACTGATTGTTTGGATCCCGAAACCCATGTTTCACAGAAAAAATTTCATTGCACATAGTTAGAATAAATCATTGGGGGTAGACCTCATTGTTTATCAAAACATTCAAGGTAGGGGATGTGAGGAAGAATAAGGTGTATAGTTTCAAACCAACTATGTGATTTGTGCATCAAAACCATGAATATTTATTTACAATACTAGAATAATCTGTTTTCATAGTTTTTGCATGGTTAGTCAAAACTTGTGAACAATCTGTGTGGGTTCCGCTGGCATACAGTTGATCCAGAATGGTTGGAAACCCATTTTACAAACCATATGGCTAAACTACGTGAGCCCATAATTTTTTAGAAATTTTATATTTATAAATTATTCTGAAATCATTTTAAACCTAAAATTTCATTCTTCTTTCTACCCATTGAAACCTCATCCCCCCCCTGAGAGCTATACATTAATTAAAATGCAAATTGATCGAGATTTTTTTTATAATATCCATTTTATGCATCTTTTGTGTCAGTGGATCAACATCGGTTATATCCCAATTTTTTTTTTCCCATATTCGTTTTATAGGAATACTGAATATGCTTTTTTAGTGCAAGCTGATTTAAAAAAATTAAGGTCCTTCATCTATTCATTTATTTTCTCATAATCAGAGCCGAATTAGTAGCTGATATTAGTCGAACAAACCACTATGGACACATGGTAGATTGTCTCCTATCATTCATTTAATGTGGAGTAATTAATATATGTTATCATTCCATGCACCATATTTTTGGGATCTCCTAGAAATGAATCATGATCTATGAATTTCAAAGAATTTATTATGTAATTGAAGTTCTTATTTAATTTTTGTCTATATGTTGAGGACCATGAAATTGACTCCACCCCATTAGGTGTCTGGTTAAAAAATAGTATAGTGTGATGGTGTAGTATTTGGATACCTTATGGTGGGACGTTTTCCACCTTCTCTAGAATGATAATTTTAAATTGAATTATGAATCAAATTGATGAAATGATTACTTAATTGAATTGTGAAGATAATTATAATATGAATTTTGAGATGAATATTGTTTTTTTAATGGGAATGGGTATATTAACATGTCCCTTGGGCTCTTCAATAATTACTGATGTGTAAAATGAATTCAACATTTATTGATATTCCATATGAGGGTAATTATGATCCAAGATTTCAATGTTGGTCCAATGACTTGAATCACCGATTACGGTAACGTTTGGAATTATTTCTCTTGGTTCTGACCATGGAATGGTAAATTTAATTGATTTAATGTTATTGTTGAATTTTAACGAGTAAGACATGAGTGACACGGGGGTTCTAATTATTAATTCCACTGACAAAATCATATGATAGTTTCATTTTGTATGCACTATTGATACTTGGACTCCTGATATAGACTACCAAGGACATACATAAGGGGGTTGAGGTTTCTATGATGAGTGATTCATGGATTATTATATTAATTCCATGGAAAGATATAATGAACACCAACAAAATGTGTCATGGGTGATACATGTTCCCCATTAGTGGACCGTCAACTAATAACTCAACCTGAAGTGACATTATACAACTCTTAGAGAGATACATATGTTCTTGAGATGTTCACCATGGATGGAATCATATAGTGATGATTTGTATTTCTCTTACAGTGAAACATGAAATCCATGTTATAAATTTCATGGATAAGATCTTGTTTAGAATTAATTATATATTGATATGAATAATGATGTGTCTCCAAATCCCAATCACAATCATGGAGTCTGTCTTGACTTATACCTTTTTATAAGTCCTCCATAAGTATCTTCTCTTCTTATGATTATATCGGGGACATGTTTCTTGCATTGGGACATGATAGATATTATATAAATGACATTGAATAATTAAATGAAATTTATTAAATGAAAAATTTTATGTGTTAAATCAATGACTTCTTTTATTAATTGAAATTGATTAAAATGATTGTATTATAAATGACATCATAGATTTATAGGATGTTTAAATATGAGTACTTCCATTAATATTATTTCATTTATTGTACACACATATATATATATATATATGTCTCTGTGTGTGTGTGTATGGACTAACTAGTATAAAAAATGGGTCGACGACTATAGGAATTATATATCACTGTTTTATGGGTCATCCTTTGGGGACCCCAATATACTATATGATTGAAGGTGTTGATCAATGCAAGCTCCCTTCAACAGGTTATTGATTTTAGGTTAGTAGTATGAGAATGGGAATGATCTAAATCTCACAGTGCTAACTAGATATCACATTATCCATATTTTAAATTTTTTATCTTTTATTTTATATCTACATTGTACACATGTTTTGGCTGCATTGTTAGAGACATATTACATGTATCATCTTTTGTTATATTAGAAATCTAGTGGATTATTTACCTCAAAATTCCACTATATATCTCGTGTCTGAGTGTTATAAATTCATCCTCTATCTATATGATATTTTATTTCCATTTTTATACATCTGGTGTTCTGGTAATAGTCACCCAATGACACCCCATGGACCATGTTTTTTAGAGGCCTCCTTTTTGGGGGAGATGAACTAGAGGACCTATGGAGATTTGGTTTTAGAGGGCCATTGACTATCACCTAATTTTGTGACATTAAAAGTTATATCAAAGTATTATATTCTATTTTAATTTACTATTTTATGAAAATGGAAAGATATAGGATGAAAAATGAGTTTGTAAATGAGATGTGTCCAAGCATAGCAAACACGTTTAGATAAAAAATACAAATTACCCTGAATTCAATTAGTGTCTTATAGTTTTGAATATTATAGTTTATTTGATTGAACCACTAGGTAAAACAAAAGTATTTTTATATTATTATTGATATGAATAATGGTTCTATTTTTTTCAATATAATTAGATGAGGGTGTCCCATATTTGGAATCACATAGTCACATACTAGATTTCGTATTACATGCAACATGTCATTCCATTAATGTATTATTACATATTTATATGTTTTTCTCATAAGTAATAAGATATAAATGCTTGTTTTTGTGGTTGGTTTGTTGTGATATGTTTTCATATGGATAAGATGAATGATATGCTTCGACCTAGGTGGAGTATGGGCCCTCACGGATTAGAATACGAGAAACAATTGGTTGACCCTTTTCAATTTAATTATGATATAATATTAAATTTGTATTAATTTAAATGGAAAAGGATAATGAATATGTGAATTCACGTAGAATGTAATTGAAAATAAAATTATTACAATAGTGAAAATGATATGTCTGACATTGGTGGATGTCTATTAGTTGGGGCTCTAAGTTGTACCTAATTGGTTGAACATTTAATTATTACTCATGGAGTATCCATAGAGGTCTGTTCTTATATAGGACATCTTGTACCTACACTATTTCTATTTCTAAACTATTGAGCAGAAAACATTGAATATAATTTGATCTATGGAATTCAATCAGAATTTGTAAATGAATTTAACTGTAATGTCCTCCAATTGTATGGAGGGTGGGTGGAGATGACCTCACTATAAAGGTGGTGAGTCATGCACACTAGATTAACATACTATTGTGTTAGCTACAACACAATTTGTTTAAACTGAACCAGTTGTTGTGGTATAACTTTGTGATGGATTTCATTTCATTTTGGAGTCTATTTTGGGAGCACCATGACCTGCCTCGACTAGGTAACAGTTGACTCATTATTTTCAGTAGTAGAAACCATCCATGTTTTTATGGTATGGTAGAGACCGGGATATAGATTTAAGTCTTGAGGTTAGTTTATCTATCATATAGCACCTTGAGGTGCCTCCTAAGAGGCATGTGAATCTCACTACATGTATTTTGTGGTATTCCATTGTGAGAATGAGGGATAGTGTAATTCATATGGATTGTCATTAAGATATAACTGGCAGGTATATTTAGCCATAATTATATGATTACTTATATTCATAGATATTGAGTGATGATAGATCCAAGGAGTTCATGCTCCTAGAGTAAGCACACTATCAGCTATAGATTAATAGTACTATTTTATTGATCACCATTTCATCAGTCTAATTCTGATGGGTGATGAGTTATCACAAACTTGCTGATTCAGGGATTGTCTTATTTATGAAATGTGATCATATGTATATTTTTTTGAATGTCTGTTGTTTGTATATTACTTAATCATGCACTTATCACAGAGCGTAAACTAATATAGGTTGGAGGAGCATGGCATGGAGGTTCATTATCTAGATCTGGAACATTATCGAACAATAGTAGGAATAATCTTATTTAGTATCCACATAATGATACTAGCAGTTAGAGTACACACTCAGGTAGTTTTGTGTGGTGCTACGAGCTTTGTAGGATGGTAAAAATGGGTCCATAATGTACGATGGACCCATTCATTAATCAATATTACCTCAAGATGGGTCACCAACAATACTTCACTAGAACATTTCTACCAGCATCCATTAAGATAGGATATTCACTAACTCTACCTCCATGAGCATAGTTAGTGGATTATCATCAAGTGGGGATCTAGATTAGAGCTTACCAATCAGGTCGACGTGGTGAAAATGCCCATGGTATTTAGAGTAAATAATTACAATGATAGAATGGTGGATCTACTCGTGGTATCCATGCCGTATCACATGGACACATTTTAGAACTGATACAGATAGTTGAATGGACCAATCATTTGTAGGATATCAGAACATATACTATTAGATGTAACATTATAGTATCCTCCACTATATTTTATATTGTTTTAAATAAAGTGGATTCAAATATATTTATATATGTTACAGATGTGGAGATCATTAGGACCATTTTCTAGAAATATAATTGTCTTTTGATGCTTGATACATCATTGGAGTTTATAATAGAGAGTGTATGTTATTTCTGGGAGTTCCCAATGAGATTAGTTGGTGTCATGATTTAGGGGGAATATATTTCCATATGAATCTTGGGTTTTATTTCATTTTGGATGTGGATTGGTTGGACATAATTCATGATTTCAATTATTGAAATCATTAACTGTTGATTTTTAATTAACCAGAGGGAATCGATTTCTTTGATAATGGGGAATTGGATGTCCATGAATATTGAGAAGGACCCGATCAATGTGGGATGGGTTTATGGACTCTCAAATTGTGAGTACATTTATGGATGATCTAAGGGAATGTCAGAATGATTTACATCCAATGGATGATTGTTTGAGGGGAAATTCCTTGAATAAAATTTCAGGCTTTCCACCAGTGAGAGTTGTAGGGATCTCCATAACACTAGTTTCAGGAGCCTCATTTGTATATTATACTCTAATTAAGATGGATACTACTGAGATACAAGTTATCAAGAGAAAAAAAGTGTATTTATATGATTCAGGTTTCAATAGACCTAGTAATTCACTGTTGGTATCACCAGTCCTTATTGATAAATTCTGATTAAAATCAATGATTATTCATAAATTATCAGAAATTGAACCAGCTAGATGTTAATAACAGATATCTTATATTGTGGATAGATGATATCTTTGACAAGATCTTTTAATATTGAGTGTTCCCAAAAAAAAAATTTGAGCTGGTAATCATCATGTGGATTTTATGCCTTTCAACATACATTGTACAAACTATCATAGTTGGTATATTATACATGTGTACTTGGTAATTCTACTCGGCCGCACAATTCTCCCAGCGATCTTCACGACACATATGAATGGAGTTTAACATCCTTATCTTGATTCATTTTTGGTTGTTTCATGGATGATATCATGGGGTATTCTCAAAATGGACCCAATGATTCAAAACAACCTGAGGTCATATTCAATACACCAAGATAGATTCATCAATATGCTACACTAACAATGTGTCACATCAAGATGAATAAGAATAAATTTCTGGGTGACACAATCTCAGTGAAAGGTGTATTAGTTAACCCCCATAAATACAAGGCAATCATTTCCTAGGTGTATTCCATTAAATTATTTTAGGTTTATAATTTATAAGTGAATTATGGTTAGTGTATTAGTTTTATATATGACTTCTTGTTCTTAGTAACACAACAAGGTCCTATTATAAGAAGGTTGTAGGTTTTTATGGTCATGTTTCTATGAAACAACCTTTAAGAAGTTGAAAAGTTCATTAACATCGGCACCCATAAAATGATATCCAAAGGTAGGAAATTGTTATAATGTATACAACGATGCATCTAGTTTCAGGATAAGAGAAATTATTATATAGGTTGACAGAGTTATGGAATATGTGTCTTGATCAATAATTCCACAATTGAGGAATTACTCGAGAAGCCATCTCATTTTTTCTTGTACTTTTCATGATTTTCTCAAATGGAGAAATTCCTTAAAATGAGAAATTTGTGTGTTGTTCATGGGAAAAAAACACACAAGTACATATTTATATAGGTCATTCTTAATATTATGTAGAATTGGTAGGTTGATTACATACAGTCCATTGATTTTGATCTTTCAACATTTATAGTAATTGAAATGTAGTGTCCAATGCATTGAGCAAGAGGACAAAAATACTGGTAGTTCTACAAGCCAGTAGTCGGTGGAAACTCGTGAATTTTGTTTCATTGATATGTACATAGAGGTGCATGAAGGACAATTGAATAAAAATATATCATCCTTAGATATTACCACATCACTTTTCGATATATTCAGATGAGGTAACTATCAAGCTAATAATTATTGGTTCTATGTGAGAGTGTGTCGTGTGAGGAACATTCTCCTAGTTATACCAAAGGTGAAGATAATTGCATGTATATGTCTGGTCATTTATGGGACTTAGAAGAAATGCACGAGTAGCTGATGCTGGATTTTCATGATTAATCATCAGAATTGAATCCTAGAATCATCGGGTTGTATCATGATTTACATCAATGATACTGGTGGCTAGGTATAAAAATAGATGTAGTTGGTTTGGTTATTATGTGTTCCAACTGTTAGTAGGAAAATGTATAACCCTGAATACCTTCTAGATTTTTATAGAAGATACACATTCCCATGTGGAAATGGAAATATATAATAATTGGTTTCATGAAAAGTTTACCACGTTCTCTTAGAGATAATGATATTGAATAGGTTGTTGTTGAAAGGACATGAATGGTTGTAAATTAAATACCTATCATGGAAGCCATTATTGTTCATGAGCTTGTGATTCTATGTATCTGTGAGATTGAATGAATTTATGGGGTTCATCGTACTATCATTTCATGTATAGATTAATCATTTACATTGTGATTCTGACGTCATATACAATGGATTTTGTGTACATAGGTACTTCTAATCAGGGATTTCTGCACCTATACAGATAGAATGTCTGAGCACATGATTCAGTTACATGAGCATAATCTTCATTCAAGCATATATGCTTTCAGAACCTCTTAAGAGAGGCATATACCCCTAGATGAATTCTTCAATAAAAATTGATTTAAATCTACTAATCAGATGTTTCCTTGTAAGAATTTTCACAGTAGGCTATGTTGATCACCTATGTGTTGTAAAGAGGCACAAAAAGCTTCTATGATTGAACATCATCTTTTTTAGGAGACAATTTAACAGGTCCATTTTAATAGAAAGGATATGGATTTTTTCCATTCTTGTGAAAAATCATACACTGATCACCATAAATGACCGCATGATTTTTTGGTCTGTTATTGGGTTCCCATCCATGTATCACTCTGGATGGGATATTTGAGGATCATGAGACATGGTAAGATTTCACAATGATACATCAGGTCATTCATGGTTAAGGATAGAGTCAGACTAATAGATAGTATGTTGCAGGAACCATATAGGTATCATTACATGCATGATGTATTCCATGTGTCTTAACAACAATGATATTATTGAAACCCTTGTAATTCCTTTCATCCCGATTAGGATGATCATTAAAGAGATGTATTTATTAGGGAGAACGATACACGTATTGTGGCTTGAGGCACCGAGGTTCTACAATGATAGTCTATTATTTTTTCATGGGTTATATGGATGCACCACCTAGTATAGGATGATTCTTGGGAGATAGAGGCTGATGTACCATCACAATGGCTAATGTTATTCATAGATCATGCTTCACCACCATTGGTAGGTAAATTCTTAGATGAAATACATAGATTGGTGTGATTTGTATGAAATGAGTTCTTATTTGACGTATATATAATTTTATTTTCATCAATTATTAGTTTAAATGTTTATATATAGACCCATGTGGATTCCCATTGACATTATAGTGGTGTCAGGGGGTATTCTGGGCTATTTCAGAGCTCAGATGTCAATAGTCTAGGTGAAACTCGCTTGGTGAAATGTTACAGTAGAACATAATGGACATTACATACATTTTAATAAACCATGCAAGGAAGGGGAAGATAGCTAGAATAGGATGCTTATTTTGATACTAACAATGTGATTCAGTCGACATGGCCATGCATCGAGATCTAAAATCATGGAAGATGTGATTTTCATTATTTCCATGGTCAGTCAACTAGTGAATGAAAACAGTATGGTTTCCCCTTAGCTATAGTTAATCATGTGCCTAAATGGTTTGACCACTTATATTTTGGAGAATTTGATATTTTTAAAATAAAATAAAAATTTAAACCTAAAAACCATCTCTTCATGATATTCACTACAACCTTGCCCCCTCGATTGAGATCTATCCTTTAACTATTCATAGAATTAATCTGGATTCTCCGTCCGGTCACTGATTTAAGAACCATCTATCTCATCAGATTCAAATCACTAAAATCAAACTTATATATTAAAAATTACCCACTATTCTTGATGAAACACATTCTATTTTGGTTAAATGTGATTATCCATATTACAATGTTCATCATCTGTTCTTTAATATTTTCTTGATATGAACTGAATTATGAGCTGATTTTAGACTGCCTATTAACTATGGATCAATTGTAGGTTGTATCGTGCATTTCATTTAAATTTGAGCAGTTTATAAACGATTTCCTTCCACACTTCCAAATATTATATTTAACTATTAAATGAAATTGGATACCCAAAATATATTTGTATGTCATGTGTAATTAAAGTAGATATATAATTATTGATTGTAGTTTAAGGATCACGTAATGGAAACCACCCAATTTGGGGTGTTTTAAAATAAATGGGACATTATGACGATGTACTCATGGGATTCATTATGTAATTACATATTTCCCCTTTCCTAGGGATATGATTTGAAAATGGAATTGTGAATCAAATTGATGAATTGAATAATGACACAAAATATAAAGTCAACTGTGATATGAGTTGTGAGTTTCATATTTAATTGTTTAAGGGGATGTGGTATTTGAATATGTACCTTGGAACATGCTATGTAAATTTATTTGTAATATTGAATTGAACATTTATGGATAATCACATGTGATGAATTGTGATACATGTCTCATAATCACGAAAAATGACTTCAATCACATTTTCAGGTGAGGGTTGAAATGAATGTTATTGTATTGAACAAGTAATGCTAAATGAAATTAATTTAATGATATTTTATATTAATAATTTGTTGGGAATGGGTGAATTATGGATTAAAGGGAATAATGACATTAATAGACTCATATTTCCTTGACCTAACTTTTGACCGAGTGGCACATTGACTATTTATATAGACTACAAAGGATGAACTCCATGGGCCAAAATATTATGTTTCGTGTGATACATTTCTTATGATAATTACATGGATGGACTCAATGGGTACTGTATATATATTTTATGGGTGATACATGAGATTGATAACTGGACCACTAAGGGCGGACTCGAATTGAACTATCATTTTACAACGCCTAGAGTGATAAAGATGTTCTTGAAAGGATCTCCATTGATGTACTCATAGGGGTATTGAATATATTACACCATGAGTGATACATGAACTCAAAATTATGAATTTCATGGATGTCCTCATGTCTTGAATTAATTAAATTTTGGAATTAATAAGGAGCATATACAAATCCAATGAACATTCTGGGATTTCGTCTTTACTTGTACCATTGTAGAAAACCTATGTAGGTATATCTTGTTCTTTCAATTATATAGGGGATTCCAAAATTTCACTGGGTCTCGAGACATATAATTAAAATGAGAGTGAGATATTTAATGAAATTGATTAATTGAAATCTTCTTAACATAAATTTGATTAATTCCTTAATAAATAAATATCTATCAAATGAATGGTTGTTTAATGTGATCCTTGTTCTATAGTATATTAACTTTGTAATAAATTACATATTATTTTCATTCCTACACAATTATATTTATAAATTAATACCTAATTGGTGTCATATACCTTCGGTGGGTTCCTAGTGAGATTATATCTCACACTAGGTTTGGAAACAAATTTGGGACCCCTATAGAAAATATGATTGGATGAGTTGATTAGGGATAGAATAATTCTATATGATATTGATTACTAACTCGGATCTAGATCAAGGAAAAAAGTTAAGGTCTGCGATGAATGATTTTTGTTTTTATGGGCCTTTTAGTACATTTTTCAATTTTATTTTATATCATCCTGGTCAAAATGTTTTGGATAAATTAGTAGATATAAATGAAATGTATCATAAATTTTTATATTATATATCATCAGAAACTATTTACTTTTATCAGTATTATTCTGTTTATCTATGGAATGATTTTTGTTATTCCTTCCAATATATGTATTATATTGTATTTTTGATGTGATATACTGTAGTTATGTAGGAATAGTCTTCCCATGGACACTCCATGGACCTCACTACTTTTTGGAACCCTCTTCCATTTGGGAAGCGGGGCATAAGGCCATGTGGTCGATCTGTATCAGTGTACTGTTGAGTGGCATCTAGGTATGTGAAATTACAATGAACGTAAATATGAAATAATAAAAAGTAACACATTTTTCATATATTGAAAATACATTTATATAAAATACACATAGTAAAAATAGAGACAAATATTTCATTTAATAAATAATAAATGAGATAATTGAATAAAAATAAAAATAAACCATAATTAGATTTAAAAATAATATTTAAGAAAGTTTTATGAAATGGAGCATACCGATATATAATTGAAAGATTTCATCAGATGAGTATAAGAAATATCATTGACGTTATAATATTTCTGAAAGTATATGATACATCAATGATCACCCCATGATGGAAGGTATAAATGAACTATAACCACATATAAATTAGATGACAACTATATTTTAAAAGTATAGTACAATACATATCATTATCACTAAATGAAGGTTTTTTGACTCATGAAATCACAATTTAATCATCCGAATTATGGAATAAATAGATTTAACGGTGATTTTATAAAATGTAATTTTATATCCCTATAATGAAAATATAAAACAAAACATAAAAATCATTTAGTAGAATATGTCCAATATAAAATTAGGATGTTCAAGAGTATCTGTTATAGCTCAATGATATAGAATTGTCTTTAAAAATATCATAATGAATATTATTATTTTAAGTACCAATTTAATTGATGTAATTTAAAGAATTTTTTTTAATTTCACAAAATAATATTCTAAGAAATATAATTTAATCATTGATTAATAAAATCAACTTAGTATAACGGGGATCATGAATTATCATTATAACTCTTTTAGTATATATTCAGTTCTAAAAAATATAATAATTAATTCCAAACGTTCAAGTAAATTATTTATACTATTTTTTAATAAAAATTTTAGTTTTTGTGAAATTTTGTTGATAAGTATTATTATCTTTACAACTTTTTCACATTGTTTATAATAATAAAATAAATTTATTAGTTAGTTATCAATTATTTCCATCATATGATGCTTCAATTTTGAATATATCCCACTTGTTAATGATTAATAGAATATAACCCATTAATTAATACATATTTACTCATTCATGATTCATATAGGGTTCTATAAGAGATGTTTTATTAGGATATATAATTTACAATATCATTCCATGTGAATTTTAGTTACAATTGTCAAATATTAAATTTTTGGCCACCCTATTTCAATATTTTACAATTATAAAAAGATGTTATATTAATATCTAGTAAAATAAATATATATAATGTCCACAAAATTAAATTAATAAAAAATTTAACCTTAATTTTCCATAATATAATATGTTATTTTTCCAGATTAATAATTTATAGAAATTTATTTTATTGATCATGTTGGTGGTTAAACTGGTATATACGAGAACATGCTATTATAGATATGTGATCATGGTGAAGAAAAGGAATATTTTCAAAATAAAACATAATTTATGAATAATAAATAATTAATTTATATTTTTTAAATCTTTCAATCATATAATAGTTTAGTTAGATGAAAATTAAAATACAATAGAGTTGTAAAGTTACTTGTTATTCCAGTGCGGTAGTAGTCCACACGTACACACAGATGATATTTTCAAATCTTATAGATTTGTGTAAGGGTAAGATATTTTATATCCACTAAGAATAATGTTTTTTATAAAATAACAATTTATTAACTATAACCCATTTTAGAATAACCCATATAAATTGTGTTTGAAAAACAAAATATTTTGTATCATAGAGGATGTATTCCACATGTACCCAGATTTGAAATTCTTATTTTTTTCACTTGAAATTGAAATTAGTGGATAATTATTATTCTATCATCAAAATAATATTATGTGTACAAAATAAACTAATGTCATAATATTATTTGAGGAAAATTATAATTGTATAAAAAAAATTATAACTAAATCGATGAAAATTATAACGAAATAATCATGAATTTATATGTTACATTTTAGAAATTCTCTTGGGTTATTTGATTAAGGATTTCATAAATTTTATTATGAGGTAAACAAATATAATACAACATAGATACTAGTGGTGGGGAGTAATTTTTGAAGCTCATATCCAACTATAATAGGTTTTTTGTGTGAAAAGAAATGGAGTGGTCATGGATCTTCTTGTAATTAAATGGAATAAGATTTTTTTAATTATATAAAAGTTAAATTCATTATTTATTTCTCAAATTGATATAATAATGGGTGGTTTAGGGTAATTAAAACACAAACCATACATTTTCCAGATGTTTTAATATGTTTTAATGTCTTTCGATATTACATAATTCTTTTTTATCATTTATTTTACCATGGTAACAAATTATTTCCAATGTATTCTACCTATTAAACATAAAAATGTATTTCATTATATAATTTGGACATAATTATTAAATATATAAAATATATTTTTTCTATTAAATATTTAGGCGGTGATAAATTTTAATTTATACATTATAGATCATAGTGCATAAAACTAACATTTATTAATTTTATATTTTTACCCATAAAAATTTGATTTAAAAAATCATATAAATTTTGAATATTCAGAAATTAGTTGGATAATTAAGATAAAAATATGAGTAATTTGTATTTTAGTGTAATCATAAATTGAATTAAACCATTTGAATTATTAAAAAAGGAAAAATCCAAAAATAATTTTTATTATTGAATATGTGGGTAATGTAAATTAATCTATGTTTTCTTAACTGAATTAATCTAATCCTTATATAAATAATTAGTCATGAGAAATGTTTCAATAAATCAATTGAATCGTAGACCATAATTAATTCAAAAATTACAACGTATTAAAGAAACTGTATTTTCTCTATTAATATAAGAATTATTTTTTTTTGAACATCTCAATAGTTTACCCTGAACTTATAATGACATGTAGAATTCAATTTGGAAATAAATTTCATAAAATTCGATTCATTATATATGTATAATAAAAATAAAAATAAATAATGAAAAATATTTTTTAAAAATATAATTTTATGATGAGAAATGTTCTTAATTTTATTACATGTTATTTTGAAATTGAATTAGATTTAATATTTTATTTGAAAACATTAATAAATATTAAACTAAAATTTCAAATGTTATAAATTTAATTTTTTTGGTGGGATAAAAATTATATTAAAATTGTTCCTTGAATAATATCCCTTTTAGCATTTATTAGTTCATCCATATATTATTGATGATGATTATTATATATATTAAATTTATTCAATATATAAATCTTTATATTAATAGATAAGAATTTTTTATATCTATAAATAATATTGTTATTTATTTTTATTTTAGGTAAATGAGGATATTTTTATTATTATAATAATGATGTTTAACAAAAATTTTCATTATTTTAATAATTTATTCCCCAATCCAATTTAGTTTTGTGTTTTGTGACCATATAGAAACAAATAGTTTTATTTATGAAAAATATACAATAATATTTTGTGGTGTTAAAATTTACCCCAATATCTATCTCAGGTAAATAATAAGTTATATGAAATCCCCCTACTCAACCAGATCCATCAACAGTGTCAATACCAATCCACATCCTTAAAAAATACCAAGTATCTACAATCATATATTATAAAAAAATAGAAATGATATATATTTTTATCACATAATCCCAATGTGAATCCAATTCGATAAGTATATGGCGTACACACCATTAAAAAAAGAACATACATCCACATCTCAAAATATTTATCTCCAAATAAAACCTTTTCAACTAAATATTTAAATAAATTATTAAAATTGGGAGGATTCAAAAACCATAATCCCAGAAACATCATTATAAAATTACTATAAGTAAAAAATTATACAAGATTCATACTAGAAATTCATATTAAATAGTTTTCAGTGAAAACCATTAAATAAGATTACATGACTATATCATTATTCCCATTAATGTGACATGGTTTTTTTATCTAACCAATCTCAAGAATATCCATCATGTGGATCTATAAAAACATCATTGTACTAGAATGAAAACAATATCGAGAAAAAAAGAATAATATTTAACATATAATCACATCATTGGGTTATAAACCCTGTATTATTTATTATGTAATTTGTTTTTATCTTCAATTTTCTCAATTCCATGCTTTAAAAAATTAACTAAAGCATCATAAAACAAAACATACATTTAAAATAATGATAATTCATAAATACCCCTATAAGAATGATTCTTTAATGATCAATGAGAATGAAAACTATAGAAGGGATATGATCAGTTGGCCTTAATAATATTATACAATCTTATAAAATCATGATGTCAACCACATACATAAAATAATCTTTTTGAAGTTTCCAAAATTAAAAATGAGATGATAAACATTCTCTCTGAGATAAGGTTGAAATAAAAAATAAAAAAGTGGAAGACACCGAATGGGGGATAACTATTCTCTAAACACACACAAGTGATACTTGATAGCATAAATGAAAATTATGGATTCTAAGAGTTGTAAATGGAAAGAAAAAATTGAATCATTGAAGAAAAACACATTACCACATATAGATAATATATCACAAATCTATAATAGTTCATGATTATTACATGTCAGTGACTGAATACTTTACCAATATTATACAAGTTTATTTCAATTGAATTTTCATAATTTCACACTATGAATCTATAAGAACCAAGTTTTTCAATTTGGCGTGGATCCTTAATATTTTGCTCTACATCACTTTTATTTTGTTATTATAGATTACTAATGAGTAAATAATGATCCAGGGGTGATCATAGATTTTATGGAACTTCGAATCTCAAACAGTGTGAGAAATGGCCACCTCCAAGGTTAGAGAAAACCATGTGAGGCATGTCAAACTGTTAGTTTTAACGATGTTTGGATTGAAAAAGTTGTATGAGGTCACACAGTTTGATATTTTTATGCTATTTGGGTTTCGTAGGTATGAAAACTGATATAGAAAAATTAAAAAGTAATATTTCATGTATCGATAATGGTTTCCTT
The DNA here is from genome assembly GCA_963277665.1 of Viscum album. Classification (NCBI taxonomy): domain Eukaryota; kingdom Viridiplantae; phylum Streptophyta; class Magnoliopsida; order Santalales; family Viscaceae; genus Viscum; species Viscum album. The sequence continues at coordinate 2,003,941,387 of OY728148.1, read as the reverse complement.
AACCATGGGGCTTGGAAAGGAGGAATGCCCCTCTCTATAGCTGTATGTCAATAGTTTGCACCATGTTTAACCAAACCATAGAGTCAAATCATTCGAATTACTTTTTGAAGTGTCTTTACAATTTTAAAATTACGTGAAATGGTATACCTAAAACCCCATATTTATTTCATTCAAGTGGAAAACTCATCGATTTTCATTCCATTTAAAGACTAAAAGCTCATTATTTTAGGAATTGAACATGAGAATCTTCTTGGAGTAAGATCGAAGTGTTGTCTGTCTCATTGGATATGTACTGGTACATTCTCACTTGTTTTTTAATTTTTCTTCATTTTTATTCATATCAATGATTCTATTTAGATGCAGGATCATAGGTCACAATTTTTTTCATTGATTCATTCTTCATATATTATCCAAAACATGCTTAACTATTGGATGGTATTTGATGGGGAGAGTCAATGGATTATGTAAAAGTTGGTCTATAAAATACTCATCAGGATCCCTTGTTTTATAAATTTTGGTTTGTTCATAATTATTTCTTTATTTGTCACATATCTAATAAATAGGACTTACTTATATTCGTTAGAACCTTGGTCAATGACCAATGTCATATATATAATTCATTTTTTGTTGTTACACCCATAATTAATATTTCCACAAGTACACTATTTTCCATAATTGGCCTTTCCAGTTATTGAAAAGTGTGTACATGCCATAGTTCTGGAATTCCTAATATTTATCACTATAATGGTTGGTTTTTCCGTATTAAATAAATACTTATTTGTCAAAAGTCTAGTGCCATGTTCACTTTCATTATGACCCAACTAATGTTTGGGATTCAATTTGATAAATCAATCTTAAATGTAATCGGAAACTATACTATGCATATTACATGGCCTTATTAAATTTAAATGAATGATTGGTTTCTTTTCGAAATCTCCCCTTTCCACTTATGGTAAATGGTATTTGAATATATAAAAAGAAATAGATATTACTAAAAATAATGAAATGGTTTCATTCTCGTTAGCCTTATCAATCTAATAAAAGAAAATTTCATGAAATATAACTATTTAAATGGTATTAATATTTATTGGATTAATAAAATAAATAAATCAATTATAATTATCATAATAACATATGGAAATTATCATTTGTTGGTGATAAAATACAAGCCCCATTATATGATTTGGAAATACACAACGAGTTTGATGAAAATATAATATCAAATGACCCCAAAAATCATCAAAAGAGTCGGCCTCATGTTTCTATTTTTTAGTGTCCAATAAATTGTATGATAGTGTGATGAATTATAAAGGATCTCTCATGATAATTACATCATCTACGAGCATGATAAGGGAGTGGAATGACAGCTTCATGAGTCCCATAGATTTGTTACCTTTCACAGAGCTACCTTTCTCCTAAAGGTTCTCCTCTAAGCACTGTAACACCCATGCATGTTAAGTATCTATATCACCCAAACTAAAAGGTTGTGGATACCCTAACCACTCGTCATCAGATATCCAATTACTTGATTCACCCAAAAACCATTAAATTGAAATAAAAAATGAATCATCCATGATACTTCAACATTGTGAAACACCCTTTCACATTTTTCATAAATCCTCATCCCTATGTGGGATTCCATTAACGAAGTCCTACAACGTACATAGAGGAAAAACACTCCTTGGTACTTGAGGATTCACAAAGCACCAAACCATCACGAATCACCACTATCCAGATCCTAACTACATCCTATGGTAGGGAAATGATGCATCTTGAATCCATAACCTTCATAAGGTCAATGTTCTTTGTGAACCCCTTCTAATCAAGGCCACTTTCATTGGAAAACTTTATTCAATTGCACCCTACTGGATTTAATATTTTCAATTTTGGATACCTAATGAGTTGTCCCTTAATTTTCCCATAGTTTTTTGTTTTCTATAAGGGCATGTTAATGATTATTTAGTTATTCTGTAGATATTCTAACATGGGCCAAAAAGTTTACCACTCCCCCACAACACAACCTTCGAGCATTTGTGATTCATCTCATACCTAATGGTTGATTATCATTAGTTATTTATGTCCAAGGTATAAGGAGTGAGAACTCCCTATATGTTATGTATGGATTAAAATTCTATATCTCCATCATACTAATCACACGACAATATACTATATCCTCACCCCATGCAATGCACATGGGGTGCCGCACCTTATGAATTTTTTATTCCCACTCATATTCATTTCATTTAGATAAACATCATATTGAAATAGGTTATCCCCATATAGAATGAGGTCATCTTGGGAATCTTATACACTTCAGATTCACACTATCTGTCGCCGATACATATTTCACGACATGAAAGTCTATTCTATTATATGATCATATTTATCACAATTAGTATGACTCACATGGTAATAGAGGTTGGTAGTTAGCATTAATCCCTAATAACTCGAAAATCCATCTAGGAGTAAGCCCCAGTGGCCACCTTTATTGACCTTGTACCATGAATAAGCCCAATCCTTTTCAAACTACGTGGGTATTGATCCATGTATCCGAAATATTGTACGTCGGATTCCACCAAGATGTTCAATCAAGACCAATGGTAAACTATGGTTCACTCATCCAATGGGGTGAACCTATTAGATCCTAATTTCCCCCTGCATCCACATCCATCCTAATCCCATATAGGTTATATCCCTAGTAAGGTCATACCCCTCCCCAAGGATATCACATCTCCTTTAAATCCCCATGGAACGTTCCTATGAGTAAGCTCTAACCACAAGCATTTGAGCCTCTTATTTAGGTATACGAACCAATTCCCCCCTTTTATGACATTAATTAATATTGGTTCCCATACTTATGGGATAAAATGGAAACCTCCTTGAGGTTCAAGATCAATACTACTCCCATCTCATCAATTCCACCCTTTTCATGTTAGTTCACTCTCATCATTATTCCATGAAGATAATCTATATGGGGACTCATCATTACATATATCTTGATTCCACAACAACTGGGTTATGTTGGAAAAAAACCCTTAGAGTCAATCCTTACAGCCCTAGAAATCTATTACATTCATATTCTTTTTCCAATGCTTCCATTATCTTTTACAACATTACCAATGCTACCACATCCCGGTAAACTGATTCCATCCATCTAGGTCATTCATACACAAAACCATGTCCACATCTTTACTCTTTGAAGCACCTAAAAATATAACCATGAGTAATCCCCATAAAATCCGCATCTTCTAACTAAATAAAATCCTCTTGATAAGCGGATCACACATGTTTAAACACCTCAATATATATCAAAGTATGTGGGTTCTGATCCCTCTCTAATAATAAGGGTATGCATGACACCTTCATGAGGTCCAATCCTGACCAATGGTAAACCCTAGTTCCCCATCATAGGGGTTCACCCCCAATAATCCAACCTATGTAGTGCCAATATCATCCTCATGACGTGACATCATCGCTTTATTGGGAACACCACTTAGGGTATGCTCTCATTGGGAGTTCTGACCCATCCATCTAGTAAATCAAGGGAACTCCATCTTAGGGACATCACCTTTAATGGTGTGACAAATTACATTCATGGGGAAAACCATCTAGTGTAAGATCTCATTGGTTATTTTGATCCATCCATATGGTAAACGTTTGGGGTGCTCCAACCTAGTGATGTACGTCACTTATCTGCCTTAATGGCGCATTCAGATTAGTTCCACTCCATCTCAAAAAGATTTTAAACATGTGTCCTACACCGTGAAGAACATAAGATGACTAAGGATTTCCTTGTATGAAATAACTATGGAATTGGATACCTCATAGTTGAAATGTGATTTTTTAGGTTTCATCCCTTCGACAATCCCTCTTATGAGGAAGAATATAGGTGACCTATGGTCCAACATCTATACATGCTAGTGATTCCAAATGTGACAACTCCCTAGAGAGAAGATTGCGACCCTGTGAAGACCCCTTGAAATTTATATATAGAAGTATCATTATTTACAAGTTCCCATGATGATATTATTTTGAGAATGTGGTCCATGATAACATCTTAATATATAAGGGAGTGTTATACTAGGGGATGAATTCCAATGATGAATCCATTGATGGAAGACCTGAAAACCAATCATCCCATTTCAATTAGGGAGAATTAATTAATGATAATGTTATGATTTATTCCCTCCATTGAAATATTAAATATTTCTCAAAAATTTTAAGACAACATACATTTATAATTGAGGCAATAGTGGCCTGGTTGAAGCATTAGAAAAAGAATCGTGAATCAAATATGACATTATCTCCTCAACATGGGAATTAGTAGTTTTCTAGACATTCATAGATAATATTTTTTGTGATAACAGATAACTGGATCCATGTACATCTATATAAATAGCTGGCCAATCATGGAACCCCTAAGAATTTGGTGATGTTATTTGATAGTAATTACAGTTTGTGACATCGTCATCGTGGGACTTTATATATTGTCATGGAAGATTGGATGATGATGGTTCATATGAATTTGAATTCGTGATATCCATCATAAAAATTGAATCATACTACATTTTAGGACCTATGATATAAGAAACCAATCACCCTCATTCCATAGATGTGGGTGTATGAGAAGTAATAATGCGATAACCCCGCACAAATCCACTACTACCATAACATCATCCACAACAATGGAAACATGGAACCCATTCCTCATATACACCTATAAAAACATTTATATGAGGGTTTTTGGAATCCTTTGTACACTGGTACAAGTAGGAGGGGATTTATTATAAGGGATATGGCCTTCTTGGACCTTGATCCTTGAGCCCCTCGCCGACACCCCTTCCCCCATGGGTGGTTCAAGGAGACACTTCTCCCCACTCTAACATCCAACTACATCTTGAGCCATACCCTAGAGTGTTATTATGACTCACTCCCATGTGTTGCGTATATAGTACATTCTAGAGTAACCCCAATAATAAGTTCTACCCAAGAGCCACCAAAGATGGGTCCCACTAGACAAAGACTATGCCACCAATAATCGGTCCCTCAAAACAATGAACAGGTGGTCTAGAAAATTTCATCGTTGGGCCCATTCTGGATAACCTAATTTCATCTTATTTGGCATGAAATAGATTATTCCCATTTGGGGGATTAGTCATCCACAAATCCCATTGTTTACATTGTCACCATTGCAATCAATTATATCCATACCAATGAAGAGTAGCGACCAATGAACACCTTGTGTAAATAGAGACCTTAGCCACCTAACATGCATGTTGGGTTGAGTATTTTGATCATTTGTGTCACCAAAATCTATAGCAATATGACCCATGATGATGAGATCCATTATGGAGACCCTCATCATTCTATCACCAGCCACAAGTGAGCTTCTCCCCACCCTCTCACCCAAAATGAAATTGAAACCCTTCATTCCATCTTTTTCAAAACTGGATGTCTTCCATTCCTGGTCATCATTCAGCATTGATTTCCTCCCCTTACCCTAAGGTTTATAATAGGGAGGCCCTCCACTTTTCAACAAAAACCAATGAAAAGGTCATACTCATGTTATTTAATTCTAAAGAATATGTCCACCCAATAGTATCATCAACCAAAGAGATGGACCTCCCAGCTTCATCACCAGTCAATACAGAGGTCCTCCCCATATTATAACCAAGAATATGTGTGGACCTTTCTACTCCATCAATTGTCCTCATAGAGTCCTCCTGGTTTCACTTCCATATCAAAAGGATTTCCTCCTCACTAAGTTAATCATAAAATAATATGACCTCCCTACTTTATCAATGATCATTATGAGGTCCAACCTCATGAGATTACTTCCAACCATCATAAAGGTCCTCTTCATGCACCAGACAGCCAACACGGATGTCTTGCCTTTGTTTCCATACTCTCAAGTGGATTTTATCTCTACTATAGGCCCCATAACCATCATGTTCCCCCCCCATGCATCCAACAACTATTATATAAGTACTCCCCATACTCATTTTTTCCAGCATGAAGGGCCTTCCCATGTCCAATTGGATATAAGATCTGGTGATCCTTGCACCTCGAATAAACAAATAAGAGGTCATCCCCACTCCATCAAAAAATAACATGGTGGTACTCCACATGATTCTATTGACACAATAAGTGGTCATCCTGACAATGTGCACACCATGGGTGGTGGTCGCCCCCACTCTCACAATAGTCTAAGTGGAGGTCCACCCTGCTCTGACAATAATCTCTATATATTTCCTTCCCATATCATTGTCATCTAATGTGGAGGTCCTCCATGGTTATGCACTATCCAAAACAATTCTCCTCCTAATGATTGAAATTTTCCCTTACCTGAATAATAATCCCATGGAAGATGGGTGAATCATCTCTTCCAAATGAATAACTACACGAAATACAAATTCATCATAAATCACAATCACTTCCTAGATCTAGAAGCTAAATTCAATTTAATTACGGATGCTTCATCATATTTTAATGCATCATTATCTGATATATGAGCCAAGAATTTGTGTTTTGTCATCCTAGAAGTATATATGCACCAAATCCATGATTCACATACCATGTATATGCTGGTGATGGTTGACTTAGCTCACTTCATGGGTTTTGCAGTGTAGTCATCTATGAATCAACTAATTTAATCTCTACTTCTACACAAGATCACATAGAATATTTCTCAACATGAAAAATAATAACACACAATAAAATAATTGATGAATCACACTACAATCACCCTTAGAATAGTGGTAAGTACCCTATACTACAATGAGTGATCATGCAGTTGGAACTACCTCTGATATACAACCCATCTCGTAGTGATTAGTTTAGTTGTGCAGTAATATCTCCTTTAGCCAATCCACTTCAATAGTTGTCTAAATCAGGTCCATTTACAGTTTATTAGTTAGTGCCAATCATATCATGGGGCAGTCATGTGTTGGATCCTACTTCGAAAATGGAATGATTGAGGGACACCCTCAATGTAGATTAGTTATTCAAGAAGTTATGGCTATTTTAAATTCTTAACATTGATATTCAAGATTCCCTCACTGATGATGAAGTTACCTAATATCTACGATCTTTATGGGAAATGTGTTTCCACCTAGATTAATTTCATGTGGTCTACCCAAAAATTTGGTGACATTTTGATAACATCGACCAACAATGATGTATGGTTGTGTTGTAAGTTCATCTACTGGCTCAACACCCTTCATCAACTAGATACCACCAAAATATTCAACAAATATTCCTTCAAATCATCATGGTTATCCACATATCTATTGACGAGGCATAACAAATGTTCTTATATGTGGTTGGGGATAATATTTTTCTCTCCACTTTACTCCAATCCTTTGACAACTATCCCTTCCTAGAGACATTAGTGATATTACTCTAGGGACCATAACATTAAACATCATTGTACTTGAGATATCTAGATATAGTGTCACCGATATAGGATTTAATGAAGAGAACTTATTCCCAATGAAAATAGAATATTAGGAAGAACTCTCAGTTGTTCACATTCAACTAGAGTTGATGTAATTTTCCCTTGGTCACTATTATACATTATTTCCCACTGGTAATAACACCAATAAAAGATAATGGTCAGGTCAGGACATCTAATACCTTTTTCACATATAATGTTGCAAATGATTATGTGCTTTATCTAAACATTAACACCTTTATCAAAAAATTAATTTTCAAAGGATGATCATTAATGATCTTTTGCATATGAGCCTTGATGAGAGTTGACCTGAATATAGTGATCCTCTACACAATCCTTCCCCTTTTCAATTGGTCTAGTAGGGGAAATCATAGCTGGACCAATTTTCTCCCACAATATAAATAATCCCATGACTTCTAATAGGTTTGAGAACAGATAATATGGAAATAGAGCATGGTATAAATCACTAAATTGACCTTAGCACCATGATAACCACACCCAGGATCTTGATCTAGTAGTTACACCAGTTGATTCCCCAACTCCTCCAAGTTCCGTTGAGAATTCATATCATGTTGATGATCATTTTATTATATTATTGTTTCGGAATCCATGAAATGATAGGAATACACACATTGATTATATGATAAGTGTTTTCATTGCTTAACTAAATTATTTGTAGACATAATATGTGACAATCCCACCCGATAGTAAGCCATATCTAGTTTGCGTGGATGGAATTCATGAACCCTCATGTTTTGGGTATCCTTACTTCATCTCTATCGGTGGGATGGGATTCCTACTACAACAGATTTTCCAATTCATATAATGGTACATAACCATGATGGGAACGTTGAAACAACAAGAGAAAAACATGCTCTGATATTATGTTCAATCATTTGAAGGCCCAACATTCTTCATTTAAAACCATTTACCAATATGGTCCATTGTTTTATTGGAATATCATCGAAGGTTGTTTCTTTTCAATTTCTGTTCCACCACCCAAAAGATAAGTATTTTCATCCACCTCATGTTTATGAAATGTCTGTATGAGCACGTTATAGACTTTGTCTCCAGTTGGACGCACCCCACTTATTATCCTATCACGCCACTGACCAAATATATGTTTATGAAGATGTGAGTGGGTAATGTAAAGACATAATTGGTCTAATCCCTCATCACTCATAACATCACATGTCATTTGATAGATTTAGCTATCAAGGCCTAGTGCTTAGAATAAGGGTTTTCGTATGATATAAAGGCTCATTTTGTGCCTATTTTGGCTCTTATATGAAGAAACGCCAAGGAAGGGGATACTACCATCACATAGATATAGGTACCCAGGTCCCTTGATTTTTTAACTATAGAGCCACATCCTTAGCCTTGATGGGGGAAATAGCCTTAGACCCAACCTCGGAGTTAGTAACAACTAACAAAAAATTTTTAGGTATCACCAATAAATGACCACCACTGCATAGGTGAGAGAATTATGTTCCAAACATTCATCATGCTCTAGCCCCTCATACATTTCAGGCTCCCATATATCACTTACTAGATAGGAGAACTCAAAATTGCTCATTCTTAGAGGCAATGGTTCCATGATATTTCTGAACATCCAAGGAACAAGGAATTATTATGATTCTAGAATAATTAAAACCCCAAGAGGTCTAGCACAATAATATCAATGAAATATTCTTTTATCTTAGGATCATAGCGAATTCAATCAATTGATGATTTGTGTTGAAGGTCTCAATCAAGGACCATATTTATAAAATGTGGTCATGTTGGGCCCTTCTCTATCACATGTGTCATGGATCTGTTAAAAGAAAGACAAAAAACGATAAGGTGAGTGGTAGTAGGTCTCCATCGATGGGACTCAGAAGTATGATGATTGGTTTAAACGTACAGTAGTCACTAATGACTATGGTGTCATCCATTCCTATTGTAGTTGGTCTGACCCTCCAGAATCTACTACACCCCCTCCGGCTACGACCTCGACATATGTGGAACCATGTATCAATCATCCACCTCCTGGATGGGTGGGCTTGGACAATTCAAGGGAAGGATAAATCCTCCTATATTTCATTTTACATAGCTCATTCTCAGTGATTTCATGCCTCAAATGATGGGGATCACCACATAATTTTTATTGATTTTAGAATATTAATATGTTGATGTCTAGGTGTACTCTAATGTGAATATCATCATGTTTGTGGATATCTATATTGTAACGCTGAGACACCAGTTACCCAGAGTCGGTGCATTATTTTAATAAATTGACATGATTACAAGGAATCATGTCTTGAAGGACCGATTGGTTTAGCAGTCTTAGAAAATAGATTACATACATGAATGTTACATTACACTTCAAAAAAATTCAAAACAACATAAATAATCTTTCATGAACGTCATTATTCCCTTGGCTTAACCCTGCATATCAATCACAATACACATCTTGGAATCCTAGGAAAATAAAACATAGAAATTGGCGAGCTTAGATGCTCAGTAGGGATAACAATATAGCGAAAACCTTCCTAAATAAGCATAATCATTTAAGTCAATGTACAACTAAAACAAAAGCATTTTAAAATTGAACTTCAACATAATATGGCATAAATAAAATAAAGTAGTTTCATTTACTTAATCACATTGATATTTTACTAGTCGAATAATCACATGAAATACCAATAACCACTTTCATAATGATGGAATGAATAATGCAAGACTATCATAACCACATAGTCAACCCCTTGTGCCAAGACTACAAATAAGATTTTTCCAAGGCCTCGTGCTAAGACACTAGTTTGTCTAATGAGACCTACCGATGCCTCGGGGAGCTATAGCGGGCTCCACCCGTCACTAACTAAGTCCAATGCATTCCTTATATAAAAATGTTTAAACATAACATAAACATTCGTATTAAAACTAGCATACAAAATGTCATTACATTACCCTTAAACCATTAATGGTATAAAAAACACATCCACAGTGAAACATATGACAAAACCTTAAATACAATATGGAATATTTGTATATTGATAAATCAACTTCATAACATGTTTAAAATCTATTAAACGATTTTGACATATATGAAAACGATTTGTAAAATGCTTTGAGAGAAATAACCCTTTTTCATGAAAACATTTAAAAGTCACACAATTTAGAAAGGAAGAAATTTAAAGGCATTTTTGAGTAAAAGTGTCCTATACCACATTAAAATGATTGAATGGAATTAACATTCTAAAAAAAATCATGTCCATATAAATAAATCATTAAAAACCATTTTGAAGCCATCGACATTAATTAGAAATATTTAGAAGAATAAATAATTAAAACATATGAAATGATGTTTTAGTAAAAATGTACCTCAAAATAATCCATTTAAAAACTCTTTCATGAAACATTTTCATGGATAATAAAAATTTCCCAGTAGATACTTACGTAAAAACAACCTTGGATAAAAAGAGATTGTGAAATTAACCCATACCAATTTGGTAACATACGAAACATACACCCCATGAAAGAGGTATCATAAAATGAATATGTAAATACACATAAATTAAAGTGTATTACACAAAGAATACAATAATGGGATGTACATACACCACACAAAAGGTAACAGTGGAAATATGGCATGAACCTCACAAGAATACGGAGTGAGATTAGAACCCCTTACCTTGCACTTTACTTTAGTCGAGGGTACGTGTAACCTCATGTATGAAAACTATAGTATGTTATTAAATTATTCTAGAAGAATATTAATATTTATGATATCACACATTACTCATTTATGACTTTATACTACCAAATTAATAATAATTTCCAATTTAAATTAACATTTTGGTTAATAATCACTTTCTTTATCGTACATGTTTTAACTTGTTACTCTTGATTGTATCACTTAGATAATGATTTAAATAATTCCAGAATAAAAAACAGGATTTATATATCATATATTTTTATAATATAAATATGTATAATAGACTTATTTATAAAAATGGAAAACAACATTTATGGAGACGCTAGTCTGTACGTACGGATAAACGTTGTTTCCGTTTTCATATAGTATTGAACGGAAGTAAGTAAATAAGATATATTTATGTACATAAATACTTATATATATAAATATTTATCTCTCCAGTATCATTATTATGTCATATATTACATACTTATTAGTAAAATATATTTTTATAATCGTCGATGAATTGTGAACATGGAAATGAATCTCATCGCGTCGTGGAGATGGTAATCCGTACGTACGCAATAGCGAAAATATCATTCTTTTGATATTAAAATAATATATAATTGGATTTTATGTCATATATAAATAATCATTATCATGTTATATTTATTTTTGACATCAAATACACATCATTATTATACCCATCCAAATAATAATGTATTGAATAACAATTACAACACGACGTGGAGATGGTAAGCCGTACGTACCCACATATTGTGACATGTCATTCAAAGGGTGGATAGAATATTGAATTTGGTTGTACCATAATTATAATAACATCACATAATATAGAATATATTGCAGTTAATATTTTATAATGGAAACAACAATGAAAAATGAAGTTGAAGAAGAAAGGAAATTGAAAGAGGGTGGTGAAATCATTCACTATTCTTCAGGTTCTACCTTTTGATTTGATCAAAAGCCCTCCCTAGGTTGGATTTATGATCAAACTAAGTCCTCTAGGTTGAATGGATGATAGTTTAGAGGGTATTAGGGCATGTTTTGGTCGTGGAAAATGGCTTAGAAGGTGTGAATTAGTGTGAAGGGTGAGTTCCCTTTTATAAGAGGGGTGAGGGGCACCTTAGGGAAAACATAAAATATTATTTTATAATAAATTCATATTTGGTTTATATTGGCTCGAAATTGAATTTTTTTAGAGGCTAAGCTGGGGATGGGTCGAAATCCACTCAGACAATAGGTTTTACACAGGTTTTACTCACTATATTAAGCTTATCATTTATATTTAACTCTTAGTTAAAGTGTTTGACATTTACCATGTCTCTTTGTATTTTTATATTATATAGTTAATAAACATACTATATACCTCCATGTGACCCCCATGTTTTCCATAAATGACACATCTATCATGATATTCAACCTTTGGCCAAACCATTTATTTTTATGAATAGAATATCAATTAATAATATAATATTTTTTAAAAAAAACTCATTTATGTTAATTTTGACACTATTAAATATTTGATTTTTTAAAGCTGTAAAAACATTATTAAATCGATCAAAATTCACTTAATCAATCCTAACATGTTATATTAACCAATAATGTTCGTGGATGTCATCAAAATGTTCAAATGATATTTATTTTAACAGTTATAATTCCAATTATTTGATTCTTTCATTATTAAGGAAAATACTACATCCTTATTGTGTCATAAATAAATTTAATTATTCAATGTATAAGAATTATAAATAAAATACAATTATGTAGGAAATCATTATAACTTTCTAATGAATATTTATATTTGAATATATAACATATTTAACCCTTTGTAATTTTTTTTTTAAAATCTATATGCTTATGTCATTTTGGTATTTACTTTAACTTCATTAATATAAAAAGTCATTATCACTTACAAGTGGCTCCATGGGGTCCCAAAATTGACCCAAATATGCACCTGGTCGGACATGTGTCATCCATTAGGGTTAGGACACGTTTTAGTCTAATTTAATATTATTATAATATTATTTTGTTACCCTTAGCTACCAGATTTACCCTTTAACTGTGGTAAATAAAATATTTACCGAAATAATTATTCAAAATGTCTTGAAATGAGAGTTACCTATTTACAAAATTTGGACTTCATGATTCCAAATATGGAATCCATTTTTAAAAATTCAAAATACATAAGTGGAAAAAATTAATTTAAAATTATTTCCCACTGTCAAAACAAAAAACGTGTTTTTAAGAAATAATAACTATCAAAAGACTGAAGCTTTTTTATGTCCGGTTTAAATGTGAAATTATGTCCAATGACCAACATTGTATTAAATGGAAAATTTATATTCTAAATAAACTTTAAAACCATAAAAAAATTCATAATTTATCAATATTAATTATTTCGATTAAAAAATTAGTTTTTAATTAGAATTTATTAATTTTCACTATTCATCAAAATATAAAAGTTATCTAAAAAGTACCAAAATTTCACCCTAATCTAATTTCGATATTCAAAAATCAAAAATGAAGTCCATTTTGAATGAAAAAATGTATAAAATTGGAAATAGTGGGTATTACTATTCATAACGGCTAGTTTGATTGGTTGTGGTGTGTGTTAGAACTCGAAGTTGCGTACACCACAAACTACTACATTAATCAAAGAGAAGTGTACCATGGAAGCTTGGGGTGTTACATTGTCCACTCCTTTAATAAATTTAATCCTTGATATTTATGATCGGTATTGGAATCATGTTGTTGACCCTTCAAAATATCTTAGTTGAAATCCCATATCGAAAAATGGATTAATGAGGCCTCTATTTAAAATAAAGAGTGGTAAGTATGAAGGTTACCGAAAATAACACATACTAGGGTTCCATGTAGGAAAAACTGGATATGGAAGAGAAATATAACCATCAATATCTGTTGGAATGTGGTAGTGAACATTGCTATGAAAAGGCCAACAATCACAAATCCATAATTTTGTGATAATCTAGGCAACCATGTAGAACAACATTTTTGTTCAATGTTCTTTTTCATAATATAGAGGAATTTATTTATGAGGTTAGATATTATCATAAGGAGATATACATACTTTATAATTAGAGTTTTATCCATTAATAAATTTATACCACAAACACATCCTTCACTCTAAACCATAATACAACTCAAAATTAATCGAATATGGTTCCAAATATAATGAATTTATAATTCACATATCACACACTTTATAAAAAAGAAACTACATTATACCATCCATGAACTTCACGTAGTCCAGTGGTAGGTGATAAATCCCAATCGTACTATGGTTGTGGGTTCGATTTCTGCAGCTTTGTCCGACGTGATGGGTTGTCACACAGTATGTGTGTTGTCCTTTTATAAAAATCAAAAATAACCCTTCAATCTTAATTCATTCCAACCTTTAGAGTTATCCAAAATACTTCTATCCAAACTCACAGTACAAAATTTATAAGGATATCATGTGAACACTTTCATCATATATTATTTTAAAACATGGTAACATCTTGAAGCACTATAAAACCTTATTGATTACATTCATTCTCCCTTATTCATTATTTAATACTAGATATATTCCTTATATACAAACATTTTGAATATTCCAACAATAATGAAACAAACAAAATGTTAACATGTTCCATAGATGTCAAGAATATCCGATATAATTTATCCAAATCAACCATCTCTTATCCCAAAATTACTACCTTAGAATCACGACCATATTAAGCATTACCTTTCCTTAAAACATGTATTTTCAAAAATAGTTTATCTTTTTGTTGAGTAACTTTTCATAGTACCATATAATCTCAAAAACTCAATGAAATAGTAATGTAGTACAATCCTCATTTATCTCCATAATTAATATAACCGGTACATCGTCGATACAACAATCAAATGAAATAATTCATTATTAACAACATAAGAACACTACTCATTCCACTTCATATGTGGTAGTATCATAAAATTATTATTATCCAATAGCAGCATTTGGGGAATTCTATGATGATTTGAACATTGATTCACGTAGTGTCCCCACTCCTTGCAGATGAAGCATTGTACATTTGAAACCTTTGTCTTACGAGCACAATCATGAACGTGGTGTCTTTTTTCTCCACACATATAACATAATCCCATTCCCTTCAACCATTTACAAGGTGATTCCTTCCACAGTTCTCACATATTGGAAAATATTTCTTTACCTTCTTCCCTTTATAAGTCATTATCTCTACCATCCTTTTCTTCTCTGGACTCCCTTGGAATCCATAGGACTCCAAGAACTCTTTACTTATCTTATGAACACATGATACTATTTATTCATATGATGATAATAAGTGGGAGACTATTTCCCTTATAAATTATAGCTGAAGTCCATGAATGATATGATCCTTCTTACGCTTTGGATCGTGCATATTGATGGAGTTATCATTCCTTCTACTGGGCGCCATTTATAAACAATGGCATACACTATATTAGTTTAGGAATAGCAATACTTAATCCAAAACTTGTAAAATACTTAACATAAATTAAACAGTTTATGGATATAATCTATAATCATAAAAATGTATCCTTTTTGGAAGTATATACTCATAATACCCTCATAATGGTTTGTAAAGAAAATGAAAATTATCTGAAGCATATCCCTCGGGAGTGTCATAACCACGAGTGCAGAAAGACCCATTGTCGTGCACTAGTTCCCGTTCGAGTCTAGATAAAAGTGGTGTTTTCTTGTTTTACCTCTAGGTACTTATTTGCCAGAGCACCCTTTACCTACTTGTATCCATACAATGATGTATTTCTCGGAAAACTCACAAAATCTCTACAATATAAAAATTATATAACATTCTTCTATACAAATCCTCAATGTCTATCTTAGGTCTATATGCTCTAATTAGTGTTTATCTAAATCTAGTTTGCATGGTTTTTTTAAACTTCCTCTGATAACAACTGTAACACCCCGACCCCAGTTACCCAGAGTCGGTGCATTATTTTAATACATTTGCGTGATTACATGGAATCAGGTCCCAAAAGACTGATCAGTTTAGCAGTCTTGGAAAATAGATTACATACATGAATGTAACATTACACTTCATAACATACAAAAAAACATAAATAATCCTTCACGAACATCATTATTCACTTGGAATAACCCTACATATCAATCACAATACACTTCTTGGAATCCTGGAAAAAATAAAACATATAAAGGGGTTGGATGAGATGGTCAATAAAGAAAACAAATACATCAAAAACCTTCAAAAATAAGCATAAACATTTAAGGCAATGTATAACTTAAACAAAAGCCTTTTAAACTTGAACTTCAGCATAATATGGAAAAAACAAAATGAATTAATGCCATTTACTTAATCACTTCGATATTCTACTAGTCGAATAATCACATGAAATATCAATAACCACTTTCATAATGATGGAATGCAAAATGCCAGACTATCATAACCACATAGTCAAGGCCTTATGCCAGGACTAAAAATAATATTTTTCCATGGCTTTGTTCCAAGACAATAGTTTGTCTCATGAGACCAACCGATGCATCGAGGAGATATTGCAGGCTCCACCCGTCACGTACTAAGTCCAATGCATTCCTCATATGAAAAGGTTTAAAAATAACCTAAACATTCATATTAAAACTAGAATACGAAATGTAAATAATTTACCCAGAAACGATGAATGGTATAAAAATAACCCGTCCATAGTCAAACATATCACAAAAATTTCAATACAATATGGAAGATTTGTATAATGATAAATCAACTTCAAAACAGGTTTAAAAATATTAAAGGATTTGACATAGATGAAAATGATTTGTAATACTGTTTGAGAGAAATACCCCTTTTTCATGAAAACATTTTAAAGTCCCACAATTTAGAAAGGAAGACGTTTAAAGACATTTTTTAATCAAAGTGTCCCTTGACACTTTGAAACTATTTAATGAAATTAACATTTTAAAAACATTCTTGTCCATATAAATAAATCCTTAAAAACCAATTTGAAGACATGGACATTAATTAGAATTTTTTAGAAGAATAAATATTTAAAACATTTGAAATGATGTTTTAGTAAAAAAGAACCATAAAATAATCCCTTTGAAAACTCTTTCATGAAACTAGTAAATGGATAATAAATATGTCCTAGTCGATACTTATGTAAAAACAACCTCGGATAATAAAGAGATTGTGAAATTAACCTTAACAAATTTGGTAACATATAAAACATACACCCCATGAAAGAGGTATCATACAATGAATATGTAAATTGACATAATTTAAATTGTATTACACTAATAATACTATTATGGGTTGTACATACACCACACAAAAGGTAATAGTGGCAATATGGCATGAATCTCACGTGAATAAGGAGTGAGATGAAAACCCCTTACCTTGCACTTTCCTTTAGACGAGGGTGGGTTTAACCTCATGTATGAAGACTATAGTATGTTATAAAATTATACCAGAACAATATTAATATTTATTATATCATACATTAATCATTTATGACATTATACTACCCAATTAATAAAAATCTCCATGTTAAATTAACATTTCGGGTTATAATCGCTTTCTTTATCATACGTGTTTTAACTTGTTACACTTGATAGTATCACTTAGATCATGATTTAAATACTTCCAGAAAATAACAAATGATTTATATATCATATATATTTATAATATAAATATTTATAATAGACGTATATATGAAATTAAAAACACCGTTTATGGAGACGATAGTCCATACGTATGCATAAACGTTGTTTCCTTTTTCATATAGTATTGAACAAATATAAGTGAATATGATATATGTAAGTACATAAATAGTCATATATATATATATCTCTAGTAGTATTATTCTGTCATATATTTCATAATTATTAGTAATATATATATTTTTATCGTCGATGAATTCTAAACATGGAAATGAATCTCATCGCGTCGTGGAGACGGTAATCCATACATACACACGAGCGAAAATATCATTAATTTGATGTTAAGATAATATATAATTGGATGATATATCATATATACATAATCCTTATCATTTTATATTTATTATTTACATCAAATACACATCATTATTATACCCATCCAAATAATAATATATTGAATAACAATTAAATCACGCCGTGGAGACCGTTTGTCGTACGTACACACGTATGGTGACATGTCATTCAAAGGGGGGATAGAATAATAAATTTGGTTGTGACATAATTATAATAACATAAAATTATATATAATATACTAGATTAATTATTTTATAATGGAAATAACCAAGTAAAAGGTATTTGAATAAGATATAAACTTGAAAGAGTGTGGTGATATCATTAACTTTTCTTAGGGTTCTTCCTTTTGATTTGATAAAAGGGGTCCTTAGGATGGATTTATGATCAAAATAAGGCCTCTAGGATGAAGGGAGGATTGTTTAGAGGGTATTTGAGAAGGTTTTTTCTGTTCCAAATGTCTTAGAATGTGTCAAATAGAGTGAAGGGTGAGCACCCTTTTATAAGAGAGGCGAGGGGCACCTTAAGAAAAAAATTAAAATATTATTTTATAATAAATTATTATTCGGTTTATAATTGTTTAAAATTGATTTATTTCGAGGCTATGGTGTGTATGAGACGAAATACACTAATCCAATAGGTTTTAGACAGGTTTGGGTTACTATATAAAACTTTTCATTTATATTTAACTCTTAGATAAATAGTTTGACATTTACCGTGTCTCTTTGTATTTTTATATTATATCATTAATAAACTATCTATATACATCTAGAGACCCCCAAGTAGTCCTTTAATGATACACCTATCATGCTATAAGTCCTTTGGCCAAACCATAGATTTTTATGAATAGAATATAAATTTATAATATAATATTTGTTTTAAAAACTCATTTATGTCAATTTTGACACTATTCAATAATTGATTTTTGTTAAACTATTAAAAATATTATTATTTCGACGCAAATTCATTTAATAAATATTAAAATATCATATTAACCATTAAAATTCTTGGATGTCATCAAAACTTTCAAATTATATTTTTTTTAAAATTTATAATACCAATTATTTGATTATTTCATTAATAAAGAAAAGACGACATCATTATTGTGTGATAAATAAATTTAATTATTCAATGTCTAAAAATTATAAATAAAATTCCATTATATAGGAAATATTTATAGCTTTATAATGAATATTTTTATTAAAAAAAATAACATATATTACTCTATGTAAAAATTGTTTTGCTAAAAGATATATGCTTATGTCATTTTCTTATTTTACTTTAACATAATTAATATAAAGTGTCATTATCACTTACAAGTGGCTCCATGGGGTCCCAAAATCAACCCCAAGATTTCCACGGTCATACATGTATCAAAAAATATGGTTAGGACACGTTTTAGGGTAATTTATTATTATTATAATATAATTTTGTTACCCTTAGTTACCGTATTTACCCTTTAACCATGGTAAATAAAATATTTACCGAAATAATTATTAAAAATGTCTAAAAATGAGAGTTACCTATTTACACAATTTGGACATCCTGATTCCAAATACGGAATACATTTTTTAAAATTCAGAACACATAAGTGACAGAAATTAATTTAAAATTAATTCCCATTGTCAAAACAAAAAGAGTGTCTTTAAGAAATAATAACTATAAAATGATTGGCACTTGTTTATGTCCGGTTTAAATGTAAAATTATGTCCAATGACAAAAATTGTATTAAATGGTAAAAATATATTATAAATATACTTTAAAACCACTCAAATTCATAATTTATCACTATTAATTATATCGATTAAAAAAGCTGTATTTAATTAAAATGTAGTAATTTTCACTATTCATCAAAATATAAAAGTTATCCAAAAAGTACCAAAATTTCACCCTAAGCTAATTTCGATATTCCAAAACAAAAAAAGAAGTCCATTTTGAAAGATAAAATTTATAAAATTTAGAAAAGTGGGTATTACTATTCATAACGATAGTTTGATTGGTTGTGGTGTTTGTTAGAACTCGAAGTAGCGTACAACACATGCTATAGCTTTATTAAAATAGAAGCATACTATGGAAGTTTGGGTGTTAAATTCTCCCCTCCATCAATAAATTGTGTCCTCGAAATTTATGCTCAGTATTGGAATCTTGGGGTTGACCTTTCAAAATATCTTAGTTGATATCCCACATCGAAAAATGGATTAATGAGGCCACTATTTAAAATAATGTGTGGTAAGAATGAAGGTTACCGAAAATAACACATACTAGGGTTACATGTAAGAAAAATGGATATGGAAGAGTAATATAACCATCAATATCTGTTGGAGAGTTTTAAAAAACATGGATTTGAAATGGTCAACAATCACAAAGCCAAAAATTTGTGATGATCTAAGGTACCATCATGAACAACATTTTTGTTCTATGTTCCTTTTCTTAATGTAGAGGAATTTATTTATGAAATTGGCTAATATCATAATGAGATTTAATTACATTATAATTATGGTTTTATCCATTAATAAATTTATGCCACAAACTCATCCTTCACTCCAAAACCTAATACAACTCAGAATTAATGGTATTGGGTTCCAAATATAATGTATTTATAATTCACATATCAAAAACGTTATATTAACGAATCTACATTATACCATCCAGGAACTTCTCGTAGTGTAGTGGTAGGTGAAAAATCTCAATCGCACTATGTTTTTGGGTTTGATTCCCACAACATTGTCTAACGAGATGGGTTGTCACATGGTCTGTGTGTTGTCCTTTAACAAAAATCCAGAAATAACCTTTCAAAATTAATTCATTCCATCCCTTAGACTTATCCAAAATACTTCTATCCAAACTCACAGTCCAAAATTTACAAGGATAACATATAAAATCCTTCATCGTGTATTATCATAAAACATGGTAACATCCTTAATTACTATAAAACCTTATTGATTACATTCATGCTCCCTTATTCATTATGGACAACTGGATATATTCCTTATATACAAAATTTTTAATATTCCAACAATAATGAAATAAAAAACTATTAACCACTTCCAAGAAATTCAAGAATATCCAATATAATTTATCCAAATCAATCATCTCTTATTCCAAAATTACTACCTCAGTATCATGACCATATTAAGGATTACCTTTCCATCAACCATGTATTTTCAAAAAAAGTGTAACTTTTTGTTGAGTCAAATTTCATAGTACCATATAATCTCAAATGCCCAATGAAATATTACTGCAGTACAATACTCATTTATCTCCATAATTCATATTACCAGTATATCATTGATACAACACTCAAATGAAATAAATCATTAATTACAATATAAGAACACAAGTCATTACTCATCATATGTGGTAGTATCATAACATTATTATTATCCAATAGAATAATTTGGGGCATACTCTGATGATTTGAACATTGATTCACGTAGTGTCACCACTACATACAGATGAAACATTTTACATTTGAAACAATTTTCTTACCATCGCAATCATGAATGTGGTGTCCTTTTTCTCCACACTTATAACATTCTCCGATTCCATTCAATCATTTTTCAAGGGGGTTCAATCCACAGTTCTCACATATGGGAAAATCCTTCTTTACCTTCTTCCCTTTATGTGTCCTTCTCTCAACCATACTTTTTATCTCCAGCTTCTCTTCGAATCCATAGGACTCTGAGAACTCTTAACTTATCTTATCAAAAAATGATATTATTTTATCATATGATGATAATATGTGGGAGACTATTTCCCTTCTAAATTCTAGCTTAAGAACATGAAAGATATGATCATTCATACTCTTTGGATCATGTGTATTGATGGAGTTCTCATTCCTTCTACTGGGCACCATTTCTAAACAATGGAATACAACAGATTAGTTTATGAATAGAAATACCTAATCCCAAACATGTAAAAGACTTAACATAAATTAAACAGTTTATAGATATAATCGACAATTATAAAAATTTCTTCATTGAGGATGTATGTATTCATAAACCATTCATAATGGTTTGTAAAGAAAATGAAAATTATCCTATGCATATCTCCCGAGAGTGTTGTAACCAAGAGTGCAGAGAGGCCCATTTTTGTGCACCAATTCCCGTTGGAATCTGGCTCAAATCGGTGATTTCTGGTTTTAACCCTAGGTACATCTGTGCCAGAGTCGCCTCTACCTGCTCGTATCCAAACATGGAAGTATTTCTCGAAAAACTCACAAATATCTACAATATCGAAATTCTATTAGGTTTTTCTATACAAATATTTAATTTATATCTTAGGGATATGTGGTCTAATCATAGTTTATCTAAATCTAGTTTTCAAGGTTATTGCTAAACTTTACCTGATACCAACTGCAACGTCCCGACCCCAATTACCCAGATTCAGAGCATTAATTTAATAAAATGTCATAATTACAAGGAATCAGGTCCCGAAAGAAAAATCAGTTTAGCAATCGTGGAAAATATATTACATGCATGAATGTAACATTACAATTCATAACATACAAAACAACATAAATAATCCATCATGAATGTCATTATTCCCTCATCTAAACCTCTATATCAATCACAATACACTTCTTGGAATCTTGGGAAAAATAAAACATAGAATGGGGTGAGCTTAGATGCTCATTAAGGATAAAAAATGATGTAATTTCATTTACTTAATCACATGGATATTCTACTAGTCGAATAATCACATGAAATATCAATAACCACTTTCATAATGATAGAATGCATAATGTCATACTATCATAACTACATAGTCAAGGCCTTGTTCCAAGACTACAAATAAGATTTTTCCAAGGCCTTGTGCCAAGACACTAGTTTGTCTCTTGAGTCCAACTGATGCATCAAGGAGCTATAGAGGGATCCACCCATCACTTACTATGTCAAATGGATTCATAATATGAGAAGGTTTAAACGTAACATAAACATTAGTATTAAAACTAGCATACGAAATGTCAATACATTACCCATAAACCAAGAATGGTATAAAAATAACACATCCATAGTCAAACATATCACAAAACCTTCAATACAATATGGAAGCTTTTTATAATGATAAATCAACATCAAAACAAGTTTAAAATCTATTAAAGTATTTTTAAATAGATGAAAATGATTTGTAAAACTCATTGATTTTCATGAAAAAATTTACAAGTCACACAATTTAGGAAGGAAGACATTTAATGAAATTTTTGAATCAAAGTGTCCCTTACCACTTTGAAACTTTTGAAAGAAATTAACATTTTAAAAAAATTCATGTCCATATAAATAAATCCTTAAAACCCATTTTGAAGACATGGAAAATAATTTGAATGATTTAGAAAAATAAATATTTAAAACATTTGAAATGATGTTTTAGTAAAAAAAGTAACTTAAAATAATATCTTTAAAAACTATTTAATGAAACATGTACATGGATAATAAATATTTCCCAGTGGATACTTAAGTAAAAACAACCTCGGATAATAAAGAGATTGTGAAATTAACCTTTACCAAATTGGTAACTTAAATCATATACACCCTATGAAAGAGGAATCATACAATTAATATGTAAATACACATAAATTAAAGTGTATTAATCAAATAATACAATTACGGGCAGTACATATACCACACAAAAGGTAATAGTGGCAATATGGCATGAATCTCGCGGGAATAAGGAGTGAGATGAAAACTCCTTACCTTGCACTTTCTTTAGTCAACGGTATGTTTAACCTCATGTATGAATACTATAGTATGTTATTAAAATATAACAGAACCATATTAATATTTATGATATCATACATTATTCCTTTATGTCTTTATACTACTCAATTAATAACAATTGTTATGTTATAGTAACATTTTTGGGTAATAATAGATTTCTTTATCGTACGTGTTTTAACTTGTTACTAATGATTGTATCACGTAGATCATGATTTAAATAATTCCAAAAAATAAAATATGATTTATATATCATATATATTTTAAATATAAATATTTATAAAAGACGTATATATGAAATGGAAAACACCGTTTATGGAGACGGTAGTCCTTACATACGCATAAACGCAGTTTTTTTTCATATACTATTGAACAGAAGTAAGTGAATAAGATATATGTAAGTACATAAATAATTATATATAAATAAATATATCTAAAGTAGAATTATTATGACATATATTAGAAGCTTATTTGTTATAAATATTTTTACAGTCATCGATAAATTGGGAACTTTGAAAGGAATCCTATCGCATCGTGGGGATGGTAATCCGTACGTACGCACGAGAAAAAATATCATTATTTTGATATTAAAATAATATATAATTGGATGGTATATCATATATACATAATCCTTATCAAGTTATATTTATTATTTAAATCAAATTCAAATCATTATTATCCCCATCCCAATAATAATGTATTGAATAACAATTACACCACGACGTGTAGACGGTAATCCATACATACGCATGTATGGTGACATGTCATTAAAAGGGTAGATATAATAATGAATTTGGTTGTACCATAATTATAATAACATCAAATTATATAGAATATACTATATTTATTATTTTATAATGTAAACAACAAAGAAAAAGGAAGTGTAAGAAGAATGGAACATGAAAGAGGGTGGTCAAATCATTACCTCTTCTTCGGGTTCTTCCTTTTGATTTGATAAAAAGAGATCTATAGGATGGATTTATGATGAATCTATGGCCTCTATGTTGAAATTATGATAGTTTAGAGGGTATTTTGGATGGTTATAGGTGAGCCAAATTACTTAGAAGGTGTTAATTAGAGTGTAGGGTGAGTGCCCTTTTATAAGAGTGATGAGGGGAACCTTTGGAAAAACATAAAATATTATTTTATAATAAATTCCTATTCGGTTTATAATGGCTAAACATTGATTTTTTTTTGTAGTAGAAGTTTGGTATGGGTCTAAATCCATTTATCTAGTAGGTTTTAGACTGGTTTGGGTCACTATATTAACCTTATCATTTATATTTAACTCTTAGTTAAATAGTTGGACATTTACCATGTCTCATTGTATTTTTATATTATATAGTTAATAAACATACTATATACCTACAAGAGACCCCCATGAGTTACATTAATGATAAAAATATCATGATATATGTTCTTTGGCTGAGTATTTGATTTTTCAGAATAGAATATCAATTAATAATATAATATTTGTTTTCAAAACTCATTTAGATCAATATTGACACTAATCAATAATTGATTTTTCATAAAGTCATAAAAAAATTATTATTTCTAAAAAAATCATTTAATCAATCCTATCATGTAATATTAACCAACAAAATTCGTGTATGTCATCAAAACTTTCAAATTATATTTATTTTAACATTTATAATACCAATTATTTGATTCTTTCATTAATAAGGAAAATATGACATCATTACTGTGTCATAAATAAATATAATTATTCAATGTCTAAAAATAATAAATAAAGTAACATTATGTAGGAAATATTTCTAGCTTTATAATGAATATTTATATTAGAAAATATAAAATATAAAACCCTATGTGAATATTGTTTTTCTAAAATATATATGCTTTTTTAATTTTTGTATTTACATTAACATAATTAATATAAAGTGTCATTATCACTTACAAGGGGCTCCATGGGGTCCAAAAATCTACCCCAAGATCCCCATGGTCGGAAATGTATCAACCAATAGGGTTAGGATACGTTTTAGGGTAATTTAATAATATTATAATATTAGTTTGTTACCCTTAGTTACCGGATTTACCCTTTAACCATGGTAAATAAAATATTTACCGACGTAATTATTCAAAATGTCTAACAATAAGAGTTTAATATTTTCACAATATCAAAATCCTGATTCTAAATATGGAATCCATTTTTCCAAATTCAAAACACCGAAGTGGCAGAAATTAATTCAAAATTAATTCCCGCTGTCAAAACAAAAAACGCGTTTTAAAGAAATAATAACTATCAAAAGATTGAATCATGTTTTTGTCCGGTTTAAATGTGAAATTATGTCCAATGACCAAAATTTTATTAATTGGTAAAAATATATTCTAAATATACTTTAAAACCACTCAAATTCAAAATTTATTACTATTAATTATTTTGATTTAAAAAGATGTTTTTAAATAAAATTTATAAATCTCCGCTATTCATCAAAATATAAAAGTTATCCGAAAAGTACCAAAATTTCACCCTAATCTAATTTTGATATTATGCATCCAAAAAGGAATTCCATTTTGAATGATAAAAATTATAAACATTCAAAAAGTGGGTATTACTATTCATAATGACTAATTTGATTGGTTGTGGTGTGTGTTAGAACTCGAAGTTGCGAACAACACACACAACTGCATTATTCAAAGAGAAGCGTAGCATTGAAGCTTGAGGTGTTAAATATGTAGTTCCCAACGACAAATAATATCAATAATATCCTCAAAATTTCCACATCCAATGACATCGTCATAGGATACATGGATCAGAAAATCATCAGGGTTCCCATGATAGCATATCATTCCAAGCAATAAATGTTTTTTAGAACATGCACTAGGCTCTA
Organism: Viscum album; assembly: GCA_963277665.1. Taxonomy (NCBI): domain Eukaryota; kingdom Viridiplantae; phylum Streptophyta; class Magnoliopsida; order Santalales; family Viscaceae; genus Viscum; species Viscum album. The sequence continues at coordinate 2,003,914,650 of OY728148.1, read as the reverse complement.
CATATGAACAATATATAAAAATCCTCTCAACAGTCATTTTTGGATTCAATGACATTTTAAATCATTATACTCCACTATGAATAGAATCCATGAATACATCATGATTTTCTTAGTTTTGATATGGAATGATATAATCCTATTTAAACCCATCTAGTAGTGACCTTTCGAGGTTTCATTGATGATATTTAGTAATTTACCATCCCTAATTGGAACCCACCAGTTTGACAAGAATTGCCTTTTGAGCCTAATGGTATTGAACAAAAAACTATTGGTGGAAATGTTAAATTTGATTGTAATTACAATGTTCTCCATTACCATACTAGCATTACATCAATTATACCAATATTTAATTCCCTCCATTTGTTTGCAGGAATTTGAGAATCCATCATAGAAACATTGAGGTCCCCCCTCATGTTTAAAATAGAGGAAGCATCCCTAGAGGACTTCCATGCTAAGGAAGTCAAGTGATAAGAATTCTACGCCATCATCTCATTCTCAAGAAAATGTGAAGGACCCCCCATACGTGGAAATATTTTCCCACTATACATCATTAGAATATTCAATAGAATCAAGGTATGAACATATCAATTTGATATAGGTTTAGGAATCAACTGTATCCCAACACGAACACTCCATAATATAAGACTCACTGATGATGATGTGAGTCAACCTGACCAAAAGATACGGAGTTATGATATGACCATGCAGATAATGTGGGGAAGAATCTACTCGATGACCCAATTATGTGGCCTTATTTCAATTAATGGGTTCATGGTTATCATTAAGGATACCACCTTCAATGAACTAATGGGAATACCATGGCTACATCTGCAATAATCAGTTCACTCATCATATCACCAAAGTCTCATGTACTCCCTCTTTGGTTGAGTGGGTGTGTCAAATGGTGATACATATTTTTTATCCTATGGTGAATCCCAATATCTAGATGATTACTATTACAAGATCATGGTAATGTTACTTTATACAAATGAGTTTGCGAACCCAACCACTGTGGTAAATCTATGGATAGAATTGGATGATGATTTCATCCTCTGGAATAATATGTTTGGAGGCCACAATGTGAGACATGAGACATTTCTTTTCCATATGTGAGAAGATTTGAATGAGTATTTAAATCTAAATGTATTTAATGAAGATCAAATTGTACTCATAAATAGGACATGATTGAGTGATACAAGATCCCATTTCCCCGAACAGGTATTTTGACATCCCCCCCCCCCCATGGCTACTACTTCATTCCATACATGCTTGTTTCATCGAGAAAGGCCGGGAAGACGACAAATGACTTTTCACCATTACATTATTCATCAATCTTGGACCCCCTAGATTGAATACATGCTGGAATTTAGTCGATAAATACTATCACTATGGTTTGTGTAGTGTAGGAATTCCCTTCTGAGGACTCAACATATGACCAACTTGGCACCCATGCTCATCTAGAATCAATTGGATTAGAAGAACCCTCTCCACACACTGATCACCACACCTCATAATATGAAGATTATTTCAAGGAGAACCAATAGAATTTGTAGGTGGAACCTCCAACCCCAATTTTTATCTAATTTAGATAAATATTGTCTCCAAGATAAATCTGAGGATGATGCTTATCAGAAAAACCATTCATACAGGGGAACAAATGTTGTATGTGTATTTCCTGATGCTTAATTTTGATGTTTTTTTATTGGAGTTATGATGATATTCATAGATTATAACATCATGTTTATATCCCCCATCATGGTATTCTAGTATTTATTCTTGGGTTTGATCAACCTACTAGAAATACGTACCCCTCCCATGGTTCAATGGTTGAGGAGAAAGTTGATATGATTTTTTAAACCAAATTGATCCAAGAAGGTCAATACCCCAGATGGATGGAAAAAATCATTCCTATCAATAAGACTAATATAAATATATTATTCATCATCAACATACAATATCTCATACACCATTTAGTAAAGTATTATTTTCTTCTTCTAGTAATAGTGTCTCGGGTCTATGTCATTGTTGGGTTCCATGCTCTATCATTTGTCGATGAGTATTCTAGGTATAATCAAATTTGGGTCCCCCCTAAGGACGAATGATATCCATAATTCATGGTTCTATATACAACATTTTTCTATTATATAAGGATGTTCTATATGAAGAAGATAGGATCCATCTATCAACATTCCATACACCATATATTGAACCCAAACCTCATAACGATAATGGAATTTTATGTTTATGACATGGTGGAAAAATACTACCATCAACAAGACTATCTCAGAGATCATGAGAAAGTGTAAAACAACCTCTTCTCCTATCATCTAATTATGAAACAGTAATAGTGTGAATTTGGTTTTTTCTTGGGGATGATTCTGTTTTTATACATCAGTTATATAATAATAGAGAATTGCCATTTGAAGTTCAAATCTCTCCACTAGATTCCCTCATCAACAACCTCAGAGAGTTCCTAGGCCATCACAACCACTTTTCCTACATACATCGATTCATTGATAATATTTTCAGAAACAGTATTCCCTTTCTCTAAACTTATGAAAAATTTGTCGCCTATTAGCGGCATAAAGAGAACTAGAAGACTTTGTAGGACATCATGCAATTCATACTACAACCACTAGTTTTAATGAAACATGTTTTAGGGAAGTTGATTATGGTTTATGTGACCACCCTGGAATGATCACTCGGTGGCCTAATCACCCAGAAGGAGAAGGAAGGGATAGATAAAAAATTATAATATAAAATATCCATTCAATCCAACATGGATTCCTTATTCCATCTTATCAATATGAGTTTCATCGTGTGGTTTTCAATGTGCATAAGTTGTGGAACTACCTACAGTGTCATGGGATACCACTGGAATCCAAGTAGGACCCACATAATTATATCCTAAACATCCTCATGATGAAATTGTTTCTAGATCATTGGACTGTAATTCATTAGTATATTGATATTATATTTTTTTAGAAGGATATCAAGGGTCATGAGTTAAATGTAATCATGGGAGCCCATCTAGACCCCACAAAGGATTCCCTCTATCATGACATCCCAGATGAGGCCCTCCACTAAGTGGATTAGGTTGTGTCATTTTTTCATGTGCATTTAAAAGGTTCTTATCATATCCCAACTTTTATAAGTGTCAATGATCCCTTGATCAATATAGTATGCATGTGGATTGACGTTATCACCATGAAATAATAGGTCATTCCAAATTCAAGGCTGTAATCTTATGGAAGAACCAATAATGGGGTAGAGTATTTGGATCACATTATTGGTCTCGATTCTTCTCTTGAGATTGATGTACCACACTTGCATGTGAATGGGAATCTATGTTATCCTTAAATCATGTCAAATGTGACCACGTCATCAAGAATCCATTTATAATTCCCATGATTTAGAACAAATGATAGATAATGGCCCAGTTACCATCTCAGCTGGAAGTAAATCATGATCCCTAGTAAAATAATGGTCTTGAAAATGACTTGGATTGTCAATCTAAATCAATTACAGAGCCTAAAAAGGATGACATGTATGTCCATGTGGCATGTTGATGGGTCATCTCTCCCATCACCCTACATTATGATGATATATCAAAGGTATACCACAATACTAGAAATGAAATCACAATGGATCCATTGAATACCCTACAACTATTGAACCCCCTGATTAAACAAATCCTTTCATTGACTATATCAAACATGGTACTCTCTCACTAGAAAAAAGTTTAATGATAGGGAATTCATTATATGGTTACATTTTCCACCCTCCATGGAAGTCCCATCCTTGAAAATATTCTCTAGAAATGAGTGTTTTACGAAATAATAGTATATTACATTTAAGGATATGAGATTCAACAGAAAATGGAATAAATTAATTCTGGTTCCTATGAAGCTCCTCAAGTAGGGTTCAAACTCCCCCATCAGATTCACATGCTGGGATATATTAGGAAATCCCGGAACTATGGTTATATCAATTTTTTTAAGAGGTTCCAAATAAGTAAGACTCGTGCCATATTCATGAAGTTCCCACCAGATCCCCTCAAAACTACAAGGTATTATTGAAACTATGTGGTCTTGGGACTCAATGTTGTGGGATGATATTTATGAGAGGCATCCTGACTGTGTAGAAATATTTTAACTGCATTAAATATATTTCCCACATGGGAATAAGAGATTAAAATATTGGAATTCATGGACTAGTAAATTTTTCAGTTCATGATCTCAATCATCATCGATGGATTCAGATACCATCATACTATTCCCACCAAATATTAAACCATTTCCAAGAAGCTGAGATAACGAAGTTGGGGGCCTAGTGAATCATCTGGTCTGGACACACATCCCACAACCACATATAGGAAATCAAAATGGTCAAGGCATTGAAAAAAACCCTATATAACATTATTTATAAGATGGTAGGTCAAAATAAGAATAGCTAGCTAGAATATCTGCCAAATTATCTCTAGTCATATTGGATGACTAATCAAAATTCCACCTAGGTGAATCAATATCCTCAGGTGTATGTAATAGAGAAATTTTTTTATCTATATTTGATTACCTTTGCTCCTAATTGTTGTCTATGATCCGAAGACATATGACTGGGTTTCTAAATTCCATATAGCTAAACTATAATCCCTTGAAGAGAACATCCTCTATTCCTGGAATTATCTATACAAGAATGAAATCAATATATCCAAATGCTTCAACAAAAAGGATCACCTCACCACATTCCTCCAAGGTTATATAGATTCTAATCTCCTATTTCTAATAATATCTAGATGGAATAAAAAAATGATTGATCCCTTGTTGGATGGACTATACATCATTCATAAGGAAAATCCTAATGGTGTGTATTCTTTGGTCACCATGAATGGATGGCATATTACTCATCCCACCAATTCCATGCTCCTCAAATACTACTTAATAAGAATGGGTAACTCCTCATCTATTCCAAATGATGTTAAACTAATTGTCATTTCTTTTCATAGTTGCATGAGGTTAATTTATATAGCATTGTCAGTGTCCTAGTAGCATGAAGTTAAACTTTATAACAACAATTGTCTTGGTGGTACAATTTTAAACTAATGGAAAACATCATAGATTCATGAATATAAACTATGTGACAAACTACATTTAGAATTTGATGAACATAAATTAAGAACCATATAGTAAAATATTTATCATTAATTTTCATAGCATTAGAATACTAGCATCATGAATTCAAAACGCACATCCATGATAGTCCATTCTGCATGATCCTTAAACTAACGTTCCCCACATATTAGATAAATATTTTTAAACTAGGATTTATCAACTAAATTACATTACGGTAACCTACATATCATTATACTCCCTATGAAAATGAAGTTAAAATCGGCACCATATTCCAAATATCATGAATTTAAACTATGTAATGATTCCCCCAATAATTTTTTCATTCGGTGCGGACCCCTAAGGTCTTAATTCATGTTAGGCTATACCTACCACATAATACGCATTCCTCTTGGAAGAACATTCTTCCTCCATCCTTGCTAAATGACATTAAACGGTGTTACAATGTACTTTCCGCATGTTGTTTTATGACATGGGAATGTCTGTGACACAAGATTCCAAACAATTCACTAATGGTTTATACTCTAGGACAATAAAATAAGAGCATTTTGCCCAATTAATATTACCTTATACTATTTGTAATAACAGGATCTTTTTTCATGATCCCGGTAGAATCCTATCGCTAACATGTTCTGAGGAACTGGGGCATGAAACCTAATGTGTCAAATTCCACATTGGCACTGGCATAATCCATTAACATACTAAGAGACTTTCAAAGGAAAGATCCCCAACATCATTCATTATTATGATGGACCCATAATGGTGATGGTCTCGAGTCATTTTTTTCTAACCTTCCTTTTTCATACAACAACAGAATAAGTCATTTGGTCTCAAAAGTCAGATCGTGTGCTATGAAGTTGATAAAATTCGGTCTATATTTACATTCCCCATCCATGAATTATGCAGTTTTTTATTCATTGTTTTTAAATGGTTCAACAGTGGTCCAAACCCATCCGTCGTTCCTTTCGAGATCCAGATTTCAGTAGTATTGATTTGAAAATCTATACACCCCTAGGATCTTGTGTAACCCCAACACCCTTGGTGTATCCCATTCATTAATATATATTCATTGAGTAGGAAGGTTAGTATCATTGGGAAATTCACTCCTGGTTCTTCCTTACCCTTTCTGTGTTCTTTGATTTGATGGGAATATACAGACATTACTCTTTGATTCCCACATCGATCATAACTATCGTGGTCCTGAGGTCCATGGTAAAACATTCACTTGAAAATGGGAGAAATAAATAAATACATTTAATTTTATGTCCTTAAATTAATAACAAAAAATTCCCTGAATTTTGACTACAATCTATATAAAGGATTCTCATAGGGTTTTCTTTGTTTAGTATTATTGTCTCCAAAATCCACACTCATAGTGGATTTATATACCACCAAACTACACATATCATTTTAACCCATTTACCTAAAGGTCTAGACACTATTACCATAAAAAATAGAATATGGTCCAGGAAACATGCCCCAAATCAATTTGGAGTTGGTCCAAAATTTATGATCATAATCTGTTTGTATCCCATATAATCCACAAATTGCGAATCCAAATAGTATTCATGTCTTCACATGAATATATGGTGTGGAGGAAGTACTTCACAGTCTTTATTAATGTTTATTTCATCACATAACATTGCTACATATTTCCACTTGAGAAGAACATCCATCCACCCCAAATCCAAAAAACACACCATTATTCATGGGGCCCAAGTACAATACTTATGAATTCAAAAACAGTGTGTGGGTTTTCCTTAAAGATGTTTTATGTGGTATGTGCCTCTATATACCTCATTTAACTCATTTTATTCCCACTACACTACTCATGTCCCGACTTTTGGAAACCCCTACCCCTTATAGTATAAGAATCAGGACATAAAACTACGTCCAGGTTATCTCAATAATGTGTTGTGTAACAGTTGTTCACCTAGGACATTCACATTGGGTTATTTCACCCCTATATACAACACATTTCCATAAGAAAAACCCACCACTTATGGTAAAAAATCTAAAACTATTAAAATAAGAACTTTAAAATTGATGATGGAATGAATTTAAACTGAATAATTCCATTGTTCGATTATTTCCTCAAAGGACCTCACTTTCGACATATGTTATCTACTACACCATTTTTAAAAAACAATGTATGACTTGATTCCCATTCATGTTGGATTTGTAGGAACACTAACATTTTTCAACAGTGTGACATACTACCAATTTTTTCTTTCATCCCCTTACGTTGTGTTTTTAATTGGGAGTGTGTAGTGTGGTAGAGGCCTATGTGGTCCTCTATCATGTCGGGTTATTATTCCAAGAAATTCACATCACCTATGGGATACCACTCCTCATAGTTTCCTAGATAAAAAATGATAAAAGGTGTAGAGACATGTTCCCCAACCGCATAATGATAAACTACATGAATTGGTCCTATCACATGAACTTAAACTGGTGCACCATCTTCTAGGCTGCACGATGAAAAATGACACATCATTGTCTTAATATCGACTGAGAGTACCACACCATTGGCACTGGTCATCCATCAGGTAATCCATAAATAAATAAATATGGATTTATTTTAATCCCAATATTATGTGTACCAAAAATAATGTTTTCCATCATGGTCTAGAAACTAAAAAATGGAGAATGAAAAAAATGTAATTACCTCCTTCTCTGTGGTTGGGCCAGATAAGAACATGAAGATTTTCCATTTAAGATCTACTGGTGTCTTGATTCCTATAATAATAGGATATGTAGTGATTCCTAGATACATTATATTTCGGTCCATATACATGGTTATCAAATATATGGTCCCTTTTTGCATAGCTTATTCTTTTTAATGTGACATTCAACTGTATTCAATTTTACTCAGGAATGCACATGAGGTGTGTGTTTGCATCTTTCATCATCATTCGCATTAGGTTTGTTATACCCTCACATTATGAACATTACACTAGGAGAACCTCCCTTGTGGCCCAAAATCTATGAACATAAACTAATTGTAACCTTCCTCACTCTACAAATTTACAGTATTCCCCATGAAAATTCTTGGATGTTTCGACTTCCTTGATAGAGAGGATTTTCCACACTGATGTTGGTTTCCTACCAAACAATGGTTAGAAATATTTGAATTTTGATTCCCATACTTTTGGGATATTTATTTACTCCCACATATTAATTATTTTTTACCATCGATAGGTTAATTATCCTTTTTGTCCTTTTTTCCTCAATTATTGTCCATTAATATTTACCTTAGACATCTGGATGTTTGTATGAAGTTATGTGTACATAAAATGTCCCTCCTTGGCTTTATTCTCATCATGTATTACCACTGACACACTACTTCCATACACTAAGACAACATATTTTTTATTAATATGAAAAATGATATAATTTGGTTTTCCATGGTCCATCCAATATGTCATTTAACCATTTTAACACCTATTTTCGAATCTTGTGGTCTTATCTGTTTTCTATCTACACATCGAGTCCTCCTCGGATTAGAATTTTATTATCAGTGAAATGTAGATAGACCACAATTGGTGATTCTAGAATTCCGCTTTGGCTCACCCCCCATCAATGGAAAACATGATAATTGGTCATTGGTATCAATTGACGAATCCTTTGTTTCATCTTCAGTCAATTGTCAATTTCCCAATTATTCATCTCATTTCCAACAGGTATGGTTTCAATCCCAACAATTAAAACATTGTCAACAACTGATCTTTTATTATAGTTCCCACTTTTATCTAGATCATATAAGTCACAATATACCACCTTTTTATATCCGAGTGTCATTGTGGGATGTCATCCGTTATCTTGGCATGAATTGTCCCTCCCACATGCCAGATAGAGCCACGAAACATTCCTTATTTCCCACAAAGATCATTCCTCAAGTGGGACTACGAGTTCAAGTTTCTTCATTCCAAACCACATAGATACATCATAAAATATCATCATCCATGCAACATTAATCTAAACTATAGTTCATTGTTAATAATGCATGACCTAAATCTATGTGCAATGTCACAATCAAATGATGTTGATCATTTGAATGCATCCGGATCAAATGACAATAAACTGTTCCATGAATCATCACGCCTATATGACATTAAACCTGGTGTTCATCTTCCTCTAATTCATGATGTCAAACTAAAATTCATCTCATGCATTTATCAAGACCACATCTCCCTCAATGCTCATCATATATCACATTGTTCCCATCTATTTTTATCATTCTGCGTCTGGGGTGATGCTACCATGAAAGAGAGGGTTGACAATTTTTCAGACTAGTACACTCATAAGATATTTTTCTCATATATAGTGGTGTAATTAATATTGGGATGAAAGCCATTGAAAAAATTCATCACTCTAATAATACAATTTTCATTCCCCTTAATTAGATTCTCATCATCCATGACTTCTTCTAGGACCCCTTGGAGGAATAGATCCTTTCCAAGGATCAAATATCTTCAATGCCCAACATTCCAAAGGACATTAGATGAAACATTGAGATATGTCACACATTTCTAACATGGTCAGAAATTGACACTTATTTTTTCCCATTTCATGATAAGAAATATGGATGTATTATTTTTAACTAGTTCATTTGTTTTCTTATATCGTGATGCCACTATCATTATGTTCCAAATTTTGGGTAATCGTGATTAACACTTCACATTAGCCATTTTATTATTATATTCTAATTACCTTTAGGTAATATAATTCATGCTCTAGAGAACATTGGAAACACGAATTGTATATTATGTTGTCATTAATCTATATCCACCATCACACCAAACCAAAACACTCTCATCAGTTATCTAACAATACACGAACCCTAGAGTTTGATGATTATTTCACACAATCGTACTATGTTATAAATTATATTGTTCTCCCCTATTTATCATGTCAGGAAAGGACCATGTATGCTTAGGTATCAATTATTATTTTTCTCAAAGATATGATTGAGATACAATAATTAAAAATTAAAAGAAAGACATAATGTTTCATGCCATACAATTATATGTAGTATAAAAAGATATTATGTTTTATTCTTTAGAAAAAATCCCTTTGGTTTCACCATTCAATGGACCCCTTCAACTCCACTACATTCGTCAATGGGGGATCTAGGATTTTTTGTTACTACTTGATCTCCTTATCACTATCTTCAGCCACATGGCCTATCTAACCAGGCCTGGCCTATACCCGAGTGAGTTAAGCACAATGAACATCCACATAATGTGACACATGTATTAGTCGACCTAGAGACTTTCCTAGTTGGACCCTAAATCCTATGACATGTTCATATAGATTTGTGACAAATGATGAATTCACATTCAACTATTATTCTTGTTTATGGATCACCTGTTTAGCCTCATGAGATATCAACTGCTATCACAATTCTTTGGGATCTATGTATCATATATGTTTTGAAAACCTTCCCAAAACATCTAATCAAAAGAGTTACAACCAGTGTGTGACGATTTCTTTATTTACCCCTCTCGCACATATAGTGTACAACTAGTAGAGCAGAGACCCAATAATTACCAAAAATTGAATCATAGGGGTATAAAATTGATGCTTGATGGATTTCCACATCTTGTTTCATGTCATATATATTTCATCAGTACCATCAGAATAAGTTCAATATATCTTCAAAGGGTCTATAGGTCTTTAGTAAGGAGACTCATTTGTTATATCAAGTTCAGGATCCTCCCCCGACATTTTTTCGAGGGCTAGGATATATGTCGTGTGGTAGGACATTTTCACTTGAACCCACCTCGACAAATGATCCCCATAAGACCTAGATATGACCCCACAAAAAGTACTATAATCATCAATAAAATAGATGATCACCAGGGTTTATGGCCTATTCAACATATGTTTATATGTCCAAACATACCTTAACCCATTTTTGGAAAGGGATCCCTACTCCTATTATTTTTATTCCATAATAGAGTACATCCCACTACCTACACAATTCAAAGAGGAAGCATTATAGTCATCCTAATCAAGAAATATCATATATAATACTAAAATGAAATATTCCAAAAAAATCCATTTGGAGGGGTGTCATCTTCTTCGGTTTTAACCATCTAGACAATAGTGGGACACCTACAATATAGGACTTAGACCTTTGGAGTTAATTGGGTGATATACCTAGCCTCTTTATCATCATGAGCCTTGTTAGTTCTTTTTTCCCAAGGCATTATACGTCCATCAATATTTGTAGGTGTCCCTAGCATAATTTCTTCAATCAAATGATGTTTGTTTTGGATTCTATATAATTCTTGATGAATGTGATAGAATATGGTGAGAATGGTAAATCATACACTGAGAGCCTTATAAAATCCCTCCAGATTGGTTCCACTAATCGATGTAACCTCATCTATCTCAAAATAATCTTTCTCCAGAGCTATTAGCTCCCCATCCTCTAGGGGTCCGTTAATTAGAATAACTCCTCAAGGAGAAATCCAATTCCTTATACATGGGAAATTTTAACTACAAGTAATTGGTCGACATAAAATATTGAATGGTTAGATCTAGAAATATTTTCATTTAGTTCTTCAACAGACACATTGTCCATTAGGAATACACTTGTTCTTTCAATTCATTCACGATCTACTATCCCTCTTCCTAGGAAATGTGGAATCCATCCATTCCATTACAGATCCCCACAAGCACACGCATTAGTGTATTTATTTTTTCCATGTCACTCATGGATCACAGATCTATAAATTGATATCCTATGTGTCAGGAGCCTAAATATAAAAAAAATCATCATGAATTTTTACATGACACCGTCTCTTCCAGGAAGAATGACAATGAAACTTGTATAACCCTGTTGATTTCTCCCTTTACTCCTAAGTCTGCTAGAATGGGGTTACACATCCTCATTCACCTATTTTTCTAGTGTATGAATTTCTTACTATTGGATACACATCTACATCTCAACTTGATCAATATTCGGCATCCTTACTTAAGTGACACTCCATATCCCCTATCCAGCCACAATCCTGAGGTAGAAAATGTACTCTTTCATTGGACTAGATGGTCCATTTCCGAAATGTTTTCAATGTGTAAGTATACTGCCTACTCTTCGAATATGTTCCGAGAATCCCATATGAGGGATAGGATGGACTCACATATATATAAATATTCCCATCATTAGTCATTACATGATCCACAATTTCTACATCAAACACAGGGGAATCTCATGATGTACTCCCAGATACACCTTCGTAGTCATCATATCGAGAGAAAAAACTGCCTCTTGAGATAGTGCTAGTTATACTATTATTTTTGGATATCCATACACCCTCACGACATGTACTATATCTTTCAAGTCCATGGAATATCACTAATTATCATCAGTCTCCATGTTATCATTAGCTATTGGTCCCATTTGTAGAGGAAATGGGTTAAAGGATAGTCTATCTTCCAATTCGACCCAACTCAGCATATCTGTCAAACACATATATAACAGAAAACCCCATAAATGGTTTAAAATTGTTGGACAGATGTTTAGTTCAGGATGGTAGATGACATTTCAATATTTAATGACTCTCATGTGCACTTCCACCATGTTCTACAGAATGTGACATGGTCTACAGACATGAAACAAAATCATCACCCCTCTAATATTTCATGGAACCTTGATCATCTTCACAAGTACATGGATCCCCAGCATGATGTGCTTCCCTATTTTATACATTTTCACCTTGATTAACATGATTGGTTGGACCACCATTTTTTCTTCTCTCACTACTACAATCTTCCCATAGATGAGTGCTGCATTGAATCAGGTCAACCTGACTATTAGTTGAGGTAAACTTTTCATGGGGTACCACTACAATTTAAAATGGATATCATCTAGGTTCCACAAGTAATAATTATTGTATCATTGTTGGGGTCCGTTCGGTTAGATGTGTGGCCTTGTCACCATTTTTGGGTGCCTTTTAACCCTCAAAATGATACTCCATGGGAATGCTCATAAAGTATCCAAAAAAATATTTTGTGTGAACATCTATCATCTCATTCTTAACCTTGGAAGTACCAGTTACCGAATCTAGATACACCAATTCTCTAAATGGAACCTCTTTTTCTTCCCATGCATTCATTGTGGTGAAGATCTCGTCAAGCATCGACCCTAGGATGGGGATCCCAAAATTTTGATGGAGGTCCAAGAGGATAATTTCTAATTCCCCAAGACATAAATTGACTGAGGTGGCCTTTGATGTCTATCTCCTCAGTAGTTCAGAATGGGTAGAGTCATGTGTGGGATCCCTATTATGTCATCAAATAATGTGGGAGACACCAAAGATGGTTGAACATACCATGAAGCATATGTATACTAATCATTCAAGATATAAATCATATGTCAATAGTCATTTATGACTTCTGGATTTCGAGGTCATGATTGTGTTTTCCAAAAGGTATTGCCATGTCTAGGGAATTTATGGATACAAGGTGTTGTGATGTTTTAAACTTGATTTGTTGATCCTATTGGGATTTCAGAGCGAGTTTGGTAAGTATCCTATTAATTATTACTACAAATGAGAATTCATTCCCTTCACAATGTATTACATTCTTCACATCATTTAAATTATCATGAACACCCATCTCGTATCTTATAAACCAAGGATGTTTAGATATATGTCGATACATCTTTTGATTTCTATACTATACTCATTGATTACTGGATCATGAAGGATCCACGAGGCCATTATATCCCTCCAGTATGGGTGATATGGTAACACAACCATGTATAAGAAGAGACATGGGAGACAATGAATGATGTAGGTGTCTATTAGACGTATTTGTAATTATAAAGTGTTTCACCAACCTTGGAGGATTAAATCATGGATTAGTTCCTTTAATGGGAAATAACTGTATGAACTAGGTTGTTCACTGAAAAATATATCATTTATAAAATATTCTATTTCAAATTTATGGACAAAAATATAGAGACTTAATTGCTTATTTAAGGTCATATGTGTGACTAAGGTATTTTCCGATTTTGGAATCCTATAATGTTGGAGAAAATGATATGTCTCCGAGTTAGCATAATCCATGCGAGGTATGATGCATAGTTAGTTTAAACCTTGTTGGGTTGGAAATTGAGTAACATGAGGCAATAAAATAGTATCTAACCATGTGATTTGTGTTGGACGAATTTGAATGAAGCTATAGAAAAATTCAAGTAGTATTTCAAATGGTTAGAGCATTGTTTACCTATTTTTGTGGCCTAACCATGTGGTATCACTGTCTCTATAGATGCCAACACACGTTTTACATAAGGTTTTTCCAAAAAATGCTGTCAAATCATCTGAATTGTTTTTAATGTCAATTTTACCATTTTCCTTTAAATACAATGTTAATCCAAAATCCTTCTTCTTTATATTGTTATAGTAGACCATCATTCCATTGTTTGACTTTAGAATCCTCAAATCTATCTAATATAGGAATCAACATTCATTATACATTCTGAGTATGATTGAAGCACTATCTACTTATTGAATGCACAATAACACATTATTAATTAATTTTTAAAAATATCATTTTTCATCATCATATTAACGATGCAATTCAGATGTCAGATCTTATACCCCAATTTAAGGGGTTTGATCCATTAATCAGCTTTATTACTATCTAGGTAAAACTAGAGGATAATTCTATATATGTATATTCATACGTGTACATGGTAGGTGGACATTTACTCATCCATGAAGATTCATTTTTTATAAATTGTCATGTGGTCACACCAATTTCATGGGGTGTCAGTTGTCTATCTAATACATATTTCATATAGACTACAAAATCATGTACTAAGACCCATTCCATATATTTTATTCATTGTTGGTGGTAACACCCAAAATGTTTATTACTCCATGTAGGCTATTTTTCATAATTGGCCATTTTGATGTTTGACATGAATGTTTAAACCACCATTTTGGTGTGCTTAGACATTAACATTATAATGGTATTATTTTCCACATTAAAGAACTAATAAATTATTAAATATATACTAACATGATTAATTTCCATTTTAACCTCCAAATGTATGTTCAGGAATTTCATAAATCATTCATAATTTTAATTGATAAGTATAGAATTTATATTACATGTACTTATAAAAAGTAAACGAATTCAATGTTTCATGTATCTATCATTACTTTGAACAAATGATGTAAGGAATAAGAATGAACCTATTGAATTAAATATTACATTAACGAATTAAATGGTTCCATGCTAGTTAACCATGAAAAACTAAAGAATGGTAATTTCTGAATAACTGACTATTGAAATAAGATAACTATTACCAAACATAATAAATTAATTGAATAAATAGGAAGGTTCTTAATAACTTATTATCCTTGATAGTAATATATATATATATATATATATATGTTAGAATCACGTTAGTTTCTCGATTCCTGTGAAAATGACTTGAGCACTTGTTGATTCCATTCTGATTCAAGGATACTAGTTACCTTGGTTGATACCTACCTTGGATTTCAATCCTCATCTACCAGTGGATGCATGGTATGATACCATAAGCTCCCTACATAACTATTGTAGGATTCCTTGGACACACTCCTTGGAGAACAAATCACATTTACATAAACAAGGATCTTTTTTTATATCCTTGGACCTATACAGAGCTTATATGATTTTATCCTGAATGTTTTCCTTGGAATCGGTTATATGAAACTAGTGTGGAATTCATGGGAAAATATTCCATGTATTACACTTTTACCCCATTAGGAAATATTCAATTACTATTGATCTAGACAACCATGAGGTGTTGGATGCTTTGGATTTTTCTATGGACCCATTTGTGTATTAATATTAATTTATGCTTAATTATTATGATGATAATCCATTATTAATACTAACAATAGGGTATGTAAATTCTTGAGAAACCTCACATGAAAAAAAATAAAAACCTGAAATTAATTTACTAAGGAAATTATTACATATTCAGACACTAGATGAGTGATGTGGAAGACACTTGGGAATGTACATTACTCAATTTAATTAATATTATATATGAATTCTTGAAAATTATTTCAGACTATATTACATAGGAATTATGTTATGGAAATACATTGTGGTTCCCAATTGAGATTTATCTCACACCCTATTTGGGAACCATTGGTACCCAATAAGATTTTATGTATACATGTGATGATAAAGGGAATCATTGTACATAAGAAATTTGATTGGTTTTCCGTTAGAAAGGACTTAGTAGCAGATGATGAGATAGATCTTATGATACATGGGATAGTTTTCTTCATCATTTTGATTCTATTGGAAAACATTCTTTTATACTTATTTTTATAAATGTTTTTAGAATTATAGATACATGAAATATCATCATCATCTTTAGAAAATAATTAATATTTGTTTAGTGGATTATTATATTAAACAAATTCTATTTTCCCATTTGTTTACATTTATTTATTCCACTACATATTTACATATTATTATATGTTAACTACTGTGATACACTCTAGAAATTAGGGTATACTCTATCCAAATCAATAACCTAGTACCCCGTTGTTATGATATATCCTCTCGAACATGGATAGATGTGTTGGATATCATATGGTCATCAGGCTCGAGGAACCTTTAGCAGAATCCAGGTCGGGTATATCACAGACTCCATTATATCTTGCTCATCCATATCATGGTAATAATCTCTAATAAAATTATATGAAGAAAGAAATAATTATGACATATAAAAACATAAATCTACATAAATTAGATAAGAAAAGTAACAAATCATCATCTTGACAATATATCATGAACAAATCAATCATTATATATCCAATTATCATAAATGGAAAATCCTCAAAATATACCAAACACCATTCCCCATGAACTATCCCATCATGTAGAAAAACACTCTTATAACATTTAATTTGTATATATGATCATGTTTCACGACTCGAACTATCACATCATGAAACAACCAACAGTAGATGAAATTCTATCTCAAACCCCACCCATCATCTATAAACACATCATAAAACCTCAAACAGAAAATACATGCAACGGAAAGTCTTTGAAAAATATATCCATTCAAAGAAAATTACATATTATAATCATAAATAAAAATTATTAAAATGAAATATAAATAAATTTTTTTTAAACCATTGTGAATTAAAAAATAATAATATTTTTATTAATATAAAAATGAATATTAAATTTCTATATTTTATTATAATAGTAAAAAAAAATTAACATAAAATTACCATCATAGTTTATAAATATTAATGCCACAAAATTTGATTCATATATGTATATTAAATAATATATCATATTTATTAAATGATATATTTTTTGAGATATATTTGATTGAAATAAATAATTAATTAATTATCCATCCTATAATTAGTAAAAAATTTAACAAAAAGATATTTAAGTCAACACAAAATTGATATTATTTGTTCAAGTAGAAATAGTTTTCATTATATTATACAACAATAATAATAATAATATATTTTTATGATTTAATAAATTAAATTTGATAATTTTATTTTATTTTTTTATTCCTTATTTAATAATTGTATAGGTGTTTATTTTTTGGATTTTTTTATAATACAGATTTCATGATAATTAATAAAAATAGTTAGTTTTTATGAATGACATGTGATTTATGAAATCATAAGGATATATGTAAAAATAGAATATTTAAAAAATTTATCATGAATTAATATTTATTTTAGGAGTATAATAATGAACGTTTATAATAAATAATTAATTTATATACGTAAGTTGGATAATTTTTATAGTTGGTTATATTAATAAATAAAAAAGAAATATTTTTTATTATATTCATTAATAATGTTTTAAAATATTATATTTAATTTTGTGGAATAAATATTTTATAATGAATATCATATTTTTGGTAATTTATTATCTCAAAAATACAATATAAATATTATTGATTTTGATTCTTACAGATACCCTTCTTTGTTTTATGATTGATATTACTGTTAGTATATTTCATGAAATTAATATTATTTTTAATGATTAATCTGGAATTATATTCATGCATTAAACTTATAAGGATTATATTCTCTAGTGTTCAGAAAAATCTTAATTGTATTTTAGAAACATTACTCATACCCTACGTTCAAAACGAAATTTCACGAATTAACCCTAATCGTGTAAAGTTGTCTATGGATCATGAATGATACATTTGAATTCTAACCAACATTCAAAGAAGTTTCAAATGGATCATCTACCATACGCTAGAAGAAATTTATCATTAAAGAACAATACGTTGGGATATAACCATACATTTTGTATATAAAATAATGTATGGTAAAATAATCCTATATAATTAAGGAAGTCTATGTTTGGGGTCAGAAACTTAAGGTTCTTAAACCATAAATTTATGAATAAACATGATTTTATGATCATCCTAACATTCTGATAATGAATTTTGTGATGTTGAAACCAAAAGTTTTTATTTTTTAATTTTACTATGGATCCCTACAGTTGAATATTAAATATTAGAGATATAATATTTTGATTTTATTTAATATTTTGGCAATAGTATTGAAAAAATTTCTACCTACATAAAATCTTGTTTTCAGTAGATTCTAAGCTCTATATGAATTATTAAAAAAATCCCAATCTACAGATAATTTAAATCCTTTTTTAATATAATTTATGGATCCTGTGGAAATTTTTGACTTTTATTATTCATGATCTTTCAAGATACATTCGTAGATATATAATTTCAAAGAAGAATAAATTTTTTATATACTACCAGTGTATCATTTCAATATACATGATATAAAATTCACATATTATTATATTTAATTTCATTCTTATAAACATTTTTTACAATACTGCAACATCAAAAAATTGATTCTAGAAGAGGTTATATATTGGAGACATAATTGTATAATATTTTACTGCTATAAGATTATTATTTATATATGTTGTTACTGTTATTTGAAGATCATTTTGTTATTACAATTGCTTCAAAAATTAAATTTATTGAAGAATATATTTTTTTGATTAATAAGATCCATCTACTTTCAGTTGCAGGTGTTATTGCGGTGAAGTTCAACCTGCACCTTCCAATCTAACTCTTTTGATTCATTTTATTATCAACTGTTAAAACTAGATTATAGTTGAGTATCATCATTCTAACATATGTTGTGGATAACTGATTCCTGGTAAAATAACTATAAGATTATATGATTAGGCTTTTTTGTAATGTTGTCAACCGCCTATACTCTGTTCCAGATTTGTGGTATTATGATATTAGGGCCCTTCTAGTTAAATTCACCAAGATTGTAGAGAGTGTAATCTGTGGAGTGGATGAGGGTTACTCTGTGGCCTAATCCACTATGAATTCAATCTGTTCATTATTTTTGTGTATCCACTGCTGATATTTTATATCTACATATTTCACAATGGGATTCAAAATCCAGAATTGTGGTTGTTTACTAAAAACCCGCAATTCACCTCTCCCCTCTTTTTTTAATTAGTATTAGTATGACCTAAAAATTGGAACCAGAGAGGTGTTTATTTACTTATGTTATATCAAACTAAAAAGAATATGGTTTAAATAAATAAGTTTTCAATGGATGATCCATGAGAAATAATGTATATGGTTCATGCCCAATACTTAGTGGTGACAAATTAGATGCTGAAAATATAAAATGATATTATACATGATGAATCTGGGATTCCATGTATATTAAAAAATCATCGCTACAAATAATATTCCTAAAAAACAACAAACTAGTAATGGAGTATCAAAAGTTGAATATGATATAAATTCAAATGAAATGAAATCTATTATTTGTGGTTATAATCTTATTAATTTAATTGTATATCACAATGTCATACAATATATGAGAAGTGTGAACCATTGTAGTTTCTTATGAGGGAATATACAATGTAAGCCAAATGAGTTATGCTATAATGAAGATAAAATTAGACACCTTTAGAATAGATGATGGTGAAATGACCACACATATGAATAGAACATAGATATAGTTTGTCAATAATGTTACTGCATTGTTATAACCCATAAAAAAACTGAACAAGCTCAGAAAGTACACAGAGTTCTACCCTAATGATGAATAGCATATCTGCTACTATTTGACAATCATCACCTATAAAGTATAGAACTATGAAATAATTAATTATAACATTGATGAAGTATATTTTGGAAATTGAATATGGAGATGATGATTATAATATTGTATTAGAAAATGAAAATAGTACTTTCATTGTGACATGTTAAAATGATAGCAAAAAAATAAAACAAAAATTGAAAAAATTAGATACCTCTGATTCTGAAACAAAACTGGATTAGCTAGCCAAAAAGTTCAGAATATATAATTATAATAAAACTATCTTCAATAAATCCTTTAGGAAATATTGAAAATAACCTTGGTTTGTTTGATACTATTAAATCAAGAAATTGGGTCATATTAAACCTAATTCCCTTCAATTTAATGAAAAATGAAAATGTCCATAAAATAAATATACAAAGAATACTACATAATATCACAATTGAAATCCAAATAAATTATAACTAAATAATCTAGTACATCTGAAATATATTGATTTAGAGAAAGTTCCAGAAAAAAAACATTGAAATTTGTTTTATAGTAAATGAATAAGAATAGGTATAATCCTATAACTGTTCTACATATGACTCTAAGAGTTGCTTAAATGATAAATTAGCTGCCAACTAGTTAATGATAGATGAAAAATATGATTCATTAATAAAGAAGAAAAATTCAATGAAAAACATAAACAGTTTTATTTTAGGTGAAGGGGAAACATTTCTAAAACACCATAAAGAACAAGTTAAAAAAATTCAACTCCTCTTCAGCTAATTTCATTGATCATGAATGAATGATTAATGAACAAAAGGATGAAGTGGAAACAAATAGGAGTACTAAAATGATATTTACCAAAGTGGGAAATTTTAAAATAAAATTCTTGGAAGTAATTTCATTAATATTAAATTATATAAAATATCAAGAAATGGGGTGGAATCAAAGATAAATGAAAATAAGTTTTTTCCCAATTCAAGAAATATTACTTGATATTAATGTGGAATAAATGGTAATTACATTAATAATTTTTATATAAAAATATTTAAAAATTTTGGAATTAAAATATCGTTCATTTATAAATTTTTTCTAAAGCTAATGGTATGAATTATCGAGAAGGAAAGAAGATTTGGATACCCAGATAATTTCATTCAAACACTATGGTACCCAAGAATATATGGGTACCAAAAAAGACATGTTTATTTTATTTTTTATGAAACAATCAACAGTAATAGAAAATCCATGTGGTATATGGATAATTGCTATACTAAGCGCATGGGTGAAGACTCGAAAAATCATCATACATTAACTCAAATGATTTAATATTTAGTCACATATGATGTCAATGAAAAAGGAAAGATCAATTGTGTTATAACTGTTAGATATCAAAAGAATATTTCAATAAAAAAAGTAATGTATTTTCAAAGGCTAATGGAAAATATAATAGGTATTTATTAACATTGTTTGGATGGTTTTAGGTTGAGTTTTTTAACAATCAACGCTATGTAATTAATGATAAACGGATTAAAATTATCAAACCATGAAATAATAATCATTATACCTTGGATTTATATTCCTAATATAAACAGAATGTGAATACTTAATTAAAAATAATATTGATTAATTTATCTGGAATTGGAGACTTTTTCATTCAAGTGTGTATTCATTACATAAATTATCTAAGTATATAGTTTCTGATTTTCCTTATGTTAAATTTAATGATGGATGATTATGAGATCTATTCCAAACAAGAAAACAACACAAATCATCATTAAAATATATTAACACCATTACTACTATAACACCCCATGGTTTCATATTATGTTATTTTCTTTATATCAATTCCATAGCTTGCACTACACGCAACAACGATTTTGGGGGCAGCACAACTGACCAAACTAGTCGTTCAAAAAGAAGTTATGAATAGAATTTATTAAAATTTTAATTTCTATTTTTAAAAATAATTTTTACATCCATATTATGTGTTTTATAGAAAAAATATAATAACAAATTCAAATTTTCAGATAAAAGAAGTATTTTTCGAAAAATGCAATTTTACCATCTTTTAATGAAGAAGCTTATCTAGATCCAATAATTGAATCTTTTATATATAAAATTTGAGAAAAAATATTCTTCATCAAAATTGGGACACCAAAAGTTAGTTTGGATATATATTTGGTTCTTTTCTGATAATATTATTATTTTTTATGAATAGTAAAAAATACTAAATTTTAATTTAAAAAAACATTTTTTATTAAAATAATTTATAGTTTTAAATTATAAATTTTAAAGTTTTTGAATTATTATTATATTATCTTTTTATCTTTTAATCCAATGTTGTTTATTGGATGTAATTTTACATTTAATATGTACATACACACAAATCAATCTTTTGATAAATATTAATTCTAAAAATCTACTTTATGGTTTCGATAATGGGAATATTGTTTCGATTAATTAATACTACTTCAATGTTTTGAATTTGTTAAAATAGATATCATTTTTTGATTTGGAATATCAAAATTATCTCTGGGATATTTTTTTGTGTTTTTTTAAAAACATTCAATTTTTTTATGAATAGTGATAACACTGCATTATTATTTAAATCCGAATTTTTATTTTAATAATTTATTTAAATTTATATTTACATTAATGTAAAAATAGATAAATAATAACTATATTTGTAAAATGTAATTCATTTAATTAATTTTATAATAAGATCAGATATATATAATTTCATTGAACTTCATACTGTATTTTACCCACCTTCTAGGAACATTTTAAAATTTGCATTAAATGTAATTTTAATTATTTTGTGAATAGAATTTCAATAAAAAGAGTCTTTGTTGAAATAATTTTGTAAAATGGAGTTCAATAGGATTAAAATAATTTTTTGTGAATTGTAACTTTTTAATTTGATTTACCAAGATTAAATGTAAATATGGTAATTAAACGTAAAAATGATATTATAATTACCCTAACATATGACCTTATTCTATTGGATAACTATATTTAGACCAAATGTATCCTTAAGAAAAAAATATGATTCTTTTTTATCCACATGGATTAGATTAAGACATTTATGATATTAAATTTAACAATTAGTTAAAAGTGTTAAATTCAAAGTTAAATAACTGAAACATCGTTAATATAGGGTTACCCATAAGATAAAATTGAATATAAATATTGATTAGAAATATAAATTTTTTAATGCATTAACTTATTTTTTTAGAAAAATTTATAAATTATGTAATTAAATTTATTTATGAAAAAATGATGATGTTGTAATTACCTTATTAATGAGTGACTAAAATCACTAATGATATAGATATTAAAATAAATGTAAATTGAGATATTTTATACATTCCCAAAATATTCTAAGTTAATATTACATGTTAGGATTGTCTAAATGAATTATTTTTATAGTAATCTGTTTGTTATGACTCTCACAAAAACCCGAATACAAAATAGTGTCAAAATTGACACAAATGAGTTTTTAAAACAAATAACATTTTATTTAATTATATAATAGTTCTAAAAATATAAGTCTTGGAATAAGTACATATATAATTACATATATTTCATATAATAACTACTTTATGTTTTCAGGGAATTTTATAGTAAGTTTATTAACCATGTAATAGAAAAATACAAGAATACATGCTAAATGTTAAACTCTTTAACTAAGGGATACATGTATAAGATATGGTAAATATAGTGACCAAAACATTTCAAAAAAATTGGTTTGAGAGGTTTCCAACCCATCCAAACCTTATTCTTGAAATAAATCCATTTTCAGCTAGTAGAAAATGAAAATTATTTAATAATAAAATAATATTTCATGTTTTATCTAAAGTGACAATCACATATCTTCTAAAAGGGTACATCACCTTCCCTTAATTTCACACCTCCATAGACATTGGATCATACAAAACCTACTAAAATATCAACCCAAATACCATAAATCCAATCTAGAGAACTTAGTTTTATGAAAAATCCACCCTAAGGATCCAATTTATACAAATCAAAATGAAGAACCCGAAGAAGGTGTAATTAATTCACCACCTCTTTTGAAGTCCTTCTCCTTTTCCACATCCACTTTATTTGTTTTTTACATAATAAAATAATTAATCCAGTACCTTATACATATTGAGATGTAATCATAGATATTATATAACCACGTTCATTATTATATTCATCTAATTAATGACAAGGTCACAATATGTGCATATGTACGACTTAGCGTCTCCATGTCGTGGTGTAGTTTTTTACTCAACACAACATTATTTTGATGGGTATAATAATGAGTATAAATGAATTAAATAATAATTATAACATGTTTGTTTTTATATATATAAAATATACCATCCAATTAATTAGGATTTCACCACTAATAGAATGATATTGACGCTCATGCATATGTACGTCTTACCGTCTCCACGACGCGATGAGATTTTATTCCCAATCGCTACCATTCCAAAAAGAATTACATTTGATGATTAAAAATAATGTTTCATAACATAATTTTATTCTGGATGTTAATAAAATAGATCCAATCTACAACAAACATGACATTAGTTACAAAAAATATATAGGAAGACGAATCAGTTAACACACAAAACAATGGTACTATTGAAATATCATAAACAAATAAATATTAGATTTATATATATGAAACCATATTTATGTATGAGGTTATTGTATAATTTAATAACCATTATTTCACCGTTACAGAATATCTTATCCACCCCTGGACTACGTAAAAGTAAAGGTAAGCGTTTTTCATCTCACTTTTTATTCTCGTGAGATTCATGCTATGTTTTCCACTTCATCATTTTGAGTGGTGTATGTACTTTCCATGATTGTATTCATTGTGTAATATAATTTAATTTATGGGTATTTAGGTTTTTATTTAATGATACTTCTGTCGTGGGGTGTATGTTTCATCATTTACCAAATCAGTAAGGGAACTTCTAATTTTAATTTCAACTTATTGTGTTTTACGGACAATTCATTGATTAATTTTCAACAAGATTATGTGTAAAATCAAAATTTATTTATTTATGTAGAAATTTAAACACCCCATTTTGTGGGTATAATATTGACACACAGAATCCTTCCATTTTTAAATTCTCAAGTCATTGACATGAACTTGATAACTGTAAGCTTAAAACAATTTCCATTTATTGAGTTAAAAATCTAAGTCATTGATTTTGTTATTACATGGTTATGTGTGAATGTCATATGTTTTATTTACAATGAATATCCAATAATATTTAGGGTATTTAAATTTTCCACATATAATTACGTCACTTATTTATCCTTAATCTATGGATATAGTCTTTATAATGGAATTCATCTCAATTTACATTTCATTGAGATTTTGTTGTTATGAACCAATTCAATTTTTACTATATATATACTAAACTTTGACATATTATATCATCAATCACATTATTCACATAATATTATAATATTTTGTTTAATGTTATTACTTAAATATTTGTGTTCAAGTATCTTTTATTTGGTTAGGAAATGTTTACCTAAAATACTGTTATAACTTTTCTAATGATCAATTCTTCTAAAACATTCACATTAATTTCCATGTTTTAAAAATATTTTTATGGATTTATTTTTATGGACTTGATTGTTTTAAAATTAAAATTATTTTCAAATGTTTCTAATTGGTATGGCACACTTTGATTCAAAAATCTCTTCTAAATGACTTTTTGGAAACTTAGTGCGACTATTAAATGTTTTCAAGAAATAGGGATATTTCCCCCAAAGAGTTTTACTAATTATTATCATATATTTCAAAATCATTAATTAAATTTTATTCTTGATTGAGGTTTATTTATTAAAATAAAATCTCTTATATTGTATAAAATTATTTATGTCTGAATGTGGATGTGTTATATATATACCATTCATGGTTTTTGGTTAGGGTATTAACATTTCGTATGCTAGTTTTAATACAAATGTTTAGTTAATGTTTCACCCACTTCATATAAGGAATACATTGGACATAGTAAGTGAAAAGAGGGGCCCACAATATCCCCCTGATGAATCAGTAGGTCTCATGAGAAAACTATTTTCCGAGAACAAGGCCGTGGGAAAATTATTATTTTTAGTCTTGGCATGAGGCCTTGACTATGTGGTTATGATTTCCGAAATTATACATTCCATCATTATGTAATTAGATGCTGATAGTACATGTGAGTATTTTACTAGTAGAATATCCATGTGAATATTTATATGAAATTATTTGACTAATCTATTCCATATTATACTGAATTTTATGTTTAACAGGTTTGTGTTTTCGTCTTATACACTGCTTGAAATTTTTATTCTTATTTATGATAGTTTATGCTATATTGGTATCATTACTAGTCATTTGAGCTCACACATTTCTTATGTTTTATTTTTACAAGGATGCGAAGAATCATATTATGATTTACCTACAAGAAAATCTATGGGATATGAGTGTGTTAAAAGGAGACACAATGTTGTAGTTTTTAATTTTATAACGTACTGTAAAACTTATGTTTGTATCTAGTACTTACAATTCTACTAAACATATCCGACTTTTGGGACATTATCCATGGTGATCATGCCAATGTTATGTTACAATGCAACAACTCTTTGTAACTAGGGTTGGCTCATTAAATTTGGTATCATAGGACCTTTATTACAATCCATGGAAACTAGATTTAGAAAAACTCTAATTAGAGAACATTAAACTAAGATAGACTTTGAATATTAATATAGAAATCTTCTACGAAATTTGGTAATGTGGAGATTTTGTGAATTTTCCGAGCAAATACATCCCAATCTTGACACGAGCAGGTTGAGGCAGCTCTAAGAAAGATGTGTCTAGGTGTAAAACCTAAAAACACCGCTTTGATATAGACTCGAATTGGAACTGGTACATGACAATGGACCTTGCTACACTCTTTTTTACGAAACTTCCAAGAGATATTCTTAGGATAATTCACATTTAATTGAAAAAATAATTTGAATTATTTTAATATGATATGAGAATAAATAACCTTGGATAATCCTAAGGTGTTTTAGATTGAAAATAAGGTTTCGTGCTATTCTATAAATGATTTAATGATATTTTTTACTCACACATTGCATTCTGGTTTTAGTTAATGGTTGGATTATAAAGAACTCATAGTAACATTGAAAATGATGTACTAGGTGGGAACGATGGAGGAAGTGAGAAACAAAATGGAAAGTTGATAGGTGTAATAGATATAATGTCCATTCAGATGAAGTTTTCAATAAATATGATAAAAAACATATACATTGACTAACACCCAAACTGATACAAAGAAGAGAAATGTGGATAATGATAATATATCTAGTTGTGTGGACCATGGAGAAACGAAAGATCAATTTACATCATTAAGGAAATGTGGAAGGAGACACCCATGAATGTGTCTCAATTAGACAATGATCTACATTATGTGAGAGAAAGAGGGATGTAAAGTAAATAATTATGAAGGAAAAATGAATAGTACTATTAGAGAAAATAAAAATGATCCTAAGAACCCATTTATATTCATTTTCCTTAAATTTAGGGGACCTATGAATTAACTAAAGCAGTTCCTTATTCTATAGGATTGCCACTAGGTCATGGAATAACCTTTGAGGAAATAAATGGATTGCCAAATGATTAAAATTATTAATTCTCTTTATTGATGGGATTACGTCGGATGACTTTTCTATTGTACGTGTAACCCTGTAGTTTTTTATGTTAAAAATCTATTTGAGGATGAATTATGTTTTCCTTTGTGGATATAGTTATAAATCATCATTTGGGGTATTATGATCCTTGAATTTGAATCAATTACAGGTTATTAATTTTTGGTATAAAAATGTGAGCTATGAGATAACATTTGTGGTAAAAATATGTTATTGTTTTTTTGAGGAATTTATCTAAATTTTAGAATTTTATAAAATATAGATTTTGATAATGGACTACATGTAGAGCGTGTGAAAACCTGTCATATTAGACAAAGCTATGGGAATCGAACCCAAAACCAATGTGTGACTTCATTTTATCACCTACCACTGGACTACGTGATGTCCCTTGTTAGTGTGACTAATTAATTTTTGTTAAGTGGTTTTATTGATCAATAATAAGATGATTTGGAATCATATGTATTATCAAATGGATATCTATTATATATGAAAATGATTATGTGATTAAGTGATAAATTCTATATTGGAAGGTGTTCTATCTATTTGAAACACTATATGCCTATGTATAATAGAATACTACGAGATTTCAATTGAGGATTAATGGTGGATTTCAATTTTATAAGAATTTATTTTTTTATTGTGATTCAGGTTATTAATAAAATGATTAACCTATTATGAAGAATATGTGATTTGGTTAATTATACTTCAGTGTGAGACTTTAAGATTAGTTTATTTTAATTGGAGATAAATGTTAATATTCTATATGAAATAATATGTGATTAAAATCTCTTGAGTTTTGGGTTTCAATATTAGTTTGGATTATATAAGAGGATTTTATGGAAAATTGTTTATTGAATGGCCTTTATCGAACATTTGGTATTTATTGATTACTTTTTTAAATTAATATTAGTATTTTTCGATAAAAGAATAACCATTTTTGGATCATCTGATCTTGTACTAACCATTTCGGATTTGGTTAATATCTAAAGATAAGGGAAATATATAGTTCATCATTTTTGGATATTTGATTATCTATATGTTTAATCTAGTGCTTTAGGTGTGACCAAGTCATCTTGAATACTCATCGTTTAGAGAAGTGATGAGATAATGGATAACATTTATTAAAGGGTGAAACTCTACATGAAAAGTATATATATAACATTATGTTCTTAGTCACACTCATAAATAAATTCCACAACCTTATAAAATGGAACATAAAACAATAAATATCGTCCATTTACTTTTCCTACTATTAAACTAAAGACAGTTTAACCTATTATATGTTTGCGGTTTTCTTGTTGTTAACTATCTACTTATCATGTTTTCTACCACTCTCAATCAGAACATGACACTTTTATCTTCCATACCCATGTTTTCTGTAAAATCCCAAGTATGTAATGAATAATAGATATTTTTATCTATGTCTATTAATTAATTAGATAGTGTTTTAGAGGCTTAAAATGAAAATAAATCCAATCTTAAGCATGTAATACACTAATATTTTTAAAATATTGTTTTACTACCTTTTGATGGAAAACCATTTTTAAATATATATTTTCAAAATTTTATAAGTTATGTTTTTAAAAATAATGTTATTATTTATTATTGTGACATCAAAATTTACTTTGTCTGAATTTTTGGTATTTTTCTAACAATGATCATTTTTTAATGAATAGTGAAAAATACTGCATTTTACATCAAAACTAATTTTTAATCTAATTTATTTATATGATTAGATTATCTTTTGAATTGGTTTTAAATTTAAATTAGAATAAATTTTTACCATTTAATCCAATGGTAGTCATTATGATTAATTTCACTTTGGAATTGGGAATAAACTAAGGCGAAACTTTTCATAGATATTGTTTCAAAAAAAAACCCGCTATTTGTTTTGACAACGGGAATTATTTTTAAATAAATTATTTCAATTTATGTGTTTGGAATTTGGTAAAATGGATTACATATTTGGAATCAGAAGGTCCAAATTATGTAATCAAGACTCTTTTGTTTTTTGACATTATGAATAGTAACGATGTTAATTATCTTTAATTATCTTGATTAATGAGTAATTGGGTAGTTAAAGAAAATAAAATAATATCATCGAAAACAAATGACACCAACATGTGTCCTAATTCTACTGGTTGTCTCATGGACTACCATAGTATGTCTTGTTCCAATCTTGGGGACCCCATGGAATCACGTTTGGGGAAAGTGACTTGTTATCTTTTTATTTTTTTTAAAGAAAGTAAATATAATAAGAATGTATCACTTGATTAAAACATTATTAATTTTGTCTACATAGATGATATTTTAGACTATAAATATTAATTGTAAAGCTAAAAAGATTTCCTACATCATAGTAATTTTTTCATAATTTTTAGACTTTATAAATAAATTAAATTATTTATGACATCATGATGATGCAGCGATTACCTCATTAATAGAGGATTTAAATAAAATGAAATGATAATGTAAAATCTATTACCTACACATTCAAAAACCTAATTGGTGGATTGATTTAGAACCCTTATCACCATACCCTAGAATTATATCAATGTGGGACCTTTTTAATCCAAAACGCATTTTGAAATAAAGTAACATTTCTTTACTTTCCAAGAGTGCCCCTCCTCTCCTCTTATAAAAGGCCCCCACCTCTACCTCCTTACCCACACTTCCAAAGCCTTTGGCTCGGCCAACCCCTGACCATTTTGTCTCTAAAATTCCCTCTCTTACTAATTGAATCCTCACATTGGGAATAAGTCTTCCCAAGGAAGCCTTTGAGCTCAAACCAAAGGGAGTTACCTGATTTTAAGGTAATATCTTCACTTGAGTCCTTTTGTTTTATTTTTCTTCTCCATCCCCCTAAACTCATTTTATTCATTTATTTTGTAAAAACTCCAGTATATTAAATATACTATGATGTTTTTATAAGAATTATTTGAGCTACACTTACACACACCTACATCTAATGGTTAAAGAACATACTGTTTCTGTGGATGGCGAATTTCGGCCTCCCGAAACGATGACTGTTCAACATTCTATTAACACCTTCAAAGGTGGCCATTAAGATGACACTATATTTATATATGATATATAATATGTTTATCTTTTCCTTAAGCTTATGTATTTTTCATTTTGGGAATACCTTTATGGTTTCCATTATGGGTAAACACGATATCTTCATTTAAGGAAGTGCGGACTACCGCCCCATCAAAGTGATTTGATTCGTTAATAACCATATGTGGGACGTATAAAGGATGGGGTTATGATATTATATATTATATTACATTGGAATTATAATATACCTTTATATCATTATGATTCCATTATATATAAAAGGAAATAGAAATGAAAGTAGCGTTCATGCGTACGTACGGCTTACCGTCCCCATGAACGGTTCATTTCATTTCTTACCTCTAAATCATTATGTAATATTATAAATGCATGTATATACTGGATATATATGATATATATGATATATACATCGTGATTATAATTCAGGATATTATGGATACATGAACAACTTGTAATTATAAAGGGATTATTATTGACTCAAGTACCAATGATCGTTAAAACGACCGTTATTAACATAAATAATTACATAGTGTTAATGACATGGCAATAAGTGATATAAAAGGAATAATGAACTTGAAAAAGGTTCTTAAAAAATTAGAAATTAACTCAAGTTTATTATTCAGGAGATTAATGAATGACCGAGTCAAGTCAGACCCGAGGTAAGGGAATTCGTCTCAATCTCCTTTCATTGAGGCATATTTTGTTTTATACTCAACCTTATTTTATATGGTGTATAAACTCCTTTGAATTTTACATTTATCCAAAAGGAATATTTTTTTATACGAAGCATTTTACTAAATGACAAAAGATAATGTTTTTGTCGCACATATGCGTCGACAACGACTTCTCCGCCATCGTCACCATTATTAGAGTTTCGGATTCCTCTACAAGCCATACCTTTTTTTAAAAGAAAAATAAATAACATGTTTTAATTTTCTTTTATTTTGGTATTGAAGATGGTTTTCATACTGTTTTTATATCAATGTGTTGTTTTTATATCTTGTGATTGAAAGGTGGAAATGTTATGTTTCCTTTATGCATGTTTTACGTGATACGATTATGTTGAGGTTCTTGGGAATTATTATGAAGACTGGTGGTTCCATGATAAACTAAGGGTGGGTGAGCCCGATATAGCTCTCGAATGCATTGGTCAAAGTGAAGGAATGAAACATTAAGGTTTCTCCGAAGAGATTTAGGGAATATAATGTGATGGGTATTCCAAACGTAACCAAGAGGGTTACTCCTTACGTAAGAATGTTATGAATGCCTCACGTTACCTTTATGTCTTAAGATTTCTATGATATATTCATGATTTTATGAGGTATGTTAAAGTGCTTATGTTTTATGGGTAATGTATGATTTCATTCTTATGTATATATGTACACATGTTTCCTTTCCATATTCTTATATCCCTTACTGAGATTTTTATGCTCATCCCATGTTTTTGAAATGTTTTTCACAGGTCAAGGGAAAGGTACATGATACGATGATAGTGTTAAGGTAGTGTCAAGAATGAATCCATGTTTTATTTTAAATATGTTTTCATTGATGGGAAAAAAGAATACTATCTTTATGTAACCACTTTGTTTATACGTGGAATGTAATGCATGTTTTATGATCTAATTATCTAAAACTCTAAACCCGAAAAGATCCTCAATGTGTAATCTTGTAATAACTCAAGATTATGTAAGGTTTAAGGCTGGGGCCTTATAGTTGGTATCAAAGGGAGGTTTAGATAACATTAGGAGTTAGAATGCTATTAAATGATTATCCAAATTTTTTTATGGTCAAATTGAAATGATATAGCATTTGAAGATTACCATGTTGCTTCATCTAAGACATGTTTGTTCAGAATGGTTTTCCGCAGAGGAAACATGGAAGCAGTGCTAGGAAGGCATACAAGAAATAAATAACCATCCGAATCAGCATCCTGAGATGGTTGGAATTGGAACTGAATAGTTTGTTGCAGTGATGGCGCAGTTGACTCAAGCGATAAATGGTGGCGGTATCCATGCACGAGATCATCCAGATCAACCATAGAGGAACATGTCAGTGGTGGAACATTTCATGGGGCAACATCCCCCATCATTCAGAGGGTCATCTGACCCTATGTTAGCTGAAGGTTGGATTAAATAACTAGAGATGATTTTCGATGTCATTGGGTGTTCAAACAATCAAAAGGTTAGTCTTGCTATTTACCGTTTGAAGAGTGAGGCAGATCAGTGGTGGTCGATGGTTAAAAATATCAGGGACGCTGATGAGATTGATTCTCATGACTGGGATGAATTCAAAGGTATGTTTCTTGAGAAGTATTTTCCTAAGGATGTTCAACATAGGATGGAAAAAAAATTCTTGGAATTGAGGAAAGAGGAAGAATCAGTCGCTACCTATGAAGAAAGGTTCACTCGATTGGAAAGGTATGCTCCAAATTGTATCTGAGACCTTGATAGTAAAATCAATCATTTTTACTCAAGATTAAATCCAAAATATCGAAGGGAATTAGCTTCTCGTGAGTTTAAAAGTTATGAAAAGCTTGTTCGATGTGCTGAGAAGGTGGAAATGGAGTTTTCCGATGACCAAGTGTTCTATAACAACCAACAGAAGAAGAGACTGAGGTGGTAGGATAAAGGGAAGAATTCTTCAAAAAAATATGATGGTAAGAAATCTATGTTTCCAGTTTGTGATAAATGTGGAAAAAGGCATGCTGGGGAATGTCTTCTGAATTCTAGAAAGTGCTACTGATGTGGTAAGATGGGACATAAGGCTCGTGATTGCACTAAAAAAGATCAAGGTGATGGTAAGTTCAAATTTGATTTACATTTAGGGAAATGTTTTAAGTGAAATGAGATGGTTCACTATGAAAACGAGTGTCTGAAAAAGAGCTCGAGCGATGGGAAGCAGTTAGACTACAAGCGGAAAGGGGTGGTGAAATCCTTTTCAACTACTTCAGCTGATGTCGGGCCATCAAATGAAGTTGTATCAGGTACTTTGTTTGTTTCTTCAGATTATGCCAGTGTGTTGTTTGATTCGGGGTCTACACATTCTTTCATCTCTGAAACCTTTTCTAATAAAATGGGAATACCATCATAATAAATGGCTCCTGAACTTGTGGTAAAAACACCTGGGGGAAATGTTGAGGCAAAAATAATTTATAAGAATCATCCTACCCTTTTCTATGGTAAGAACCAACTTGCAAGCCTTATTTTTCTACCTCTAGTAGAGCTTGATGTTATCCTGGGTATGGATTGGCTCTCTATTTACCATTCAATGATTGACTGTAGAGCTAAAGAAGTTTCTTTTTAGAAAGACTTTCAGTTTGTGTACAAGAATGAACCCTTACTATTGATAACTTATCAAGAGGCCGAGAAACTTGTAAAAGATGGAAATGAATGTTACCTTGCACACATCATTGAAAATAAAGGAATTGTTCAGATTATTGATGTTCCAGTGGTAAATGAGTATCCTGACGTTTTTTTGATGAGTTTCCTGGAATAATACCATAATGGGAAGTTGAGTTTATTGTTGACTTAGTTCCTGATGCTAAGCCAATTTCAAAACCCCCTTATAGAATGGCTCAAATTGAAATTTTAGAGTTGAAGGAGATATTGCAATATTTATTAGAGAAAGTTTTCATTCAACCTAGAACATCACCATGGGGTTCTCCTATTTTATGTGTTAAAAAGAAAGATGGTTCTATAAGACTTTGCATTTATTATAGTGACTTGAATAACATCATTGTTAAGAACAAATATCCTTTTCCCCATATTGATGATTTGTTTGATCAGCTCCAGGGAGCTCAGTATTTTTCAAAGATTGACTTGAGATCGGGGTACCATCAGCTGAAGGTAAAGGAAGCAGACGTTCCGAAGACTGCGTTTCGTACAAGATATGGCCATTATGAATTTGTAGTAATTCCTTTTGGGATAACCAATGCACCTACTGTATTCATGGACTTAATGAATAGAATTTTCCATGAGTTCATGGATACGTTTGTGGTGGTTTTCATTGATGATATTTTTGTGTTTTCTAAAAGTAAAGGGGAGCATGAAAGACATTTATGGGTTATTTTTCAAACCTTAAAAGAAAAGAAATTGTATGGTAAATTCAGCAAGTGTGATTTTTGGTTGCAAAAAATTTCTTTCCATGGTCACATTGTTTCTGAAGATGGGATAACCGTTGATCCTGCAAAAACAAAGGTTGTTTAAGAATGGCCAAGACCCACAAATGTAATAGAGATTCATAGTTTCCTTGAATTGGCAGGCTATTACCGAAGGTTTGTTAGAATTTTTTCACGGTTATCTAGTCCAATGACTAAGCTAACTCGGAAGGGTGTTAAGTTTATCAAGAAAAAAGAATGTGATGATTGTTTCAAGGAATTGAAAATAAGATTGGTGAATGCTCCAGTTTTGGCACATCCTTCCAAGAATGGTGAGTTTGTTATATAGAGTGATGCTTCATTTAAAGGACTTGGTTGCATCCTATTGCAGAATGATCAGGTAATTGCTTATGATTCACGACAGTTGAAAACTCATTAGGTAAATTACCCTACACATGATTTGGAATTAGATGCTGTTGTTTTCGCTTTAAAAATTTTGAGGCATCATTTGTATGGAGTAAAGTGTAAAATATATACTGATCACAAAAGTTTAAAGTATATATTCACTAAGAAAGAGTTAAAAATGAGACAGAGGAGATGGCTGGAATTAATCAAGGATTATGATTGTAAAATTAATTACCATCCGAGAAAAGCAAATAAAGTGGCTGATGCTTTGAGTCCAAAAAGTAATGCTTCATTAACAATGTTGCATTTGGAACGTGATCCTTTTGTTTTTGATTTGATGTACTCTGGAATAGAAGTTGTTGGTGCAGGAAGTTCTTCTGTTTTGTTTCAGGTATCAGTTAGATCATCTCTATCAGACAGAATCAAGCAAACACAGAATCAAGACAGTGAGTTGCAGAAAAAGGTAGAGCTGGTTCAAAAGGGTAAGTTGCCTGAATTCAACATTTATAATTATTGTGTTTTGAGAGTTGGGAAGTGATTTTGTGTGCCTTCTGATTCATTGTTTAAGAGAGAGTTGTTATGTTAAGCTCATAGTTCTCTGTTTTCAGTTCATCCTGGAAGTACTAAGATGTACAGAGATCTGCGGAAGTATTACAGGTGGGATGGAATGAAAAGGGATATTGC
Source organism: Viscum album (assembly GCA_963277665.1). NCBI lineage: Eukaryota > Viridiplantae > Streptophyta > Magnoliopsida > Santalales > Viscaceae > Viscum > Viscum album. The sequence goes on along the minus strand of OY728148.1, from coordinate 2,003,878,444 downwards.
TGATTTTACTGTGAAGTGTATGACTTGTCAATAGGTTAAAGTAGAGCGGCAGTTACCGAAAGGGATGCTTCATCATTTACCAGTGCCAGAGTGGAAATGAGAGAATATATACATGGACATTGTTGTGGGATTGCCGATGACCCCTCGAGGTAATAATACACTCTGGGTTATTGTTGATCGCTTGACTAAATCTGATCATTTCCTTTCTATACGAGATACTTTTTCCCTAGATCAACTTTCTCATTTGTATCTTAAAGAGATAGTCAGGTTACATGGAGTTCCTCTCTCCATTGTATCTGACCTTGATCCCAGGTTCACTTCTAACTTTTGGAAAGGCCTTCAGAAGTCGTTGGGTACTGAATTAAATTTTAGTACAGCTTTTCATCCTCAATCAGATGGGCAGTCAGAACGAACAATTCAGACCTTGGAGGATATGCTACGAGCTTTCTTGATGGATTATCAGGGATGTTGGGAGCAACATCATTCTTTGGTTTAATTTTCATATAATAACAGTTTTCATTCCAGTATACAGATGGCACCATTTCATGCATTATATGGGAAGCGGTGTCGAACTCCAGCTTTCTGGGATGATGTGGGTGAAAGGAAGTTGATGGTACCAGAATTGGTAGAAGATTTCGCAGAAAAAGTTCAGCTGATACAGAAACACATGAGAACAGCTCAGAGCAGGCAGAAGAGTTTTGCAGACAATAGGAGGAAGGAACTATCTTTTGAAGTTGGTGATCATGTTTTTCTCAAAGTCTCAACAAGGAAAAGTGTGATGTGATTTGGTAAGAAAAGAAAGATGTGTCCAAGGTTCATTGGACCATATGAAATTCTGGAGAGAGTTGGATCAGTTGCATACCGGGTGGCTTTACCTCTGAGTTTATCTCAGGTACAAAATGTTTTTCACGTTTCGATGTTGAGAAAGTATATGCCAGATCCATCTCATGTTTTGAGTCCAGAGGTAGTTCAGTTGGAAGAGAACCTATATTATGAGGAACAAACAGTCCAGATTCTTGACCATAGGGAGCATGTGTTACGGAATAAGATGATTAATCAGGTAATGGTTTTGTGGAAAAACCACATGATGGAAGAGGCAACATGGGAATCTGAAAATGCAATGAGGCATAAGTACCCCCATTTATTCGATATGTAAATAAATTGCGGGGACACAATTTTCTAAAGGGGGGAAGGATGTAACATCCCAAGTAATTACTGAATAATAGATATTTTTATATATGTCTATTAATGAATTAGATTGTGTTTTAGAGGCTTAAAATGAAAATAAATCCAATCTTAAGCATGAAATACACTAATATTTTTAAAAGATTGTTTTACTGCCTTTTGATGGAAAACCATTTTTAAATATATCTTTTGACAATTTTATAAGCTATGTTTGTCAAAATAAACATATTATTTATGATTGTTACATCAAAATTTACTTTGTGTGAATTTTTGGTATTTTTCTGACAATCTTTATTTTTTAATGAATAGTGAAAATACTGCATTTTACATCAAAACTGCTTTTTAATCTAATTTATTTATATGATTAGATTATCTTTTGAATTGGTTTTAAAGTGAAATTATAATATATATTTTTACCATTTAATCCAATGGTGGTCATTAGGATTAAATTCACTTTGGAATTGGGCATAAACTAATGCCAATCTTTTCATAGATATTGTTTCAAAAAAACCCGCTATTTGTTTTGACAACAGGAATTATTTTAAAATCAATTTTTGCAATTTCTGTGATTAGAATATGGTAAAATGGATTACATATTTGGAATCATAAGGTCCAAATTATGTAATCAAGACTCTTTTTTTTGGACATTATGAATAGTAACGACGGTAATTATCTTTAATTATCTTGATTAATGAGTAATCGGGTAGTTAAGGATAATAAAATAATGTCATAATAAAAATGTGACACCAAAATGTGTCCTAATTCTACTGGTTGTCTCATATCCGACCATGGGATGTCTTGTGGGAAACTTGGGGACCCCATGGAATCACTTTTGTGGAAATTGACTTGTTATCGTTTTATTTTTTTTAATGAATGTAAATATAACAAGAATGCATCACCTAATTAAAACATTTTTAATTTTGTCTACATAGATGATATTTTAGACTATAAATATTCATTGGAAAGCTAAAAATATTTCCTACATCATAGTATTTTTTTAATAATTTTTAGACTTAAAATAAATTAAATTATTTATGAAATCATGATTATGCAACGATTACCTCATTAGTAAATGATTTAAATAATATGAAATGATAATGTAAAATCTATGACATACACATGTCCAAAACCTATTGTATGGGTGGATTTATAACCCTTATCACCTTACCGTAAAATTATATCAATGTGGGACATTTTGAATCCGAAACTCATTTTAAAATAAAGTAACATTTCATAACTTTCCAAGAGTGACCCTCCTCTCCTCTTATAAAAGGCCCCCACCTCTACCTCCATACCCAAACTTCCAAAGCCTTTGGGTAGGCCAACCCCTGCCCATTTTGACTCTCCACTTCCCTATCGTACTCCTTGAATCCTCACTTTGGGCAGAAGTCTTCCCAAGGAAGCCTTTGAGCTCAAACTAAAGGGAGTTACCCGATTTTAAGGTAATGTGTTCACTTGAGTCCTTTTGTTTTATTTTGCTTCTCAAACCCCCTAAACTCTTTTTATTCATTTATTTTGTAACAACTCCAGTATCTTCAATATACTAGGACGTTGTTATAAGAAGTATTCGAGCTACACTTACACACACCTACATCTAATGGTTAAAGAACATACTCTTTCTGTGGATGGCGAATTTCGGCCTCCCGAAACGATGATTGTTCAACATTCTTTTAACACCATCAAAGGTGGCCATTAATATGAAAATATATTTATATATGATATATAATATGTTTATGTTTTTCTTAATCTTATGTATTTTTCATTTTGGGAATACATTTATGGTTTCCATTATGGTTAAATACGATATCTTCATTTAAGGAAGTGTGGACTACTGCCCCCTCAAAGAGATTTGATTCGTTAAATACCATATGCGGTACGTATAAAGGATGGATTTATGATATTATATATGATATTACACTGGAATTATAATATAACTTTATATCATTATGATTACATTATATAATATACAAAATAAAAATGAATGTAGCGTTCATGCGTACGTACGACCTACCGTCTCCAGGAACGGTGAATTTCATTTCATACCTCTAAATCACAATGTAATATTGTAAATTCATGTATATACTGGATATATATGATATATATGATATATACATCATGATTATAATTCTGGATATAATGGATACATGAACAACTTGTAATTATAAAGGGTTTATTTTTTACTCACGTACCAATGATCGTTAAAACGACCGTTATTAACTTAAATAATTACATAGTGTTCATGACATGGCAATAAGTAATATAAAAGGAATAATGAACTTGCAAAAGGTTCTTAAACAAGTATAAATTAACCCACGTTTATTATTCAGGAGATTAAAGAACGACTGAGTCAAGTCAGACCCGAGGTATGGGACTTCATCTCAATCTCCTTTCATTGAGGCATATTTTGTTTTATACACAACCTTCTTTTATAAGGTGTAAAACCTCTTTGACTTTTATATTTATCCAAAAGGAATATTTTTTATACGAAGCGTTTTACTAAACGACAAAAGGGAATGTTTTAGTCGTACGTATGCAGCGACAACGACTTCTCCGCCACCGTGACCGTTATTTGAGTTTCGGCTTCCTCTACAAGCCATACCTTTTTTTAAAAGAAAAATAAATACCATGTTTTACTTTTATTTTATTTTGGTATTAAAAATCGTTTTCATAATGTTTTTATATCAATGTTTTGTATTGATATCTTGTGATTGAAAGTTGGAAATGTTATGTTTCCTTTATGCATGTTTTATGTGATACGACTATGTTGAGGTTCTTGGTAATTATTATGAAGACAGGTGGTTCCGTGATAAAATAAGCGCGGGTGAGCCCGATATAGCTCTTCAATTCATTGGGTAACGCGAAGGAGTGAAACGTTATGGTTTATCCGAAGATATTTAGGGAATATACTGCGATGGGTATACCAAACGTAACTAAGAGGGTTACTCCTTACGTAAGAATGTTATGAATGCCTCATGTTACCTTTATATCTTATGATTTCTATGATCTATTCATGATTTTATGAGGTATGTTAAAGTGCTTATGTTTTATGGGTAAATAATGATTTCATTCTTATGTATATATGTACCCATGTTTCCTTTCCATATTCTTATATCCCTTTACTGAGCTTTTTATGGTCATCCCATGTTTTTGAAATTTTTTTAACAGGTCAAGGGAAAGGTACATGATATGATGATAGTTTCAAGGAAGTGTCAAGAATGAATCCATGTTTTATTTTAAATATTTTTCCATTTATGGGAAAAATGAATACTATCTTTATGTAACCACTTTGTTTATATGTGGAATGTAATGTATGTTTTATTATCTAATTCTCTAAAACTCTAAACCCGAAAGGATCCTTACTGTGTAATCTTGTAATAACTCAAGATTAATTATGGTTTAAGGCCGGGGCCTTATATTTTCATACATGGAATCCTAGCATGGGTTATCTCCGATGACCATTGTACTACTTTTTAATTCTTTTAATGTTATAGTTTTATTGAATTTTGTTTCTAATGTGGGATATTAAATGATATTCCCAAGACCAATTTTAAAATTGAGCTATACAATTTCCAAATGTGGGGAATAATGTATGAACCAAATATTTCATAGTAAGTTAGTTTCTTTAATTTAATTTAATAGCTTGCACTACAAGAAATACGGAGTTTGAGCACACCATGACATACCAATCTAGTCGTTCAAAAAGCAGTTATGAATAGAATAAAATAAATTTTTTTATATATTGCATATAATTTTAACATCCATATTATGTGTTTCTTAGAAATTTTATATAAACAAATACAAATTTTAAGATAAAAGATGTATGTTTCAAAAAATTCAATTTTACCTTAATATAATGGTGAAGCCTTTTAAAATCCCATTTTTGAAACTTATATATATTCAATTTGAAAAAATTAATACCTCCATTAGATGTAGGAAATAAAAATGTACTTTGAATAAATTTTCAGTGCTTTTCATATAGAATTCATATTTTAATGAATAGTTAAAAATACTAAATTTTTAATTGAAAACAACATTTTTAATTAATATATTTTATATTTCTAAATTTAACATTTGAATTATTTTCATGTATAAATAGATTTTATCTTTATCATTTAATCCAATGTTGGTCATTGGATGAAATTTTACATTTAAATTGAACATAAACACATATCAATCTATTAATTGTTTTTACTTCAAAAAACATGCTTTTTGGTTTTGATAATAGAAATATATTTTAAATTATTTAATAAAACATGTATCTTTTGAATTTCGTAAAATAGACATATTTTTTAGTTTTTAATATCAAAATTAGCATTGGGTGATTTTTTTTTATTTTTCTAGAAACATTCAATTTTTAACAAATAGTGAAAAACACTACATTATTGTTTAAAGTAATATTTTTAATTAAACGATATTTTTAAATTTAAATTTATTTTAAATTCAAAAAAGAAACATAATACCAAAATTATTTCAATGTAATTCATTAATGTAATTTTATAATAATATAAGATATATAAAATTTTATGGAATGTTTTACCATTATTTTCCCACTTTTTAGGCACATTTGCAAATTTGCATAAAACATAATTTTAAAGCTACTATGAATTTATTTTAATAAATTTGAGACACATGGTGGAAATTAGTATGTAAAATCTATTTCAATATAATGAATTGTTTTTATAAATAGTCAATTTTGAATTTTATTTACCAATGTTGAATTTAAATATGTCGATTAATGGTAAAAATGATATTATAATTACCATAACACATGTTCTAATTATATTGGATGAGTGTGTATCGAACAAAATCATCCTTAAAAAAATTGGATCCTTGTTTATCCACTTGGATTATATTATGAAATTTATTATATTTAATTTAATGAAGAGTTAATGTATTAATTCAATGTTTAATAAATAAAACATTTTTAATATAGAGTTACACATAAGATAAATTAGACCATAAATATTCATTAAATTCTTAACAGATTTACTATTTCATGGTATTTTATTTATAATTTTTAGACATCAAATAATTAAATTTATTTATGACACAGTTATGATGTAGTAATTACCTTATTAATGAAATATTAAATAATTGGGATCATAAACATTAAAATAAATGAAAATGTAGACTTTTAATACATTATACTAATTTTATAGGTTAATATGAAATTTTATGGTAGATTCAATGAATTTTTTTCAATGTAATCGTGTTTTTATGACATTCACAAAAAACGGATTACTAAATAGTGTCAAAATTGACGTAAATGTGTTTTGCAAACAAATACTATTTTATTAAATTATATAATACTCATAAATATACAAGGATCATAAAAAAATTCTTATATAGTGATAGATATGTCATTAAAACCCACATGAGGATCTCTTGGAATTTTATATTATGTTTATTTTCCAAGTAATATAAAAACAAAAATAGGCATGTTACATGTAAAACTATTTAACTTTGAGTTAATTCAAAAAGATAAGGATTTTATGGTGATCGAACATGTCTCAAACCGATTGGTTGAGAATTTTATGACCCATCCCTACAGTAGCCTAGAAATAAATCCATTTAGATCCATTATAAATAAATAATAATTTTATAATAAAATAATATTTCTAGCTTTTTCTAATGTGACCCTCGCCTCTCTTATAAATGGGTACATCACCTGTTATTATTTTAACACCTCCAAAGCATTTTTCCTTAACATAACCCTAATAAAATATCCTCCCAAATGTCCTCAAATAAACCTAGATTCCTTAATTTTGATCATAAATCCAACCTAGGGATCCCTTTTGTTCAAATAAAATGGATGAACCCAAAGAAGAGATAATCACATAAGCACCTCTTACAAAGACATTTTATTCTTCCACATGAACTTTATTTGTTCTTTACTTACTAAAATAATAACTCAAGTACCTTCTACATACTGGGATGTTGTTATAAATATGTTTGAACCATATTCATTCTTCTATACATCCAATGATTGACAGAGTCACCACATGCATGTACGTTTGGAATACTGTCTCCACATCGTGGTGTTTTTTGATAATCTACAAATAATTATTTTTATGGGTATAATAATTAGTATAATTTATGTAAATAATTAATATAACATGTTAATTGTTATTTATATATAACATAAAATCAAATAACATATAATTTCACCAATAATAGATTGATATTTTCGCTCGGGCGTACGTACAGCTTACCGTCTCCACGACACGATAAAATTTCATTCCGCACCATAAAAATTCAAGAATAATTTGTATTTGATGAATTAAAATAATTTTTATGAACAAAACATCGTTCCAGATATTAAAAAAAATACATATTATCAACAACAAGCATGATTTATGTAACAAAATATAAAAAGGAAAATGAATCAGCCAACACCCAAAACAATGGTACTACTGAAACATCATTAACAAAGCAATATTATATGATCTTATATGATATAATATTAATGTATGTGGTTCTTCAATAATTTTATAAACATTATTTCCCCATTATATAGGAGATTAAACTACCGTTGACTAAGGAAAAGTACAATGTAAGGGGTTGTCGTCTCACTTTCTATTCTTGTGGGATTCATGCTATATTCTACACTACTTCTATTTATATGGTGCATGAACATCCAATGATTTTAATATTTGTTTCATATAGTATAATTTATTTGTATTTATTTCTTCATTTTTTGATAATTCTTTCATGGGTTGTATTTTTCGTACGTTACCAAATCAGTAAGGGAAATTCTAATTTGAATTTCAACTAATTGGGTTTTACGAAAACTTCATTGATTATTTTAATAAAAGATTAGGTGTGAAATCACTATTTTTTTATATATGTAGTAATTTTAACTCCCCTTAGCATGGGTATACTTTTGAACCATATAATCACTCAATTGATAAATTATCAATTCATTGATATTGATTTGATATGGGTAATCTTAACTCAATTTACATTCCTTGATTTAAACCACCAAGTCATTGGTTTTGTTTTTACAAGAATATGTATGAATGTCCTCTAGTTTACTTACATAGAATATCAAATCATGTTGAGGGTATTTATATTTTTCACACATTATTATGTCATTTATTTATCCTTAATCTAAAGATACCGTCATTATAAGTGATTTCCTCTCAATTTACATTCCATTAAGACTTCTTGTTGTTATGCACGAGTTCAATTTTATATGGTTTATATACTATCCATTGAGATTTTATATCATGAATCACTATATACTCATGATATTATAATGTTTTGATTAATTTTGTATATTAATTTTTTGTATTTAAGAATCATTCAATTGGTTACGATCTCTTTAACTAAAATATTGTTTTAAATGTTTTAATGATTTATTCTTCAAAATCTTTCTCATTAATGTCAATGTTTTAAAAATTGTTTTAAGGAATTATTTATAAGGAAATGAATGTTTTAAAATTTAAAATCCTTAAAAAATATTCAAAGTAATATTGTACACTCTGATTCAAAATTTCTCTTCTAAACGGGTTCTTTGATACATAATATGACTTTTAAATGTGTTCATGAAAAAGTGGATAATTATCTCAAAATTTTTAACCAATTATTTTCATCAATGTCAATGTCAATCATTGTATTTTTTTGAGGCTGATTTATTATAATAAAATCTTCTATATTATATTTATTGAGTTATTGTTGACTGTGGATGAGCTATTTCTATACCGTTAACGGTTTTTTATTAAAGTATTAACACTTTGAATGATATTTTTAAAACGAATGATTAGATTATGTTTCACCCTTTTCATATGTGCATTGAATTAGACATAGTAATTGATGGGAAGGTCCCACTATGGCCCCTAGATGCATCAGTGGGTCTCATGAGACAAAATAGTATCTTGGAACAAGGCCTTGATAAATTATTATTAGTAGTCTTGGCATGAGGACTTGACTATGTGTTTAAGATGTCCGACATTACGCATTGCATCATTAAAAAATTATCAATTGATATTACATGTTATAATATGATTAATAGAATATCCATGTGAATAAATAAATGTTAATTTTTTTTAATCTTTTCTATATTATACTAATGATTTTGTTTAAAAGACTTGAGCTTTAGTCATATACATTTCTTTAATTATTTACGGTTATTTAGGATACTTTTTTCAATATTGGAATCTTTTCTGAGCATTTTAGCTCACCCCTTTCTTATGTTTTGTTTTTCTCTAGATGTGAAGAATTATATTAAGATTGACCAATATGTGTAGACTAAGGGATAATAGTTTGTTAAGAAGAGACACAATGTTGTTGTTTTTTTATTTGATAACGTAATATAAAACTAATGTATGTATCTAGTAAATCTAATGATACTAAACTAGTCAATATTTCAGGATTTGATCCCTTGTGATCATGCCAATCTTATTTAGTAAGGTACCAGCTCGAGCTATCTGTGGTCAGGGCATTAAAATAACATATAATAAATTAGAACATATCCCTATAGATTTTTTGGACCTTCCAGAGTAGCATGTTTGGATGGTAAATTATATGAATATGTTTTAATTGATAATTATTATCAGTTTTGTTAGGTTTCTTTTTAAATCTCAAAAGTGAAGTATACAATATTTTTGAATGTTTTTTAAAATGGGTTTTTAATAAAAATGATTTAATATCATTTCATTAAGAAGTGATCACAGTGGAGAATTTGAGAATCAATAATTTATTTCTTTCCTCTCAAATCATGGTACTAAACATACATTCTCTGCACTTAGAACCTCTCAAAAAAATGGAATTATAGAAAATAGAAAGCAAACTATTAAAGAATAACAAAGAAATATGCTAAATGAATAATGTATTCATACACATATAAAGGCAGAAGTTGTACGCACAGCCAAAAATATCTTGAATAGAATTTTAATAAGTCTTATTTTCAAAAGGACACTCTATGACCTTTTAAATAACAGAAAACCAAATGTAATGTAATCTAATGTTTTTGGATTAAGGGTTTATATCTTGAATAATTAGGATAATATTGTAAACTCCAATCCCAATGTGGTTTAAGAAATATTATAAGGCTATTCTACAACTTTTAAAACCTATAGAGTGTTTAATAAAATTTCATGGATTATTGAAGAATCAATTCATTTGATATTTGATGAAACTATCACATTCATCAAAGAGAAAGATCCGACAGATTAAGTTACAGATGTTTTTGATAACATGTTATTTTGGAACCATAAATCTTATTTTAAAATTAATCTTATTAAAATTAAGAACTATTTAGAAGGACATGATACTAATGATATTGAATGTGTCATTCCTTGAAAATATTTATTCCTAAAGATCCATCCTTTTGGAATTGTTAAATAAGGCATCGATACAAGAAATTGAAATAAAATAAATTTAGTAAAATAAGCTAAATTACCTTTCTTTCCATCTTATTTAGAACCAAAATCTTTTGGAGAATCCTTATAAGATAAGAGTTAGATTTTTTCAATTTAATAATATCTCAACCAATTAAAAAGGAAAGAGGTTTTGGAATTAGTAGAAAGACTGTCCATTTATTTGAGGTAAATGGATATTTTTAAAAATATTGGAATATAATGGAATCATAACCAAAAATAAATCTAGATTACTTGTTAAATAATATAATTTAAAAGATGAAATATATTATGATGACATATTTTCCCATGTAGCTAGATTAGAATCCATTAGAATCTTTAAACTTATGCTTGCAATTTGAATTTGAAGGTTTATCAGTTAGATATGAAGTCAATATTTTTAAATGGATATTTAATTGATAAATTTTATGTTGAAAAACCTCATACATTTTATAATCCTCATAAACTAAATTCCTCTTTTTAAACATGCCAAAGACATATACAGTTTTAAACATGAACCTAGGGATTGGTAAGAATGATTATGTTATTTTTATTTGAATATTAATTTATTGTTTTCCTAGAAATCCCAAAACATATTATTAAAACTGTTAGTTCAAATATTTTATTAGTACAAATTATTGTTGATGATTTTTACTTTGGTTCAAAAATTTAAAAAACTTTGTAATGAGTTTTCACAACTAATGGTAGAATGAATTCAAAATGTGTATGATGGGCATGCTGGATTTATTATGATAATTTCAAAATTATCAAAGTGGTTATGATTTTTTAAAAATAAAAGTAATATATAATAGATTTATTGAAAAATTTTGGACTTTAGGGCAATAAGACTTACAAAACTCCTATGTGTTCCAATATAAAACCTGATATGGATGAAACGTGAAAACATGTTTACAATAAGTAATATAGATGTAGGATTGGTAGTCAGGTTTATCTTATTCATTGAATAATAGAAATTATGTTATCTGTATGTTTATGTGATAAATTTAAATAAAATAAAATAGAATCCCACATTTCTACAGATAGATTACGTTTTGGATATTTAAAATTTTCTATTTATCAATATCATCATTACACCAAAACATCTGATTTTAATATAATTCCATATTTAGATGATTTTTTTGGAGGTATTAGAATAGATCAAAAAATAACCTCAGGAACCTGTATCTATTTAGGAAAATCATTAGTTACATGGTCATTTATGGAACAACACTATGTTTCCCTGTCAAGAGACAGGTCATAATATCTTCCTCCTAGAAGTTGACACGAACAAGTATTGGGAATAAAAATACACTACTAAGACTTGGAAAAAATTTTATAATACTATAATTTTAAGTGATAATTATTATTCTATTAATATATCAATAAATCATATAAATCAATATATGACTAGGAATATTGGTATAAGTCTTAATTTTCATAAAGACCATTGTCTTAAAAAGAATATATCTTTATAATTTTTCAATATCATATATCAATTTGCTAATATTTTCTCTAAACCACTTCCTACTAAATGTTTTGATTTTATTATTTGCGAGATATGTTTATTTATTTTTCGATCATTATTAATAACATTATTCAATTTTATGAATTTATATTTAAATAGATTCAATTTATTTTGGTAAAATTATATTTATTCGTTTATTTTATTTTTTCTATTAAATAAGTATTTAAATTATTTTGATTAAAAATATTATCTGGTTTTTATTATTAAATTTCATATTTTCAAAAAACAAGAAATTAATGATTATGATAAATTATTGTCTTGGTAAACATTATTTTGTAATCATTATTCAAAAAACCCTTCGACTTATCTTACTATATCAGCTTCAAACTGTTTAGTCTTCCAAAACCCTCATCATTTTCCTAAACCATGGAATCTGAAAACCATTAACCTTGAGATTCATAGAAATGATGAAGATCCTATAAACATATAAAGGTGATCCAAGTGATCCAAATCAACAATTCTTTCTCTCTAGAATGATTCATTATGGAAATGTTATCGATTTTGAGTGGATTTATGTGAAAAATGATCTACTCAAACATTCTTAGGCATTTCATAGTATGGATAATTTGTTCTGTGATGAAATATAGATTTTCTTTATGAGGTTACACTGAATAATTTTTATAATGGGGATATTTTTACCATTGGTGAATCAGAATAAAGAATATCCTATCGAATAGAAGATATGGAATTTTCCATCACAATAGTTGAAATAGAAAAAATTTAAAAATTACCTCGTGAAGGAGTATTCCATATAGTTATTATATCAATTTGATATCAAGATCAAAATTCATCATATTTAATATCATATTAGTGTGGTTAAATGAAAATAAGGAAAATGTTCATAATGGATATTGAGTAAAAAAATGTTTTGGGCTAATTTTTTCAAACTGTTATTTCTCTAAGATTTGATGAGATGGAGAGGATTTTATACTCAATAATGTACATTATGTTACTAATTATGAGTGACGTAAGATTAAATATTCCATGATATATGATGATATATTGAAGTTACTATTGTTGTTTAGAAAAAATAATGTCAATTTATTCTTATGGAAGGATCATGTAACTTAAATAAGGAGAATTAAGATGACTAATCTATTTGATACTTGATTTAAACTCCATCACAATAATATGTTAAATTCAAGTACACTCAGAAAATTTGGTTTTTTCTGGAGTACATTCAAAAGATTGTTAATTCTTACTTCGAAGGTTGTCCAATAGAAATAAAGATCTTTTCCCCAGGGGATAAATGTTCATTAATAACTGAAGATGTTGGAGAATCTTGAATATATGTATATGTAATGAATATTAAGATATTACAATGATTTGATAATACTGTAAGGCTTACTTCTGAAGAGACAGGATGAGATGAAGTTTAAGAGGAACTTCTTTTAAAACCAAGGAACAATGAAGATGCGCCACATGATGAGCCAATGTTAGGATCTAGGGAATCAACTCATTTCATCAATTTAGATGAACCAAATCAGTCTGAATTCCAACAAGTAGAGTGGAAACATCATGATCATCAAGATATTTCATGACTAGATAAAAAGGAAGATTATGTTTCTCAAGATGAAAAACTGTTTCAGAAATCATCCAATGTAGCCACAAATATTGTGGAAAATCTAGATATTCCAACAATTGATTAATCAGTGGAGAGACTTAAATCTATTTGTGAAAATAGGAAAAATGTTCTTGATAATTAATCTTACTCAAGTGATACATCTTTGAAAAAATAATCAGCTAAAACATCATCTATTTTGGATGTTTCGTGTCAGTCAAGGAATCTAGATGAGGGAAAATCTAATTCACTAATAAATCATGGTGATTATATTTTTATTTTGTTTAAAAATGTGTTTGATGTGAACCTTAATCACAAACTGGAGATGGAAGCTACCATAAAATAATTTGATGATCTAAAAAATCATCATCTCCCTGGTTTGAGTTATAGTTTTCTATGACATAGCTTCATGTAATGAGAAAACATTCTATGTAAAAAATATATTTTCTTGATTTTAAAAGATATATTTTGGGTCATATTAGAATCATAAAATCTAAATCTTTTTAAAATAAAATATTTTCTCATCTGAAATTATTTTAGGAGAGTTAGTTTGAATCTATCAATTGATGTTTCAACAAGGATAGAGATTCAACTTATACCCCAACAACATCAATTTATTTTATCAAAAGGATTCCTGAAATCACCTATGTTGTGGATCATATAAATGATATACTACCTAATTTTTATTGAAAAACTACACCCTAAAAATTTTTATCGGACAATATAGAAGTATACTTCTCAGCAAATAACCTCATTTGAACGAGGATTCATGTTGCATCTCAATAAGTTCAGTGAAATGATGGCTCAGTTTATTGAGATAGAGGATATTTTTCATGAATGTTTTAAAGTAGATTTGATTGAAAACATAAACATCATCCAAGATAAATGAATTTCGATAAGGATGTTAGGAGATAATATTGTAGACATGGTGTATGAATAGTTTGTAGGATTGAAAAAAAAATTCAGGTGGATTGTGTCCATCAAAACTAGGAACCATGCCTGACAAAACACTACCACCATCCACGAGACTAACGGTCTATACAATTTACCTATTCTAGATATTATATTATATATTTACCATGTAAAAATAAAATATCATTTATATTTTTCTATTTGTTCTCCCATTATCATTTTTTTATTATTTTCTTATATATACATCCAAAATCAATGTAATAATTTTTCAAAAAATATTTTATAATCATTAATTTATTGTTCTTTGTAAAATTAAATTTTTTTAAACCTTTTTATTATACAATACTTTTGATATCAAAAAATGGTGGATCAAATTAGGTAAACATAATATTTAATTATATATATATTTTTATCAAAATAGTATTATGAAATAAAAAATATAATTTCTAATTTATATTAAATGAATTTAAAAAACATATATTTTTTTATTTTTTATGTGTTTTGTAATAATCAAAAAGGTTTAGATTATTGGGAATGTATTATCTCAAAAATAATCTACAAATAATATTTATTTTCATGATAACAAATACTCTTGTTTGTTTTATTAATGATATTACTTTATGTATATTTCATAAAATTAATATTTTTTATAATTTATTTTCTAAAATTATATTCAAGCATTTAATTATCAAGGAATATTTTTTAATGTATTCAAAAACCTCGTAATTATATTCTAGAAACACTATTCAAACCAACGTTTAGAACATAATAAAATGAATAAACCATATTCCGGGAACAATGTGCATGGATCATTAACCTCGTGTTTGTATACAAAAATACATTTCTAGAAGGTGTTTGGGGATCATCAACCCCTTCCTATAACAAGCATAGTAATAATGGACCTCGTGATTGGATGTAACCATACATTTTTGGATATGGGAATCGATGGTTAAATAATCCTATGTAAGTAAGGAAACCATCAATTGAGGACACAATTTTTTGGTTCAACAACCTTACATTTATGGCCAACCATACTTTTATGACGAAGCATAATTTATAAGAGTGATATGTATAATGCTAAACCCTTGGTTGATTTTTTTTCCATTTTATGAAATAACCATACATTTGGCTTTTCAATGTATGAGATTTAATTTTGTGACTATATCAATGATTTCTACAGTAGTCATATGATAATTATAGGATGATTCAAATCAAATTTTCAAAATATTCATATCTATACATGAATTATTCAAAGGATCATATTCAATATTTAATTTCACTACTTTTGTTAGGGATGTTAGGAATCCTCTAAGAATTTTTGAATTTTAATATTCAAGATATTTTTGCTGACATTCTTTGATCTAGAATTCTAATGTAGGGTTTCTATTATATATATATTCTACTAGTGAATCATTTTAATTTACAAGAGTTAATAGTAACATATTATTATGAACAATTTAATTCACATAAACATCTTTTACAATGATATTGTAATGTATTTTCATTTCTGAAATTTGATGCACATTGTTGGTAGACATGGTAAATATGTTACCAATATAAGATATCTGCTTATAAATGTTCATAATTTTATTTGAAGAAAATTTTGAATCCAGGATCAAATAAGAAATTCCATTTCTTGATGAAATTATTTTTTAAAGAAGAAGATATATCTACTGTCAGTTGCTTCTTCTAAAACGGTTTTTTAACCAATAACATCAAATATAGATCTTTTAATTTTTTGGTGTATCAATTAATCATACTCAGTTGCGGTAGAGTATCAGCTTCTTGATCTATGATGTGGAAAACTAGTTGCTTCTACATAAACCAGAAGATTTTTTTCAACCTTTTTTATAAATGTTTTAAATATCTGTACTCATTTTTGGATTTGTGGTCTTTTGATAAGAGGACCATTCTATTGGAATTCACTAATCCCATTGATAGAGTAACTAGTGGAGTGGAGTAGTTGGGATTTGTGCCCAAATCCACTATAAATTTTATGTGTAATTAATTTCTATATATTAATTTCCCAAATTTCATACTAAATAATAACAGTACATATCTTCATATTTCACAAAGGGAATCAAATCTAGAAATTATTATTATTTTTAAATGAAACAATTCACCCCCTCTTATGTTACTTTTTATTATTCCAACATAACAATGGGTATCAATTGATAGATATTTTTATTAATGTTATAGGAAGATAAAAGGCATAAGGTCTATATAATGAAAATGGAAATGGATTATTCAAGAGAAATAATGTCTATAATTCATGCCTCATACATCATTGGTGAAAACATTGGATGCTATAAATCTCGAATCATCATATATGTGAGGAATTAAGTATTTAGATTCCATTAAAAAATGATCACTCCATTTAAGATACCAAAAAACCCCGAAATTTGGGTTGGAGGAACTGATATGGAGTATGATATTAATTCCACAGTATTGATTGTTATTATTTTTTTCCATTGAACTGATGGATTTAGTATTGTATCAAAATTGCATACAACATATGAGATGTGGAAAAATACTGAAGTTTCATATGATGTAAATGACAATGTATAAAAAATGATGTATGCAATCATATTATAAAAAATTTGACATCGTTAGAATTCATTATTGTGAAATAATCACATAGATGAATGGATGGCTGATATCAACCATACATTATGGTACTGAATTGGGAGAACCCCTTAAACTATCTGATCAATATGTAAAAGTACTCATATTTCTACCCTCTAAATGGAATTCCATATCTTTTGTTTTTCAACAATCATCACTTATCAAGGATATAACTATGAATTAATTATTCAAAACATTGATGATGTATGAAGAAATAATTCCAAGTAATGATTAATATCCTTATATTTCTAAAAAAAGAAAATAATACTCAAAAAGTGACCTCACATAAGTAGAGTAGAAAAAACAAGAATATATAAATTCAGATTCATTAGATAATGAAATGGAATGTGCTCAGCTAACTAGAATGTTCAAAAAAAATTACAAGAAGAAAAGAGGAATCATAATGGACTTTATGAAATATGGAAATGAACCAATATAATTTTGATTTTATGTAGACAATATATTGGGTCATAAATGACCTAATATTCCTCAATTTAAAGATGAATGAAAAATCCCACAAAATAAACATCCAATGATTGTTGAATATTACCATAATTGGAAAATATTAATAAATTATACATTATGTGCATAAAAAACTCCATTATATCATTAAAAGATATCTCAATGAAATATACACAAAATAAAAAAATTATTATGTGTGCTATGGACAAGGAATAAGAAGAGGAACAACCCTATTACTCATCTACCCCTGACTCTAATTTTTGATGAAATGATAAATTACCTGCGTACTGCTTAATGAAAAAAGGAAAATGTTATTACTGAATAAAGGATCATAAATTATTGAAAAATATTCACGATTACATTTTAGGTGATAAATAATGTTTATTAAAAACAAAAATAACTTATTAGAAAATTCAACTCATCTAAAAACTCCATTGATCAGGGAAAAATGATTTAAGAACAACAAGATGAAGTATAAAATCAATAGTATACCACAATTATGTTTACCAATGGAGAAATAGATTTAAATTAAATTATTTGAATTAATTTCATTAAAAGAGAAATATTTGAAATATTGAGTAGGGTGAGTAATCAAAACTGTATAAAAATACTTTTTTACCAATTTGAAAAATATTTCCTGTTATTATTTTCAACAAAAATTCATTAAACTATTAATTTTTATTTAAAATATAATAAAATTACTGTTATTTAAAGATCATTTATTTATATCTATTTCTCTAATGCTAAGATACGAATTATGGGATATACGCAGATCTTGATACCCAGATAATTTCTTTCTAAACCTATAGTAACCAATAATATATGTGTTCCAAAATAATCACATGTTTAATTGTTATTATAAGAAACATGCTTAAGAAATAGAAAATCTATATGGTATATAGAATGTGGCAATTTCTGGAACATGAGTGGAGACTCAATAAATTTTCATACATTAACTCAAATTAATGAAGGTTTAGTCACATATGGTGATTATGAAAATTGAAATATTGTTGGAACTGGCACTTTTTGAAATCCAAATAGTACCTCAATCAAAAATGTACTGCATGTTCAAGGACTAAAATAATATATGATAAGTATTTATCAAACATTACGATGATGGTTTTTATGATGATTTTTCTAATAATTCATGATCTATTTTTAATGATAAATTGATTAAATCTACATCTCATATAACTGATATTGTTTACACATTTGATTTAAATTTCATTTGTAAATAGAAGGAGAATGATTTTACATCCATGGAATATTATTCAAGTATATGAAAATGAATAATTTTTCATTTTAATATGTATTCCTTAAAAATAATATTTATAAAAAAATTAGTTTATGATTTACATTATCATAAATTTGATGATGATAGATTCTATTATAAAGGAAGAATTGGAAAATAGTTGAAATATTTTGTTAAATATAATAAAAAACATTTCAGCATCTAAACCATTAAATGTTATCCATGTGTATTTTTTTAGACCATTCAGAGTAGCACGTATGGCTGGTAAATTATATGTCTATGTTTCAATTGTTTATTATTCCTAGTTTAGATGGGCATCATGTCTCATCAAAATAATTTATGTCTTCACAAATTTTGATTTTTTTGTAATATTGTATAAAATGAAAAATGTTTTAAAATAATTTCATTAATAAGTTATTAATGTGGAAAATTTTATAATAAATAATTTAATTATTTTACCTTTAATAAAGGTATTTAAGACACCATTTATATATAAAGAACATATTAACAAAATGGAATTTTTTTAAAGATAAAATAGAATTATTCAAAAAAAAAATCAAGGACAACGATAATGAATATAGACATAATACCCACCTCTAGGTCATGTATATATGCACTTCCTCCTATTTAATGAATAGAATTTTAATAAGGTCTATTTTCAGAAGGATAACCACTGAACATTAGAATAGTATAAATCCAAAAGTAATGTACATTAATGTTTTTTAAGAAATGTTAATATCGTGAATACTATAAATAGTATTGGTATGTTTAATCTAAAAGATAGTAAAATAATATTTTTAAGATATTATGAATCTTCTAAATCTAATAGAGTTTTTAATAAAATGTTAAAAAAAATTAATGAATCATTTCATGTGAAGTTTTATGAATTTATGCCTTTTATTAAAGAGAGTGATCAAACAGGTTGAGTTATTAATTTGTTTAGTAACACAATATATGAAAACCCTAAATATTATTTAGAAATTGATATCAATAAAAATCATTCAATTTTAGAGGAACAAGATACTCAGGAATCTGAAAGTTTCTTTCATAGGCAATCTCGAACCCTAAAAACCAACCTTTATAAAATGTTAAAGAAGGCATAGATATATGAATTATAACTAGAAAAAATGTTTGAAACCTAGATGATGTATCTAAATTTTAATTTTAGTTAGAACCTAATACTATTGATGAATAATTAGAATATTAAATTTTTATTTTAGAAATGAATGAAAAATGAAACCAATTCATAAGGAATGGGGTTTGGGAATTAGTATAAATATCATCCATTCGTCCAATTATTGGAACTAATTGGGTATTTATAAATTAATAAGATCATCAAGGGATCATAACCATAAATAATGCTAAATTACTAGATAAATAATATTATCATGAAGAAGGTATAGATTATGATGATACCTTTTCCATTGTATCTAGATTAGAAGACATTAGAAACCTTTTAGCATATGCAACTCATATATATTTTAAATAACGTCATATTCATATTAAATCATGAATTTTAAATGGATATTTAATTGAGAATGATATATTGAACAACCTCCTAGTTTTTAAAATCCCCTAAAACAAAAAATTGTATTAAAATATATCAAATCATTTTCTGGACATAATCAATCACATAGATATTGGTATGAAAGATTATGTTCTTTTCTTTTGAAAAAAGAATTTACAGTTCGATTAGGTGACCTACTGATTTTTAGGAAAAAATGTACGTTCTCATATTTTGTTACTACAGATTTATGTTGATGATGTTATTGTGGGTTCGTGTAATAGTAATATATTTTTTATTTTTTGTAACAAAATGAAAAATAATTTTAAATGATTATTATGTTAGAACTGATTTTATTTTTAGGATTTCATGTTTTTCAAAATAAACTTGTAAATATTTTCAATCAATGTAAATATATTATATAATTATTAAAAAATATTGGACATGAGAATAGAAATACATTCACAACTTTTAGGTGTACCAATATAAAACATGATTTAGAAGAGTATGAAAAACCCATCAATAATAAGTTTTATAGAGGTGAAATTAGTAGTCAATTATATCTAACTTTTATAAAAACATAAATTATGATTTTTATGTCTCTATGTTCTATATTTATATCAAATCCAAATGAATCATGTCATTTTTATATTAAAATAATTTATGTATATTTAAATTTTGGTGTTTTTAAATATTTATTTACCCCAGAACATCTTGTTTTAATATAATTTTGTATTCAGATTCTGATTTTAGAGGATTGAGATTAGATAGAAAAATAACTTTAGGAACCTATCACCTTTTAGGAAAACCATTAGTATCCTGTTTAAGTAAGAAAAAAACCCTCAATTTCCATACAAACATTCAATGTAGAATATGTCTATTTTTCAAGCTGTTGTTCACATTTATTTTTGATGAAAACACACTACTAAACTTTGGACTAAATTTTAATTATATAAAATTTTTAAGCGATAATATCGGTGCAATAAATATTTAAAAAAACACCAAAATTCACTCTAGGATTAATCATATTGATATAAGGTATCATTTTCATAGATCCCATGTTGTTAAACAAATATCATTATAATTTTTAAATATCCAATATCTGTTAGATAACTTTGTCACTAAACAACTTCCTAATGCATGTTTTTATTTTCTTATGAGGGGTTAGGTTTATTTATTTTTAAGTTAAAATTTATGATTTTATTTCGTTTAATAAATTTATATATAAAATGTTAAAATTTATTTCGGTCCAATTGTTTTATCAATATTAGTATGATATTTATTTTTTTATATAAATATTTTCTTGTTTTTAGTATTAAATTTGGTGTTTTGATAAACTAGTAGTTAATGATTACTCAATGTTAATAGCATGAAAAATAGGGACACGTAATTATCTATCCTAAAATCCTTTGACATATCTTACTTTTTCATTTTTGAACTATTTCATCATCCAATACCCTCATACTTTTCCAAAACCCTAGAATCGGATAAACATTATCCATTGGATTCTTAGAAATTATCAGAACAATAGAACCGATGAAGGTGAACCAAGTGATCTAAATTATTAGCACATTCTCTCTATAATTTTTTTATGAAATGGTTGTTGATTTTGAGTGGTTCTACAAGAATAATATTTTGATCATATAAGCTCTAGTGTTTCAATGTTTGCAGTTTCTATTTAATGAATAAAATAATGAATTTATTTATTATGTAGAATTAAATCATTATTATAGTAACGTTTATATTAGTTTTAGTGAATAAAAATATAGGATACCCTCTGAAATTGAAGATAAGTAATTATCAATCTCTTCAAAATAAATTTCTCATATTCTAAAATTACATCATTATGGAGTATTTATTTTTGATCTTAGATGAATTGGAAATCTAGATCACAAGTTTACAGATATAACATATTTTTAATTTGGTTCAATGGACATCTTGAAATTATTCTCAAAGGATCTTTAGTAAGATCCAATGTTTTGGGTAAAATTTATTCAAATAGATATATCTCCATGAGTGGTTTAGATAGAGATTATTATATACCTGAATAAGTACATTAGGTTTTTTATCAGTGACAAAAAATTAATTTTTCTGTAATATGATTTGCAATATTTAATTTATTTTTATATTTCAGAAGTAGGAATATCATTTTATCCATATGAAAATATCATGTCTATTATTTTTTAGAGAAAGAATATGGTTAGTCTATTTGATACTCAAATTAAATTTCATCACATTTGTGTTTTTAATGCTGGTACTCATAATGGATTTGGTTTTTATTAGATTACAATTAATGGAATGTGAATGCCTTCCACTGTATATGATAAACACAAACATAAATACTTTTCTATGGAGGAGTAATGTGAATTTTGAAATAAATAATATGGGTAATCCAATACAGAATTTGTGGATAAGTCTACAAAAAGATAACATAGATTTTATGATAACACAAACCTTTCTGCAGAAGAGGGAGAATAAGAAGATGTTTAAGAGGAACATGTTTTAAAACCAAGGAACATAGAACAACATAAACTAGAAGACCATTTGTTGTGATAATGGGAATAAAAACATTCAATAAATTTGGACAAAAAAGTAGTGTGAGGATTATGAATAAGAGTGCTATGATCAGGACATTCAAGATGTTTCCAAAACTAATAACCAAGAAGAAGAAGATACATAAGAAGAAAAACTAGTTTAGAAATAAATCACATTATACACTATGATTGTTGAAAATCTGGCTATTACTATCATTTATCACTGAAAGGTGAGACGAACATTTGGATATGAATAAATGATAGAAGTTATTCATAATATATCTTACTAATGTGAGAATTCTAAAAAAATCCAACAATAATACATTATCTATTATGGAAGCTATTGATTAGTCAAATAATCCAGATGACGGGGGATATAAATAACTAATAAATCATGTTTATTATCTTGTTATTATTCTTAATAAATTTCAGGTGGTAAACACAAATATCAAATACGTTGTGGAATCTATAAGAAAATATTTTTATTATTGAAAAATTCATCTGGTCCTAGGAAAGGGTTAGTGTCTTTTAAGACTATATTTCATGAAATGAGAGAACATTAAATGTAAAAAATTGATTTTTATAATTTTAAATGTGAGAAATTGGATCATATCAAAATGATCAAATATTATAAGTGTCAAAAATATAGTTTCAATATCTAAAATGGTTTTTTTGAGTCCTTTTGAATCCATCAAATGAAGGGTCAACCGGGCTGGAATTCATATACCTACTCTAAAAGATTAATCATATTTGACAAGTAGGTTTCTAGAAATCCCCATCTAAATAACATATATGAATGAAATACTGAAGAATATTCAGTGCAATAGTGTATCATAATAAGTATTATTAGAAAATAAGAATTCATTTTTTTGCAACTAAATTCAAGTGAACTTGGTTTCAGGATGAATCTAAATAAGTTTAGGGAAAAGGTTGATACATTTTTATAGACATATGAGAAGTTTCATTACTTTTTAAAAATAAATTTGTTTGAAAACTATAATGTTAGCCAATATTCACATGAATTGATAAGGATGTTATGAGATAATCATCCTGACAGGAGACATGCTCAGTTGGAAGAATTAAACGATGTTTTTTAGGAGTATTAAGCTCAATAAAAATAGCAATCAACCCTGAAAATTCTTTCAACTTCCATAAGATCAGCAGTTTAACATTTTTACCATTGGAAAATCGTCTATTTTATTTGTACAACTTTTTAATAATATTCCTTTGATATATTTATTTATTTTAGTTTTTCTTTTTAAATTATTTCATTACATCTACTACCATAATATTTGTATTATTGTTCCAAATAGTACATTATGAAAATGCTATATTTTTGATATCAGGAAAAGGGGGAGAACATTTTTCAAACAATACATTTCATTTTAAATTTATTTTTTAAAATAGTACTATGAAATTAAAATCATAATTTCTATTTTTAAAAGAAGATATTTAAAAAATTATATATTTTCATTTATATATTTTATGGGATTTGTGATAAACAAAAAATGAGGATATTATTGGGCATGTAATTTCTAATCAATACTATATAAATATTATTGATTTAGATACCCAATAATACCCTTGTGGGTTTTACTAATTATATTAAATTAAGTATATTTCACGAAATTAATATTCTTTACAGTTTTATTCTTGTATTATATTCGATATTTAAATTCACAAAGATTATTTTTAAAAGTGCTTGGAATACTATTTAGTGTATTCTAGAAACACTTTTCATACCCTATGTACGTAATGTAACATAAGGAATAAAACCTACACTTGGAACAACACGTATGGATCTTGAACATTATATTTGTATTCAAACATATGTGGGAAGAAGTTGTGTATAGTTCAGAACCATACCCTAGAAGGAATTCATGGATAATGAACCTTACGTTTTCATGTAACCTTATGTTTTTAAAGAGGAGAAAGAATTGTTAAATAGGATTACGTTTGTAAGGAACCCTACAATTGATTACACAAACATATGGTTCATCTTCATTACTTTTATGATCAAACTTAAATTTATGATAACCCTTTCGTTAATGATCAACCTTAAATTTTTATAATGATCTCTACAATGTTAAACCCTAAGGTTGTTATATTTTTATTTTAAGAAGGAACCATACTTTGGAATTTTCAATATTTGATACTTAATTTCTTGATTTTAAAATATATTTCTACAAAAATCCTGAAATAAATATATATTGATTTTAATATATTCATTGAATAATTTAATGTTCAATATGAACGATTAAATTGTTCATTTTCAATGGAAAATTTCTCAACTAATTTTAAGGGAACTTAAGACTCTTATGGATGTATTTGAAATTGAATATACACGATCATTCAAAAGAATTTTTCAGATGAATAAATCCAATGTGAACTTTCTTTATTATATATTCTACCAGTGTATCATTTAAATTTGTATGATATACTTCTCACATATTATTATATACATTTTAATTCTCAAAAACGTTTTTTGCAGTGATACTGTAACAAAGGATCAATTCTCGTAGAGGCTACACATTGGAGGCATAAAATGTAACGTATTTTACTAATATAAATTTAATGTTTCTATCTATTACTATTTTCATTCAAAGAACATTTTCCGAAGGGGATCACTTCTGAATTACCCTTTCATGAAGGAGTTATTTTATAATGAGTTAGATCTATCTACTATTAGTTGATACTGCTATAAATGTGAAGTTTTACCCATACCTTAAAATCAAAATCATTGGATTTATTATGGAATCATATGATATTACATAGTTTTGGTGGAGTATAATATTGTCAACCTATGCTTTTGATATCTATTTTATTATAAAAAAATATATGTCTTTGTCTTTACCATTTTTGAAACGGTTCCAACTGACTGTAATTTGTAGTGGATTGGTTGTCTTTTTATAAGAGGACTATACTACTAAAATTCACCATGATCATAGATACAATAATTAGTGGATTCGATTAAGGGACCATTATTCCCCAAAAGACTATAAATTCTTTCTATTATTTCTTTCTATTTATATGATTTTCATATTACATATAGAATAAATAATCTGCATATCTGCATATTTCATATCTGGATTCAAAATCCATAATTGTACAATTTTCTGGAAAATGAAAAATTAACTCCCCTCTTGTGTGTCTTTTTATTCTTCTAAACTAACACATATGATTTATAATAAATCATTAAAAGGCATATAAATAATAATTACCCATATTTTTTAGCATATAGGGTAAAATTATCAATTTATTTGTCTAAAATCCCCCATCCATTGGCTATCTATTCTCTGATACTTCGTATGATTCTCCCAACTAAGATAATTCCCCTATTTTTAGTTAATCAACCTAAATATATATTGAATTTACTAACAAAGTACCAAATACCATTTTATTTCCATATATCCATACTTTTAATGATTTATAATAAATCATAAGGGGGTGCCATAAATAACATTGTAATGATTCCATGTCTATTTCTCCATTCTTAATTGAGATGATTCTTATATAAAACTCAATTAAAAATTAAAACAATTGTTATTAATTGTTATTTAATCATGGTATTAATATAATTTTGATCCATTAATTACAGGTGTCACTCATTCTTGGACATCAAGCATGTTTTCATAATCCTGATTATGTTTGACAAATTGGTTTTTAATTCCCCCATTTCATTTCATAATTGATATTCATTTTCTATAAACTCATTTAAATAAAACTCAAATATTTTTACATTATTTTATATTGATTTTTTATTATCCCCTTTCTAATTGAGGTTGACATATTATCAATCATTCTTCATTAAAAACAAATTATAAGATATCACCATGTTGTAATATTGATTTCTAATACAAATTATTCCAAATTAAATTATTCTATTTTGACATTAATATAATATAAATTATAATTGTAAGAAACATTAAAAAATATCATGATTATAATTTATTAAAATGAAATATAATTTATTGGTTTTCCATTCATTAATTATATTTTTACAAACATCCCTCCTTAGGGGTGGTTAACACAACAATGTGACATATAATGTTTTGTATTTTGCTATAAATTTAATGAATAATCATAAAAATTTATTTCATGTTTTATTAAATGAATACTGAATAAAAACATTATTGTGTATGATTCTAAAATTGTAATACAATCCCGAAAATAATGATATAAAAATTAGAAAATAAAACAAAAATTCAATAATTTTAATAGGATTATTATGATAAACATGTTCATTTAAAAATATTATGTTAACTATAAGAATCTTCTGATCTTTTTTACCTTTGGATTGAAATGAAAAATATTCCATTCATTTCTTATTGTAAATTTTTGTATTTAACATTTAGA
Organism: Viscum album; assembly: GCA_963277665.1. Taxonomy (NCBI): domain Eukaryota; kingdom Viridiplantae; phylum Streptophyta; class Magnoliopsida; order Santalales; family Viscaceae; genus Viscum; species Viscum album. The sequence continues at coordinate 2,003,851,169 of OY728148.1, read as the reverse complement.
CATTACAACAACATAAAATAAATTTTTGGATAAATTAACTAGAAACCCAATAAATTATTTACATTGACATAGTAAATTTAATAATTTATTTATATAAGATAAATAATTAGTTAAAAGATACATTAATATTGAAATTATTTGGATAATTGTTTATACTAATGTAAATAATTATTTTAACTTTATATTATAACATTATATAGGACAATGGAATCACACTGAGACTTGATGTAAGGGATCCTTCCATTATCTCTTTGGCTTTGAAGTATTGTTCCACTCATTCCTATCATCACATATAGTTCAGATATCTAATACATTTAGGTATTTATTAATAATAAATATTACCTTCTAATGAGTTTATAGTTTCTAATCAACTCTTTTATGTTTAATTTTCATAGAATTCATTTTTTATAAGGAGTATTTCCCATGGTATTAAGTTATTTTTGGAATTTTTCCACCATTATATATCTCTCTGTATCTATTCACATTTAAAACATTAATAATATTCATCATTTTGTTTTTTTAAATATCCCATTCATTTTTCAGAAAGAAAAAAATTATTTGTTCACCACCTTTATATATATCCATTAATACAATCCCTAATATATTTATTATGTTAATTATACATTTCTTTTTATCTACCACAGTAATTTTATTCAAAATTCCAAATTTTTATAATAATTTATCCCTTAGATGGGGTTTTTATCCATTATATATATATATATATTATAAGAAATTTATATTTCATATTAAAATAGTTTTTAATGTTACACCTTTTCATTGTAAAATAGTTAACAATATTCTTGAAATATATAATGTTTATTTCTCATCGATGTGTCCATATATTCTAAAAAAGTAATTATTTATAATTAAATATTTATATTTTATCATTTAATCATAACATTATTCTATATAATCAAGATTTTCTACTAAAAATTGATAATTGTTTCACTCATTATATGTCATTATTTATAAATATTCTTTTATATTGTTTAAAAAATGTTCTTATTTTGTTAAAACATATATAATTTCACATATTACTCTGAAATATTATTCTTTAATAAATATTATATTCTGCATTTAACAAATTTAAAAAGTTCTAAACTATTTTATTTTTTATATTGATATTATTCACATAAATAACTAAAATTCCAACGTATTTGTTGGATTCATCACCAAAAATCAAATATGTATATGGTGAAGTGTAATTTAAATCCCTATAAGGGAATTAATAAATCAATTACTGTTTAATTCTTCATAATCATGAAAAAATTTCATTTAGTAAATTTTTTATATAAATACCTATATTAGATAAATAAAAGTGAAGGGAATTTAATAATATATCTTTATATTTAATCTAATTTAGAAATTATTTAATTGAATATATATGCATTATAACAATAAATGTGGATATACAAAGATTCATTATAATTATAATATTTTATTAGAATTGTTTTCTAGATTATTTAAATGCTTAATTATTTCATTTGCTTATGTGAATATTTATATTATATATAATATTTATAAATAATTGTATATTAATAAGAAAAAAATATGTGTGAATATTATCATGGTTAGGATCAATGTTATACATATCACTCAAATCACATTTGGAAATTTTTATCCTTTAAATGTTTAATAATTCCATGTTGGTTTTTTTTAAAAATTTGCGACGTCATAGAGGTTATCCATGGGATATGATTATGATTCCTTAGTGATAATCCTTAGCATAGGTTTATAGTGATACATCATGATAATTTATATATGTTTAATTTATCATCATAGTGATCCTTAACCTATGTTTATTTTAATGTAAATATTCATTTGAGACTTTCCTTTATTCATGTGTCAAACCTCACACATATTACATGTTTTCATAATTTTTTATTACTATGTACTGATTTCACCACCATATATAATGATATATATATATATATGTTTTAGAGATCATAATTTTTTTATTTAGTTATATTATAAATGAATTTTATCTCAGTTAGGATGACCATTTCATAGAAAATATATGTCTTCTTCAATAATTACATATTAAATGATGTTTTATCTCCCATTGTTAGTATCTATTTTGAATTTGGAAATGTATCATTTTGTTACATTTTAGAAACTATTAATATTTTATCTTAATTTATTTTAATTTCCCACAATTTTCTATAGGTAGTCATAGGTAAATTTTTATTATATTTAGTTGGTATATGATGATTTGTTGGTAATATATTACATGGTGATAATCAATTATGTTTTTAGTTTATAATGATACCAATGTTTTAAATTTATGATTTAAATAATTAATTTTTAATAGGAAGATTATATACATCAACATTCCTTTAAAAGTTTGTATGTCTGGAGAAATATATGTAAATTGAATAAAGAATTGTCCAAGTAATTTTTTTAATGTATCATAAAAGTACATCATTTTATCAAATGGGGAAATAATGGAAAATAATATATTAGTGGTATAAAGCTGACACATAATATAACATAAGAATATAATGAATAATGCAATGGATATCTGATGCTCATAATCACCAATTCATCAAATAACGATACAAAGTCAAGTTAACTCAACAAATTATGTATCGTTAGGGATAATAAAAAAGAAAAAACATAGTAGTGAAAGGATAACAGAATAAACTATTCTACTCGCACAATTATGGTGGAGAAAAAAAGCTTTAGTGATTAAGATATACAATATTAAATTGAAAATAGTAAATGAAGTATTTGATTCTTTTTATTTATATTCTTATCGCAAGAATTTTCATGAAATATTGAAATTTATTTTCAATACCTGAAGGTACATATATCAATTAATATATGCTGATTTAAAATTATTGAATCCCATGTTTGTAATTCGTCCGTATTTAGCATTTATAGAATGATATAATATAAATTGTTTATAATTATTCTTGGCCTGGAATATGAAAATATACTTGGATTGGAAATTCTATTCTAATGGGGATAATATATAAACTATGGGGAAATGGAAATATCATTATATCCAGAATCATCCAATTATATTTAAAAATTGTATTTGGATAATGAGTCTAATTTAATCCCATTAATATTTATTTTAACTGGTAAAAATTATTCACATATCACCCTAATTATTTTTTCATTGTGTTAGTTTGTTTTATAATTTAGTAGTCATAGATTAATAAGTAACTACCCTATCCCATAAAATTATTTGTTTTATCCATTTCACATACAATTTCATCCATTTTAACCACTATAATATAATTAATTTAAAAATAATCTTTACAGAAAAAATTATTTCTCTTTTTAGATGTTACTCACTTAATATATATATATATATTATTTTCCTTGCTCTTTTAAAACACCCTGCTGATCGTTAGATTATAACATTTGAGTACATGGGGAATTTTTTATATATCACTTCATTCATGAACTATTATATATATATTTATCATTTTATTTGGTTATTTTTAAAATAATATATAAAATTACATATCTATAAGTTCATATATTTATGTACATAAATGTGTTAATTTTAATCTAGAGTTTATCAAAAAAATGTATAATTAATAATAAATAATACTATTGTATTAAAAAAGATATTTTTTTCAATAAAAAAGTTACTATGCCATTTTAACTATGAAAATTGTCAATAAATACTTCCAAATGTTATAAAACACTAAATAAAATCATAATAGATAACTGTATATATGTTGGATTGTTTTTAACAAACAATAGTTGTATGTACCTAATTGTTTACATAATAATGAAATACGTGACCTATAGAATTGGATTTATTTAATGATTATCTTTTGGGTTTTAATTCATACATATTTCCCAATATATGAAAATTGTTTTATATATATTTAATGTGGTTTTACATATATATATATAATTTATAATTATATCAATAATATTTACATGATAATCCCATGGAGAATAAGTCAGTATGCCATGATAATTTGTAATATTCTTGTTAAATACTTGTTAAATTATAATATTAATGCATATGATTATTATAATATATAGATAATAGGTATTAAATTTATTCAATAATTTCCCCTATCAATAGATTTGTAGATTATAGGCAAACACCATTCAATAAATAAATAATTTCCCCTACCTAAGAGATAGGGATCAAATTCCACGTATTTCGCCTGAGTAGGGCTTATGCTCTGAGCCCGCCCATAAGAGGATGTCATGGTCGATGCTTACTCTAAGCCCAGGTGATTCATGATCAGTGTGAGAAATAAGAGGCAGCAGGGACCAGATGATCACATCGCAAAAAGGTGCATCTGTGGGAAGTGGAGTGGGGCTTACGCATAGAGCGGCCCATAAGGTCGGGGCTTACTCCAATGTGGATTTCCAATGAGACAAAGCACAGTAGGAGAGGGAAAGAGGTGCTCTTCTTCCGGTCACCTCTCTTGTTCCCAGGGGAAGTATGGAAGTGCATGGGGGATTCCTTCTAATGGGTATTTTACCATTCCCCGAAGAAGGGAGAAGCACCCATGCCCCAAGAAGTGGAGGGGAAGAAAGAGTACACCCTGGCTCAGACTCCACATTACCGTGGGAATGTGAACCCAGGAATGCTTCGAAAAGTCATTCATGGGTCGGGGAAATACCTTCTCCTCTACTTATCGTGTGTATGTGAACTCAAAACGGCATGCTGATGCACCTAAAGGTTACATCACATGGGTCTGGTGGCTCTGGTGGAGGTCTCAGCTCGGGGCCGATGAGTAGGCTAATAAGGGAGTCACTAAGGATTAGATTAGACTGGGAGGATTTTATCTGGCTCGGGAAATGGGAAATATGAAGGATCTGGTGGGCCATTCACATGTAGGAGTGGTGGCACCCTTCGCGTAGAAAGGTACTACATGGCTGGAGAGGTCGTCCGCGAACCCGGGTGGTCCACAGACTGATGGGCAACCCGTGAACCAAGGTGGTTCGCAGCTTGGTCGACATCTTGCGAACCAGGGTGGTTCCTGGCTTCATGTTCGTCCCACGTACCAGGGTGGTATGCGGAGGTATCCATGCAAGCATCGGCGTCCATGGGTGTCGTCGGTCGGAGGATCATCGTTCGGGGCTTCTCCCGCGTAGGAGGGTGCTACACAGTGCGTTGGATCGAAAAATGGGCATAAACACCCAGCTCCGTGGGGAGTGCATCCGCGGAGGGGCCATGTTTCGTTGTATTCTTCCCTTTTTATTTTAGGTTCGCAGATCACAAAGTTATTATGAATTTCGGTTCCCAGGTTCATACCAGCTCTCGTTCGGGAATTGGAACTTCGTTGTCTGTGAAATCCAAATCCTTCTTTCGAAATCCTTCCACCTGAATCTGATCGATCTCTCATCCAATCCCCCTACCCCTTACCCCTCAGTATCCTTTTATAAAGTGAGGAAAGATATGTATATGTGTTCATGTGGCTCCTTTTACAGAGGCCCATGACAGAAAACCCGATTTACGGATGACTTGGTAAATCTGTGACTCGCAGTGGGCACTAAGCGCATCTCGAGCTCGGGGAGTGCTTTGCGGCCGTGTAGGGTTCCACCTCCATTCTGTGAATGATAGCAGATGCGGCTTGAGCCGGTCGACGCGGTCCGCAGTTGGGGCAGTTCATGACGGTGAATGGGATTGGCGCCCATCCTGCTTCGCGCCCGCGGAGGATCTCCTTCTACATTCCACGAATGACAATAGTCAGTGGTGGGGGTGCTTCGCGGAACCTGGACACGTCGCGTTTTCATGGGACCAGTCTACAGATAGGTTCATTTTGTGACCTCCATTGAATTTTCAGCATTCTTCCCCCAAATTCATTGCCGGATTTGGGTAGAATCTCCTTTGCATATTTTTTTTTCAGGACCCTACAGTTTCCAAAAAATAACAACATGAAAATTTTATTCAATCGTCATAAAATTAATATTCCATGTATTTTTCATCAATTTGATGTTATTTTCCATTTATAAATCACCCCAATTATAAAAATAATCACATGTATATTCTAGTTTATCATGTGAAAAATATTTTTTTTTCAAATGATCATAACTATATTTCTACCTCAAATAGGAAATCATTTCGGGACATAATATATTTTTATCTTCATTATAGTGATTTAATATATTATATATTAAACAAAAAATATACATTTTCTCTAAATTATTCATTCCTCACATTTTTATTACTCATTATTTTCAAATAAAGTTTCATGTTTTCTCTATAAAATACATTAAATGTTCATTTTCACATAATTGTATAATACATAGTCATTTTTGAAAAGGAATATAAAAAATTACATCCATAAGCCTATTACCTTTACATCTAATTTTGGCCTTTTCATTGACATTGTAATTCATATAGTTATGTTATTCAAATTGTATGCCTGTTTTTCTATCATTTATAATCTTTTTTAGATGGTCTTTATTTATTCAATTGATATGTATAGATGTTTTTATGTATCTAAATTATAGCTTAATCCTTTCATTTCATTAAATCTACTTAGAGAAAATAATTTTTAAATAAATTATTCTTGTATAATATTTGATCCATAACATAAATTAGTGATCTATATTAATGTACATATTTCAAATCTAATATTACCTCAAAATCATGTAATTCCAAAAACATTTATTCATTTTTTAGATTATTTAAAAACTCCTAAATATGTAATAAAAAATCCATCAGTGTCTCCCAGGAGGGACATATTTTAATTCTATAAGAGAAATAAATTGATATTTTATATTATATTTACATCCAAATCATTATCTTATGAAAAAATACTATTTTTATAAGATATAATTTATAAATATTAATATAATTCTTTGATGTTTTATTTTCCATATAAGATCCAATTTTTAATGTTGTAATATTTAATATTTAAAACATTATATTCTTATTTTGTGAATAAATATTTTAAATTTTACTGTGATGTCCTTCTGTGTCTCCCTAAAATCAATCTACATATTAGAAGATATGACTACTGAATTTGAATCAACCATTATAGTTTTTGAGAATCTTCTTACCTATTTTGATTTCATTTTACTATCCAAGATTTTATAATAAATCATTTATTTATTTTATAACAACTATTTTCATACATGTTATATGATCCATGGGTATTTTGAGTGAACATAATTAAGATATGTTTTGAGCTATTATGATTTCATAGACTTCTAGTAATAACATTTTTTTTATGGATAGTCATTAATGAGCCATAGTATTTACCAATTTCTTCATTATGTAAGTAAAACCATTTATAATATTGGAATGCTGCTCTAAATTGAGAATGATATAATTAATATTATATTAGTGTTTTGCGGTCATAGATATATTATATACATGTCGATCATTCAAATAATAATTTTTCATCATTTTCTTTCAAAATATTGAGTTTTTATGCACATAACATAATATTTCACAAATAATTTTAATATAATAACCACATATTTCATAATAAAATATTTATCTCAACCTAGAGATTAAAACACCATATATTTAATATTATTATTTATTATATTATACGCCATTTTTTTAATTTCTAATGACATATATATGGATACAACTGATAATTTATTTTAAATAATCAATATGGTTAATTTTTTGTTCCTATTATACTATTACATATTTTAAAAAAGTTGATGTTTTCTTAATGAAGTTATACATTAACATTTTATTTCATTCCACATTTCATGTACATTTATTCAAGGGAACATTATGATTTCTCTCATCTATTAAATATTTAAAAACATCAATCGGAGTTTATGAACCATTTGAAAACTAATAAAATATATTTTAGGTATCCCTTTGAACATATAATTTTACAAATTCAATTATGATTAATGTATTTACAAGATCAATTCATTATCATATTCCTTTTAATCATCCATAAATATGATTTTTTTATTTTTCTTTTATTCTAAATATCATCATTTACCATTTTACATAGAATCAAAGTCATTATTTCTAATCATACCATAACATTTATAAAATTAAATCATGGAACAAATAGTAATTATGAATAAGTTTTTATCAATCACCATGGACACTAAATTGATGTGATATAAGATCCACATCAAGATTCAAATATAATTAATTATATACATCACTGAATCACCATAAATTGGCTCATATAAACAATAATCACATTAAATATAATAGATAATGAACCAAAAAATGAATTTGGTGAATCATCATTTAACCATACATTTTAGATCAACAATTAAATTTTTGTTAAAACAAAATTTTTCCATCGTCATTAAGAATCAACAATTTCCCCCATATACAAAATTACAATTTAAACATCATTAGCCTCATATAGATTTTATTAATATAATTAACCATCTATAGAATCTACTGCGTTCACATTAAAATATATACCATTGTAGTTACTTTATGAAAAATCTATAAATTCTATAAACAACATAACACTATAAAATGCAGTTCATATTCTAATATCTTCATAATTACATGAAAAAAATATTATTATGATTATAAAATAAATTCATAAATAATAAGGAATGAAAAAAATCAATTGTTTTTTGTTAAATAAATGTTGATATTTCTAGAAAAATTTGGATACCATGTTGGAAATGGTGAATATGGTTTATAAAATATAAGACATAACATTCAAATTAATGTGTAATATTATTACTCAAAACCATATCAAAGTCCACATTAAATGATTATGTGATAATTCCCAATGAAAAATATTAAATTTATCATGGTTATATGTCATCTAGATATACCCATGGAGAATAACCACGATGATATGTCAGTATACCAGTATTTCAAAAATTGTATCCCATGTATATAATTTTTAATATACACATTTTCACACTTGGTTTTAAAAAAAATTTGTACAACTCAATTTAATAACACTTATGAATAATTTAATTATCCCTTAGGTGAACATAATTGTTGTCTATTAATGAAATAAGTATATCACTTTATAAATTGAGTATCAATATAAAAAAATTTCATTAAATTTTTTATCTTATTTTGTTCTATTTTAAATATCTACCAATCATATATAATTTATTTTAATTTGTTAGTAAAAATATTCCTAATAATTATTTATCCGTAAAATAAATTATAATAAATATGACCTCATTGACTTCAAACATTATATTATAATATGTTTATCAAAATATAATGATTAGTTTCTAGTTTTTAAAAACATTAACAATGCTTTATCCCATGAAATTCAACGGAAAACCCATACATCCATTTACCCAAAAAATAGTTTATATCTTCATATTTAAATTTAAAATCCTACACTATCACATAATAGTTTAATAATATGTATTATTTATAATCTCAATAATATTATTCTCTATAAAAATATGTATCTATAATGTTCCTCAAAGTGTTTTAGTTCGTTGAAAATAATGGAAATGTATGAATTACAGTACAAAACGTTATATCATGAGAATAATCTTATAAATATTTTTAATTTTCCTATTGTTGTGTAACTAGAATCCATATTATTCAACTCTAGTTTCCTAGAGTTGTTTATATAAATTTCATTTGAAAAATAATTTAGGACACTAGACACCTTATTTATACATTATAAATTCACAATATTATAATAATTGGTTATTATTTAATTGATGAGTTAAAATTCGATGAAAAATATGTAATATCCATTATAATGAATTACTGAATATTGAAAGAATCATATTATCATATGACTGAAGGTCCCTAAATCAAAGTATCATTAGTATAATTATGTTTTTATGACACTTAACAGGTAAAATATACACTAAATATAATCGAATTCAATAATAGTTCAATAATCAATAATTTATAAACTATATAACCTAAGAAAATATATGAGTTATTTCTATGATGAGATAACCGTAAGATGAAATCTAACTATTCAATTAAACATTGTAATAATTAATCTATATAGTCATATAAACTTACATGATTTGATAGTTTTCAGATTTTATATAATATATTTAGTAAAACAAAAAACAAATAAAAGGTCACATCACCATAATACTCATCATCACCACTGTTGTGTACCCACATCCTTGTAGATCATCACAAACTATTCAAATAACATTATGAAAATATTATTAACCATAATGTTAGTTATAATATCTATCCACACTATAGTATCACAATCATGGTGTGAATACAAACTCAATAGAACAATAATAGATGTGTCCCTAATAAAAAATTATATAAATGTGAGAGAATGTACGACATAAAATGACTATCATAACCTCACATTTAGACACACTTCACCATATTTTGTAATCAAGTATTATTTCAATGGTCAACACATAACTCCTCCTTCATGTTCTAAAATTCATATGGTTCTATATCTGATATAAGAATACCATGTTTTTGATAAAAAATTGTTCATTAGTTTATTTTTTATTAAATTTAAGATTTATATCTAATTTTTTATTTTTAAATTATTTTTATATATATTAATATCGTATTCTGTATAATAATATTCTATTGGCTATCTAAAATATGAAATAATTTTATGAATAATCAATTTTATACTAACATTTACTCTTTGGTTTTTAACAGTACAATTTCAATCTAATATAATTGGAATTGGGATCAAGAACTAGATAGATTCAAACAAGTAACATTGGGGATGAAATACACATACTAGGATTTTTTTCAAGGAGAATGGAGCATAGTGCATTAATTTTATATAAATTTTATTGTAGTTTATCACTAATATAGTTATTAAAAATTACCTGATTAAGAATAATGAAATAGAGAATTTCATAACTCTACTCATTGTAATGAATGAAAAAATAAGTACAAAGACGAGACGATATTCTCAGGCCCTAAACATAACAATATCATCCACACATTCTAAATTAATTATGATTAATTTTTATTGAATAATTTTATGTTCTAATAAGTGAATAATAATATAGTAGAAATATTAAAAAGGTTATTTGACTATGATTTTTTTCAATGTACAAATATATTTTTAAGTATTTACTCATTTTATTCTTACTAGATTAGTTAGACTATTTATATATTTTTTTATAATTAAATGACATAAGAAATTTTTCTTACAGAAAGAAACTTGAATATTTGGAAGACACATTCAAAAACCATATATTTAATAATTTATGATATATCATAGTTGTGATGAAAATTTTAGATTACTCAATATAACTATAATTAATATAAATAGATGAATATCTTGTGAACATGAATTATGATATATACTATCATAATTTATATAAGGATATACAATCTATCATCTACTAAAAGTCGTTTCATTATGTTATATAGTTATAAGAACAATAATTACATTAGATTTTTTTCTTGTTTTAAAAGATTTTTTTTGATTCTTTCTTATATAATTTATATTATTCATTTGCAATTTATTGTTCAAAATTTAGTCATTCCATATATTGTTTTCAATTAGTTATTATTTCCAAAATTAAATAAATTATTGAGATAATTTTCCACACAATCAAAAGTCATTTCTTGTTTTAGTTTCACATCCCTTATAGAATTTTGATGTTAATAGGACCATGACATAATATAAATTTTTAGGATTTTATTTTGATCCATAACATTATTGAATAGATTGGTTTGAAAAATTGTTGTAGAATCACATAATCTGAAGAACTATAGATGTCTCATTTCATTATATAAGGATATTTTCATTATTCTTTTTGTTAGGATAAATTCATCCACATATCCAATTATGTCGTATGCATATATGATAAAATAAATGGTATATGTTGATTGAATAATTTAGGTATTCAATTATTACTAAAAATAATTGAGACTAAGTATTTACTAATGAATTTGTATTATAGATTACACCTGAAGTTATAGATGAAAAATTGAATCAAAAAACCATCATTCATTGAGAGAAATTTATTATGGGAACTTATCTCAAGATTAATGGAATCTATAATTATATCTAAATGGAAAAACATTATCAGTTGACTAGTGTAATCGCAAAGTCACCTACATATAATGTATCTCACTATGATTTTATGAAATATTTCTATTTATATAATATGTCTTCTTCAGTAGCATGTGGTGTTACCAATACTAAAATTAAATAAACTGATATATAATAGTAAAATGTTATCTTGTCCATTGTGACCTGGCTGATGAGATGTGGTGTACGAATATGAATAACCACATTGTGAAATAGACTTATTAATTATTATGAAAAAAATTAAATTTTTTTAATTTCATATTATACTTCAAATATATTGTTTAATTTAAAATTGGTGTTTATTATTTATATAATAAAATAAGTATAATTAAAAAACTTAATATTAGAAAGGTTTTTTTTAAAATAACCCAAATTTTGAAATCAATTATTTAATTTGTTTATGTTATAATGTTTATTATTTTCTAAAATAATTAATGAAAAGGTTAATAAAGAGACAATTATTGTTAAAATATATAGAAAAATAAAATATGAGGATATATGGGGTCATAAATGAATCACAACATTATTCCAAGAATAAAAAATGAAAAATATCAAAGAACATTTCTATAATAGGTATAATAAAAATCACCATACCAATTATAATCATAATCTAATAGAAAATGGGAGCTAGTAACCATAGTTTGTTTTAGATATTATTATTCATTCCTATGACTTTTTTTCCAAGGGTTTACATGTTGAAAACATTAATAATCCCCAATGAAATTTTTATTTTTAGAAAAAGACTAACAATAAGTTTATCTTTTTTAGTAGCTGCTATCTCTATCATCCCAGCTTCCATGGATTCATTATGTTTCATTTAATTTAATAATTCATTCAAGAATCCTTGAATGATTTGTTTCAGCACTCACAAATTATTTTTTCTCAACATTAAAACAATATTCCTATTTTTCACCCAAGATATCCTTCCACCATTATACTGTTAATTCTCTATGTACTCCAGAACCAAAGGCTACCACTAACATAAGTCCAAATCCATCAAGGCATGCCAACATTACATAGTGTCATGTGCCACCACACTATGTTCATTTTATATGTATTTTTTCATATTAATAGAAAATAAATACAATATAATTTTTTAAAACTATTTATTGATTCTTGTATAATAATATAAATTAAAAATTTCCAGAAAAACTCATACTAAAAAAATTAATTTTAAGTTATTTTTGGAAAAATATAAAATTCATTTTCAATGATGATGCATTTCTGGCCCAAAAATATAAATGAAAATTGTGGTTCCAAATTGAAATTAATTTATATGTAAAAATAATTTGAAATACTTTATTATTAAATTTCATTCAAATATTAATATTTTGTAGGATTGTTTTTTATTTTTGAATTAAATAAAATAAATTTTTTCTGTATTCTTGTTAAATGGTTTCACAAGTGTAGAGAAGTATGATTCCCAAATTAAATAATTTTTCTTATCATAAATATAAATAAATATACCTAATGAGTAGTTATAAATTATTATCCTATGAATAGTTGATTTTTTTATGATTGTTATTTATTTTTACATTTTTACATTTGAAATAATTACATTTAATGATTATAAAATACTAAAACATGACTTGTTCATGTAGAGTGAGAAATAAAATGATTATTATTAAATTGATACAATCTATAAATTTACACAAAAATTTGTGTAAATATAAATGGATTAGTAATTGTTGGCCATGATCATCCATGGTTTGAATTGTGGTTGTTTTTTATCCACATGATTTAAATTAAGCTCCTTGTAGTATTTCATCTAAAAGAGAGTAAAACATTTCACACTATTGTTTTTAAAAATTATATGACTTTTAATATATGGTTCTACCAAAGATAGAATTGAAAATAAAAATTATTTTGAATATTAAATAATTATATTATTCATGAAAAGTTTATATAAATTATAGAGATTAAAGAAATACAATAATGTTTTACTCCATGATGATGCATTAATTATTATAATATTGTTAAAATCTAATATATTATATATTAATGATGAAAATAAATATAACTTTATATAATGAATATTATCCATGAATTATGTTTATTATGATGTCATGTAGATGATTTAATAAAATTGTTTTTTACAATTTTAATCATTGGTTCGAGGTTTTTAATGTCGTATTAATGAAATGCATAAAATTTCACAATAATGATATTTTATAAATATTGAACTATATTAAATTATTTAAATTTATAGAAAAATTCAAAATTAAAAAAGTTGAATTTATATGTTATATATTTTCAACTGCTATAAATTTAGTGGTTTTTTGGAATATTTTTTCTCTAGAGTATTTTTGTAATATTTTAATATTTTGAGAAATTAAAAATGATCCCATATCCCCAATTATAAAAGGTAACCCCTTCCTTCATTTCATTTATCCACAATGAGCCTTTTAATTTAAGAATTAACATAATTACTTTAATACACATCTTTATAAACATTAATGTTATTATGGTCTCCCCAAATTAAAAATTACATGTTCTATATGGGATCTATATGGAAGGAGATATATATTAGTTGACGTTCTTAAAACTCTTATCTAACATTAAATTTTTCATACCTTATCATCACATCATTCAATCAACTATGAATATTAAATGATGTAGATTGTACATAAAAGAATTAATTTTTGATGAATTAATATAAAATATTCGACCATTATCTCTTATTCATTTATTTAATGAATGGAAGTTATCCACAAATTATGGAAATGAACTGTCACTATGTATAATGTGTTCTTATTTTTCATTACAAATCTCATGTAATATCATAAAAATAATAATATGGTTGAATAATATTTTATTTATTATATTACTATTAATTTTAATTTCTATAAATAATTTATATGCATATTATTAAATATAAATCAATATTAGGGAATATGATAAAAACACAAATAATAAACAAAATATTAATCATTTACATTCAATGAAATGAACAATCCAAATATACAAAATTAATATTATATATGAAATAATTTAATGTTCTATACTTTCATGAAAACAATTTAATTTTTCTTGTGGTGTATTATTTCTATTTGGAAGGTGAATCCTTTATTAAACAATAGTGAAATGAGCATAAAAAATGGCACAAAAACTATAATAATGATGAAATTGAGCCATATCACTCATAAATTTCACACCTCTACCTAAAATTATTATTATTTTTTTATTTTTTACCTCATATTTAATTTTATTCCTTTATGGGTGTTTTTATCTTGAATTGGTGTTTTTGGTAATGAAATGCTTTTCCCATGGTTAAGGTGCATCATTTAAAAAAAATTAGTAATAGTGAAAATAATACTACATTTTTTAGTGAAAACCACACAATTGGAAATAAAATTTTTAACGATGCTGCCAACCAATATAGGTGACTATAGGAGACTAGTATAGGGTTCAAGGTATTCCAAACTGTTTGACCCTAATCAAGAACCAAAGAGCCTTTTTTATAATTTAATTAATTATGTTATAATAAAAAAAATTAAATCCCTAATCTTTCTCCCCATTCCACTAGTCGATGGACGGACAACCCCACCCCATGCACATAACATTCAATTATGCATTCACATCCATCCAGTGTTCCTACCCTCTTCATAATTCGAAAATATTTCTATGAGTTTTCTACTCGATCTTCCAAGGTACATCCTCTCCCTCCCTCCCCTTCAATTTTATGGTGTCCATCCTTCTCCTTATTTCCCCTCACATCTCTATCGAATCCTATGTTATGGATTGGACTGAATTTTCATCTTTTATATATTTTTAGGACATTCGTTTTTTCTACTAAGACATATTCGTACATGTTTAGGCATCCTCCACAAAATTCGAATCACTATGGTGCATTTTAGTCCATTTTAGATTTTTTTATATTGGTTTCATCCCCCTTTTTATTGTTCTTATTTTTTTAGAGTATGTGGAGAATTTTTTGACCCAATATGTTAATTATATCATTTTTGGATCCTAAACGGTTTTTAAACACACTTATAGGTGTATATATATATATATCCTCAATGAACATATTAACTCATGGTGAGGGGAATTTGTGGATTTGATTAAGGGGTATATATTGGAGTGTATAGGCATGTGATTGTAGCGTGCTCTTAGTCAAAGGCATCGAGTGTCAAATTTTTTGGATTGATTATCTCATTATAGGTTAGGTTTTCATATGGATTATTAATTATATCTTATTAAATATTTATTTCATTCTATTTTTCACCCTTATTTATTGTTGACTAGTAGTGTATGGTTTTTAGAATAAATTATTATTGTTAAATAGGGAGTTTTACTATTTTTATTTGAATATAATTATATTTTTTATTAAATGTGAATATTATTTGTTTGATTAAATTCCCCTTTGGTCTTTATAAATGTGTTCCAGATTTATAATTCCTTATTGGGTTTCATAATTGGGATTTTAAGTGGATTCTTTGTTTTGGATGTGGAATTTAATCATTGTTTTTGGAAACATTTGGGTGTTAAATGGTTTCTTTAGGTCGTTTTGGTACATTAATAAAATGAGTAACATGGAAATATCCCATTGGGGTGAACCTCTTTCTGTGATGGATGTTGATTATAATGGCTGGTCCTTAGGTGGGAAATCAGTCATGTGTTGGTTGTTACAATAAAGAGGTGTAAGTCCCTTCACATGATTTAGGGATGATTGTTGTGTGTTTTTTTGACTGAGATGCTTGTATACATCGATTATTTCTAGTTTGGATAGATTGGATCACCTCAATTTAATCTTAACATGGGAACCTGACCGAGATAAAAAAATTCAATGAATGATTTCTACACTATTTAAGATTATGCAGTGGATAATGGCCATTATTATGGAAACTCTACATTGATATTGAACCCCATTATTTGGTTGTGAGGGGTGAGATTAAGCATTTCGGAATTATGATGTCCTTGGGTAATGAATTCTATTGGGGTGAGTCACATGTATAATATGTTATATACTATTAATGATCTCCTAGGATCTCCGATGTACTTTAACACTTAGTTATCTTTGGCGGATGACTAAGGTTCATTGTTTGGTTAGTCAAACTTTATTTTTATTTTCAATTTACTTAGTATAATCATAAATCATATCTCCGTGTATGATACATAACCGTTATAAAGGTGATAAAATTAATTGAATTTTTTTTTGTAAAATGGTTTGGAAATTTTTTTACAATATATTTTTCTTTATCCCTATTTCATTACAAGATTAAATCATCTTTAATTCAAAAAGAAACATGATTATAATAAAAAAGTATATGGAATATGATTTGATTTACTGATCAAATGTGTGAAAATATTATTTTATTTATTTTATTTCACACCTATAATTGATGATTATTTTGTTTAAAGGAAATCAATTTGACTTATTTCATATAATATGTTAAAATTTTATTTCTTTTTTCATATATGTTATTTTCCTAAATTCAGATTTTCGAGATCAAAAACATATTCTTAATAACATTTATATTTGTTGGGGTTATTCACTCCATATTATTTTCCCATATGATATTGAATAATCCATTATCCATTGTCATCACAACATATTTTTTCAGTAAACTCAATCATTCTATTATTAGTGATGATTTTATATTTGGAATGACTTAGTATAATAAATATAAATTATAATATATAGGTTATCAAAATCCCATGATTTTCTACAATAGATAATATCACACTAGATTTCTTATTTGGAAACCTCTTTCGTTTTCCATCACAACAATTTTTAACATTTTTCCTCTATCCCTTTTTCATTTTAATAAATATTGTGATTACTGAGCTATCAATATTAACAAAGGAAGTCATTTTGAGAACTGAAACTCAAATGTTGTAACCCCAACAATTTATTTCAATAACATTCAATTAAACCAAAATCACTATATTTTGAATATTGGTTTCCTTATTGTTTATTTTATAATAATAATTAAAATAATTTATTACTGTAATAAGTTATTTCAAGTGTATTTAAAATAAAATCTAAATAATATAGAATCATCCATCATGAATTTCAAAACAAGTATACTGTTGTGGAAATTTTTCATGCACATGGTGATGATTTAGTTAATAAATAATTCACCCTATTCAAGGTTAATACCCCATGGTACATATATTCTCGGGAATTCATCCACATGTAGTATCGGAAAATTGTTATTTTCTTTAATTAAACCATAAAATATTGACTTGAAAAAAAACATATTATTTATTCATATAAATAACATTTTTTATTATTTTAATTGAATATATTTAACAGAATTCATCTAATCCAAATAACTAATAGAACTACTTGATTCTATAAAATATAATTACAAAAACTTATGAAACCATTTATAGTTTCCCAATATTTTCATCCCATTATTTTATATCTTTACTCCTCCAAATTCTTTTTTTTATTTTCAAGAAGAAACCACTTTTTGTGGGAGAGGGAACCATTCAGAAAAACATCAAGCAAACAGTACACCAATAAAAAGACCACCCAATGACAAGGAATCCTGAGAACAAAAGCAGAACAAGAAAGAGTGAACCTGCACTCCTTCGATCCCTTGCACGACAAAGAAAACAGATGGCCACTAGCTCGAGGGAACCCGTCTATATTTCCATGCCAGATCATGTGTAATAAGCTCCTTCTTAATTGAATCAGAGAAGTGGGGGGGGAGGAGAAGAGGCTTAGATCCGAGCTTGTAGGGGTCACCTGATCTTGTTTATTAGCCTGCACCAAGACCTCGGAAGAAGCCATTTGGTGGGTAGCCGGGTCTTGTCTTTTGTTCTTTGTCTCCTGCACCTTTGAACCCAATTGCACAGGAACAGGAGAAGAAACATGGGTAGATTGCCTCTCGAGACACTTTGAAACTGGAGCAACCATAGGCTCCAGCTTCTGATTGGGATCTGTGTCGGCCTGAGATCTAACAACCTCTTCACTGGGAGGAGAAACTTGTTCCACTTGCAGAGCAGACAGATCTTTTTCCATTCCACTTTTCACAAATGTCTTCATATTGTCGAGAGATTTATTTTTCAAGAGAGATCCTTTACTGGAAGATCTGGTAACTGGTGGTTTGGGTAAATCAGGGTAGTCTTTCCAAGGACACGACCTCCTCACATGTTTGGTGAAGTCTTCTGAGTCCATGATGGTCTTCTTGCCCTTCCTGGCAGCGGACCGAATATAATAATATAAAATATACCAGAGATCCTTTTGGTTCAGTATCATTTAGGATATGTTGAATAGAAAATTTATTTTACAAAACATGTTTACATATCTACTCTTATAGAACCCCTTATATGTCAATCATTGTTTATAATAATCATTATAATGTTGACATGGGAATCATAAGAAATGTGTGGATTAAAATTCATAATTATGGAAAATATTTCAACATGAAATGGAGTCATATATCATATGAATTTTAGAAATCATGATCATTGGATAATTTTTATAACAAATGAAACATGGAATAATAATTTTTGTGGATATTCCATAATAGATGAATCTTTATTTTCAAGCCAACAATCAAATACTCTTGAATGAAAGTGTTATATAATCATAGAAACATCTAAATGAAAAAATTAAACACATGATCAAAGAATCATAAATAAGTGGAAGTATATTAAAATATATTTTCATGAGAATATTTCAAGGATAACATTCAAAACATTCATAAGGAAAAAATTCACATTGTTTTTGGGTTTAATCACCTTTGAAATAAACATAGTGGATATATTCTGATAGAGGAAAAGTTTCACTCATAATTTCCATAAACATAGTTGTAAAATTGGAAATTTTGATTGGGTCCCCTCACCATTACCATACATAATATCATAATATATATAAATCATTTCCCAATACATTGGAGTGATATATAATTATATTCATTCTATTCACATATCACAGTGTGCTATGGATAAATACATGTGCACCATACATGATATATGATGATATGAAAACATTAAATAATACATTATAGGGAAGAATTATATAGTTCACAAATATCATATAATAAAAATCATAATATGTATATGAATATTTTTTCAACATGAGGATAATAAACTATACATAAACCACATGCATGATAAATCCCATAGAAATGATGTTGGTTACAAAATCATTTCTCAATAAATATCTGTAGGAAATATCATAAGAATTCCTAAGATAATAAATAATTAAATATTAATAGATGGTCACATTTTATTAAAGAAACCATGATCTTGAACATTTAGATGCAATTTATTAAAATTCATGATTAAGGACTAATAGATGTAAAAATAAAAAATATATCACATATGTTATGCTTTATGAAATGTTTATAATCTCATATAATGATGAAAATATGAATTAAATCCTATTTAGAACAAAATTAATAATTCATGTTTTCATATAAAATATTGATCACTTTTTAATTCTATTTATGGTTATAAAATTTGTAAGGATGTCATCCATGTAAATATGTAAAAAATAACATTTCCCAAATAATAGGCTTATGTAAAATAATATATTTTAATCGAATCATAAAACATGTAGCAACCCTATCAAAAAATTGTTATTTTCATCTTGAAATATATGTAATGATAATATATATAACATATCAATTAATTAAAAGATAAGGTTATAGTGAGAATTTTATTATTAGAAATTGAAAATGTAACTATAATGTATCGATGGTTGTTATAGAATATCCAATTGTATGATGCAAAATTCCTTATATTCAAATTACATATTATAAAAATGGTATGAAAATATTTATTAAAAATAATAAGATGTTAAATAAATGATTAAAATTAGGAAACAAAAAATTTATTTTCAAATTAAAATTACAAAATTGGATGAGAATGAAAATTATGGATTATAATAAGAATACAACATTAATTATATTGTGAATTTTTCTCCATAATGACATAATTTTTTTATAATGAATTTTATTTAGGTCAAATAAAAAAATAAAAATTAATTAACCCTACACAAGATGTTAATGAAACATGAAAAATAATAGGGTGTAATGAAACAATGAATTGACATAATTACTTGATAATAAAATGATATAACATAAAAATGTGGTTGGATGAGTTAAAAAACCCTAATAATGTCAAAATCCTTCGAACCAAAAACAAAAGGAATGTATAATAAGATTTGAATTTTCAATAATGATTATTTATTGAAATTTTCTAAAAAATGAAATCTCTTTGGAATAAAAAAACAAAAATTATTGAATTATCTGATGACATAAATAATATATCAACAAATGAAAATTAATTTAAAAGCACCTTCTTATAACTAGATTCATTTTCTAATTGTTACTAATATCTTATATAGTAAAAATATGTTTATAACAAATATAATAATATCCTTTTTAATCTATATTTAATATTATATTGTTCTATTCATTATTATTTTTCCATTATTAATAATATAATTTGAGTTTACACCAACTAAATGTGTTTTAACATTAAAATGTCTCTGTAAACCATTAATTTTGTTGACCTCATTTAATGATTTTTAAAAATTAAATGATGATATTAATAATTTCATTGGATTTTATATTTAATCAATATATTAATAATATGTCTATGCAGATTAATAAGTTTCCCAAAAATGTTCCCAAATTTAAGAATGTGTTTAAATATATTAATATAACATTTTAATGATACTGTAACCATTCGTAATTGACAATAAATATATATTTTAAAATGCTATTATTCTAAAAAATTACTTTTTAAAAATTAAATTGTTCAAAAAAATAATAGATATTGAAAATAATCTATTTTTTCTGGATATGGATAAAACATTTCATTATGTAGTTATTTCAATACAAAAATACATGGAAAATAGTCAAATTTGTTATAGAATGCGGGATTCTGTTAAAGTAAAATAATTACAATTTTATATTAGTAATCATGGTATAATTCTTATATTTTTCATTAAAAAATATTTTTAATCCGCACATATAATAAATTTTTGAAAAATTAGAAATTAGAATTCATGTAGGTTGTAATCTCCATGATCACATAAAAACATTTTAAATATTATCAATAATTATATAGGACGTAAAAATGAATAATATAATTTATTAATAAAATTTATGAATTTATAAAGTTATTATTTTATCTTACATTCATATAAATAGTGTACATAAGTGGTGTTTAATAATGAGAGAAATTGGAATGTGAGGTTGAGAGAATTACTTATCCCTTTGTCTATTAATGGCTACATAATCAACTTACGAGGATATTTTTTGAGTATGAGGACTTCAATGAAGTGGGATTTTATTTTAATAGATACTAAGTAATAGTTTTATCTTTGAAATAGAATTTCTAAAAAGTTAAATAAATATAAGGTGTGATTTGTTTTTATTAATAATGATACATTTCCTTTTTTAAATATCATTACTTTTCTGTGTTTTCATTTTTTTATGGATGTGTAAAGGATAATAATATTTTTAGTAATATTATGGAAAAGGGGATAATGATGGGAAACCCTCCACAAAACAATTTTATAATGTTTTAACATATTTTTATAATCATTATATATGTTTAACAACCTTCATCCAAAATTTTTTAAAAACACGATAACTCAATTTTTTCCGTTGTTTAATAATTTTAATGAAAAATATTTAAATTAACATTATAACATTACTTCAAAATAGATATATAATAAATGAAAATAATTTTTAAAAATTATATTATTTTAAAATTTAATTTGTGTTTATCACACATAATTTGTGAATAAGTTTTGAGGTATATTTTAAGACCAATATTATTATGTTTTATATGATTATCAATATTTTATTGGTTCCTAGGAAAAGAAAAATAATTTTTTGATAAAAAAATATTTTATTGTGTTTAGAAAATAAACACAATATTTCCTTCAATAATATTTAATTTGAATAAAATGGATAGTGGTAATTTATTACAACAGTAAAATATTTATGTTACAAAGAAATAACAACATTTTGACTTATATGATCAAGTAAATATTTAAATGTCAGATAATTTTTAATCGATATAATATTCTTCAATGATATATATATTTCAGAATCAATATTAAATTATTAAAATTTCAATAAAAGTATAGTTTTCATAAACAATGTATTTTACCCAATTTACCACAAAATCAGCTATTTTTTAGGATTCCCGAAAATTACCATGTTATAATATATTCATTATATGTTAAAAAATGATGTCACTCATGTCAAATGAAATCAATAAAAATAAAAAATTTATCTTTTCAATGGATAATAATTATATAAACAAAAACTATTGTTATTAACAATTGGCCATAGACTATGTCTTCTTTATTCGTTGTTATACCAATTTATAATTTATAATGATATTGGTATTTTCATGATTTTTTACTCTAAATCATAGATGATAATATTTATCTAATAGGCCATGAATCATTTTAGTGTTTTGTTATGTGCGAAATAGAATATCTACCCAGTGCATATTAAAGAGAAAATATATAGTTAATGATCTAGGCATTACACTAAACCCTAACGGATATAAATGTAAGCCCGTTTTACCCACATAACAACCTTGGATCAAAACCCACCATGTACTCATATGCTGTATAAAAAATATTTGTTCCCTAGAGGATTACATACATTAAAAACACCATTACAATTAGGTTAAAACCATTAAAAACAAAAGTCAATAAAACATTCTCACAGAAAAGTCAGTAATCGTTATCAATTAACTCTGTAATTTCATATGATTTTTTGGTTTCCATTATATATGGTGTTTTGGTATCTTTTATAAGATCTCCATCACTACCAATTTCAATGTAATTAGACACTAATAAAAAAATTCATTAATGGTGCTTTAAACGAGCCCCAAAATTCACTAAAATCTCATCAACCTCCACAATATATTTTATGGTCCATAAACCCAATAGATCCTTAAATTTTTCTAATCCACATACTTTCACTACTTACATTATTTTAAGGATAAAAAAGAAAGGGATGATCATACATATATCACAATTTCATGAACCAGCACAGGTAACCTGGTATCCCGATAACTGATTCTGTCCTAAAATGACTAGAAGGGAATTCCTAATACCTATGGGTTGGATACTAGCACATGGAATCATACAAACAACAATTGGAAATTATTTTTACATAATAATGTGCAAGGAAACGCTAATAGAAAGTATGCATATCGATATGAAAACTCCATAAGTTGTAAAAGTACACAAATAAAACTAGGCATTATAACCAATATACTATAACCTAATTTAATAAATTGGAAAAAGACAAGTGTTCCCTAAGGACAAAACACCACATGTCTAATGATCAAATGTTGGATCCACCTCTAAGATATCCCTTCCATTTTCTCACGATTGGAAGAAGAAAGTCTAAATACACCCAAAAAACTAGGGTGTGAACATAAGAAAATTAGAGTAACACCAAAAAATCCATAACATATACCAAATATAGATTCTCAAAATAAAATATTTCAATATATAAAATAAGAAAGTTTGGCAATTCAAAATCATATATAAAAAACATGTTATTCCATTTCAATACATGAAAAATTAATTTAAATCTCATGCTTTACCTTACAGAAGATAGAATATTTCTAATGCATTTTCTAAGGAAACACATTTATATAAATTATTTTATATAAATTCATCAAGAATGTAAATCAGTTCAAATAAACATTGTCATGTATTTATATCACAATTATAAATAAACAACTTATAAAAATGGTCATCTTTGAAAAGGTATGATAGTATTAACCATCTATAGGATTTATCACTCTCTAAGTGAACTCATTAAATGTTTATACATGCGTCCCTATGAAACTGGCCAATGGATACTCATCACCAACCCATCAGGGAATTGATCAGCTGCAAGAATGATTTAGAATGATGTAATAGCGTAAAGTGTAACCAAATAAATCACTAACTACCTATGGATTTCATGTTCTCTTACATTATGGGTAAAAGATATTAAGAATTATTAAAAATATATTGAATCCCATTTTGTCTTTTCTAAAATTATAATTTCATTCCATTTAAACCCAAAAGAAGATTCATTTGAAATCATGCATTTTTCAGAAGATAAAACCATTGGGTTTCTATCAAATAATTTATTTCCATTAAAAAGATTGAAAATTATAAAAAATACCAATTCTATCCTTTTCCCAACTACATTTTCATGATTAATTATAATAATTTAATAGAAAAAAATTCAATCAAATCAAAATTTTAAAATCAACAGTTAAAATTAGTCAATTTCCATAAAACCAACACAATTAAATGAAATTAGGGGTTTTCAGAATATTCATGAAAAAACCATTTCGAATCTCCCAATTAACTGGAATTGTATTTTATCTATGCAATTGAATACTAGATTTATAATTATTATTTAAATTACAAATTGAAAAAAAAACTATTAAAATCAATGTTATCCAATTTGGAAACTCGGAATGGAACCTCCATCCTCTTTCCGGAAGAACGACAATCGCAACGGAACCCGCCCATGAGATCGAAGGTTAAGTATATCATGAAACCCATACATGATGAAAGATCCCACACCACATGACATATATCCATAAATACCTTGATTATCCATTGAAATAACCAATGGAGATAAGGATAGGAACTTAATGAACGATGGAGAACCCATACCCGGGAATCACACCACAAATGCAATGAAGATCTAAAGCTGATGGGATTGAACTGGATGGTGGGGAACTTCTAAACATTTACTAGGAATAGTATATTTTCAGATCCAAGAGGTATGTTAATACTAAACTTAGTGTTATTTATAAATGCATTACTTAAGTCTATGTGTGGGCGGATATATGACGTGTTTTTAAGATAATGGCGTGTAGGCCACGTAGGATATGTACGCTGAAAAACATATCGCATATTCTTGAAAAACATATATTTAACCCATACATGATATGTAACTCATGTACATTGCATTTACCTACTCACGACATTGTCTCCTAGTATACAATATGATCTCCTAGTCTACGATATACAACTAGCACCAATTACATGACCTGTACTTCTGGTACACTGTGTGTACTTATTTAATATTCACCAGTAAACCCCCAAAAACACAGAAAAATTTATTTCAACTAAAAGGGAACATATAAAAAGTGGAAAAAATTCCTGATGAAGATAAAATGATTCTAAATCCTCCCCACCATAAAAAAATTTATTCCCCCAAATAGACACTAAAGAATCATCCATGACAAAAAGGTGAGGCCATTGCTCTATCATCAGTGCCTCAAATCCCCGCGTCTCACAACTATTATTTCCATTCGTTCATAACTCTAAAACCAAATATATTGTCCTCCAATAAAGATCCATGGTCATAGAATCACCTATCCTAACTATATTCTTAGGAAAAGATACATCTGGGTCGATCTCAATGTTACTCCAGCTCATTACGTGAGATGGATATTATTGATACTTTCTCAGCTGAAATACATGGGACTCATTCTGTATCAATGAAAGCTATAGTGGATGTTCCAGTGATTACAAAATAATCTCCACATTCTCAACAACCTCAAAAGGTCCCACAAAGTGAGGATAATGATTTCTTTTATTCACATATCATCGATGACCCAACCGGGGTTAAATAATTAAGAACGTCTAATCACCGACTAAAAATTCCAATGTTAAATGACATAGATCATCGTAAGAAATATAATTTTTTAGTGCTATTAACATCTTCTAATGAATCAACTGAATATTTATTTTCTCTCCATAACCATGCTTGGTCCAACCAAAGATCTTTCACCAACCACTGAGAAATACAACATAGATTTACATGGCCAACCAAACAAGTCCTAGATAGGTGAAGTTATGATCACACACAAGAATCTATTGTTGTATGAAAACTCAACCACCCCTATGTGATCATCCCAAGCCCCATCGATGTCAATAACAGGAGAACAAATAATACATAAACAATTTGTATAGATCTTTCTGTCTATCTATCTGACTATAAATGGTCGGTCATGCTCAAATAAATCTGAGATCCCAATGCCTCATAAAATCTTTTTCAAAATCATTAAGTGAAATGTGGATCCCTATCTGATATTATAGTAGTTATAGATACATGAAATATTACAATATATTTCATGTGGAGATTTCCAAACTCTGTGAATTTGGACATATCGGGAACATGGTATAATGTGAGTGGACATGGTCATCATGTCGATCAAAAACGATATTGCATTCTTCTTTCTCTTGGTATGAGGCAACCCAAACACATTATCCATTGTGATCTCGTCCCACTTAAAATTATGGATTGGAAGTGGTTGAAGAAAACCCAATGGTTTTTGGTTGTTGGATTTCACTTGTTGGCATGTATATCATCAAGTGAAAAACTCAAAAATGTATCATCTCTTAGCTATCCACTAGAACTACCACCTAATGTCATAGAACATTTTTCTGGTAATAAGGTTCACATCGCACTGAGAATTATGGAAACCCCTCATCACTTCTTTTTATTCCTCTAATGGCACTATGAAACATTTTTGTTATCATAGGACCTGCTCTTTGGAGAACAACCACGAGAAAACTATCTCCCATCTGTAAAGGGATTATCTAATGCTACAGAACTCATCATCAAGATATTGTTCATGAAGAATCATCTTGAGAAGAAGATATTTCAATAGAATACTGGCTACTAAAACTTCATCCCCTTCCTCCTAAACTCCAATATGCAATTGAAAAAAGAGTCATCAAATTCCATAATTCCAATTATTATTTTACAGACTGGGTTGGAAGATTGATGCTCAAAGAATAAGCAACGAAATTACCTTTCTCCTTAGTTATAAGTTATTATAAAGTCGAAAGACTGCTGGTACTCCACCCAATGCCTCTATCAAAGATTATCATGTTTTTGGGAGAAGATATAACATAGGATTTTGTGGTTTCAATACACCATAATCCATTTTCTAAAAAGGTAGTGTCACCAAAATTTATGTGCGTGCATAAAATGTTAAGGTTTCATGTCATTGGTAGGATAATTCCTTTCATGTGAACTATGGTAACAAGATAAATATGATACTACATGGTCACTCTTCTAAAGCTAGAAAATGATGCATAACAAAAGACCACATAGCCCTACATGGCTTCCAGAAGAGTCCATACAGGCACAGTAGTAAACATATGTTTCAACTGAACAAATGAATTTTGGAATTTATCATCCCATGAAAAAATCACCCCCTTTTGAGTCAGTGTAGTCATAAATGATTCCATATTTGAGAAATATTCTAGGAAGCTGTGTTAATATCTATCTAATCCAAAAAAACTGTAGATCATGAAGACATTTTGTGGTTACTCCCAATTCATAATAGCTTTCACCATCTCTATATAAACAGATACACCCTATTCAGACACCATTTTACCAAAGAATATCACATCCAAAATCCAGAAATCAAACTTTAAAATCTTAGCATAAAGGCGATTATTTCATCTTAGATTCTGAACTATTCTTATATATTTCACATGATCCTCCTCAGACAAGGAGTAATCAAGAATGTAATCCACAAGGACTACAAGAAATTTATTCTGATACTTGTGTTAAATAATGTTCAGTAAGACCATGAAAACTTCACAAACATTTGATAATACAAAGGGCATAACAATGTATTCATTTTGGTCATACATACTCTAAATTGAGGCTTTATTAAGGTCATCTTATTTTATACTCATCTGATTGTTACCATATCGATATTTGGTCTTTGAAAACCACTCTCCCCCATTCATAAGATCAAACAGATCATATATTCATGAAATAATATATATAGTATTTATCTTAACTCGATTGATCATTCGATAATCAATGCATAATGGGAGAGAACTATCTTTCTTCTTTTCAAGGGGAATCAGTGTTTCTTAAGGTGACACACTTTGAAGAATAAATCCTTTCTCAAGAAGATCATCCCAATGAGACTTCATATTTTTAGTATAGTTAGATCCATTCAGTAAGAGGGGATATAGATTGGTTGAGTTCCATGCATTAGGTTAGTAGAAAAATATACATCTCTCATCGGTGTAAGTCCAGAAAAATATTAAGGGAATAATTTAAGAGACTGTGTGAATATGGGAGTAAGATCACGACTTATTTAATCTAACTCTAGTCTAAAAGTAAACACTAATATCAATTTACTTATCTATGGGTAAGAAGGTATGTATATGATCGACCATAGGTCCCATTCTCTTTGAATGAAAAACTACACACCAATCGGTGTATTAATGTAGACTCTCCAGAGATAAATATCAATTTGGGATTTGTTGGGAATGAGCCAATCAATAATAAATATGACTTTAAGTGACTTCATAACAAGATCTATAAATCTCCAAGATAGCTCAACATCTAATAGAGAGAAGAGAGAGGTATGACTATTGAGGACCCTCACTCTCTTCATAACAATTAGTGTAGTAATATCCATTACCCAAGATAACTGTTCCTTATAATTATTTAGTAGATTATTGATACTATTTGAAATTGAAGAGTGAGAGGCACCCGTATCAAAAAAACTAGTCAATAATTATAAACCAATGGAAATGGTACATCCTACAGTCATGGGACCCAAGTCTGCTTCCTCAAAAGACTCTTCAACTACGTGAAGAATCATTATTCCAAATTCATGTGTTTGGAAGAATTATTTTGTAGAATAATTTGATTATCACATAGTTTTTGGAGAAGATGATGATCATGTCCCGCTACACGGACATCAGAAGTGATGGATGAATTTCTACAAGTGCCTCAAACATCCATAGAAGATATAGTTTTTGTGTGCCTTAGTGAAAACCATCATATAATATTATGTCGTTCCACACTGATAGAATGTCAATGAACATACTCTTGGAGATATAGGATTTCTAGAATGACTTTTCCTTCAAGAACTATCACAAGGATCAACACACTTCTAATTTCCATTCAAAGTACCAACACTGCCACTGGAATGAAAAAGTACTTCGGTTAACCCTAAGTTACTGCCAAGACCATATGAACAATCATCGCCTTATCTAGCACATCAACAAGAGTGGGAAGCTTCATCTATAATACCTAAGAACATATATCTTATCAAATTCAATAGTCGAACCATCAATCCTAAATCCTCTTGTTAGATATAATATTAGTACAAAACTGATCCATCTATGAAAATTGATTTGAATTCACAAAAACAGATTTATCAGCCTTCATATTCTTAATGAACTCAACTATCTTAGAAAACTCCATCGACATGGGATAGACCTAATTGGTGAAAAGAACCTATATTTTTTTCCACTACAATCCCTCATGTTTCCCTAATGTCACCATTGTTTCCCACCATCTTATGTTATATCCCTCCAACAAGAATGTGGAGAACATAACCGTAGTCACATTCGGTGTCTCTAAGAACTCAACAATACATTCTAAATTTCCAAACCTTTCAATAGAATGTTGAGGATCAGTGGAGCCTTTGAATACATGTGGAATTGGGTGAAGGAACTCTTGAAAATAATTCTAATGAACAACTCATTGAGGATCCATAACTAAATCATGATTAGGAACAGAAGTTGGTTCCTTTCCTAGATCTTGGATAGTGTGCACAATCCCCCAAACCAGATTCAGATAGACAATTGGAATTTTTTTTCTAAGGTTCATCAACACCCATTTACTTTATCTGTTTTTCATTTCTTCTAAAAGGCATGATGTTACATGACATTGGTTAAAAAATGAGAAAATTATATTAACACTCAAACTATGTAGAAAGAGAAAAATATTCTCATTAGAAGGGTTAAAAATGATTTGGATTTCTCCGTATTAGAATTTCAATAGGGAAAATAATATAACTAAAAACGAAGATATTTTTTCCATAACAACCACTAGAGTCATAGTGATAATTTGGTTGAGAGCTATATAGGAAATAAATCTCATATACCTCATATTTCACGATGATATTTCAAAATTTCAAACTGATTTCTTGAAATAGGTTCAATAACCGCCTCTTATAACAATTTTTCATTAACCATCCCTAGTAACATGGTAAACTAATAACCAATCCATTACTGACATAACACTTAGTGAATTCCTAATCCCCATGAGTTGGAAACTATCACCAAACATCATTTCAAATACATGTGGGAATAAATTTTCAATAAAAATACAGAAGAAAAATGTAAGAGATAATTTACATATTAATAGGAAAACTATAATCCGAGTAAAATTAATAAAATACAATGAGTAATAAAATCCAACGGATTAAAACCTAATGATCTAAAAATGAAAAAAACCCAATGGTCCCTTTGGATACAACTAACCATTTTCAATGCTCTACTATTGGATCAACCTCTATGATATCCCTTCCCTTTTCTCGAGCATTGACGACGAAAGTCTATCGAAACCCAATGGAAAAAATTAGGTTTGAGCCAAATCATAGTATAATACTATCAATGATTCTATAAAAATTTCCAAATATATATTACCTAAGGAAAATATTTTAGTTTTCAAAATAAATAGGTTTTGAAATTCAAAATCATATTTAAAAAAAACTATCTAAAAAATTTCTATTTTATAGGAAAATCCATCAAAAGAATAAGAATTACATATCAATAGATAAAATTTTTCTTAAATCCATGGCTTAAGGAAAACATATATATAAATTATTTTATATAAATTCCAGAGGAATGTATACCAGTTCATACAAACATTGGAATGGATTTATATATCAATTATAAAAAAATAAGTGAGAAACATGGTCATCATCTAAATAATAAGATAGTATTACCAAATATATGAATTCACATAATCTATGTGAACTCAAAAAAATCATTATACACACATCAATAATACACTAGCCAAAGGAGACCCATCACCAAACCGTTGGGGATGTGACCCACTGCATGTTTGTTTTATAATGATGTAATATTGTATAGTGTATCCAAATAACTCACTAACAACCTAAGGATTCCATGTAATATTCCATGATAGGTAAACTATTTTAAGACCGCCAAAATTTATGATCAATCCCGTTAATTAATTTTAAAAAACCCAATTCCATTCCATTTAAAACCAAAATAGGTTTCATTTAAAAACATTCCATTTTGACAAGATAAATCCATTGGGTTTTTACCAATTCAATTTAAACCATTTTCATGATTGAAATTTTCTGAAACCCATTTAGAAGTTTTTTAGTATTCCTTTTTCATAATTAAATTATTCAATAAAATTAATAACACTCACATCAAATCCACAAATTAAATTCAACAATTTAAATCATAAATTTTAATTAACCTTAGCACAATTCGATAGAATTGTTTTTATTCCAAATTACATTGTCGAAACCGTTTCAAATATACCAATTTGCTGGAATTGGGATTTATCAGAGTAAATGAATGAAATATTTATCAATTGATTTTAAGTCAGTAATTGAAATAAACCATGAAAATAAAATTTAACCAATTTAGAAAAGGAGAATATATCCACTTAACTCTTTCCCAAAGAATGACACTCACAAAGGCACCTACCAACGTGGACGAAGTTAAAGGAGATATTCAAACACAACCTAGAATAAATATCTAATACCATATGACATAGGTAAATAAATACCATGTTGATTCATTGAAACTCGGAGATGGGAGAAGGAGAGTAACTGAATGAATAATGGAGAACCCTTAAATGGGAATCACATTAAAGATGCAGTAAATATCAAATAGAGATCAAATTGAAATGGAATGTGGGACATAATTTAAAATCACCTAGGTTGAGTCTACGGTCGAGATATAAGAGGTTTAGGAATAATAAACCAATAGGTATTCCCAAATTCAATACATAAGGTTGGGTGTGGTATGAGTGACGATGTGTGCCTTGGGGTGACAACATGTTGGCCAGGCTGGATATGTATGCAGAAAAACCCATCGTCTTGGGTTTAAAAACAACTATCTAACCTCTACATGATGTGTACCTCAGGTAAGAATCATGTAACTTCTCATAACAGGATCTCCCAGTTGATGAAATGATCTCACAGTCCATGATATGAAACCATCACCACGTACATGATGTGTACTTTAGGTACACATCATATAGTAGTTCTACAATTTGCCGTATACCGATTAAAACACCTCAAATAGATTCTCAAACAAATAGGTATGTATAAAAGGTGTAAACATAATTGATCAGTGTAATGGGATGTTAAATGATCACTATTGCATTAAGATTCATCAAATAGTTGTAATAAGAAATTAAAATGATCATTATTGGTAAATAAGGAAGGATCCTAGAAACTATAAATATGGTCTTCATCACATTTTCATCAATGTCTTAGTGTTACCCCAACAAATTTATCCTTCTTATATGAGTGTTTATTCACATTATATTTATTCTTAGGTATCCCATATAATTATTGAAATTGTAACACCTAAAATACATCCCCATACATTTTGATAAATTATATATCAATAATCTATATTTGAATAAATAATATTTTAAGAACTGATAAATGAACCGAAATGATTATTATCTCATCATACATGTTATCAAAAAATTCATGTCTAACATATCAATTTCACAACATGTGGAAATAGTATTATTGTTGAGAAATATTTAATATTAATCCAAATCTATTATAGATTCTAGGATAAGAAAATATGAACCTTTATAGTATTATACTACCCCACAACTTCTCTATTTATTCATTCAACATGAATTATTATTTTCCATTCTAAATATTATACAAATTTGTAACAATAGTATGGGAGAATATGTGAGGATATTAAAACACTAAAAATATTAAATAATTCAAACATGAAAAGTAGTTATTTTCTATGAAATATACCATATAACAATGTTCTATGGTTTTTTATACCAATTATTTTCACCTATTTTTATTTCATTTTTTTAAGTAAATTTGATCACGTAGAAATTTAATCATCACTAAATACACCTTTAATCATCATGTTCTACATACAGGTTAAGTGAAAGAAGGAAAACAAATATTTCATTACATCTCCACCAGTTTTTATCTTAGAAGTTGAAAAAAGTTGTTCTAGTATTTATTAATACATATCCCTACACATATTTCCTCAAATTCAGAACCATTATCAATAGTTACTAAATTATATAGTTTTAGAAAATTTATAAAACATATTCATTTCTAGAAGAGAAATTTCATGTACCATCAATGTATCAAATCATTTATACCATTAACTAAATCATGAATATAATAAAATTGGGATGAAGTCAATAATAACTATATCATACCACATTGGGATCTCATATCCTATTCATGTAAACACCATCCTCTAATAAAAAATTAATGATGTAGGGGTAGTTCATTATTTCTCTATAGCCACAAACCATTCAACTAAGATGGGTTATCTAAATCATGGATAATTTATATCTATAAAATACTTGAATAATATAGAAAATATCGATAATTACCTTAATACAATATTTTTTTGAATTGTTAATTGAGGTGTAAGATCAATCCATTAACCTTAACATCTATATTGTAAGAGAGTTCCAATGATCTCAATTCCATCAGTGTATTAGACAGATATGGGAATACCAAAATGGTTACTCATGAATAATTCAATTCAAAATAATAATTTATCAAATGATCTTCTGAGGAAAATTACTATCCATTACTATGGAAAACAATTCATTTTTAAGGAATGATTCAAATTATTCTGATGTTCCTCCCAATAATGTTATATAATCTAGTTATTGAGGAAATAAAAAAATAAATTTTAATAGATTTAATCATTTTTAGATGATGGATACTATGTATAATGGTCCCGATAAAAGAGTAATATTTTTTTAGAAAATAAATGTTAATGTCCTATCATATTGTAATCAATATTTGGTAACTGAAATGACCCACTATAGAGACATATCTACATTGGTCCTCAGTAACTTAATATATTGACTAAACATATAATTATTCATTATCACAATATATTATTGGAAATAATGGTGGATATAATAGTGATGTAATTTGAAAAGTATTTTACTATATTATATTTATGGGTTAAACACAATTTCATCCATTTAATTCTCATATAAAATCCCAAAATATATTATTCCTCCATATATTTTCCACTATGATTTCCGATAACTTCATATGATGAACTATAATAATATGTTTCTTCCATAAAAGGTTGGATAATAATCAATAATTATGGAGTAATGAACTATTTTGATCAGATATATAGATAAAGAAAACGCATCCTTGTAATGATAAATAGGAAAAAAGGAATTGTGGTCCTAGAAAAGGGAATAATGTAAACAGTATACATATACATTGTATGGTGTAAATTTTAATATTAGGTATTCAATTTTTTTTTATTTACCCATTTTATTTCATTATGTTATATAACATCTTATTGGGTTTAGGGGGGGGGGGGTCTCATACATGTTTAGGAAGGTGGATTGGTAGGACAAGTATATAAACCAGAGGCTATTATTCCATCGACTAGCCGTTTAAATTCCATTATACTAGACTTTCCTCTAGAATTACCACCTTCAATCCATTAGTGATTGGATTATTTTGTTATGTATGAGAATAATGACAAAATTTATCATAGTAATTATTTTTATTACCTAATTTATAATGTTATTTTGGTAGTAGTATTAATGCATAAATTTTATTCTCTTCCTCTTTCGATCATGAGATGATAACTATCAATAAACATCTGATTCCACTTTTACTCATCATTTTGGAAATATATTTGTAATGATAAAACTCTTTAATCATTCAAAATCTAATTTTTCTTCCATCTAATTCTATATCTCCATGTGTAATGTATAAAAATTATTTTCCATGATTCCTCCATATTAATAAATATCTCCCATTTTAACACAAATCAGAGGCCAATATTCTTTATGTGTAATGATTTTACCATATATAGGTTAACAAATTTTTCAACGTATACTATTGTTCTTTTATTCCATCATTGAAATGTGTGTTCATATTAACTACTAGGAATCTTTGCCTAAATTTAATGTTATTTGTTATTACATATTTATTTTCCATAGTAACTCCCTAGAATTAAAAAAAATTAGAATGGATTGGTATATCCTTTTAAATATTATTAAATAATATTGTTTTTTATTGATCTATCATTTCAAATTAAATGATTGGGGTAGTTTCTGGTTTTACATGATGACATGGGGATTTAATAAAAAAAATTGAAGCATAGGATATCCAATATGACCCATTACCGAATATGGATAAGGAATTCTGATTTGAACATAATGGATGAACTTGTATTATATTATAGAAAATATATTATAGTATCATTGGAATATTTAGAAGATTTTAATTCATGTAAATGGATATTAGAATAGAATTTGGTGGTTACCCACTATAGATTCCCTACCACTCATGATACTA
Organism: Viscum album; assembly: GCA_963277665.1. Taxonomy (NCBI): domain Eukaryota; kingdom Viridiplantae; phylum Streptophyta; class Magnoliopsida; order Santalales; family Viscaceae; genus Viscum; species Viscum album. Next base: position 2,003,814,912 of record OY728148.1, on the reverse strand, counting down.
TAGATTACAATGGATATGAATAATATTAAATTAGTGGATGTATATTAATATCTTAGTGTTAAAATATATTTGTATTCAATGGGATAAAAAAGATTATAATCCAATAACGATTCTAGTGGATTCACCAACAATTAATAAATATGAATTCCATATTGTGGTTCCAAGATGGTTTCATGTAATTAATATACTTTTTGAATACAACATATTAGTGGGTTTGAAAATTTACAGAATTCCTTGTAAAAAGTAATAGGTCTAATAAAAATTATATATATATATATATTTATTTAATTACTCTAGTCTGATACAATGATTATAATCAATAGGTTCCTTTAAATGGCATGGAATTTCCATTGACATTAGCACAGAAATCAATGAATTTCAGGGGAATTTATTGTAACGCCCCAACCCCAGTTACCCAGAGTCGGTGTATTACTTCGTAACATTGGCATGATCACAAAAGATGATGTCTCGAAAGACTGATTAGTTTAGTAGCCTTGGAAACACTAGATACATTCATAAGTCTTACATCACATCATAAAGTAAAAAAACTACAACATCTTCTCTTCATATCCCCTTATGTTATCCCTGCAGGTCATTCATAATATACATCTTCACATCTTGGAAAAAATTAAAACATTGAAAGGGGTGAGCTCCGATGCTCAGTAAGGATAACAATATAGAGAAAGCTTTCATAAATAAACATTAACATTTAAGGAAATGTATAACTAAAACAAAATCCTTTTTAAACATGAACTTCAGCATAATATGGTAAAAGCAAAATGAAATAATGTCATTTACTTATTCACATGGATATTCTACTGGTCGAATAATCACATGCAATATCAATAACCACTTTCATAATGATGGAATGCAAAATGTCAGACTATCATACCCACATAGCCAAGGCCTCGTGCCAATACTACAAATAAGATTTTGTCAAGGCCTCGTGCCAGGACACTAGTTTGTCTCATGAGACCTGCCGATGCATCGAGGAGCTATAGCGGACTCCACCTGTCACTTATTAAGTCCAATGCATTCCGCATATGAATAGGTTTAAACATATCATAAACCATAACATAATTGTATCACATAAAACATGCATAAAGGAAACATAAAATTTTCACTTTTCAATCACAAGATATCAATACAACAAATTGATATAATAAAAACCTTATCAAACCCATTTTCAATACCAAAATAAATGAAAGTTAAAACATGGTTTTTAGTTTTCATTTAAAAAAAGTTATGGCTTGTAGGGGAAGCAGAAACTCAAATAATGGTCACGGTGGTGGAGAAGTCATTGCCGCCGCATACGTACGACAAGAAAATCATTCCTTTTTTCCTTTAGTAAAACGCTTCGTATAAAAATATTCCTTTTAAATAAACGTAAAAGTCAAAGGGGTGTATACACTGTATAAATGAAATTTGTGTATGAAACAAAATTTGCCCCAATGAATGGAGATTGAGACAAAATCCCTTAAAAAGATAATTTTTAAATAAAATATATCTATTATTTATATTCACTATATGTACAAATAATGAAATTATAAATACAAGATAGGACATAATAATATCATGACATAATTTGAAATTAGGAGATTAACCCAAAGAACGGAAATTGGGTTAAGAAGTTCCCTTACCTTGCGTCCTGTCTTGACTCGGCCATTCTTTATCCTCTTGAATAATAAACTAGAGTTAATTTATAATTGATGAAGAACCTTTTTCAAGATTTTTCTTCCTTTTATATCACTTATTACCATGTTATGAACATTATGTAATTATTTACGTTAATAATGGTCGTTTTGTCGATCGTTGGTACTTGAGTCAAAAATAAACTTCTTATAATTACAAGTTGTTCATGTGGTGAAATATCCATTATATCCAGAATTATATTCATGATATATATATCACATATCTCAAATATATCCAGTATATACATGCATTTATAATATTCCATAACGTTTAGAAGTAAGAAATGAAATGCACCGCTCATGGAGACGGTAAGCCGTACGTACGCATGAACGCTACTTTCATTTCTATTTTGTATTTAATGAAATAATAATGATATAAAGGAATATTATAATTCCAGTATAATAACATATATAATATCAGTTACTCCATCCTTTATACATCCCACATATGGCATTAATGATTCAAATCACTTTGAGGGGCGGTAGTCCGCACTTCCTAAAATGAAAATATCGCGTTTACCCATAATGGAAGCAATAAATGTATTCCATAAATGAAAAATACAGAACCTTAAGTAAATCAAAAACATATTATATATCATATATAAATATAGTGACATCTTAATGTACACCTTTGAAGGTGTTATATGAGTGTTGAACAATCATCGTTTCGTGAGGCAGAAATTCGCCATCCACAGAAACAATATGTTCATTAACCATTAGATGTAGGTGTGTGTAATTGTAGCTCGAATACTTCTTATAACAGAGTACTAGTATATTTAGGATACTGGTTTTTTTACAAAAGAAATGAATAAAAAGAGTTTAGGGGGTTGGAGAATAAAAATAAAACAAAACAACATTAGAGAAGACATTACCTTAAAACCGGGTAACTCTTTTTGATTTGATCCAAAGGCTTCCTTGGGATGACTTATGCAAAAAGTAAGGCTTCTAAGTGTAAGGGAGTGATGTTGGGAGAGTATTTGTGCAGAGTGTGGACGAGAAATAAGTCTTTGAAGGTTTAAGTAAGGTGGTAGTGGTGGGGGCCTTTTATAAGAGGAGAGAAGGGGCAGTCTTGGAAAGATAGAAATGTTACATTATTATGAAATGATTTTCGGATTCTAAAAGTCCCACATTAATATATTTCTAGGATAATGTGATAAGGGTTCTAAAGCTACTCATCCAATAGGTTTTTGACAAGTGTAAGCCTTAGATTTTACATTATCTTTTCATTTTATTCAAATCATTAATTAATGAGGTAATCGCTGCATCATCATGGTGTCATAAATAATTTAATTTATTTAATGTCTAAAAATTATAAAAAATATCATGATTTAGGAAATAATTTTATCTTTCTAAAGAATATTTAAAGTCAAAAATATGACTTGTATAACCCCATTTAAAAATTGTTTTAGTAAAACAACTTATGTTTGTAACATTTTTATTTTATTTTTAAATAAAAGTTATTTATGTCATTTTCCTACCAAAGTGGCTCCATGGGGTCCCCAAGTTGACCCATGTATTGTCTTGGTCGACCATGACTCATCCAAAAGGTTTAGGACAAGTTTCATGGTCATTTCATATTTTTATAATATCATTTTCACCTTAAATTTCACTAATTACCTTTAATCATGATTAATTAAACGTAAAAGTTACTGTTCACCAAAAATTATTTTAACCCCATTGAACCACATTTTACTACCTAGTGACAACCGTGTATGTCAGATTTTTGAAAATCAAATCACAGAAGTGGTAATATTTCATTTAAATGAAAAAAAATCAGTTATTTGACTACCACTTACATGTTTCACTATTCATCAAAATTGAAGTTTTTCAGAACAATGTCACAATATCACCATAAGCTATAATTGATATTCCGAATTTCAAAATGATGTATATTTTACAAAATTCCAAAAATATAAGTTTCATTAATGAATTTTATAATTAATTCCCATTGTCACAACAAATAGCGTGTTTTTAAGAAACAATATATATCAAAACATTGACAATTGTTTATGGCTAATTTCAAAGTGAAATTATTTATAATGAACACCATTGGATAAAATGGTAAAAATATATACTAATTATACTTTAAAACCACTAAATAGTATAATTTATCACTATAAATTATTTTTATTAAAAATTTTGTTTCTAAGTATTCTTCACTATTCATAAAAAAATGGAAGTTCTCAGAAAATTAGAAAAAATTAAACTTAGGATAATTTTGATATTACGAATAAAAAAAGAAGTCCATTTTGAAATATAAAATTTCTATAATTTATAAAAGTGGTTATTACTATTCATAATGGCTACTTTGATTAGTCGCGGTGTTTTAGAACTCGAACTTGTGTACAATGCAAGCTATTGCATTATTGAAAGAGAGGTGTATTGTGGACGCTCGGGGTGTTACATTCTCCCCTCCTTCAATAAATTGCGTCCTCGCAATTTGAAATTTTTCTTTTAAAATAAAAGGTTGAAAATAGAAAATACCTTTGTGAAAAACCCACATCGGAAATAGGGTTAATAAGAATACAACATTAAAAGAAAGAAAGATAAGTACAAAGGTCACCCGAGATAGCCCATAATAGGATTCTATGAAAATATGGATATGGATGAAAAACAAACCATCAAGGTTTGATGGAGAGTTGTAGAAAACTGGATTTGGGTAAAGTTAACCATAAGAAAATTACAAACATGTGATTGGTTAAAGGGTCATTGAATCCCTAGTTGGAAAAGTTAACCGACAATGTTTTTGTTTAAAGTTACCTTATATAAAGTTGAGGAATTTATTTAGGGGATTTACTAAGAACATAAGGGAATATACATATTGGTCATGTAGACTTTCATTCTTTAATAAATTTTTTCCACAAACCCATCTTTCACTCTAAAAGGTAATAGGACTCGAAAATATTCTATTTATCATAATTGTATAAGGTTCCAAATATTAACACAAACAATTTAGATTAGAAAACTTTTTGTAATAATCAGGGACTTCTTGTAGGCTAGTGGTAAGTAGTAAAGGCATGTTGCACTATGGTTGTGGGTTCAATTCCTGCAGCTTTGTCCGACGCGACGGGTTATGCCCCACCCTGCAGGTTGTTCTTTTCCTAAAAATACATTATTATAATATTCCAAAAATAATCTTTAGAAATTTTTTAACCTTAAACAATACTATTCAAAGTTCAACTTAATCCATCCCAACCTTTATAGTTATCCAAAATACCTCTGCCCAGACTATCTCTAAAAGGTCTCTTAATTCCAAAATCAATTTATCATATTCCCCAAACAAAGTAAAGTTTCTCTTATTGTCACATACTAAAAGTATGATTACCTTCATCATATTAAGACCATAATGAAAAGAACAAGTACTGCAGTACAACACTTATATATATCACATTATTCTTATAACGAGAATATAATCCTTCAGTCCAAAAGCACCAATACTTTAATTATTCTACATCAATTGTAGTAACAACATAAGATTGTCCTTCATCCCTTGGCCTTTTCTGAGGTAAGTTTCTCTGACACTTAGGAAATTCATTTGCATAATGCCCCATTTCCCTACAATTGTAGAATTCAACATTGATAGCCTCTTTCTTTCCCTTGCAATCACGATCCTGGTGACCTTTTTCAGCACATTTATAATAAAACTCCCATTCCTTTTAGGCAAGCACCGGGGTGATTCTTCCCACAATTATCACATAATGGAAAATCCTTCTTTCCCTTTTTCCCTTTATCCGATTCTTGTTCCACCGTTCTCTTATTTTCTTGCTTTGCTTTAAAATTATGAGACATAGAGAATTCCTTTTCCGTCTTGATAGCAAATGAGACAATATCTTCGTATGACGAGAAGGTTTGTGAGACTAATGCTCGATGGAGAAATGGTTTTAACCCATCAAAGAAATGATCAATCTTACTTCTTGGGTTACGTATATAATCTGCAGCATACCTTGCTAACCTTGTAAAGTTAGCCTCATACTTTGCGACATTCTCATCCTCCATTTATCTCAGACTCAGAAATTGCCTTTCCATATCTGCTCGATGGTCATGTGGAAAGTATTTTTCTAAGAAAAGATCTTTGAACTCACTCCATTCCATAAATGATACTTCTTCATCTTCCTTTGTATTTTGAATAAATGACCAGCATTGATCAGCATCTCGAGTGAGGCGGTAAACTGCCATTATAACCTTCTCCCTTTCGCTACTCCCCAAGGCGTGGAATATTTTATCTAAGGAGTTTATCCATTGCTCAGCTACTAATGGATTTTTACCCCCATTAAATGTTGGCGGTTGTTGCTTCATGAAGCGGTCTAACATTGATCCTCCACGTTGCGGATCAGGGTGCTCCATACGAGTAAGGTTATTATTCATAACCTGAGTGAGTTGTCCCAGTATGGTAATAAGTTGATCAGCACCAGTTGTATCACCAGCTCTATAATAATTATCTTGAGCAGGAGGGAAATCCCTACATGGAGTGCGTGCATTGATATGGTTTCCATTCTTTCCACTAGGCGCCATTTCTAAATAATGGCATAAACTAGATTTGTTTATGAATCAAAATAAATAATTCCATACTTGTGAAATACTTAACATAAATTTAACTATTTATGGATATAATCCATAATCATAAAAATGTTATCTTTGAGGAATTATATACTCATAACCCTTCATAGTGGTTTGTAATGAAAATGAGAATAATCCTAAGAATATCCCCCAAGAGTGTCGTAACCAAGAGTGCAGCAAGGCCCGTTGTCATGCACCCGTTCCCGTTCGAGTCTAGCTCAAAGCGGTGTTTTCAAGTTTTACCCCTAGGTACATCAGTTCCAGAGCCGCCTCTACCTTCTTGTATCCAGACAGGGATGTATTGCTCAGAAAACTCACAAAATCTCCATAATACCAAAATTCTAGGAATTTATTCTATACTAATCCTCAAAGTCTATCTTCTGGCTATGTTATCTAATCAGAGGTTATCTAAATCTAGCTTCCAAAGTTAGTACTAAACTGCCTCTGATACCAACTGTAACACCCTGACCCCAGTTACCCAGAGTCGGTGCATTACTTCATAACATTGTCATGATCACAAAAGATCAAGTCTCGAAAGACCGATCAGTTTAGTAACATTGGAAAAACTAGATACATTCATAAGTCTTACATCACATCATAAAGTAAAACAGAACTACAACATCTTCTCTTCATATCCCCTTATTTTATCCCTACAGGTCATTCATAATATACTTCTTCACATCCTGGAAAAAATTAAAACATTGAAAGGGGTGAGCTTAGATGCTCAGTAAGGATTACAATATAGCAGAAGCTTTCATAAATAAACATTAACATTTAAGGCAATGTATAACTAAAACAAAAGCCTTTTTAAACTTGATCTTCAACATAATATGGAAAAAGAAAAATGAAATAATTCCATTTACTTATTCACATGGATATTCTACTAGTCGAATAATCACATGCAATATCAATAACCACTTTCATAATGATGGAATGCATAATTCCATACTATCATAACCACGTAGCCAAGGCCTCCTTCAAATACTACATATAAGATTTTTTCAAGGCCTCATGCCAAGACACTAGTTTGTCTCATGAGACCTGCCGATTCATCAAGGAGCATATTAAGTCCAATGCATTCTTCATATGAACAGGTGTAACATATCATAAACCATAACATAATCGTATCATATAAAACATGCATAAATGAAACATAAAATTTCCACATTTCAATCACAAGATATCAATACAACACATTGATATAATAAAAACCTTATCAAAACCATTTTCAATACCAAAACAAATGAAAGTTAAAACTTGGTTTTTATTTTTCATTTAAAAAAAGTTATGGCTTGTAGCGGAAGCCAAAACTCAAATAATGGTCAAGGCGGCTGAGAAGTCATTGTCGCCACATACGTACGACAAGAAAAACATTCCTTTTGTCCTTTAGTAAAACACTTTGTATAAAAATATTCCTTTTGAATAAATGTAAAAGTCGTAGGGGTTTATACACCGTATAAAAGAAATTTGTGTATAAAACAAAATATGCCTCAATGAATGGAGATTGAGACGAAATCCCTTAAAAAGATAATTTTTAAATAAAATATATCTATTATGTGTATTCAATATATGTACACATAATGAAAGTATAAATACAAGATAGGACATAATAATATCATGACATAATTTGAATGTCGGAGATTAACCCAAAGAATGGAAATTGGGTTAAGAAGTTCCCTTACCTTGCGTCCTGTCTTGACTCGACCATTCTTTAACCTCCTGAATAATAATTTAGAGTTAATTTATAATTTCACAAGAACCTTTTTCTTGTTTTTTATTCCTTTTATATCACTTATTACCATGTTATGAACATTATGTAATTATTTACGTTAATAACGGTCGTTTAGTCGATCGTTGGTACTTGAGTCAAAAATAAAGTTCTTATAATTACAAGTTGTTCATGTGTTGAAATATCCATTATATCCATAATTATATTAAATATATATATATCAAATATCTCATATATATCTAGTATATACATGCATTTATTATATTCCATAACGTTTAGAGGTAAGAAATGAATTGCACCGTTCATGGAGACGGTAAGCCGTACGTACGCATGAACGCTACTTTCATTTCTATATCGTATTCAATGAAATCATAATGATATAAATGTATGTTATAATTCCAGTATAATATCATATATAATATCATTTACTCCATCCTTTATACATCCCACATATGGCATTAACGACTCAAATCACTTTCAGGGGCGGTAGTCTGCACTTCCTAAAATGAAAATATCACGTTTAACCATAATGGAAACAATAAAGGTATGCCATAAATGAACAATACAGAACCTTAAGTAAAACATTAACATATTATATATCATATATAAATACAGTTATATCTTAATGTCCACCTTTTAATGTGTTATATGAGTGTTGAACATTAATCGTTTTGTGAGGCAGAAATTCGCCATCCACAGAAACAGTATGTTCTTTAACCATTAGATGTAGGTGTGTGTAAGTGTATCTCGAATACCTCTTATAACAACATCGTAGTATATTGAGGATACTGGTTTTGTTACCAAATAAATGAATAAAAAGAGTTTTGGGGGTTGGAGAAGCAAAATAAAACAAAACAACATTAGAGAAGAGATTACCTTAAAATCGGGTAACTCTTTTTGATTTGAGCCAAAGGCTTCCTTGGAAAGACTAATGCCAAAAGTGAGGCTTCTAGGTGTAAGGGAGGGAAGTCGAGAGAGTATTTTGGAAGAGTTTGTCTGAGCCAAATGGCTTTGATGGTGTGAGTAAGGTGGTAGTGGTGGGGGCCTTTTATAAGAGAAGAGAAGGGGCACTCCTGGAAAGATTGAAATGTTACATTATTATGAAATTATTTTCGGATTATAAAGGTCCCACAATGATATATTTAGAGTATAAGGTGATAAGGGTTCTAAATCTACTCATCCAATAGGTTTTTGACAAGTGTAATCCATATAGTTTACATTATCTTTTCATTTTATTTAAATCGTTAATTAATGAGGTAATCGTTGCATCATCATGGTGTCATAAATAATTTAATATATTTAATGTCTAAAAATTATAAAAAAATTATCATGATGTATTAAATCTTTTTATCTTTCTAATTAATATTTATAGTCAAAAATATGACTTGTATAACCCCATTTAAAAATTGTTTTAGTAAAACAAATTATTTTTGTGACATTTTTATTTTAACTTTAAATAAAAGCTATTTATGTCATTTTCCTACCAAAGTGGCTCCATGGGGTCCCCAAGTTGACCCATGTATTGTATTGGTAGGCCATGACTCATCCAATAGGTTTAGGACAAGTGTCAAGGTCATTTCATATTTTTATAATATCATTTTTACCTTAAATCTCACTAATTACCTTTAATCGCGATTAATTAAACTTAAAAGTTACTATTCACAAAAAATTATTTTAATCCCATTGAACCACATTTTACTTCCTAATAACAACCGTGTATGTCGGATTTTTGAAAATAAAATCGCAGAAGTGGTAATATTTCATTTAAAAGAAAAAAATCAGTTATTTAACTACCACTTAGTGGTTTCACTATTCATCAAAAATTGATGTTTTTCAGAACAAAGCCACAATTTCACAGTATGCTATAATTGATATTCTGAATTCAAAAATGATATCTATTTTACAAAATTCCAAGTATATATGTTGCATTAATTAATTTTATAATTAATTCCCACTGTCACAACAAATAGCATATTTTTAAGAAACAGTATATATCAAAAGATTGACAATTGTTTATATCTCATTTCAATGTGAAATTAATTATAATGATCACCATTGGATAAAATGGTAAAAATATATTCTAATTAAACTTTAAAACCACTCAATAGTATAATTTATCACTATAAATTATTTTGATTAAAAAAGTTGTTTTTAAGTATTCTTCACTATTCATAAATAATTGGAAGTTCTCAGAAAATTACAAAAAATTCAACTTACGATCATTTCGATATTACGAATAAAAAAAATGAAGTCCATTTTGAAATATAAAATTTCTATAATTTTAAAAAGTGGTTATTACTATTCATAAAGGCTACTTTGATTAGTCGCGGTGATTAAGAACTCGAACTTGCGTACAATGCAAGCTATTTCATTATTGAAAGAGAGGCGTATCGTGGAAGCTCTGGGTGTTACATTCTCCCCTCCTTCAATAAATTGCATCCTCAAAATTTGAAATTTTTCTTTTAAAATAAAAGGTTGAAAATATAAAATACCTTTGTGTAAAACCCACATCGAAAATAAAATTAATAAGAATATAACATTAAAAGAAAGAAAGATAAGTACAAAGGTAACCCGAGATAGCCCATACTAGGATTCTATGAAAATATGGATATGGAAGAAAAACAAACCGTCAAGGTTTGATGGAGAGTTGTAGAAAACTGGATTTGGAGAAAGTTAACCATAAGAAAATCACAAACATTTGATTGGTTAAACGGTCATTGAATCCCCAGTTGGAAAAGTTAACCGACAACATTTTTGTTTTAAGTTACCTTTTATAAATTTGAGGAATTTATTTAGGGGATTTACTAAGAACGTAAGGGAATATACATACTGGTCATGTAGACTTTCATTCTTTAATAAATTTTTACCACACACCCATCTATCACTCTAAAAGGTAATAGAACTCGAAAATATTATATTTATCATAATTGTATAAGGTTCCAAATATTAACACATACCATTTAGATTAAGAAAACTTTTTGTAATAACCAGGGACTTCCTGTAGGCTAGTGGTTGGTAGTAAAGGCATGTTGCACTATGGTTGTGGGTTCAATTCCTGCAGCTTTGTCCGACGTGACTGGTTATGCCCCACCCTGCAGATTGTCCTTTTCCTAAAAATATAGTATTATAATATTCCAAAAATAATCTTCAGAAATGTTTTAGCCTTAAACAATACTATTCAAAGTTCAACTTAATCCATCCCAACCTTTATAGTTATCCAAAATACCTCTGTCCAGACGTTCTATAAAAGGTCTCTTAATTCCAAAATCAATTTATCATATTCCCCAAACAAAGTAAATTTTCCCTTATTATCACATACTAAAAATATAATTACCTTCATCATATTAAGACCATAATGAAAAGACCAAGTACTGCAGTATAATCCTTATATATGTCACATTATTCTTATAACCAGAATATAATCCTTGAGTCCAAAAGCACCAATACATTAATTATTCTACTTCAATTGTAGTAACATCATAAGATTGTCCTTGATCCCTTAGCCTTTTCTGAGGTAATTTTCCCTGACGCTTAGGAAATTCATTTTCATAATGCCCCATTTCCCTACTATTTTAGTATTAAACATTGATAGCCTCTTTCATTCCCTTACAATCACGAGCCTGGTGACCTTTTTCTCCACATTTATAATAAAACTCCAATTCCTTTTAGGCAAGCACCGGGGTGATTCTTCCCACAATTATCACATAATGGAAAATCATTCTTTCCCTTTTTCCCTTTATCCGACTCTTGTTCCATCGTTCTCTTATTTTCTTGATTTGCTTTAAAATCATGAGACTTAGATAATTCCTTTTCCATCTTGATAGCAAATGGGACAATATCTTCGTATGACGAGAAGGTTTGTGAGACTAATGCTCGACTGAGAAATGGTTTTAACCCATCAAAGAAACGATCAATCTTACTTCTTCGGTTACGTATATAATCTGCAGCATACCTCGCTAACCTTGTGAAGTTGGCCTCATACTTTGCGACATTCTCATCCTCCTTTTGTCTCAGACTCAGAAATTGCCATTCCATATCTGCTCGATGGTCATGTGGAAAGTATTTTTCTAAGAAATGATCTTTGAACTTTCCCCATTCCACACTTGATACTTCTTCATCTTCCATTGTATTTTGAATCAATGACCACCATTGATCGGCATCTCCAGTGAGGCGGTAAACTGCCATGATAACCTTCTCCCTTTCGCTACTCCCCAAGGCATGGAATATTTTCTCTATGGAGTTTATCCATTGTTCAGATACTAATGGATTTGTACCCCCATTAAATGTTGGTAGTTGTTGCTTCATGATGCGGTCTAACATTGATCCTCCACGTTGCGGATCTGGGTGCTCCATACGAGTAAGGTTATTATTCATAACCTGGGTGAGTTGTCCCAGTATGGTAATAAGTTGATCAGCACCAATTGTATCTCCAGCTCCATAATAATTATCTTGAGGAGGAGGGGAATCTCTACATGGAGTGTTTGCATTGATACGGTTTCCATTCCTTCCACTGGGCTCCATTTCTAAACAATGGCATAAACTAGATTTGTTTATGAATCAATATACATAATTCTATACTTTTAAAAAACTTAACATAAATTTAAATATTTATGGATATAATCCATAATCATAAAAATGTTTTCTTTGAGGATGTATATACTCATAACCCTTCATAGTGGTTTGTAATGAAAATGAGAATTATCCTAAAAATATCCCCCGGGAGTGTCGTAACCAAGAGTTCAGCAAGGCCCGTTGTCATGCACCAGTTCCCGTTCGAGTCCAGCTCAATGTGGTGTTTTTGGGTTTTACCCCTAGGTACATCAGTGCCAGAGCCGCCTCTACCTGCTCATATCCAGACATGGATGTATTGCTCGAAAAACTCACAAAGTCTCCATAATACCAAAATTCTAAGAAGTTCTTCTATACTAATCTTCAAAGTCTATCTTCGGGCTATGTGATCTAATAATAGTATATCTAAATCTAGCTTCCAATGTTAGTACTAAACTACCTCTGATACCAACTGTAACTCTCAGACCCCAGTTACCCAAAGTCGGTGCATTACTTCATAACATTGGCATGATCACAAAAGATCACGTCTCGAAAGACCAACTAGTTTAGTAGCCTTGGAAAAACTAGATGCATTCATAAGTCTTACATCACATCATAAATTAAAACAAAACTAAAATATCTTCTCTTCATATCCCCTTATTTTATCCCTGCAGGTCATTTATAATATACTTCTTCACATCCTGGAAAAAATTAAAACATTGAAAGGGGTGAGCTCAGATGCTCAGTAAGTATAACAATATAGCAGAAGCTTTCATAAATGAACATTAACATTTAAGGCAATGTATAACTAAAACAAAATTCTTTTTAAACTTGAACTTCAGAATAATATGGAAAAAGCAAAATGAAATAATTCCATTTACTTATTCACATGGATATTCTACTGGTCGAATAATCACATGCAATATCAATAACCACTTTCATAATGATGGAATGCATAATGCCAGACTATCATAACCACGTAGACCAGGCCTCGTGCCAAGACTACAAATAAGATTTTGTCAAGGCCTCGTGCCAAGACACTAGTTTGCCTCATGAGACCTGTCAATGCATCGAGGAGCTATATCGGGCACCACCCATCACTTATTAAGTCCAATGCATTCTTCATATGAACAGGTTTAAACATATCATAAACCATAACATAATCTGATCACATAAAATATGCATAAAGGAAACATAAAATTTCAATATTTCAATCACAAGATATCAATACAACACATTGATATAATAAAAACCATATCAAAACCATTTTCAATACATAAATAAATGAAAGTTAAAACATGGTTTTTATTTTTCATTTAAAAAAAGTTATGGCTTGTAGAGGAAGCTCAAACTCAAATAATGGTCATGGAGGAGGAGAAGTCATTGTCGCCGCATACGTACGACAAGAAAAACATTCCTTTTGTACTTTAGTAAAATTCATCATATAAAAATATTCCTTTTTAATAAACGTAAAAGTCAAATGGGTTTATACACCCTATAAAGGAAATTTGTGTATAAAACAAAATATGCCTCAATGAATGGAGATTGAGACGAAATCCCTTAAAAAGATAATTTTTAAATATAATATATCTATTATGTTTATTCACTATATGAACACACAAATAAATTATAAATACATGATAGTACATAATAATATCATGACATAATTTGAAAGTAGGAGATTAACCCAAAGAATTGAAATTGGGTTAAGAAGTTCCCTTACCTTGCGTCCTGTCTTGACTCGACCGTTCTTTAACCTCCTGAATAATAATTTAGAGTTAATTTATAATTTCATAAGAACCTTTTTCTTGTTTTTATTCCTTTTATATCACTTATTACCATGTTATGAACATTATGTAATTATTTACGTTAATAACGGTCGTTTTGTCGATCGTTGGTACTTGAGTCAAAAATAAACTTCTTATAATTACAAGTTGTTCATGTGGTGAAATATCCATTATATCCATAATTATATTAATGATATATATATATATCAAATATCTCATATATATCTAGTATATACATGCATTTATTATATTCCATAACGTTTAGATGTATGAAATGAATTGCACCGTTCATGGAGACGGTAAGCCGTACGTACGCATGAACACTAATTTCATTTCTATTTCGTATTTAATGAAATCATAATGATATAAATGTATATTATAATTCAAGTATAATATCATATATAATATCATTAATTACTCCATCCTTTATACATCCCACATATGGCATTAACGATTCAAATCACTTTCAGGGGGCGGTAGTCTGCACTTCCTAAAATGAAAATATCACGTTTAACCATAATGGAACCAATAAAGGTATGCCATAAATGAAAAATACAGAACCTTAAGTAAAACATTAACATATTATATATCATATATAAATAGAGTTATATCTTAATGTCCACCTTTTAATGTGTTATATGAGTGTTGAACAATAATCGTTTTGTGAGGCAGAAATTCGCCATCCACAGAAACAGTATGTTCTTTAACAATTAGATGTAGGTGTGTGTAAGTGTATCTCGAATACCTCTTATAACAACATCGTATTATATTGAGGATACTGGTTTTGTTACCAAATAAATTAATAAAAAGAGTTTTGGGGGTTGGAGAAGCAAAATAAAACAAAACAACATTAGAGAAGAGATTACCTTAAAATCGGGTAACACTTTTTGATTTGAGCCAAAGGCTTCCTTGGGAAGACTAATGCCAAAAGTGAGGCTTCTAGGTGTAAGGGAGGGAAGTTGAGAGAGTATTTTGGAAGAGTTTGGCCGAGCCAAATGGATTTGATAGTGTGAGTAAGGTGGTAGTGGTGGGGGCCTTTTATAAGAGGAGAGAAGGGGCACTCCTGGAAAGATTGAAATGTTACATTATTATGAAATTATTTTCGGATTATAAAGGTCCCACAATGATATATTTCGAGTATAAGGTGATAAGGGTTCTAAATCTACTCATCCAATAGGTTTTTGACAAGTGTAAGACATATATTTTACATTATCTTTTCATTTTATTTAAATCGTTAATCAATGAGGTAATCGCTACATCATCATGGTGTCATAAATAATTTAATATATTTAATGTCTAAAAATTATAAAAAAATTATCATGATGTATTAAATCTTTTTATCTTTCTAATTAATATTTATAGTCAAAAATATGACCTGTATAACCCCATTTAAAAATTGTTTTAGTAAAACAAATTATTTTTGTGACATTTTTATTTTAACTTTAAATAAAAGCTATTTATGTCATTTTCCTACCAAAGTGGCTCCATGGGGTCCCCAAGTTGACCCATGTATTGTATTGGTAGTCCATGACTCATCCAATAGGTTTAGGACAAGTTTCAAGGTCATTTCATATTTTTATAATATCATTTTTACCTTAAATCTCACTAATTACCTTTAATCACGATTAATTAAACTTAAAAGTTACTATTCACCAAAAATTATTTTAATCCCATTGAACCACATTTTACTTCCTAATGACAACCGTGTATGTCAGATTTTTGAAAATAAAATCGCAGAAGTGGTAATATTTCATTTAAAAGAAAAAAATCAGTTATTTAACTACCACTTAGTGGTTTCACTATTCATCAAAAATTGAAGTTTTTCAGAACAAAGCCACAATTTCACCGTATGCTATAATTGATATTCTGAATTCAAAAATGATATCTATTTTACAAAATTCCAAGCATATATGTTGCATTAATTAATTTTATAATTAATTCCCACTGTCACAACAAATAGCATTTTTTTAAGAAACAATATATATCAAAAGATTGACAATGGTTTATATCTAATTTCAATGTGAAATTAATTATAATGAACAACATTGGATAAAATGGTAAAAATATATTCTAATTAAACTTTAAAACCACTCAATAGTATAATTTATCACTATAAATTATTTTGATTAAAAAAGTTGTTTTTAAGTATTCTTCACTATTCATAAATAATTGGAAGTTCTCAGAAAATTACAAAAAAATCAACTTACGATCATTTCGATATTACGAATAAAAAAAATGAAGTCCATTTTGAAATATAAAATTTCTATAATTTTAAAAAGTGGTTATTACTATTCATAAAGGCTACTTTGATTATTCCCGGTGTTTAAGAACTCGAACTTGCGTACAATGCATGCTATTTCATTATTGAAAGAGAGGCGTATCGTGGAAGCTCTGGGTGTTACATTCTCCCCTCCTTCAATAAATTGCGTCCTCAAAATTTGAAATTTTTCTTTTAAATTAAAAGGTTGAAAATAGAAAATACCTTTGTGTAAAACCCACATCGAAAATAGGATTAATAAGAATATAACATTAAAAGAAAGAAAGATAAGTACAAAGGTAACCCGAGATAGCCCATACTAGGATTCTATGAAAATATGGATATGGAAGAAAAACAAACCATCAAGGTTTGATGGAGAGTTGTAGAAAACTGGATTTGGAGAAAGTTAACCATAAGAAAATCACAAACATGTGATTGGTTAAACGGTCATTGAATCCCCAGTTGGAAAAGTTAACCGACAACATTTTTGTTTTAAGATACCTTTTATAATGTTGAGGAATTTATTTAGGGGATTTACTAAGAACGTAAGGGAATATACATACTGGTCATGTAGACTTTCATTCTTTAATAAATTTTTACCACACACCCATCTATCACTCTAAAAGGTAATAGAACTCGAAAATATTATATTTATCATAATTGTATAAGGTTCCAAATATTAACACATACCATTTAGAATAGGAAAACTTTTTGTAATAACCAGGGACTTCCTGTAGGCTAGTGGTAGGTAGTAAATGCATGTTGCACTATGGTTGTGGGTTCAATCCCTGCAGCTTTGTCCGACGTGACTGGTTATGCCCCACCCTGCAGATTGTCCTTTTCCTAAAAATATAGTATTATAATATTCCAAAAATAATCTTCAGAAAAGTTTTAGCCTTAAACAATACTATTCAAAGTTCAACTTAATCCATCCCAACCATTATAGTTATCTAAAATACCTCTGTCCAGACGTTCTATAAAAGGTCTCTTAATTCCAAAATCAATTTATCATATTCCCCAAACAAAGTAAATTTTCTCTTATTATCACATACTAAAAATATGATTACCTTCATCATATTAAGACCATAATGAAAAGAACAAGTACTGCAGTATAATCCTTATATATGTCACATTATTATTATAACCAGAATATAATCCTTGAGTCCAAAAGCACCAATACATTAATTATTCTACTTCAATTGTAGTAACATCATATGATTGTCCTTGATCCCTTAGCCTTTTCTAAGGTAATTTTCCCTGACGCTTAGGACATTCATTTTCATAATGCCCCATTTCCCTACAATTTTAGTATTAAACATTGATAGCCTCTTTCTTTCCCTTACAATCACGATCCTGGTGACCTTTTTCTCCACATTTATAATAAAACTCCCATTCCTTTTAGGCAAGCACCAGGGTGATTCTTCCCACAATTATCACATAATGGAAAATCATTCTTTCCCTTTTTCCCTTTATCCGACTCTTGTTCCATCGTTCTCTTATTTTCTTGATTTGCTTTAAAATCATGAGACTTAGAGAATTCCTTTTCCGTCTTGATAGAAAATGGGACAATATCTTCGTATGACGAGAAGGTTTGTGAGACTATTGCTTGACTGAGAAATGGTTTTAACCCATCAAAGAAACGATCAATCTTACTTCTTCGGTTACGTATATAATCTGCAGCATACCTCGCTAACCTTGTGAAGTTGGCCTCATACTTTGCGACATTCTCATCCTCCTTTTGTCTCAGACTCAGAAATTGCCTTTCCATATCTGCTCGATGGTCATGTGGAAAGTATTTTTCTAAGAAATGATCTTTGAACTTGCCCCATTCCACACTTGATACTTCTTCATCTTCCATTGTATTTTGAATCAATGACCACCATTGATCGGCATCTCCAGTGAGGCGGTAAACTGCCATGATAACCTTCTCCCTTTCGCTACTCCCCAAGGCATGGAATATTTTCTCTACGGAGTTTATCCATTGTTCAGATACTATTGGATTTGTACCCCCATTAAATGTTGGTAGTTGTTGCTTCATGATGCGGTCTAACATTGATCCTCCACGTTGCGGATCAGGGTGCTCCATACGAGTAAGTTTATTATTCATATCCTGGGTGAGTTGTCCCAGTATGGTAATAAATTGATCAGCACCAATTGTATCTCCAGCTCCATAATAATTATCTTGAGTAGGAGGGGAATCTCTACATGGAGTGCTTGCATTGATACGGTTTCCATTCCTTCTACTGGGCTCCATTTCTAAACAATGGCATAAACTAGATTTCATTATGAATCAAAATACATAATTCTATACTTGTAAAAAACTTAACATAAATTGAACAATTTATGGACATAATCCATAATCATAAAAATGTTTTCTTTGAGGATGTATATACTCATAACCCTTCATAGTGGTTTGTAATTAAAATGAGAATTATCCTAAAAATATCCCTCGGGAGTGTCGTAACCAAGAGTTCAGCAAGGCCCGTTGTCGTGCACCAGTTCCCATTCGAGTCCAGCTCAATGTGGTGTTTTTGGGTTTTACCCCTAGGTACATCAGTGCCAGAGCCGCCTCTACCTGCTCATATCCAGACATGGATGTATTGCTCAGAAAACTCACAAAGTCTCCATAATACCAAAATTCTAAGAAGTTCTTCTATACTAATCTTCAAAGTCTATCTTCGGGCTATGTTATCTAATAATATTATATCTAAATCTAGCATCCAAAGTTAGTACTAAACTACCTCTGATACCAACTGTAACTCCCAGACCCCAGTTACCCAAAGTCGGTGCATTACTTCATAACATTGGCATGATCAAAAAAGATCAAGTCTCGAAAGACCGACTAGTTTAGTAGCCTTGGAAAAACTAGATGCATTCATAAGTCTTACATCACATCATAAATTAAAACAAAACTACAATATATTCTCTTTATATCCCCTTATTTTATCCCTGCAGGTCATTCATAATATACTTCTTCACATCCTGGAAAAAATTAAAACATTGAAAGGGGTGAGCTCAGATGCTCAGTAAGGATAAAAATATAGCAGAAGCTTTCATAAATGAACATTAACATTTAAGGAAATGTATAATTAAAACAAAATCCTTTTTAAACTTGAACTTCAGCATAATATGGAAAAAGAAAAATGAAATAATTCCATTTACTTATTCACATGGATATTCTACTGGTCGAATAATCACATGCAATATCAATAACCACTTTCATAATGATGGAATGCATAATGCCAGACTATCATAACCACGTAGCCCAGGCCTCGTGCCAAGACTACAAATAAGATTTTGTCAAGGCCTCGTGCCAAGACACAAGTTTGTCTCATGAGACCTGTCGATGCATCAAGGAGCTATATCGGGCTCCACCCATCACTTATTAAGTCCAATGCATTCTTCATATGAACAGGTTTAAACATATCATAAACCATAACATAATCTGATCACATAAAATATGCATAAAGGAAACATCAAATTTCAATATTTCAATCACAAGATATCAATACAACACATTGATATAATAAAAACCATATCAAAACCATTTTCAATACATAAATAAATGAAAGTTAAAACATGGTTTTTATTTTTCATTTAAAAAAAGTTATGGCTTGTAGGGGAAGCTGAAACTCAAATAATGGTCATGGCGGAGGAGAAGTCATTGTCGCCGCATATGTATGACAAGAAAAACATTCCTTTTGTACTTTAGTAAAATTCATCATATAAAAATATTCCTTTTGAATAAACGTAAAAGTCAAATGGGTTTATACACCCTATAAAGGAAATTTGTGTATAAAACAAAATATGCCTCAATGAATGGAGATTGAGACGAAATCCCTTAAAACGATAATTTTTAAATAAAATATATCTATTATGTTTATTCACTATATGAACACAAAAATAAATTATAAATACAAGATAGTACATAATAATATCATGACATAATTTGAAAGTAGGAGATTAACCCAAAGAATTGAAATTGGGTTAAGTAGTTCCCTTACCTTGCGTCCTGTCTTTACTCGACCGTTCTTTAACCTCCTGAATAATAAACTAGAGTTAATTTATAATTTCTTAAGAACCTTTTTCAAGTTTTGTATTCCTTTTATATCACTTATTACCATGTTATGTACATTATGTAATTATTTACGTTAATAACGGTCGTTTTGTCGATCGTTGGTACTTGAGTCCAAAATAAACTTCTTATAATTACAAGTTGTTCATGTGGTGAAATATCCATTATATCCAGAATTATATTCATGATATACATATCACATATCTCATATATATCCAGTATATACATGTATTTATAATATTCCATAATGTTTAGAGGTAAGAAATGAAATGCACTGTTCATGGAGATGGTAAGCCGTACGTACGCATGAATGCAACTTTCATTTATATTTATTATATAATGAAATCATAATGATATAAAGTTACATTATAATTACAGTATAATATCATATATAATATCATTTACTCCATCCTTTATACATCCCACATATGGCATTAACGATTCAAATCACTTTGAGGGGGCGGTAGTCCACACTTCCTAAAATGAAAATATAGCATTTAACCATAATGGAAACAATAAAGGTATTCCATAAATGAAAAATACAGAACCTTAAGTAAAACATTAACATATTATATATCATATATAAATAGAGTTACATCTTAATGGCCACCTTTGAAGGTGTTATGTGAGTGTTGAACAATAATCGTTTCGTGAGGCAGAAATTCGCCATCCACAGAAATAGTATGTTCTTTAACCATTAGATGTAGGTGTGTGTAATTGTATCTCTAATACCTCTTATAACAACATCCTTGTATATTGATGATACTGGTTTTGTTACCAAAGAAATGAATAAAAAGAGTTTAGGGGGTTGGAGAAGCAAAATAAAACAAAACAACATTAGAGAAGACATTTCCTTAAAATCGGGTAACTCATTTTGATTTGAGCCAAAGGCTTCCTTGGGAAGACTTCTTCCAAAAGTGAGGATTCTAGGTGTAAGTAAGGGAAGTTGAGAGAGTATTTCGGCTGAGTTTGGCCACGCAAATTGTTTTTGATGGTGTGAGTAAGGTGGTAGTGGTGGGGGCCTTTTATAAGAGGAGAGAAGTGGCACTCTTGGAAAGGTTGAAATGTTACATTATTATGAAATTATTTTCAGATTCTAAAGGTCCCACAATAATATATTTCCGGGATAAGGTGATAAGGGTTAGAAATCTACTCATACAATAGGTTTTTGACAGGTGTAAGCCTCATATTTTACATTATATTTTCATTTTATTTAAATCGTTAATTAATGAGGTAATCGCTGAATCATCATGGTTTCATAAATAATATAATTTATTTAAGGTCTAAAAATTATAAAAAAATTATCATGATTTATTAAATCTTTTTATCTTTCTATTGAATATTTATAGTCAAACATTTGACCTGTATAACCCCATTTAAAAATTGTTTTAGTAAAACAACTTATGTTTGATACATTTTTATTTTAACTTTAAATAAAAGCTATTTATGACATTTTCCTACCAATGTGGCTCCATTGGGTCCCCAAGTTGACCCATGTATTTTCATGGTAGGCCATGACTCATACAATAGGTTTAGGACAAGTGTAATTGTCATTTCATTTTTTATAATATCATTTTTACCTTAAATTTCACTATTTACCTTTAATCGCGATTAATTAAACTTAAAAGTTACTATTCACCAAAAATTATTTTAATCCCACTGAACCACATTTTTCATCCTAATTACAACCATGTATGTCGGATTTTTTAAAATAAAATCACATAAGTGGTAATAATTCATTTAAAAGAAAAAAATTAGTTATTTAACTACCACTTAGTGGTTTCACTATTCATCAAAAATTGAAGTTTTTCAGAACAATGCCAAAAATTCACCCTAATCTATAATTGATATTCCGAATTCAAAAATGATGTATATTTTACAAAATTCCAAAAATAAAAGTTTCATTATTTAATTTTATAATTAATTCCCGCTTTCACAACAAATAGCGTGTTTTTAGGAAACAATATATATCAAAAGATTGACAATTGTTTATGTCTAATTTCAAAGTGAAATTAATTATAATGAAAACCATTGGATAAAATGGTAAAAATATATTATAATTATACTTTAAAACCACCAAATAGTATAATTTATCACTATAAATTATTTTGATTAAAAAAGTTTCTTTATGTATTCTTCAATATTCATAAAAAATTGGAAGTTCTCCGAAAATTACAAAAAATTCAACTCAGGATAATTTCTATATTACGAATACAAAAATGACGTCCATTTTGAAATATAAAATTTCTATAATTTTAAAAAGTGGTTATTACTATTCATAACGACTACTTTGATTAGTCTCGGTGATTTAGAACTCGAACTTGCGTACAATGCAAGCTATTGCATTATTGAAAGAGAGGCGTATCATGGATGCTCGGGGTGTTACATTTATATAATTGAAATGTAGGGTTGAGTGATTATGATTACATGGAGATAATTTACTTTTCTTCCCTATATTATTATCCATTGATATTAATTGGGAAATAACACCACATCCATGACTTGAGATTAGTATTAGATGATTTAAGTGTTATTGGAATTGGTTGTCTCTCTCAGGCTGAGGATCGACATGGTTCTTTTTATAGATGGAAATTATTATTATTATTACTACATCACAAAAATATTTAAAAAAACATATTCAATTAACATTTCAATGTAATTTTATAGTAAAATAATTCTTGGTGGCATAATGAGTTTTATTTACACAATATACATGTCATCATTTTATATATTCACAGATATCAATAATTCATTACCATTCACAATAAAACAACCTTATTGCTAATTTTTTTTATTTTTTTTATATAAAAGGATTTCGGAGTATTAAACCATGATAAATATTTAGAAATATATTGTTTTGATGTTTTTTTATATATCTTACATTTTAACACATTTGGAGCATGAAATGACTTTTATGTATTCATTCATGTATTATATGTTACAACATTATTATATTACATGATTTATAACATGATATAATAACAAAAATTTATTTTATTAAGATATAACATTATACTATTCAACAAATATCTGGAATATATTAATATAAATAAAAGATCTAATTTACCTTTTATAAGACCCAAGGAACAATATTGTTAATTGATATAATCTAGAATATTGGGTGGCGTACATGAGGTGGAAAGATTCACCTGATAAAGGAACAAGTTTAGATGTTTTCATGATGAGGAGTTATAAATGTTATTTATTGAATCTTTTTATTTTATTTTTTCATTGAGATTAGAACATAATATAAGAATACATTTTTCACCATTAAAACAATTTTCTTCCTTGGTGTAGCTATCCCAGGTATATTGGGAAATTAAAATTTCCTTTGGAGGGAATAAATTTTTAAAGATATTAAATTTTACTATATTTTTATTTCCTCACTGAGTGTTTCTTATATCATATGAGGATATAATATATGTGATTTCCATTCTGGTGTCAATATGAAAAGAGTTTATGTGTACATGAGTCGTATTTTTTGTATATTAGTCTACATGTTTGAATTGTTTCTTTGAGGAACACCATGATTATTTTCACGGGTGACATTATTTTGATATAGTTTTTTTATTCAAAATTTCATTGTTTTCCAAATAATTATTTTAAATATAGAACAATTATGTAATTATATATAACTAGTTCTTATATGGAAAATGTTTTATGATTGTAAATTCCTCTATGAAATTAAATTGGTTTTAGATAAATGGTGCCCCCAGAACAATATAATGAGTGTTTGACTGTATAAAATGTTTTTTAAAATATTTTTAAATACACTAGGGTAATCGCTTGCATAATAAGTAGAATAAAAATGTGAATATTATTGTGGTGTATGATAAAGTAAACAATGTATTTGGAAAACTAAAATTCCATTAAAAAATATATGAGTAATTTTTATTCATTATTTTTGAATTAAATGTTATTTAATCGATCCTGGTGATAGGGAACATCAGTGTGCCTTTCACGGGACCCCACAGTGGGAAGCTGGATTAGTGGGAGAACCCATGTTATCAGTTTAAAATCTAATGATTATTATATTCTTCCATATCTGTGATATGGTGAATTATATTTATATTATGATATGTGCTTTTCTCATTGGAATTATATATAAATTCCTCCATTTCAAATACCATATAAGTGCATGGAGGCCAGTTGCGAGTATAACCCAAAGATACAGAGGTCGGATGCACTAGTGGAAGAAAATCTATGTATAGATGTCCTACTTAAGGAGTGTCGCCTCAGTGTGATAAATTATATAGGGATAACCAATCCATGAGTTTACCTGATTAAGTTTCAGAGAACCTAATTGATTCAATTATAAAATTACCCAACATACATAAGTTATGGTGATAAAAGTGTTTGGTACATGGATACAAGCTATAAATATAGTCTTTAAGAATTTAACAACACACTGTAAGCAGAGGTTGAAAAATTTCAATGATATTGATTGAGGTCACTCTAGGAGTTGTAGGGATACTATGATTTTGGCTAATCAATATATAGGATTGGAATAATTTTTTTTCTATAAATTATTATTCATATATTTATTCCGTTATAACAAATGATACGGTTGACCTAAGGAGTTAATAAACCAACAGAAGAGGAGTGTTTCTTTTCTAGTGTAATATTCTTGGTTCATTGAGTTTCAATAGATGACCCATTATATCAATAATGATGAGTATACATGGGTGATATTCATAGAGTATGTCCTTAGATAACAGAAAAATGTATTTATTAATATATTTCATAACACCAAATTAAATTATATGGTGAATCAGTAATTGATTTATAAGAGTACTTTATGAAAATCCCAAGACCTACTATGGGTAGAATCGGTGAGTATGGGGATTTTTGATTGTTGGAAGAATCATTTTTATGGGTATCAACTACGTACTTATGGTAGAATAAGTTGTTGATGTAGTATAATCTGTATTCACCAATGTGTCAGGGTGGGTCACTTCAAATGGCCCTATTAATTATTGAAAATTTTGTATATCATGATTGTGAGGTAGGAATACCTCTTTGATTTTTTCTGAATGATGACCGATAAAAGTAGATATAAGGTGTTATAAGAGTGTTGAACAATAATTGTTTTGTGGGGCAGAAATTCGCCATCCACAGAAACAGTATGTTCTTTAACCATTAGATGTAGGTGTGTGTAAGTGTAGCTCGAATACCTATTATAACAACATCGTAGTATATTGAGGATACTGGTTTTGTTACCAACGAAATGAATAAAAAGAGTTTTGGGGGTTGGAGAAGCAAAATAAAACAAAACAACATTAGAGAAGAGATTACCTTAAAATCGTGTAACTCTTTTTAATTTGAGCCAAAGGCTTCCTTGGGAAGACTTTTTCCAAAATTGAGGCATCTAGGTGTAAGGGAGGGAAGTTGAGAGAGTATTTGGGCAGATTCTGGCCGAGCCAAACGGCTTTGAAGGTGTGAGTAAGGTGGTAGTCGTGGGGGCCTTTTATAATAGGAGAGAAGGGGCACTCCTGGAATGATTGAAATGTTACATTATTATGAAATTATTTTAGGATTATAAAGGTCCCAAAATGATATATTTCGAGGATTAGATGATAAGGGTTCGAAATCTACTCATCCAATAGGTTTTTGACAAGTTTAAGCCATATATTTTACATTATCTTTTCATTTTATTTAAATCGTTAATTAATGAGGTAATCGCTGCATCATTATGGTGTCATAAATAATTTAATATATTTAATGTCTAAAAATTATAAAAAAATCATCACGATGTATAAAATCTTTTTATCTTTCTAATGAATATTTATAGTCAAAAATATGACTTGTATAACCCCATTTAAAAAATTTTTTATTAAAACAAATTATGTTTGTGACATTTTTATTTTAACTTTAAATAAAAGCTATTTATGTCATTTTCCTACCGAAGTGGCATCATGGGGTCCCCATGTTGACCCATGTATTTTCTTGGTAGGCCATGACTCATCCAATATGTTTAGGAAAAGTTTCAAGGTCATTTCATATTTTTATAATATCATTTTTACCTTAAATTTCCCTAATTACCTTTAATCGCGATTAATTAAACTTAAAAATTACTATTCACAAAAATTTATTTTAATCCCATTGAACCACATTTTACTTCCTAATGACAACCATGTATGTAGGATTTTTGAAAATAAAATCACAGAAGTGGTAATATTTCATTTAAATGAAAAAAATCAGTTATTTAACTACCACTTAGTGGTTTCACTATTCATCAAAAATTGAAGTTTTTCAGAACAATGCCACAATTTCACCGTAATCTATAATTGATATTCTGAATTCAAAAATGATATCTATTTTACAAAATTCCAAACATATATGTTGAATTAATTAATTTTATAATTAATTCCCACTGTCACAACAAATAGCATGTTTTTAAGAAACAATATTTATCAAAAGATTGACAATTGTTTATATCTAATTTCAATGTGAAATTAATTATAATTAACACCATTGGATAAAATGGGAAAAATATATTCTAATTATACTTTAAAACCACTCAATAGTATAATCTATCACTATAAATTATTTTGATTAAAAAAGATGTTTTTAAGTATTCATCACTATTCATAAAAATTTGGAAGTTCTCAGAAAATTACAAAAAATTCAACTTACCATAATTTCGATATTACGAATAGAAAAATGAAGTCCATTTTGAAATATAAAATTTCTATAATTTTAAAAAGTGGTTATTACTATTCATAAAGACTACTTTGATTAGTCGTGGTGTTTAAGAACTCGAACTTGCGTACAATGCAACTATTGCATTATTGAAAGAGAGGTGTATCATGGAAGCTCGGGGTGTTACATTCTCCCCTCCTACAATAAATTGCATCCTCACAATTTGAAATTTTTCTTTTGAAATAAAAGGTTGAAAATTGAAAATACCTTTGTGGAAAACCCACATCGGAAATAGGGTTAATAAGAATATAACATTAAAAGAAAGAAAGATAAGTACAAAGGTCACCCGAGATAGCATATACTAGGATTCTATGAAAATATTGATATGGAAGAAAAACAAACCATCAAGGTTTGATGGAGAGTTGTAGAATACTGGATTTGAAAAAAGTTAACCATAAGAAAATCACAAACATGTGATTAGTTAAACGGTCATTGAATCCCTAGTTGGAAAAGTTAACCGACAAAATTTTTGTTTTAAGTTAGCTTTTATAATGTTGAGGAATTTATTTAGGGTATTTACTAAAAACGTAAGGGAATATGCATACTGTTCATGTAGACTTTCATTCTTTAATAAATTTTTACCACAAACCCATCTTTCACTCTAAAAGGTAATAGAACTCTAAAATATTCTATTTATCATAATTGTATAAGGTTCCAAATATTAACACATACCATTTTGATTAGGAAAACTTTTTGTAATATCCAGGGACTTCCTGTAGGCTACTGGTAGGTAGTAAAGGCATGTTGCACTATGGTTGTGGGTTCAATTGCTGCAGCTTTGTCCGACGTGACGGGTTATGCCCCACCCTGCAGGTTGTCCTTTTCCTAAAAATATAGTATTATAATATTCCAAAAATAATCTTCAGAAAAGTTTTAACCTTAAACAATACTATTCATAGTTCAACTTAATCTATCACAACCTTTATAGTTATCCAAAATACCTCTGTCCAGACATTATCTAAAAGGTCTATTAATTCCAAAATCAATTTATCATATTCCCCAAACAAAGTAAATTTTCTCTTATTGTAACATACTAAAAATATGATTACCTTCATCATATTATGACCTTAATGAAAAGAACAAGTACTGCAGTATAATGCTTATATATATCACATTATTCTTATAACCAGAATATAAACCATGAGTCCAAAAGCACCAATACATTAATTATTCTACTTCAATTGTAGTAACAGCATAAGATTGTCCTTGATCCCTTAGCCTTTTCTAAGGTAATTTTCCCTGACGCTTAGGAAATTCATTTTCATAATGCCCCATTTGCCAACAATTGTAGTATTAAACATTGATAGCCTATTTCTTTCCCTTACAATCACGAGCCTGGTGACCTTTTTCTCCACATTTATAATAAAACTCCCATTCCTTTTAGGCAAGCACCGGGGTGATTCTTCCCACAATTATCACATAATAGAATATCATTCTTTCCCTTTTTCCCTTTATCTGACTCTTGTTCCATCGTTCTCTTATTTTCTTGATTTTCTTTAAAATCATGAGACTTAGAGAACTACTTTTCCATCTTGATAGCAAATGAGACAATATCTCCGTATGACGAGAAGGTTTTTGAGAATAATTCTCGAAGGAGAAATGGTTTTAACCCATCAACGAAATGATCAATCTTACTTCTTTGGTTGCGTATATAATCTGCAGCATACCTCGCTAACCTTGTGAAGTTGGCCTCACACTTTGCGACATTCTTATCCTCCTTTTGTCTCAGACTCAGAAATTGCCTTTCCATATCTGCTCGTTGGTCCTGTGGAAAGTATTTTTCTATGAAATGATCTTTGAACTCTCCCCATTCCAAACTTGATACTTCTTCACCTTCCTTTGTATTTTGAATCAATGACCACCATTGATCGGCATCTCTAGTGAGGCGGTAAACTGCCATGATAACCTTCTCCCTTTCGCTACTCCCCAAGGCGTGGAATATTTTCTCTAAGGAGTTTATCCATTGTTCAGCTACTAATGGATTTGTACCCCCATTAAATGTTGGTGGTTGTTCCTTCATGATGCGGTCTAACATTGATCCTCCACTTTGCGGATCAGGGTGCTCCATACGAGTAAGGTTATTATTCATAACCTGAGTGAGTTGTCCCAGTATGGTAATAAGTTGATCAGCACCAATTGTATCTCCAGCTCCATAATAATTATCTTGAGTAGGAGGGCAATCCCTACATGGAGTGCGTGCATTGATACGGTTTCCATTCCTTCTACTAGGCGCCATTTCCAAACAATGGCATAAACTAGATTTGTTTATGAATCAAAATACATAATTCCATACTTGTAAAATAATTAACATAAATTGAACTATTTATGGATATAATCCATAATCATTAAAATGTTTTCTTTGAGAAGGATATACTCATAACCCTTCATAGTGGTTTGTAATGAAAATGAGAATTATCCTAAGAATATCCCCCGGGAGTGTCGTAACCAAGAGTGCAGCAAGGCCCGTTGTCGTGCACCAGTTCCCGTTCGAGTCCAGCTCAAAGCGGTGTTTTTGGGTTTTACCCCTAGGTACATCAGTTCCAGAGCCGCCTCTACCTGCTCGTATCCAGACAGGGATTTATTGCTTGGAAAACTCACAATGTTCCATAATACCAAAATTCTAGGAAGTTCTTCTATATTAATCCTCAACGTCTATCTTCGGGCTATTTTCTCTAATCAGATTTTATCTAAATCTAGCTTTCAAAGTTAGTACTAAACTGCCTCTAATACCAACTGTAACGCCCTGACCCTAGTTACCCAAAGTCGGTGCATTACTTCATAACATTGGCATGATCACAAAAGATCAAGTCTCGAAAGACCGATTAGTTTAGTAGCCTTGGAAACACTAGATGAATTCTTAAGTCTTACATCACATCATAAAGTAAAACAAAACAACAACATCTTCTCTTCATATCCCCTTATTTTATCCCTACAGGTCATTCATAATATACTTCTTCACATCCTGGAAAAAATTAATACATTGAAATGGGTGAGCTCAGATGCTCAGTAAGGATAACAATATAGCAGAAGCTTTCATAAATGAACACTAACATTTAAGGCAATGTATAACTAAAACAAAAGCCTTTTTAAACTTGAACATCAGCATAATATGGAAAAGGAAAAATGAAATAATTCCATTTACTTATTCACATGGATATTATACTGGTCGAATAATCACATGCAATATCAATAACCACTTTCATAATGATGGAATGCATAATGCTAGACTATCATAACCACGTAGCCCTGGCCTCGTGCCAAGACTACAAATAAGATTTTTTCAAGGCATCATGCCAAGACACTGGTTTGTCTCATGAGACCTGTCGATGCATCGAGGAGCTATATCGGGCTCCACCCGTCACTTATTAAGTCCAATGCATTCTTCACATGAACAGGTTTAAACATATCATAAACCATAACATAATCGAATCACATAAAACATGCATAAAGGAAACATAAAATTTCAACATTTCAATCACAAGATATCAATACAACACATTGATATAAAAAAAACCTTATCAAAACCATTTTCAATACATAAATAAATGAAAGTTAAAACGTGGTTTTTATTTTTCATTTAAAAAATGTTATGGCTTGTAGGAGAAGCTGAAACTCAAATAATGGTCATGGCGGAGGAGAAGTCATTGTCTCTGCATACGTACGACAAGAAAAACATTCCTTTTGTCCTTTAGTAAAATTCATCGTATAAAAAGATTCCTTTTGAATAAACCTAAAAGTCAAAGGGATTTATACACCGTATAAAAGAAATTTGTGTATAAAACAAAATATGCATCAATGAATGGAGATTGAGACGAAATCCCTAAAAAAATAATTTTTAAATAAAATATATCTATTATGTTTATTAACTGTATGTAACATTAAAAAACTATAAATACAAGATATTACATAATAATATCATGACATAATTTGAAAGTAGGAGATTAACCCAAAGAATGGAAATTGGGTTAAGAAGTTCCCTTACCTTGCGTCATGTCTTTACTCGACCGTTCTTTATCCTCCTGAATAATAAACTAGAGTTAATTTATAATTTCTTAAGAACCTTTTTCAAGTTTTTTATTCCTTTTATATCACTTATTACCATGTTATGAACATTATGTAATTATCTACGTTAATAACGGTCATTTTGTCGACCGTTGGTACTTGAGTCAAAAATAAAATTCTTATAATTACAAGTTGCTCATGTGGTGAAATATTCATTATATCCAAAATTATATTAATGATATAAATATCACATATCTCATATATATCCAGTATATACATGTATTTATAATATTCCATAGCGTTTAGAGGTAAGAAATGAAATGCATCGTTCATGGAGACGGTAAGCCGAACGTACGCATGAACGCTACTTTCATTTCTATTTCGTTTTTAATGAAATAATAATGATATAAAGGTATATTATAATTCCAGTATAATATCATATATAATATCATTTACTCCATCCTTTATACATCCCACATATGGCATTAACGATTCAAATCCCTTTGAGGGGGCGGTAGTCCGCACTTCCTAAAATGAAAATATAGCGTTTAACCATAATGGAAACAATAAAGGTATGTCATAAATGAAAAATACAGAACCTTAAGTAAAACATTAACATATTATATATCATATATAAATAGAGTTACATCTTAATGGCCACCTTTGAAGGTGTTATATGAGTGTTGAAAAATAATCTTTTCGTGAGGCAGAAATTCGCCATCCACAGAAACAGTATGTTCTTTAACCATTAGATGTAGGTGTGTGTAAGTGTATCTCGAATAACTCTTATAAAAACACACTAGTATATTGAGGATACTGGTTTTGTTACCAAATAAATGAATAAAAAGAGTTTAGGGGGTTGGAGAAGCAAAATAAAACAAAACAACATTAGAGAAGACATTACCTTAAAATCGGGTAACTCATTTTGATTTGAGCCAAAGGATTCCTTGGGAAGACTTCTGCCAATAGTGAGGCTTCTAGGTGTAAGGGAGGGAAGTTGAGAGAGTATTTGGGCTTAGTTTGGCCCCGCAAAATGGCTTTGAATGTGTGAGTAAGGTGGTAGTGGTGGGGGCCTTTTATAAAAGGAGAGAAGGGTCACTCTTGGAAAGATTGAAATGTTACATTATTATGAAATTATTTTCGGATTATAAAGGTCCCACAATGATATATTTCGAGGATAAGATGATAAGGGTTCGAAATATACTCATCCAATAGGTTTTTGACAAGTGTACGCCTTATATTTTACATTATCTTTTCATTTTATTTAAATCGTTAATTAATGAGGTAATCGCTGCATCATCATGGTGTCATAAATAATATAATTTATTTAATGACTAAAAATTATAAAAAAATTATCATGATTTAGTAAATCTTTTTATCTTTCTAATTAATATTTATAGTCAAATATATGACTATTATAACCCCATTTAAAAATTGTTTTAGTAAAACAACTTATGTTTGATACATTTTTATTTTAACTTTAAATAAAAGCTATTTATGTCACTTTCCTACCAAAGTGGCTCCATGGGGTCCCCAAGGTGACCCATGTATTTACCTTTAATCGCGATTAATTAAACATAAAAGTTACTATTCACCAAAAATTATTTTAATCCCATTGAACCACATTTTTCTTCCTAATGACAACCATGTATGTCGGATTTTTGAAAATCAAATCACATAAGTGGTAATAATTCATTTAAATGAAAAAAAATCAGTTATTTAACTACCACTTAGTGGTTTAACTATTAATCAAAAATTGATGTTTTTTAGAACAATGCCAAAATTTCACCCTAAGATATAATTGATATTCCAAATTCAAAAATGATGTATATTTTACAAAATTCCAAACATATAAGTTTCATTAATTAATTTTATAATTAATTCCCGCTATCACAACAAATAGCGTGTTTTTAAGAAACAATATATATCAAAAGATTGAAAATTGTTTATGTCGAATTTCAAAGTGAAATTAAATATAATGAAAACCATTGGATAAAATGGTAAAAATATATTATAATTATACTTTAAAACCACCCAATAGTATAATTTATCACTATAAATTATTTTGATTAAAAGGTTTTTTTAAGTATTCTTCACTATTCATAAATAATTGGAAGTTCTCCGAAAATTACAAAAAATTCAACTTAGGATAATTTCGATATTACGAATACAAAAATGAAGTCCATTTTGAATTATAAAATTTCTATAATTTTAATAAGTGGTTATTACTATTCATAATGGCTACTTTGATTATTCGCGGTGTTTTAGAACTCGATGTTGCGTACAATGCAAGCTATTTCATTATTGAAAGAGAGGCGTATCGTGGATGCTCGGGGTGTTACATTTATAGAATTGAAATGTAGGGTTGAGTGATTATGATTACATGGAGATAATTTACTTTTCTTCCCTATATTATTATCCATTGATCTTAATTGGGAAATGACACCACATCCATGACTTGAGATTATAATTAGATGATTTAAGTGTTATTGGCATTGGTTGTCTCTCTCAGGCTGAGGATCGACATGGTTCTTTTTATAGATGGAAATTATTATTATTTTTACTACATCACAAAAATATTTAAAAAACATATTCAATTAACATATCAATGTAATGTTATAGTAAAATAATTCTTGGTGCCATAATGAGTTTTATTTACACAATATACGGGTCATCATTTTATATATTCACAGATATCAATAATTCATTACCCTTCACAATAAAACTTCCTTATTGCTTTTTTTTTATTTTTTTATATAAAAGGATTTCGGAGTATTAAACCATGATAAATCTTTAGAAATATATTTTTTTCAGGTTTTTTATATATATCGTACATTTTAACACATTTGGAGGATGAAATAACTTTTATATATTCATTCATGTATTATATGTTACAACATTATTATATTACATGATTTATAAATGATATAATAACAAAAATTTATTTTATTAAGATATAACATTATATTATTCAATAAATATATGGAATGTATTAATATAAATAAAGGATATAATTTCCCTTTTATAATACCCCAAGAACAATATTGTTAATTGATATAATGTAGAATATTGGGTGGCGTACATGAGGTGGAATGATTCACCTGATAAAGGAACAAGTTTATATGTTTTCATGATAAGGAGTTAAAAATGTTATTTATTGAATCTTTTTATTTTATTTTTTCATTGAGATTAGAACATAATATAGGAATACATTTTTCACCAATAAAACCATTTTCTTCCTTGGTGTATCTATCCCATGTATATTGGGAAATTATAATTTCCTTTGGAGGGAATAAATTTTTAAAGAAATTAAATTTTACTATATTTTTATTTCTTCACTGATTGTTTCTTATAATATATGAGGATATAATTTATGTGATTTCCATTCTGGTGTCAATATGAAAAGAGTTTATGTGTACATGAGTCGTATTTTGTGTATATTAGTCTACTTGTTTGAATTTTTTCTTTGAGGAACGCCTTGATTATTTTCACGGGTGACATTATTTTGATGTAATTTTTTTCTTCAAAATTTCATTGTTTTCCAAATAATTATTTTAAATATAGAATAATTATGTAAATATATATAACTTATTCTTATATGGATACTGATTTATTATTGTAAATTCCTCTATGAAATTAAATTGGTTTCAGATAAATGGTGCCCCTAGAACAATATAATGAGTGTTTGAATGTATAAAATGTTTTTTACAATATTTTTAAATACACTAGTGTAATCGCTTGCACAATAAGTAGAATAAAAATGTGAATATTATTGTGGTGTATGATAAAGTAAACAATGTATTTGGAAAACTAAAATTCCATTAAAAAAATATATGAGTAATTTTTATTCATTATTTTTAAATTCAATGTTATTAAATCTATCCTGGTGATAAGGAACTTCATTGTGCCTTTCACGGGACCCCATAGTGGGAAGCTGGATTTGTGGGAGAACCCATGTTTTCAGTTTAAAATCTAATGATTATTATATTCTTCTATATCTGTGATATGGTGAATTATATTTATATTATGATATGTGGTTTTCTCATTGGAAATATATATAAATTCCTCCATTTCAAATACCATATAAATGCATGGAGGCCAGTTGCGAGCATAACCCAATGATACAGAGGTCAGATGCACTAGTGGAAGAAAATCTATGTATAGATCTCCCACTTCAGGAGTGTCGCCTCAGTGTGATAAATTATATAGGGATAACCAATCCATGAGTTTACCTGATTAAGTTTCAGATAACCTATTTGATTCAATTATAAAATTAGCCAACATACATAATTTATGGTGATAAAAGTGTTTAGTACATGGATACAAGCTTTAAATATAGTCTTTCAAAATTTAACAACACACTGTAAGCAGAGGTTGAACAATTTCAATGATATGAATTGAGGTCACTCTAGGAGTTGTAGGGATACAATGATTTAGGCTAATCAATATATAGGAATGGAATAAATTTTTTTCTATAAATTATTATTCATATATTTCTTCCATTATACCAAATGATATGGTTGACCTAAGGAGTTAATACACCAACAGAAGAGGAGTGTTTCTATTATAGTGTAATATTCTTGGTTCATTGAGTTTCAATAGATGACCCATTACATTGATAATGATGAGTATCCATGGGTGATATTCATTGAGTATGTCCTTAGATAAGAGAAAAATGTATTTATTAATATATTTCATAACAACAATTAAATTATATGGTGAATCAGCAATTGATTTATAAGAGTACTTCATGATAATCCCAAGACCTACTATGGGAAGAATCGGTGAGTAAGGAGATTTTTGATTGTTGGCAGAATCATTTTTAGGGGTATCAACTACGTACTTATGGTAGAATAAGTTGTTGATGTAGTATAATCTGTATTCACCAATGTGTCAGGGTGGGTCACATCAATTGGCCTTGTTAATTATTGAAAATTGAGTATATCATGATTGTGAGGGAGGAATACCTCTTTGATGTTTTCTGAATGATGACTGATAAAACTAGATATAATTATTATAAAATAGTTATAGGGTTTGATACATCATCCAATACTTTATTTTAGGTAGGTATTTTGGAGTTTTACTTGACATATTAGTAGAGGGATTATATAAGTGTGAATAATTTGAGCCTGTCCCGATAGAAGTTTTTTTTAATGCAATGAAGTAAGGATGGTATGTAATGAAATGCTTTTGGGTATGTTCATACACTGTATAAATTTCTCAGAGATATAGAATATGAGTTTTCTAATGTGAGAGGCATGATTCTAGTTGCCTTGAAATTAGCAACTACTCATCCTAAGACATATTTTTACAGTCTTCCTTTTTCATGCAATTAATTGCTGGATAAATATTGATTATTAGGTATACATATGGGGATATATCTATTAATACGTCATTGTGAGTCCCATCTAATAGAATCTATCATTATATGATGTTTTTCTAGAACATTGAGGTTTATTAGATTTTATGAGCTCATATAATGCTAGAAGTGACTGCTATTGTACTAATTAGGTGAATCGGTTGGGTGGTTAAATATTTAGATCTTATATTAATCCACAATTGGTGACTATCCTTTTTTGTAAAGGGTATTAGTTATGTTAAAATAGATATTGGTACATATAGGATGGTTGGGTAGGTCTAGAACTGTGGATGCTCTGGGGATATTAGGGAAATCATTTGTACTTATGTGGATTATTTTTGTGATTGGATAGTAGTATCCTATATTATGGTGGACCAATTTGTGGAATTTTTTAATAATTACATCATGTTAATGCTTAATTAGAGACGGATTTAGTTCCCTATTATACTTATTCTAGGGGTCAATGGTTTTCATATTTCTCCCTATGAAAGGATACAAATATATATCCCTGATATGATGAACAAGTTGATGTACATAGAGACTAAGTTGTATATTATTACATTTCATAACCAATATTCTCAAATTTTTTTCTAAATAGGCTAAGATTATGTTATAGTTATGTGTGGAAAATAAATGGTTTAATTAGGTGACTATTAATAATAAATATAAATTTATACATATCGATGTAATTTTTAATCATTTTATAGGTTATAAGATGATGTAAACTATTTAATTTCATTTATAATATCACATTGTCATGGTGAGACATTATAAAATACAAAATTTATTTGTCTAATTTACGTAAAACCTCGATGATTACATAATTAGGTTGTTAATACTACTGAATACACCATCAGTGACTATGCCCTCGATAAATACACACGTACTTAAATTATTGAATTAATTTGAAGTGTTTTATGTGGAAGATATATTTATACATTCTTATATAGTGGTTGAGAATCCATAGCATGTAGAAATCATTTTGGGAACATTGTGTGAACATATATCATATAATAATATATCTACATTTTTATTTAGATCGACTAGTTGGACTTCTTATGAAATATCATATGAAAATTGGTCTTCAATATTAACCCCACGAAAGGGTTTAACATGATTTCATTCGATTATCCGATGTTTTTATATTAAAGGATTCATTAGAGTTGTAAAGTGTATTGAATGTAATATATATGACTAATTTCATTTGGCAATTCCATTAATGGTGTTATACAAAGAGGGGTGATGTTTGTTAGGATAGAAGACTGTAAGAATTAGTAAAATTATTTAATGGGAAAATTGAACTCCAAAATGAAACTATTTGTTTATAATTAATTTAAGATATTTAATTCGTAATATAGTTCTATTGATATCGAGTTCAGTTTAATTATGTTGTCGGGGGATCGAGTCCTGTGATAAGGTTCTATGAAATTGAGGACACATGGAAGGAGTAAAACCTATTGAGAATCTTGAGTTACAATTTATATTGTATTACATAAAGTGTTCAAGGAACACTCTATAGGGTGAGACACTCATGTTCTATAAAAAACATATTATTTTCATTTACTTATTTACTCAATAGGGCTTAAACAATCAACCATGAAGGTGGGTGTAGTACCATTGGTCCTTTGAAATTAATATCTCATATACATGATGGTAGTAAAATAAAATTTTCAATTATTTGAGGTAGAATAGAAAACCACACATTTCTTTGGAGTCAAGATGTTTTAGGGAAACTAATAAATACTTTTACATTTATGAATATAGATTTCATAGATGACAATGATCAAAAAATTATGACATGTTCATTCATAGTTCTGTCACTTTTATATAGAATCAAATGTAAGAATCGTTGATATCATGTGAATTCCACCCTTGAGGATATATTTTATTGTGTGAGCTACTATAGTGTTGGAATATATAAATGGATGACATCATCCTTGCTAATGGGAATAATTTTATAACTTTTGAAATGTGAGGTGAGTATATAATGGAAACACACACTTAAAGGTAGTTATTAAATCCATAATAGAAAAATATTGACTGTTTCTATGAGATATACTCAGTTTAAAATATATTTTTTTAGTGGTTTCAAATATAATTTGGATCTCATGTTTTGTAATTTATTTCCCAACAACCATAGACTATCAAATATATTACTCATATATTATATATCTTGATGATGGAATGATTCATTAATATTGGTTTTTCATGGGAGACCCATATTCTTCTTGTTTAATTTCATTATATCATTAGTTATTTCGATATGATTGATATTTAACCATCATATTGTTTTATTGGATTCCATATCATTCACCCTTCTATTGGTTATAGGTAGGCTAGGTAATGATGGTTGGACTCATCCTCAAACATTAAATGAGAGATAAATTTCGTTTTAATCATAAGAGGATTGACGTGAAGAATATTTGACATAAATCATAAATGTATCGACATCATCGACACATGGAGAATCTGGTATGTGAATAGTTTTTTCATGTGTTTCCAATGTTGGGAAATTTTAATACATGGAAACATAAAATAACGATGAATATTTATATATGATTTTTTGATATTTTATATATCATTTTTCAGTCATTTACTTACTAGAGAAACTATATGTATTAATTATTTTACGTGACCTCATTAATATATCTCAAAATCGTTAGTTCTTTCCCCACTCATCTGATAATTTAGATTATATATATATATTGACCTCATGGTTGATGTTTCCGTCCTTGAGCATCTGGTTTATATCGAAGACTATATTACATAGATTCCCAATGGAAAAACATTCCCTCCAGTTTGAATGTTTTCTTAATACAAGAATGTACCAAAAGAATCATGGGATTGGGTACCTTGTTTGTGAACCCAATTCCTGGTAGTTATCCATTCATTGGTTAGCTAGTATATGAGATTATATCTATTTTATTAGTTATACTATAGTGGGTTGTTTGTATGATATGAATCATATTTGAAGATATTCACTATTTAATATTTGGTTAAAGTTTCTATTGTTTACATTTATGTACTATTTAATGGTCTTTGAGGGGATGAGATATTTAAACAAGGCGTTAGAGGAGGCCTTGGAATATAACATAATTTACGGAATTACATAGGCTATCTATCAAGCATCCTACATGTTAGATGATAAATGGCATGTCCCAACCATTAGATGTAGATTCATGATGGTTTTTTCAAAAGGGGGAGAAGGGAATTTTACCCAATGACATTGTTGTATCCTTACTTAATTTTACCATTATTTGATCATAATCAATAGTGTATCAATGATTTATTCCTACTATTGGGTACTTGTGTATATCAACCACATCACACCTGTGATTCTTATTCTGTTTAACGCATTTAGAGGATCATGGTATGTTAATCACTGATCAATATAGAAATTTAGAAAATATGATCCGTATATTTCTCTAACATATTGATCAATATAAATACAATATTTCCATTTATTTTTTCAGGATTTTCTATATCATAAATTTTATTTTGAATTAGAGGTTATTTTTCATTCATTAGAACACATTTAACCTATGTATATTGGTCCCATTCATTTCGTATAACAAATTATTGCTTTAATATTTCATTTTCAAGTGTGATGGAATCAAAAAAATTATTATTGACCAAAATTAGTTTAATTTATTAATGTATTTTTGGAGTATTAAATACTCCCATGGAATTATAAATTTATAATGGAATAGGTAAACCCATATTTAAGAAATCAAAAAGGTTGTACATGACTTGTTCTGTGATTATGGTTGAATCATTGGGGAAGTTTAGGGATTAACATGGATTCAGATGTTATTTAATTTCAAAATATGGATTCGTGGGATTAATCATAGGATCAATTACTTTTAATGTACAAGGAATTGTGAATTAATCATAACAAACGATCTTGGATTGTACTATATGATTTTTATAACATTTATTTTTTAATAATAAAATGTTAAGAATTCATGGAAAATGTTATTATTATAGAATGAATTTGTGGAAAACCATTGATTCCATATTAATGATATAATAAGGGAACACAACGGGGGACTATATATTCAATTATGGGATGTATGAGAATTCATGCCAATATGGATACTTTTAATTCAATGTTTTTAATGCATAGAATGCATCGAGAAATCCAATGGATATTACACTGATTCTTTAGCAATGAATTCCAAGGAGCAAACAAACATTGGATTTAGTTGATAGACATACATGGTGAATTACAATGAGTAATACATTGGAATATTATGTGATGTCCTCGTTTAATACAATGGAATGATTATTCTATATTTGAATCAAATAATTTTTTTTGGAATACCTTATGTGTTATCCTTTTATTC
The DNA here is from genome assembly GCA_963277665.1 of Viscum album. Taxonomy (NCBI): domain Eukaryota; kingdom Viridiplantae; phylum Streptophyta; class Magnoliopsida; order Santalales; family Viscaceae; genus Viscum; species Viscum album. Next base: position 2,003,773,859 of record OY728148.1, on the reverse strand, counting down.
ACATAAATATGTTCTTCTGAATGTCAAGGTCACCCCTAGGAGTTCAATATTATCAATTTGATTTTCATTTGAATTAAATTATGGGAATTCCTAGTTAATCCATGAATATTCCTTATTTTTTATAATATTGGTCTCCTTGATGATGATCTTTTTGTCATGATGGGTATTTGAATGATCCTCAATGATGTGAGATCAATGTAGTCTAAAGGAGGTATGTACATCTTGGTTTGCCTCTTTGAGACATGAGTATCAACATGGATCCTTTTATCAATATAAATCATCATTATTATTAATTATTCACAAATATATATATATATATATATATATTTATCTATATATATATCTATATATATTTCCCATATTTCTTATTTACACATGAGACATAATTTTTAATAGGCCATAGTGTTATTGGTCGACTAATTTTTACTAAGAACCATTTAATATCTATGTTTGGTAGTCAAATAAAATTTCTAGATAGAGTTTGTGAAATGATATAATTTTATATTACGGATTATTTTGTTATAAATACGGATGGATGTGTGAGTATGGAGAAGATCTAGAAAATTAGGCATCGTGGTTTTTAATATATTTTTCATCATTCATTTTTTAATTTCCCAAAATATTTGAACATGATTTTATTGTCCCAACTACTATATATGGCTGTATACCATCTATGTTTTATTATTATGATATATAATTGTTAGGGGATTGATATTTTATCACTAAATTATTTTAGTTGTATCAAATTCTATACTATTTCTATTATTTTTATGTGGTGATCTATAATTAGAGTGTATAGTTTCATAGTATGACTCCTAATGAAAATTTTAGTTAGTTAAAATATTTTTGTGTATCAGGAAGTGTTATAAATGAAATTTGTTACATAGACTTGGGGCACTAGATCAGTGCATTCTAGGTCAATTCATTGTAAACATCCTTCCCACTCTAGATACAAGAAAAAAATATAATAAATCAATTCCTCGATAGTGTTATCAATCACATACCATCACTAATTAATCTACCACCACAATATTTTACAATCCTCCTCTATGAAATAATATACCACATAGAAAAAGATATCATCCATGTGTCACAATCATTAACAAAATTTCCCCTTTATGATATGATCAATAAAATAAAATTCCAGGTACACTATGCACCCCACCATCAATAAATGGAATATAATCTCAATGAATAAATAAATAATGGAACATTCATTATTAGTGTATCAACATGACCATGAAAAAAATTATTCTAATAAAACCATTTGAATTGATCACTCTATATATTATAACTTGGTGAAAAAATTGTCATTACGAACAAACTAGAATGAATAAACAAAAACTTGGAATGAAAAAAATCCCTAGCCTCATGTGGATATAATTATATGAAGATAAAATAATTTTCATTATCATTATCACTAAATTATATAAATATTCGATGTCTTTACAATATAAATTTATAAATTCCTTCCACTAAAAAAAATCGGTGAAATTAAACCTCCTAAAATCTTGGAACCATTCATGTAATGTAGAAGTCATTCTCAAAATTATATTGGATGAGATATTCATTCATAATTAATTTCTATATATCCAAATATATTCAAAACCTAAATAATTAGGACATAATGAATTTATAAAGAATTAATTCCTATATGGTTTGAGGGTGTTATGGAAAATATTAGAGGGCATTTCCTCTAAATAACTCACGTGGTTAGGGTGAAAATGAATATTGAAATTTCAACTAAAAAAATAGAAAACTCGATTGTCCTAATAAGGTGACATGAAATTTTATTAAATTAAATGATTTTTCATATCCCTGAGTTGGGGATTCATGATGGTAGATCCATGTGTATCATAATACATTATGTCTGACAAATGGGACACAAGATTATATAGAGTGATTGAATTTATTTCACCATGATTCTAGAAATGTAAAATGGATTTGAATCCGAAATTGAGTTAGAAAATAATGTAGAGCTACTGCCACTGGAAAATAAAAATTTTCAATACCAAAAAATTAATACACTGCACCTAGCATAATATTCTCATCAAATAAAAATACCATTACTATTTTTTCATCAAATTATAGTAAATTTTTCATATCCGTAAAGAAAATTTCATTATTTTTATCATCAACAGATTTTTTTAAAATTATTATGTATACAAAATATTTTTTCAATATAGTATCATACTAATTGGTAATTTAAATAAACCACTTTTGGTGATATTTGTTATTCTTCCATATTCTAAACAATTTCCCAATCAGTAGTATTCTTATTTATATCGATCCATTTTTTTCTATAGAACCCTAAAAATCCTATATAAATATATATAACAACATAGAAATTAACAATTTCTAAATAATCCATAAAATTTGGTTAAAAAATTTAAGTTAATAGGTACACAATTTTCTTGGTCATTTATAAATTACTCATAATAATAATAATAATTTAATAAATATATTATCATCATTTATTACCTTGAAATTAATTGGAATACACCATCCCATTTTTAGGAGATCCAATCAGATTATGAATATGTCAATCTTTCTTCTTAAATTCCTTCAATGGATTATCATATCCTCTTTTTTGTATAATATATTGAACTCATGGACATCAATGATTGATCACATTGAATTGTAGTGATTAAATACAACCGAGAACACAATAAGTCAGATCATACAAATAATATTCTTCAATAATTCAATATGAGAGTCCATATAGATTGTGTTGTCACATATAGAGGGGTGTTATATACTGTGTACTATTTTTTTATCAAATATCAATATAATATATTTCATCATACTTAATGAAATCAATCCAATATAAAATTTAGAATAGATACATCTCTTTGATGAATCAGAATTAAATAATTAACATGAAATGATATTAATAAATTTGGGCCACAAATGGTATATTTATATTGTTTATCCCTGATTCGGGTGAATAATTGATTATTAATCTGGATAATTATGAAATGTAGATATCCACTATATTCAAACATTAATAAAATCTGGACAGTATCATTATTAATAAATATTTATGCTTAAGAAATATTTACAAAAACATGATTTGTTATTTATACTATATCGATTCAATTAATGAATATAGATCAATGATTCCACCTACAACAATATCTTTTTTATACTTATTGATTCCATAAAATAATCAATTTGAAATTATTCCCATTCCAATTAAATAAAATTCAAGATGATAATAACGTGGAGTGGACTTTGTTTTGGTGTCCTATATTCATTGGAAATAATATTAATTTGTTGAAACTAGAAAGTAAATGTCATAATTAACCCCACCCATTCTAGTATGTACTCTTTATCCATAATAATATATTCTCACCATAAAATATAAAGTAAAAAAAATTGATTACTCATCCCTCTTATTCTATTTTTACAATATAAGTTTCATTAATGATAACAATAATACATTAAAAATTCCATGGAATTATGACATATTATTCTATTTTTCAAAACAATATATGTTTATAAGTAGTAGGTCCACATATCCATAATTTATATCTATTATTACCCCACACTCACAATACATTGATGAATTTTTTTCCCTCAAAAATCATGTGTGATGCAAATATTTTTATAGTTTAATGAATATAAACACACTGAAAAAATTAATATATTAAAATTTGATATTTTTCAAATAACCAAATAATCAATGCATCATTTTATATAAATAATATTATATTATTTCAATCTAACTATTTATTATTTATATGAAATGAACTTCTAGAATAATTAAAAGTTACTATCTATAAACCATAAAATTTTCTCAGCTAATTTATCACATAATGAAAACTCATTATTATAATATATATAGGGATATAAAATTTATTCCCAAAACCACCTCAATTTGAAATTATAAAACTCTATATGGGGTCATGAACAATGTAGAACATTGAAATGGTAGAAAAAACAAAGAGAATATAGGTAGGGGAAGAAGGAAACAATAAAAAATTGAGAAAAAATCGATAGGAAATTGTGCTTTGATTTTCTAGGGAGAAAAACAACACTAAAAATAAATATTCCTATGACAACGATCCACGTCTGTGTATAGGCCCATATTTTCAATGATAACCCTACCACAATATAAATGCTACAAAACAAAACAAATCAGCAACAAGCTAAGAAATTGTTTCATAAAACATATCATTAAAATAGTAAATTATTATATTCTCAACCATTGAATGTTCGACATTATATATTCACAGCATATATTATTCAAAATAATGAAAACTCATTTTATGGTAAACATATATTGGTAAATTTAATCACCATATTTTTATTGGATTTAAAAATATGTTGAAATAAAATTCAGTTAAAATTCGTTAAAAAATATTCATATTTTTCTTTTACAATGATAAAGAATAAAAATATAATACAATACAAGAAGTATTTCAATATTTTATCTCAATATTTACATTATTCATGATTTGTGTCAAAAACCTAAGAGACTATTTTTTGTTGATAAATAATACTATAGAATTATTTTAATTTACTTTTCGATGTTGTCGAATATGTGATATTTCAAAATAAAATATATATTTTATTTTAATCAATTGTAGGATATAATAATATAATCAACAAACCTCAATAAATGACAAATTTATTATTATGATGAAATTATTTTTTCCAACTAATTTAATTAGAAATATTATCATCTAATCTCTCCAAAATATGATAAACTATATCACATAATGAATAAATGATCATGGCTAGTATATTATCATATATTACTACTTACAACGATTTTATTTTAATTTTTAAAGGGTTCATAATAATAGATTTTAAAATTCAAATCGATCACTCTCAAATATATCTTCTACACAATTGTAAATTATATATTAAAAGTATACTTTAATCCATAAATATATAAATAACATTCCATTATATGAAAATAATAAATTTAAAATTAAAATCATTAATATTCTACATTTCCCTTTATTATGACAAATGTTGTGGATAGTTTCTAGTAGACCTCTATCCTCATTGCATTTATATCACGAATTGTGTGAGATTTTCATTATTTCTGTATTGGTTTACCATATTTGAGACTCGTTGGGATTCATTGTATTCATATTATTTTCTTATACTAATATTTTATAAATAACATTAAAATTCAAATGAAATTCAAATGGTTTGTTTCCTGTGTGGTTTAATTTCCTAAAATTTACTCACAACTTAATTAAACAGCATGCATTTTCTATAAATTGGTATAATGTTTTTTTATCATAGAAATATTTTTTTAAAAAATATAATAGACACAATTATTAAGAAACATCTCATTATATTTTACTTCCTTTTAAATGATCACATCCACTAAACCAATCATTTTGAGCAATTCATGAAATTATTCTACTTTTTGTAATATATATTATTATTTTTAATTTTATTCAACATTTTTCCACAACATTATATGATATTACCACTTCATAAATTTTAAATTAATCCCCTAAATAGGGTTATATAATATTATTTCATAATGGTTATATTTATATATTTATTTGGAAATATGTTTTCTAAAAATAAAACACACATATATTTTTTTTATCCGTGTTTTATGTGGTTTTATTTTAGAAACAATATATGTGTCATAGAAGGTATTTATAAATCAATATTTACATAAAAACGAAACCATATGGAAATATCAACAAATATTTTCTAATATATCAATCATGTTTTTAATGGATATATTTTTTCACATTTATTCTACATTTTTCTTCATTCAATTTAATTTATATTGACTTAAAATATAAACATTATTTTATAAATTATTTTACTATCATTAATTCATTTTAGTTCCTAAAATTTTTATCATTTGACCATGACTTTCGAAAATAATATTATTGATCAATAACCTATATTTTTTCGGCTAATAGAAAACTAGTTATTTTCATTATACTGGTGTTTTCATTCCAAATAAAATTATTTTAAAATATTATTAGGGAAAACAATTTCTTATTCTCATCATAAATATTTTTTAATAATAGATTTATCAGAAAAATCACCCTTATTTTTTTACAATTCATTTTTAACATTTATCTTCCCATAAAAAAGTTTCTAGAACAAACAATATTTTTTAGGGAATGATTCACTAATTTAATTAATATGATATTATCTAAATAAATAGAGGAATAACATATTTTCAACTGAATTACATGATATATTTATGAAGGAATATAAATATTTTATCTAATTTTTATAAATTTTCTCTCACAGATTTATAAAACTAAATTTAGGACACATCTAGATCCCTTTTCTGGAAATGAATCTTAAGGAACAATAAGTATTGGCTATTTTTCCCTCATTAGATAATTCTAGACTTAAATTCAACTAAATATTATCCCAATCAATATATTCTTGATTAATGATATTATTTTCATGTTAATGGTGGTCAACATTATTTATTTTTTTGCCTTCATTTCTTATTAAGATCCATTGACCTCAATAGCACATTTATGAGAATTTTCTTGATCAAATAACATATCCTCTTAATATATTATTATTTAATTCATGTACTTAATTTAAATTTTTAATAATTATAATTCAAAACATTTATTTATTTAACAAAATATAAATTTATTTCCTTAGAATCAACCTATTTGATAAAAATATTATTTAATTTCATATTTTAAACCATTTTTTTTCTAATTAATCTATATCTACAATGAAATATGATATTTTCTATATAATAATATTGATTATATGAAATATATATGTATAAAATTTAATACTGGTCACATTCAAAATCGAGTCAACTTTAATTTTAAAATCATAATGTTATTCAACATGTGGATATGATTCATTTCCAAGACATGATTATATAATTGGATAATTATCTATAGATATAATAGTACACTTTATATATAGATTACTATCTTGAATTAGAATTCACGGACCATTGATTTAGTCATCTATCCCCTTGGGAGTCTTATAATACATTGGGTTCATTCTGATCACACTATTGGATATTACCTATCAAGGTTAGTAATTATTCTAATGACTTACCCCATAGAGAACCACATTTTTTCAGTTTTTTATATCCTCACTCAGACACACCGATTGAATCATCCATTAGGTTCACCCTTCCTAATCACTACTCATGTATATCAATGCTTTAATGTATACTTCTATTCAGGAAGGATCCCAAAAATGATGGTGCATCTTGTTGACATAGATTATATCATTTATTTATTTATCCCTTTAACAGCCTTGGGCATTTCCCTCACCACATTTAGAAAAAATATATATATCATTTGGGAACATACATCTCATCCCATGTAATTATACTACTCATAAGGTTTGTTTCCTAATCGAATGTGGACTGCTGCTACTGGGCCCTAATGAAATAAAACGCATTTCTAATTAACATGAATGTCGGATCCTAGCCCTATATGAACCACAAGCTACCATCTTAAAATGTGATCACCTACATGGTAAAAACATATGTTCTAGATTTGGTCATATATCTAATGATTTTCCCCATAGCCAAAAAGTTTTATTAAATTTGTTTTTCTTCTCCCACAAACATCTTAGAAAACAACCCACAAGGTCACCCTTATTGATCACAAATATAAGGAATAAAAACATAACTAATGAGTGTCAATCATTATATCTCCTAAAAATATGGTGTACCATATTGAAAATAATCAAATGATTTTTAAATTTAAATATTTAATATTCTATGGTGTCATAATTACATTCAAATAGTATTTAGTTTTTATTGTCCATTATCACAATTAATACCTTCTACAATATATTATATTATTTCTTCACAGACATTCAAATTTTTTTTTGAAAATCCATTATGAATTTTCATGAAAATAAACCGATACACTTATTCAAATATAAACATAATATATGATCATTTATAAATATAAAAATAGAACAGATTTTATTAAAGAAAAAAAATTATTATATAAAAAATTTATATACCCCTTTTATAATCCAATAACGTTGATATAGATAATGTAATTCCCTAAAAGAAATCACTGATATTGAGATATAATTTGATATGGAATCATGTGATTCTATCCATATAAAATATGGTATCACCCATTGGCGAGGGACCAAAATAGTGTACCATAGATTCTATTATTTATGTAGAAATCCACATGAAAGATCCATAAAATAATTAAATTCCAAGCTATGGATGTTAAATGAATTATAAAACCTAATATCATTGTAAAAACAAATATCATGTTAACAATACATGTAACCATCCAAAAAACACAATGATTTCATTATTTAGAGTATAATGAATAATCAATAGATAAAAAATGTTGATACCAAAGAATATATCCTTATTCTCTTGATGTATTCCATCCTTCTATATACTCCCCCTCCCAAAAAACATTCACTAAGGCCTTTATCGTTTCCTAGATACATATTTTATGTTTATACTATTCACTGAGACCCTCATACAATTTTCAAATATGAAACCTCATAGCATCCTAAAATGTGTCCATAAAAGATGATTATATGTACATATGGATTATTATAATACATAAATTAATTAATGAGTAAATATTAAACCACGAAATGGATGGGTCATCACGCACTAACCAATATACATAGATCCACGACATCACAGAATTCATCGCTATATTATTATGGACTCAATTTTAGTCACTGCATGTCTTGGAACATGCCAAAATGGGTAAGAAATCAGTTATGAATCCTTTACTCTATAGAGTAATTCCCATTCACCATAAAAACCTGACTCCCAAACTAAGGTTTTCGTCTATCATCACATGACAGTGCATCCACAAGAAATGTGGGATGAATTTATTCAAAACACCCCTGGTTATTATTTCATAGAATTTGGAACTTTGGAAAATTGTGCAAACATTAACCATAGATGTACTTTACCAACATTGATTACAATTTTCATTGATATCAGAATTGTAGAATCAACTATAATCATTTCATTTTCCATCATTTCGTGACCTAATCTCTACCATTTTAGTTCCATCTATCCAAATCAAATCAACATAGTAATATTTTTACCTAAAATATTATTATATTGTATTTTTATAGAGATAAGTAAGAAATATCATTGGATGAATAACATGTTTTATCTTTTCGAGTACTCATAATTCCACCCACACCCCATATGCAATAAAAACATTAAAGGGTTTTCAACACTAATTTGAATTAGAGTATTATTATCCAACAATATAAAAGTTTGATAAATATGTGTACTTATGTTTATGATTTTTTTAACATAAACATATATATATGAAAATTTAGAGTCTGATCTGTGCTGAATTGGAATATCTCAACCTCATGTGATCAATTATTAGATGTAAAAAGTGTAACCCAAATTTTTTAAATGGTTCTGGTTCAATGTCAAATTATTCTCCTTTTCATTTATTGTTAACCTCTCTAAACATATAATCTATTCAATAGAACCAAATTTGAGTTCATAGTATCAGAATTCATGCTTAATCACACAACACATGATATGAGTCACCACTGAAAACATAATTTCATTTTAATGAAATAATTAAATGAATACCATAGGAAAGAAATTTCCATATAAATATTGTTTGACTAGAAGAAAATAAAAAAACCAACTCCATGATACAAAAGAATAAGAATAATATAATAAATCAAAATTTAGAATTTAATTAAAATACACAAATCATATAAGACTAAAATCATGTCTCTGGATGGTATGAGATTCATTAGATACTGAACAACTAAAATAAATCCTTATATATGAACACTTCTTATTCTCTCTTCATTAGTATAATAACAACATAATGTGGACAAAAATTAATATTTGTAAATTATTTTTGAAAATAATTCCAAAAATATTACATAAAAGTATTCCGAATTTGAATTTTGGAAACCCTATGATCAACAAAAACTACATCAACTCATTCAAACTGGTCAATTGATTCTTGATTTATCATGGATTTATAATCAATTTAATTCCCATTAAAATATAATATTAAATCCAATATATATTGAATCATCATTCATTACAAATATATAAAAAACATTATTACAATACGAGTATACTCAAATATCACTTCTTCAAAAACATATGAGATTTACATATTTCAATGAAATCTATGTTTTTGTTGTAATAATCAATATTTAAATAGAAAACATTGTTTAGTTAAGCTATGATGTAAATCAAATCATAGTTCTAGACTTAGATACATAATATATTTCTATATGGATCTCATTTTCTACAAGGGAACATGATATATGATTCTATCAAAAGTTTCAACACAAGATATTTACATTGTGATGAAACTAAAGGGATAAGAACATATATACATTACATTTATCTATCTAGTTTTCATCAAATATATATTAACCCACAATGTCACTAAGGTTTGGTACATGATTTAATATGAGACATATATGTGGCATATTGTCCTACGTGATTGAACTATATGATAATTTTCTACATGATTATTTCATATGAATAATTTTTGTACATTAATCTGGTAAATACCATATTTCACTCAATCTAAACTATAACTACTTTAGATAACATCTTTACATCCATAAAAAAACATAAATAATCGGGAAGATTTCTATCGCATGTTTTATATCAAAAAAATAGATCAAACATTAATATCATTACTGATAATTATTTTCCAAAATTTTAATTTGAAATACACATAAAAATATGGGATCTCCATCATCATTAATAAAATCTCAAAATCCATAGAGTTCTTCAATATCTCCCAATTAATTTGTTGATATCAATATGAATCCTCGTGACTGGTAATTACTCAACAATTAAACCATAAAATTATATAAAATGTCAATATGATGAATCCTCACACCACACTATATGATAATGTTGTTTATCAACAGACTTTTATACAATGTTAAGTTGACTATATTGAATGAACTACGAAAATGTCACTTCCTATAGATCTCTCCTACAACATGGTCCCAAAAAATTGAATACTACAATTTTTAATCATTTAAAACCCTAGTTTAGTGGACAATGGAGGTGTCTTGGTGAAATTAAATTCAAACTATATGAAGGATGATGTAGATGAAATTTCCACTGTATATTTAAAAATATTGCAATTAGAAAATCTTTTATAATTTTTTTAATAATATTATAATTTTATATAATAAATATATTTTTTTCACATGAATAAATATTCTATTGGAGACAATTATATCAAAATTATATTTTATGATACTAGGAGTGAGGAACTATAATTTTTTAATGATTAATATAATATATATTTTTTTATATACTCTTCAATAGTCATAGATGATCACCACAAAAATCTGACAACTTAAACTACATCCATTATTAATGTTTAATTACATGACTATCCACCACATACTCTAATTCAACAATAATCATATTCAATAAAATGAGCAAATTATTGTACCATCTTACACAACCATCTCCAGAAAAAATCACTCGAACAAATGTGGATCTATCACCTTTCATGTTTTCACAAATGTAAATAATAACATCTATATTTTCACTACATATGTAGAGAAATACATATTTCAATACAACTTTCTGACTCAATATTATTAATTTACTAGGAAACCATGCAAGACTCCTTCAGTTCAATTTGATGCATTCATAATGATTCACTGGATAAGGAATGTCAATTTTAGATTTTCTGAGATAAAAAATGATACCTATAGTAGTTATATATTTCTTATAATCAACCATATTTCCTCCATCCCTTTTCATACCATGATTCACTATTTTATTTCACCCTTATACCATTATATTAATAAATTTTTGTATTGAAAATTCTATGGATAATAAGAAATTTCATATGATATTTGGTTGAATAATTTAATGATTATCACTGCAAAAAATTTCTATTTCACTTGTTTTATGGTTTTCTTATAGGTGGAGGTGATTTGGAAGGCCCATGATGGAGTTGATGAAAAATTGTCCAAATTGTGTAAGAATCCAGAAACATCTATCAACGGATCCACATTCTTTTTCTGATCCATGAGTCCAAATGTCCTGATTTTTTTATTGTTATCATATATTTAATAGGATAATCCATTTATGAAGAACCACATGATATATTCATCCATTAAAAGGACTATCCGACCCAATCTGTCCAATAAATGGTATTTGAATATAGTAAAAAATCATTTATATTTTCGAAATATCTCTTATTATATAGCACATATGGACACCATGTTTAACATAGATAAATCCAAGATTTCAGGAAATGAGTTATTAGTTTACGGGAATGTGAGATAAATGTTTATAGTAGCTAAAATTGAGGGGCCAATAGGTTTATATGAATCACTGTGTCCAAAAAAACCTCCGATTTTAGCTACAAAAGAACACAATGGTAATCTCATTTTGAATATCTCCTTGGAGGCAATGTGAATCCATTTTGGAGTCCTAATGGAGTCCTCATAAAATAATATATGTTATAAAGGCTATGGGATGATTTACTTTATCATCATTGTCTTCATCTCCACCCATGGAGTTCAAAACTACTTATGATCACCCAGGGATGAACATGGTGCCAATCCCAAGATTAATGTTTTCAATATTTGAATGGTCTTTTTAATTATAGTTTTTGTATAGTTTTACATAATGTTCTATTATTAACATATTGTGTTAAGTTCTGGTATTTCATGATCAACTCGTATGATATAATTTGGGTGCACCCTTTCATGAAATGTTTCTCACGCCATTCGTCCCTATTTATCAACCCTTTTAAATTTTGTGTTTGTGTGGTTTGTATTAGTCAATTAAACTAACATAAAAACTTCCAAAAAAATATACATTCATTTCATCATAAAAAATAAATAAAATAAAAACTTGGATAGCTCATTGATTTCCTTGTGTGTTTCACTAGTGAGTTTCAATTATGAAGTCGAATAGAAATCAATCAATCATCGCTAGTAACAAGTGAATCGTTTTGTGTTTTTTACTAAACCACAAGAGGTATAACAATCTAAACTCAGAAATAATCTATATATTTGTGTTAAATTCCAGGTATTAAATGATCAAAACCCAAACTCTTGAAGTTATAAAGGACAAGGATAAGAATATTTCCCAGGTTGACATCACGTAATCAGTTTTGTTAATTTATTATTTATTTTATCGCTTCAATTTTTCAAATAACATGTTTAATAAAAAATCCTTTTTTTAATCTCCATTCCTATTTTATTTTAATAATAAAGAACAATTTTTTTAATTTATTATCCAAGGCTCTATTGATAGATGACTTATGTTTCTTGCCCAAGTTTTACATTATAGTAAAAACTAATCAAATTATTTGATATGACCTACAATGAGATATAATTTTTGAAATATTTATGAGTAGAAACGATCCTTTTTATATCTCTTTACATCCATTTATTTCTTGGTTTTATTTCTTTTTTTAGTACTCATTATAATATACCACATCCCATTAAATATATATTTTTTGTATTATGTTTGTATTTGTGGTGTTCTTTTCCCATTTCTCTAAAATTCCATTGTCTAAAATTCTATTTTATTCTATCCATTAATTTCTTATGATTCTCAATAATCGTTTAATTTTTTTTGAAAAAAATAAAAAATATTCAATAAATCAATGTAGACATCATTTTGTTGCATGAAACGATCTTGAAAAGAAACAGTTCATGAATTTGACCGTAAAATTGAAAATCCACTTCACTCAAAAATTAGGCCATATATATTATGAAATTAAAATAATACCATTTAATCCCATGAATAACCATCATGTTGTCCCAAATTAGTAAAAATTTAAACTAAATCAATCCCAAGAAAACATGGCTGCAATTAACCGGACATTAAAAGAATTGGCCACCCTGGATGTTGGGTACCAACATGTGCAAATCAATATTCGTAAAGAAGAATCCTACATTGAGATGAGACCTAGAATCATCTCCATAATTCTTAAATTCTTTGGCCTTTATAGTGAGTACCCTCTCAAACATCTGAAATCCTTTCACAAAGTGTGCTCCCTGATGAAACCCTAAACTGTGTCTGAGGACCTAATTTTATTTTTGAAATTACCTTTACTCCTTGATGGGGTTGCCAATTACTATCTATATTGTATTACTACCTATATTTTGGGAAAGAATGACAGAAAAGTAAAATTTATGTGAATTTCATCCATGTCTCCCAAACTGAATCATTTAGCAAAAAAGATGTTGAATTAGAAAATCAAAAGGAGAGATCATTCATGAATATTGGGTGAGATCCATAAGGCCTTTATCAACCTTCACCCACAAAATATTAGTGATCAATTGGTAATACAAAACTTCTATGAGGTAATTATCCCCATGGATTGTGGAATGATATATTCTACATATTGTAGCTCTCTTATTGATACAACATCTTCATCTACTCACAAATTGATATCCAGTATGTCTCAAACTACATAGTAGTTTATTGCATAGAAAATTGAACCCACCCGGGGATTTCATGAGGTATATCATTTATTAATTGGAAAAAAGTTAGATAATAAACTTTATGGGATGAGGACCCTACTATGAAGTTATCTCATGTTCAAGGAAATTCGTACTCTCCTCTTATTCTATCAAATTGTGGTTTTTTTAATGATAAAACATATTTTTCGTTCAAGTGCATGCAACAACAGGATTCATCTGAGTCATGTGTAGTAGTATTCCATAGACATCCATTCCAATAAGAACTACCCTTCATGAAATAATCATTCAGGAAAAATTCAATCCTTGGGTGTCACAAAAAACCTCAATACAGACAAGGTGGAAAGCCATGATACCCCCTGAATAATTTCTATCAATAAGGCCAATGTATTTAACCTTCAGATCCCTTCACTTATCAAAATAGTCCTCCTCCTCGCAATTATAAACCATGCCTCAAGGAAATGATGATGAAATTGGAATGCCAAAACCTCCAGTACCTACAGATTAAAAAATTAGAAATTTAAGACCTATAAATGCAAGTAAGACAACGGGAAAACACCATTAGTGACATTAGGATTGATGGTTCTGGAAAACTACCTTCCCTACCTATTCTTTGTACAAAAAAATGGAATTTTTTGTTCAATCACACTTTATAGGGTTATGGATGTTTCTTCGCCCTATGATTCTACACAATAGGTAAGTCCTCACATGCAAACACTGAGTCCTCAGGACTAAAATATTCTGATGTAGAAAAAAAATGTAAAACCAATTATCAATGGGTATTTCCATTAACAATCAATCCAAATTCATTTCCCCCAGATACTCTCTAAATCAAAGAATAATTTTGATGATGACATTGATAACAAAATGATGGATACATTTAAGAATGTGCAAGTTAACATTCCTTTATTAAAATAAACTCAACAAATCCCCTGGTATTGTAAATTTCCCAATTATATGTGAACCCATAGATAGAGGCTGGAGGGGAATGAGGGATTCAACCATCAAAGGAATGTATCGACATTAATTAAACAAGAAATTCCATCTAAATGCAAGGAACATGAAACTTTCTCGATAAATTGTACCATAGGAGAGACATTGTATTTTAATGCTATGCAAGACTTAGGTTCATCAATTTTTGTAATTTATTACTCTATGTAAAATTATTTATATGTTGGGGATCCTCAAAAAACATCTATCATAGTGAAACATTCCAATTGGAACATAAGACACCCATCCAGAGTGGTTGAGGACATCCTCATAAAAGTGGAGAATTTAATTTTCCACACCAAACTATATATTACTAAGATAGATGATACCCAATGTTGAACCCATGGAAATGGACAACTCAATGTAGACTTATGTTCTTCAATATTGTATTGAAAATCCCCAATTTCCACAATAGTACAACATTCATGGAGTTCGGTAGAGAAAAAAATGTTTTAACATTGTAGAGGCCATGAAACACCACGTTAAAGAGCACTCCACAATTCCTATCAATTTGATGGGTGTGATCACAAATGATACACACATATAATTCTATCCTCAATCCATAAATTTATTCATTATACTATTCTTCACCAGAGGATGATTTAATTTTTCATTCATGTTTTGACTGTTGTGTGGGTATTGAAAAGAGTTATTCATTAGCTTTAATTGAAGAGTGTGTTCATTTGGAAGTATCCATGTCCATCAATGATTCTAAAAATCTAATTTCAACATATTATATGTTCATAGATAATATACATAAGAAGATATGTACTTCCATATTCCTCACTCCACCATAATCACCTCCCTCAATCAAGAAACCACTAATGTTGGAATTAAAACCACATCCATTAAATTTAATATTTTCCTATCTTGAGGGTATTGACCAATTTCCCATTATTATTTCCAATAACCTCTCTCTATAGTATGAATCAAAAATTCTTAATCATTTCATGGAGTGTAGAAAAGAAAATTTGAAGTACATTGGATTATTTTCCTAAGATCCACCAATCATTTTTTATGCACCATATACTATTATATGATGATGTAAAGCCCATAAGTCAAGTTTAGCTCTGGTTAAATCCCTCTCTCATTAAAGTGGTAAAATATAATGTTATTAAATTACATTTTATTGGGATAATTTTTCATATATCTAATAGTAATTTTGTTTGAAATGTACAAATAGTGCCTAAGAACTGGAATAATGGTTTTTTCAAAGGAACATAATGAATTTGTTCCCAATGGTGTCCAAAATTGTTGGAAAGTCAATATTTACTACCATTGACCGAACCAAGACATGCTAAGGGACCTAGTTACCCTACATTTCATTTACCAAATGATATAAATGTTTTTTGGTTAGTCCCATTAATCTTTCCTTGAAGGTTATTCTTGTTATTTCCTAATCCATATGGCTCCCAATTGATCAAGAAAAGACAACATTTACCTATACATTCAGCACATTTTCATAAAGATTAATGAATTCTGTTCAATGTAATGATCCTGGTAAATTTCAACGATGTTTTGGAATATATTTTTTAGGGTACCTTGAGAATTTAATGGATGTTTATATGGAAGATCTAATTTTTTTATGGAACTTAGATTGACGACTTTTTTTCACACCTAGGATTTATCATCTACATTTTCATATAAAAATATAATCTATTAAGTTATGAGAAATGTTGTTTCATGATTTACTGGGGGATGGTTCTTGGAAATGTTATATAAAATGGAATAATTGAAGTGGGTAAATAAAAAATTGAATTATTTTCATCCATTACATATCAATTTTTTTTCATGAGTTTTGATCGTTCTTCAGTCATGTTGGTTTTCACGGTAGATTCATTAAAGTCATTACTATGGTTGAATTTCCCCTTTCTCGATTTTTGAAAAATGATTCTAATTTTTTATTGATAAAGGATGTGATGATGATTTCAATTCAATAAAAAGTCTTCTAACGTCACCTCCCTTAATCCAACAACAATAATGGGATCTTCTAATTGAAATTATTTGTGATGCCTATAACTTCGCATTTGGGGAAGATTTATCATAAAGGGTTGAGAAGGAACCTCATGTCATTGTGTATGACTCGTGTACCCTTGACCCTACCTTTGAAAAAGCACACAAAAACAGAAGAAAAAATTATTTGTATCATGTTTTCCTTCTAAAAAATTCCAATTATAACTTATTGGGTCAAAAATAGTACTCTTTTATAATCATGATGACCATAGTTTCCATTTAAATAATCATAAATCAATGCCCTTCCTCAATAGGTGGAAACTCATCCTCGAGGAGTTTGTCGATGAGATTCGTGATATGTTTGGAATATAAAATGTTTCATATGAAAACATTAGTACCATTTCTATATCACTTTAAAACTATATTGAATCACCCCTCCCCATTGAAGAATTTTTACATCATGAGTAAATTTTTTATGTTATGGACCTTACACCTTGGTACGCAGACATTGTTAATTTTCTAGGAATATCTAGTGTCCCCACTAATTTCCGCCCAACTCAGTCCTATATAAATACGAAATAATCAAGATGGACTATTTTGGATGTCCCTTACTTGTGTAGAATTTGTTGTTTCCATGTTTTTCTTCAGTGTGTCCCTGACCAAGAGTTCATTTAGAATTTGACCATCATCCGCACTTTGTATTGTGGGGGACAATATTTCAATCAATTTATAGATCAGAATTTAATTGAAATAGGAAATTTTTGGACAACATTGTAATGATATTCTCATCATTTTTGAAAGTCATGTACTCAATTTCAATTCATATGAAATATATTTTTGAGGAATGAAATCCCATAACAACCCATATTATTTTTTGAGAACATTAACAAATTCGGCCTTGACATCATGGTTCCTTTTCAAAAGCCATTTTGATTTCTGTATATCATATTTTTGGTTGAGTATGTCACTAAATGGGATAATGAAATGGAAACCAGAACCAAAGAATCTATAGTGGTTTTTGATTTTTTGAGGTCCTATATTTTAAGTATGTTTTGTTTTCATGGATTCATCATTTCTGACCAAGGTTCACACTTTCTCAATTGTGACATGAACAACATTCTCCAGAAGTATGTTTTTGGTCGTTAAGTATCCAATGCATATCACCCGCCAATATAATGTATAATCATAAATCATAAATTAGGATGATAAGAAAATTGTGGGAAAATTGTAAAACCCATCATGAAAGATTGGATTTTTCTCTTAGATAATGCACATTGGAGTTACTGTAAAACTTTTAAAACCCTTAACGTATATCACTATATAAGATTGTGTTTTGAATGCCTTTTCACCTTTTTATGACGGTAGAGCACCGTGCATATTGGGTAGTGAAATAATTTAGTATGAATACCTCAAATAAAGGTGAGTATAAGAAGTTGTAGATTTAAATGATGTGAGAAAATTACCATGATGCATATGAGAATAGATAAATATATAAAGTGATAAATTACCATAGATTATGGGATGATTCATTAGAGAAAGATTCAGATTGGTGAGAAGGTCCTCATGTATAATTCTAGGCTAAATATCTTAAATGGTAATATTATTTCATTAAGGATCAGTCAATATACTATTACTGATGTTTACAATTTTGGTGATATACATGATTTTCATTAGAAGAGTGGGAAAAGGATTACTATTAATGGGGAGAGGCTCAAACACTTCAATTGAGGATTTTCTAATGCAACTCATGGTGGAAATCCAACTGATTAATTCCACATATTACACAATATAGTAGGTTATCCATTAATACTATCATTATTTACATTTTTATTTATTTTAAATCGATTCTTTAGGAAAATATATTTTTTTAATTATGGGGTAGGCTGTCATGACATAGTTAGGATCTAGAAAACCCAAAAAAACAGAAAATTAGTTTTTTTCATTGTTGATTTATTATTCTTTATTATGTGTTTTTGGATTAAAAATAATCATAAAAAGAATATATAAAACAATTTTTCATGGTTCAGTCAATTATGTGGAAAATTCCATTATTTTTGGAAATAATGTTTTTCAATTGAAGTTGATATTGAATTTTTTCTAGATTTTTTTTGAAATCAATCTTATGTGTTTAATGGATTTTTGTATCCCATGCCTCATTATCAGTAACAAAATATTTTAATCCATTACCTGAGATACATTCTCATCCCTTGATTCCATATTCTTTCTTTTAATAAGTTTCATGAGAGTCTTGTGGCTTGTCTAAAAAATTTAAAATGCCTTGATTCTATGTGAATCCAAAAGATATGAATATTCTATATTAATTACATGGGAAATCATTCATTGAAAACCAATTTGTACATGTAACCATTATTTTTCGGCCACATTGAAAAATTACACTTTTTAAGCTTTATAGATCATGATATCCCATTATCTTGACTCATTATAAGATAATATATCCATACATACCCATATCGTGCTTATAATATTGTTATATTTTCCAAAAGTGTGGGGGAATGGATGTTTCCAAGGGAATTATAAGGAGTGGATAATTGGTATGGATTGATATTAAAGATGCCAAAAATTACATAGGGAAATTGTTTCACATGCCATATTTCATCATTGTTTTACACATTTTCCCTCTTTATCTCAAATACAATTATATTTAATGAAAATATAGTCATTTTCATCAATATAAAACATAACAAATGAAAAAATAGAGAAATAGGATGGTTACACATTATTACACTCTATATTGTTGCGATCAACACCAATTGACATAGGTCATAGTGAGTTGGAGGTGATTCAATTTATGATGGGTTGTTTATGTACATTTATTGTGAATACATGAACAATTATTACATTTTTTTTATGTAAGAGATTAAACACTCCACTTATAACTTATATTTTTAAAAATTAAATCCTAAAAACCCATTATCCTTAGAACAATATGTTGGAAGTACTCTTGAGTAGCACAATAGATTCTGTCAGTAGAGAACATAGAATCATTGATGTGATATTGTAATATCACTTGAACTCTAAAAATATAGCATAATTATAATTTCATAGGTTCCTTGAGTGCTGATGGAAAATTAATAGGTCAAGAAAGGTGCAACATGTTGCATGGGTGATAAATTGAAGTTGATCTAATTTGAATATGAGAGAAGAAAAATGATAGCACTATTGATTCCATAAATGTGACATGATAAATTTCATTTAATAATAATTTTTGGATTTTTTCACAGAATTGATTTAGGAATGGTACATGATTAGGATATTTGAGTTTTCCAGGAAGTTCAATGGATTAGGGGTGGGGGTATGATCATACCACAATTCACTATTTTATCTCACCCTTATACCAATGTATTAAATTGGTTTTTTATTGAGAATTAAATGAATAATTACCAATTTCAATTCATTTTTTGTTCAATAATTTTATTATTATCACAATCAATATGGTCAATTTCACTTATTTTTACGTTTTTTATACAACATGATGTGATATGGAAGTCCAAAGACTGAGTTGATAAAAAAGAAGCCAAATGGTGCAGGAATCCAAGAACATCTATAAACTCAATCATGTACTGATACATATCAAAGAATCTAATGGGGTTGAATTTGTCTGTGGGATCCAATATTAAATGTGATATATCATTAATTAATAATTCAAAACTAGAGACTTCCATTAAAAGACCCTTCCAAACAGATCTGTCCAATAAAATGAATCTTCATAGAATTAGAAAATTACCAACGTATTTTAGAAATATCTCTTATTATATACCACATATGGACTTCAATGTTAACAAGGATAACGAAAAGATGACATCCAAGATGTTAGTAGTTTTTGTACAGAGATAAAAAATTTTGGGGCCAATAACAATGGTACAAATGTTTTCCCAAAATTAGGTTGCCCAAAATCTCCTACAATTTTGTCTATAAAAGAACACCTTGGGAACCTATTTTACTAGTTTGACCAAGAGGCACGGTGCTCTCATTTTGGAGTCCCATAAGGTTCATATACAAAATTCTATACTTTTTTAAGGCCATGGGATGTTCAAAATCCTTATCATTATCTTCCTACCCTCCCATGGAGTTCTAAACTCTTCCTGATCTACTAGGGAGGAACATGTTGTAAATCCCAAGATTCAAATTTTAAATATTTAAAGGGACTTTTAAATTTCAGGTTTTATTTTTTTTGGTTTTCATATTAAAATGTATTTTATTTTGTTCTATTCTGCTATGGAATAATCAACTCATATGATCATGATTTGGGTACTCGTTCATGTGATGTTTCAGACACCGTTCATCCATGTTTCTTCCCCCTTTCAATTGTGGTGTTCATGTGGTTATTATTTTCAAATTAAACTATCATAAACACTTACATTTCTATATATGTTCATTTCATAGTAATAATAATAAACAACATTCAATATTGGAAAACACATTGTGTTCTATGTGTGTTAACCTATTGTGTTTCTATTATGAAGTTGAACACAAATTAATCATTCATTAGTGGTAACCATGTAATCGTTTTGTGTTTTTGACTTAACCCTATGAGGTATACTAGTATAAAATCAAAAAAAAATATTTAATTGTGTTACTAACCAACTATTAAAATATCATAAAACTATCTTTTTAAGCGATGAATGATGAGAATCACGACATTACCCCTGTTTGATCAATATTCATTAATCTTGTTCATTTCTATTTGTTTTATGGATTTATATTTTCTATTTTCATAATTAATTATCAAATACCATGTTTTAAAATACCCCATTCCCATTTAATATTAATAATCAGAAATGATTTTTTAAAATTAATGATCCAAGTATCCATTGAGAGACAACCTCAGGATTCAGTTATAAAATAGAAATTATTATAAAAATTAAAAAACTAATTTGACGTGATCGAAAACACAATATATCCCCTCTAGATATATTTGTTATAATGGATATAATTTTTGATAACTATTTTGAACCATCCATTCCAAAAATTACCAGTAATAATTTATTAATCATTTTATTAGACATAAATTTATAATTTTAATTCTTTTCAAATTGAAACCTCATAAAAAAGGTTGGTTCCACTGATATAGACATACCAAAATAAATTTAATAATTTCTGTGAATTCCCCATAAAAGAAACTATTACCATTTGAAAAAATTGATTTCTTCCATATATATATATTCTACAAAAGTTTTTATGTGATATCCTTCATCATTTAACAAATGTTTTAAATAGTTGCATAGAAAACCCCCATTTGTTTCTAATAGTCATCATGATTATAATACCAGACCCATAGAGATATTTTTAAACCAAACGAAATTTAACTATTCATATGACCATTCATCAAAAAATTTCATTAATTAAACCTTATGATCATTAAATAAATTCTTTTTCATTGATGATACAATTCATCATCACATACTTTACATTTAAATGTTATACCATGCTATTCTTATTATTTTCTATAGCCAAGAATAAATTTATTATCTCATGTATATACAATATAGATAAATCCCCCTCGAATTATATACATTATATATCAAAATATATATTTATATGTAGTCTATTATTGTTCAATTTGTATTCAACATTATATTATATTATGCCACAAAAAAATATTTGGACCAATAAAATGTGTATTTTTAAGTATTGGTTCATTTCCCCATGTAATGATTATGAAAATTTGATAGATTTCAACATTCATAAATATTAACCATTTCATAATGTTTAATATCCTAAAAACTATTTTTTAATTATAAGATAAAATAGTTTCTTAACTATTTTATATCCTAAAAACTATTCTCCTTATGTTCTTAACTTGTTCATTATGTCTCCCATGGATTTTATTGGTTAATACATGTATCTTTGACATCATATTTTATTTCATTACACCACCAAAATAAATTTCATCATTAACGAATAATTATTAAAAATCATAAATAGATTTATGAATGATTTTAGAGACATTTCCATCAATTTTTTCACATATATAACCAATATTGTTTATCAGTGACTTGAAACATCCTCATATATGCTAACTCATTTTGAATATATATTGATAAATTTTCAAATTTAAAAACTCAAATACATTATGAGTTAAACCATTAATACATATGTATTTATTCCCTTCAGATAAATTTTTCATATATACTATATAATCATATATTCATTAAATATTCTTATATTTATTCTTATGTTTTTTATATTATATGTACTTCCAAATTACATCAAATATTTAACTATAGAAGTATTTTCGTTCCACATCTTCTGGATTATATGTAATAGCGTGATATTTTCTAATATATTTTTTTATTAGAAATTTAATAGTTTATATAAGTTGATTACACACAACATTGATCTTTTATTTAATTAATAGAAACAATATGACTCTCTTCCATTACGTGAAATACTGAGTTCATCTTGTGTTACACCAAACAATGAGATTAAACGATCGAGTCTTATTATTAAAATATTACTATTTAACATAAATTTTTTTCGAGAATATGATAGAATGGTGGGTATTAATATGATTAACTAAATTAAAAAAATAGTCTACACATGTAAATAAATTTACATATTTGGTTGAATTAAATTAAAAAGGAATATAAAAGTAATTATTTTATATGAAACATTTTAATTGAATGAAACACGATTCAGATTAATAATTTATACTAAAACATTTATCTAAATATTTTTAATTAAATTTATAAATTTTATCTGGTTAATTACCTATTTAAATATCAATATTTATTTCTTTCTAGAAAAGAGATAGGAATTAATCCAATTCTACTCTAAAATACAGTACTTTTATAAAAATTGTTCTTTCACCATTCCTAGTCTTATTCAAAAATGTCATTTTACCACTTTAATAAGAATTATTGTTAAAAATAAAATTCAATTTTTTAAATCATAATGTAAAATTTTTCATTAGGTTACATGTTGGTGTTTTTTCTAAACATTCCATCTTCTGATGAAAAATAAAAATAATGGTTTTTAATTGAAAATTGATATTTTAATTTATTTATAAAGTTGTGTATTATTTTAAATTGATTTTAATGTAAAATGAGTACAAATATATATATATAAATGAATTATATATTATTTTAATCATTTAAATATTGAATATTGAAATAAAAATGATATATAATTTTCAACATTCCTCTTCAATAATGAGTTTTTCATCCCATTTATGATATTAAACATAAATATAATCTTTTAATTATATGAATGGAATTTTTTAAATTGATTAAATATTTTTTATAAATATTAAATATATTATCTATTATGTTCAAATTATTTGTTGGTCAAATTTTATTTTTAAACAAATATAAATTAATTATCTTGGTTAAGGTAAATGTATGTTTTCATAGTGATTAACTAAAAACATAAGAGTAAAAAGTACATATAAACATGTATAAAGAGTATTTTTATATCTTATCATGACGAACAATATGATAACATTAGATAATCTACATATTGGACCCTTTTAATGTTTAAAAACTTGGGACCACTCAATTATTTTAAAAATTTCCATGATTGTTATCTTCCCAACATTTAAAAGGCAACCCCTCCTTTATTTTTCGCACATAATTTTATTAAAAAAATTACCTATAAAAAAATTATCCCAACATCTGTATATATACAATAAGAATTGATATTAAATGAATGTTATCCTTGGAAGGACTTTGATGAAAACCTAGGTAGATTTCTTGAAGAAGTTATAATGTTATACAACAATAGTTTTACATCATTTCATCCTCCACATAATTCTATTTGAATTATACCATTATGATATAACATAATATGTATCATATAGTTAATGATATATTTTTAGTGTAATTAAATTCATAAATTATCATCTCTAAGCCCATCAAAAGGATAATAAAATCATCATTCATGTGTGTTTCATATAATTGTCTCGCGAACTAGATTCATTTGTTTTTCACTAACAAAAAAATAGGTTAGTTATGATGATGAATAAAATTTATATATATTATATATATATAATAATTATTAATTTTTATTGATTACATCATATATTAATTATACATTCCATTTCTATATGGGACATGATAACGTCACTCATGTGTTTCGTAGATAACCACCTCATGATGTGATTTGATTCATTCTCTCTAACTCTTTTAATGGAAGATAATAAGGATAATGAAATTGAATATATGATTTAAAATTTATAAAATAACAATATTTAACAAAATTTTATAAATTTATGTACACAATATTATTTAATTCTTATTTATTTCATTCATTGATGGATGATAACTTCATTCACGTACATTTCATCTACCTCCATCATAGAGTGATGTTACTATATTTTCATCTACACAAAACATTTATTATATGTATATGTATATTTAAAGAAATAATAATTTATTTAATTTCCTACTATGATTTGTTAAATATAATATACAACTTTTCACATTCCCAAAACGGTATTTGAAAAATGGAAATGTTACTCTTGCGTACGTATGACATATCCTTTTTTGGATCATATGTACTTCATTTATCACATCAATCATTCGTGATTATTATTAATAGGAAATTAATTTATATATATGATTAGTATGAAATTATTAGTATTTTAGAAATAATTAAATAATTACCAATCTAATAAGAACAAAAATGACAAATAATAATTTATACGAAATAAAGTAGTTGTTATTGAAAATGGGAATTTCTGATGAAATTTTTAATTAATAGGTAAAAGAAGGACATAAATAAATCTTGTATGGTATGATATATATATATAAATATTTCATTAAAAAATTCAAAATAATCTTATATTTGTTTTTATGAATGGGATGAATGTGTTTGAAGGAATTTAATACTTTTGATAAAACATTTGTGTCTCAAAATTGTATATGTGAGACTTTGTCCATACCCACCCCATGTTTATTTTATGTGGGGTTTATACATACCATTAATATAACTTATAATTAACCTAAATTAACTTTATTTTATTTATATATCCATTATTGTATCTCGCTTTCCAGGATATTACAGTTCAACAGTTAACTAATTAGTAAGGTAATTTTTTCTAAATTTTAAGTCTTTGAAACATACATTATATTATGTATATATATACTTTTATGATTTTGACACACATTTCATATAGAATATAATATCATTGATATAATTATACTAATTATATATTAGGTTATATCTTATGTTCATTTTTCATGGTGATATTGTTTAAATGTTAGTTATATGATAAATATTTTATGTTACAATATAATATTTTATCGGGATTCAGTATGATTATATTTATGATTATAAATTATTATGATCAAAATCTCAGGAAACCCGTAGAAATAAATATCCTCAGGTTATTCATGATATTTTCAGGAAATATTAAATTATTTGATGTATTTTTACTATGAATAATAGTGAATCTTCTTTAAAAAAATATTAAATTATTTCTCCCAATGGTCTTAATAATTTATTTCGAAAACAATTCCATCAAAAAATATATTAAAAAATAATTTTTTATTATATAATTTATTTTAAAAAAAAAATTCTACCAATATTTTATATTGTTTTAGTAATCTAAATAATTTAGTCTTCCAGATGTTTCCCAATAAATATCAATTGGAATTTATCAAAAATGTTCAAGGAATTATTCATTTAAATTTAACGGGTGATTGAAACATCCCACTATCATAAACATTATTTTTACTAAATCATACTACATATTTTTTCAAGGTTAAACTAATATATCTATTTAGATTTAATATGTTTTTATATTGAAAATTTATATTCATATATGAAATGATCATATCATCATGGATTGTTTTAAATTGATTTTCAATGAAATATTTTTATGTCTCAAATTTTATTATAAAAAAGTGGATTTTGAAAAACATTTATTCCTTAAAGAATATTTTAAATGAATGGTATTTTTGAAAAGTAAATGCTTCAAATGATATATTGAAATTATAATATACCTAGGATAACATATTTATATATATATATATATTTTTAATTGAGATATGAAAAAATGATACCATTCAAACTCTTTCTATGAATATTCTATGTCTCTATTGAAAATTATTTGTATATATTTTATCTTCATGGGTTATACCATGATAAAAAACAAATGAATCCATATTATTTTATTGGGATATTCCATAATGTAATAATGAAATTAGTATGAACCCTCCACATTTTGAAATATTATTATATAATGAAAATTTTATAAAACCCATTTCATTTCAGCGGTTATGATATGATAAATTTTTTATGATATTTTGTGACTCATATGTATTATTTTTATTCTGTGATGGTTGATACATTATAAACAATGAATTTGGTTGAATCAAAAAAATAAATTATAGACCCTATATATCCAAACTATTTATTTGGTAATGATTTATAACTCACACGATAGAAAAAAATGGAACTGATAGTGAAATTAGTTCTGTTAAAAACATTATACGATATTATGATATTTGGAGTGAACCTTGAATATTATGATTTTATATGGGGAACAACCTTTTATTTAACTAATTTAATGTTTGGAAATTATTACATTATAAAAATTTTAATCATTAATATGATAGTATGTTCAAAATGTTATGTGTAGACCTAGTTTAATGTCATTCGGTTTAAACGAAACCCAAATTTCATGTACGAAATAAAAATAAATTTTTTTAAAATTTTTATACATGGTAGAAATATTGTAACATAGTGTGTGAGACAAAAAAATGAAAAATGATGATTTTAGGTTTTCATAATTCTTATTCATTGAATAAATTTTGGCTTCATTCTTATTAACTATTTATATATTTTCCATCAATAAAAATTATGATCATTGATACAGAGGGAATTTTTTTCAAATGTTATACAAATGTTCTCATAATCAATTTTTTTTATTTTCAATCATATTTTTAACCATAAATGATAATTTATACTCACCAGGTCTTATGTTTCCTTTCCCTAGTTTATTAATAAATGGTTAATGTTGTATTACTAAAGGGGATGGTATTTTTGGGTGTAATTTATGATATATCACAAGTTAGTATCTTTACATCCAATGATTCCAATGAAACTAAACAATTATTATACTCATGGTTGTACTTGTATAGTTTAGTTAAAATTCATCAAATTGTATATAGTATAAACGTATCAAAATACTATGTTACTATAACTTGTATCAGATAATTTTTTTATTAATCATTGGAATCTATGATACAAAAACATTAACTTTATCTATACAGATATTTATACGGTTATATTTAGTTATGTATCTATAGATAAATCTAATGGTTATTCTTTGAAGAGGAAAATTTCATTGAATTTTGGCAAATTATTTGGATTGTGTTCCTCAAGAATTATATTCATATTTGGAGACTACATGTATATGTGGATCTGAGACATAGGTACATAGAGATAATATTTCTGAAAAGGTTTAATTGAGTTTGACATTGTTACCAACTTATGCATTACAATGACACCTACTAAAAACATGGTTTACACTCTATGTTGATATGTTTGGGACATTCAAAACATTAAATTAACCACTATGAGGTATTTAAATTGATAATAACCATGATTGACCTAGATTAATCTTAAGGTGTCATATATCGAAATTATAGTGTAATAATTTGGATACTATATAAGTGATGTTTTAGGATTATGTGTTCTATACTATGATTAGTGTTACTGAAACCATTGTTTTTCTTTTATTAAATCATTGCAACCAAAAGTAATTCTTCCAATGAAGAATTAATTAAATATATGACATTTATATGTTTAAAATATCCTTTTTCAGTTTGTAAATTTATCATATAATTAATGAAAAATTCAATACTTAATTAATAGGGATTTTGAAGAAGGTTTTTGTAAAAGCTATTTTCTGTAAATTATCATTTGTTGGATTTTCAATACACTTTTGGGTCTTTTAATTCTTCATGAATTTAGGGTTTTATAGATTTTTCAGTGGCATATAACCAAATCAATGAAGGGAATTATCAATATGAGACTTTGGGTTCTATAAATAAATATTTTGATGTGCAATAAAAGTGTGAATTTAAGTAGGTAAGCCTATGGATTCTCATGGTGTGAAATTTTTTATGGTTTCCAATATAAATTAAAATAATATTTTATATAGAGTAATGAACAATATTAAAACTAATAAATTATATAACTATTAAAATGATCCCTTATGTGAGTTAAGAAATTTCATTAGAAGGTATTTCAAGTATTGGAATCTTGTAAATTAATTATAATTTTATATAAGTATTGTGATGTATAAATTAAACTAAATAAATTGAGATAGATACCAATAGAATGAACCACAAACACACTAGTGTTACATGATAATTGATGTTAGGAATTATTTGAATGAGTTCCCTAATCCAAGAATAATGAGTTTGAAAAATCACAAAAACACTAAATACCATGTATATATGGATTCCATATTAAAAAATGATGGAGGATATGAGTCATAATATAAAGGGATGACTTACCCACCCCTCATTAATTTAGAGTTTCATGTTTTATTTTATTTTGATAATCTGTTTTAAAATCACATCGTTCATACATTTGTGAAGATTTAATATGATTATCAACCTTTACAAGGGTTATTGGAAAATTATATCACATTTTCTATTCAATATTACATGGATGAACCTAGGCTTAGAATAAAAATTTTATTTTATAATATGATAGATTATTTAAATAATAAATTATTTATTTTATTTTGGAATAACATATGTCTCACTAATAATTACCATAAGAGTTATTGATATTATAATGTGATTATGATTCTAGTGTAGATCATATGTTTAAAGGATTTGGTATACCTTTATATAGTCGTATGTGAAGTGTTTTTATCCGAATTAAAGATAATTTAACAGAAATTTATAGTATTACATACCTTTTTTTATATAGTGACAATTTTATTTCAGGAGAAATTTCATTACACTTTTTAGACATGATATTAAAGGTAATGCAATCTTTTACAGTTTGTCATATCGTGTATGGTGAGATTATTGTTGGTAGTAGTCAATCACATTACCATGCCATCCCACTTAAACTATATTAGAGAAGACTTATCTTTGGATTATATTTCTATGATAAGAATTGTTGAATTGGTATAGTTTCATTGATTACCAGAAATCGTTGTGTCTTATCAGGATCTGAGGACTATCTCAATGTTCATGCAATGAGTTCATCAATACCTTGATTCGGAGATGAGTTTATTCACTATGATAACAATTAAAAACCCTGAATATATTATATGTTATATATCAAGGTATTTTTATGGATTTCAATATCACACCGAGCTCTAGATAATTGTTCCTGAATTTATATATTTCACTCATGAATTCAGGTAGATCATTATAAAGAGTATAATTGAAACTATTTTTGAAGTCAAACATACGGTAATGAAGTTATAAACAAAAATATATAAATAAATGAGAATTATGATGAGATATATGAGTGGGTTAGGGGTCTTAAACAACATGTATATACTATATAATGTTGACATAAATACTATATAGATAATTTTTGTAGAAATCTATAATTTTAATTTGTTTAGAATTTATTTATAATAATTTTCTCATTATTAAGAATAATTGAAAACTATCACTACTATAATTTAGACTTATATATATGGATCTACCTCGTCATACAATTAAAATTGTGGCTATAGATCACATATACCAATAGTTGTGTTTGATGTTTGTGGTAATAGCATCTCATGAAATCCCTTTCCACCCATGCCCTCACGAATTTCCCATCACCACTGCCCCAGTGATCCTCCTACCTCTCACGATTCTCCTCCTCTCCTGGCTTCTCTGACGTGGCCATCACACCTCCCAGTGACCCTCCATCTCCAACACGGCTCCGACACGGTTTCGATGTGGCTTCGGCATAGTCTCATTACTCCCTCCTCAAATCTCAAACCAATCATACCTACGGTGGCTACTTCATTGTGTGCCTCCACTATCGTGCCTCTCCACCCACCCGCATCACCTCCTCCCTACCAACCCGATCCTTGTCATGCCTTATATCCTTTCTTCCCTATCTCCTCCACCCCATTAACCATCTCTATAATGATATCACTCATCGAAACCTTTCTTCTACGACTTTCATCTCTGTTAACTCCCCACACTGCCTTGCCTCCTTTCCTCCTTCCTATATACCTCCTTACGACTTGGTTTTCCCAAGGTTCTTCCCCTTGATTCACATATAGCTACATCGGAGACCATTTCCTCTGTATGTACTTTAATTTTCTCCTTTCTCTTTTTTTTGCAGAAATTTTTTATGAGGGGTATTTGTCTGATCTCATCTAGAAAAGTTAATTTTATTTTAATTCAAAATTATATATTTATTTGCACTGTTTATCACTAATTGTAATTTTAATTTATTTATCTTTTGTTATTTTGAAATATACAACATCAATTTAAGACATATAAGAAATCATCTCAGAAAGTCATGCAAGTCATAGAGTTCAGTCTAATCTGAAGGAATGTGATACCCTAAAAGAAGATTTTCAATACATAATTATTTTAAAACATTTTAAATTAGTGAACTAATATATTTCATTTAAATTATATAATGATAAAATGTATATGGATTGACTGGGAAAATCAAAAACTATATTTTAAATGGTGTTTCTATTACCATACCTTGGAAAAATATTACCAAGTATAGATGTTGGCCAAACATGAATTATAGGTTCTACAGTATTATTATTGAAAGAATATAAGATTATTGGGTCTTATCCTTCTAGGAAAGGACATGTGTTTGGTTTGTTATAGGTAGGTTAGATACACATTGTATTTACCATCGCCCGATAGAGGTGTCTGTTAAGATTTTATGTACACATTACCAGTATACATGGAAAAAAAATTTGGACTCAAATGCTCAAGTTAAAAATTATGTTACAAATGAAAAGAATATTTTAAAGCTGGTTTCTAGTTCAGATCTGATTAGTATTTTTCCCTTGAGGAAAATTATGGATGAGTTTGAGTGGATTAAAATTTAAATTTTGGACCAAGAACGGTTATCTGGATGTCATTATATATCTTAAAATAATAGTAATCAAACTATAGATATATCTGGGATGGTATAAGAATTCCCATCATGTTATATTGATGATGAAGGAAAATCCTACGCGAATAAGTAAACATGAGTGTCAGAATATTGATGGGAAATGGGATGGAAATGGAATTCCTCTATAGAACATAGATAAAAAATATATTTATGTTACAACATATCTTAAAATTAGAAGAATAAGGATACAAATAGTTATTGGTAAAATGGTCCATATCCAGATTTATATTAAATAACAAATTAAAAGAAAATATTTCATCCAAATGAAGGGTTATTGGAGAAGAATATGACTGAAACAACAGGGGACCACATACCAAAATAATATATGAAATTGGAGGGAATGATACTTGTGGTTTTCCCCAAGATTGATCGTCTTGGTTTCACTATATATCCTACGACAATAGTAATCAAGAAACATATAGTTCTTGAAAAAAATCTATATATATATACATATATATATATATATATGGATTATACATAGTGGAATGGGTAATGAAATATATGAGTGTCATGGTGATATATGTAAGGAAACATGATGTAAATAAGGTCTCATCACAAGGATAAATGAACATAGTTCTATCATATTGTAGGGAATTTGGAAGACCTTGTATTAATGAGGTAAAGATCCAAAACACTAGTATATATGGGGTGGTTTGAATAAGATAAGAATTTTGGTTGACCCCAAGTTAAGTGATTTGGTATTCAATTCTTATATCATGATAAAATGAATTAAGTAATATGTGGTTATTGAACATGAGAGTATTTTTTTCTATACATTGGGGAATAGATATAGGAAACCATATTTTTAGAATCTTCTATGGATCTCAATCTCGTGTACCTAAACCTTTTCATATGAGACAAACCACTCAATGCAGTTTAAGGTTCATGTGGAGTGGATATTGTAAGAACTCGGTTCGTATTTTTGAGGTACATGTTTCTTTTTTTTCTCTTTTCCTTAAAAGTTTTTTATAAAATAAGGAATGTGGGGAAAGTCAAAAATTTTGGATGTACACGCCGTGTTATTTTCCACACGCCATTTACTTTTGGCCGTGTTGGATGAGAACACAGTTTGTGTGGCCATGTCGGCGATGAAGGGTATAGAAACAAACTACACGCCGTGTAGTGGTCCATTACACGTTGTGTAGTCAGTCAGCAGGCAAATAGTAAGGTTATGGCTAGCTGTGTGACAGAACACTTCGGATACTCATGAAGACACGCCATGTAGTCATGTCGGCAGATGAACAGTGCAACGCTTGTGGGAAACCGCCAGAGGGACAGTTAAAAAATGGGAAGTACACGCCGTGTACTTGGAAATACATGCCGTGTACTTTGATTTTTCACATAAAATTGGCAGTAGCCTCCCCTATTCACAGGTAAGGCTTAGAAATAGTGGAAGGAGTGGGAGAGGTGGTCGGAGCTTTGTAGATCCGTTATGCGCACGTAGGAAATCTGTTTTCTGCACTGTCGATCTCCCTAAAACCGCACAGATATCCCATCCATTCTCCTTGTGTAGTCCTTGCGCATTTTTCCTCTATGGGAAGTTATTTGCATTTAAGAGAGTTTTCTTTCACATCAGATCTACCTCGTTCTATGACGATTCTTGGAACGTTGTTTGAGTATACTAATCAAGGGCATTTAAGGTAGGTGGCTTGGTGTTTATTTTCCAACTGAAGTGCGATATTTTGTATTTTTGAGCTAGGAACACATACTAGGGGTATCGTGTGGCTGGGGTTGTGGCTATTTAAAATACCTGGAATTATATAGGTAATTAAATGTGATATTAAAATGCTGTTTTGGATTGCAACTTGGATCCAGAACCACCCTAGGGTTGTGTTCCTCTGTTTCGCCGTTAGGCTAGGATACTCGAGGGTATGCCATTTAAAGTAATGATTGTCGAATATTCTTGAGAGTAATTTCTTGTCTACTTCTTATTTACACATTAGGCATGTCCCAGTTTTCTCTTTATCCTGAGGGCAATGTTGTGATTAGCCTATGGGCGTTGTACTATTTAGCTTGAGGGAAGACCATCTTTCGAATGAGGGAAACTTCATCCGTTCTTATGTGTAAAATACTATGTACCTGAGGGAGACACTTTGTATGCCTGAGGGCGATATCTATTACGCCTGTGGGAACTTACCTGCGGGTTATGTTTCTGATTACCTGAGGATAAGGGTTTGCGTGTCTGAGGACACTAACTGACTTTTTTCGTAGAAATTCACTATGGTGTTTTCTTATATTAAATGGATTAAATGAATAATTAAATTACTATATATCTTTTATGTTGGTTACTTTTGAGTACCGTATAGTTTATTGCATTTTCCTTTTTCACACTATTGATGCGTGTTTGCACACAGTTGGGCACGGGCCTTTGGTGGGTGCCTACTGAGATATATTTCTCACACCCTGTTTGGGTCATGATTTTCGGCCCAAACATATTACATTTATGCTGGTTTGGATAAGGGAAAGGGTCCCTATACAGGAACATGATTGCTGCTGGGGTGCATGAGAGCCTGGGACCGAGCATTGGCTCACGATGCCACAGATTGTTCTATTTTGGTTTTCTGTACATGTACTTTAGTTGCATTGCATTGATTGTGTAACATGTTCTGGCTATTTTCATATAATTGAGGCATGTTGCATCGTTGTTTATATACTGGTTGGTTATATCTACTGTAGTTGTTTATTTTAGTCATGTATGGTTATTTTCTTCTGTTATTGTTGTATGTTTTATTATTTCCGTTGTGATTCACTTTGACAAATGAGAGCATAATTCCCCCACTATCAGACATGGGCCCTTACTACTAGTCGGCGGCCTCTGGCATTTGGGGATATGCGGTTGAGGTCATGTGGCGAACCGCGTTTGGGGAACCTGTTGAGTGGCAACCGGAACCGGGACGTTACCAAGTGGTATCAGAGGAGTTTCTTTTATTTGACTTACTATTTGGAGCCTTAGTCAGGGATAGGATGGAAATGGTAGTTGGTAATAAGTTGTGTCTGGTCGTAGCTAACCCATGTACAGGTAAAAGCCAGTATACCTCGTATTTTTTCAATTTTATTGATTTTGAAATTTTACAATTAGTTTTATTTCAACATTGGTTGACGCACTTGTGATTGTGATGTTTATAGTTATCGATGGGGTCTATTTAGTTCAGACCCAATGATATGATGGTATTCCATCTCATACATCATTTAGGAACATTCTAGGAATCACATTCCATGCATAGTTTCCATGCAATGTAGGTGAATTCGAAATTTGATATTGTTGTGATAATGGTTCTGCTAGAATAGCATGCCATTGTGATAGCTACTTTGAAAAATACCTTCTATGTGATAGGGTATTTTTGTATGAGTCTGTTGATAGAATGGATGCAAAAATTTGTTTTTGGGGAGTATGGGCCCCCATTTACCGCAATTTGGTGGATCATTGGGTGTTTATTTTATTATAACATAGAGAAGATGTCAAAATTTGATTCATGGGGAGCATGGGCCCTCACCGATCCAAATTTGGCTCATAGGTGTTTTTTTCGGTATTTTCTGGGTTCCGAAGTAGTTTCTGAGGCATACTATTTGGAAAACCTAGTATACAGGCCATGTAGTTCTTTGAACACGCCATGTATGTTATTCTGTTCGGGAAGAAAAGAAAAATTTTAAATACACGCCATGTACCCTAAGTACACGTCGTGTAGTCGCTTCCCATGTCAGAGACCGTGTGGGCGAGGACACGGGGAAGGGAAATGCATGGGGCGAACATGTCGTGTACCATATGTACACACCGTGTAGTGTTGACCCGGAGACCCGGGCGTGTAACTAACAAAAACGAGCCGGTATGACCTTTTCATGAACATGCCATTTCAATTAAGAAGATGTCATGTAGTGTGACCTGGGGACCCAGCCGTGTAACTAACAACACAGGTCAGAGTTATCCTTTTTTGTACATGTCGTGTGTATATGGAACATGCCGTGTAGTTTGAGTCGTGTAACTAACAACACGGATCGGCGGAGATCGTCTTGTACAGGCTGTGTACCTGTGGGAAACACCGTGTAGTCTTGTACGAGGATAGACCGTGTGAACCTGACCATGTGACTGGGATAATAGGGTGGTGTACACGCCGTGTGAGGGTGTAACATGACGTGTAGTAGCAAGCCGAGTAGTCGGCCGTGTCAAAAATGACATGGGTAGTTGAAAAATTACACCATACACGCCGTTTAGATGTTATACACACTATGAAGTATTTTTTCAAAGGGATACGTGTGGCTTGGCCTTGTAGAAGTACCCAGGCAGGGGAAGAGTATTCAAGTACATTCCGTGTAGTCGGTATACATGCCGTGTAGTTTTGTCATGCAAAATTTTGAATTCTTTCTTCCTCTTGGTCCCTTTGTAGTTCCTTCGCTTTTAGTCTTGATAATCTTAAATCTAAGGCGTGTTTTTGACCTTGTATTGCCATTCCACCTAGACGTCCACGCGTTGCTCGCCTGGAGAGTGGTAATGACTATAATCCAAAGAAGGTGGGCCATGGGATACCATTGGATCATCCTGTAGAGCCATATGCAGTGCCAGCTGTTATACCAGATACAGGTGCGGAGGTGCAGTTCCATGAAGGCTTTATGCGGTTCATGTAGACCTTTCAAAGAGAACTGTCAGCTGCCACATCTTTGTCTGAGCTGACACATACCTTCCAACAGCAGCATCCACTTATGTTTTAAGGGGATGTAAGACCACACGGTGCATGTCACACCCTGCCTTATTATTTATTTATTTTATAATTTTTTTTGGTGGACTTTTAAAATTCTTTTTGGGATTCGGGTTGAGTCGCGGACTAAAAGCTTTTGAGTCATGTTAAAAGTGTGTTTTGAGTTGACGACGCCGAGCGCCTGGGAAGAGTGCATTTTGGATACCTCGCACGGCGCCACTTAGACATCGGCACGGTTTTCTTGCCTTAAAAAAAAGAAGATGGGTAAAGTTGTGATTTATTGTGTTATTTAAAATATTTATCGTTGTTAATAATTTTATCATTATAATTAAAATGGAATTAATTCTTTTATTATTTTGATTTTTTTTCATCAGTATACTATTATTATTATTATTATTATTATTATTATTATTATTATTATTATCTCATTATTGTATATGTTATTTATATTATTGTGGTTATAATTATTTTCATTTATATTGGTATTATTATTATTATTTTAATTTTAATTAATTAATAATTATTATTTTTATTTTTTTCCTTCTCTTTTTCATTTACTTTGTTTTTTTTTTCTGCCTCTTTTCTTTCCTCCTAACCCTAGAGCAGGCCACGTTTTTTTCCCTCTTGTGCTGCAGCCGCCGCCTCTGTTCACACTCCCTCTCCCCCGCATGTTTTTCTTCCCGCAGCATCTCTCCATCGGCTTGCCCATCCACCTCGGCCGCCGCTACACTGAGGTCTCCCACCTTCACCACATCCCAGCACCCGGCGCCCCGACCCTCTTGCCGCTGCCCCGTGACCCCAGCTCCTCCGCTGCCCTCTACTTGCGTCTTGGCCCCGCAACATTATCCTACGGCGCCCCTTCAGCCAACATGGCCCTTCTCTACCTTGCACAGCCCTTCCACCTCCCATCCGCTCAGCCTCCGGCTCGCTCTCACCCGCTGCGCCACCGTTTTCCAGCCTCCCCGGACGCCGCTTCATTCCCTCATTCTGTCCGCATCTCCCAGCTTTTATTCTTGAACCCCCTTCTCACCTGATGTCCGAACTCCTCACCAAGCATCTCTGCCACCATCTATCCCCCATCCCGGTGCCACCTTCTTTTGATTCCCCCTCAAGCTTTGCACGAGCCTCCATCGGCTGCCTGATCGGCCACGACCACGTCTCCCTCAACGTCGGCCCTCCTCCTGTCCTGTGCTGGACGTCCAGTCTCTTTATCTTCAAGCTCGCACCCCCTTGCTGCAATTTCCCAACCCCTGCCACAACTGCTCCTTATTTCCCCTATCCAGCCGCGCCTCCTGCTGACTACTTGCAGCACACACTGACCGGCCCCAACACTACTGCAAGACCCCATTGCCTGCACACCTCATTTCTGATGCGGCTGAACATCCGGCGACCCCTATCCCTTTTTTTCAGCACCGCACAAGGTCCGACAGCCTCCTTTGAGCTTCGGACGACCTCCTGCACCCCTGTTGTAGGTGCGTTTCCCTTTGACCGCTTTTTATTCAATTTTGGTGGTGATGCCGATGATATTCGGCTTTCCGTTAGCACTTTTTTTTGACATCTTTGACCCAATACCTTATCTTAAGGTCCGTTATAGATCCCTTGCAGTGCAATCGACGAGCAGAGGGAGTTTTGCATCTATTTGCGAGGTTATTCCTACATCGAGGTAGGTGTTTCCACGTTTAAATATAATTTAACAATTTTTCTTGGTTGTTTGATTAATCTGCTATATTATTTAATTCATTTGTTTGGTTCAAATTTGGTTTTGTTGGAGTTTAGCATGTGTCTCATTTGGTTCGTATCTTTCCCCCATGGTATGTATGCGTTTTTATGGAAGTTTATGTTTAGTCAATTGTTTGCATTTGAATAAATTGTGTAGTTGGTTGTTAATTTGTATCAGTGTTGTGAATGGCATTTTAACATGGTATTTTTTTTTCGTGTTTGGTATTGAAGACATCATGTGCATTGAGTAGGTAAAGCCAAGTGGCTTCTTTTTAAACTACCACGTGAATTTTTATTTATGATTTATTGAGTTTCATAAATGGTGAAAATGTGTTCTTTAAATGGAGATGAGTTTTCCCAGAATGTTGATATGGTGTATGTCACACTTTTGGAAATCTCATTTGAGTGTGTGTGGTCTTGAAATTGGTTTTGGGTGTGTAAAATCGCGAGTCTCTTCGGTTTTGGTTTTATAAATTTTAAAGTGACTTATTAAATAGTACGAATAGTGCAAGTCATGCATTGAAAGTAGGTCGAGGTGGTTCTTTTTCATTGTTTGTTCATTTGAATTGTTTTCGGTCCATGTTTGTGTAAGTTTAGTTACTATGTGTTTGTTGCAGCACATTTTCAAGGTTACCCCGATATTGCGGTCACCAGTTTGCGCTTGCTTGTGCGTCTGTGAGAGGCGTGATGTGCCGTTGCATCTGGAATGTGAGATGAGGTAGGTCCCCCATTTCACTCATCCTTAAATTTAGAATTTATTAATTTCTTGATGTTTTTGTTAATTTTAATGAATGATAAATAATATTAGATAATTAAATTTTAAATGATTATTTATTGTGAAATGATCTGTTTATTTTATACCGAACACCTGGAACATTTTCTTGATGGGCGGACACCCAATTTTGAAAGAGTTCCCGTTTGGCCTTTAAACATAATTCACGTAATTTCAAACGTACTTCTAGTTTTAAATATAAATGATTTCTTCTAAACAAGTGTTTTGGGTTTTCTCGAGAAATGAGGTTTTGTTTTAAAATTTGTGAAGGCCCGTTTGGCACTTTAATAGAATAAATTATTTTGGAAAACCCATTCAGGGGTGATCTTTTGTGTGCGTTGATTGAATGAGATGTAAGTGATGTTAGTGCATTGTGACTGCTTGATTTACATTGTGGATGCACCCCTCTTTTATTGCTTGTGTTGACATGGGAACCTGGCATATTGAGTGAATTTTCTGAGAATGATTGCTACACTAGTTTAGACCACGCACTGGCTAGTGGCCCCATAGCAGGGGAATACTGAGTTATTGCTGCTATGGGGATTGGGCCCCTCGGTTAGGCCATGCAGGGCTATGTCGGGTAGTATTATGGGCGTTATGACGTCATCGAGTTATGGCATGCCTCCAGGATGAGTCACATGTATAGTACGTTCTGGATTGTTCACGATCTCCTAGGTTTGATCCATGTTTCTTTTAGTGTTTAGTTGTGTGTGGCAGACGATTGAGAGGTCGAGTTCGGTTGCCGACCCTTGTGTGCCACTTTACCATTGCCCTTAGTGTGTGTTGTGTGTGATTATCATTTTGACTAACAACTAATGTTTGGATTTCTAAATTGCTTAGAAAATGTTTTGAAAATGCAATGCACCTGTTCTTTCAACATTAAACTTGTTCTTAAATTAAAAAGGTCAATGGGCTGTTACTTGTTTTAGAAATGAATGTGTGTGTAAAACATATTTTTATATAATTTAGTTCAAACCTGGAGTTGATAAATTCTTTATTTATTGGTATGTGCATTGGGAATAGAATTAGTCGGGCCTACCTACTGAGTTTTAATACTCACGCCTATAGTGTTTTCTTGTTTTTAGTTCTGTTGCAGGTTCCAGATTCAGTTGTTCGCCTTGAGTGATGTTGGTTGTGGTATTGGGGAGTGACCCATGGGGTCACCTGGAGTTTGGATCGTGGTCAGGTTAGTAGTGGTGTTGCTCGCTCTGTCTTTATTCATTTTGTTGTTCTGTTTTATTTTCCACTGTTTAGTTTTATTTTTTCATTTGGGCCAAATCGTTCCCACCTGTTTACTTTTGATGCCCGGCACTAGTTGCCAGCCCGTGGGGATCGGGAACGCCTCTCGGGCCATGTCGCGGACCGATTCGGGTGACCGGTTTGGGGTCGACCCGGGTTGGTCCGTGACAAAATGGTATCAGAGGCGGCTCTTGTTATTTGGGATGTCCGGTAGATGGAGATTAGGATTGTCGGGACTCGAGAGGTAGGTACAGGAAGGACGTCATGAACCCTCGCCCGTTCCGCACCTTGAGTCGTCAGGGATAGTCCGAAAATTGAGTCTTTGTTTCGTTCTGGTTTGTTTTGGATTAAGGGATGACAATGGAGGTAAACCGATGTTACATCGTGATCTCACATGGAGTAGTGACCCATGTGGAGGTCGGGTACACGGATTTAATTCCACCTAGTTGTTGACGCTTACTTGGGGCATGGCCCACTACCATGTCGCCATGTTAAGTGTGACCGCTAGTCCCTCACTTCGGTGTTTGATGCAATTTAAGTGTCGTTTTCTTTTGTTCTGGTCGGTGTAAGTACATTTTTGGAAGTGGTGTAAAAAAAAGGTTTTTGAAAATGGGATTGATTTATTTTAAATGATATTAAATGTATGAAATGTTTTTAAAAACTAAAAGCTTTTGATTTGGGAATCCGTTGTTTGCTTGGTTTTGGTCAAGAATGGTTTGGGGTGAAACCTCAGGTACTCCTTATGAATGTTGCACACGTTAGAGGATGTGTGGAAAGTGCGTGATGGTGTGTATGAATGAAAGTGGATGAAGAAATGTGCAACGGTTCATGGGATTTACCAGGGTGTGTTTGAAATTTATGGTTTGACCTTGTTTTCTAAATTGGCTTTTAAAGAGTAAAATGGTTTTGGAAAGTGATCTTGGTCTGAAAGGTGGACATGGTACTTGGAAGTTGGCATTTAAAGAAGATGGTTTTGAAATCTAGAATAAAAAGTTATTTGTTTTTGTTTGTGTGTTGTTGGTATTTGGTTGGTTTTTGAGTTGGATGTTTTTGGATGAAAGCGCTTTTAATGATATTACCTTGGCTTGATTTTGGTTTCGGCTTGGTGTTATATATGTTGTTCAGAAATGCCACACAGAAAGGTCCCCAGAGTTTTGATGTGTCATGCTCGGTTTTTGTCTTTCTCGGACGTTGTCTGTCCTTCATGGTGATTGGAGTCTGTTAGAGACAGTGCAGTGTCTTGAAGAAGTCGAGCGCGTCTTCAGGGTATTGGGAACTCCCGAAGCGATCTGAGTGCGTGTTGTTTTGGGTCTGTTTGAAGGTCCAGCTCTGGATGAGTAGGAGTTGTACGCCCGCCGTTTCTGCAATTTGGGATGATGTGGCATTTCTTTAATGTCTTCTTTATTCAATGGTTTATACTTGTGGAGGTGAGGATGAAGGAAACAGAAGAGCTCATGCGTGCTCAACATGGCCAGCAGATGGTGAAAGCGTATGTTGACCATTTCAAGGATCTTGGGTCTCTTTTTCCAGGGGTAGTGTTGCAGGACAGGGTGAAGACTCATCCCTTCATCAGGGGTCTTCTTCCAGAGATCAAGGAGTGAGTCCTCCCTTTTTGGAGCATCACCCTTGAGAAGCTGGTGGATGAGGCATTCTTAGTTGAGTTGGTCGTTGGAGTGGAGATGGTTGACAATCCAGCGTATCCACTTGCTCGTCAAGGTTCCCCATCTGGCGAGTAGTGTGTGCCAGAGGGACCTATTCCTAAAACATTCTCTTCAGTGGCTCTAACTTCCATTTTTTCGGACCTTCTAATGGTTTACCGTCTGTATGGACGTTTGGGGCATGCATGCCGTCATGTCACACCCCTCCGAAGACGTGCCATCATTGCAGGTGTCTAGATCACCTCGATAAGCTTTGTCAGGAGTGTCGCATGAGGGAGGCACTGTGACTTGAAGATTTCTGGTGCCTGACTGTGAGGCAGGAGATGCTTCAGCCATCAGAGACCCAGCAAAAGGTCTTGGGGTGAAGCTCGCGCGCAGTCAGGAGTCGTCGGGGGTGTGACACCTCAGTTCGGGTTTCGTGATCCGTGTTAGCAACAGAACATTTAAAGCCCTTTGGTTCTCGTCTTTCCACTGTTAAAGTGTTGGCGTTGTTGTAGGTTCTTTGAGTCGTCGTGAGGTTGGGATGAACGTGTTCGTTTGTATCCAAACAGTCTCGTTTGTCTTTTTATGGTGTTCTGGATCGTGCGTTTTTCTTAAAAGTGTGTTTAAACCTTCTACGGGTTAGTCTTAGTCCGACTGTGTTCGTTTGGGGATATAAGTACCTATGGAAGGATCGACGTTTCTGGTAATGCTCGAGTTTACATCATGGGTTAAGTTTATCTCAGAGGTTTCTTTCTTGTGTTCAGGATTTTGGTCTATGTCTAGAGTTCCAAGTTTTAGCCGAGGGGTTGTTTCGCTCGTGCTTTAGAGGTTAGCCTGGATCGGTTGGGAGTTTCCGTGTCGCCCCCCCCCCCTTCCCGAGGTGGTATGTGTAGGTGTTAAATTTTCGTGCTAGTTGAATTCTAGTGGTGGGGAGAACCCTCTCGTGTTCTCCCGTTCCCTTGTGTTGTGTTTTCTTTCAGACTCAATTGGGCTTGGATCCTTGTTA
This sequence comes from Viscum album, assembly GCA_963277665.1. Taxonomy (NCBI): domain Eukaryota; kingdom Viridiplantae; phylum Streptophyta; class Magnoliopsida; order Santalales; family Viscaceae; genus Viscum; species Viscum album. The sequence goes on along the minus strand of OY728148.1, from coordinate 2,003,730,356 downwards.
GGTCTGTTGAGTGAAGCATTTTGAATCATTTGTTCTTTATTGAGTGTGTTTAAAACCTTATGTGGATTGGTTTTGGGTTGGGAGTTCCCACATTGACCCCCTCTCTGGGGCGGTGTATTTGGGTTATAAAGCCTCCGTGTTGGTCGAGCTCTTATGGTGGGGAGAACCCTCCCGTGTTCTCCACTCGTTTTATGTCGCGGTTTCTTCATGATCGGTCTGGTGTGACCTGTGGAGTAAAAGTTCATTTCGAATTTCATAGCTTCTCGGTTTTGGATCGGGCATGAACTCGAGTTTTAGATATCTTTGGGCTTGGTGACTTTCTGGGGGCAGAAAGTGTCTGTGGTGGGGAGAATTGTCACACCCTGACTTATTATTTATTTATTTTATACTTTTTTTTTGGTGGACTTTTAAAATTATTTTTGGGCTTCGGGTTGAGTCGCGGACTAAAAGATTTTGAGTCATGTTAAAAGTGTGTTTTGAGTTGACGACGCCGAGCGCCTGGGAAGAGTGCATTTTGGATACCTCGCGCGGCGCCACTTAGACATCGGCACGGTTTTCTTGCCTTCAAAAAAAAAAGAAGATGGGTAAAGTTGTGATTTATTGTGTTATTTAAAATATTTATCGTTGTTAATAATTTTATCATTATAATTAAAATGGAATTAATTCTTTTATTATTTTGATTTTTTTTTCATCAGTATACTATTATTATTATTATTATTATTATTATTATTATTATTATTATTATTATTATCTCATTATTGTATATGTTATTTATATTATTGTGGTTATAATTATTTTCATTAATATTGGTATTATTATTATTATTTTAATTTTAATTAAATAATTATTATTATTATTATTATTTTTCCCTTCTCTTTTTCATTTACTTTGTTTTTTTTCTGCCTCTTTTCTTTCCTCCTAACCCTAGAGCAGGCCACGTTTTTTTCCCTCTTGTGCTGCAGCCGCCGCCTCTGTTCACACTCCCTCTCCCCCGCATGTTTTTCTTCCCGCAGCATCTCTCCATCGGCTTTCCCATCCACCTCGGCCGCCGCTGCACTGAGGTCTCCCACCTTCACCACATCCCAGCACCCGGCGCCCCAACCCTCTTGCCGTTGCCCCGTGACCCCAGCTCCTCCGCTGCCCCCTCCTTGCGTCTTGGCCCCGCAACATTATCCTACGGCGCCCCTTCGGCCAATATGGCCCTTCTCTACCTTGCACAGCCCATCCACCTCCCATCCGCTCAGCCTCCGGCTCGCTCTCACCCGCTGCGCCACCGTTTTCCAGCCTCCCCGGACGCCGCTTCATTCCCTCATTCTGTCCGCATCTCCCAGCTTTTATTCTTGAACCCCCTTCTCACCTGATGTCCGAACTCCTCACCAAGCATCTCCGCCACCATCTATCCCCCATCCCGGTGCCACCTTCTTTTGATTCCCCCTCAAGCTTTGCACGAGCCTCCTTCGGCCGCCTGATCGGCCACGACCACGTCTCCCTCAACGTCGGCCCTCCTCCTGTCCTGTGCTGGACGTCCAGTCTCTTTATCTTAAAGCTCGCACCCCCTTGCTGCAATTTCCCAACCCCTGCCACAACCGCTCCTTATTTCCCCTATCCAGCCGCGCCTCCTGCCGACTACTTGCAGCACACACTGACCGGCCCCAACACTACTGCAAGACCCCATTGCCTGCGCACCTCATTTCTGATGCGGCTGAACATCCGGCGACCCCTATCCCTTTTTTCAGCACTGCACAAGGTCCGACAGCCTCCTTCGAGCTTCGGACGACCTCCTGCACCCCTGTTGTAGGTGTGTTTCCCTTTGACCGCTTTTTATTCAATTTTGGTGGTGATGCCGATGATATTCGGCTTTCCGTTAGCACTTTTTTTTGACATCTTCAACCCAATACCTTATCTTAAGGTCCGTTATAGATCCCTTGTAGTGCAATCGACGGGCAGAGGGAGTTTTGCATCTATTTGCGAGGTTATTACTACATCGAGGTAGGTGTTTCCACGTTTAAATATTATTTAACAATTATTCTTGGTTTTTTGATTAATCTGCTATATTATTTAATTCATTTGTTTGGTTCAAATTTGGTTTTGTTGGAGTTTAGCGTGTGTCTCATTTGGTTCATAGCTTTCCCCCATGGTATGTATGCGTTTTTATGGAAGTTTATGTTTAGTCAATTGTTTGTGTTTGAATAAATTGTGTAGTTGGTTGTTAATTTGTATCAGTGTTGTGAATGGCATTTTAACATGGTATTTTTTTTCGTGTTTGGTATTGAAGACATCATGTGCATTGAGTAGGTAAAGCCAAGTGGCTTCTTTTTAAACTACCACGTGAATTTTTATTTATGATTTTTTGAGTTTCATAAATGGTGAAAATGTGTTCTTTAAATGGAGATGAGTTTTCCCAGAATGTTGATATGGTGTATGTCACACTTTTGGAAATCTCATTTGAGTGCGTGTGGTCTTGAAATTGGTTTTGGGTGTGTAAAATCGCGAGTCTCTTAGGTTTTGGTTTTATAAATTTTAAAGTGACTTATTAAATAGTACGAATAGTGCAAGTCATGCATTGAAAGTAGGTCGAGGTGGTTCTTTTTCATTGTTTGTTCATTTGAATTGTTTTCAGTCCATGTTTGTGTAAGTTTAGTTACTATGTGTTTGTTGCAGCGCATTTTCAAGGTTACCCCGATATTGCGGTCACCAGTTTGCGCTTGCTTGTGCGTCTGTGAGAGGCGTGATGTGCCGTTGCATCTGGAATGTGAGATGAGGTAGGTCCCCCATTGCACTCATCCTTAAATTTAGAATTTATTAATTGCTTTATGTTTTTGTTAATTTTAATGAATGATAAATAATATTAGATAATTAAATTTTAAATGATTATTTATTGTGAAATGATCTGTTTATTTTATACCGAACACCTGGAACATTTTTTGACGGGCGGGCACCCAATTTTGAAAGAGTGCCCGTTTGGCCTTTAAACATAATTCACGTAATTTCAAACGTACTTCTAGTTTTAAAGATAAATGATTTCTTCTAAACAAGTGTTTTGGGTTTTCTCGAGAAATGAGGTTTTGTTTTAAAATTTGTGAAGGCCCGTTTGGCACTTTAATAGAATAAATTATTTTGGAAAACCCATTCAGGGGTGATCTTTTGTGTGCGTTGATTGAATGAGATGTAAGTGATGTTAGTGCATTGTGATTGCTTGATTTACATTGTGGATGCACCCCTCTTTTATTGCTTGTGTTGACATGGGAACCTGGCATATTGAGTGAATTTTCTGAGAATGATTGCTACACTAGTTTAGACCACGCACTAGCTAGTGGCCCCATAGCAGGGGAATACTGAGTTATTGCTGCTATGGGGATTGGGCCCCTCGGTTAGGCCATGCAGGGCTATGCCGGGTAGTATTATGGGCGTTATGACGTCATCGAGTTATGGCATGCCTCCAGGATGAGTCACAGGTATAGTACGTTCTGGATTGTTCACGATCTCCTAGGTTCGACCCATGTTTCTTTTAGTGTTTAGTTGTGTGTGGCAGACGATTGAGAGGTCGAGTTCGGTTGCCGAGCCTTGTGTGCCACTTTACCATTGCCCTTAGTGTGTGTTGTGTGTGATTCTCATTTTGACTAACAACTAAAGTTTGGATTTCTAAATTGCTCATAAAATGTTTTGAAAATTCAATGCACCTGTTCTTTCAACATTAAACTTGTTCTTAAATTAAAAAGGGAAATGGGCTGTTACTTGTTTTAGAAATGAATGTGTGTGGAAAACATATTTTTATATAATTTAGTTCAAACCTGGAGTTGATAAATTCTTTATTTATTGGTATGTGCATTGGGAATAGAATTAGTCGGGCCTACCTACTGAGTTTTAATACTCACGCCTATAGTGTTTTCTTGTTTTTAGTTCTGTTGCAGGTTCCAGATTCAGTTGTTCGCCTTGAGCGATGTTGGTTGTGGTATTGGGGAGTGACCCATGGGGTCACCTGGAGTTTGGATCGTGGTCAGGTTAGTAGTGGTGTTGCTCGCTCTGACTTTATTCATTTTGTTGTTCTGTTTTATTTTCCGCTGTTTAGTTTTATTTTTTCATTTGGGCCAAATCGTTCCCACCTGTTTACTTTTGATGCCCGGCACTAGTTGCCAGCCCGTGGGGATCGGGAACGCCTCTCGGGCCATGTCGCGGACCGATTCGGGTGACCGGTTCGGGGTCGACCCGGGTTGGTTCGTGACAGTGCATAGTCATGGCTAGGATCGATGCAGACTATTTTTGATCATCTTGAGACTCCTCCAGGGTAGAGGGTCAAGTTCGCGACGTATATGTTGTGTGATTCCACAAAGAGGTGGTGGGACGTTATCACCCAGTCAGAGCACCACAGGGACATGTCATGGGAAGATTTTCAGGTAGTCATCTATGAATTCTTAATTCCAGAGATGTTGATATCAAATAGTTCTCGAGATTTCATGAATCTGCAGCTGGGCGCTATATCAGTGATGGACTATTCTGCTCATTTCACTGTGCTTTAGCGTTTTTCACCTATATTATTGGGTGATGAGACGTTTAAAGCCAGACTCTTTGAGGATGGTCTTCGATATGACATCCGAGCACTGGTGAATGTTTTCAGGTTTCCTTCAGTATATGCAATTGTAAATCAGGCACTGATTACATAGATGAACCTGCTGAAAGCTAGTGGTGTAGGCCAGGGTGGTTCGACACCAGTTTCTGGCACTATTTCTGCTGGAAAGAGGAAGATACAGATGGACTTCTCTCAGGATGGTAGTACTATCCAAAATGATGTTTCAAGTTGTCAGGTCAGGCACTACCAATGTGGTATAGAAGGGCACAAGAGACTGCAGTGTCCACATGATCTAGTGGAGTGCCGAGTTTGCGTCAAGATGGGTCTCCTACAATGCTTTTTCAGGGAGTTTCCAATAGTGACTAGTGAGAGGTGTTCGGTGAAGACTCCACGTGCAGGAGCAGCACCAGTGGCTTCTTACCAGTCAGGGAATTAGAATACGTCAGGGCGTGCAGTCATAGATGGTGGTCGTGGCCATGAAGCCAGACACCAGGATCTCAGAGGCAGCAGGGTGGTACAGCTCAGGGTAGCCAAGCTGTGTCGTAGGGCCGCGGCACTAGGCATGCATATGCAGTGCAACAGACCCAATAAGAGCAGGATCCCAGACCTTCTATTGTCAGAGGTACTATTCTAGTAGCTTTTGTCTTATCTTCAATACTTTTCGATACGGGTTCTACACATAGTTTCAAATCTGAACCCGTTGTGGAGACCCTTGGGCTCTATGTTTCTTCTTCTTCTAATATCATGACGTTAGACACTCCGTTTGGAACTAGAACAGCTGATGTGTGTTAGTGTAAGGAGTTCTCCCTTGAGGTTGGTGGGTGTCACTTCCTTTGGGACCGCTATGTCTGGAAGATGACGAGCTATGGCGTCATTTTTGGGATGGACTGGTTGGTTCCCTTTCGATCCATAGTAGACTTCTATTGTCACAGGGTGTGTTTCATGACACCATAGGGAAGAGAGATTCTATACAAGGGTGAATGGGATGTTCAGGTGAGCCGAGATGGACTAGAGCATCATGGGTGAGGTGGAGTCATAGCCCAGATTATGAGTTTATATCTGGATGACCAGGGGACCTGTCCGACATATTTCCTTCCAGTGGTTGATCATTTCAGGGATATCTTCCCGGATGACTTTTCGGGTGTACCTCCAGAGCGATTGGTGGATTTCTCTATTGAGCTTGTGCAAGGAGCAGAACAATGGACCCTTCCCCCTTATAGGATGGATAGACCAAATTTGCAGGATCTCAAGAGAATGTTAGAGGAGCTATAGGCAAAGGGTTTCATCTGACCAAGTACTTCCCCTTGGGGTTCGCCTGTCTTCTTGGCGAAGAAGGCAGACAGTACCCTCAGACTCTGTGTGGATTATCGGAAACTGAACCAGTTGAGGGTTAAGAACCGATATCCCTTTCCAAGGATTGATTATCATTCTGATAAACTTTGTGGAGCACGTGTGTTCTCAACGATTGACTTGAGATCTGGATATCATCAGTTGTGTGTGAGACCATCGAATATACTACTCCCAGCTTTTCAGAGCAGATATGGTATATACGAGTACTTGGTTATATCGTTCAGACTCACGAATGCGCCAGCAGATTTCCTGGCTCTGATGAATCGTGGGTTCCATCCTTATCTGGATTCTTTCATGGTAGTATTCATGGATGATATCTTGGTGTACTCTCACACTCGACACGACCATGCCACCAATCTTTATATCGTATTGAGTACACTGAGAGAGAATCAGTTATATGCTAAGCTCTCAAAGTGCCTATTTTGGATGGACCGGATTCACTTCATGGTTCATATCATCTCAGAGGTAGGAGTTGCAGTAGACCCTGATATGGTGAGAGCAGTAGTTTCCTGGGAGAAGCCTAAGAATGTGTTTGACATATGGATTTTCTTGGGGATGGCTGGTTACTACATATGCTTCGTACAGGACTTATCCCTCTTAGAAGTTCCATCGACAGGTTTATCTAAGAAGGGTGTGATGTTCCTTTGGTCAAAAGCTCGCGAGATAGTATTTCAATACCTGAAAGGCATGATGACATCAGCACCAATCCTGATACTCCCAGAGAAAGGGAAGAGCTATACAATTTATTGTGATGCATCATGTATTGGTCTGGGAGCAGTATTGATGAAAGGTGATCGAGTTGTTGTGTACAGTTCTTGGTAGTTGAGGCCACATGAGAGGAATTACTTAATGCATGATCTCGAGTTGGCTATTGTTGTGCTTGTGTTGTGCTATTTGAGACATTATCTCTTGGGAGAGAATTTTTTGGTTTTAACAGACCAAAAAAGTCTTAAATATATTTTTACTAAGCGTGACTTGAATCTGAGGTAGTGAAGGTGGTACGAATACCTTGAGTCCTTTGATTTTGAGCTTGCCTATATGCCTAGAAAAGGTAATGCAGTAGTTGATGCACTGAGTAGGAGGACTCAGATACAAGCGGTGTAGGAGGCCAGCGGCGAGTGGCAGCTCATAGCTTTGTTCTCTGAGATGCATTTAGAGGTGCATGACAGTCAGGGGAAGACCTATCTTTCATCTTTAGTTGTGACTTTTACCCTCTTGGATAGAGTGAGGATGAGACAACTATCTGATTCAGAAGGCCTTGTTCTATGGGTGTCGGTGGCAAGGGAATACCCTTCTCTTAGATGATATGTGGTGATGAAATTCTGTATTTACATGGACGATTGTGGGTTCCAAGAGACATACGTGAGGAGTTGAGGTGGGAGTTTCATGCTTCTACTTGGGAAGTTCATCCCAGGGTTACCAAGATGTACCGTGAGTTGAGACGTCAGTACTGGTGGCCGAGTATCAAAAGAGTTATATGTGGTTTTTTTGTGAGGTCTTCCACCTGTCAGCAGGTGAAGGCGGATCATCATAGTCCAGCCAGACTGTTATAGTTGTTACCCATCCCGGAGTGGAAGTGGGATGATGTCGCAATGGATTTCGTGAATTGGTTTTTGAGGACACCTAGAGGCAATTATTCCGTGTGGGTAGTTGTGGACAGACTCACGAAGGTAACTCACATTTTGCAGATCAAGGAGACCTTCGTTGTTGACGGGCTCAAGAAGTTATATATCTGATAGATCGTACGTCTTTATGGGGTTTATCATTCTATCATTTCAGATAGGGACACCTGTTTTATGTCTCGTTTCTGGCAGATGTTTTAGAGGGCACTTTGTACATAGGTTCTTCTGAGCACAACTTACCACTCTCATACTGATGGCCAGTCAGAGCATACGATACAGGTGCTAGAGGCCATGTTGCGTGCATGCATCCGAGACATTGGGGGTTCTTGGGGGAATCACATACCCCTAGTCGAGTTTTCCTATAACAATATTTTTCAGGAAAATATCGAGATGACACCATACAAGGCTTTATATGGTAGGCCATTCTGATCACCATTGTGCTGGTTAGAGGCAGGTGAGACAGCATTACTAGGACCATGTCTCGTGAAGGAGACATCTGAGAAGGACCAGTTTATTCTGAAGCGGATGGCTACCGCTCAGTCTAATCATAAATCTTATTTTGATCGTCGCAGACGACCATTGGTGTTCTTAGTCGGGGATTTGGTTTTCCTACGTGTTTCGCTGAGGATGGGACACAGGCAGATTAGAAGAAAGGGAAAATCTGCACCGAGGTATGTGGGGCATTTGAGATTCTAGAGAAATTCGGGCTTGTTTCCTATCAGTTACAGTTACCTCATAGGTACCAGGCCATTCATGACTTCTTCCATGTATCTCAGTTGCAACGCAATCATTCAGAACCCTCTCACATCTTTCAGCCTGAGGAGGTTGAGCTTTATATGGATTTTTCCTTTGAGGAGCATCCAATTCGTATCGTTGATAGGAGCACAAATGTTCTCCAAGGCCAGTCAGTTCCTCTCGTACGGGTGCTATGGTAGGATGGCCGAGTACTGGATGAGACCTGGGAGTAGGAGACCGATGTACATGCTCAGTGGCCAGAGATGTTCTGAGCATTAGCTTCTCCACCCATGGAATGGAAATTCGGGGTCTAATTTATTTAAGGGGAAATTTGTAAGAACCTGGTTCTTATTTTTGAGGAATGGGTTTCTTCTTATCTCTTTTCCATAAGTGTTTTTCAGAAAATACCGAAAATGGTGAAAAATCCTAAATTTTGGATGTACACGCCATGTACTTTTCCACACGCCCTGTACTTTTGGCCGTATGGGATGAGTACATGGGGCATGCCACCATGTCGGCGATGAATGGTGTAGAAAATGACTACATGCCGTGAAGTGGTCCTTTACACGCCAAGTAGTCAGTTGGCAGGCGAATAGTACGGTGGTGGCCAGATGTGCGACAGAACACACCGTGTACTCACGAAGACATGTCGGGTAGACATGTTGGCAGATGATTAGTGCCACGCTGGCAGGAAACCTTGAGAGGAATAGTTAAAAAATGGTAAGTACATGTCATGTACTTAGAAATACGCGCCGTGTACTTTTTTTATTTTCTTAAAATGGGCAGTAGCCTCCCTTGTTCATAGGGAAGGCATAGAACCTGAGGAAGTAGTGGGAGAGGAGTCGGAGCATTGGAGATCCACCGAGCGCACGTTGGGAATCCATTTTCTGCACCGTCGATCTCCCTGGGACCACACAGGTAAGCCCTCCATTCTTCTTACGTAGTTAATTCCAATTCTTCTTCCAGGGGAAGTTATTTGCGTTTAAGTGAGTTTTCTTTCACCCCAGATCTACCTCATTCTAGGACAACTAGTAGAATGTCGTTTGAGTATACTGATCAGGGGCGTTTAAGGTAGGTGGCTTGGTGTTTATTTTCCAAATGTCATGCGATATTCTGTATTTTTGAGCTACGAACCCATATATGGGGTATCGTGTGGCAGAGGTCGTGGCTATTTACAATACCTAGAATTGTATAGGTAATTAAATGTGATATTAAAATGTTGTTTGGGATTGCTTCTTGGATCCAGGACCACCCCGGGGCTGTGTTCCTCTGTTATTCTATTTGGCCAGGATACCCGAGGGTATGCCTTTTAAAGTAATGATTGTTGAATTTCCTTGAGAGTAATTTCTTCTCTACTGCTTATTTACATGTTAGGCATGGCCCGGTTATCTGTTTAGCTTGAGAAAAGGGTTGTGATTAGCCTGTGGGTGCTGTACTATTTAGCCTGAGGGAAATGCATCTTTAGCCTGAGGGAATCTTCATTTGTTCCTGTGGGGAATAGACTCTGTGCCTGAGGGCGACACTTCATAAACCTGAGGGCGATATCATTTACACCATTGGGCAATTACCTGCGGGTTACGTTTCTGATTACCTGAGGGTAAGGGTTTGCATGTATGAGGATAGTGACTGACTGTTTACTTAGAAATTCACTATGGTGTTTTCTTATATGAAATGGATTAAATGAATAATTAAATGGAAATATAACTGGTACGTTGGTTACATTTGAGTACTGCTCAACTTATTTAATTTTACTTTTGCACACTGTTGATTCATTTTTACATATAGTTGGGCACGAGCCTTTGGTGGGTTCCTACTGAGACATATTTCTCACACCGTGTTTGGGTCATTCTTTTCGGCCCAAACAGATTACATTTCTACAAGTTTGGATAAGGAAAATGGTCCCTATGCAGGTACATGATTGCTACTGGGGTGTAGGAGGTCATGGGACCGAGCATTGGACCACGATGTCGTGGGGTGTTCTGTTTTTCTTTTCTGTACTTGTACTTTAGTTGTATTGCATTGATTTTGTAACAGGTTTTGGCAGCCTTCATAGAATTGAGGCATGATGCATCGTTGTTTATATTCTGGTTCGTTATTTCTACTGTAGTTTTTTATTTCAGTTATCTATGGTTAAGTTTCTTCTGATATTGTTGTTTGTTTTATTCTTTCCACTGCGATTCACTATGACAAATTATGGAATAGTTTCCCCACTATCAGACCTGGGACCTCACTGCTAGTCGACAGCCTCTGCCGTTTGGGGAAATGCGCTTGAGGTCACGTGACGAACCGGGTTCAGGGAACCGTAGAGTGGCACCCAGAACCGCGACGTTACAAATATGTTTTCATTTAGTACAACACCTTGTGATATGGATTATATACTTTGAAATTTTACATCATGAAAAAAGGACATTTAGTTCCATCACATTAAATGTTATATGACAAGGACCATATCCAAGTAGTTAAAATTCATGTGAAATGCACTTTTATCTAAGGCTATGTAATATATTTCATTGTAAATTGTATTGTGGTGGATGTACTGATATTCCCACCATCCATTATGATCAGTGAATAATCCCATTAGAGTGGAACATATGGATTATGTATGGTCATTACCATTTCTATTATAGAATTGAATGCTTTGTTCCAGGTATCATTGGCGTTCTCATGGAAAATACTAATTCTCCACAAATGAATTAGAAGATGTGAACCTTATGGTTAAATTCTCATGTGACATGCTTTTAATAGACGTCATTGTTATATAGTGTGAATAAACTTTTCCCATAAACTCATTATAACTCATCAATATAAGTCTCGTACATTCCATATTCTGAAAATTGATCCAAAAAAGAAGTTTAAAGTGAACTAAAGTAATATTCTATGGGTAAGGATACTTTTCTTCAATATACTACACAATATGGGGTTTCTTGTGTACCAGTATGTTTTGTGTTTCAATATTCCCCCAATGCAAGAATGTTATTATTCGAATAAGATCTATTATCCTTGTTCACAATCATATGAAGGATATTATATATGGACTTATTGAAGTCCATTATTTATTCATTTATAGTTTCATTATAGATGGAAAAATTATTGTGTAGGCTATTATAATTATGGAATTCATTATTCAGTTTTAATGCTTAAAAGTTAGTGTTATTGATCCCATATTGTGTGTGTTTTATTTTTTCCAATGATTTTTAAGTTTCAATGAATATTAGTTTCAATATGTAAGAAATAAAAATATATGGATAATAATATCTTGGATGTTGGTTAGAGAACATAGTTTTGTTGAGAAGAAGGGTTCCTTAGAGAGGCGTAACTTTATATTAAGTAAATGATATTTAAAGACACATATTTTATGTTTGATTATGAAATACTTTTCATCCCTCATATGAAAAGGGAATACCTTACCTTTGGAGTTTTAGAGATTCATTTATATAAAGTAAAAAATGTTTTAAGTGTTCTTGTATTACTGCTATGATTTTTTTTCTCGGAATATTCTAGTTTTAAAAAGGGAAATTGAAAAACAAATTCACTAAGGATTTGAGTTGCATGTAGAATTTATAATTATGAATCTTATATTTGTAGAATAAAGGCATTTTAGAAGTTCCTTTCTTATGTATATAAGCTTTTAATGTAAAAAAATAGGGAAAATACATAGATGATTTTGAGGAAGAATAAAAAAAGTTGATATTATTATAGTGTAGGGTATTGTTATATTTTAAAATTTATGTTTATGTTTGAGTTGTTTTTTAACTTGGCTTATGTGTGAATTTTTTCCAAGTTTACCCTTATGAATTTTCTATTTGTTTTAAATTTTGGATAAGGATTTATAAAAAAAATACATTAATATTGCACTACCCAAGAAGCTAAATCATCAGATACAGGTGGCAAGAATTATGTCATTCTACTTAGGATAGAATTCATAAAAGCCTATGTAGGAAAAAAATGACCAGAGGAGAGTGCACCAATTTTATATTGGTGGAGAGTGAAGTTTAGAACCACTTTACATGAAATCATGAATGAACCGTGACCATAATTGATTTGAATGAAAGACTAAGGAGTGTTATAGGTAATGAGTAAGAGGTCTCACAAACAGAAGTCTGGTGTGGGACACATCAAATAGAACTATTGTTCATCATGTAAAAACAAAGGCATTGGTACTTCACGTGATATATTATAAGTTTTCTTCTTAAATTGTTTAGTCTGTGTCATGATTATAGTTTATCCGCACTATGAATTATAGAGTGATCCATAATGTGAGATCTTGAGAAACTTAGGCCAAATTCATGAATCGTAGGAATTATAAGGTATGTGAAAAGATCATTATAGGTTATATTTTTTTTGATGAAAATGGATGAATATATTGTTTATTTATTCCACTATAAGGTTCTTTATAAGGTACATTTATATTTTTATAGATTTGACAGAATTTCATATAGAGTTCATAACAAGATTTATTTGAAATGTTGTGATGAATTTGGTTGTTTCTAAATATCCATAGAAGACTATTTATGCACTACTGGTATCCATACTAAAATAATCATACTTTATAAGGAATTAAATGGAATAACATAAGACTTTGAATTGAAAGTCTTTTAGGAAATTTCATAAGTCTCGAACATCATTAGACTTTTGATTGAATTATGCAAGACTTTATAAATTATAATACTTATCTGAATGTATTAACATATTATTCTTAGATAATGAAAATGAAATATGATAAACTAAATATGATGATGTATAGTGATTTTTTCTTCAGCGACATAAATATCGAAAAGAAATATTGTGATTCATGATTCCATTACATAACGTTATGTTTTACAGAAATCATTGCACCATGAAATGAGTATATGAAACCCTGAATGATAATTACTTATTTTTTAAAATAATTATTTTCTTATATAAATATATAATAATTCCATATTTTTTTAATAATATGTGAAAATTTCATTTATTATTTCACAGATGAGGTCACTATTCTATTGGAAGAATTAAAATTCATAATGCTCACATTAATATTCCTTACGTCAAGATACTATTTCATTTTTATAGGTTCATTAATTTTTAAAAATACCTATTATTTATTACATTAGTCATTTAAAATGTTTGTATTGTTTTCTCTATGTGAGTCATTTGATTTAAACTAAATAAGTTATTATAAAAAATTTATTTCCATCGATATAGTTATGTGTTGTTACATTATAGACCCATTATTATATTTCCCCCTCACAATTTCATTTTACATGCTCTAATGAAAACAAGTGAGGGCATATTTCCTTCATTACTTACTTGGATTCACATATTCCCTCAATGAACATATATATCCTCTATAATACATTGACCAAGTTGTTAGTCCTGTTTTGTTGAAAATTATATCAATGGTCCATGATCTAATCTAGATACTCCTCATAAGAGATATAATTTTCTAGTGGTACCACATCTGAATTCAGTACCTGAGATGGATCTAGTATATAATTTATCAATATAGATACATTGAATAAATCACATTATGAGGATATAAAAGAAGGAAGATCTAGTAAATAAGATAGAATTAAAATACAATAAAGAATCTAAAAGGGGATGACGTACCTTGGACATGACATTTCATTCATTCAAAATCATAGGATTCAATTCCATATATATATATATATGCGTGTAAAAATACCATATATCTAGCCTTAAAATCTAGGTCCTATTAATGTGTGTATTTATAGCTATTCGTTCGACTTTGGGATATTTAGATGTATTTTTGGATGGTTTTCACAATTTCCACCATTTATTTATCCATTATAGGACCCAATATATTACGGTCATGGACATCATGAATTATGAGATTTGGTTCATGAGTATATCTACCATCAACAACAACAGTTTCCTTGTTATGATGGTGGTGGACTGAATTGTCATAATCCATGATGATATTTAACCATCATCATTGGAACATGTTAAAATAATTTTGTGTGAATATATATATTTGATGCTATTTTTGTCAATATATATGTTTCACAACTCTCCCAATATAGATAATAATTAAATTGATCAATTTTGAGATCTCAACCGCCATCTCTAGATCATGTATTGTTTAAATTTTATCATGTATTTTAAACTTCATTGGTGAATATGATATCACTTTATCAATATGCATCACTGCACAACCTAAATCCTTTTTAAGGAATCACTGTACACCACAATGGGTTACCCACATGTCGGATATGTGATTAGTTGTGAGGTGATGAACTTATTTTTAATCTCATTAAAGAATTATTCACACAAACTAGTCCATAAATAGTTTTCTCCCCTAAAAATAATCTGAGTTATTTTCTTTTAGAATAATTAAATTTTCTTCAACGAGGCTTTGGATCTCCTAATATGGAAATAGATGTTTTGTTTAATTCATAAAAGGCCTTTGGTGGTCACATTTGAGGTGATTGTTTTTTAATCCTAGGACTGAAATGATAAGGAAACTATATGATTTTTCATTAATAAGAACATTATGATATCGTTCTTAACAAAAGAAGACCTGATCAAATCATGGACTAGTGCTCCTCGCAACTATAATTGGTCCTATTTCGACTTTTTTTTATGTAATTTTGATTTCTAGACGATGTGGGACCCCCCTTTGGTGGTGAATTCCACAAGATTCATTGTCATTCCCTTGTTTTTCCAAAACCCTAAAATTTTTATGATACTCGGGAAAATCATAGGTATGTATCTATGCTCTGATAGTCGAACTCATGTTGTGATTCCTCCAATTAATCATTGAGTCTATGTGGAAGTATATGCCTATATTTTTTTTTTCAGATTTCAGTTTTATGAAATTTGGTGAAAAATTTAATTCTCGGAAGTGAGTGGTCTACGAATCGTGGGCCACATTTTACTCTGCATCTAAATGGATTAGAAATTCATAATTGATCGATTGACGTGGGTATAGACATTATGATAAAAGGAATATGTTGTAATATGTAAGGATCTTGTGTCTTCTATCACAAATGGTTTCCAAGGGCTTGTGGGTGTTGATAATGTAATAAATGTCGCGTAAAGTGATTCACTGCCCAAAAATACATTTGTGAAAGACATTATCTATTAGCGGAGAAATGGAAGAGGCAATTGGATTTTGATTGTTTGACACTTGTTCTTGATGGAGATATGGTCAATTCCACTTTGGTTACATAGAATAGTATTGGATTTGAGGTTAGTGATGACATCATTATAATTTCTTCAGTTGATACAATAGATGATGTACAAGGTGGTAGGACACCAAGCATGAGGAAGAGTAAGATATGGTGGGGTAACCCCCATGAGATGAAGGACTACACATATTTTTTACAACTAATTGAGAATCATTCAGTGAATTAGATATTAGGTATGAATACAGATAATGATCCCCATCTATCCACTATAGATATATGCCATTAGAGGAAGGGAGTTGGCTTGTTTGATCAATCCTTGGAACCCCTTATGTGCTCTGATGAAGAAATGTTTTAGAATGTTTTATCAATTAATGATACCGACGAAAAATCCAATAGAAAGGTAGGATGGGGGTTGATAGTGGTTCCCACTAGAGAGTAGTATTCCCAACATGAAAATAATGACTAATTTTAGAACG
Organism: Viscum album; assembly: GCA_963277665.1. Classification (NCBI taxonomy): domain Eukaryota; kingdom Viridiplantae; phylum Streptophyta; class Magnoliopsida; order Santalales; family Viscaceae; genus Viscum; species Viscum album. The sequence continues at coordinate 2,003,714,476 of OY728148.1, read as the reverse complement.
GGGATTCAAAATTAAGAATATCAGTAGTAAGGTGTACTTCCAGTCCTAGGACAATTTGGAAATTCAATTTGAATATATCTTAATGGATGAATCAAAAACAACAGTATGTGATATTTCTTTGAAATTATTTAGAGAGATTAAATTGGGCTGGAATAAACTATATTTTAATGGCTATGTGATTTTATAATTTTTATGAACCCATGTTTTCTCATTTCATCCCTTAAAAATATTTTTATAATGGAAATTAATATTCAGTCTTTCATACTGAATTCAACATCTCATCATTCTTTTCTTTCTTAGGGATTATAACAGAATATCATCAATAAATACTACCACAAAAATCACTTGTAATTAATTTAATACAATATTAATTCAAGCCATGAATATTTTTTGATAATAAGTTAGTGAAAAAGGAATCACTATGAACTCAACATGAATATTCCCCATTTTAAAGGTGTTATTTGTAATATCATCCTTTCAAACATTAATTGGTGATATCCTGATTGATGGACAATCTTTTTAAAACACACACCCCCTTACAGTTGATCAAAAAATTCATATATACATTGAATGTGACTGTTTTTCTTTATTAGGATATTACTGATCTCATGATAATAAAAATACATGCACATCTTTCCACTATTATTCACGATGAAGAGGACTGGTGCACCTCATAGCAAATCACTCGAGGTGATAAAACACTTGTCTAGATTAACTAGTGAAAACATATTTAGTTCTTCTAAATTAGTGGTGGTAATTATATAAGGTTTATTTGATATAAATATATATTCATGAAGATATTAAATTGATAACTCTCTTTATTGACAAACATAAAGGCCATTTAATTCATTATTGGACACATGAATATAGTCAATTGTAATGGGTATTTACGTGAGCATGATTTTATAATTTCACTCAATCACTTGATCAAAATATTCTTTCCCATAAGAAAATAATACTCACACATTTAATAATGGATATGAATAGTATTCACCATCCTCCTTACAATTTTATAAAATTTTTGGATTCCTCAAGATGTGAAGTATGATCTCTCATTCAAAAATAGTGGTGTTGTATTTTTACAATGATACACAATGAAATCACAATGTTTCATCAAATTACACTAATATAATTAATAAAATATATCATGTGATGTAAAAGGAATAAAAATAAACTATGTAGTAGTTATATAATATTGATGTAATAATTTCCCATTATTCAATTATTATAGTTAACTCAACATCCATATTTTGTGTCGGCGATTGATCAATTCTACTGGACATTCATGATATGTAATATTGTGTCGAAAGTGAATCAAATAGTATTTACACAACTCGTTAATGAATAACCATTGTACTTATCACCACATAATTTGTGGGATCTACCGCAATAGTATTGATAGAATAATATTTCCCATTTTCTTTTGGATTTGGTGGATATAGATTTGGATTACCCTCAATGGTTCGAGGTTTTTTTCAATATTCTATACAGTTCCATTTCTCCATATAAATAATGAATTGATCTATATGAGGTTTTATCGCCTCCTCCACCACATCTTCTATCATTCTCAGGACTCGTAAAAATTTCTTAGCTTGGTTGAATAATCTCCAATACATAAATAAATTCCACATGCAATTGACCAAACACCAATCCTAGATCATCAATAATTTTTGAACTATGAGTGTTTGAGTTTCTTTCCACATTTCTATTAGGTACACTATATTGAAACTCCATAATGTTCTTCTTATATCCATCTCTATTATACCATTCCCTTAACACCATCTCTACATAGAGATCATATCAATCAAATTATTCATAACACCAAAATTTGCAAATTACTACTTCCATTATAGGGTGTTTTATTAAACCACTAATGAATTTATAACTTCTTCATTCATTATAGATAATAGACCCCGAGGTATATCTTGTAAGCCATGTGTGATTTTCTTCTTATTTTTTCCCATATTATCATATATTTATCTAAATCTCAATGGATTACATCTCTATTATAATATGAATATTTCAAGGGAAATACTTGTTACGAAATATTTTGACAATGTATTCCAACTCCTTTTCATCAATTTTGTCCTTTTACATGGTTATGTCAAAAAACTCTGACCATTGATTGTCCAATATATTTTAAAAAAATCCCACTATCAAAATCTCCATCAAATAATAAATAATCACATTAAATATATTTTATATTGAGTTGAACCACTATTTTACAACTAGTGGATCATGTGATTCACTAAATATCACGGGTTATTTGATCATAAATGATATAATAACCAATTTCTATATCTTAGGATAAGGAAAATCTTCCACATTAATGAGGACATTATTGATAGCCTGAGATAGGTGTTAAATCATTACCATGATATTTTGTTTCTATACCTATCATGGCATTGGGGATGTAAATTAGGAAATTTTTTCACTTCCCATAAGTAGATTTGATTAATTATTTATCCTGGTTTACAACAATATTTAAAACACAAAAGTTTTTGAAAAATATATTTCATCAATTCATTAATACAAAATTTATTCATTTGTGAAATAAAATCTAATGAACCATCCATCATGATCTCAATTCTTAGAATTTTACGAAAATAATTATTTGGTGGTTACATATTATTAGTCTTATAGTATTGACATTGACTAATGTTCTTAAATCCAAATACCAAAATTAACTAAAATTTTCTATGATACCAACTGTATGGACCATATATTAATTATATTAATGTTTCCCCTTTTTAATGATAAAAATCATAAAAGTGTTACACATATAGTATCCAATGAATTTGGTTTCGAGGAAAATTTGGAAAATATATAACATTTTAAGAATTATTCATATAATTTTTTTAATTTCTTATTATCTAGCTTTGTATTAACCCTCATGTTTAATTTATTTCAAGTATTCATTTATGGATATTCATAAAAATATGGGGTGAGAAAAAACCAAATAATTTGATGAATAAAAGACATGAAACACGGGTGAACCTAAAATAATTATTGTAAAATAAGAAAATAATCGGAATCATAAAAATTAAATGATTCCGTAAAATAAAGGTATGGAATTTGGAAATACATAAAAAATTAATACTCATGTTCTATGGGTTACCTACAATAAATAATATCTAACAAATCCAACATCATGTTCACACATAACATATGTGCATCATCATAGAATCATAATTTAAAAAAAATATCTAGCATAATGCTCATGAATATTTAAAATAATCTATGGCGATATATCCATTTAACTAATTTAATTGGTGTTATATATAATTCCTGACATAACCATCACATCATAACATTTACATAACCTTGTATTCCATGTAGAATGTATAATAAAAATTTCCAATAAAATAACCATTCTAAGAGAAAATGGGTTTGACTAAAATATCATAAGTTAAACAATAATGGTAAAACATTTCGTTTCCAAAAATATGGTATATCATACATGGTATAAGAATTGTCAATCTTGAGTATAGAATAAACAATATCGAGAGAAGTAAAAAAATGTTTTCATAAAATGAGTTGTTCTTTGTTAAATGTAATTACATTTTTTATAAAACCATAATGGAAATACTATATCTTATAACATAAAAAAGAGTAAAAAATAATATTTACGTATCATTAATGTAAATTCAATTCTAGTAAAGGATTGAAATAGAGAAAACCCAAATGATTTAGAATTTAGTTCCCGAATCCTATTACATTATATTTGAATGATATAATCAATTAAAAAGAATGGATAATAATATTAGATTAATTACATTATAAATTTAGAACCAATAAGACATGTTTTTTTATTCATTATTACATTATTATGTTCATTTTGTTCCATTATGATGTTTTATATAGGTCAATTCTATGGTTTTGATGGTGATTATTTTGTATGATTTTATGACTGGTTCACATTTGAATATATATGGAAGTTCATGTAAAATGAGGTAAAGTATATTGAACCGATATTATGAGATATTAATTATCTTAATGAATAATAAATGATTTTATATATCTTTTGGTTATATTTTATGAGGATTAATCATTCAATATATATTTAATTAAAACGATTTAATATAATTTGGTGGATTTTACCAGCATTTGGATCTTATGCTAGAATGTTTATATATAGTTAAAAATTTTATATAAATTAAAATATTTATAATAAAAATATTATTTAACCATAATAATGATTTTTTGACTGTCCATGTATACGGTAGTGGAAAATGAAAATACATCATCCACGATGGTAGACAAATGACACACCACGTATTTTATATTAACTTTAAGAAAAAAATAAAAGGGGGAAAATATTTGAAGAGTAATTTTTTAGTTAAAATATTAAAATTATGTTATATAAACCATAATCAAAATATCATTATTCTTGGATAAGTGTATGTGATTATAGGATATGAAATTAATTTATATTCAAAAAAAATTAAATAAAAAGTAAAAGGATTTTACCTCTTGATATTCTACTCATTGTGAAGCTACATAGGGAAATGGGTGAGATATTTTGATGGTAATAATGGATCATGTATGTGGGGAAGGTTATTATTAAGAGAATTGGAATGATATTGTACATTCCTCCAGGCTCTGATGGTCTGAGAAGAAGAGCTGGTGAGAGGATATTTTTTGAGGGGAGTAGAGGGGTGTTTTCTCATTATTTTATTCATTAGTTTACTATTTTTGCATGATAGATCAAACATTTTGATCCTTATAACATAATATATTTATATTATGAAGGAGTGTTATAGATGTGAGCCATACATCATCTTGACATCAACAATGACTAAAAAATTCAGGTATTTAGTTTTTATCATAAATTATCATATTTTATTATTCACAAAAACACCATCTAATTTTTTTAATATTATCATAAATTCACCCTAAAAATCATTCAATATGTATAATTTAATAATGAACTATATATTATCAAACTAAATTTCTAATGAAGTGAAATTTGATGTTAAATTAAAATTATATTTTTTATGAATAATATTGCTTTTAAAATTATAACTGATATAATTAAATGTTATAAAATTAATTATGTTCTAATAAATTTATCATATGATCATATGAAAATATAATAGCAATATATTAATCTATTTTATGAAAAAAAAATTATTTTAAATAAATTTATTGATTATAAAATTATAAATAAAAATTTTTGTTGTATTAAAATACCAAAACATTATTAATAATTATTTTAAATTATTTATTTACATATTACATGATATATTATATCATATTATCATTTATAATATGTCTAGATATTATTTATACATTCACATATGTGGTTGAGACTCTTTTTTGGGAATTACTATTCCTAATGGTCCCCTTAATATTCCAAATGTCATGTTACGATTCCATGGGTATAGGTTCACTAATTTTGAAAAATTCCACTTAGTTCATTTATTATTTATTTATTTATTTTTGTATTAAATTAACAATGTAATTATATGTTATTTATAATATATGAAATAATTATGATATTGAGATTCTCGTAGATGAAATCATGAGTCGTTACAGAAGATATCCTATAAAATCCATCTCCAACAAGTATTATATACTTTTGAATAATATTTTTCTTTTTGGTGATATGAATCAAGGATACCATTCTACTTAATTTATTTAATGTTTAATGTCTATGATGACATGATGTCTGTGAAACCCATTTCTTATACAAGGGATATTCCATGACACTAGTCTTATGAAAAACACTACATTTCATGATTTTTTTTATGATGAAATGAGGTAATGAATATAAAATCATTGAATTTTCTATTGGCTATGATATAACATATTGTTTATGAAACCCATATATTTTCATTACTTAGGATGTGATATTTGATTTTTGATACAAGAAAATACTTTTTTGGATTTTCTATGTGAAATGGATGATACATAGGAGACCAATATATCAAAATAATATATTGGATAATTAATTATATCTCATAAGACATACATAACTATATTCATGTTGAACCTGATTAAGTAATGTGCATTGTATTCTAGGAAATTAATGGGGGTGAACCTTATATAGAATGGATTTATGCATATTATTATCTTCTATTTCCATAATGTTCTTGAATCGACCTGATTACTTATTCCCAATTTTATGTCATAAATATATATCATATTCATGATGTTATGTATAGACCTAGATTCATTTTCATATGTTTATGTGAGTTCTATATTTATTTTACATAACTTTATGGGTTATTGTATTTATAATTATATGCATTCAAATTGTTATAATCAATTATGTCTAACACAAATTTACGTCTTATTCTAATATTATGTTTTCAGTGCTCGTGTGTTTTTATTTCATTATAATTATTATATTAAAATATTCTAATATTTATTTCATGAATCAATATTATGATGGTTGATATATATAGAATGGTTTTCAAATTTTATTTTCATGGTCTCATACTCATATCATCATGTTATACAAATTTATATACATTTTTTACCCAAACAAGAACATTTTTCCCACCAATTTTTTATTTCCTTTCCCCAATTTATAATTAATCATTTTATGTATGTGTACTAAATGGGAATAATTTTTTGTTATACAATGAATATATTTCACAAATTATGATGTTTGTTTGTCTTGTTTGCAATTACAATGAACTATATATGTCCTCAAATGAGTGTTCGTATAATTTAATGAATATTAATATAAATATTTTTCAAATAAATGAATGAAAATCATATGTCACAATAAATTAGAATGATTCATAGGTATCAAAATTCATCTATTTTGAATACACATTTTGGTTCACACTTTTTGTTATTAGAATAATTACCTGACATTGCTCTCATGCAACATTGTACTACCCATTTCCACTATTATCATAGTGTACCACATTGAAATTCCATTTTTTTATATTGTATAACATTCCCTATATTGATTATTGAGTACATTTTTTTCATGATAAATTTCAATCTCCTCACATTTTTGTTATTAATATTTATTATATGATTATTTTTTTTCATACTCTAACCATAATATATTTAAACCAGAATCTGTTATATATTAAACTACATAATTGTCTCTTATATTTTCCTGATGAAAAAAATAGTTAGCATCTATGTGATATAACAAATGAATGTAATGAAATAAATATCACTTTTATTTGAAATTTTCCTAATTATCCAAAATTGATATGTTTGGATTAATTCCAATGGTTTTGTAGAAGTTATATCTACATACATGTTTGTATTTACTATATATTTCACTAATAAAATGTTTCATTTTTTCAAATTTGATATCTTTTATAATTTTTTAAATATATTACCACATCATATTACACAATACTATATATGAATCCCTACTAGAGGGTGGATCTACAATCTCCAGATTTATATATAGTCATACTTATGTGAAAATCTACATTAGGATTCTTAAATTTCAAAAATTTAGTGAAGATATACTTGTCTGTTTAAATATAGTTTGTTCGTTACTAAATACATCACTCAAAAATCCATATTTCACATTCTATAGATATTGATAAGGTTTGTATAATGTTCTATCATATCATCATTTTTCCTACATATAGGCCTAATGTATCAGTGGATTTCCCCTCCTCCTCAATTTTGTTTCTATCGTCCAACATCGTACATGATTGAGTCAACTTATATTTTTCTAGTATATGACATCTTATTGTCTGGACCAATCATTGTTCATCATTATGCCAAAAACCCACAATTTTGTTTTAATGATTATTCAACTCTAATTTCTATGTTGAAGTATTTCTTTTTAGAAACCATTGGTTTTTATCGATCATTGGTTTCCTATCTCTATTTTTGGTTGGGTGCATTTTGTTTTTGGGTGGAGGCATCCAAAATAAGGTACATAGGATCAGTATATCATGCCAATGTGATGTGTCTAACCCAATATGGAATTATTTATTGGATTTTTTCAATCCAATGTAAAAATGTGGGAGGTCCTGAATATTAGGGTTTCTCCATCCCACGAAAAAGGATACATCATATCAGATCCATCATCATCCATATTAAATGGTTTTTTTGAAAACATATAAAATAATAATCGACAATCTTTGTGTATATGTTTTTGGAGTGACAAATTGATTATGATATTTATTTTCCTAAATGAATATTTTCAACATAATTTAAATCATATAAAACTATATTACAAATATATACATTTTCATTAGAACTCTATAATGGAATATATAAATGTATTGAACTATTATTCTTATAAAATAAAGTGCTAAATATTAAATGAATAAATGAAATCATATTGAATCATATCATAGTCACCACATTAAATTACTGTTATGCCATAGTGATATAGGAAAGAAATTAATAAATACCTAAAAAACTCTTATAATAATAAAAAATATAAATTAATAATTTTTGATACTTATTGAATAAAATAAAATAAAAATGATAAAACAATCATGAATAAGTCTTTATGAAAATTAATTTATAAAGGATATTTAATTATTGGTCATGTTAGAGAACATAAGATGAATGCTATGAGTTTTTGAAAGTCTTTCTCTTCAAAAATATTATAACATTTTAGTAATTTTTTTCTATTCACTATAACCATTACTATGTCATCTATAAAAAAAATTTAATTTATACCAGACTAATTTTACCAATTTTTGTTGTTATTTTATTCCTTTTAGCGCTATTATGGATTTATATATTGTTCATTAATTGTTTAAAATCGTTCTCTAGGTATTTTTTTAGTTTTTTAGGATTATGATCTCTATCAGTAAATATCCCAATATTATTTTTATAATATTCAACTAGTTATATTATTTTTTATGAAAATAATTTTTTTTAAATTTTTCACTACTTGTAATTTTTTTTCCTAAAATCTATTGAATGTATAACATTTCAATATATTTTATGAAGGAAATATTATATTTATAAACCATAATTAATGGTATTTTCCTTGAATTATTTAATAATTATTTAAATGGGAAAATATTAATAATCTATAAACAATTTTTAAATATGTATATGGTTTTGTAATATATTCATTTTAGAAAATGATGTTCCTTTAGGAATATTATGTTTTTTGTTTTTTTATAATTTATCCTCTTATTACTAATCCATTATACTTATTATCAGATGGTCGGGGCCTAGAATTTTATATCCCCGTGATGTATGAATATGACTATTGATAAAAATACAATTTTTTTGTAGTTTTCCTACTAATTTATTTTATATATCCAATAATGAATCACTAAATACATTGATGTAATTTTTTGCATTATGAATTTCACCATTATGTGATCTCTTTTAATCATCAATGTGACGAAGTATATCCACTAAATTTCGTTCATATATATTATATTCATATATTATTATACATTTAATATACATTGAGTGTTTAATAAATAAAAATTATTTATCTCATGATGGATTTTTCTACACACTTCCCCTTAATAAAAATATTGTATTAACCCTTTCTATTCTTTTCTATATTAAATAAAAAACCCGAAAGAAGGATATATATTATCAATGTACATTAAATGGATGAAAAATATAGTTTTTTATTTATTTATGATGTGATTTAATTTCCTTTATAATGTATTGATCAATTTTTTATCTATTATCTTCTGGATATTAAATTTCTATTTTGGGATGAATATATATAAATAACTGATATCATACTCAGGATACATAGGTGTAGGGTGGTTATAATTTTTTATTTAGTTTAAGCATATTTATTGAGTAAAATGTAATGATATGGAATGACTTGGTAAAATAGTCAAAATGAAATCACATTCAGGTCAATATTTAAAATCAAACACTGAAAAAAACATCATTTAAATTTTATGAATCACAACTACCACATCTACATTACGATTCTCCAAAAGATCAATTGATATTCAGTTTTTAACTTCAATTAAATTTGATAATGTCATCAACTAATATATGTTTGATAATTATATGTAAACCACCTCATAAAATTACAAAAACATGTAACATAATATTTGGAAATGTACATTTAATTTTAAAATTAAATTTGAAAATATTTTATAACCCTATCGAACAATTATTTTCTTCATTAACCAATTGACATATAATTCATTGAGAAACCACAATTTTGAGTTCCTTTACCATCCCAGATCATCAATACATACAATTAAATGGATGACATATATTTGTAAAACATGGATGAAATAAAAAATATAATTTTTTAATAATCCAAAATCAATTCATGTATACATTGGAGAATAAATAACATTCCATGGAACAACCCCTGATGTTCCACATTCTTAGTCTAATATTAAATAGAATCATTATTAAAAAATTTATATCTCTACACTTCAACATTATGGTATATTATCAATGATTCCTTCTGACCACCCCTATGTAGATGCCACTATCATATAATAAAATTAACTATCTATATTAAATGTCAACATAGAATGTTTATGGACTTATCAATACTCCTCTTATTTCTATTATATAATCATTTTTTATAATTACCATCATAAGAATTTTAACTAAATCATCTTTCACAAAATTACCATTCGATGGATATATGAGAAGTTGAAATAATAATATTATATAACATAATTTCACATTCTCTACCACAATTCCAAATCATTTTGGGAAAATATATATCTCAAAATCTTATGACTTTAATAACTATAAAATATTATAAATGAAAATAATTTTTCCATTGAATATGTGAAGAATTTATATATAAAAAATATAAAAAACTAATGGGATGTATCATTATATACCTCATTCGTAATATCCCCTAAATTAAAATAAAAAATAGAGAACAATCCATATTTTCAATAAAATATATAAATGTATTATGACTCCCAACATAACCTAGAAAAATTAGTCCCTTTATTTATTCTACTCTAACTAAGAAAATGAATGGATGAAACTCTTGTTATAACTATAAAATCCTCGGTAAATACTAATTTAAATATACATTATTTAGATGAAAATAAGTAGAGGAAGGAATAATCATCACTTATACCATTATTACACCTTCATATTAAATATAATGACATAAAAATGAATATATCATATACAAAAACATTATTTATAAATCTTCCAATATATATTATTTTAACTGATATACTCCAATACCATCCTAAATTGAATTAAATGTTATTAATAAAACTATGAATATAATTAATTATTTCAAAATTTACACTTAAAAAAACTTATCTACATATAATTGAAAACATCTTGTCTATAGGCTCCATAAACACATATATTAAATTCATTACTCCAAAATGAATAACAAAGATTTTGAAAATATTATAATAAAATAAAAATGTTTTCGAATAGATATGTTATTCTCTAAAACTAATATAGTAATTTTAAATGTATAAATGAATATTAAAAAACCAATAGTCTACATTCAAACGGAATCAAACTATTTTTTCTATAAAAAATAGTTATTTTATATTGGATGAATAGTTTTAAGTTTTAAATATATACCTACAATATTAGGATCACATCCAACCCTTTCGTTAGAATTACTAGAGAATCCCATTAAGAAACACAATTATTAATAACATTGTGATGAAATAACTAACCAATCTAAAACTTGTACTCTTAATTATCTATTAGAAATATTTGTTAAAAAATAATTATTATTAATAATAAATCTATGAATGATATAATATTCTTGTTCCCGTAATACAAGATCTAGATAATGAAATTTAAATTTATATATTTGAGACCAAAAATGATGACCCATTATTTTCCCTTTAAACCTTGCAACATCGAAAAGAAAAATTAGATTACTTACATACTCAATAACCTTTTTGGTTTATAATTTTATATTAATAGGAATAACTAATACATAAAAAATAAAAAATATATATAATGTTAATATGTCTCACATAACCCAAAATTTCTTTTTTATCATTATGATATCATACACCATAATTTGAAATCCCCTCTAGAAATATTTTTTTCCAACATCATGATTTACAACATGGGAAAAAGGAAACCATAGAGGTGTGAGCTAAAATGTTCTGTAAGGGAGAATATAACAATTAACCAATGAATTTCATGTATCATCATTAGAAAATAATAAGTGTATGATTATATAATAATATTTCATGAGAAAAAAAAGGAATTCATACTCTCAATGCCTTGATCGTGGAATATTATATAATGGAATAAGGATTTAAATAAAATTAATATTTAGAATTAATAATCATTATTCATGTGAAATAAATATTGATCAAAAAAATATATTAAAAACATAGAAAACGTACATTGGTATATTGGAACAACATCACATATAAAACTCACAAAACACTTATATAACCCTTACAATTGGAATGACCATATGGAAGCCTTCAAATATAATTTTGTAGATAACAAAATAATTACCCAATGCATTGGAGTACTATTTGGGTGCCCCTATCATTGAAGAAATAATGGGATTACTCAGCACTATATGGGTACATACCTCATATATAATATCAAAAACCAACATGAAGAATATCGTACATGGAGTTTTCTTCATAAAACTATTATAAAAAATCATTATTCTTTTATAGTGTTATGAAACATGGAAAATAATTGGGTTTCATATCAATCACTTTCAAAAATTATTAATCGATAGAAGAAAAAAAATTCCATAAAAATACCTTTTAAATATTATTAACACATTATGAAGAAATAGCCTCCATAAAAATCTCTTGGAACATTTTTATCCCATGGAAAAAAACAAGTTCTACAAAAATCTCAATGAAAAAATATGAATCCATCCTAAGAATGAATGTAGATAATATCATTAAAAAATATCCCCATTGGATATTTATTATAAAAAAGGGTTTATTAAATTGAAAAATGGAAATAACATAAAAAAATTAATTTTCATAATTGAAATTAAATTTTCATTTTTAAAACCTAATATTTAGAAACAATAGATATTTTTAAAATACATATATATGAAAAATGTTTTATAAAAATATAAATTGTTTTTTAAAAGTAATTTAAATATTTTAGTAAAATATTGTATTATCTAAGATGAAAATAGTTTTTATCATTTGTTGAATATTTTTAGTTAACATGGGTTTGGAAGAAAAATTATTTTCAACTAAATTGTTTAAAAAAACAATCTTTGAAAATATTTAATACATAAATAGAAGAGAAATAATTTAAATATGTATTATAATGAAATTAATACGAGTTAATAAAATCCATGATATTTTATTAGAAGTATATCATAAAATTTCATCATTGGATACATAATCACAGGAAATCTTGATAAATGTTGAGATTGTAACATGAAACTCTTATGGCCATAGTATCATTGAATGATATGCCCCATGAAAGAATGAATTTAAATAAAACATAAAATATCATTAAAATAAATATATCCATGACATAAAATGTTGATTTTTAACTATATATACCTCATTAAATATGATTAGTGAATAACATAAAAAATGTTTCAATGAAGTTAAATTACGTTCACAATCAATTACCTATTCCGTATATTGGAATATTTAATCCCTATAATGGTGATATCATCCAAGGGATATATAAATAAGCATAAAATTATAATTAATAATAATATAGTTCAATCAAGGGAAATATATACACAAAAAATCAATAATTTGTGTTCTATTTTGAGTTTATCTCAGAAAAAACAAATGTGAGATGTGAAAACAATAATGGAAACATGCACCGGGACTCGACCCCACTTACTAAAATAAATGTTTAAAAATATCCAAATTGTAAATCATGATATAAATATCATATATATTATGAATATATTTACTTAATCTAATCCATATATTTTATTGATATAAAATGAAATACACCATTCATAGAGAGAGTATGTTGTACCTACGACTGAATGTTGTTTCTCTTTACATATCGAATTGAATGAAATGAAATTAAAAAAAATAGATTTTTTATTATTATATAATTATTTCTAAAACATATATAATATATTTTTATTAATCTAAGCATTAAAAGATAATATGTACTCTGTGAACGAATCACATTGCACCATAAGGTTGTCATCTGTTATCAACACGAACGACGTTATCGTATTCCCAAAAGAAATACCATGAAGATATTTATCATATAATAATAATATAAGAATATTAATATCATAATTAATATTATGAACCATAATATGTGGTATTGAAAAAATTAACAACATCGGTTCATGAGAAGGAAGTCTACCGTACACATGAACGATGATTTCATAACACATTTGATTAAATTTTATTTGTTGTAGGATTTACCATTAACATAAGAACTACTCAATATATGTAATATATTATGTTATTATATATTCATGTTATTAATATAATTTATTGTGGTGGATATAGAAATAAAAAAATACCTTTGTAAGAATAATAACTCTTCTTCAGGTACCCATCTTAGGATTTCACTAAAATTGTGAATATTTTTTTCTATCCAAAATAATTCTTCAAGGATGGGTGTAAATAAATTTTTATATTACTTGGTTTGGTATTTTATGATCCAAAATGAATTAAATATGTGAATAAGTGTCGAGAGTGGTTTCCCTTTTTAGAAAGGAGGATGTGTTTCATTATTTAAATGCTCAAAATATTCATTATTGGTCGGTCAATCCTACATCAACTGGATCCAAGATATAAAATTAATGGTTTTTGGGGATGATATGTTCTATAATATCTACAATTCTAGATTTTAAAATATTTTCTAATTATTTCCTTCCTTAACTTATACGTTTCCCAATTTTAATCAATTTAGTTTTCTGTTATGGTAACTAGTTTTTAATCCTTATTAATTTATCCATTTAGAATAAATGAGAGTGATAACTATTAGATTATATATAAAATAGATAAAAAATGTAGTTTCTTTTAAAATTTATTTTAACACAGGCACATGTAACACACAGAATCAAATCTTAAACCATAACTTCACGAAAAGCTTTTTTACAATTTTTGGGTCAATATGTTATTTATAAAAGATAAATTGTAATATTAAGGAAAATCGTAGATATTTATTAACATTTATAAATAACATCATTTACTATAAAATTATTATAAATTTTAAACTAATTAATAAAATAATATTTATTATAAAATAATATTAATGACAATTTTTACTTTATTTATCTTTTAATAACGTAAAAAATATCAACCAAATAGTGTAAATATAGTATATTAATATTTATTATGAGTATCATGATATATTAAAATTATAATATTTTAGCTTAATAATTCATTCTATTTACCTCACTTCTAATGTTTTTAGTATCCTTTATTTTATTTAATAATTATTTAAATAATGTATATGAAGGAATTTATATTTCATTTAATTAATTACATCATCGATAAAAATTAATGATAAATTATTATGATCAATAATATATTTATTTTGGAATTAATTTTTTTCACCTAACCTATGTATTTTTTTACTTATCCCCATATTTTGATAAGAATTATAAAGGATAAAGGTACATTTTTGTCTTTTTCAGTATTTAACGTATTATATGTGTAATAATCAGGGATGCATTCCCAATAACTCATATATTTTGTTCTTATATTCACGATGAAATATATATGTCGAAAAAATGTTTTTTGGGTAGATTTTGGGACATTTTTACACCTTGTGTTCTATGTTTGACCACTATGTAATATCATATTTAACTTAATCACTATATGAAATTTTAATTGTATTCACCAATAACTTTGGTCATAAATTATTTTGTAATTATTATATAATAATAATTATGGTAATAAAATATATGGAATCAATTTAGCCAAATTAAAGTTATATAATCAATGGAATTTAATTTTAATGTAATCGTGTTCACATGACGAGAAAGTAGGGTTTTTAATGTGAAAATGATTAATCTATTATTATTTTTATATATATAAACATAATGTGGAAGGATTTCCACTTTGTTAATTTGGAATAAATGACAAAAAATTAAAAAAAATATAAAACAAAATGAAAATAAAACTTATCATTATTAATTATTTAAATGAAAATGTTATATTCAATTAATATTTAGTATTTTCACTCTTAATCAAAAACTGCAAATTTTCTGCAAAATAACAAAAAAAATAACCCAATGATAATGTCACTATTTATCTTTCAAAAAATATAATTTAATAATATCAATAAAAAAATTATATAATTTTGATGAGTGGGTTTTAATATAATTTCTCCATAAAAACAAGAAAAACTGTTTTATAAGAAAATATATCTATTAAAAGCAAAAATGGTTTTATTTATTATGTATGATAAAAAATATGTAAAATGTTAAACATTATATTCATAATTTATATATATATTCAATTTATATAATAAAATTTTTTATTTTTTCAATTTAATATATTGAAACAAACTTGTTCACATTTAAATATTTTTTTGGAAAATGATTTAATTTTATTTTAAAAAGGTTTTTATATTAATTTAGATTTAATTAGTCATAAAATTTTAAATTATTAATACAATTGATGGATGGAATAGTGTACTCAAGAGGGGTGAATTGAGTATCTTGAATATTTTCTATTAAAAATTCACATAAAAATATTCCCCAATAAAAATGATTTCATTCAAGTTAATCAAGGTAATATGGAAATAATAGTCTAACTGTTCAAATAACTTCACATAAGAATTATAAATTTTTAGTAATATCAATTTGAGTTATTGATTCATTATTTGAATTTATTCTAATAATTCAAAAAGATTATAACTTTTATCCAAGTGTAACTATCAATGTAAATACTAGTTTTTGGAAATATATAGTAATGCAGAGAAAAACTAAATTAATAGACACAATAGATAAAAAATTTGTTTAATCTTAATCCACGACATAATCAACTCTACATTGTGAACACCTAACACAAATTATTTTATATTAATAAACATTATCCACACCCGGGATCAGGGTAAACAACAGTACACAAAACTATTCCAGTCACACAACTGCTTCCTCTATTCTTTGTGAGAAAAAGCTACCAAGACGCACAATGACCTCTTCCATACAAGTATGTGGGAGTAAATAGATATATGAAGATATGAGAGGAAGTCTATATTGTGTCCCTCAATCTAATACAAGATATAGTGGGTGGTTAAATATTGACAGACACACTACAGAAAAGAAAAAAATTGTACATGATATAGAAAAGATGATAAGAAAGGATTAGAAAATCTCTAAGTGTTTATCTATGCAACTATGAACTTATAGGCTAAATAATATGAAAATATTGTGTCCTCATGTGAAAACAGATTGTCAAAAGTCTCATGTTCCGGTTTTCGGTTCGATGATGTTGGCTATATAGTTCCTCTTCTTCTTTCAGTTGGTACTCTGACGATGTTTGAGGCGCTGAGCTACCATAGTTCAACCATTAGAGATCGAGATTGTTTCTTATGTTCTTTAGTGGCATGTTATTACATGAATAATTTCTCTTTTCCACTTTTTTCTTCTTTATCCTCTTGAGATACATATATTTTCTTTTTAGATGGGTTTGTACATATTGAATCAGATATGATGCATGTATTCTACATCTCGTACCTTGTAATGTTTAGTGACATGTATATAATGAAACATTAATGAAGTCAGTGAAAATTAATAACTTTAATATTACCGTTAGAAATTAAATATAAAATGAAAAAAGATAAAATAATGGTGTAATTATTTGTCTTGAAATGGTTTCACATGGAAATGATGTATTCTACCTCGGCATTGATTGGTGAGATTGTTATGGTTCCACGGTTATATTGAGATCAGGAACTCATATCATATATGTGGTTTCATAATCATGGTGTCTCAAGTATTGGTGTATAGTCCATTGTTAAAAATTGAATGGTTCATGAGTCAAAGTGTCAGGAGTATGGTATATGTATCATGGTGTCTAAGTCAAAGTGTTTGGGTCACAATGTCTGGGTCACGTTGACTTTGTCACGGTGTGTGTCACATTGCTAAAATTCATAACTGGTGTCATAAATATGGTTTCTCAGACTTACACAAATATCAGTAAAAATTCTGATGCAATAATATTCACAAAATTAAATAAACATTACTTTTTGTAGAATAAGACATAATAGAACATGATTATTCATATCTTGTGAGATTCTGAATTATATCCATGAAGCATATAATCATAAGAAGACTAAGAGACATCAAACATGAATTAGCCTTGGTTATCATATTTTTCATGAATTTCATGATTTTTGAGCATTAAAACATGATCAAAGAGAAGGAGTGCAAAAATATCCCCTTTTTATAATAAAAAGTCATGGCATGTATGAGAAATCTAAAAGTTAATAAATGATTTTGTATTTATCCCCCTTTTGTTATTATTAAAAAGAAAATAATAATCACAAAACAAGAATTGAAAAGGTGTAAGGCTAAACCAAATCGAGAATAATGAACAATCTATTGATAAATAAAATATAATCTAGTACATTCATAGGAAAAAAAATAAAAATAGAGAACATTCCTATAAATAAATGATCGTTAAATTCTCTAAGGATGTATACTTCTCTTTGACCTTGGAGGAATCAATAGGTGGGGCCACAAGAGCAGAAGAAGAGTTTGTAGTTGAGAGTAATCCACTGGTGAAAGAAGGAAGAGGCACACCATTAAAAACAGAAAGTGCAAGAGTGGTGTTGGATGAATACTGAGGCAATGAATTCTCATTAATAACAAGTCTGGTGTAGCTTAGAGCCTGCGAGATAGACATGGTAGTAGGAGAAAAAGTAGATAATGAATAAGATGTGTAAACATACATGAAGGGGCTAGGTACAAAAGACACTATATTAGTGGTTTTAACATGGAGAGATGTCTTTAGTTAATAGAGAAAAAAGATATGAAGTCAACACCACACTGAATGGCCTTCTCAAAATCATATTTATTGTCAATAAACATCTCCATGGTATGTGAAAATTGTTTTATTTTCTGCACTCAGTCATTAAACTCTTGATTCATAGGAGGAATTTTAAAATTCTATGTAATGTCGATTAAATGACTTGTCAAATGATTCATTCTATAAATCCTTATGATGATTAAATCCACCTCCATTGTCATTTCATAATTGGCCATTGAAGATTCCTTAGAGTAAAGTCTAACCATGCCATGGACATGTTCACTTTTTTGAAAAACTTTAGGGATTATTTCATGAATAGATGAACCTTTCAATAATTTAAGCTCTTCTTGAATAACATTTCTCAGAAATGAACTTTCGGACAGCTGAGATGATTGAGTACAAATGACTGATGAATAAGGAGACAATATGGCTATAAATGGTCTCAGAAAACTCATGACAATAGTTTCAAAAGATTCCTTGATGATACCAGGAAACACATCAATTGACGATGCTAAATATGGAATTTTTACTCCCAACTTTTCATTGTTTTCTATTATTTTCTCATCAAGAGATACAATATTTTGTCGGATCAGTGATACATCCTTTTTGGATATTATTTTAGAATCTATTATACTGATTTTAGAAACATGGGGTTCAGAAGTTTCAAATTCTTTCTTAAGTTCCTCCACCAAAGAATTTAAGGTTTTCAATTCCTCACTTAGGTGATGATTTTCAATTCCTACTTCTAGAATTTCATGAAACATCTGAGGTTGACTTTTCCAAATAAATTTACTCAAAAGAATACTAGCATGTTTTTCACTAGGATGAGTTAAATGATGATTTTGAGCTTTTAGTAGCATCTCAAATCTAACAAACATATTTTCACCAAACACATTTACATCCTCATGGATTACAGAGCCTGGACCTTCTTGTGTTATCTCTGGTTACGAAACCACAATTCATTAGTTCTCTATACTGGTATTACTCCTATTAGAGAAACATATTTTAATTTAAAATATCTTCTATGATCTATTATTCTCTTTGAGGCCACTAGATAGTCTATGATATCAAAATATATATAGAATTTAATCACATTTTCCATAGGAAATGTCTCAATAGAGATTCATACTTGAGTACTTTCTAGAATGGGGTACTTCTCCCCCACAATGTGAACATCAGATCTAATAGTGAAAGACTGATTCTCTATCTCTATTTCTATAAATTCACCAATGTTTGGAAAAACCATATCTATTCTTGCAATCCGAAAGGCTTGGTCTATTCTTTCTTCATCTGAAATAATTAATGTTGGATAAAAATTTTCCTCAGACTATTCCAAAACTCCCTAACCTTTCTCAACAAGACATTCTCCTAGATGTTACTCATGAACATATTGCTCATATAGATTAGCTGAAGTTCCTTCATGATAAACAAATCTATCTTCATCTTTTTCTTTATAAACATGTTGTTCATTAACTTATGGATCATGAACTTGTTTTTCAGGTAAGCCCCTCTCTTCTTCTAAGACAGTTCTATCGACAAATGCAGCTTCTGCATCCCCTACTTCTTAACATGATTATTCCACCATCTCATCAAATTCTAGGCCATGGTCACTCTTTTCTGTTGGCCTTGATGGATATTCAATGGGATTTAACTTCTCATAAAACCTCCCATTGACCTTCACACATGATGTTTTCCAAGTATTCTAGATTTTCGTCATCCTTTTGACTGTATCCATTGAGATATAGAACTCAGAACCCATGGGGACTTCTTAATCTGGGAAAACTACTATTTTATCAGAGGGAATTGTTGATATTAATCATGAATATAATAAATAGGTTGACTTCAATGTTTTCTTGAACTATTCTCACATGTGACATATGATATTCTTAGATAGATTAATTTTGTGCCCATTTTTCATAAGATGAATCAAGAATAAATCATGATATGTATGAGAATAAAAATATCATTTCCATAGTCCAAAATGATTTTGTATAAAATAAAATAGTATCCTTGTATCACCATCAAACTGACCATTAATTTACCTTCTATTATTCTAATATTCAGTTAGGCTTCCCAAATATTCTTCCAAGAGGAATAAATCACTAGTAAGAAGAGGTTCTCATTGATGATCCTCAAATATTCTTTCATGAGGTGTCCTAAGGTATCTGTCCCATAAACTCAATGAACAATTACACCTTGTACCATTAATCATTCTTCTTACAAGAAATTCATCTTCAATATTGAATATAAAATGGACAGACATATAGAAATGATAAGTAGGTTTTAGATAAATGGGTCGTTTTTCTTTAGTAAACCAATCCCACTAGCCTTTTTCATTCTCAAAATTAATGTGATGTTTCTTACATTATAGTATACAAATCATACATACTTCCATTTGAGGCATAAATATTCTATTTACTAGATCAGGAATCAGTGGTCCTTCAAGTGATATTTTTGGTTTGATTGTTTCATTCTTGTGAGACCATCACTTCTAAGGATTCGATGAAGAGGATCACTTCATTCATGGCATAAAACATTGGTTTAAAGAAATAGAAAGAGGTGAAGGAGAGAATGATATTTTGATGACAAGGGATTTAGTTTCGAGAGAGGAAAGCTTGTGTGAAAAGTGGTGTGAAAAATATCTGGTATTTTGTCATTTATAATTCCATAATTTGTAAAAAAAGTGCAGAAAAAGAATAATAATAAAATCAACACAAAAATATGGGAAATATAATTAATTAAAATAGGATATTGTGTCATTATAGTGAGACCAGAATATATTGTCGCGAATTCATCCTTAATGTGTTGTAGAGAACAGTATGACGTTAATTTTGAGACAACTTGTGAAAAACAGATACTTGTGAAACAATGAATGTAAAATATTAATTCAAACATCATAACATGTGAGACCGTAAAAGACTAATAGAAACTATGAGACAATAACTTGTGAAACCATGAAACATGAAACTGTAACATATGAAACAATAGGATCAACTCTATACAACATTCTCATAAAACTTATCATCCCTATTTCATGTTTGATATAATTTTCCATTAATAATTTAATGGTTTAGTAGTTCTATCAGCAAGATGATATTCAGTGCCAATGAATTCCATAGTGATATCACATTTTCAATTATTATCGCTCAAAAGGGATGCTTTACATCAATATGTTCTGTCCTGGAGTGTGAAACATGATTATTTGAAATGTTAATATCACTTGTATTATCACAATTTATAGGTACACATATGAATTGTTATCCAAAGTCTAGTAATTTGTGTTTTATCAATAATATTTGTTCATAACAACTAATGACAAATATTTATTCATCTTCAAAAGAAGATAATGAAACAATGTTTTGTTTCTTACTTCACCATGACACTGGAGACTTGCCTAAAATGTGACATGTTTCAGAGGTTTTTTTTCTTTCAATCTTATAAGCACAAAAAAATAGCATCATAATAGCTAACTAAATCAAATGATTTTCCTCCAAGATAGAACAATCCTATATTTTTTTAGTTTGAGGTAATTGAATTTTTTTTAATAGCATTTAAAGCCGACACTTTAAGGTTTTCTTGAAAGAAATCACGCATACATGTACTAAACATAATATTAGTATTGAAAGTAGTTATGTAGAGTAAGAATCCAATCATTCCTCTGTATGTGGTTTGATCAACTTATTTTAAATCTTCATCATTACCTAAATTACATGTAGTACTAGTGGGTTTATTATTACTTTTAGTAATGTCAACGAAAAAATGTTTTAGAAAATCATTAGTATATTATCATTGATTTACAATAATACCATCATTATTTTGTATGATTTTATATCCATGAATGAATTTAAGTTTACACATTAATATCATTCCAAATTGATTTCCACTATTTTAGAAAACTGAATACAAAAAAAAAATTATGATCCAAAATAAACATATTCAACCTAAATTTTAACTACAAAAAATATCATTGGAAATCCCATTTATAAAAATTGTTAGATCCACTATAGTATTTTCAAAATCATTTGAAATAAAAAAATTACTTAATAAATCATACAAAGATCATGGATCGTTTTTCAAACTATACAATGATCATGATAATTTAAAAACATTATTTGGAAAGTAGGGATTTGTGAAATCAGTGGGTTTTCAACAAAAAACATCCTCAGTTATTTACTCATGTAGGAATAAACAGTTGACATCCATTTAATATACTTTTAAATATAGATGTGTTTCATATTCAAGAAATATCATAATGGATTCAAGTATAGCTACTACTTAAAAGGTCTCTTTATTTTCAATTCATTTGTCTTGACTATAAACTTGTGAAACCAGTATAGCTTTGTTTCTAACTTTGTTACTAGCTTCATCTAATTTATTTTTAAACACCCACATAGTTCTTATGGTAAAAATGTCTTTGGGTTTATCAAAAATATTCCAATCATTGTTCTTTTCCATCTTATTACATTCATCTTTCATAGACATTATCAAATATTCATCATCAATAGCATCATTGATGTTTTAAGGTATAAGTTTTGACAAAAAGGCTTGATGTTTAACCTGATTTCTAAGATAATATCATGTCTGTGGTCCTCTATCTATATTTCCAACTACAACATATATGTGATGGTTCATAAGGGTTCTAGTCTGTCAAGAAAATGTAGTGATAGTTATTTCAGGTCCATCAATAGCTTCTAGTTTATTATTGGCTGATTCTATAGAATTTTATTATTCAATTGATTTTAATTACACTATGACATGATGGTTAGAGGATTTAGCATTAATGTATAGGTTTGATATGTCATCATCATGATTATTTAGAGTGGTGTTTTGTTCTAGTGAATCGGTCTCATCAAACATGACTTCGACTGATTCCTCAACACATTTAGTTCTTTTTAAAAAAAATCTATTGGCTTTACTAGAGAATAAATATACTATAATGATTCCTTTATCATTCATGTATACAAATATTTCAATGTTATTCTTCGTTTTAAGGATATGAATTTAAAACCAAATACATTAAATTATATTCTTTGGTTTTTCTATTGTTCCATAACTCATATGGAGTTCTTTTAAGAATATTAATAATCAACACACTATTAATAATATAAGATTATTTATTTAAATATTCATTCCAAAAATAAAAAGTATGTCATATTCACCAAGCATGGTTCTAGAAATTTCTTGTATGGTTGTATTTCTCTTTTCTAGAACACCCTTTTTTTGATGTGTTATAGGGGAAGATAAATTTTGACTATAAACATTTTGTGATAAATATGATTCAAAATCATGATTATCAAACTCATGGACTTGGTAATATCTTGGAGATTTAATTTTAATTCCCCTATTATTTTCAATAGTTTTATCATACATGGTGAAATGAGAGTAGTCTTCAATTTTGTGAGAAAATAAAAAGGCCAATGTATACCTAGAAAAGTCAAATACAAGAACATAAAAATATTACTTTTCTTTTAAACTAGAAAATCTATATATTTCAAACAAATCCATTTAAACAAATTTGAGTGGTTAAGAAGATGAATATTCATTCATTGGCATGAAGGAAATATTTTTTTTCTTAACCTTTGATAATGATTAAAGACTTTATCATTTGGAAACTCTTGTTTTGGTAGATTCTTGACTAGACATTTTCAAGTTAAACTTATAAGGGAGTGAATATAACAATGTCCAAGTATTCTATTCCAAATCCAAGAATGTTTTTGAAATACACTTAAACAAGAATCATTTTTAGAATATAAATAATCTATGTTAATATAGTAATCATTTACATTTTTTAATGAATAAAATACAAATTTATTTTTCTAATTAAATACATTTCATGCATAATTTTCAAATTTATCTTGAAATCCATCAACACATTGTTCTGTAATACTAAGAATATTACATTTTAATCAATAAAAAAAGTAATTTAGAAATTAATATAGAGTTATAGTTAATGATTTGTCCTCGGCCAGTGCTTTTTCATTTAGAATTGTCACCAAAATTGACATTACCACCATCAATCATTATTAGGTTCTTGATACATAAACAATATCCTATCACATGTCTTTAATACCGATAATCCATGTTCCCTAAAAAATGACTGGATATCTTCAAACAATTTTCCTATAAAACAATCAAATAAAAACAAACCTTGGTACCCATATTTGTTTTGGTCCAGTGATATTAGTATATAGTGCTTTAGGAATCCACATATGCCTCATAAGATTACTCTAAGAATTATTTAACGTATTTTAGAAATAAGCATTATTTGGTCAAGAAAAACTTCAAACAATAGAGGATGAATTCTAATTTTTACTATTATAATGTTTTCCTAAATTATTAATATAGTTGTATGTTCTCTATTTAGAAAACAAATTGGGTCTTCCAAAATTTATTTTACCAGGTTGATAGCCAATCCTATTAGTGTATTTTGGGGAAATAGTTTTACATAGAAATTTTACCAATATATATTTATCATTATTAAACCTTTCATGTCCCTATGTCAATTACTCATTTGATAGATTTAATTATTTTTTTTCTTTGAGTAATTGATCATTTTTCAGTCTTTCTACAACAAGTTTAGATTTATCGGTTAAAGACTAATCATAGAGTCTCTTTAAAGAAATTTATTTATCATTTTGTTCAATTCAAGTCTCTTAAATCATATTTCAATATAAATAAATTTCATCTATAGAAATATTTTCAGAATATCATTAATCTCTTGAATAATAAGAATTTTTAACATTAGATTCATGGCTTATCATAGATTTTTTTCAAGAAACACATATATGATTCGTTATATTTTTCATCATGTGATGAATCAGAGTCACATGAACTTTCCTTAGATTCACTCCATTTTACATTCATTTCCATTTTATAAATTTTATCATTGTCAACGTATTTCTTTTTATATTTGAGTTTGGGAAAGTCATCCATTACATGTCCCTTTCAATTACATTAATAACATGTTATATCATCATACCTGTTAAATATTTTCAAATCCTTCTTCGAGATTCATTTTTGATAATAACTTCCTTTGAAGTTAGTATTTCTGAATAATTTATTTCTTTGGAAAAACATCAAAAATAATTGGAAAACAGTGTTATCCCCTCATCATGGTTGGGTGATAATGGTTCATTGCTATAACATTCTAGCATTTATTGTAGTTTCTCATTTTAATTGTCTTTCTATGTAGTGTTCTTAAATGACAATGATTTTATTTTGGGTTCACCCTCATTTTCCTTGTTGACTTTCAACGCTTCTTTTTACCTTATTAGTTTACCAATGAGTTCATTGATAGGTAATTTTCTGATGTCACATGTCTCTCTAATAGAGATAGAAGTTATTATTAATCTATAAGGTATGCATCTAATAATCCTCATTATTTGTTCTTTAGTAGTGACATCTCATCTGATAGATATCATTGTGGTTAAAATGTTGTGAAACTAAAGACAAAAATCAGAAATAGGCTCATTAGGACTCATCTTAAAATTATCATATCTAAGAGTATATGTGTTAAGTCTCATTTCCATAAAACAAGATTTTCATTATTGTGAAATATATAAAGTATCCTAAATATGATGGGTTGTTTTACTTGAATAAATTCATTTAAATTCCTCAACTCTTAAAGATCAGTATAAAGCATTCTTGGATTTAAAATTATTGTTATATGTAGTCTTAGATGGGTTATCCAAACTAATTATATCTGTATCCAAAATCATATATTCATCTAAAATTGAAGACCATACTTTAATACCAATAATTTCAAAATGCATTTTCATCTTAATTTTCCATCAGGTATAATTAGTTACATTAAATAAAGGAGGTTTAATTGTAATATAAACAATGATTCTATTGATCATACTAAATAAATACCTTTAAAGATCTAGAAATTTAGAACTAAAATAAATTTATAGACCATTAATGTATAACTAAATTCAAATTTCAAAATATTTTAAAACATAGTGTTAAAAATAATAAAATTACGAAGATACTGTATTTTTATCATAGTAGAGTACTCAAGAGGGGGGGATTCCATATCTATTAAAATATCTGCTAAAAAGATTAATTAAAAATAATTCCCAATAAAAATTAATACAATCTTGTTAATAAGGTTAGTACAGCTTTTATATTTTGACTTTTCAAATAACATCTCATAACATTGATTAATTCTCTATAATATCAATGTGATTTATTTATACATCTTCTGAAGTTATTATGATAAGGAAAAATATTTATAACTTCTATCCACGACAAAATATCAAAGTAAATATAGTTTTGATAAATATAAAGTAAAGAAGAAAAAAAACTAAATTGAAAGACATGACAAATAAAACAAGTGGTCCAGTCTCAAGACAAGACATAATCCACTCCACATGGTGATCACCTACCACCAAGTAGTTTATATTAATAAACATGATACACAGACTGGATCTGGTTAAACAATAGTACATATTACTATCCATGTCACACTAACTTTTCCACTGTACTTCATGGGAATAATCTACCAGGTCACTCAATGACCTCATCCACACTAATATGTGGGATTAAAAAAATTCATGAAGATATGAGTGGGATTATAACTTTTATCCTTTAGTTTAATACAGTAGTGTGTATGTGTTACAATACATACACAAATATTCTACCCAAAAGCTAAAAACATTACACAATAAATAAAAAATGATGAGAAATGATTAGATATTCTCTGAGTGCTACTCTATGCAGCTCTGAACTTTTAGGATGATGTCGATGTAAATATTGATTCCTCTTGTGAAAAAAGAGTATCATGAGTATGGTTCTCTGGTTTATGGTTAGATTAAGTATGATATGTATCTCGTTTGGTTCTTTGAGTTAGTAAGACAAAGATTTTCGAGTCCCTAATCTACAGTAGTTCAACCTTCATGGATTGAGAGTGCTTTTTTTGTTCTTCAGTTGAATTTTTTTGCATGCATGAGTTTTATTTTCCACTGTATTATTCTCCATCAACTTCCTCCACTCTTATCTTCCATTTAATTAAGAGGGTACATGTTGAAGCTGACATGATGCATGTATTCTGCATCTCATACCTCATACTGTCAGGTTACATGCCTATACGGAAACATTAATTATTTCAGTCCCATTAAATAAATATCATATAAACGTTAGACATTAAATTGAAAACAATAAAAAGATTAAAGAATTGTGTGACTGTTAGAATTGAAATGCTTTAACATAGAAACAATTCCATCTCCTTTGACATTGATTTGTGATACAATTGTGGTGCCACAACTTCATTGAGATCTGGAACTGGTAGCACAGAAGAGGTGTTAGAAAAATGGTGTCTCTAGTAGCAGTGTCTCGCCCTTTGTTAAACATGGAATGATGTTAGAGTCATTGTGTCACGAGTACGATGTTTGGGTCACATTGTCTGGATCACGGTGTCTAGGTCATGATTTATTGGTCATGGCGTTTGTGTCAATGTGGATGTGTTACAATGTATGAGGCATTTCAAAAATCCTGAACTCGGGTTATACATACGGTTTCTCAAACTAATCAAAATATCTGTATTCAGTATTAAATAGTAATATTCATAAAATTGAATAAAATTAAATTTTTTTAAAATAAAACATCGTAGAAATAGATTAAGAAAAAAAATTTAGATTCTGAATTGGAACAAGGATGCAAGGAATCAGAAGATATCCCACAAACTTCAAACATGTTTTAAATATGATTTGAATAATTTTCATGATTTTCATGATTTGTGAGCATTAAAACCTGATCAAATTAGAGGATTCCGACAACATTTGTAAAACATTTTTTTATATTTCATTTAATCATACACACACTCTATATTCCAATGAATATGTGACAATAATCATGTGAAATAATAATATAAATAAGATGTTTGTATTTTTTAAAACGGGGCCTTGCATGTAATATAATTAATTGAAGAAACTCATTATTTTTGGGAATAACAGAAAAAACTGAGTGTTTCATATAATGTAATATAAACTCAGTGGTTCATGTCCTTTATGATATTGGATATTATTTTCTAGTTTAAAAATACATGTTGTTACATCCTCCCCCATTTAATAAAATATATCCTCCAAATTTTAACTTTAGCATTGTAATCAATGGTTTTATATTTTCAAATACTTTTCTTGAAAACACACATCCTAAAATGGTTTAATAAAACATAATCTAGAAAAAAAATGGAAAGTAATTTATGAGGGTCCTATATAATAACATGTAACTATGTAGCCTTACAGTGGATTATAGGTGGAAAGTGAATATATGAGCATGGGATAACAGAATTCCTAAATAAGGATATATAGTCATGGACATGACTACTCACTATAAATTAAAATATCACGATAAATTTTACAACAGTAAATATATAATCAAAATTTTTGTAAAGTGATTCCTCTATATCATCAAAGATTATGGTAATGATATTACAATTTTTTGTGATCAATTTCCTAGATATGTGGAATTATCATTCTATATATATAAAACAGATATGGAAATATACATACGTAATGAGTATAATTCCATTTTTAATTAATTTTCACCAAAATATCAATTGTTTTCACCAAATGATGAGAAATAGAGATGAATTTATTTCACAACTAATGTATTAAAATAAATTTTTAATAGTCTACATAATATCTAAAAGCATAACATCATATTCCACCTATCTTTATATAGTAGAAAAAATCCAAAATTGATTGATCATGGTATGATAATTCAAAAAATGGTTAAATATTAATATGATAAAAAACTCATTAAAATTTAGTTGTAATAGCCTATGTCTAAACATAATAACTTTATAACCCAATATCTCAAATAAAATCAATAATCTCAAAATTATTGACTGATTTATCGACAATCGTTATCTCATACATTTTAGATTTCAAGTCAAAAAATATGGGGACCCTATTTTTATGTAATGTAAATTATTTAGTCATAAAATATCTTTTCAATCTCAAAGTTATCTTCATGATAAAACTTGTGTTACAATAATGTCATTGAAATCCATGATCATATAATCATTAAAGGTTATCATTACCTTAAATATATGTCTACAAAATATA
The DNA here is from genome assembly GCA_963277665.1 of Viscum album. Taxonomy (NCBI): domain Eukaryota; kingdom Viridiplantae; phylum Streptophyta; class Magnoliopsida; order Santalales; family Viscaceae; genus Viscum; species Viscum album. Next base: position 2,003,684,595 of record OY728148.1, on the reverse strand, counting down.
AATTCTTTGATCTTTGTAAAAGATATCATTTAAAATATTTCCACTAGTTGTAATTTCTCAAATAATATCATCAATAAATGTAAGATCTCGTCATATTAAACCTAAAAGGGGTGTCTAATACTTTTGAAAAATGATCATCCATAAGTTATAGTAGATTTTACATGGATGCTAATTAGAATCTAATGGGCTGGGAAATCATTATTGTTTTGAATCATCAGAGTGAAATAACAACGTCATCTCGGGTGATCTCTTCTTAGTAATTTCCAAGGAACATACATGGTTAAAATAGATTAAAAAAAATTAATATTTACCTCATTTGGATCTAATTCTTTAATTCCTATAACAAGATGTCGACGTTCATGGGTCGATGAATCAGGTGTTGAATCCCATTAAATCATCCAGTCTTGCTTCAGGAAAATACTCATGTTTCAATCATCCGAATCCGAGGTATTGCGTGGAACTCAAATTACCACATTGATTCAGTGATTATCACCACAATCTATAGACTTCGATTCGAGACTATAGAACCTGAATCACCATCTTGTTTGATAGATTTTATCTCTATGAACTACGAGGGTAGAGAGAGTTTTTTCCTTCCATTATATGAATTTTCATCATGGGAAGCACCACTCTCCACTTATATAGTGGAAATTTATAATACTAGGTTTTTTTCACCCCTCAAATAATCAATATCCACCATAAAAATATTATAAATTATTATTTAGGACAAAGAAAATTATTCCATACATATTTTTCTTATTTTATCACTAAATTATAATATATATTTACTGTATTTCAAGGTAATCATGGGTCATTAACTCTACTCACTTATCCTAATAATATTAAAAAATCCCAATATATTTAATTACTATTCATTTGAATAATATTGATCCTCTTATTTACATAATCACTTATAAATACATGTAATAAATAAACTCTTCCCAATGGCAACTTACATGAATAATAATAATTTTATTTAAATCATCTTTATCTATAAAACGTGTATAATAACTGGACATCGTGGTGGGCCTCAACATGTTCTAGATTCATATTCAACAGAATATAGAAGCTTCTCACAGTGCTATTTTGTGTGACCCTCTAGGACCTTATCTCAGTAGTAGTGAATAATGTTCATAGAACAATAGAAGGGTCTAGAAACCCAATGTGGACCCTAAAGGGGTAAGGTGTGTCAAATAAATTTCAAAATTCCTTCATATATGAAATTTTTGGTGTAATTTGTTCATCAATTATATCTCAATAAATAATCATTAGCACTAGTGTCATCATCCATTATCTAGCATTATTATTTTTCAATCTATCTGTATAGACTTTTCCTTGACTACCTTGGTTATGTACATTATTATAGAATGACCTTACTAATTTACTAAGTCCAAGATATCTATTCCCCAACTATAATTCAAAACACCCTATCTTGATCATTTAATAATTATCATGTAACTTGTGATTTACCCTACAAAAACTACATCATTATGACAACAATTCCATGGTTTTTGTCTTGCATCAAAGTATAAAATAAAATGACATACATTGATAATGATATAAATTCAAGAGTCCCTTAAACATTTTTGTACATCAAAATAATGAATGACACATGAAACATGTTGTGTTATTCTTGGCGGGTCAGTCTTCAATATCTCAACTACTAGTGATCCATAAATCATAACTTCTTTTGAAGTTGTCTCAAGGATTACGAGCCCCTAATATCTAATTATCGCAAATCATCTATGTCCAATCATGAATGATGTTACTGGACCAAAGGACACTACATTATGATTATCATCATAGTATATCTAGGTTCTCATTATAGGTTGGGATCTTCTATTATCCTTTAATACAACATATAATTTTAAGAAATTACCATTAAAAAAGTGGATTCTGAAGTATCTACACTATTATGGAAGGAGAGACACATGATAATATAATAAAATTGTATATATGTAGTGGTAATCAATGTGCAACATAGTTTTGAGCTAGGGAAGCCACTCTCAACACTAACACATTCACTAGATCCAACTACTAACAAGTATCAATCCACAATCCATACATTGATAAGCATGCGTCTAGTGAGATATGTTTTTTGTCGGGGGGGGGGGGTCTTCCACATTGTCTTCTATGGATACTCTTCTAAAAAAGACTTCATCACTCTGAGTAAAATCCCTCAAGATATAAAACTTCCGAAGTATATGATTTGTCCTCTAGTGAGATATGGGATTACTGGAATCAACCATTTGTTCAGTATTATCATAATAAAATAGAATGTGGTCTATATTTCTAAGCAAAATTTTTTTAAGACAAATATCCATATCTACACTTTTTCCCTTCATGCATCAGATGTCAATATACAATTGGATTTTGTTGTAGAATCGGTGACCACATATTGATTCCATCTTCTTCTTCTCACAATACCACCATTCACGAAATATATGTAGTTGTAATGGTATTTCATATCATCATGATCTGTTTGGAAACTAGCATCATTTTATCCCCTCAATACGAGTTCCACTTATCTTCCATAAAACAAGAACATATCCTTTGTATGCCTTAAGTACATTAAGATATTTCTAACATCTTTCATGTATAGCTCACCTGGATAAGCTTTATATCTTCCCACAATTCTTAATGGAAAAGAACGATAAAACCTAGTACATATCATGGAATACATGGTATAACGCCCTAAAAAGACATAAGGGATTCAACTCATTCTTTCAATCTACCATTTATTTTGTGGATAAATATTCATGGAGAGATTAATAACATGTGACATCAACAACAACCGTCTCTTAGACTATTCCATATTGTAACATTTGAGTCACATGTCAATATATGTAATTTGAGATAGCCCCATAAGCCTTTTAAATCTACATCTATAGATCTTAATCTCATAAATGTAATGTCCTTATCCTAATACTTTCATGGGAAAGCATTCATTTTACCATTTCTTAACCCACTGAAATACATTCACTTCATTTCCCATTATTAACATGACATCAACATATAATATTAGGAAAATGATGGAATTCCAAAATAACTTTTTATTGATATAATTATTACTTTCATTATTGACATAACAAATTTTTTTATGGCCTTCTCAAAATGAATATTTCATGATCATGATGCCTTCTTCAACACATAAATTAATCATTGTATCTTATGGATCTTATTGACATTATTTTACCATAAATTCATTTTGGATTGATCCATATATGCATCATTAACCAAAATCTAATTTAGAAAAATAATTTTCACATCCTTTTGGAATATATCACTATCATGAAAGAATATTATTACATGAAATATTCTGAAGGATTTTAGCATTCCAAATGGTGATATGGTTTCATCATAGTCAATTACATGATTTTCTATAAAACCCTTCACAACCATTCTAGCTTTATTTGTATTTAACATCCCATCCATTTTCACCTTACCATTGAATACCTATTCTCTTCAAATGGGTTTTACATTACCTATAATGTCAAAAAAATACAAACATGATTTTGGTACATGGACACAATCTAATAATTCATTTCATCTATCATTTTAATAGACTATTTTTATTCTACCACTTCCATGAAGGTTAAGGGTTCATCATCCTCAGGTAGTTGTGCATCTCCTAACTCGATACCAAGAAAACCATAACACTCTAGTTCTCTAATCACTCGTGTTATCCTAAGAATTATTTGTGTCTTGGGAGTATCTTCTTCTTCTACATTATCTTATAAATATTTTTCCCGTACAAACACATGTGTATCTGGAGCATTGACATCATAGAAGAAAATATTGATGCTCATATTTCCATTATTAATATGTTCTCTTTATAGAAGTATAGCATGTCATTCCAGAAAAAAAAATATTCTCTATAATGTTTTATATAAGTAATCTCTTTTTTTTTCCTTAGTGTAACCTATAATGATGCACTTCTTTCTTTTGGATGATAATTTTTATATTGTTGTAGTCTTGGTAAAATACTTGTATCCCAATACATGTAAGGTTGCCATATTTTCTTTCATTACACAACATAACTGTTATGATATCCCATTAGTAGACAAATTTGGTACTGAGTTAAGTGATTAATATTCTATCTAAATATAAAATCCCCTAAAGGATAATGGAAGCATTTTCTGACACGTCATTGATATGACCATGTGTAGGAAGGTCATATTCCACCTTTCTCTAACACTATTCCATGGCGGTGTATAAGGAAGAGTGATTTTGGAAACATTCCCAGACTCATTCTGATGATCAATGAATTCTTGGTTAAGAAACACTCAAACTAGGTTAAAGTGTAGTGCCATTTTCGTCATACATGGATAGTTTTATACATCATTTTAGTATTCTTAAAACTCATTAAATTAATCAGACTTATACCCGCTAAATTAGATATAACAGTCAACACAATAATCATCAGTAAAGGTAATTATGTATGAAAAACCTCCACTTTCATCTATTGGAATTTGACCACATACCCTAGTATTTATTAATTCCATAAAAACATTGGTTCGTTCACCCTTCATGGAGAAGCTGCTTTTATAATTTTCCCTTGTAACCATTATTGACATAAATACAAGAATTTTATCTCTTTTGAGTTTACATACCCTTCATGATGTTGTTTTGGTAATCATTTCTCATTTACATGACTTATCCTTTTATTCCATAGGTGGGGGATATAACAGTCATCATTATTGGTTTTTCCATTTGTTTTCCATAATATATTTTCTAGATCAAGTATATTATAATGGTTGTTAAGATGTTCCATACCACAATACATATTATCCTTAAAAGTTAAATAACATTTATTTCAAAACATGTAATTAAATCACATAATATATAAAAATTACACAAAGAATATGATTCATGTTACAAATGGTATATAATAACAATTATTCAATTCTAGAACCACACAACTTGGGAATGATATGTGATAGTATCTCACGACCAATGATGTAGACATGATCCATTTTCTACATTGAGATACAATTTTCCTATTTCATTCTTCTTGAATCTACATTGTTCATGTGTATCAATACATATGTGTGATAAACGTTCTGTATTTAATACCCAACTTGTAGACAAGTAATGATTGAATTCAATAACTAAAATAATTTAGGATGATGAGTTAAATTTAGTCTTGTTCACAGTTCTACAATTTTACATCTAATAGCCTTTCTTACAACATGAAAAGAAGATATCCTCTTTCTCATTACTCAGATTCTGATTCAATTGCTTTTGGTAAGTATTTTTCATTTGAATCTTCAGTTTAAGTTGGTCGTGGAACCCTTTTCTTTCCATTCATTCTATTTTTCACCATAAGGACTGATGGATTGTTGTTTTTATTATCCTTGTTGAATTATTGATCTAATGCCAAAAGATCTAAGAGTGAAATTTTCAATTTTCATAATTTTATAATTGACAATGAAATTCAAAAATAATGGAGGTAAAGAGGAAATAATGAAATCTATTGATAGTTCATGGTTCAATATGAAACTAAGGGATTTGAACCTCTCAATGTACTCAATAATCTTTAGTTCGTGAGGACATGATCGGGGAAATTATTTTTGCCTTCCATGATAAATGGAAGTAGATATTTCATATCATTATTGCATATCCCCCTATAAATATAATTATTATCCTTGTGAATGAAACTTGTAGGAATCCTCATACTCAATAATTTTCAACATTTGGATGGACATGGATAGAAACAAGATGGCCTACAAATCTAGAGAACCCTCTATAGTATTTTTTTCATTTATTTTTTCTGTTTCTATTCTCTTCTATGTGGCTCAATAGGAACTGAGGATTAAAACACATAAACCATCCTTTCATGGTGTTTTACTCTACACCGGCACATGTATCACTCTTTAATGTTAATGCCTATTAGGATATTTTCATTATCATCAATTCTCATGGTGATAATGAACTTATTATAATGGTGATTTCCATTTTAAATCTACAATAGATAAACATTATTCGTAAGAATGTTATATTTATTAAAATTAGATAATTATTGTTAATTAAATATTATATAATTTATAATGTCTCCCACTATTTTATTGATCTGAGATAACCTCATTGTTATATTCAGAATACTCTGTCATTTGAATATTTTGGTGAAAGGATCTTCAAAAATACTCCTTATAGTCTCTAGGGTTTTGATATGCTACTATATGGCAAGATTCTAAGTAGGCACTAGACTGGCCATATGTAATAATGTTTTGTTCCCTGAACTACTAGGTAATGTCTTGGATTTTGGAATATGAATACGACTTCCTGAACATATTTCATCTAAAGAGATAGAATGATGGAATTGGATAATCATATTCTACCATATATAGTCATGTCATCTAACTAATTCTATAGAAACTCTCTATTATTAGGGAGGACTCTAATAATTGGATGAAGAGAACTCTGAATATCCAGTATTTATCAAATTTTAACAATATAAGGATTTTTTATTTTATATCCATTTTAGGGATTTTGTTGTTTATGGAATAATATGATCAGTTACTATTTATTTTGTTCATACTAGTTAGTGACGCCCACAATTGATCATGAAATATTAAAACATTTGTCAATTATTTATTCATTTTATCTTTTTTTAATTAATCGTGATCAAGAAATAATCATTCACATACATAAAATATTAAACAATGCATAAATAATAAACCAGTGATCCAAGTGGTCTTGAGAATTTTAATTTAGATCAATCCATAAGAGATCAATCATTACTAAGGGGTTTCCATACAAGATTCTAATCGTAAATCATGTCACATCCTTCCCTAGGTGAAAAAATAGGACTCCTATATGGATTACCACCTAGACATTGCAAGGTATGCATCTAGTAACGTCATCTTATTTTATCAAATATACTCACATGCATGAAAGGGGTTCTAGGGGTGCAATGGAAAATATGTGCATTAGAAACACATAATATTATACATAGTATAATAAATAATGAATATATAATGACCATAACTTAAAAACATATTTTTTACAACTATTTCATAATATAAATAAATAATTAAAAAAATAAATACATACATGCATATGTATCTCCCTAGATCAAGAACAGTTTGTATAATTAATGTAGAATATATTTTGATAGTGATAAATTTAACTAGTATTAGGTGTTATGATAAATGAAATGAATATAAATATATTCAAATAATTTATTTTTCACTTAAAATTGTTTAATATAATTTTTATTATAAAATATAAATTGAAACATTACATTAATTCAATGATCAAATTAAATTTATATTCTAGATTCTTTTTAAATTTTAAACCCCAAAAATTAGTTTTAATTAATTTAATTTAAAAACTAAATTAAAAATTTACATTAATTTATTTCATATTAATTACATTTAATTGTGCCTGAAAACACTGATCATGTCCTATGTTGGTCCGCCTGAAAAGTGAAGGCCCATTCTTGGATGTGACGTCCAGTGAAGGGGCGTACTATAAAAAACAGGTTGATCCTAGCATGTTCCTTGCTGGACAGGCCCACTTGGGCCTGACTTAGGGGGAACCATGTATATGGATAACGTTTCCTCTCCTATGGTGGTGACATCGGGATGATTAGGCCTGATCGAAGGTGAAAAACATAACTGCTTGGTGTGGTGTCCTTGGGTTGAAGTTCCAGTCGAGTAGATATATGACATTCGGGATGCCCGACTACTAGAGAGGGTGGACCATTATGTTGTGGGATAGGGGAGAAAACCAGAAATGTGGGGCTCCTTTGGGATGAGGCATGCCTATATATGGGGTTATCGTTGGAGCAATAGCATCATCAGCGATGCAAGGTCCAAGCTGCGAGGTGAGGTCTGCAAGACACAGTAGTGGCATGCAGCTCCAGTCGAGGGTAGCGGTGACCCGTTGTGTTTTCATGGAAACATTTTGGCACCAGTTAAGGATAGAATAAAGGATAATTTTTGGGAAAAGGTGGGCATCACTTGGGATGGATTGGTAGTTCGAGAAGGCACATAGTGGTTGGGATGGCACTGGTGGCTAGGACGGGATGACAGCAGCTAGTCCGTGGTGGACCTCCGACAGAGTAGGCAGTGAGAAAAGGGGATGCCAGTTGTCCAGTCTTGACAGGAGATAAGATGGGGATCAGTAGTATGATACATGAAAACCACATACCATGTTGGGAGTATGGGACTGTAGTCTAATGTATACACCTCATTTTTTGACACAGAAATCACCCATTATGGGTTTTACAAATTTAGATAACCACAATGGTTGTATAATTGTGAAAACTAATGTTATATTATATTATATAGTATTTTATTAAACTCGGAATTATTTGGTCATCATCGGAGAAAATACGGAGACCTGATTATGGCCAATCATTGATTAGATTCTTGAAAATTGAATGAACAAAAATAGCATCAAACTGTGTTCTATGAAAATGATATCCAAAAAATATAAATATATCCACAATTTCATCGATCCATTAAAAATTTTCATGTGGAAATTTATTGACCATTCTTAAATTGATAAACATGTGGTCAAATCCTTTGGAATTGTTTTATCACCATGAACGTCAAGTTTAGTGAAATTTATTCTAATTTGACTCAAAAACCCCATGTGCTCCATTTGATACCAATACATTGAACATGTTCACATAATGGAATCCGATTGGTTAGAAAATAAATTTTGTTTTCATCACCATAGCAACATAATGTCATCATCATTACTAATCTCATCACAACAAGGTCTAGGGACCATTCTTGGTTTAAATAGAGTAAAATATAAAAATGAATGTTTACCTCATTCAGATTTGAGGAACCCAATCTTGTCATAAGATGTCAGTGTTAATTTCATAAAGATAGTGATGATTATTCCTTCTATATCATCCAAAATTTCTTCTTTAATCTCATTATGTACCATTTTTCTGAATCCTAGTGCTAGCGTGGAACACCGATAACTCCTTTCATAGAAAAATGATCACCACAATCCACTTTCTTCGATCTGAGAAGATGGAAATTATAAGGCCTCGACCTTAAACATTAATTAATCATGAACTAAATGAATAATTCACATAGAGGATCTTTTCAGGTATATAGTTTTTGAGAATTAGGTCATAACTATTACATCTCAAAAGATTACATAGTAGAAACTTCTACTAAGTTTCCATAAAATAAAAAAACACTTAAAAAGAAACATGTCTAGTTCCATGTTTTAGATAGAATGTCTTTCATTGATCCCATCTGTGACCCTATTCATCTTTAAGTCATGTGAAAAACATTTCAAAAACTTGAGATGAGCATAAAAAGCCCTGTAAAGGATACACAAAGAAGGAAAACTGTTAGTTTTTCAAAACAATAAGTAAAACATGAGTACTTTACCAAAGTAATACTTTTCACCTTTATGAAGTAGTAAAAACTATTCACTAACTAAAATACAATTACTTACCATCTTTTAACCAAATGATTACCATAAAACCCATATAAATAACACATAACATATAAAGGTAACTTGGGACATAAACATACATAAATGGAATAACCATACGATCAAATTCTACACATACTAAATGGAATAGCCATACAGCCGACTTCCATACATACTTAATGGAATATCCATACGGCCGACTTCCATACCCAATGCATTGGAGGTTATAACAAAACCACTCGTCCTATTATTCACAGCACCACCCGTCATATGGTTTATCTTGTAACCACACGAAAAATGTCAAAGTACCATAACAAAATCATAATACATAAAAAAATTATAAACGAAAGAAAAAATTTCCATATTTCAATCACAATATATCAATTAAATATATTGACTTAACAAATCCATTATAAAAACCATTTTCAATACCAAAATACATAAAAGTGTATATGGTATTTATTTATTTTTTTTTAAAAAATATTACGTCTTGTTGAGGATGCGAAATATCAAATAATACTCGCGGTGTCGGAAAGGTTGTTGTCACCGCGTATGTTAAAAGAAACATAATTTTTGTCATTTAGTAAAACGATTCGTATAAAAAATATTCCTTTTCAATAAAAGTAAAATTAAAAGGGGTTTATACACTGTATAAAATAAAGCCTTGTATTAGAACAAAATATGCCTGAATGAAAGGAGATTGAGACGAAGTCACTTACAAAGACGGTATCCTTGGATTAAGGATAAATCAATTGCATAATTTTGTGTGACAAACGAATAAAAAAAATATAAGTGGATATTAGGTGTAAGACAATCATAGGTCATTCACACATATTCATAGAACGGAATATTTCAAGGAGTACATGTTTATCCCAACGAATCAAAATTGGGTTAAGAAGTTCCCTTTCAAAAATTTGTCAGCCTAACGACGTCACTTCAAAATTCAGAAAATGAGTTGATGAGAGGTAAAAAGGGTTATCTCATCACTTTTACATAACATTTATAGCAAAAGGGATATATAAGAACATATCCCATCATAATAATATTAAAAGACCTAAAAAAGAAGTATTTTAAAATGAGGAGGGTGAAAGGTTCCCTTATCGAATTGGGTAACTTCTGAAACATACACCCCATAAAATAAGGGTCATACAATGAAGATGTAACTACCCATAAATGAGAGTATATTATAAAAATAGTAAAATAATGGGCTGTACATATACCAAACAAAAGGAAATAGTGGCCAATGTAGCATGAATCCCACAGGAATAAAAAGTGAGATGAAAATCCCCTTATGAAAATTCGGCAGCCTAACGACGCCACATAAAACATAAAACATATATTGATGATATCAAATATGGTATCCCATCATATTAACATAAAATTTACATCAAGAGGAAAATAAAATAACATCCCCCAACATAATAAATATGAGCGTAAAATAAATGACATAAAAGAGAGTACTTAAAAAAGAGAGAGGTTGGATCCCTTACTTCGTATCCGACTTCACTCGATCGTTCTTTAATATCCTGAATAATAAAGTTGATTTATTTTCTACTTGCTTAAGAAACTTTTAAAAGTTCCTTATTCCTTTTATATCACTTATTACCATTCCATGTAAACTATATAGTTATTTATGTTAATAACGGTCGTTTTAACGATCATTGCTACTTGAGTCAAAAATAAATTCTTTATAATTACAAGTTTGTTCATGGGGTAATATATCCATTATATACAGAAATATATTAATTATTTATATATCATATATATATAATATATATCCATTATATACATACATTTATAATATTACATAACATTTAGAGGTAAGAAATGAAATGCATTGTTCATGGAGATAGTAAGTCGTACGTACGCATGAACGCTACTTCGATTTCTATATCATATTTAATGGAATTAAAACATAATGATAAAAAATAGTATTATAATTCCAGTATGTTATCATATATAATATCATTAAATATATCCTTTATACGTACCACATATGGTATTAACGAATCAAATCACTTTAAGAGGGCGGTAGTCCACACTTCCTAGAATGAAGATATCGCGTTTACCAATAATGGAAACCATATAGGTATGCCATAAATTAAAAATAGATAAGATTAAGGAAAATATTGACATATTATATATCATATAAAATTATAGTGACATCATAATGGTCACCTATGAAGGTGTTAAAAGAATATTGAACAATCATCGTTTCGTGAAGCAGAATTTTACCATCCACAGAAACAGTATGTTCTTTAACCATTAGATGTATGTTTGTGTAAGTGTAGCTCGAATAATTATTATATAAACATCCTATTATATGGAAGATACTGGTTTTGTTACAAAAGAAATTAATAAAAAGAGTTTAGTGGGTTCGAGAAGCAAAATAAAACAAAAGAGCACATGTGAAGACACTACCTTAAAATCGGGTAACTCCCTTTGGTTTGAACCAAAATGGTTTCTTGAAAGCTTCCTGTCTAAGGTAAGGCTTCTAGGATGAGTAGATGGATGTGGAGAAACAAAAGATTCAGAGTGTTTCTTATCCAACGGCTTGAGAGGTGTGGGTAAGTTGGTAGAGTTGGGGGCCTTTTATAAGAGGAGAGGAGGGGCACTCTTGGAAAGTCAAGAAAGGTTACATTATTTTCAAATGGGTTTCGGATTTTAAAGGTCCCACATTGATATATTTCCAGTATAAGGTTATAATTGTTCTAAATCCACCCATACAATTGGGTTTTGACATGTGTAGGTCTTAGATTTTACGTTATCGTTTCATTTTATTTAAATCGTTAAATAATGAGGTAATCGCTGCATCGTCATGATGTCATAAATAATTTAATTTATTTAATGACTAATAATTATAAAAAAATACTATGATGTAGGAAGTATTTTTATATTTCAAATTACTATTTATAGTCAAAAATCTGACTTGTATAATCCCATGTAAAAAATTGTTTTATTAAAACAATACATGTTTGTGTCATTTATACTTTTACTTTAAATAAAAGGAATTAATGTCATTATCATACCCATGTGGCTACATGGGGTCCCAAAAATCTACCCATGGGTTGTATTGGTCGGCCATGACTCATCAAATAGGGTTAGGACATGTGCCAAGATATTTTAATTTTATTATAATATCATTTTTACCTTAATTCACACCAATTACCTTTAATCGCGATTAATAAAAATTAAAATTTACTTTTCATCAAAAATTATTTTCATCCCATTTAACCACATTTTAAATAATAATAATAATCATTTAAATGGGATTTTTGAAATTCAAATCACAGAATTGGAAAATTTACATTTAAATGAAAAATCAGTTTTTTGTAACTACCACTTTGTGGTTTCACTATTCATCTAAAATTAAGGTTTTTCATAAAAATACCAAAATTTCACCCTAAGCTATATTTGATATTCCGAATTAAAAAATGATGTCTATTTTACCAAATTCATAACATATATGTTTCATTAATTAATTTTATAATTAAATCTCACTGTCAAATCAAATACCGTGTTTTTAAGAAACAATATCTATCAAAAGATTGACACTAGTTTATGTCCAATCTCAAGGTGATATTATTTTCAATGACCACAATTGGATTAAATGGTAAAAATATATTCTAATTTCACTTTAAAACCAATTCCATAGATAATCTAATCATATAAATAAATTAGACCAAAAGGTGGTTTTCAATTAAAATACAACATTTTTCACTATTCATTAAAATTGAACTTTATCGGAAAAAATACCAAAAAATTACACAAAGTAAATTTTTATGTCCCGATTCTAAAGAAGAATTTTATTTTGTCCAATACAACATATAAAATTGTCAAAATTATATATAAAAAGGGTTTTCCATCAAAAGGCGGTAAATCGACCTTTTAAAGATTATTAGAAGATTTATGCTTAAAATTGGATTCATTTTAATTTTTAATCCTCTAACATTTATTGTAAAAAGTAAAAATATTTGAAAAACTTATATAATCATTTTGTCGTTAGTTCTTTTCATTCCCGTCATTACAACAGATAGGTGTTAACTACCATTTAAAATAAAATTATTTTATTATTAGAGTGCAACGTAAGTTTTCAAAGGAACTCGTTGTTGCGTATTGGGTAAGCCATCAAGCATAGCGGTCCCATTAAAGTAATATTAATATTTTATTCACAAATATGGATTAATATAAAAATGTCATATTCTTTATTTACCTAGGGTGTTACATCCTTCCCCCCTTTTGGTAATTGTGTCCTCGAAAGTTTATAATTGGGCTCGGAAACTTCATTGAAAGCCCCACATCAGAAAAAGAGTAAATTAAATTATCACTTTAAATGTAATAAAGGGAAGTAAAAAAGGACACCAGAGTAAACCCATATTAGGATTCCATGTATGGAAACATGGATATGGAAGAAAAAAAAGTGTTAAGTTCTGAGGAATTGTGATAGAAAACTGGTTTAGGAGAAAGTTAATCACCAGAAAATCACAAACTTGTGATGTGTTAAACGGTATTGGATTCCCCAGTAGGAAAAGATAACGGACAACATTTTTTTTAGTTACTTTTCATTGAGGAATTTATTTTTGAGCTTAACTAAAACATAAGGAAACATACTTACTTGTCATGTTGACTTTCAACTTTTACTAGATTTCTTACACGAACTCATATTTTCTCCAAACGATGAGTATTTAGGATGACTTGTTTGCATTAAGAGAGCTATAATCAACTTCTAGAGAATCACCTAATCCACAAAAGAGAACTGTATAGTTCCCATGTATTTAGACCAAAAAAAAACTAAAACCAAAAAGTTTAGTATGAGATCAGATAATACCCAAAAGGGATAATCCTTTATAAAAAGGAAAGCAATTCTTAATCTCCAAAATTTGTCCAACAAGACCCAAATTTCAATGAAGACCAATATTAAACCAAACTAAGATTGAAACCCAAATATTTGAAGGATTTAATCACATAGTCTTCCATGTTAAATATTAACATTTATCTACAAACAACATCAATTGCTCTTAAAGTCTCATATTGAAAAGTAATTAACCTAATCACATATCCTCCATGATATGTTAATAATTACCATAGATAACCCAAATTCAACTTACACATAATTCATAAAATCATCTAACTAAAGAGAATTATTCAAACTAACCAGGGACTTCACGTAATCCAATGGTAGGTGATAAATAGCAGTCACACTTTGGTTGTGGGTTTGATTCCCGTTGTTTTGTCCGACGCGACGGGTTGTCACACGGTCTACGTGTTGTCCTTTTTCAAAACTATATAATTCTCAAATAATTACCCAAAAAGAGATAAAATCATAAAAAATAACCATTTCATAATTTAACCTCAACTTTATCTCATGCCTTTCACTTTCGATCATAACATATAGTAACCCATAATTTCCTCAAAAGTAAGGATCATATAAACCAAAATAGTTCTTTATAACAATGCCCACAAAAGAACTGTTATCTATTCCTTGAATAAAATTTTCATATATCAAACATCAGGGTTACACATACTATAAAAACGTGTTCTAATGTAACCCCATCATTAAAAGTGACTTAATATTCTTAAGAATTTCACCATAACTCTTTAAGCCCTTATATGTGGACTTCTTACTCATTCAACATTCTTCATGATCCATTAACCATTCCATTCCAACTTATTCTGAAATACTTCTTTCCTACAAACAAAATCATGAATCATATCCTAAGATTCCAAAATATGAAAACAAAAGTTAATAAATAATCCATACCATTGATTGGTCATTGTTAGTTTCTTCATCCTCAATCGGAATGGAATTAGGTATTGGTAAACAAATATTTGTACGATCTTGGTGATCGCAATCCCGAAACATCTTCGTAAGACATGTCTTTGCGTAATTACCATGCACACCACATTTAAAACATTCAATTGATCCATCAGAAGGAACTTATTTACCTTTCCTCGAGTCAACTGGATGCTTCCTTTTTCCATGGCAGGTTCTTACATTATGACCTTTATTTCCACATATATGGAATATCTATGTCCCTTTGAAACATTTTCCTAGGTGTTTCTTTCCACATCTTTAACACATAGGTTTTGGAACAAACTTACCTTTATGATTATTACCTGTAGTTCCATAGGGATTTGTTTCTCGCATAAATGATGCCTTATAGAAATAACCAAGGTTTAGGTGGTCAACCATGAATCCAGATAGTCGGTTGAGTATAAACACAAGAGTTCTCATTTCAACGCCCATATCATTCAGTTACTCTCTCAGAAAACTGTCACGGTTTCCTTCACATCCACTGTTACTTTGGTGCCTGCTAGATCCAGCCATTTCATAAAACCAAAAAGGTCAGTGTGAGTATATCAAAAAAACCATCATGTACTAATGAGGAAGATAAACACCAAGATATACTTAGACATTCACTTTATCTAGAACTAGGACTCTTTCTGAAATCCTAACCATTATGGTAATGTCACTTATTCTTAGAGAATACCCTAACCTCTAAAGTTATCTAAACTGACCTTTGATACCATCTATAAGTCCCTAGCTTTATACATTACTTAATCATGAATTAAACGAATAATTCACTTAGAGGATCTTTTCAGGTTTATAGTTTTAGAGAATTAGGTCATAACTATTACATCTCAAAATATTATATAGTAGACACTTCTACTAAGTTTCCATAAAATATAAAACACTTAAAAAGAAACATGTCTACTTCCATGATTTAGATATAATGTCGTTCCTTGATCCCATCTGTGACCCTATTCATCTTTAAGTCATGTGGAAAACATTTCAAAAACAAGGGATGAGCATAAAAATCCCAGTAAAGGATACACAAAAATTGAAAACTATTATTTTGTCAAAACACTACGTAAACCATGAGTACTTTACCAATGTAATACTTTTCACCTTTATGATGTAGTAAAAACTCTTCACTGACTAAAAGACCATTACTTACCCTTTTGTAACCAAAAAATCACCATAAAACCCATATAAAGAACACATAACATATAATGGTAACTTGGGACATAAACATACATAAATGGAATAACTATATGGTCGACTTCCACACATACTTAATGGAATATCCATATGGCTGACTTCCATACATACTTAATGGAATATCCATACGACCCACTTCCATACCCAATGAATTGGATGTTATAACATAACCACCCATCCTGGTATTCACGACACCACTCATCATATGGTTTATCATGTAACCACCCGAAACATTTCTATGTACGATAACAAATTATAATACATAAAATAATTATAAAGAAAAGAAAACATTTCCATATTTCAATCACAATATAACACTTAAATATATTGAATTAAAAAATACATTATCCAAACCATTTTCAATATCAAAATACATATAAGAGTATATGGTATTTATTTACATTTAAAAAAAATATTACGGCTTGTTGAGGAAGCCAATGATCAAATGATACTCGCGGCAGCGGAAAGGTCGTTGTCACCACGTACGTTTAAAGAAACATACTTTTTGTCGTTTAGTAAAATGATTCATATAAAAACGATTCCTTTTTAATAAAAGTAAAAGTCACAGGGGTTTATACACTGTATAAAATAAATCCTTGAATTAGAACAAAATATGTCTGAATGAAAGGAGATGGGACGAAGTCCCTTACAAAGACGGTATCCTTTGATTAAGGATAAATCAATTACATAATTATGTGTGAAAAACGAATACACCAAATATAAGTGGATATTAAGTGTAAAAAAATCAGAGTTATTTCACACATATTCATAGAAAGACATATTTCAAGGAGTACAAGTTTATCCCAAAGAATCAAAATTGGGTTACGAAGTTCCCTTGCAAAAATTCGACAGCCTAACGGCGTCACATCAAAATTCAGAAAATGAGTTGATGAGAGATAAAAAGGGGTATCACATCACTTTTACATACAATTTTTAGCAAAAAGGATATATAAGAACATATCCCATCATAATTAGATTAATATACCTAAAAAGTCTTTTAAAATGAAAAGGGTGAAAGGTTCGCTTACCGAATTGGGTAACTTCCTAAACGTACACTCCATGAAAGAAGGGTCATACAATGAAGATGTAACTACCCATAAATGAGATTATATTATACAAATAGTAACATAATGTTCAGTACATATTCCATACAAAAGGAAAAAGTGGCCAATGTAGCATGAATCCCTCGGGAATAAAAAGTGAGATGAAAATCCCCTTAAAAAAATTCAACAGCCTAACGGCGCCACATAAAACATCAAAAATGTATTGATGAGATAAAATAGGGTATCCCATAATATTAACATTAAATTTAAAGCAATAGGAATATAAAATAACATCCCCCAACGTAAGAAATATGAGCTTAAAAGAAATGACATAAAAGAGAGTACTAAAAAAAGAGAGAGGTCGGATCCCTTACCTCGTATCCGACTTGACTCGATCGTTCATTAATCTCCTGAATAATAAACTTGAGTTAATTTATACTTGCTTAAGATCCTTTTCCAAGTTCATTTTCCTTTTATATCACTTATTTCCATGTCATGAACACTATGTAATTATTTATGTTAATAACGGTCGTTTTAACGATCATTGCTACTTGAGTCAAAAATAAACTCCTTATAATTACAAGTTTGTTCATGGGGTAAAATATCCATTATATCCAAAATTATATTTATTATTTTGATATCATATATATAATATATATCCATTATATACATGCATGTATAATATTACATAACATTTAAAGGTAAGAAATGAAATGCACAGTTCATGGAGACGGTAAGTCGTACGTATGCATGAACGATACTTCCATTTCTATTTCATATTTAATGGAATTAAAAAATAATTATACATAATAGTATTATAATTCCAGTATGGTATCATATATAATATCATTAAATATATAATTTATACATACCACATATGGTATTAAAGAATCAAATAACTTTGAGAGGGCGGTAGACCGCACTTCCTAAAATGAAGATATCGTGTTTACCCATAATGGAAACCATATAGGTATGCCATAAATCAAAAATACAGAATATTATCAAAAACATAAACATATTATATATCATATATAAATATAGTTACATCTTAATGGCCACCTTAGACAGTGTTAAAAGAATATTGAACAATCATCGTTTTGTGAGGCAGAAATTCACCATCCACAGAAATAGTATGTTCTTTAACCATTAGATGTAGGTGTGTGTATGTGTAGCTAGAATAATTGTTATAACAACATACTAGTATATGGAATATACTGGTGTTGTTACAAAATAAATGAATAAAAAAAGTTTAGTGGGCTGGAGAAGAAAAATAAAACAAAAGAGCACAATTGAAGACGTTACCTTAAAATCGGGTAACTCCCTTTGGTTTGAACCAAAAGGGTTTCTTGAAGAGCTTCCTGCCTAATTTAAGGAATCTATGATGAGGATCGGTTTGTGGAGAGACAAAAGTATATATATTTTCCAAGCCAAAGGCTTTAGAGGTGTGGGTAAGGTGGTTGAGGTGGGGGCCTTTTATAAGAGGAGAGGAGGGGCACTCTTGGAAAGTCAAGAAAGGTTACATTATTTTCAAATGTGTTTCGGATTTTAAAGGTCCCAAATTGATATATTGCGAGGATAAGGTTATAATGGTTCAAAATACACCCATCCAATATGTTTTTGACATGTGTAGGTCTTATATTTTACATTATATTTTCATTTTATTTAAGTCGTTAAATAATGAGGTAATCACTGCATCATCATGATGTCATAAATAATTTAATTTATTTAATGACTAAAAATTATAAAAAACTACAATTATGTAGGAAATATTTTTAGCTTTCCAATTACTATTTATATCCAAACAATCGGACTTGTATAACCACATGTAAAATTGTTTTATTATAACAATACATGTTTGTGTCATTTTTACTTTTACTTTAAATAAAAGGCATTAATGTCATTATCATACCCAAGTGGCTCTATGGGGTCCCAAAATTAGATGAATGGGTTGTATTGGTCGGCCATAACTCATCCAATAGTTTTAGGAAAAGTGTCAAGATATTTTCATTTTATTATAATATCATTTTTACCTTATATCACACCAATTAACTTTAATCGCGATTAATAAAACATAAAAGTTACTTTTCATCAAAAATTAATTTCATCCCACTGAACAACATTTTAATTAATAATTAAAATCATTTAAATTGGAATTTTGACATTCAAATCATAGAAGTGGTAAATTTCCATTTAAACGAAAAATCAGTTTCTGTAACTACCACTTTGTGGTTTCATTATTCATAAAAAATTAAGGGTTTTTAGAAAAATGCCAAAAATTCAACCTAAGATATATTATATATTCCAAATTCAAAAATGATGTCTATTTTACCAAATTCAATACATAGAACTTTCATTAATTAAATTTATAATTAAATCCCGTTGTCAAATCAAGTAGTGTGTTTTTAAGAAACATTATCTATCAAATGATTGACACTCGTTTATGTCCAATCTCAAAGTGATATTAATTTCAATGTACAAAATTGGATTTTATGGTAAACATATATTCTAATTTTACATTAAACCCTATTCAAAAGATATTCTAGTCATATAAAAAAATTAGATTAAAAATTGGTTTTGAATTAAAATACAACATTTTTCACTATTCATTAAAAAATGAACTTTATCGGAAAAATAAATTTTTTTTACACAAAGTAAATTTTGATGTCCCGATTCTAAAGAAGAATTTTATTTTGTCAAATAAAACATATAAAATTGTCAAAAGTATAATTAAAAAGGTTTTTCCATCAAAAGGAGGTTATTCGACCTTTTAAAGAATATTAGAAGTTTAATGCTTAAAATTGGATTAATTTGCATTTTTAATCCTCTAACATTTGTTGTAAAAAGTAAAAATATTTGAAAAACATATATAATAATTTTATAGTTAGTTCTGCTCATTCCTGTCATTACAACGGCTAGGTGTTAACTACCTTTTAAAATAAAATTATTTTATTATTAGAGTACAACGTAAGATTTCAAAGGAACTCGTTGTTGCGTATTGGGTAATCCATCAAGAATAGCGATCCCTTTAATGTAATAATAATATTTTATTCACAAATATAGATAAATATAAAAATTTCATATTCTTTGTTTACCTGGGGTGTTACAGAAATAGATTCACAAGCATGGTTGAGAGAGTGTCCCTCCATAAGAGATAGAGGATATCACATCAAATGGATGAATATTCATCCTAATAAGCACCTATCTCCACTTATATTGTGGAAATTTATAGTACTCCGATTATGTTCTAGACATCGTGTAATAAACATCCACTATATAAATATTACATATAATAATTTATTAAAATCGAAATTATTCAATAAATATTATTTATATTTTATCATTAAACTATAATATATATTTAATATATTATATTATAATCTTGAGTCAACAACTCAGCTCAGATCTACTGATAATTTTTATCAAACTCGTGATATTTAATTAATATCTACTCATATAATATTTTTCCTTGTATTTAATTAATCACTTGTAAATTCATATAATAAATAAATTCAACCCATTTATTAAATACATGAATAATAAGTAATTTATTTATATACTGGTGGTCTATAGAAAATCCCTAATATCAGGACCACATTGTGGGGCCCACCAGGGTCAATATTCATGTTCAATAGAACATGAAAGATTCTCAAAGCGCTATTGTGTGTGACCTGCATGAACCTTATCTCAATAGAATAAAAGAACATTCATAGACCAAGAGAAGGATCTAGCAATACATCGATTCCCCTATACATATAAGTAAAATACAATGCAATGAATACCATCCTTAGAACATGGAATGTGTAATAAAATCTCTTCATAAACTATATATCAATAAAGTGTATTACACACTTGTAACATTATCCTTTATCTTTCATTATTATTGAATTTTTTTTTGAACTGACATACCTTCAACTACCATGGTCATGGATTTTATTAATGTTATTCCACCCTAATCGACCAATTATGTACCCAACAAAAACTACCTATCAATGAGTTAATTCCCACAATTTTCATCTTGCATCAATGTACACAATCAAATAAAATACATTGGTAATGATCTCATGTCCGTATACTATTACACATGTCTGTAGATTTGGAAAAAAAATTGTACCAAAATCATGTGGTGTTCCTACTGCTGTGGTTTTACTCCTGATCTCAACTACAAGATATCAACAATTCTATCATAATGAGAAGAATTGTCATCTCTTATGAGCCCCCCCCCCCACACACACACACAGACACCTGATAGTAACATGTCATCTATTTGTTGTTTAGAATGTTGTAACTAGACCACAAGACCATACATTAGTTGTATTGTCATCGTATCTCTTGGCTATTATTATAGCATGGGTTATTCTATAACCCTTTGATACGATACATAATCTTAGGAAATTACAATAAAAAATGTGGATGAAGAAGTATCTAAACTATTTTTATAGGGGAAAACCATGAATATATAACCAACTGTAAACATGTAGTTGTAATAAATGTACAATTAGATTTTTTCTAGGGAACCCACTTTCAATAATAAACCTATGAATGTATCCATATCTATTAATATAAAATTACATTAAATCATCCTAATGTCAATGTTTAAAAAATTTGACCAGTTACACCAACTATAATAGCCTATGACCTATTCATTCTTATACTATATTAAAATCATGAATATAACATTTATGAATTTGATGTTGATAATTATTACGCAATTTTCCCTCAAATTTATATAACGTCAAAGGAAAATTTAGATCACTTACAACCTCAATGACCATTTAGGATTAGTGTTGTAGTGAATTTGGGAAATCATATTATAGAACAATTCAAATGAAATTAAATTATTTTTTCTCCAAAATAAAAATGATTTTATTTATAACATTCAAACATTATTATCATCCATATGGAATAGCACTAAGAAATTATTCATTCAACATCATTCATTATAAACTAGGTAAAATAAGATATAAGATGGGTGATCTAAAATTATCATTAAGGGAAAATGTATTCATTAATGAATGAATGTAAACAATGAGCATAAAAAGTGAATAAGGGTTTAATGAAATAATCCTTGTGTATGATAGATTATAAAATATCATACCCATGAATATATAGATCATCAAACACAAAAAAAGTTACAATGCTTTAAAAGATAATATATTCAATGAAATAAATAATCATGAGACATGTGATGTCAATATTGATCAAACTGACATCTAAAATCCAAAAATAATACATATTGGAATCTTAGGACATCACCTCATATAATCCATATAGAACACACATAGAAGCCCTAAAATTAAAATAACCATATGGATGGTATAAAATATTATTCTCTAGATAACATTTGTATTATCCATTGTAATAGTGTATTATCTGGGTGCCACCATAATTTATGATGTAACAAGATTACTTAGCTAAATCTGGTCACACACATGAAATATAATGTCTAAGAACCACAACATGAATAATTTAAATTCAAATTTAATAATAAATCTAATAGAAAAAATCATTATTTTTTAATAATATGTTCAACAAATGTAAATTAAATATATTTCATATCAATCACATTCCAACATGATTAGACCTTTGAAATGAAGTGGGTTCCATAAAATAATTTTAAATCATGATTTACTCGTGTAAAAGAAACAAGTCCCACAATAATATTATGGAAATAATAATAATAATCCATCTCAAGAAGGAACACCATTGTTATAAAAAAAATATCCATTTTGTATCAAACATAAAAATAATGGTTGTTGGTGTTTATTAATATAAATACCTTTAAAATAAAATTTTAATAATTTTTATGAAAATACTCTTTTCATTTTGAAATCTAGGTTTTCAAAACAAATAAAATCTTCAAATTTATTTTCCTAGAAAATAAACATGGAAACATATAAAGTATTTTATAAAACTAATTGAGAACATTATTTTCATTAAAATATCATATTATATTTAAAAAATAAACAACTTTATAGAAAACATGGTTTTCGAATAAATCATATTTTCTACCAAAAAAAGATGTTTTTTAATAAAATAACATATTTTAAACTCATGACTAAATAAAGAGAGGAAAATTAAGTAAAAAAGTTTATATTAATGAAATAAATATTTCATAATAAATTTCATGATAATTCTTTACTTGTACATAATAATATTTCAGCAGAGGAGACATGATAATAAATAATCTCGATAAGCTATGAGATTATAACATGAAACTCTTACCAATTCAGTAACATTGAATAATAATACATATGAAATAATAACATAAAATAAATCATATAAAATCATTAAAATAATTAGAATAATGGTAAAACATATCAAATACACATCATGAAATAATGTATCCATATAACATAACAAATAAACAAAACATGGAAAATTGTAACAAAAATCTATAACATCTTTGGTATATAAGAAACCCTAAACCAATCAAAGTGATATCATAAAATATATATATATATCCCAATAAATGTAAGATTAAGAGTTGTAAAAAATATTAATGGTCAGTATATACACAACATAATAAAAATATGTGGGGATTATTATATATACCTCTCAATATTAAAAGTGAGATGAGAAAAACCCTTTCCATAGGATTCATTTGGTTGAACATTTTTTCAACTCTTATATTGTGGGTTTAAACATGTTGTTAAATTATTAAATAACTGAATTCTTAGTTTTTCATATCATATATTATTTTCTTAAGGACTTTTAATCGATGTTAATTAACTATTTATGCAATTTTTTTAGATAATAAGTACATTGTTTTTCGTATATGTATCAACTTATTATTTTTCATCTCGTTCATTGAATAATTTTATAATAATATAAATAATTTAAAAATTGATATAAATATCATATAAATTATGTAGATATTTAATTATAGTATTCCCAAAAAATTAGTGATTGTCAATTAAATACACCGTTCATGATGACGATAGATTGTATGTATGCATGAATGTTATTTCAATTTAAATGTAAAATTAAAATAAATAAAATATAATTATATATATATATTATAATTAAAATATAATATAAATTTATTATATATTACATATTTTTATTAAATACAACATTAATACATTAAATGTAATCTATGAACAAATCACATCATTTCATGATGTAGTAACCTAGTGTATATGCGAATGATATTATCATATTCCAAAAAAAAGTAAGAATGGAGGATTATGTTATAGAATAAATATAGAATCATAATAAATCCTAAATTTCATAAATACCATATATATAAATTTGTTTCATCTCTATTATAAGCCTTGGAATGTGGTAAATATAAAATCTATTATATCTGTTCGTGAGGTGGTAGTCCACCGTACTCAGAAACGATGATTTCGTAACCCACTTAATAGATGTGTTTATAGGTTTAGGTATTAAAACTAACAAAAAAATATCAATATATATAATATAATGATATTAATATATTATTGTGATATAAAACATTGATGGAATGGAGAAGGAAAAAAATATAATACTTATTTTATAAAAACATTTCCTCATCTTTAGGTATTTCGCTATGGTTTTTTTAATACCATGAATGGTTTATTTATAACCAAAATAATTATTATAGAATTATGGGATGTTATTTTTGAATTTATTAGTGTAGGTTATGGATGATACAAACTTCATTTGAGATGTCAATAATTTTGGAGGGTGATTGCCTTTTTATAGTTGAGTAGTGACATTCTTGTAAATATTCAATTTTATTCATTATTGAGAGGTAAATGATACAGAACGTGGATCCATTAGTGAAAATTAATTTGGGTTTATGATTATATGGTCGATAAGAATATTCACTAGTCATTACAACAAATATTTAAAAAATGTCAACTTTAACTTTTAATTTTCCATGTTTTTACCATTTCAGCTTTTATGGTAATTAGTTTTCTAATATAAGTAATTTATCATTTAAGAATAAATTATATTGATCGTATTTGGAATCTATATGCACAATAATGATATATGTGATATATATTTTATCTGAAAATTATGTTTTTAAGAAAATTCATTTTATCACAACCGGATGTAATGCAAAAAAATTCCACTTTAACCTCATCTACAAAAAAATTGTTTTTTCTATTTACGAGTAAATATGTTAAATTTAAAAGTTAAATTGGTCCATGAATGGAACATATTTGATATGTAATAAAACATATTAATAACTATATATAATTTATATTGTTTTTTAAATTTTATATTATTTTATAAAATGTCATTTTTTATAAAATAACATTAATGTCATTTTTCACATTATCCTCTTATGTTTAATTTAAAAAATATCAAAATAAAATATTGAAAGTAATATATATAAATATTTAAACCTGTTATAATTATATATTAATCATTAATAATGTAGAATAATAATTCATTATATTCACCTCACTTTTAATTTTTTTATCATCATTTATTTTATTTTATTAGTAACTAAATAATCTATTTGATATAATTTTTTAGAATTTAATTTTATAATATGATATCTATAATTTAAATATAAATTATTATTACTAATTATTCAATTTATTTTCTAAAATAATGTTTATAACCAAAACTATGTTTTTTTCTCCATATCCCTAAAGCTTTATAGAAATTAATAGGGAGAAAGGAACAATTTTTCGTGTTGTTTACATAATTTATTATATGGTTCACATTCATTTAAAAGATTCCAAAAAATAGATAACATTAGATAATAAGGTCTTATTGGTCTAAATATATTCCTAAAATGATTTTTGGACACATTTTGGGTCATTTTTACACCTTATATTCTTTGTTTTTCACTACGTAAACTTGTTATACCATAATTATTGTAATTAATTTTAATTTTTTTCACTAATCACTTTGGTAGAATATTTAGTTTTTCCTTATTAGATGATATAAATTTTAAATATTCCTAATATGAAATAAACTTTTTCGTATGAAAATCACAAACATGAATGAATTTAATTTAAAATTAATCATGAAAGCGTGATAAGAAAGGACGATTTTAAAGTTAAATTGTATAAAAGATTACTATATTTTTTTAAATGGTTGGGGAAAATCTTCGTTTATTGTTAATGAAAAGAAAATAACTCTCTATACTCGGCAAAGGGAGACCCATTACATATCCCAAATTCCCAGTGGGCATTTATCACATTACATGGCCCATAGACCCAAATTTTGGGCCCAAGGCCAATTCTGTGAATAGTACATCTACAGTACCCACAAGCTATAGTACCGCCTCGTTCTCACTGGTGCTACAATACCCTTCTACCGCTATAGTGGCCACCATTGATACAGTGTTTCCGCTGCAATAGTACGATACAGTACTTCTATAATACCAGACCCCCGTGGGTTTTAAACCCCCATTTTTCATGTAGGATTACGAGGTGCTTACCACTATTCCAAACCCCAACCACATAAAAGTTTAATATATTTTTATATCTACATAGAATATGAAAATGAAAATAATTTACTACATTGGATTAAATGATATAAAATTTGAATATTTTATTAATAGAAATTCAAAATATAATTTAGAATTATAGATTAATTAAACAAAAAAAATTTAAATTTATATTTTGTGTTTTTGACTATTCTTAAAAAATTGATCCTTTTAAGAATTAATACCTAACAATAATCCAAGTATAATTTTTTTTTATGATTTAAAAAATTAAATATATTTTTTAAAATAAAAATAAAAATATTTTCAAAACATATATTTAATACAAGTGCACTATAAAAAAAGGCAACTTATCTTTTTTAGATAAAATACAGTTTTGAAGCCTAAAATTTAATTTATATGTTATCTATTCTATAGAAAAATTATAATGAATGTTAAAAAATATATTGAATATATTACAAATATTTTAAATTAATATAATACAGGAATAATGATTTTTTATTTTATTGGAATTAAACACACTTGTCTGTATTTAATTACTTTTTCATCAAATATTCCCTTTGATTTCTAAAAGGGTTTTATTTTAATTTTTAATTAATTGGTAACCAAAGAATAAATTATAGATACATCTGTAAAACATAGATTAATAATTTATATAATCTTATCCATACCCATTAATTTTTTAATTTCATCTCATTATAGGATATACATGCATGGATCGTTATTTAGTCATTATTCATATGAAATACATTACATTTATCATTTTGGTTGAACTAAATGTGTAATAATTTGATGGATTTATATACTATATGAACCTTTTTATCACACCTTCCAATTATATATTATTCAATATAAAATTTGTTCTTCGTTGTCAACCTGTACGAAGTTTCTATTTGTGTATGATTTATTCCAGAAAAATCTTCCTTTTATTTGAAACTTATCCTATATCTTGTATCATTATCCCAAGTAATGAAATTTTGTAAAAAAATTATATTATTTATTGTTCAAAAAACCACAACAATGTAAATTGTTTTGATATTTGATTTTTTTGGAAATAAAATTTTTGTACCTAGAATATTTGTATTCATAATATGACATCTATAAAGCTTCCCTATTTTTATATCTTCTATAAATTGAAATGAAATATTCATAACAGTTTATATATTCAATAGGTAATTATCCAATTTATTTATATCCACTTATCTAGGTCTATTTTTTACACTATTGATATTTACATATCTATTTTATGTGTAAATTGTTTTGAAAAAAAAAATTCATGGGAAATTTGCCTTAATTTTCATCACATATTTTTCTTATTTTTCATTGAAAAGCATTTTGATATTAAAGTCCTTATTAATATTCATTATGTATATTTAATATTCAAGACATGTTTATAGTTTCTTTGATTAATATTCATCCTTGATTGAATTCTTTTAATCTAGATCTTTTATCATATTCTCATATTCAATACATGTTAACCCGAGTTTTTTGTTTTCCAATATATGTTTTATCATCTTTTTAACATTTAATCATTTTTAATAATCAGTATCATTTTAAACATTACCAAATTATTATTCGTCACTTTTTTATGAATAATGTAATGCTTATGATAATCATATAGATGATATTTGAATTTTTTTTATCAATTCTTCGGTTCAAAATTATAATTATTATCACTCTATGATTCAATGTTTTCTTGAACATGAGTAATACAATTTTTATGTTTCTTATATATTTCATCATTTTAAATAGTACTGAATAATAGAGATATTTCCTTGTGTTTTAATTTACATTTTATTATTTTAGTTCATTTAAAACAATTATTGATCTAAACAACTATATAATTTTATTTTTAATTCTTTCCATGAAACATCGAATTAATTTTTTAATAATCTTCATATTCATGGTCATCGATATTCACGTACATAAAATAAATTTCATATTTTCCATGTGCATTAAATTTATATAACATAATTTAGAATATTTAATTTTTATTTCTTTTTCAATTGTAATTCATTTCATAAATAAAATAAATAATTTTTTAGTCTTTATTTTCATTCTCTGAATCCCATGTTTCAGAAACATTTAATCATTAAACATTAAATAAAAATAATTTTCTTCTTAACATTTCTTTGGAACAGTATATGCTTTTTCATTTCCCTGGAAAATATAAAATTTTGTAATTAATAATGACCAAAATATTCCCTATTATCATGGAATGATTTTTTTGGATCAATTATATCTAGAATATTTCTACTCAAAAACATCATTGTTTATGAATTTACAATTTTAAAACAAAATGTGTTAGTATTATATATAATTTCATTTACACGATGTGAAGAAACCACAATTAATGTATCCTCTACAATTTTTATGTTTATGCATTTTCTTCCCCCTTTCTATAGATTAACTAATTTGAAAATAACATTTCATTAATAAAAACTCTCCATCATAACCAAAATTTCATTTAATATTATTAGTCTCATTAAATTACTATATACATTCTCTAATAATGATATTATAGTTTTATTATTCAATTTTCCAGCTACTTATATTTATTTTCCAAAATCATAATATGAATATTATATTAAAGGGGAGGACATCCTTGTTTAGACACATCAATACCTTCATGTACAAGTGATAAAAGGAATTAAAGTACTAAATTCAACAAATCTGGATAATTTTTTCCCCAACAATGGTACACATCTATTATTAAATTAATTAATATTACTAAACACCAAAGATTAACTGCATTGATCATACATGTGTAACACCCTATTATACAAATTGATATTCCTGGATGGATCGGTGTACTGTTATACGAATTGGGGTTTGGTTCAATAATTTTTTTTAGATTTAAAATTTTAATTATAACAAAATTAAACTGCTGGGAAATATTACATTCTAGTCTACTCAAAATAAAAGTATCTTAGTATCACATGAGCATGTAGGAAATACAAATGACATGAAAAATTGAAATTATATATGGTCTATATCCAATGTGGTATCATATTAATTAGTATATATTTTATCCCTCCCAAACCATGGGTTCCCTTTAGTATAGGAACAAGTGAGTTCAAATTACAGGTAGACATTTGGCATCACACCAACACATCATAGGTAAATCCATCCAAAACTTTTTAACACTATATACAAAATAGGATCTATTGTATATGAAAATGATAAAACACCATCATTCTCTAGAAACAATAGTTTAAATCCACTTCCATGAGGCACTGGAATTTGAAAGACAGAATATACCATTATGTAGATATGAATTAACCAAAAAAATTCAATGACAAATAAAATAGCATGATGAAATTATATTCATTATATATTCAATGATAAAAATCCAACCTCAGCTCTAGACATTTATTTTGTACTACTTTTTTCTATAGGAAAGACTACATGCGATTAACATGAATTTATATTCAAAAAAAATCATAAAAATTACTTCCATAAAATGAAATTAATTATTTCATTAATTAAATTATTAAAACCCCACAATCTATAAAAAAATTATTATGTCATTCAAATCCATAAACATTTTCAAAATTTATTGATCATTTTGTCTCATTATAATCCCTATTAAAATAAATATTCAAATCAAATGAAATATTGTTCTCATTATACCATGCCATATATAAATATTGTTGAATATTGAAATCTCTTAAAAAATTATTCTTAAAAAAACTATGATTTTATTTTCTTCATCAAATAAGCTATATGATGTCATTCATTTACCTTGTCATCAACTTTATTGTTTAGTCCATATACATGGGAATGTACTCATAAACAAGGATCCCATATGATTAATAGAAATTATCTACATGATTATATCGACAAAAACTACATACCATATATTCATATGTGATTATGATATAAAGATGTTCACTCATGTGCATTGGAATTAGATATGTGGTTCTCATGGGCTATGTACATATTAGAGTCCACAAAAACATTTTCATTGATATTCAATTGAAAATGCATGAAAATAATATCTATCTTGGTGATTTATCTATCTTTACTATTTAGCTACATGAAATGGATCTGATATAATGATGTTTACATTGATTTTTATGGTCCATTTTCACACATAATCACTCATTAAATATTTTTTTCAAAATTAGTCAAATTAAATAAATCACTTCATTTATCATTAAAATATATATAATGAAATATTATTTTACCCTACAGATCAAGAACCACAACACATAATGGGAAATTGATTCCAAAATAATAGTGAGACCCAAAAACACATATAGTCGTGTTATGATAAATTACATTCAATATAATCCAGAAATCAATGTAGATATTTTTTCAGACATATACATAATAATAAACCAATACAATAGAAACATAAAATTATCCTATGCAATTATATTTATTTTCCTCAAATGTTTTCAGGATAATTTCTATGATCCATAAAATTGGTCTTCACCTGTCTCTTGTGATTTGCATACTTTTAACAACCAACACTCCACTGGTTACCTGATACTGATCTTAACCCATCACAATATGGGATTATGTGAAATTTTATAATATCCCTTCCATTTATAGTGTTGACTCCAGATTTTTTTAGTTAATATTTTCTTCATATATGATTAATTTTTTAGAATATTACATGTTTAATGTTTTGGTTAATTTTGAGAAATATTTACAAAAAACGTGTTCTGTATTTTTAGCGCATAGTGAGGAGAAACCATCCCCCTTGCTAAGGAATCTCATAAATGATGGACAATGGGGAATTTCATGGTTGGAATATATATTTTCAATCTATTTCCCCTATTATGATTAACTATGAACCCCTACAAGTATATGTTAATTTTTTTAATAATAGTTATGGAAATCTGTGCTCACATACCCAGCAAACAATCCGAGGGAATTAATTAATCCTAAAAATTGTCGTAAAAAATATTTGAACCAAAAGAACACGCCTTTTTTGACAAAATTAAAACGTATTTTATCTTTCACATATTTGGATATCAATTCATGAATTATATCTCTTCCAACACAATTATTTGCAAAACAAATCCAGGATCGAAGGTTTCTTGCCTCTAAGTAAGTGCATTCATCTCTAGTCCATCCCACATTATTCCCTCTTTCAATAGGTCTTTTTTAAGAGTTATAATAATATATATTTGATATATCTATATATATTTGAGGATGAATAGATCTATTATTCTATATCAAAAATATAGATTTTGATGATCATGATTTATTATTAATAGTGATTTAGGGTTTGGATGTTCAGATCAAGATCTACATCATTGTGTTACTAAATTTTTGTGGATATCCATTAGGTGATTATTCTTCAACCAACAAACGTATGTGGTATAAAAATAAATTACCTTAAAAATAAAATTTATATGTGTCTATATGTTTTAGGAATCCTATAATTCATTATCAATTCAATATATTAAATTGATTTAGTTAATTTATACAGAATATTAATTGGATTGATTATTGAAAGTGATTATTTATATGGGAATTAATCATGATAGAGAGGCGTTATCAATGTAGATAATTCATTGGAAAATTAATTAGTATGTTTAGGGATGTTCAATTTATGTTATTAATTATGGGATTAATTCTGAGATTTAGAGATTTTTGATTTAGACAATTAATCCTGGGATTAATTAGAAGATATTATGATATGTGATATGTGATAATTAATTGTTGATTAATTAATAGATATTAATATTATGAGTTTAAATAATTAACTATATAATTAATTTTTAGATTTTAGGGAACATTATTTGAGATTATTCATTATAGAATTTTTTGACTGAAAACTAACTTTTCTATTATCGAAACCCTTTTGAGGAAAAAGTTAGAAACCACAAGATCCAAATATACAACCAAAAAAACCATGATGGAGGAAACCCATAACAAAAATATAGGATCTGCTTCATCCCAACAATTCAATCATGATGAAAATCCTTCAACATTGCATGACCGCTCAACAAACTGTCACGTGCAGAGATGCATGGGCCCGATACTGATAGCAAAGACATACCCTCTCAAACATCCAAATACGAATGGTCCGTTAGGGTGATAGCTTCCGGCTCTGAACCTCTTCTGAAGCACACCCAAATAGTATGATTTCAACAATCACTTTAGTTGAATTCCACTAAAAAAGACCTTACCTTCAACACCAAAAAAAATTCTTCATCATAGTTCCTAAAAAAACCAGAAAGAACCAGCTGCCAACCCAAATCAAGTCTGCACTCGAACCCATCGCATCCATCTTCTTGAACCACAAAAGCAATCCAAAGGAAATGAGATATGTGATACGCAGTGGTGAACTAAGAATAAAACAACACATCCAGTCATGTAGTAGACTCGACACATCCAATATGCCTCAACATAGTTCTACAAGCAGCGAACCGGATTGAAACAGATTCTCCAATTCTGTACATGGCCACACTAAAATCATTCACCAATCAGCACTGAACGAACCCTCCAGTCTCAGCATCAGAAAAAATCATCGATCCTAAAATAACCTCAAGCCTTCTAACGAAAAAATTAGCATGAACAACAATGAACCCAGGATGAACTAAACCCAGATCCAAGCGTAGAAATCCCCAACAAAGATGCAGACCCGAAACCAACACAAAATGGCAACTACCAAATCTGATATCTAAAGATGAACAAGAAAATAAAATATCAAGGACCAATCACTAAATTAACAAACACCCGAGAGCCATGGATCACTAGAAAAGAGCATAAATCATGTTTCCTCCATCCAACTCGTGCTTAGGGACCACAGCAGACTACCCAATGAATACGCCAGAGGCGAGGCGCACCCTCAGACGCAGAAACATGAACTTGTCCTCTAGACCATCACCACGCCGCCAGAAAAAAACCCTATCTAGCTAAGGTGGAGTGAGGCAAAGAAGGCAGCAGCGATTATGAAACCAGAAGCAGTCGAGCCCAAAAGGACGTATTCGTGAAAGAGGGTCCACCGCAAGCCGCCGAGAAAATGCCGAGGGGAAGACCGAGCTGACCCGTGGAGGAAGGGAGGTAGGAAGCAATGAGGAAAAATGCTAACAAGGGAGCGCCCCTTACGGGATCATCAGTATAGAATTAATTATTTGACATTGGGATGGTTTACATGATATAATTAATTTATTAATTGATTTATTAATTTGATATACTTAATTAATTTGGAAATTAATTAAGTCTACTTAGTTGGAAAACTAATTTATGCATAATTAATGAAATTGATGTGGAATAATTAATTGATGAAATAATTATTTGTAAAGGTTTGGGAACATGGTTATTCGAAAATGATGAGTCTAAATGGTAACATGGTCATTGTAAATGTGAGTAATGTAGTGAGATCACATTTGTTTAATTGAGATGTAATAATTATAACATGGTCATTTTACTATTGAGTAATGGAATGGGGAAATTTTCATTCAATTGAGAAGTATAAATGGTTACACAGTAATTAGGATTGTGTGTAAAGGAAAAGATATATGGTATTTCAATTCAATAATAACAATGGTAACATGGTCATATTAATTGTGAATTTAATATTGGTATCATGTATTATTAAGTATGAATTGAAAAATATTTACAAATTTACATCGTGATATATCATCACATGAGACATATTTAGGTCCAGTATGAGTGTTAGCAGGTATTTGAAAAATGATATCACCATTTAATATATTAGGGTCTGACATGAACCAAAAATGGTATTAACTTATTATATTACCTTGAAACACTATGGGTTTTTTCATGAGCCATATCAGACATTACGGTACATGGATCCTCTTGAACCACAAGGGTTATGTTGTTTAACAAATATAAATTTTATTATTGGATAAATATTTTTTTATTTATTTATTTTATTTCATTATAGAACTATAGAAAAAATTATTGACGAGATTTGTTTTAAGAACTATTGGTGGTGGCGTACTTAGTTATAATCACACCCTCATTGGGATGCCTAATTAGTAGACAAAATGGATTTATTATTGTCATCTAGGTCAATTGAATAGACCCTATAATAGATTGTTGATTTGGGGATGGATAATTTATTAGGGAACTAGATTTGGTTTGGGTCTATCAAGGGAGATGTTGGTGTATTTATTTTCAGTTTTCATTTTAGAAGACAGACAATTATATTAGAATATATTTTTTCTACTTCTTTAATATGATATATTTGAAATGATTTTTATCATGAGATAGCATGATTTATTATGTTATGATATGTTTCCCAATGTTTACATTAATTCTTAAGGTATTTACAATATTAAAAGAATGTATATTCTCCAAATGATTGACTTATTAGTCCATCGATGTGTGTCAGTAGCCTTTAATGTGAGGAGGGGCACACCCGAGCTCATGTGGTGATCCATCATAGGGAAACAGTTTGTGGAACTCAATTTGGGATGTTAAAAATGTTACATGAATAGATTATACTATGATAGTAAAACCATAAGAATTTACATAAGGATATCATCAATCAATTTTAGATCTAAATATACATAAAATGATGACCACATACTATTAAAATCATATGCAAATGTAGACGAGGTCCATTAATCATCATTGATATAAATATGTAATTTAGGAATCTGATCAAAATAACATATATCTTTTTTCAATTCCTAATGAAACATGGGATTTAGTCTTATATCAAGAAAATCATACAACTTAGGGCCAATAAATCATCAATATGTTGAATATATAAAAATAGGAAGAGGGGAGAGGGTTTATAAATAAATGATAAACCCCATATTAATTTTATATAGACTGGGTTCATATAATTGAAGGGAAATATTAATAATATAGATTGATGGAAAATTAAAAATGTTACTTATCTTACATGATTCATTTGTCAGAATTGGTTGGACCATTCATTTTATTTGGTTATCTGGTGTTCGTTTTAAATGGGGAACATCAGTTTATTTAAAACCAATACATAGGTGTTACTTAATCAATTGCATTACATTTTCCACTAATAATGGATAGTAGGTGGAATACTATAAACTCTTAGATTCTCGTTAATTCATATAGCTCACTCATTTCTAAATATATTCCCTCAAACTAGAATAAAAATACATTAAAACAATGTTAATATTCATGAAAACCAAAATAACACATGTTAAATTTTGAGGGAGACATAAATCACCCCTTATATGAAATTCGATCAATTTGGCATTCCTATTATGTTCTAGGATAAATAAATAATTTCATATAGCCTAGAAATCATATTCCAACGCCCTTGTATCCTTATTGATCCATTCCAAAGTCTAGAGAATCATAAATCATTAAATTTGATTTGTGAGTAATACCTCTTAAACATTCTTTATAATCCACATTGGATGCTCCACAAATGATTTGATTTGATTCAACACAACATCCTCTAAACGAATAACATTTTTGTTATTTTTCTCATAGTTATGAAGTTAAGAAGCATGTAACAGATTGTGAAATAATTTGTATCATAGAGAATTAATATAATTTTTGTTCACTATTATGATAATATTGATAATTTTAATCAAATCTCTAAACTAAAGATATTTTTCCTTTTATATTGTAAACAAAGATGACCCAAAAATGAATTCTTAAATAAAATAACCAATTAACCTATAAAAGCTACGATGGTAACATCCTCAAGTTGGAATATGATCGAAATGATATATTATCTTTGAATAAAATGTTATGGTCATATATACCCTCTAAGAAGACTCATGTGCTATAATGACCCCCCACAAAAAAATTCATTATCCAATTTTGTCCAACATTATGATGAGATACATGGGCACATATAAATATCATCAAGATGTGAATTTTATTTTGAACACCCAAAATAGATATTTTAATAATTTAATATAATGGGTATATTGTAAGAACCTGGATCTTTGTTTTAGGTACGCTTTTCCATTTTCTGGAGTTTTTAGGAAAAATGGAGCTTCTAGAAAATTTTGAAGTACACACCGTGTACTTTCTGAGTACGCACCATGTACTCTTCTCAGGCTCGAAGTCGTGTGATGGACATGCCCGGGCCATACACACGGGGTGTAGGGGTGATGTGGAGGCCGATTTTGGATGAGTATAGAAATACCCAATACACTCCGTGTAATTTAAAAATACACGCCATGTACGTTTCCTTTTCTTCAGTAAACAAAATGGGGTCTCACCTGATGGACAGAACACACCCCTTCTCCAGGTTATCCATCCAAGGCCGACCCGTACGTCTGAATCTTCTCCGAGCTTCCACCTCTATGTTTGTTCCCTGATTCTAGCTTTGTCGATTGTGTTGGAAGCACAGTTGTGAGTTCTTCCTTCTGCTTGAGTCTTGTTTTCCAATTCCTCATATTTTTCAAGTTATCATGGGTTGAGGGTTTCGTGCGTTTTCTCAGATCTATAATGTTATAGGGAGAATCAATCGTCTATGTTCTAGTATATCGATCCCCTAGCATCCAGGTGGGTAGTTTTGCCTTTCTGTATAAATTCATTGAGTATTTTGTGTAATTTCCACAAATTTCCTTGGGCGGGGAATTGTGGGTTTCTATTTTTGTCCATGTTGTTTTCCTGCTTTGCTTGATTTCTATAGTAGAGGTTTATGCTTGTTAGTATATTAAATTGTTTTGTGCTCAGGTTGCCTTTCCAGGCTTGTTTTACCTTTTGGCATTTTCCAGTTGCAATGCCTAGTTGTAGGATAGTGGAATTCTTGTTGTGTTATGTTGTTGAGCCTTATATTGATCGCCAAGTAGTTCTTGAGGTTCACTAGAACATTTCACGTGCACTAAGCATGTTTATTTCACACAGGACTGTGAGAACCTAGTGTAGTATACCACATGGAGAATAGACGTAAGGGATTCTCTAGAGTGTCTTTTCATACGATGCGAGACCACAGAGGGAATTGACGATGAGTGCTTCCTCAGAGAGTCTGTAGTTCCTTGATGTGGGACACAAGGGGAATGAGACGTTGAGTGCTTCCCCAGAGAGCCATTAGCACGATATGATACTATAGGGGGAATTAACGGTGAGTGCTTCCTTAGAGAGTCTATTCTTAGCTGAACCAGAGGGGGGAGACTGTGTGTGCCTCCAAGAGGGTTTCTATTACTTTTAGGATGAACCATTGGGATTAGGCTGTGAGAGATACCCAGAGGTTTAACTATTTTCTTCTTACTGTTGTTGTTACATGTGTACCTTATATGCTAGATTTTTGGATTTTAGCTATTGGGTGCTTTTCTATTTACTTCTTCCTGCACTTTTAATTGCCTTGTATTCATTGGCTGTTAGTCATAGATCTTTGGGTGATTGTCTATTGGGATTGTATCTCACACCCTATTTTGGCCATGCATTTGGGCCTAAGAAGACTTTGTTGTTATAGGAATAGATAAGGGAAATCACCCTTTGGCTTCCAGTACGTGATTGCTTGGATCTGGAGATCAAGGGACCGAGCTTAGGCTTGCGATGTTGATGAGTTTATTTTGTTTTCTTTGAACTTTGTTTATTAGTTATACTTCATCATGTTGGTTTGTTTACTACTTTCAATAGACATAAGTACCATGTTGCATCATCATTATTTTATACATTGCTTCCACTATTCAGTTCAGTTGTTGGATTATTTTTACAGTTTCTGTTATTGTTCCTGCTTGTTCTTCAGCAATATACTTTACCGAATGAGGGCATAGTTTCCCCACAGACTCACCATGGCCCTTGCTGTTAGTTGGCAGCCTCAAGCGTTTGGGGAAATGCGCTTGTGGTCATGTGGTGAACCGGGTACGAGGCACCAGTGGAGGGGCTCCAGATTCGGGGCGTTACAAACGGGTATCAGAGGAGTTCTTTTCTCTTTCTTTACTGTATGGGGACTTTATCCAAGGATATCACGTATTCGGTACTTGGGGATAAGATGTTCTCTGGAGTAGCTAACTCGTGTACAGGGAATAGCCATAATAATTTGTTAATTGCAGTTTTCTGGTTTTGAGATTTAACGGTTGATATGATTTTACCTAGAGTGATTCACATGTTTTGTGTTGTTATTTTCTTGATGATTGCAGTTCTATTTCTATAGCAACCCGATGGGATGAGGGTATTCCATCTCATCCATCATATAGGCACTTGTATAAATCACATTCCATGCATTCTTGCCATTCCATCTAGGGTGCATTAGAGATTTCATGTTGTTGTGATATACTTTGTGTAGATTATGCATGATTTTGTGATAGATGCTTGATATAATCTCTAATGCCTTGTTTGAGGGTTGATTTCATCCTACTTTTCAAAAATGAACGCAAAATTTTCTATTCTTGAGGTTTTATGGGTCCTCTCGAATTGGAAATTGGTGGATCATGATCATGTTTTCTCTTGTCTATGATTGTAGGAGATGCCAAGCTTTGACTCACGGGGAGTATGGGCCCTCACGGATCATAATTTCTAACATCTTTTCCATGTTTTCAGTTTTTCTGGGCTTCTGTGCAGTTTCTGAGCTACAGCTCCGAAAAACCCAGAATACATGGTGTATACTTTTCAGATAAACGCCGTGTAGTATTCAGGTCGTTTCACTGACCTTGTGAGCAGAATCACGGTTTCGTGAGAGTAACATAAAAAACAAGCCATGTACGGAATATACACGTCGTGTTGTGGTGAGCTGTGTACTCAGCTGTGTCTCAAACAACACGGGTCGGGGAAGCTCGTGTCATACACGCCATGTATTTTATGAACATGTCGTGTATCCTTATCCTCAATGGCTGTCCATGTCACGTACAACACAGAACAATTTTCTCTCCTCTTATACATGTCGTGTTTGTTAAGAACACGTCGTGTATGGGTTAGTCGTGTTCTTGGTCGTGTCCCCAACAACACGGGTCGTGAAAAATATTCGAGTACACACTGTGTTTGTTCGGAACACACCATCCGGTCTCAGCCCTGTATCTGGCTGTGTAACTAACAACACGGGTCATTGACACCTTGTCTACTATATGTCGTGTCCATAGGGAACACGTCGTGTAGTCTCTGTATAAGAAGACCGTGTGGGATAGCTGTGTAAAGAGACTCGGGCAGGGGAGTAGAGTTCAAGTAAATGCCATGTGTGGGGACAACATGTCGTGTAGTCTGGGGTTTTTCACGACCTGAGGTGGTAGAATCACACTACCATGTCTATGGTTTAATTGAACACGTCGTGTAGTTTGTATACACGCCGTGTAGTCATGTTTTGTAAACTTGTGTGTTTTTCCCCTATTCTCATTTTGTACTCTTGTGCTCTCTGTCTTTGTTAATTCTGATCTAAGGTGTACTTTTGAACTTTCAGAGCTATCCCTCCTAGACGTAGTCCGATTGTATGTTTGTCATCAGGCAGTGATCAGATGCAAGATATTTCTAATTAGGGACTTCCTGCCGAACATCTAGTCGGGCCAGCCTTGGCACCGGCTGTCATACCATTTATAAGCACCAATGCACAATTCAGGGATGGTTTTCTAAGGATGATGTAGACCTTTCAGGGAGAACCACCTCCAACCTCTACTATGGAAGAATTGATTCGGTTTATCCTACAGCATCATCATCCCACGTTCTCAAGAGAAGGAGGACCATAGGCTGTAGAGTCATGGCTGGAAGCCATTGGATCATATTTGAGCATCTAGAGACGCATCCAGAGAGTCGGGTCAAGCTCGCTACCCACATTCTCCGAGACTCCAGCCAAGAGGTGGTGGGACGTGATCTCACAGGATGGCCATTAGCATGTTATGGCTTGGGAGGTGTTTCAGCGCGTCTTTTATGACAACTTCTACCCAAAGACCCTGAGAGCCGATCGAGCCCGGGAGTTCATGATCTTAGAGCAAGGTACACTTTCTGTCATGGAGTA
Source organism: Viscum album (assembly GCA_963277665.1). Taxonomy (NCBI): domain Eukaryota; kingdom Viridiplantae; phylum Streptophyta; class Magnoliopsida; order Santalales; family Viscaceae; genus Viscum; species Viscum album. The sequence goes on along the minus strand of OY728148.1, from coordinate 2,003,643,916 downwards.
TTCCTCTCGTTTCACCGAGCTACAGCATTTCACACACCTCTGGGATGGGAGTGGGGTGTTCCTTGAAAGGATGTTCGTGGATGGTCTCAGGAGAGAGATCTTCTCACATGTGAATATATTCTAGTTGACTTCCATCACATCCATCGTCAACTAGGCACTGATTACAGAGCGCAATATGAGAGACTCTGGAGTTGTGAGCCATGGCGGTTCTACTTCCAGATTTGGTTTTCCTCGAGATGAAAGAAGGAAGCACCGTAGGGAGTCTATGCGTGGTGATCCAATAAATCAAGATGCATCATCATGAATCCAGGTGGTTTGCTGTCAATGTGGCCGGTCAGGGCACACGAGGCCTCACTGCCAGAGAGACCCTGTGGAGTGCCGATCTTGCGGAAAGATGGGTCACCTTCAGCATTTTATCGAGGTTTTATCACCAGTAGCGGGTGATCGGGGTACTTCCATGACTCCATGTTCAAGATCATCCCCACCAGTTTCTCAACAGTCGAGGAACTGGAGTTCTTCCGGGTGTTCAGGCCGAGGTGGAGGTTGAGGCCGTGGCAGTCAACCACTAGTCCCTCAGCACCAGCAGGGAGGTTCAGCTCAGAGTGGTCAGCCAGGGGCACAGGGCCGCTGTGCAGGCCGGTCTTTCGCCATGGAGTATACCTATCATGAGCAGGATCCTGACCCTTCTACAGTTCGAGGTACTATTTTAGTAGACTCAGATTTATCTTCAGCACTTTTTGATACTGGTGCTACACATAGCTTTATCTATGTGGCTGCTGTGGGAAGTGTTGGGCTCTGTGTCTTTTCTTCCCCCTACTCGTTGACACTAGACACACCTTTGGGGATGAGGACATCTAGTGTACTCCAGTGTAGAGTGTTCCCTCTAGAGGTTGCAAGGTACCGTTTCTTATGGGATCTATATGTCCTAGAGATGACAGGATATCATGTCATCCTCAATATGGACTGGTAGGTTCCCTTCCTGGAATTCATTGACTGTTATCGCCACTCAGTGTGTTTTATCTCACCAGAGGGATAATCGTTTCTTCATATAGGAGAATGGGATGTTCAAGAAAGACGACCAGGACTCAAGCATCATGGGCAGGGAAGGGTGACAGCCTAGATTACTAGTCTTTATCTGGAAGATCAGGGGACTACGCAGCTTGACGTTCCTCTATTGGTGGATCATTTAAGGGACGTCTTTCCAGAGGACTTTTTAGGTTTTCCTCCGGAGCATGAGGTAGAATTTTCTATTGAGATCGTTCCAAGAGAAGCACCGGTGTCCATTCCTCCTTATATGATGTCTACACATGAGTTGCAATATCTCAAGAAGTAGTTGGAGGAGTTGCAGGAAAATGGTTTCATCCAACCTAGTACTCCTCCTTGGGGTTCACTTGTTCTATTCACGAAGAATGCAGATGGTACCCTTAGGATTTGTGTGGATTATCAGAAGTTGTACAAGTTGACTGTCAAGAACTGACATCCCATACTGAGGATCGATGACCTCTTTGATCAGCTTTGAGGAGACCGGGTGTTCTCGAAGATCGACTTGAGGTCCGGTTATCATCGGTTGTGCGTTAGACCATAAGATATACCTCTGATAGCCTTCAGGAGCATGTATGGTATATACGAGTATACAGTCATGCCGTTCGCCCTCACAAACACTCTTTTAGTTTTCATGGCACTGATGAACCGAGTGTTCCATCCTTATATGGACTCCTTTTTCGCAGTCTTCGTGGACGATATCCTGGTGTACTCTAACACTCGACATGACCATGCCACACATCTTGAGATCATTCTGAGTACACTGAGAGAGCATCAACTTTATGATAAAATCTCGAAGTTCCACTTTTGGATGGTTCCGATTCACTTCTTGGGTCACGTCATCTCAGAGGATTGAGTATTTGTGGACCTAGAGAAAGTGAGACCTATAGTTTCCTGGGAGCAGCCTAAGAATGATTGTGAGGTACGAAGTTTTCTAGGGCTAGATGGATACTACAGACACATAAATCAGGACATCGCATGCCTAGAAGCACCTTTGAGAGGTTTGAACAAGATGGGGGTGAAGTTATTATGGTCAGATTCTTGTGAGTCATCCTTTCAGGAGCAGAAGAGAAGATTGCAGTCAGCACCGATACTAATCTTTCCAGAGCAAGGCAAGAGATACACTGTTTATTGTGATGATTCAGGTATTGGGCTAAGAGTTGTGCTTATGTAGAGAGATGGAGTCATTGTGTATAGGTCTCGGCAGTCGCGGCCACATGAGATTAACTACCCTATGCACGATCTGGATTTGGCAGCTGTTGTTCATGCCTTACGTTGTTGGATACACTATCTTCTGGGAGAGCACTTTGTGGACTTTACTGACCAGAAGAGTCTCAAGTATAATTTCACTCATCGTGATCTAAATCTAATACAGTACTGGTGGCCTGGTATGAAGAAAGATGTAACTGGTTTCTTCTTGCCATGTTATACTTGTCAGCAGGTGATGGCAGAGCATCAGTGACCAGCATGACTTTTGCAACAGTTATCCATTATAGATTGGAAGTGGAATGATGTTGTGATGGAATTCATTACTAGGTTGCCGATGTCACCAAGAGGGAACGATGCAGTTTGGGTTTCCATTGACAGGCTCACGAAGGTTGCTTACTTCTTGCCGATTAAGGAGACCTTCAGTGTCGATGATCTGGGACGAATTTACATCACAGAAATTGTTCGTCTGCATGGAGTTCTATGCTCTATTGTTTCAGACATGGACGTGTGCCTTACCTTTCGGTTCTAGCAGGGTCTTCAGAAGGACTTGGGTACACAGGTACTTTTGAGTATAGCATTCCATCCCCAGAATGATGGTCAGTCCAAGCGCACGATCCAGGTGCCTGGGGATATCCTCTGAGCATGCATCCTAAACTTTGGCGGTTCATGGGAGAAGCATATTCCTCTAGTGGAGTTCACCTACAACAACATTTTCCAGGTGACCATTCAGATGGCACTATACGAGGCTTTGTATGGTAGGCCATGTCGATCACCCTTATACTTGCTAGAGGAAGGATAGGCAGCCTTGCTGGGACCTCGTCATGTCTAGGAGACTTCAGAGTAGATAGATCTGATTCGAAAGAGGATGGCTACAGCACATTCTCGGCAGAATTCTTATGCTGATCAGTGGAGACGACCTCTGGAGTTCGAAGAAGGGGATCAAGTTTTCCTGCGTGTCGCACCGAGGTTGGGACACAAGAGGATTCAGGGGTAGGGTAAGCTTTCACCGCGGTACGTCGGGCGGTTTGAGGTTTTGGAGAAAGTTGGACCAGTAACATATCGGTTGTATCTACCCTTGAGGCACCGGTCCAGGCACGACGTCTTACACATCTCTCAGCTCCGAAGTTACTTTTGAGACCTGTCTTATGTCTTTCAGCCCTAGGAGGTTGAGCTTGAAGCGGATGCATCGTTCGAGGAGAATCCTATCCGGATTGACGATCGCAGTATGAAGGTTCTCCGTGGGTGGTCTTTCCCTCTTGTGCGAGTGCTCTTGCATCATGGGTGAGTACAAGATTAGACCTGGGAGAGGGAGGCCGATGTTTGATCGCAGTGGCCGGAGTTGTTCGAGGTTTCTTCTTATACGCCTCACTAGGGAAATTCGGGGACAAATTTCTTTAAGGGGGGAAGATTGTAAGAACCTGGATCTTTGTTTCACGTAGGATTTTCCTTTTTATGTAGTTTTTACGAAAAATGGAATTTATAGAAAATTTTGAAGTACACACCATGTACTTTCTGAGTACGTGTCGTGTACTCTTCTCAGGCTCGAAGTCGTCTGCTGGCCGTGCCCGGGCCACACACACAGGGTGTAGGGGTGACGTGGAGGACAATTTTGGTGGAGTACGGGAAAACCCACTACACGCTGTGTACTTTAAAAATACACACCGTGTACATTTTTTCACTAAACGCACTGGGGTCGCGCCTGATGGATAGAACACACACCTTCTCAAGGTCCTTCATCCGAGGATGACCTGTTGGGATGAATCTTCTCCGAGCTTCAGCCTCTCCGTATGTTCCCTGATTCGAGCTATGTCGATTGCGTTGGAAGCAGAGTGGTGAGTTCTTCCTTCCTCTTGATCCTTGATTTCCAATTCCTCATATTTTTTAGGTTATTGTGGGTTTAGCGTTTTTTTCGTTTTCATAGATCCACGATGTTCTAGGGAGAATCAGTCTTCGTGGATCCAGTATATCAATCCCCTATCATCCAGGTAGGTGGTTTGTGCCTTTCTGTAGAAAACTTTGATTATTTTGTGCAATTTTTACAAATTACCTTGGGTGGGGAATTGTGGGTTTTCTGGGTTTTCCCCTGCTGTTTTTCTGCTTTGCGTGATTGATATAATAGAGTTTTATTCTTGTGAGTAGAGTAAATTGTTTTGTGCTCAGGTTGTTTTGCCATGCTTTTTTTACCTTTTGGCGTTTTCCAGTTGCCATGCCTAGGTGTAGGATAGTGGAACTGTTGATGTGTTATACTGTTGAGCCTTAGATTGATATCCAAGCAGTTCTTGAGGTTCACTTGGACGTTGCATGCGCCCTGAGCATGTTTATTTCACATAGGACTGTGAGAACTTAGTGTAGTAGACCACAAGGAGAATAGACGTAATGGCTTCTCTAGAGTTTCTTTTAATACGATGTGATACCACATGGAAATTTGATTATGAGTTCTTCCTCATAGAGTCTTTAGTTCATCGACATGGGCCACAGGGGGAATGAGACATCGAGTACTTCCCCAGAGAGCCTTTAGCACAATACGAGACTATAGGGGGAATTGACGGTGAGTGCATCCTCAGATAGTCTATTGTTAGCTGAACCAGAGGGGTGAGACTGTGTGTTCCTCCTAGAGGGTGGCTAGTACTTCTAGGATGAACCATAGGGGTTAGGCTGTGAGAGAAACCTAGAGGGTTACCTGTTTTCTTCATGATCGAATTGTCGATTGTAGCTACTAGGTGATTTTCTATTTACTTCTTCCTTCACTTTTACTTGCATTGTATTCATTGACTGTTAGGCATAGATCATTGGGTGATTTCATACTGGGACTGTATCTCACACCCTGTTTGGGCCATGATTTTGGGCCCAAGTAGACTTTGTTGTTGCAGGAATAGATAAGGGAAATCACCCTTCGACTTTCGGTACGTGGTTGCTTGAAGCTAGAGAGCAAGGAACCGAGACTAGGATTGAGATGCTGTGGAGTTTACTTTGTATTCATTGCACATTTTTTTCAGTTGTACTTCATCACGTTGGTTTTTTTACTTCTTTCCATAGACATATGTACCATGTTGCATCTACATTATTTGATACTTTTCTTCTGCTATTCAGTTCAGTTTTTGGATTCTGTTCACAGTTTCTGTTATTGTGTCTGGTAGTTCATCTGCTGTATACTTTACCGAATGAGGGCATAGTTTTCCCACCGACTCACCAAGGTCCTCGCTAGTAGTCGGCAACCTCTGGCATTTGGAGAAATGTGCTTGAGGTCATGTGGAGAACCGGGTACGGGGAACCTGTGGAGGGGTTATGGATTCGGGTCATTACATAAATGATCATCCAATCATGCACTAACATATAGAATATATTTAAATAGTGGATCCTTTAAAATCTATGTCATCTTATCTGACTGACCACATGTCTATATATTTTACACAAAACAAAATGTCCAATTGAGTCCCTAAGGAATTATATAATCATTTACAAAATCTAAACATCGTAAATACTGGAATATCCAAATGAATTCTTACATTAATTACAAAAATATATTAATCATATTTGGAATAATTGTTTATAATATTCTTTGAGTGGGTCTCTTAGACCATCATGAATATCGCCACATTAATTATATTTTCTACAACTTCACAAAAATCATATTCACCAATCAGGATTCTAGGAAAATCTATTAGATATTCTTTTAAGAAAAAATAGAAATTCAATATAGGAATTATATTTTTTTTACATAATCAACAACAAAAATGCTGATAAAATTTCTATTCTTTGTAGTAATGGAAGATCATGAAAGAATATGTGACATCACTCATTATCCTTGCTACCAGGGCCATAAGTTTTTATCTTGGTATATATTTATTGATCCTATATGAACCAACACTGGGTGGAAATTGAATCTCTATTCAAAACATATTTAATGTAATCATGATCAATATCACACATATAGACATAAATTAATTTCTCACGGTCTAAGAACCATTCAAGAACATAGTCATTCCACATTGACTATTAATGCATCACATCACACTCTAATTAAACTCGAGAGTGGCCTTTACAAAATACAACTAAATTAAATTTATAATTAATAGATCACAAACCCTCACTACATTATCCAATGAATCATCAATTAACCACACAGCTATTAAAGTGAGTTGGTTATATTCCTCCTCGGAAAAATGATTCCCCTTCTTTTTTTGAATAATCCATCTACAAAAAAACCATTCATAGGTTAATAATTCATCTCAAATTAAAATATACATCAATAATACATCCAAAAATACTCTCTTATATATAATTCACTCAGATATATACATCACAATACTTTATTATAGTTTTTCAATATAGAAAACCACTCAATGAATAGTTATGGATGCCAACACATCAAGGAAGGGATAAAAGATGTTGACTCTGAGATATTTTAAATGTATTTATATTCATATAGTCATATATTACATGACTGATAAAATAGTATAATATTTATATACATCATCCCAACTTCCACCCCAATAATTGAGTCATTTTACTAGATTATATATGTGATCCTAGGTGTTGGAAAATTTAGAATCCGAGACGATTTCAAAAATCTCGTCAACTATAGGAATACCCATTAACACTAATATATACAATCAAACACAACCCCTTTATTCATAATCCCTGTTATACTATTCTTTATTTAGGATAATTCCAAGATTAACTCATTTTAATACCATTTCCACCCATCAAAACTCTTCATATTTAATACATTCATTGTGTTTCTCACGACATCACGACATCAACATTTTACATCACAACCGAAAATCCAAAATTAGAAATCAAATTACCAAAAATTTATTCCACATTGATGCAAATTTATTCTATAATTACGCCTTCTTACTAAGGATTTCAATGAAGAGTTTTTATCATGTTCTCATACATTTTGAGACCATGTTATATGGATTTTGTTTTTTCAGAAGAAGGATGGATGCTGTAAAATGTTTTTTTAATCTATATTTTTGTGAATTTTCAAAATTCATTTCACTTTGGGACTTATAGTGATCGATTGATGATTTTTTAGATTCGGATAGCTGGACAGCTGTTTCTCATGAATGATTATCAATTACAATTCTATGTTCAGACAATGTTTTCTAGATGATTTTTTTAGACCCCTTATTTTTCCTAAAATAATTTTTCAATATATATAAAATTTTATATCAGAATAAAAATGTCATTATAAGATTTTAGAATCAAAATACGAGGGTTATGTTATGTGATGATAACTCTCAACGTCATATGTTTGCAATACATTTCATCTAATCATTGTGAATGAAATGGGGAGAATAGATATAAATTTTTTTCAAGAATCTTTGATCATATTAATTATCTAACTTTTATAAAAAGTTGATGAAACAGTAATTATCAAAATTATTGAGAGATAAATGATTAAATAATGTGATTATATGATGGTTTTTATAGATGTTCTATATTAGATCAAATATTATGAGTTGCACAAATTATTTGGTGTCTAATGTTATGATTTTTATAAATTCATAAGTGTTGTAAATATATTTAGATTGACCACTCCATTTGGATGGGATGATATATAAGACAAAATGATTCATAAAATTTGATATATGTTATATGTTTAATGAAGAAATAATTCATTTTTTTAGCATTATATAGACTAGTCACCTCACTGATCCATTGTTTGGGTTCAAATATATATCTAACAGATGTATGGATGAGTCCAAGAAATTGAATATATAATCTCATCATAGATGAAAGTTCTTAAAATCCAAATTAATCAGATTTATTATATCTTATCATTGTGAATTATAATAAAAGTTATTCGAGTTGATTAATTAAATGAGTTTTTATAACTGAGGAATCAGAAGAGCTTTAAATAAGGCACAAAGAGAATAGATACGAAATTGTATTCAACCAATATAAAATGATTGAAAAAATCAATTTGAGGATTCTATACTTATTGAATTGTTATCAATTAGGTTTAAAATTAAATGTTAAATAATAATCATTGATTCTATGGATTGGATAAATAGACTAATCGATCATATCTATACTTAAACTGATATCCCATTTGATATACGCCTTAATCAAATTTTGTTTCATCTATCTTTTTTTAACAAATGAGGAATGCATTCCAATATTTGAATCATAGTATTGATGGCATTGAAATATTAATGGGTGATAAAGTTTATAAATTGATTAATGTCAATTATGGAGGAATAGTTTAAGGTGATATTGACCATTATAATGGGAATTTATTTGTTCTCAACCATATCAATATAATAAGAATGTATAATAATTTTAGACAGATTTATATTGTGTAAATTATAATAATGATGTATTTGTGAGAATATCAATGAATATTAGAGTAGAATATATAAAGGGTTCATAAGTAATCAGAAGTGTTCAAATTTTGTTAAATGAATTCCATATTTAAAATTATGTAATTATTGAGACTTGGAAAACAAATTGGTTTACCACCAATTCCAGTTTAGTAGATCCTGTAAATAGTGGAAAAAGTAAAACATTATCCAGAAATTATTCATTTGTGGGTGAGATGGAGAGAAATAAATTTCGTGATATATTTAATGGTTTTATATGTTTTCTAGAGTGAATTCCTTTAGAATCATTTTCTAGAATGAATAATAGTTCCAATTTAGATGTCATGATGTTCTGAATCATATATTGAAATATAATATAATTTTATAGTTATATAATATATTTAATTAAAAAAAAATTGAACAAAATATTCAAACAAATTTCCATACACTAGAAATAGATAGAGTAATTTCACTATGTATTCACATTAAATCCATCTAATGTTTTACAATATCCAACTCGGTCAGAAATTATATATCAATGTTTTGCTGTATTAAAAAGTGAATGTTTTTGATGGATTGAAATGGCATGTTTAGAACCAATCAGTGATGGTTTATGTTTTTTTACAATAAAATATTTATATCATTAGTGAGGGAAAAAACAACATCAAAATCTATATTATCTGTAGTACTTTATAGGTGGAAGGGTGTCTACTGAATTTTTCATCCAAACTAAAGGAATTGTTTCTAGTGAATTATATCATATTTATGTGTTTCCAAAACATCCAATGGACTACCTAGTCTTATTCAACGTAGAACATTTTAAATACTATTGTTCTTGAGTTTGTGTGAATGTTTTATTTCCATCAATGTGAAATCTCATTAAAAGGAAGTGAATGTTGTTATACAATAAAGACAACATAAAATAAAACAATACCTCCAATTCCCCTAATCGTTTTCCCAGGGAAAAGGTAGATCCTGTTTGGGCCTTTTCAATTTTAATTAGAGAGATTATCCAATCATTTATTATTTTCATAATTTATTTATGATAAGTTTTTTGGTTAATAATAATTTTTTGAATAATAAGGGTATTTGTCTTTTTTATGGAACCAACTATCATTTTTTGAATGAGATATTGTATCTTCATATCATGAATCTGGTATATAACGTTTTGAATATTGAGACATATAGATTTCATTCTCTCATAAAAAATATTTCCATTCAATATGTGATTTCTAAACAAATATAGAATAAAGAAAGAGTAAAAATTGAAATTCATTACTCAGTTTTGGAATTTTATTTCTATATATTGAATGTATTTAAAATGACTAAAGAAATTTGTGATTATATGTATACTATTTATATAAATTATACGAATGTCAAGAAATAGAATTTATAAATCAGGATCCTAAATTTCTTTTATCTAAAAAATAAGTGAGTATAAATATTTTGATGAATTAATTTAAATGGTAAATTATATCATTATCATAATAATATTTTGTGGTGATAATATAGAAAAATGAACAATTCCTAAAAATTTAATACTAATTCTTATCATGATTTATGATGCAATATTTTCATATATATAATATAGATATCGTTACATTATATGTTTGGATTAACTTTATATCATTCTCATTAAATATGAAAATAAATGGATAATGTTATGAAATGTAAAGAAAAACATTATTGAGAAATTTCTATCAAGGCTTACAAGAATAGAATTCACAGATCATTCTAAAAATGGAATAATATAGACACCATGATAATGAATACATGATCAATGGGGATCAAATAAAATTAATCAATGGAATTTCGATAAAGAATTTAAAGTTGAAAATAGATTACATCCCCTAAAAATATTTTTTCTGTATGTGAACAACATAAAATGTTTCCTAAAGAATGTTTTTTTATGTTCGAACAAAAAAAATGTTTATTACAATTCTCATAATCCAAATTTAAAGGATTATAATGGGAAAGGAATATATATTTATTGCAGAAACATCAATATTACGAGAAAATGACAACAATTATGTATATAGGATTGTGGTTTCTTTACACATATTCCTACATATTTATAGATTTTTAATAATCAAAAATAATTTAATGAAGGAAAATTGACATTTTTAAATGATGAAAAAATATGAATCCAATGTGTTGGATCTATTATTATCATGTATGAAAAATTGAAATTGGAGAAATAATTTATTGTTAATGGCATGATAAAAACAAGATTATTTTTTCCAAACATTTTGACGAAGGGATGATTTTTCTTTCAAAAATAACTTTTAAATAAAATATGTTTATGATAAAAATGTTTTTTAATCTGAAAACATATAATAGGAAACACATTTATAGTTGGTTATTCATGTATAATTTTTTTAATATAACAATTATGGAAAAAAATCTGTAATGAAATAAAATATTAGTTTACATGTTTCAAAAGAATATGATAATGTTATCAAATTGAGACAATCTTTGTGATCTTTATGATATGACATGAATAACATATTGGTGTTGTACAGTTTTTTCTAAATGGATTGATTCTAAACATTGAGCACAAGAAATATATGATTCATTCAGTAGTTACTCTAATAGTAATATGTTATGATATTTTATTACCATAGAGTAAAAAAATATTTTGTGCGTATGTTCTTCATTTAATTAATTTATGATTTTAAATTAAATTCATTTATTATGTATTTGAAACATAAAATAGATGCTCGGAAAATATATAATAATTTCATTAAAATAGTTAAAATGGAATGTGGAATTTTTGTGGAATTTTTTATATACTTATGGTGGTGAATAGTATATTGGATTATTTAGAATTTAACATAAAATCTGGAATTTTTCCTGAGTTTAGTTGACCATACACATTATAATAAAATCATGTTTCTGAAAGAAGTAATATATGGTTTGGGGAGAGGGGTGAATATTTCCAACATAAAAAGGAATGAAATGATTAGAACTGATTAAATTTAGATTTCTTGTTTCATTAGAACATATTCTTATGTGACACCATGTGAAATTCTATACAATTAAACTCAAATTTTGAAACAAATAAATGGATTTTTGGAGTCCATAAATCAAAATGAATAATGGTGTGTTCCATCGAAAATTTGATTAAAGAGGCGACAATAGAATATGTCATTTCGTTGATCCGAAAGGTAGAGGATATAAATGTTTCAGTAAACAATAATGATTAACGTTTGATTCTGTTTTATATAAAATATTTTGATAAATGTAAGTAATATGATACAAAATGTATGAAAAAAGAAAAATATGAAGATGTTGAAAGTGATTTTGTTGAGGATCAATAAAATAATTCCAACAATGGTGATGCAAAATAGATGGATGAATAATAATAATATATTTTTGGTGAGGAGTAATAACTTTTTACATCTTAATATTTGGTGAGGAAATATGTGGAAGAAAATTCAAAATTGAGGATAAAAGTTTATTATATAAGAACATAAATAATTATTTTACATACTTATTTGTATTAATATATTGATCTAAATGATGTTAATGACTCTTTTACGTAAAAAAATTACATTATTTCTATGAATGAGATGTTGGACCATATTGAAAAGAATAATACCTGGGAACTTTTACCCAAACCAAATAATAAAAATGTTATTGGAAAAAACTGGGTATTATGAAAATATTTGAATTGATATATTAATGTGAAAACAAACAGATCTTGAATGTTTTTAAAATGTAACTATAAATTGAATACATTTTTTATACTGATACATTTTATCATGTTTCGTTTTTATAAATGACCATAATGATTAATTCAATTCGATTTCTTCATGATGAATTTGCAAAAAATTTCAGATGGATGTGAAATGACCTTTTCTATATGAAATACTTGAATAAAAATTTTATATTGAATTGACATGTTTATTTGTTAACGAAAAATTTAATGATTATGTGTGAAAATAGAATAAAAACAAATATGGGTAATTTAATTATTTAGTATTTTGGTATTATAAATTGGATTCCTAACAAAGGAATTTAAATTTCATGGAAGGAAGAGGTCAAATTAATATCTACGACAATGGAAATTCTGTGATTTATCTAATTTTAAGTGTGTATATTTATGAAATTCTAATTGATCGGAGTAAATATAGATAATTTTAAATTTTTTATAAATATATATTCATGTATTCTAAAATTTTCATGATTAGTGAAATGAAATAATTTAATGGAATAATAATACCTCAATAGATGAAATACTTTTTTCTATTTCAAAAAAAACTATGATAAGGAACATTTTAAAATGTAATTCGTGGAAAATAACAAACAAGTTTGACAAATTATATTACTGGGAATAGTTTTTTCTAATGACTAATGATGAATTAAAGTGTATAATAAAATATTTGATAAGTTTATTAGATGTTTTTTATACATGACTACATGTATACCAGAAATTATATCTGATCTACCATTATTTATGTGATATCAATGGTAACCCAACGAATCTCAACTCATACCCAGAAAATTAAATCTCATATATATCAAAGGAAAAAAATTGGTATAAAATATTACATATCATAAATAACTTATTTTTATTGTTATTCATATACTAATTGGGAATGAAGTGTGTAGGGCAGACTATACACATATTGTAGTGTTTTTTGGGGGGAATGATGTGTGAGTAGGAATTCTAAAAATCATAATCCTAAAAATTGTAGTATGAATGAAGCTAAATATGTTTCTTCTACTAAAACTAAAACAAATCTAATGTGGGTGAAGACTCAATTTCCGGATTTTATAGTTGAAGTGATTATAAAACTTCTTATGTGTTGTGATAATTTGGATTCTGTAAACCATAATAGAAATATAGTGATTTATTATCATATAATGGTATTCATATAAAATATCAATTAATCAATAATTTTATACAAGTGATTGAAGTAAAGAATGAGTCTATTCCTATAATAGAATAAGTTTCTTATATGTTCAAAAAACCATTACTAGATGAATCTTTTATCAAATTGTGGTTGACCATTGTAAATCAATATCTTCATATCCCAGGTAGAGGGATGAGTTTTCTATCTAACTCTTATACCTTATTTGGATAGTGATGTCCAAAGGGAAAATTATGATTCATAAATTTGACCATTATTATGTGATTAACCATTAATGAAAGAATGTTTATAGGGTGATTTATTTAAAGGGGAATTCTAGGGATATATCACATGAGTGTGTGAACTATTCTAACAGTTGTTTGATGTTCTAATTGGAAACATGGTTTTATAGGAAACTGAATTGGGTTTTAATGATATAAAATATATAATATATATTTGTTCAAAACAAATCATTATGTCACTCTTTTCAAACATCATGGTAGTTGATGAAATAGTAGGAAAGTGTTTTTTAAATGAAACTGATAGAAGATTTGGAGATATAAAATGTTTAAATTTTTGACATTTAGTTAAACTTTTCCAGTCACAAATTTTTTATAATATACTACTTTTATCTATGATTATTATTTTATATAACCATTTTTATAACATAGGCTTAATGGTAAATATATTGGGGTATAAACACTCAGTTATTTACCGGTCATGGTTTAAAAAAAATCCATTGGATGAGACCGTGTGACCATGTTGGATGGAAGATGTTTTTTTATTTTGGATGTGTGATGGAAGTATTGGATGATTTTTTATTTCTATTCTTTTTTATTCTTGATAAATCATGTCCCATTGAGAGTTGTGTTGATTTAATGAAGTTTATTGAGATTATAATGATCTTATGAAAGTTTCTTATGAAATTCCATCAATTACAGTTTTCAGTTCTAAATATTATTTGTGGGTGAATTGGTTTCATGCACATATAATTGCTACCACTGATTCTTTTGGGAATGAAATATACATAATATCATATTAATAAATACATTTTATGATTTTCAACAAAAAAATTATTTATTATTTTCCATGAAATGAATTATCAAAAATAAAAGTTGATCAAATCACATGATAAATGATTTGTAAATGAAATGAGGAATAATATTTAAAATTTAAAATGATTCTATACTAATATATCATTTCAAATAACCTAGAATAATGGATAATAAATGTTTAATTTTTTTAAGTCGAAGGAATGTTATAGTCTATGGTGATTCCATGAATTTGGTGTTTTTGGGATGTATATCAACAGATCTAGAATCAGTGAATTCATTGAATGTTTTCATGTCTCAATTTTAATCTTTTTTAAGAAAGATGTTTTGTAATAATTTATATGGACCAATCCATCATATTTGATGAAAAATTTGAAGACCTAGTTAATAAAATATACTATTAGTTCTGAATTTAAGGAATATAAAAGTGGATGTAGATACAGGTCTATCAAAATCATTCTTCCACCAATTTATCTTACAAGTTATGAAACTAATCTATTGTATATTTGTCTAATACAAATAAAAATAAGATAAAGAATTGCATATAAGGAAGAAAGCTATAAAATATATATGAATATCACAGCTTAGTGTTTTTTAGAGTTACTGAGCAAAGAATTTATTGACACAAATCAATCTATTGTGTTTTGGGATCCAATGAATAAGAATAAATTGAAGTAATGGTCAATAAGATGATATAAAACAAAGTTGTCAACAAATTATATATAATGCAAATAATTCATGTACAATGTCATGAAATGTTGATTTTTTGATCTGATTCATGATTCATTAAATATAATTCAATGATAGTCCAATGGATGAAAAAATGATTGGTCTATCAGATTAATACTAACACATAGATGTCATTATATATTTGGTTTCATCAAACATTGTTTTATCCATATAAAGATATTTTGATCAAATGATCAATGTATTTAAAAATTTGAATCACATAAAATATTCAATCAGACTATTTATGGGTATTGATGTATATTTATAAAACACTATTTCATTGAATATTTTATTGATAATAAATGATATAATTTCCTCACATTGTGTTAAATATGTTTATTTAGAAAGTATTTGGGATTAGATCATTCATTTTAATATTTGATGAAAATTCCCATTTTACCCTTTATAGTTCACTGTAGTATTTCGAAGATAAATATTATTATAATTATTATTTTAATTTGAAACGTTGTAATAGTGTTCCAAGATTAGTTATCTACAACTTTTATGCATGACACTAGAGCTAAAGAGTTCATTTGGTTGTTGAAAATGGGCCATGAAGGCAAAGTTGGGCTGGACTCGCTTGAATGGAGAAACTTCTGTATTTCGGCCATAACTCCTTAATCGTGGACTGGATTAAGTCCAAATGTTTAGAGGATATAGATGAACCATATCCGCACATATTATCCTTCTGTAAGGCCGGCCAATTCACGCGTTTTGGTGGTCAAATGGGCTGTTCAAATTGGAATAAAATATTTGAACGAATTTCCACATTTACACTTGAAACCACTTCTAATATCTCCTCCCCTCCCCTCTATAAATTAGAGTTTTTCACATTTTGAGGGGTTGGGACTTGCATTGGGAAGTTGAGGAAAGAGGAGAAGTGGATCCACTCCAATTCTACAACCATTTCAATAAGTATTTCTCTTGAAGAAATGATCCCTTCGACGAAGCCTACTTCTTCTTTTTCATGTTGTAATGATTTTGTTTGGGTAATAAACTTCTTTGTACTTATTTTATTTCTTCTCCTTTCTTCTGTTTTATTTAAATATCTTCTTCTATTAATCTTCCTATTTGTGCTGTAATTCTTGATTAGATGCTTTATTGGGTTATACCCATTATAAACCTTTGCACATGAAAAACGCTTCTACGATGATTACGCCACCCATGGAAGAGTAGTTATTTTTAGTAATTGATCGACCACTATATTTATTCATTCATTTATTTTGAATCAATGAGCTAATTTAATTCACAAAATATGATCCATGAATTTTGTTTTTAAATTACTTGAAACTAAGCAAGCAATTGAAAAATTAATTAAAAACACCCGAGGTTGAGATTTTGTGTAAATTGTGAGAGCGCGATCTTAATCGGTAACACAAGACCACACGGGATAAATTTGTAGAGTTAAAATATAATATCTAAAAACAATTCATCCTCATTTAAAGAATGGATATGTGCTCTAATTAACCACTGACCATAAGCTATCCTTTGAACAACAATCAAAGCAGTGTGTTGCGATTGTGTGTTCCGAAGATAGCCTAGGGTTTAAGTAATTTCATATTTGTGGTTAAGTTAACTCTCGTAAGGTTCGAGGGATAAAAAATTATGGGATCATAATTAAGTGGATACTGATTTATATGATAATGATTAATATGTAAATGAAGAGGTAGAGTTAGATTGATTACTCCTTTTAAAATAGATTTAAAAAAAACATCTTCTTGTTGTGTCATTTTAATTGAAATTCATTTCAAAACTAAAAACAAAAAAATATACAATCTTATTCCAGCAAACATATTCTAGATTAATAAACAATAAAAAACCCCAATCCTTTAAAGTGGTGTTTCTATTTTATTCTTTTTTTTATAATAACTTTAAAAGTTGTTAAATTCACTTCCTCCTTTGAGAGATGACCTTGGTCAGCCACTATGCTGCACCTAAGTTTCCCAAAATCACACTAATCATTTGAGGGAACCCACGACAGTGCTCTTTCAAATTGGCACTGTTGCCAGGGAGGAAAGTAATTTATTAAAAAATTTATAGGTATATATTTTATTTTTCATTTTATTATTTTCTTCACCCTTCTATTTCAACTTTCCCCTTTATCATGTTTTCATTTTTTTTCATCCTCTTCTTTTCTTTTTAGACCATCAACTCAATCATCCCATTTTATTTTACTATGGTCCACTTTATTTATTTTCTTATTTATTTGATTTATGACATGAACTAATCCTGAAGAACTCTTAGATCATGAACCTATGATTGAACATAGCCTTAGGGCTCAAATCAGACATCCTCAGTCTCCGGGAAGTTTCAATATTCAACCAGGTGGTGAATTACTCTCTTCTAGAAACATTGAAATTGGAATCTATTCAAAATCAAACATAAAAGTGGATACAATGGCTGGAAATAATGAAAATGAACGTAATAGAACCTTTCGAGAATTGGCTGCACTAGATATTAACTATCAACCAAATTGTATTGCATACCCGAATCTCGAATCAGAATTTGAGTTAAAATCTGGGTTAATTCACCTTCTTCCAATATTGCATGGCTTATCTGGTGAGGATCTAAACAAACACCTTAAATAATCTAATGTGGTTTTCTCAACCCCTAAATCAAGAAATGTTTCTGAAGATCAAATCAAATTAATATCATTCCCATTCTCACTTGATGATGTTGTGAAAGATTGGATATACTATTTACAACCTGAAGATGTAACAAGTTGGAATGATTTGAAACGTCTTTTCTTGCAGAGATTTTATCCAGCATCAAAGACAACTTCCATTTGTAAGGAGGTCTCGGGGATCAAGCAAGCAGAATGGGAGTCAATGTAATGCCCCGACCCCATTTTCCCAGAGTCGGTGCATTATTGCGTAACATCGGCATGATCAAAAAACATCCAGTCTCGAAAGACCGATTAGTTTAGTAGCTTTGGAAACACTAGATACATTCATAAATGTTACAATACATCATAAAGTGAAAAACTACAATAACATAATATCCATTTCCACACTCATATCCTCTTCTAACTATCCCTGCAGGTCATTCATAAAATACTTCTTCACATCCTAGAAAATATTAAAACATTGAAAGGGGTGAGCTCAGATGCTCATTAAGGATAACAATATTGCGGAAGCTTTCATAAATAAACAGTAACATTTAAGGCAATGTATAACTAAGACAATAGCCTTTTAAACATGAACTTCAACATAATATGGAAAAATTAAAATGAGATAATTCCATTTACTTATTCACGTGGATTTTCTACTGGTCGAATAATCACATGCAATATCAATAACCACTTTCATAATGATGGAATTCATAATGCCAGACTATTATAACCACGTAGCCAAGGCCTCGTGACAAGACTACAAATAAGATTTTTTCAAGGCCTTGTGCCAAGACACTAGTTTGTCTCATGAGACCTACCGATGCATCGAGAAGCTATAGCGGGCTCCACCTGTCGCTTATTAAGTCCAATGAATTCCTCATATGAATAGGTTTAAACATATCATAAACCATAACATAATTGTATCACATAAAACATGTATAAAGGAAACATAACATTTCCACATTTCAATCACAAGATATCAATAAAACTCATTGATATAATAAAAAAACATTCAAATCCATTTTCAATACCAAATAAATAGAAATTTAAATCTTTGTATTTATTTTTTATAAAAAAAATTTGTGTCTTGTAGAGGAAGTCGAAACTCAAATAATGGTCACGGCAGCGGGGAAGTCATTGTCACTACATACGTACGGCAAGAAAAACAGTCCTTTCTTTCGTTTAGTAAAACGCTTTGTATAAAAAATATTCATTTTGAATAAACGTAAAAGTCAAAGGGGTGTATACACTGTATAAAAGAATGTTTTGTATAAAACAAAATATGCCTTAATTAAAGGAGATTGAGACGAAGTCCTTACAAAGATCATTTTTAAAATAAAATAGGTCTATTATGTGTATCCACTATAAGTACACATAATGAAAGTAAAAATACAAGATATGACATAATAATATCATGAAATAATTTTAAAGTAGGAGATTGACCCATAGAATGGAAATGAGGTTAAGAAATTCCCTTACCCCGTGTCTGAATTCACTCGACCATTGTTTGATCTCCTTAAAATTGGGTAACTCTTTTGATTTGAGCCAAAGGCTTCCTTGGGAAGAATTATGCCCAGAGTGAGGCTTCTAGGAGTAAGGGAGGGAAGTTGGTAGAGTATTTGGGTAGAGGCTGGCCAAGCCAAAAGGCTTTGAAGATGTGAGTAAGGTGGTAGAGGTGGGGGCGTTTTATAAGAGGAGAGAAGGGGCACTCTTGGAAATATTGAAATGTTACATTGTTATGAAATGATTTTTCGGATTCTAAAGGTCCCAAAATTATATATTTCGAGGATAAGGTGATATGGGTTCGAAATCTACTCATCCAATAGGTTTTTTCAAGTGTAAGTCTTATATTTTACATTATCTTTTCATTTTATTTAAATCGTTAATTAATGAGGTAATCGGTGCATCATCATGGTGTCATAAATAATTTAATTTATTTAATGTCTAAAAATTATAAAAAAAATATCATGATGTAGGAAATATTTTTAGCTTTATAATTAATATTTATAGTAAAAAATATGACTTGTATAACCCCATTTAAAATTTGATTTAGTAAAACAACTATTGTTTGTGACCTTTTTATTTTAACATTAAATAAAAAGTTATTTATGTCATGTTCCTACCAAAGTGGCTCCATGGGGTCCCCAAGTTCACCCATGGATTTTCTTGGTCGGCCATGACACATCCAATAGTGTTAGGACAAGTGTAAAGGTCATTCCATATATTTATAATACTATTTTTACCTTAAATTTCACTAATTACCTTTAATCGTAATTAATTAAACTTAAAAGTTACTATTCACCAAAAAAATTATTTTAATCCCATTGAACCACATTTTACTTCCTAATTAAAACCATGTATGTTGGATTTTTGAAAATCAAATCACATAAGTGGTAATGTTTCATTTAAACAAAAAAATCAGTTTTTTAACTACCACTTAGTGGTTTCACTATTCATCAAAAATTGAAGTTTTTCAGAACAATGCCAAAATTTCACCCTAAGCTATAATTGATATTCCGAATTCAAAAATGATTTATATTTTACAAAATTCCAAACATATAAGTTGCATTAATTATTTTTATAATTAATTCCAGCTGTCACAACAAATAGCGTGTTTTTATGAAACAATATATATCAAAAGATTGGCAATTGTTTATGTCCAATTTCAAAGTGAAATTAATTCTAAGGAACACCATTGGATAAAATGGAAAAAATATATTCTAATTATAATTTAAAACCACTCAATAGTAAAATTTATCACTATAAATTATTTTGATCAAAATAGTTGTTTTATGTATTTTTCACTATTCATAAAAAATGGAAGTTCTCAGAAAATTACAAAAATTTCAACTTAGGATAATTTCGATATTACAAATACAAAAATGAAGTCCATATTGAAATATAAGATTTCCATAATTTTAAAAAGTGGGTATTACTATTCATAACAGCTACTTTGATTAGTCACGGTGTGTTAGAATTCGAACTTGCGTACAATGCAAGTTATTTAATTATTGAAAGGGAAGCGTATCGTGGAAGCTCAGGGTGTTACATTCACCCCTCCTTCAATAAATTGAGTCCTCACAATTTGAAAATTTTCTATGAAAATAAAAGGTTGAAAATATAAAATACCTTTGTGGAAAACCCACATCGGAAATAAGGTTAAAAAAATATAGCCTTAATAAGAGGGAAAGGGAAATGAAAAAGTCACCACCAAATTATGATCTCAATAAGGAGAACATTGGTGGAAATTAGAGACATATAATTGGAGGAAAAACATAAATATTTGTAGGGAGTGATTGAGGTCATCAATCACAAAAAAGTGTAAAATTGAGGGCCTCAAATCCTTCAATCTATGTTGATTTAAAATATTATCAGTTCAACAAGACATAATGTATTAGGATAACACATTTTTTGTTTCAATATCCCTTTACTAAAGTTTAAGAATTAATTTATTCATAGAATAAGAGATAGGTATATATATATTCATTCTTGACAAGTAGAGTTTCAACCTTCAACTAATTTCTACCACAAACTCATCTTTTACTCCAAATGGTAACAGAACTCAAAAATATTCTATTTATCTTAATTATATAAGGTTCTAAATAATACCACATACCATTTATATTAGGAAAACTATTTTATAATAACCAGGGACTTCATGTAGGCTAGTGGTAGGTAATTAAGGCCTGTCGCACTATGGTTGGGGTTTCGATTCCTGCAGCTTTGTCCGACGCAATGGGTTATCACCCAACCTGCAGGTTGTCCTTTTCCTAAATGTATAGTATTATAATATTCCAAAAATAATCTTCAGAAATGTTTTAACCTTAAACAATACTATCCAAAGTTCAACTTAATCCACTCCAACCTTTATAGTTATCCAAAATACCTACGTCCAGACTTTCTCTAAAAGGTCCTTAAATTCCAAAATCAATTGTAACATTAGATTTCCTAAACAAAGTAAAGTTTCTCTTATTGTCACATACTAAAAATATTATTTCCTTCATCATATTAAAACCTTAATGATAACAACAAGGACTGCAGTACAATCCTTATATATATCACATTATTTTTATAACCAGAATATAATCCTTGAGTCCAAAAGCACCAATACATTAATTATTCCGCTTCAACTGTAGTAACAACATAAGATTGGCCTAGATCCCTTGGCCTTTTCTGAGGTAAGTTTCCCTGATGCTTAGGACATTCATTTGAATAATGCCCCATTTCCCTACAATTGTAGCATTCAACATTGATTGCCTCTTTCTTTCCCTTGCAATCACGAGCCTGGTGAACTTTTTGTCCCATTTGTAACAAACTCCCATTCCTTTCAGGCAAGTATCGGGGTGATTCTTCCCACAGTTATCGCATAATGGAAAATCATTCTTTCCCTTGTTCCATTTATCTGTCTCTTGTTTAACCGTTCTCTTCTTTTCTTACTTTAATTTATTGTCATAAGATTTAGAGAATTCATTTTCTGTCTTGATAGCACATGAGACAATATCTTCATACGACAATAAAGATTATGAGACTAAGGATTGACGGAGAAACGGTTTTAACCCATCAACGAAATGATCAATCTTACTTCTTGGGTTACGTATATAATCTGTAGCATGTCTCCCTAACCATGTAATGTTGGACTCATACATTGCGACATTCTCATCCTCCTTTTGTCTCAGACTCAGAAATTGCCTTTCCATATCTGCTCGATGGTCACGAGGAAAATATTTTTCTATGAAAATTTCCTTAAACTCCCTCCATTCCATACTTGATACTTTTTCATCTTTCTTTGTGTTTTCAATCAGCGACCACCATTGATCGTCATCTCCAGTGAGGCGGTAGACTGCCATGACAACCTTCTCCCTTTCGCTACTCCCCAAGGCGTGTAATTCTTTCTCTAAGAAGTTTATCCATTGCTCAGCTACTAATGGATTTAGTACACCCATTAAATGTTGGTGGTTGTTGCCTCATGAAGTGGTCTAACATTGATCCTCCACGTTGTAGATCAGGGTGCTCCATACGTGTAAGGTTATTATTCATAACCTGAGTGAGTTTTCCCAGAATGGTAATAAGTTGATCAGCACCAGTTTTATCTACAGCTCCACAATAATTATCTTGAGCAAGTGGTCAATCCCTACACGGAGTGCGTGCATTGATACGGTTTCCATTCCTCCCACTAGGCACCATTTCTAAACAATGTCATAAACTAGATTAGTTTATGAATTAAAATACATAATTACATACTTGTAAAACACATAACATAAATTGAACTATTTATGGATATAATCTGTAATCATAAAATTGTTTTCTTTGAGGATGTATATACACATAACCCTTCATTGTGGTTTATAAAGAAAATGAGAATTATCCTAATCATATCCCCCGGGAGTGTCGTAACCAAGAGTGCAGCAAGGCCTGTTGTCGTGCACCAGTTCCCCTTCGAGTCTAGCTCAAAGCGGTGTTTTCGGGTTTTACCCCTAGGTACATTTGTGCCAGATCCGCCTCTACCTGCTCATATCTAGACAGGGATGTATTTCTCAGAAACTCACAAAATCTCTACAACAACAAAATTCTAGGAAGTTTTTCTATACTAATCCTCCAAGTCTATCTTTGGGTTGTGTGCTCTAATCAGAGTTTATCTAAATCTATCTTCCAAGGTTAGTACTAAACTGCCTCTGATACCAACTATAACTCCCCGACCCCAGTTGCCCAGAGTCGATGCATTATTGCGTAACATTGGCATGATCACAAAAGATCAAGTCTCGATAGAACGATTAGTTTAGTAGCCTTGGAAACACTAGATACATTCATAAATGTTACATTACATCATAAAGTGAAATACTACAATAACATAGTATCAATTTCCACACTCATATCCTCTTCTGACTATGCCTTCAGGTCATTCATAAAATACTTCATCACATCTTGGAAAATATTAAAACATTGAAAGGGGTGAGCTCAGATGCTCAGTAAGGATAACAATATTGTGGATGCTTTCATAATTAAACATTAACTTTTAAGGCAATGTATAACTAAGACAAAAGCCTTTTAAACATGAACTTCAACATAATATGGCAAAAGTAAAATGAGATAATTCCATTTACTTATTCACATGGATATTCTACTGGTCGAATAATCACATGAAATATTAATAACCACTTTCATAATGATGGAATGCATAATGCTAGACTATCATAACCACGTAGCCAAGGCCTCGTGCCAAGACTACAAATAAGATTTTGTCAAGGCCTTATGCCAAGACACTAGTTTGTCTCATGAGACCTAACGATGAATCGAGGAGATATAACGGGCTCCACCCGTCACATATTAAGTCCAATTCATTCCTAATATGAATAGGTTTAAACATATCATAAACCATAACATAATCGTATCACATAAAACATGTATAAAGGAAACATAACATTTCCACATTTCAATCACAAGATATCAATACAACACGTTGATATAATAAAAACACTTTCAAATCCATTTTCAATACCAAAATAAAAGAATGTTAAAACTTTGTATTTATTTTTTATTAAAAAAAAGTTGTGTCTTTTAGAGGAAGCCGAAACTCAAATAATGGTCACGGCGGCGGGGAAGTCGTTTTCGCCGCATACGTACGGCAAGAAAAACATTCATTTTTGTCGTTTAGTAAAACGCATCATATAAAAAAGATTCCTTTTGAATAAATGTAAAATTCAAAGGGTTTTATACACCATATAAATGAAAGTTGTGTATAAAACAAAATATGCCTCAATGAAAGGAGATTGAGACAAAGTACTTACAAAGATCATTTTTAAAATAAAATAGGTCTATTATGTGTATTCACTATAAGTAAACATAAATAAAGTACAAATACATGATATGACATAATAATATCATGACATAATTTGAAATTAGTAGAGTGACCCAAAGAATGGAAATTGGGTTAAGAAATTCACTAACCCCGTGTCCGAATTCACTCGACTGTTCTTTGATCTCCTTAAAATCGGGTAACTCTTTTGATTTGAGCCAAAGGCTTCCTTGGGAAGAATTTTTCCCAAAGTGAGGCTTCTAGGAGTAAGGTAGGGAGTTTGAGAGAGTATTTGAGCAGATTTTTGCCGAGCCAAAAGGCTTTGAAGGTGTGAGTAAGGTGGTAGTGGTGGGGGCCTTTTATAAGAGGAAAGAAGGGGCACTCTTGGAAAGATTGAAATGTTACATTATTATGAAATGCATTTTCGGATTCTAAAGGTCTCACACTTATATATTTCGAGGATAAGGTGATAAGGGTTCTAAATCTACTCATCCAATAGGTTTTTGACAAGTGTAAGTCTTATATTTTACATTATCTTTTCATTTTATTTAAATCGTTAATTAATGAGGTAATCATTGCATCATCATGGTGGCATAAATAATTTAATTTATTTAGGGTCTAAAAATTATAAAAAAAATATCATAATGTAAGAAATCTTTTTATATTTCTAATGAATATTTATAGTCAAAAATATGACTTGTATAACGCCATTTAAAAATTGTTTTAGTGAAACAACTCTTATTTGTGACCTTTTTATTTTAACATTAAATAAAAAGTTATTTATGTCATTTTCCTACCAAATTGGCTCCATGGGGTCTCCAAGTTGACCCATGGATTTTCTTGGTCGGACATGACATATCCAATAGTGGTAGGACAAGTGTAAAGGTCATTCCATATTTTTATAATAGTATTTTTACCTTAAATTTCACTAATTATCTTTAATTGTGATTAATTGAACTTAAAAGATATTATTCACCAAAAAATTATTTTAATCCCATTGAACCAAATTTTACTTCCTAATAAAAACCACATTTTTTGGATTTTTTAAAATCAAATCATAGAATTGGTAATGTTTCATTTAAACGAAAAATCAGTTTTTTAACTACCACTTAGTGGTTTCACTATTCATCAAAAATTGAAGTTTTTCAGAACAATGCCAAAATTTCACCCTAAGATATAATTGATATTCCGAATTCAAAAATGATGTATATTTTAAAAAATTCCAAACATATAAGTTGAATTAAATAATTTTATAATTAATTCTCGTTGTCACAACAAATAGCGTGTTTTTAAGAAACAATATATATCAAAAGATTGACAATTGTTTGTGTCAAATTTCAAAGTGAAATTAATTCTAATGAACACCATTGGATAAAATGGTAAAAATATATTCTAATTATACATTAAACCACTCAATAGTATAATTTATCACTATAAATTATTTTCATCAAAAAATTTGTTTTATGTATTTTTCACTATTCATAAAAAAATGGAAGTTCTCAGAAAATAAAAAAAAATCAAATTCGGATAATTTCTATATTATGAATACAAAAATGAAGTCCATATTGAAATATAAGATTTCCATAATTTTAAAAAGTGGGTATTACTATTCATAATGGCTACTTTGATTAGTCACGGTGTGTTAGAACTCGAACTTGCGTACAATGCAAGCTATTGCATTATTGATAGAGAAGTGTATCGTGGAAGCTCGGGGTGTTATAGTCAATGTATGAGTATTGGGAGAGATTCATGAAGTTGTGTGCAAGCTGTCCACATCACTAAATCACTGAGAAACTCCTCATTCAGTACTTCTATGAAGGACTCACACCTATGGAGAGGAGCATGGTGGATGCCGCAGTAGGAGGGGCAGTGGTGGACAAGACACCAGTAGCCGCACGTGCATTGATCGACAAGATGGCCCAAAACTCCCAACAATTTGGTGATAGAGGTACACCACATGTCAGGGGAGTACATCAGGTAAGTCCTTCTTCTCTTGATAGTCATTTGATTGATACCATGTTAGAAGAATTGACAACTATGGTGAGGCAAATTGCTTTCGCACAAAAGACATCTCTACCCCCCTCCATCAAGGCCTTGTGGCATTTGCACTGAGACAAGCCACCCAACTGACTGTTTCCCGCTACTACAAGAGACAGAGGATTGCGCCGCAGTATTCCCAGGGTGACCATTTCAGCAGAAACAACAACATTATCCCCAAAATAAGTTTGATTCATTTTCTCCAACATACAACCAAGGGTTGAAAGATCAGCCCGACGTGAGGTATAGCTCTGGATCACTAAAATGGTCACCCTTTCAACAAAACTTCCAGTAGCCTCCACCATTCCAGCAGGGTTTGCAAAAACTTCAAAGGAGATTTGAAGCCCAAACATCAGCAAGCCAGCCACATGGGAATCCCCCACCCAAGGTAGATTCTAATACTGATGTCCTTTTGAAGAAAATTGTTCTTAATCAACAGAATGAGCTAAAGTGTCAAGGTTCGGAGTTGAGGGAGTTGAAGACTCAAATTGTAAAGACCCGTAAAATTCAAGGGAAATTTTTTTCTTAATTTTATTTAGAATTTTACAAGAGCGCGGTTTCAGACGGCACCTGATTCCGAGGCCCGGAGTGCCCGGAATTAATTTCCGAAGTTTGGCTCGGGTACGTTCAGTGAACGAACGAGCGGGAATTCCTAACTTTTGATCTGGTGCTCGGAATTGAAATCCGAGGGCACCGATGAACTCGCAGCGCCGATATTCGCTTAAAGAGACCTTTTCGGGAGTTGCATTTGTTGCGGGTTGAAAGTTAATTTTGGGGTTTTTAGTTGAGTTAAATAAAATTTGTGTAGAACAAATTTTATTATAACTTCTTAAAACCTATCAAAGGAGGTTGGAAGTGGGACCCACACCCACTTAACCTCCCTTGGGAGGATTAAGTGTGGTGGGGCCCACACGAACCCCTTTTTCTTTTCAAATTCCCTAACCCCTCTAAACCCCCTCTTATTTATGTAACTCTCCCCTACTTTAATTCTTGCCAACATATCTCTTCACTTAATTTTGTCAACTCTAGATTTAATTAATGTATTGAATTCAACTTTTGAATTTTGAAAGGTTGGCAAAGTGAAAATAAAATAAGGTGTAGCTTATTTTATTTTGGGTTGTTTGTTTGTCTTCTTGAGAGGTGAAGAGCTCTTCTTCTTCTTCTTCATACTCAACGAAGAACGCGAAGAACGTCGTTCTTCAACGAAGAACTTCTCCACCGAAGAACACGGTCCATCCGCGACGCCGTATCCGCGACGCGACGTACTTCTTCCGCGTCATCTCTTCCGCGACGGTTTTCCGCGACGAACGCCATCGACAACGACTCTTCCTCCGACGTCAAAGGAATCGACACCGATATTCCACGACTACGTCAACGTTCGACTATCGAGGTAGAGGTTCTTGAGTTCATTGTTTTCTTTATTATTTGACTTTCCTCAAGACTTGACGAGGAACGCTCAATTTCCGACGAAGAACGCCGCTCCGCTCTTCTTCGTTTACCGTGTCAACGAAAGGGGATGCCACTTCTTCCTCGGACAATCTTCGTCGGCGTACAAGTTTCGCCAACGACGTGTCTCTTCGAACGCATCCCTTCGTCATCGGATTTGACGAACGGCTTCCGCGACGCCCGACCTCCGCGACGTCGTCTTCCGCGGAACGTTGACAAATCCTCGAACCTTATACCCGAGGTAGGGGTTGTTGATTTAATATTTAATTATTTCATTCTTGCTCGTGGTTCGTATGACTAACGTGAGGATTTTGATTATTTAAAGTTGTGTTATATTTAATGTGAGGGGGGGACGGACCGCATGAACACGGCCGAACCCCCTCCATCGTTCATGTTGTTTATCTGCGGGCGGAAGCAAGGTGGCGTGGTGCCGTCGCACCACGCGGATAAATGTACGTTAATCTTATATGACGCCGTCACGCCGCGTTGAAAGGAATCAAGACACGGCGAAGGGGCGCGGTGTCGTCGCACCGCGCCGGACGACGAACACCACGGCCGGTTCCGGGCCGCGGCGGGACGAGGAGACCGCGGCCGGTTCCGGGCCACGGCGGAAGAGAAGACCGGCGGCCGGGCCGCCGGCGTCGGAAGCCGAAGGGGGGACCGGAATTTCTGGTCCCGTTTGAGAAAACCGGTCGGCCAGCTGGCCGGCCGGAAGGCTTAAAACCGGGGAGTTTAATTCCCCGGCCACCTTATAAAACCCCCCTCTTTATGAGTGGGGCGGTTCTTTGAAGGAGGGGGGCAGCCGGCCCCCCTGTTCCGCACCAGCAGGCCCCCCACGTGGGGGGGGGGGGGCTTCTTAAAAAAATATGGGCGCGGCTCAAAGGCCGCGCCGCCCCTCAAAACCGCGGGGGCTTGATCCCCCGCGTGCAGCCACCTCGCGGCGCCAGGCCGGCCGCCGCGCCGCCCCAGGGGGGGGGGGGGGTCGGGCCGGGTCGGCCCGGACCCGGACCCCCCCGTTTCGAACCAGAATTGGGTTTTGGCCCATAACTTGAGCCTCAGACCTCCGATCGACGAACCGTCGGCGGCAACGCGATCCTTGGATCGAGACGGTCGTTTAGGTATATCGCACTCAAGGTTTCGGATTACTTTGAGTTCGGCCGGGTTGGTTCGTTCACGAAACCAACCGGGCCTTCGGAGCGGAAACGCTCATATCTTGAGCTACGGACGTCCGATTGACGTGCCGTCAGTCGCGTAGTGTTCCTCTTAGTGAGACGGATCTTTTGGCATGCTCCTCCCAAGGTTTGGACGCAGGTGGAGTACGGTCGGGTTGGTTTAGCCTTAAAAACCAACCGGGCCCCGGAGACGAAAATGCCAATAACTCTCAGACCGGGCGTCCGATCGACGCGCCGTCTGTTGCGTTGAGTTCCGGTTGACGATACGGAACTTTTGGATACATCAACTCTGGTCTTGTGACAGTTGATGTATCAGCCTCTCGGCTCGTGGAGCGGACCCTCCGAACGAGCTTGCTGTGTGCGGGAACCCTGGTGCTGGCTGCGACTGTTACTGCTACTACTACTGCTACGACTGCTACTGTGACTTCGACGACGACAGTACAGAGATCCTATGTGGATTCGACGACGACAGTACAGAGATCCTGTGTGGATTCGACGACGAAGACTACATCACTCAGCGATCCTACGTGGATCAGTGCTACAGGTCCTGTGTGGGCCCGATCCTGTGTGGGTCCTTGCGCTCAGCGGTTCTGTGTGAGCCAGCGCCTACAGGTCCTGTGTGGGCCCGATCCTGTGTGGGTCTTTACGGTGGTTAGTTACCTATCGATCCTTCGTGGGTCCGACGACTTAGATGGATCAGTGATCATCTTTATCGTCCTTGAAGAAGTATACCTGTGTGAGCTGAATCCTGTTGCTTTCCTGTGTGGATTGTGTTGTGCAATCCTGTGTGGATTATGTTTTGCTTTCCTATGTGGAATACGTATACTTTCTTGCGTGGACTGAGTTGTACTTGGGCTCGGAGGTTGGAGCGTATTTGAATTGATGACTTAGGTATATGTATGGGCATATACCTAAGTAGTGCCAGTTGTTACTTCGTGATTGATACTTTTCTTCGTGGTTTATCCTTTGTGGATTTGAGAGACCCTCAGAGGTCTCGGGGTCCCTACTGATTAGCTTGTACTCACCCCTGCACGGGCTTTGCCCGCACTACGTTGTGTTGGTTGCAGACGACGGACAATGTTGACCTTAGCTGAGGCTTGCAGAGCGGGACGGTACCCAGAGGTGGACCACTGGGCGGGACGTGTACGGAGCGGACGGCGGGACCCGTGGAGCAGAGGAGCTATCTGTACCCACCCTTCAGGTGGGATTTCCAGTGGACAGCTCGGAGTAGCGGCTTTTACTTTTCAGTTGCTGTTTTCCCTTTTGAGTTGTACTTTACTTTCAGTTTGGGTTTGTATACTGGCCCATTTACTTTTCCGCACTTTCAGTAGTACTCTGTTTTGTTTAGTGTTTACTTTCCGCTTGCTTACTCTGTGGTGTTTGTTTACTTTTCAAAGGCAATGCCTTCCCTTTTTACTGGGATTTACGCCTTGGTGCTAGTCGCCATCCCCTGGCCTATGGAAGGCGGGCTTGGGGTAGTCACGGCACGGACCCCGAGGGCGGGTCGTGACAAATTGGTATCAAAGGAGTTCGGTTCTACCGCGAACTCTGATCTTTTCTATGTGAAGCAATAATGTTTAGCGTATTGAGTGTGGTTATCAGTCCAGGGAGTCCAGTGTTGGTGCGGCGGCCGACGTATCCGTACACCAGGACCCTAACTTCTGATTTCTGACTTAATGCACGAAAACATTGATTGCGTGTGTGTTTCAATGTTTTCTTTGTGATTACTTATATCAGCTCACCAGGTATACTGTTCTGACCGTGGCGCACCTGTTTCCTTTTCAGGATGGCCCCACGACGGCAGCCAGCTAGGGTTCCGAGAGTCGAGCGAGACGACAGCCCACCGAGCGACGAGGCCTCGGTGCAGGGCCCTTTTTCAGTAATGGCACCGGCGGTAGCTTTACCCGCCGAGCCCCCGATGCTTCCAGCAGCAGCCGCTGACGATGCACGTCGCCTCAGCGCACTGCATGAGTTTCAGCGCCAGCGACCGCCCAGGTTTCGCGGGGAGACGGATCCCCAGGCAGCAGAGGACTGGCTGGAGGCAGTGGTTCGAGTGTTTAGGCTAGTGAGGACACCAGCAGACCTCATGGTGATCCTCGCTGCGAGCCTACTACACGCAGCAGCAGGACGATGGTGGAGCTTGATGCTCCAGGTGCACGATGAGGCATCCCTACTTTGGAAGGACTTTGAGAGCCTCTTCCGCTCAGAGTTCGTCCCAGCCACCCTTCGTGCGGTGCGTATCCAGGAGCTTCTACAGCTGCGGCAGGGCAGCATGACGGTCGCTCAGTACTCGGCGAGATTTACTGATCTCTCGCGCTACTCGACCGACATGGTACGGGACCCATTCTTCCGGGCTCGGACCTTCGACCAGGGTTTGAGACACGAGATCAGGGCATCGCTGATCTCCCTCAGCATACCGACTCAGACAGGAGTACTGGAGCGGGCCCTTCTGATCGAGAGCTTCCTTGCTGAGTCTACACCAGCACAGCGACCCACCGCAGGGCGGCACGTGGCAGAGTCATCTGCAGCAGGCAGTCGACGGATGACTCAAGGGTCCAGGCAGACCAGACCTTCGGGCAGACGATCTCAGGGCACTGGCTCAGCAGTTCGGGGCACACAGCGCGGAGCCAGTCATCCGAGAGGCAGACAGTGCTACTCGTGCGGCGGGCAGGGCCACATGGCTCGTGACTGCCCGACCCGCCGTGCCGAGGAGCAGCAGTCAGTTGATGGACCACCGAGGCAGAGGCAGAGGGTCGACCGTGGCGGTCCGCAGGGAGGAGGCGGACGAGGCAGAGGAGCTGGACGAGCAGCCGGTGGTGGCCGACGCTTTGAGGCTCTACCACCACCACCACCAGGAGGTCCACCCCGACCACAGGGAGCTGGCGGGCAGCGACAAGCACAGCTCCAGGCAGCAGAGGCCTACGACCACGGCGCACCTGAGATGATTCGAGGTACTATCTGTGTCTACTCCACCCTTGCTGCAGTTCTTATAGACACAGGAGCGAGTCACTCTTTCATAGCCGCTGCCCTTGTTCGGAGCTCGGAGATTCCGACAGAGCCGTTGGCTCGATCCTTACGGCTAGAGACTCCTACGGGAGCAGACTCGACGATTACGCACTGGTGCCGGCAGTGTGAGCATACTCTAGGAGGCGAGAGCTTCGGCTGGGATCTTCTTGTAGCAGCGTCGAGGCCTTACGACGTCATCTTGGGCATGGATTGGCTATCTACGGTCCATGCACAGATTGACTGTTTTAGGCGCAAGATGCGATGTGTACGCACCGACGGGAGCAGGTTCACCTTCACCGGCGAGAAGGGAGCCTTACCAGCACAGGATGGACTTCTGCGGAGGAGAGGAAAGCCCATCACTCATCAGTTGGCTAGCCTTATCCTTGGAGCAGTTGACATGCGGAGTCCTGGTTTTCCTACAGTGGCGGATCAGTTTGCGGACGTTTTTCCTGACGACGTTCCAGGGCTACCTCCTCGCAGAGAGGTAGACTTTTATATTGACTTGTACCCCGGGACAGCCCCGATATCCACTCCCGCATATCGGATGGCCCCCGCCGAGCTTCGAGAGCTACGGGTACAGTTGGAGGACTTGCAGGGCAAGGGGTTCATCCGACCCAGTGTTTCACCCTGGGCTTCCCCTATATTGTTCGCCAAGAAGGCAGACGGGAGCTTGCGACTTTGTGTTGACTATCGTCGCCTGAACCAGGTGACAGTGAGGAACAAGTATCCGCTACCGAGGATTGATGACCTCTTTGATCAGCTCAAGGGAGCACGGTGGTTCTCGAAGATAGACCTCAGGTCAGGCTATCATCAGCTCAGAGTCAGAGACGAGGATGTGCAGAAGACGACCTTCAGATGTCGGTATGGCCACTATGAGTTCTTGGTTATGCCCTTCGGTGTAACCAATGCTCCAGTAGTGTTCATGGCTCTCATGAATAGGATCTTTCAGCCATACCTCGATCGGTTTGTCGTGGTCTTCATCGACGACATTCTGATTTACTCTATGACAGAGGAGGAGCACGCCTATCACTTGCGAGTTGTCCTTGACACACTCCGAGAGCACCAGCTTTATGGTAAGCTCTCGAAGTGCCAGTTCTGGATACGTGAGGTCCACTTTTTGGGACACGTTATCTCTGAGGCGGGAGTTGCAGTGGATCCCGCGAAGATTGAGGCTGTGTTAGCATGGGAGCCACCCAGGAGCGTGACTGAGGTTCGGAGTTTCTTGGGACTAGCTGGATACTATCGGAGATTTGTGCCGAACTTCTCCAGAGTTGCGGCATCACTCACAGCTTTGATGAAGAAGGGGAAACCCTTCGTGTGGTCAGACAGATGTCAACAGAGCTTCCAGGAGCTGAGACAGAGATTGACTAGCGCACCTATCTTGAGGTTGCCTGAGGAGGGAGTTGGGTACGTAGTCTACTGCGATGCATCAGGGACCGGACTCGGATGTGTTCTGATGCAGGAGCGGGCCGTGATCGCCTATGGATCACGTCAGTTGAGGCCGCATGAGCAGAACTACGCTACCCATGACCTGGAGTTAGCAGCAGTGGTCTTCGCTATGAAGACATGGCGACACTATCTGATGGGCGAGCGCTTTACAGTCTTTTCCGATTATCCGAGTCTCAGGTATATCTTCTCGCAGAAGGACCTGAACCTGAGACAGCGACGATGGCTCGAGTTCCTCCAGGACTATGACTTTGAGATAGTCTATACTCCTGGGAAGGGGAACGTAGTAGCCGATGCCCTCAGCAGGAGGACGGGCATTCAGCTACTCGAGGAGGTGACGGAGCAGCTAGCCTCTTTGCAGATATCCTTCGTGGATAGAGATGGAGCAGCCTTTCTTCAGTCTCTCACAGTCACTCCTCCACTACTGCAGCGAGTCAGGGAGGCACAACACGGGGACGTTGACTGTGAGACGCGGCGTGCACAGATATCCTCGGGACAGGCACCTGATGGTTTCTCCCTTGGAGCAGAGCACGACATCCTTTTCAGAGAACGTACCATGGTACCAGTCGCATTGCGAGAGGAAGTGCTGAGGTAGTTTCACACTTCTCCTTTAGCGGTACATCCTGGAGTGGCGAAAATGTACCAGGACCTCAGACGACAGCATTGGTGGCCGGGTATGAAGAAGGTTGTAGCAGAGTTCGTTTCTCGATGCCTCACCTGTCAGCAGGTGAAGGCAGAGCATCAGGTACCAGCAGGCTTGGTACAGCCCTTGGAGGTTCCGGAGTGGAAGTGGGACGGCATATCTATGGACTTCGTGACTGGACTTCCACGCACTTCCAGAGGTCACGACTCCATCTGGGTGATTGTTGACCGACTCACCAATTCGGCACACTTCTTACCCATCAGAGAGCAGGGCTCAGTAGAGAGCTTGGGACGTCTCTACGTTCAGGAGATTGTGCGGCTCCACGGCGTGCCATCATCTATCGTTTCCGATCGAGATGCCCGCTTTACTTCCTGGCTTTGGAAGGGGTTACAGGAGGCGTTCGGTACGCAGCTACGTCTTAGCACAACTTTTCACCCTCAGACGGATGGTCAGACGGAGAGGACCATTCAGACACTCGAGGACATGCTCCGTGCCTGTGTCCTCGACTTTGGTCGTAGCTGGGAGGACCACCTACCCTTGGTGGAGTTCACGTACAACAACAGCTACCACTCCACCATCGGGATGGCACCGTACGAGGCGTTGTACGGCCGACCATGTAGATCTCCTTTGTGCTGGACAGACCCTGGGGAGTCAGCACTGGTGGGACCGGAGATGGTCCAGGCCACGACAGAGAGGGTCCAGGTCATCCAGGAGCGGATGAGGAAAGCTCAAAGCCGGCAGAAGTCATACACTGACAGGAGGTGGAGGCCACTGGAGTTCGAGGATGGCGACCACGTCTTCTTGCGGGTCTCACCTCGACGTGGTATTCAGAGATTTGGCCGAGGCGGCAAGTTATCTCCGCGCTTCATCGGACCTTTCCAGATTCTCAGCAGGATTGGCGAGGTGGCTTATCGCCTGGCTCTACCACCTCAGTTGCACCGGGTACATGACGTCTTCCACGTATCCCAGCTGAGGAGATACGTGCACGACCCGACGCACATCATTGACCATGGGGAGCTTGACGTTGACGATGAGGCGACTTTTACGGAGGTCCCGGTGGAGATAGAGGATCGACAGGAGCGAGGCCTGCGTGGGCGATCGATTCCTCTTGTGCGCATTAGATGGCAGCACGGGAATCTCCAGGAGAGCACATGGGAGTGGGAGGCTCAGATGCGTGCTCAGTACTCTCATTTGTTTCCCTAGTTTTGATGTATCTTTACGGGGACGTAAAGCCCTGAGGTGGGAGTAATGTAAAGACCCATAAAATTCAAGGGAAATTTTTTTCTTAATTTTCTTTAGAATTTTACAAGAGCGCGGTTTCAGACGGCACCTGATTCCGAGGCCCGGAGTGCCCGGAATTAATTTCCGAAGTTTGGCTCGGGTACGTTCAGTGAACGAACGAGCGGGAATTCCTAACTTTTGATCCGGTGCTCGGAATTGAAATCCGAGGGCACCGATGAACTCACAGCGCCAATATTCGCTTAAAGAGACCTTTTCGGGAGTTGCGTTTGTTGCGGGTTGAAAGTTAATTTTGGGGTTTTTAGTTGAGTTAAATAAAATTTGTGTAGAACAAATTTTATTATAACTTCTTAAAACCTATCAAAGGAGGTTGGAAGTGGGACCCACACCCACTTAACCTCCCTTTGGAGGATTAAGTGTGGTGGGGCCCACACGAACCCCTTTTTCTTTTCAAATTCCCTAACCCCTCTAAACCCCCTCTTATTTATGTAACTCTCCCCTACTTTAATTCTTGCCAACCTATCTCTTCACTTAATTTTGTCAACTCTAGATTTAATTAATGTATTGAATTCAACTTTTGAATTTTGAAAGGTTGGCAAAGTGAAAATAAAATAAGGTGTAGCTCATTTTATTTTGGGTTGTTTGTTTGTCTTCTTGAGAGGTGAAGAGCTCTTATTCTTCTTCTTCATACTCAACGAAGAATGCGAAGAACGTCGTTCTTCAACGAAGAACTTCTCCACCGAAGAACATGGTCCATCGGCGACGCCGTATCCGCGACGCGACGTACTTCTTCCGTGTCATCTCTTCCGCGACGGTTTTCCGCGACGAACGCCATCGACAACGACTCTTCCTCCGACGTCAAAGGAATCGACACCGATATTCCACGACTAAGTCAACGTGCGACTATCGAGGTAGAGGTTCTTGAGTTCGTTGTTTTCTTTATTATTTGACTTTCCTCAAGACTTGACGAGGAACGCTCAATTTCTGATGAAGAACGCCGCTCCGCTCTTCTTCGTTTACCGTGTCAACGAAAGGGGACGCCACTTCTTCCTCGGACAATCTTCGTCGGCGTACAAGTTTCGCCAACGACGTGTCTCTTCGAACGCATCCCTTCGTCATCGGATTTGACGAACGGCTTCCGCGACGCCCGACCTCCGCGACGTCGTCTTCCGCGGAACGTTGACAAATCCTCGAACCTTATACCCGAGGTAGGGGTTGTTGATTTAATATTTAATTATTTCATTCTTGCTCGTGGTTCGTATGACTAACGTGAGGATGTTGATTATTTAAAGTTGTGTTATATTTAACGTGAGGGGGGGCCGGACCGCATGAACACGGCCGAACCCCCTCCATCGTTCATGTTGTTTATCTGCGGGTGGAAGCAAGGTGGCGTGGTGCCGTCGCACCACGCAGATAATTGTACGTTAATCTTATATGACGCCGTCACGCCGCGTTGAAAGGAATCAAGACACGGCGAAGGGGCGCGGTGCCGTCGCACCGCGCCGGACGACGAACACCGCGGCCGGTTTCGGGCCGCGGCGGGACGAGGAGACCGCGGCCGGTTCCGGGCCGCGGCGGAAGAGAAGACCGGCGGCCAGGCCGCCGGCGTCGGAAGCCGAAGGGGGGACCGGAATTTCCGGTCCCGTTTGAGAAAACCGGCCGGCCAGCTGGCCGGCCGGAAGGCTTAAAACCGGGGAATTTAATTCCCCGGCCACCTCATAAAAACCCCCCTCTTTATGAGGGGGGGCGGTTCTTTGAAGGAGGGGGGCAGCCGGCCCGCCTGTTCCGCACCAGCAGGCCCCCCACGTGGGGGGGGGGGGGGGGGCTTCTTAAAAAAATATGGGCGCGGCTCAAAGGCCGCGCCGCCCCAGGGGGGGGGGTCGGGCCGGGTCGGCCCGGACCCGGACCCCCCCGTTTCGAACCAGAATTGGTTTTTGGCCCATAACTTGAGCCTCGGACCTCCGATCGACGAACTGTCGGCGGCAACGCGATCCTTGGATCGAGACGGTCGTTTCGGTATATCGCACTCAAGGTTTCGGATTACTTTGAGTTCGGCCAGGTTGGTTCGTTCACGAAACCAACCGGGCCTTCGGAGCGGAAACGCTCATATCTTGAGCTACGGACGTCCGATTGACGTGCCGTCAGTCGCGTAGTGTTCCTCTTAGTGAGACGGATCTTTTGGCATGCTCCACCCGAGGTTTGGACGCAGGTGGTGTACGGTCGGGTTGGTTTAGCCTTAAAAACCAACCGGGCCCCGGAGACGAAAATGCCAATAACTCTCAGACCGGGCGTCCGATCGACGCGCCGTCTGTTGCGTTGAGTTCCTGTTGACGATACGGAACTTTTGGATACATCAACTCTGGTCTTGTGATAGTTGATGTATCAGCCTCTCGGCTCGTGGAGCGGACCCTCCGAACGAGCTTGCTGTGTGCGGGAACCCTAGTGCTGGCTGCGACTGTTACTGCTACTACTACTGCTACGACTGCTACTGTGACTGCGACGACGACAGTACAGAGATCCTATGTGGATTCGACGACGACAGTACAGGGATCCTGTGTGGATTTGACGACGACGACTACAACACTCAGCGATCCTACGTGGATCAGTGCTACAGGTCCTGTGTGGGCCCGATCCTGTGTGGGTCCTTGCGCTCAGCGGTTCTGTGTGAGCCAGCGCCTACAGGTCATGTGTGGGCCCGATCCTGTGTGGGTCTTTGCGGGGGTTAGTTAACTATCGATCCTTCGTGGGTCCGACGACTTAGATGGATCAGTGATCATCTTTATCGTCCTTGAAGAAGTATACCTGTGTGAGCTGAATCCTGTTGCTTTCCTGTGTGGATTGTGTTGTGCAATCCTGTGTGGATTATGTTTTGCTTTCCTATGTGGAATACGTATACTTTCCTGCGTGGACTGAGTTGTACTTGGGCTCGGAGGTTGGAGCGTATTTGAATTGATGACTTAGGTATATGTATGGGCATATACCTAAGTAGTGTCAGTTGTTACTTCGTGATTGATACTTTTCTTCGTGGTTTATCCTTTGTGCATTTGAGAGACCCTCAGAGGTCTCGGGGTTCCTACTGAGTAGCTTGTACTCACCCCTGCACGGGCTTTGCCCGCACTATGTTGTGTTGGTTGCAGACGACGGACAGTGTTGACCTTAGCTGAGGCTTGCAGAGCGGGACGGTACCCGGAGGTGGACCACTGGGCGGGACGTGTACGGAGCGGACGGCGGGACCCGTGGAGCAGAGGAGCTATCTGTACCCACCCTTCAGGTGGGATTTCCAGTGGACAGCTCGGAGTAGCGGCTTTTACTTTTCAGTTGCTGTTTTCCCTTTCGATTTGTACTTTACTTTCAGTTTGGGTTTGTATACTGGCCCATTTACTTTTCCGCACTTTCAGTAGTACTCTGTTTTGTTTAGTGCTTACTTTCCGCTTGCTTACTCTGTGGTGTTTGTTTACTTTTCAAAGGCAATGCCTTCCCTTTTTACTGGGATTTACGCCTTGGTGCTAGTCGCCAGCCCCTGGCCTATGGAAGGCGGGCTTGGGGTAGTCACGGCACGGACCCCGAGGGCGGGTCGTGACACAAATGATCCAGATTGCCACTTCCCTCTATGAACTTGTAAGTATGAATTCTGGAAATCTACCCTCCCTACCCACTCCAAATAAAAAGGGGAATGTTAGTGTCATCACATTGAGAAGTGGGAAGAAAATGAACAATACATTTGTACCTACCATTCCACCGGGATTCACCTCTACTCCGGAGCAGCCGCATTCCAGACCAACTGATGAAAAATACAAGGAGAAAGATAAAGGTAAGAAAAAGATTGATGATGTTCCTCCTAAACCCCTTCATTTTCCAAACAGGGTTGTCCAAACATAGAAGATGGTTTAAGAAGCAATGAAAAAGGAATTTTTGGATACATTCAAGCATGTGGAGATCAAAATTCCTATACATGAAGCCATTAAGAAAATACCAATGTATGCCAAATTTTTAAAAGAACATTGTACCAATCGAAGAGGGCTCAAGGGAAATTAGAGGATCAACCTAGGAAGGAATGTTTCAGCACTGATTACACCAACTATAGCAATGCCAACAAAGTGCAAGGATCCCAGGACATTCACCATCCCATGTACCATATGGGATTTTCACTTCTCTGATGCTATTTGTGATTTAGGAGCTTCAATAAATTTGATGCCTCACTCTGTATTCTCATCTTTAGAGGTTGGTGAGTTAAAGCCGACGAGAGTAGTGGTGTAGTTGGAGAATAGAGCTATGACATATCCAGTGGGATTTATTAAGGATGTACTTGTCCGGGTAAGATTCATGATCTTTCCAGCGGATTTCTATGTTCTTAACATGGATTATGATCAGGTAAATTCTCATTCCCCAATTATCATAGTTAGGACCTTCCTCAAAACTGCAAAAACTATCATAAATGTCAATGAGGGTACACTTTTCATGGAATTTGGGGATGATGTTGTGATATTTATTGTTATGGATTCCATGAATTACCCCTCAGAGGATCACTCTGCATTTGTTATCTCCCATTTTGAACCACCAAATAAAAACTCCATGGAATTTGATTGTTCTATACTTAGGGATATTATGAGTATTGGTTTGAGTTTGATGTCTAAGAGCACTTCCACACATGTTTCTGATACACAATCCTGTCTTGGATTTGATTTTGATGCGGACTCATATTCTTATTTTGATCATGTTCACTCTAATTATGACATGTCTGTTGAGTATGCTGATGGATTTGATGTTTTATTCTCTGATTATGATGATGTATATTCTGTTACTGATGCTCTTTGTGCAATATTTCAGTTCCTTCTATGACCCCATCCATACACCACCCCCTACACTGGAACTCAATCCATTTCCACCAAATCTGAAATACTCAAACTTGTTGAGTGGTGAGATATTACCTATTATCATTGCTAAAAATATCCATTTCAAACATGAAGAAAAACTTTTGAATCTTTTGAGGGAGAACATCAGGGCGATTGGGTGGACCTTGTCTGACATATCAGGTATTAGCCCCCTCCATTTGCATGCATAGGATTCTCTTGGAGGATGGGGATAAACCGATGAGACAGCCACAAAGGATACTCAATCCAACACTTTTCGAGGTTGTTAAAAAAGAAGTTGAAAAATTTCTCGAGGCAGGTATAATCTTTCCCATTTCAGATTCCCAGTGGGTAAGTCCTATTCAGGTTGTAACAAAGAAAAGCGGTGTTACTGTTGTTAAAAATGAGAAAGATGAGTTAGTTCCAATGAGGGTGCAAAATAGGTGGCGTGTCTGTATTGATTATAGGAAACTAAATCAGTACACTTGCAAAGACCATTTCCCCCTCCCATTTATTGATCAAATGCTTGAGAGACTAGCTGGGAAAACACACTGTTGTTTCTTGGATGTACTTTATCTATATTTTCAGGTTTCTATAGCTCCAGAGGATAAGGAGAAGACTACATTCACCTGTACCTTTGGCACATTTGCCTACCGAAGGATGCCATCTGGACTTTGCAACACCCCAGGTACCTTCCAGAGATACATTGTGAGTATTATTTTGATTTTATTGAGACCTGCATGGAGGTATTTAAGGATGATTTTACAGTTTATGGATCCTCATTTGATGAATGTCTCTAGTTTGGGTGATGTGTTGCATCATTGTATTGAGAAGAATCTGGTCATAAATTTTGTATAATGTCATTTCATGGTCGAAAAGGGAATTGTCTTAGTTCATATAGTCTTACAATATGGCATTGAAGTTGATAAATCTAAGGTAGACATTATTTCATCCCATCCATATCCCACATGAGTGTGTGATGTTCGATCATTCCTTGGACAAGATGGATTTTATCGACGCTTCATCAGAGATTTTAGTAAGATCGCTCTACCATTATCTTGATTACTTCAAAAAGATATTGACTTCAATTTTGACGATACGTGCAGGGTATCATTTGATGAGGTAAAGTCTTGTCTGACCAATCCACCGATCATATAGCCACCACAGTGGGAGATTTCTTTTTATCTTATGTGTGACGCCTCCAACTTTGTGGTTGGATCTGTCTTATCTCAGAGGGTGGAGGGACGTTCACATGTGATCGCTTATGCATCGAGGACACTGGATTCAGCCCAATCAAATTAAACAACCACCTAAAATGAGTTTCTTGCTCTCATATTTTCTTTTGATAAATTCTGTTCGTATTTATTGGGCTTTAAAGAAGTTTTTTCTGACCATGCATCTCCATGGTACCTCTTGAAGAAGCCATATGCAAAGCCCAGGCTGATCTGATGGATGCTCATTCTTCAAGAATTTGATATTGAGATAAAGGACAAGAAGGGGTCAGAAAACTTGGTGGCTGACCACATGAGTAGGCTTACTCACACACTAGTGGGTGACACCTTGGACCAGGTACCACATCATGACACTTTCCCCGATGAGCATCTCTATACCATCTCAGGTACGCATCCTTGGTATTCTTATTTAGTTAATTACATTGTTTCCTCTTAAATCTCAGAAAATTTAAAGAAATATCACGTCCAAAAATTAAATTGTGAGTCAAGATTTTATGTTTGGGATGATCCATACGTATGGCGCATGTGTAGTGACCAAGTTATTAGGAGTTGTGTTCCTGGTCAGGAGTTTGAGTCTATTTTGAAATTTTTTCATACACTTGCGTGTGGTGGACACATTGGACCCCAACAGACCTCTATGAAAGTTTTAGACTCTTGATTATATTGGCCTAGCTTATTCCATGATTCCCATGTGTTTTGTAAATCATTCTCTCGTTGCCATCACATTGGAAATATTTCATGGAGACACGAGATTCCCCACAACCCATTTTATTCTGTGTGATTTTTTATGTTTGGGGAATTGATTTTATGGGACCTTTTCCTAGTTCTTTTAGTTTTCTGTACATTTTCGTTGCTGTTGATTATGTGAGTAAATGGGTGGAGGCTAAGGCCACTAGGACTGATGATTCTCATGTTGTTGTGTACTTTTTCAAAGCACAGATTTCTTGCTGGTTTGGAGTACCAAAGGCCATCATCAGTGACCAAGGGACACACTTTTGCAATAGTAATTTTTCTTGCCTCCTTCGAATGTATGGGGTGACACACAAAACATCAACACCATACCACCCCCAAACAAATGTCCAGGCTGAGGTTTCAAATCGTGAGTTCAAACAAATTTTTGAGAAAACTGTGCAACCAAATAGGAAGGATTGGAGCAAGCGATTGGATGATGTATTGTGGGATTATAGGACAACATACAAGACCCCCATTAGCATGTCCCCATTTTGGATTTTTTTTGGGAAAGCATGTCATGTCCCAATGGAAGTCGAGCATCGGGCATAATGGGCTATAATGAAATGAAACATGGAATTGGCCCAAGATGTAATTCAAAGGAAGTTGCAAATTCAAGAGCTTGAGGAGATTCGACTGGAATCAAATGCTAACTCAAGGCTCTACAAGGAATGATCAATAGAATCTCATGACAAAATGATCCAACAAAGGGAGTTTCATGTTGGAGAGAAAGTCCTTCTCTACAGTTCACAACTGAAGCTGATGCCTAGTAGGTTGTGTTCCAGATGGTTAGGTCCTTATATTATATCTAATGTTTTTCCTTATGGTGCAGTGGAGATCACAAAAGAGGACACTGGAATGAGATTTACCATCAATGGGAAACGTTTGAAGAGATACATTTAGGGACTTCTTACTGATGTAGTGGATTTTATCACACTGCATGACCCCATCATCACTTAATCACATCAGGCTGTTCCTAACCCTTTCACTTTTATATTATTTTTTCCTATTTACAAATTCTGCATTTCATGTACATATATCATCTCATGGCTTCACATTGAGGACAATGAAATATTTTAATTGTGGGGAGGGAACCTTTTAGTTTAGTAATTTAAAAAAAATCTTCCTGATTTAAAAAAAACAAGCAAAAAAATTGTGTGTGTTTTCAATTTTTGTGTGTTTATTTTTCAATTTTCATTGTGCTTTTGAAATTTTTGTGCTGAAATGATTCTCATCACAATTTCAAAATGCATATAAATAAGTGAATCAATTTACCCCTTGAAACTAAGCTTAAATGAATGCTGAAATGACATTGTTTCAAGATCAAATATTTAGTAATTTCATGAAAAGTACACTGAATTTTGAATCCCATGCCACTTATCACTATCATTATATTTGAAATCACTTTCCTGTGAGGCTTCTAAACCATTATTTTCATATTATTTACATTCACCTCATTTCTTGAGAGAACCAAACCATGTTGGATTTAACAAGAATTTGATATATTCCTGTCAAAACTTGAGGGTTTCAGGTTCTTATGATTAAATGATTGAGGCATTTGTTTGGTATTAAAGCCCCTACATCAAATAATCCTTTTTGATAATGGACTACCTTGAAAATTTAATCTTTTTAGCCCATAGAAGCCATGAAAATCCTGTTAGGTTAACCACATTACAAGCCAATTTTCCCTATCCATCCAACTCTTGAAGTGAAATTGCATAATCTAGTTGGGCTTAAGTGTGGGGGAAGCTATGTTGTGTTATGATACCACATTCTGTGATACTTTGGGTGGAAATTCAAATTCTTAAGAGATGTGTTTGCTCCTGAAGAAAGTCATTTTATTGAAATATGTGCCTATTCTGGAGCTTTCATTCCATGTGAAGCTGTGCCTTTTCCGGAGCTTCTAATTGAGGTGGAATGTTGTGACCATCTAGAGCTTTCAAGAAAATCACGTTTGAGAAGATTAAAATTTTTTATTCTGAAATGATGAAAGGTGTAAAACTTTCATGACTTTTAATGATGATGGATATTAATTGATACTATGGGGATTGGTGAGAATACCATATTAAAGTGAAAATTAGATTAATGCAATTTTTCTTCAAAAAGAGTCAAGCCCTCCTCATTCATCCTCAGAATTTTTTCACATCTAAATCCTACAAACCGAAAGCCACATAAAAAACTGAAAATTCCTCATGATAAACATATGTCCTTGAATCACATCGAGTAGTGATGTAGGAATCTATCAAGCCTATGGTGACCCTTATATGAGTTTGGATGAGAAAGACATTGCAAAAAAAATTGACATTTGTGGGATAAGAGGAAATTCAAGTGAGGTAAATGTTTTGTGCATGGGAGGATAAATAAAGAGGAAATATATTGAATAAATGAAAAACTTTAAATAATTTTTTTTATTCGGCATGATATCTTTTGTTTCTTAGTGTGTAATTGTTTGATCTCAAGGATATGTGTTTTAAAATTGGTTTTG
This sequence comes from Viscum album, assembly GCA_963277665.1. Lineage (NCBI taxonomy): Eukaryota > Viridiplantae > Streptophyta > Magnoliopsida > Santalales > Viscaceae > Viscum > Viscum album. The sequence goes on along the minus strand of OY728148.1, from coordinate 2,003,599,029 downwards.
ATTTGATATTGATGTTTAATTGATATGAGGTTTTTCTCAGAAGTGCAAAAAGGTAAGTGTGGGGGAGTTAATAAAACTCTATTTTATTGAATATTTTATTGATAATAAATGATATAATTTCCTCACATTGTGTTAAATATGTTTAATTAGAATGTATTTGGGATTAGATCATTCATTTTAATATTTGATGAAAATTCCAGTTTTAACCTTTATAGTTCACTGTAGTAATTCAAAGATAAATATTTTTATATTTATTATTTGGATTTCATATTTTTTTACAGTGTTCCTAACTTAGTTATCTACAACTTTTATTCAGGACACTAGAGCTAAATAGTGCATTCGTTTGTTGAAAATGGGCCATGAATTCAATGTTGGCCTGGACTCTCCAGAATGGAGAAGCTTCTGTATTTCGGCCATAACTCCTTTATAGTGGCCTGTATTAAGCCCAAATATTTAGAGAAGATAGAGGACTCATATACGCACATATTATCTTTCTGTAAGGCCATCCAATTCACGCGTTTTGGTGGTCAAAGGGTGGTGCAAGTTGGTATAAAATATTTGGACGAATTTCCACATTCACACTTGAAACAACTTATAACCTCTCCTCCCCTCCCCTTTATAAAATGGTTTTTTTCTCATTTGGATGGGTTGCGATGTGCATTGGGAAGTTTTGCGAAGAAGAGAAGTGGATACACTCCAATTGTCCAACCATTTCAATAAGGGTATCTCTTGAAGCAAGGATCCCTTCGACGAAGCCTTCTTCTTCTCGTTCATGTTGTAGTGATTTTGTTTGTGTAATAAAAATCTTTGTTCATCTTTTATTTCTTCTCCTTTCTTCTATTCTGTTTAAATTTCATCTTCTCTTAATCTTCCGATTTGCTCTGGAATTCTTGAGTACAAACTTTATTGGGTTATACCCATTATAATCCTTTGCACATACAAAACGCTTCTACGATGATTACGCCACCCATGGAAGAGTAGTTCTTTTTAGTAATCGATCGACCTCTATCCTTATTCATTCATTTATTTTGAATAAATGAGATACTGTAATTCACATAATATGATATATGAATTGTGTTTTTAAATTACATGAAACTAAGAAAGAAATTGAACAATTAATACAAAACACGTGAGGTCGAGATTTTGTGTATATTGTGAGAGCGCGATCTTAATCGGTAATAGAAGACCACATGGGATAAATTTGTAGAGTTAAAATATAATCCCTAAACAAAATTCATCCTCATTTAAAGAATGGATATGTGCTATAATTAACCACTGACCATATGTTATCCTTTGAACAACAATCAAAGTAGGGTGCTGCGATTGCGTGTTTCAAAGCTAGCCTAGGGTTTATGTAATTTCATCTTTGTGGTTAAGTTAACTCTTGTAGGGTTCGATGGATAAAAAATTAGGGGATAATAATTAAGGGATACTGATTTATATGATAATGATTACTAATTAAATGAAGAGGTAGAGTTATATCGATTACACCTTTTAAAATAGATTTCTAAAAAACATCTTCTTGTTGTGTCATTTTAATCGAAATTCATTTCAAAACTAATAAAAAAAACATATACAATCTTCTTCCTGCAAAAATCATCTAAATTCATAAACGATTACAAAACCCAATCCTTTAAAGTAGTTTTTTTATTCTATTCTATTTTATTTTTTTATAATACCTTTAATAAGTTGTTAAATTCACGTCCTCCTTTGAGAGACGACCTTGGTCAGCCACTCTCCTGCACCTAAGTACCCAAAAATCACACTAATCATTTGAGGGAACCCACGACAGTGCTCTTTCATATATATAGGTTGCAATGATTTTTATATTAGAAAATTTCTAGTTGGTTTTGATCCAGAGAATATGAGTTATTATGTTTTAAATGTTTTCAGTTAAAAATTGTAAATCCAAATGAAAATATGATTCAAATAAATGAATTCAATTAAATTTAAATGAAGTATTATGTTTTATTAAAGATAAATTTTGTTAAATAATTCTCCATAAAATATTAAAAATATATAAATTTTGTAAAAATGATGATCAAATGAATGTGAAATTATGGTTTCTAGAATTATTTTCTGTAGAAAAATGAAATTGTTTTCCCTACATTTTCATAAAATGGGGAATATATAAATAGATGTAAAAGTACATCATAACATGAAATTATGATACATTATGATGTGTGAGGGAGTAATGTGGTTTTTGAGAAAAAAATTGGTAGAGTAAGGATTTTTTAATGAATTCATTGGGAAATTATTTTTAAAATTTAGAAATGTTCATAATAATTTGTGGGCTTGGTATTTGGAATCCAACTGCCGAATTTAAATGATAGTGGTGGGGAAATAAATTAGTGAGTCATAATAGTTTTAATACCCACAATTCATACTAGTTTTTATATTGAATAATCCAGATAAGGTATTTTAGGATGACTAATGAATTGTTGTGACCTACTAATGGGTAAGACATTGAATATTTTTTCCGTTGATTTAAAAATTTCGATGTTGTTTATGTATCATTGTGATGTTTTTATATTTAATTGTTTCTAGTTTATAAACTATATACAAATACATATTTACAAGATTTGTTTCATATGAAGCAAATTCACTATTTTATTGATGATAATGATTCACAAATGTATGTGTATTTCATACTTGATGTATGAACCCAAAATGTTTTTTCACATTTGTATGGCGTGGTAATTGATTATTTGCATCTTAATAGAATTAAAATAAACACTAATTGTATACTGAAAAATGTAAATACTCATGATCCAATTAATGAGTGATTGTATCATCGGTGACATTGTAGTGGTGGAGGTACTGTGGCATTAACTGTAGCGGAGGCGGTACTATAGTAGCTCGAGTACGGTTCAATTCACCGAAGGGTCCTTGTGGGCCAAAAACATGTTTTCAAGACCAGTCTTCATACCACATGGCCTTGGGTCTTCGGTCTATGTATTGGGTCTCCCTCTACCCATTCAAAACAGTTCCTTACTTTAATATGATATAGAGGCTTTGGTTCCAACCATTAAAAAACATTGATCCTAATTGGGATTTTTAATTATTGTTTATCAAGAATCAAGGATTTCCTCAAGTATAGGAAGATATATTTATTATTCCCCTTGATTATTGAGTATAGGTGTTGATTAACGGTCATTTTCTTTATATCCATGATCACTTATGGGGAATTAATCTTCCTAAAAGTCATCACGACGTACCTATATAGTACATATATAGTCATGAACACTATCATGAGGTTATTTGTCTCTCTTATTAAAATATTATGCTAGAACAATCGTATATAAATTTTGAATAACCATTAGGATCATCCAAAATAATTGAACATATCATTTATTTAATGTAATGTGTTTTTGTTCTTCATGATGATAATATTCAACTTCCTTTATTCCACACAATACAATTGACTATCGTCTATATAAGGCCCCAGCCTTAAACCTTACTTAATCTTGAGGTATTACAAGATTACACATTGAGGATCTTTTCAGGTTTAGAGTTTTAGAGAATTAGATCATAAAACTTGCATTACATTCCACATATAAACAAAGTGGTTACATAAAGATAGTATTCCTCATTCCCATCAATGGAAACACATTTGAATTAAAACATGGATTCTTTTTGACACATCCTTGACCCTATCATCTTATCATGTACCTTTCCCTTGACCTGTGAAAAACATTTCAAAAACTTGGGATGAGCATAAAAACTCAGTATGGGTTATAAAAAAACATGGAAAGGAAACATGAGTTCATATGTACATAAGAATGAAATCATACTTTACCCATAAAACATAGGCACTTTAACACGCCTCATAAAATCATGAATAAATCATAGAAACCATAAGACATAAAGGTAACTTGAGGCATTCATAACATTCTTACGTAGGGAGTAACCCTCTTGGTTACGTTTGGAATACCCATCACAGTATATTCCCTGAAAATCTCTTCGGAGAAACCTTAATGTTTCACTCCTTCGCGTTACCCAATGCATTGGAGAGCTATAACGGGCTCACCCGCCCTTAGTTTATCACGGAACCACCCGTTCTTCATAATAATGCCCAAGAACCATAACATAATCATATCACATAAAACATGCATAAAAGAAACATAACATTTCCGCATTTCAATCACGAGATATCAATACAACACATTGATATAATAAAAACGTTATGAAAACCATTTTCAATACCAAAGTAAAACATGGTATTTATTTTTCTTTTAAAAAAAAAGGTATGGCTTGTAGAGGAAGCCAAAACTCAAATAACGGTTACGACGGCGGAGAAGTCGTTGTCGCCGCATACGTACGACAAAAACATTCCCTTTTGTCGTTTAGTAAACGCTTCGTATAAAAAAGATTCCTTTTGAGTAAACGTAAAAGTCAAAGGGGTTTATACACCGTATAAAAGAAAGTTGTGTATAAAATAAAATATGCCTCAACGAAAGGAGATTGAGACGAAGTCCCATACAAAGATAATTTTTAAAATAAAATAGATACATTATGTGTATTCACTATAAGTACACATAAATAAAGTACAAATACAAGATACGACATAATAATATAATGACATAATTTGAAAGTAGGAGATTAACCCAAAGAATGGAAATTGGGTTAAGAAGTTCCCATACCTCGTATCCGACTTGACCCGACCGTTCTTTAAACTCCTGAATAATAAAATTTTAGTTAATCTCTACTTGCTTAAGAACCTTTTTCAAGTTCATTATTCCTTTTATACCATGTTATGAACATCATGTAATTATTTAAGTTAATAATGTTCATTTTGTCGGTATTTGGTTCTTAAGTCAAAAATAGACTTCTTACACTTACATGTTGTTAATTTGGTCAATGTTTCATTATATCCAGAATGGTATTCATGATGTAGATATCATATATGTCATATATATCCAGTACATACATGTATTTAAAATATTACATAATTATTTAGAGGTAAGAAATGAAATGCACCGTTCATGGAGACGGTAAGCCGTACGTACGCATGAACGCTACTTTCATTTCTTTGTCATATTAACGGAATTAAAACTAAATGAGACTTATGTATATTTTAATTCCAGAATTATATTCATCATTTAGATATATCATTAATTATATATATCCATTATATACATGTACTTTTAATAGTACATTACATTTGGGGATAAGAAATGAAATGCACCGTTCATGGAGACGGTAGTCCGTACGTACGCATGAACGCTACTTTCATTTCTATCTCATACTTTAATGGAAATAAATGATAATGATATATATAGGTATATTATAATTCCAGTATAACATCATATATAATAACTTTAAATCCATACTTTACACGTCCCACATATGGCATTAACGAATCACATCACTTTGAGGGGGCGGTAGTCCGCACTTCCTTAAATGAAGATATCGCGTATACCCATAATGGAAGCCATAAAGGTAAGACACAAATGAAAAATACAGAAGCATAAGTAAAACATAAACATATTACATATCATATATAAAAATAGTGACATCATAATGGCCACCTTTTAAGGTGTTAAATGAGTATTGAACAATCATCGTTTCGGGAGGCAGAATTTCGCCATCCACAGAAACCGTATGTTCTTTAACCATTTTATGTAGTTGTGTGAGAGTGTAGATCAAATAAATCTTATAACAACATCCTAGTATATTGAAGATACTGGTGTTGTTACAAAATAAGTAAATAAAAAGAGTTTAGGGGGTTGGAGAAGCAAAATAAAACAAATGAGCATGAGAGGATGAATTACCTTAAAAAGTGTAACTCCTTTTGATTTGAGCCTAAAGGCTTCCTTTGAAAGGATTCTGCCCAAGGGGAATCCTCTAGGATGAGGAGAGGGATGTGGAGAGAGCAAATGGGCAGGGGTTGGCCGAGCCAAAGGCTTGAGAGGTGTGTGAAATGAGGTAGAGGTGGGGGCCTTTTATAAGAGGAGAGGAGGGGCACTTTTGGAAAGTAAAGAAATATAACTTAATTTGAAAATGTGTTTCGGTTTTAAAAGGTCCCACATTGATAGGATTCGTGGATAAGGTGATAAGGCATCGAAATCCATTCATCCAATTGGTTTTGGACATGTGTAGTTCATAGATTTTATTTTATCTTTCCATTTTATTTAAATCGTCAAATAATGATGTCATCGCTGCATCATTATTATGTCATAAATAATTAAATTTATTTAATGTCTAAAAATTATAAACAAATTACTATGATGTAGGAAATCTTTTTAGCTTTCCATTGAATATTTATAATCAAAATTTGGACTTGTATAACCCCACTTAAAAATTGTTTTCGCAAAACATATTATGTTTGTGTCATTTTCACTTTAACATTTAATAAAAAGTAATTTATGTTATTTCCCAACAAAAGTGGATACATGGGGTCCCCAAGTTTGGCCATGACTTGTCTTGGTCGGCCATGACACAACCAATGAGGTTGGGACATGTGTCTAGGTCATTTTATATTATTAAAGTATTATTTATACCATAAACTACACTAATTACCACTAATCGCGATTAAAAACTTAATAAGTTACTATTCACCAAAAAATTATTATAATCTCATTGAACCACATTTTACTTCCTAATGACAACCATGTATGTCGGATTTTCGAAATTCAACACACATTAGTGGTAAAATTTCATTTAACCGAAAAATCAGTTTGCTTGATTACCACTTAGTGGTTTCACTATTCATCAAAAATTGAAGTTTTTCAGAAAATTACCAAAAATTCACCCTAAGCTATATTTGATATTCCGAATTCAAAAATGAAGTCCATTTTACAAAATTCAAATCATATAAGTCACATTAATCAATTCAATAATTAATTCCCGCTGCCAGGGCAAATAGCGTGTTTTTACAAAACAATAAGTATCAAACAATTGACACCAGTTTAAGTCTAATTTCAAATCGAAATTGATTCCAATGACCACCATTGGATTAACTGGTAAAAATATTTTATAATTTCACTTTAAAACCAATTCAAAACATAATCTAATCATATAAATAAATTAGATCAAAAAGAGGTTTTGAATTAAAATGCAACATTTTACACTATTCATAAAAAAAATGAACTTTATCAGAAAGGTACCAAAAATTACACAAAGTAAAATTTGATGTCCCGATTCTTAATAAAAGTTTTATTTGGTCCAAAAGAATGTATAAGAGTGATCAAAACTATATTTAATGACGGTTCACCATTAAAAGGTGATACGTGAACCTTTAGTGAAAAATTAGAGTATAAAAGCCTAAAATTGAACTCTTTCCGTATTTTAAGCCTTTATCTTTTATTGGGTAAATGTAAAAACATCTAAAAACATATCTATTCATATTTTAGTTATTTCTATTCATTCCCGCCAGTACAACGGCTACTTGTTAACTAACATAATATTATTATATTACTAGTGTGCTACGTAAGTTTCAAAGAAACTCATTGTTGCGTATCGGGTACGCTATCGAACATAGCAACCCCTTTTAATTAAAATTCATATTTAATTCTCAAATATTAATAAATATAAAAATTATTTATTCTTTAATTACCTGGGATGTTACATCCTTCCCCCCTTTTGGGAATTGCGTCCTCGCAATTTTATTCACTTATCAAAATAAGTGGGGGTATTTATCCCTCATAGCATTTTCAGATTCCCACGTTGCCTCTTCAATCACATGGTTTTTCCAAAAAAAACCTTTACCTGGTGAATCACCTTATTCCGTAACACTTGCTCCTTATGGTCAAGAATCTGGACCGGTTGTTCCTCATAAGATAGGTTCTCTTCCAGTTGAACTACCTCTGGACTCAAAACATGAGATGGATCTGGCATATTCTTTCTCAACATCGAAACGTGAAAAACATTGTGTACCTCGAAAGATAGATCCTTCCTCTGGTTATCTGCATAACTCTTCTGCCTACTCTGAGCTATTCTCATGTGTTTCTGAATCAACTGAACTTTTTCTGCCATCTCTTCTACCAATTCTGGTCCCATCAACTTTCTTTCACCCACTTCATCCCAGAAAGCTGGAGTTCGACACCGCTTCCCATATAATGCCTGAAATGGTGCCATCTGTATACTAGAATGAAAACTGTTATTATATGAAAACTCAACCAAAGAAAGATGTTGGTCCCAACTTCCCTGATAATCCATAGAACAAGCTCGTAGCATATCCTCCAATGTCTGAATTGTTCGTTCTGACTGCCCATCTGATTGAGGATGAAAAGCTGTACTAAAATTTAATTCAGTACCCAACGACTTCTGAAGGCCTTTCCAAAAGTTAGAAGTAAACCTGGGATCACGATCCGATACAATGGAGAGAGGAACTCCATGTAACCTGACTATCTCTTTAAGATACAAATGGGAAAGTTGATCAAGAGAGAAAGTATCTTGTATAGCAAGGAAATGAGCAGATTTGGTCAAGCGATCAACAATAACCCAGATTGCATTATTACCTCGAGATGTCTTCGGTAATCCAACAACAAAGTCCATGGATATATTCTCCCATTTCCACTCTGGCACTGGTAAAGGCTGAAGCATCCCTTTCGGTAACTGCCGCTCTCCTTTAACCTGTTGACATGTCAAACACTTCACAGTAAAATCAGCAATATCTCTTTTCATTCCACCCCACCAGTAATACTCCCGCAGATCTCTATACATCTTAGTACTTCCCGGATGAACTGAAAACAGAGAACTATGAGCTTCACATAACAACTCTCTCTTCAACTGTGAATCACAAGGCACACATAACCTCTTCACAAACCTCAAAACACAAACACAAACTTATCCAAGAACTCATGGAAAATTTTATTCATAAGGTCCATGAATACAGCAGGTGCATTGGTTAACCCAAAAGGCATAACTACAAATTCATAATGGCCATATCTAGTACGGAACGCAGTCGTCTGCTTCTTTTACTTTCAACTGATGGTACCCCGACCTCAAGTCAATCTTCGAAAAATACTGAGCTCCCTAGAGCTGATACCACTTCATTCGATGGCCCAACATCTGCTGAAGTTGTTGCAAATGATTTTACCACCCCTTTCTGCTTGTAGTCTAGCTGCTTCCCATCACTCAAGCTCCTTGTTGGACACTCGTTTGCATAGTGACCCATCTCATTGCACTTATAACATTTCACTAACCGTAAATCAAATTTATTCTTACCTTCACCTTGATCCTTTTCAGTGCAATCACGAGCCTTATGTCCCATCTTACCACATCGGTAGCACTTCCCAGAATTCAGAAGACATTCCCCAGCATGCCTTTTGCCACATTTATCACAAACTGGAAACTTAGTTCTCTTACCATCAGACTTTTTTGAAGAATTCTTACCTTTCTCCTGCCACCTCGGTCTCTTCTTCTGCTGGTTGTTATAGAACACTTGGTCATCGGCAAACTCCATTTCCACCTTCTCAGCACATCGAACAAGCTTTTCATAACTTTTAAACTCACGAGAAGCTAATGCCCTTCGATATTTTGGCTTTAATCCTGAGTAAAAACGATTGATTTTACTATCAAGGTCCCGGATAAAATTTGGAGCATACCTTGCCAATCGAGTGAACCTTTCTTCATAGGCAGCCACTGAGTCTTCCTCTTGCCTCAATTCCAAGAATTGCTTTTCCATCCTAAGTCGAACAGCCTTAGGAAAATACTTCTCAAGAAACATACCTTTGAAATCATCCCAGTCAAGAGCATCAATCTCATCGGCTTCCCTGATATTTTTAACCATAGACCACCATTGATCTGCTTCACCTTCCAGACGGTAAATAGCAAGACTAACCTTTTGATTGTCTGAACACCCCATGACATCGAAAATCTTCTCCAGTGCTTTAATCCACCCTTCAGCTTGCACAGGGTCAGATGATCCTCTGAATGATGGGGGATGTTGCCTTATGAAATGTTCCACCACTGACATGTTCCTCTGCGGTTGATCTGGCTGATCTCGTGCATGGATACCACCGCCATTTATAGCCTGAGTCAACTGTGCCATTACTGCAACAAACTCTTCAGTTCCGATTCCGACCATCTCAGGTTGCTGATTTGGAAGGTTGTCTTCCTCCTGATGTCGTCCCAACATAGCTGCTTTGTTTCCTCTGCGGAAAACCATTCTGAACACCGAAATATCTTAGGCGAAGCAACATGGTAATCCGTAAATGCTATATCATTTCAATCATATTATAATTTAACACTTTTCTAACTCCTAAAGTTGTCTAAACCGACCTCTGATACCAACTATAAGGCCCCAGCCTTAAACCTTACTTAATCTTGAGGTATTACAAGATTACACATTGAGGATCTTTTCAGGTTTAGAGTTTTAGAGAATTAGATCATAAAACTTGCATTACATTCCACATATAAACAAAGTGGTTACATAAAGATAGTATTCCTCATTCCCATCAATGGAAACACATTTGAATTAAAACATGGATTCTTTTTGACACATCCTTGACCCTATCATCTTATCATGTACCTTTCCCTTGACCTGTGAAAAACATTTCAAAAACTTGGGATGAGCATAAAAACTCAGTATGGGTTATAAAAAAACATGGAAAGGAAACATGAGTTCATATGTACATAAGAATGAAATCATACTTTACCCATAAAACATAGGCACTTTAACATGCCTCATAAAATCATGAATAAATCATAGAAACCATAAGACATAAAGGTAACTTGAGGCATTCATAACATTCTTACGTAGGGAGTAACCCTCTTGGTTACGTTTGGAATACCCATCACAGTATATTCCCTGAAAATCTCTTCGGAGAAACCTTAATGTTTCACTCCTTCGCGTTACCCAATGCATTGGAGAGCTATAACGGGCTCACCCGCCCTTAGTTTATCACGGAACCACCCGTTCTTCATAATAATGCCCAAGAACCATAACATAATCATATCACATAAAACATGCATAAAAGAAACATAACATTTCCGCATTTCAATCACGAGATATCAATACAACACATTGATATAATAAAAACATTATGAAAACCATTTTCAATACCAAAGTAAAACATGGTATTTATTTTTCTTTTAAAAAAAAAGGTATGGCTTGTAGAGGAAGCCAAAACTCAAATAACGGTTACGACGGCGGAGAAGTCGTTGTCGCCGCATACGTACGACAAAAACATTCCCTTTTGTCGTTTAGTAAACGCTTCGTATAAAAAAGATTCCTTTTGAGTAAACGTAAAAGTCAAAGGGGTTTATACACCGTATAAAAGAAAGTTGTGTATAAAATAAAATATGCCTCAACGAAAGGAGATTGAGACGAAGTCCCATACAAAGATAATTTTTAAAATAAAATAGATACATTATGTGTATTCACTATAAGTACACATAAATAAAGTACAAATACAAGATACGACATAATAATATAATGACATAATTTGAAAGTAGGAGATTAACCCAAAGAATGGAAATTGGGTTAAGAAGTTCCCATACCTCGTATCCGACTTGACCCGACCGTTCTTTAAACTCCTGAATAATAAAATTTTAGTTAATCTCTACTTGCTTAAGAACCTTTTTCAAGTTCATTATTCCTTTTATACCATGTTATGAACATCATGTAATTATTTAAGTTAATAATGTTCATTTTGTCGGTATTTGGTTCTTAAGTCAAAAATAGACTTCTTACACTTACATGTTGTTAATTTGGTCAATGTTTCATTATATCCAGAATGGTATTCATGATGTAGATATCATATATGTCATATATATCCAGTACATACATGTATTTAAAATATTACATAATTATTTAGAGGTAAGAAATGAAATGCACCGTTCATGGAGACGGTAAGCCGTACGTACGCATGAACGCTACTTTCATTTCTTTGTCATATTAACGGAATTAAAACTAAATGAGACTTATGTATATTTTAATTCCAGAATTATATTCATCATTTAGATATATCATTAATTATATATATCCATTATATACATGTACTTTTAATAGTACATTACATTTGGGGATAAGAAATGAAATGCACCGTTCATGGAGACGGTAGTCCGTACGTACGCATGAACACTACTTTCATTTCTATCTCATACTTTAATGGAAATAAATGATAATGATATATATAGGTATATTATAATTCCAGTATAACATCATATATAATAACTTTAAATCCATCCTTTACACGTCCCACATATGGCATTAACGAATCACATCACTTTGAGGGGGCGGTAGTCCGCACTTCCTTAAATGAAGATATCGCGTATACCCATAATGGAAGCCATAAAGGTAAGACACAAATGAAAAATACAGAAGCATAAGTAAAACATAAACATATTACATATCATATATAAAAATAGTGACATCATAATGGCCACCTTTGAAGGTGTTAAATGAGTATTGAACAATCATCGTTTCGGGAGGCAGAATTTCGCCATCCACAGAAACCGTATGTTCTTTAACCATTTGATGTAGTTGTGTGAGAGTGTAGATCAAATAAATCTTATAACAACATCCTAGTATATTGAAGATACTGGTGTTGTTACAAAATAAGTAAATAAAAAGAGTTTAGGGGGTTGGAGAAGCAAAATAAAACAAATGAGCATGAGAGGATGAATTACCTTAAAAAGTGTAACTCCTTTTGATTTGAGCCTAAAGGCTTCCTTTGAAAGGATTCTGCCCAAGGGGAATCCTCTAGGATGAGGAGAGGGATGTGGAGAGAGCAAATGGGCAGGGGTTGGCCGAGCCAAAGGCTTGAGAGGTGTGTGAAATGAGGTAGAGGTGGGGGCCTTTTATAAGAGGAGAGGAGGGGCACTTTTGGAAAGTAAAGAAATATAACTTAATTTGAAAATGTGTTTCGGTTTTAAAAGGTCCCACATTGATAGGATTCGTGGATAAGGTGATAAGGCATCGAAATCCATTCATCCAATTGGTTTTGGACATGTGTAGTTCATAGATTTTATTTTATCTTTCCATTTTATTTAAATCGTCAAATAATGATGTCATCGCTGCATCATTATTATGTCATAAATAATTAAATTTATTTAATGTCTAAAAATTATAAAAAAAATTACTATGATGTAGGAAATCTTTTTAGCTTTCCATTGAATATTTATAATCAAAATTTGGACTTGTATAACCCCACTTAAAAATTGTTTTCGCAAAACATATTATGTTTGTGTCATTTTCACTTTAACATTTAATAAAAAGTAATTTATGTTATTTCCCAACAAAAGTGGATACATGGGGTCCCCAAGTTTGGCCATGACTTGTCTTGGTCGGCCATGACACAACCAATGAGGTTGGGACATGTGTCTAGGTCATTTTATATTATTAAAGTATTATTTATACCATAAACTACACTAATTACCACTAATCGCGATTAAAAACTTAATAAGTTACTATTCACCAAAAAATTATTATAATCTCATTGAACCACATTTTACTTCCTAATGACAACCATGTATGTCGGATTTTCGAAATTCAACACACATTAGTGGTAAAATTTCATTTAACCGAAAAATCAGTTTGCTTGATTACCACTTAGTGGTTTCACTATTCATCAAAAATTGAAGTTTTTCAGAAAATTACCAAAAATTCACCCTAAGCTATATTTGATATTCCGAATTCAAAAATGAAGTCCATTTTACAAAATTCAAATCATATAAGTCACATTAATCAATTCAATAATTAATTCCCGCTGCCAGGGCAAATAGCGTGTTTTTGCAAAACAATAAGTATCAAAAAATTGACACCAGTTTAAGTCTAATTTCAAATCGAAATTGATTCCAATGACCACCATTGGATTAACTGGTAAAAATATTTTATAATTTCACTTTAAAACCAATTCAAAACATAATCTAATCATATAAATAAATTAGATCAAAAAGAGGTTTTGAATTAAAATGCAACATTTTACACTATTCATAAAAAAAATGAACTTTATCAGAAAGGTACCAAAAATTACACAAAGTAAAATTTGATGTCCCGATTCTTAATAAAAGTTTTATTTGGTCCAAAAGAATGTATAAGAGTGATCAAAACTATATTTAATGACGGTTCACCATTAAAAGGTGATACGTGAACCTTTAGTGAAAAATTAGAGTATAAAAGCCTAAAATTGAACTCTTTCCGTATTTTAAGCCTTTATCTTTTATTGGGTAAATGTAAAAACATCTAAAAACATATCTATTCATATTTTAGTTATTTCTATTCATTCCCGCCAGTACAACGGCTACTTGTTAACTAACATAATATTATTATATTACTAGTGTGCTACGTAAGTTTCAAAGAAACTCATTGTTGCGTATCGGGTACGCTATCGAACATAGCAACCCCTTTTAATTAAAATTCATATTTAATTCTCAAATATTAATAAATATAAAAATTATTTATTCTTTAATTACCTGGGATGTTACAGTCTACTATTTATGTTAATAACACAAAATGTTCTTATTATTAGGTGATCGTAATAATATACACCATAATCTGTAAATCCTAAATCAATATATTCATTTTCATTATCTTATAAATACCCACACCATATGTGGAAATCTATATAGTTTTTTTCTTGGAGCATGAATTAAATATATAATCAAATTATTCTATAAATAGGAAGACCAAAAAAGCTATTTGAAAAAATATCATCGTAGGAATCCGTGACTCAATCAATAAAAAAAGGTTATAGTTTATTCAACTACAAGATATAATCTTCATTCCTATGATATAAGAGTGGAAATGTTCCTTAGGTCTAATCATATTCACCAGGATACAACATTCAATTTTGTATTAATCAAAAAAATATCCTCATTGTGTGTTAATGGGTTACATGACATTGATTGTTATATATGTGAACCTAATAATTTTATATCCAATCAATGTCAAACATTACATTGAAGTCATTAAACTCTATGTTCATTATTTCCTATAAATTTTGATAGTGAGAAATAACCACTTAAAGTTATACATCTTTTTAGATGATCCAGATTATTCCACAAGGGATTGTCCAAGAAATAAATATGGAGGATAACATAATTTTTAAATAAACTATATAAAAAACCTGAAAATATATAATATATTGGGATTATATTATATTGAATATTTCATCATAAGACATACCTACAGTTAAGACCATTCATATAATTGTAGAGAATCTATATCCAACACTTGTGAGATTATGGTCTAGTTCTTATGTCATGGATATATAAATTCCATGAACATTCACCTGAGGACACTAGATCCTCTGAATTGCCAAATTATAAGGCATCAATATCCCATGTTGAGTCTAAATTACCCATGACATTACTCAACTCCAAAAACTCATCTGTGAATCTATAAAACAATAATTTATGACTTATAACACCATTGAATAATGATGACAATACATAGGTGGTTTCCCAAAGAATTTTAAAAATTATAATCTTTGTCCATAGTTGTGGAACATGATTCAACAACCACCCATTAGAGGAGCTTGAAGAGAACAAGAAACATTTTTTCATCCTACTTCTTGGAAGGAATAAATCATCATCATCTCTCTTTTTAATTAATCAAGATAAACCCATAGAATAACTAAGAATATTTCCAATTGTTCCACTATGAGATTAACTAAAACTTGAATCTTTACAGCCATCCAAACCATTTTCGAATTCCATTGATTCATAATGAACTCCTGAGAATATAATTGGCTCAAATAACATTAAATGTCACCTATGTTCAAGATAAGTTACAAAATTATAAATTTTAGCCTTCAATAACTTATTTTCAACTAGGAGATAAACAATATTAGTAACGATATGTAATTATTATAATAAGATGTTACATTAATTATATATTCTTTTACTGTTATTTACTATTATGTCCAGTCTAAAATTAGTGTGTCTATGAATAACTCGTCAAATATCTGGTCATCCAATTTTCTAAGGAAAGATCATAATGTAAAAAATTCCGGTTTAAAAATATATAACATTCTTCTATTTGGTCGCTAAACATGAAAAATGGTTGGAATCAGCGATTAATAATCCATTTATTTACCATTTCTTATATCACATCCATGATATTAAACGATTCATTAATATCCTATGGATCCATATACTATAGAAGGATGGTAGATTCATAAATAGAATATTCTGTGAATAATATACCTTTATCATTTCAACATTTAACTAGAAAAATATGATGTATCTTGGTTGTACCAGATTAGTTTCATAAACCCCTAGAGCATATATGGGATAATACTCAAATTCATTCTCCTATGGAATCAGTAGTGGAACATGTATATACTACATATAATTATTTTTATGGTTTCATCTAAAGTGTCTACCATAAGCGTTTTAAAATATGTAATTATATGAAATGTTAAACTAATAAATAAGTCATATATTACAAAACAATTAACAAAAAAACACATTCAATTAAAAATCATGACATGTATTTCTATAGAATGAAATATCTTAAGGATACACACAATGATAATTCCAAAAAATTCTTATAAAACATGATGCCAAATCCTTATTTATTAAATCTATCCTAATATTCCAAATAATATTTATAACAATATATAAAGTACATGTTTAGAAAATAATAATTTCAAATCAGTTATAACACACCAGAGTAAATAATTCATAACATCTAATTAATTGTAATTCATTGAATATATGTGATACATGTATATTTAATGAGGACTAATTATATAATTCATTATTAATTGAAATAAAAAAACTATAATGTAAAAACAGTCAAAAAAATATACATGAGACAAAAAATCCACAACAGTAATAGTTTTCCAATCATTAGTAACATAGAGTATATTTATACATGATATTTATAGGAACACACACCACCCAACTACCTCAGTACCATACATCATATATTTTTTCTAACTTAGGCCCAAATATTATAAATAATAAATGTTAGGGAAACATACTTTATACAATTTTATAATACCAGAGACCCCATCATTATGTGTGTTCTGAAATGATATGTGAGCACATGTTAGCCACCCATTATGAAATAGGTTTTTGGCCAGTAAATATGGTATGAACTATATTGTATGGATACTATATCCTTATTGATAACAAAAAAACTAGAATCATAAAAAAAAAATAGGATTACAGTGAGTTAAAATATATGGTGTGAGAAATTCCTAATACAATAACCCATGTAATTTCAACAATAAATGTATTATTATACTCGACCCTCATATGTGGTATGAATAACCAATGTGAATAAAAAATTGAAAATGATGTAATAACCATGAAACATGTATATAAATTCTATCCCAATAATTCATCCAACATGATACACCATTTACCCGTCAATATTCATTAGGCATTGTTCCTTTACTTGGTTCCCTCAACAAAACGAATTCACTTGAGATGTGATTCTCATCAAAAAAGTCAATTTAATCCAATAGGGGGCACAAATAATGTATCCATACTATATAGTCATATGTATATAGTGTGTATTAAAATAAATAAAGTAACTCATAGTTAAATAATCAACCACTCAAGTGTCAGGTCATCATGTGCTAACCAATATTCCCTTAAACATACCCCACCTCCTTAAACCTAATTTGTTTAAGGTTGTGAGAATCAGTCACTATATGACTTGGAACATTCCAAAGGGCATTCTAAATGGTTTAACACTAAATACCCATAAATTATATAATAATATTAAACCATTATTATTCACCTCACACCCAATAATGTGGTATTCATTTTCCTTTTTGTTGTAATTTTGACATTACATATAATACATGTTGGTTCAAAATCAGTACAATGGGATCTTTATCCCATGGTTCAATACTGAAACATAATGATACACATGACACATATGTTGTATGCATCACAATTAGATGAATATTTTTGTGATATTTTACCTGAATCATAAAGTTAGTGCAATACCAAGGAGATCAACATGTCATCAATGACCACCTCTAAAGATCTTTCATTACCAATAAATGAAACCATTTTATTATCATAATTGAATAAATGAATTATATGTGATGCACACCCGATGGAGAGATATATGATAGGATGATGAACTTTTTTTTTCATTCATTATTCTAATAAGGCCACAGCCGTACCCACATGTATAACATTTCGTAGATGGTTTTTAATTAGAAATGTGTATAACATCAAAGGTAGTGAAACCCACATAAAAGGGTACTATATCTCCTGAATACTCAAAGAAAAATTCTGATGAATATGTTAAAAACCTGAAAAAAGATTCCAACCTCAATAAAATATTTTCAAATTATTGAAAAAATGATAAATATTTATAGAGGATTTATTATTTTCTATAAGCATAAAAACAATTTATAAAAATTCTCAAAAGCTGAATGTGATGGAATATAATTTGTAAGAAAAATACCACATTTAAGAAAGTACACTAGAAACTATAAATGGAGAATTATTTTAGTTCTTGAATAGTATTTTCATTACACATATGATTTTCTATTTAAATATATTTAAGTATGTGAAATACATTACAAATTTATAGTGATTTTGTAAAAGATGAATCACATTGAATCAAAGTTGTTGGATATATATCTATTATGGGTGAAAATTTAAATTACAATAAGGAAATGTTATTTGATGGGTTTAAACTCAACATTTATAGTGTTCTAATGAAATTTGTTGAATGGAATTATTCTTTTAACCAGAATTATGGGTTTTTAAAAAATATTTTACAATAGTAAATTTTTTATGATATGAAAAAATATAAAAAGAATTTTTTTTCAAGTTCCTGATGTGAAGAATTTGTTTTACTTATGAATGATGGAAGAGAATTATTTTTTAATAACGGATTTGGGGATTTGTTTCCTAGAAATATGTGAATGATATCATGGTGTGAAAATGGTTGTGATATTCCTGATATGATAAGAAGAAAAGATTTCTATTGTTCAATTTCGCAGAAATGGAATATTATGAGCTCTTTTCTCAAGGAAGATACAATTTATTCAACAAGTCATATGGGAAAATAAATACTAATATTTTTGAGATAGTGAGTAAATAGTAAGCGTATGATGCAAATGGAATCATTCCATTTTTTATGAATTTTACATTCATTTAGTGAATGAATTTTATAAAACCTAATTATGATATTCTAAAAATTATTAAAAAATTAATAATGTGAAAAAAATGAATGTGGATATTTTGAATGAAATTTTGTGAAATGATATTAGGGGTGAATACTAAAACGACAATTTTTAATGTCTTCTTGAAATTTTTTGAATTCATTATGCATTGAGTTTACTATACACACGATAAAAATGGGGTTACTAAAATAAATAGTAGAAGTTTCTTAGAGATGGGACATACAAGATTAATCAAACATAGTCATCCACACTATTTTTGGTGAAATATATGACAAAAACTATTAAAATTTAGAATCATTTTTTCAATAGATATGTTAATTATTTAACTTTTTATAATATTTAATACAATTAAACTCTATGTCTATAACATAGAAGAGTGTGTGGGAGTCCCAAAATCATAATGAAAAGGGGTATCACATGGAATATTTTATCAAATAGGTTATGATCGGAAAAATCATTTATATTATTTGGATGGTATATGTAATTTTTATTTTAAAAAAATTGATTTATAATTGATTTATTTTTGGGTAATTTTTTTGTGAAAGCTGAATAAGTTGCTCAGAAACATATAAAATTCAATGAGGATGAAGTTGAAAAAGTTATTTTTTAAAAATGTGAAAATAATTCCAACACTAGTGATTCCATGTAGATGGATGAATCTTATTCATATATAATTCATTACGGGGAATAATGTTTCACATCAAAATAGATATTCAGGATATAGGTGGAAGTAAAAAAATAAATGATGGTCAGAAACATAAAATCAAATAATTAGAACATTAAATTATGTTTTACATACTACTTTGAATTATATAATTAAGGAAAAATATTTAATTTAATAATTTGATCATTCTGAGTGTCTTATTTTTATGAATTTGAAGTCCAATCATATTGGAATGCCTTATATGTGGGAACGTATACCTCAAATAGTTATAAAAAAATTATTGGTATGAAGTGGGTATTCAGAAAAAATTTGAATAGGGATGGTGAAGTCATAAAAAACAAATCAAATTGTTCTGTAATCATTACTCATAAATTGAATTCATTGATTTTTATAATTCATCTAACCCTATTTCAATGTTATAAATTATTATATTTATTTTTAAAATTTCTTCAAATTTAATTTCATATCTTTTAAGATGGGTGTGAAATCAGACATTTTCAATTGATATTTTAATAAATATGTTTATGTATAAAAAATATTATATTTATTGGAAACTATTGTGGCTTCCTATTAACATTGAAGAAATAAATTATTGGTTATTTAATTCATGAATATCGTGGGATTTTGAATTTTATTTTAATATATAATGGGTAAATTTTATGAAATGATGAGTTCTCAATAATCATCATATCACTGAAGATATGGAGATTTATCATTTTAATTGTGTATGACTATGATAATATCACTTCTAGGAATGATTAACGAATGTTTGAGACTATTTAATAAGTAGATGAATTATTTTTTTGAAAAGATAATCCATTTTAAAATAAATATATTCATCTTGAAAAAATATTCGAAAATAATAAATAATTTTTTCAATCTAAACATAATTATGGTAAAGAACTTATTAATATATTTGGAAAAAAAATTAAAAATATATGTCTAAAAAATATATGGTAACCATGTTTTATAATATTTGAGAAGTAAGTGAATTGGATTCTAATGAGTTTTAGGTTCTGATGGGATGATTGTTACATCTGGCTAATTATAGACAACAAATTTAATGTGATGTCGCTTTATGGGTCAGATTTGAATTCTCACCAAAATAATATATTATATTATTTGGAAAATGAATTCTCATATATATTTGAGGCATACCAGATTTTGGAATAAAATATTATAACTTAGGAGGATTTTATTTTTCTGGTTAAACATATACAGAATTGGAATGATGTTTGGATGATATAAGATATGCATCTAGTGGTGTCTTCTTTCATTGGGGATGTTTTATGAGTTAAAAAACTATAATTCTAAATTATAACTCTAAAAATGGGTGTATTTGAATATATATCATCTAATCAAGATACAATACAAAATATATGCTCGAATACTTGGATTGATGATTTGATTGTTAAAGTCTTCTTACAACTTATCTTGGGTTGTGAGAAAAAATGTTTTATAAAAAAACTATAAATACATTGCAATATTTCATTCAATTCATAAACATATCCAATATCAATTCCTCATAATTTATATAAATAATCATGAACACATGATGAGTATATTAATACAATTGGAAATCTTGATGACATTTTCCCAAAATGAATTAACAATTGTTTTTATAAAAATATTGTTGAGCAAGGGAAGACAACATCATTCTCTCCAAGATTACAGGATGTGTTTGTATTCGAAATCTCATCTTCTATTTGTATTTGTTTTCTCAAGGGGTTAATTGTTTGGTAAATATTTTCATTCGTACATGGTAAATGATTTATGGAATTATTTATTTAGGGGGTGTGTTAAATGTAGAAATCTATGAACTCATCATTTGAGTCTATGAAATATTCTAATAATTTTTTGAAGTTATTGTATAAAGCATTGTCTTATAAAAAAATGAATCAATTTTTGATGATATGAAACTTGTAAAAGTATTATTTTTAAGAGTTTTTCTTATCTCACTTCATTTTGAATGAATGATAATTAAATAGATTTTCAAAAAAATATTTGTATATGAATATTAATAATATTGTTAAGATGTGGATGGGCTGAAAGTTATACATATCGCGTATACAATTAGTAATTTATATTTGACATAATGGGTTCTCAATAAATTATTAATGTTTCTTATAATTTTTTTTCACAAACTAACTTTAATTATTGATTAATGATCAGTAGTTTTAATTTCATATTTTTAGTTATATATTAACCTTGGTTGAGAAAAATATTTAAATGGGGGTAATGTGGGGATGATGTTTCCTACAATATATTTTTTAGATTATTTATGTCTGTTGGAAGAAGTAGATTTTCATTTTATTTATTTTTTTCATTTGTAGATATATATTCATTATGATAGCACTGGTGATTGAATGAGGTTTACATAGACTCCAAATATTATATGCTTGTTTGCCAATAAATCCCATCAATTCGAGTTTTCTAATTTGATGATGTTCTATTGGTGAACATTCCTTTAGACCTATATGGTTTTCTGATTGATGTTTTTAGAGATGAGTGAGAATTTTTATCTTGTTCAAAATGGATTTCGAATATCTTCAATAGAAAATAAGATTTTACATTTGTATGAAAAAATTTATCAACATAGTAATTGAACAAAAATATGTGGTCAAAATTTTTTAACAGATTATGGTGGAAAAGGTATAAAAATTATGATGATTTAATTCAATACCACTTTTTTAGTAAACATGAATATTTCATGATAATGTAATGAGTTTATAAAATTAAGGTGAAATGTGATTAACATGTGTATCATCCAAACCCTGAAGTTCGAAGCTAGTGATGTAATTTTCTAAATCGAAATGATTATAAGGAATAAAATCCTAATTGATATTGCAATAGTGTAGTTGTGGAAAGTCATATTACATATATGATACCCATAATACATTGATAAATATAAAATACAAACATGATACATAGTGACATAAAACTAAGGCCATCCTTGATTCTCATTTAATGGATTCCTCTTCATATCCTGGGGAATGAAAACATAATCAGGTGACATAAAATGCCATTTAAGGGTAATTAAATTGGATGAAATAATATTTTATGAGAATAAATAAAAATAAAAAAAAAAATATCTCATAACACATACCATTCAAGTAACTATATATGGAATAATCAAAATGGAATGATATGAAACTGAAAAAATGTTCTATTTAAATAATAAAATGAAAATGAAATGTATCTGTAAATTATATCCTATAAAAAACTCACTGATACTAATAATGATAACTAATATATATACGATATAAATTCATATTTATTGTATGTCATGTCTGGGGAACATGATAAATTATACTATCAATATCCATCCTCCAGGGAGTTTAAAACTATTGGTATAAACCTATTTCATTTGGCCAACTTAAGTATCTAATGATAACAAATTTTTGAATATAAGAGATATATAAATTTTAATCCCCATCCATCGTTGCATACAAAAATAAATCCTCAGATATATTAATCAATTTAATAAATTAAAAATATCCCCTATCAAATTCTATATTGAATAAATGATAAGAATTTATCATTATTTCCTAAGTAAATCAAATTACAATCAAACTAAGAAACAGATTTAAAACTGGTATAAGGTTTAAAATAATAATAATGTTAATAACCCAATAATATTGTTATTAAACTATTAAAATAATGTTAACATATTTACTGAATGATACCAACAAAAAATGTGAGATTGTAAAGATAACCATCCAAAATGTTCTTGAGAAGAATAATATATAAAAATGCCAAAGTGATTCTTTTCATGTTGAATCATTCAATCATAAAATCCCATAATTAATAGAATAATATCATACATTTAAATCCATTATAATTATGAAATTCATGATATAAATAATCATTGGGTAGTATATAGACAACATAATTGTGTGTTGGTTCCAAACTAAAAATATGCTTCAGTTGGAAGTAAATTTAAATGAAGTCCCATACATTTCATTTCCTTTTATGTAAACAATATTTAACCTCATTTATAATGGTTTTAAGAGTTTTAAATTTTTTTAAATTAAAATATTCATTTTTATAATATCAAATATAATCCTATTATGATTTTTTTATCATTTTGTCAATTATATTTATTTGTTTTCAATATTACAATTGTTAATTTACCAATTTTTCATGTTTATTTTTTTATAGAAGTTGTTCTTATTAATTAGATCATTGTTTCACCATATATGGAATGTATAATATTATTTATATATCATATAAATATTATATTTAGTTATTTATAATAAATCATACTATTTGGAGATAGTTAATGAAATAAACCATTCATTGGGATGGTAGGTAATACTTAAGAAATATCCCTACATTCATTAATTTTTATTTTGATAAAATGAAATTTTAATGATTTATTTGTACATTATAATTATATTATAATATTTATTTCATATATGTCTCATTATTTCAATAAAAATCTCTTTTAGGGGCCCTTTGTCCACACACTTAGAAATAAGATTATAATATTTTGAAAAAATGGAGACAAATTGGGTGTGTTTTGTATAAATGTTAATGAAGCGTAAAGTCATTATTAATATAATATATATCATATATATGAAATAAAAATATTTTTTTCATCCAAATTCCAACCATGAGAGGCCTTAAATGAAAATTAAATAATCATTGTTACATGATGTCATAGTTCATCATACACATAAACTGTAGGATCATTTACCATTAGATGGAAGTTTGTTTTTCTAGGTAGAACCACTAACATAAAATCATCATAGTATTGTTAGTATAAATATTTCATTATATATTCTTTTAATACGAATATTTTAGGGGGTTGAGAATGATAATAAAACTAAGGAGTATGAGGAATGATGTTTCCTCTTATTTGGGTACCTCATTTTAAGTCTCACCAAAGGGGATAATTGGACGTGTTTAATTAAAAATTGAGTATTCAAGGATTATGGGAGGTATTATTATGATATATTTGGGTATTTCATATAATGAAATGGTTTTTGGGGGGTGTGAGGATGAGAAATGAGAGGATGACTCTTTATTGTGGGCAGAGGAGTGGCACTCTTATAAATTTTTAGAAAGGGAATTCCAAACACGTATTTCTAATGTTAATTGGATATTATAACATTAATAATTATAAAATTCAAATGATATGGTATATATATTTCCATAAAAAGTTTTTTTATTAATTTTTTGGGTCATTTGGGCTCTTCATTTTATGTTTTAGTGGTTTTCCAAGCTAATTTTTTCTTAAACATAATAATTAAATTTAATCATATTCAACAATGATTTTTTCCAAAAACTATGTTAAACATAATATATATTTGATATTATTTTTTTACAGATATGGAATCTATTTTACCAAATTTATATCATCAAATTGGAATAAATATATTAATATTAAACCTGAAGATGGGAAGATAATTCCGTTTTTTAAGAATATTTATTCAAAAGAATGCTTTCTTTTATATATATGTTCTATGTGAAATTTGTTCTCGTGAAAATAATGTTAAATTTATAAAAAATAATAGAAATATACATTGATACCATTTAAAAAATATAAATATCATTATAAATTATTTATAAAAAGTATCTTTGAAATAACATTCATTATTTTTCACTATTCATTATAAAAATTAAACATCACAACAAAAAAGTAAATATTTACCACAATATATTTTTTATTATTCTATTTCAAATATGATGTATATTTTATCATATAACATAAAAAATTCAAAATTTTATTCTAAAAATAGGTTCTCTATTAAATGGCTTTAATATTTTCATTATAAAAATATATTATTTTATGCATTGAATTAGGGATTGTTTTATCATATTCCAAAAAATTATATAATATGATTGTAAAAATATATATTTATTGATATAGTATAAATATATAATTTTAACTCTCTAAAAGTGGAATAATTTGATAATACATTCAAAACATGACCAATTAGGGGTTTTTATATCTCGTGTTGGGTGATTTGCAAAGCTATCCAAAAAAATAAATTTCTTCTAAAAGTAAAATATGGAAAATTATTAGGGTGATAAATTCTTCCCCAATCTAAATCAATAATCCTTTATATTTCATTGTTATTACCGAATTATATATTTTGGTATTTCAATTTAATCGAACACTCTAGTCTCTGTGTAGCGTTATCTAATTTTTTATATCTCCATAGTAGTTTACTGCATGGGTTATTTGATTCATCAACACATGTTCTCTAGTATAAGGATATGGATGCATTATTATTTGTATGAATATTTAAGTACCACCACTATCTTATAAAATACAATCATGTGTATTGGGTCTAGTTGGTACTTTATTAGAGAAGATATAAGAAAAAAGTTATGTACCTTTGAGATATTTGTCAGATTTTTTAAATGATCAGAACAATATACATCCCATTCAAGAATTTTGAAGGGTAGCATATTCATGGTACTCAGTTTCCCATTATTATAAATCATGATAACACCCTTACATAGATACACTTTCTATAAAACATGATATCCATATTTTCACCCTAAGTATATATTCTGGTCATTCCCCTAACCAATTTCCCGAATTTGAGAATAATTAATATGGCCCCTAATAGACTACATCATTTTAGGTTTCAATTATTTTTTTCACCAGCATCATCAAAAAATGATTGAGTATCACACATAATTTTGTATAATGCTTCACAACACTGAATTTTAATACATGAATGTAGAAAATACATAGATGGATACTCTACAATAGTTAAATACTAATCCCACATACCGTGAATATTGAGTTATCGTGACATCAATATATCAAACATTGTCTTACTAGTGAATTCAGACTATCCATTAGTTTGAGGATGGTAAAAATCTCAGAATTGAAGCTTAGTGTCGATATCCTTCTAATGAATGATATAAAATATTAATATACTATGTGGATATTGATTATATATAGTTGTTGTAGCTGCACCATAAATTGTAAAAACATCATTAATATATATTGTTAGCAAATCAAGGGGAATATATTGTATTTTGGGTTGAAAATGAGCAGATTTGATTTGGTGATCAACAACAACCAAAATTTTATCATTCTTTCTAGATGTATTTGGTATTCCAATGATATAGCTTATAATAATTTCCTCACATTTCCACACATAAATTGTAATGTTTTTATATGAATCCAATAGTTTGTGGCCTCATATCCTTCACTTGATGGCAACCCAAACATCTAGAAACATAATAATAATTTTTCCCAATTCCTGTAATCCCACAATAAATTATCCATCAATTGTCTATATTTCACGACCCGTCCTCAGGACCTATGTCGTGACTACCCCAATCCCGCCTCTCATAGGTCAGGGGATGGAGACTAGCACCAAGGCGTAAGTACCGAAAAAAGGGTAAGGAATTGCCTTTATAAAGTAAAAAAAACACCACAGAGTAAGATAGAAAAAGTAAACACTAAGTAAAACTGGGTACAATAGTAAGTGCGGAAAAATAAGAGGGATAGAATACAAACACAAACTGAAATTAAAGTACAACTTGAAAGAAAGTACAGAAACTGAAAGTAAAGTAGCAACATCGAACTGTCAACTAGAAGTCCCACCAGAAGGGTGGGAACAGATATCCTCCTCACCTACTCGGGTCCAGCTGTCCGCTCCCTGTACGTCCCGCCTAGTGGTCCACCTCCAGGTACCAACTTTCTCAACAAGCCTCAACAACGATTAGCGTTGTATTTCGTCTGCATCCAACACAACGTAGTGCGGGCATATCCCATGTATGGGTGAGTTACAAAATAAAGGGGGGTTTGCAAACTTAATGGGAGGTTTGAGGAAATTGAAAATGTGGGGCTCGTGTGGGCCCCACCCCAACTTCCTTGCATCCTACTATTCCACAACACTTAACCATCGGTTAAAGAAATAAAAATAAACTATAAAACAATTTTATTTTTATTCCTCACATTTATAAAATCTCCTCCCGAGCAAACAAAACTCCACGAAAAGTCTTCCTAATCAATTACTGGTGTTGCAGTTTCATCAGTGCCCTCAGATTTCAATTCCGAGCACCGGTTCAAATGTTAGAAAAACCTGCTTGTTCTTTCACTGAACGTACTCGAGCTAAACTTTAGAAATTGATTTCGGGCACACCAGGCCTCGGAATCAGGTGCTGTTAGAAACAGTGCATTTGTAAAATTCCAAAGAAAATAAAGAAAACATTTCTCTTGAAATTTACGGGTCGTTACATTACTCCCACCTCAGGGATTTATGTCCCCGAAATGCTATAACACAAACTAGGTAAACAAAAGTGGTACTGAGCATGCATCTGAGCCTCCCACTCCCTATTCCTCTCCTATAGGTTCCCGTGCTGCCACCAGATGCGCACTAGAGGAATCGACTACCCACATAGGACCCGCACTTGTCGATCCTCGATCTCCATCGGGGCTTCTGAAAAAGTCTCCACATCATCGATGTCCTACTCCCCGTGGTCGATGATATGCGTCGGGTCATGCACGTATCTCCTCAGCTGAGATACGTGGAAGTTCCCGCGCACCTGGTGCAATTGCGGTGGATGGGTCAAGCGGTAAACCACCTCACCTACCCTGTTGAGGACCTTGAAGGGTCCGATGAAGCGTGAAGATAACTTTCTGCCCTAGACAAATCTCCGTAAACCACGTCGAGGTGAGACCCGTGAGAAAACGTGGTCACTATCCTCGAACTCTAGTGGTCTCCACCTCCTGTCGGCAAAAGACATATGTTGGCTCTAAGCTATCCTCATCGACTCCTAGATGACATGGACCTTCTCTGGTCCTACAAGAGCTGCTAAAATTTCTTCTTTTCCAATAAGATAGATCTGGTCCCATCCCATGGATGAACCATGTTCTTTTCCTAATACAGTCAATCCTGACGTGGATGATACTTATCCATACAAAGGATGACATCGTAAGGCCTCGATGCTACTAACAAGAGATCCAAACGTTACTCTTGCCTCCAAGGGATGAGTCACACTGTCGGCATTAGTGTGTGGTCACTAGGTCCCCTCCAGTAGGTATCTCAAAATTGAGGGTCAAGTCAACAGTTTTATACCGGAACCTCTTAGCATCAACTACAAAAAAGGACATGGAAAAAAACGTCACAAGAACAAGTGTCTTTTATTACTGCTGCTCACGGTATAAAGACACATAACATCAACATAGTTAGAAGCAACATGAACAAAAGTCCCCATGTATTGAGCTAGTCCCTCTCCTGTCCATCAGCTCTCGGAGCTCCATGGTCATAAGCCTCACCTGCATGAAGTTGAGATCTCCCATGTCCACTACTCCCCTGTGGTCGGGGTGGTCTTCCTGGTGGTGGTGGTGGTAGGGCCTCAAAGCATCGCCCACCACCCACTGCTCGGCCAGCTCCTTTGCCTCGTCCGCCTGCTCCCTGCAGACCGTCATGGTCGAACCTCTTCCTGGTAGTTCCCTCTACTTCATTCTGCTCATCAGCATGACGAGTCGAGCAGTCTCGAGCCATGTGACCCTACCCGTCGCATTCATTGCACAACCTGCTCCTTGTGTAGCTGGCTTTCCTTCGTTAGCCCCGCACAACCAAATCTGCATCCTGAGATTTCTCGTCTGATGGTCTAACCCATTAGGACCTCTCTATCATTTGTCTACATCCAGCTGTAGAAGACTTCGCTACGGGTCGTCCTGCGGAGGGTCCCACCGCTGGTGAATGCTCAGCGAGAAAGCTCTCCACAAGAAGGGCTCTCTCCAACACCCCTTCCTTAGTCGGAATGTTGAGGGAGATCATCTAAGCCTTGATCTCATGTCTCAGTCCCTGCTCGAAGGTCTGGGACCTGAAGAATGGGTCATGTACCATATATGTGGAGTAGCGTGAGAGAACAATAAACCTCGCCGAGTACTTGGCCACAATCATGCTTCCCTACTGTAGCTGTAGTAACTCCTGAATGCGCACCGCATAGAGGGTTGATGCTGTTGGATTGTTCAGGTAAGAGGGGACACCAACTGACCTCATGGTGATCCTTGATGCGCATCTCCTACACGCGGCAGCAGGCAGATGGTAGAGCCTAATTCTCCAGGTGCATGACGAGACATTACTCCTTTGGACAGACTTTGAGATCCTATTCCGAGCCTCGACAGTTGAGGAAAAACCAGAATGGCCAAAGTCGTTCCTGATTGGGCGACGCGACATTAAGTCGCACCAGTTCGTTCAACCGGGGGGGTTGTAACCCCCCCCCCCTTCCGCGTGCGCTCCGCACGCGGGTGCCGCACCGCACGGGCCGCCCGCGGTAGTCCGAGCCGCGCCCTAGTGGGCCAGACCCGGACCTGGGTCCGGTCGACCTGTTTCGGGCCGACCCAGGGGGTCTCGGGCCGGGTCGGTCCAGGCCCAAAACCCCCTACAAACCGACAGGTTCGTTAAAACCCACGTAACAAGGGATACTGACCTCCGATCGACGCACCGTCGGTTGTGATATGATCCTTGGATTGAGACAGTCTTTTCAGTATACTACACTCAAGGTTTCAGAGAATTATGGGTACAGACAGGTTGGTCTGAACATGAAACCAACCTGGTCCTCGGAGCAGAAACGCTTATAGCATGACCTCCGGACGTCCGGTTAACGTGCTTTCAACTTTGTTGGATTCCATTTAGTGAGACCGACCTTTGGATTACTCCGCTCATGTTTTGGATGCAGTTGGAGTACGGTCGGGTTGGTTTTGACTTAAAAACCAACCGGGCCCCTTAAATGAAAAAGCCATTAACTCTCAGCCGGGAGTCCGATTGATGCGCCGTCTATCACATTGAGTTCCTATCGAAGAGGCAGAACTTTGGGAATAATCAACTTCAGACTACGTGTCAGTTGATGTATCGAACCCTTGGCTCATAGAGTGGACCCTCCCGGAAACGAGCATGCTCTGTGTGGGATCCCTAAAGCTGGTTGCGATGACGATGACAACCTTACTGGAATCCCTCGTGGGTACAATGGTGAAAACTTTCGTACTAGAATCCTTCGTGGGTTCTACGGTGAAGACATTCATACTGGAATCCTCCATGGGTTCGACAAAGATGAAAACCATAATAGAATCCTCTTTGGGTTCGACGGTGATGACTTTCGTACTGGAATCCTCCATGGGTTCGACGACGATGACAACCATACTGGAATCCCTCGTGGGATCGACGGTAAAGACTTTCGTACTGGAATCCTCTGTGGATTCGACGACGATGACAACCATACTGGAATACTCCGTGGGTTCGGCGGTGACAACTACAATACTTGTATCCTACGTGGGTCTGATAGTATTGACCTCTATTGTAGTATCATATGTGGGTCCGAGAGCTTAGCTGGTCTAGTATCCTACATGGGTCCCAGCTTGATGAATCAGTAACTACATCTGATAATCTCCTTTTTCTTTACAAATGATGTATACCTATGTGTGCTGAGTCTTGACTTTCAATCATTATCTTCGATATGATTGACTTTCCCTCCTATGTGGATTGGGTTGTATTATCCTGTGAGGATTGGATTGTGCTATCCTATGTGGACGTGATCGAACTTGGGCTCAAATGTTGGTGCTGGACTGAAATTGGTGACTTAGATATATGTATGGGCGTATACCTAAGTAGTGTTGGATGTTACTTCGTGATTGTATCTTTCCTTTTTGGATTATCCTATGTGGATTATGGGAGACCATCGGGGGTCTCGGGGTCCCGACTGAGTAGCATATACTCACCCCTGCACGGGTTATACCCGCACTACGTTGTGTTGGATGCCGACGACAAACATCATTGATTGTGGTTGAGGCTTGTGGAGCACGTCAGTACCTGGAGGTGGACCACTGGGAGGGACGTACACGGAGAAGATGGCTGGACCCGAGGAGCTGAGGAGGCTATCAGTCCCCACCTTTCAGGTGGGACATCCAGTGGACGGATTGATGTTTCTTATTTACATTCAGTTGTTGTACTTTCTTTCCATTTTTACTTTACTTTCAGTTTGGGTTTGTATTCTGGCCCACTTACTTTTCCACACTTACTATTGTACCCAGTTTTACTTAGTTTTTACTTCTGCTTGCTTACTCTGTGGTGTTTTTTTATTGTATAAAGGCAATGACTTCCTCTTTTTGTTGGGATTTATGCCTTGGTTCTAGTCACTAGCCCCTGGCCTATGGGAGGCAGGATTGGGGTAATCACGACCCCGGTCCCAAGGACGGGTCATGACAAATTGGTATCAGAGGAGGAACCCAGCCTTAAGTGAGCGGTGCACTGCCTGGGTTGAGTTGTAGGGCCCACATCAAGGGCGTTGTGCTGTAAAGGGGGGGGGGGGGGGTGATTGTATCATCCCCAAATGATAAAGGGTTAAATGACTAAATGATATGACTCATGTCAATAAGGTGAACCTTCCTTTTCAGGATCCTGTCAAATTAGAACTCCACAGTTAAGCGTGCTTGTCCTGGAGTAGTCATCAGGATGGGTGACCTTCTAGGAAGTTTCTCAGGGTGTGTTTGATTGAGGACAAAGCACACTGGAAAGGAAATGTGTTGGCATGTGGGGACAATCATTAGTCAGATGACACATAAGGGCTTGTGGGTGGGCCCTGAGGTGGGACCCACATGTCTGTGGGGGCAACCGGTGGTACCTGGTAGGCTAGGACCCGACGACCATGTTATGGCGGTGTGGTTCTGCTGTCACTGGGACCTAGTTGAGACATTTGGTATCAGAGGAGGAACCCAGCCTTATGTGAGTGGTGCACTTCCTAGGTTGAGTTGTAGGGCCCACAATGAGGGTGGTGTGCTATAAGGGGGGGGGGGGGTTATTGTAGCATCCTCAAATGATATAGGGTTAAATTAATAAATGATATGACTCATGTCAACAAGGTGCACCTTTCATTTCGGGAGCCTGGATGATTAGAACTCCACAGTTAAGCGTGCTTGGCCTAGAGTACTGATCAGGATGGGTGACCTTCTGGAAAGTTTCCCAGGGTGTGTGTGATTGAGGACAAAGCACACTGAAAAGGGCATGTGTTGGCATGTGGGGACAATCATTAGTCAGATGACCCATTTCGACATGTGGGCGGACCCTGAGGTGGGCCCCACATGTCTGCTGGGGCAACCGGTGTTACCTGGTAGGCTAGGACCCGGCGACCATGTTAAGGCGGGGTGGTTGTGCTGTCACTGGTACCCAAGTGTCACATTTTAGAAGGAAACATCCATGTGAAAGAATATCATTCTAAAAAAATTCCCTACCTTGAAGAAGGTGTTCTTCGGATGAGGATCGTCGCAGGAAGAAGACGTTGCGAAAGACAGAGTCATAGAACGAGGCTCCGTAAGCATCGTTGTTGTTCGTCTGATGAATAATGCAGAATGTCGTCGTTCTCCGAAGAAGGCGTCTCTCACCGGATACGGAGAGGAGAGGAGACGGTACGGCGATCTACCCTTGAGGTGATGGAGTTCTTCGCCGTAGACTCGACGTTCTTCACATTCTTCAACGAGGAAGAAGATGTTCTCTTCTTTGTTTCACACAACGAAACGCCAAAAATAAAATAAGACCTTGTCTTATTTTATTCACACACACATGCCATAATTAATTTGAGAATCAAAAGATCTCATTAATTGACTTAATTGAAGAGCGTTTAATAATCAGATTAACTTTAAGGGTTGACTTGTCATTAATCTTGGGGTGTGGGTGAGTTACAAAATAAAGGGGGATTTGCAAACATAATGGGAGGTTTGAGGAAATTGAAAAGGTGGGGCTCGTGTGGGCCCCACCCCAACTTCCTTGCATCTTCCTATTCCACAACGCTTAACCATCGGTTAAAGAAATAAAAATAAATTGTAAAAAAAATTTATTTTTATTCCACACATTTATATCATCTCCTCCCGAGAAAACACAACTCCAGGAAAAGTCTTCCTAAGAAATTACCAGTGCTGCGGTTTCATCAGTGCCCTCGGATTTCGATTCCGAGAACCGGTTCAAAAGTTAAGAAAACCCTCTCATTAGTTCACTAAATGTACCCGAGCTAAACTTCTGGAATTGATTCCGGGCACAGCAGGCCTCGGAATCAGGTGCCGTCAAAAACTGCGCACTCGAAAAATTCAAAATTAAATTAAGAAAAAATTTCCCTTGAAATTTACGCGTCATTACATATATGCCTTTTTAACACAGGGTGTATAGATAATGTTATGATCTGACTATAATCAAACATCTCTCCCTTTTTATATGTTATATATAGATGAAAAAAATCCACCTTCTAAATTTTAGAATACAATGTTCGATAATAATTTCTGTTAATTTTCCAACGTACATAGATTTTATCTTTTTTTGAATGTACTCATCATCGGACTGAGAATTATATATCCTCTCTAATAAATAAGGATTTCCATAATTTAATAATTATTAATGTCTCATCTTTCTTTCAAAATCCAATTTTAATCATTACATGATCATTGAACATTATATCCTTCTCAATACTCATCTAATTTATAACTCCAAGATCATTTATACTCAAATATTATTCAAACTGATATGATTAACATGGGTGGTAGTTTATTGAGGTATCATAATCATTGAGTAGATTTATCCATATCCTAAATCTCAAATTCAGCCCTTTTATGATAATTTTTATATTTGTATCTTATAATCTAGGTATATCTCACTTATTTCAGCATAGAGATAATATCAGTATACAAACAATGTGATGATAAAAACATCTATCTCAAGATCAGGGGTTGATAGTTATATACATGATTCATCTGTTACCTTGATGTATATACAATAACAATATCATTTTCCAATTAAAAAAATTGATGTCACTTATTCATTGAATCATTATTAATGACAAACTGATAAATCAAATACTGTATAGTCAAAATCAAATCATTGACTAATATTCTATTTATTTAAGAATATAATACTCCACATTCCTTTATCAAATCAAATGTGACCCATTTACATCTATTTTTGGTTCATGTGTAATTTAATCGGGAATAATTATGAAATAATTTCTAATATTAAGTTTCCTAACTAATGAAATTACATAGCTAATTTAGAATAGTTAGTTTACGCCCTTCTCTGACTATAGTTTTTCTTCATATGTCTACCGATATTCTATCCTTGGAGAAAATATGGAAAATGAAATAAATTTCTTGAATATAAAAAACAAAATTATTATATTTCAAATATAACTATTACCTTATATAAATATTAATAATGATCTATATGTGATTTTCATTTTAATCAAGATTTTAGAATACACAATTATTTCATCAATGAATACTATTACAAAATCATCACGACATTCCATGAATACATTTTTCATTATATCTATAAAATAAATGGTTCATTAGTTAATAAAAATGTAATTATTATAAACTCATGATGTCCACGCATCATCCAAAACGTTGTCTTCTGAATTTCACCCTTCTTCAGTAAAAATTGGTGATACCTAGAATGAATAAAATACATTAAAAAATATTCTTCATAATGAATTTGATAAAAAAAAGTCATCAATGAGAGTTTGATGATATGTGTTCTTTATTTTAATATGATTTATTTACCTAGAACAACCTCATCTATTCATGGTTGTTATTAAGAAAAAGGATATGGCCAGGCCATGGTGAAACACTAAGTATAATAAATCCCTGATTACCCAAATCATATAGTATTTTCTTCAACTCCACTAATTCAAACATGGATATTCAATAGGAATTTTTTGATATTGGCCATGAATCAGAGTTTAAATAATTAGAAAATTAAGCATCACACACTAGGGAATTCTATGTAATCCCTAGATAAATACATCAATGTATTCATTTTACATATATACAACTGTAATTAAAAGATTATATTAATCTCATAGGGTGTGGTTTTCACTAATTCCAATGAATTTTGTTAAATATTATTACTGGTTTTGGTCTAGATAATAGATATGTGGGGAATCATCTTTTATAAAGATAAGGGATTCTACGTCTTCCACAAAAATCAAATATCCTTTCCACTTGTACTAAATATTGGCATCATATTTCATGATACAATTTACACTGACGATAATATCAATATAAACCATAGGTATTCAAATAATGTCAACAAGCATGGAATGTTTATGTGTCATAATGGGTACCACAATTTTTTTTTTTGGCAACGATAGTTTGATTTGGAATTTTGAAATATATCATCATTATTAAATCATATATGAATGAATAATTTTCTTACAACATTGTATAGATATAAAAACTGTGATGATCTGAAATTGTATAGGTAATTTGATAAATTGGAATATTGGATTAATGTACCAGTCACCAAATCATTTTTTTCTTCAACCTATTCTATATTGATCACAATATATTATGCATCTCTGATTGGCCTCTGGTACAGTATATTATCTTAATGTCTTGGACATTCATTTCCTTAGTGTTACAACTTCCTAGAGTTAAAACATAGTAAAATAGTGTTTTAATTCTTAAATTTCCACTCATGATTATAGTGACCCATATCACTACACTATAAAAAATCTATTCCCTGTCAAACATTTATCAAGTTGATTTTCACTAGTTTTCATAGTTTTAAGATGGTTGAGATATCTTATACATCATAGAGCCATTCCAATTTTCATGTTGCTAAAATTTTCCCTTATTCTCTTAGATTCCATTAAATATATAGGCTTTAAAAAATAACATCTCTATTTTTAGGGCACAAAATTCTATTTCATTGTGTGATGAAAAATAATGAGAATCTATTTCCCTTTGGATATTTCTCTTAAGACCATAAAAAATATTTCTATCATGTACTCTAGGATGTGTATAAGATAATTAGAATACTGAGATGAAAATATAATGGGGGATTCATAATAAACAACAATCACTTCATCCCTATTCATTATGACAAGGAACTTCACCATTATTTCAATTTTTATTACGAGTGACATATTTATCAAACAATGGATCATTAAACATTGACCATTACATGTGTTATATTTCTTTTTCCACCATAGTATTTTGGTTCAAGGTCTATAATTGATCAACATCCTCTTTTAGTAATTATATTTAAAGTGTAACCTTTACAATTTCACTATATCACATGGATGGAAATAAATTCCCCAAAGAATCTATCCATTTCTCATCTAAAATTGGATTAGTAGTCCCAATATATGGATGGGTATTATATCATGTAAATTAAATCGGAATTGGAGATTCTCTTTATGTATTAGGTTTACCCATTCGAGAAATGTTATTTTCCATCACTTGATTATGGTTCCCTTATATAGCCATCGTTTTTCCAATTCTAATACTAGCTGGATAGGCTTAAAATATCTATATTTTCCATGAGTTTTTAAACAATTCTTCCTTCAATTATATATTTATATAGAACATAATTTATTCGATTATCTCATAAAACCATAATATATAATTATATATATGATGAAGAACATAATATTTATACATTGAAAATATTTGTATCATAAACCCTAGTTTCATTGGGGAAATAATTACATTTAAATCTTCTATAATGGTTTGAAATGAATATAGAATTATCCTAACTGTATCCCATGTGAGTGTCAAACCAGGTGTGTTGTAAATAACATTGTGTTGTACACAGTTACACTTAGTCAAGATCCACACACCATGTTTGAGTTGTTCCTCCTATATACATTCGTACCAAAAAAATCCATATGTTATATCTAGATAGAGATGCATTTCTAGGAATACACACATAATTGTTTCAATATTAAAATCACAGGGTGTTATTCCATACATATTCTAAAGTAATATTTAAGAGTTATGTTCATTGATATATTTTTTAATGATATTATCGATTGACTCTACTACACTTTGTTTAGTACAAACTCTAATACCCCGAATAAAGAACCTCAGAGATTGTACATTTTTTATTACATTGACATGATTACATGGAATCAATCATGAACAACCAATGAGTTTAGAATTATTTATAAAAAATATTATATAGATGATATCCAAAATAATTGGGGATATATATATTAAAAACATCATACATTATAAAACTAAATAAACTACATCCTTGAAACTCATTCAAGGATTCCTCTTCATAATATGGGTAAAGGAAACATAATAAGGGTTATATAAAATTCTCAATATGGGTATGTAAAGATGAAAAAAAATGGGAATTAATCAACACAAGAACGTACACAAAAAATAACATTATCATTTAAAATAACTATGGAAGGCTTAATCAACATGGAATGGTAAGGAACTGAAATATTAAGGCATTTATTTAATGAAGTGAGAATGAAATATATCCATATAATTTATTATATAAAATCCTTGTGGATAATACAAAGTATAAAAAATTTATTAATGATACTATTATTTATTTGATTCAGTTTCATTGGATAATTGGAACCTATACTCTTTCGATCCTTCCTCTAGATTGCATAAAACTACAGGTATAAACCTATTTAATTTGTTCAACATATTTTTTTCATGAGAACCTATTAATGCATCAAAAGCTATATAATTTCTTATAACCACCCATCATTGAATGTAAAAATAATTATTCAAATAAAATAATTTATTTAACTAATATTAAACATGCATTATCAATTATCCATATTCAATAAAAGATATATAAATATCAAAAACTCCCTAGTTAATCAATTAACTATGCAAGTGAACAACATTTGTAAAAATTATAAAATTATTATAATATAATAATATCCATTACCCATGAATTTGGATATTTACGTGATTAAAATAATGTTATTGTTCAATGTAATGTTAAAACATCATAATGAATGTCATATTGAAAATATATTATTCAAATGAATTCATAAAGAGAATAAAATTTAAACATACCAAAGTGTCACATACAACTTTAAAACATTTTAATCACAATATTCTAGAAGTAATAATTTTTTTACTATCTTCAGAATAATGAGATTAATTATATAACATATTGAATGGATGTATTCACACAATTAAAATGTATGTTGGATCAGAAAAAAAAAAATAAGTATCAATTCAATTTAAATTTGGACAAAATACATTACCTTTCATTTCCACTCATGTAAAAAAGACTTTAATATCCTTTTTAATGAATTTAAGTGTGTTAATAACATATTATAGAACTATATTTATGGATATAATATCATATATTTTCATCTTATTATATATTATTAACCATTTTGAAATAATAATTACTTATTTTTAATCATCTAGGTGGTAATTGACTAGTATATCGAGTGTGTTTCAACATGTTTAGTGTCGTTACTATTTATTATATAATGTTTTCATCATTAATATAATGTAAATCCTGATTGAAATATAATATATATTCATTGTAATAGTATTTATAATAATTCAAAATATTTGGAGATATGGAATGAAGTGAACCATTCATGGAGATGGATGGTTGTATATAATCAATAATTCTATTTGTGTATCGTTATCATATTAAATGAGTCAAAACTAACTGATATATATTAATAATGTAATTATGGTAATTTTTTTATTTCGTATATGGTTCATAGTTTTAATTAAACAATTTCTCATGTGTTCCATGTGTATTGTGAACAAATTATATCACTTTGAGTGGGAGGTTGTTCACACTTCCACCAATGATGTTATTGTATTTACATAAAATAGAAAAAATAAATGTATTTGTTATATGTAAATTAAATAAAAATAAAGATATTATTTCTGTCTTATATATCATATATAAAATGTGTTTTCATCAAAATTACCACCATAATAGGTTGTAATGTAAAAAAATCATTTTTTATTTTGTGAGATTATAGTTCGTTTTACACAGAAATAGTAGGATCATTTCCCATTAAATGGATGTGTGTGTAATTTTCATTATAAACCATAACACACACACACACACACATATATATATATATATATATAATATTCTTATTTTTTGTATAATCTTTAAATAAGAATACTTTATGTGGATGAAAACGAAAATAAAACTAAATAGAATGAGGAAGGATGTTACCTCTTCTTTCGGTAATTCATTGTAAATAGAAAAAATGGTTTACATGGATGTATTTATTCCCAATGGGAGGATTCAAAGATGAGGGGATGAATATATAAGATCTATTTTGGTAGATCATGGTTTTTAAATAGTGGATTGAGAGGTTTGAGTTAGGGTCTGATATGAGGCATTTTACTGTTGGGGATGTGTTTTAATCTTTTATAGTTTTGGGATGTTAATTTCACCAACGATTTTACAATTTATTTTTGATCTAATAATGGTTAAAATTATATAAAATTAATTAAATTGTATATATATATATATATATGATTTTATTCAAGATTCTAGTTTATTTGGCCACTTATGTTTATGGTTTGTCCACAATTTTTTTAATTTTCTCTTTATTATTATAATTAACTTAAATAAAACTCACTAATTTTTGTATAATCATATATTGACATTATTAGACATTATATGTTGTTATTATTGTAAAAATGAATCCATTTTTCTAAATTATAATCACATAAGTTGAAGAAAATTATTTATTATTAATCACGAAGACATGTCTACAATATGATGTTTTAAAAAAATTATTCAATGATTCACAACAACTTTATATTAAATTTAAAAATAGACACCGATACAAATTAAAAAAATTGAATAAGTGATTATATTATAATTAAATTATATTAAAATTTCAAAATATAATTTATCAATTTAATAAAATTAATGGAAAAAGTAGTATTGAATCCATGTTCATTATTTATCACTATTTACTAACTACTGAAACATCATAAAAAATAAAAATTATTCACATTAAGATAATTAATAATATTTTATTTTAAATATAAAGTTTATTTTTTTCATTTAAATAATACAAAATTTTAAAAATTTGTATTTAAAATAGGTTCTCTAAAAATAGTTTAAGGATGATTTTATAAAAATATATTCTTTTATGCATTAAAATTTGATTGTTTTTGTGTTATTAATTAAAATATATTTACCAGGTGAAAAAAAATTTGGTTGGAAATATAATATATATTATTAACTATATAAACTTTCAACAGGTATTATAATTCCAATGACTAGGAAAAATATGACCAAGTAGGGGTTTTTAAAGCAATTGTGTTAATTTAGACGCTATGAATAATATTAAATCAATTATAAATGAAAAACATGGTAAATTATTGGGATAATAAATCTTGCAATTATATGATGTTTTTTAGATAAAGATCATCAGATCAATTTGATGTATATTCATAAATTATTTGGCATCTCAATGAAAGATTTTACTCAAGTTAAGGATGTTTCCAAAATTCTTATTAACTAACACATATGTTTTTTAGTTCCATCAAAATAATGAATCTATAAAATGTATGATTTATTCTAAATTTTAGTAAGATTTAACTTTTAGTTTAGATTAACCTATTAGTCTCATCACACCATTGATCCATCATATGGATTATGACACTGAACGATCAGATGTATGGTTGACACCAATAAAACATCACAGGTAAAAGTCTATTTGAGGTATAATATTAAACTCAAAAACAATCCAACGAGTTTAGAGTTTTAAAGGGTTGTTGAGAAGAAAATATATTGATTTTGATGAATCGTTTTAAGTGTTGTAAATGTTTAATAATATTTTGGACCGAGACAGATTAATATTGTGGGATATAATAATACACCCAAATGTTATAATGTTATACGATGAATTGAAATAGGGTATTAAGACCAGTTAATTTGTTATAAATTGTTTCAAAAATAATAAAACATGTTTGGGCACAGATCCAATTGATAAGAAATAAGGACTGATCCATCTGATGCATACTGTCATTAATAGGTCATTAGAAACTAGGCTTCATCGGACACAATTTCATTCTTTAAATTAAATGATGAACAAAAGTTTAATGTATATAACAATATGAATAATCATGTAGTATACATAAAATATTTTATGGGTATTAATTTCTCTTGAAGTTTCAATTATTTTAATTGTAGAACTATTTTAGTGGGGTTTGAGCATCAAAATGGGATGTTTTCTATTTTACTTGCTTTCAGTTAGACAAATCAAATTATAAATCTACAGTTTTTAGACTGAATAACTTTGTTTTAATTATAAAAAAAATATGTTTTTAGAAGATTAATGAGTGCTCAAGATGAATCTAAAATATTATATTATTGACTATAAGTGTCCATAATAATTTTTAATGAAATCTAAAATTCATGTTTCTAGATTTTGTGTGATTAAAAATATAAACATTCCTACCCTTTTGAATTTTTTAGAATATATATTTTAATGTAATGGTAAAAAATAATCAGTAATTGTTTACGTACCATAGAGTGTAATAGATGTGGATCATTTAAGAAAATTTTTTGGAGACGAATGATTAATGAATGAATTTATTAAGGAATTGTTCCTCAACCAAATAGTCGTTCATGCCAATTTGTTGTTATGGTTTTTTAAATCATGGTGAGAAAATGATATGATTGTTCCATAGAAATAAATCAGTGAACCAAGATACATTATAGACTAAATACTAAATATTTTTCCTATAACTAATAATTAGACTTATATTTATTATGATGTCTATATAAGTTTTTTCCATCTGATGTTGGGTGTGGAATTAAATAGTTTTATTTTGAAGATTTAAAAAATGAAATTGTTGAACATGAATTGTAGTAACTCCAATTCTGTTATGTAACCCTTAAATTATATTTTTTATGCATATAATGATGAATAGTGAATAATGGGGGAGCTTGGAGAAATTTATTTATGTTTTGGGGAAAAATGGAGAATTGCACTGGCCCTAAACTATATTCTTAAAAATGCCCAAATCTTAGTAGATATTGTGAGACCTATTCTATATCTGATACTTTTGAGGCAGTACGTTCAGCATGATGTCCATATAGTAAGGGAGGGCATTCCATAAGGTCATAATGGTTTTTCTTAAGATGATACCTAGCACACAGTTAGTGCATGGTTTGTCTAAATGTGCACATAGTGAAATCTAGATCCTATTTTTAAAATATCTCCTTTAGTAATGGCATAAAATATTAATTTTTTTTATTAAATAGCCCAAATTTGATATTTCTATCCATTGATTTTGGTGTAACCTATCCCATGTGATTTTGAATCGATTCAGATTCCTCCCTTGGCATATTCATTCACAATTCTCATGGTATGTGACGTTCTAGTCTTGATTCCTATATCTATATAGATCTTATTCCTTGAGCATTTTTAAATTTCTGATATAATATTTTTATGAGTAGATATAGGTTATTGGATGTCATATATATTTATTTTCAGTATTGATCTTGCTAGTAGAAGAGATCTGAGACCGTTTTATAGATATTCAAAATGACTT
Organism: Viscum album; assembly: GCA_963277665.1. Taxonomy (NCBI): domain Eukaryota; kingdom Viridiplantae; phylum Streptophyta; class Magnoliopsida; order Santalales; family Viscaceae; genus Viscum; species Viscum album. Next base: position 2,003,556,026 of record OY728148.1, on the reverse strand, counting down.
CTTGTGCATTCTTCATCCATTATCAAGTTTCATCAATACCTATGAGGTAGGTGGACTCACTCTAATATCATCTTGATGTAATTGATTCGATTATTTTAAAATTGATTAAATTGAATTTAATTGATGTTGAAATCATTGTTAAACACATGGAATGAATACTATGTAATGGAGATTTATCATTTTTGTGAAATGGTGATATCATGATGATTTGTTGTGATTTTTTTTATTCAATAAAAAATGGTGATTTTAATTTTTTGGATTTTTTTGAATTTATAAATGGGTTTTTGGAAAGGTATTTTTCAATAAAAAGGGTGTTTTAATGATTTTATTTGGATTTAGGAAGGTTTTCATTGAAATAAGTTTTCAATAAAAGGTGATTTTATTGAAATGGTTATTTTGCAAGTTCCTAAGGCATATTGGTATATATGATCATATTGAATTTATAGGACTTGTTTGAAAAATGACATTATTCTTAGTTCTAAATTTCAACTAGAACATAAGATATATGTACCATGTGACAACATTGTATATTGAAAATAAACTAGAAGTGAGTATATAACTGTTATCGCATAATATGAATGGTTGGTTTTGTAGATGTGTTAATTGGGTTTGGTATTCCAAATGAATAATGAGGAATGGTTTTAAATATTTTCCTGTAATTTTCATATAAAAATAACTTTTTGGGAAATTGGATTCAATTTCACTTGTATTCTTTTGTTTAAAAATCGTTTTGGTAACATGTTTATATTAATTTATAAACTGTTTTGGGAAATGGTTTAATATAATGTTTTCTATTTAAATTTATATTACTGTTATATCATAGTGGCATGAGTTGGGAAGAAATTTGGAAAATCCTCTTGTGTATTTTACCCACTCAGGCTTCCACAATTTTTTTCTAATGAATAATATATCATCCAGGATGGGGGGGAATTTATCACACATTTTTAGCACCACTCCATGATAATCGAATTGTTTAGGGATCTTAGAGATTGGATTTGGGTATTCTTCTTGGAGTCTACAGTTTTATTTCATATGTTTAGGTTGATAGTTTGTTAATATTCCACTATTTTACACTATGATGTTGTTTTATCATCAATAAAGTAGTTATGTTTTCTTGATTTTGATCATGATTTATGTATTGAGTTGTTTGGTTATGGATTGATTTTTTAGTGGTTTTCTCATTAAGGTTAAATTATACACCATGTGTATTTGAAACCCATCATCATTTATTTCCAGCCTTTTCTATTTGTGTGATGTCACTTAAGCCTATGTAATGATTCATTGTATTATCAGTCCAATGATAATTAGTGGGTCATTACAAATGGTATAATCTTTTTCAGTCCTTTCCCAAAAAGTAGTTTTCAAATATTGGTCTTGGAGTTTAATTTATTCTAGTATATTCCTTGGGATATGATCTTGTAATGTGAATGAATTGTCAGGAGATTAAATGTAGATAATAAAAAAATGTACCTGTCATATTTTATGTTGACATTCAAGTTACTAGGGAGTGGGGTACATATGTGTTTTAGAGACACATATAGAATTTTGTAATATCATTATAATCGGTTTAGCTAATTCAATGAGAATGAAATGAATTTTAGGGGAGTGACATCCCGGTAGGATTAATATCTCATTATGATGATTTATGATTTCATACAAATATATAGAGTTTTTTAAAATGATATTTTCACAAATAAAAAACTTTATAAAATTCCATGAATGTTATATTTTGAAACTTGTTTAATATTCAAAAGAAAGAATAAGACATCTAAAAATTTGTTGGAAATGGAAAAGATAGATTTCGGAAACAAATGTTGTAATAGTTTAAGTGATATAATTTGAAATGCTAATACAACCATTTTTAGGGAGTGAGATTTATCGATTTTGATTTTGTTTAGAAAATTCAACCTGGTAGTCATTATAGAAACAAACTGGAAGAAGATGCAGAGAATGTCATTTCACCTGGACCACATAGGAAACAAGAGATTGTTCAATGTATTATTTATGCATTTCATGCTATAGACACAGGGTACTAGAGGGAAGATCCAAGGCACATAGATCATTCAATCTAGTTCATGATGCAGAATACACCCATCTTCTAGGGTGATTCTGAACCAGAAAAGGTGGAGGTTTGGATTAATAGAATGAATCCTATCGTCGAATTCATTAGCACACCATTACCACTCAAAGTCAATATATACATGTAAATTCTTGGGGATTATTCATGACAGTGGTGGGAACTAGTACTATATTCTAATGAGAACCAAGGCCATACATGGGTGTATTTTGACGAATTGTTTAATAAAAAATTCAATCCTTAGATATTTTAGATCTTGAGGAAAACCAACTTGTTTTTCCGGAAGAAGGATAATGTCTCTATTATAGAATATGTGTATAAATTCAAGAATTTAGTTCACTTTCAACCAGAAGATGCACAAAGTGTGTCCTTGAAAGAACACATCTTCGATTCATGGCTAAGGATATAAAACTGATTGAATATTGAAGTGATATGAATTAATGATTATACATAGATGGTGAAAAGAGTGGCAGTGGCTGAGATAGACATATCAAGAACTATGGGAGGAGGATGAATGATTCTCCCTACTATAAAAGGTGGAAACTACATTGATGGTAGAAAGAGAATGAGAGAATCATATTTCAATGGTATGAGAAGGAATCTGAATCAGACTGATGGATCAACAAGTCTTACTCCATGACTAATGAGCCATGATGGATGCAATAAATGTGGTCCCTTTGACCAAATAATTTTGGATTGTACTACAACAACAAGATCATTCAATAATTGCAATATGATATGACACCTTAAGAATTTTTTAGCAATTCTCCATGGTTCAGTGCCAATGGCTCTTCTCAATTGTCCTAAGCATCATATGGTTCGACAAGATGAGGATTATAGGCTCAGTCTCATCAACAGAGAAAATATAGCCATATTCATTCTCAGAACACCTCGTCTCCTCATCATGGTCAATCTCATTAATGAAATGTGAGAAGAGATAATGATGAAGCAACTGAATAGTGCTGAGCCAATGATTGTAGATGATCCGGTTGGACCATCTATAGTGAGAGGTATGATTCTTCTAAAATTTATCTTGGTGAATGGAATGTTTGATACCCGTGCAACACATTCCTTCAATGCTTCTCATGTTGTTTACCTATTTTATATCATACTGTAAATGATTCCATCTCTGTTTGAACTTCAAACTTCTCTTGGTGAATGGGAATGTCGATCCTTCTTGTGTATAGCATGTTTAATAATTACTGATGTAACTGAGATGAAATGGGATATCATAGTGATAGAAAATTATTTCTATGATTTAATACAATGTATTGATTGTTTGAAAAAATACAAGTCTCAGATTTAATTTTATTGAAGAATAGTTAGTTTCACATCTTATGATTTCATCGACCATCTCTTTAGAGGAGAGAATGATTTGAAGAAAAGTGAAGTGATATTTTTGTCTGTAGTGGTTGGAAATCTCTCTTACCAGTTTGGTGGAATTGAACATTTTATTGATGGAAGAGATTAAGTATGTTAGTTTTCCAATAGTGGTGGATCAATTTCCAACTATCTTTACTGAGAAATTCATAAGGTTACCACCTATAAGTAATGGGGTGTTTACTATTGATCTCATTCTTATGGGAAATCTTATTTGCCTTATATATTATATGATATCGCCAATAGAATTATGGGAATTGAATTTGAAACTAGAGGAAATATAATGAAATTTATTTATTCATCCAAGAACATCTATGTGGTCTATTTCAGTCATTTTTGTGGTGAAAGTGGATGAAACTATTTGGTTGTGCATTGACTATCACATGAATAACTATGTTATTATGAAAATTTTAATCCACTCCCATGAATTGATGGCCTTTTTGATAAATTGAGTGGATATATGCGGTATTCTAAAATTAACTTTCAATTAGGATATAATCAATAGAATATTTGAAAGGAATACATTCTAAAGAAAACTTTAATAATTTGATATTGCCACTATGGATGAATTAATTACTTTCAGTCTAACGAATGCACCAACGGTCTTGATTTATTTGATGAATCAGATAGTATAGAAATGTCTAGATTCTTTTTTTGTTGTTTTAATGGAAAACATATTGGTGTATTCTTAAAAAATGATGAACATGTGAAACATATGGAAAAAGTATTAGAAATATTGATATATCACCATTTGTATGCCATATAATCTTTGTCTTATTATAGGATACATGATGTATGCTTCAATGGACCAATGATTTTTTTAAATGGTGTTTTAGCTGATCCTAAATAGATATAATTGGTTATCATTAGTAAAAATTGAATAATTTCTTTGAGATATATGTTTTTCATGGTCATGATGGGTATTACCGATGTGTTGTGCATGAATTCACAAGAAAAACATTTCCAGTGACTGCTCTGATTAAGATAAATTTTCCATTCCAATAAACAAAGGAATTCCATATGTATTTCTAGGATATGAATTTTTGTCATACATCCGAACATATCTCGGTTTTTCTAGAATCCGGATGGTGATATGTTGTGTAGTGTGATGCTTCAGGATCGGGGTTGTGATGTGTTCTTATGATAGAGGACCATTATTTGGAATATGGTTCATGGATTTTGAGAGTGCCTAAGAAGAATTAATAAACACATGATTTAAAGCTAGCTGTAGACCACCATTCATTGAAGGCCTAACATCATTATATTTTGGGTGATAATCTCACTATGTTTACAAATCCTAAAAACATGATACACATTTCCTCACAATGAAATTCAAATCTGAGGAAAAGATAATAGATGGAGAATCTAAAAATGTTTGACATTGAGATGATGATACACCTATAAAACAGAATTCAGTGGTGGATTCATTGAGTAGACAACTATATTCTATGTTTTCAAAAGAATCTTTAGATGAATGGTAGTTGATGTTGTTCCAATGTGAAATGCATGTGGAATGTCATGAAAAAGGTTATTTTGTGATATTTATCTTCAGTATTTCTTATTGGTCATTTGGTAAATATGTTAAATGTGGAAGAAAACTCTAATGCAGAATGCTTGGTTATGAGTACAAAATAAAATGATGGGGAGAACATTATAGGATGAAAACATAATAAGAGTTTATTTTTTTTTCAAAGATCTTAGGGTTGTACCTCTGGCTTGTATGGAAAAACTTCTTCATGCTTCCCACCATTCTATATGGGTTGTACATCCCGAAACACATAAGATGTATAAGGGGTTGAAGCCATAGTTTTAGTGGAGGGGAATGAAAAGGAATCTTTTTGAGTTTGTCTTCAAGTGTTTAACTTGTCTGCCAGTTAAAGCAGATCATTAGAGACCAAATTGTATGTTGTAGTCTTTAGTGATATTGGTGTGGAAATGGGAGTCGTTAGCTCTAGAGTTTTATACAGGTCTCCACGGAGGAGTCCTTAAACACGATTCCTAATGGGTGATAGGGTATCATCTTACCAATTCGGAAAATTTCATTCAGATTTATGAAACACATATGGTAGAGGAATTGTATAAAATATATATCCATGAAGTGGTAAAAAGGCAGGGTGTAAAAATTTCAATAGTCTTAGATTGAGATCATTGTTTCGCATCTCATTTTTGGAAATCCATAAATAAATCCCTTGGTACTCAGATAAATATGAGAATAATGTATCATACATGAATAGATGATCAATCTGAATGGATGATACAGATGTTGGAAGACATGTTGCGGGCTTGTGTAATGTATTTTAGTGGATAATGGGAGGAGCACTTTCCTTTAGTGGAGTTCTCGTATAATAATAGTTATTATTACTCGAAATATTAGTCTTGATTTGATGCATTGTATGTGAATCATTTTTTATCAAATATATATGGAGGAAATAGTGTAGACATAACTAGTTGGGTCAAGCCTTGTCTATGAAACTACATAGAAGATCCAGTTGATCAGAAAGCAAATGGATATGGCTCTGAGTCATCATAAATGTTTTTTAGATCATCATCAACGAACATTTTTATTTTTAGCGAGTGATTTTGTGTTCTTGAGGATCTCTCCAAGATTGGACACCGTCCTATTGGGATGTAGGGAAATTTATCTACTAGATATATTGGTCATTTCGAGACACTGGAATGGGTTGTAGATGAGGAATATCGGTTGTAATTTCCATCATGGTTTAGTTTAGGTCATAATGTATTCCATATATCAAATTTTAAGATGTATCATCTTGATCATGACCCTTTGATTAGGTGGGATCACGTTGACATATAGTCATTTGCATTGTAGGTACGTATCATGTTGTAGATTTTGGATAGGAATGAGAATGTGCTTCATGGTAAAAGTATCGGTCTACTGTAGCTTTTACAGAAACATGGTCACATTTAGGAAGATACTTTGTAATGAAATAATGATATAAAAAAGATAAGGTCAGAACCCTTTTAGGATAGCGATGGTTTTATACCTTCACGGGATGGAAAGAATAATATTGGGGAGAATATAGTACCCGTGTTTTATGGTAATTAACCTTTACATTATGATATTTGTCGTTTTAAAGGTTAGCTGTGAAGAATGGGAGATCTTGGGGAACATTCTTTTTGTTATGGAGGAAAATGAGAAGCGTGCGGGCAACACTTGGTTAGCCTAAACTGTGTGGAAATATTAGAAGAAACTATGCATCTTGTACTGGATTGGAAACATTCGACAGAGTATCTTGAGAAAATTATCCATATTGTTAGGGGGGGCATGCGAGAAGGTTGTGTATGGGATTCATTAAGACTGTAGCTAACACATGGTTAGCGCACAAGTTTTCATACTATGCGGTATAACTGTGCACAGAGTCAAATCTAGATACCCTTTTTTTGTATATCACTCGTTTTTTGAATAACTTTCTCGTTTTTACTCATAAATGGAAATTATTCTAGATTTTTTCTCCATTTTTTGTTGAGGATCCTCTCCCATGAATTTTGGAACTGATCCTAAGCCCTCTATTGGCGTTTTGAAGCCCGATTCTCAGGAAAAGAAATATTATTCACTATTCTAGTCTCATTTCGTAAATATACAAATTTCTTCTTATCTGATCTTAATTATATTGTTGTATCTATGCCTATTATGGGTATATCAATGTTTATGGATTCTACATAAGTTTATTTTTTCTCATGATATTTTAAGGAGGAGAGATCTAAGGTTGTTTCATGGTGAATTGGCGTGGATTCATGTGAATTATACATTTTTTGTCATGTTTTTTCAAAACCATTTTTGTTGGTGTGTTCACTCTCATATTTTATCAATAAAACTTATGGGATAAGTTTCAAATTATTTAAATTGAAGAAAATTAATTGTGCAATCTTGGTTAAATGTGTTTAATAAATCATCTATAGTGATTATTAATCATTTATTTTGAATTTGTGAAATCTGGATGAATTATTGTAAATTTTTCTCTTCATGAAATTTAAAGGGTGATTTTTAATTTTGTGATTTAATGGAATTTTAAAGGTTTTTTTGAAGGGGAATTCAATAAAAATTTGATTTTCTGGAAAAGTATTATATTTGGATGGATTTGATGGAAAATTGATTTTTTGAATTATCCTTAGGAATATTAGTGTGTGTGTTCATGTTGAATTTCTAGGGCATGGTTGAAATATGTCCTTGTTCTCAGTGAAAATAGTCAACTATAACATGAGATATAATTACCTTCTAATGACTTTGTAGATAAAAAAGACACTGCTCATGATTATGGATGTGTCAGCACGTAAGAAGAATGGTTGGTTGCGTGGATGTGTCGAATTAATGGGGTATGCTAGAAAAATATTGAGAAATACATTTAGAACCATTTTTAGTATTTTATCTGGGAATACAACGTTCTTTAAAATTGGTCTCAACCACACTTCTATGCTTTTCTTATAAATGGCATTTGAATTTTTTTTATTTATTTATAAACTATTTTGGTAAATTATTTTTATATGAACTATTATATATAAATGTTGATAACTCTTATATTCTAGTGGTATGAGTGAATAAGCCATTCGTGAAAGGCTGCTAAGTTTTATACTCACGCCTTCATTCTCAATTTGGTGCTTTTTGGGATGCTATCTTCCAAGACAAGAGAAAAGGTAGCGTTTTTCATGTTTTTTGCACCATTGCAGGATACTCGGGTTGTGTGGTGATCATGGAGCATGAAGCTTGGGGATAATAGATTGATGTAGTCTTATTGGATTCCATAGTTTTCTTACCACTATTTACATTGATTTTTTTTGTCTTGTGTGGTTGAACACATTGATGTAGTTTTATCATGAATAAAGTAGTTATGATGTCTTATTAATTTTAATGCTTCATTTAGTGAATGGTTTGTTTATGGTTTGTTGGTTTAGTGGTTATTATATATAAGTTAAATCATCCCCTACTAGTATTTGAAATCCTTGGGTATTTATTTCATGTCTTTGGCATGTTGGGGATGTCTCTTAAGTCCATGTAATGATTGGTTATATTCTCAAGACATTGAGAATAAGTGTGTTATTACACTAATAATGAAATTTTCAAAACCAGCTAGTGAAGGTTTCTAAACTATTTACAAAAAAATATTTACAATAATAATTATAGGATAGGAACATGCACTATTGTATTGATCATAATGATACTCAAGTGTAAGGGTATTTCCTCCTACTAGTTTGGACACAAAATACGGTTTTCGTAATGTATCATGTAATATTGGGTTATTTAAAACAGAATCGAAGGACTATCTACTCGTATAGGGTAGTAAACTATCTAAATCCTTATATTCTCATATATGAGTGAATGTTTTATATTAAAAAATGTGATAAAACATTAACAGTCAGTGAAGGTTAGTACACAATAATGATAATATAGAATTAAAATATATAATTGATTCACACCATCCTGATATTAGGTTTTACATTTATCATGATTGGGAATTTTTACTAATGTATAACATGAAACTTGGATGTCCTCAATTATATCCAGATATTTTATTCAGAGACTATGTTTAAATATTCCATTTATTTTTTAATGATCTAGTTTATGAGAGACATGTACAATGCTATAGAATTATTCATCCCAAAATGAATCTCTAGTTATATGTACAACCTTTAAATTATCACAAAAACCAAATTAGTTTTATCCTCATCTCCAACTCAAATATTATGTTACAATGATGATAAAAAAATTAGAATCATTTTCATCCTCATAACTAAAAAACATGTCATGAATCTTCTGCAATGAGTATTTTTTTTACAGTGATCTTATCTCGAATTTTTATTATCTACACAATACAAATTATTAAAATCTCCATTATTTCTTAGTTTCACCAGAGAATCAAATTGTGATGTGATCAATCTAATAAATCACATAAACCAAAAATATTTAAGATTCATATTAAATTCATCAAATATATCAAAATATATTACATAGGATAAAATATATGTTGTATAGGCTCTAAAAATTTATTATGTATCTAAATTAATTCTTTTATAAAGAGTAAGACTTTAAATTTCATTTGGAAAACCATTCTTCTAGAAATCCTTTTATATGTCAAGAGAATAGGATACAATATTTTATTTAACATAAAGTGACAAGCCTCTTAACTATGTATGAGGAGTCCTGATTTTGATCAAGTCTAGTAATATAGTATCAGCTCCAACATCGATTTCACTAGTCATAAGAAAATTCTCTCCCATGTGTTTTTATAGTATACATGACTCTAATAGTTATTGAAATGGATCTAATTATATATCATCTAGCCCATGATGGATATCACATTGAATTCAAACATCTTTATGATAATATGTTTCCATATTTTCCCATAGTCAGAAACTACATCAAGATATTAAATACATCTCTATAGATAATCTACATTCTTCCCTAATGGATTTTCATGAGAAAAACCTGTATGATAACATAAAACATAAATAAATTCCATCACAAATATTAAATATATCAAAAATAGGAATATCATATAATGGATAGTGCATCCATTTCTGTACATATAATTTTCATGATGCCTACATTAGTTCTATGTCTGTCTTTAGCATATGAGGAATTCTAGTATATGGTATAAATCATTCCAACATACATTCTATGAACATTATCCTATGTTCCCCAACTCTCTAGAGTCACTGAAGTATGAGGAACCAATATCCCGTGCTATATCATGCCACACTATTCTTGCCTAACCCATAAGAGCACATACACAAATCCATTTAAAAATATATCTAGATATATAATACCATTAAATATTATTTAATATATGTTTGTAGTTTCACATAGGGTTTTCTAATGCGTACTCTATGTATATAGTTGTGGCACATGATAAAATAAACTTCTCAAGAGGATCTTCAAAGAAACTAGTTCTGTATTTTCTCTAAAATGATACACTGCCATGACTCATCATTAAATCTCTTCATAAAATATTAAGAGGTGATAATATAATCAATGGGAATCACACCAACCTTTCAACTGAGAGATAAATGAAATCATGTTTAATGACCCCCCGTCAAAACACTTTTCCAAGACCAATAATTTAAAAATAACTATTGAGTATATCATAAAATAAAATATCCTTTCATGAAACATTAGTTATAGAAAAGATCAATTCTCAAAAATTGTATTCATCAATTACACAATTCAAATAGGTAGTAGAAAATAACATAATAACACTATGATAATAGTATAATTGAATGTTACCTGAATTATCTATTATTCTAGCTTCATGATATATTATGTGAGGTACATCATCAATGTGTCCATGCTGAACATAAAAAATTATAGGTCCATAACAATTCCAAAATAAAATATTAATTATTACATTTTTTATCAAAATGATTCACCATACCATAGTGCTTCCATGAATCATGAAAATCAATGGATTCAAAGAACGATCCTCCATGTCTCTACCAGTTTGAATATCCTATTGACAATAATTACCCATTCCATATTGACCTATAGTTATTTTCCTGTTATTGGAATGGTGAATTCACAATTTGAATGCCCCAAGAATAATCAATCATTGTGTACACGTCATTGAACATGAAAAAATGGTGTCTTTGGATTTTATATGTTTCACTACAGTTATAATTAGAGAATATGTGGGATCATGATAAAGTGAATCCTCTATCATAAATAATCGTAGTCATCCTATAATGATAAGGAATTATGTAGGAAACTCTATATTATATGTTTACCCAAAAGGATACGTTTGAAAAATTCTATTACTACAGAAGGCCTAGCCAAATTATTTCATTCTTTCATGAATGTAATAGTAATTTATATATCATTCAACGAAGTAAATGATTAATAATTATAAATTTCAAAACATTTATATAAAATAATGGAATAAATAATAATATTTAATTAAATTTATTAGTGTTCATAAAATTGATAAAAATATATTCCATGATGTCCTATGATCCTTGTAATGATGCAGTAAAACACACAAATACCATATACGATAGTATCAAATAATAACAAAAATATAAATGAGACTATAAATCCATAGTTGTAAAAATAGTCCCATCACTAGTATCATGGAGTAATGTTATAAATGGGTTCTCAAGAATAATATGATACTCCCCTACCTTGATCCACATATATAAAATACATTCTTATATAATCTCAAATATTCTATATAATAAACTGAATGTAAAATCCTTTGATATAATTTTTTATTACTCTTGAATAATTCTATGAGTATGTGAATGAATGATTCATGATCCAATGTGTGCCTCCCCTTATAAATGAAATAGTTGAACTATAATGTTTGTCTAAAAAGGGTACTATAAAGATTGTATCCTTATTAATAGACATGCACTATAAATCATTAAAAAATTAATACTTATCAAGTGAAGTAAAATAGATGGTAAGATAAATTACTAGTGAAATGACATATATAATTTCAACACTGCATGTGACAATATAATTCTACCGTAGTTGTTAGGAAAAATCAAAGTGAATACAAAATTATGAAATTAATAATAACAATGAAATTTCTATCAGATGTATAACTCAATACATTCTCTAGAAACTTATGCGATATCATCAACATCCTACATTATGTCCTTTTCTTTTCTCTGGATCCTTGTTCAATATCTTTTTCACATTCAATTATATTCTGATTAATATTTTCAGTACAAACCCCAATGGGACACCACTAGTACATCCATTAAAGGATAATATTTATATATTATGTACTCAAAGAAATAATGTAATTCATTTTTAAATAATCAACCACTCATTTGTTAGATTTTCTTGATATATACGATATTCCAAAAACCCAACCACACCTCATCAACTATATTCTGGTAATCATGTCATAATCATTCAATGTACATAATGGTACATTCCAATGGTTCCGCTAATAGTAAAATTGACTTATTCCCAAAAATTTAATTCAATAATTCAACCATAAATGTGAACCTCAAACCCAACCATTAGGTAGTAACCTTTCCTCGCATAATGGTATTCCAACCATAAATATCCTAAAATTTGGATCACAATAACAAAAGCATTTCCTTTCTTCTAAGTCACCACACTCACACATATGTATACACTTCAACCCTATGTGTTATGCATCCATATCGATATAAAATGTGTGTGATATTTTACACGATCCACCATGATATCTAAACAAGATGACCTTCATCATGTCACCCATTATGGAATATAAATGATCTTCATTTATAAATCAGAGTAAAATAATTATCATTATAACTAAATCAATGATCTATATTCTATGGAAACACATAATAAGTTAATATTGATGGAATAAAAATTATTTTTTTAATGATTGGTTATCATAAGACACCCAATCTTATGGGTATAACACATCATTAAAGTGTCTCAAGCACACATGTGTAATACATAGAATGTATCAAAAACAATAAAAATGGACCCTATATTATATTAATATTTCATCCTCTATAATGTTGGTTCCCATGTATATGTTCTATCAAAAAGGAATGCTCCAATATCATGTCAATTCATCACTATAAAATTTAGATTCCATATATTTTCTTGAGAATATATGAATCAAATTAAACATGAAATTCGAAGTGTGATTAAATAAAGTAATTATTAGAGGATGGTGGAATACAACAAATAACCATGTGTGATCCTTCATTTTTTGTGTGTAGATAAACTCATTTTTTGGACCTCCATCAATCTAGATACCATGTTGATATTGAAAAATACATTAAATACTTTAGGATATTAGTAAAAAATTAATTAATCTATCAATAATATTGGATATCTATGGCCATATAATGAATAAGTATTGTTTATGACAATAGTTCAAGAGGGAAATGTTTTTTAGACAAAACAGAATGATTCCATGTTGAATAATAGAATTGTGTGGTGGGAAGACATATACATTTCTTGAAGAGTGACTTATAGTTTTCTCAATATCAATGAGGATAAATCATGCAGAGGAAAATATTTCGTAGTGTTGTTATTGGAAAATTATAAATTCAGACTCATATATCCAGAATATTGTTCACCATAAACTGGAAATTTTTTGGAATCTGTTGGGAAGACATTCTAGACATTTTTGAAGCACATTTTTGTTAGAAACTTGTGACATTGTTGAAACCTAAATAGGTTCATGTTTCCTACCGCTACCACCAGCTACCTTGTTCCCCATTATAATCTTATTGTTGGAACACTAGTATCATTATGTTACAGGTTCATGCCTTTATCTTCATTAGTTATTATTCCTGGCCCCTGATCATATATAAAAATAACAAAAAACATCGTTATTTGAATTATAAATTAATAAACATCATTGTAATTATAATAGTTATAGTTGGAGAATATGTGTGTTTTTTTATTTATTTTCTATTTTTGAAAATTATATCCCTATGAAATATGATCCTATTCATGAGTTAATATCAATGGATTTATTTGAGGAATACCAATAAATCATATTACATTACAACATATAAATTAAAAGGAAACAAATTATATTTTAATGGCGCACCAGTGTTATATGAAACTAAATTCTATTTATGATTGTGATAATTCCAATAAATAGATATCATATACGATCAAAAGTGAATAAAATGATGAACCTTTCATATATATCCCTAATTTTTTCTTCTTGGTATCTTTAATTTATCTATACATTGTCTCTATAAATGATCCATGAAATTTATGAGGCTTTTATTATGACTCATTAATGGATAGGATTTTATTTATACTTATAGAAATCACAGCATTACTAAATATATAAAATTTTATATTTATGTACATTAATTATGATAACATATTCATATAAAACATTATAAATTTTATACTCTACTCAATTAACAATTATCCATGCATTTGATTAAACAAAAAAAATCATTTTTCTTCCCTAGTATTAGAGAAACATTTAATGAGTATTAATAAAATCAATCATGTTACATGTAAACCTGCACACCGGTAACCCAAGCGTTTACGTGGCGCCGGCCCCCGTTGGGGAACTGGGCTTCACCCCTTGGGTGGGCCTGGAGAAGGTAGGGGATTCTCGGGCCACTGCATGCCTGACCACGTAACCACTCGTGGGCTGGGCCATCACCCGCTTTGCTTCCCGGCCCCTGCATTTTAAAAAGAAAAATAAAAAACAAATAAAAAATCATGTTACATGTATATCAAAACATATAATAGTTATAATAAATTGACAATAATTTATTTTATTTTTTAAATATACTTTAATTCTCATTAATTCCATATATTCTGAATTGTCTTCTCCATCGTTGTTTTTTTATTTACACTTTTGAAATTTATATTTCCTTGGATGATATATATCAAAAAAATCATCTACTTTTGGTCCACATACTATTCTTCATTAGAAAACCTTCTATTTAAAACCTTGTCATTCAATAGTAGATGTTGTATAATATTCAAAAAAGATATGTCCATTAAAAGAATTAATTTGATACTAATTTTTTTAAATTATCTAATATCGAAAACTAAAAAATATATATATATTTGAGGATTATAAAAGATATTTAAATAATTCTTTTTAAATATTCAGATTTATCATTCAATGATTTTGTGATATCATCTATTCTAACTCCCCATAATTCTCATTTTATTTTACTTTTATTCTTCCTCTAATTGAATGTAAATATCCATGTTATTCATGGTAATATATTTTTATAGTGTAATATTACATATCATTGTAAAATTCAATTGGTTAAATATTATCATCTCTCATAGCTGGATTCATACAATTATATTTAAGAATCCATATATTTAAATATTCTGGATCGGAATTTCATTATCAAATTTTATCCAACTTTTGTAAATAATAAATCATTGATTTAATATTATTTATCATTTATGAGATTATATATATCCTCAAGAAGTGTCATAATTTTTTTTTCAATCTATAAAACTACTATTATATATTTAAAATTTTATCTTCCTATTTATGAGTAACATTTATTGTATTATTACATATCTCCTTAACACAATTTATACTATTATTCAGTAATATTTTCTACGTATATTCCTCCCAATAATGTATAATTTTATTTATGTCCATATAATCCACCTAATGTGGGTATTTACACTATTATAAATGATATATTATAAAAACTATTTACTTTTCTATAACCATCCCTTCTAGAACCCCTATTGGGTTCAATGAACCATTATTTATTTTTTCGGATAATAATATAGTAAGCTTGTGTAGCTTTTCATTTATTTTGGCCAAAACACTTTTATTTTGACATATAATGTGTGAAATGTTTTTTGATAAATACTCGCATTTACTATTTTTGTGATACATGGTTTCTAAAAAATATTTTATACCTATATATTTCAATAATGTAACTTATAACATAAACAATCCCCTAAATAAAAATAACACAATTATTTTTAGATAACCAGCTACCATTTTCAATTGACTCTATGGTTGGTAAATATATCACGTATTTAGATGCGTTTATTTCAATTTTGTGAGTAATATGTTAATATAAATACACATATCATGAATTATAATAGAATAAACTCTTCACTTAACGAAAAAATAAGAATCATCTCATGTAATATCATTGTTTCTTATTTTGATTTCAACAAAAAGTAAAAAAGTATTGAAAGTGAATTTACAATCTATATAATATCAAAATATTTATTTTTCAATTAATTACTTATCCTCTTAAAACTATCATCATTCATTATACTGTTTTCATTCATGTAATTATTACAATCCAGTATACGTTATCCATTATTTCTAATAAGGTACTAATGACATCAGTGAAATCCATATATGTTTTGTAAAAATTTATGGGTCATAACCGAATTATACTTTTGTTCATATATAAAATATTATAATAATATCACCTCGAATTTTTTTAACCTAGATTTATTGTAGCCGTTTTTTTCAATCATACCAAATCGAAAGAATCAGGATTTCATAGTCATCATGTATACATGTTTACTGATTTTTAAGCTTAATATATAATGATCTCATCAGAATCATCTAAATTATATAATTAGGTAATGAGGATTTTTTTATTAATTGATTGATATTCAAATAATATAATATCTATATTAAAGATATTCATGAATCTATATTGATTCATTATATTACAAAATATCATGAAGTTGAAAGATAAATTTCTTCTAATATGATCTTTTATTAAATCCATTCAATATTTTTTTAGAATATATTTTCCATTTTTTAGGGATTACTCATAAGATATATAATTTTAGATGATAACCCTTATGAACCTTATGAACTTCATGTGGTATCTATAAAATTTCCACTAGGTATTCAATAACCCCTATTCAATGAAAGAAATTTCCTTTCATATATCCCATCAATTTCCTCACCCATTTTATTAGCATCATCCAAAATTGATGTTACATCATATTGGAAGTAATTAAAACTTTTATCAATATTAAATTACAATAGGGAAGTCAAAATATCCATTTTAAGACATTAATGTAAATAATAAGTTATTATTATAAAATGATAATTTTAAATACCTAAAAATTCATTTATATAAATTATTAAAATTCATAAATAATTTAGTAAAACATTTTGTATCATTTTTTTATTGGGTAAAAATGAAAAATATTAATAGTTTTTTAGAAATTTTTTGATGCGGAATAACATATAAGTATAGAATTTAGTTTTTAATATAAATAGGTAGAATTAAAAAAATTTATAATTTATTGATTAACATTATCGGTTGAAATTCAAATGATTATCTTCAATGATTTGCTATTATAAATATTTAAATATTTAAATATTTAAATTTTCATACATTATGTCATGAAATAAGTATATTTTCATGATAAAATATTCTTCATAGATAATAACATATTATTTTATTTATATTACAGTTGATATATTGATATATTTGATCATATGATATATTTAATTATCATTTAGAATTTTAATTTTTGTAATTTAAATTTTTTTTTGAAATATTTCATCTAAAGTATCCTACAAAAAAATTACATAATAATATAAACATAATAGAATAAAAGGATAATATATGTAAATACAATTCATTAAATCCAAGTTGTTTATTTATTATTTTAATCAATACTAAAATTATTTAATTCTATATATATTTATGATGTGACTTTCATGACTAAAAAATCAAGGTATTCAGTTAATTAAATTGAAAATAATATTTTATATCAATTGAAAATTTTAAAGTGGTATCTAATTATTTGAATTCACAAAGAGAACATTATTTAATTTTTAATATTTATATTACTAGGATATTAATGAATTGATAATGTTTAATTTAACTATTGTTAGGGATATTGTATATAGATGATATAAGAGATACATAAATTTTAATGGGATAATTGGGTTTTTTGTTATAATGGTTTAGTGATTATGTAATAATATTTAATGTTAAACTTCTTTCATTGGTAAATAATAAGTGATGAAAATTTATTTAGACGGAGAAATGATCATCATTCTTTCTATAAAGATTTCAAAGAGACTATGAATGTTGTTGAATTTAGGAAATTTTTTGAAGAATAATAATCATAAAATAGTTCTCATAAATATTCAATTTAATAAAATCCATTAATTTGTTTTTTATTATTTGGAATATGTTAACTCACCATATAATCATTATCCACTAATTGAACTTTTATATATCATAGAGAAATATTACATAGAATAATGTTCCAAAAAACATTGATATAGGGATATATATATATATTAACACTATTTTTAATAAAGCATGTCATGAAAAAATAATTGAGGTTAATAAAAGGAATAATGTGATATTTTGGTAAAGGAGGAACTTAATAATTATGAAATACTATAATCTAATGATTGATGAATGAAATACCACATTACATGTTTATAACAGTTTAATGTTCATATATATGGATTCAAATATCATAGATAAATATAATTGGTAGGAATAATCATATAGGATTGTTTTGTGGAGTTCGTAAAACATAGTTGGGGATAATTTATAACAATGGTTAATGTGATACATCGAAATCATTTGCAATAGAGGGTTCTAATGATGCAGATTAATGAGTCAATTAGGTCATTAAATATATAAAATTGGATTTTTAAATAATGTTAAAATGAAATGTTTCTTAATTTTATTAGTCAAATATATAATGGGTAAGAATGTTGGCATAGTGAAAAAGGATACTGATTAGGTGATACATTAGGTATGTTACCACATATCTTATAAGAACACATCCAATAGATTTTATTGTTGAAAATGTAGATAAAAGAGGTGAGTTATCCTACAGATGATGTAACAATTAGAATGAAAAATTGGGTGACATATTATACATTTTTTAAATAACCATATACATGTTATTATAATAAAATTTTGAAGGATGAAATATGATATTTTATTAATTTAATTATTGGATATATAATTGAATTTATGATTATCAAATTAATCATTTTCTAATGCAACATGGATATAGTGGATAAAAATAAATTTATAATGTGGTCAACATAATCTAATTAATTTTTCCTCTAATTTTATTTTTATGGGGTAAAGGTGTTCAAATTTTTATCGGATCATAATGTACATGTATTTTTTAAGATGATGACTACCCTTATTAACATGTATTACTCATTACGAGAAATCATGTATTCATGATCAACATGAATCAGTTGTGAAAAACATAATTTTAACTATATCAAAGGGATTTTTTTCCAAATAATATAATTATTTTGGTAATATTTCTATAGTAGTGGGACAAGATTCATATATCATAGAAAAATAACATATCATGGGATTAAATTGTAGGATGGTGATTAAATTTATAATTATAGAAGATTCATTTTATTGATGGGTCATATGTAATAAAGGGAAAAACTATCCTATAATGCATAAATGTCATATAAATTTTCAATTATATTTTTAAATGTATGGAGTATTTTAGAAAGATATTGAAATACATTAAATATGAGGTAGCACTCAATGTTGTTTTTTATAAAAAAATGATATAGAAAATTAATAAATAACAATTAATTTTATCATAATAACACCATGGGGAACTAACGATCCTCATTTAAAAACATGAAAAAAATAGACTTCCAATGATTTAATGCTACATTATTTTACGTCAATCTTTACAAAAAGGGGGACTCTCTCTTTAACCAATGGTCTTACATGATCGCAACTCATTCACCATTGAGAGGGGGATGGATTAAAAATTCTAGGTTAAATCTATGTGTGTGGGGGGGGGTCGATCATACGATCCCCCTTATAATAAATATATATAGATGGAAAATTAATTATCATACCTATAATGAGAAGATTATGTATGTTAACAATTTAAATAGATTCACAGTGGACCCCTCATGAGGGACCCTGAAATTGATGCACACAAGCATGATGGATTTCTCAAAAGATGTACATGGAAGGCATGGGGGTGTAATAAAAGATTCTCAAACATTGCTATCTAACATATGGGATACATATAATGTATCAAATACAGGGTTCCTACATGATTGGTTCATTTCACGCAAGGTCGATGTAGTGAAAAATATCAAGGTTTGATCATAGGGTCAGGGTGCTTGTAATGGGAGTATTTGAGCATACCCCAAATCCGTTGAATGGTAATGGGGGATTATTAAAAAAAAGTAGGCCCAAAATATGGAGGACCCATAAGGAACTTATCATGTAGTATTTTTAACATAACTGTTCCATGATTTTGTGATGTCATAGAATATCACTGTTATAGGTAGTAGAGATGTCATGAACAAAGCTGGGACACTATAGGAACTGGAACTCGACCAAAACTGTGGAATTTCTTGAAGGTCTTTACCAATAAAAATGGGATGGATACATGTTCCACTTTATTGAAAATATATCTTGTGAATTATTTAACCCAATTAAATAAATATAAACAACCAAAAATAATAAATAAATCAAAGCTGAATAATCACAACCAATCAATATATAACAAATTTTAAAATTCATGTATACAATTATTAATAAATAACCCAAAAAGGTATAAAAACAATGGGAGATAGAAACCATCCCAAGGACCACCATAGTAAACGAGGAGATTCATCCTCATACCACCACCAAAACTCCCACAAGAAATGACTACTGGAATCCTTAACCAATATCTCCAAAAATGTTTCCCTTACCTATGTCACATGTAATGAAGTATACATACATCCAAGGTTGTGAGTATCTTGTTATCCCAATACCATTATGATTACAACAAACAAACTAATTTAATTATCTAAAAATCATATGACGCATACACATCAATGTTTTAAAAAGGAATAACCTAAAAATTATGGATGAAAATTCTAAAATATTTTTTTTAATTTTTTTTTATTAAATTAAAAAAGTGCAATATTATTAAAAATCTATCCATGAACCCCATATGTAGATGGTAACTGAAATTTAATTAGTGATCACTAATTCATTGAAAATAATTATAGTCACTAGCCAGCAATAAGACACTACATGAATTGTAACTTAGTGAAATGTTGTATGACAACCACGACTAATATTGACACTATGAATAAGCCACTATGAAGGGAAACCACATGGTCCCATTGGTCTCCAATCATAAATATCAATTATTTAGTATTTTACCATAATCTTTCTAGATGAATCGAGGATGAACTACCACAATGTCTTCTAGTGTACTAGTCCATGTCATCATACATTGCTACCCTAGTTTCCCTTTGTGTGGAATTTTTATGTTACACATCACATTCTATATTACATTAACATATATATATTCCAAATACTAGGGACACATGATAAACCTCAATTTAAACATCTAAACTAAATTTTCCAACAAAAATCACCCAAAATCATTCCAAAATAGGTATCTCATCAATTGTTAAATTTTTTTAACATCTTTAATAACTTATATAATATGGTCACAATTCCCAATAGGGTTTTACCCATTAAATACACCAAAAATATTTTGTAAAAATACAACTATCTATCAATAAAAAATTCATATATTTTTAAAAAAATATTTTTCACCATAAATATAATTCTTCAATCACATGTTAACACTAATTCATTAATATTTTATTCGTAAAATAATGTTTACAATCAGAACCACCTACCTTCGGTTAAGATTTTTCTAGAATCTAGTGAAACTCCACAATATCACATCAATATAACCTTTTATAGGTAATATCTTACCCATAACATTATTATTATATCAAAAAATTTAAGATCTTATACTACAAAGACAACATACCAATGGGAGACGTGAACCCCCAAGGTAGGAGAATTGAAGCCATATAAAAGAGGGGGAAACATGAGTGGAGTTATATAAATGATGGTTTCATTAAGTATCCAATACAAATACACCACCAAAATTTATCTTTGAGGATGATGGAAAGAGGAGGATGCATGCCTTCATTGATTAATCTAGAAGGGAGAATGAAATTTTTGTTTAGGGTTAAAAATTAGGGATAAAGAAAATGGAAAAATATAATATCTAATTACATAGGAAGGTCCCTGCATATGACCACATGGTTATTGAAACTATGACGCAACCATTACCCCCATATTGTTAATGTTTTACATCTCCTATGGTTATCCCACATGGTTTAAAAAATGTTCACTAACCATGCAATAAGCCACTGTCCATAAACACCACTTTGCTAAAATGTTACCTAGCCAAGGGCAAAGGGTTTGGAAAATGGTGCGCCAACAATGCACATCGTGCTGTTTACAAAAAATATATCATTTTCATCAATATATAATAGAAAAAACATAATGGAAAAGTGAACGAAGGAAAAAAAATAACTCAATCAGAAATCCCATGTGTTACAATTCTCTTACCCATGTATACTTTACATCCCTAAAAGTCATCTGGATGCCTAATCAGAGAAGAAAAATGCATAATCCTGCTCAACCCATGTCTTCCTATCAAAAGTAACATTTTTATAATTATCATACTTCCAATTAAAACATAAAAATGTAATAAAATTCTTAGGAATAACTCCTTAATTGGAATCTATAATCCACACTATTATTTCAAACACACATAAGATAGGTTATACTTCAAAATCATCCAAATTTAGAACATGAGACAGATTGGGGTTATACTTCTTCACCATTGAGACATGTAACACGTCACTAATTGTTGTAAATTGTGAGGGTCGATACAGTCTATATTCTACATTAACAACCAACTCAATAATTTCAAATGGTCCTTCATATATCTATGCTAGATTCCCTTTCATACCCAAATAGCATTGTCCTAGGTGATGTTCTACATTCCTAACACCCAACCACCAATGAAAAACAAAAGATATTGGAATCTATGATATGAATAATATTTATGTAAGCTTTGATCATTCAACAATAACTTCCTAATCAACATTAAGTTGTAAATAATATCTTGCATTTGTCATAGTACAAATAATGAGATTTCACTCACATCAGTCATATATAAAGGTGACTGGAACATCTGACCACAGAGTTCCTCAAATGGAGAAATAAATATTTTAGGACAAGTAGAAATTGTTTTATGTATATTTGGGACATCCCCAATGGATCTCCCATTAACTACTGAAATATGTGACACATGATCAGAGCAAGTCTTCCTAAATCTATTTTTCTTATTCTACCATACAATCTATAAGAGGGTGGTTTGTCTTTATCAATTTATTATGAAAACTCCATTTACCTGTGAATTCCTTCAAAAAACCAGTAGGTGAAATGTTTTTTCATATAAAAAAAATTGCATATAGATCATTATAAAGCCTCAAAACCTCCTGAACATATATCTAGCATTTCTCGTCCACCTTTTTTAAATATATGATCGGAATGAAATTGGGTGATTTGGTCTGGAGGTCAATCACCACCCTAATGTAATTTATTCTCTTGAGTCTATGAGTAAATCAAAAAATGTTTTCCAGGGAAATATAATCTCACATCCCGGTAGGAATGGTTGGAATATTGAGAAAACCAAAGGGCTTTTAGTGCTCTACAATCACCTAGTGACAAGAATATCATAATGAGATGATTTGAGTTATACCCCACCTCATAACTTGACACAAAAACTAATTAAGAACATATAAATACATATTGGTGTAAATAAGATAATAATCCCACATAGAATTGTATTTATCCTACATCACAACCATTATCAACAATAAATACAACTCAAAGAGTCCCCAAATGTTAATACTCCTTTAGAAAATGAAGAAAAATTAAATGGAATCTCTCCACCAAGAAAAAATTTCATATTCTACTAATACAGATCATCTTCATGACACTCATACTAATCCAACTCCAATAGAGAAAAGGTCAAATAGTAGTTGGCCAAGATCTCACCTCCATTATGTTCATTTTTCTACAAGTTCAATTGGTTAAAAAGTCCCATCAATGTCCACTAATCACTAACTTCCTCAAATATTGTATTTAATCTTTTCTATTTAATGTATCCAACATAACATTTCCCTTAACATGGGTAAAAAAATGTTTATGTCAAACCCCTAGATGTATTCCATCCAAAATTGATACCTCAGGTTCAAATCATTTTTGAAGAAATTGTAGGGAAAGATCTTATGATTGGAAAAACAATTCTCCCCCAAATATATAATGATTCCATGTATTTTGGGAATTAGATTCAACATCTAACTCTATGTAATGTTTCATTTAATTCCTTTCATATGTTCTGAGTTTGAGAGAACCATATTCCACCACACTGTCATTCTGCGTAAGAGAACAACCATGATTCATGAATGAGGAATTAGAATAAACTATGAAACTCTTTCCAAATTATAGAAGGAGCAACTCAAGTGAAGTATTCAAGCACTACATTAACACATCGATGGAATCCTGGAATTCTGGGGTCCAATAATACTTCTCCGCTTTTTTGGAGAGTGTTGTCATGGGTGAAGAAGTCTAATATAAGTCCTAAATAAATCTCCAATAGTGTTCAACTATCCCTATAATGCTTCTGTAATAAAACACATTTAAGAGTTTCTACCATTATATAAATGAATAGATCCTTTTAGGTTATCTTTAAACACCTTGTTCTGAGAAGTCATGGCCCAGAAAAATCAGCTCGTTAATCTAGATGGAACACTTTGAAAACATGGAATAATATGGATTTTGTTGAAGAGTGCCCAAAACTATCCGAAAATTGTGGTGAAGCTTTTCTTCAGATATATAATAGAACCAAATTTCTTCCACAAATACCACGAAAAAATAAGTGAGGTATTGGTGGATCACCATATTCAAATTCACCATGAATACCTCAGGAGCCTTCATCATACAGAAATGAATGACCATGTACTCAAAATAGTCCTACCATCTTTGGAATTCCATATTTAGGACATGTTCCATGCTAATATTACATAGTGGTAACCCAAAAAATAGTATATAATAGAGAACCAACATTCCCACTTAAGCTGATAAAACAATTGAACAATTCGGGGAAAATGTTACGTTTTCATGAAGGTTAACTTATTCTGTTTCTGTTAATCAATTCATAACGGAAGAAATCCATAGTCCTTTTTTTGATAATAAAAATGGGGAAGCCTAAGTAGAGATTATTCGGTTAATGAATACATTGGATTCCAAAAACATCATGTTGTACTTTCAGTTCCAACAATTCAAATGGGTGAGGTAAGATATGAGGGAAGAGATATCAGTTGTTTCCATGTTCTAGATCAATCATGGACACCACATCCCACTCTAGAGAAAATCTTGAAAATTCATCATGAAATAACATTGGGAACTCATCGACCACATGAGATAATACATCATCTAGAACAATACCTTATTCCTCCAATTCATGTGATGATAAAATGAGGAAAAATATTACCCAATTCTAGGAGTGGAGGTCCATCACAACCTGATCTAGGATCAAATTATAACTGAAAAAACCTGGTTTCCCAAATTAGAATCCAATAAACTCACCTACCACCTATATAAATAAATTTGTGTCCAGAAATGCACCATCCAATCCATATAAAAGATTATATCAATATTTTTTATTTCCAAAACAAGGAATCCAATTCTATCATGACTGCTGACATGGTGAGTGAATAGGAAAGACACTAAAGACACTTCTCATACATCACACAAAGAGGCGTTACCAAATCCATCACAAAAAAAGAAGATCTCATATGGAAGATTCAATATGTTAACAAGGAGAGAATACAGAAATGAAATTAATGAACAAATATCAAAAAACATTTTATCTATATATGAACCAATCAAAATGGGACCTTGAAATATCAATGGTCATACATCTGATTAAGATGGTCCTTGATCAACATCATGAAGATGCATAGTCATTTCATGAGAATTGAACATGGCCACTAACATGTGGCTCCACCTCAAACTGAATCTTTATAGAAGATGATCTATTCCTACCCCCTCAACCATCAAAATATAATATCACCATCATTGATAGCTCTGACTAGGATAACATTCACATGGAAGCCGTAAACCATACACGACTTTGATAATTGTGCATCACATTGAATAAAATATTCAACTTACCCATAGTTCCACATAAATGCAATGATTTGGGATTATATATACATATATATTGAATGTGTCCCACCCACCCATATTGATGGAAAAATTCTGAAACCACATCTGAAGCATTATATATGAAGACATCTGTTAAGGGTGGCATGAACTACCACCTCCATTCATCCCCTTCTCATCCTACAGCCTATATTTCATTGTTAAAATGTCAATGAATATCATAGACATATCTAAAGAGGAACCCAAATATAACCCTATTATCAATTTCTACCACACAACCTTATTCATCCAATTTAGCATATGTCTTTATCTGGAACCTGAACTCCATTAAATATATCTCTAAAAACAAACCCCTTTCAAACGTTTTGTGCCTTTATCTACTCATTGGGAAAAATTATGGGTGAATACCAAAATATATTAGTAATTCACCTAGAATACTACATCATTTAAAGAGCCCCATGAACAAGGACCATATACTTCTAAGGATCTGGGGTAGGCTAAAAGTCTGGGACAATAATGGTAATTGAAGAAATCATTAAAGTCCTTTATGTTCTCGGATAATTCTTCCCTGATTAAACCACCCATTCCCACCACATTTGACTAGGACACTCTATCAATAATGACGTACATTAAACCATGAATTTTTTAGGATTATTGATGAATTATAACATCCCATTTATCGCCCCTAGATATTCCACAAGTACCTGAGGAGTCATGTTACCTCAGAACGAAAGAGGTTTTTTCTTAAAGATCTCATGGGGTTTTTCCTTTTTAGTACATTATTCGGCTTCTCTTACCAGATATGGGGTACAACCTGCCACAATTACCACTGCCTAAACATCCCGAACCAAAAATTAAAATAATCTCTCATTAATTTTTTTGGGATTAATCTCCCCATATTGATCCCATGGTTGAACATGAATTATCAATGGAATTATTTTTTCTAAATATAAAAATAATTTCATCGTATATATAACTGCAACTGATCTAATATATTTCATGAAAATTTATATAAATTACAAAAAATAAAATCATTCTATAAATAAAAAAAGCAAACCCATCATAATAACATGAAAAACAAACCACTTTCCCCTACCTAATGTCCTCATAAATCCTAGAGAATTGACACCTCAAATCGAGGAGAAGTCATATAAGGATCCAAACCTCCCATGGAAATTAATGATATGTCATGAGGTGTGATATCCTATTACGAAACTAACAACCAAAAAATCAAGTCACACAAATCATATCTCTAGTCTTTACAGACTCAATCCAAATATCATGACCCAATAGAGTATTCCTTCTCTGATACTATTTTTTCATGAACCATGTTGCGACATTATATGAACTAGTGACCAACCTAAATCAAGGTATGGAATTAAGGTAATTACATATCAAAACTGGCTAGAAAAAATTGTTTATGTATAAAAAATGCTACTTAAGAACCATTTCAATGAATTACACTAAAATAGTCAACCGAAAACAATATATAAACTAATGTGGAATGATCACAACCAAACAGGGGATAAATTTTATAAAATTCAGGAATGCATTTTAAAATAAAGTCCCAAAAAAGGTTTCCAAAATGGGAACTAGAAAAATCCCCAATAACCATCAAATGTCTTGTGCAGTATCATTCTCAAATCACCACCGTAACACCCGCATTGATAGACCACTGGCATCCATAACCACCATCTCAAAACATATTTCCTTTACCTATGTAAAACATAACCATGTCTACATATACTCAAGTTTCTATGTATTTTTTAATACAAATCCTAGTATTATTCCACCGAATAAATATATTACATGATATAAACATTATAATTTAATTAAACATGCTTGTTTTATAAAGGAATAACTATAAATATTTTTATGGAATGCCATTTTAAATGATAATATTTTTTAGGGAAACATGATTGATTTTCAAAAAACTAACCATGCACATTATATGCCACCCATAAGTAAAATCACATGAATTATAACTATGTAATGGGAATCCATTATAAGAAATATCTAAAAATGGGAAAATATGAACATTGATTCTTAGTGAAATGTGGTAAGACAACAATGACTAATTGTGTTCTCACACAAGAGAAACAAGGAGGAGAAACCCCATGTCCCCATCAGTATTCAATAATCAATATGAATTAATTAATTTTGTATCTCCAATACTAATATATGAATCTATGGTGAACCACATCTGAGTTATCTACTATTATAGACATATTCTTTCAAATTAGCTACCTAAGTTTCCCTTTGTGCTCGATTTTCAATTCAGATGTCACATTCAAGATCACATAAAAATAGATATAAGAAATGATCCATGAAAATATGATTGAACTTCAATTTCATATCCATCAATAATGTTTTTTAAAACCCCAAATTATTTCCAAAATATTTTTTTAATGCTTTTACAATTCATTAATCACGTTTCAAACTTTATAAAATATGTTCAAAATTCACAACAAGGGTGACCCATGAAATAATTCCCTTTCCATTTGGAAAAACCATATTTAGACCACATGAATATAAAATAATTTCAAAATAAACATTCCCATATCTCACATAAATCTTAAAAAAAATATAAACACATAAATATGCATATTAGGTTTGTGAAATAATTTTTAATCGAAGAACTAACTACCTTGATTGAAGCAGAATACGGAATCTAGTGAAAAAAACAACGACACCTCAAGCTCACCATTTGGAGGCATGATTGAAATAATAAAATCAATATTAAAACCAAAAAATTATTATATAAACCTAAAAATGAAACCATACACACTGGAGATGTGAAATAAGACTGAATATGGAAAGAACCCCTAGAAACGTTGGTAAATCAAGAGAGTTGAGACTTACATGAGGGATTCATGACGAATCCATGCCAAATATCACAATAAAATAGATCCCAAGGGATAAAATAAGAATGTGGAGTCATTATTAGGGTGAAAATAGTAAAGTGTGATAGAAATGGGTTTTTAGAGATAAAAATTAGGTAGATATAAAAAGTAAAAAATCTTATTTTTACTGACCTTTATAGGACACATGGTTTTCCCGTATGGTATTCCAAACTATGTCGAAACTGTGCTACCATTACTATCCAACATAGATATGTAACCTATTATTTATAATAGTATAAAAACTATGTTCTAACAATAAAATATGCCACAATAAAAAAACATCACATGTCTGCATGGTAACATGGGGAAGGGCGCACAATTTGAAATACAATGTTCCAATAGTTCGCACTATGATGATTATCCATTATTCAGAATTTTATTTTGAAAATTCTAAACAATGGGTAACTATATAATAAATAAAAATATAAATATAATACATACCTCAACTATAAATCATATGTGTGACAGTAGAGGTTTTCTTCTTACAAAATATTAACACTAGAGAAGGGGATGTGTGACCTACTATTTTATAAAATATGCTATAATGGGACGAATAATTTCTGTTAAGGAAGTGGAATTCTGTGATGTTTCTTCCTTTTACATGTAAGACATGCATTCAAGGGGTTGGTTTATATCAATCATATTACATTAGAGGGTTACACATGTATTGGGTTTTTTCATGAAACGTAAACATCTTTTGTGTGACTAACTTGTCTATTTGAGTACTTTTATGGAATGAGATGGATTTATTTTTAATTTAGAATGAATTGATACTAATCATTGCCTTCATTATTTTTAACACATCTCAAATATTTCAATCACCAACCTTTGGTGTTCTCTTGATTCTTCTACAAGTTGGATACTGGCTTCAGTTTTCCCATAATGGTCATTTTATAGATTATATTAGAAATCGGTGCCAAAAGAATCCATTAGGTCTAAATTTTATAAATAATAGTTGGAACCAGGATAGTCCTTTGGGTTTTGTTACTTATGTGATAAACACAAAAAGTGTGTTTTGAAAACATCATAATATAATATTTTTAGATTGTACATAAATGGAATCAAGATGAAATGATAGTTTCCTAGGGTGTATCCATTATTCATTAAATGATGGAACCCATGTTTATTAATATTATCTTTGTGCTAAATAGTTATTCACCCCATGTAGTAATGTTTATATTAATTTTATAGTTATATAAAATTGAATCCCACTTGACTAGTCCAAAATTGTCTGTAAATAAATTTTTTTACACTTTTGAGGCTTATAAACTATGAATCAGCAATTATAAAAAACTAAAATTAAAAACTAAATAGTGTTTTCCACTTTATATTTAAATTGAATTTTTCATTAATTTATTTCAATTTTTTGGAATTAGGGATATATGTTTAAAATAAAAAAATTAAATTACAATATAGTTTCTTAATATTTCATTGTGGTATTAACATAAAATAAAATATATATCTTTCACATGTGACTAGTAATTTTTATCCAAGATAAATTACTTTTATCATTGTTTAAATGAATAATAATTGTTGAATTTATAAAAATATATCTATTTAATGTTGTTTATAACTTATAAAACAAATATATGGGTATGTTATTATTTTTTCCTTGAGTATTTACATTAACGATAATGTTAGTTTCTTAATTAAACTCTGGAGACTTCTTTTATGGATGTCTTGGATATAGATATTAGGCATTAAAGAAAAGTTATCTTTTCACATGTGACCTTATTTTGTGATCAATAACTTGTTTATGAATGGGTCTATCATGATGTTGGTAGATCCCTCTAAACATAATAATTTTTAGAACAATATAAGGAGTTTCAAACATGAGGTTCTATTTTTCCAATGTACAAATAATTGTTATGAGAAGAAACACATTGTTTGATGGGTTGTCCTTTGTTTTGATGAGAATTGTTAAAACAATTGTAATCATATAATTTTATATCTCTTCAACATTTAAAATCTATAGTTATGGTCAGATATGATAATGATCATGTGATCTTTTCTCTATTTTTTATTGGCGTCCTTCATGGCCACTAATCAATTATAGTCATGTGGGATGAAGCATGTTTGTAATATGTTGTACTCATATGGTATAAAGTAGACAGGATAATAGAGCCCATTGTAATTGTTTTAAATCATAGTAGTGTGAATTGATAAATTTGGTTTTCTTCAAGTTGAAAAGTAATTCATTAAATCATGAGAAATATAATTTCAGGGTTATGTAATACATTAAACAATGTGGCTATATGATTTTTTTAGAGAAATTGTGAGTAAAAAATGTTATGTCTAAAGGTCATGTAATGATAAGAGTTATGTTTTCATTTAGATTTCAATAAAATTATTTTATATTTGAGCTACTAATAAAATTATGAGTGTCTAAATGATTCAACAAAATTATTTAATAGGGATAATGTGCAATAACCCTATTAATTAGTTTTAGAATTTTTCTTTTCTAATTGACCTTGTAACGGGCATCGATGTAACATGGAAGGTGTTACAAGTGTTTGTATATGAAAAAAATATTTATCTATAACACTCATTAGTATCTTGTTTATTTATAGTATGATGTTACCAAAAATAATAATATTTCCTCACAATAATGAATCAGTTTTTATGAGGATGGATAATGTTTCAGTGAATATGTTTACATTGTTGGTAATTTGATACCTAGGAAACCCCAATGGTGGGGATCGTCACATCAAACATGAGGATATTTTGATTCTAGGTATAGGAAACATGAATGTAAATTAAAAATAATAAATTTATTGAATATATCATAGATTCATTCATATTTTTTGTTATATACTTCGCATCTCAGACATGAAGATGAGTTTTTAGAACTCAGATTGTAGTAGGGTTGAGTCTATTAAATTGATTCATGGGTAGTGTACGTAAGTGACTTAGGATATACAATGGATCATTATAATTTCTATTATTTTATGGAATAATGGTGGTTATGTGTTTGTATGGGTACACAACCAATGATGAATTCCAATGGTATAGGGAATGTTTTGAACAGTTTCAATTATTGATGAATTTTCAGTGATTAGTTAGAGGGAGATCATTCCATTTTAATACTAAAATGACATGTACCATAATCATGTTGACCACACACATGAACAAACACTGGTAAGATGATTTTGGTTTGAATCAAGTAACACAACATTGTACACTAACTACATATTGAATTATTTTTTTTTGTGCATGATACTCATGGTATCATGTAAAACATTAATCAATTATTGTCTATGTTTGAGACAATGATTAATAAATTAAATTTCTATCTTATGGTTAAAGTGAACTATACCATTGAGTAATTTGTACGTACATCCCATGGGGAATAATTACCTGTGATTATTTTGGCGCAATATGATGAGTGAGGTATTTTACCTAGACATGCAGGTGAGGATAAATGGTATCAGTTGTTGGGTAACTCAATTGTAGACTTGTTGATGTGTTAGTGTATTGAGTAGTGAATGGAATTCCTATTGATAACACCATATTGTGCTCATGATTTATTGATGATAAAGGAATATATCATGAAATAATTAATAAAATGTTGAGATTGTGTCAGTTATTCATAAATCTTAATATGAAAATGAATTTTCGGTTTTGATCGGTGAACTCCTCAATAGTGTGTTCATGGAGTTTTTTAATGAAAATACTTCTGGTATAGATTCCAATCAATGGATATTGATCAGTGAACCTCATGAGGGAGTCATCATATCTATATGTGACTTATTAGTGGATGTTTTTTATCCATATATGTTTTTGGATAAAAATAACTAGATATGATTTCACTATGATACATCACTAGATGGTAATTACAAAAATTATTAATTTTGTAGAGGTGATCTCATATTGACTTGGATGATGGTGAAATATATTATATGTGATTCATCAACATTATAGGATGAGAAATTTTCAGAAATAATATATTGGACGTCAATAAAGGTGTTATCTAATCGTTTATGTGATGTCTTTTGTGATGAAACATGATTAAAACAACAGTTGAATGGAACAAGTTTAGTGAACATGAAATTCATGGACTCTAAATGGATGTCTATAATTACAACATAATGTAGTGTTGAATTGATTTCAAAATTAATACCTAATTATGGGCTGGTAGTAGTATCCCCACAAATGTTCATGTGTAGTATGTTACTTTTTATTTCTTGTTATTGTTTATGATTCCAAAGACATGAATTTTCATGAAATTCCAAAATAGATTATACCATTACACGGAATTGAACATTAGCATTGATGAAATAAATAGGAAATTACCATAGGAAAGAATATGAAGGAGATGATGGAATGATCATCTATCAGTTTATATGTGATTACTTATGCGGCATCATTGAACATTGATTAATGGATACTTTTGTGTCTAACTATTTTACAATAAATACACCATATACATTATGTAGGTCTTGAGGTCAGTTTTTCGTTCATTCATGAAAAAAAAACTATTTGAGGGAGATATCAGACAACATGTTGGTATATTTATGTATTGTTATTCCATATGTATGCATAGGGATATTATATTCTAAGATGGGATGAATATGAATTCTTCTGTTATGAAAGGAATCAAAATTCAAAAGTAATTTAAATATTTATTTGGATTATGGGTAAATTATAATTTAATCCTTAAAATGGTTTATGATGTTTGGAAAACATAAATGGGATTTTTTTAGATACATAGTTGGGTATGATAGGAGAATCATATTTTTAGATGTGTTTTAGAAGAATCAGGATGTAAAAACACAATGTCGGGTTATGGGTGTACAATTTATTTAATTTTTTTGGAACACATGTGAAACCATGTGGAAAAGGACATAATTCATGTGACTGTGACATGATTTTTCAAACAATTCTCTTAATGAAGCAAGTTCATTCATGAACTCTGTTTTTTTATAAGTGAATCGTATACAATGCGCTTGATTGAATATATCTTTGCATAACCTTGTGAGGTGATATTTCCAATAGAAGAAATTGGGATTTTGTTCAAAAAACTTCACTAAAACCATGTGTGGTATATGTATCATACATCAGAAAATTCATGTATAGACCACTATTTGGAATACCATACAAAAAAACTCTTCAACTCATTAAAGTGATGGAAATTTCCATTATACCTTACATACTCTTTAAAAAAACACCCATATTTTCAGCTAATTTATTCCAATATAGAAAACTACTTAATCTCCGATGTACTCTACATCTAGGATTACATGAATCTTCATATTTTGAGCTCTAAAAGGCACTCCATCAATATATAATGAACTGTAACTATAAGGTTATCATTCATAATCCTTGTATAATTTATTAATCTATCCATATTGGATGCTATTTAAATATGATATCATATTCAATATTTTCTAGGATATTTCATATTTATCTTATTTCTAACATTACATAAAAAATTTCATCCTCATCATATATGATAGTGGCATAAAATTATTTGGTTAGGTAGCCAATAACATATCCGTAAAAATATTTATTTTTTATAGCTTGTACCATAGTGTGGCTTGTCAGAGATATTGGGTGTTTCTTATAAAATAATTAATTTTATAAATTCAAATATTGGAAAATTTACATGAATTCCCAATTTCCCTTTTTCATTGTTTTATTTCATTGACCTTTCCCTTAGGTATCAATTGAAATGATTTCTTTTGAATTCAAATGATTATTACACCCCTCTAGGAGTGATGAGATTTACCACCCATTAGTGGAAGATGTTTTATATTAACATCATGACGTGAAAGTATTAATACTTATTAATTACCTGGTATTTTATTGTATAATATTTTCAAATAAGGTTAAATTAGAATCTATATGTTTTGTTGGTGGTATCTCAGTTTATGAATTTAATGTAAATGGTTGATAAAACTGCAATCATTGTATAATGGGTCCTTCCACTTATTACATATTAGTGAAATGAAAAATGAAATGGCTATGATGTAGTAAATTTATTAATGAAATGGTAATTAACATGGACCTTCATTCTAAAATACATTTTGAATACAATAATGTATTATATAAGACAAATCCAATCATTACATGTTATGGTGAAAAAATGAATACTTTATCATTTTTTAAATTCACTGAATTAAATTGATAATGGTACTGGATAATAACATGGATCATATATTTTATCCCAATATATTATTATGAATAGTTAATTAAATGTGTAGGATAAATTATATTGAAATACATGTACACTAACATGGTCTATTGAACCTATTATATAATGTTGTTCAAAATAGATTAATCAGTTTGGAAATGACCATGAGATATAGAACTAAAAACGTGGTATGTAACTAATGAAATAGTATATTAGACTCCATTTATTATAACATTGGACGTGGAATTTAGGGTCTACCTCATAATTACAGAGTGAGGTCCACCCATGTCTATCATCGTTTTTATATTGACAAGATTTCTAGACTCAGATAGGATTACATGGTCATAGGCCTTGAATCCCTCCCCATGTATGTTTATATTACCCCATTTAATTTTTTATGACATCTATGAACTCAAACAAGATTCTGGGGATGATTTATTGGGGTCTCAGACCTTATACGTTTGATACATTATTTTTTTGTTTATGACGGTGTTTCTTCATTCATGATATGTCTACATAGACTGTTCCTGATTCACAATTATATAGAATATTACATAGATAATTGATTATTGATATGATCACATGGTACATAGTATATAATTTAAATTTTAATGCAATTATTAATTAATAAAAAATAATTTTATCACAAAATAAAATGTTCGATTGGGTTTTATTTCAATATCATTATAGCCTATTTCTTGTTATACCATGACACTATTATTGTTGACAAGCATATATTATATATTTTATTAACATGATAGGTGGTGACTGAATTATTATATCTCATATATTATTGGTGACACTAATGGGTACCATGATACACCAGATTGTTTCATGTTTAGGATCATAGATTATGCAATATAATGTTACATTTGTTCAGGGATCTTTCTAGAATAGGACTGAGCCGGTTTATGAAACTATATTGGAGATATCCAATGAGGTTTTTTTGTTTTCATTTTTCATGTATTTTATTTCTAGTATATAGTACCTCATATCACATTCATGAATTGTTATACATTTTAATTTGACTAATTAGAAATTATTTATACCATATTTTAATAAATTATTTCTTATTTTCAATTGATGTTACATTCTAAAACCATTACATCTGATTGAATCCCTTATTATTTGTACTGATCATAAGGGTATAATATCATAATTGAACCATCATTTGAACCTATACCCTATTGATAAGCTCATAGATTAAGCAAACACATGAATGGGGAATAGCGGTGACTGTTCTAGAAACAATTATATTGTATGCATGGTTGAGACATTATATATAGTATTCATTAATTCCATCATAAATTTTGAAACCATTTTAGATTAATTTGAATATCCATCAATAAAAAATTTAACATCATTAATGTTACATGAGATATCTTAATATTTTAGATTATGAAAACAAATTTGTGAAATAAATCTTAACTCAACAATCCATATTTCTAAAAACCCATTAAATATTCAAAAACATGGTTAACCATAACCATTTCTTAAATTCAATTTCATTTAGTTATTAAATATTAATAACTAGTACTATTAACAAAATCTTCTCTCATCTACATACAATAAAAAATTTCCTCAATAAAACATGATAGAAATATATTTCATATTTTCATTATTCTTCTCAATTATTTGTACAATTACAACAATATGTTTAATTTCCTCACATAACAACTTCCAAAAAATACATCATCATATTAATTAAAATATAAACATCAATAATAATTTTTTATATATTCATAAATTTCATATTATGTGATTTTCAAGGTGATGGATTTAAAAAAGTATTCTTTACCATCTTAAAATATCTCATACACAGGGAATCACGGTTAAATTTTGTATAAATGAATTCTATACCTAACGTCATCATGAAAAAAATTGTTAAGTTGAAATTCCTATGTTATTGAATATTTGACATCAAATATATTGATTATGGTTACATGTATCATCCTGTAAATTATTTAATATTCAGGGGAATCATTGAGTCCTATTAGGATTTTAATCACTTAATCACCATTATTTGAAATTCAATAATAGGCTCCCATTCAGCCATAAACATATAATTACACTTCTATAATAAATTCTGAAATTCATATTCCTTAATATTTACAATGCATTATAATATATATCCTATAATTTCCCAAATATGATTAAAAATGTAAATCCTTCAAATTATTATTGACATCTGATTAAAATATTGAATAATAGTTCATCCCTTACATTCTATAAAATATTTATATATTTAAAGAACCCCTAATCAGAACCACTACCTATGAAATCGATTTAAAACTATTAATCACAATCTCTAGAGAATGAATAACCTAAGAATGATATTAAGGTAGTGTTCAATCCTTCCAATCCTTTTATTTTCTCTAATTGAATATATGAAGTCCATTACAGATAAAATAATCAATTAAAAAGATAATATATAAATAAATAAATTATAAATATAAACATCAATGAACACATTCAACAATGATTATAGAATAAATACATGATTTAAAAGGGTAAAATAGAAATTTCAATTAATGTTAATAGCCATTATACTAGTAAACATAAAACATTGTTTTCATTTATGGGCATTAAATTAAATAATACCAATTCTCCGGGATATATTATTAGATGTGGGTAATCTAGAGTGTGTAAATTAGTGAAAAATAATTACATTTTTTATTTTATTGTTACATATGAAATAGACATCCAAAAATTGTTATATTCATTGAAAAAACATTTAAAATTATTTTTATCATCTAGTTATATAAAAATTAAACGATTGGTGTAAAAGGATTAATAATCAATTTGATCTGGTATATCCATGAGAAAATCTAAAATAATAATAAAAATTAATTTGTTCATAATCATCACATTAATATAATGAGAATATATTATTTAATTGAATTGGTCAGATTGAAATCCAGATACATGAAGATATGCTTTATCCATGATAAATTTTATTATTTAGTGTAACATTTGTTTTTTATGGTGTAGTGATTATCCATACATCTATGAATGATTATATAATTAAAATTTAATGTTTTTATTCATATATTAATGATATAAAATGTTGTTTTATCATTTTCATCCCATAATTAACAATATATTTAATATTTTGAATGAAAAACCATGTACGAAATCAACTTATTTTTCATTATTATTATCTTATAATTGATTTATATATAACATTTCAAAAGTATCATGAATTTATTTTAACAAATATCAATTTAATATACTATTCATGATAAATCAACTTATTGTGAAATCCATAATTAAATAGCCACACACATAATATAATCTATCTACCTCATAAATAGTTTATGTTTAATTAATATTAATGTAAATTATTTTAACATGTCCATATTCTTTTCCATCCAATTGATCAATAAATACTCCCTATCCTACCTTAAATGTTAAATGGGGATAATATGGTTCAATGAATTATTATATAATGATTTAAAAATTGATCCAAATTCAATAAATCAAAAGAAGTATTTGTTCTATAGCAACTACAGAGTAATATAGGTCAACATTTAATTGAGTAATCCAATATGTGTCAACATCATTGAACAGATTTATAAATCCTCCTCAAACATACATGAAAACATACACCATGATATAATATAATTTTTTTAACATATGGAATAAATAAATTCAAATATAAAAATATAATTGATAATATAATTTTTATTTTGTTAATACAATAGCTTCTTTATAAAACACATATCACCCCATTAGTTAAAGTAATATTATTGTTTCATCACATCAAAAAAATCATCATACAAATGGTAGTGGGATCATGGATTCAATTTTTTTTTCTAGTTAAATTAAAATTTCATGTGTGAGAATTCAATCCTCATAAACAATAATTTTCCATAATTCAAGTATTAGGATCTCAGATTCACTTGTTTATCCCTCGTATAGTGTTTTTGTTTCATTTTTCTTGTTATTAAAATAAAATATATTTTTTTCTTATAAATATCATGAAACCCAATAATTTTTTTCATGGGTGTCTCAATTTCATAAATTCTTTACCCTCTAACAATGATTCCTTCTCCATGTCATAGTGGAACTTCACATTATAAAATGGGATAATCTCATTCAAATATTAATTCTGTAATGATAATTTTATATATGTAACAAAAAAAATAATATATCTAACATGAACCATGCATATGTATTTACTTTTTCTAGTATATTGAATCCATATTAACATAAACCATCTTAGGAAATATATAATTATCATACAATCACTCCAAAACCAGGGAATAAAATTCAACCCAAATAAAAAACAATGAAATAGTTAATGATAAAAATGATTCTTATTGTCAATATTTTTTTTAAACAAATACCAATTCAATATTTTTAAAACATATTATTTTCATATTCATCTTCATATAAAAACACTATCATCGAAAAAACAAACTATTTTCATAAAATTCATCATTTTAATGACCCTTTATTTTAAAAATAAAAATTATTTTATTTTTAGTGTTTGAAATATTATTACTATTATATGATTATATATTAGCCCCTTTAGTCTCTAAAAGTTATGGATTAATTGGGTATTTTATGAGGCATTACTTTATTTCTTTTTGATTATGGTGTAATCTTCAAATTTTTATCATAATATTATAATGAATGACTATTTATTAAAGAAGATATTAAAACAAGGGTCTCGAAATTATGTTTAATAAAAACCTAAATAATTAGTGGTATATGGATTGGATTTTTTCACATCCCATCCCCCAGGTCCCATGTTGTGTCTACCCCAATATTTCCTCCAAATGGCTAGTGGTGGGTGACTAGCACCGAGTTGGCATATCCAACAAATGTGAGTCATTTCCCTAAGAACCTATACACATGCATGCAACTCCATGACACATAGGATGGAGAGTAAAAAAGTATTTAATGAAAAGGCATGCATACCACTATAATCCCATAACAGATTTTGAAAGAATGATTACCAGTAAGGATCAATAGGAATATATTACAAGCCCACTAATGAAAAGACAATTGTAATGTATGACATGAAAAATAGGGTACTGATGTGGCTGCAGGAAGCTTCCAGAAGCACCTCAACACATCTGATATCGCAATTCACCATGTAGTCCTCGTCCTGGTCCCAATTCTCCAAGGACTAAACCAAATCATCAGTATACTACATAATACATGACACGTGTCAGAGAATCAAGTGCTTGGGTGAGTAAAAATTTCATCAACATAGAACCCCAAAACACAAAGTCAAAAACAAAAAAAGAAATGATACTAAGAAGATACAACCAGCTCAACACAAGTATATGTCAACAAAACATCTGATATGAACATCCAAATATACTCTTATCAAGCACTAATAATCATAATGTTCCATACTCCTATCCATAAATAGGATTCTCATTGATAGTCTGAATGGTAACACACAAAAACATGAGAACACATTCCTTAGATCAACCATCCTAGATGGCACCCGCCCGAGTGGTACACGCCATTAGGAACATCGTTCTATGTCCAACCCCAGTTCCTAGTACTAGAGGTTCAATCATCACTATCTTACGCCCAATCGAAGTCTATGGAAACCCTTATGGAGAGACATTCCCTCACCATTATACATAGATGAGGGAGCTGAGCTCCTAACCATATCAACAAACCTACACTAGTTTTATAAATAGTGGACCCCACCTTATTCCATTAAGGGGGAAGTAGATCCAATTCAGTTATCATTATCATTATGCGGATGGGCCCACACCTCATAACAATGTCTGACAGCTGTGGGTGCTCTAACTCCAAGGGAGGATGCTCTACCCGCTGCTACTCGAGATGGGGGAGTGAAAATTAAGAAGTGAGGACCTATTCCCTAATCCTTCAGGGGTGTATGAATGATTAAGGACCAGAACCATGATCCCAAATTGGATTATTAATTTATATAATGAGGGCCTATAACATATTCGTTTGAAAAGTAATATT
Organism: Viscum album; assembly: GCA_963277665.1. Lineage (NCBI taxonomy): Eukaryota > Viridiplantae > Streptophyta > Magnoliopsida > Santalales > Viscaceae > Viscum > Viscum album. The sequence continues at coordinate 2,003,515,081 of OY728148.1, read as the reverse complement.
CTATAACTAGATGACCCGCTACCTAGTTTTATAGGGGAGTACTGACATTGTAAGTTTGTTTTGTATGGGGGCTCACACCATTTTTTGTTAGGGGATTACTAACCCCATGAATTAGGACCCACTCAATGTCAAGATAGGGTAGTTCCAAATCTAATAGAAATCGTGAATGGAGGACCTTCACCCTGGAACAACATGGGATTATAGACTCATATAATAGAGGAACCGCACCCTATATTTTAGGGGGTACCTAATCTATCAGTTCACAGATTATGGAGAATCCTCTCCCTAATATAATAGTTGATTAACTATATTACATTTATAAACATTGTGTGAAAAAACAACCCAATGTTAATGAACCCACGACCCCATCATGGGGAATGTTGTCTCCACCAAATAAGAGAGGTAGGGAATACATGTGCCCTAGACCATTGGGGGAGGACATATTATTGAATAAAACTATTAGTCCATTTTCCATATTCTACAAAAAACACAAATAGAGAATAAAAAAATTATGAACGGTCCCAATGTCGTCAACAACACGTCAAGCTGACACTCCATTTGGAAGTTAAATACCTTTTAGTCGAATTGGGGTGGTGGGGTCTATGCCCGAACATACATGGTGTGACTGACCCGAGCATACCCTACTCGATAGTCTATCAACCCGCCCTATCCCACTAGGTCACATTTGGCCCGTGGGGCCTGCTTGATTCATCCTACGGGACACCCTGCATTGAGTGGGCTGACCACATTCAGCATGCGGCTCCGCCACATGCTGCATCACTCATCGCAAAGGGGTGCCCCACCCCTATCCAGCAGGTCCTGTCATGCAGACCAAGAATCTTGCATGTGGCACCAATGTGGTCAACACAACATCTTTTTTTCATTCCACCCACAGCACCTTCTGTAGGTTCCCACAGCCACCGCACTGTCACATAGTCGCCAGTTGCGTTATAGAGGCCTCTTCTACGGGCCACAGGACTCACACTATTGGTATGATTACCAATCCAGAACACATTCCATGATCCCCAGGTCTCCATATTCAATTCCATGGGATTCGAACCATGCCAGGATCCCTTACTATGAAATGATATTTTAGTGATGATATCTTCTACATCGCATCAATCAATCCCATATCATCATCGTCACACAACCTTCATTTCATGTCGATTCCAGATTTTCAATATAAGATCATTATCCCAAATATTGAGTGTGTAATGGTCGGTATATCGCAATGTTTTGAGTCAATGGACAAATGAAGAACCCCCGTGGTTAATGATGAATGGGGGGAAGAAAATAATGAATCAAAAAATATGAATGGACCACGATCAACGATCATGTAGATCGGGGTTCATTGATGTAAGTATGGAAATCAAAATCTGATAATGAAGATAATAAAATTAGATTCAAAACCCCCAAATTAAAATCTGGAAAAAGAACCCTCGTACACAACTGAGCAATCCATGGGTTAAACACTTCATGGGTTGATCACCATTCGTCATCCATTCAAAGAATGGGGAAATGATGGAATTGCAATATTACTGTCTATTTGGTTCTATTTTTATCATTTTTTGAGAGTTATTGCATCATCGTTGTTCATAGATTCAACACTATTTTGATATATGTCACGATATTGATCAGCCAATCTGTCGGCATTCATCAGAAATGACTTCTTCTCATTGGCTCAATGGACATCCATGGTTATTTAAATAACCCTGTAATTTTGATAAAATTCATAAGAAAAGTACACTTATGTTTTGTTAATATGAATATTCTTATTAAATATTTTTATGATGATTTTGTCTTAAAACTAACTGTCACACTTGACCCACACCAGTAGAGGTTAGGCCCCACCTTGGGTGATTTCATAATTATGAATATAATAGTGCACTTTGTTTAATGATTTGGGAAACCATTTGACTGATATTAAAGTTAATGTTTTTTCACCCGAGAACTTTTAATTAAAAATTGATCTTTATTTAAATATTTATTCTAGGAACATCGGGACTTGGAATCATACCTCTTGTTTGCAAGAGGTCATGTAATTTTCCAAAATAGTGTATAGAAATAAATTCAGGAAATATACAGGTCATTATATTCTCCCCACCTTAAATATTGTTTTCCCTAAAAAGTTAAATCTTGCCATCAATGGAGAAAAACTGAGCTCCCTAATGGATTACCCTATAATGGAGCTGAACTACGGTACATGTTATTTTTACAAGAAAACACTCGGATGAACCACCATGGTCAAACAATCTCAAGTCTAGCATTAGCAGGGCCAACATTATGCCTCAATGGGTAGATGTCTCTAGGGCTATGAAAAGTGTGAAATCACCAAACACCGTAGACCATCTGTAGACATGTGGAATAGTGGCTCACATCCATTCTAACCTGATGTTGATACTGACGAAACCCCACAATTCATATCCACAACTAGAAATACTATAGAATATCCTCTGCATTATGAATTCATTGTATACTCTTAATAGACTGGTGTTATTCACAAATTAAAGAGCCCTACCCAAGGGCCAACACTGGGTCTCACTAGGTCCTCTGTCTACAACGTATAGTTTCCAAATAAACATGCTAAAACGGGATCACTTCCACACCAATTTGTTGCATCCCAGTTGAGTATGAATGGTATACAACCTTTATATACCACAAAAACAACAAGGGTTATAAATCTACCACCACAGAGTGATCCAAGAATGGCTCTCCCTCTCTCAGGGAGACCAAACAAAAGAATTCAAGCTGAAAAAATAAACTAGAAGATCCATGATATACTCCGACACTTCACCACATAACCTCAACTTGAACATGTTTTTTCAAGGTATTCTCCCACCATGCCTCAAAAATTGGATTCTAGAATCCCTTTATCTACATGTCATATTTCAGAGTCTACCCTATGTTACAATGGGTTCATTATTACTGAAAAATTAATACTTATTACATCACTGCAGGCAAACCACACTGTTTCCCCAAAAGATTCAATATGTGCATGGAGGGTCGTAATCTATACCAATAATAAGGTCATCATGCCATGATTCAATTACCAAGATATCCCAACCGCAACTATCACCTCCAGGATTTATGTCACACTACCAATGCAAGGGTCTTATGATCGGGTCTCATCTAGTAGGTGTCTCTAAACGGGATAGTCAAGACCATAGTTTGATCCGAACATATAAGTATCGAACAAAACATGCATAAAAATGGGAAACAACTAGCACCTGTATCCATTAATATGGAAGTAAAAAAGGAAAGACACAGTTCTTACCTCAGAATATATTCTATATACTTAGGGTCATAATCCATGACTACATGAAGAGGTCCTTTCTGATGTCTTATAGCTCATTGAGCCAGGCATAGACCACCACATGCTTCTCTTCTATATCATCTTCCTCATTATCCCTCATTTTAAACTCCATGATCCATGCATTATCTCTACCATGGAGGCTCATCAACAAGATCCATATGAGAATCACGGTGGGTCAAAAAATCTCTAATGATATTCTTCCATCCATCACAACCATAACACCAACTCTTGTTTGGGTGATCTGTTCCTCATAACTACTCCCACACCATCACCCAACACATCTATGTTTTGTTATGGGTTTTCCTCCTGCAACAAAATCTTGTCACCTGTCATTTGTTATCTTCTACAGACACCTCTGACATGTGACCTTTGTTGTGGGTCATAGCCATATGTTCCACTACCATGAAACTATCCACCGTTTATTCTCATCAAACAACACCATCATGTGTGGGAATGTTTAGAGGATTCACTAATTCCTTGATCTCTAGGTGTAATCCGTGTCCGAATGTCCGAGATATGAATAACTGGTCTCACACCTTGTCTAGGGAGTATCACCACAATTATGTGAACCTTGCTGAAAACTCCTCCACAATCATGCTTCCCTACCTAAGATACAGAATCTCTTGGAAACGCAATATCCTCAAAGAGGTGGGGTAAAACTCTTCCCTGAAGATTTTCCCGAACTCCTCCCATGAGAGTGTCACCCCATCATGTCACTATATCCCCAAGATCAACTATTGTACCACACAGCCCTAAAGAAGGAACACAGGTAAGAACAACATATGATCGGGAGGCAGCCCCACTTAGAGGGAAAATTGGGTGATCTATTTGGTCAAGTCATCTACTACCTGGGTGTATGGATCAACCTAGTATCTAAAAGGGCACAACCTCAAGAACCCCTGTAGTCCAATCAGCTAATGTGAATCATTAGCGTGATCTTCAGGTAAAACTTGTAGCTTTACGGGTGGTGGTAACACCAGCATACAACCCATATGCAATGCCAAAGACCCAGTACTCTGCATTGAAGCCTCTTCATATGGTAGATTATTATCATGATCATGATATTGAATCCAATTTGGTTGTAATCATGGAGACATCCTAAAAGGGATCAAGATGAATAATTTTTAACAAAATGTATCTGGAGAGCTAACTAATGAGGGACATGGAACACACAAACCATTCTTATATGATGCATGTACCATTTATTTCATGTCTACTAGTGTCCTATTGTACCAAGTAGAAAATAAAATTATCAGAACCCCATTGAATAGATACGATAGACACCGCACCAACACTAGAGCTTCTGGCCTGAGAACCAAAATCCAAAAATCTTAACACAATCACTATATATCCCAAACCAAGCACACAGACTACTGGTCCCAATGTGGAAGTGAACCAGCTCAAATACCACTCTCTCAGGACCCGTCCACTGTGGCCCATGCCAGGACTACCCCAAGACAGCCTCCAATATTCCATGGGCTGCTGACTATCTCCAAGTAGTTATATCCCACAAATGGAATGAATTTTCTTTGAACCAAAACACGTGCACACAACTCCTAGAAAAATATGGTAGAGAGTAAAAAACACTATAATGAAAAGGAATTCATACCTCTATAACCACACAATAGAGTAGGAAAGATCCTATAGAAGTAAAGAAAAATTAGGAAAGATTACATGTCCACTAAGAAAAATAAAACTGTAAATTCTAAAATGCAAACAACGATACTGATCTTTCTATAGATATGTTCTAGAAAGAGCTTGGTTCATCTGATCTCATAAGGCACCTTCTGGTTGCAGTCCTGACCTTGCTCCATCCAAGACTCTGCCAAAGAGTCATTCATCTACACAATACATGACCCGGGTGTGAAATGCCTAGGTTAGGGTGAGTAAAACATTAATAAGTTGGAAACCCCAAAACACAATATAAACAACAAAAAATGGAAAATTGATAAGAAGATATAGTTATCTCAACACATGTATATGTAAAAACACATTTAACATGAATATCTAGTTATAATATTCACAATATCAAATAATCCTATGGTTCCAAAATTATAGACAGCAACAGATTTATCAACGTAGGTTCGAAAGGTAACACAAAAATCTAGGAGAACACATTCCACTAGCTCATCTATCCTAGATGGAACCCTCCTGAGCGGTACCCTCCATCGAGAACATCCTACTAGGTCCAGCTCTAGAGATCAGTACTATGGGTTCAGTCAACATATTATTGTTCCCAATTCTAGACTACGGAAACACAAATGGAGTGGCCTGCCATCACTGTTGTACACAGATTAAGGAGTCATACTCCAAACCAACCTGCAACACCTCTGTTTCTCTTATAAGGATTGACCCACACCACAATACATCAATGGAGAACTAAATCTTATCTAGGTTATGTTGTAATCTATTGGATGATCCCGCTCCTTATAAATGTGTAAGACAGCTGAGGTAGATCACAATCTAATCAAGGACATGCTCCTCACGGCAACTCACGATATAGGATTTAAATTCTAGATTCAAGGAAACATACATTAATCCTATAGGGGAGTAGAGATCATTAATGACATGCACCTTAATCCCTCATGGGAGTTTGAATTTTATATTAAGTAATTGAACCCAAGACATTAGGGGAGTACTACTTAGTGACTAGTGGACCTACACCCTGGTATGATAGTGGAGCACATACATCGTCAGTTAGACTAGTATGGGGGACCCACACCCTTGTACATTAGGGTAGTACCAACCCCAATCTAGAGGACTTGTTCCCATGCAGTACGTGGAATTACTGACTCTATCGAAACAAAACGTATATATGAACCACACCCTAGAACGACAAGGTGATACTAACTCCTATAATAGAGGACAGACACCATACCTGGTAGGGAAGTACATACACAATTGGAACCCCAATTATGGAGGTCTGTATCTATGGTTCAACAAGAGATTACATGTTCTACATTAATAACTTGCTAAAGGTAAATAACTCACACCCATGATTAGGGGAGTCCCATCACCACCTAAGTAGGGAGGTTGTGAATAATCGCACAGTAGTCCATTATGGGATTACCTATTTATCATTAAAATCATTGGACCATCTTCCAATGTAAAAAAAACTCACATATTTCAGCTCATAGGAACTGTATTGTCGAAATGGTACCAACGCCTCAAATTTCTCATCAAACAGATGCTCTATTTGGAAGGACATACGTTTTAGTTGAAAGGGGAAGTGGGGTCTAGGCCGGGTCTTGACAAAACCTGCCAGGTTTACCCAGAGCAAAGGGGTGTGTCTCCCCCATAAAGATGGTTCACTCACATAGCCTAGGAATCTATTATGTAGCCCGACTATTTGCATCCGATAACATGGTGTTGTCATGGCCACCATAGTGGGCCGCTGTTTCTCTCCACCTACGACACCCACCATGTGTTCCCACAACTATCGCAGTAGGTGGATGATCTATATCGCACCGACACACGACCACTGTAGGTACCGACATGTCCTTGGCTTCATTTTTAGACCACCTAACACACTATAGTGATATGATATCCAATATGGAAGAAGTTATTTGATCATTAGGTTTCCATCTTCAATGTTGTGGGATTCCATACATGCCAGATCCTCCCCTGGGAAAAGCTGTTCGTGTGGAGATATCTCCCACACTACTTCAACCCATTTAACATCGTCATCGTCGAACCATTATCATGTCATTCCAATTTTATATTTTCAACATCAAATTGTTGTGAAAATGATTGATCGTTCAATGAATCTAGCGATCTAAATGTTTCATGTCATGGGCCTGATTAAGAATGCCCACTATGAAAAAATAATAGAGGATACAAAACTCATGAATCAACCACTAGTAATGGATGATGATCAATGTTTGTGTCGATCGTGGTTCATTTACAGTTGTAGTTAAATCGAAATCCAACAATGAAGGATAAAAAAAATTGATTCAGAATCCCAAAAATAATTGCTGAAAAAATATTCCTCCTACTTGAACGATTGAACTGTGGGTTAATATGTTTTTGGGTTGATCTAGGTTTGTAAACAATTATAAGAACTTGGAAATGATGTAATGGAAATAAAGACCCATACCAGGATTTAGTTCAATCGTTGAGGGAGTGATATTGTGGCGTCGTCACTCGTTGATCCACTCCTCGTTTGATCAATATCTCGATAATGGGCCACCAATCCGTCATCATTTGTCGTAGGTGGCTCCTTCACCATACCATAGAGGAATTAAAGGTTATGGAAATAAAACATAGAATATTGATAAACCATAAATTAATTAAAACTTGTTTTGTGTATGAAAATGTAATTTTAATGAAATATTTTTATGATGATTATGTCAAAAAACTGACATTTACCCTCGACCAATGCCTACTAAGGTTAGGTCCCCCTTAGGGTAAACTCTTCATTATGAACGTAATGGTTCCCAATGAATTCTGGTCTTGGAATCCGTTTGAATAATATTAATTTTCTATGTTCACCACCCATGTAATTTTAATTAAAATACATTATTCAATGATTTATTCTAGAACACCAGTCTGGGAATATCACTTCATCTCAGTGTGCAGTCTCAATATTTTCACAAATATATAATAAAAATATATTCACGAAAAATCCAAGTCATTTCTAATATGGTGAGGATAGAAACACTAGAGATTTTGGACATAATTCCTTTCAAAATTGAGAATTATATTATATATATCCCAAGGGATGTAAATATTGATAAGGTAACATTATCCCGTTGAAAATATCCTCTATCAAAATATGATATCAAAAATAGGGGAGAGACATAGATCATTGTTTTTTCCTATCATTCTAATTGGATAGGAAAACCGTTTTTTAAATTTAATAAATAATTCACTCAATGATGACTCATAGGTTTATTAATATATCTTGGATCAATCATCCCATGATTTAGTGACCCATTACATGATAATTTATGGGGAAATTTATTTGTATAATTCATATTTATCTTCAAATTGATCTATTATCCTTGTGAAACATATATATATGGAATGTGATTCCTCATTATATGTGGATTCTATTAATTATTAAAGTTTCTTTAATCAACGTATAATGAATATAATGTATGTGAGAGCCTATAAGGGTGTAGGTATACACACAGAATCTTTTTTAAATTCGTAAAATGCCAAAATAAATAACATAATCATTTAAATGATATTGAGTTTTAATTGTGCAAATATTATGAAACACATGATATTTTGCTCGAATGATGTTGGATTCATTCGATAAATAATTATTGAATTTCCATGATTTACTATATTTTGGTTAGTCTTATAATTATTTTTTTAATTAACAATTTCAATAAAAATATTCCACTACCATGCTCATTAGTGGGGAACGATATTATTATTCCCAATTTTGGTTGAGTCATCATACTTTACATTTCCTTCACTAAATATTATATAATGAATTTCCATATTATGGAAAATGAACAAGAATGGTATTCATTATCATATGGTGACATTGGGTATGATATGGGATAGTCATTGAGACCTAGAACATTGGGAATTCAATCTTCAAATTGATAAATCATGGAATTTTCTATGATAAATTTCCCAAAAATTAATGATACGTATTTTTATAATAGGAATATCATGACAAATTGGAAAAAACCAATGGATCACACAATAATATGGTGTCATGGGCCTAATTTCGAACTACAGGAATTTATTTGGGGAAATGGACCAATACACTTATGAACTCACATTTGATGAGATAATGTGAGCTCATTCTCATAACACCCTTTTGGAGATAATTATTTCATATTCCATGTCAATTGTATATATTTTATTTATGAAAATATAATTACTAATTTATTAAAACCCAATTAGAGATGAAATTTCACACATAGGTTAATAATTGAACATTTGAATTTATTGACTTTAGAATTATCAATATGTATATGAGTTTTCACATCAATGGAAGAATCTATATGATAATCAAGTTTTTTATTTCATTTTTTATCATGATGCTAGTTTTAAGCCACATAATGGGGGGCTCTATTATTTATTAACATCTAGTATTATTGGAGTTCCTTGTATTTTCATATTATACCCCCTAAATGGGCATGTAATGTTTCCTTATAACTGGAATGATGACCCATTTTATTTGGTAAAACTTATCAGGACACATTTGGGCTTTTAAGGTCATTGGATAGGGACTCGACCATCTACATAAAATCACATGGAAATAAATTTCAGGAGGATGGTTTCTTGTCAAGATTGGTGTGGGACATATTTTGAAGTAGCCCAAAGGACCTAGAAGAGATATGGTCCACATGTTTTGTGAACGATATTACTAAGAATATATTGAAATAATACTGAAAATGAAAATAATCCAAATGATTATTGACTTGTAGGTCAGATGCAACACAATTAAGGATATGAATCATGTTATATGAGGGTGACATTAGGGTGTTGGTTTTTAAAATTAAGTATGTTTCATATGCCAATCATTTTCACAAGATACACCATTAATCATTTTTTCATTTTATAAAGCCGGATTTTGGTTTGCCGGTACCCATACAGACGAAACCCATGAACCACTTCACAATTCAAACTGAAAATTAAAAAAGAACTTCATCAATTCAAATTTCAAAACATCTTATCCATGTTTCCACCTTGAGCCGCACACCTCGAGTCAGCGCGAAAACCAACGACGCCTCCCATCAAAACACCGATGAAAAAACCGGAGCACCACGCGCCATCATTCACCGGGAATATGGTAGAGACGTCGCCGGATATGCAGGCGGAACACATCTGTCATCTTCACTTCACATCGACGTCTCCGGAAAACAACAGATCATAGCCATCTTCGAACCATTCACCAGAATGTAAGAGCATCATCGACGCAAAACAAAACCATCACCGTAGACGCAAGACCATCCACGCACTCAAAACATCATCCTCGAACCATGGAGGAACAGATTCAACCTTAAACAAATAACTGCGGTTCAAAACCCCGCAAAAGAACAAAGACAGAAGATAAACACCATCGTCGTCGCTCCATCACGACACCACCTTCAACCTGCGTCAACAGATTCACCACGCCACAGATGAAAAACACATCCACAGAACAGAAAATCATGCTGCCACCAGACAAACCAACCGCATCTGGCACAACAATACCCTAGAGAACTCACCTGAGAGGTGGTAGAACCCAACAAACCACCGGCACATGAGTGTGACCCTCCAACGCGAATGCACCCCTGGAAAACAGTGGGCTGACAAGATCAGAGCCAGCAGCGCTCCGAAGAGTATGTCGTCAACAAGACCGGTCTTACACCCGCGGATCTGACCCAACAATCACAGAGGCCCGAAGAGCATCTCCATAGCTAGAGATAAGACCACTCAGATGCCACAACTGTGGAGAACCACCACCAACCCACTGAGCGCGAGAAGGTAGCATCGCGCTGTTTGCCGTGAAGGAGCTGGTTGCAGCGAGAGAAAACCCTAGAACGAGAGCCCTTTACGGGCGCATCACATGCACAAGATACAAATACCACATTTTTTAATGAATTGGGTTTATACCTAAATAGGAGGAATGCTTTTTATTCACTGAGAATATTTCTCTTTAATGGTCTCCTCAATGGTAATTTTTCACTTTTAGGTGGTGATTCCATGTTTAGATATTATATTAATAATGAGTACAACAATATGTTATTTTTATTCTGATGATTACATGATGTTACCTAACCTCTATGACTATTTGAGTATTTTTTGGTGTGAGAAACAATAATAAGTTAAATATATGGCCAACCATAAAATATTATTTGTTTTAAAGGTGGATGAGGTCAGGGATATGTGAAGGAGAAAAGCAATCATTGTGACGCTATCCCCTACTTATCATAACATTTAAATAGGAAATAAGAACACTCAATGGGATACCCACATTAATGAAAGGTGTATTACACTTGGAGGGTGTATGACCACCATGGGAACATACAATCCAAATGATAGGATATTCTATCCAGTGCTCTACTCATTAATATATGTAGGATATACGGGTTCCATTCATTTATACCCCACTAAGGAGCCCATCTAATTTTTAAATCATCACAGAAAATATGATTATATAGAATAAAATTATTGTAGTTAAATGTGAGGCTATGGTGGGGGAAAATGAAACATTTAACAAACAAAATGATAATGGGAAGATGAAACACCCTGTGATTCCACATTCTATATAGAATTTTCTATGTAGGAGATGGTTCCCTTCATGTAGTGTTTCTCAGCAGGGGGTGGGGTTACGTCCACTTTTTATTTTTCTATGAATGATAGGGTTCCATATATTCAATTGTTTTCTACATGGTGTGTTATCCCACACATATTTCATCCATATATCATTCGTTGAATGGTGTTTGTAAATGAATTTGGTTTTTTGGATTTTCAGAAGATTTCTCATTCTTACGGACTATTATGTGATATTTTTTTCTTACGAGAATATATTTACCAAAAAACATATTCGCTATTCCACCATACCACCATGGTATATTGGTATGGTTATAAAATGGAACATATGTAGTAGCAATTCAGGATATCGGAACATCGGCACTAACTACATGGATTCTTTATACGAGGTTGACGAAACAGTGTTCCATGAGCCTCAAATTTTTTTCTTCTATTGGATATATATAGTGATTTCACATGATGTAAATGATATCTTGATTATAGAACAATTAAAATAATTTCATGGTCAACATATTATTATTTTCATTAGTTTGGTATCGTGCAGAGTAGTTATCTTTATATAGATACATCTATGCGGAAAATATCCCCTCACATATCATTATTGTAATGTCTATCTGAGCCATCCTTTGACAAATCACACACTTATATAATTTTTAAATTTTTTCCTATATGCTTATATACTTCAAAAATAAATTAATGTATTTTCACAATCCATGCTGAGTTTTTTGGGTTACAAAACTTTCCCACAGTCAGAATAGGATCTAACCCAGATGAAGAGGTGCTAATATCAATGTTGTATTTGTTCCCATTTGACTCGGTTTACACAATTCATGTGGTTATGTAATAGGTAGCTTTCGTATAAAATATGTTTCAAGCCTTATTTTTTTCTTACAAACTTCCACTGGGTGAAAGAATTATTTCTATTCCATCCCCCACTCACAGACCCCACATAGCATTCCCCCATTTCAAAAGAATCTTCTATGTAATCAGTGAATGTCTCCAAAAATGATAATAATAATAGGGATAACTATATCCCTACGTAGATCAAGCACAAACATGCCAAATACGGTTTTATTCAATTTTATATGGATGCAAGAAAGTGGATATATGTGTCTCTATATATATCATCAAAGAGAGAATCAAGACATATAGAGTTCTAGGAATCCTTTATGATTAATTTCATACATCAAGGAAAACATTTGACATTTATTTTGGGGTAATATGGATGTGACCTAACATTTTGGAAACAATGAGTGATTAAAGGATTTCTAGGGAATAAGATTTTGATGTGCCTCAATCATGAAAAAGGGAATCATAAACCATGATCTTTGGGGTTATAAGATTTAGAGAAATGAAATGGGAAAAAAATTACATGAATGAACATAGTTCATGTAATGAAATTAGATTCATGTATTATATCATTGTGGATTATAGAGATATAATATGTCTCTCTTGAGGATAAATGGTAATTTTATTTATAATCCATTTTTTGGGTGACTTAGGAATGTCCAAACATTGGTGTATCAAATCCTAGTCAACAAATGGAATACTCAGAAATTTGAAAGTCTATTAGAAATGGATAATGAATGTTTATAATGACCCTAAATTTTTTAGGACATGGTGTATGAGATGTAGAAAGAATGTCTCTAAGAAGAAAACAATCCTTCGCACCAGCATTGGCTATGGAGTTTAGATTTTCATACATAGATTTGTATCATACGTATGGAAGGGGTTGTTTTTTGTAAACTACTACTAGGCTAGGAAAAAGGATCCAGGAGTCCCTATATATCTTGTTTGGACATGAATAAATCAACACATAGTTCCCCAATCCATCGTGATAAAATATAAATCCCACAAATGATGGAATCCTCTCTAGTGATGACATCGAGGATTGACATGGCTATTTTGAGGAATCCCTATAAATGGGCTATTATAACACCGCTGTTTATTATAATATTTTGAGGGAATCTTCTTTTTTTCATCTTATACTTGGTTTCATGATTCATCCCTAATTTTCTATTTTGGTAATTTAGTAATTTATAATCACAATTCTTCATCCATGATGTGGTATGTATGTCATAATGTGGCTGGTGTGGCTATAAGTAAGTGTTGAATCAACATCAATGGATTTATTGGGTGAATCATTTCCGCACAAACTCGTAAGACATATTTTCATAGGGCATATATTCATTATGAAAATGGGAAAATGAATTTTGATTAGTTGAAGATTAGGGCATAACCCAGATAACGGAATCTAGTATCACTATGAATAACAAGAACATGAGAATATAGCAATACACAGTTTTTGAGAATGGAATGTTAAAAGACTAATGTTGGGGTAGGTGTGATATCTTGTGAGGAAATTGTAACATCTCGAATTTGAGACACATGTCATCCCATATGTATTAAAAAGTGAAATTCTATTGTTTAATGTTGTATTCATAGGATGATTACATAATTGGTTAAGACCATGTGGCATTGTATTTTACTATGATGTATAACATCTTTAAATATATATGAGTGTTGTGTGATTACATGAATTTAATTTCCATAACCACATGTTGGTCGGTGTTGTGACACATTTTCTATCCATCATGATAAAAAAATAAGCTACATCGGAGGGACCATTGGGTATGACATATGTTCCCTATCAAATTAGATCCATCTTGGGCGGATTCCTATAGTTTATCAATAGTGACTTGGGAACCTACATCATCTCTCTATCATAGATTATCCCATGGTGAACATTCATGCTAAAGAATCACAAAATCATATTTTTTGTAGACTTCTAAATGATGAATGGTATAAAATATATTATCACCTAGTAGATTCAAATCATCTTTCTACTTATTAGACTACTCATATGCATATAATTTTTCACATGTGTAAATGTGATGTGAGGAAAATTGAATGATTGATAGGTAGGAATGCACATATTGTTTATAGCTATATGTATGGGGTTAATTTTTTGGGTGTGCATGTTATAGTCTGATAAAAACACAAGGCATCCAGAATATTTCCATCCAAGCCCTTTTATTCTTTTCACTATAATTGTGATTATATTTTATGAGGATTTTTATGTCCTCTATCTACCCATTATAAACAACATGATTGAATGAATTTTGGTTTGACTATATGTTATCCTAATAATACATCCTTCATAATTTTTTAGAGAAAAATATAGTTCCATTGACTTTCAATGAAATATGATGGATTCCAAAAAGTGTTATTATATTTGATCTCATACTGATGAATATGCTTCTTTCCATGACATATTTTAGGGTTACATAATGAACCCACTTTAACAATAAGACAAATTAACTATGAATAATGTTTAACATCATGGATGATGCTATGGGAAGTGGTCCTAGGATTTCATTTCCCCATATGGAAAATGGGTAAGTGTATTTGGAAGTATGTATCATATCCAAGTTTTAATAATTTAAGTTAGTGTGAACATAGTCAGAATGGAACATTCGGGTGAATTTTGTGCAATAATGCATTTATTTGAGATAGTATTATACAGGATTCATTATCTAATGATAAATGATAAACCATTGCTACTAGTCACTACCCGATATAATGTTCACTTCATTCATGATTTTAGTGTATTTTCCCCATCAATTTACCTAATAAGGACACCACCAATGCCCCTCTTATAGATGTGATTTTGATGATTTGTGCCACCATATCAAGAAAATGTAATTCCTTGTCATCAGCTTTTCTCTTTTATAGATCAAATATATGGGAGTACTCTATTTTGATGGTACTCAATAATGGATTCCATCTAACAGGTCGTATCACCCTCAGGTTCAAGGAAGTTATTAACCTCATTGATTGTTGATGATCCTTTTTTGTCAGAGAGTCTAAATGAAATGAAAAGGGAAATACATCAAACAAAGAAGATTCAACCTTTGAATAAACATAAAAAAAGAGAAACAGATGAACAAGGAGAACATTGCCCATAGGACGCGCAAGTTCCAGCATGGTCGCGCAAGTATACTTGTGCGCCGCCGAAATGGTCGCACAGATGACTTGCGCGCCCTCTTTGAAAATCGCCCAGGGACTTCTCCAGCCTATAAATACCCCCGGTGGGCCCCCCATTTCAGGAGGATTTTTCCCAAAATTCACATACAGAGCTATGAATGCCCATGTATCTTCGTCAAGTCTTCCGAACACTTCTAATGTAATTATTTACCTAGATTGGAAGATCTAAACAATAGGAATAAGGTCTATGTGTTAGAATTCAGTAACACTTGCATGCCTAAGTGTTTTACCCTTAAGGGAAATGGACACACTTGTGCGCCTCCATACATACTCATTGAAACATGAACACTACTATTCTGGAAGTACCTCGGGATAATTCAAAAGGCATTGGTCAAGGATCGCCCAAGTGTTACCCAACTGGGTAAATTATCTCCCATGTATATAGGTATCGTGCAAGTATACTTGCATGAGCAAGACTTGGGCGCCCATGCAGTACTTGCACACCCCCCCAGGACTTGCACGCCCTTCTATTTTTGGGTTCCCTTCTTGACCATTTCACCTCTCTTATTCCATTCCACCTCTCCTATTCAAAATTCAGTCTTCAAGACACTCTTCAAAGCTATTTATTGCATGTGTTTCATGATTGAATTCTTTATCTGAAGTGAATTCCGTTGAACATCTCCCAAAACGTAGTGATTTACACATATTTATGTCACTAATGTTTGATAGTTCATTCATTCAACCCTAAAACCTCATCATTTAAGATGATAGAACCCTAATTATGGGCTTCCTTTTCAAGAGTAAGCCCAAGTCATAATTTCCCTTAACCTAGGCCTCCTGTTCCGGAGTAATCCCCAGTCTTAATTTCACTTAACCAGTCTTCATTTACTTTTGATTTGAGTTTCCTTTTCAAGAGTGAAACCCAATCATAAGTGCCGTGCTCATTTGGGCATCTTCCTTAGGAGGAAGACCCAAGTTAGAGTATCCAAATATCAATAAAGTACATATACCTTTATGGACCCTATTTTCGAGTTTCTTCCCTGATGTAAATCCTAATCTTCATTTATCTGGGAAGTCATACATACATAGGCCCCATATTATTGCTCATGATTGCATCTTCCATGGCACAATTTTCTGGTTTTACCAATACCTATTCTTTCTAACACCGAGCATGACTCACGTGGGATTAGAGTGTAAAAGTAATTATGACATATTCCTTTGAGCCATCAATCATGCATAAACCTCATACTACCTTACTCTAACTACGTGGGTTCAGAATCCTTCTCTAAAGAAGGATATGTAGGTAGCCCATCTGCGGGTTTGATCCCAGCTCTATAATAATCTATGTCCTTCTGAATGACAATAAACTCCAAGTGCCCCGCTGAGTGGCTTTAAAACCAGCATGGTTATCCTAATGACCAAGAGACTTCTATATAATGTATTAAAGGATACCATAGACTAATAATCTCTCAACAAACACAGATGATTCTCTATCGATGAATAACTTAGAATACATATAAAAGATTTTATAAATTTAATACATATTTATCATTTATTGTCAGATCTAAAGGAAAGTTCATTTTAATACATGGTAATGTAATAAGGATTCATGAACATAACTGAAATCTATACAGAGAGTCCCGGAGTAGTCAACAATTCCACTAAAAAGGTGTGATGAGTCCGACCTCCCATACTCTCAACCAATAAAAATTTCTAAGCCTCATCAGTGCATAACTAATGAGCACATGCCTTTGGAAAGTAGGTCCAAATGAATACAGAATAATTGGATGTTTCCGGTTCTACAAACAAAACCGTAAGAAACCGCATGGAATGTTTGAACCATAAACCAACAAGGTCATTCCCAATTCCATAGGGAAACAGAAAATGGTGAACCCAACGTGAATCCTTAACCAAGTTAAAGTGATATCTTCCCTATTTGATAGGCCCATATTTAAAACTCAATGAGATGGCCAACAAGACAATCAATAACATATATGCTCATCCAAAGGATGTAGTGGCAGGACTTATCTTGATTACGTCTGTTATATCGAACAACCACTCTTTTCCAAGATCTTCTACAATGACTTCTCTTATGTTCACAACCCTGAATACTTCCGCTGTGAATACTGCTGCCGTAAATTCCCCTACTGCTACTCATGCTAAATCGTCGTCCGCTCTGAGGACGATATCACCTAATCATCATCTTCAACGCTGGGTATCAAATGCACTTGTTAAGAAGTACCATCAACACAGTACCATTCCAACCCTGGAGGCTGCCTGACAAACCCTCCAAGTGAACAACTCACACCAGTCATCCGGACAACAATGACCAGTGATTAAGAAGCAGGTGGTTCCAACCACTATTTCCCACCATTTTGGGTCATTATCCACGGAACGCAATCTCCATTCTATACCATATTATGGGGAGGTGAATTAGAAGGTCCCTCAGGGCCTTAATTCAAGGAAATTGGAGTCCTTCCTAAGGTTTCCCATCAACAATCAACGCCAGATTTGTGCGGCAGTGCGCCCTCAACATGAGGAGGGTATTGTTTCCAGGCATTCGGCTCAGGTTCCTCGAACCCGAGCTAGAAAGACAAACTGCCAGAGGAAAAATCCGATCAACAGTGAGCAGGTTTTCATCTCTTCCATCTTCGGAGAAGCCCACTAACCTAAATTGGTGGCATGAAATGAGCAGGCACATACACCCATCCGTTTTAATCCTGCTATCAAGCATACTCATCTGGCAGTAGCAGGCCAATCCTGCTAGTAAATTCTAGAGGATTACTATAGACAGGAACACACACCTATTTATGAGTCATCAGCTAGTCAGCAGGCTCATCTGACTACATATGGTGGATCCCGCTAACCCAATGTGTTGACAACTGGTAAACAAGAACATACACCTGTGTACACAAATCAATCCTTCCATCATCCTCGTCTGTTAGTGTTGAAGGAAGTTCATCAACCACGTTTGGCATAGTGCAATCACCAGGCACATACACATGCTAGTATTGATCAAGCCTACCAATAGTCTCGTTTGGTATCACCAGGAGAGGTCATTCGGAAAGCTCCAGCAAAAAACTAGAGGCAGAATCAATTCCTTGCCCCCACAATTGAGTACTGTCAAGATTCACTAACAGGAAAAGGAGGACAAGAGAAGGAACACACACCTACTCCAAGCACAGAATGGGCGTATATCCCCATTCCGGCAGGTGAAGTCATCAAGAACATTCTTTCAATGGTGAAAGAGCAGAAGAAAAACCCTTCTCATATTCTGGATGCCTACCAGGATGTTAAAACAGCTTCAACAACACCATAGGGATATAAATGAAAATCTATCCCTACCATTGGAGTCACTCATCAACATATCACTCTGGAGCTCATACACACCTCTGTTCCAGCCCAAGAGGATTGTGGGGCGTACTCCCCCATATCATACGGACAACTATGTCAAGCATATACACCTTATTTGAGTGGAGATCGTCAGCCTAACCTGGCCATCTCTCCTGATCAGGCACATACACCTTCTCAGAGTAGCCACTTTCATCAACAGGTGGATTCCAAGGTGAGTAAGAAGGCGTCTAAGAAGAAGACCCACCCAGCACAGTCAAGAAATCAAGATCCAATTTGTAACAAGGCCTTGCTCGATGCTAGAGTTATTGAATCCCTCAGATAGATATCTGTTGGAATCCAAGATTCTACTCCCTCATTTCCTAATACTGGGAACATTGATCTCGATGGACTTCAACAGACACTTCCTCGTGATGGCTTGCTTCATGAAAGTTCAGTCGATCAAGAACTTTCATCTTCAGATGAGAGCTACAATAACCCTCTGTTTGGACAGAAGAACAAGGATCAAGAGTTATCATCATTTTCTATAACCCATCATAGCGGTCCTCCCCATGATGATGAATTTTTCTGTGAAATTCCTCTCTACAGTAGTGATGCACATTGCCCGGAAAATGCTCTAGTGGACAATGTAGTGCCTAGAAATCCCTATTATCTTAAGGCACTTGATGATGCGAAACCAGTTATGTATGATGCTTCATCGCTAGCAGGTGATATACATTCTTGATCAGATGATAGACTGGGGTGTAGGTTATTCTCCGAACCACCCTGGGTCTTTCATCTTCTAGTTTGATTAGTGAATTCTCTACCAATCTTGTAGAATCTGATGAAGCAACATGGAAGCACTAGCTCTGGTCAAATCAGGCAAAAGAATCTTCATTGAATGATAAATAGGATGTTCTGAATATGAGAAAAAAATTGGAAAATGGTGAAGTGCTAGTCATGTTTTGGACTTTGGATGACTCTCAGTATGGCATTCCAAAAGGGTTGACGGAAGATTGTATTCAAGATATTCATCTCAACATATGGAAAACACTTTGTCAGTGGAAAAAAGAAAATATTATCTTATGATGAATATGAAAATAATGTCAAGATAATAGAACGGTTACAACCCCTGATTGATTTGGCATCTCTATCAGTCTCTCGATATCTGAAGGCTGAAAAGCATCATAGATCCCTTCAGCATTCATGCCTTGGGGCACTAAGAATATTGCATCTGTTAATTTCCAATGCCCCATTTGGTATTCAAATCCGGGGATTTGGTGTTCATAGAGCACTAAATTTTACTGTACTCTACAGTCAACAAAGCCCACCGAAGATGGTATCATGAAATGTTATTGCCCATGGTCGGCCACATTCAACTGTCTTTTTCTGTAATCAATTGTTTTCTCAATAACATGCCTCAGCTAGTTCTTCTCAAAATCAAGTATACAGAGAAAAAGTTGTTCAGTTACTCCTACATCATGAAAATGAGAATATTGAACAGGCCTCTCATTTGGAGCAAACACATCATCAAGTGATAGAAATGTTAGAAGTCATCCAGTTTTCATATGAGCCAGGTGATAAAAGTGGATACAGGCTAAAGTATCTACCTAATTTCTGGACTAAAGTCGGAAAAATCAAGAGATCGTTCAAAAATTCTTAGATATAGCATGTCCTAACCCATCCCATCTTGCCAGACTGGGGACTCTTTTAAACCAACCCTCGGAATCAACAAATAAGATTCAAGAAGTTGAGCGGGAACAACAGGAACAACCCCAGTCCACTAGACTAGGGACTTTTTCAAATCCTCAATCCCTCCCTCAGATAAAGTCAGTATTCTCTTGATTAGGGAAGAAGCTCCAAGAGGAATGAAGAGCCAAATTATCAGGAGATTCGCTCCAAAATATGGTTCACCAGGAAGTTCCTGAGGGATCAAATCAAAAGATGGCGATGTATCATCAGGGGCATGTTAGAAGACAATATCATAGAAATTCTGATAGATGGGATGTGATGTGTTATGAATCAATTAATGTCATCAATGTCGTTGTTGCTGATCCACCAGATGAGGCTCACTTAGAGGACTCAAATGAAGAGGTTCCTACTCAAGAAGTTGTATGCACAAAAACAAATAAAGAAGGTGTGCATACACGAAATCAAAGTATTACCGAGAATCCGGGTGTTCCTTGAAGTATCCCACTTCCCCCTCTCCGAAAGGGATCAAAAAAGGGGAAAATAAAGAATCAGGTTACATACCCTTCCTCTGGAGAAGGCCAGTCTCTCTCATTAGAGAAAATATTTGCACAACAAGAGGAATAAATGAAGGAATTAATGAGGATGAATGAAAAACTACTTCAGGTATGTCTTCCTCCTAAACGTGCTGGAGCCAGTCAGCCAAGGGAATTTATAGGTGTTACTAAGATGGATCAAGAATATCCTCCTTTATTAGTACCCCCTCACAGGTCTAATCCTAAGGGTCTAGTGCAACAATAATCGGCAGTCCTGCCATCAGTTGCAGTACCAGCTGTCATACCTGTCCAAGCTCCAGTAATTGCACCTACCCAAGTCCAAGTTCAACAAGATGTTTCTCAAAACTTAATAACTACCATTATTTCATTAACTGCTGGGTTAGAGACTATGGAAGGGAAGCATTCACATGTTCAACCAGAAGAGAGATTTTACCCTAAATGGGTAGATTCAATCCCTCTACCCATCATGTTTTGGGAACCCTGTATTCCATATTTTCAATGGATCAGGTGATCCTGGACTGCATTTGACACATTACGTGTCTTGATGCGATCCTATGATGGGAACTCTGGAATAACAAGAAGCAGTGAATCTCAGATGCTTCATGCGAACCTTGCAAGGACTAGATTTTGTTTGGTATACCAGCTTGCAATCCCGATCAATTACCATATGGGAAGATCTCTATGAACAATTCCTTCTTAATTTCAGCTCAACATTTCCAAAGACAACAGATTTTTATCCTACAAACATTATGAAAAGGGGGAATGAAAGGGTTTCATATTTCATTACACGCATGAAGGGATTAACATATTCCCTAATCTTATCACTCCCTCAAGAAGAACTAATTTTAATCTGTGTGGAAAATCTGTGTGACGAATTACGCACGTCGTTGATCCCTATGAAATACACAGGAGAGTTTTGAGACCTTACTTCAATCAGTCAGCAGAATGAAGATTCCCTTATACAGACTAAGGCTAAATCTCGTGTAATTCCATCAGTTCCAGGAAGAAGAATGGGTAAAGCATAGACTTCTACAGTTATGCTTAAGAAAGCACCTTTACCTGCTTCTACATCAAAACATTCATCTTCCCAAAGGGATCCAACTCCTGAATTTAAAAAAAGGTCATTTTATAATGTTGATCAAAGAGATCAATGATGGAAACAATTTTAGGATCTGAAGAGAAAAGTTTACTTTTTCCAAAATAAAGATGTTCATGGCAAATTCATTTCGGCTCTGGAAAATAATTTGGTTCAGTTGCCAAGGCCTAAAAGGCCATACAAGGAAGGAGATGATGATTTTCCCAATTATTCCCCCATTCATCAAATGTTGGGTAATCCCATCGAAGAGTGTTTTGACTTGAAATAACTCCTTCAAAAGATGGTCGACTCGGGGAAAGTCTAACTAAAAGTCTCTTTAGCCCAGGTAGCATGTGTTATTGCTACAGTTCCAGAGGAAGAAGGTGAATGGAAAGAAGTCAAAAGAAAAAATGCACAGAAATTTGATGATTGGATGGTCAGGAAAATGATCATCCGAAGTAATGCAATTTTGTGAATGAAATTGAAGAAACTAATTGTGTATTCTACTATGGATTCCACAACACAGTCCTCTTCAGTGTGAAAATCCTCAAAAGGGAGGCATAGTTCGAAGAAAGAAAAGAACTCAAAGGAAGATTAAATTGTGTCAAAGACTAAGTAGTCTTTAACTCTGGAAGATTTCATGCCATCTACTTCGAAGCTGCGGGCACCGTCCCACCAAACAGAACTTCCTAAATTGGATATTCAGGTAGAGTTTTCATCAGATGAAGAGCTGATATTCAGTTCTATTAATATGATCCACTTAACAGATCCTTATGTCAGTCACAATTTAGATAATGATGAACCTGGTTTCCCTGTATCAAAAAGATGAATCAAAGAGAGTTCTAGAGGTCAGGGATACATAGGAAGATGTGGATATCCCAGAAGCCATTATTCCAATTATACCCCTACTAGAGCTGTGTATGCATCAGAAACCCATGGGAGATCCCTTCAGCGAGCTCAACAAGAACACGCAAATTCTTCCACCAATAACAGATTCAGTCCTAGCACATTTATTTTGAAGGATCGGTTGGAGGTTCCACCATCATCCTCTCAGCAGGTAAATAGACTTAATCGGTCTGATATTCTAAGGCCAGGAGTATTTCTAACTCTTACCCTGATACAAGATGCATCAACTTCGAAAACATCTACATTGAAGGCACCTGCTAAACCACATGTTCCTATTGGGAAAATCAGACCTTTGGATAAAAATTATGATGTATTGAAACACCTGGCCCAAGTACCAGCCAAGTTACCAATTTTGGATGCCTTGAATTTATCAAAGGATCTTCGGGAGGCACTCATTGTGGCTTCCCCAAGTCCTCAGGAGTTTGAAACTAAAATTTCTGTAGCTGAAGCCTACCATGTTGAAAATAATCTTGCAGAATACCATGCAGTGATATCTATCATAGATGAAGATGAAGATGATTTCGTACATGGACACATTATACCATTGTATTTATCTAGAAAGGTCAATGGTGTGGACATCTGAAAGGAATTCATTGCTAATGGTTCAGAAGTCAACCTCATCCCCATTCATACACTTCATCAATTGGGCCTCAAGGAATCTAATTTATGTCTTTCTACTATGTTGTTACAAGGATATTATCAAAATGAACAAGAACCACTGGGTGAGATTACACTCAGAACTCAGTTTGGAGATCTTGTACCCAATTCAGATTTCATGGTTGTTGATCAAGACTCAGCCTTCAGCATCTTGCTTGGAAGACCCTGGCAACATCAACATGCGGTTATCCCTTCATCATACCATCAATGTCTCAAATATTGTTTCTATGGTCATTTTTGACGCCGAAAAAAGTCCGTAACTCTCGGAGGAAGTTTTAGAATGACGAAGCGAAGTCATATTCGGAATCAGAGGCCCGATCCAGAGGGCTGGGATGTGGTGCGTGAAATAAAGGAGGCTCCGCACAAAAAATGGTTCTGTGTGCGTAGAATCACCGGGTTTCACAGAATTGAGCTACTGAGGCATGCAATCTTTGCGCGCCCCGGTTCTGCGCGGCGAGCTTTTGTGCGCCGGATGCGCTCGCGCGCGAAGAATTTCGCGCGCCGCCTGGATTTCGTGCCGGAAGTCGCCTATAAATAGAAGGTGACCCCGAATGGTTTGGGGGTTGAGGAATCCGAAGTGACTCCCGTGTGCGCAATTCGGCTCCCCGCGCACGCAAGATGGCTTCCAGGTAAAACCCTCATTTCGTGCAACCTTGCCCCGGAGTGCGCCTTTGCACGCAACTCCACCGGCTTCAGTGAATTTTCCCCCTCCGCAGTATTCCATCCTTGCGCACAATCCGTGCTTCATGCGCGCAATACCCTGCCGCACACACAATACCCTGCGCGTAGTTCCCTCTCCGCGCACAATTCCATTGCACCAATTGTGCGATGTCCTGGTCTTTTGCGCGTAAACCTTCCCTTTTGCATGAAAAGCCCAGGACCCCTCACCTTGATGCCCCTTGGCTACCCCCTGCATAGGCACCTGATGTCTCCCCTGCCGGGCATGCGCGCCATGCATTTTTTTCCCACACGGCCTTCTAGGCTTGTATGAAATAACCTCAAGGTCCCTTGGGCCATGTTTCCCATTGTGTTGCTTTGCCTTATGCTTCTCCAAATAGGCACGCTAACGGATATTGCTTCTTCCCATAGCCACACTAACGTGGACCCCCCGGTGGTTTGCTCTACGGCCCCCCTTCACCATGGCATTGTCGATGCCTTCCCTCCCACATGGGGTAGAGGGCATTGGGCATGTAAGCCCTAGGGGTGTGGATTGAACCCACCTCGTCCAAGCTACAGGACGTTAAACTGCTAAGCATCTCATCCTTAACGCAAGATGTTAAACTGTGGTCTGACCCCGTGCTTTGCACGCAGGGTACCCACATCTCGGAAAATTTTTATGCCACTCGTCTCCATGGGAATGGACTCTTCCTCACATGGAATGAGATCCTCCTTGTCAGAGCGGCGTTTGTCTGTGGGGGAAGGGCTCTCTCAGAGCATAATCCCCTAGCCTTTCTTGCAGATGATAGCACCCATGCATCTCCGTACTTCCCCCTTGCCAAGGCCAGTGGAGTCCTTTTCCCACTGTGCTTTGTCGCACCACGGTCCTCCACCCTAGAGTAAGTCTCGACATCAAGGGTCGCTAACCACGCGTAAGCCCCTGTTTCCTCTTTGGGCCACTCAACACATAAGCCCCATTCCACTTCTCACAGATGCACCCTTCGCGACGTGATCGTCTGGTCCCTGCTGCCTCTTATTTCCCACACCACGTATGACTCACGTGGGCTTAGAGCGCGCATCGACCATGACATCCTCTTATGGGCCGCCCCAGAGCGTAAGCCCCATCGCAGCGAACTACGTGGACTTTGATCCGTTCTAACACACGGTACGTAGGAAGCCTCCACGAGGTTCAAGCCCACCACCTGGTCGTCCTGACCTCTCCATGTCGGTTCCCTGACCACCTTGGGCTGCCTTAGAGCGTATGCCCCAAATATCCCGTCTGACATGACGTTAACCTGTATTCCGTCCCGCATGACATTAAACTATATCGCATCCCGCATGATGTTAAACTTTATTCCATCCCGCATGAAGTTAAACTGTATTCTGTCCCGCATGACGTTAAACTGTATCGCGTCCCGCATGACGTTAAACTGTATTCCGTCCCGCATGAAGTTAAACTGTATCGCATCCCGCATGACGTTAACTCTATTCCGTCCCGCATGACGTTAAACTGTATCGTGTCCCGCATGACGTTAAACTGTATTCCGTCCCGCATGACGTTAAACTGTATCGCGTCCCGCATGACGTTAAACTGTATCGCATCCCGCATGACGTTAAACTATATCCCCCCCTCTTGGGTCGTCTCAGAACGTAAGCCCCATGTCTCACTCCACCATCCATCCTGATCCTTAACCGGGCTGCCACATCCCGGTGAGATCATGCCACCCCATCCCACTCCATGACATATGGGAAGCCACCCACGTGCTGGCCCCAACATCGGTGTTCCCCCCTAGGGATCCTTCAACCCAATCCATCACCTCAAGATGTTAAACTTGTGACATACCCCATGTTAAACATGGGAAGCTGAGGAAACCCTCAGATGGTAAAAATTCCCCGCGTTCGATGTGGGATGCCTCGGGCTTCCGCGCCCTCGAGAAGCCCTGTGATGAGGGACCAAAGACAGACATGCCGACCATGCCCCAACGTGACCATTCTCCTCACCGAAGGTTGCTGTCTCGACAAGAACCCTTGGAGCGTCTTGACGGAAGCAGCGTAATTAACTGGTGTCCATGTAGATATGGCACCGGGAATGAGCTTCACGAACCTGTCTTAAATATATGAGGGAGACCCGGACTAGGTGATGAGCTCCGAGGAGGAATCCACGGAAGGAAGAACCGACATCCCATCATCCCGATTTCAATCAAGGTGCAGACGTCCCTGAACAAGGAACGGACGCCGCCCGCTTTTGGAAAGCGGGAATGCGGGGCAACAAGTAGCGCATCCTCCCCACAGACGGATGCACGCGCCCCGACGAAAGCGTCGGAAAAAACAAATGGTGAACCCGACATGAATCTCTTCTCCTGAACTCAGGGAATGGTAGTTGTTGGGGCATCAGAAATATAGCATGTCACCAGGTCCGGGTAACGCTCACCGGGAGGTGAACCCGCCAGGGGTCGAGGCAGTCAGGACATTGACTACTCCATTCTGTGATGTCGTCAGCGTGGATCCCTCTCGCCGACCATAGAAGACGGAATGACGTTGGGCCTTGGTTGTTGATCTCCTTTCCTGTTGATACTAATGGGTTGATCTCCCTGTTTCCAGGAATCAGATCACTGCATTCGAAGCTCGATCGCCACCTGCCCACCGACGTAGGGGCACGGGTATTACCGACGCGGCTACCCCGCGCGGTCCCACCTATCCCACGGTCGCCCCGACTTCGACCGCTGTAGCAGCCAGGCGCTTGCACCCCCTCTCCCCGTCAGAAATCATCCAAAGGAGGGTGATCAATAACCTGGTTTGTAGGTATGACGAGGAAGGGGTCATCCCCACGAGGGGCATGGCCTGCTTGCATATAGAGGCGGCTGTGCCTCACCACCATCGCCGCCCTCGAGGGCCGCGCAGGGAGCCTCCGCTCCCCATGCCGATGTTCAACCGCTTCGGGAGCCTACCCCCGGAGCGCTTTGACACATCCCTCCCCTGCGCCAATGAGGTGGGGGATGTCCGGGTCTACCTGATCGGCGATCCATCCCATGGGTTAATAGCAGGAACCCCCGCCAGGCTGCGTCGACGCCGCTTCTTGACTCCCTGAGCCGAGGAGCAGGCAATCTTCATGCCCGCACCGCCGGTTCCGGCACATATGACTCGACGCTAGCGCCAGGCGCGAGTGGGAGAGAATTCCCGTCCTGGGGCACCAGCATCAGCAACCACTGTGGCCCGAGCCACTGCTAACTCTTATTACCATATCCTCGTGCATGTTGAGTAGGGGTAGCCGCATGCCCGACTTGGATCGAAACCCCGACCGCCCTGCAGGCAGGTTGAGTCGAATCTGCCGGTCGCGGACACTGGAAATGGCCACTACATACTAATCCGCAGTAGTGCTGCTCACCATGAGGGCTCATTCCGTGCCACCGATCTGGGACGCCGAATGCTTCATCGCGACGGCTATGCTCTGCGTATGACTCTTTCTAGTGCCCACTGCATGGGGTATGAGGTCACTCCCCCTACTGCCGGTAGCAAGCATGGAGCCGTTGTGTATCCAGTCGCTCACTCACATGGAGGTCCTCCCCATGTCCCTTTCAACATCTGTCTTGGTACTTCTCGCACCCCGGCCTTTGGTCCCCTCTGCCCTAGCTCTATTGTGGCCGGGGGACCCCATGAAGGAAGTCGTCCTTACCCTGAGGAGCTACCCAGGGGCAGGAAGGTCGGGCGTCGTCGCCGTAGGAGGAATTTCAGGGGAGTCCGGACAGGAATCAGACCAGTCTATTTCTCGGATTCAGAGGCAGTGTACGACTCGACGATGGAACACCCCCCCAACCCTTCGAGTTGAGGGCAGGGGTGGGGATGTGGTGCGTCAGTCTCGTACTCCCCGAATGCGAGATCCATATGATTATCTCCTCCATTCGAAGGTATATCCATGAGGATGAGGACATGGCGTACCACTAGGGATCAAGCCCACAGTTGCCGCTGACCTCCTCGGAAGCACCTCCCGCCCCTATTTGGGAGGGTCAGTAACTTTTCTGGGGACCGACGGAAGAATCGCGAGGCAACACACCCTCGGCGAGCACCGACGCTGTGATAGGAGGCCCATCCACCGGCCCATCCTATCGCGACGTGGCAGCCAGGGCACTGCAACCCCTGGAGGATGACCCAGGGATTGGCGGCCAATCGGCATGTTCGTCGTATTCCCAGTAGGCTCGCCCACCTCCCCGAAGGCCTACCTCGGCGCCATTTCCAATTCCCCAACCTTCCTCGGTGGACGAGCAGGGTTGGAATGTTCCATACCCCGAACCGGATCCGTTGAGCTTCTGGACCGTTCTTTCAGCGGGCCACTTCCCTGAGAAGTTTTGGCTGGTCGCCGAATCGGGTTTTGATGTGCCAGAGTCACTCACCCTAGGAGAGTTTGATTGCTTCCGCTAGATTCTTCGGGTGACTCACTCCCGCCTCTTCCATCAGCTAGCGCCTTATCCCGGGAGACAAGCGCATCTCGAGAAGATTGGTGAGAAGTGCCGCCGGGTCGACCTAGCAGCACCCCCCGCGGTTCGTCACCCCAAGTAGTTGGACCACCATGAGGACCTTCAGCAAAAATGCATCCAGAGTTTTCAAGTACTCCGCAGAGTTATTGAGGAGGCCACACACCACACGTACATCCGCGGGTGGGGGCCGTATGCTTCTCTCCCATTCTGTGTGATCCGCCGGCAGGCCGATCCACTGGGCGGCCCTGAGGGAACGTCGTCAAGGGCAGTAGCAGTCAACATGGTCGAACCTTCAGATGTGGGAAACATTGTGGAGCCCCTCGATGGAGACTCACCCCCGAGGACATGCCGCTACTGGACCCATCTGGGAGGATTACTCACCACCAGAGGAGCCTCATAGGCCTTCCTGTACCCCGGAGGCACTGGCGCTGGGCCGAAACATCAGCAAGGGTAAAGAGCCCGTCGGGTCTGTCAAGCTCGCCGACCCATCTGCCTCAGTGCAGAAGGTAGAGGAAGATTCCAAGAAGGCCACGCTGCGCCAACAGCTAGCCAAGAAAAAGAGGTTGGTTGATGATCTCCTGGCCGAACGCATTGCAGAGCGGCAGCCTGACTACGAATACCATAGACCATGACGGCAGGGGCAGGAGCATCTACCCCTAGTTGAGATCCCCCCGGGCAACCCTGACTGTGTCGTGTTCCCTAACAGGGGAGACACTGGAGCCCATGGCAAGAGGGAGCGATATGTTTCACCGAACCCTCCTGAGCGGCGAGACAACCTGGGGGACCCTGCTCGATTTCCTCCCGCCGCTCTAAGAGTCGCTCCGCCAGCTGCCCCCCGAGCCGCTGAGCGCGACTATCGTATCGAATAGCCTGGCAATGCGCTGGTGGTTAGAGATCCCTGTCAGGACAGGAATCCACATCCGTATGATCTGATGGAAGTACTCATCGCTCGCTTGAAGGCCCTGGAAACTCGGTAGGTGGCGATCCCACCGGATGGAAAGCCATACCCCGCATGGGTGGATGACATGTCGGCCCCGCCGGGATTTTGGAACCCCACTTTTCCCCCTTTAACGGGACCGAAGACCCGCCACAACACTTGGTCCACTTCAAATCGAGTTGTGGGCCTATGTTAGGGACTCTAGCACAGCAGGAGGCTGCCAAGCTCCGGTGCTTCGTTCAAACACTAGAAGGACCAGAATTCGTTTGGTACAGCCAGCTCCCTGTTGGATCAGTGACTAGCTGGGAGGACCTTTGCCGAAAATACCTCTACCAGTTCAGTTCCACAACCCGGAAGACGAACATTGCAGACCTCTTCAGGTGCATGAAAAGGCCTGACAAGCGTGCCGCGGACTTCGTCGCCCGGTGGAAGGGGCTCACGTACTCCCTTAAAATTCAACTGACTCAGTAAAAATTACTGACGATGTGTGTGGCGAACATCGAGGTGGAGTTGGTTCCTTCCCTGATCATGCAGAATTACCCTGGAGGGTTCCGGGACTTCTCGGACAAGGCTCAGCGCCTCGAAGAAGCCCTGCAACAGGCCGGTCAGGCACGCCCGCTGCCTCTTGTGATCTCTGCAAGGAGAGCCGCCAGAGCCTAGCCCGCTGCTGTAACGCAGATAGAGTCCCCCAGACAGCTAGAGTTTCTGCCGGTGAGGCCACCTCAGTAGGCTCATAGGGGTCCACCCCCACAGCCTCCGGCCCAGCAGCGACTGCCTCAAAATCCGCAGGCGCCTCCGCGTAACGCATCGCCACCACCTAGGAGAGGTAATCCAGCACCGCCTCCTCGGCCTGCTCCTCTGGCCCCTGGCCATGGTTAGCCCCCAAGAGTCCCCTTTCCAGACAGAAGGAATCGGGCTTACTCGTTTGGCGAGGCCCAGGTCCATGGGTATTTCAGTAGCCCCTTGGAGTAGAGGATCATGCGAGTGCCTGAGTGCCGGAAGCCAGAAGAGGCGTGTCTCACGGATTGCCCTAACTACTGCCCTTATCACCGGTTCCTAGGAAACAACATCCAGAAATGCTATGTATTCAAGGACTGTCTCCAAGACCAGATTGACAACAACATAGTCAGGTTGGGCCCAGCCCCGGCATAGGTGGCAGGTTTCTTCGTGGGATCAGATGGCAGTAGTGACGACGGGGATGGGTGGGAACAGGTTTCCGACCGTGGGTCCTAGAAGTATAACGACTGGATGACCCGCAGGATGGTCTCCCGTTCTCATGGCATCATCCATGCCCACCTGGATCAGCCAGAGCCCTCAGAATCTGCGAGCGCCGCTTCGGCATGGTCGTCCCAACCTACTTATTCCCAGAAGAGCAGGCGGCAGCGCAAGAAGAAAGAACGTGCCCTGCCATTGTCGTCGCCTTGTTGTACGCTTGGCGATTTCATGTCCTCGGAAATGGGGATCCCTCCGAGACCCCGTCCGGTAATGGATGACTCCATGAGTGAGATCCCGGGGTACCCTTCAGTTAACACCGTAGAGTTGGTAAATCCCTTTGTGGATCCTGACGACGAGGAGCACCAGGTGGACCTCCCCGAGATCACGGTGTATGCTTCGGTTAACACCGTAGAGTTGGTAAATCCCTTTGTGGCTCCCGATGACGAGGAGTGCCAGGTGGACCTCCCCGAGAGCCCGTGGTACGCTTCGGTATGACGAGGAGCGCCAGGTGGACCTCCCCGAGAGCCCGTGGTACGCTTCGGTTAACACCATAGGGTTGGTAAATCCCTTTGTGGCTTCCGATGATGAGGAGCGCCCGGTGGACCTCTCCGAGAGCCCGGGGTATGCTTCGGTTAACACCGTAGAGTTGGTAAATCCCTTTTTGCCTCCCGACGATGAGGAGCGCCAGGTGGTCCTCCCCGAGAGCTCGGGGTACGCTTCGGTTAACACAGTAGAGTTGGTAAATCCCTATGTGGCTCCCAACGATGAGGAGCACCAGGTGGACCTCCCCAAGATCCCGGGGTACGCTTCGGTTAACACCGTAGAGTTGGTAAATCCCTTTGTGGCTCTCGACGACGAGGAGCGCCAGGTGGACCTCCCTGAGAGCCCGGGGTATGCTTCGGTTAACACCGTAGAGTTGTTAAATCCCTATGTGGCTCCCGACGACGAGGAGTGCCAGGTGGACCTCCCTGAGAGCTCGGGGTACGCTTTGGTTAACACCGTAGAGTTGGTAAATCCCTTTAAGGCTCCCGATGACGAGGAGCGCCAGGTGGACCTCCCCAAGAGCCCGGGGTATGCTTCCGTTAACACCGTAGAGTTGGTAAATCACTTTTTGGTTCTCGACGATGAGGAGCGCCCGGTGGACCTCCCCAATGTCCCCAGCTGTCGCCAACGTCGACGGAGCTGTGGCTACGTGAATCGCCGGGGCACGGCGGTCTTCACCTCCAGTCAGGCCCTGCACACTACCGAGACCAGGCAGCAGGCCCGGTATAACGAGCACCACTCGAGGCTCCCTCAACCTGTGACAACAGGTTCGCTTCCACCACCCTTTGTGTTGATGGATCCGGCAGAATCTCCTTTCCCGTGTCGCAACCAGCCTAGCCCTGGCACTGGCCGACTACGGTCTTCCTGTCCTAGCATGGCATCCACCTCCCGGGCTTCATCCGGTGAACAGCGGGATGTGCCTAGTAGCAGTCAGTCACCAGTCCCACCTGTAGGGCCCGTCATGCCCCCAATCGTGGATCGACCTCCTATAAGAAGAAGCTCACGTTTGGCGCACAATTATAAGGTCCTGAAGCATCTTGCTGGCATTTCGGCAAGGCTTTCCATCCTTGAGGCCCTCCGCCTGTCGTCCAAAATGCGTGAGGTGCTCGCCGAGGCTCTATGGAGCCCCCTCCAGTTTGAAGCGGAGGTCGCGGCCGCTGAAGCCTTCCAAACCGAGGTGATTGAGGATGCTTAATGTCAGGCGGTTATCTCATTCTTCGGTGAAGATGAATACCCTCCCATACAGGGGCACATCCACCCGCTATACATCACCGACCAGTTCAATGGTGTGGAGGTCCGTCTCTGTCTTGTCGACATGGGTTCTGGGATTAACATGATCCCAACTCGGACACTGTGAAAACTGGGGTTGTCTGAGGATGATTTAACTCCCTCTATCCTCAGAATCCAAGGGTATGACAGGACTGAGCAAACTCCACTCGGCAAGATTCATCTGAAGACCCAGTTCCGCGGCTTAATTTCCAATACGGAATTCATGGTTTTCTCTCAGGACACTGCTTACAAAGCATTGATGGGCTGGTCGTGGCTCCATCTTCACGCAGCGGTTCCCTCATCATACCATCAATGCCTCAAATACTCCCTTAAGGGTCGAGTGGGTGTGCTCCAAGGAGATGTGTCTCCATTTACCTCTTGTGAAGCTCGTTACCTGGACGCTGACTATTACAAGAGAAAGGACAAGCAAATACTGGCATGTGAGGTTGAGCCCACCGCTGTCGCGAGTGATCCCTGGGCAGGTTTGGATGATGCATATGCCTTCCCAATCCATCGGTTGGAGGCCACGACTCCCGATATGGGAGAGTGCTTTGTTGTCTCGGGTACCAGAGGAAGCCATATTTTCGGGTCTAAGCAATGGCGGGAAATCACCTCATACTCTTACACCAACCAGGCCCGGGTGATCCCCGAGCCTCCTACCCCCGTACGATATCAGGACGTTGGGCTCATGGCAATGACAGTACGTCATACATGCCTGTTTCGCCGAGCCAGGATCGACCGGCTCAAGACAACGCGTCACCACTACTTTGATGTCGTAAATCCTGGCCCCTTGGGCCGCAGGCCGGATGGGATTGGATCAACCGCCTTTCTCGCTACGGTCTCCGCGGTGCATGATTCTCTCGTCGTGACGACATCTGCCGCCCAAGCCGGTGCCAGCTCCCCATCAGGGTCGGGCAGCCCCAAAACGGCTCCCCCCGTGGACGATCCTTCCACAAGCGGGGAAGAAGACATGGAATATGCTCCTCCTGCCTTTGAGGAGGGAGTCTCCGCCATGGTCGACGAGCTAGTACAGGTGAACCTCGGTAATGAGGCGCACCCGAGACCCACATTGGTCAGCGCTGCTATGCCTCCCAAGGAACAAAAACAGTACATAGACATCATCAGACAGCACCGTGATGTGTTTTCCTGGAGTTATGGAGAGATGCCGGGACTAGATCCCCAGGTAGCCATCCACCGCCTTGGCCTCCCAACAAACCATCGCGGGTTCAAGAAGCCTCCCAGAAAAATGCACCCCTTTCATGGTGCCATGGTTGAGGCCAAAGTTGATAAGATCATTAAGGCCAACTTCGTCAGGGATGTCCAGTACCCCAGGTGGCTAGCCAACATTGTGCCCATCCGGAAGAAGAACGGTCAGATCACGGTCTGCATCGACTTCCGCGATCATAATCACCACTGTCCGAAGGATGACTTTCCCCTTACCGTTACAGAGCTATTGATCAACGCAACGTCCAGGTTCCAATCCCTCTCCTTCATGGATGGGTACTCTGGGTACAAGCAGATCTGGATGGCCCCCGAGGATGAAGAGTTCACTGCCTTCAGGGCCCCCTAGGGAACTTTCTGCTATCAGGTTATGCCCTTCGGCCTGAAGAACGCGGGTGCCACCTATCAGTGGGCTATGCACCGCATATTCAAGCCGGTCCACGGGACGCTGGTGGAGTGCTATGTAGATGACCTGGTGGTTAAATCTCATCAGCGCTAGGACCATATCAAAGACCTTGAGAAAGTGTTTGGTTTGCTCTGTTCTCACCACTTGAAGATGAACCCGTTGAAGTGTGCCTTCGGGGTCACCTCCGGAATGTTTCTTGGCTTCATCGTTAGGTATAGAGGCATCGAGATCGACCCCAAGAAGATCAAGTCCATCAGTCAAATTCCTACCCCAAATAATATTCGGGAGCTTCGAGGCCTCCAAGGCCACTTATCCTATATACGCCGATTCATCATGAATCTGGCCGGCAAGTGTAAGCACTTCTCTCGGATCATGAAGAAAGGCACCGCCTATGGGTGGGATGAAGAGTGTCAGACCGCTTGTGAGGAAATCAAGCAGTATCTGTTTCAACATCCGGTCCTGATGCCACCCGTTCCCGGAAATCCGCTGGTCCTTTACGTGTCCGCCCTGGAGCGATCCCTCGACGCCCTTCTCGCCCAGAAGAACAACGAGGGGACGAAGAATATTCTCTACTACCTCATCCGCATGTTCCTCAATGCGTAAGTTAGATACTCTCCCATCGAGAAGAGCTGCCTGGCACTCGTATTCGCCGTATAGAAATTGTGGCATTACATGCAGCACCATGAGGTACAGCTGGTCTCTCGGGTAGACCTGTTGAAATATATCCTGAGCCGGCCTATGTTGACCGGCCGATTGGCACGCTGGGCGGTGATCCTCCAGCAGTTCGACATTAGTTTTGTACCTTATAAGTCCGTCAAAGGAAAGGTGTTGGTAGACTTCTTAGCTGCCCACCCAACACCCACGGACCAGCCACTGGATTTGGGCTTTCTTGATGAGGCAATCCTCTCAATCGATCACGCCACCCCATGCTGGAAGATGCACTTTGATGGTGCCTCCCGAAGCCCTACCGGTAGAAGGCTCAACGATCCTAGGATTAACAGAGTGGGCCTGGGTATCGTCTTCATCACCCCATAGAAAGTCGTTCTTCCATATTCTATCTTATTGTCAGAAGGATGCACCGACAATGAGGGAGAATATCATGCCCTCATTACTGGTCTCGAGTTGGCTCTGGTGGTTAACGTACCCCACCTGTATGTCAAAGGGGACTCTGAGCTAGTCATCAAGAAGGTTAACAGTGAATACGCTGTCAGGAATCCGGAACTCATGCTGTTGCTGGAATGCACTCTCCATCTAATATCTATGTTCCCATCCCAAACAGATGTCGTTCACGTTCCCCGGTTGCAGAACAGTCGAGCGGATGCATTGGCCAGCCTGGCCGCATCACTCGCGGAGCCCGAACATGATGACCTAATCATCCACATGGCGCACCGAAGAGTCATTGCTCCTGTTATCCCGGAGGGCGATCGTGGCCTGCGAGTGAACCATCTCACCGCTGGTGCCCCCGCGTCAGGACCCCCCGGGGCTTCAGGGGTGGTGATCGTGACAGTTCCTGACTGGAGGACACCCTTGGTTGAATATATCTGGCACGACAGTCTTCCGATGGACCAAGTAGAGCGGGAACGAATCCTGTGCCACGTGCCGTAGTTCACCCTTCAAAGCGGTCCCAGCCGTGAGCAGCTCCTTTATAAGCGTGGGTTTGATGGTGTTCTCCTCCGTTGTCTTCAAGGATTTGAGATCCCACAGGTCATGCAGGAAGTGCACGCTGGTTCCTGTGGTGCCCACCAAGTCGGGTCGATGTTGTCCCACCAAATTCAGAGACTGCAATACTTCTGGCCCTCCATGATCCACGACTGCATCGAGTATGCCAAGAGGTGTCATGCGTTCCAAGTTCATGCTAACATTGTGCATCGGCCACTGAAGCCTCTCCATACTACTAAGTATTCTTCGCCCTTTGTGGTTTGGGGTTTGGATGTCGTAGGGCCTTACCCACCGGCGACGGCCCGCCAGTGCCGGTTCATCTTAACCGCCACAGATTTCTTCTCAAAGTGGGCAGAGGCAGCCCCGCTTAGGGAAGTCAAGGCTGGTTCTATCACCGACTTCGTGAGTTCCAATATCATTCAACGGTTTGGAATACCTCACGATATCCTCAAGGATAATGGAACCAACCTCTGAGCAACCAAGCTGAAGAGATTGTATGCCAAGTACAACATTCGCTCTAACCACACCTCCCGCTATCATGCGCGGGAAAATGGACAGATTGAGGCGTTTCACAAAACCCTCTCTAACATTATGCAAAAATTGGTTTGTTAGAAGAAGAAAAATTGGCCGGAAAATCTCCCCAACGCCCTCTGGGCTTATAGGATGACGACTTGAAATTCCACCCAGGTGACCTCGTATTCCCTGGTATACGGAGCTGAGGCCGTCCTTTCCATAGAGGTCCAGCTGCCCTCATTGCGCACGGCGGTCTACGACCAGCAAGCGCCGGACAGAGCTGCCAAGATCCGTCTAGCAGAATTGGAAGCGCTAGACGAAAGTAGGCTTCACGCTTTACATAACATGGAATAGAATCAGAGCAGGATGGCTCGAACTTTTGATAAGAAGGTTCGCATCCTCTCCTTACTGCAAGGTGACCTGGTGTTGGCGCTCAGAGCGCCAATGATTCCCAGCAGGAAACCACCCAAGTTGGAACCCAAGTGGGAGGGACCTTTTTTGTCCACAAGGTCTATCCCAATGGAGCGTACTCCCTGGTGACTACTGATGGTGAGCGTGTCACTCCTCCCACCAAAGCCAGGTTCCTCAAGAAGTACTTTTCCTAAACTGTATGGTCCTGCATGACCTTAAACTGTATGGTCCTGCATGACCTTAAACTGTATGGTCCAGCACGACCTTAAACTACAGTCTGCCCTACATTTGGGCTCCATGGTCCGATCTCTAAGACCTAAAACTAAGATCCTCTTTTGGTTCTTCCATTTTCACGGTTCGAGCTCTAAGACCTAAATCTAAGATCCATATTTCTTCCAACATGACGTTAAACTATATTTTCAAGAACTACTTCTAGCTTGATTCTCATCCTTATGAGATACGTAGGAACGCCAAGAACTTTCGTCTTTGGGTCCAGCATGAGGTCCGTTGTCGCGTATGTTTCGCCTTTGGGACTTCAACCACAGGGTCGTGTGGCGTGGTGTTAGATTATGTCCCCATTCACGTCGGGTTTGCAATGGCTGCACCACGCGCACCCTATTCTCAGGGTTTATCCCTACTCTGTCCAATGGCATTTAAAGACGCACCCCCTTTTGAGAACTACGTGTGGCTTGATTCCCATCCTTATGGGATACGTAGGACCACCTGAACACCAATATTTCAGGTCCAGCCCCATCTCTTAGGAGATCCCGCAATCTCCCGATGCCCAGGCTGTTCGGCATTCCACCCCCTCTTTTGCCCAGGGATAAGCCATCTTTTGGCCGCTCTCGGATTGAGCCCTCTGACCCTTTCTAGTGGTCTGCTGATGTGCTGAAGGCATTATGGTCTAGAACATGGAGTGTCAGATTCGACTTAGGCAAGTTCCATCGACTTTCCATGCTTCGTTTTCCCCTTCATTCAGGCCCCCGTCATCCTTCATACCCGAAGGGACCCCCATGAACGGTGTGGATACAACTCCCAAGGGCTCTCCTACCTTCATGGTCCAACACCCCCGAGGGTTTCAGACAACAAATTGATACAAATCCCACGTTGTGAACATGGTCAGCGGTTGATGCTCATTTGTTTGTCCCCGTGGCTAACACGACTGGATGCTGCGTTGCAAACATGGTCAGTAGTAATCCTTAGTCGTCACGCCGGCTTCCCCAAGCCCTGAATGTTGGTGGCATGGTTCATGTAATGTTCCGCCCCACCGTGTCAAGGTGGAATCTCGACACTCCTTGTACTAACCCTCAGTACACCCCCACACATCAGACAGACTGAGCTGCATAATGGTGTCTCTCGGGGCTCTCGCGGTCTGAGCGCTAGAGTATGTGCTTGGGTCTCTTCTTTACGGGTTGTGTGCGGCTTGACCTTCATCCCCTTGGAGAGTGAGGAGTCGCCCAGACATTGCGTTTCGGGCCCAGCATAGCTGGGAGCTAGCATCTCCTGCCCCTCCCTGATTGTTGAACCCTCGTATGCCCCTTTGCCAGAGGCTCCTCTCTCGGTTGGTCCAAACCATATGATCTTAAACTGTGTTGTTGGTCCTAACCATATGACCTTAAACTGTGTTGTTGGTCCAAACCATATGACCTTAAACTGTGTTCTTGGTCCAAACCATATGACCTTAAACTGTGTTGTTGGTCCAAACCATATGACCTTAAACTGTGTTGTTGGTCCAAACCATATGACCTTAAACTGTGTTGTTGGTCCAAACCATATGACCTTAAACTGTGTTGTTGGTCCAAACCATATGACCTTAAACTGTGTTGTTGGTCCAAACCATATGACCTTAAACTGTGTTGTTGGTCCAAACCATATGACCTTAAACTGTGTTGTTGGTCCAAACCATATGACCTTAAACTGTGTTGTTGGTCCAAACCATATGACCTTAAACTGTGTTGTTGGTCCAAACCATATGACCTTAAACTGTGTTTTGGTCCAAACCATATGACCTTAAACTGTGTTGTCGGTCCAAACCATATGACCTTAAACTGTGTTGTTGGTCCAAACCATATGACCTTAAACTGTGTTGTTGGTCCAAACCATATGACCATAAACTGTGTTGTTGGTCCAAACCATATGACCTTAAACTGTGTTGTTGGTCCAAACCATATGACCATAAACTGTGTTGTTGGTACAAACCTTATGACCTTAAACTGTGTTGTTGGTCCAAACCATATGACCTTAAACTGTGTTCTTGGTCCAAACCTTATGACCTTAAATTGTGTTGTTCGTCCAAACCATATGACCTTAAACTGTGTTGTTGGTCCAAACCATATGACCTTAAACTGTGTTGTTGGTCGAAACCTTATGACCTTAAACTGTGTTGTTGGTCCAAACCATATGACCTTAAACTGTGTTGTTGGTCCAAACCATATGACCTCAATCTCTGTTGTTGGTCCAAACCATATGACCTTAAACTGTGTTGTTGGTCCAAACCATATGACCTTAAAATCTGTTGTTGGTCCAAACCATATGACCTTAAACTGTGTTGTTGGTCCAAACCATATGAACTTAAACTGTGATGATGGTCCAAACCATATGACATTAAACTGTGTTGTTGGTCCAATCCTTATGACCTTAAACTGTGTTGTTGGTCCAAACCGTATGTCCTTAAACTGTGTTGTTGGTCCAAACCCTATGACCTTAAACTGTGTTGTTGGTCCAAACCATATGACCTTAAACTGTGTTGTTGGTCCAAACCATATGACCTTAAACGGTGTTGTTGGTCCAAACCATAGGACCTTAAACTGTGTTGTTGATCTAAACCAGACGACCATAAACTATGTTGCTGGTCCTATCACACGACCCTAAACTGTGACATTATCGTCCTGGCCGCACGACAAAAAACGGAACTGCATTGTGTTGACCTCGTTGTAGAGGACATCACGTTGGGTATTGGTCTTGTGCTATGCCATTTGTCAATACCTATCACGGCTTGATGCTTGTGGCGACACCATGGCCTACTACTCTAGGTATGTCTCTTCACAACAACAAAAACCACTCACCTTAAAGGAAAAACAAGATTTATCAAATTCCACTTCTTTTAGTGCAAGGGCCACGCCCGCACTCCCCTTTTTCCTTGGCACTGGTATCTTACCATGTAACCTTCCAGAACTACGCGTGGCTTGATTCTCATATTTATGAGATAATTAGGAACGCCTGGGGCACTTCCCTGTGGGTCCAGCCTACCTTCGTGTTCAGTCCCTCGACTCGAGAATTTCCCCGGAGAGCACATGGTAATTAGGACTTAGGTCCTCATTCCCGTCGGATTTTGTAACTGCCTTGCCATGTGTATGTTTCTCCCCTATCCTCACGGTCCGAGCTCTAAGACCTAAAACTAAGATCCCCACTGTCTGAGCCCTAATACCTAAAACAAAGATCCTCACAGTCCGAGCTCTAAGACCTAAAACTAAGATCCCCACGGTCCGAGCTCTTAGACCTAAAACTAAGATCCTCATGGTCAGAGCTCTATGTCCTAAAACTAAGATCCCCATGGTCCGAGCTCTAAGACCTAAAACTATGATCCCCACGGTCCGAGCTCTAAGACATAAAACTAAGATACTTAGGGTCTGAGCTCTAAGACCGAAAACTAAGATCCTCACGGTCCGAGCTCTAAGACCTAAAACTAAGATCCTCACGGTCCGAGCTCTATGTCCTAAAACTATGATCCGCACGGTCCGAGCTCTAAGACCTAAAACTAAGATCCATATTCTGTCCTTCATGACGTTAAAACTGTATTCAGTCCCGCATGACCTTAAACTGTATTTCTTTCCGCATGACGTTGAACTGTATTTTCAAGAACTACGTGTGGCTTGATTCTCATCCTTATGAGATACGTAGGACCGCCCGAACGTTTCGTCTTGGTTCCATCCCTAGGGATTACTAAACCCCATCCTTCCTTATTGTCGGCCACTCTGCCCGACTTCATGAGAAGTGGTGTAATCGGGATATCTACCCCGATCATGTTCAGGATGCCCCATGGTAACAATGGGAAGCGGCAGTTCTCTCGCCAAAGAGGTCCTGCATGGAAATTGGGATGACCGTGATAAGGTTGGTACGTCCGCCTAATGCGCCTTCGCCATGGTGGTGCAATTTCGGGAGTGTTGGAATCTGTTTGAAGAAACCACCACTCCACCTTCCACGACTTGCATCCCCCCTTATTCGGATCCTCATTTCCGTTTGTCTTTGACGGGACCCCCCTAATATTATGGATGCTCGACCTATGGTCCGCCTACTGTCCTGGGCCAACGTTCCGGAGAACTGGTCATGTTTGATGGGACCCCCTAACAGTATGGATGCTCGACCTATGATCTGCCTAGTGTCCTAGGCCAATGTTCCAAAGAACTGTTCATGTTTGACGAGACCCCCTAACAGTATGGATGCTCGACCTATGGTCCGCCTACTGTCCTGAGCCAACATTCCGGAGAACTGGTCATGTTTGACAGGACCCCTTAATAGTATGGATGCTTGACCTATGGTCCGCCTATTGTTCTGGGCCAACGTTCCGGAGAACTGGTCTTGTTTGACGGGACCCACTAACAGTATGGATGCTCGACCTATGGTCCGCCTACTGTCCTGGGCCAACGTTATGGAAAACTGACCAACGATATTTGAGTTAGGCCCCGTGTTGCGATCATGGTTAGCGGTCAGCCCTCACTTATTGTCCACCCATTCCAGGCCAATGTGATGTGGATGTTGTGTTTCCGCCACGGTTGACAGTTATGCTCCATGGTTGCGCCCCATTGGGTTACGAATTTGAGCAGCGTGATTCACCCTTCCTCTCCATTACCCTGTGTTCGGATGGATTTCAATGCCCCCAGCATTGCCCCTCTTGTGTGTAAGATCACATTGAGAAGTCAACACATCAATCGGATCATGGGTCTCCTCAAAAGTCCAGGCCCGATTTTGGCCGCCTGAAGCTTGGTCAATGCCCCACAGTTGAGCAAAATGATGGTACGAACATCTTCTGCTTCTTGTGTTGGGCATGACCCACAAGAGCCTAGGGATGAGTTGTTATTTGTTTCGGAACTATGGTTGAGCGCATGAAACCGAGGATACAAATGAGTGGATTTGACCACATATTGGATTGAGACAATGAGCAGTACAAGAAAAAAGTTCAGGAGATGGCAAAAACAAATCCCTTATGGATTAGCGTGTTGAAGCGATCTTTACAGCTCTTCTACCCTCTGGCTGGTAGCCTCCATGACCACTTATCGCTCTTTGAAGACTCTCTCCTCATCGGCCACCATGGAGCGCAGCTCGCCAGCCCTAGCTTGTGCCTGCGCCTGCTCGGTTTGAAGTACAGTAATCTGGTGACTCGCCTCCACCAGTTGATCCTTCCCATTAGCTAGTTAGGCCGTCAGTTTCTCCACGATCTCAGAGCATGTTGCGATGAAGGCCTCTTTATCTTCCGCCTACCCTTCGAGGTGCCGGACTTCCTGCTCCGCCCTCAGCAGCGCTTGAGCACTCGTCGATCCTTCCCAGAACTGGGAAATGTCGGTGCACCGGCTGCTCTCACGTATCTTCTCGGCCATGTAATCACAGACCGTCAGATGAAGGTGCTGAGCATCAGCCCCTCTGGCACACAGGAAGCGCATACAGGTCTGAAGTGATTGCATCCGCCTCAGCCAATCCAACTGGGGCTGCTTGAGGAAGCGTTGGATACACTTCCACCCTTTGCACCATGTCATCTGGCTCTCCTCGGCGGCCTCTGAGTCTGAGTCGTCTATCTCCTCAGCGTCAGAGGGTCGGTTTATGGGGAAGAACGCCAACAGATCGACATCAGGATCCACCCCAGGGATGTCTTCGTGAGGAATAGAATCCTCAATGTCCGGGTGACCTTATCTCGCCCCAGCAGCAATGACGCCTCCACCAGCTTCCGACCGCGTTTCAGGAACAACGCTGCTGATGTCCGCCCCCCCTATTCATCAATTGTCGGGGCCGACTCAGTGCAGAGAGCATGTTCCGAGCGAGGTGGTATGTCCACCGCTGGTCCACTCGTGGATGGCCCGGGCTCCGTAGCCTGACGTGCCTCAAGTGTTGAGATCACTGCGTGAGGCATACGCTGGTCAGTCGGGATCTTTCGACACCAAGCATCAGTAGTGAAGCGGGAGACTTACAGGAATCCAGAGTGTCGATCTCCAGTGTTTCGGCCGCTTCAGGTGCCGCCATAAGAGGAGACCCCTCTGCGCTGGTTAATTCAATGATGGGTGTCAGATCCCCTTCATGTCCCACTGGTTCCTCTCCACCCTCCTCTGGTGGGGATGCCCGTCCACCGCTCAAGTGGTTCTGAGTAGGATGGGGAAGTGAGTTAGAAGTTGGAAAGTAGAATGGATGACTGTGGGAAATGAATGAAGACAGAGACAAACCTCGAGAATCTCGGTTATGTCGAGATCAGAGTCGGAAATCTCACCGCTCTCTCAGAGACTCCCTTGGTAGGTTGCCCCTTGCGACCCCTCACCTTCAGGGTCCTCTTCTTCATCTTTTCCCTCGACTTCGTCCTCTCCAGTTTCCTCCTCCCCCTCCGGGTCCTCGTCACTGTCGCCTTCTCTCGGCGGCATCACTTTCGGATCATGCTCCTGGCCGAGCATCACTTTCACTAGGAAAGTTGGCTCCGCACGCTGCCCCCTTTCGCGTGCGTATGCGTCCATGGCCGTCAGATAAGCATGATGCTGATGGAAGTTCACTCAGTCGGTAATTCAAACGAGCCCGACCTCCGGAAGTTGGACCCTGTTTTGCATTATCTTCTACCAGAT
The DNA here is from genome assembly GCA_963277665.1 of Viscum album. Lineage (NCBI taxonomy): Eukaryota > Viridiplantae > Streptophyta > Magnoliopsida > Santalales > Viscaceae > Viscum > Viscum album. The sequence goes on along the minus strand of OY728148.1, from coordinate 2,003,471,226 downwards.
GGCTTTGACGCCCAGCGATTGTCGCAGGGTCATTCAGGCCGACCACAGTGCCAGGAGAATTGCGTCTTGGGAAGGTTTGAGCAGATATATTATCTGTTTCCCGGGCAGTTCCCTGACCACCTCATGTGACCCCCCCTGCGGGTAACGAGGACATGGTAGCACCATGTGATGTTCATGTTGCCAAAGTCCCGGCCTGCGCAGGCCTCGCTGCATGACGCGCCTTTGGTTCCCCCCTTCCGACGGCACCGTGCCTTCTTTCCCGTCACCCGGTTTCTGTGCGAGTAACCTCGAGTTGTCGGACGCGCTTGCGTAATAGCCCCTTAGGGTACGCAATGGTCCAGTTTTCGGCATATTCAGTTGCTAGGACGGCATCGACCCTAGTGGGAGGAAGAGTAACGACGTCACCAGAGCCGAAAGTGGTAAACATCAACCACATCTGGCGTAGGACACATGGATTCTTCTCCTGCCAGACAGCTGTGGATACCTTCTTCAGCTTTCGCTGATGGCACCCGAACTGCCTTGTGAATCGGTATGGAATGTAAGGCTTGCAGATCACCTTCTCGTCGATCCGAGCCACGAGCACCCCGCCTAGAATGCTCTGGAAGTATTCCTGTTGTTCCAGAGAGCCTCGCCCGTTGTCCACCAACTGGACAACTGGGGTGGGGAACGGGATGAAGTTGAAGTTGGCTTGGTTGTCGATGCGGATCCTCACGCCCTCCTCATTGAGCGTCATCGGCGCCACCCCTGCGATGTTTATCATGGATGGTCGCAGACCATTTGCCTAGAGGACGGACGACGTTTGGGAAAGTATACCCGCCGAGATGAGCCACCACCCAGCCATGGAAGATCTGGAAGGGACCACAGACTCTCCGAGGCGACCCCCCTCGTGAGATGCACCCCAGGATGGTATACAGCTTGGCCAGCACGGGGACGCCCAAGTTGAACTGTTTTTTGGTGGCCATGGAGACCGCCAACACCAAAGTCGCTGGACGGATGCCCATCCATGCGTCCCACACCGGCAAGAGCCACCCGCTCAGGAAGGCGGCAAGGAACCCGACAAACCAGACGTTCAAGTCTCAGGCCTCAATAACGCGGCAGCCCCATGATTGGTATTGCCCTGCCTCTAGGGTCTTCCAATAGGACATGTCCTTGCTCCTCTGAGTCGCAGTTGGGCACCGTTTTCCCCGTCCCGGCATCTTGACGGTGAGATCCCTCTCAAGGAACAGGCTGAACCAGCCCTTGTAGGCGATGTTCATTAGGAATTCCTTGACCCCCAACCTCTCCTTGGCCAGCTGCAGCAAGTTCCACGTCAGCATAGGTGTCCACGAACTGTCTCCCCAGGAGTTCTTTGGAGGAACAAACTCATCTTATTGGTAACCATCCAGTGGGATACCTACGATGCAGTGAACATCCCAGAGACTGATGCCAACTTCCCCATGATGAAGGTGGAACGTGTTGGTGTTAGGAGACCACCGGGTGAATAGCTCCGGTCCGAGTTCAGGCTGGCGGTGGAAGTGGAACTGCGATGTCCATACCGCCTCAAACTGGCCGATATACCACAGTTCGTCCCCGAACTAGTCATAGGTATGGAGAACCTAGAACGCCCAGGCCCATTCGCTGGTGAAGTTACCCCCGGACCGCTGGTCCCAATCCTCCAGCCAGCCCTTCGTGTCATCCGTGATGCTTTGACGGAACATGCTCGCGTAGAGGGCCGGATAATCCTCTACCACAGGCTCATCCCTGGTAATGGTCCTAATCCTTGGGTTTCGGACATAAACGTCCATATGTCTAGTTTCCCTGGCAGGATGGCCATTGTTGGTGATGTTGTAGCGAGGAAGTTCGTCCTCCCGAGTCACCCAAGACTGCGGCGTGTCCACCTCGAAGCCCGGCAGTTGAACCTCCTCTAGGATGCCAAAATTCCAGAGCGGGAGGTTGTCCGATAAGGGATATGCCTTCTGGGCCGGAGTCAGCAGGTTGAACAAGGTCAGACTGTTGGAGACAATCACCGTGGCGCCATAAACCTCCTCGTTTGCTGCCATTTCTATCCTACGGGCAGCGGCTTCCCCCTCATCAAATCGGTTTGTAGCCATCTCGAATCTTTTGGGAGTTGGACGAAATCAGGATGCAGGGCACGGAATCAGAGAGTTCTGCGTGAAACCTGGATGAGTAGCACGAAATCCTGGAGATGAGCGTGCAATCGGCACGTGGAGCGTGGAAAATCCTGAACAGGCGCGAGATCACGACCGAATTTCAGATGGAATTCCGCGCTGCCAGAGCGTTATTACGTGCAACAACGGAAGAGATTTTGCGCACGAGAGCGATAATCTTATCACGCGGAAAAACCAGAAGTATGGATTTGGGACCCAGTGCCCCTTTTTATAGGCGAGGCCAGGGTTCCGCACCACACGGAAAGAGGATTTCGCGCGCGTCCATAGGTTTTGTGCGCCCCATCATAATTTTACGTGCAACATGATCAAGAGACATGGCTTTACAGTGTTTCGGAATTTCCCTTGGAATCCGATCGTTGCGACCTCTCGCTGATCCAATTCCAAGGGGGGGCATTTTTTGACGCTGAAAAAAGTCCGTAACTCTCGGAGGAAGTTTTTGAATGACGAAGCAAAGTCATATTTGGAATCAGAGGCCCGATCGGGAGGCCTGGGATGTGGTGCGCGAAATAAAGGAGGCTCCGCGAGAAAAATTGTTCTGCATGCGTAGAATCACTGGGTTTCGTGGAATTAAGCCGCTGAGGTGTGCAATCTTTGTGTGCCCCAGTTCTGCGCGGAGAACTTTTGCGTGCCGGCTGCACTCGCGGTCGAAGAATTTCGAGCGCCGCCTGGATTCCGCGCCGGAGGTCGCTTTTAAATAGAAGGTGACCCCGAACGGTTTGGGGGTTGAGGAATCTGAAGCGACTCATGTGCACGCAATTTGGATCCCCCCGCGCGCAAGATGACTTCCAGGTAAAACCGTCATTTTATGCTACCTTTCCCCGGAGTTCGCCTTTGCCCGCAACTCCACCGGCTTCAGTGAATTTGTCCCCTCCGCAGTATTCCAGCCTTGCGCGCAATCCGTGCCTCGTGCGCGCAATACCCTGCTGCGCACTTAATACCCTACACGTAGTTCCCTCTCCGCGTGCAACTCCTTTTCTCCAATTGCAAGTCTTCCCGGTCTATTGCGCGCAAACCTTCCCTTTTGCGCGCAAATCCCAGGACCCCTCACCTTGACGCCCCTTGGCTGCCCCCTGCACCGGCACCTGATGTCTCCCCTGCCGGGCATGCGCGCCATGCGTTGTTTTCCCACACGGCCTTTCAGGCTCGGTGAAGTAACCTCAAGGTCCCTTGGGTCGTGTTTCCCGTTGTGTTGCTTTGCCTTATGCTTCTCCTCATAGGCACGCAAACGGCTATTGTTTCTTCGCATAGCCACGCTAACGTGGACCCCCCCGGTGGTTTGCTCTATGGCCCCCCTTCACCATGGCCTTGCCGATGCCTTCCCTTACACAAGGGGTAGAGTACGTTGGGCATGTAAGCCCTAGGGGTGTGGAGCGAACCCACCTCGTCCAAGCTGCAGGACGTTAAACTGCTAAGCACCACGTCCTTAACCCAAGACGTTAAACTGTGGTCCGACCCCGTGCTTCGCACGTAGGCCCCCCCCAGCTCAGACACTTTTTATGCCACTCGTCTCCACGGGAATGGACTCTTCCTCACATGGAATGAGATCCTCCTTGTCAAAGCAGCGTTTGTCTGTGGGGGAAGGGCTGCCTCAGAGCGTAAACCCCTAGCCTTTCTTGCAGATGATTGCACCAGTGCATCTCCGTACTTCCCCCCTGCCAAGGCCAGTGGAGTCCTTTTCCCACTGCGCTTTGTCGCACCACGGGCCTCCACCCTGGAGTAAGTCCTGACACCAAGGGCCGTTAACCACGCGCAAGCCCCTGTTTCCTCGTTGGGACACTCAACGCGTAAGCCCCATTCCGCTTCTCACAGACGCACCCTTCGCGACGTGATCGTCTGGTCCCTGCTGCCTCTTGTTTCCCACACCGAGTATGACTCACGTGGGCTTAGAGTGCACATCGACCATGACATCCTCTTATGGTCCGCCCCAGAGCATAAGCCCCATCCCAGTGAACTATGTGGACTTTGATCCTTGCTAACGCACGGTACGTAGGAAGCCTCCACGAGGTTCTAGCCCACCACCCGGTCATCCCGACCTCTCCATGTCGGTTCCCCGACCACCTTGGGATTCCTCAGAGCGTAAGACCCAAATATCCCGTCCCGCATGACATTAAACTGTATTCTGTACCATATGATGTTAAACTGTATTGTGTTCCTCATGACGTTAAACTGTATTTCGTCCAGCGTGACGTTAAACTATATTACGTCCCGCATGAGGTTAAACTGTATTGCGTCCCGCATGATGTTAAACTGTATTCTGTCCCGCATAACGTTAAACTGTATCGCATCCCACATGAAGTTAAACTGTATTCCGTCCCGCATGAAGTTAAACTGTATCGCGTCCCACATGACGTTAAACTGTATTCCGTCTCGAATGACGTTAAACTGTATCGCGTCCCGCATGACGTTAAACTGTATGGCGTCCTGTATGACGTTAAACTGTATCCCCCCTCTTGGGTCATCTCAGAACGTAATCCCCATTTCTCACTCCACCATCCATCCTGATCCTTACCCAGGCCACCACATCCCGGTGAGATCATGCCACCCCATCCCACTCCATGACAAATGGGAAGCCGCCCACGTGCTAGCCCCAAAATAGGTGTTCACCCTAGTGATCCTTCAACCTGATCCGTCTCCGCAAGACGTTAAACTCGCGACATACCTCGTGTTAACCATGGGAAGCTGAGGAAAACCTCAGATGGTACACATTCCCCGCGTTTGATGTGGGATGCCTTGGGCTTCCGCGCCCTCGAGAAGCCCTATGATGAGGGACCAAAGACAGACATGCCGACGATGCCCCAACATGACCACTCTCCTCACCGAAGGTTGCTGTCCCGACAAGACCCCTTGGAGCGTCTTGATAGAAGTAGCGTAATTAACTGGTGTCCATGTAGATATGGCACCGGGAATGAGCTTCACGAACCCGTCTTAAATCTATGAGGGGGACCCGGACTAGGTGATGAGATCCGAGGAGGAATCCACGGAAGGAAGAACCGACATCCCATCATCCCGGTTTCGATCAAGGAGAAGACATCCCTAAACAAGGAACGTATGCCACCAGCCTTTGGAAAGTAGGAATGCGAGGCAACAAGCAGCGTGTCCTACCCATAGACGGATGCGCATGCCCCGACAAAAGCGTCAGAAATAGTCATGTTGGGACATTGTATGGTGATAAGGCCTCGTTCAAGACATGTGAATCTCAATACATTGAGGTAGAATTTTATCACATGAAGGGAAAGGAGAAATCCACAAAAAGGGAGATTACAAAAGTTAATGCTCCATATGGTTTGGAGAAGATTCTAGTAAATCCATTTGCAAATGTGAGTTTAGATTATGTGTTTCCTATCATTAAAATTGACAAGATATACCAAAATCAAAATAAACTTATGGATACTTCCATAATTTCAATTATGGAAATCAAGCTAAACAACATGGGAGAAATTGGTGATCCACCAGGCAATGATGAAAGCTCAAATGGTGATGTCTTCATTTCATCTGCTAAAATCCAGCATGTCTATACATTTCCAACCAGACCAGAAGAAGTTATAGTAAACCAGAGGTTAACGATGATGTTGATTCTCAATCCATCATCTCCTATTTATTACCCAAGGAAGACCCTTCATCATCAATCAGGTCAGAAATGGAAGCCTCTTCTTCAAGATGTTCAAATTTTAACATCTCTCTTAATCATGGAAATTTTACATCATCATCTACTATGCAAGTAGAATCATAAGATGTAACACATATTGAAGAAGAAGAAAAGATCTCAGAGATTCTCCTCTAGCATTTTAAGAGGGTATCTCTACCACTGTGGATTAACTCAGAGAAAACAATCTGGGTACAAAAGAAGATCTACGCCCCACTTTAATTAGTGCGACCATGACTCTTAAAGAACAAGAGATGCATATTTAATTTCTAAAGAAAAATCGAGATATATTTTCTTGGAACTATACAGAGATTCCAGGTCTTGATTCTGATGTTGCTACCAATCACTTGGATTTGCCTGAATAACATCGAGGATTGAAGCAAGCTGCAAGAAGAACACACCCATCATAGGCTTCCAAAATTGAAGCTCAAGTGGATAAGCTTATCAAATCTACCATCGTCAGAGAAGTTCGATATCCTAAATGGCTGGATAATATTGTCACTGTAATGAAATATAATGAACAAATTAGAGTTTCCATCGTTTTCAAAGATCTTAATCGGCATTGTCCTAAGGATGATTTTCCAGTTCCGATTATAGAACTATTAACTGATGAAAAATCTAGCTATGAAGAACTTTACTTCATGGATGGATATTCCACATATAATCATTTTAGAATGGCTCCAGAAGATGAGGAATCCTCAAACATTATAGCTCCTCAGGATGTGTTTTTCTATCGATTAATGCCCTTTGGCCTAATGAATGCAGGTGCAACATATCAGCGTGTCATGCATCGTATCGTCCAACCCATTATAGGGAAGTTTGATGAATGTTATGTGGATGATTTTATAGTCAAATTCAAACAATGTTCTAATCACTTGACTGGTTTGGAATTCATATTCTGCAAACTTCGACAACATAATTTAAAGATGAACCCCTTAAAATGTGATTTTGGGGTAACCTTAGGAAAATTTTTCGGCTTTGTTGTACGCCATCGTGGTATCGAAGTCGATCCTGAGAAGACAAAGTCAATTCTTGGTATGTCACCTCCTCGAAAGTTAAAAGAATTGTGAGGGATTCAAGGAAATTTATCCTATATTCAGCGTTTCATCGCCAATTTGGCAGGAAAAAGTTTACACATCACCAAAATGACGAAGATGGGAGTCACTTACCAGTGGAATGAATAATGTCAAGAGGCATTCGATATTCTCAAGAAATATATCTTCAGTACACCAGTACTTACGCCACCTGTTTAAGGAAGGGAAATTATCCTGTATGTGATTGCTGTAGAGTAATCAATGGGTGCCTTTCTTGACCCAAAGAATGATGTTGGGAATGAGAACAGCCTCTACTATCTCAGTCGAACTATGTTTGAAGTAGAAACCTGATATTCAAGTACTAAGAAGTGCTTCCTAGAATTAATATTTACAGTTCAAAATTTGAGACACTACATGCAACATCACGTGGTCCAATTGGTATCTCACAATAACCCGCTCAAATTCATCCTTTGTCGTCCAATGCTAACAGGACGTCTGGCAGCGTGTGCAGTTATTTTGTAGCAATTTGATATCCAATATGTTTTTCAAGAGGCAATAATGGGCCGAGCTCTTTCTGATTTCCTTGCTGAACACCCATTAGTAGAAGATACATCTTCTGATATTGAACTCCCGGATGATGAACTATTATCTATTGAGGATAGTCCTCAGGTATGGGAGATGTATTTTGATGGTGCTTCCAGATGTTCAATAGGGAGGAAAATGGAAAATCCAAAATTCAACAATGTTGGGATAGGAATTGTGCTCATTTCTCTAGAAAAGGCAGTTTTACCCTATTCCATCTCATTATTGTGAGGCGGGATAAACAATGAAGTAGAATACCATTCACTCATCGCAGTATTGGAATTAGCACTTCAAACAAAAGTGAGTCACATAATGGTGAAAGGTGATTCAGACCTGGTAATCAAACCAGTCAATGGGTATTATGCCATCAGAAAAGAAGAACTAATCCCTTTGTATGATTATGTCTGAGTGATAATGGCGGAATTTCCTATGGAACCGACATTTTCTTATGTCCCGCGATCACAAAATGCTAATGCTGATGCATTGGCTAACATAGCCACAACTCTAGAAGATCCAAATAAGGACAATACAACCATCAGTATTGCCCACCGTCATACAATTTCACCATAAGTCCAAACCAGACCAGAGGGGATCAATGAAATTAGTCCCATTCTTGAACCATATGGTCATACCACATGATGGATGACACCTATCAGGGAATACCTTCAAAATAGAACACTTACACATGATAGAGCCGGGAACGAACACATCTGGTGACGTGTGGTCAATTTCACTCTTTATGATGGCCCGGATCACCTAGAGAGATTTCTATATAAGCGTGGTTTTTATGGAATCCTCTTCAGATGCATTTATGGTGAAGTTACAATGGCTGTCATGAAAGAAGTGCATGCAGGAGTCTGTGTTGGCCACTAGTCTGGATATAGACTATTTGATCAAATTCGAAGGCATGGATACTTTTGGCCTTTAATGATACAAGATTGTGTTGATTTCAAATATAAATGTCATTCAAGCCATGTACATGCCATCTTCATTAATCAACCTCCAGATTTGATTCATACAGCTAAACTCTTCTGGCCATTTTCAAACTGGGAAATGGATGTGGTGGGACCTTACCCTTCAGCTACAGCCATGTAGTTTAAGTATATTCATACTGCTACTAACTTCTTTTCCAAATGGGTAGAGGCAATACCTCTCAAAGAAGTTAATTCTAAAAGCATTTTTAGCTTCATAAAGTCTATCATCATTACCAGATTTGGTATCCCTCATACCATATTGACGGACAATGGCACTAACATCTGTTCATCCGAGGTGAAGATGCTATACCAAGAATACAACATCAAATCCAGTCATTCAACTCGGTATCATGCAATGTAAAATGGCCAGATAGAAGCCTTCAACAAGTCTCTTTAAAACATACTGCAAAAGATGGTGGATAAAGATAAGAAGTCATGGCCTAATAAAATCTTTCATGCTTTATGGTCTTATCAAACCACCACCCGCACTGCAATGTGGTCAACTCCATATTCATTGGTATATGGAACAGAAGTAGTCATGCCTATTGAAGTTAAACTACCCTTGCTCAGAGTAGTTATTTGTGATCATTCATTTTGGGAGAATTGGTATTGGTTCTCAGAACTCCAATGATACCCAGAAATAAACCTCCCAAGCTTGAACCAATGTGGGAAGGACCTTATTCAATACACAAGGTCTACTCTAAGGGAGCATATTCATTAATCTCAATGGATGGAGAACTCATCACCACTCCAACAAATGCCAGATTTCTGAAGAAGTATTTTTTATAAACACAAAATACATTGTTAAGGTCCATACATATGACCTTAAAATATTTGTATTACATTCTTCCCACATGACGTTAAACTGTGATGTCCTAACTACATGACTCTAAACTGTATAGAAATCTCTTACGGTCCTCCATGACCTTAAACTTCACCAACGTCCTGTATGAAATTAAAACTACTCATCATGTCTAGTCAACATGACATTAAACTGTATCCCCTTCATTGTCTTATATGAAGTTAAAATATACAGAAATGGTCCATGAATATGACTTTAAAACTATTCTCACATTCATCCAACATGACGTTAAACTGTGAAAAAGTCACTAATATGTCCAACATGACTTCAAACTGTGTACTCTTTTGTCTTTACTACATGACACTAAACTACACAGTCCCCCTTTTGACCAAACATGACATTAATCTGTATTGTCACCATCGTCCTAACTACATGACACTAAATTGTACAGAAATCCCTTGATACGTCCTACATGATGTTAAACTGTATTTTGTCCCCGCTACAGGACACTAAACTGTGTAGTACCAATAGTCCTAACTACAAGACTTTAAACTGCTTAGTCCCTTCATATGTCCTACATGACATTAAACTGTGCATCGTTAAGGTAGTTGTTACCTCTTGTTTCTCACTCTGAGTATGACTCACGTGAGCTTAGAGAAAACTTTAACCATAAAACCCTCTCTGGGCCGCTAACCATGCATAAGTCCAAATACCATTTTTTTTCTTTTAGGTCGTTTTCCCCAAGAACATCTTGATCACTAATTCATTCTTTAATTGAACTACGCGGACTTTGATCCTTTCCTTTCTAGGCTGGGTACATAGGCAGCCTCCTGAGGTTCAAGCACAAAACCAATCTCTATGCATCAGTTCACCTCCATCTCATATGATGTTGATTCGTGAAATCTCCCCTAGAATCTGTATCTTTACATTTTTTCACTTTCTTCCTTGATATACGACATTAAACTGTACAACAATTTTGTCCGATACAACAATAAACTACAATATTCTTTGATACCCTCACCTTAGTGGGAATCATTATTTACATTGATTTTCAATCATGTTATATTCTGAAGACTACGTGCATACATGGAAATACCATGACATTTTATTTGGGGTCAAATCATCATTTCACTAAATTCCCCTTTCACCATTCATATGTGTAAACCAAATATGTAAAGAGGGTATTTCTTGAACTGTGTGGGCTTGATCCCCATCCTTATAGGGTATGTAGGAACGTTCGAGTGTCCCTCGAATCTAGCCCCAAGTCTTTGGGCCTAACCCCAAATTCCACTTTCAGTTCCTTGACTGAAAATTCCCCCCATGTGCACATAAATGTGATATGAAAACTTTGGTCTTCATCAGGTTTATAACAAACACACAAATATGTCTCCCTTATTATAGTACGAGATCTATGACCCTAAACTAAGATATCCCATACTTTTTTCCCACATGAAATTTAACTGTAATTCAAGAACTACGTATGGTTTGATTCCCATCCTTATGGGATACGTAGTGAAGTCTAATATTTTAATTCAGGACCCAGCCACAACATGATTATGGTTAGAATTGATCTGTGTATCTCTACATACATTGTACAATACCTATTTTTCATGTGTCACACTCCTAACCTTTTGTGTTTTCAGATCTCCATAACCCGTTTGTTGTCTTCTAGTCACAAAATGTTTTGGAACTCGATAGTTCTTTTTCTTGAATATGCAGCACGTGCCCTTAGGAAGCCCTACATAAATAGTCTACATAACAGACTTCTCAGCCAAAATATGCTATTATTTGGCTATGAAGCCAATTCCCTTCGGCGGCCCTGCATAATTCAACCCCCTTATGGGTTTTTTTAAATAATGGTATCTTCATTCCTGAGATGAAATCCTCTTTTTTCCTTAGTTTTCTTAACGACGATATGTAGGGATCCGCAAAAATAGCCATTCTTTACATATTTGTCTCATACACGTTTTTCATGATATAAAAGTATTCAAGTCTATGGTTTATATTTTCCCTTACCTACGTTTGGGTCAGACCTTCTTAGGAGTGACATTTATCCAGTTCTTAAACAATCTTGTTTGGAAATATCTTCTTCATATTCAAGTACCTCTCTCCATACAACAAACTCTATGCTTTGGAAAAACTGATTCTTCATAAACTTTCACTGGTTTTTCTAGCAGTTGAAATGCAAATTTTTTAGAGTTCGTTTGCTTGACTATGCAGCACGTGCCCCTAGGCAGCCTTGCATAAGTAGTCTACATAACAGACCTGTCAGCCAAAAGATGCTATTATCTAACTATGGATCCAATGCCCTTAGGTGGCCCTGAATAATTCAACCCCCTAACAGGTTTGTTAAATACTAGTAACATCATTCTTGGGAACAACTTATTCTGACGCATTTTAGCCCTTTTTCATATCATTCCTTAGATTCAGAATTTCTTAATTAATAATTTACATATTTTACCTCATACTTTAGTGTGGTATTATTTTTTCAGATAAATTGTTAAATAATTGAGTCAATTTTATTTAATTCATTCTGTCAAAGCTATTTCGACCTTAAACATTAGCCTTTTTTTTATGTCTGACGTGCATGACTTTAATCTTCCAACAAAAGACTAGGGAAGTCTGAATAAAAGTCAAGTTTCAGCTCACTAAACAAACATTTTTTATGATTTTAGGTAATATTGAGCAATAAAAAGTTTCATATGTTTATAGGGTTATTTATAATAATGCTAGTAAAAATAAAACTATGATTACTAGGATCATTGGCTTAGGTAAAATTTAAACCAGGTAGCAAAGGAAAATGTGTGCAAAAATGATTAAAGGTGAAAAAGTTCTTCATTTGATGAACAAGAATTAGAAGGACATCCACATATTGGAGTCTCTTCTATTTTCCAAGAAATTACAAGAGGCTGTCAACATAAGTCTTTACATGATGTAAAACATCCCGAGCTTCCTCAGCAGCCACTTGAAGCTCATGCACTTGACCAAATTCACTCTTTTCTGCCTGATGGAGTGCTTTCTTGGCATCTGCAATGGCTTTCATACTATTCGTCTGAGCTCCCTCCAGTGAATTATTGAGTTGGTCAAGTTCCCTAGTAACAGCATCTAACTGTTGCTAAAGGTGCCTCTACTGGACGATTTTATCTTTGATCTTGTGCTTCAGCTCCTTCATCGTGGCAGTATAATCAGCCTCATCTCGGGATACCGCAACCTCAAATTAAATGATATTGACTGATAGCTTCACCCTGTTCAGATCTTCACGACACTTTCGATTCTGATCCCTTCATAAGATGACCCGTTTTACCATAGTATGGATATCATGATATGAAAAGCCGCCAAGTCATAGCATGAAGAACTGGGACAACAATCGATAAATCATTGATTACATCACTTCAATAGGCACATCAGATATGATTTTCCATATTATGTTCCATGCCTTGCATCGTGAAAAGATGAGTGAATTAAGCACCTCCGGGTCTGATTCCACATCTTCAACATAGGGGGGCATGTAATCTGGGATTAATGCACTTAAAGAAGTGCCTTGTTCTGCTCCTTCCCCCCTAACCCTAGTTGCATCACTTTCTACTACTGTTTGGGAAGAAGTTCAATCATCACCTCTGGATCTAGCCATTAATGTTGATAGCCATGTTTGATCAATTAATAGTATGGTTAGTTTCATAGAACAATGAAAGTTGGTTGTCTATATTGAAAACTCAATACAATCATTATGTAACAGTAGATCAACATCTTGAGAAGACTCATCCCCATCTTTCCTAGTTTCAACAGGATCTTCAAGATGGGTCTCAGGAGGGTTTACTGGGTTTAGCTCCCCTTGAGCTAATGTTTCTACAATAGTAGGGTTGACATCAACGTCCACACCCTCTTCAGACCTTGGCAGTTCAGCAGCTTCTTTGGATGGAACGGCATATTATTTTCAGTCATGATTAGAAGTGTAAATTATATGAAAATTTATCGGACGAAGGATAACACTCATTCCCAAGATCTTCTAAATCACTTGATAACATAGCGTGATCAAAAAATTATTCCAATTTCATGTGAAGATTCATCATTTCATCCAATGATATTTTATAATCTTGGTTCGTCTCACCTGTGGGACCATTTGATGCATCTTCTTGGTAACCCTCATTATACAACCCTTGACCCTATACTTCTTTTTCAGGAAGGATGGATGATTCAGTTTCCATGGCCGCCAATGATTCTGGTTCAGGTGTTATACCTAAAATATCACAGAATGGAAGTTAGTTGATGTTTTCATTCAACATTTAATGAAGCATTGTATGAATCATTGTAAATTTACCAGAAGCAGGTTCATCTCTATTTGTTGCAACAGCAGGAGCAGTATTGAGAATAGATGTTGGCTCTTTTTCAGAAGCAGCCAAGTCATCCTGAATTTTCATTTGTTCCATAACACCCTCCGTGGTCCTCAAAGGAGGATCAATCCTCTCAATCAGAGGGTAAATAGAATAAGACCTTGCAATCCCATGGAAAATGAGCAACCTTTTCATGGGTTAAGACTCATGATTATCCGAAGGACATGCCACTATTGATGAATCATTTTGCTTTGGATTTCTTCCTTCGATGCCTTTGTCTCTTTGTCTTTTTGTGGGTGTTAGATGTTTCCATTATAGGAACTTGATTTGGAGAATGGAAGGCAATTTCCAACACCTCATTCGTGGCCTTCTGGCTTGGAGATATCTCGCTCGTCTCACGAGGAGATTCAGTAGCAACCCTAATGGCAGTACCACCAGGGCTATACTACGGTAAAGGAATCTCAGTAGTTCCTTTCCATGCATGTTATAGTGTAAAGAAAGTAATTTCCTTGAGTAAAAAATCTTTTACTGAAATCAAGTTGCAATGTAAATAAGGAAACAAAACTTTCATCTTCAGGAGCCATGTACTCTTGCCACTCCTCATCAGTGGTGCCATGATCCATCATTTCCTTCACCCGCTTGGTGATGGGGATGGAATCATCAGTGGCATGTATATAAGTCCTCAACTCTTTGACATAGTCTCTTATTCATTAGGTTTATCCTTGAAATGAATATTTTCAGGATCCTGAAGAGTCCCTATTTTAGGTAGATGTAGCCCATCACATAGCTTCATCCAGATAGTTTCAGTATCACAGTATTCATCCCGCCATGAATGGATGGCCTCTGGTCGTAGATATGTAGGTGTGCTAGAAGGTTGTGAAGAGGGTCCTACAACCTAGTATTTTAATTTCATTCCAGCTCCTGTAACTATAAAAATAGAATGAAAACTTGTTACTCTATAATTTTACTAGCAATTAAATTGCCTTAATAAAGTTACTCACCAGGAGTTGATGGAGTGGCTATCTTGGTTCTGAAAGGAGGATTATATACGACATGTTTCCTCTTTGACACATGTTGTATCTCTTTAGAATTTGATGAATCAACCTCGGTTGAAGAACATAGTGAACCAGCTTCAGGAGTAGAAGAATCACCTGCCATATGAATTGTTTCTTTCTCAATGGTTTTCTTCTTCTTTCCCTCCTGATAAATAGTTTTATTCAATATCACCTCAAGAAATGACATTATCTAGTTTTTATCATACCATATGTCCAAATTTATTACCACTTCAGCATCTGGTAAGTCAAAAACAGCCCCAGTCCTTTCCATAGCCATTAGCAATCATAGCTGTCAAGGAAACCATACCTAACGTGCTCTAGAGGAGATACAAAAGGTTTCTACAGACACTTGAATTGGAGTGAAAATCGATATGGAGCATAGGCCTCATATATAATTTCCCCATCAATTCTGGTGGCCAGTACACCATCTCTTCAGGCCAGCATGTAAGATCTATGTTCCAAGCTGGCTGATCCATCCTCAACAAATCACCTTGTCGGCAGATTTCCATAAGGAAAGTAGTGGAATTCCTTATGCATACCCTTCCATGGCCTAATATCATAGGAATTGAGGGACAACGAACAAACTCTAAAGAAGGCCTGCACAGACGGCATGAAAGAACTTCTAGGAATCTGTATTCCGTTCTGTACAGCATATGTTTGGAAGTGAGTGGCGATCCATCCCCATAAAACATGGATGGTCCAGCTAATCGCAAAGGAGACTTACCCATATAGACATGGAGTAAGCTCCTATGAATCTTTGACAAAACCGGGGTATCCAACCCCACTATCTTCCTCTCATCCAACTTGGCTATAATAACGAAGGTCCCTGGCCTGACGCCTCCCTTCGAATATCTGACTGGAAACAGATAGACACTAAGCCATAAGGCTAAAAAGTCTTCCAGACGAGTCTTCTCTAGGTTTTTATTATTCACATTGTACCCCCATTTCATAAACTCTACTACTTCCAGAGTCTACCAGAATGTGCTAGGAGCACCTCTTTTATCTTCTCTAGGGTAGCTAGTAGGACGAGTAAAGATGGGTCCGTTTTCCCTATTCACCATGAGTAACACATCCATCCATTCCTCTGGATGAATATCCCTTCTAGAACGAGTCTTTGAAGTCTCTGAGATTTTGAGCTTATTATAAATCTTCAAAAACTCTCGAACCAAATCTGGTGTCTTCTCCGGATCATTCAAGGTTGCCTTCCGAGGGATGAATTTGTCAAACATATCACCCAAAATTGGAACCCCTGAGATCTTGTAGACATCTCACAATCTAATGACTACTTCTCCATGGGTCAGATGGAATGAATTTGTTTCTGGGCTCCAGGAGCTAAGCAAATCCAGTGCAAAATTATCATTCCTATAAACATACATCTTCCCAGCCCAGATGGCTTCATAAATTGCAGCTCCCTTCAGATCCTCGACAAATTCTTCACAAGTTTTCCGTAACCAATAAGCCCACATTCAAGTTGGCTTCACCCCTCCTCTAGAACAGAATTCCCATTTCTCCTTCCAGCCTTTGGATTGATCCATCTGATAATTTTGAAAGATTGAGGGATAACAATGTGGTTGCAGCTCGGGTTTGTGAGGTCTCATATGTGGTTCACACTAGCTATGATGCATTATATAGGATTTATTTACTGTTCAAGAACTAGAAAATATTCCTACGACTGAAACATTCACTGAAGAAAAGTTGGTATACGACTGAAACCAGGAATGCGAGAGATAGTTCTTTTCCTCTGGAATATTGACATCATGCACATGACCATGTCCATACAGAGGCAGATAGATGCTATGAGGGAAATTAATATGATGCTTCTTCAAGTAATTTGATAATTCTAAGAGAGTACATTCGCAGGTGGAATAGTAATCATGGCCAACGATGTCCATCATATCATCAATTCTTTTGCTTGAAAGTTCATTAGTCGTGCTGATTCTCCTGGGATCCATTGGATCTGCACAAAAGCTGAATAATTAACTCTTAAAGTAAGGTAATTTTTAATAAAAGTTTTCATTGAAATTGAAAAAATTTCTATGGCATTTAGGCGCGCAAGTCCCATAGTTGGCACACAGGTCTCCTTCAGTCGAGCATGTATTCGGTGCACATGTATCACCGCGCAAGTAAAAATACCTTAACAGAAGTGTGACACAAGAAACAATAAGCGAAGACGAGCGAAAGCTAGGATTCCACCTGCGCGCCGAGAGCAAAGAAACAAGAGAGAGCTGGGTGCTTTGCGCAAAATGAGGCCCTCTATTTATAGATGAGGTTGTACCCCTGCGCGCCAAACCCTGCGTGCCGGACCCTGCACGCCAGAATTCCATTTGTGCGCCATACCCTGCGCGCCCTAATTTCTTTATGTTTCTTGTTTTCCTCAGGGTCAAATCCTCATTCCTTTTTGGATCCAACTCTAAGGGGGGACTTTTTTTGGCGCTCTATTTTTGTCACAGAGCCTAAACGAAATAAAAAGGGAAACACATCAAACAAAGAAGATTCATCCTTTTAATAAACATCAAAAAAACAGAGAATGGTATTAACAAGGAGAACATTTCCCATAGATCGCGAAAGTTCCAGCATTGTCATGCATGTATACTTGTGCGCCGCCCAAATGGTCACGAAGGTGACTTGCACGCCCTCTTTGAAAATCGCCCAGGGTCTTCTCCAGCCTATAAATACCCCCAGTGGGCCCCCATTTCGAGATAATGTTTTCTAGAATTCAGATAAAGAGCTTTGAATGCCCAATTCACTCCATCAAGTCTTCCAAACACTTATAAGGTAATTCTTTACCTAGAATGGAAGATATAAACTAGGGGAATAAGGTCTATGTGTTATAATTCACTAACACTTGTGCGCTTAAGTGTTTGACCCTTAAGGGAAATGGACACACTTGAGCGCTTCCTTACCTACTCATTGAAACTTGCGCGCTACTC
Source organism: Viscum album (assembly GCA_963277665.1). NCBI lineage: Eukaryota > Viridiplantae > Streptophyta > Magnoliopsida > Santalales > Viscaceae > Viscum > Viscum album. The sequence continues at coordinate 2,003,453,707 of OY728148.1, read as the reverse complement.
TTCTGGAAGTTACTCGGGAAAATTATAAAGGCTTTGGTCAAGGATTGCCAAAGTATTACCCTACTGGGTAAACCGTCTCCCAAGTATATATGTGTCGCGCAAGTATACATGGGCGACCAAGAATGGCGCACCCATGTAGTACTTGTGCGACCCCTAGGACTAGTGCACCCTTCCTTTTTTGGCTTCCCATCCTACCCATTTCACCTCTCTTATGCCATTACACCTCTCCTATTCAAAATTCAGTCTTCAAGAAACTCTTAAAATCCATTTATGGCATGTTTTCTTGATTGAATTCCTAATCTGAAAAGAATTCTGTGGAACATCTCTCAAAACCTAGTGATTTACACATCTTTATTTCATTAACGTTATAGATTTCATTCATTCAACCATTCAACCTCATCCTTTAATATGACAGAACCCTAATTATGGGCTTTTTTTCAGTAGTAATCCACAGTCATAATTTCCCTTAACCTGGTCCTCCATTTTAAGAGTAAGCCCCCGTCTTAATTCCTATTAACCTGTCATAATTTAATTTTTATTTGAGTTTCCTTTTCAGGAGTGGAACCCAATCATAAGTCCCCTCCTAATTTGGGCATCTTCTTCAGGAGTAAGCCCCAAGTTAGAGTATCCAAATCTCTATAATGTACATATACCTTTATGGACCCTATTTCTGGGTTTCTCTCCTGAAGTAAATCATAATCTTTATTTATCTGGGAAGTCATACGTACATAATCCCCACATTATTTCTCATGATTGCATCTTTCATGGCACAAGTGTCTGGTTTTACCAAAACCTCTTCTTTCTCACACTGAGCATGACTCACGTGATCTTAGAGTGTAAAAGTAATTATGACATCTTACTCTGAGCCATCAATCATACATGAACCTCATACTCCCTTACTCGAACTATGTGGGTTCTGATTCCTTCTCTAAACAAGGATACTTAGGTAGCCCATCTGCGGGTGCGATCCCAACTCTAAAATAATCTATGTACTTCTGAATGTCAATAAACTCCAAGTGCCCCACTGAGTGGCTTTAAAACCAGCATGGTTATCATAATGACCAAGAGACTTCAATATTGTCATGACCCGACCCTACCCGGGCTCGATCCACAACTACCCCAAGCCCGCCTCCATAGGCCAGGGGCTGGCGACCAGCGCCGATGGCACAACAACTCGGGGAGGCCTTTTCCTATGTACCTGTACAAACCCACACAGCAAACTCAATGCAATAGTGCAAAGTAAAAGAAAGAACAAGCAGAGTAAAAAGAACAACTGCTATATATAAACACCACAAAGTGCATCGACCTCTACAAGTACAAAGAAAGATGAAGGAACACTGAAAATAAAAGGGAAAAAACACGTGCCCAACCAAAAAGTGCCACAACCCTGCAACAGGTAATCAAAAGAAATAGCTTACAGGTCTCCCACCTAGAACACGACCACGACCACCGCACGTGGTCCAAGCTCCCAAGCTCCTACGCTCCACCGAAGTCACACTCCACCTGTCCGTCGTCTGCAAGGGAACACCAAGTGCGGGCAAATCCCAAGCAGGGGTGAGTATAAAAATACTCAGTAGGATACCCTGAAGGCTCGAGGGAGAAACAAAGGAGGTACCGAATGGTGAGTAGTAGAGCGAACATGAAAAGTAGAGGAGTACAACTGAAGGTGCAGTAAAGAGTACAGTAAAGAGTCCAGCTCAACCCAACAAGAGGAAAGAAGGTAGACTCGTCCAGGCACAAGGAGCTGGAAACGGTGAGAGGACGAACTTCTCGTCGAGTCTTCGCTACCTATAGCAGGAGAGTAGACTCGTCCAACCATGAGAATCTAGACACGGAAATCACGTGGCATACCCCGCACGTCATCGCCTCTCCTGGAAGGAGAGTAACCAAACCCAAGAAGTGGGTACCGGAAATGAGGTATATACATATCCTTATGCTCAATCAAGAAGCCCAAACAACATCGTAAGGGGATCTCCGTCCCGTAGCTCAGCCCAAGAAAAGTGAGTCGCCAACAGTCCCAGAAGTAACACCATCGATGCCCAGCATCGCACACGTCTGCCCCGAACTACAAGCCAAGGGCTCAATCACCACCCCTCGACACTATCCGCTTTGGGCGGCACTGACTCACCTGCATGGTTTTAAGTCATGTCACAAGGACATGTCTCTGTGGGGGGAAGCGCTCCCCATACTGGAGAGTTCTGGGGGAACGTCAACCACAACTCGTCACTACCCCGCAGTCGAGAGGTCTGCTCAAAGTCGACAGGCTACCCCCTGCCCAGCCCCGCTGGAGGATCCCTGGAAGTCAACGGGTTCCCACTACAGGGAGACCCAGAAAGTCGACGGGTGCCACACTACCCAGTCTCGTAACTGGGTAATACACTAGAGGGTGACCCGGCCAAAGTCGGCAATGAGACCACTGCCCATCCCATCTGGAGGTAACCTGGCATCGGGGACCACTGCCCAGCCCAACTGGAGGTAAGCCCGGCATCGGTGACCACTACCCATCCCAGCTGGAGGTAAGCCCAGCATCGGGGACCACTGCCCAGCCAAGATGGAGGTAAGCCCGGCATCAGGGACCACTGCCCAGCCCAACTAGAGGTAAGCCTGGCACTGCTCTGGCCATCCCTACTGGATGGTACTGCTCGGTGAACACCGATGTACTGGCCATCCCTGTTGGATGGTAACCCAATGACGAGCCCTGCTCGATACAACCTCAGCCCTACTTGAAAGAACATCAGCCCTGCTGGAAACAATATCAGCCCTACAGGAACAACCTCAGACCTGCTGGAACAACCTCAGCCCTGCTGGAAACAACCTCAGCCCTGCTGGAAACTACCTCAGCCCTGCTGGAAACAACCTCCTGGGTAGAGGATCAGTGCCCGCGTAAAGTGTTGCTCACACTGAAACCACAAGCTCTACCAGGGAACACTAAGCAACGGGAGAAGATCCCAAAGCCTCACAAGGATATCCCGCTCCAATCCTCTTAGTCACTGTCGAGCGGACCGAGACACCTCATCCCAGAAAGTGGGGAAAACACCCACGATGTACAAACACCCGTAATCGCAGACGGTGTCGCAGTCCGGTGAAAGGGCACAGTACTGAAACCCCTCATAGCCAAATAAGTAGAGTAACCAAACCATCTCTTCTTGCCAAACCATCGAGCACAAGACCAGGGGGAGACCGCTCAACCCTGCTGGTTATACAAAAGAGCACCAGGCTAGGGGAAACTCAGCCCTGCTGGTCAAACGGACAAGAACAAAGCCATGGGAAAACCCCACCCTACTGGTCAAACAAACGAGCATAGAGGGACCCTCTACGTCGCGAGAGACCAATGTACGTAAAGCAGATCGTGGCACACACGTGGGGACCACACGACGTGTGGCCCCAAGTCAACCCCAACTGAGCACACAAACATCCTCAGGTAAAAACAACCACACGTACCTCCAAGCGCTCCCTTATACTCCTGGAGTATACCTCATTCCATCCCAAAGGCTATCGTGCACACGACACCCAGCGTTAACGCGAAGGCATGACATAACAACTCCATCTCAAAGGCCCAGGCACGACCAACCACATCTCATGGAACAATTATATCACTCTCCCAAGAGTGCGCGATCACACGCCAAAGGTTCTCTACAAACAAGGTAGGGTGAACCACCACTAGAGCACCTTCCATGCTTCCAGATTTAACAAGATCGCGTAGGAGGCTCTGCACAACCAAAAGGATCACACCGTTGTAATCCTCGCGGAAAAACACGCGAGATCGACTACTTACTCGCCTCCAACAGATATCCGACGGAAAAGTCACCAACACCGCCTCACGCCCGAACGACTTCCCATGATCCTGAGCCTCGGCCCCGAAAATAGTCGGACGCATCGCACCATTGCGATCCCCTCGGGAAAACACGTCAAGAGCACTACTCCCTTGAGTGCTACAGATATCCGGAGCAAAAGTTGCATCCCGACGCACCGCACACGAGCGGTGCCACGTGGGACCCGCATCCCGGTCCCGAAACTCAACGAACGGATCGCACGTTGCGATCCTCTGGAAAACGTACACAAAATGGACTACTCATTTGCCCAAAACGCTCACCCGGTGATAAAGCTGGAAATCACGGTCAACTCCTGAAATGGCCCTCGCAGGGCCCGCACGATCGTGCGGAATTTCAGCGGGCAGACTGCGCCAACGCGTTGCCCTCAGAAAAACACCCAACATCGACTGCTCTCATGCCCCGAACGGACGTCCGAGGAAAAAGTCGCTACTAGCTGCACGCAGCTCAAAAGATGGGCCATGGGGCCCGCGCCTCAACTACGGCTTCAACGCCTGAAACCACCCTGGAAACCTCTGCCTCGATGCTAGGGTCCCAACGCCACTAACGGCGCTCAAAACGGACGTCGGACGCGTCCGCGCCGTCCAAAACAAGAATCTCGGGGATTAAGCTCGTCCACTTTAGGACACGTCGCGCCTCTGCAGCCCCTCATTTCGGGAAATAAAAATTCCTGAAACCATCTCAAAAAGCCCATCTCGTAAATACAGATCCACTGCCGCAGACGACGCTCAAAACGGACACCCGTAGCGAAAATTACGGGTGTCCGAACACCGAGGGGGCACGACCCCTAGGTCTGGACCGGCCTGGGCCGGCCCGCGGCTTAGCCGCGCGGCCGGTCGCGACCTCCATGTGAAGACCTGCGTGGTGTGGGTCTTTGTCGCCGCTCCCTGGCAACCGCTGCCTCGCTGGGTGCTCCGCCAGACACCCCGGCCGACGCCCGAGAACCCTGCCGGACACCCGCTGCCGCGCCCCGCGCTTCCACCGGACACCCGCTGCCGCGCCCCACGCTTCCACCTGACACCCACGGACACCCCGCGGCCACCCCGCTGCAGTGCCGTCTGCCCTCGCCGCACCGCCGCTCGAACCCACCAGAAACCGAAAACCCGCCAACTTCGGCGGATGATTGCGAACGCCTCCGATATCCGATTTCAAATCCAAAACAAGCATCGGAAAGAGAATATTGTATACTACGTGCTCATGGGATTTGATCAATGTTTTGACAAGGAATCGACAGTGAAAATCGAGATCAAAGTAGGTACAGGAATAGAAAATGAAAACTGGAAATCCTACCTCGTGGGGCTTCGCCCGAAGCTTCGCGACGATCCGCCGGCACCACTGCACCTCGTCGGAGTCTCCTCGCCGGACCGTCTCGCCGGAGGTGGAGGAGGAGAGGGAGAGGAGGGGCTGCCAGGGGGAAGGGGAAGGGGAAGAGGGAGGTGGGTGTGTTAAGCGTTTAAATAGAAAACGCTTAACCACCTGCCCGTCGGCCCGAACCCAAACTCCCGACGGGGTCGCGATTAAGCCTCCCTTAGAGTAAACACCACCTCCCAAGCACAACGGAAGTCTTCGAATTTTAATCCGAGACCCCGTTCAAATGTTATAAAATTTAACGTCTGAAGTCGCTAAATTACGAAAACGCCTCTTGGGCCATTTTTCACAAACGGCCCACGCCTGTGAAACATATACCCCTCCTAGGGTAAACGGCACATTCTGAACTCAACGGTGCCCTCAGTTTTCCAATCTGAGCCACCTTTTAATATATACCTGTGTTTCAACATTAAACGAATTAATTTAATTTATTTAATCCGTTTAACGTTCCAGAAGCGAGCGAGGGTTCCAAACATCCCGCGCCGACACGTTTTATGTCGTTCCTAGGGTAAACACCCCATTCCGGACCCATCCGCACACTCGGATCCTTGATCAGGATCACTGTTTAGGAGTTATCCCATTTATTTAGCATATCCAGTGTGAACGCACTGAAAATTTAATTCCGGCCACTCCGGGGCTCGGAATCCCATGCCGTCTGAAGGCGCTGCTCTGAAATATCAACTAGAATATTCCAAAGTCTGTCTCAGCAAAAACCAGGTTCTTATATCATTCCCTCCTTCAAGATTTTCGTCCCCGAAAAGCAAAACTAGGGAGCAACACAGGGTACTAAGCCCACACCTGGCTTTCCCATACCCAGAAGAACCCACGCACAGCTCTGCATCACCGCACATAGACCAAAGGATCGATCTGTTCATGCTAGGTCGGCCATTTCCAACGTCGTGCACCCAATCTAGACTTTGGGGTTAGGGAAAGGCGGTAGGGTACCTCGCCATCCCTTTGCACGGTCTCAAGTGGCCCAAAGGCCCTCGGGGGTAGCTCACCTCCCCGGTCCACCCTCTACGCTGCACACCGCGACAGGAATCACCGCTTGGGCATGGGGCAAGGCCCGGTGATTCCCTCCTTCAGAATATCCATATGGTGAAACACCCAAAGATATCTGGTCATACAAGATTCTATAGTCGATGCTCTCTTACACGCTCAAAAGGCAAAGGATTCAAAACCATCGACTAAAGGAAAAGGTCTCACGCCTTTTCCTTACCAACACAGGGTTACACCCGACGCCCTGCGTCACCCTGGTAACATCTCAAACAAGGAGTAGGGAGAAAATCCTTCCACACGCAGAGCCTAACAATTCTACTACAAAAAGTAGAATAGTCTCAAGGGGTACCTCTCACCATCCCATGCTCTGCAGGATCGTAGACATCCAAAGCTCGTGGCTGTCCGTGGTCCCCAACCGTCAGCTCCCGTAGCCTGACATGGACCGCCTAGTGGTGATGGGGAGAACTCGTAACGTCGTCCCACACCTCCATATCCTCTCGCTCCTCCCCTAGAACCACTTATCTGGCCACTACCCCAATCACGGCACAACCTCTGCCGTGGTGGTGCGCCTGCTGCCTGCCTGGAGCTCTCAGCAACTCAGGTCGGGCAGTCTCATGCCAAGTGACCTCGCCCATCACAAGCATAGCACCGATGCTCTCTCTGGGCTGCCCCGGTGCCCTCCCATGGCACTGTGGTGTACGACCACGCCCCGAGATCCACTCACAGAAGGGCATCCTCTGCTGAGGCCCTGCGCCTTTTCGCCATAGTGGTATACGACCACGTCACCGAAACCGGCAGTGGGAAGGCCACCTGCATCGAGGTCCTGTCCTCCGGCGCCTGCTCTAGCACCCCAGCATATGTGGAAATTCCCAACGGTACTCTGTCGGCATGAATCTCTCGGCGGAGACACTGCTCAAACTTCTGCGCTTAGAGGTTTTCGCCATTGACCCAGTCTGGGTAAAAGCGTGCACGGTCTACAAAACTAGCCGCATACTTGGCCACCGTCATCCCTACCTGCTGAAATTGTAGGAGCTCCTGAATCCGAACAGAGTGCAAGCCGGAGGGGAAAAACTCCTCACGGAGCAACAACTGAAAGTATCCCCAATGAAAGCGACGACTCGTCAAGAAACTGGGTCACCAGAATCCACCAATGCCGAGATGCTCCACGAAATAGGGTGGCTACCAAAGCCACACTCTGATCTGACGGCGTCTGCACAAGCCTGAAAAGGTGAACCACTGCCTCGAGCCAAACCTCTGCTTCCTGAGGGTCTGGCTCACCACTGAACATCAACGGTCTCTGCCGCTGGAACTCACGGAGTGCGCTCAACCTGCGCTCATGCTCAGTCTGCTCTGCTAAAGCTGTCTGCTGCTCAACAGGTGGGGGTTCTACAACCGGCCCACCCGGAGAAAGGGGCTCGCAAGATGGGTCATGGACTGTGGCCTCGTAGCTCACAGGGTCGTCATCACGAACCAAAGATGGTATCCTGGATGGCTGTCCTCGCGGAGACATCCTGAATATTATCATGGAGTGCCGCAGTCAGATGGGCATATATGTATATACCAACAACAACAACAACAACGATGGGGAGCTGACTCAAGAATGACAGTCAAGACTCAGTCATGTGTGATGCACAAACAAATTTTCCCTCCAATAAGTGTTTCAGCATGCAGAGTCGACTAGCGGGTTATCAAGGTCCTGGTGAATGGATACGTCGGCCGCCGCACCATCATTGGACTCCCTGGCCTGAGAGCCGCTCTCGAGACACGTTAACATTGTTTCCCTAAATCCCAACAGTTCCTTTTATTTTAGGGACGTCCGAACAGCGCCCCAAGGAACTAACCACCTCTGATACCACTTTGTCACGACACGACCCTACCCAGGATCGAGCCGCAACTACCCTCAGCCGGCCTCCACAGTCCAGGGGCTGGAGACCAGGGCCGAAGGCACAACAACTCAGGGAGGCCTTTGCCTAAGTACCTGTACACACCCACGTAGCAAACTCAATGAAAAAGTGCAAAGTAAAAGAAAGAACAAGCATAGTAAAAAGAAAAACTGCTATATATAAACACCACAAAGTGCATCGACCTCTACAAGTACAAAGAAAGCTGAAGGAACACTGAAAATAGAAGGGAAAAAACACGCGCCCAACCAAAAAGTTCCAGAGCCCCGAAATAGGTAAACAAAAGAAACAGCTGACGGGTCTCCCACCTGGAACCCAGCTACGACCACTGCACGCGGTCCAAGCTCCCAAGCTCCTATGCTCCACCAAAGTCACGCTCCACCTGTCTGTCGTCTGCAAGGGCACACCATGTGCGGGCAAAACCCAAGCAGGGGTGAGTATAAAAATACTCAGTAGGATACCCGGAAGGCTCGAGGGAGCAACAAAGGAGGTACTGAAGGGTGAGGAGTATAGAGAACAGGAAAAGTAGAGGAGTACAACTGAAGTTGCAGTAAAGAGTACAGTAAAGAGTCCAGCTCAACCCAACAAGAGGAAAGAAGGTAGACTCGTCCAGGCAGAAGGAGCTGGAAACGGTGAGAAGGTGAACTTCTCGTCGAGTCTTCACTACCTATAGAAGGAGAGTAGACTCGTCCAACCAAGAGAATCTAGACATGGAAAGCACGTGGCATACCCCGCGCGTCTTCACCTCTCCTGGAAGGAGAGTAACCAAACCCAAGAAGTGGGTACCAGAAATGAGGTATATACATATCATTATGCTCAATCAAGAAGCCCGAACAACGTCGTAAGGGGATCTCCGTCCCGTAGCTCAGCCCAAGAAAAGTGAGTCGCCAACAGTCCCAGAAGTAACACCATTGATCCCCAGCATCCCACACGTCTGCCCCGAACTAAAAGACAAGGGCTCAATCACCACCCCTCGACACTATCCACTTTGGGCGGCACTGAATCGCCCGCATGGTTTTAAGTCGCGTCACAAGGACGCGTCTCGGTGGGGGAAAGCGCTCCTCGTATTTGAGTGTTCTGGGGGAACGACAACCACAACTTGTCACTACCCCACAGTTGAGAGGTCTGCTCAACGTTGACAGGCGACCCCCTGCCCAGCCCCGCTGGAGGATCCCTAGAAGTCAACGGGTTCCCACTACAGGGAGACCCAGAAATTCGACGGGTGCCACACTGCCCAGTCCCGTAACAGGGTAATCCACTGGAGGGCGACCCGGCTAAATTCGGCAATGCGACCACTGCCTAGCCCATCTGGAGGTAACCCGGTATCAGGGACCACTGCGCAGCCCAGCTGGAGGTAAGCCCTGCATCGGGGACCACTGCCCAGCCCAGCTAGAGGTAAGCTCGGCATCGGGGACCACTGCCCAGCCCAGCAGGAGGTAAGCCCGACATCGAGGACCACTGCCCAGCCCAGCTGGAGGTAAGCCTGACACTGATCTGGCCATCCCTGCTGGATGGTACTGCTCGGTGAACACCACTGTACTGGCCATCCCTGCTGGATGGTAACCCACTGACAAGCCCTGCTTGATACAACCCCAGCCCTGCTGGAAACAACCTCAGCCCTGCTAGAAACATCCTCAGCCCTACTGGAACAACCTCAGCCCTGCTGGAACAACCTCAGCCCTGCTGGAAAAAACCTCAGCCCTACTGGAAACAACCTCAGCCCTGCTGGAAACAACCTCCTAGGTAGAGTATTGGTGCTCGCGTAAAGTGTTGGTCACACTGAAAACACAAGCTCTACCAGAGAACACAGAGCAACTGGAGAAACTCCCTAGGACTCACAAGGAGATCCCGCTCCAATCCGCTGATTCACTGTCGAGCAGACCGAGACACCTCATCCCGGAAAGTGGGGAAAACACCCACGATGTACAAACACCCGTAGTCGCAGACGGTGTCACAGTCCGGTGAAAGGGAACAATACCGAAACCCATCATAGCCAAATAAGCAGAAGAACCAAACCATCTCTGTCGGCCAAACCATCGAGCAAAAGACTAGGGGGAGACCGCTCAAACCTGATGGTCAGACAAAAGAGCACCAGGCCAGTGGGAACCTCAGCCCTACTAGTCAAACAGACGAGCACAAAGCCAGGGGAAAACTCCACCCTGCTGGTCAAACAAACGAGTGCAGAGGGACCCTCTACGTCGCGGGAGGTCAAAGTACGTAAAGCAGATCGCGACACGCACGTGGGGCCCACACGACATGTGGCCCCAAGTCAACCCCAACTGAGCGCACAAACATCCTCAGGTACAAACAACCACACATACCTCCATGCGCTCTCGTATACTCCTGGAGTATATCTCATTCCAGCCCAAAAGCTATCGTGCACACGGCACCCAGCGTCAATGCGAAGACGTGATGTAACAACTCCACCTCAATGGCCTAGGCACAACCAACCACATCTCGTGGACCAATTATATCACTTTCCCAAGAGTGCACGATCACACGCCAATGGTCCTCTACAGACAAGGTAGGGAGAACCACCACTGGAGCACCTTCCATGCTTCCACATATAACAAGATCGCACAAGAGGCTCCACACAACCAAACGAATCGCACCGTTGTAATTCTCGCGGGAAAACACGCGAGATCGACTACTTACTCGCCTCCAACGGATATTCGACGGAGAAGTCACCAACACCGCCGCACGCCCGAACGACATCCCGTGATCTCGAGCCTCAGCCCTGAAAACAGTCGGGCACATCGCACCATTGCGATCCCCTCAGGAAAACACATCAAAAGCACTACTCACTTGAGGGCCACATATATCTAGAGAAAAAGGTGCATCCCGGCGCACCGCTAATGTGCAGTGCCACGTGGGACCCGCGTCCCGCTCCTGAAACTCAATGAACGGATCGCACCGTTGCAATCCTCTCGAAAAAGTAAATGAAATGGACTACTCACTTGTCCAAAACGGTCGCCCGGTGATAATGCTGGAAATCACCATCAGCTCTCGAAACGGCCCTCGCGGGGCACACACCATTGTGCAGAATTTCAGCGAGAAGACTGCGCCAATGCGTTTCCCTCTTAAAAACACCCAACATTGACTGCTCGTATGCCCCGAACGGACGTCCGAGGAAAAAGTCGCTACTAGCTGCACGCAGCTCAAAAGACGGGCCATGTGGCCCGTGCCTCAACTTCGGCCTCAACGCCTGAAACCCCCCTAGAAACCTCTGCCTCGATGCTACGGTCCCAACTCCACTGACGGCGCTCAAAACGGACGTCGGACGCATCAGCGCTGTCCAAAACATGAATCTCGGGGATTACTCTCGTCCACTTAAGGACACGTCACGCCTCAGCGGCCCCTCGTTTCGGGAATTAAAAATTCCCGAAACCATCTCAAAAAGACCATCTCGTCAATACAGATCCACTGCCGTAGACGACGCTCAAAACGGAAACCCGTAGCAGAAATTACAGGTGTCCGAACACCGAGGGGGCAAGGCCCCTGGGGCTGGACCGGCCGGTCGTGGCCGCCGCGTGAAGACCCGTGCGGCGCGGGTCTTTGTCACCGCACAGGGGTTGTGCGACGCGACCCCGCGGTCGCCGCTCCCTGGAGATCGTTGCCTCGCCGGGTGCTCCGACAGAAAACCCGGCCTACGCCCGATCACACCACCAGACACCCACTGCCACGCCCCACGCTTCCTCCGGACACCCGCAGACACCCCGCGGACACCCCGCTGCCGCGCTGTCCGCCCTCGCCGCGCCGCCACTCAAACCCGCCAGAAACCGAAAACCCGCCAACTTCGGCGGACGATTACGAATGTCTCCGATCTCCGATTTCAAATTTGATACAAGCGTCAGAATGAGAAAATTGTATACTACGCGTTCATAGGATTTGATCGAAGTTTGACAAGGAATCGACAGTGAAAATCGAGATCAAATTAGGTACGGGAATAGAAAATGCAAACGACAAATCCTACCTCGTGGGGCTTCGCCCGAAGCTTCGCGATGATCCGCCGACACCACCGCACCTCACCGGAGTCACCTCGCCGGACCGTCTCGCCGGAGCTGGAGGAGGAGAGGGAGAGGAGGGGCTGCCAGGGGGAAGGGGAAGGAGAAGAGGGAGGTGGGTGTGTTAAGCGTTTAAATAGAAAACGCTTAACCACCCGCCCGTCGGCCCGAACCCAAACTCTCGATGGGGTCGCGGTTAAGCCTCCCTTAGGGTAAACACCACTTCCCAAGAAGAACGGCGGTCTCGGAATTTTAATCAGAGACCCCGTTCAAATGTTATAAAATTTAACGTCTGAAGCCGCTAAATTACGAAACCACCCCTCGGGCCATTTTTCACAAACGGCCCACGACCGTGAAACTTATACCCCTCCTAGGGTAAACGGCACATTCTGAACTCAATGGTGCCCTCGGTTTTCTAATTTGAAGCACCGTTTAAGAGATTCCTGCGTTTCAACTTTAAACGAATTAATTTAATTTATTTAATTCGTTTAACGTTCCAGAAGCGAGCGAGGGGTCCAAACATCCGGCGCCGACAAGTTTTATATCGTTCCTAGGGTAAACACCCCATTCCGGACCCATCCATACACTCAAATCCTTGATTCGGATCACCGTTTAGGAGTTATCCCATTTATTTAGCATTTACAGTGTGAACGCACTAAAAATTTAATTCCGGCCACTCAGGGGCTCGGAATCGCATGTCGTCTAAAGGCGCTGCTCTGGAATATCATCAAGAATATTCCAAAGTCTTTCTCAGAAAAAACAAGGTTCTTAAAAATATAATGTATTAAAGGATACAATTGACTATGAATCTCTAAAAAAACATAGATGATTCACTATCGATGAAGAAACTTGAATACATATAAAGGATTATCTAAATTTCATACATATTTATCATTTATTGTATGATCTAAAAGGAATGTTCATTTTAATACTCAGTAATATAATAATTATTCACAAACATAACTTAAATCTATAAAAAGAGTCCCGTAGTAGACAACAATTCCTCTCAAAAGTGTGTGATGAGTCTGACCTCCTACCCTCTCGACCAATGCAAATTCCTAACCCTCATCAGTGCATATCTAATGAGAGACTGCCTATGGAAAGTTGGTCCAAATGAATATGGAATCATTGGATGTTTCTGGTTCTACGAACAAACCTGTTAGAAAACGCTAGGACTGTTTGAACTTTAAACCAACTAGGTCATTCCCAATTCTAGATGGAAACATTGATCTACTCAATGTTTTTCTAAAAAAAGGATACACTATTATATTGTTCAGGATGCTGATGATTGTTTCTTCATGACCTAGATATTACAATGTTGTAGCTATATTTTCTAGGTTTTTGGAAAAAATCTATCAAGGTTGCATTATACTATTTTATATTGACTATGTTTTGTTGGAAAAATAAGGTTTGTAGGATATGTTTGGGAGATACCTAGATATTTTTAACTTGGTATATTGAAAAAGATCCAAGAATAAAGAGTTAATTCTATGGTTGCTGTACAGAATCACCATATCAAAATATGGATAAGAAAATAAATGAATGAATGTTTTGAATGTTCATGAAATTTGTGTTTTTGTGATGAAAGAATAGGTGTGAGTGTCCATAAAATATTGATTGAGATTATGTGTGAAAGGATTCTATATTTCAAATAATTCATAAAATAGAGATCTTCCATGTTGTGGGTATTCTTACATGTGCATTAGAATGTTAATAATAATCTTTTGCATAGGGATAATTTATTCTATAAACTCACTACTACTCCCTTATTTTAGTAGCTCAGCCCTTAGAAATAATCATGGATTTAAATCACCTATTATTTTTGTAAAAGGTTGTATTGTTGCGTTTATGGAGAGTTGTTCTATGTAATGAATAAAATATTTATAGTGCACAAAATCGGAAAACGGTCTATATAAACAAGGGTGTTGCATAAAAAGCAGAAATATTGAATGAAAATTGTTGTTCACTGAAAACTTTCATTGTTTCATGCATGTAGATAATGTTCCGCACAATACATCAAATGTTTTTGAAAGAGAAATTCTAAACCAGAAGGGTTTGTAATGTAAATCATTGGCAAATTTTTATTCAAAATTTGGGCGGAAGTGCATCTTAATGATACAATAAATAATGTTCAAATATTATTTATTTAATTGATCTATGTAGGATCATATAGTGAAGAAGTGGTCACAAATCCGTTGAGCTATTAGTGAGCTTTCATATTGTGATTTATTGTATTCCAAGTGGGAGAGTGTGTCTAAATTGATCATTTTAATAGAAATTCACTTTAGTGTATTTGGAACATTGAAAATATTCTTGTTTATGCTCCATGGATAAACCCTAGTGTAGGTGAACCAAGTAAAATTATTATTTCTCATTGATTATTTCATTTCTATTCATATTTTCATACAATAAATAAAAATAATATAATACATAATGAAAATAATTCAAAGGGAAATTTATTTAAATCATATCTACATGAATTCAATCCCACCCCATCAAGGTATTTAATGTTGTTGGAGTAACACTCGGGATATTCATGTTAATTTTTAGAGAATGGGATGTGAAAAACAGTTGACACTAAGGGTAAATCCTATATAAATCCTCAGACATATTATGGATGAGGTGAAAAATCATATTTACTGTTAGTATTTAATCTTTTGGATTTCACTGTAAACAATTCCAAATGGATATTTTACTTTAAAATTTTTAGAAGTACCAAATGTTCTTGCTATATCTCTAAACTGAGGTCCTTATATTACGAGCACCATTATACTAGTATGAAGATTTATAGTAGAACTCTATTTCTTAAATGAATGAGAAGATCTTAAATCCAAATTATTTTGATCATGTTTTCTTCAATTCACTTCTTTATTGTGGCTCTAGACACACCATCAGAATAAATCTCTTATACCAGTGTACCCTATTAAAAATATATGCTTTCTTAATTAGGTAATTCAATAACAAATGATGCATTTCATTCATCCAATATTCTATAAGGAATTCTTCCACCTATTGTCCTTTCACAAATCAATGAGTAACAAACTAAATATTAAAATATTATATTATGACTTACCATCATGGCATAAATACCATTGATATATAATGATTTAAAATGTTATTGATATGGTTTCTATTAGAGAAGATAAATTCCTAGTGATGGTGTAGTTAATACGCTATTTTTTGGACCATTAAAATTATCAAAAGACTTAGTACTCATCATTCAAAATAGTAAGTTGAAAGAGGAGTTTCAGAGATATATTTATTGTTATTATAAAATGTTTACTTATAATCATCACATTACTAATATGAACCCTTCCTTTTCATAAGCTGTTATGGTGAAATCATTTTCTTGTAAGGATATCTCAAATGATTCGAATATAGGACATGTTTAACTAAAATACTATTAACTCATTGAGGTCTCTAGGATGGTATATTTTAAGGATAAACAATTTTTTAGGGTATACGTTGATTCCATAGTTTCATTCCATGGATCAAAGAAATTTCCACATGTTAACATCAAAATCATAGTTCAAGTGATTCATTTTTTGGCTATGTAGTTAAAGTTTTAAAAATTCGCATTCATTTTCAATAATATTGTTAGGAAATTTCCATGAAATAACCATTAGATAATGGATATAAAACTGAAAAAAATTTCTAAATAGAGTGTAGAGATATTATTTATCAACTACTAGTACATATTCCCAACATTCATCAAACCAAACAACATCAACAGATAGTAATATACTCATTTAGGTGATCCAAATGTGTTGTGTTCCTCACAACCATGATCTATTCAAATATCATTTTATAATGAATGGATTATCATTAAATAAATGTCTTGATGCTCATCTGGAACATCAATATGATGTTCTGTAATCGAAATTGGTATGTTAAATCTTAAAAATATGGATTGAGATCATTAATGTCAATGGAAACTCTGATTGTACTATTTTTTCAAAGTAGAGAATATAGTAACCAGAAATTTTGGGAAATCAGTCCCCCCATATGAAGTTTTCCTTGATGATCTTGTGATCTTTAGATTCAATTTTGGATGTATGAGTTAGATGGGTCGTTTTAGGTTCAAGAATATATCCTCAGTGGTTATCAATTAAGAACATGTGGTGAGTTGGAAACTAAGGATCATGGTCCAAAATATGAGTTAAAATATTTGATATCACATCATTAGGTTTTTTAAGAATATATGTATCTATACATTTTTCTTCAAAATAAACGGATGAACTAATTATGGTGTGTCGTTGATACCATTTTATAACCCAATTTCATTTCGTTATCTAATAAATTGTGGTATATATGACTTCATTAAATTCTAGAAGGGAATCACTATGGCCATACTCTATCTAAACCCATTCATTGTAATGTTCATTCTATTATTCCATATATGGATCATTTAATAGAGTGAATTTTTTAGTGTGATGTATTGAGTAAATATTTTCTCATGATTAAGGTGAATAAGTTTCATCTAACCTAACCACAATCATCATTTTTACTTCAATATTTATATAATGCGGATTGATGGAGATCGAATACTTGATTCCCTATAATGAAATCAATACCTCTCGAAGGGAAAATAATTATTTCATGATGATGGCCACAGTTGATATAAATGATGTCATGGGTGTTGTTGAATATTCATTTATATTCAGAATCATATGATAGAGATTATTAATGGGTAACACATACTCATCAATAATATATTTTAAGGGGATTGTGCGGAGAAATTTATAGACCCTTTTATGAAGTGACCCAAAAGGAATTCTAAAAAATTTGTTTCCTCCTCCCTCTAGTATGATCATGTAGTAATATAATGAGTCTCAAAATATTTATAAATTTCCTTATCAACATTCTCCATAAATATTTTTTTCTTTATATTTGTTTTGGAGTCATTGATAGAATGGTGGAGGGATTTACATGTCTTAATGAATACATGTAATTTCTATAACACCATTGACAGATTTATCATCTTGAACAATAATTAATTCTTATTCGGATATAGCTTCCCAAAGATATCCCTACGATTGACTTTTACTAGGGGATTTTCTATCTTTTATGATAACATTAAAGAGTCTAAGTAGAAGCTAATAGTTTACCCTCTTTTAATCCCATTTGGGGAATCATCCTTACTAGAATTACATAACATCCTAATTAATTTTAAAAATCACCATTGTAAATAGATAACACTTATACATATAAACATATACAATGGTATGATGTCTCTATGTATAATGAATTCATTATCGTTCACTTTTAAGTGATTATTGTTTAATATTTCCCATGATAGATCTCTTCCCAATGTACCTCAGTAGTGGAATCTTCATCTTCAATCTTCCAGGGGCATAGACCATCCTCTAGGAGTGATTGCTTGAAGTCTTTTATATACCAAGGGAATCCAATATCGATAGTCTGGACAGAACCATGGGAAATGTTTTTAATATTTTACACTTCTATTCTATGGGAATGTGATTCCCAATATGTGGATTATCATTCACAAGTGATTTAGGGGCATGATTTCAGGACGTATGTGGATCAACCCTCAAAACCGGAGTTGAATGTTCTCTTATCTTCGATGAGTTAGGAAAGACATGTCTACAAGAATTTCGAGGGTAATCATACACATTTACACTATATGAATGATATACCATAATGATCAGTTTAGTGTGGAATTTTCTATATATAGAAGAATTCCCCTAATCCTATTAGAATGACTAATCAGATCATCCTGAAGTTTACACTTCACCAACATTTCGAGTAGTGATGTTCGTATAATAATGCGGTATACTACTACTGTGTCTTAAAGTGTGCCACCAAAACATTGGTATTTTTCATTGTGTTCCCCTATCCATATTGGGAACCTCATGTTCAAGTACATAATAATCATAAAATTATTGATCAATAAATTTATTCTCATTAATGGAACAGATGATTAATTCATCATTCGATGATGATTCTTCATGGTAGACCAATTCAGGTGGTTCCACATAGATGGGTTGTTTTATTGGTTTTGAAACTAAACGCCTAGTTTTAATGAGGGTAAAATCCATAATTTTAGTCATAATAGGTTAAACATCAATATTTTTACACCTTCCATCTAGCCATGTTAGTTTTTAATATATTACTTTTTAGAGGAATATGGTTTTGATAGATTCTACATCACTGCCACAGATACGAGTAAGGTAATAGTTGATTGCATCAACTCTTCTATATGTATATAATGTGTTATGTTTATTTTATTTTTATTTATTTGTTTTTAAAAAATTCTCTAATATTTTTTAAACATATTGAAACCCACCTTCTAACTATAGTTTAGTTGAGGAGTCCTATACAATTTCTATTCGTGGTTTCCCAAACCATCCATTTTTATAGTAACTGAATCTAATGTAGGATTTCTTTCGAAATAAATCCATACAGAATCATATTCCCCAAAAAATGGTGAAAGGTGAAATTATATGACTAATTATGAAGACTAACTATGTATTCCACTTGTGTTATGGAAATCATCGTAAATCCTTGTACAAAGCCTCAAAATGATGATGATTTTTTCATTAAATTGAAATGAAGAAAATTTATTATTTCTCTACTAAAATAGAATTTTTAATCTTATCCAATGATTTTATGGATATTTCAGGTTTTTATATTGAAGATTGTGTGGTGGAACATGCTATGGTGTGGATTTTTGACATATTTCAATCTTAAATAATAGATTGAGTATAATTGATGAAGACTATGATTTTATATTCAAATCATTATGGATAATGAAATAATCTATAATTTATCTTATTTTGAATCATATAATCATCCATTATTTTTTAAACTATAGAAATATCCCAAAACCACCCTGTATATCTATCTTTGATGTCTTGTAGACACAACACCTTATTGATGTTATCTTAAAAAGGGATATAAATATTTTTTGTGGAAGTTGTAGGAGCATGGATTGTTTCATCCCCATACCCCTAGAAATGAAAACCAAGTTCCTCTTATTATCCCATTTTGTAGATCCATTTTTTAGGGATCATTTTAATTTTTCTCTTTGAGCATACATGAAATAGAAACTACCGATGAAGTTATTCTCTTCATAACATTTATAACGATAAAAATATAGCATACAAAATGAATTTTGTCCCTTGTATTGTTTTTCTAAAAAGTATATACTTCACTATTTATTTTTTCATATGGGATCCATTTATTAGATGAAAATGGGATAGTAATTTGTTAAAATGTTATTCCAGGTCTCCTATAAAGTTGGATACTTGAATCATACAGATCTTTAAAATTAGGGATTCAGTTAACGTATTACTATTGTGTTCCATTCCTCCATAATAACCAATTGATATTAAAAATAATTTTTTGTGTCTATAATCACATGATAAATGTTTTGTCAAACATGATCTCTAACATGGTTTTTAATAGAAATGGCATGTTTCATTTTCTATTCCAATATATGTTTCTTTCATTTTCCATGAGACTTCATTTGATGGTACAAATGAGTTGGTTATTATTTATTCTGTAGGGGAAGGAATTGTTAATATCCTTCCATGGTTAGGTCTAGGTAATGTGATGTGTTTGTCATTGGTTTTATAAGATGTTATGGATCCACTCCAATTTCTACCATGATCCCATATGGTTGAGGGGTATGACAGGGGAGGTTTAGAAGACTTGTTTCTTGAAATACAGATCCTACAAGACTATATCCCATGAGAAGATATATATTTAACATTGTTATGATTGAAATTTCAATTTCTTATGAAGAGGTCATTATTCTAATGGGGTGGATTCATCTTTTCACTGATAATATTGTGATGTGATATTGCCTTTACCCTTTTTATCTATAGTAACTAATTTTTGTGTCAGTGGAGGATAATTCAAGAGATCCCCCATTTTTTTGGTGATTATCAGATTCATAGTATGAAAACTATAATTATTTTCCTCTGCATTGAAAATGATTCAATTGTATGCATTATATCATTCTTCCTCCTCGTTTGGGTCATATTTTACAATGTCAGAAAGATTGATTCCCACAATAGTCACCCATGAATAATACCTAGATGGATTCATATTGTATATAAATGATATTATAGTATTTTCCATTAATAGTCTCTTCCCTCTTTTCTAGGATCGTATCAATGCTTTATGGTAAAGATTAAATTAGTAGGAACAACGAAACTACATTGTCATACATGTACATTCTGATCGATGTGGATCATGATACATGAATAATATTGAGACCTCGTTTAATAGATCTCACCAAAATGGTAGAAGATATATTTTCATTGAAGATATGGTTTGGGTAAACATTCCCCCTTCCATGTGGGTAGGTGTGTCCCTATTCTTCGATTGTCAGGAGAAGGTAAGAATTTTTCATTTCTAATGGGGAATGTAGTCTTAATAATTCCTCATCCCTATGGGTTGGGGTGGATCTCGTATTTCAGTGTCTGGGGCTACTGCAACTACACTCATGATAATTTTCATAGTCATTTTTCTATGACATATATTCCTTGAATTATTCTCACATTATTATTTTTCTTATGATGGATTCATTAGTGAATGATGACTGGCTTCCCATTAGTCTGAAGACTACTTTATGGTCTATGTTTCCTATTTTTGGTGTTTTTCAACATATTATTCACATGGGGAATAATTATTTTGAGAGTTATACATGGATGATTTCTATTAGGGGAACCATATTTCAATGGTGGGTCATATCTAATAGCCATCATGTACAAATGAAATTAAAATATTTCACATCTATATGATTTTACTGACTCGGTCATGAGGTGAAATGAAAAGCACCATATTCACCCCATCCCCTTATGTGAAAAATAGGTTGGGTATTGAATACTATATGGTGT
Organism: Viscum album; assembly: GCA_963277665.1. Classification (NCBI taxonomy): domain Eukaryota; kingdom Viridiplantae; phylum Streptophyta; class Magnoliopsida; order Santalales; family Viscaceae; genus Viscum; species Viscum album. The sequence goes on along the minus strand of OY728148.1, from coordinate 2,003,432,738 downwards.
AATTTTTATAATGAATTAATGAATTCCCATTAATGATCTTTATATTTCATCCCAAATTTTTTTCTTCACAAAATGTCAGTAGCTTCCATGTTTATTTGATTCATAACCTCTGCTATTATATTAACATGGTCTCCATACGAATCGTAATATATGAAAATTTATTTCATTCTATGGATTATTTTATTGATGATCATATATATTTCATGTATGTACTATTCCAATAGTACCTATTTAATTCTGAATAGTTATACTGAGAAAGAGAAAAACATTATTGGTATATTATTTCACGATAGTTGTCATTTCATAAGAAACATATTTTCTGTTTTATTTTAATTGATTTATCTACATGATCATCAAATAATAGGAACTAATAAAATATTTTAATTCATGAAGAGGGTATAATAGGAGTATCCCTATAAATTAAATCATATATAGGTGGTTCTTAGGAATATTGATTCCTTGAACCATATTCTGGTTGGGTAAAAATGATCCAAGTCATTGATATGTTGTCACAAATAACATACACCATAATTTCAAGCCACTCAAAATATGAGGTATTTTTCATATTTTATCTGGATATCAGGTTTACATCTTTTTTATTGACCTTATATATATGGGGAAGGATAAATTCAGTCACATAATGATGTGATTTCTCGTGATCAATCATTTTTCTCCATAAATAAATCTCTCATGGTGTATATTTATGGGAGGACCACAAAATTTGAGGCTTGTTGTTCTACAGTAATGACCTTCTTGAATTCTACTTCAACTCCCTTAATATGTAAATATGTCATTTGGATATTGGGATACCATTTATTGATGTTTCAAAGCCACAATAATTAATCCCTTTAATATAATAGGGTCGTGATTCATCTCCTAAATTTTGATCTACAACAAGTGGTTTGTCATTTTGGATTCATTCAAATTGTAAGGTTGATTCACCTATTTTGAAAGTAAATGTACATAAACAGGAATAGTTTTGGGATATAGAACATATGTTTTATGATAAAATATATTAGTTTTATATGTTCACAATAATCACATGACTTCCCTTGAGGATGCCCTAAATTGGATTGATGATACCCCATTGCAACAGATATATACACTTGATCTAGTTTTCCATTTAATGTTGAATTTTACTAAAGAACATCCTGGATTAAATTAGGGTTGTATATATACAACCGAGTGACCATTTAATTGTGTGGGTGAGTAACCCTGCACAAGGTGGTGGGGTCATTCTCCCTACTCCTATATATTCAGATTGATGAGATTACGTATTTTTTTTAAAGGATGTGATAATTAATTCATTTCGATTCATCCATAATTCAAAATACATGAAATGAGAAAAACTTATAAGGAACAAGGATATATATTCATTCCATTGTTATGGAGGTAATCTGATCATACCATTTGTTTTTAGATTAGTAATACTAACAAGCCCCACCAATTACCACAATATTCAACTGACATACTTGATATGCAAGACAGAGGATTTACATATGCTCATTGTTTCCTACAATATTATACAAATGATCTTAATATTAAAGAGCAGGTAAATGCATCACCCAGTTCATTGTTATCGTATTGGACTGTAGAGGCTTTATATGAATGAGTATGGACTTTCATCTCCTCATTGTTTTCCAATGTATTTGACTATAGATATTCATATGCATGAGAAAGGACACGATTCTTCTCATTGTTTTCAACTATTGTTGATATGTGGGAATTAAATACATGATAAGGTAATAGAATCATCTTATGGGTTTATGGAGAATATAGTTGTTGGAATAGATATTCTTGAGAATGGATTATCTTCTAATTGTATAAAAACATCATATTTGGTTGTAATTATTAATATACAGGATAGTGGATTTTAATCTGGTTGTAGAATGATATTTTATTTGGATTGATAAAATGATATTAATTATTATGGATTTCTCTTCTCATTTTTTTCGACCATATTTTACTTGCGTAATTGATATTAATGAGTAGAGATTTGTATCTTCTCATATAATGTCACTGAATTAGATGGGAAGTCATAATATTCATGATTGAGGATATGTATCTATTCATTGACTGATTTCATATATGACTAGATAGATTGAAATTCATGTGATTGGATTTTCACCTTATCATTATTTTCCACTATGTCTCTCAGTTGAGATTATTCAGAATGAATAAGAATGATTCCTTGTTATTTTTTGTTCAATTGTTCACCTGTGCATCCCTCATTGGGCACGTGGGACTCAATTATTATAGACGGTTCATATGGGGTAGTGTAATATTCATGATGAGGGTACTATAAAATGTTGAATTAGTGGTAGTTACTGCTTCCATAATCCCTCGGGTGGGACCCCTATGTATCATAGATTAAGTCACTAGAGGCTACTTGATCATACTCTCTAAGGAATTAAATGAACCCAATGTCTCAATTTTGGAAAAGTATCCAGGAATAGTTTTATATGGATAATATTGTCATCATAATTTGCAAAACAAAATCATTAATATAATGGTTGGTGGGGCCTCTTGAGTTGGAGGTCCAATCATGTAGTCTATAGGTTCAAGATATTTCCATTTTTGTGGTAGTTTTATAAGGATAATATTTTCATCATCATTTGGAAAAAATTTTGTCATTAAGATAATGGTTGGTGGGGCCTCCTGAGTTAGAGGTCCAATCATGTAGACTATAGGTTCAAGATATTACCATTTTTGTGGTACTCCAAAATACATTTATTCGATTCCTATCAATGATGATGATGGCTCATTGATAACATCCACTGATCGGATGACGAAACAACTTGAAAAATGGGTGACAGATATATTTCATGCAACAACTGAGATTCAATTTGGATTGAAAGGAGTTCTCATGAGAGTAAAATAGTGACACAAAAAATCCCTTTTAATGAATCATCTTAATAAATGAGAGAATTCATTAGTAATAATTTTGGATCCATGATTTTTCAATTTTAAATTTTATTGGAGAATAAATGCATCCTTTAATGTGGGAGACAGATTCATTATTGTTAAGGAATCACATCAGGCTCACCATTTTGGTTTTATTCCCATTTTTTATGGGTATGTTTCTAACATTTTTTGTCATTGAACCTATAAAACAAAAATTTCTATCACATATATGATAACTCAAGGTCCAACTTTTCAATGGCATGCTTTTGTTGTGGATCTTGTCCATAAAATCGTATGTACCCTCATTTATCTAGAAGATATGTGGTAAGGGTAATCACGCCATTTTGGATAGAATTTATTCTGACTATGGGACTCATATATATTTTATTATTTCATGATAATTAATTCATTATTAAATATTATATATAAATGAAATTTCAACCTTTGGTTAATAACAAATCATTATAACTTATTAAATTTAAAATTAATTTTGTGTATCCAATGTTTTCATGTAGATAGTAATTATTGTGATGTGTTGATGGGGCCATCTAAATTGGATTCATACATATAATTGTGAATGGAATCTAAACACGTGTAGTTAGGTTCCACTAAATTTGACACATCATACATTTCATGACTACAAGACAATGGACAAACATTATATATTAACTTCAATTTGAAATACAGTGAGTGGAAAGATGATTAATAATGTATAATATGGGAATATGTTGAAGCTGCTCAAAGGGCCTCTATGTTATATGGCCTCTCATGTGGAGAGAATGATTGTATAGGGAATGAATGATAATAATGATTGTAAAGAAACAAACCATGAAGGAATACGGTCCTTCGATATAGATAAAACTCTATAAGGGATATGGATAAGAGAATATTACGTTGATTTTAGGGATATATGATTGAACTACAAGGATTATTACAAAGTATCTTTATTTAATCGATTGAAACCCCACATAGTTTGAATGGATGGGTCTTCTAACTATTATACAGACCCTTTTTTTGTTTCATTGAGAATATTCCTTTTTTTATGTTTATCTTATAGAGAATAAAGAAATTTTTGTGGTGATATAATTGATGGGTATTATATTAAATTGGATTCTCTTGTTTTGGATTTTTAATTCTATTAGTGACTTGATCAACACTAGATACAATTCCCACTGGATTCAACCTCATTATAAGAAACAATAAAAAACTGAAAGATACGTCCATCCTTGCATTACTCTTTCACCAACATGGGGATCAGGTTTGGTATATGGGATATATGGTGTTAATGTGTCTATATCCTCCCTTATTTTGATAAAATTGTGTTGGGGTATTCATATCCATATAGGAAGCCTACAATATATACTTGTGGATTAAACTTGGAGGGATATCCTTGAATAATGTAATATATAATCTAAAGGAAATGATGGTGTGTCTATTTCTATAATCGTAATTATAAGGGGTGTTTTATGAGAGGACTTTATTTTCTTCCTCATGAGGGGGGATATAGATCTCAATGCTTCATAGAAAATAACTTGATAGGGAAGACCATTAGGACTATTCAGGGATAAGAATTGGTGGGGTAAAAAATTATAATGTAGGAATGAAATGCAAGCAGGGAAAAAACACCCCATGATGCCCCATTATGAAATGTATTGTTCGAAATTAGATTTTGTTCCCTCAATATAGTTTTTTCTACACATTTTGGTTTTCTTATGTATTGTTATTCACTATGTATTTTTTTGTTCTTTCTATGTATTATTTTCATTGTAGAGTAATTTCGTGTATAGAGGTTATCCACATATGGTTCACATAATGGTTTCCACAAAGGATTTTGGTTATATAGATTGTCATGAAATTTGAATTTATAACATAACATTATAAGATATGTTTACGTATTGAATATCAATTGTTGAAGAAACTTTTAAAATTTCACCATCCACATATGTCCCGTCGCTCCATAATATATTATTATATAAGCATGATTGTAATTTCCATTCAGGGTAGCTATAAGTATATGTCGCCAAAGGTGTATCTATGGTTGTGGGGGACCAAAAAGGAAATCAAATTCCCATAATGTATTTTTCATTTGATGGATCCTGAAAAGAACATCATTGTCCACATGCAAGTTTTTAAATATTGGTTATGGTTTATAATATCAAAATACACAAACTAGTTTTCTGTATATAGGGATCCATTCAGAGTTGATGTTTGTATTGAGATAGTACATAGGTTTAATTTTCCCCTAGTATATTGAGACTTCTATGTGGAAGTTATCACTCCTTTTAATACCTCATGCACATTAATATTTTTTATCAATATTTTCAATATTTATTTTATCCCTAATATATTAATGAATGCCATTTCATATTCTATTCCTATTTTGAATGACCCAACTGAAACCCATTAAATATTTATGTATATTTTCATGAAATAAATAATATAATTTTTAATATTAACAAAAAGTGTTCCATGATTCATTGTATGTATCATGAATTTTATGATTTGGTTATACATTTCATGGATTTTATTATATCACATTTGGGGGATCCACCTCAAATAATATGGGGTTTAGAATATTTGCTATTGTTTAAACCTATTTAATAATGAAAATGGTTTATTATAGATTTTTTATTAATAAAAATGTTTTAGTAAACCAATAGCTATTTGTATATTACTTTATAAATATAACAATATTTAGAAATATCTATTTTATAAATTCATAATCTACTTGGATATTTGTGCAAGATTACTTTTATTTTAAACATTTACGGAAGTATTTACATGTATAGATCTTAATGAATTTCATTTGGTAGTATCATTTATAGGGAATAAATATATACATTCTAATGGAAAAATAAATTATAGATTCAATAATTTTATCATTAATTGTAATTATATAGTTCATGGATACTTATATTTTTAATTATCATGTTGTTATAATATAATAAATGTTTATCAACAACCTTATAACTAAAAAATTATTTAGATAATTGTTTTTTCTAACTAATCAGTGCATGTTTTCCATTTTTTAAATAACTTATATTATGTGTATTACAACTATTCACATGTCCCAAACTTCGATACAATTGAATTAAATAAATTGGTTACATATTTTTATTTATAATCGAAGTTATTAATCAATGAAATGATGCGATTAGAATTATTTTAAATCTTATGTGTCATGTAAATCCATTTGGTACATGGATTGTATTCCTATTATACTTATGTTAGATGTTTCTCATCTGTATCTAGTAGAATAGAAATGACCTCGATCATCCCACCCTTCTATATTTCTCTTATTGTAGTGGTATACCCCAAATGTCTCTAAAAATAAACTTTTCATGATATTTGTAGAGGGAAAATTGATTAGGATTTTTTATGGAAATTTTATCCAAAAGATATGTTCTTTCTTGTCACATTTAGGGTGAGAATTTTATTCAAATATATTTTATAATGTACCTTACTTTTATTTTAAATATGGATTTAAATATGGTTTATATATGCTACAATCACAATAAATGAGTTCAATAATTTTTAATATTTCAAAATAACACTATGGTAACCATATTTATTATTTCAGAAACAGTGGGATATACAATTCAAATGAATTAAACTCGAAATAATGTTTTTGTAGGAACAATGAGTTTTTTTAGTTCCCTTTTTATTATCCTTGTTCTTATTTCCCCATCACGTTTTCAGCAATGAATTTTTAGTATACCCCAATACATGATTCTATATTTTTAAGAGATCGTAATATTTCACCTATGTCTATATAGTATGGTTATTTTCTATTAATTTATAATAAATAAATTTATATTATCTTACCCTCATTATACATAAATGTGAATTAACATTAAGAAAATGATTAAAATAATCTTTGAAATAGTAACTGCAAAATTTTCATCTATATTATATACAACCATGTTAGGGTAATAATAACAATAACCAGTTATTAACTATAGCTATCAATAGAATTGAATAGAAAATGAGATCATTACCCATTTGAGTTATTTCCATATCATTATTATTTAATACACACAATACACTATAGAACACTACAATGATTATGTTTATGTGGGAATCCCTATGGTCCTCTTCCAATCATAATGAAAGTGGAGGGGTTTTTTATTTTCCTATTTAAGGCCTTCCCCAACTATTATTACATTGATCTCCAGGATGTAGGTCCACCAACAAAACAACAATTTTTTATTCACATATTGGAGTTTTAAATAAAAATTAGGATACATATATACACAAACATTTAAATTGTGGATTATTTATATTGGATGAAAAGACAGTATTCCCTCTATGTTTTAGCTTCAAATGAAATATAGATTTAATGAAATCTGCTACTCAATTTTAATATTGATATTATATTGAGAAATATAATATTGTAAGGTTCCCCTATATGGTATATATTATTAAATTGGATAATTTTGATCAAGGTAGTGTCACTCTTATTGGAAATATATCCTTTAAAATCATCAACTACTAGTATCTTCATCAAATTTGAAGTCATGTATTCATCTTTACAGTGTTTCAACTGAATCTCATATGAAAATTAAATTTTTTTAGTATATATTGAATCACTCTAGTTTTTAAAAGAGGCACTCATCCTTAAGGAATTGAATTTTTTTATAGGCTATAAATTAAATTATATTGGTGGGTCTCTTAATTTTTTTGATATAATGGGCTCCTAGATTATTAAATAGAATAAATATCAATGAAATAATTTCATTCATCAAGAATTTAATGATGTTCTACACATTAATTGTGTTTTTATATTGACATGTTATTGAATTTAATTCATATAAAGGTTTTAGTTCTTAAGAGATATAGGAACCACCTAATACAATCTAGTATAGTCAATTCATATTCATAGAGAGGCTATTGCATGATTAAATTTTTTATTTCAAAAATTATTTCGACATGTTTTTTCTGTATTGAATTCATTTTTAGTGGGTATATAATCAATATTATCATATAATATAAATTAATTCATTGTAACTATTTCTATACTTGGAAGTGGTTTCCACCATACCCTTATCATCATTTATTAACATGTTATTTTGTAATGAATGAGGTGGTGACCATTCCAATTAGCTTGAATCATCATTCACTAGAATAACAGAATAAGGTAGAGGTCACTATTTTCTATTGAGGATATCTCATTATAATGTTTTATTAACTATATCTGTTGAACTTTACATATGGTGGGGTATAATGATGATGTTATTAATCCAAATTCATTTTGGAAATATGAACAAGTAGCATATGTTATACTATTGACTCAAAATATTATGTATTAGAAGATATAATATAAGAAAATTTATGTCAACGAATTCTAATAAAATTAATCATTAAAATAAGTTTCTTTTCTCAGTTTTGAGGTGTAATGTTGAATTATAAACATTAAAGTAATAATTATATGATTAATATTTTTAGAGAACAATTTCTTTCAATGGAATTTTTATCATTGATCGATAATGGTTTAAAATATATTTTGGTTGAAAAACACAATATTTTTAAAGGTCGTAACCCCATGGTGGGTATTCCTCACAAAATAATAATTTATAGTTTTATAGTCCTTTGAGAAAAACATTCTATGATAATAATGAGTCCATCTAAAAAAGATTCATAAAACACTTTTTAACACTAACAATGTTTGGGACTGTTCCACTTATGTATTTTTATCATCTTGAGAAACAAATTCCACTTTGATTATCCTAGTCGGGATATAATTTTTGGCGATTATTGGCCGATCATTTATTTTGAAATGATCTCAACTCTCTTTGGTGTAGTCAGAATCATGTAAATGAGTTGAAATCCATATAAAATAGAATTCCCCTACCCCTAGTTAATTTTATATATTACCTAATATTTCACATATTAAATGGAATGTTTAAAATTTCAATGGATTAGTTTTTTATTATTTTTAGTGACTTCAACATTTTCTGGAAAATCAAATATCGAATATTTTTAAATCTTAGCCATCAGAAGTACTCATTTCCATCACATCTTCATCGAATATGCTGGGGTGAATTATATCTAGGAAATATTCAACATTAGTATATATGTGTCTTAGTGTAATCTTTCTCATGGGGATGTTTTTTTGTCCCGGATCTCAAGCCATCTCTCAGCCTTTATGAGTCACTCTTTGTGGATTGTGGGGCGTGCGCAGATCATTTTATGGAATGACATTTGGGTGGGGATGGTGATCATCTTCCTGGGCTACCCAACTTTGGAAATCTCATTTTAACTGGAACATAGATTTTAATATATCATGCATGACATTATTGATCAGCATCGAAGGGATATATTCACTAATAACTGAATCAGTGAGGAAATGGAAAAATCATCATTACTAGTATTTATTCGGTTGTGTTCTCAGCTAAGGACTATCAGTCAGTAACTCTTGTTGTGGATGGAAATAATTCCTGGAATGAAGTCCTTTGGTTCACATGTATTCCTACAAATTTTAGCTTCATGGTTTGGAGGATTCCTAACCATGCTCTACCCAATAATGATCAGTTTCAGAAAAGGGGTAACATTTTGGAATCAAAGTTCCTATGATTCAACAACTCCCATGGTAAATCAGTGTGGAATCATTTCTTCTCTAGTTACAATATTAGGACTATTTTTAGTGTCATATTGATTTAATTGGATTTTCAAATAGGGATATCTCTATGGAGAATTGTTTTAGTCCTTTTTCGGAGGATCTTTGAATCTAGAGAAGCAAAGGTAGGCCAATGTGATCATGGTTACTATGGGATGCTGGACACTCTGGTGGGTGAGGAATCAGTAATGACACCCTAGAGTTTCCAGATCACCTCTGGGCCTGATGATCAAGACCCACTGCATCATAGCTGATATGGTTCCCCTTTTCAAAAACTGGAATGTCCCAAGTTATTTGAGAATGTTCTTGGCTAGATGTTATGCTCCGTCGATTCCTCAGAACTCACCCAAGTAGGGTAATTGGGTATGGTGGAATCCACCAATCGATGGTATCATATGTAATTTATATGGATCCAATATTTCTAAGGTTAAATAGGTGGTGGCATGGTTTCTGATCCTAGTGGTGTGGTTACTCTAGCCTTTTGGTGTAACTGTGGTCTAGTGGATTCACACATGGTAGTGGCCAAAGCAATGTGGAAGTGTGTGGGGATTTGTTAATAAAATAATATTTCTCTTGAATCTTTATAGATAGACTCAATGGTGATTCATTTGGTAATAAATGAGAACATTCAATGTCTATGGTCCATCAATTACCTATCCTGAAAAATAAAGAGAATTCTTCATCTAGGGGTGGGCATTTCACACACTCAGTGCGAGGTGAATAATTTGGTGAATTTTACGACACCTTGGGTGGATAATGGGGATCCATTTTCTATATTTTTCTATATTGAGATATCTTTCATCTTTTAGTAATATCATTGTGATGGACTATGCACTTGGAGTCCAAAATTTTAGGCCTTCAAGAACATGTTCTCTTGTATAAATTCCATGTTTTTAATCTAAAGTGTTTCGTTGCAGTAAAAAAGAAGAAGATATACAGGAAGAAATTGAAGGGATAAAATTTCAACTAATCACATGAAAGGTTTGTCTTATAATTATAGTCTCACATATATACATAATGCATTATAAGGAAATATTTCATAATAACAGTGATAGTTTTTATTACATAGGATCCCATTTCAGAATCGAGAATCCCTATTTGAAAAATTATTTAGTATATTTAATTATATTTTACTGAGACATTTTTAACTATATACATAATTTTAATCAAGGGGAATCTCATTAAATTAACATGAGTGTGGATGCATAATATTTATATAATTTAAATAATTATGTGTTGATGGTATCAAACATATCACCATTTTTTAATTATAAATTAGGGACCACCACCATTTTAAATAAAATGGGGTGGTGTACATTTTTTTATACATTTTATTAATCTAAAATATAGTTTTTTATATTATTTTTCTCTTAAGAATATTGAATCAGACGATCTTTATCTATTGGGATATGATACATTATGATCATGGATAATGTAATAACAATGTTTGTTTCTTATCTATAGATGACTATTTCGTTGACTAATCAAAAATAATTTTATGGGTTACTATCGGGTAACCAATATATTTATCGAATGTATAATAAAAAATTGTGAAATGGGTTAACATCTTATTTGTTGTTGATTATTCCATTTTATATTACCCAATAGGGGTTTCACTAACTTTCTTATCATATGTGGAATATCCCCTGGACGAATCCTCAATAGGAATGTATGGTTTCTAGAATATCACTAGTAAATTAGAAAATTAGATCAACTCTAATTGGGATATAGATCAATGTCATATAACCTATAAATTTAAGAATTAACTAATAAAATTGTAATTTTTATTATTATATTATAACATTTTATTTTTTTGATAGATCATAAATAATTTGTCTATGGTATTTAATATTATAATTAGTTAATGAGTCAATTGTATCATCACCAATAGAGACATGAAAAAATGATTTTTTGTAGTGTAAACAATGTGATAATGTATAACTACTAATTATTTAATATATGAATAAATAAGAATATAAAAATGGAGGTTTCTGTACACCCAGGATGTGTGAGGTGTTTATATGAATAAATTTATATAGTATTTAAATTACAATCATGAATGATTCCTTATAAAATTCTCTATAAGGTGGATAAATAGTTTTATAATTTTATGTTTTTTAAGAAACATGTAGTTCAATCAATGTTCATATCAGTAGGACAATTGTTTTTTCCATGATTTCTTCCACACAATACCAATGGTATTCCATAGTATGTTCATGCATCCAATAATATTTTTAGGGATTTTAACATCATGAATGATGACAGATTTTTTATTTAATGTTATGATCATATGGATATTAAGGTCAATATAACAATGAGAATAAATTTATTTTTTTAGAACTGATAAAATAGATTTGCTTTTATTTTTTAAACAGACAGATTAGTCATTAAAATTAATATTTTTTATATTTGGATTTATGACATAATTAATTGAGTTATCAGATAAACATTCATGTGGAATGAAAGTGTGTCTATACAATTTCATAAAATATTTATTTCAGTTACATTAATGAATAAAATAATCCAGAAGAAAGAATATTTATAAAAAGATATACGGTAAAAAATTATAATAATATACCATTTTTTAAATAACGAGAATACAAGAAATAGTGTCGATACAATATATTACTATTAACATGTGTTTTTTCCCTAATAATGGTTCCCTACAATTAGAGTATTAAATATAATATAAATCATGGGGGTTAATAGAGAGTATAGACCCTTATTATGATTGTGAATGGTGTGTAGATAATTTGATAAAATTATGTACAATAATTTAGTTCATGTGACATGACTATGTTTTTAGTAAAAATTGTTCAATTTTAATTGGATACTAAATAGATAGAGGTGGTGGGTATCATGAACAATGAGGTCAAGAAATGAAATCCATGGGTATGATGTAAAATAAAACAAAAATTTTTCTCTTGTTGATAATCCCAATTTAAGGTTTGTTTAATCATTGAAGGTAAAAAATACCCATTATTAATTAATTTATTGATGAGTATTAGTGATACCTCATGTGAGAGGATTCGTCCATTTATTATTGGTTTATTCAATAAGGACTGAATTTGTCACTTTTTAGTAGAGAATCTAGGACTTATTATTATTGAAATTAATTTATGTTCAATATTTATGACCAGGATCTTTATTAATAATGGAAAAATTCCATCTGATCTATGATTCCTCTTATTTTTAAACATGTGAGTGGATGTCAGTCTTGGTAATTAACATACTAGGTTTAAAACATATATATATATATATGTATTATATATTACCATTGATCATCAGGTAGAGTTAATTCATTTTTATCATTACTTTAATATTTTCTGAAGGGATCATTGAATATAGAATACAAATCAAAATCCACGACAGAAACACGATGTATAGGTTAACTTTTTTTGGAAATTTTTGAACCCCAAAACGAATACATGTAATGAATAGAATTCTTCAATAAGTCATCTTAATGAATAGATAATTTTCTAATTCTTCGATTTGAATGGTTGTGGAGCCCAAATGGAGTTACGTGTCATATGTTATGGTTGTCTGATGACATACTGCTAAATATAGTCAATTGGGGAGATTTTGGTGCAATGTTTGTATTTTCAAGCATGAATGGAAGCATTTTGAGAATGAATCGAATCATGTGAAAAACATTATCCATGTGAAATGATATTGCACACTCAATGTGATGTCAAATAAATCTTCTACTCTAGACACCTGAAACTAGCTAAGTATGGTGTGTTCATGTTCTGATGCATGCGTAGAAGATTGGAATTTGTGTGCAAGCCTCTTACCCTCCCAATGAAACTTCAAATTGATATTTTAACATTCACCCACAAATGGTCATGTAGAATACCACTTCCACACTGAGAATCTTCCACACCTCCCACAATATTTTCACCAATAAATATAATTTCACCTCATAGTTCTCAAGTGTCATCATCTAGAGGGTCTACCACCACTCTAATGCCTACAATACCAATAATCTACATCAACATGGAAGAATTATCACTTCAAGTATTAATTGAGCATGATACGTCCCTTATTGGTCTCCCCCTAATGGGATTCTATGGTTGATTATGCTTTACCAAACCACTTTTATGATTATTTCAGGTATGCGCAAGACCACCTCATGTGAACAACATTCATCTTGCCCAAAACTCCAATATCGTAGGTACTAGTTCAATGGTTACCAAAAATTCATAAACTAATGCAAAATAATCCCATTATATGTTAACAACTTCCACACATCCCAATCATTCTTTCAAAAAAACACACAATATAATCTAGAACTCACCAGTGCTGCACAGCCCTAATAGTCCTCACTTCAAGACAAAAAATAGTAATAGACCCTATATGACAAACATGGGATGCCTCTGGTTCTAAAAATGATATGCCTTATGCATCAGACATAATATGCCAAAAATCCACACAACATGTATTTAAACTGTATAATACCCTATCATTCAAGAATATGATTCCATAGTCATCAAAAATTAGATGCCAGATCATGAGATCAATAGAAAAAAACCACTATGGAATTACTCTTCAGCTGGAAGCTGTAAATAATATTCCCTCAACTGATGGTCATGTTGAATGACCTCATGGCCTTGAAAAAGCACAACATAATAGGCATCTCACTACATAATCGATGTAAACATTTTCAATTCACATGATGTTAGACTAAATCCATAACCCTTGAAATGGAAGTGGTATGTCCTCATGACATGACATGAGAAATTCACTAGGGAATCATCCAAAAGTAATCCCCAACCACCATTGCCTCCCCCTAGAGGAACCTAGGAAAATTCCATTCATAAAACCCATACACCATTGTCACTATTTAACAGAACTTAGTAATATTCCATGTGTAAGCCTAGTGGCACTCAAGAAGCTTCCATGAGTAATCCCAATCAACTTTTGACTCTCAATAGCGACAACCATGAAACATACATGGATAATTCCCATCCACCATTTCTGCTCCATAGAGAAACCCTGGTAGAAAGTACACATAATACCCATCAACCATTCTCACTTCGTAGTTGCACATAGGCATATTCCACATGAAAGTCCCACCCACCATTACTTCTCTTTATAGGAACTGGGGCAACATCCACACATAAGCCTCATCCACCATTACAGCTCCATAGTGACTCTATGGTTGCTAGACATGTGTAATCCCCATGCCCCATCCACTAAACTATGTGTAAAATGATCTCAAAATCTCAAAATGGTATTGGAAATCTTATCTAAGGTTAATTCCCATCAATCCCAAAAACACATTTGTTTCATCAATTTAATGTCGGTTCAATCATCATGCATGTCTGTTAAAAATAAAACTCTAAACAACACGAGATTTTATCCCTTATGGGTCTGTAGGAACCCCCTTTGACATTAAATACCAATCACTATTAAACTACTGTGATCTCTCTAAGGGGAGAAACCTCATTATATAACATCTTCAAATTTTGGGGCTCTTCTCTATAATCCACCACATATGGTTTTCTAATCATTCTTCCTAAGCAGCACAACATGAAAAATCCCCGGACACTCCACCATACCCCTCTAACCAAGTGTGATACTTATGTGAAGTTTTGTTAAACACATATATATCCTTTGAATGTCTATAGGTCACTGCCCATTGGGTAATCTCTGATTTTTTGCCTCCATCATAAACTATTTGGAATTTGATTCCCAACCACATGGATACATCAGAATCCATCCAATGGTTAAATACAAACATTATCCATGCTCCATCCATTCCATCCAATCTTCTACCATACCCATGATCATTCATTCTAAGGGAACTACATCATGTATATAAACATCCATATACTTCACCACTACTTCTAGCAGTACATGGAATGATAACCATGTTTAATCCCTATACATATCACACTCAAACATCAAAGAGTAATCATCTTGTGATGGGATTCTAGCCATGGCCATTCCCCAAATCATACAATTTTTTACTATGTGGGTTTTGATACATTTATTCCAAACCATGTACATCAGAAGCCTTATATGGGTTCAATAACAACCAATAGTAAACCTAGGTATCCCCCTATCCCGGGTAAACCTCTTTGAGCCACTCTATGTGGTTTCCATATCGACTTTAATGGTGTGAATCCATATCTTCATGAGACATAACACTCCTGGACTAATGACATTTGGCATTTTAATCCATCCTTTTAGTTTCCACCTCTCTAGGGTCCACCTTCCTAATCATCCCTCCCTATTTCCATACTAGACTTCATGGTGTGAACCCTTGACTTCCTGAGACACACCACTCTGGGTCCTCTCTCATTGGGCTTTTGGATCCATCCAAATGGTTTCCCCATCACTAGGGTGCACCTCTCGGATTCTCCCTTAGTGGCGTCCATATTTGCCTTCCTAGTTTGAAACCTTATCTTTTTGAGAAACAAAACTCTAAGACATCAATAATTAGTCATTATGCTCAATCCATCTGGTGTCCCCATCTAATTGGTTCTCTTCTCTAATATACCCTTAGTGGTTTGCAGATCAGCCTTTTTGATGTGAGACCTTCTCTTCATGTGACACACCACACTGAGTCATATATATTTGAGCATTCTGATCAATCAATATGGTGTTCCCTCTCTAGGGTATAACTCTTAGATTCATCCTTATTTGTTTCCATATCAAATTTTTCATGGTTTGAAACCCTCTCTCAAGAATATTTTCCACCCCATGTCTGCTCTCATTAGGCATTCTAATCCATCAATCAAGTGTCCCACTCTATGGGGACCACATACATGGTCCACCCTTCGTTGATTCTAGGGTAGTATTCACAGTATGAATCCTTCTCTACATGACCCGCACCACCACATTCCCACACTCATTGGGTGCTATGATCCATCCATCCAGTGTCCCCTCTCTAGTGTCCACCTCCCTGATCTTCATCCAGTGGTTTCGATATGATCCTTCATGATGTGAAGCCCTTTCTTCATGAGATGAACCTCCCCCACCGTACTATCATTGTGAATTTTTATTCATCCATCTGGTGTCCCCCTGTCTAAGGTAATTCTCCCTGATCAACCTTCAGTGGTGTTAGAATAATCATTTTTGGTTTGAAATCATCCCATTATTGGTTATTCAACTCTTAGGTACGCTCTCATTTGGAGTTCTAATCCACCAATTAAGTAAAAATTCCACATGATCCCTCCCAGGGGACATACAATATTAAAATGTGTCTATAAGAGGTTATTTTAATTAGAATACCTTCACCACAAGACGTTAATCATTCATCATAATTCATGTTAAACATGAGAAGCCTAAGTGAAACATCAGAGGACACACCCAAGATGTCACAATCTATGAATGAATTTAAACTCATGGAATACCCCATGATAAAAATTGTATAATGGGGAAAACCTCATAGAAATGCGTATGGAAAAAGATACCCAACGATTTATGTGTTATGACTCGAGTTTCCACATACTTGAGAATCCCTCCTATAAAGAATAATATAGGTGCTCAAATGATCTAACAAACAGATATGCCCTGATATTCCTGATGTTACCATCTACATTGACTGAAGGTAGATGCGCTGACTATACATATTGGAATGTCTTCTCTATGTTCCAAATAGGATGATGAGATGTTGGTACCTTCTTCAGTGAATTCCTCCTCAGAATTAATCACCTAGTTTAAGTATCCCTTATAGATTTGGGTTCTTTTTTATGAAACTCATTCTTGATACCATCATAGTCTGTATGCTAGTCAATTATAATGTATGAGAGAAAATGAAAGGAAAGCATGCATCACCGTGACAATAATCGCATGGGTTGTAGAATGATTCAGGTACAAATATGTTGAACCAGATGTGAATATCTTCTCCACTGACTGTGCGCAGATGAAAAATGTTAGCCATGAAAAAATTGAGGAATCACCCATGTGAATACCCTCTCATTCATTTGTGGACGAATGATTAACAATGTGTGCAAGAAGATAATGGATCATCAGATTCTTACTGTCTCTACCACTTTCATGGGTGGCATAGTGGGGATTAAAACATGATTTCATCTTCTATACGTTGAATAATCTACCAGCATGGGTTGTACAAGGGGAATCCTCCACTGAATCTATCTTCTTCTCACTGACTCTTTCTTCATCATGGGATATATAGGGGACATTATCCCCCCCAGACTCCAAAAGTTCCTTGTCGAATCCCCCACAATCACTAGCTGTAAAGGGGGAATCTTTCCCCCAAAAACAACGTCTAGTCACTGAATATGATAGCCTCATGGGATGAGGAGGCGGAATCCCCCCACTCACTCCATCGTCTCCTCGAAAAGTTATCCACCATAATGGGCCACAGAAGGGGAAAACAACCCCGACTCCCTCGGCTCCTCACCAACTCTTCTACACTAATGGGTCATTCATGAGGCATTTTCCCCTGACTCTATTAGCTATTGAACCACTCAGCAACCCTCATGGGACATAAATAGTGATTCCACCCCTGATTCCATCAGATCCTCTCTCACTTGGATACCCACATAGTTCGTGCATGCGGCATTGAACCCTAATATCATCGTCTCCTCATCAACTACCTCCCTCATGGGCCACATAGGGGGTATCTTTACCCAACATCGTCAAATCTTCTCCAAATCATGAATCCCTATGGGCTGCAAAAGGGTAATCATCCCATGACACTATTAGCTCATTGTCGACTCCCCCACAATCATGGTCCACATAGGGGGAATCCCCCACAACTCCATAGGCTCCTCGCCAACTCTCCGACCCTCACATGATATAGAGGTGGGAATCTCCACCCCACCCATACTCCAATGACTCCTCACAAACATTGCTTCTCTTGTGGGATGGGTAAGGGGTATTCTCCCCCCCACAACATTGTCTCTCACCAAATTCAAGATCCTCACTGGTCGTACATTGGGAATCCACTCCCAACATAACATTGCATCACCAAAAAGTCTATAAACCATTGGGTGGGTCCTCCTTACACTATTATCATCAGGAACAGTGGTCCTCCTCACTACAATCACCAGCTATATTGGAGGTCATCCATGCACACCTATAATTATTCACAAATGTCACCCACTTCCATCATCATCTATTATGGTGGTCATTTCAACACTGTCATCACCTAGTATAGTGGTCCTTCTAGTTTTCATAATCGGCCATTATAGATATCCTCTCAACACTGCCATCATCTGACATAGAGGTCCTCCACATTTCCATCATCAACTATTGTAGAGGTCCTCCGCATACTACCATCATCTAGATCCTAGATTTTCCTCATTTATATCATCAAACATTGCTTATGTAAACCCCACTCTTCTATCATCCATCACAATGGTGACCCAAATTTTAATAATTATACATTAAATGGTTCCTACCCGCACCACAATCATCTGAAATAGAGGACCTCCTTGCCCTCACCATCAATTGTTGTGGAGTTCCTCCCCAAACATCAATCATCGGACATGAACGTCCACCTCGTCACCATCATCAGCTATTATGGGGGTCCTCCCCACACTGCTAACATCATCAAGGAGGTACTCCTTGTTTCCATTATTAACTATTGTGGAGGTCCTCCCCAAACATCCATCATCAGGCATTGAGATCCTCCCTGTAGCCATTATCCGCAAAAGTGGAGGTCCCCCATACACTGTAATCATCCAACATGTAGTTCCTCCCCCTCTTCAATGTTGACAAGCATTGAGGTCATCCCTATTCATTCACCAACAGTATTCACAAGGGTCTTCCCTCTATCATATTCATTCCATGATAAGAAGAAATATCACTAGGTACAAGTCCATGAAATCCCTGCACTAGTTTCGATGCATTGTCAGAAGTCACTCCATTCATCCATTCTTTCCAAGATCCATCACTACATCGAACCAATTCTCCATTATTCTATGACTATGGAACATATCACATTGTTTTAATAGACATACATGAATCTACAACATTCGAATTCCTTCACCCCATCGTACCGATGTTCCCTGATTCTATAGCTTCCAGGCTCCATCACCCAGACATATCGATGCTCTAGGAATCTACGCCTTCCATGCTTCATCACCCAATAATACCAATACAATTGTCTTCTATGACATATGTGATCCATCACACATCATATTAACACTATAGGATTATACAACTTCAAGGATCCATCAGCCCATCATATGGATTCTTTAGCCTTATACACATTCTGGGATCCATCATCCATCATACATACGCTCCAATATTCTATGTCTTTAGGGACCATCTCCCCATCGTACCAAAGTTAATGGATTCTATGCCTTCCAGGCTCCATCACCCCATCCTAAAGACACTCTATGAGTATACACCATCGAGTCTCTTACACCACATCATATTGATTCTCCAATAATATATGCCTTCCAGTCTCTATCACACCATAATCCTGAATTTTCAATGATCTATGATTTCTGGTCTCTCTCTCCCCGTAAAATCGACACTTAACTCTTTAATACCTTTCAGGATCCATCTCCTTTTCAAACAGACACTCCATGATTCTACACCTTATTCGTTATATCACCCGATCATGTAAATTCTACATGGTTCCACTCATTTCAGGTTCCATTTCCCCATGATACTGATGATCCAGGATTCCATGCCTTTTGGGATCTATAACATGGTGGTACCAACTCTTCAGGTATCTATGTGTTCCCAGGATCCATCATCCAAATGTATCGATGATCATGTTTTCTCTACCTTACATTCTCTATTTCCAAATTATATTGATGTTATAGGCTTCTATGACATCGAGACTCCATCACCCAGTTGAATCGATGCTCCATGATTTGACACCTTCCTGCCTCCATAGCCCCATCATAATGATGCTATAGGATTACATGTCATCGTGGATCCATCACCCATTATACCAATGATCTAGTCATCCATGTTATTGGGGCTCCCTCACCCTATCATTCTGACATTATAGTCATCCATGTCATTCAAGAACCGTCTCCCCATCATATAGATGATACAGGTTTCCACCGCTTTTGAGATCCATCGTCCTGTTATAAAGACTATCTAGGAATCCATGCCTTTTGGGATCCATTTCCCCATCTTAATGACGGTCCATGCTTCCGCACATTTAGGGCACCAACACCGCGTAATACAAAAGATATTGAGATCATTGACTTCTAGGTTCCACCATCCAACAATGCCGAGGAATCTGTATTCTAGGCCTACTAAGCCCTATCACCCCATCATATAGATGTTCCAGGATTCCACACCTTCTAGGATCCATTGCTCCATCATATCGATGATCTTGGATTCAACACCATGTAAGATTCATCGACCAGTTGTACAGACAATGCAGGCTTCCACTCTTCCTTAGATCCACCACATGAGTCCTAGTTTTAAAATGTTAAAATACTAAAAATTATCATCTTAGTAAAATGATATAAAACTAAAAAACGATGTCTTAATCATACAATATAAAACTGATGATAATTTTTCAAAGCTATGCGACCATAAATGAAATACATTTCTTGCCCAAATCCAATGATGTTAAATTGTGTGATACAAATCCCATATAGTATGATGTTAAAAAATATGTTTATCGTCCTCATTATATGTTGTTAAATAGTAGTCATACCTAGTATCAATATCAGATGATGCCTCTTGTGATAAGTAAGAGATGGCTCCACATCACACCACATTATGTAAAACTATTTTACACAATGACCTCCTATATGGGATAGAACACAACATTCCAAGATAAATCCCCAAGATATTGGACATTATCCATTTGTAATCCCCAAATCATACCCATTCAAACTACATATTTTATCATTGTAACATAAAAAATATGTTGAAATCCTCTTTCAGGTTCAATCCCAACCAATAGTGAATGCTTTTTACCCCCTCCCTAGGTTCCTCCACCCAGATCTACCATCAATGACGTCCATATCATCCTTCATGGTGTGAAACATTCAATTCCTAAGACCCACCACTATGGGTCTACTATAATTTTTTGTTTTTGTTCCATTCATCTGGTGCCCCCCTTCCATCGCCCCACCTACCTAATTTGACCTTAGTGTTGTTTAGATCAGACTTTAAGTGTGAAATGTGTTCCTTATGAGAGGCAGTGCCTCGGGTCTTCACTCATTTGGCGTTTGGATACATCCATCCAGTGTCCCTCTCTCTTGGGTCCACCTTCTTGATACACCCTCAATGGTGTCCTAATAATTCATTATTGTGTGAAATTGTCTATTCATTATTGGACCTAGCCCTTTTCTACTCTCATTGGGCGTTTTGATCAATTCGAATGGTGTCCCCCTCGATGGGTTCTAAATCACTAATCCACCCTCAGTGGTGTCGATATCAGACATCACTGAGTGGAAGATTCCCATGATGAGATAAACCACCCTGGGTCTACTCTCATTGGGAATTACGATACATCCATATGGTGTCCCCATCTCTAGAGTATACCTCCCTAATCGACCCTTATTAGAGTACAAATCATACTTCACTATGTGAAACCTACACTTCATGATACGCACCACGCCAGGTCGGCTCTCTGGGACATTCTGATCCACCCATATGGTTTCACCCTATCGATGGTATATCAACATGATCATCCCTAATTAGTGTACAGATCATCCAATATGGTGTGAAATAATCCCATAATTGGACATGCCAATTTTGGGTCTACTATCATTGGGAGTTATGATCAACCAATTTGGTAAAACTTCTAGGTTTTTTCTCCTAAATATGCATTAATTGGATATTTTTCTATGGGAGGTTCAGATCGTCTTCTTATGATCACTACTAGAACATATACTTTTTTCTTAGCTCGTGTTAAATATGTTATTCCTGAGGAATCCCATGGAGGAATCTCATACGACAATACCATCTCCGCAAGATGTTAATATCATTGTATACAGCGTGATAAACAAGGGATTCTGAGGAAAACCTCAGTGGCATGACTATGGAAGTATATATTTCATGATCGATGGGTTTTTCCTCATGTTTACATGCCTTTTAGAATCACTCATATGAAGAAGAATAAAATTGATCCAATGTTCTAGCATACAAATACTCCTTAATATGCATGATGATACCATCTACTCTGACCGAAAGATTCAACAATAACAAGACCACATGAAATCTCTAGACAGAAGTAGCACAATTAAAATACATCAACAATGTTATGTCTCCAATAATGTGTTTCACAAAAAACAACTCAAATCTATAAAGGAGACCCTGAACAAGAGACAAATACTTATGAGGAATACATTGATGAAGGTACCAAAATACCATCATCCTATTTCAATAAATGAGAATACATCAATGTTGTAGCAAAGAATGTTAGCTGCCTTTGGAAAGATGGAACACAAGGAGACAAAAATTATTATCCATGATGATGTGCTCGTCAGCCACCAAATGAGTCGGATATATAAATGGTGAAACAGACATGAATCTAGTCTCCTATGATTATGAAAAGATTAAAAAATTAGTCACGAAACAATTATTCCATCTCCCATATGAATCCACAATCATGAATTTGTTGGTGGATGAGTAACAATAGGAGCGTGACAATAAGGGATTCTCATCATCTAGCCAACTCAACCACTATGAATTGCCACGTAGGGGAACCCACCCTAACACCTTCTTCTCCTCGCCGACTCTTCCAACCTCATGGGCTACACAAAGTGAATCTACCCACTGACTCCATCATCTCCTCACTGACTCCACCACCCATAGGGGATGTGTATGGAGATTCTGACCTGGATTCCATCATCTTTTCACCCACTATGCAACACCTTGGGCAACACATGTGGCATTCACCCTCGAATCCATCAGCTCAGCAGTGACTGTATTTCCCTCTTGGGCTGTAAAGGGAGAATTGTACCCCAAATCCATCAGCTCATCACTGACTATTCTCCCCGCATAGTCCACGGAGGGGGAATCATCCCTAAATTCATTGGATCTACACCAAATCATCCTTTCCATTGGATACATTTGGTTAATATTCTTCAAAAACCATAAATTCTTTATAGAATATGCCTCCCGCATTGGAAACACATGGTGAATCCACAAGAAAATCCTTCGGATCCTCGCCAACACCTCTAACTTCAGGGTCTGCACATGGGGAATCCTCCACTGACTCCATCAGCACATCAACATATTTGACACCCTTATGTGTCATGTATGTGAACCCCCCCCACCAACTCAATCTCCTCATCATAGACTCCACATACCTCATGGACCGAAAAAAATAAATAATTACCCAACTACATCATCACTTCACTGACTTCACCGTGCTCATGGGTCAAGTTGGGAGATGTTGCACCCCCCACTCCATCAGAACCTCTCCATCTATGCCACCCTCATGGTTCACATAGGGGTATCTTCCCCAACAAAATCAGCTACCCACTGACTCAGCATCACTCATGGGCTGTAGTGGGGTCATTCTCCTCCTAACTCCATCACCTCCTTGCTGACTCCACCACCCTCAAGGCAATTTCAAGGGGAAATCACCCCAATGCTACAAGACATTTCATACAATATAAATCTTTATTGTGTAGGTCCAACCTGCACAACTATCATGTGGCACAACGTCCTCCACACTACCATAATCATCTAGTATGGAGGTCCTCCCCAAATAGCTATCATGAGTCGTTGAAATAATCCTTATTGTCATCATCAGCTATTATGGAGGTCATCCACGCACCTCTATCGTGTGGCCTAGAGGCCCTCCCCATTACGATCATCAACAATTGAGGAAGTCAACCTCGTACCACCATAATCCATTACATGGCTACTACTTGTTTCGATCATGATCTATTATGGAGGTCCTCCTTGCACAGTCATCATCTGGAACAACGACTCTCCCCATTTCCATCATCAACCATTTTGGAGGTTCTCCCCACTATACTATCATTAGAAATAATGGTCCTCTACATATCCACCATAATCCATAGCATAGATCCTATGAGAACCACAATCATTCATCATAGATATTATCCTCAACTCCATTACCATTTATTACGGATGTCCTCCCCATGCTGTAATCATCTAGCACATTTGGCCTCTCTGTCACCATAATCAGATACTATAGAGTTCCTACAAAGCATCTATCATTATAATTAGAGGTCCACCCCATTTCCATCATCAACCATTGCAGAGGTCCTCCCTACACTACCATCATCTAGCATTGAGGTCTTCTATATAATCATCATCATCCCCCAAAAAGGTCATCCCCACACCACAATCATCCAACACAGATGTCATCCCTATAGAAGGAATCAAATAGCAAAGAGGTCCTCCCCATGAATTCACCATAAGTCTTCAAATAAGACTACCATATATCAAATAAATACCTTAGATTGATTAACTAGGAATGGGCATAAGACCATGATATATCTGCATCAGTTTCTCTGTAATATGAGATGTAATTCCAGGGTTCCATGCCTTCTGAGCTGCATCACACCCTCCTATTGACACTCTTGGATAATATTTCTTACGGAATCCATCACCCCATCATACCAATGCTCTAGGACTTTACACATTGAAGGGCTCCATCAGCCCATCATGCAGACACTATAGGCCCCAGAACCGACCAGGATATATAACCACATTGTACAATGGTATATTATTCAATACCGTCCTGGAACCAACAACCCTTATTAATAACGCTCCATGAATCCATGCCTTATATGATCAATCAGCCCATCATATCAACGCTCCATGCTTCTATGCCATCGGAGATCCATCTCCCCGACTAGCTAACACTCCAGGATTATACACCATCGAGGCACCATCAAACCATCGTACAAATACTCCATGATTATACACATTCTGGGCTCCATCACCCCAGCATACTAACACAATATGATTCTAAATGTCCTTACATCCATCACCCCGTCATACCGACACTCCAGGATATTATTCTATCTAGTATCCATCGCCCAATTATACCGAAACTCCAGAAATCTACACCCATCTAGCTCAATCTACCTATTATAATGATACTCTAGGATTCTACACAAACTGTGATCCATCGTCTCATTATAAAAATGATATACGATTCTAAAAATTAGGGGATCAATTGCCCTGTCGTACGGATGCTCGAGGATTCTACACCTTCTGAGCTCTATCACCCCATTGTACTATCACTTAAGACTACAACACCTTCGGAGCCCTGTCACTCCATCATATTAATTCTCTAGGATTCTCTTCCTCCTAAGTGAAATCACCCCATTCTACCTATATTCATGGGTTCAACTCCTTATGTTCACCAATTCCCTATCGTACCGAAGATCTATGATTCCAAGCCTTCTAGGTTCCATCACCGCATTATACTGATGCTATATGATTCTATAATATCAAGGGATAAACTGACCAATAGTACCATTCCTCATGAATTCTATAAATTCTAAATCACATCATAATATAGTACCAATGCGCCAGGCTTTTACACCTTATGGTATCCATGAACTTGTCATATCTATGCTCCCGGCTTCAATGCCATTATGGTGTCATCGACATATTGTACTGATGATCTAGGTTTCCATTCCTTTCAGGATCAATCTCCCTATCATACCAATAATATAGGCTACCATGCCTTCTAGGCTCAATCACCCAGTCATAAAGACCTTCCATGCATCCATGCTTTCAGGGATCCATCGCCTAATCATACCAATGATCTAGACATCCCTACCATCCAAGATCCATCGCCCTATCTTACTGATGATCAATGATTCCACATCTTCCAAGTCCCATCGCCCTAGAGTACTAAAGATTCATTCTTACACACATTCCTTCCTCCATATCCCCTTCATTAGAATGATATCCACTTCCATAGCGTGTCAGATCTATCAGCTCATTGTACCAAAAATCCATGATTCAATACCATCTGATCTCCTTCGCCCAATCTTATTGAGATCTTGGCTTCCACACCATTCATGATCCATTTCCCCATCATATAGACATTACATGATTCGACACATTCTTGTCTCCATCACCCCATTATACCGACGGACAATGTATCCACACCTTCTAGGGTCTATTGACTCATAGTTATGACACTGTAGTCTTCCATGAATCTGTAGATCCATCTACTGCATCCTTGTTGAATGAAATTAAACTCAAAAACAACTTTGATATTATTTAGATGATGTTAAACTATAGGACATTTTCATTGACAAATGACATAATTTTGTACGGAATTTTGGTCAAAGATATGTGACATTAAATGACACATGGTGCTATGACTACTCACATGATGCTAATCAATACTATGAAACATCCCTACTGTATGGCAATAAACAATGTGTCTATCATACTCAACTCATGACATCAAATTGTAGCCTTACATTGTTTCTAAATCATGGGACACCTAACATGATCTATTTGATATGGGTCCACACCCCCCTCTTAATATGGAAATGTTCTTAATTCCATGAGCTCTTTTACGATACAAGACCCTCCATTTGTAACAAGTCAACTACCTTACCACATTAAAAGGATACATCAATACCCTCATCCTTGAGAATGGGTTTGACTCCCTATATCGAAAATTCTTTTTGATGTCATAAAATGTGACGTGGTGTATAAATTATAGTGTTAAAATCTAAAAATACATACTCCCAATCCATTATCATGCATCATATCAACCCATTATTTCGATCAACATCTTCTTCCACATATGAATGGAACCCCATACAGTTTGGTCTCATGCCATTGTGGTGCACCTACCTTTTCGGGTTGTCGCCCTAGATGACATTGGATGACATTTTGATATATGCCTTGTGTCTGGAACACGGGAAACAATCATCCCTTATTTGATTATCCCAATTCGTGGTAACACAATATTGATTATGTGATTACAATAAGGTTAGTAGTTATACAACATCAACATGCCACCCTTATAGTGATCTAGATATTGGTTTCTATGATTCACATTATTGCACCTCCCTACAATTTGGTGAAACTCCAAAAATAGTGATGTTACACGTCTATGTATCCAAGCAGGTTTTGTAAGAAGGCTAGTGTCACTAGCATATTCTAATTCTGACAACACCATGCCCCTAATATTTTCTTGAATGCCTGATGAAAATATCATCACGAATACTTGTTTTCCAAAATGAAAATGAATCGCATGGCCTTAGTAGTTTTGGTATGATGTGTAATAATATTATTGAAACACATAGAAACCATCATCCCGTATCTAATTAAACTATTGAAACATCCCATGTGATGCTAAACTAATTTTTTATTCATTACATTAAACTACTAGAAACATCCCAATGATCTAATGTGATAATAAACCACAAACAAATAACATTGTAACTGATGAGTTGAGTATTAAAACATTAAACTATGATCTATTTCATGATCCATAATGACATTAATATATATCAAATTATCTTGATGAATGTTAAAATCCATTATTCTAGCATGATTATAAACTATGTGGACCAATGATTTCCTCATATGAGGGGATCACATCGTTTCACCCCTTATCTGAAGTTATTTCTTGAGAGAATGTGGTGTGAGATAAACCCATAACATTGACTTTGAGAATTTATTAATTTTCATCTTCATTGTGTGAGAAAATGGAATGCACCTCTAACATGAGTTGGATGTCCTTTATCCTTTTTTCTAGATTGGTTTGAATTTTTTGATTTTATTCATTTCATAATATGAAAACTTTTAAGATTTTCAATTTTGGTTTTTTACTTACATGTTTTTAGGGTAATATATCATTTTTATATTTTTGAGTATACTAATATGTATATTTATTTTCTTATTTTAATGTGGATAATCTATCCCCACTTTTATTATTAAATTTTAAAAGTGTTATTTGAAAAGCCTTGGGGATCAGGAATTCCATTCAAGTGATTTCACTTATTTATTGGGTATCATTGTACTAGGGAATCCAAGATGGTTCATTATAAAGTGTTATTAAATGTGATGATTATCAGATTCACATGATGCCAATATGATGTTCTAGATATCTCCTTGAAAGATATGAGGTAGTTGCAACTGTCTTCCCTAATATCATTCATAGCATCAAGCCTTAAGTAATAATGGATGGTTTGGGGAAATATTTATATTGCAATAATACAATTTTCCAAAAAAAAATGGATAGGTAGAAATCCATAAAATATTAATCGTAACCAATTGGATTAATCTCCATATTTCACATTATTGAAATGTGGATTTTTGTTTTCTTCTAGAGAGTTAAATGTTGTTTTTCGAGATTTTGAATTATTATTCCTCTGTGAAATCATTTGAACATGCACAAGGGGGATAGTTTTGATGAACCATAGGTGGTGAATCATCATATGGACCCAAATCATGTTGAGATTATTTTAATGAAAACAATGATTTGGGAAATAATCCCACACATTTTATTGCTCTATATCCATTAATGTAAACTTAGAGAGATGAATCATTAAATCTTAATCTCTAATCCCACTATAAAAAACTGAATACATTCAAAGGCTCTAATAATTCTCAATAGGCTGAATAGTTCTTGAGAAATATATATAATCAATTTTTTCTTTTATATAAACATATATATATATATATATATATATATATATATATATTATGGTGGTGTATTCTACCGTTAAAATGGAGGCACCTAGTTGAATATGGGGAAAATCAAGGGTAATAGAAAATAATAATTGTGGTATACATTAGAATAAAATCTGTGTTATTTTCACTATACAATTTTATCGAGTGTAAATTGTTTGGGCCAAAGCTATGAAGTTTTACAAGATTAAGCAGGCTGATTCTTCCATGAATATTTTTTTGAGCCAATTAAACAAGATAGTGATGTCTACGACATTGTTTCTACCAAATTTTAAGAGAGTGACTCAATGGATTAATATGGGAATTTAATATGATATTCATTCTCAGGTTTTCTAGTAGAAAATATCTTCTTATGATGACATGTCAAATTGAGCATTGATGGTTTATCATATACATGGATGGTAATTCAGTGCTTAAAGGAGATCTTTTTTATCATAGTGGTATTGTTTTGTGTTGTTATATTGATAATTTAATGATGGATGTGTCTTATAGAGTTTATTGAAATAATCATTCTTCAATACATCCAGCACTGCCAAGATGAGTCACTTTCACTTATTCTATCGTTGAAATAATAGGCATTAAAATTTGGTTTTCACTGAGACAACATATATTTGCTGCTATTGTGGGCCTTCAAGAATCTTGAAAAATTTATTTTATATCTTCAATTCTATATGTATAAATACATTTTAATCACCACTTAAAATTAATGTGGTCCAATCAAATTATTAAATATATACTTTATTCGATTCACATTTATTTGAAATTAATATTATTCACAATGTAAAAGAGTATCTAGAGTAACAAGATATAAGTACAAAGATTGTTGAATGTACCATCACTGTTGAATCATTATTGACTGTACTATATGTCATTGGTATAGATTATACTATTTAATGATTCAGTTTATTATTATTATTAGTATTAAAATGGATATTTTATCTTATTTTTTTGATATTACTGTGCCCCGTACAAAAAATATATAGTTTAGTTTCATTTTCTTAAATGAATTTTCTATTATTTTCAAACATTAATATTTTTTGATATTTTAATCTCTCAAAATGATGTATCTTGATATCATTCAATTGATGGATTGACTCATCGATCTCTAGTTCATAATTTATTATTATCTTCATTTGGTGTCCTTTACAAAACTCAATGTGGTGTGTCATGTCATTTAGAGTGAACGATTCTTGAGTTAAAATATAGCAAGAATAAAATTTCTAGAGTTAGGTATTTTAATATTGATATTTTATTTAATCTGGAAGTATGAATCCTTGAAAAATTATCTCCCTGCAATTATCATTTAGTTTCGATTATTTTTTTCATTGATATATTTGTATTTCACTTTCGATAAGATTGGTGTCGTTTTTATATGTTTAGTAATTGGTACTCTAACAGTATCTATACATGATTACTTCATGGAACCAGTTTAAATTAATATGTTGAGGAATAAATTGGAAGATTTTATAGATAATGGTATTATATGCCCAATTTTATCACTAAGGTATGTAAATACTCTCTTTTATGGAAAAAGTATCGGATCAATTTATTTTTTGTTGACTAAAAAATATAAAACTGACATATGGTAATGGAAATATATATTTCTATTTAGAAAGATGATCTATTAGAATATTTTAATGTCGAAATTTTGTTATCAATGATCGACCTTCAATATGATTATTTCTAGTAGACAATAAAATAACATGACATTCCTAAAATCGCATGTAGGGGTAGTTATGGCCCCTACGTATAAAGTTTCATTCCATTTAAATTAACCAATTCTCTAGAAATTCGTTATGAAATTGATGAGAAGGATAATCCATGAGTGGCATTATTCATTCATTGTTGTATTTGAGTAAGGAATCATGGTTTACATTCTTTCTTAGAAGGACCAATTGATTCATTTTAGGGACAATACTAGAATTGTATAAAAACCAATGAATTTATTCAAATTTTTAAACTAATAGATTTATTTAATTCTAATGTATGGTTCTTGGGACATATGGTGTAGTAACTTGTTGTCAATGATGATCCTAATAAGGTGAAATCTATTATCACAGGTTGAGATCAATTAAATGTTTTCTATATTTTGAGATTCCTTATTCTAGTGGGACATTATCAGATGAAGCTCAACTTTTCATATATTTTATACTATAAATCAGTGTTTATAATCCCACCATAGTGTTATTGGATGGTTAATTGTCACGTTATTAGGTTTCAGTGCTATTTTGAGCCTAAATGTGAAAAACGACTAATTATGGATTTTAGATAGATTTTTACATCAAGGTTATTTTAGTCATTTAATGGAAAATATATGTCCAACATTTGTGATTAAAATTTTGTTAGAATAATTATTTTAGACCCTTCAACTTTTTCTTCGGGACCAGGAGATGAGTTGGCCATTTAAAGGGTCTACAAATTCATTAGAGTTGGAAATTTTTCCGGGATGACAGCGCAGACCCCACCACTGTAACGGATCCCAAAATCTGACTACACATATCTAAATCATGTGTTTCCACCTAGGATAGGACGCAGACATCATGTAATAAATCTAAAACAAATTTGGGGTATTTTATAAGTCATTAAGGTGGCCATTTAATGACATACCTTTGGAGGAACCATCCTAGAAGCTTCATCCAGAAACAGAAGCCTTCAATGAAAAATTCATATCACCTTCATCCGGGGTCCAAAGGCATTGAGAATTGGAGGGATAATGGCCAAGGATGATATCTCTTAAGAGGGAGGATGGCAACAAATATGTCCCATTTCATTTTGTTTCTTTATTTTTGTTTTAGTTTTTAATTGTAATTTAGATTTCCAATAAAATTCATGCATTTTTATTTCTCTGTGTCTACCAATCCACCCTGTTTTCTTTTTCTTAATTTCTCCTTGTTTTCTTATTTTATTCTACTCATATTATCTAACGTGAACTCTTACCCTAAAAAATGAGGGGTTAACTCGAGACTTGGCTAGGGGGAGGTATGTGGAAATTTCATTTATACTTTTCATATATTCCGATGTTTTATTAATCTTGTGATGAGGAAGAGTGATGTGAATGGGTGTGGACATCGTCCACCATGACACTGATCTCAAACTCATTCTTATTCTTTTATTAATTAATTTTCCTCCCTTATACTGGATAAAATCTCTTCATATGATGGAGTTGATCCATTCAGTGGTTGAAATGGAATACATTGGAGCCAGGTCTTATAAGATGTCACACTCTCGATCGAGGTGTGCCATCAACCATGATTATAGTGGGAGGTGAAGTTATGATTGCTAAATGCATTCAAGATTTCACACCAATAAAAAAATAATAGTAATTCATGAATGAGATCACATAATTGAATTATCAATCATAATTTAAATACCAACAAGGAGAATGATGGAACCCACAATCCAACCCATAAAGGCCAAGTTCAATCTAAGTTAATTGCATTTTGTCTTTGAATGTTAGTTTTATCTTTTATTTTAATTAAATTGTTTTCCATTACTAAATAAAATAAAAACAACAAAAAATTAGTTTAGTTAAATTAGATTATGTATGTAAACAATTGAGAAAGCTCCTCTAGTGAGACGACCCTGATTAGCCTATATGCTGCATTAGGAAATATTAAATTGATTTTGCCACACCCTATGATAGGCGTGCATCAAAACTGCCATTGTTTCTAGGGATCTAATCGGTTTTTACGTTACCTTTTGAATTATAAAATTTTATATAGTTTACATTATTTTTAAAAAATTCTTTGATGCATTAAAATTTCAATTATTATGTATGGAATAATTACTCACATGTACAGGAAGAAGAATCTGACTACACTGAGGAGGCCCTCCTATGATGGGTTGATGCTCTAATGATAAGGTTAAAAAAATAAGGAATGAGGACTTGAAACATGGATCTCACTTGAATATTTGATATCCATGGCCGATGAACTCAAAACACACATTGAAAGATACAGTGGTAAGAAGAAAATTTCCACAGGTCTTCCCCAATTTCACTGAAGAAATCCATGAAGTTGAATCCAAACTCAAGGTGGAGGAGCATGAATACCTACCTCCATCTAGAGACAATCAACTAAAATAAGAACATTTATATAAATAGGATATTAATGCTAAACTATCTCTGGGAGTTTAACCTTTCATTGACTCCATCCCTTTGGGTTTTATTGAATATGGATTTTATGTCACTCCATCTTTTTATTGAGAATCTGATCGTCTTTTATATTCCTTGGAGGGAGAAGAAGAAATTGCACTTGTTGAGGAACACCTGGAGCTCCCTGAATATATTGACCATCTAATTGAGGAATTCCATGAAGAGATACAAGTGGAAATTCTTGACAAACCAAATCTGCAAGCTGCCTACCTTAAAAGGAAAGATTTTTAAATTATTATTTCAAATTTAAATTTTGTGTCTCCCTTTAATTATTATTTTCATGAAGCACATCTGGAGAAACAAATGTATTTTGAGGGAGATGTTGGAAAAGTAGCAACTAAAGAGGTGGAGGATCGAGACTTCATCCTACCCTTCCATGAAAGATACACAAAAATGCAAAGGGGGTGGATCTAGTGTACTCTGTATATGGAATTCTACTCAACAAGAACAAAGAACTACAATCTGGGAAGAGGAACATGTGGTGGTTCATTTCCAAGAAGATCCACCCACCGTCAGATTATGTATAAAAGTTGGTACAACCCTCTAGAGGCAGTAGAAGAATTCAAGGCCCACTTGGGGGATCATACCAATTAATATCATTTACTTTCTTTCTAGGAATTTAGATTCCAATTTCATTCCATAGATGTATATTTTCATGCAACCCCCTCTCTCTTTTAATTTTTAGCTTAAATTAAATGATCATTGTGATTAATTGAGTAATTTTTTTGGAGGATCACGAAGGAAGAAGGAAGCCCTGAGAATTAGAGGAAGAGGGATAATAATTTATTTCAAAAGGACGATCACTTTTTATGATTATCATTTAAACTTCTATCATTCTTTGGTCCGAAAAATATTTTTAGTTTTAATGAATATTCTTGTCACTTTTCACACATCAATTGATTTTGAAAGTGTTGAAATGAGTTTTCAAATAATGGATTTTAAAGGATTGTGGATATGACTTATTTTCCCTTGAAATTCCTTTTCAAGAATTTTAATGAGTATGACTGGTTTTTGAAATCCATGCCCATGAATCACTGAATCAAAATATTTTTCCAATCTTATGAGGTATTCTAAACCACTTTTACATATTCTTCCTAATACCCAAACATTCTTGAGGGAAACATGAATTTTGCGTGAGAACCAGAGTTTGGGAATAATTCTCTTTCAAGGATTTGGATTTCATTGAATGTATTTGAAATGATTAAGGCATCTCTTTGGATAGCCACATTTTATCTTGAGATCCACCATTACATTTATCCTTTGTAAGCCCTGATATGCCATGAATTTTCTTATATGTTAATGCCACATTACAAGCCAATTTTTCCTTACCTACCTGCACTTTTAGTATTTTTGCATGGATATTTCATGTTTGAGTGTGGGGGAAGGGACTTTCATGTGCGTTCATTGGGATGTGTATCATTTATTTGTGATGCGAGGGGTGTGTCAATAATTTGGGTAGTGAAAAATAAGGGAATTGGGAATGTGTCATCATTTCATTGTACTTTATTTGTTTCATCGATTTCTCCTTCATAAAAAAGAAAAAAATGGAGATGAGTTTGAATTCCAAATTGTACATTCTTCTATGACTCATTTCACTCTCAAAAATCACGGGCATGATTTTTAATTAATTAATTTTATTCAATTTTATTCTCATCCTCGATGAAAAAAGAAAAATAAAATAAAGTTGTGCCTCTCTAGATCATTGAAAAAAAGGAGAACATAGATAATATCATTCATTATAATAAATTCTTGGCTAATGTACCATTTTATAAGAGGTTTGTTGTTGTTTATCACATTTTAAAGTGGGATTAAGAGAGGAATTACATGTTTCTTCCCATGATTTAATCACACATTGTAATTAAAAGTCCAACATCCTCTTTCTAGCCTGGAACTTTTTTTAATTTTTTTCCCACCAACCCTAAGACACAGATTCATTTGAACCATTAATTAAATCCATAATGATTGAATTCATTTTCATTTTTCACACTGTGGAGAAATGTGAATTTTCACTAGCCTATGGTGATACATTTTATTTCCAAGTATGAGCATAACTCTAGAATCAAATTCTCTTGAGTGAAGAGCGACCTAAAATTCAATGTGAGGTAGGTTGTGATTGGTCCATGGATTGAATTATGAGTATGAAAAAATTTGAATGATTGAAATGAAAATATGGGAGAATTAGTATTCATATATGAGACATTATTTAATTCCCTTTTGGATAAGATCATTGATATTTTCTGATTTTTGATTGTTGTGTGGAAATTGATTTGGGTGTAAGATGATTGCCCAGGAGTGGAATGTTTTAGTGTGGTGGAGTGGTGAAGCTCATATTTTCATATATTTTATACTATAAAGCATTGTTTATAATCCCAACAGAGTGTTATTGGATGTGTAATTGTCACGTTTTTAGGTTTCAATGCTATTTTGAGACTAAATGTGAAAAACACCTATTTCTGTATTTTAGAAATTTTTTGCATCAAGTGTATTTTAGTAATTTAATGGAAACTATATGTCTAAAATGTGTGATTAAAATATTTTTAGAATCCTTATTTTATTTCCTTAAACTTTGTCTTCTGGACAAGGAGCTGATTCGGCCATATAAAGGGTCTAAAAATTCATTGAAGTTGGACAAGTTTTCGAGCGAACAACAGGGACCCCAGCACTGTAACAGATCCCAAACCCGGAATACACATATCTAAATGAAGTGTTTCTACCTGGGATAGAACCAGCACATCTCAGAACGACTATACAACAAATATGGGGGAGTGTAGAAGTCATTAAGGTGGCCATTTAACGACATACTGTTGGAGGAACATTCCTGGAAGCTTTGACCAGAAAAAGAATACTTCAATGAAAAATTCTTAACTACTTCTAGGGTCCAATGGCTCTGCAATATGAAGGGTGCCTGAACAAATTTTTTTTCCATCAACATTTAAGAAGGGTTCCATGCATGAATCGTCCATTTATGGGGTCTACAACACGTCAACGTTTGGGGGACGAATTATGCGTATAAAAGGAGACCCTCATCTCCTTCCCAAATCATCTAATTATCTATCTGTTCCGTCAAATCACTAAGGATGAGATCTCCAACAAGGGATTATAGCCCCAAATATTCCCCATTTCATTTCATTTCTTTATTTTTGTTTTAATTTTCAATTGTAATTTATATTTCTATGAAAATTCATACATTATTTTTATTTATGTGTCCACCCATCCACCATGTTTTCTACTTCATCTATTATCCTTATTTTCATCTTTTATTATTCACATATTATCCACCCTGACCTCTAACCCTATAAAATGAGGGTTTAACCCAAGACATGGCACGAGGGAGGTATGTGGAAATTTCATTTATTCTGGGCTTAAATTCAGATGTTTTATTATGTTTGTGATGATAAAGAGTGATGTGCATGGGTGCGGTGATCGTCCACCACGAAACTGATCTCAAAATCATTTCTATTCTTTTATTGAATATTTCCCCTCCCTTCTACTGGATGAAAGGTCTTCATATGATGGGGTTGATCCATTCAGTGGTTGAAATGGAATACGATGGAGCCAGGCCTTGGAAGATGTCACACTCTCGATTGAGGTGTGCCATCAACATTTATTATTGGAGTAGTTGAAGTTAAGACTGCTAAATGAATTAAAGATTTCACTCCAATAAATAAAATAATAGTAATTCATGAATGAGGTCTCATAATTTAATTATAAAACTTATTTTAAAAACCAACAAGGAGAATGATGGAACCCACAAACCAACCCATAAAGGCCATGTTATTTCTCAATTAATTTCATTTTGTCTTTGTATGTTTGTTTAATCTTTTATTTTAGTTAATTTGTATTCCATTCATAGATAAAATAAAAACAAAAAAATTAGTTTAGTTAAATTAGATTAAATAAGTAAACTATTGAGAAAGCTCTACAAGTGAGACAACCCTGGTCAGCCTCTATGTTGCACTAGGAAATATTAAATTTCGTTTGCAACGCCCTACGACAGGCATCCATCATTATCCTTAATTCATAAGATATTTCCCAATGAGGTATTCTATGATGTATTCTATCACATAGATGTGAGAATGTTTTTATTAGGATGGCAAATTGTAGAGTTTTTATGTATAGTGGAAAATACATTTTTACTTATACATCGGTGTTGACTCATCATGACGTATGATATGGCTATGTGGTCTTTTTTGGGAAATCAAGAATGTGATTGGTAAATTTTACTTTATATGGTTATCAATTACTAGACTATGTATCATGATATTGTTCGAATGATGTGACTAATTATACAACCAATGATCCTGAACTCATAGTTTTGATGAATGATCTTCTGAGATGGAATCATCAATGATTCCTAAAATAGATTACCATGTATTCTAACCATAATATCCTAGTTTATATCTTCTCTCAAAAATATTATAATCCTTTATTTATCCTATGGGTGAGGTACATGTAGTATTATGATATTGAAATTTCTTATACAATGGGGAAATTGAATTTCAGGACTAATTCTAATAGAAGTATACATCCAACCCATGTTATTAAATAATCAGGGGATGAGCAGAACATGATGGATATTTTTTCATTATTTCACTTAGGAGTCTATAAAATAGAAGATGATGTTTTTATTTACAGTTTTCTTTTGACATGAACAATTCCCAAGAATATTATTTTAGAAAAACATTTGATGATAAGTTTTATGGAAACATATACACTTTTTTGGGGGGCTACCATTATTGAGTGTTTTTTCTCCATGGAGTGTATTATAAGTATTTAGAATCAGTTTGATTTACTTTTATCTAGGAGGAAATATGTGATGAATGATTTCCATAATTCCAAATATAATGTTTAGTAGATAACCAAAATTATGTTTTATGAAATTCTGATTGATTCTAGTGGGAAGGTTTGAGACGTGGCACTACTAATTCTATCTCTAATTGTAACATATTACCACATGTAATGTTTGATCACGTGAGGACTTCATGTTATATTCATCAAGTTCCAAATATGACGTGTATACATAAATAGATCTTACTGAACGTTTTTTTATATTTCATGTACACTAATAATAAAAAATGAAATATGGATTTTGATTGAATGACTTACCAAATCATTTCAATTTATACCCATTAATTGTAAAACTAAAAATGATTAGATTAGTAATATCTATGTGAAACTTATTTTAATTTTAGTAGAGTTCTACATTATATAGTATCAGATACAGATTCCCATTTACATCATATTGGGAGTTTCCTTTAGGAGGAATTGGGATATTAGGATTGTTTGAGTATAATATTCCATTTGAACAAAAATATCTTAATATTGAGAGCTATTCAAATTACTGAGGAAATGATTATTCCCTATATCATTAATGCTGGTGGAGTTTGGGATTACTATTTGGGATTGGTTGATTTTTCTTATGACTAATTTTAGTATTCCATGCTTTTAATGAGTCCTTTTGTGTCCATGAATGGATTTCCATGTAAATACATGATTTATTTGTTAGAGATCATGGAATGTAGTTTTATTTAACTGATCGTAGTTCAATATATTACCAATCCACCATTCTACAATTGAACATGAGGGCCATTGGCATCCAAATAGTCTATTTGTCCTTTTTCAAATGATTTTTTCATTTCATTACTTTTTATTTATAGGAATATTTATCTTTATACACTGTTACCATGACTGGTATATTCATTATACTCCTTTGTTGGTGGAATAATATGTTCTACACACACCCTTCTCCAGTTGAGACAACACATGGATACCAAATAATATCTAAAATATTTATTCTATGAAATGTGTGGTTAAATTTTCATGAACAATATTTTACATTACTACGATTTTACAATGGAATGGAGGATGAAAATAGAATATTATGAAATTAGGATTTCAACTAGCACATCATATACATGTAACCATTTTTCTGTTATATTTTTCTTTGAGTCACTAACATTAAACCATTTTTCCGAAACCAACTCTAAAATAATATTACAAATATATTTAATTAAACCATTATCACATTCACTCATGGAAACAATTTATCACAATAAACTATAAACATTATTTTCAATGATTTTTGTCCTTATAACTGAGTCGTTTTCCCTTTTCTTGCTCATTATTTTTTCATGCCCATCATTTTGTGATCAACCCTACTTTTCATTATAGTAGGTTTATTAATGAAACTAAATGATTACACTTACTATTCTTAATTTCACTCATGATATTCTTTGTCAATTTATTTATGAATCAATCTTGAAACCAGCTGAAATTTACAAATAAAAAGAAAAAAATTGCTTAATAAACAGAAAACATTATTCAATATTTTACAAAAAATTTCATGTTTATAGGGGATTCTATGTAAATTAAAAATTTGATTTCATTGAAAATAAATTGGATAGTTTTTAGAAAGATACATAGATTGATTATTTTTTATGTACTGAAAACCTTTCTAAAGAAGAATATGAAAATGAATAACCATTCACTTTTATAGATTTAAAGCATGGAAAATATGTTATGTATAAGGATTTTATGTTTCTAATTATTTCTTATTAAACTATAATTAGACAAATAATATGAGGATTTTGATAAATTCACATCATCATGATAATTGATAATTTTTTAAATATAGTAATATATAAATTAGGGATATTTATTATTAAATATGTGGTTCCGAATATCATTATATAATCATTATGGAATTAAATGAACTAACACATATAATGTTTAAAATAAATTAATTAGGAAATTAAATTTTGACGTTTCTTTGGATGATTAGTCTAATATATTTCTTTATAATGAAAATATCATATATTTATGATTGATGTAATCATATTTGCAACACCCTAAGACGTTATGAGAAATATATATTTTTATGTCTAATGTTATACACAACACCAAACGAATCTTTCTCTACACACAATAATGGATTGTCTTGCATTACATGCAATCACGACCTTCCCTGATAGCGTGTCTAGTACGCAATACCGAGTTTCACTAAACAACGATATATTATTATAATATAATTATGAACTAGATTTCATGATTAGTATTAACTATATTTTTAAAATTATTATTCATCTTGAACATTTTCTATAACATGGTATGTGAATGAAATTAAATTTTCAGGTAAAATAATTATTTTTCAAACAATGCGGTTTTGCCACCTTTTTATGGCGCACCCATTTTAAATCTAGTTTTGACATGTTTATAAGTTAAATTTGAAAAACTAAAATTCTTCTTTGGAATCAATGTATAAAAAGTCACTTTGGATAAAATTTTCATAATATTCTGATAACTTTTATATTTTAATGAATAGTAAAAACACGCTATTTTTTTAATTGAAAACAACTTTTTTCATCGCATTAATTTATAAGGTTAAATTATAATATTGAATGGTTTAAAGTATAAATAGAATATGTTTTTACTATTTAATATGATTTATGTCATTACCATTAATTTTACATTGAATTCATAGATAAAAACATTTCAATCTTTTTCAATGTTTTACCTTTTAATACACATTTTCTTAACAACAGTATTAATTTTAAATTAATAAATGCAACTTAAATGTTTTGAATTTTAAAAAATGGATTCCATATTTGAATTAATTGGGTAAAAAATATGATAATATGTTAATTTTATTTTTTTGATATTATGAATAGTAACTATGGTAATTTTTATTTACTGCAGTTAAAGGTAAATCGGGTAATTAAGGGTAAACATAAGATTATAAAATTACCCTGACACCTAAAAAAATTCTACTGGATTACTAAAAGTCTACCCATATCACCTAAGGGTCAGAATAGATTAATTTTATGTTCTTTTGACAATGAAAATAATTTAATTATTATTAAAACCAATGAAAGTGACAACATGTCACTCTATTGAATCTTATAAGTATAATAATTTTACATTAGTGATAAATTTCATGAAAATTAGAAAATGAATAGTCTCCAGAAGGATAATTAAATTATATATATCATGTCAATTTATTTAGAATTTTTAGGTATTAAATAATTATCCTTAATGGTGATACAATAGTGATGATGAAATTATTATTTTGATTGAAATATCAAATAAATGGTTTTAAAAATATTATAATTAATATTATATAAACTATTTAATGTGCTCCACTTATTTTATATATAAATATTACATGTTATGAATCTATTAAATCTTTTAATTAGAATATATCCTCGATGTATATTTTATTTAATTTCAAATAAATGAATAGTGTCAAAATTGACACTATTGTTATTTTATAAAAATAACATATTATAAAATTGTTTGAAAATCACAAGAATATTTAAAAATTATAAATATAAATTTATATGGTAAAACATGTCATACGTATCTCATTATTTTTAATTCAAATCACATAAGTAATTATTTTTATCAATTTCAAATTTTGAATATTATTACAACAAATAAAATTAAATAGATTAAATTCGGATAAATAAAATTGACAAGGTATAAAATAAGTTCAAAACATGTTTAAATTTCATTGGATGATGATATTACAACCCTATCTCATCGCATATTCAAATTGAGTCATTTTTGGAGGGTTTTATGTGGGGTTGGAATTTATTATAATTTAATATTTCTTATAATTCCAATGGTGTCGTACTCTTCCCTTGTAAAAGGGAACCTCTTCCCTCTCCTCCTCACCCCACATTGAACCTTAAAGCTCGGCCAACCCATGTCAATACAACTTCTCCACTTACATAGAAACATACTAGAGGTCTTGGACTTCTTCAAAGTCCAACTTTAGTGACTTTAGAGAAGATCAAGAAGAGGTGCATCAAAGAAGAGGTAATATCCTTTACCGATTCATTCCAACTTATTTCTTCTTCTACTTATTATTCATTATTTTTTTTCATCATAAATTAATAACATCATTATCACCCATATACTAATATGTTTTTATA
Source organism: Viscum album (assembly GCA_963277665.1). Lineage (NCBI taxonomy): Eukaryota > Viridiplantae > Streptophyta > Magnoliopsida > Santalales > Viscaceae > Viscum > Viscum album. The sequence goes on along the minus strand of OY728148.1, from coordinate 2,003,390,572 downwards.
AATATAAAAAAACAACATTTCACCTTCTATCCATCCAATGGAAAATGAAATCACCGCGCGTGCATACGTACCGAATATCGTCCACATGCCGTGGTGTAATTTATTTTCCACCACCACCTTACTTGGATGGGTATGATGGTATAAATAAAAACTATATATGATTATTATATAATTATAATAATTCTTAGACATTCCATCTTCCACTCCAATACCATTCAATAGTTATGGGGACGATATCATCGCTCGTGCATACGTACGACCTACTGTCCCCACGATGTGATGCGACTCGTTCTCCATGATCTTCATTGGATAATTATTATATAAATGAATTGAATTAATTAATAAGATATATATTACACTAATACCATTCTATAAATATGGTATCTATAACCAAAAAACAGGAATACGAATTTATTCGACAATACAAGCATAAGAACATAATGCAATGAACACCCGAATAACAAGTAGCAATGAAATATTACTAATAAGAAGATAATAATATGACCATGTGTGATATAATAACAATGAATATGATTATTTAATAAGTTAATTAAATTATTTAAATCATTATACAGTAGGTTCAGATATGTACGAAGCATACCAGACCTAAGGTAAGGAAAAATCTCAAAAGCTCAGTTTTATCCGAGATTGTTTATACTTCAGAATTTTCTAGGGAATATTTATCATCCAAATACATGTTTCCTCAATATATAATGTCATTTCTATCCTACTATAATTTTTTAAATCCAATTTTACCGATTGGTGAAATTTTAGTAAAAGATATGAAAGGAATCTTGTGTTGTTTTCAGTACGAGATACTTTTTGACTTTTTTAGCCAAAGTATGATAAGAATGTTTTTTTAACTTATACAACATGATTGGATTTCTATGATTACGTAGAAAATTATTTCTATGATGATTTCTTTACATGTTTTCATGTTTATTTTTAATTAACTTCTTTTAATTAAAAATGTTATGACATGTTAATAAAAGAAAAGTGTTTTTGATGTAGAATGAATATTTTCCTCGTGAATAGAGTTCAACTGTTTTATCAAAATTATTTTCATTCTAAGATAATATAGGGTTATGTTTCTATACATGTTATTACATTGATTTTATTATGTTTTGATGGAATAATTTTGAGGAAGTCTATTATAATATATGAATTGTATTATGATGTCACGATGTTTAAGAATCCCATTTTTATTACATGGGTTATGCTATGATGTATGATTGATGATTATGTGGAACACATAAGAATGGTTTAATTTTGTGATAGGTGGGACCTATATCACCCTCCAATGCATTGGGCAAATATTTATATCTCATGAGATAGACATGGCTATAACAACAAGTTAATCTGGTTAAGTGATACAGGACAGGAACGAAGAGTGAACCCAGTTCAAAAATGGAGTTTTTCCGCTAATATTGTCTTCGAAATGAGTCTTGACTAATAAGAAATGATTTTATATGATTATGTGTGTATTACACAAGGTTTCATGTATTATGTTTTGATTATTGGGATTATATTTCACTAATATGATTTATTCCATGTAATGATATTATGATCTCTTTTGCAGGTTACGATTTTCAAAATGTTATGTTATTATGAATATGATATTTCCTCTGTTGACCCTTACTGAGCATTTGATCTCACCCTTTTGTATGTTTCCTTTTCCACAGGTCAGGATGAAATGTATTAAGTAGGATATTGAAAAAGGGACTCTAGATATGATGAAATTAATGGGAGACAATTTAGATACATTGTGAACCAGTTATTTATGTTTCTCAGTTTCTAAAGACACTATACCTATACGGTCCTACCATGGTTTTGTTATATGTTGTAATAAGTATGATTAAATTCTGAATTAATAACAATGTGTGTAAAGTATGGGTCATTATAGTTGTTATCAGAGGAATGGTATAGTCAACCTCTAGAAACTAGGATATGAACGCCTTAGTAAAATCCCTAAGGATATGTATAAGAATAGAACACAATATTTGTGTTTTAGAAATGGCCATGAATAACCTATGATAAGACCTTAATTGTAAAATTTTATTCTTGATTATGTGGTTTTCCAATTATGATTAGTGTATCTCATACTATTCTTATTGGTTTTAGTCAATGGCTAGAACCCAAAGGAAGAATGTTAAAGCTGAATGCGATGGGCAATGTAATTATTCTCCCCCTAAGCAACCAAACGTTATGGGAGATGAAATGAAAAATTTTGTAGCCATTCTCACACTACTTTCTCAAGCTATGAATCATGCAGGACTCCCAAACGGGAAAAATAAGGAGAAAAATTCTGTTGAATCTTTCATGAGACAGCGTCCACATTCATTCAGCGGGTCTTCTGATCCATTAGTGACTGAACCATGGATTAGTAACACTAAAAAGATATTTTCAGTCCAACAATGTTTTGAACATGATAAAGTCATCTTAGAAGTATATAGTTTAGAAGGTGAAGCTAATAAATGGTGGAATATTATCATAAATATGGGGAAAAGAGATGAAATTCAGTCCATGGAATGGTATGAGTTTAAGAACATAATTTTCAATAAGTACTTCCCTCGTATTCTTCGAACGAAGATGTAGAAGGATTTTCTTAAACTGAATAAAAAGTATAATGAATCATTTGGTACCTATGAAGAAAATTCAGCAAGACCTGCAAGGTATGCTTCCAGAATTATTATCTAACATGAGAGTGATATTGATTGATTGTTTATTGGCTAAAAACCAAGTATTCGAAGGAAGTTAGCCATAAGGGACTTCAATAGATACGAGGAAATTGTTTGATGTGCTCTCAAGCTTGAGATGGAGATTGAAGTAAGCCATCAGTCATATTGCTTTGATAAGAAGAGGAAAATGGAATTCAAAGGGAAATATAAATACCACACTAAAAAGAAGATCAGTTTTCCCTTATGCTCAAAGTGTGGTAAGAAACATGGAGGGAATTTAATTAAAGGGACAAGTAAATGTTTAAAATGTGGAAAAGAAGTTCATCAGTCATTTGACTGCCCTAATAATGGGAAAAAGATGTCTAGTGATGCGAACAAAGAAAAGGATACACAGAATGAACCTCATACACTTCAATGTTACAAGTTCAAGTAAATGGGGGCATTATGCTAATCAATGCCCTAATCCAAGGGTTGTTGATGATTATCGATGTCAACAAACTCTTAAGGCCAAAGACAAAGGAATGTCACATTCAATTTCTATTGGCGATGTGGAGTACGATATCAATGTGGTAAATGGTACACTTACCATCCACTCTAAATTAGAAAATGTTTTATTTGATTTTGTATCCACCCACTCTTTTATTTCTAAATAATTTTCTATGGGTATCACCGTACTACCTCAACAATTAGATGTTGAGTAAGCTGCGACAACTCCTAATTGCACAATGGTTGCATCAAAATTTTATAATTTTTCTCCAATTGAATTTTGTGGGAATGTGATTATGGAAAATCTTGTGATCCTTCCTATAGTGGAATTTGATGTGATTCTAGCCATGGATTGTCTCTCCTTATATAGATATCATATCGACTTCCAAATAAGGGAAGTCACATTTCATATTACTGATCAATCTATGATCATCAATCGATGCAAGGATTAATATAACCTACCAGTGGAAATTTCTTCCATCTTATGGCTCTTGATTCCAATAAATGAAGGTTATTTATCTCAAATCATTGGAATGAAACTCACGATTAAGAATATTCCCATTGTACATGAGTTTGATGATGTCTTTCCAGAGTAATTGATAGGTCTTCCACTAGATCATGAAGTTGTGTTTTCGATAGAACTCGTACCGGGTGCTATTCACATTTCAAAGACAACTTATAGAATGTCCCCAATTGAGTTGCAGGAACTGAAGAAACAAATCCAAGATAATCTTGATAAGGTATTCATACACCCTAGTGGGTCACCTTAGGGAGTACATGTTCTATTTGTTATGAAGAAATATCGATCAATGAGACTCTGCATTGAGTATCGAAAACTTAACAAGATCAATATCAATATCTAATATCCTCTCCCATGCATTGATGACTTATTTGACCAACTACTCAGATCTCAATACTTTTCCATGATTGATCCTCGTTCGGGGTATCATCAATTAAGGTTCAAAAATTAGGATATACCAAAGACTGATTTCCATACAAGGTATGGACACTATGAATTTATAGTGATGCCATTTGGTCTTAATAATTCCCCTACTATCTTTATCGATCTGATGAACACAGTCTTCAGAGACTATCTTGACCAGTTTGTGGTAGTCTTTATAGACTATATTCTTGTCTATTCAAAGAGAAAGTAATAACATGAAGATCACATAATAATTTTATTGAAGACTCTGAGAAAGGAGAAGCATTATGGCAAATTTAACAAGTGTGAATTTTGGATTAAAAAAGATTCATTTATGGGTCTCATAATCTCAAAAAAAGATATATATGTGGATCCAGCAAAAACAGAGGTTATCGAAAGATGTTCGAGGAGAACAAAAGTTATTGAGATCCGATGTTCTCTTTTTTTGGCTTGAAATTATTGTCGTTCTGTGAAGTATTTTTCAAGATTATCTAATCCACTTACCAAGTTGACTCTAAAATGAGTTATTTTTGTATGGACAGAGGAGTGTCAAGAAAATTTCAAGGATTTAAAAAAAGGTTATCCAGTGCACATTTTCTGAAACCACCTTGTAGTGAGGAAAGGATTGTGATCTGTAGCGATTCATCTAAGAAAGCACTAGGGTTTGTTCTTTTGCAAAACGATATGGTGATATCTTATGCCTCACGACTGTTGAAAATCCATGAGAAAAATTACCCAAATCATGATTTGGAGTGAGCTACGGTAATCTTTGCATTAATTATTTGGAGGCATTATCATTATGGTGAAAGTTGTGATATTTATACTGATCATAAAAGTTTAAAGTATATTTTCACACAAAAGTAGCTGAATATGCACCAAAGAAGAATGTTGGAGCTGATTAAGTATTACGACTGTTCAATTCATTACCACCCTGGGAAAGCAAACAAGGTGGCAGACACATTATGTATACCAGACCATTCTAGATTATCCATTATGAGGATCAAAAAAGATCTACTATTTATGGATTTACAAAGGATGGATCTTGGAATTATAATGGATGGGGAAATTCTTACCATTCTCAAATGAATGTTCATCCATCTATACATATGATGATTAAAGAGTCATAGAATGAAGATGTAGAGTTAAAAAAGAAGGTGAGAAATGTTCCAGAATTTCGCAGTGATTGTAATGAAGTAATAAGGTTCTGGAATTGGGTATGTGTTACTCGCATCCCATAATCTAAGAAGGAAATATTGGATGAGGCTCATAGTTCTTCATTCTCTATTCACCCTGGAAGCCCCAAGATGTATAGGGACCTGAAATAGTACTTCTGGTGGGATGGAATGAAAAGAGATGTTGCTGAATATGTCTCTCGATGCTTGGTTTGTTAGAAAGATAAAGATGAGAGACAGAAGTCTAAGGGGATGTTACAACCATTACCCATACCAGAATGGAAATTGGAAAACATCACTATATACTTTTTCAATGGACTTTATAAAACATTCAAAGGCAATAATGCTATCTGGGATATAGTTGATCGTCTTACGAGGTCGACACACTTCTTTGCTATTCGAGAAGATTTCTCTCTTGATCAGCTTGCTAGGATATATGTGATTGAAGTGGTAAGATTGCATAAATTACCACTTCCCATTATATCTGATCTGTATCCAAGGATTCCCTCGATGTTTGGGTGAAGTCTTCAGCATACTCTAGATACAGAATTGAGTTTCGGCACTGTTTATCATCCTCAGACAAATGGTCAGTTTGAGACTACAATTCAAACTCAAGAAGTCATGTTGAGAGCTTGCTCTATGGATTTCAAAGGTGGTTGGGATCAGCACCTACCTTTGGTTAAATTTTCTTATAATAATTTCTTTTAATCCAGTATTCATATAGATCCTTATGAATCTCTCTATGGAATGAAATGCCGAACTCCAACTTGCTGGGATGATGTTGGGGAATGAAATCTATTAGGAACTGATCTTGATGATGAGATGGCAGAAAAGGTCTGATCTATTCAACAACACATAAGAGAATCTCAGAGTAAAAAAAAGATATGCTGATAACCGAAGAAATGACCTAGAGTTTGAAGTGAGTGATAAATTGTTCTTACGAATATCTCCTTGGAAGAGTGTAATGAGATTTGGAAAGAAGGGAAAGCTGAGCCCTATGTAGATTGGACCTTTTGAGATAATGGATCATGTTGGGAAGGTAGCTTACTGATTGGCGCTTCAACCAAATCTCTCTGAAGTTCATGATGTATTTCATGTATCTCTCCTAAGAATGTAGTTACCTGATCCTCCACATGTACAATGCTCAGAAGTTATACCGCTGGAGCAAGATAATTCTTATAAAGAATAGCCGATAATGATTCTGGATCGTAGCGAAAAAATTCTGTGAAACAAGACCACTCGCTGGTAAAAATTTAATGGAGGTACCACTAATTAGAAGAAGCTACATGGGAAATCGATGATATGATGAGGGAGAGGAATCCTCATTTGTTTGTTACGAAGTGATGAAGTTTAAGGACAAAATTCTATTTGGGGGGGGGGGTAGAATGTAACACCCTGATATTTTATGAGAAATATTTATTTTATGTCTATGGTAATACGCAACACCAAACAAATCTTTCACTACACACAACACTGGCTTGGCTTGTGTTACACGCAATCACGCCCTTCCTCGATTACATGTGTAGTACGCAATACCAGGTTTCACTAAAAAACAATATATTGTTATAATATTATAATAAAATAGTCGTTATGAATATTATTAACTAAATTTTGGACCTTATTAATCATCTTACACATTTTCTAAAACATGGTATGTGAAAAAAATAAAATTTTCTGGTAAAATAAGTATTTTTAAAAAAACATAGTTCTTCCGTCTTTTGATGGCGCACCAACATTATATCCAGTTTTTTACAATTTTATAAGTTCAATTTGACAAAATAAAATTCTTATTTGTAATAAAAATAAAAAAAATCGCTTTGGATAAATTTTTCATATTATTCTGATAACTTTCATATTTTAATGAATAGTAAAAATATGCTTTTTTTTAATTAAAATCAACTTTTTTCATCACAAGAATTTATATGGTTAAATTATAATATTTAATGGTTTTAAATTATAAATATAATATTTATTACCATTAAATATAATTTATGTCATTACAATTAATTTTACAAAGAATTCATAATCAAAAAAATTAAATCTTTGGCAATGTTTTAACTTTTAAAACCCGTGTTCTTAACAACAGGATAAATTTTAAATTAATTGCTGCAACTTTTTTATTTTGAATTTTGAAAAATGTATTCCATATTTGAGTTTAGTGGGTCCAAATTATGTTAATAGGTTAATTTTATCTTTTTGATATTATGAATTGTAACTACGATAATTTTTATTTACTGCAGTTAAAGGCAAATCAGGTAATTAAGGGTAAAAATAAGATTATAAAATTACACTAAAACCTGTAAAAATTATATTTGATGACTAAAAGTAGACCCATATCACATAAGGGTCTGAATAGATTAATTATATGGACTTTTGACCATGAAAATAATTTATTTATTTTTAAAACCAAAGAAAGTGACAACATATCACTCTCTTAAATCTTATAATTATAATGATTTTTATTTACTGTTAAACTTAATGAAACTTTGAAAATAAATAGTATCCCGAAACATACTTAAATCATCTACATCATGTTAATTTATTTAGAATTTTTAGGGATTAAATAATTATCATTAAAGGTGACACAATAGTGATGTTGAAATTATTTTATTGATTGAAATATCAAACAATTGGTTTTAAATATATATAAATAAATATTATATAAACTATTTAATGTCCTCCACTAATTTTCTAGACAAATATGACATGTTAGAAATCTATTATATCTTTTATTTTGAATATATCTTCTATGTAGATTTTATTTAAATTCAAATAAATGAATAGTTTCAAAATTGACACTATTGTTATTTTATAAAAATAACATTTTATAAAATAGTTTGAAAATCACAAAAATATTTAAAAATTATAAATTTAAATCTATACTGTCTAAAATGTCATAAGGTATCTAATTATGGATAATTCACAGGACATATGTAATTATTTATATCAATTTAAAATTTAGAATATTATTACCACAAATAAAATTAAAAAGATTAAATAAGGATATATCTATTTGATAAGGTTTAAAATAAATTCCAAAGTTGTCTAAATTTTATTGGTTGATGGGTTTACAACCATATCTCATCTCATATTCGAATTGAGTCATTTTTGGTGGGTTTTAAGAGGCATTGGTTCTTATTATAAATTAATATTTCTTATAATTCCAAAGGTGCCCCTCTCATCCCTTATAAAAGGGCACCTCCTCCCTCTCCTCCTCACACCACTTTAAGCTTTCAATATCAGCCAAAACCTGAAAATTTCTCTTATAAACTTCCCTAGAAACATTCTAGAGGTAATGGTCATCTTTAAAGACCATCATTAGTTCCCTAAGAGTAGATTAAGAAGAGGCGCGTTCGAGAATATGTAATATTCTTTACCAATTCATTCCAATTTATTTCGTCTTCTACTTCATATTCTTAATTTTTTACATCTTAAATTAATAACATAAGTATCAATCATATGTGGATATGTTATTATAAATATGAAAAAACCCTATTTCACCTTCTATCCATCCTACGGAAAATGAAATCACCGCACGTGCGTACATTCAGATTATTGTCCTCACACCGTGGAGTAATCTTTTTTTCACCACCACATTACTCAGATGGGTATAATTGTTTAAATAATAACTATATATGATTATTATAACATGATACTAATAATGAGCCATTCCATCTTCCACTGTAATACCATTCAGTAGTTATGGGAATGATATCATCGCTCATGCGTACGTACGGCCTACCGTCTCCACGATGTGATGCGACTCATTCAACATAATCTTCATTGAATAATGATTATATAAATGAACTGAATTAAAAAATAAGATATATATTACACTAATACCATTCTCTAAATAATATTTCTAAAACCTAAAAATAGTAATAAGAATTTATTCGACAAGATATGCAAAAGTATATAAAGCAATGAACACCCGAAAAACAAGTAGCAATGAAATATTATTAATATAAAGATAAGAAAATGACCATGTATGATATCATAACAATGAATATGATTCTATAATAAGTCAATGACATTATTTAAATTATTATATTGGATTTTCAGATACATACGAAGCACATCGGACCTAAGGTAAGGGAAAATCTCACAATCTCATTTTTATCCGAGATTGTTTATACTTCAGAATTTAAGGGGGAATATTTATCATCCACATCCATGTTTCCTCAATATGTAGTATTATTAGTATCCTACTAAAATTTTTTAAATCCAATTTTACCTATTGATGAACTTTTATTAAAATATATGAAATGAATCTTTTGTCTTTTTCAGTATGAGATACTTTATGACTTTTTCGGCCAAAGTAAGAGAAGAATGTTTTTTAACTTATATGGAATGAATGGATTTTTATGATTCTATAGAACATTATTTAAATGAAGCTTCCATTAAATGTTTTAAAGTTTATTTTTAATTATAATTAATTACTTTACAATTTTATGTCATGTTATGAAAGGAAAAATGTGTTTGAAGTAGAAAGGATATTTTCCTCAAGAATGGAGTTCAAGTTTTTTATCAAAATTATTTTCCATCTAAGATAATATAGGGTTCTGTTTCTATCCATCTGATTACATTGATTTTATTATGTTGTGGTGGAATTATTTTTATGATGATTTTTATCTTATATGAATTGTTTTATGATGTCACAATGTTTAAGAATCCCACTTTTATTACATGGGTTATGCTATGATGTAGGATTTATGATTTCGTGGCACACATAAGAATAGTTTCATTATGAGATGGGGGGGACCTATATCTCCCTCCAATTCATTGGGTAATGATTTATATATCATGAGATATAAATGGGTGGAATGACAAGTTAATATGGTTCAGTGATACAGGACTGGAACGAGGAGTAAACTCGGTTCATAAATGGACTTTTTCCACTATGATAGTCTTCGCAATGAGTCTTGACTAATAAGAAATGATTTTTTATGATTATGTGTGTATGGAACAAAGTTTCATGTTTTTATGTTATGATTATTTGGATTACATTTTACTACTATGATTTAACCCATGTAATGATATTATAATCTCGTTTGCAGGTTAATATTTTCAAAATGTTATGTTTTATAAATATCATATTTCCTTTTTTACCCTTACTGAGAATTTATGCTCACCATTTTGTATGTTTTCTTTTCCATAGGTTAGGGTAAATGTATTATGTAGGATATGCCAAAAGGGACTCTAGATATGATGAAATAATCGGGAGACAATGTAGATTCTTTTTGAACCAGTTGTTTATGTTTCCCAGTTTCTAAAGACACTATACCTATATGGTCCTACCATGGTTTTCATATATGTTGTAATAAGTATCCTTCTATTATGAATTAATAATAATGTATGTAATGTATGGGTCTTCATAGTATTAATGGCTAAAGAACATGAAAGTTAAGAGGATATAAATTTTTATAAGGATTTTTAAATGATTTCACATTCTATATATAATTTTCAAATTGTATTTTAAAAACCATATCCTAAAATTTAATTTTTAAATGCATATATATTTTTTCTTTTTTGTAATCCAGAATGAACTAAAACAATGAGTACAATTATAAGGGTCGTTCCCCAATCATTGGAAGATATATTATAATACTTCATCATCAATAAATATTTAAATAATGAATTTATTATAAAAACATTGATGTAGAAAAAAATATATCTTCAACTATAAATTGGTGACTCCAATATCACATTCAATTATGAAATAATTTTATTTTTTCATAGATATCATCAATCCCATGAAACATTTCATTAAAATAATAACATATATAAGAAAAAATTTTAGTGTAATTGGACAGGAAACCACATCCACTGATTTATTAGATTGGGTTTTCATTGAAAAAATTATGGTTTAGATATAATACACAACCAATCATGGGAGGCAATCCATTATTTCCATAATGTAAATAAAACAATTTATGATCATTCAATAAAATGTTATTTATTTCTATTTTAAAAATGGTAAAATAATAACTTCTCATGAAATGATGATATTTTATGTACCAATGGTAGTTCCATAAAATCTAATTTACTGTAGGATGTTACATCCTACATTGACACATTACACTACATCATAATACAACATATTTCAGATTTATGGTCACCTTATTTATCACTATTGAATTAGATTTATTGTCCATGTACAAAAATTATTAAATACACTATTGGTATTGTTTCCTTTATTGGAACTTTAATTGTATGAATATGGATAATTTAATAAATAAAAAATTAAAGGATTTATATCATTTTACAATGTTGAAGACTATATAATAACACTAAAAATGATTATTTTACTCAATAAATATTTAATGTATATGTAGATATTTTATTTATTGATAAATATTTTGAAATAAATTTACATGTCTGTAATTTTTTCAAATGCATGTTGTTTTCTAGTATTATATTTATGATATAAATTTTATTGAAAATAATATAAATAAATATTTTATTGGTATTTCATTAACTACTTTTTACATAGAATGTTGATAATATATGATTAAATACTTCAATATTTTTAAAGGAAATAACATTTTATTTTATAATAGATAAATAAAACATTTTATTCAATCTAAAACATTTACAATTTCCAAAAAAAATAGTCATGAACATTATATTGATAAACATTTTTATACTAGTATATATTTTAACATACTTTAGAGAATGGTTTCAAGATGAATGGTTTTTTATTTTAATTATCATTAGATCCACTATTGACATGAAACTATCCTCGACATAAACTAATTCTTAATTTTGTTACTAAGCTATAATTGGTGTTTGTCAGTTTCAATTCATATCTTTATTGATTGTACGTTCTAATTATCTAGAAAATAATAATACGAGTTTTTAGATCATTTTTTCAAATACTCAATGCTATTTATCTCAAATGGGTTATATTCTCTATCAATTCAGTTATTTTAATAACTAGTGATTATTCAACCAATATGGCCTATTTTTTAATAAATATTTTTCGAATTCCAAATTTTTTTTTATAATAATAATTTGTACTATAAATATTTAATTCATATCATCCAATTATTTATTATATTATTATTTTCATTGAATGAAAAACAACGTGTCTAGGTTTTTTATTTGTTTGTTATTCAATTTTTTGAACTGAAAGGTGATTTATTACATTCTATTTCATATGTTGGATTAGAAGTCATTTTATGGATTTCTAGATTGATATTGTGAATTTAAATTAATATTTAATAGTACTCCATATAAAATTATAAGTGTGTGGATAGGATATCTACCATATTAATATGAGAATTTTATAAGATATCATGAATTTAGATAACATAATCTACAATATATAGTAAACATATTGTGACAAAATATTGATTTTGGTGTTTCCATATCATAAAATGGATGTAGGGTTCATATGGGTGGGTAGTGATCATATTTAAATATCATTTAACTATATATTGATATTGATATCTTTAGAATGTATATACGATATTGGTATTTTATAAACAGAATATGTTCAGATTTATTGGCATGAAAAAATATATTCTTCGTCTAAGTAATTTTTTTTCTTGGAGGAGGGGATGTATCATCAATAATGGATGAGTAGTAAATGGTTAAACGTTATATCAAAAGATATAAGTTAGAGTTTCTATATGAATACATATTTTAATTTGATTATGTAAACTATGTAGCTTCTAGAACCTTGTGATATATATCAGAGAATTAGTTAGAAAATTAAGAAAGAGGCTAATTAATCAAGTCGAATCATATGTGTCTTATGATATTGGAATCAGAATTTAATAATTATTTACTATCCTAACATAAATGAAAAATTAAAATATTTCACTGAAACCACATTGGGTGACATAAATCATGTTATAATCACATTACACATAAAATGATGGTGGTTTATCATTGAAATATTGTCATTATTATTTTTTCTTTTTTATATATGTTTATTGATGTTTTAAGCCGGGCCGACTCAATGTTTATCATTTTGTATGATTCTATTTAATCGAATAGTATTTGAATGATATATATATTAATCTAGTTAATTTATATATTTTAATCTTATTTTTTTTTTCTGTTATTGTATGTTCTATATTGAAATATATATTTCATTCCTAAGGAGTAATGTGTTTTCTTCTTATTAATAATATATTACATGATGGATATGATTATTTACAAGAAATATTTTTTAAATTGAACATTTTTTATATAAGTTCAATTTAATGTTTAATTACATTTCCAAATATATGGTTAATCATTACTATTAATTATTTACCATTCATCTATTTAGTATAATGAATGAAATTATTTGGAATAAATTATATTACTTTTTAAATTTTATTGTGAATCTATTTCATTATATTGGCTATGTCCGTTGAAAATCTTATTGAACCAAACATGGTTAAATATTCCTCTAACATAAAAGGTGAATATTTGGTTGAATGATGTGATTATGTGTTGAATAACTGTCTTAAAAATGTGACGATGTTTTTATTATCAAGATCATATAAATATTTTATTACAAGTTATAAAAAAATAATGTTTTGAAAATTCATTTTTCATTTGTATGTGTTGTTGTTTTTAAAAATTTTATACTTATCTCCCTATATATAATGAATAATAATTTATTTTTTATCATCATATAAATCTTGTAACACCATTTCAATTTATCTTTTGAAAAATATTCGATTAATATTTTGGAGTATGAGATATAATCCTCATTTTATTTTAATCATTTTATTTTAATCATTTTATTTAATTTAGATGAATAATATTTATATTTAAAATTTACACTAAATATACGTCTAATCTATTTTATCATTTTTATTCAAATGTTTTTATTTTAGTTAATTATATTGTACAATTAATATTAAAATCATACCAATCCAATGTAAACATTTCTAATTATTAATTTATTTTAGATATGTGACTCTCTTATCATATAAAAAATGAACATTTATAATATTTTTTAAATGAAAATTTAATTTTTACATGTATTTTGAAAATTATCAATTTCAATATTTTTTGTGATATTAGAATAAGAAATTTTATAAAATATCATATTTAATAAATAAATACCATGTTTTTACCTGGAATTGTCCGTGGAAAAATATACTTTTCAATATTTCAAAATATTTGGAAATAAATATTATTCAATGTTTTGTATAAATATATTCATACAAGTATGATAAATTGAATACATGAGTATAAGAAATTATGTGTGGATAATTATTTTTGGAGTTTTTATTTGATATATTTTATGAATTTATTTTTTTTATTTTTAATATAAATTTTAATTGAATATATAGGCATAATTAATAATGTTTTTTTCATATTGTATCAATGGAAATTGATAATTTAAAAAACATCTCTGAAACATAGTCATTATATTTAAATTCATTCCCAATTTAAATTTTGTGTCTCAGCACCATATTTTGTCATTATTTTATTTAATAAAATGATATTTAAAAATTAATATGATTTTTTAAAAGTTATTTATTTTATAATTTATTATATTTGAGGATTCATGTGTTTAATTTATATAGGAAAATATAATTTGAATTTGTTGTAATACATCGTGATGGGGAAATAATAAATTTTAATTAATATATAATATTCATTTCAATTATTTCATTGATTAATAATTATAATATGATTTATTAAATAAAATTTGAAAGTATATATTTATAATTTTTTGTTAAATAAAAAAATACATTTAATTTTTGCATTATTTTCAAATTTTGTAGGCCTGAATAGATGGCTAAACTCTGGTCACCTGATTAATAGAACTAGAGAGATTGGTGCCCCTGGTCTAATCATTTTTTATCCAAAGAAATTATTTTTATTATGGAATATTTTTAACAAACCATAACTTCATGTGATTTCGCTTTCCTTTGGTATACCTGCCTCTTGTAGTTTTTACTATAGAGTATTTTTATTTCATATTATCTATTCCAAAATTTTATAAAGACATGTTTGAGGGTAAGATCATTCATGTTTACCTTTAATATGTGTGTGACGAAAATCTAGTCTATATTGAAATGTAGTCTTGCATCATTCCTCAATTACTTGTAAATAACTTGTTGTTCAATTTAAAAGAGGGTTCACATGGATAATCATGGAAGCATTAAAGATTTCACAATCTGAATATTTCCTGGAGATATATCATACCTAAGGAAATTATTAGTCATATGTGAAGTGCATGATATTTCAAATAATTAATTAATTTGACATGAAGGATTATGCGGTGAATTAAAACAAATTTCAAGTATAGACTGGAAATAAAATCCTCCTGGATAAATTATTATACATATTCAGTATTTTATATTATCGTCACAACGAAATTTATAAAACATTCAAGGTTAAATAATAATATATCTTAATGTAATATGAGAATTTTCCAAGATCCATTTTCTAAATGAATTTTTATAGGAGGTCCTCAATAAATTGAGATACGTTGATAATGATCAAAATTTCTATTGAATTTTTTTGAAAACAATATATACTATATTATTTAGAGTGAATACATGGATAATAGAATTTTCATGCAATGAGATATATACTAGAAAATCATATAGAAGTTTTTCTTTTCATTTTTTGAATTGTTGTGTCCCTAAAAACCCTTTTACCAAATATTCAATGATAATTAATTTAATAATATTAATTTAATATTTTTGAAGTCCATCAATCACTAGTCTCTATCACATTATTTCGTGTATGTTTGATTTAATTTCATTGAACAATATTTTACACACCAACACTAATGTCATTTTATATATCATAGGTTATGTAACATTTTAATTTACTCAAACCAATAATTTTAAAAATAAAATGTTATT
The DNA here is from genome assembly GCA_963277665.1 of Viscum album. Classification (NCBI taxonomy): domain Eukaryota; kingdom Viridiplantae; phylum Streptophyta; class Magnoliopsida; order Santalales; family Viscaceae; genus Viscum; species Viscum album. The sequence goes on along the minus strand of OY728148.1, from coordinate 2,003,374,485 downwards.
TTCATTATAACCACCTTTCGTTAATATTTTTATTTTTTTCCCTTTTTAAATTTTACAATTTCCTTCATTCTAGGATCAGTAGTACATTTTATTATAAAAATTAAATTTCTAAAAATATATATTTAATTTGAATTATCAAAATTAAACTCATCGCACATTAGATATATCATTTTAAGGTGGAATTTTTTTTATTGCTGAAGATGTTTTTAGGGTGTTTAAAAACACAATTATAATATATTGTCACATAATTGCGTTATAAAAAATCAAAACTACCATCCTTCTTAGTAAAAATTGTGTTGTGGTCATTTTAAAAGATACCAAAACTATTGGGAAGAAATTAGTATTAGTATCATTAATTTTTTTAAGAAATAATTATTTCTTCATTGTTTTTCAAATGTAGACTCTTATCTCACTAGGACCATAAATTAAATAATTAGTATAATCGATTTTATAAGAATGATCAAATGAAGTTTAGATGACTAATTCCCTGATGTGAAATTGTTTTTATCCTCAAACACAAAACACTCTTTTTTTATGGTCATGATAATGCAATAGTAAAGATAATATAATTAATATCAATATAAAAATATCATTGACCAGTTCAAATGAGCACCATCTTATTAAAAAATAATATAAATTGATGAATAATAACAACATAGATTGTATTCTATAATGTACATGGATGAATATTATTTTAATATTAATTATTTTATTCTATAAAACTATATGTGATTCCTTGATCCAATTTAATTCATCATTATTGAGAATTTTTTCACTTTTTCTGACATTCTCTACATTTTCATGAATTTAACATCCAATCAATTGTTTAATTAAACCCCTTTAGTATCTCGCATATTATATTTCATCACAATTAAATGTTTAGATAAAGGATCATGATATATCCCCAATATCATCATTTATAATCAACCATTACAATCATAATTACATGTGAAGAATATTATTAAACAATGAAAACTATTATTATTAACTGATCTACAATATTAAAATCCCATTAGTCATAGATTATTATAATTATATATCCATTATTTTTCGTGCTCACATACATGTTACTGGTCATGTAGCATAACATATATAACAAAATCACATGAACATTAATAATTACTAAAAAAAATTATTGTCATGTTTAAAAAATGTTGAACAACCTAACAACATTATAATTAGTCATATGTTTCACATATGAACACATTGTCTATATAACCCTGTTAAAGATCATGTGTATTCCTTGAAAACTATATGAGAATGTTATTTGTCATCATTTTCATTATGTATTGAACCAAATTTCATCTTATATATCATCTATAACACTGATGATATTGTTACATATAATAAAAAAATTATTAATTTAATATTCAAATCATCCGATTTTAAATTGCATAGATAAAAACTTTTATTACATATGATTAGAGATATATTAAGTATCATCAATTATAATGATAGATTACCTATTGTAAACTATCTAGTTATTTAATAATTTTTAATTAAATTAGACATGATCTACAAAATATTTTTGAAAAACTCAATAATATTACATATAAATTTCTATCTTTTACGATCAACTCAAAATAAATAAAAAATGTATTTAAAATATCCCTTTCCATCTTTTTTCATATAACAATATATTGAAAGCTACACGCAAGTACTAAAAATAAAAACAACGGTATACATAATGAGATCAATGATATCCCACCTTTTATTTGTTATCATTTGCATATATTATAGTTTTAAATCATTTTAAATTCCCTCCCCTAAGAATATGTTCCACAGAACAATTAATATTTATAGTTCTCTTTTCAACCATCTATTTGTAAAAAAATATCATTTTGAAATGGTACCTAAAATAAACTTTATTATACTGACACAAAAATCATAAAACATGATATATATTTGATTCTGCTCATTGTAGATATAAAAATATATTAATTAATCCATGAATTATTTCCACAGTTTTGTTTATAAATTGATACCAACCAAAAAATATATATGAATTTTTAATAAATAATATTTCCAATTTCATCTCTAATAGACAACCCATCAAATATATTAATACATTCATAAAATTGTTATTTTCTCCCACTATATGTTATTTATACTCCCTTATATCCATAATAATGAACAATCTATTGGATGCCATATTACACTTTGTAATTGGCTATTTCAATCATCCATGTGGTGGAAAACACCTTTATACTTATCAAATGGTAGGTGTTTTCCCATGCAATCCAATTTTTTCCTTCTACCTCCCATGTAGCTTGAAATCTAGTCCTCATACATAATATACTGGATCAAATATTTGTATAGTTTTTCTAATAAAAAAATCTACCGACTGTAAATTTATTGTAAGGGGTTGAATTTCATAAAACCACCCATATTGGGGGCCCCAGTTCGAATTGGGTCTGATGGGGTTTGTTCAAGGAGTCAGGTCACCCAAAGGATCTCATATACATGAGGACTCACATACCTAAATTCGAATGGAAGGATTAAATTATGAACATGTACATTGAAACTAAAGTACTCACATTGTTCTAGATGATGGGAATTTTGGATCAGCACACCACTTTCTGGGGATCTGTTGACTAATAAGATATTTTCATATAAATTTATGTTTGGTTAGAGAATCCATTGTTCATTACAAATTACGTATGATCTATATCACCCAAGAAATAATGATGAATTGTAAAAAATAATGATTTTGAAATCATCTAATAATATATGATGTTTTATATAGAGGTATGGATTTATATGCATATATGGTTCTTTATAAATAGAACCCATTTCATACAAGGATAAAATATTCATTGTTCACTCATTTGGATGATTCTTGTATTGAGACATACAATGGGGTGTTATAGATTTTATTATCATCTAGGATATGGATGTGGTATTGATGTTGGGATTATACCCAAAAGATGACCCTCCTACATATTATAATGAGACGAATCAGAAAATATGTAGTTAAATACGCCTTAATAGGACACATCACCTATTATGTTTGTGTGATGATGTCTAAACCATCAAATTTAACATCATGTGACAAGGACATCAAAATGAAATCAGCCTAGTCAACATTTTGTATGGGAGAAATGATGAGGTGGTCTTACAAACCAACGAGCGATGTTGTCTCCCATGTAGGGGGGAAGAACTTACATAGGATATTTAATAATAATGATGGTAATTAAAGGGACCTTGATGAAATTTTGGCCTCATTGTTGGGTATGACCAAACATGGAATGTAGAATGTTGGATGTAACAACATGATATTTATTTCAATTTTTTTAAAAAATAATTTTAAACATTTTGAAAATTATCATTTCATGCAATACTAAAAAGGGTTTATTTTATTATAAATAACAATTTATGGTTTTTATTATAAACAATATAATTTTAATCAGGCACTAAACCCAACATAAATTTTATCTTTCTCAACAATGAAAACTAATGTGTGATTATTTTACACACTAGACTAACGTTCCCTTGTGGATTTCATAACACTCAAGTCCTAGATTAACCAAAAATTACTATATTATTAAAATTTTAAAATTGAATATAATAAGATATAACCTAGATATTAAGTTACCAGTTATGAATAGTGTAACATCCCATATAATCTCATTTTTCATGAGTATATGGAAGGATTTGATTGGCCTAACGTGACATCCCAAAGATGTCAAAGGCTATAAATAACTAACAAATGGTTTCAATTCATTTGGATACTATTTACCTTTAATGAATAAATCAACTAACCAAAAATTTCATAACAAATAAACTACTATATGATGCATGATAACAATAAAATATGACTCAACATTACATTTATCATAATAATACTAAAACCATGTTCCATAATAGAAGACAAAAAATATTAATTTATATGGTGGAATAATATTATATAAATCCCAATACCACCACAAGACTTCAGGATAAACAACCTCCATGCTCCATCTCCACCATGCATCCCAATTATCACAATGTAATGTTTAATATGTGAGGTACTTTAACTTTTACATTTTTCTGGTAGAAGACGTCTGACAAAGAACCAAAGTGCCAAGGAAGGTGTGGGTAATAAAAATCAATAGGATCCCCCCCACTGACTTCCAAACTAATTCCACTATGAATGAAATTATATAAACATTTATATAAAATACATCATACAAAACATATTGAGAAATAGTTTATAACTGGATAAAAATAACTTTTAAAATTGTTTATAAAAAAATATACATAATTACTATATCATCCAAATTTCTATAAATGTATATTTTATATGAAAATAACTAGACCATTAATTATGTCCATTCCACATGATCGACTTGGGACAACCATTTAATGGTTTATACAACCATGCATTTAACATGGACATTCCAATACTTATGAGTGGTTTTACATCCATTTACTATGTCGACATCTGGTGAACCGACATTTCAGGGGGAAAGACCTAATCATTATATATCACACTAAAGATGGGAGAGATACCTTTCCAAAATACAAACTAAATGATAATGAACACACATAACCATTATTCTGAATCAATTCCAATGAATCCATTACACCCATTTTGATAAATCTGTTCTATTATAAAATTACTTCACAAAACCCAATTTAAATCAATAAATCTATTTAAGTAAAACAACAAAAAAATTGGAAATTTTTTTTTCAATACATTCAGCATAATTATAGAAAAATCCATATTTTAAAATCCACATTTGAAAACCTAGAAACAAATAAATACCTACAGAAATACCAAATTTCCATGTATCAAAAAATCGTAACTTATAACGGTTTTCCAAAAATAATTAAACTACTGATTCAAAATAAATTTCCGTAAAATAATTAATTTGAAATAATGATAATTTGTTATAAAAAGAGGATTCTAATGTGAATTCACCCACCCCAATAGTGTTCGTGAAAATGATAAATGACATGAAATATTCACAAAAATGGGTTGAATCTCCCTGAACCCACCATAGAACTCTTCCCATATCAAAATCACAATCAAATATAATAATATTTTGAATAAAAAACCTTATATCAACCCACATCTATTATAGATCTACAAAAAAAAAGATAGATGATCATGTAGATCTATGAATTCGAATCACGATTAAAGATTCGTAATTATTAACCATGGGAAATTAACTTCTAATCACCATGGGTTGTCTCTGAATCACTTCTGAATCTCTTAAGCGATGTTCATTATTATTTAAGAGAACTAAATCCAACTGAATTGTTGTTTTGGGTTAAAAAATGAATAGGTTATGGGAAAAACTCGTTAGATATACTTTTTAAGGAGTGTTTTCTGACATATGCATAGTTCAGTCACATAGTTAGTGAAACTATGGTAAACCCATGAATTATCCATTTTCGTGAAGAGGATCCTTGCATGGATACTCCTATGATAGAAAAACTGTGTGACATCTATGCCGAAGCCACTACCACAAAATGAAATATATCGATTTTTTCAAAGAACATAATTTTTCCTTGGATTAAGAACTTTTTAGAAAAACAATGTTCTTCCCATGCATATTAGTTTAGCCCCTATCTCATTAGTCACAGTTTCAGGGATGCTTTTCGTAGTTTACAAAAACCATGACCCACCCATGAACCAATTGGAATGACATAAAAACAATCTAAAAGGTTCCCAAAATTTCCCCAACATAGACCATATACATTACATACATAAAATACATAATGAAATGGTTACATACCAAAATCCTAGGGGTACTACATTATACCCAACATAGGTATTTACATCCCCGAAATAAAACCATTATTTCAATGAATGTGTTTCAACCATTCCTCTTTTATTTTCTTATGGTATTGTAGTGTATCTTCTTAAATATGACCAAGTTCCCACAAAACCCACACTAGACTGATTTTTTTTATTACAATACATTATATTACATATAGGACAATCCTCACTATGATTTGTACCAATGGAGAATCCATATCATGGTAACTATATCATGGTCCACATGATCCCATCTGATAATATAGTTAGGTTCTATTATTTAATTTTTCTATTGAAATATGCAGAACACATTATGCACTACAATTAACCACGGTGGTAATGCCAACCAAAATTCCACATCTCCAATCTGTTAAAATATATTAAAGGGGAATATGTTACAAGGATATAAATTTTGATTATTCCAAAAATGATGAAGTCGAAGCATTGGATAGCTCCTTAAAAACAAATGATCACTCATTGTTAATGACAAATGCCTTCGATGATGATCCACATATGATTTATGATGACTCTAATCCTTCACCACCCACATTCTAATAAAATGAATATTTTCTATTGTTTCTTGGACAAGGATCAGACCAACTAGTGGATTATTACCTTTTTTATACAAAAAAAGTTCATTGATATTTTAAACCATATAATTATCCAAAATGTGCCATATGTATTGAGGAAAAATATCTTTTTTAATATGAGAACTTCACCGAAAGAACCTGATCATCCCAAGAGCCACCAAAATTCATTAGTGAATCCATTAACATATCTTACAAATTTGAATCATCCATTTTGAGTAACTATATTTTTATGTATAATACATTGTACTCATATTCAACTGAGTCATGATGGGTTTCTAAATGGATTTAAAAAAATGAGATGTAAACATCAAATATTTGTATGAAAATATCAAAACTAGTATTCCATGAATCTTTACCACATATTGGATATTGATTTTTGATAGATCCTCTACTATATGATTTTCATGAATCAGGATGAAATGGGTCAACATTATTAGCTTATCCACTATCACTCTTATATATCTTGTTTTCGAACCTTTATTGGGAGGACGGTAACAAAATCCATGGATATATCCTCCCACATACACATAGAGATAAGTAAAGACCGCACCATTCCCAGTGATCTCTGATTCTCTACCTTAACTTGTTGGAATGTTATGTATCTTGAAATGAACTCTGCCAACTTATATTTCGTTTCAATTGACCAAAACATATCTTTTAACAACTTATACTTATGATGAATTATTTGATGAGATACCCATCTTGAATAGTTCTAAGCATGAAGAATGTTTTCCAAATAATAAATAGGTATGACCATCTTGTCATAAAACCTCAAAACTGATCTCTCATCCAGTTTCTATCCCACAATTGTCTTCCCAATATTGAGTTACGAACTTATTACAAAACATTATCAATCAAATGTTTGTGCCTCTTTGACCATCTTTTCCAAATCGGGAACCACATAAACTGAAAATAAAACTGAAAAACCTCTTCATTGTATATATTATATAGGAATTTTAGTTATTCCCAACATTAACTTCCACTCATCGGAACCATATTTTTCCAATAGATGATATGATTTTCTACTTAATACATCTACCACTGAATTTACCTCACTTGATGTACACATCAAATAAAATTTAAAAATTGGAAATACTTCATACATTATTTTTTTCTTCAGATTTAAATATCATTGTGAGAAAAAATGTTTTCATATCTTATGTTCCATCACCATGACAAATTTCTTACCAAAGAAATAATTAATTCTTGCCCTAAAATAATGGTCTACTACAGATATATCGAAATATTTTATTGGGTAATTATTCTCATAGACCATCAACCACCTTTATCAATAAGAAACATAATTATATACATTCCTGATAACACACCCCAACCTTGATCCCCAATCATCACAATACACTATGAACCTTTTTCCTAGTTCTAGAAAAATCAAGATAGTTGTTAATGTAAGATGATCATTTAATTTTCAAGGGACATTTTTAAATCACTAGTCCATGATAATGGAACATTATTTTTTTAAATATGTAATAATAGATGTTATTATTGATATGTCATAAATCAACATTTTCTTATTACCCATCTAGACTAGGAAAGATTCTCATATGAAATATTTTATTCAGCGTTTACCTAGAGATAATATGTTCAATCTTCTTCAGACCCACTGAAATACTACTAATTAAATTACATGTCCATAAAACCATAAATATTATTCTATGAAATGAAATGTTCATATTTTGGAATATAATTATTAACATTTCAAGATATCCAACACTTTCTCCAAGTGTTTCTCATGATTATATATAGTCGTTGAATAAAAATATATGTCTTCAAGAAAAAACTCCACAAAAGAATCATGATTTCTATTAAATATCCGATTCATCAATTCTATATTTACAATAGGATAATATTTATGACTATAAGGTATTACCACATATTCAGGATGGACTTATATTATTCAGAGAGTAGTCTTCAGAATATCCTGTATCCGAAATCGAATATGGGGTTATCTTAACTATAACTCAATTTTCGATAACCGCTAATGTCCCCTAAATTGATCGAATAGAACATAAATGTGTGGATGTGGATAATTATTCTTTATTTTAACTTTTTCAGGGTTAAGATAAAAAACAAACACCCTTAGAGTTCCATCTTCATTTATTGATGAACAAGATAGGTTTTTCCCAGGGAGACATGCAAAATCAAATGAATTACATTACTACTATATCTTACCACTACAAATTATAAAACATTAATTATATTGGTTTCGTTCAATTATAATTTAGTGAGATAGATGTAGTCCCTGAAAAGAGATCAATTGTAAACTCAACTTATCGTATCAGTGGTAACATGGAAAAATTATCGAAAAAACATATAGAAATTGGATCCATAATATTTTGAAAAAAATTAATCTAGATCTCTTATATTTATTTCAAATTCAATTTTTCTTGCAAGGAAGCGGTCATTCCCACTATAGAAGCCAAAAATCTATTTTAACCAGTCTCCACATTTCATTCTCATTTAATGAGATTCCTGACATCATTCCCAATCGAAAATCTAACTATTCTTCTATAATAGTCAATGTTCTTCTTGAATATTTTCATCTAATCCACACCCATGATTACACCGTATACATCCATCTCCATCATAGATATTTCTCATATCAACTAAGATCCATCAATAGTTTTATAAAATGTTCTACACACAAAGGCATTACATTCTATATGTCCAAGAGTAGTTTAATATTTTATCAAAGTGGGAATAAAATCAAGATTAAAATATACCAAATCGACTACATGTGAATAATGATGGAATGAAATGAACTAGAATCGAATAAAACATGCATTAAGGTATAATTGGATAGAATAAAACATCTCACTTTAGATGCTCCACCCTGATCATCCATAATCACCTGCTCAGCACCATATAACTTCTTCTTCACGATACTCTACTTCTTCATTGTGGAAATTTTATTTACCCATGATTCATGTAATTCAAATAAAAATAATATGTAGGACTATTTTTTATAAGAGATATATTCTTCTTCCCTCAATATTTAGAGGTATATGATTTCAACACCACCATTGAAGTGTCCCGAGCACTTGATCTCAGACCATTGCAACAATAACCCCAAAGATTCTGCACCTCATTTCATTTGTGGAATGCTCTTTGTGGTATGACACACCGTTTCATTATGTTTTTGAGTGAACAACATTGAAAACATCTAGTATGAATCTTTTCTTTTAGTGTAATATTTTCCTTACCAGCCACTGGATTTGGATTCCTGCTCCCACCTTGAATGTTGGTGTCCTTTTACATTTTCTCAAAGCATTAGTGTTCACACAATTTCTTGTACATATCATCATACTTCCTTCCACATTAGATCCATTTATTTATCTTTTTGTCACTTTCACTCTATTCACCATTTTTTTGTAATCTACAATATAGATCACCATAATCTTTGAGAGAATCATCAACCTTTTGGACGATTCAATGATTTGTTCGTCCATGGATTCACAAGATGAATACTTGGGTACATAGAGTACTAAATTCAAGAATTTATACGTGGGATAACCCGGTGTAGAAAACAAGAGTGATGTAACCAAGGTACTCAATGTTGTCCAACATTCACTATACATGTGAGTTCATGCTTCAAGGGGCTTGAAATTTTTCAGATATAACAATGAATTGCTAAATCCTGCACATACTTCACCAAACACATTAGAAAGTTCAAGTGCAAAGATAAAGCTCCCCCTTTCATCCATTTGTCTTCAATCAATACTCCCCCTTAATTGTCATGATGAATACAATTAAGAAACAAGGGATGAAAGTATGATTGGAATACCTTCACTTTTCTCATGATGGTATTAAATCTCAGAATCCCATCTTCTTCAGATAGGCTCCCCCTCAAGGGGTGCACTCTATTCCTTCCAAACCATCCTCCAGCTGAGAATGATCATCATCTTGAATTCCCTGCAATGTCAGCACATGTAAATACATGTGATTAGGGAATAAGATGGAACCTCCTTGGTTCATCAACGTGAACAACAAGGTTGAGAATATTCTCTCAACCGAGATGTCCCATTTTCACCATTCGTTACACTTGCACATTTGATCTTCAATGATGTTTGTGATGGTGTGGATCTCAACACCTCTTTAACTTCTTTGTGTGTGACTCCTGTATTTCTAGGTGCCTTCTGAGCACTAGAGTCTCATGGTGCAATCTTCATTCATTTGAAGAATCCCTTCTGAGCTGGAATGAATATCATGCATTTATCACTAGTATGTCTAGCTTGATTGCACCTCACACACAGAACTTGATCTTCATGTGAAAACTTTTTCTTTCCTTTTGCCTTAGCAATTGCCAGAACTTCATCTTCAGCTCCTTGCAGATCGTTGGCAAGTTGCAACTGATTAGGCCATATGACTAGTAAGTCACTTGGAAGTGTGGCCGCAGTTCTGGAAGTTCCACATGGTTCTTTTGATGCTTTCAAGCTACCTTTCTTAGGCAACTTGTTTTCAATCAATCCCTTCTGCTTCTTCTGGATTGATTGTCTTTTTGAGTCCAGTCTTCTTCTATTCAGTTCCATGGCATGTTCACAAAGATCCATGGTATGACCTTTCTTTCCACAGTAAAAGCATTTCTTCTTGGTGGTCCTTCTGGATGCATCACCCTTCTTGGATTTAGACTCCAAGGACTTCTCTTCCTTTTTCAACATCTTCTTGGGAGCATTGTGACCTCTCTTCTGTTTGCTTCCCAAGGATTCTTTCTGAGCCAGGTTCTGTGATCTTTTCTTCTTTTGAGCTCTGGATACAGTTGGAGATTGAAATGTATCTATTTGACCACTTTTGCAATCATCCCAGATGTTGTCATGTAATCCAAATCTATTTGCAGTAAACAGATGTCTCTGGACCTGTGGATGCTGCTTCTTTTCTTCTGGGTTGCTCCCCCTAGGAATGGGCTTCCTCTATGCTTTGGAATTCAGTGGATTGTACCAACAATCCTTTGCACAGTGCCCATACTTGTTACAACACCAACATTGACCCACAAATCTTGTCTTTTTGATTCCTTCTGATTGTAGTGTACTTGTCTTGAATTGTTGTGCTGCTTCAGGAGATCTTTCTTTCTTCATTGTCTTCATCCATACTTGTTTGGAATTATTCTTCCATCCTGCACTTTTTGTGGAAACACAATTAGAAGCATTAGTACAAGATGAGACGGATGGTACCTTCTTTTTAGAAGGTGTTGCCCTTTCATTAGAGGATGTCTTTCTCTTAGAATCATCCTTCTCAAAGATCACTTGAGTAGCAAAATTTCTTCTTTCAGCTAACTTTGAGGCTTCAGCTTTGGGTGATTGCAGATTTTTCAATATCACCTCCAGTTCAAAGCATTTCATGTTGAGGGAGTTCTTCTCATTCTCAACCAATCTTAGCCTACCTTCCCAATTCTGTTTCATCTGTTCCATCTGGTCATCATGCACCTTCGTTATGTCATGCAATGAGTTGTCAAGATCCTTCAACATTTTGACTTTGTCTTCAATTTGAGCATCTCTGACATTCATGGACACTTTGTGCAACTTCTCCAGTGCATGAAACACATCTTTGATTATTATCATAAAGATTTCATTCTCAGAAGAGCTTTTTGCAATTCTTCAGTAGTGTCTTCATATCTTTCATTGCAAAGTGAAACTTTTTCATCCTTATCCTTCACCAGCTTTCTGAGAGTGTTGGTTATGCCAACCCTTTTAGCCAATTGGACTTCCAGAGAATTGGCTTCATCTTCTAGCTATAATTTTTCTTCTTGAAGATCAAGGAGGCCTGTAGCTATACACATTGCCACTTCCTTGGGGACTGTCTTCTGAATATATTTGATTGCATTTAGAAGATCATTGTTCCTTCCATCTTCATTACAGCTAGAGCAGGCTTCATCAGAAGAATGATAAAAGGAATTGTCATCTGATGTGACTTTCACATTTCTTTCCATAGAAGGAGTTTCTCTGATTGCAACAACCTTCTTCTTCATCTTCTTTCCCTGTTTCTTCTTTCTATTTTTCTAAGTCTTGGCAGATATCTCCATTTGAGGCTGGTCACTCATTTCCTCAAATCTGCACTCCATAAAGACTCCCTTGGATCTTTTAGAGGTAACCTTCACTCTGATACCAATTGAACTGCCCAGATCAGTGTGAATCACTGAGAGGGGGAGGGGGTGAATCACTGATCCTTTAAAACTTTTTACTAATTGATTCTTAATCAATTAAACCTCTATGGCTGGTTAAAGCCTCGATCCACTCTTCTTGTATCACTCACCTTTCCACGAATGATTCAGTAAATGTAAAGGCACTGGACACAAGGATTTACAAGGTTCGGCACCAAAGGCCTACGTCCTTGCCATGTTGGTTATACGCCCCAACATGGTTTCTCCATTATAACTTGTTAGAATTACAATGGTCGATACAGAGTCCCACTGTATCTCTCCTGAGTCCCACATGAGGGTCTTTATACTGCGTCCCACAGTTTTACCAGAGTCCCACGGGCCTGCTCCAGAATCCGACTGAATACTTCTTCTCCCTGAGTCCCACAGGGTCTTCTCTTGGCTCCTCGAGTCCCACGAGTATCTCTTCTTCACTTTAAGCTTGTTCAAGTATCTTCAGCAGTCTGGGATAAAGGACTGCTGGCCTTGCTCTGTACCTCTGATCACTTGAGTTGATCAGGTCTTCTCGTCTTGCCCAGTATTTATCTCCTTCTTCTAAGGATGACCTGGCCTCTCTCCAACTACTGAATACTTAGACAACTGATATGATAAAATTCAGTCTGGTCCAGTCTCACTTCAAAACAACTTCATGCACTGATTGCATGGAAACTCTGAATCCTCATACACTGACTGCATGGCCTTCTCAATTTCTTCAAGATCCTCTGGTCTTGGTCAACTCAAATGCACACTCACTGATTTGAACTTTGATTACGTGCGCATGTGCATGCATGCATGCATGCACTTCCCCTTTCCTCTTCTTGGTGCAGTAGACCCACAAAAGGTGTAATTCTTTTTAGCACACACCTTTTCAAACTTCACACACTTTATTCAATTTGGTTACACACTTAAGAGTGTGTTCTACTTTAGTGTGGATGTCCTCTTCCTTCAACATCTAAATGTGTACACTTTGTACACACCTAGGTTCGGCCTTCTTTGTTACTTGTTCAAGTACACATAAATTGTTCTTTGTTTTGCACACACATGGGCTTGGCCTACTTCACATACTAAGCACACACACTTCCTTGTTCTTTTAATCTTCTTCAAAGTGTGCACTTCACTTATGCACACACTTGGTTCTCCATTTTGTAAACACAAGGGCTACGGCCTCCTCTTTAATTTTCACACAAATTTTGTGGTGGCCATCTTGTTTCACACACACCCAAGGCTACGACCTTCCTTGCTTCTTTGCACACACTAAGTGTTCTTCACTTTTCACACACAAGTGTTCAAGCCTTGGCCTCCTACTTCTTCTTGCACACACACTGCTCGTAGGGTGTCTTGTGCAACCGGCCGCGCAAGCCCTCAGGTGTGAGGGCACCTCAGACGCACAGGGTGCAAGAGCAACCTCTGCCACGCAAGTACCTCCTGCCACGCAAGTCCGCGGGCAGAGAGGGTGGGCAAGTTCCGTGCAAGTAGTGCGCTTGTCCTACCTTCTTCCTGTCGCGCAAGGGGTGCCCTCAGGGGACTTCCCTTTCTTCTTTCGCGCAAGGAGTGCGCAAAAGGAACCAAACAGAGCTAGGGGAGCTCCGGGCTGTACTGCCACGCAAGTGTGCGCGCAGGCTCTTCTTCGCGAGGCAATGGTGCTCTCATGGGACTTCTTTCTTCAAAAACTCAGCCAACATAAACGAAAGCAGGGGCTCTCCTTTTATAGGCAGAGAGGCCTCAAAACTTCCGCGTGGGATAAATCTCAAATCCCTGAAGTATTCGGATCTTCAAGATTTTTTCAAATCTTGATCTTTCTCCTCGGTTCTCCGTGGGTTATTCTCTTTTTATTTTTCTCTACGTGCATGCGACTTAGAACGCATGCACGGCCTCTTCCCTTCCAATCCATTCAAAGGTATAAACCCTTCACGGCCTCGGCAGCGTTGCTTGCCTCGGCCGAACTTCAAAATCCTCATTTGTTGCATACAGAGTCATTTTAATGCATGGACATTTTCGGTGTGTCCAGACGATCTCATTGGTGTCTTCGGCTTCTTCAGAGGTGGCCGGAATCTCAAAATCCATGCTCGGGTGGCGCCTGGTTTGAAGGTGGCTGCGGGAATGCACGGGGAGGCCTCAGCCGAGGTCGGGGAAGAAGATAAGCTCAGCACCATTGGATCCGCTCTTTGGACGGCCTGGATCTGAACGGGAGTGGCTCAGATTAGATCGCGAGCGGCGCGATGCATCAGGCGGCCGAGATCAGCCGCACGATCACTCGGACGGCCAGGATGCACTCCCGGTGAATTTTGCGCGTCCCACATCGAAACGGCGAGCGGTTTTGCCGCGGTTTATCAACTATCCGCTCCCCCAGCCGGCTCAATTGAATCTCCTCCCCTCTCGGTGCCGCCCCGCACCAAGTTCTTCTGAGGGCGTGCTCTGCGCCCACCCATGACACTCGGGCGCGCCACTGGCGCCCACTCTGCCTCTCGCGGGCGCGCGCTAAGCGCCCCTGCCGTGCGGATTTGATCACCGCGTGGCCTCCTACCGCCTTGGGCTTGATCCATGGGATCCCCCATGGGCGTGGCGCCTATTTCCCATATGAGACGTGGGGTTGAACTCATGGGCTGGCCTTGGCTGGCCTAATTTTTGGCAAAGGGACAGAATGTTACTTTGTCAAAAAAAACAAAGTACACCATATGAAAAATGCCAATTATTAATACCAAGCCATCTTCCTCTAATACATTCTCCCTCATCAACTCTATTTCTTCATTAGAATTCATCCCATCCTCCTTAAAATATATTCTAGTCTTATGAGGTGGAATTCCAGAAGGGTCTTCATCAACCGAAGCTCCTGAATCAAATAATTCTTCAATGTTCTTCATTGATCTAATCAGATATCAAGTTGGATCATCTTCAAATTCACATGCACTAAGTGATAGTGCATGGACTTCTTTAGCTCACTTCATCCACGTAGAAGTAGTGGATGGATCATCTTCATCTCCTCATGCATTGTCTTAACAATGCATGGTCTTCTAACATTGTTGTGACATTGTATCTAGTTGATACAAGTTCTTTGAACTTAAAGACCGGTTCAACAATCGTCAGATGTTCATAGAGAATGTTTCAACCACAAAATCCTATGTCACTTAGTGAATCTCCTATGTGACATGCATCTTAGTACCATGGCCATTCTCCTTCATCACCATCACCATCACATCCTTTGTCATTCACATTTTGAAACGCCTTGACATCCATCCATTCATTCCTTGACAACAACATACCTCATTGACAACAAATGAAACACAGTGCACTTCATAATGGCTGAAAATAGCCGCACCCACCATATAAGCTAAAAAACATTCTTACATTAATTTTGTGGAAAAGGATAAAAAGGACATTGTTTGGAAAACGACGGAAAGATTTCTCCATTAACCTCTTATAAAAAGTAAAACAAGAGTATAAATGACTTTAACCAATATTATATAAAATATTAAGAATTTTTTTAAATACATTATATAGAATCATGGATGTGGATGATAAAGAGGTCCCATTAGATAATTAGGTATTAACAACAATAGATAATGAAGAGATTGTGAAATAAACCCTTACATTGTACTTTTCCATGGTTAAGGGTAGGTTAAACTCCTGTATAATGGTGAAATAATTGTTATTAAATTATAAAATAATCATATATATTAATATTATATAATATATTATCTTTTAACATTGATTTGTTAATAACAACTTAGTATTTTCGTTGTTTCGGGTGTTAACTTACTCATTTTATTTTATATGTTTTGTTACATAAGCCGGGTTTTTTATGGATAGGATTATCTTATTCATATACAGAATGATATCAAGTTCTTAAACAGTATTTTTAATCATCAAATGATAATTATACTTTTATGGATACGATGGAGAATGAATCTCATCGCATTCGTGGAGACAGTAGTCAGTACGTACGCACGAGGGACTATATCATTTTTTTGATGATAAAATAATATATAATTGTATGTTATATCATATATAAAGAATCATTATAATGTTATATTTATTATTTACATGAATTTAAAATCATTATTATACCCATCCAAATAATAATGTGTTGAATAACAATTACACCACGACGTAGAGACGGTAAGTCGTACGTACGCACGTTTGGTGACATGTCATTCAAGGGAGGATATAATACTGAATATGGTTGTACCGTATTTATAATAACATCACATTATATAGGTGATACTGGATTTATTATTTTAGAATGAAAATAAAAAATAAAGAAGAAGTTGAAGATGAAAGGAACATGAAAGATGGTGGTGAAAATATTACCTCTTCTTCAGATTCCTCCTTTTGATTTGATCAAAAGAGCTCCTTAGGATGACATTCTGATCAAAATATGGAATCTCGTTTGAATTTAGGGAAGTTTAGAGAATATTGGGGCAGGGGTTGGCTTATATAAAAGGATTTGAAGGTATGAATTAGAGAGAAGGGGTTGTGCCCTTTTATAAGAGGGGTGAGGGGCACCTTAAGAAAAGCTAGAAATATTATTTTATAATAAATTCATATTCGGTTTCATAATGGCTCCAAAGTTAATTATTTAAAGCTTAATGTGGGGATAGGTCGGAAACCACTCAAACAATAGGTTTGATACATGTTTGGGTCACTATATTAACCTTATCCTTTAGTTTTAACTCTTAGTTAATTAGTTTGACATTTACCATGTCACTTTGTATTTTTATATTATATAGTTAATAAACTAATTATATACATACAAGAGTCCACCAAGTGGTCCATTAGTTATACACATATCCTGATATATGTCCTTTTTCCGAACCATAGATTTTTAGGATTTTTATATCAATTAATAATATAATATTTGTTTTAAAAACTCTTTTATGTCAATTTTGACACTATTTGGTATTTGTTTTTTGTGAAAATCATAACAGGATGATTACTTATAAAAAAATTAATTAAATAAATAATAACATGTCATAGAAACCTATATAATTAGTGTAATTCATAAAAAGTCTCAAATTACATTTATTTTGATATTTATAATATCAATACTTTTATTATTTCTTTAATTAGGTAATTACTCCATCACCATTGTGTAATAAATAAATTAAATTATATAATGTCTACAAATTATAAATAAAATACCATTATGTATGAAATTATTTTATCTTTCTAATGAATATTTATAATAGAATTTATCTTATGTATCACCCAATATTAAAAATGTTTTAGTAATTAACTTTTGATTTTTACTCTTTTAACTCTTCTTTGAATTAAATAATAATAATTGTCCTAATCTTGTCCAAGTGGACATAAATGATAATATTTTATTCCTAAGGTTGTTTTTGGTCGAGATACACTTTTCCAATAGAATTAGTACATGTGTTATGGTAATATTAATATCCTTTTTACCCTTAATTACCTTATATACTTTTAACCGTGGTAAATAAAAGTAAAAAGTTACTTTTCACCAAAAATTATTTTCATCTTATTGAACCACATTTTACTCCTTGATATTAACCGCGTCTATTGGATTTTCTAAATTCCACTCACATAAGAGGTAAAATTATGTTTTACGTGAGTTTACAAATTCTCCTAGATGGTGGGTTAAAGATGGTTAAAAGTTAAATAAAATTATTATATATCTAAAATTATTATGAAAAAAAACTTCAATGATTTACATTGAACATATATATGTATTATGTATCTATTTTGACGTAAATTAATATTAAATAAAATAAATACTTATGTAAATAAAAATTCTTTTTTAAACTATAACTTAGTGTTTTTTCATTATTCATCAAAAATCGAAAGTTTTCAAAAAAATACAAAAAATTCACCCGAGGATAATTTCGATATTCCGAATCCAAATATGAAGTCCATTCGGAAAGATAAAATTTATAAAAGTTCAAAAATTGGGTTTTTCTATTCATAATGGATAGTTTGATTGTTTGTGGTGTGTATTTGAACTCGAAGATGCGTACAACACATGCTACTGTATTATTCAAACAGAAACGTACTGTGGAAAGTTGGGGTGTTACAATTTAACATAGAATAAGAAAAAAATATCAAATAAATGTAAGTAATACAAAGAAATAAACTCCAAGACAACTACAAGTCTAAATTCTCCACATTCTACATTCTCCAACTCCCCCAAACATCACATGTATCACGAAGTAGTTCAAAAGACATGTGATACGTTAATATTCATAATGACCTGATAGATTAAATCTAAGAAAGCTCTAAACTTCATAAAAATGGATGTGTTCTATAACTCAATAGGCTTTCCCAATGATTTACTAGCTCACCCAACTCAGATATAAAAGTTAGAAAATATTTTATAAATAATTTTACATAGAAAACAATTTGATATAGTTTATAAATAAATACATACATCACTTATAATATCTTATAACTCGATAAAAATAAGTACTATATCAACAAATTTTCTAGAAAAAATATATTTTCCAAGAGAAAAACCTAACTATTATACAATACCATTCCACAAGTTCCATTATTCATAACCATTCAATTCTGCACATATATCCATGCATGTAACCTGGACATACCTATACTTGTGAGTGGTGGGACATCATTTCACTAACCCATAACCCACTGAACCAATTTGGATGGGGGATCCATTAACCTTACCTATCACTCTAATTATGGGGTATAATCCTTACCCTTATCCATCCCAAATTCACATAAACACACCCAATATTTATTCACATCCAATGCAAAAGAAACCATTTCATCTGATTCATTAAAACACATATTTTATCAAAAATATTCGAACATCCCAATTAAAATCAAACATTATATTACAATAAAACCATTAATTTTATTAAAAAAAATTAATTATTCCATTTATATAATTTCAAAAAAAAATCCTCATTTTAAATCCAACATTTTAAAACCAAGTACCAAAACACATTCTACAAAATCACAAAATTTACATGGTTCCACAATTCATCACTATAGAGGGTTTGAAAAAAATAATTACAGAACCAATTAAAAAATTTAAATGAAATAAGAAATTTTATATTAATTAAAACATTTTACCAAGAGGAGTCGAGAGTGAATTCACCTACATCGAGAGTTTTGGAAAAAACATTATATGACATGAAAAACATTACCAAACCGGTTGAATCTCTAAAAACACAAATTAATTCACTTATTATATAATAATAAATACAAAATATAATCATTATTTCCATACACTATCATATACACACACACACACCAGACATGGATCTATGAAACTGATATAGGGGATGAAGTTGATCTATGAAACATTATGAAGAATGGTGAAGAGTGAAGCCTTACAACAAGTAATTTTCTTATAATAACCATGGGTAATATATAGATCAAATCCAAATATATTGGGAGAGGTTATACAACCATTTAGAGACCGAAATATTTATTATGGACTCTTTGTGGGTAAATTAAGAAGTTATTCTAAATAACGTGTTAGATAATATTTTTAAGGAGATGGTTTTGACCTGGGCATGTTTTAGTCGAACAGTTAAGAAATCCATTCACTAAAAATGTGAGAGAAACTTCCTTGAGAATTACCCTTGGAGGGTTTACTCATATGTTTTCGAAACTACGCGCCAACCGTGCTGAAGCCTCTACCTGAAAATTACCGAAGACTTTTTTTTTCAAAGAGTGCAGTTTCTAAATGGATTCTGCATTGTTTTGAAAAACCGTGTATAGAATGTGTGCATCCCATTTAGCCCATGTGTCAATATTCCTAGTTACCTATAATTTATTCACTTTTTACTCAAAAGGTGAACCCCCAATTCACCTATAATAAAGCAGTAAAAATATTCTAAATTGTCCCCAAACATTCTGGATTGTAACACATATACTTTAAAAAGTTAAATTTCAAAAAGAAACTCTTACTTACCAAAAATAGGGGTTACTAAAAATAGTACATAAAAATTTATGAATTTATATTTTTTAAAAAATTTATGATAAATTAATAGGTTGCTAATTAAAATGAAATGTATATGAAAACTGATTGAATATAAAACAACATATTATTATTTTATGGTCATCAAGATGGTTTCCCCAAAGAAATTAAATTAAATATTATTAATGACTAATATGAATGTAATATATACTTTATATATTCTATAAAATATTTTTGGATTGGCATCCAATATATTTTAATTCCATTGGTTTGAAAAATCCCCAATTTTATGTTTGTAAATCTATATTTTTATTAAGGAATTTAATCATCATTTTAAAAGAAAAATAATTTTAAATACAGTTTTGGAACTATTATTGAATAAATATGTCAATAAAAACATCCAATTATATTTTGGAACATTTTAATTAGGTTAGGGTAATTATGATTAATTTTTCAATGAAGTTTCATTTTTTATTTAAATTTTAAAAAATACGAATTTTAATCCAAAATAGAAATTTCATCGAATTCATAAATATTGATAATCCATATTTTAAATTGGATTCAACATTTAATTAGATAATATTTTTATCAATTAATTCAATTAAGGTTATTAGAAGCAATATTATAATGAAATTTTCTATAAAAACCTATCAGAAGTTCGACAATTTTTAGTTTAAATACATGTAGTGTCTTTTCTTTAGCATGATTAATTATAAACTATTTTCCACCAGATATGTGTTTGGAATTTTTATTAATGTATTCAATAGTTTCAATAATATTAATTTATAATTTATAATAGGGTAAAATCTGTTATTTGACCAAATATATTAGTGAAAATATTTAAAATTTATTACGTAGATTAAGGTAAAATTAATCTTACATAAGAAATTGGTCTTAATTTTACATCCAAAGGAAATAAAAATATTTACAAGATCCATTGGATGGCCATATTTCGAATATATACACAATTAGATCGAATTTGGACCACTATGGTTCCAATGCACATGTGAATAACGTGTATGTAATTCTGTTGTCAAAATATTTGTACAGTTCCACTCCTCCCACTCTAGAAAATGGCCACATCTCTTCCACTTCTTCACAAATCTCAAAATAATTATGTCTGGACATGTTATACTGAAATATCCTAAAAAACATATACCTTACTCCATGTGTTCTCCATTTTTTCATAAATATTTCCATTGAATAACTTTAGTGCTAAAAAAGGCGTTACATGATTTTGAGGTAACACCCTCCCTCAAGTACCTTTCTTTTATTTTCATTCTAAAACACATAAATTAAGTTATTTACATGATTGTAAAATAAATTAAGTATCCTATATATTTTAATACTTTTTATTATATTTTTTTAAAACAAAAATTATACATGCATACAACTAAATGGTAACACACATTTTGTTTATGTGTACAATGAACTACCACCTCAAAAAAACATGATTGTTTATATTTCTATTTCCCCTGATCATGGTAGAACTTTTAATGGAATCTTTTATATATTTGTTAAATATTTTATTTAATATGTTATTAATCATATATATTCCATTTAACACTCATATATTTACACATTCAATTTAGTTTAAATATAATAATTTCGTTTTGGGATGTGTGTACTACCACCCCCTCCAATTGGCATGATTCGTTCGCACACTACATGGAATGTATTAAGGAGGAATTTAGTGATCTTTTTTGATATATATGATATAATAATGCATCATGAATAATGATATATATATATTCACATATATCATTTACCATCTTTCTTTCAATATGATAATTAAACAGAATCAATAATAATATGTATATATTAAATATACAATTAGTAATAAACATAAAATAAATATAAATGAAATTTATATATTGGTTTTCATTTTTCAAATCATGATATAACTACAAGGGAAAAATATATAAAAATTAAGACACATGCTTGGAACAAAGAAGATATTACCCAAAGTGAAAACATAACATAAACTTTTTACAAAGTCGAAAATATAGCGTAATAATTAAATAATATATGATATTAGATATAATATTATTCTTATTTAAAAGATTTATTACAAAATTTCATTTATTATATTGTAATATATTATGAGTATGAATTGAGTCACGACATAAGGAATTGAATTTCATCTCACTTTTTTTTGTGTGGGATACATACTTTATTCACCACCCATTCTTATTGTGTGGTGTGTATACTACACTTGGATGTATTCTATGACTGATAGATTTATATTTATGGATATATATATATATATATATAAATTATGATCATTCTATCATGGTATTTGTTATAAGAATTTAACAAATCGGTAATGTAGGTTTGTCTCATTTTTTCTTCTTTGAGACACCATGACATGTTATGCACCAATATTTTTCAATAAGCCGAATATACCACCTTTGATAAATAAAAGAAATTATATTCGTATTTCTATGATTCATTATGACTCATTTTATTTTATTTTTGAAAATTGGGTTGAATAGTTTAATTTCACCATGTGGTATGAATTTATTGTCACAATATCATCACTTATTGAGATTGTTTATGTTCATGCTTCCTTTGATGAAATGTTAATAGCCATATCTAAAGAGAATTAATGAATTTTATTATCTTTTATTTATAAATGATATATTAATTAATTATAAAAAAATTTATATTCTTTGGTTCAGAAGATATTTTTGAATGTTTATTTAATAATTCTCAATATTACCCTCTCTTCAGACGAAAATATGTATTCATTAAAAACCATGTGTTTCTGAAGCTTTTGTCGGGCTGCACATCATCTGTCATGGATACACACTGATTTCCCCACGTTCCTACATTCCAATTTAGGGAGGAATCCATTGCTTATTTCGTGATGTATTGTCCTTTATCAAAATGGGATGATGGGATTATGTTCTATCCATCCATGGTTTTCCCTTCGGAATTCATTGCCTAGTCTAGGACTCCCTTAAAGTGTTGAGTCATTTTTCATGAATCTCATTCATGTTTCCATAACATTATGGATTACAGTTAATTATGTTGCTTCATTTAAGACACTCCAGGGGGTATTGATAGGGAAGCAACCTTCGGTCAAAGCAGATTGTTTCATTAGGCATGTTGGGGAAACAAGGGATTTGTGTACATTGGTCATCTATATTTTTCCTAATGGGAGGTCATCTGAAGGGTGCATAACCTAATGCATCCCATGTCGATTGTGTGGTATCTAAAGCTAGAGTCATGTCTCTGTTGTTTTCCCCAACTTCTCATTTTTAATAGGGGTTATTCTGCGAATTTATTGACTTGAAGAGATAGATAGGATCAGTATTGACACCACTGAGGGAGGATTAGAATGAGTGCACCCCCTGAGAGGGGGAAAATAGATGGATGGATCATAATGCCCAATAATAGGGGACCTGTGTGGGTGTGTCCCATAAACAGACGATGTCACAACATGAAGGATAATCTAGAAACCACTATAGGAGGATTAGGGAGAGTTCACCCCATAATAGGGAAGACTATAAGGATATGTCAGAATGCCTAATTAGAGAGGACCTAGGGTGGTGTGTCCCAAATAGGGATGATATAACACCATAAAGGCTGATCTGGGCACCCTTGAGGGTGGATCAGAAAGTTTGCACCCTCGAGAGGTGGACACCAAATGGATTGAACATAATTCCAAATGAGAGATAAAAATGTTGTTGTGTCACAAATTGGGACGATATCACACCGTGACAGCTGATATCGGCACCACTAAGGTTAGATCAAAAATAATTTCCTCAAAAAGGGGGGCATGAAGGTTTTCCATTGGTTGGGATTGAACCTAATGGAGGCTTCCTATTTACCGTATGAATTTAATATAGATCAATACACAATAGTTCAATTGGTGATACATGGAATCAAGGTATACACAATGGACAATGAACCGATGATATGTTGGGGCATACGGATGGATATAAAACCATTGCCAGTGGGAAACTCATGTTTGGATGGTTAGGGATCATATGAGTATTATTTATGGTTAGAATCCAAAGTAAATGGCGTGATCCAACCACGATGTGGTGTCCTGGGTAGGAATCAAGATAGAAGTGTATTGGTTGAACAATGTGGATGAGTGGGAACCTATTTGGATATGACAGGGATGTTGGATATGATCCTCATAGAGGTTTCATATGCATACTTGTGGTGGGTAATTAAAGTCCATTTAGTTCAGTGGGGTGACGGGTCAAATGAGGAGGTTACCCATGAGAAGAATGTGAGGAAAAGACCTATAGGAAATAGAATATATGGGAAATGTAATGATCGTCCAAAACACAATGACTCGTAGGGATGTATAGTATGAGACATGGATAATGGGATTGAACCTTCTGGATGCTTTCAACATATCCTCGTGGAAGGTAATAAAATTCAACATAGATCATGAAATGTGCATTGAATCAGGGTGTACAAAACTCATAGTGAGCAAGAGTCATGTCGGGGTTACGCATGGTTAACTGACCATCGTAATTGGTATACTCTTGGTTGGAGGAGTAAACGAATAGTGAATATCCAATGCATGATTAGCTACCCAGGAACTAGTCTAACACCATAATGAGGAGGACCAATGATGTGGGTACCAACAGAGGGTATGCCAACGTATACTAGTGTTTGGGGTTTACCATCAGATAGGATTCCAACGTACACTTCATAGGAGATAGGTATTAAAACCAAGATAGTTTTAATTATTATAGTTTAATGTCTTGTAGGACAAAATGGTAACTCATTTTAAGATTTTATGAGAAGATGGTGAACCAATGTGAACTGGTTTGGACCGATCGATGATGGTATTTTTCCGTAGAGAGGCTTCCTACGTACCTTTCCTAGAAAGGGGAAGGATTAAATTTCATGTATTTTGGACGTAGGGGTAATGGGGTTTACACACTTAGGTGGACCATAAAAGATTACATGGTTGATGCTTATTATAAGCTCACATAAGTTGTGATTGGTGTGAGAAACAAGAGGAAACAACATACCATATGATCATGTTTGCAATGGTGTGGCCATGAAGGTCATAAAATGTGGCTTACACATGGATGAATCCTAGGTAAAACTATGAAGTCGAAATTTTGGATGGGGCTTATGCATGGAGGTAGACATGGGTACTACTAAGGAGCAGCAATGCTGGATGAGGATTATGCATGGAAGCAGCCCGTGTCCCACTAAGGAGTGACAATGATGAATGAGGATTCTAAATGGAACCTACATGAGTGCTAGTTATAAGTATAAAAGGTTAATGAGGATTACATATGGAAGCTTCAAGAGTTTTACTAAATTGCGGCAATAGTGAACGGATCTTACACATGGATGCTACTTTGGTGTTCCTAAGGAGTAACATGGGTGAATGGGGCTTACACAAGGATGTTTCTTAGGTTTCATTTAGGATTGAAAATTGTGAATGTGGTTTATGAATGGATGTTTCCCGGGTTCCACTATAGAGCATCAATTGTGAATGGGGATTAGTCAAAGAAGATTCATTAGTGCCGCTATGGTGAAGTAGTGGGGAATGGGGCTTATGCATTGAAGTTTCCCGGTGCTTCTATGGAGCAGAAATGCTGGATGGGGCTTACATATGGAAGATTCCTTGGTTCCAAAAAGGAGAGACAATGGTGAATGGGGGATCCACATGGATATTACCCTTGTGGCACTGTGGAACAAAAATGGGGAATGGTAGATTATGAATGGAAGCCACCGATTTTCTATTATGGAGTGGAAATAGGGTATTGGTCTTACACATAGAAGATGGCCAAGTGCTTCTAAGGAGTAGTGATGTTGAATGGGGATTGTTCATGAATGTTTCATGGGTGCCACTAAGGAGAGTAAATGGTGAATGGGGATTAATCATGGAAGATTCAAAGGTGCCGCTAAGGAGTGGCAATGGTGAATGGCGCTTATGCATGGAAGCATCATGGGTGCTGCTAAATAGTGTCAATGGTGAATTGTCCTTATGAATGGAAGCTCCCTGTAATGTATTCCTCATGTATTTCCATGGGGGAATCCCAAATCATTTGTGGGTTGAGGAATATTACTGATACTTACACATATATTCTAGTGGAAAAACGGGATAATTCCAAATGGAATTAGAATTAGTACGAACAAAGGGAGATGAAAAGTGTGGATCACATTCCCATCGTTTGTAATACAATGTGGAGACATAATGAATGGAGATAAATACTGATCATATTGGAATAATAGTGTCAAAAATGAATTATCCTGAAATGGAAATGGACAATCATGGGACAAACACTTACCATATTTGAATCACTAGGCCATAAACGAAGTGTCTTCCAAAGTCTTCAGGGGTGTTGGCCCAATATAGTATGTGAGCCAATGATACCTGGGTCCAAACCATTAGGGGGTCCCTTTATACATGAAATATGATTAATATTAGAATGACTGCCACAAAAAAATTTGGTAGAGTGAATGACTGCTTGAATAGATTCCAATGCTTATAAAATTACGCTACTGTAATTATTGAATTAGGCATATTATGCTTGTCACATAAGGAATACCTTATTTGGAATAAAATGTATCCTATTATTGAATTATTGAGAATGATATAGTTTAATGTCATGTAGTTTGGAATTTTGGAATATTCTTCATGGGGAAGAAATCATCTCCTATTCAGAACAAGAGACAAACTATTTTTTCACATAGGGAGTACTACAGTTTAATGTAATATAGATAGGACTATTAGAATATTATACTTTACGCATAAGGAATATATTATTCAGAAAAAGTGGAATCCTATTTTTTTCAAATAGGATGTACTATAGTTTATTGTCACATAGAGAGGAATATTAGGCATAAGTCACTAATAAATGGCTTCATATAGGACTTATGAAAAAGTATCTCTATCTAGTTCAACCTTGTATAAGTGTAAGGAGATAGGGTTTGGTTGATTTTCTTGAGGAATGGTGAGAATAAATGTACATGGGGAATTTATGATGAGAATCTTAACAGATGACTTGGGAAATGGACCAAGAGGAACATGTCAACTCAAGCTGTTTTTTGGAGTGAATATTAGAATCTAAAATCATGGTGTTCCGTAAGTTGAATGTGGAGGTTCATAAGGGAGCAATGTAAAATGTCGATATCATAGAACAGAACTGATCACGGTGGGACTCTCCATTTTTCTTGGGGGTCAGTGATGATTTGAAAGGGACTGGGCTTGAGGGTTGAGACCATAACCCGACACTGATCTAATGTGGTGGTGTGGGGGAACAACTGCCATGCTATGGACCGGTGGGCATGAATGTTAGAGCATCACTAAGGAATGGTATTCACAAACCAATGGGGTTCATGAAGAATAGGTTCATAAGAAGAATGGTGCTTTTTGGATCTAAGGGTTTAATTGACCTTAGAGTGTCACTGATCATGGGGCTCACAAGGCTCAGGGCCTCACAGAGCATGGAGCTCCGCGAAGATCAAGGTATCATGAAGAGGCTTTGATAAGGAAAGTTTCCCATATAGCATGGCCTCACCATTGTATTATGTGTATTATAAGGAGAGTGCTCCATAAAGGAATAATGGATTTGCAGTGGATCAAGCATCTCTAATGGGGCTCTGTTCTTTGTAATTGTAAGAGGCCTTCATGAAGGGCATCACATCGCAATGGTTAGTGGTGATATGAAAGGAAACCATAATTCACAATTGGGAGATTGGCTAATAAAGGGCCGATTTGACTATCCTTATGAATGGTTGAGAAGGTTAATTATAGGCATTGTAGGTCGGTGGAGCTCTCTACAATGATCA
The DNA here is from genome assembly GCA_963277665.1 of Viscum album. Lineage (NCBI taxonomy): Eukaryota > Viridiplantae > Streptophyta > Magnoliopsida > Santalales > Viscaceae > Viscum > Viscum album. The sequence continues at coordinate 2,003,346,310 of OY728148.1, read as the reverse complement.
AATGAAACTTGTGAAGGTAAAATGATGCCACAAAGGAAATCAAAATTCACATCCAAAGGAAATTCCCTCATGTTTCATGGAGTCACGGAGGATACCTTCATGACCATTCCTATGGTCGCATAGGATTCAATCAAGTTCCTCAAACTCACAGAGGATTACGTTATGTCCATCACAACACTATTGGAGGCCCTAGTAAATATCCTATAATCCTTTATCATAGATGGAGCCCCGTAAATGGGCTCTACGAACATGTTTTTCCTCCGAACATTGAATGTCCACAACTCCAAATTTGTTACTCTGTCCAGGCTCTACGACAAGTAAAATCAAAACTAGAGATAATTAAGTCATTATTGGATCATGTATGGAAGAATTATGAATATATTGAGGACTCATTTTCAGGTACCGACATAGTGTTTTCTAATGAAAATTAAAATACTATTATAGTATTATACTATAATCATTAAAATAAATATTTACAATTTTTTCTCTTTCTAATAATTTCAAGTAATAAATTTTTCCCATGACAGAAAGGGAATTTTTTTTATTTCTATCATGAAAAATGTATATTATTTTTATTTCATACATAATATATGGATATACCCATCACCATTTTGTTGAGGTCTCATTTTCGTGTTTAAAGGGAAAATATTTGTGAAGTGTTTTTTAAAATTAAATTTCAAGGGAAAATCTATACAATTTTTTTAATATTGATTCAAATGTTTTCAAGAAATTTTTTCCAAAAAAATTTAAAACATTCACCATTTATTTTCTATTTATTTTCAAATAAATGGTTTTCAACTATTTTTAATATTTTATTTGATGATTTCAAATTACATTGAATTAAATTATTGTCAAATTGTTTTAAATATTTCATTATATTATTTCCAATTATTTACAATAAAATGTTTTCAGAAACATTTTCAATCATTGTTTATATGTTTTAAATTTAATTTCAATGATTTTAGATACAATATTTTTTTTATTTGGATGTCGTTTGGTATGCTGTTTTATATTTGAAGGTGGCTGTGCAATTTTGAAGTCCCCAATTAACAAAAAATTTATATTTTAAAATGAAAAAAGAATTTGTGGGTCAAAAAATGTGATGAAAGGATATTTTCCTCTTGGATTTTCTTAAATGATATTTAAAAATTATTTTCTATATATGAAGACATCTGTTGATAATACTCATGATATAATTGTTTCATTCATATTATCTAATGAATGGTTTATATTTTGATGTAATTATTCTTATAAAACCCATTTCTCTTCCATGAGTAACATATTTTTGAATCCTGAATCTTTTCATAGATTATTCATTTGATTTAATTATTATGAATCCTTTACATTTTTCTAAAGGTTATGATATGAACACATGTTTATGATAAGAATTTCATTTCATGGGATATGATAATGAATATATTTAAATTTGTGGATCATAAAATTTAGATTTCATAATGAGATTAGGGGACATATATCTCCATCCAATTCATTGTATAATGATATATATCTAATAATATATACAAGGTTTTACTGATAAATGAATTCAATTCAGCATTACATGAACAAAATGATGAGTGGACATAGTTCAGTAATACATGACATGAATGGGGGTAAACCTGGTTTAGTAATGGACTTTGTCCATTAATATTGTTTTGATAGTGATTCCATGACTATAATGATAATCATTATATATTAATATGCTCTTTCCACAATTCCATTATTTTTTACTATGTTATATTTTCACTACTTAGGTTATTTTTTACATATGATTCATATATTATGAACTTACGTACATTTTTACAAGATTCATATTTATGATTTTAGATATATAGGGTATGATATTATTATTCTGACCACATTCAATTACCCATATTCTCAAATTTATGCTAACATGTATTCCTTAATTACCCTTATTGAACAACATATATCACCTCTTTTCATTTTTCCTTCCCTAGGATATAAAGATATGTATTAAGAATGATGTGTCTAAGAATCAAGATAGTATTTGAGAACATTGTGCGGGATAATGTACCTCATCCATTGGATACTATTTTCATTTCCCTGTTTCTAAAGGTAGTAAACTTATAATGTCTTGATGCATCTATTTGTATAATGTTTTATGTATTCCACAACTATGACATAATGTTAATTTTTGAAAAGGGAGAGTGTCTCTAATGGTATTTGAGGAATATTCTAGATATACTTTGGAAATTTTGATGACAACTATTTATGTATATTCCAATTTATATTTCCAATGATATGTGTAGCAATGACTATAAGGATATGTATATGTATGAGTTAATATTTTTGAAAATAACCAAGAATTTTGGAAATTGAAAGAGTTAGAGTTTTCCTATAAATAATCCCATAACTAGAGACTATAAGTGTATGTGTCTATTGAAGAGATTTACCCAAGTGTAACAACATAGAACACATGTTTCAGGCATGAATCAGGGTAATCTGGTACAATACAATGAGACTTTCTATGCTCCTCGCTGGACACTCCTAGGGGATATGATTTTGGGAATTCACAAAATCATTATGAACCATAATAAATTATTTAAATATTATATAACTATGAGAAATGTATGATAAACCTAAAGTGTCATCAATTAAAAAATAGGTGTCATGATATAGGCATCCTATAAGAAAATTTTCATGATAATGAGGTTTTATTCTATGATATATTTTTCTAACCTTATGCTTTATGGTTTTACTCAATGATGAGAAGTATAAAGAACATTTTTTACATTGATTTTTTCTGATGCATGGGAATTATGAAAATTAATATCCCATGTCTAAATATATCAATGGGAATGAGGAAGGTGGTATTATTATTGGTTGTACTAATGATGATAAAGAGACCTCAAATGACATGTGAATGGTATGTGATATTTGAGAGAAATTTTTAACTTTAAACATTTGAATAATAACTGAATTTAGGTCGGTGAACCATAATACATGATTTATATTTCATATTCTAGAAAAAGTATTAGATAAAAATTTTATGAACTATCTATAATGGTTTATGAATAATCATGGATGAATAATTTATTTATGGTTTGAAATTAAATGATTATGCATAGATTGATACAGAATGTAAAAGGATGGGAAAACCTACCTCAAATATGTGTAGATGCAACCGAACTTCTAGGGATGAGGTATTTGATCCCCACATATGCACTGTACTGCCTAGATTCTGTGAAAAATAAGATCATGGTCAAACCCTTACCATTAGGTTTCAACCAAATAAGAAACACTCCCACATATAAAATCCACGAAATCAAGAGATTAAAGAGAGGGTATAGTTGATAGAGGTGGATAGGGTGAGGATGTCAGAGGGGAGCACCGAAGGGGGAGGTACAACTATTTTATATGGGAATTCAATATATATATAATGGCACTGGTGGGGAATTATGAAATATAGGAGGGCACCCGTGGGGGAGAGTCATCCCTAGAGGGAGCATCAGAGTTAATGGGTGTTGTATGTGGGGAGAATATAGGGGGGACATGGAGATTTAAGGGGAATGGGATGTGTGTGGGAGAGGGGAAGAGAGAGAGGTGGAATCCCCTTTAGAGTTTCTAAAAATTAAACAACTACAATTATAATATGAATATTACTAATAATTATTATTATTAGATTATTATTCCTTTTATGGCATCCCCCCTTTTTATTACATAACTATTAATTTCATTTTACAAACATAAGAAATTTTAATTCTAGTGTCTTGGAAAGCATGGAAATAATACATTAAAAACAACATTAACCATTCTTCTAATCCACTTTTACAGATTCATCAATAGTTCATCCTAAGTAAAATTACTGCATCTCATAACCTGGAGACATACATTTAAAGGAAAGGGTGAGCAGAAGGCCCAGTATGGGTAAACAAGGGAATTATTTTACTTGTGACATGAATAAGAACTTGAATAAAAACATAAGGACATGAGGAATGGAATTATAGGAATATCCTAATAAAAATAACTTTAATAATAACTTGAATATCTTGTGACAAAATTTCATTTATACATTCATGAACATGTCAACAAGGTTTATCCCCGAGGTGTAATTAGAATTACCAAGGTTATTCACCAAGGTATCATTAAACTTGTCGTCTCTAGAGATTAATTATTTACCCAATGCATTACAGCGCTATCAAGGCACAACCTTAATATGTCTTTAAATTCATGTGATCCACATAGATCATAATCAAAAATTTCCTAAATAACACATATAGAATAAAATAAATGGGTTTCATTTCAAAATCGCGACGTTTTAAAAGATCATAAAAATAAGATCATTATATCATTTATAACCCATAGAAAGGGAGTGAGGGTAATTTGTATGTAAATTACATAATCAAATATATCATATTTATATATTTATGAACACCCATGGAAATGAAAATGGTCTGGGTATTCACATGAATAAACTACAGAATTTCTTGAGAGAAAGTGAAAGAAATTTTGAGATGAAATTTCTCCATCGTAATGGTTATATAACATTGTTATAGAAAAAATTGAAAACATAAGGGAAAAGGTTGAACCACTTATAAATAATTTATAATAAATTATGGGTACCGAATAAGATCATGGTTTGTATATTTTAATGACATGCCACATGAGAAGGAACCATGAATGAAAAGAGAAGATGTGATTTCTTTTATGAGAAATTCGGCAGCCTAAAGGCATCACATAAAAATTCAAAAAACAAATTGATGAGTGAAGAAACGGTCTCTCATCATTTGGAAATAAAATGGATGGTAATAAAAACATATAATAACATACCCTCAATACAAAGAGATGGAAAATATAAGACACAACATAAAAGAAGACATGAATAAAGTAGAGGAGGGTGAAATGATCCCTTACCTTGAAGAGTAACTTCGAAAGATTGAAGGTTGGGAATTTGGGAGGCTTGCGGGAACCTTGGGAGGACTCCATGGGAGGTAAGAAGACCAAAAATTCCTTGATAAGGATTTCGAAATGAAATAAATGAGGTAATGTCATGGTACTTATAGGGAAAGTGAGTGAATAAATTATTAATTTCCAAGGGACACCTCATCGGTGGAATTTGGAAAAACAAGGGCATTCCCATGGTATTTTCCAATGGTATTTTCCACATGGGACACCTCATAGCATATGTTACTATTCATATGTCTACTAGAAATCATAAATCATTATTAAATCATCAATGATGTCATTAAACAACCGAAGCTCAAAACTGCATTTTTAGTACTCACCGAAAATTCACCTGTTTCTGAAAAAACCCAAAAATTCACCCTAACCTATATCGATGCTATGAAATCAAAAATGAAGTCCATTTCGTGAAAATAATTTTATAAATATTTTTAATTTACTTTTTAAATAAAGTCAATATTTATTCCAAAAATACAACGTTAAAACTATAACTAAATTTGTAACACCATAAAAAAGTAATCGAAGTCCCATAAAAATATTGTATACCCATAAGACAATAAAGTTACAATTTATGATTAAATATTATGTAAATAAAATTCCAATTTAAATTATTTAATGAATTTTAAATGTGTAAATAAAATAATTATGGCGTTCAACAACACCAAAACTTCAAATATGATCATTTTTTCACTTTGAAGATGTCTAAAATGTATTTATCCATTCAGGGGTAAAGTTTCTATTTTTTGGTCAAATTACTATCATTACTATTCAAATGTTTATGTTACTATTACTACTTTACTATTCACTAAAAACCATGTTGGTATTATTAGACTCTAAATTTCTCACTGATCACAACTGTAGAAGACCATTTTTTGTAAATTATTTCAAATTATTAATTATTTAATGAATACAAAAATATTTTAAAATACAAATTTTTTTCTAAATTAATCAATAATATACATCCTATATTTATCCAGATATTTGAAATTCACAAACTTTTCTATAAGAAGAAATAAAAATTTTATTTATAAAATGATTACACAAAGAAGCTAAGGTATCGTTACATAGACCCTTATTATACCATCATAGGACCTATGTGTTAGGTGTTCTATTATGATAGAATCTTGGTGTGGCTCGAACAAAAGTGCCTGAGTGGGGATTTCTATTAGCTTGAACCTCTCCCTTAGGCTATTCTGTTCAAGCTTCATAAGTTGAAGTTCGGCTTGGGCTTGGTCAAGATCAATGCCTTGTGATGCTACCTCCTTCCCAAGCTCCGATAGATGGGCTTCATATGGCTCGATTCGACTGGATTAGGCCATTCAATCTTATTTTAGTATAAATTTACCAAGATAACGATATTTATAAAAACACAACGTTATGAATATTGTTTCCAATGGTCATATTGACCAACATTCACATAACAGTCGAAACACAATGGTCACATTTTAATTATACCGACAAAATTAGGAAACAAATATAATTAAAAGGTTTGGGTCATTACATTCTTCCCCGAATAATAAATTTTGTCCCCGAAATTTTATCATGTACCCTCTGATGGGAAAAGGTGTGGGTACTTCTTTCTCATGAACTCCCATGGTTTCCAGGTGGCTTATTTACATTTGTGGTTCCTCCATAACACCTTAAAAAGGTGGGTAGTCTTGTTGCGTAGAACCTTATCTCTACGATCGAAGATCTCCACCGGCTGCTCCTCATAAGAGAGGTCATGTTCCAGTTGTACCACCTCTGGATTTAGTACATGTTAGGGGTTAGGTATGTACTTATCAAGAGGGATACGTGGAAGACATCATGAAGATGTCCTAGATTTGGAGAAGTGCAAGCTAGTAGGACGCTTCTCCCACATGATCAACGATTTCATAGGGACCATTGTACCTAGGGTTGAGATTCCCTTTATTCAAAAACATCATGACTCTATTCAAAGGTGAAATACAAAGAATGACGTTGTCACCAACATTAAAATCTATGTCCCTTCGACGGTTTTCATCACAGCTCTTTTGCAGAACCTGAGCAACTTTAATGTGTTGTTGGATGGAATGGACCTTTTTTGTCAACTTTTTCACATGATCTGGCCCAAGAAGCTTTCTCTCACCAGCTTCATCCTGTCAAGTAAGAGTTCTACATCACTTCCCATATAGTTCTTTATAGGGTTTCATTTGAATTCTTGAGTGGAAGTTGTTGTTGTATGAGAACTCAACAAAACAGAATTGTTGATCTCATCCACCTTTAAATTCCATTGCGCAAGTTATTAGCATGTACTCGAGTGTTTGAATAGTCCTTTCAGATTGGCCATTAGTTTAGGGGAGATATACCATTCTGAAATTCAATTCAGTGATCAGAGCATGTTGAAGACTTCTCTAGAATTTTGATGTAAACCTTGGATCTGGATCAGATACGATAGAAAGTTGAACTACATACAGCCTTACGACTTCCTTTGCGTAAATCCCTGAAATCTGATCAAGAGAGAAATCTTCTCGAATGGATATAAAATGGGCAGTCTTGGTGAGAATTCCACAATAACCCATATCCCGTTATTTCATTTGGATGTTCTTGGGAGACCAATGACGATGTCCATAGTGATATTGTCCCACTTCCATACTAGTATGGGTTGTGGTTGCAATACCCCTTTAGGAAGTTGTCGCTCAGCCTTCACTTGATGATATACCAGGAACCTTAAAGTGTAGTCAGAAATATATCTTTTCATATTATCCCACCAATAATGATCACGAAGGCCCCTATAAATTTTTGTGCAACCAGTATGTATAGAGAAAGTAGAGATATGATCTTCATGCATAATCTCCTTCTTTATTTGTGGAATAGATGGAACATATAGCCTTGTATGAAATTTCAGTACACCTTCTTGATCAGTATTGTACTCGAGACACTTCCCATCCTTGACAACCTCAAAATTCTTCTATAACATAGTATATTATTTTTGAGATTTCTTGATCTTATCTAGTAATGAAGGTTGAGAAATAATTTGGTTTAGGGTTGATGATGTCCCTTCCCTTATAATTCCCATGTCCATCTTTACTAGGTCATTAATCAAAGGAACTTTTTGAATCCTTATAATGGAAAGAACAACTGGGTGTTTCCTGCTTAAATCATCTACAACATTGTTTGCTATTCCAGGATGATAATTAATTAAACAATCATAGTCTTTAAGGAATTCCAACCATCTCATTTGTATCACATTAAATTCCTTTTATGCGAAAATATATTCCAATCATTGATGGTCAGTGTATTTATTACATTTCTCCCGATAAATATATTGCCTCCATATCTTCAGAGCAAAAATGACCACCGCCATCTCCAGATCATGCATAGGATAGTTCTGCTCATGATTCTTCATAAATCGAGATGCATAAGAAAAGACCTTGTCATTTTTCATGAGGATGCACCTAGGACCTTTTAGAGATGCATCACAAAATATATCGAATCCTTCTCCACTTGAGGGTAGAGTTAACACAGGTGCAGTAACCAATCTCTTCTTCAGCTCTTGAAAACATTCCTCACACTCTTTTTTCCAGATGAACTTGACACCTTTTTGAGTTAGCTAGTTTAATGGATTATAAATTTGTGAAAAGTTTTTCACAAACCTCCTATAATATCTTGATAATCCAAGTAAACTATGAATCTCTGTTATTTTTTTAGGCTAAGGACACTTCTCTACAACTTTTGTATTTTCATGGTCAAATGTGATTCCTTATTTGGTAAAAATGTTCCCCATGAAATCATCTTGTTGTAACCCGAATTCACATTTACCGAACTTTCCAAAAAGTAACTCCTTCCATAGAGTTTGAAAAATAACCCGTAGATGATCCTCATACTCCTCACGAATTTTGGAATATATTAGAATATAATTAATGAAATCTACCACAATGTTAGCAAGGTAGTCTTTAAAGACTCTATTCAACAAATCCATAAAAATAGCATGTACATTAGTCTATCGAAAAGGCATAACAAAAAACCACATAATGCCCATATCTTGATCAGAAGGTAGTTTTTGGAATATATTCTTTCTTCACCCTCAATTGATGATAACCATATCAAATATCAATGATATAGAAGAATTCAGCCCCACGAAGTTGGCCAAATTAGTCATCAATTCTTGGAAGAGGGTATTTTTTCGTTACTGTGATTCCATTCAATTATCTATAATTAATTCATTACTGCATCAATCCATCCTTCTTATTCACAAAGAGAGTAGGTGCTCCCCAAGGAGACACACTCGGTCGGATAAACCCCTTCTCAAAAAGTTCTCACAGTTGTTTCATTAACTCCTCCAGCTCCACATTTTCTATCCTATATGGGGTCTTGGATATTGGATCAGATCTAGGTACATGTTCAATGGAGAACTCTGCCTCTATTTCTGGGGGAGGTCTAGGAAACACCTCAAGAAGTACGTCAATGTATTCATGGATGATGGGTACATTTTCTATCCTCAAACTCTCATTTCCTTCTTCTTTTTCACCAATCGACTCCATAAATAAGTATATATTAGGTTCTTCTAGATCAATATCCAGTTGAGATATCTCTCCTTTGAGGATAAATGTATGTTTTCCATTCAAGACTACTGATATGTATTTACTTTTTCATTTGATCATAGAATTATACTTTGAGGGCTAGTCTATCCGTAGTATAATTTCGAATACCAGCATGGGAATGAACACTTGATTTGTGATAAGATTGTTCTTGAAAAATTAAATACAAGTGTTTCTAAAAAATGATGATGCTTAGATAATCCCAGAAAGTGTCTTGACTGATAACACTATATTTATCTAATCGGGGGCTGATTCTAAATTCATTTCAAACTTGAAGGAAATAAAGGAATGTGTAGAACCAGAATCTAAAAAAGTACTTGCTAGATTTGAGAGAACAACAAGAGTAACTTCTAGCACATCATTTGGAGCTTCAACTTCAGCTGTCGTGATAGAAAAAGAACAACCTTCATCCATTGGACTTTTCTGAGGCTAATGGTGGTTCCCCTCAAGTGCCCTCGGATTTGGACAATGATTGGAAAAGTACCCATGTTGTCCACACTTAAAGCACTGGACAACAGGTAGGGCATGCACCATATTCTCATTGTCTTTAGTGTGTGGATGTTGATGTTTTACCTCAGTAAGAGAATTCCTCGCAATATGGCCATCTCATCCACACTTGTAGAATTTCACGCTCCCGAGCAGGCAGTTCCCCGAATACTTCTTCCAACATTTATTACACATGGGACGATGCACTTTCTTGCATCCCCTTCCTTGATCAAAGGTCATCCATATTCTGGGCTCCATATATATATATTTTTTGTTTGATTTATGAGACCATTGTGTCTCACCAAACTCCTGTTCAACTTTCTTCACACTCGACACGATCTCCTCTTAGCAATCATAGTCTTGGTTGGCTAGATTCATCTACAGAAGATGTCTTAGTACACCGATGAATCTATCAACCTTAAAATTTGGATCCTTGACAAAGAAATAGGTATATCATGAATGTTAGATAAATTTCATCTCATAGCTTCTGACAGATTCAATCTCTTTCTGCTTCAGCTAGAGAAACTCCTTATCCATTTTCGTTCTCATGGATCGAAGGAAATACTTACTGAAGAAGATCTCTTTAAACTCTTCCCACTCCATAGAATCAACATCCACTCATTGCCTCCAATTTTTAATCATCTCCCACCACTGATCTCCTTCTCATTCTAAGAGATAGACAACCATGGTGACCTTCTTTTGCACTGAACATCGCATCACAGAAATGATCTTCTCGTTAGAGCTGATCCACTGCTCAGCAATCAATGGGTTAGTCGATCCATGGAAAGTTGGTGGTTATTGACGCATAAAGGACTCAGCAGAATATTTTTACCTTCATGGTGATATCAGTCTCTGAGCTTGATTCAAGTTATTTCCCATAATTTGAGTCAGTTGGTTAATCATTCACAAGAATGTTTCCATTTCAGCATCCATCGGAGGGCTGTCAGCGCATGGTCCATTATGGTCACCATTTGCACGGTTCCTCCTATTGCCCCCCATTTTCTAAAAGAATAATACCTTAATGAGAAACTTATTTTGTTTACAAATAATTGAATTATTAAGGATTTATGTCTTAAAACTTCATGCATAAACAATTACATTTCTTAATAATTCCTTCATAATGATTTATAAAAAGCATGTGATTAACCAAACATTTCCCCTAGGAGTGTTGTAACCATGAGTGCAGCAAGGCCCATTGTCGTGTACCAGTTCCTGTTTGAGTCTAGCTCAAAGCAGTGTTTTCAGGTTTTACCCCTATGTACATCTATGCCAGAGCTGCCTCTACCTATTTGTATCCAGACAAGGATTTATTTGTTTGATAAACCTCTTAATGAATATTCACCAAAATACCAAGAGGTTTTACTATATTTAAACTTTTCTATAATATTCATCCTAAATATTTAATTTCCTTATTTCCATACATAACTAATCAATACTTGGATACCAACTACGACATCCCGCCTTTTTATTACATATCTTTTCCTTTCATTTTACAAACATTGGATCTTTAAAGTCAAGTGTCTTGGAAATAAAGAACATAATACATGAAAGACAACATAATAAATTCTTCTAATCCACTTATATGGATTCATTAATAGTTCATACTAAGTAAAATAAATCCATCTTATAACCTGGAGACATAAATTTAAAGGAAAGGGTGAGCAGAAGGCTTATTAAGGGTAAACAAGGGAATCAGTTTACTTGTGACATCAATATGAACTTGAATAAAAACATAATGACATGAAAATCGATGTATATGAACATCTTAATTAAAAAATCCTAAATCATAAAATGAATATGTGGATATAAAATTTCATTTTGACATTCATGAACATATCACCATGTTTTATCACTGAGCTGTCATAAAAATTACCAACGCTATTCACTAAGGTATCGTAAAACATGTCATCTCTAGAGATTAATTATTTACCCATTGAATTAGTGCGCTATCCAGGAGCACCCTTAATATGTCTATACATTCATGTGAGACACAATATCATAATCAAACATTTCATAAATAACCCATAAAGAATAAAATAAATGGGTTTCATTTCAAAATCATGACGTTTTAAATGCTCTTAAAAATAAGATGATTATATCATTTATATCTAATGGAAAGGGAGTGAGGGTTATATGTATGTCAATTAAAGAATAAAATATATCAAATTTATATATTTATGAACACCCTTAGAAACAAAATAGTTCTCGGTATTCACATAAATAAACAAGGTAATTTCTTGAGGAATGAGATAGAAATTTTGAGATGAAATTTATGCAGCATAACAAAAATATAATATGGTTTTAGAAAACATTGAAAAGGGAGGGGACAAGTGTCACCCACACATAAATTTATTTATAATACAGTATGGGTACTGAATAAGGCCATGGTATGTATATATGAATGAAACACCACATGAAAAGGAAACGTGAATGAAAAAAGAAGATGTGATTTCTTTTACGAGAAATTCGGCAGCCTAACATCATCACATAAAAATTTAAAAAACAAATTGATGAGAGAAGAAAGGGTCTCTCATAATTTGGAAATAAAATGGATAGTAATGAAAAAATATATGAACATACCCTAAACATAAATATATGGAGAATATAAGACACAACAAAAAGGAAGTCAAGACTTAAAAAGAGGAGGGTGAAATGATCACTTACCATGAAGATTAACTTAAAAATCATGAAGGTCGGGACATTAGGAGACTTGAGGGAACCTTGGAAGGAATCCTTGGGTGGTAAGGAGACTAGAAATTTGTTGAGGAGGATTTGGAAATGAAATTAATGTGTTAATGTCTTGGTATTTATAGGGAAAGTGAGTGAATAAATTATAAATTTCTAAGGGACACCTCATCGGTAGTATTTGCAAAACCATGGGCTTGCCCATGGAATTTTCCCATGTTATTGGCAACGTGGGACACCGCAAAGCATATATCACTATTCATATGTCTACCAGAAATCTTACATCAATAATACATCATTGATTATGACATTAAACACCCGAAACTCAAAACTGCATTTTTACTATTCACCGAAAATTCAACTGTTTCAGAAAAAACCCAAAAATTAACCCTAACCTAATATCGATGATCTGAAATCAAAAATGAATTCCATTTCATGAAAATAATTTTCTAAATATTTTTAAATTAATTTTAAAATAAAATCATTATTTATTCAAAAAATAAAAATTTAAAACAATAACTCATTTTGTAACACCTTTAAAAACTAACCAAGTACCATAAAAATATCATATTCCCATAATAAAAAAATGTTACAATATATGATTAAATTTTATGAAAATACATTTCCATTTTAAATAATTAAATTAATTATAAAAATGTAAATAAAATATTTATGGCATACAACAACACCAAAACTTAATCTATGATCATTTTTTCACTTTTAAGATGTCTAAAAAGTATTTATCCATTCATGGGTGAAGTTTCTATTTTTTCATCAAATTACTATTAATTACTATTCATATGGGTATGTTACTATTCCTACTTTACTATTCACTAAATACAAGTTGATGTTATTAGAATATAAATTTCTCAATGATCATAACTGTAGAAGACCATTTTTTTAAAATCATTTCACATTATTAATTATTTAATGAATATAAAAATATTCTAAAATACCATTTTTTCATAAATTAATCAATAATACACATCAAATATTTTTCCGGATATTAGAAATTCACAAACATTTCCATAAGAAGAAATAAAAATTTTATTTATAAAATGATTACACAAAGCAGCTAAAGTCTCGTTACATAGCCCCGTATTACATCAGCATATGACCTAAGTGTTAGGTGTGGTATGCTGATAGAATCTTAGGGTGGTTCAAAAAACATTTCTCATGTTGTGATTTCTATCAGATTGAACTTCTCCCTTAGTCGATTCCGTTCAATATTCATACGTTGAAGATCAGATTGGGATTGGTCCAAAGCAAAGCCCATTGATGCTACCTCCTTTCCGAGCTTCGACAGATGGGCTTCATATGGCTTGAGTCTACTTGATGAGGCCATTCAATCTTCATTCTGTATCAACTAACCAAGATAACCCTATTTATAAAAACACAATGTTAAGATTATAATTTCAAACGGTCATATAGACCAACGGTCATAAAACAGTCGAAACACAACGATCATATTTTTATTATACCCACAAAATTAGGAAACTAATATAATTAAAAAATATGGGTCATTACACATATAAAATTAACATTATTCTTCTTAAACACACTTTAATTTTATTTCACATTTTACTTTATTTAATTGAATTTGTTTTTATTATATTTATTATAGGCAATGCCACATGGTTTGGATGTGTAACACCCCAGGTAAATAAAGAATATGATATATTTATATTTATCCCTATTTGTGAGTAAAATTTTAATATTAATTTAAAGGGAACGCTATGCTCGATGGCTTACCCAATATGCAACAATGAGTTCCTTTGAAATCTTACATTACACTCTAATAATAAAATAATTTTATTTTAAATGGTAGTTAACACCTAGCCGTTGTAATGACGAGAATGAACAGAACTAACTACAAAATGATTATGTATGTTTGTCAAATATTTTTACCTTTTACAATAAATTTTAGAGGATTACAAATGTGAATAAATCCAATTTTAAGCGTAAACATTCTAATATTCCTTAAAAGGTCGATTAACAACCTTTTGATGGAAAACCTCTATTAAATCCACTTTTTGACAATTTTATGTGTTATATTTGACTAAATAAAATTCTTCTTTAGAATCGGGACATCAAAATTTACTTTGTGTAAATTTTTGGTATTTTTCCGATAAAGTTTATTTTTTTAATGAATAGTGAAAAAGATGTATTTTAATTCAAAATCTCTTTTTAATTTTATTTATTTATATGATTATATTGTCTTTTTAGTTTCTTTTAAAGTGAAATTAGAATATATTTTTACCATTTAATCCAATAGTGGTCATTGGAATTAATTTCATCTTGAAATTGGACTTAAACTAGTGTCAATCTTTTGATACTTATTGTTTCAAAATAACACGCAATTTGCTCTGACAGCGGGAATTAATTATTAAATAAATTAATGTAACATACATGTTTTTAATTGTGTAAAATATACATCATTTTTTAATTCGTAATATCAAATATAGCATAGTGTGAATTTTTGGTAATTTTCTGGAAAACATTAGTTTTTGATAAATAGTGAAACCACTAAGTGGTACTAAAAAAACTTTTCGTTTAAATGAAATTTTACAACCTCTGTGTTTTGAATTTCAAAAATCCGACATACATGGTTGTCATTAAGAAATAAAATGTGGTTCAATGGGATTAAAATAATTATTTTGGTGAATAGTAACTTTTATGGTTTAATCGCGATTAGAGGTAATTAGTGTAGTTTCAGGTAAAAATAATGTTTTAATAATATGAATGGACATAAACACATGTCCTACAATAATTTTATGAGTCATGGCCATCCAAGAAAATTCATGGGTCAACTTGGGGACCCCATGAAGCCACTTTGCTGGGAAAATGACATTAATACCTTTTTATTTAAAGATAAAATTAAAATGTCACAAACATGTATTGTTCTAATAAAACAATTTTTAGATGAGGATATACAAGTCATAATTTTTACTATAAATATTTATTAGAACGATAAAAATATTTCCTACATCATGATATTTTTATTATAATGTTTAGACATAAATTAAATTAAATTATTTATGACACCATGATGATGCAACAATTACCTCATTATTTAACGATTTAAATAAAATGAAAAGATAATATATAATCTAAGACCAAAACTTGTCACAAACATATTGGATGGGTGGATTTCGAAACCTTACCACCTTATCCTCAAAATATATCCTTTTGGGACCTTTAAAATCCGAATATCATTTTATAATAAAGTAATATTTTATAACTTTCTAAGAGTGCCCCTACTCTCCTCTTATAAAATTCCCCCACATCTACCACCTTACACACACCTCTCAAGCCTTTGGCTCGGCCAACCCCCATCCAATTTCATTTCGCAAAATCCTTATCTTCATCATTTAATCCTCACTTTGGGAAGAATCCTTTCCAAGGATGCCTTTGTGCTCAAATCAAAGAGAGATACCCGATTTAAAGGAAATGACTTCCCTTGTGTTCTTTTGTTTTATTTTTCTTCTCCAACACCGTAGACTCTTTTTATTACCATTTTTTGTAACAAAACAAGTATCATAAATATACTAGGATTTTTTATATGATGTATTCTAGATAAACTTTCACACACCTCCATCTAATCGTTAAAGAACATACTGTTTCTGTGGATGGCGAATTACTGTTTCACGAAACGATGATTGTTCAATATTATTTTAACACCTTAAAAGGTGGCCATTAAGATGTCACTATATTTATATATCACATATAATATGATTATGTTTTCCTAAAGATTCTGTATTTTTAATTTATGGCATACCTTTATGGCTTCCATTATTGGTAAATGCGATATCTTCATTTTAGGAAGTGCGGACCACCGCCCCCTCAAAGTGATTTCATCCGTTAATGCCATATGTGGGACGTATAAAGGATGAAATTAATGGTATTACATATTATATTACACTGGAATTATAATATACCTTTATATCATTATTATTTAATTCTATTGAATACAAAAAAAGGAATGAAAGTAGCATTCATGCGTACGTATGACTTACCGTCTCTATGAACGGTACATTTAATTTCTTATCTCCAAATGTTATGCACTATTATATGTACATATATATAATGGATATATATGTAATATATTACATCTATATAAAGTATATCTATCTGGAATTATAATATATATATCTATCATTTTGTTTTAATTCCATTAATATTACAAAAAAAATGAAAGTAGCGTTCATGCGTACGTACGGCCTACCGTCTCAATGAACAGTGCTTCTAATTTTTTTTTATCTCCAACTGCTATGGAATAGTATAAAATGAATATATACTGGATATTTATAATATTTAAAACATCAATACTATTCTTTATATGATGTACCTATAACTACATGGAAAATTCGTTTCCAACAAGTTCGATTTTTACTCATGTACTGAACATCGACAAAAACGTCTGATATGAACTCACTTGTTTAACCAATTATTTTAATATTATAATATGTGATATTAACTGAATAATTATATTTAATGTATGTCCTTATGAAATTATAAATTTACCAAATTTTATAATTCAGGAGATTAAAGAACGACCGAGTCATGTCGGACACGAGGTAAGGGATTCTACCCCACTCTTTCTTTTTAAGTACACTCTTTTATGTCATTCCTTTTAAGCTCATATTTCTTATGATTAGGGTGTTATTTTATATTACTCCTACTGTATGTTTTTTTTCATATTATTAGATACCCTATTTTCTCTCATCAATCCATTTTGGATGTTTTGAGTGGCGCCGTTAGGCTGCCGAATTTTCGTAAGGGATCTAACCTCTCTCTCTCTTTTTAAGTACTCTCGTTTATGTCATTTCTTTTAGGATCATCTTTCTTATGTTTGGGGATGTTATTTTATATTCCTCAAACTGTAATTTTTAAGTTTATATTATGATAGAACCTATTTTATCTCATAAATCCCTTTTTGGACGTTTTAAGTGGCGTCGTTAGGCTGCTGAGTTTTCGTAAGGGATTTTTCATCTCACTTTTATTCCCGTGACACTTATGCAAAGTTTGCCACTATTTCCTTTGAGTGGTGTATATACTACCCATTATTATACTATTTGTGTAATATAATTTCAATTATGGGTATTTACATATTCATTGTATGACCCTTCTTCAATGGGGTGTACGTTTCGAACGTTACCCAAGTCGGTAAGGGAACATTTCACCCTCCTCTTTTTAAAGGACTTATTTTGTTATGTCTTTTAATTCACATACTATTATGTGGGGATATGTACTTATATATATTTATTAATGTAAATTTTATGTCCAAGTGATGAGATACCATTTTTATCTCTCATCAAAACTTTTTATGAATTTTGAAGTGACACCGTTAGGCTTTCGAATTTTTGCTAGGGAACTTCTTAACCCAATTTTGATTCTTTGGGATAAACTTTTACTCCTTGAATATTTTGTTCTATGAATATGTGTGAAAGTACTCTAATTTTTTTACACTTAATATCCACTTTTATTTGGTGTATTCGTTTGGCACACATAATTATGTAATTGATTTATCCTTAATCCAAGGATACCATCTTTTTAAGGGACATCGTCTCAATATCCTTCATTGAGGAATATTTTGTTTTATACACAACATTATTTTTTACAGTGTATAAACCCCATTATCATTTACTTTAATACAAAAGGAATCGTATTCTATGAAGCATTTTACCGAACGACAAAATGGAATGTTTCTTTTAACGTACGCGGTGAAAACGACCTTTTCCGCCGTTGCGAGTATTATTTGGTATTTGGATTCCTCAATAAGATATAACGTTTTTTTAAATGAAATAAATACCATATACTCTTTTATGTATTCTGGTATTGAAAATGGGTTTTTAATGGATTTTTTATGTCAATATATTTAAGAGATATATTGTGATCAAAGTGTGGAAATGTTTTCTTTCCATTATATTTGTTTTATCTCTTATGATTTTATAATGGTACTTAGACATTTGACGAGTGGTTACCTGATAAACCATCGGAAGAGTGGTGCCGTGAATACCAGGATGTGTGGTTACGTTATAACCTCCAATGCATTGGGTATGGAAGTCGTCCGTATGGCTATTCCATTAAGTGATATGTGTGGAAGTTGACCGTATGGCTATTCCATTTAGGTATGTTTATGTCCCGAGTGAACTTTATATGTTATGTTATTTTTATATGGGGTTTATGGTAATCGTTTGGTTACAAAAGGGTATGTTGTGAACTTTTATTCAGTGAAGAGTTTTTACTACTTCATAATGGTGAAAAGTATTACATTGATAAAGTATACATGGTTTATTTGTTGTTTTGAAAAACAAACAGTTTTCATTAAACGTGTATCCCTTACTGTGCTTTTTATGCTCACCCCAAGTTTATGAAATGTTTTTCACAGGACAAAACATGGAATACGGTCAAGGATGGGATCAAGGGAAATTCATGCTACCTAAAACATGGAACTAGACATGTTTCTTTTTAAGAGTTTTTATTTTATGGAAACTTAGTAGAAGTTTCTACTTTGCAATCTTTTGAGATGTAATATTTATGTCCTAATTATCAAAAACTCTAAACCTAAATATATCCTCAATGTGAATTATTCATTTAATTCAATGTTAATTAAGGTTTAAGGTCGGGGCCTTATAGTTGGTATCATAGGTAAGTTCAGATAACATTAGAGGTTAGGGTACTCTCTAGGCATAAGTGACATTATCATAATGCTTAGGATTTTAGAAAGAGTCCTAGTTTTAGATAAATTTAATGAGTAAGTATATCATAGTGTTTATATTCCTCTTTAGTACATGATGGTTTTGTAGATATACTCACACTGACATTTCTATTTTTAGTGAATGGATGGATCTATAATGCACCAAAGTGACAATAGGTTTGAAGGAAACTGTGGTGGTTCTCTGATTAAGAGAATGGATGAGATGGGGGATTCAATGAGGAAACATGTGGTTGTTTGAAACCAACTATCAGGAGTCATGATCAAACACTTGAACCGTGGTGAGTTCTCTAATGCATCATGTACGAGAGAAACAACACGACATGGTAGTTCAGTTAATAATTATAAAGGTAACCATTAGGGTTTATATGATCCTTACTTTTGAGATAATTATGGGTTACTATATGTTATGATGGAAAATGAAAGGCATGAGATAAAATTGATGTTAAAATATTTTATGATTATTTTTGAATATTTTATCTCGTTTTGGAGAATGTTTTATGAATTATATAGTTTTTGAAAAAGGATAACACGCAGACCGTGTGAAAAACCGTCGCGTCAGACAAAGCTGCGGGAATCGAACCCACAACCAAAGTGCGACTGGTATTTATCACCTACCACTAGACTACGTGAAGTCCCTGGTTAGTTTGACTAATTCTCTTTAGTTAGATGATTTTAGGAATCAAGATTAAGTTTATTTTGGGTTATCTATGGAAATGATTAACCTATCAATGAGGATAAATGATTATGTTAATTACTTTTCAATATGAGAATTTAAGAGCAAGTGATGCTATT
Organism: Viscum album; assembly: GCA_963277665.1. Lineage (NCBI taxonomy): Eukaryota > Viridiplantae > Streptophyta > Magnoliopsida > Santalales > Viscaceae > Viscum > Viscum album. Next base: position 2,003,326,147 of record OY728148.1, on the reverse strand, counting down.
TGGAGATACAAGTTAATTTGTACCTTGGAAGAATATGTGATTAAATACTTCAAATATTTGGGTTTCAATTTTAGTTTGGTTTACTTTGATGAATTTTATGGACAATTGTTTATCGAATGGTCTTCGTTGAACTTTGGTTTTTTTGGACAAATTATGGAGATTAAGAATAGATTTTCTTTTTATAAAGGATTATACTTTTGTGGATTATCTGATATCATACTAACAATTTTGGTTTTGGATTATTTTTCTCAAGACATGGGGAATATATAGTTCTCTTTTGTGGATTAATTGATTTTCAAGAAGTTGATTATGTCTCTCTTAATGTAAACAAATCTTCCTAAATACTCATCATTTGGGGAAATTATGAGTTTGTGTAAGAAATCTAGTAAAAATTGAAAGTCAAAATGACAAGTAAGTATGTTTCCTTAAGATAAAAAATAAATTCCTCAGTGAAAAGTAACTTAAAAACAAAAATGTTGTCTATTGACGTTTCCTACCGGGGAATCCAATACCGTTTAACCCACAACAAGTTTTTGATTTTCTTGTGGTTAACTTTCTCCTAAAAATGTTTTCTAAAACTCTCCCTCAGAACATGGCCCTTTGCCTTTTCTTCCATATCCATATTTTCCTACATGGAATCCCAGTATGGGTTAACTCGGGTGACCTCTGTACTTCCCTTTCTTTCTTTTAAAGTGATTTTTTTTACCGACTCTTGTTTCGATGTGGGACGTTCAATGATGTTTCCGAGCCCAATTTAAAAATTGCAAGGACGCAATTACTAAAAGGGGGGAAGGATGTAACACCCCAGGTAAATAAAGAATATGACACTTTTATATTTATCCATATTTTTGAGTAAATGTTTAATATTAATTTAAATGGAACTCTATGCTCGATGGCTTACCCAATACGCAACAACGAGTTCCTTTGAAATCTTACATTGCACTCTAATAATAAAATAATTTTATTTTAAATGGTAGTTAACACCTAGCCGTTTTAATAACGAGAATGAATAGAACTAACTACAAAATTATTATATATGGTTGTCAAATATTTTTACTTTTTACAATAAATGATAAAGGATTAAAAATGTGAATGAATCCAATTTTAAGCGTAAACATTCTAACATTCTTTAAAAGGTCGATTAACAGCCTTTTGATGGAGATCATCTTTTAAATCCACTTTTGACAATTTTATATGTTATATTTTACTAAATAAAATTATTCTTTAGAATCAGGACATCAAAATTTACTTTGTGTAAATTTTTGGTATTTTTCTGATAAAGTTCATTTTTTTAATGAATAGTGACAAATGTTGTGTTTTAATTCAAAAACTCTTTTTAACCTAATTTATTTATATGATTATATTATCTTTTGAATTGGTTTTAAAGTGAAATTAGAATATATTTTTACCATTTAATCCAATAGTGGTCGTTGTGATTAATTTCATCTTGAAATTGGACTTAAACTAGTGTTAATCTTTTGATACTTATGGTTTCATAAAAACACTCTATTTGCTCTGACAATGGGAATTAATTATTACATTAATTAATGTAACTTATATGTTTTGAATTTTTTATAATAGACAGAAATTTTTAATTTGAAATATAAAATATAGCTTAGGGTGAATTTTTGGTATTTTTCTAGAAAAATTCAGTTTTTGATGAATAGTGAAACCAATAAGTGGTACCTAAAAAACTGGTTTTTCGTTTAAATGATAATTTACCACCTCTGTGTTTTGAATTTAAAAAATCCGACATAAATGGTTGTCATTAAGAAATAAAATGTGGTTCAATGGTATTAAAATATTTTTTTTGGTGAATAGTAACTTTTAAGTTTTAATCGCGATTAGAGGTAATTAGTGAAGTTTAAGGTAAAAATAATGTTTTAATAATATGAAATGACCTAGACACATGTCCTGCCCTCATTGTATGAGTCATGACCAACCAAGATAATCCATGGGTCAAGTTTGGGACCCCATGGAGCCAGTTTTCTTGGAAAATTACATTAATACCTTTTTATTTAAAGTTAAAATTAAATTGTCACAAGCATGTGTTGTTCTACTAAAACAATTTTTAGATGGGGTTATAAAAGTCATATTTTTTACTATAAATATTCATTAGAAAGATAAAAATATTTCCTACATAATTATATTTGTATTATAATTTTTAGACATTAAATAAATTAAATTATTTATGACACCATGATGATGCATCAATTACCTCATTATTTAATGATTTAAATAAAATGAAAAGACAATGTACAATCTAAGACCTAAACTTGTCACAAACCTATTGGATGGGTGTATTTCGAAAAGGTTTCTACTTATCCTCAAAATATATCCTCTTGGAAACTTTAAAATCCGAAAAGTATTTTATAATAAAGTAATATTTTATAACATTCTAAGAGTGCCCCTCCTCTCCTCTTATAAAAGCCCCCCACCTATACCACCTTACACACACCTATCAAGCTTTTTCCTAGGCCAAAACCTGCCCATTTCATCTCTCCAAATCAGTCTCTTCATCATTGAAACCTCAATTTGGGCAGAATCCTTTCCAAGTAAGCCTTTGAGCTCAAATCAAAGAGAGTTACCCGTTTTAAAGGTAATGTCTTCCCTTGTGTTCTTTTGTTTTATCTGTCGTCTCCAAACCCCTAAACTCTTTTTATTACCTTTTTTGTAACAACACCAGTATCTTAAATATACTAGGATGTTTTTATAATAAGTATTCGAGCTACAATTTCACACACCTCCGTCTAATGGTTAAAGAACATACTGTTTCTGTGGATGGCGAATTACTGACTCATGAAACGATGATTGTTCAATATTGTTTTAACACCTTCAAAGGTGGACATTGAGATGTCACAATATTTATATATGATATATAATATGTTTATGTCTTCCTCAAGCTTCTGTATTTTTCATTTATGGCATAACTTTATGGATTCCATTATGGGTAATGCGATATCTTCATTTTAGAAAGTGCGGACTATCGCCCCCTCAAAGTGATTTGATTCGTTAATGCCATATATTGGACGTATAAAGGATGTAATTAATGGTATTACATATGATATCCAACAGGAATTATAATATAACTTTATATCATTATTATTTAATTCTATTGAATACAAAAAAAATGAAATGAAAGTAGCGTTCATGCGTACGTACGGCTTACCGTCTCCATGAACGATACATTTCATTTCTTATCTACAAATGTTATGAACTATTATAAGTACATATATATCATGGATATATATGTAATATATTACATCTAAATGAAGGATATAATTCTGGAATTATAATATATATATCTCTCATTTTGTTTTAATTCCATTAATATGACAAAAAAATGAAAGTAGTGTTCATGCATACGTACGACCTACCATCTCCATGAACGGTGATTTTTATTTTTATTTTTTCTCAAAATGCTATGCAATAGTAAAAAATTAATATATATTAGATATATATGATATTTAAAACAGAAATACTATTCTAGATATGATTTACCTATAAATACATGGAAAATTCGTTTCCAACAAGTTCGATTTTTACTCATGTACCGAACATCGACAAAAACCTCTCATATAAACTCACATTATTAACCAATTATTATAGAATTATAATATGTGATATTAACTGAATAATAATCTTTATAGTAGGACCTTACAAAATTATAAGTTGACCAAATTTAATTATTAAGGAGATTAAAGAACGATCGAGTCATGTTGGACATAAGGTAAGGGATTCCACCCCTCTCTTTCTTTTTAATTACACTCTTTTATGTCATTCCATTTAAGCTAATCATTCTTATTATTGGGATGTTATTTTATATTACTCCTACTCTACGTTTTATTTTCATATGATGAGAGACCCTATTTTTTCTCATCAATCCATTTTGGATGTTTTGAGTGGCGTCGTTAGGCTGCAGAATTTTCGTAAGGGATCCAACCTCTCTCTTTCTTTTTAAGTACTCTCGTTTATGTAATTTCTTTTAATATAATCTTTCATATGATTGGAGATGTTATTTTATATTCCTCATACTATACTTTTTATGTTCATATTATTAGAGACCCTATTTGATCTCATAAATCCATTTTTTAATGTTTTAAGTGGCGTCGTTAGGCTGTCGAGTTTTCGTAAGGTATTTTTCATCTCACTTTTATTCCCGTGACATTTATGCTACGTTTTCCACTACTTACTTTGAGTGGTGTATATACTTCCCATTATTATACTCTTTGTGTAATATAATTTCATTTATGGGTATTTACAAATTCATTGTATGACCCTTCTTCAATGGGGTGTATGTTTCGAAAGTTACCCAAGTCGGTAAGGGAACCATTCACCATCCTTTTTTTAATGGACTTATTTTGTTATGTCTTTTAATTAACATACTATTATGTTGGGATATGTTTTTATACATCCTTATTGATGTAAATTTTATGTCCAAGTAATGTGATACCATTTTTATCTATCATGATATCTTTTTCTGAATTTTGAAGTGATGCCGTTAGGCTGTCGAATTTTTGCAAGGGAACTTCTTAACCCAATTTTGATTCTTTGGGATAAACTTGTACTCCATGAATATTTTGTTCTATGAATACTTGTGAAAGTCCTCTTATTTTTTTACACTTAGTATCCACTTTCATTTGTTGTATTCGTTTGACACACATAATTATGTATTGATTTATCCTTAATCCAAGGATACCATCTTTGTAAAGGACTTCGTCTCAATCTCCTTCATTGAGGCAAAATTTGTTTTATACACAACATTATTTTATACGGTGTATAAACCCCTTTTATTTTTACTTTAATACAAAAGGAATATTTTCCTACGAAGCGTTTTACTAAACGACAAAAATGAATGTTTCTTTTAACGTACGTGGTGACACCGACATGTTCCGCCGCCACGAGTATTATTTGGTCTTTGGCTTCCTCAATAAGACGTAATGTTTTTTTAATGAAATAAATACCATATACTCTTTTATGTAATCTGGTAATGAAAATGGTTTTTATATTGGTTTTTTATGTCAATATATTTAATCTTTATATTGTGATCAATGTGTGGAAATTTTTTCTTTCCATTATATTTGTTTTATGTCTTATTATTTTATAATGGTACTTGGACATTTGACGGGTGGTTACATGACAAAACATATGACGGGTGGTGCCGTGAATAACAGGATGGGTGGTTACATTATAACCTCCAATGCATTGGGTATGGATGTCGGCCGTATGGCTATTCTATTAAGTGATATGTGTGGAAGTCAACTGTATGGTTGGTCCATTTAAGTATGTTTATGTTTGAAGTTACCTTTATATGTTATGTGATATTTATATGGGTTTTATGGTAATATTTTGGTTACAAAAGGGTAATTAATGAACTTTTATTCAGTGAAGAGTTTTTACTACTTCATAAAGGTGAATGGTTTACTTGTTGTTTTAAACAACTAACAGTTTTCATTCATTGTGTATCCCATACTGAGCTTTTTATGCTCACCCCAAGTTTTTAAAAAAAATTTCACAGGACTTAAGGTGGAATAGGGTCAAGGATGGGATCAAGGGAAAGTCATGCTACCTAAAACAAGGAACTAGACATGTTTCATTTTTAGAGTTTTAATTTTAAGGAAACTGAATAGAAGTTTCTACATTGTAATCTTTTGAGATGTAATAGTTATGTTCTAATTCTCTAAAACTCTAAACCAGAAAAGATCCTCAATCTGAATTATTCATTTAATCCAATATAAAGTAAGGTTTAAGGTTGTGTCCTTATAGTTGGTATCAATGGTCGGTTTAGATAACTATCGAGGTTAGGGTATTCTATAGGCATAAGTGACATTACCATAATTGTTAAGAGTTTAGAAAGAGTCCCAGTTTTATATAAAGTGAATGAGTAAGTATATCTTAGTGTTTATCTTACTCTTTAGTACATGATGGTTTTGTTGATATACTCACACTGACATTTCTGTTTTTAGGGAATGGATGGATCCAGAAGGCACCAAAGTGAAAATAGGTTTGAAGGAAACTGTGGTGGTTCTCTGATTAAGAGACTAGATGAAATGGGGGGTTCAATGAGGAAACTCATAGTTGTTCAAAACCAACTATCAGGAGTCATGATCAACCACTTGAACCTTGGTGAGTTCTCTAATGCATCATGTACGAGAGAAACAACTCGACATGGATGTTCAGGTGATAATTATAAATGTAACCATTAGGGTTTATATGATCCTTACTTTTTTGGTAATTATGGTTTACTATATGTTATGATGGAAAATGAAATACAGGAGATAAACTTGATGTTAAAATATGTTATGATTATTTTTGAAGATTTTACCTCGTTTTGGGGAATGTTTTATGAATTATATAGTTTTGGAAAAAGAACAACACGCAGACCGTGTGACAACCCGTCACATTGGACAAAGCTTCTGGAATAGAACCCACAACCAAAGTGCGACTGGTATTTATCGCCTACCACTGGACTACGTGAAGTCCCTCGTTAGTTTGACTAATTCTTTTTAGTTAGATGATTTTAGGAATCAAGAGTAAGTTTATTTTGGGCTATATATGGAAATGATTAACCTATCATCGAGGATATCTGATTAGGTTAATTACTTTTCAATATGAGAATTTAAGAGCAACTGATGCTATTTGGAGATAAAAGTTAATTTGTACATTGGAAGACTATGTGAATAAATACTTCAAATATTTGGGTTTCAATCATAGTTTGGTTTACATTGAAGAACTTTATGGACAATTTTTTATCGAATCGTCTTTGTTGAACTTTGGGTTTTTTTTTGGAAAAATTTTGGAGATTAAGAATAGATTTTCTTTTTAAAAAGGATTATACTTTTGTGGATTATCTGATCTCATACTAACAATTTTGGTTTTGGATTTTGTCTAAAGACATGGGAAATATATAGTTATCCTTTTTGGATTAGGTGATTCTCAAGAAGTTTATTATAGCTCTCTTAATGTAAACAAGTATTCCTAAATACTCATCATTTAGAGAAAGTATTAGTTTGTGTAAGAAATCTAGTAAAAGTTAAAATTCAACATGAAAAGTAAGTATGTTTCCTTAAGATCAAAAATAAATTCCTCAATGAAAAGTATCTTAAAAACAAAAATGTTGTATGTTAACTTTTCCTACCGTGGAATCGAATACCGTTTAACCCACCACAAGTTTCTGATTTTCATGTGATTAACTTTCTCCTAAACATGTTTTCTAACACTCTCCCTCAGAACATGTCCCTTTTATTTTTATTCCATATCCATGTTTTCCTACAAGGAATCCTAGTATGGGTTAACTCGGGTGACCTCTGTACTTCCCTTTCTTTCTTTTAAAGTGATTGTTTTACCGACTCTTGTTCCGATGTGGGACTTTCAATGATGTTTCCGAGACAAATTTTAAAATTGAGAGGATGCAATTCCCAAAAGTAGAGAAGGATGTAACACCCCATGTAAATAAAGAATATTTTATTTTTATATTTATCCCTATTTGTGAGAAAAATTTTAATATTAATTTAAAGGCAACTCTATGCTCTATGTCTTACCCAATACGCAACAACGAGTTCCTTTGAAATCTTACATTGCACTCTAATAATAAAATAATTTTATTTTAAATGGTGGATAACACCTAGCCATTGTAATGACGGGAATTAATAGAACTAACTACAAAATTATTATATATGTTTGTCAAATATTTGTACTTTTTACAATAAATGTTAGAGGATTAAAAATGCGAATGAATCCAATTTTAAGCGTAAACATTCTAATATTTCTTAAAAGGTTGATTAACCACCTTTTGATGGAAAACCTCTTTTAAATCCACTTTTTGACAATTTTATTTGTTATATTTGACTGAATAAAATTCTTCTTTAGAATTGGGACATCAAAATTTACTTTGTGAATTTTTTTTTTCCGATATAGTTCATTTTTTAATGAGTAGGGAAAAATGTTGTATTTAATTCAAAACCTCTTTTTAATATAATTTATTTATATGATTAGATTATATTTTTAATTGGTTTTAAATTGAAATTAGAATATACTTTTACCATTTAATACAATAGTGGTCGTTGTAATTAATTTCTTCTTGAAATTGTACTTAAACTAGTGTCAATCTTTTGATACTTATTATTTCATAAAAACACGCTATTTTCTCTAACCGCGGGAATTAATTATTAAATTAATTAATGTAAATTATATTTTTTGAGTTTTCTAAAATAGACATCATTTTATAATTTGGAATATAATATATAGCTTAGGGTGAATTTTTGGTATTTTTTCTAAAAATCTTCAGTTTTGATGAATAGTGAAACCACTAAGTGGTACTTGAAAAACTGATTTTTCTTTTAAATTAAATTTTACCACCTCTGTGTTTTGAATTTCAAAAATCCGAAATACAAGGTTGTCATTAAGAAATAAAATGTGGTTCAATGGGAATAAAATAATTTTTTGGTGAATAGTAACTTTTCAGTTTTAATCACGATTAGAGGTAATTAGTGTAGTTTAAGGTAAAAATAATGTTTTAATAATATGAAATGACCTAGACACATGTCCTACCTCATTGTATGAGTCATGGACGACCAAGAAAATCCATGGGTCAACTTGGGGACCCCATGGGGCCACTTTTCTTGGAAAATGACATTAATTCCTTTTTATTTAAAGTTAAAATTAAAATGTCATAAAAATGTGTTGTTCTACTAAAACAATTTTTAGATGGGGTTATACAAGTCATATTTTTGACTATTAATATTCATTAGAAAGATAAAAATATTTCCTACATCATGATATTTGTATTATAATTTTTAGACATTAAATAATTTAAATTATTTATGACACCATGATGATGCTGCAATTACCTCATTATTTAACGATTTAAATATAATGAAAAGATAATGTAAAATTTAAGACCTACACTTGTCACAAACCTATTGTATGGGTGGATTTAGAAACCTTATCACCTTATCCTCAAAATATATCCTTTTGGGACATTTAAAATCTGAATATAATTTTATAATAAAGTAATATTTTATAACATTCCAAGAGTGCTCCTCCTCTCCTCTTATAAAAGGCCCCCACCTCTACCACCTTACACACACCTCTCAAGCCTTTGTCTCAGACAAACCCTGCCCATTTCATCTCTCCAGTCCCTCTCTTAATCATTGAAGCCTCACTGTGGTCATAATCATTTCCAAGGAATCCTTTCAGCTCAAATCAATAGAGTTACCCGATTTAAAGTTAATGTCTTCCCTTCTGTTCTTTTGTTTTATTTTTATTCTCCAAACCCCTAAACACTTTTTATTACCTTTTATTAACAAAAACAGTATCTTAAATATAATAGTATTTCTTTATAATAAGTATTCGAGCTTCACTTTCACAAACCTCCGTCAAATGGTTAAAGAACATACTTTTTCTGTAGATGGCGAATTACTGCCTCACAAAACGATGATTGTTCAATATTATTTTAACACCTTCAAAGGTGGCCATTAATATGTCACTATATTTACATATGATATATAATATGTTTATTTTTTCCTCAAGCTTCTGTATTTTTTATTTATGGAATACCTTTATGGCTTCCATTATGGGTAAACGTGATATCATCATTTTAGGAAGGGTGGACTACCGCCCTCTCAAAGTGATTTGATTCGTTAATGCCATATGTGGGATGTATAAAGGATGGAATTAATGGTATTACATATTATATACTACTGGAATTATAATATACCTTTATATCATTATTATTTAATTCCATTGAATACAAAAAAAAAAGAAATGAAAGTAGCGTTCATGCGTACGTACGGCTTACTGTCTCCATGAACGGTACATTTCATTTCTTATCTCCAAATGTTATGCACTATTATAAGTACATATATATAATGGATACAAATGTAATATATTACATCTAAATCAAGGATATAATTCTGGAATTATAATATATATATCTCTTATTTTTTTAATTCCATTAATATGACAAAAAAATGAAAGTAGCGTTCATGCGTACGTACGGCCTACCGTCTCCATGAACGATGCTTTTAATTTTTTATCTCTAAATGCTATGGAATAGTATAAAATGAATATATACTCGATATATATGATATTTAAAACTTCAATACTAGTCTGGATATGATGTACCTATAAGTACATGCTAAATTCATTTCCAACAAGTTCGATTTTTACTCATGTACCGAACAGCGACAAAAACATCTGATATGAACTCACTTTATTAACCAATTATTATAACATTATAATATTTGATATTAACTGAATAATAACATTTAAATTAGGTTCTTACTAAATTATAAATTGACTAAATTTTATTATTCAAGAGATTAAAGAACAATCGAGTCAAGTCAGACATGAGGAAAGGGATTCTACCCCTCTCCTTCTTTTTAAAAACACTCTTTTATGTCATTCCTTTTAAGATGATATTTCTTATGATTGGGTTGTTATTTTATATTACTCCTACTGTACGTTTTATTTTCATAGGATAAGAGACCCTATTTTCTCTCATCAATCCATTTTGGATGTTTTTAGTGGCGTCGTCAGGCTACCGAATTTTCGTAAGGGATGCAACCTCTCTCTTTCTTTTTAAGTACTCTCATTTATGTAATTTATTTTAAGCTCATCTTTCTTATGTTTGGGGATGTTATTATATATTCCTCATACTGGACTTTTTATGTTCATATTTTGATAGACCCTATTTGATCTCATAAATCGATTTTTGGATGTTTTAAGTGGCACCGTTAGGCTGCCGAGTTTTCGTAAGGGATTTTTCATCTCACTTTTATTCCCATGATATTTATGCTATGTTTGACACTATTTCCTTTTATTGGTGTATATACTGCCCATTATTTTACTCTTTGTGTAATATAATTTTATTTATGGGTATTTACATATTCATTGTATGACCCTTCTTCAATGGGGTGTACGTTTCGAATGTTACCTAAGTCGGTAAGGGAACCATTCACCCTCCTCTTTTTAAAGGACATCTTTTGTTATGTATTTTATTTCACATATTATTATGTTGGGTTATGTTCTTCTATATCCTTATTGGTGTAAATTTTATGTCCAAGTGATGTCATACCCTTTTTATCCCTCATCAACTTTTTTTCTGAATTTTGAAGTGATGTCGTTAGGCTGTCAAATTTTTGCAAGGGAACATCTTAACCCAATTTTGATTCTTTGGGATAAACATGTACTAATTGAATATTTTGTTCTATGAATATGTTTTAAAGTCCTCTAATTGTATTACACTTAATATCCACTTATATTTGGTGTATTGATTTGTCACACATAATTATGTAATTGAATTATCCTTAATCCAAGGATACAGTCTTTGTATGGGACTTTGTCTTAATCTCCTTCGTTTAGAAATATTTTGTTTTATACACAACTTTCTTTTATAAGGTGTATAAACCCCATTTACTTTTACTTTAATACAAAAGGAATCGTTTCTATGAGGCGTTTTACTAAACGACAGAAAGGAATGTTTCTTTTAACGTATGCGGTTCCAATGACCTTTTCTACCGCCGCGAGTATTATTTGGTCTTTGGCTTCCTCAATAAGCTGTAAAGTTTTTTTAAAATGATATAAATACCATATACTCTTTTATGTATTATGTTATTGAAAATGGTTTTTATAATGGATTTTTTATGTCAATATATTTAAGAGATATATTGTGATCAAAGTGTGGAAATGTTTTCTTTACATTATATTTGTTTTATGTCTTGTGATTTTATAATGGTACATGGACATTTGACGGGTGGTTACGTGATAAAACATATGAAGGGTGGTTCCATGAATAATAGTACGGGTGGTTACGTTATAAACTCCAATGCATTGGGTATGGAAGTCGGCCGTATGGCTATTCCATTAAGTGATATGTGTGGAAGTCGACTGTATGGTTATTCCATTTAAGTATGTTTATGTCCCAAGTTACCTTTTTATGTTATGTGATATTTATATGGGTTTTATGGTAATATTTTTGTTAAAAAAGGGTATGTAATGATCTTTTATTCAGTGAATAGTTTTTACTACTTCGTAAAGGTGAAAAGTATTACTTTGATAAAGTATAAATGGTTTACTTTTTGTTTTGAAAAACTAATAGTTTTCATTCATTGTGTATCCCTTACCGTGATTTTTATGCTCACCCTAAGTTTTTGAAATGTTTTTCATAGGACATAACGTGGAATAGTGTCAAGGATGGGATCAAGGGAAAGTCATGCTACCTAAAACATGGAACTAGACATGTTTCTTTTTAAGAGTTTTTATTTTATGGAAACTTAGTAGAAGTTTATCCTTTTTAATCTTTTGAGATGTAACAATTATGTCCAAATTGTCTGAAAATCTAAACCTGAAAAGTTCCTCAATTTGAATTACTCATTTAATTCAATATTAAGTAAGGTTTAGGGCTAGTGCCTTATAGGATGAATGGTCTTCCAAACCATTATACAACTGTGTGAACCCTACTCGATAAAAGGGGCACTCACATTGGCTTGTCTCAGGGTTTCCCCAACAATGTGAAACCTATGCACCAAACTACTATACACCAAAAAATGGAAGCATGTTTACCTGGAAGGGAAAAAAGAATAACCCAAACTATTTTGAACCCTTTAATAGGACAAAAACCCATATGAGTTTTCTAGAAACCTAAATTTTCGACCAGAACATAAAACCAAACCCTAACCAAAAGATCCAAAACCATGAAAAGAATAATATAAAAGAGTCTCAAATGAGGGGGTGTAACAGAATTTGTTAAAATAAAAATTATTTATGAATTTATCATATCTTAATTATATCAGGGTGAAATTTTCAGATATTTATATGAAACATCAATTTTTAATGAATAGTAAAAAATACAGGATCATAATTTCAAACTGTTGTTTCATCTAATTTATTTATAATGTAAAGTTATATTTTAATATTGTTATTTATATAATAAGATTATATTTTTATCAAATGATAAAATTTAGGACATTTATATGAATTTTTATTTGAACGTGGGTATAAAAGAAAAGCACAATTTTTAATATATTTACTTTTAAAACTTTTATTGTCGACTAGAAAGTCGGATTGATATTAAATTATTTTCTACTAGTTCTATGATTTTTATATATAAATTTTTTTTCTATATTTTAATTAATCTAAATTTATAATGTCTAATAAGGTAAAAATATTTTTTTACAAAATAATTAGTGAAATTAAATAAAATTAATTTCAAATATTAAATTAAAAATTATATTAACTAAGAACAAACCCTTAAATTTAATACCCCAAACGACATAGACACTTGTTCAACCATGATTTTAAATAAATTCATCATCCATACAACTATAATTATTTATGTTTGTTTTTTTTACAGATTTTGTTAGTTAAAAACATGACAACACATAACTTGCTTTCAAAAATACCAATTCTGTCATTTTTTTAAAATATAAAAGGACATCACCCATACCTCTTATTCACAATTCTAAAACCTCTTCGATTATACCAACTTGTAACCAATCCACATACCAACATCCCTAACATCATCCATGAAGCCTCCCTTTGGGCCGTAATTATTCTGAGGAATCTTCTTTGAACAAACAAAAAAGGATGACCTATTTATGAGGTAACATATTCTCTCAAAGTCCATTCATTAATATTCTTTATCCACACCGTAATGCTCTTTATTCAATTATATTATAACAACAAACATATCCCAAATATTCTGGAATATTTTTATTATATGGTATAAACCGACACTTATACACATCTCCTAGTAATGGGTATTTAAATTATTTTTTTAAGTGTACTATATACTACAGCCTAACAAAATGAGGATAGTTCATTTTTCCTTTTCCTAATATAATGGAGGATGCTATTATGGAAACTATATTAAAATATTTCACAAAATATATTGATTATTTATTTAATATTTTTAATTTCTTTTTTCAATATATATATTTTTTATATTCCATTTTTTATCTAGTAATTTCATTTGAGATATTTTGGAATACCAACCCCTAAAAGCAATATGATTCATTAATACACTACATTGAATGTATTGGGTAATTTTTTTTGTGAAACTCTATTTCATAAATATCATTATAATGATACTGTAATGATATTATATGAATATATACATATATTTAATTTTCTATGTTTCCATCAATACAATAATAAATATCAAAACATAGTTTATGCATATATATGGCTTACTGTCTTCATGAACATTGTATTCTATTTCATAATAATATATTCAATATTTTTATTATAATTCACATATACTAGATATAAATTATATAAATATAATGATTTACATTTTCTAGTCATGATATATGTTTAATGAGAAACAATATAAAAAAGTAAGGTACGTGCAAAGAACAAAGCATATATTATCTGAAATGAAACCTTAACAAAGTATAGTTAACAAGAGGGTAATATATGGTAGTAAATAAACCAAATACTATATTAGAAAAAATTATTTGGTTCTCTTAATTAATTTTAATAAATTTGAATTTATTATACAAGTATTTTAATTAGTACAACAACTATCATTATACATGGAAATGGGATTCCATCTGAATTTTTATATCTATGAGATACATTCTATGTTCACCGCACTTTTTTTGTGTATGTACTGAAATTTATTTTAATATATATATATATTATTAAAATGTTTTTTTGTATTCACATATAAACTTCATGGGAATTTTTTATAGTGTTTACATTTTAAAAAAGGCTAAATCAGTGAAATAATACTGTCTCAATTTGCCTTTATTCAGTCTAGTGTTTTATTATAGACCTAAATTATATTTCAAGGTGTTTGTACATCTGTTTTACATGTTATATATTAGAATTACGTATTTTAATTTTAATATATGCTTCATGTAATTTTCATTTCTTACATGTAGACTATGATCCCAACTATAAAAGTTATAAGTGTTTAATATGACAATATAATCGCTTTTCATAATTATTTTTGCAAATAATTCCATTAGTGAAATCATATGATACAAATATCATGATCACTCATGAGATTCAATATCCCCTATTTTATAAATATATTTCAGAAAATAAGAAAAATTTTCCACACCTTTTTACATATGCGAATGTATTTATGTATATTAATACCAACTCTATCTCTATTTAGAAATCAATTGTATTCAAAAAACGTGTTTTCAAAATGGTTTTCAAAAGTGTTTTCAAAAGATATTTGAAGGTCATTTTCAAGGAATCTTATTTTAATATTTTCCAATGATTCCTTTATATGTTTTCAAATCTACTTTCATAGAATATTTTATTAAAAAAACTATTATATATTAAAAATCATTTTCTAATGTGGAAATGATATTTTACACATTAAATTATTATATAAGATAGTCCAAAATTATTACCCATCTAAGATAACATCCATTGGTGTCACACATGACATTATGGGGAAATTATTTAATTTTCTATTGATATTATTTCTCTCAATGTATTAATTTTTGAGGGAATGTTGTGTAGGAATCTATTTTCTCTTTCATAAGTAAAATTCATTGGAAACCCACATCATTTCATAGTTTTATTTGTGTTAAAATTATTATGAATACTTTTTATTTCCCTACATTGTGATATGATTAGATGTTTTTAATACCCATTTCATTTCATGGGTTATGGTAAGATTATTTATTGTTTTTCAACACAAGGGGTTATGATTTCATTATTATTTGGGTGGGAGAATTATCTAACTCAAATGAATTGGGTAATGATATAAATACATATCATGTGATAGAATATGATTGTCTATGGAGTAGTCCATGACTTCTAATATGGCCATGGTAGTGATCCAAGAATACCAAGATGGAATGAGGAGAGAACAATTGATAATAACCTGACCATTGGATTGAACAATAACTACCTATATAGTATTGAGGGTGATCTCATATTACTAATATTTTCATTCTAGGGATGACATGGACACAATAAAAATAATACTATATTTTCTTATCTGTCTTCCAAAATTAATTGTTTTATTACAATATTATTATTTCAAGGAATTTTGTTTATATATCCTTATGTTTCATGTTCTATAAAAATCCATTCATTATTCCATGATTTGTGTTTAGGATCTTTCAAATGAGGGGTATGATCTTCTATTTTTCAAGATCATTTTCACATTCTTTTTTCTCATGGTTATTCTTATATATAAATCTTGTTAATCATACTTATCATTTGATCTCACCAAAGTTTATGTTTCCTTCACAAATTTATGAATATATGTATTATGATTGAGGTTTCTAAGAAGGTTTCAAATCAATAATAACTTAGTGGGATACAATTATTCCCACTTATGTATTAGTGTTTCTGCTTTCATGTTTCTAACTATACTAGAATAGTACTGTCATTGGGATTCTGTTTGTATAATATTTAATGTCTTCTAGAAATGTTTTTTAAGGTTAATTTATAAAGACTCATGGTCACCATATTCTCTTTTATGGTTTATTTTCTACTAGGGATATGATCTAACAATTCCATACAATTTCATTATTTAATGTCTTATGGTTTTATGGAATGATGTGTCTATCACCTATTTCTCTACATTGGGATACATGTATTTAATACCCACATTTTTTCATTGGATATTATTGGATGAAATTATTATGATACTCATATATTTTCCATTTGTAATCATATGTTGAAATTTTTATGATACACATTTCATTTCATCGTTTATGATATGATGACTTTTTTTATAATCTTGTTGTACATGTATGTTTATTTTGATTATGTGATGGGTGTGACCTGAAACTCCGTTCATTTAAATGGATAAAAATTTATGATACATGAGTATAATTGTTATTTTTATACATAATTACATAATAAAAAATTCATCCATGAACTTGATTAATTGTTCACGCTATTATTGGTGAATGTAATTGCATGCTCACAATGCCATCCACGGACCTAGTTTCACGTCCATAAATTTATTTGTCAACACAATTTCATCTTCATAATTTAATAAATGAACCTTATTACATGTTCAAAAAATTATGTGTGACATTGATTTCATGTTCAATATGTCATTCATAGACCTTGTTTCATTTCCATAGGTTGATGCGTGAAGTTGATCCCATGATGACAATGTTATGTATGAAACTGGTTATATATTCAAAATATTATGCATGGACCTAGTTTCATGTTCATATGATTATTCGATTACTTGATTTCATGTATTTAACTTAATTAGGGTACATGTCTCTAGTTATAAAGTTATACAATGTAATAATATGATGTTTACATTATAATTCCATGTCGTATTCTGATTATATTATTTGAGAGATTATTCTACAATATACATTATCATTCATGTCTTATCAACCATCAACATTTATTCAATGACTATTAATTATTGTCTTTGATATTTGTGGTATGATATTCTAATTATAAAATCATGTTCTCATACCCTTTTAATCTTTAATATTCATACATATCTCATTGTTTACACTTAATATGCACTTGATTTCACTCATTTATTTTGATTCCTTATCCCATGTTATTTATGATATTTTTAAGAATGAGTACAAAATGAGAATATCATTATAGAGATATTGAATATCCTTTACGGAATTAGAATAATTTGTTCCATGTTTCGAAATAGACGAAATTATATGGGACCCAAGGAATGTATTTTTTTAATGTGATTGATATTCATCTAAAATGGCGTAATATATATATATTTTAATAATATGTTTCTATAATATGATTCTAATTACACACCATGTTTTAAAATTAATCTGTTATATCAATTCATTATAAATATAATTCTACACTCAATTTATTTAATATTAAATACATTACACATTTTTTAAAATTATACAACTTTTATATATATGTAAACTATTTCAGAATTAGTTGGAATGTAATGTTCATTATTAGGTGGGTTAAAAAACATCATAAATGATTCTATATAAAGATAATTATTTTCATCATGAATATGTGCAATGGAAATAATAATTTTCATTTATTATATTAAGGATTAAATAATTTCTATATCATTATAATATATGTGTAACAAACAAATTTAATAGTCTTTATATTATAATTTTTTGTCATAGTAACATTTCAAGAAACATCTTGGTTATAGTTTATATTATTTTCAAAAATTCATATACATTTTATAAATTAAAAGAGAATAGAACAAATAATCAGAACATAATAAATCCACAATATTTAATAATATACTACTATAGGAAATTTTATGAATGAATGTGAATTTAAATTCATATTATGAATCTTCGATAATAAGAAAAATTACAAACATATGTTGAAAAAATAACAAGTGACTATGTGTTAAATTTTTTAATGATTGATAATATTTAAAAATTATAGAAAATATATGATTTTAAATGACTAATTAAATATTTGAGGATGATCATTATAATTACAATATCGACTGATAAATCCATTTTTTAAATGTTTTGAGTAATGTTATTACTTTCTAATATTATTTTTCATTTCATTAGAAAAATAATATATTCAAAAAAAATATTATATTTTTCCAGTGTGTATAAATCCACATGACTGTAAATTATCACAATATTCTTTAAATTTAATTTAATTATTAAATTTTCTTAGGTTTACACTTTCAATTTTCATTTATTCCAATGTTAAAAAATTCTCAAGCATGACTTTTCAATGCCACACTAAAATAACCATTGTTTATCAATAAATTAACAATGAGTGACATTGTGTGTTCTTTTACTCTAAATCCACATTTATTTTATCACCCACTTGTTTATTATTGGGTTTTCATTTATTTATTCAAATTCACTATGTTTTATATTTAAATTATTTTTATGGGATGAAGTAAAGTGGACCAGACATATCACTTTATTCATTTGGAAATATTTCTCATAATTTTGAATATTAATTTTTATATTTTTTGATATTTTCATATATATTATAAAATTTTATTATGAAATTTTTCGATTATAATGGTAAATTTTATATTATAATGGAAATCATAAAATTTTATCCTTTTAAAAAAATATAACATTCACATGTATTTGAAATTTTAAAAGAATATTCAATGTATACAATTTTAATTTCATTTCACAAGAACAAAATAACTCATAATATTCATTTATCTTCATTAAGAATTATCCATTGAATTTATTATTTGATTTCAAATGATATTTCAGTTCAAATAATATTTTAAATATTTATATTATTAAATAAAATATTAGAGAATAAATTTATAGTTTAATTATTTTATAAACTAATTTCTATTGATCTTATAAATGCTTTATAATTTTCGAGATAATTTTCAATTTTGACTAAATCATGGTTCATATCCCATATTGATACCATCTACTTCACCTCCAGGGATGTATTATGATCGTGAATTAGATATGTTTTCATGAAACCAATTTCATTCTTATTGGTTTTTTTATTCAAGAACAAAAAAATATATGTCATTATAATGAACATTTAATTATTTGTATAGGTTATTTGTATGTGATCAATGTGTACATTATTTCCATTTGGTGAATTTTTTAAATTATTATTTCATTATATGATATTTATTGTTTTTTTATAAAAAACTCCTTGGATGATTTTTCATTTCAGCAATGGGGGTCTGTTATATTAGAATAATGCATTGGGTAAAGGCATATACATCATATGATAAAGATTGAGGTATTATTGGTAAAACATAATCCATAGTAATACTATGACCACTATTTGTCGAGGAACAAGGCCTTAACCCCTAAGTATAGGAATGACTGTTTAATTTTTCTTTATATGACACAAGTAAGATCACTTCACCATACTTCCAATATACAACTACATTAGAACCTTGTTAATTTTTATTCTAATAATTATTCGTATATTATTATATCACATATAGTGTATTATTGTTGTTTCATGGTCGTTTTAATTTTTTTATCAGTGGGGTAATTGAGATAATTTAAATATTGTTTGTGTGGTCTAGTTGTGTCCAAGGTTTTTAGTTTGATAATGGGATAAATCATATTGTTGTAAGAGTGAAAAGAGGCTAATCAGATGACTAGGAAAATCCACTGACCATCTAGTGGGAGGATAAGTAGTTTATATTTTAATAATAATATAACTAGGAATCCAATATAATCCAGCATTATTTTTTTGGAACATTAAAGGGTGAGACATTCCACAAAGATCCATTGTGTTTCTAGTGGAATCCACTGACTATCTAGTGATTCCATTGGATATAATGTTTTATGGAATTATTTCTTTTTATTCTATTTAATACATTATTTAAGTATTTAAACACATCTGACAGAACAAATTTGTGTGCTTATTTTACATCAAAAAATGATGATTTTTTAATATCTATAAATCTTAAAAACATTGTATTTTAATTTTTATTAAAATATAGGGGAATTTGGATTATAGAATGAAAATAAGAAAAAGTGTGAAACGTAACTAATTCTGTGATTTTGACATATTTTTAAAACAATTGTATTTTTTTCATTAATTTTAAAATAGAATTCCATAACGATAGGATCTTATTTTGTTGTAATCATTATTTTATTTCTATCATCATTTTCATCGGGACCATGTTATGATGAGGCCATCTAAATGCCTTAACAATTAAATTAATTTAATGATTTGACTGGGCAGACAGTTTGGACCTCACCACCGTAATAGAACCACATCTATGACTACACACCTTCAATGAAGTTGATTCCTCCTGAATAGAACACGGACACACATGGACAACTCTAAAAAAAATTGGTGTAGTTTTGAAGTAGTTAACGTTTCTATTGGATGATATTCTTATGGAGGAAACTTCATAGAACCTTCATTCAAAAAAAATATCTGATAATTGAAAAATCTTAACATATTCATCTGGTGACCAAATGAGCTAAAATATATAGGTTGAGTAGAAAACTTTTTTACGAAATGAATTGGTGATGGGGTCCACATGAGAATTGACAATTTAATGGTCCAAAAATTCATAAATTATAAGAGGAAAAAATTCTCGGTATAAAAGGTGGACATTGCCTCCTCCCCAAATCATCAGCTCTTAACCCACAACCAATAAAGGATATGACTGGGGCATGGGATTATTCTTGTCCCCTATTCCTCCAAAATTTATTCATATTATTTTATTTTCATTTTAGTTTTATTTTAGATTTATTTTCAATTTTAAATCAAATATTAGTTTTATTATTTGTTGCATTTGTGTTTCTCCATCAATATTTCATCAATTTTCCATCGATCTCTCTCCTTTTCCATCCACTCAAATAATTAATCTCTTACTCTCAGAAATTAGAGGCTATCCCAGAGACATGGCACAGGGGAGAGGTCTAGGGGTTCTAAAATTTCCCTTAAAATTTATTCTAAATTTGTGATAGACTGGAGTAGTAAGATCGTGCGTGGTGAATGTACCTGATTGGGTGATTGTCTCCAACGAAATGTGACTCAAGAAATTTCTATTCTAGGAATGAATATTGATTCGAACAGGAGATATCATGTTTCAGTCATCAAACATGAATCATACTTATGATAGAGAATAATTATTTAATCCCTCATTTAACCCTAAAACCACGTTCGCTCATCATCAACTCATTTTTTTACATTACATGACACATTATATTATTAAATAAAAAAACAATGTCATTTTTTAATGAGATAATAAAAAAACAAAAAATAGGTAGTCTAGTTGATATAGAAGATATATGTGAACTACATTGAGAAGGCTCCTCATAAGAGACGACCCTAGTCAGCAATTGTGCTACATTAGAAATAATAGTATTACTTTTTTCCATGCCCTATCACTGGAATGTGTCAAAACTAGCATTGTTTCAAGGGATCAAATCATTAGTTCATTTACTTTTTCTCTTTTCAAATCTGATATATATATATTTCATTACATTTACAAAACAACTAAAAAATAATTCCATGATATATTAAATTTCATAATATTAGGCATGGAAAAATTACTACCAGGTGCATGAAAAAAATAGGAAGAAAAATATTTTTAATGGGATCAGGTACTAGAACATAGAGAAATTATTGAACATATGATGATAAATGCTGATAAAGCATTTGATTATGTTCGTGCATTAATGGAACCACCCAACACTAAGCTGAAGCAAGAACCTGAGAATGTGGTGGAAGATATTTCCCTAGTTATCATTGAAATTGAAGATCCTAAGGTTGAAAGGGAAGATGTCTAACCTATTGAGCTACAAGTGGGACATAAAGAAGGATTTTATGAATTTTCGATTAAATTTGAGTATCTAGCTAGTCTCCCCATACAATAAAAAGAATAAGAGAAGTCTCCACAAACGGAAGAAACCACCCATGCAGTGGAATTTGATGTCACGAAGGAGGAGCCTGACTACCTGCCTCCATCCTGAGATATTATACTTCCAGAGGAACTTACCTCTAAGGAAAATGTTGAAGCTGAACTGCCTTAGGTATTTAAACAATTCCATTACTCTATCTCTTATAATTTTTTTTTGAAATTCTACATATATCCTTTTGGTATTGATTATACAAAATTAGAAAATCTCTGCTATGCCTCTCCGGGGAAGAAGAACCTAGATGCGCACCTCCCGAGGAACATATGGAGCACCCTAAACATGTTGAATATTTACTGAAGGGAGTTCATGAAGAGTTTCTAGTTGATTTCCCAATGGAAAAATGAATAATGTTTCATTCATTTCTGGGGTAGAATTTTATCATGATAATTCATGTTTTAATTTAATTCAAATAGAATTACACCATGACTTTCACATTGATTATATTTTTTATTCAGTATAACGTGGGAACCATAAGACAGAGAAGAAGAGGTTACACATGTATCATCCAAGAAATATGATGATTCATACCTCATCCTACATCCACCATGAACTATATACCTCATTTAGAGGGGGGGGGGGGGTGGGTTATGGTGTAATCTATCCATGTATCATCCCTCAAGAACAAGGATGACGCACATGCTGGGAAAATCCACATGTGGGGGTTAAAATCAAAGAAGATTAATCCCCCATCAAATTATAGATAATTGTTGGCACTCCCCTCTAGAGTCTGTAAAAATTCAATGTGCACTTGGGGGATCATACTAAGATTTACCTTTATTTTATTTCATGGAATTTAGATGTCAATTTCTTTTCTAGGAAGTAGTAAAACATGTATGCCACCCCTTATGTCTTTTGTGAGAAAAAAATGACAAGATCCATGTGCCTAATTGCATTTTTTTATTTTATAGATTCATCATGGTTGAAAGAAGCCCCAAACGGTGGAAGGGGACGGACTAATATTCATTGAAAATTGGAGTTCACATTTTGTGTTTTATCTTTTAAACTCTATTCATTTATTTAACAACATGTTTTTGAGATTTAATTATAAAATTTAATCCCCACACTTTAATAATTCTATACATGAATAATCTATAAGACATGAGTTTATTTGGTACCATGTGCTGCCATGTTTTAGATTTAAATGTTTATATTATTAAATTATTGAAATGGAGAGTTGAATTATAAAAATGAAGCCTCAATATTGAAATAATGACTCATTGTTTGAAGTAATTAATTGTTTTAGGTAAATAAAATTTCCCCACCATCATTCATGCTTTGAATTTTTGATGTTCATATGAATTGATTTATTATTGTTAATCATGTATTGAGTGATTTTTCCAAATCATATGTCTCATTACTCAGTGGATTTCTAGAGCAAGTCCCTATTATTTATCTTGAACATATTTATTGAGTGATCATGGTACATGTAACCTACAAGAACTTGTATTGAAACATGTGAAGGATTATACTATGTAAAACACATTTAAAATGTTCATTTTATCCTTTGTAATGGTATTTTTCCTTAAATTACCACCTTTACATTAATCCTCTTCTATCCCATAGAGACCATGAATGATCTTATTGGGATGAGCTATGTTTCAACCCATTTATATCCATTCCTATTATCCTACTAGTATTTTCATAATACTTTAATGTTGAAGTTTGTGGGTAAAGGGAATCATGGTGGATAGGATAATATACAGTGTATGGATGAAATGTGGAGGTATTATTGTGGGAATTATAAATGGCTATGGAATCATTAATTATACTAGATTTCTTTCCATTTCAGAGTTATAATAAAGTAATAAATGACCAAAAAATCACATAATAAAAAAATGGGTTTTGATTTGTGAGAAACAAAAAACACCATTTTCAAGAGTGGCAATCTTATGATCATATGTGGTTAGGTGATGGATTTGAGGTTTTATAAAATCAAAATTTTATAAAAAGTAAGAAAAGGTACCAAAAAAATATTCAATAGGGTGCCCAAATAATTCATTATAGTTTATTTAATGATAACCTATACTATGAGTTTTGGGAGGAGGGTTTTGCTACATTTTTAAGAGAAATTCATTACACTTATAAATTGGATATCATGAATTGTAATTAAAATGTCTCGGATTTTCTATTTTTATATTTAAATATTATATGGAATTATTTTGAGACCGGGCATGAATACGACACATCATTCTGAGGTCCAGTGAGCCCATAATGGTGGTTTAAACTTTTATTAGTTAAGTGAGTCAGTGCTTGAGCGCAGTTGTGGAAGTTTCCAAACGGATGCTCGGATTAAAAATCTGAGTGCATCGTTGCATCTCGGATGACGAATTTACCTAAGAACGAACTTAACCTCGACCGATGCGTGTCGAGGGAGAAAGTTTATTTTCGAATGTTTGAAGTAAAATAAAATAAAATAAATTAAAAAGTTTATTTTATTTCATTTAAGGAAACATCCTCTGCAGCGCGACACCGGCACATCTGTTTCCAAACTGAATGGTGTGTCATAATGACTTCGAAATGGAAAGTCAACGTCATTAATGATGTCTCGTAACTATGTTCCAAATCTTGTTTTTCTTTTTAATGGGTTTAAAGATTGTTGATAGTTGGAGACATTTGAGAGGAACCTCTTCCGAATCCACGGTGCGTTGGAGAAAACTCTCGGCGACGAACGATGACAGATCAATGTTGAGAATCACTACACCAACAAAGTTGAATAATCTCTACGACAATGGTAGCTCGGCTCCTTCATCAACAATCGATCCTTTCGAAATTTTTGGGTTGTTATTTCAATTTATCTTCCCTGTAATTGAGTTTAAACGACGAACGCGGATCAACCAGGAACAAGTTGATCCGCAGATTTGTACATTCGTGCGAGAGGTGTTTTTATTGGGATGATTATGGGAAACTGATCCATGCTTTATGGTGTTGTTGATTCTTGCTTCGTTTAAGCCTATTAACGGTAGCGTATCAACATCGTGACGAACGACGGTGGAGGTTCATTCCTCAATTTGTTTATTTGGATTTCATCCCCCTTATTTCCTCGCGCGTTCTTCAAGTTATTCATGGGGCGACGAACAAAGGATTGTTGTGCATCCGTTCTACGATGAAACGATCCCAAATCGAAGGTTCCACACCGCAACGACCTTGTGGAGGTGCAGCGATGATGGAAGACAACAAATCGGGCCAGATCGGAAAGAGCGTTCTTCATGAGTTCTTCATGCGGGAAGATCAGAACATGTTTTCATAGCCGATCAGAGGCCTGAAAATGACAGAAGAGGCTTCGTGTAGTCGGGGTGACCAAAACCTGAAGTTTAAGTGGAGATCGGATGGCTGGATAAATTATCGGAGCACCACGGGAGGCATGATGGCGGAGGTTCGCGTTTCTGGAAATTTCCACAATATGCGACATGTACATCCAGAGAACACGCTGTGTTGTACTAGCGGTGGAAACTAGGGTTTCGGGGTCAGAGAAGAATCACAGGGTGTGTGACCCAGGTCACACGGCGTGTTGGACTTTCGCCGTTGCTTGGCGTGTACTTTGGGTAGTACACAGACACAGGATGATCTACAAGACTTCATACGATACAGAGTGTATAGTGCGACAGAAGTGCCTACGCGGAGCTCGGTGTGTATCCTGGGGATACAGAGACACATGAGGGAGTACAAGACCGTGTACTCCGTCACACGACCAGGCAAGGCCAGTTACGTGGGCCACCCCGTGTGCCGATTTCACGGGTTGGAATACACGGGTTCATGACTGTGTATGGGAACATGGCCAGAGTACACAGAGAAAACCCCAGTTACCCAGACACGACATGTATACTATACTACACGCTGTATACTTCATTTCTTCTACACGACCTGCCTTACGACATGGGCCGTTGTACACGAGCAATACCCTGGGTCAGACAACATGGCGTGTATATTTTATTCACGCCTCCAACTTTTTGGAAAACATAATGGTCATTTCATTCACCGTACCATGTAAATATTTTGTTTGGGTTAGTGCCCCTTCTTCTTGTTCCCCTAAAGGCCTGGAATCATTCCCTCATGCAGGATTATGATCCCTTGAGCCGGAATTTATATGATAGAGTCAGGTATCCATCCGAGAGGCCCAAATCGAGATCCTCTATACATTGCTGACCATAGGTAGAGACATGCATCGACATGACCAAACATATCAGGGAATTTATCCTCTACCTAGATGATGTATCACATAACTGTTGAATCCAGATGAGTCGAGGTATCCGCCATGGCCCTCGCAGTGATCCTCATCTATGTATCGTGATCTTTCTCACTCAGGATTGTGTCTCCCATAATGAGTTCTTCTATCTGTCGTAACCTTTCCTCTCAGGAGTGTGTCTCCCGTAATGAGTGTAGTTATCTCTCGTGATGGTTCTCTAAGAACATCACTTCTCGGACGGATGTCATCAGATCTATAAGACTCGTGGAGTGTGTTCTCCTAGAAAGAGTGCATAACGGAATCTTCGATCAGAATCCATAATAGGCGTATACGGTTGTTTGACATGTCTCTAGACCACGGTTCTGGGTTTTGTGTATATCAGTTTTGTTAGATATGTTCTGTAGACATATACTATGTATAGATGACTGTACATTTACTTTGTGAACTGCTTTGTGGTTTTCGGGGTCCTCTACTGAGTATTGTTATACTCACCCTTGCACAGGCTTTTCCCACACGTCTGGTGTTTTGTGCAGATGAGAAACCATTTGATAGAGTCCAGGGAAGACTAGGATAGGACCGAGATTTCGGATTTCCCTACAGGCCGAGGCATCATACGACTATTAGCGGCAGTCCTAGTACATTTTGTTCTTACAGGATGTACTTTTAAGTTTTCAGACTCTTGTTTTGGGTGGGCTTGTATTTTTTCCCAGTTTACTTTTACATTACTCTACCAATCGTCATACTCTGTTGGTTGGGGTTTAGTTGTATGCATTAATTTTTGTTACTTAGTGTTTTACATTTCAGCACATGTGGTCTTGGAGATGTGTGCGTGTGTGCAGGTACTTAGCCAATGCCTCCCATGTTAGGGATATGCCTACTCGTTGGTAGTCACCGTCCTCTGGCCTATTAGAGGCGGGCTTGGGGAATCACGGCGCGGGCCCTACTAGGACGGGTTGTGACAGATTGGTATGAGAGGTGGTCATTTCTTCTTTAAGACCAAGAGTCTGTGATTTTGGTTTGGTACAATAGTGTTAAGCATTTTGGGTTCGGATTTTAGGCCCGAGACTCTAGTGTTGGTGTGGCGGCCGACATATCCATACACCAGGACTATGATAACCTGCTTTTCAACCCGGTACACGAAAAAACTAGTTGTGGGGAAATAAAAGGTACATGCGTCATATATGAGTGGGTTGTGTTTTCTATATCATTTTTTCAGCTATCCAGATATACTCATTGGCCATAGTATATCTTATTTCTTTACAGGATGCTTTCATGATGAATACCCACTAGGATTTAGAAACATGATCACGAGGATGACCCCCTCAGTGATGATTCTTCGATATAGGGACCGGCTCCCAAGGCGTTTCCAGAAGGTGGTGGACCTGCTATACCACCACTTATGGAGTAGCCAGTGGTACCTGCAGTACCGACCGACGAGGAGCGCAGGTTCATCGCGCTCCATGAATTTCAAAGACAGAGACCCATCAGGTTCCAAGGCGAGCCCAACCCTCAGGCGGCTGAGGACTAGCTTGAGGCGATGACTAGGGTTTTTTCGACTAGTGAGGACACCAGCAGACAAGATGTTGATCCTAGGAGCGAGCCTTCATCTGGGTTTGGTCGGACGATGGTGGAGTCTGACCACGTATAGTCACGACGAGGATACTCTTTCGTGGACGGAGTTTGAGAAACTCTTCAGGGAGGATTTATCTCTGGTTATGTTGAGAGCCGTGTTCATCTAGGAGCTTCTTCAGCTATAGGAGGGATGTATGACATTAGCTGACTATTTATCGAGGTTCACCAACCTCGCCAGGTACTCGATTGAGATGGTCAGGGATCTATACTTCATAGCTCGGTCCTCTGAGTGAGGTCTACGATGAGACATCCGTGCTAGTGTCGTGACTCTATGAATAACGAATTATGCTGGAGTGCTCGAGCGAGCTTTGGCGGTCGAGAGCTTCTTAGAGGAGTAGAGACAGCCGCTGGTAGTCAGCAGCAGGCAGAGAGGTGCAGTGAACCCGACAGTAAGGAGCCGATGTCAGGCACATGGATCTGGACGTGGGACATGTCATAGGAGGACCCATGACATGGATAGATAGTCCAGGGCTCTCAGGGTGGATCCATTCATCCTAGGGAGAATTTATGCTACACATGTGAAGGTAGGGGATATCTCTCTCGAGATTTCCTGCCACATCGAGCTTCTGATAGGGAAGCGGGATATGGACCACCGAGCCAGAGGCAGAGAACAGACTAGGCAGCACAAAATGGGCTCATGAATAGAAGGGTGTGGTGTGTCGGCCGTGATAGAATAAGGTTTTCCTTTGTTGGAGAAAATGAATCCCAGGCAGCACAAAATGGTCACATGCATAGAAGGGTGCATCCGATCACTCATGAGATGGCTTGCCTTACCCTCAGAGAAGTAGATGTTGTGAGCTCTTAGTTCCCAGCATTGGTGGCAGAGTATGGGGACATATTTACCGAAGGTGTTCCAGGATTACCTCCCCATCAATAAATTGACTTCTGCATCGACATACACCGCGGGACGACACCGATTTCCTCATCGGAATATCGGATGACTCCTGCAGAGCATCACAAGTTGAGGGTGCAGTTGGAGGATTTGCAGAGCAAGGGTTTTGTAAGATCCAACGTCTCACCCTGGGTGACCCCAGTCTTGTTTTCCAAGACGACCGATGGGATTTTGAGATGGTGCGTGGATTAACAGCGCCTGAACCAGGTGACAGTGAGGAACTATTATCCACTACTGAGAATCGATGACCTCTTCGATCAACTATGAGGGGAACAATGCTTCTCGAAGGTTGACCTTCGATCAAGTTATCACCAGCTACGACTGCGGGATATGGATATACTGAAGACGACTTTCAGATGCCTCTATGGTTACTATGATTACATGGTGATGCCTTTTTGCATGACGAACTCCCCCACAGTGTTCATGGGGTTGATGAACTAGATCTTCTGGCCATACATGGACTGGCTCATAGTGGTCTTCATCGACGACATCCTTGTGTACTCGGTGTCAGAGGAGGAGCACGCGAGACACCTGTGGATGGTTATGGACGTACTCCGGGAGCACCAACATTATGGAAAGCTATTGAAGTGTCAGTTATGGATTCAATAAGGTCCACTTTCTTGGACATGTCATCTCTGTACATGTTGTAGCTTTGGACCCATCCAAGGTGGAGGTTGTGTTAGCTTGGGTGCCACCTCGTAGCGTGACGTAGGTGCAGATCTTCCTTGGGTTGGAAGGATATTACTAGAGATTCATTCCTGATTTCTCCCTAATATTAGCACCGATGACGACCTTGACCAGGAAATGGCAACCCTTCGTGTGGACGGAGAAGTTCTCGTAGGCTTTTGAGAAGATGAGGCAGAGTTTGACGAGCGCCCCAGTCTTGAGATTACCAGAGGAGGGTGTCGAGTACGATATTTTCTGCGACTCATCAAGGACTGGGCTCGGTTGCGTCCTGATGTAGCGACATGTTGTGATTGCTTATGGTTCGCACCATCTAAAGCCACCTGAGCAGAACTATGCGACCCATGATCTCGAGTTGGCATCAGTAGTACTCAAATTGAAGATGTGGCGCCCTACCTTAGGGGCGAGTGGTTTAATGTCTACTCTGACCACAAGAGCCTCAAGTACATCTTCTCACAGAAGGATCTAAATCTGAGGAAGAGGTATTGGATAGAGTTCCTCCAGGACTATGATTTTGAGATTATCTATACTCATGGAAAGGGGAACAAGGTGGAAGATTCTCTTAGCAGATGGTCGATCTCACAGCTGTTGAGTGAGGAGACACAGTAGTTAGCCACATTATAGTTATCCATCATGGATGGAGAGGATAAAGCTTACCTACAGTCGATGGTTTCCACCCCTCCACTTTTACAGCAAGTTCGGGAGGTACAGCTCGAGGATGTCGACTATGTGGCTTTACGTGCTCAGTTATCCATAGGACATGCTTCTGATGGATATTCACAAGGTAGGGAGCACATACTTCTTTTTAGAGGATGCACATTTTTACAAATGGTTTTCCAGGAGGAGGTCCTTATGGAGTTTCATACATCCTCTTTGGCGGTACATCATGGAGTGGCAAAGATGTACCCGGATCTTCGACGACAGTTCTGGTGGTCAGGCATGAAGAGGGAAATAGCGGATTTCGTTTCTCAATTCCTCACATGCCAGCAGGTGAAGGCTGAGCACCAGGTTCCAGTGGGATTAGCTCACCCCTGGATGTCCCAGAGTGGATGTGGTATGGAATATCGATGGAATTAGTGATATGATTACCACAGACGTCCAATGGGCATGATTCCATCTGGGTGATCATTGACCGACTCACCAAGTCAGCTCACCTCTTAGCCACCAGGGAGAAGAGTTCCGTAGAGATCTTGGGACGCCTCTATGTACAAGAGATAGTTCGGCTTCATGGAATCCCCTCGACTATATTATTAGACCAAGATGCCCGCTTCACATCCTGGTTGTGGAAGGGACGACATGAGGCTTTTGGGACTCAGCTACGCTTTAGCATAGTGTTTCATCCCTAGACTGATGGTCAGACGGAGAGGACCATTCAGGTTCTAGAGGATATGTTGTGAGCCTGTATCTTGGACTTTGGTCATTGTTGGGAGTACCACCTACCACTAGTGGAGTTTGCATACAACAATAGCTACAACTCCACCATCGGTTTAACACCATTCGAGGCCTTGTATGGGAGACCCTGCTGGTCACCGCTTTATTAGACCGACCCCGGAGGGTCATCACTCATGGGTCTAGAGTTATTGCGAGCCACCAAAGGGAAGGTGCAGACCATCCAGGATCGCATGAAGACTCCACAGAGTCAGTGGAAGTCTTACGCTGACAGACGACGGAGACCTCTGTAGTTCGAAGAGGGAGACCACGTCTTTCTTCGGGTCTCACCTCGACGAGGGTTGCAGAGATTTGGTTGAGGAGAAAAGTTATATCCGAGGTTCATTGGACCTTTCTAGATTCTGTGCAGAGTTGGAAAGGTGGAGTACCAATTAGCTCTACCGCCACAGTTGCATCGGGTACGTGATGTCTTCCACGTGTCACAGCTGATAAGGTACGTTCATGACCCATCACACGTCATCGACTGGGGTGAGCTGGACATTGAGGATGGAGTGGCCATTGTTGAGTACCCGGTGGAGATCGAGGTTCGGCATGAGAGGATACTTTTTGGGCGATCTATTCCCTTGGTGCGCGTCTAGTGGTAGCATGGGAATCTTCAGGAGAGCACGTGGGAGCGGGAGGCTTAGATATGTGCCCAGTACCCACTTCTTTTTGAGTAGCCCATGTTTTGGCTTTTTAGGGATGTAAAGCCCCACAGTGGAAAGAATGTAATGTCCTGGATTTTCTGTTATTATTCCTAAATATTATATGGATTTATTTCGAGACCGGGAATGAAGACGACACATCATTCCGAGGTCCAGTGAGCCTGGAATGGTGGTTTGAACTTTTTTCAGTTAAGTGAGTCGGCGCTTGTGCGCGGTTGTGACAGTTTCCAAATGGATGCTCAGACTAAAAATCTGAGCACACCGTTGTGCCTGGGATGATGAATTTACATAATAACGAGCTTAACCTTGACCGGTGCGGGTCGAGGGAGAAATTTTATTTTTGGATGTTTTAAGTAAAATAAAATAAAATAAATTATCATGTCTATTTTATTTCATTTAAGGAATCATCCGCTGCAGCGCGGAAACGACACACATGTTTCCTAAATTAGTGGCGTGTCTTAATGACTTCGAAATGGAAAGTCAACGTCATTAATGTTGCCGCCTAATTATGTTCCAAATCATGTTTCCCTTTTTAATGGGTTGAACGATTTTTGATCGTTGGCGACATTTGAGAAGAACATCTACCGAATATGTGGTGTGTTGGAGCAAACTCTCGGCGACGAACGATGACTATTTGATGTCGAGAATCGATGCGCCAACAACGTTGAAGGATCTTGACGACAACAGCAGTGTGGTGCCTTCATCAACGATTGATACTTTCGAAAGGATGGAATTGATTTTTCAATTTATTTTCCCCGTAATTGAGATAAAAACGATGAACGTGGATCATCCACGAACAAATTGATCCACGGATTTGTACGTTCTTGTTGGAGGGACATTCTTTGGGATGCTTATAGGGAACTGATCAATGCGTTATGTTGTTGTTGATTCTTGCTCCATTTCAACCTATTAATGGGGGCAGATCAACGCCGTGATGAACAATGGAAGAGGTTCATTCCTCAATTTGTTTATTTGTATTTCTTCCCCCATGTTTCCTATAGTGTTCTTCGCGTTCTTCACGGGGCGACGAACAACGGATCGTTGCACATCCATTTTATGCCGCAACGATCCCAAATCGAAGGTTCGACACCACAACGACCTTGTGGAGGTGCGGTGACGATGGAAGACAACAAATTGGGCCGGATTGAAAAGAGATTTCTTCGAGCGTTCTTTGTTCGGGATGATCGGAACATGTTTTCTGAGCCGATCGGAGGCCCGAAAATGAAGGAAGTGGCATTGTGGCATTGGGGTGACCAAAACCTGAATGTTTCGTGGTGATCGGACGACTGCATCAATGATCAGAGCACCATGGGAGGTGCATTGCTGAAGGTCCTCATTTTTTAAAATTACCAGAATACACGACATCTACTTCCGAAGAACACGTCGTGTAGTATTGGAAGAAGCAGTTAGGGTTTCAGGGTCAGAGAAGAATCACACGGCGTGTGAACCAAGTCACACGGTGCGTTGGACCTTCCCCGAAGCCCAGCGTGTACTTTGGGTAGTACACGGACACGAGATGATCTACACGGCTTCAGGAGACATGGCTTGTACAGCACGATAGAAGCGGCTACGCGGAGCTCGGCGTGTATCCCGAGGATACACAGACACAGGATAGAGTACACGAACGTGTACTCCGTCCTATGGCCAGGCATGGCCCGTTACGCGGGTTACCCCGTGTGCCGATTGCACGGGTTGGACTACATGGGTTGATGACCGTGTATGGGCACATGGCCAGAGTACACGGAACAAACCCCAGTTCCCCAAACATGGCATGTACATCGTACTACAAGTCGTGTACGTCGTTTTTTCTACACAGACAGCCTTACGACACGAGTCATTGTACACAGGCATTACATAGGGTTAGACAACACGGCAAGTATATTTTCTACACGCCCTGTACTTTTTTGGAAAACAACATGGTCCTTTCGTTCACCGTAACATGGGCATTTTTCGTTTAGGTTAGTGACCCTTCTTCTTGTTCCCCAGAAGGTCAGGCATCATTCCCTCATGCATGATTATTATCCCTTCAGTAGGAATTTCTATGATAGTGTTAGGAATCCATCCGAGAGGCCCGGATCGAGATCCTCTATCCATTCTTGGCACTAGGAAGAGTCAGGCATCGACGTGACCAACCTTACAGGGCGTTGATCCTCTACCTAGCTGGTGTATTACCTAACTGGTGAATCAGGATGAGTCGCGGTATCCACCATGGCCTTGGAAGTGATCCTCATTTGTGTATCATGATCTTTCCCACTCAAGAGTGTGTCTTCCATAATGAGTGCTTCTATCTATCGTAACCATTCCACTCAAGAGTTTGTCTCCCATAATGAGTGTTGTTATATCTCGTGACAGTTCCTGACAAACACCACTTCTCAGACGGACGTCATCAGAGCTATAAGACTCATGGAGTGTGTTCTCCAGGAATGAGTGCATCACAGAATCTTCCAACGGAATCCCTAATGGGGGTATGCAGTTGTGTGACTTGTCTCTAAACCATAGGTCTGTGTTTTGAGTATATCCGGTTTGTTCTATATGTTATTTATACATATACCGTGCATAGCTGACTCTACCTTTACTTTGTGTACAACATTGTGGTTTCCGGGGTCCTGTACTGAGTATTGTTATACTCACCCCTGCACGGGCATTGCCTGCACGTCTGGTGTCTTGTGCAGATGAGCAGGCTTTTGGCAGAGTCCAGGGTAGACCAGGGTAGGTCCGAGCTTTCGGAGTTCCCTATAGGCCGAGGAATCCTACGTCTACGAGCGACAGTCCCAATACCTTTTATGCTTACAGGTTGGACTTTGCAGTTTTCAGAATCTTATTTTTGGTGGGCTTGTATTTTTTCCTAGTTTACTTTTACATTACTCTACTTTTCATCGTACTATGTTGGTTGGGGTTTAGTTGTTTGCATGCGTTTTTATTCCTTAGTGTTTTACATCTCAGCACTTGTGGGCTTGGAGAAGTGAGTGTGTGTGCAGGTACATAGGCAATGCCTCCCATACTAGTGATATTCCTACTCGATGCTAGTCACCAGCCCCTGGCCTATTAGAGGCGAGCATGGGGAGTCACAGCGCAGGCCCCACTGGTATGGGTCATGACAGTAATTAAGAGATTAAGATTTTCATTGAGCTTTAATTTTTAAAGAAGCATATCATACCAACCTTAATCCTCAAAGTCATTTGCACCATTATAGAATGACCTCGTGAGTTTATATGTCTTTAGTCTTTACAAAGTGGAGAATGTATTTCATTTACAATCCTATGGATAAAGAGAATGTTATCATGATAAGAGAATAACTATACTTGAATTATATCATGACTGATGAGAGATAATAATAATAAGTGAGTTAAATAATGACTTGTCATGTTTAATTATAATGAATCAAGGAGCATGTAAGTAAAAAATTGGATGTTCCATCAATTTTTAAATAGGGAAAGTAAAATATGTGAATTATTAGTTTCATTATAAAAATAAAATAAAATAGATATTTTAAGAAGATTTTTGAAGTATTGACTTCACATTTAAAATTGTTTGATTTTATTTTTGGTAATTTTATTATTGGTAACATTGGTGTCCTCTGATTTCTATTTTGAGATTTTGTACTTGAGGACCAACATGATTGAAGTGTGGGTGTATTTGATAGAGAAACATTATGTGCATATTTTTTATCAAATAAATATGATTATTAATGTTTTTAAATGATAAAACCAACATATTTTTTTGTTTTATTAAAAAATTTTCCAATTTGGATTATAGAATGAAAATAAACAAAAGTGTGAGAAGTGTTTTATAATTAATTTTTGGGAGATTTTTACCACAATGGTATTTTGGAAATTAGATTTAAAATTTAATTAAAAATATAGTAAATATTATTTTGTTGAAATCTTGATGTTATTTCTTTAAACATTGTCTTCTGGTCTAGGAGCTAATAGTCCATCTAAAGGAAATAATAAATCTATTATGTTAATGATATTTCCCAACAGACAGCATGGAACCCACCACCGTTATGATACCAAATGTCCTACTAAATACCTTCAATGAAGATTATTAAACATTTAAATGAACTAGGACACATATGTACCACTCAAAATAAATTTTGGGTTATTTCTGATATCATTAAGGTTTACAATGGATGTTATTCTTTTGGAGAACCACCTTGGAACCTTCATTCAAAAAAAGAGACATATAATGAAGAAATCATAAATTATTAATATGGTGTACAATAGATCTAAAATTCAGAGGGTAAATTGACAACACATATATGAAAAAAATTTATTAAGGGGTTCATAGGTGAAATTACCATGTAATGGGGCACGAACTCACAAATATTCGAAGGACATAATTTGTCCTATAAAAGGAGAACTTCACATCCTTCCCAAATAATCATCTCGACACACAAAACCAAGGAGGGATCCCATCAGGGCCTGGGATTCTACTACTACTCTTGTAGGATCTCTTTTATTATTTTTATTTTATTTTCATTTTAGATGTATTTATGTTTTATGTTCAATTATAATTAAAATTTTATATTTATTTATCTATAAATTTGTCTTTCTTCATACTCTTTTATTATTTTCTTCCCACTATATCCCACTCCTCTTACACCCCTTCCACCAAGTAATATTTTACTTTAAAAAATTGTTGGATGACCCTGAGGCTGGGCATATGGGGAGGTCAAAGTGTTATTCAATTTCCATTAAACATTATTCTAATTTTGTGATTGAGTTGAGTGGAATGGATGGGAGAGGTGAATTTACCTGATTAGGTTACTGTCCCCAACAAAATGTGACTCAATCTATTTCTATTTTGGAAATGAATAGTGATTCAAATATGATATTTCATGTTTTAGTTATCAAACTAGAATAAAACATATAAAGGAGATTAATTATGGAATCATTGACTAAACACAAAATCAAATTTCTTTCATCATCAACTCATTTGGATTACATTATATTATAGTATATATTTTTAAATAATAAAAAACCAAATTAAATTGTAATTGTTTTCATTAGTTAATAAAAACTCCAAAAATAGATCATCTAGTTGATATAGAAGATGAATGTGATATACATTGAGAAGGATCTTCAAGAGAGACTCCCATGGTCCGCCACTCTGTAGCACTAAGAAAATTATAATTGATTTTATCCATTCTCTGTGAAAGGCTGGCGTCGACATCTCTAATATTTCATTCAATTGCAATCTCTTCAGATACTATAGTGTAGCCATTTTTATTTTCCTAATATTGTATCATCTTATATCATTGTCTCAATTAGTTTAATGGATGTATTTTAGGAACTGTAATCTCTATGTGATCATTATATTTCATTTATTAATCAACCACTCTCTTGATGGTTTGTGAGTATTTATGTATTTAGAATATTTATAACCAAGCATGATGGATTTTATTTGATGAATTATCATTTGATCGATCCATGAATCTCAAATCTCTATAACTGGAGCCCATGTGTTCACTAATTTATCATGATTGGGGTGGGTGGAATCATAATGAAATAAATATCAATTGAATAAATTGATTCATGTTTAATTTATGTTTGATATTTAGTTAATTTAAAATTCAAATTACAGATAGTTTTGAAATGATTTGAAATGGTATTTTATATATTCTTGTGTGTAATGGTGAAACTCTATAAAAATATATTCAGAAATAATGTGTTGGTCTTTGGAAAATTTGTATTTTAATTAGATTGAGTCATTTGAAAATGAATGTGTCGATGTGATCTTAATATTGTATAACGAGTATTTATTATTATTTTAAATTATATTACTGAATTTTAACGGTGTTTGTTTCTTTAAAAAATCCATTTCGTGTTGGTTTTGAAAATGATATGGCATGTTTTTTTAAATATACATCAGGTTTGATCAAATGATTGGTAGAATTATTTTATATTTATTTGTTTTAATGATAAACGCATGTAAAATTTATTACCCTAAATAAAAATGCCTTATTGGTATTTTGGATGACGATTATTATTTCTAGGAATAATTATACCAATAAATTGATTAATGAGGAAAGTCCTACCCTACTATCTCGATAAAAATAATTTTTTCATTTGGATTATCTATTATTAACTCTTGTATTTTTTTCATGGGAATTTTTACACAACTGGGATGTATTTCAGAATGAATGTGAGAAAAAAGGTTATCATTATAAAATATATGATTTTTTTCATGGAAATAAGATTATAATAGATTTATAAATAACTATGTTTATGAAATGATTTACTGACATATGTTTTAATATATTCACATATTAATTTCTAGTTTGAAATATATTTTAATAACTCATGGAGTTGATGAAAATATACTTCAGAATATATTTATCTTTCTAAAATAAAATATGTTCAAATTATATTTTCTATAAAAAATTATAATTTTTCCATGAAATATATTATTTTAATTTTTGAAATATTGGATTTAATATAATATATTGGCCATAAATATCTTCATGACACCCATTTGGTATTTTTTTATGACAAAAAAAATTATCCTTTAATGATTTTTTTAATTTCATAAAATAGGACCTAGAAAAAGGAATGCACCACACAGAGGTGTTCGGTGTGCTTTACTAGTGGGACCCTTGCAGTTGGTTATGACCTATGAAACATGTGATATACTAAATGCATAGGGTTTTTTGTTGATGTATTTATGACATTATATATTTAATTTAGTTATTAAAACATTTATTCATTCTTATAACGATCTACCTATGGTTTCATTCTATAATTATGAGTGTTGGGTATTGAATTTTTATTATTAAATATACATAATTTTTCATGATGAAATAATAATGTAAAAATTATTCCTTATAGTATTTTTATTCCCATGTATTATTCACTATCCAATGTGGATTAAGAATCCCCATATTGTCATGTAAGAACTGATTATGTTACTATTTATGTCATCTATATTTATCAGTTCATGAAACTAAATTTGTTTAACTACATTAATTTTTCATGTTACATTCTTATCCACTCATATTCCATACTCTAAATCAAATTCCTTATGATATCCAAATGAATTATTCAGTGACTCATTATTTATGATTAGTGTATTGTTAATATTTCATCCATTTCATTACTTCCATGAAAAATATTTATTTTCTCATACTCATATAACCAAAATATGATCAATTATGATGAACAATTATTATCACTGATGCTGACAATTACTATGAATCTCATATAAATACATTATTTTTATTTCATTACTTCTGTTATAATGAAGTATATAACATAGTATATTTATAAACGGGGGTCTGGTGAGGTGTGACTATGGTGAAATATTCATTGTGTTTTAAAATAAATATTTTATGTTTATAGAATAAAAAATTAAACTTATTTTTTCTAGTAAGAAATTTATTATGAAATGTAATAATATTCATCTATTATTTTTTTAATATATTCTTTATTATTTTCAGGTATTATGATTTTGTATCATAGTGTTTTATTAAATATTTCAACTATTAAGATATGAATAATAAATGAAAGTAACAGAATAAAACCAATAATGATCCAAGAGATATGTATGATGAACCAATAAAGTCATCAGTTGATATAAACGAAACATAATTTGTTATATTGTAGGATGTATGTTACTAATCACATGATCGATTAGGTTTATTATATTTTATTAACAATCACAAAAATTGTTATTTCGATTCATTCAACAAATTGAAGTAGATTGAATCATGATAAGTAGGATTTTGATAAGACATGCAATGAATTTACTAATAATGAACTAAATAAAGTGGGAGTAAGATTGAATAATCTCATGGATATAATATTCCAAACTAAAAACAGATTAATAAAATCATGAGTAATGTAGGATTCATGTCAACATTGAGCCAGGGAATACTATATATTTATTCCTTTTTCTAGTATATTGGAATCACCTATAATTTTTTGTTCAATCCACTATTAATTGATAAAGTAATTAGAAATTAGAAAATATATTATCAATATATCAAAGAGTAAGATCCTAAAATAATTTTTTATTTCGTAATTATTATATACATATACATGATAAATTGTACATTTTAATAAATTAAAAATGTTTAATAATGTTTAAAACATAATTGATGCGGTGGAGATTAAGAATTTATTTTCAAAAAATATTTCCCCCAAAAACCATTTCACTATAATGGAGAGATAATTACTTACTTTGAAACAGAAGGATAATGAATTATTTTGGATCCATAATAAATCATCGAAGCACATTGAATGTATTCCTATCATTATATAATTACACGTTAATGAAAAATAAATCATATCATTACTGTCTTATAACCAAGCTTAAATGAAAATTTTTTTATGTACAAATTGTAAGATATTCTTTCAATAATGAAATGGATAATTATGAATCCTATAATTATCACATATATTTTATTATAAGATTAAAATTGGGTTTTAAGGAAACAAAATGTATTATTCCCATAGTATAATGAATAATGATTTTCGAACAATATAAATAATTAGGAAAATACCCGATATATTTACATTAATAGAATATGTAAAAAAATTATTTTTGAAATAGAAGGTCATAAAGAAAAATAATGATGTTGATATAATAATATAAAACACAATATATAGATTTAAATTGATATTTTCCTACTATACCAACCAGATTCCAATGGGTCAATTATATGGATTATTGAAATCAAGATAACCAATGAACCAATAAAAGGGTAAATTGTGAATATAAATGTAAGAATCCTCAAAATCTAACAGATAAATTGAAATCCTATGTATTCAAAGTCACTAAAGTAATACTTATAAATTATACAGTTAAAGGAAACTATGTATTCACTCATGAACAATGAATGATGTATTTTACTT
Source organism: Viscum album (assembly GCA_963277665.1). Taxonomy (NCBI): domain Eukaryota; kingdom Viridiplantae; phylum Streptophyta; class Magnoliopsida; order Santalales; family Viscaceae; genus Viscum; species Viscum album. Next base: position 2,003,285,498 of record OY728148.1, on the reverse strand, counting down.
TATATCCACCCACCTCTCTATGTCTTGAAAATTTCATATGGGAGTAAAATTACCACTCTTTTAATGGTGGGATATAATATTATTATAAAACATTTTTTATGGTCAAATGATTTCACCCCATTTATGTAATAATACATTATAGTATTTTAAAGGAATCTATTTATGGATGGAGATATTTTCAACCAATTGATCCAATTTTATATAATTGTATGCATGGATTACCTCCCTATATAGAGACCAAACTATTGAATATAGAATTATAGAATTTTTTATCCAATATAAACCTCTGATCATATAAAATTATATGGATGATTGAACAACCCATATATATGTATATTCTATTATATATGTTTAGTTACAAAATTAATTAGATAAATTTAGAACAAATGGTTGGGGAATAAAATTGTATAAATATATATAACTTATTTCTGAAAAAAATAGATTTATATTCATCAGTGTTTTTTATTATACACAAATATCATGATGTTAACCTTTCAGTAGAACTCATACCTAGTGTTACATCAAAATCATGATCTGTATATAGAATATCCATGATTAAATTGGTGTAACTAGAGAAGAACCAGAAAAATAATCAATATATGCATTTTATACACCCATTTTATTCACTTTATAGATAAATCATTCCCATTTTTATATAACTAAATTTATTAATTAATGTCTCTAAATATTTTCTGGAAATTTAAAATTTTATGAAAAAAATAGCACACTAAACACAGTATTGAAGAATTTTTTGATTAAAATAGAAAGGATAAATATTTATTAAACATTTAGATTAGAAATATATATCATCTAAAAATAGTGAAATGACAGTATTTACCCATATAAGCCCACCATATTTCAGATGGATGCTATGAATTCATAGTGATTCCAAACAAACATGTTTATCCCCTGATATTTTTAATGTATTTGATTGAGTTAATATCTTGAGATGACCTCAAAAAACTTATTTTTAATAATTATATATGATATTCATAAATATTACAAGTTCATATAAGATCATTCTACTTGTTTTTTGTTTGATATAAAGAATGAAATATTTTTAACAATTAGATATATTGACTTTTTTTGACACAAAGTATAAATCATTGATCATGTAATCAAAAGTTTTGGTATATCTATATATCCTAGGTTTGAATAATTTATTAGTCCAAATATGTAATTTAGTTCCATACTTTTCATGTATTAGTTAGATCATAATGACTCTTTGGGTTACATTTATACGAACATTCAAATCCATTATAACTAATAACTCTGAAGGGATTCTTATTCTATTTGAATGATGGATTCTAATTAAAAAATAATGTATATAAGTATAAGATTCATTACTGCACCTATACTAAAACAATGATATATAAGAATGGTTTTGATAAAAATTATTATTCATCAAAAAGATTATTAGGATTTATAGTCATTAAATTTTTTATTTCGGTATCTATTAACTGACATAAATTTAGGGTCAATCAAAATACAATACCTACTGAAGGATTTCTAGGATGTGGGTGAATTAATTTAATTAATTTAATGGGGAAATTATATATATTCTAAAAAATAATTTATATATTCAAATATTAAGAGATTACAATGTATATTCACCTTGTTGGAGTTGATCATTTTCCAAACAATATGGATAGAGTTCATTATGGACAATGACTAATCAATACATTACTACCCTATGAAGGTATAAACTATGACTAATAATATGTGTATAATGAATCATATTTCCATAGAAAAAATATTTTTTATTATTTCCCAATATTTATTTATTTGAAATGGATAGTCTATGAAATAATAATTTGTGGATAGAGATCTTATGTTTTCCACAACACTTCGAAATCATCTATTAAATAGAAGATAAATGAAGTATAATAGGAGGATATTGAGTGATGTAAAAATATGTGAATTATTATAATGTTAAATCAAGATATAAATATCATTTTGGTATTTGGATAATCGATAATGTTCCACTAGAACAATATATATTGGAATGTATTTATGTTATGGTTCAAATACAAATTCTTTCTCTATTCAGAACAGAATATTTAATATTTATAGATATGTAAAGAACAATTACGTTTTGTAAATAAGAAAAGATGTATCAATGTGAATATATATTTAATATTTGAATGAATGAATGTTAAGATTAAATGATATAATTTAAATGGGTTTAAAAAACCATTAATGAAATGTGTGAGTAAAATGGATGAAATATTCATGTATTCCATTTTGGGAATCTCAAAACATCTAAAGGACATCATTACATTTGGATTATAGTTTAAAACCATATGTCAACATTGAGTTTCATTTCATTTTTTGATGATTTAAAAACAGATAAACATCCAATACATAGATAATTATATGCATAAGGATTAATATATTGTCACATTTCATTGCACATATTCAATTTTAATGATTCTCTTTTATTATATAGTTGTATTAATTATGTTTTCGATGAAAAGATTACCCAAATCAAGGATTATCAACCCTAAGATAATTTTCAATGATAATGTATAATTAAAATTATATAGTATATTATAATTCATGATAAATTATTCTCACATGTGGCTGTAAACAATACATTTCAATGGAATTGTTTTCAATTAAAAATTTATCTATTATATACTTCAAATGTATCAATTTGTGGCTTTTTATGGGAAGAGTTGTGGAACCTCAATATGTTTGGATCAAGATGGTGGTTGAAGATTTTTGGGACTAGATAATTCTCAAGGAATGTGAAATATTATTGCGAATATTTATTAGGAAATTATAACTTCAATAAGTCGACATAATATCCATGTCAATAGTCACCAATATGATCTTTAGTTTGAATTATTAAATAATTTATTAATTTCTATGTCACTATAGAAGATATTTATTAATTTACCAAAGAAGGGAATAATGATCTCTATGTACAATTGAAAATTTGAGGTCCACGACCATATGGGGATGGAAACTTATCATATTTCACTTCCCCCAATCCTATCACATGTTCGTGATGTGTGGAATGTATAACATATGGGGAAGTACATACCAAACCATTCACATTTGCTGAAGTTGAATGCACTAAAATTTAAATATGATTGAATCATAATTACAATGATGGGGATGTTACGAATACCCATTTTTATGTATAAGTAATATTCATTAATATATTAATATTTATGTTATTTATTATTATATGATTTAATTTTATAAATATTATTGAATATAGAATTATTTCAAATCAAATTGGGTATTATTTCATTATATGGTATTATTAAAAAACAATTTTATGAAGTATTATGGGTTTGGATTAAAATTATTTTTTTAACACTATTAATTGATTCTGATAATATTTAATCCAAATTTTATTCAGACTAATTAAGATTATATTTTTGGAAGAACATGTTTTTGGGACATAAATACATATAAAAAAGTTAAAATATATTTCCATGTTAAATGATAAAATGGGTTTACATGGTTTCTAAAATAAATATATATGTGTACAAAGGACATAAAAATATTTCTAACTTATATTATATTGAAATATTTAGAACCTATAACATCATATATTTTTAAATGGTCAATTTTTTTAACCATTTAACTTTATTAATGAATTAATAAAATGTAATAATTTTAAAAATTTAAAGTGTGTCCTCTTCCCCAATTATAAATGGACACCACATATAATCTCTTTTCCACAAATAAAGATCCTTTAAATTTAAAAAAAAATATATAGTAACTAAAATTATCACATATCATAACATGTCCAAGAATCTCCAAAATTATCATACAACCATCCATGTAATGCATTTGGATTTCAGCTAAAGTGGGATTCTATTGGAAATGTTTTTTCCTTACAGATATTTATCATTTTATTTATATGTCTTGATCATTCATATCAAAATGAGGAATACTAGAGTAATATAAATAGTAAATTACATTTAATGAAATATTTTTATAATTAAATATAGTATATTCATATACCACTACAATCAGATGTGAAATTAATATACCATTTTGGGGTAATATGGACTACAACCTCAAAAATGAATTAATTTATTTTCCCTCATTGAGTACCATTTTTGATAAAATTATTCATTTGATAATATATTAGATACTAATGAAATAATTAATAGTATATGATTATAATAAATCAACAATTTTATTACCTTTCCATTCCGTGAAATTCGATAACATTGTTCATATGTACCTGTGGATTAGCACAACAACGAAGCGATTTGATCCATTTTATAATAAAAAAATCATACTGAAGGAATTCATAAATTTAAGTAATTAATTTTTTTTATATTTATGGTATATTGATATTTTTATATTAAAAAATCATAATTACATTTACCCCTCATTCCCTTTGAAATATATAAATTTTACTCATAAATATTTATAGACTCTCATCTGAATGATTGTAAAACATATCGTTGTTTCAAATAATATTTCTGTGTTAGTTTTAAAACATTATTTTATGTATTAAAATATAATTATCACATTAGTTTTACAAAGGATTTTATCGATTAAAATCATTAACTACCATATTCACCCTATCAATGTCATTTTGTACATATGAATCATTTATCATAAAAATTCACCACATGATATTAAATGATTAAGATAATATAAAATAAAACACATAATATAAAAAGGAATAATAAATTTGATATTTATTCATGAAAAATTAAATAATTAAAATATATTTTTTTATTTAGGATTATAAATACTGTATATGGAATATCAAACACTATGTAAGGGACAATTTTTCATAAAACATCTTCTTACTTATTTTAATGATTTGTTTCGATATATTATTTATCTATAACCATATTATATAATGAATATTATGATTGTATATATGTATAAATGAATGTTAATGGAAATTTTATTTTAAATAATTATGAATTTTATTGTTTTATAAAATATTATTTTTATGTATTTTATATTGAATGTTTATAGATCCTTTACCAAAAAAATAATGTTCCCCTGTAATGTATATGATAGCAATGGTGTCTCCCATGGGCACAAACATTACATTATGCTGTTATACCATATGAATATGAAATGATTCATTCAATTAAAACCCATTATTAACTTTTATATATGTTTTTATCTTTGGAAAATTGTATTTTAAAATAAAAATGTATATTTATATCCCAAAATGATGTTAATATATGTTCAATTGAGTATAATTAAGGTTATAATATGAAATAGTGTATACATAATATTTTTATATTATGATATGTTACATGTTCAATGTTGATTAAGAATGATTATCTTCATACTTATTATATACTAGGTGATCTAATTACATATTATTTTATTGTTGATCCTAATACCTCTTAATTGGAAGGTGAGAATGAGATTTTTCTCCAAGGAATTGGTTTCTGTTTCTTCTATATGAAGGAAATTTGTCCAAATTGTACAAGGGTAGTTTATAATGTGGATTTGAAAGGATATATTAATTTATACATGCTCTAATAATATATTGGTCTCATATTCCTATACGGGTTTTTGTTATCTTTTTATGGGTGGTAATAGTTTTTCACTGATAATTTTTTTGTTTCTATAGGGTTTATGATTTACATCATATGGTAAATTAATATTTATATAATGGATAACATTTTACACATTCTCATTTTTTTCACATGACTAATGGATTTCTTCTTTTTATGTCCCTTATTGATATTTTCAAAATCACCCCACACTTTTAAAAGTTTTTAACTGGGTTTACAAAGGAGTATAATAATTAATGTTGTTATGTTGAAATACATGATGATTTTAAAGAATCATAAATTTGATTAATATAAAATGTTTTATACAATATTATAAATGGATAATGAGTATAATTTTCCAAATTTTAATATATGGCATTTTTATAAAAGAGTTATGACCTAATTATATAAAACACGAATCCTAAATATATTTGTGAATTTATGAAACAAAATTATAGTCTACTAACATTAGATTATATAATTATTCTTCTTAGGTAATTATAGTTATTTTCAGATAAAGGGTTATAAATCATTATTGGGTAAGATTACGTTAATAAAATAACCACGATGGATTCTACATTATATTTATCAGAATATAAAAATCCTGATTTCACAATATTATCATCATATTATTTTATTCTCATAATTTTTTTATAATAATGAATACAGTATGGTGAATAACAATTTTATCTTGAGGCCTTTAGGGTTCTAAAGTATCATCCATGAATTTTTTGAATTGGAACTAATTTTTTTCAATGATAAATTAATTGATACAGGCTAGAAATTGTAGTGGAATACATGGTAGTGAGGAAAAAGAATTAACAAAGTAGAACATATTGATAGTTATAATTTTTATGAAACTAAATCCCCCATCACTCAATGGAACATTATATCTAATATTAAATAAAGGATAAATCAACTATTTGGAAAATATTTTTGGATTCATTTTATCTTACGAATGAAAAAATGGAGACTATTTCCATTTATCATATTGAAGGGGAGTTGGATTGGTGCATTTCATGGTTTATTAAGAATATGGAATGAAAATATTGATTCCATGCTATATAGTAAGCAAGATAATAATTTCCTACAGAAGTGGTTCCGAATGGATGATATACTGTAGATGGATACAATATTTTTATAATTTTGTAAAGAGTATGATTTATTTGATAGGAATGATGTATAATTTATAATATTTTCTAGTTAAGAACCAAATTTTATTATGTATCATTATAGTAAAATCAAAATTCATTACATTAGATTTTAGAATATGTTTATAACGTGCATTGTAGGCATACCAGTTTATGATTAATGAGAAAATTTTCCATTGTTCTAATAATGTTGATACAGAGTTTTTTTGAAATATATATCCCTTGTGATGCAAATATTAATTGGTTCTCATGTTTGAAATAAAGAAAAAAGTAAATAAATATAGAATACGGTCATAAACCAATAGAATGTTATATTTGGAGTAAAAGGGATTTTTCATGTAGCTGATATGATCTGGAATGTGATACCAGTGTTGTATGTTTGGGAATATGTATCATGACTGCTAATAATAAAATTAATGAACGATATTATAATGGTGATACTTATTTAATTCTAATGATGATATTTTTTATATAAAATGTGTTGGGAAATTTTTCTATATTTTATCTGATGTTAGTTAATCATGTTTGAAATCATCAATATTGAAAGGTTTGAAAATTATTTCACTAAAACTAAATTTGATGTTTGAAAATCTAATGATGTGGTGAAAATTACTGAAGGTTATTAGTTTTTAGATATTAACCTTAGTTATTTATTCCATAATTTTATGGAGATGGAAGAAGGTTTTATGACTACAATGTTTGAATCTTGATATAGGAATAATGAGTCAATTTATTTTCCCTTTGGGTTATCTAATTCACATGATATATTTATACAGATTATGAATAAATTCCATATGGCGTATATAAATATGTGTATCATTGAGGTTATTAATGATATATGGGTATATTATAATAGTCATGAGGATCTATAGTGTAACATATGGATAGTTTTTAATCATTAAGATAAATTAATTTATACAAAAAATTACGTAAATGATAATTTTGGTTTAAAAAACTATTTCTCATTATTATTATCGGTATACAATGAATGAAATTTTACAAGTATAAAATAATAGAGCCTAAATAATGTTATGTAAATAAAAAATTAAAATTGATTCATAATTTTCATGCTGTTATTAGATACTATATTCATTTTTTTAAAATATGTTCATATTTATCTAGCATGGTGACTATGCAAATTTAGAACCGAGTTAAATTAATCTTCATGAAAGAGTGGGATGATTCATTCTCAGAATCAAATAGTATATTGTTAAATTCACATGTTTTTTCCCTATACTTTATGAAAAGTAAAATTTTCCAACTATAGTGATTTTTCATCAGCGGGACTTGGTTTGGCTCTAATGAATAGTGGTGAAGTAATTCTTTGGAATTAAAATGAAATAACACCACCTGTGTGAAATCATCATAAACATGATCTGGACTTAGATTATGTTGTTTCATCAATAAAAAAATAGTGGAATAATTTATTTTCTAATGTCTAATGTATATATTGATTACAAATTCATGATGTTTCTATTCCCACATATTTTGTTGATCATATGGTAGAGAAGATGGATAATACTGATTAAGTAATATTACTACCCAATTCATCAAAATTATGAAAAAAACATTTCATACTCTTTGAGTCTGAAAATTACACTATAATTTGTATGCATCTAGATCAAAACGCATTTGATAGTGATTTGATGAATTATGGCCTAGAAATTGTTCATGTACCAACATCCTTTAATTTTTAGTTTTGAAAACTATTATCTCTATCAGAATGAATAAATCAACCTTAGACGAATTTTCATGTATTATATGAAGCGAATGTAATTGTTATGAATGGAATGTTTCAATATAAATATTGATATAATCATGTAGTTCAATAGTTTTAAATTATATGGGAAAGTTATAATTTACTGAGTCATTATACATTTTTATTTAAGGGATGATATGAAAAAAATATATTATTGGAATTAAAATGAAATTTTATAAAAGCCAATATGATAAATAATAACGCTAATTTTTAAAGTGTATGTTTCATAAATTTCTATTATTTTATTAAAAATGAAAAAATATATGAATATATTTCATTGTTATATTTTGAAACGGACCTAATGGAAATGAATATATTTGGGTTATTTTTAATTAATAAACTATCTCTAGGAATTTTCATAAACTTTTTAAATAATTTTTCCTTACATTATATTTTTTAACATTTTGTCAATGAGAAAACAAGGTTACATGGGTTTAAAATATCAATTATATATGGACATGATCATATTATTTCATATAAATTTCTGATTTACCTTTAGAATTGATCGTGTATTCAATTACAATTTAGTAATGCTTTTTATCCACTTTCAGAATGACAGTCCAACAGATCAATTATTGGCATTGAATAACATGATCCATTATTTATAAATTGAATAATTGGGAATGTAATGTTAGAATGTATAATTAATTAATTTTTTTGCAAAACCATTTTCCTGATATTATATATCAGGTAGAGTTAGTTGAATTATATGAAAACTGGATAAGGACACTAGATTTTGGGATAACAAATGAAAAAGGATGTTTTCCGGAAATTTTTTTATTAATGAATGCTATAGAATGAGAATATGATTAAAAATCATATGGGGATGAACTAGATAACTTATAAAAGTTATGTGGATAACCATAAGATATATATTTATTTTAATGTATGTGATATTGTTCTTATTAAAGAATATACAGGGAATATTGTTCTGAAATTTGGATAAAAGGGAAATCAAGGTCTATGTTTCATTATAACATATAAAATATCTATTGTTTTTGGAAAATTTTCATACCAATATTACTTTCCTCCAACATTATTTCATGTTCATAATGTTTTTAATGTTGTGTTTTAATGAAGAATTGGGCAGCATACATCTCATTTTATCATCTTAAAAGTAGTTTAGTTGGATTTCAAATTTCATTATAAGAAAACGTTCTTAAAAATCCTATTAAAATTGAATAATTTTATTAGAATTTTATAATTAATCTGGATATTGTTTTTGAAAAACACTTATTTTTAATAAATAAACATTTTTATCAAAAACTCCTTGTAAATTAAAATTTCCCAACTTTTTTAAGTAATTTATAAATATTCAAGGACATAAATTTATATTGGGAGAAGAAATTAGAAATAATGTTAATATAAATAAAAATAATTCTCATATCCTTTCAGTATCAATATATGAATTTTATTGAGTTATATAAAATATATAATTGTCCTATTTTTTTCCATCGAAGGGGAACAAAATATTTCAAACTAGTTTTTTATATTATATGTTTTTTGTTAAAATCAATGAATATGATTTATATAACTTATAAAAGATACATTGATAATAATTTTTTAATTTATAATATCTAGATTATATTTGGAATCAATTCTAATAAATTTTTGAATAGTTTTATTTTTCAATGAATAATGAATGATAATGATATTATTTTAAAACTAGATTTTCATTTGAACCATTTAAAGGGATTAATTTTTAATCTTTTTAATGAAATATTAGGTAATTAATATAATAAAAAATAAAATTAATGCAATTTTAATCAATATTATTTCAAAATATCATAAAAATATTTAAACATAATTACATAATGTTTATAAGAATAGTTATCATTTTGAATTTTTGGGTTTAATTTTGAAATTAAATTCTCAAATAATAATTAAATTTAATTAGATATAATGTTTTACAAATTATTAATATGGGAAATTAATATTATTTATTATATTAAACTTATTATTATTTCATTATGTATTGTAAATATATTTTAAATATGTCAGCACTATTATGGTTCAAATATTTTTAAAGATGATTAAACTAAATAAAAAATTAATAAAATGACCAAAAACGTATTTAAATTATATTGAACGTCTATATTTCTAACATATATCATCTATTTATCAACAATTATCCATTTATGAATCATTTGGATTGAGTAAAACATAGACATATTTTAATATTTTTAGAAATTCCAATTATGTCAACTCCCCTAGTCATAAAAGAACACTTGCCATTTCATATCCACACATCTATAGACTATTGGTTCATCCTTAACCATCCCAAAGTAATTAATAACATTATTTAACATGTGTTATAGTCCCAATATAGATATTAAAACAATTAAAAATTTACTTTTACATATAACTAAAGAGGCTATGTGTAAAATAGGTATAGTTTTTATCTAATTATTTTCAAATTATTACATGTTCTTCCACCATAAAATATTACTTTACCATGATAAAATACTAAATAATATATATTACACATAATTATATGAATTTATTTTATATAGATAACATAGATCTATCTACTTCTTCTGTCAATGGGGAAATAAACTAGTATTGTAGTATACAATGGACTATATCCTTATGAACTGATGTAATCAATTATACATCAAGGCCTCTCATGACTAGATGTAATGATTTATTGAATATAAATATAAAAAATCATGAAATGATAAAAATTATTTATATTTAATATATTCTATTTATGTTCATTTTCATCCATTAAAAAATCATAATGTCTTCTGTGCGTATGTTTGGATTTCCAAATTCATGAAGTGATCTCACTTGTTTTCCTCACAGTATCACATTTACATATAATTATCATTTATATAAAGATATATTATTGTATTAATGATAAGTAAAATTTATTTTGATATTAAATTATACTTACATAATTTTTTGTATCCTCCCTGAAAAGTAAATACTTTTCTCTAGACTACCCAATATATATGATCTCCATGATTGTAACATAATTCATATTTCATAACCATAACTCATTATTGGTTTTGAATATAAAAAAAATATATATATTTTACTATTATTTGATGATTATTATTCTTTATATGATATAACAATGACCTCTTAGACCATGGTCAACGTACTGAAGTAATTTTTATCATATTAACTGAATATCACGAATAAAACAAAGATAAACATAAATTATTTTGTCATTGAATATAAAATAAAAATAAATAAAATAAATATGTTGATCATGATTTAAATGGTTCTTATAAAAGTAAATAATTATCGTAAATCTATTTATTTATGATGATAAAAAATGTACATGACATGTAGAACACGAGGTAAGGAACAATTTAACATAAAACCTCATCCTAAATGTATCAAAAAAATTTATACAACACTGTATTGCATGCCCATATCCATAAAAAATAATATTTTTGTTTTTATATATATTAATATATTATAATTGGTATTTTAAGTGACTTTTAATTTTTCAATTTCTTTTTCTAAGGTTAATTTTTAAAAAGGAACATTTTGAGTATCTCTAGAAAATGGAAGAAGGGATAATATATTTTAATGGATAAGGAATCAATATATATTCTAGTGAGAACAAATTTTATTAAATTTTTTCTTCTATTTCATTATTGAGTGTTTTAGTCAATTAAAATCAATCTTTCCTTTTTTTCTATATAATTTAGTTTTGTAATTATATTGTTTAATAGGATATGTTATTTTGATATCTGAATATGACATTAATGTCGGGTCAATAAAGTCATTGAATATTTTAATATAAAATGCTTTCAGAATTTTTTTATCTATTATATGTTGCTTAAGAATTATAGATTTTTATTGGTTACCCTGATATAACTTATATGATTAGTGAAACAGGTAGATTTCCATAGGGAATTTAGTAATCATCCTTGTTTTTTATTGATGTAAGAGGATTTTAACCAGAGAGTTTTTTATTTATTTCAATGGGTTTGAATGTTTTTATAGAAAAATGATTTTGTTTTTAATTTTTTTAATCAATCTCAAATAGTAAAAATATTTCATTTTTTCAATTGATAAATAGATTTCATTATTTTAATATCATTGTATAGATTTCTGTCTCATCCCACATCTATTATTCATTTTTAATAGGTTTAAGGATGGTTTTGATAAGTAATTAAATAATATTGAAATTAATGCATATTTTTCATAAAAAGAATGATTTTTTTCATTTCAATCATATTATATAACGAAAATATGTAAACTAAATAGATGTTTAAAAATATTTATAGGGATTTATTATGTTTCCTTTTTTAAATATGTTTCTAAAACAGTAAGCATAAATGATTTTTCTGAATAATATAATTTCAATTTTTATATTATTGTTTCTGATTATGTGATCAATACGGCATGGTCCTTATAATTATGAGGAGTAACACATGGAACACTTTGATAATATATATAACATACTATCAATAAAATCCACTTGTCATGTTAATGTTCTCCAGAGTAGTAATGTGTTGGAAAAATATTAATGGTAACTATAATATGTAATAATTATAAATTACCACAATTCATTTCATTCCTAGTAGTGTCCTCTTGTGGGATTAAAACATTTGAGTGTATATAATCTAACATATTATGAGTTTTGTAATGATTCTAAATAATAATTTAACATGCTTTCAACAGAATTAAATATAATAAACATAAAATATCATTACATTATTTAAATTATTTAAATTAACTCTTTTAACATACATATTTATATGGTTGAAATTATGAGAATTCTTAGGAGGGATAAGGTTGTTGTTTTAGATCATATCATGGTTTTTTTTATTCTTCTATAATTTATTACTTTATGAATGGTTTACTTGATTTGAATCATTTTATTAAAATACAACCTGAAATGGTTCATTTAATGATATATATTCATAAATTAAAGCATACAACTTTGTGAAATGGAATGGAAATTTGTATTTAAGTCCTATGAGATCGGTTTATCTAGGTGTTTAGTTTTCATGGATTTTACAATATGATATATTGATCTACAGTAGTAATTATTTTGGTTATTTTGTGAACATCATAGATAACAGAATATTAATTATATATTAGTAGTTTCCTCATTAAAATAGAATACATCGTAGAATATTGGGTGGAATATCTCTCATTCTAGAACACTTTGTTCTTCGATTGATGTCTATTCATGTTGTGGTTCATCTTTTCTCCTAAGTAATCCTATTACATATTCATTTCTATTCATCACGAGTGTACTAGTTATAAATATATATGGAATTATAGATCAATTATTATAATCTTCATGATCCATTCAATATATTTCGTGTGATCCTTATCCAAATTTTGACATTAATTTTCATTTTTCTGTGTCGTGCTCGTTTCATTGAGGTTGGTTTTGATTTTTCCTCTCTACTAAATTTATTTATTGTTGAACATCCTTTAATGTTTAGGTATTTATATTGGGACATTTTTTACACAACTTTTTTCTTCTATATTAGTGGATACCATTTTGGGATTTTCTGACCGTTGTTTGTGATAAGTTGTTTAGGCTCTCACCTATATTGGGTAAACATTATTTTTATAAATATATAAAAATAATTATAAATGAATTGTCATGAATGGTTTTCATGTATTAAATTTTATTATTGATAAAATATTTCATTCCAATTTGTTTTTTAAAATTTAATGGCATTTTTAATGCATTGTAAAACATATTAATTAATTTTTGTTAATAAATGGTTTTGATGAATCATTTTAAAAAATATAGCACATAGTATGCCTTGGTAACTAGGGTGAAAGTTGTATATTTGGTCCATCATACATATATTTTGTATGGGTTATCACTTGTAGTTTTATTCTCATCCCGGGGGAAGTTTTCTAGTGAGTTGATTATGAAATATTCATTGATTATTATTTCAGTAGTCTACTATCCATCCCTTTTCTTACAAATGGAGTGAGGATATGTATTATTTTTATTTTTATTATATTCGAAATGATATTAGATATATTAATTTATGTATTTAACAATTATTATTTACATAAAATAGTATAATACTTTTCTGTCTATCTTACATAGAACTGAATAAAAATTTGAAGCTGTTCACAATTCATGTCATTTACAAATAATTCAATTGTTTTTCATCCCATGTTTTCTATAATGTTGCGAATTTTTAGAATAATATATAGAGACATGATATGGGATACATGTATCAACTCCAATTGATCAATTTCTTCCAAAACTGTATTCACCCCTTTGATGGTACATAGACCATTGTATGCCTTTAGATGTAGGTAATAGAATATATGTACGATAGGGTAGTGACGATTCTATCATAATTTCTTGGTTGAATGCTGTTAGATATTTGGAGTCTCCCCTTAAAATTAGAGGTTAATATTTTTTGGTCTTTGTTTTACTTATTTGATAGACATGATTCGTAGAGATTTATAATCTAATATTCAGTTTTATCACATATAATGTTTCCTTATATATATATATATATATATATATATATATTCAATTCTTATATTTTCTCTCATAATGTATATATGATCCAATTTTTCCAGATTAGGTAGGCATAAATCATTTCCAATTGTTCTTTTGATGCCTGAGTTCTATTCGTTATCCCATAGTGATCACGAATTCCATCGAGTTATCTAATGGATCTGGGATGGTACTTGTTTAAAAGGGTAATCATTTTAGGTTCATCCTAGTTTTTTATCACAAGTGTTCAATGTTTTCAAGAGTTCTGGTCATGAGTTATTGATAAAAAATATATTGTATTTTTTGATACAAGAGAGTAATGTTTCAGTATCTTTCTACCTAGTTATTGTTGTGAAGAGACTCAAGTCATAATAGTATGTTGGGATATGTGTCTCTTGATTTTATTAATTAAAGATAATCATTGTTATTTTCTTACTGTTTTCTTTTTTGATATTTTTTAATACTATTTTCAAATTATTCCATGTATTTCATTTTATAGTTGTTTGCCTCTATGATTTATTCCACTAGTTCCTCAGGAGGATGAAAAATTTTCTCATATTGAGAATCCAACAATAAATCAATGTCTTATTAATGATATAATGTGTTAATTATTTTCTATAAATTAAAATGTATAAAACATCCAAACATATTTATTGAGGTACAATGAGGATCTTCATGATAAAAGAATAAATCACATTATTTCTCCCTAGTTAACCTGTCATCCATTGATTATAAAAATAATACCACATGATACAAAGATCTATATTGAAATGATCAATAAAATCAATGATATATTTTATACAACTAATATTTTCATGGTGATGTGGTGGACATTCGTACTTAAGGATCGCAATATGGAATTTTGAGATTCCATGGTATATGAAGATATATATGTGGGAATAGACTTGAAGGATTTCTGGACTATCTTCTTTTAAAATATTTCCCCAGACTCAGTGATGATGATAAATTATTTGGATATCTTCTATTTGTATCATGGATAGAATTTTATATTGATGTAAAAAAAATATGTTTGTAGAAATAGTTCCTTATTTCTCAACATGTAGTTAAGAATGACCAGTTAATGGATATAATTTTTTTATAGTGTTTTTGACAGTATACCAGAAATTATTTATTTATGATTAAACATTGAACATACATAAATATCTTCACATTAGAAATAATTTTAGAGATTAATATAGACGACATGTATAGTAATCATACCCATTTAATTACCCCCAATGAAAACATTAGTGACATGCATGGGTGAATGTGGATGTGTCAAGATCCTCAAAGGGGTGGTGGGGGTGGTTCTCAAATGCCGAAGGCCTATTCACCTTATGTTGTAGAATGTATATTTACAATAATTTCAATCTATATCAAAATTTGGGATAAACATTACAATATTTTTCAATAACTTCTATGATGTGTAACCGATTTTGTCACTATTTCTATCTATAGAGTTTTTTTAAGAAATTTCAATGCCTCATCATTTGTAAGGATCATCATATACCAATGAAACAAAAGTGAAATAATATATATCAAATACTACAAGTATCAATCCAAATGTCTATGGAGTGAGGTATTTTTATGTATAGATGTGTTTATATTTGAGTAATCTGAATGTACATTGATAGTGATAACTGGCATATCTATTGAATCTTTGACATCAATTTATATATTTGTTGTTGGTTCATAAAACATATTTATATCTAGCCATTTTTTACATTCAAAAAACTCCACTTGATATCATATCTTTTTATATGGAGTTAAAAATCCCTCTGGGGAAGTATAAAAAGAATGTGTTTTAGTTTCATTCTAATTCTATATCAATAACTGAAATAGATTTTGACTGGGGATTCAATTTCACTATCTATATTTTTTACCTATTCATCATGGTGGATTGGAATGCACTAATCTTTATGTGGTTGATTTTTATCCTTATCATATCTTATTTCAAGTGGCTAATGAGATCTATCATTTGTTCCAGGGAGAGTGTTATATGAGTTATGGTCATGCAGGACCATCCCTCCTAGAGAATATGTTTTTTTGTCTACCATACACATTGTACATGATGATGTTTCATATATTTCTACTCTCTGAATTGTTTGTTTTGTACATTAATATTGTTTTAATGATGATTTCTTTAGTATTCCTCTATAGTGGTAGGAAGTGCTTATGGTTGACCTGGTGCCTTGTATGCAGTCTATGAAGATAACCTCTAATTGTAGAAAAAAATTGGGACCTAATGTTTACTAGATTTAGTTGGATTATATCATAGGGAAATGTTTTGTTCAACCAAGTGTGTTTTACATTAGTAGCCCCTGTATTATTTCCCATGAAAAAATATGGTTCAATCACATTATGTGTGGAAAATTGAAACATTTACTCTGGTAAGGTTAAGAATATGTATCATTTCCCTATGTGGTTGATGTATTGTTGATTGAAATGGAAAAATGTCACTTTTGAAAATTGATCTTCATTCACGTTATCATCAGGTCTAGGTTAAAGTGTTTTATAGATTAAGGAGATAATTATGTAGAAGTAATCTCTATTTAATATATATATATATATATTGATGTATTATGGTATAACTAATATCTATGATGATTTTATGGATATTATGAATTTTATATTCAACTAGTATCTGGAAACATTGTTTGTAGTTTTTTGGATGATAGTTATATTGTTTTGAGATATGAGAGCAAGACTAAAAATAATTGAAGTTTTTTATATAAGACCAGAGTAGTAACCATGTTTTTATAATGATCTCAAAATAAAATATAATTATTAAATAAGTGATGTAATTTCAGAAAATAATTTTTTATCATGGCATATTAGTTGGTACTTATATGTTTATTGTTGTTTTTCATGGGATAAACAATGACACATCATCAAGATTCATAGATTCTTTATAATGGACCATCCTTATTACATTACATAATCATGAATTTAGTCAATAAATCACTTCCTTTTACATTGAGGAACATTTCACGTTTAGAGATTTAGAGAAATGTGACATAACACATTCATGAAATTACACACTAATACATAGTGGAAACCATTAAAACAATACTAATTTCGTCCAAAATATAAAAAATTCTAAAAAATACGCGATTTCATTAAAAGTTCTTAAAAATTTTAACTTTGATTCCTCCTTTGTCTTATAGATCCTTATAACATGTGAAAATAATTTAAGAACATGGGATGAGAACAAAAATTTCAGCAAGGGATAAAAACAATTAATCCATAAATACTTGTAACATATGAAATCATTTTCAAAAGACATAATTGTCACCCATATATACTAGCATTGTGAAAAAAAATAATTCCACAAGATCTATAAAAAATCATAAGAACATAAACGGAACCAAAAAATTTATCTTGGGTCATTTGATACATTATTTTGTAACCCTCTCGACTACCCTATAAATTTTAATCCTCTCAACTACCTTATAAATTTCAACCCTCACGACTACCATACAACTTGGGTAACCATCGTAGTTATTCCTGGAGTAACCATACAACTGACCTCCAACATACACATTCCAAATGAATTTGATGGAGATATATGTCTCATTATTCATCTTAAGAAATTTACAAGAACTATAACACAGTCACACAACATGAATAATTTCATAGAACATTTTTTTTTGAAATTGTGTAAAACCTAATTTTAAAAGAGGTTCTTAAAAGAAAAGTACCTTATAAATATCATATATTTTTGAAAAGTCTTAAAAGAGTGGATGGAATTTTTATATAAAATATAAATAAAAATATTTATTCATAAAAAAAAATTCATTACATGAAAAAATTTAATACCACATAAATAATGAAGTGGATGGTTAACCCGAGGAATGGAAATCAGATTAATAATCCCCTTACATCGAGTTTGACTTATTGATAGATGGATTAATCCCCACGATTAATGGTAAAACAATTTCTATAAATATGATATAGAAACATATTCATCTTTATAATATATCATATTATAAATTCATTAATCATTTTACCATATTATTATTATTATTTTCTTCCTTGCATTGTTTTGGGCGGGGTTTTTACATGATTTCCATGATCGGTCATGATTGATATTGTTGTCGATTGAAAATGAAAATCAACTTTTGGAAAGTAGTGGTATTTAAATTTTTATATAATAATAAAATTTTCCATTTATCATTTTGAATTCTGACATGAGGATTATTCATAAGTAAAAATATTTTTGATATTTGTTTAGGCCATTTTGGCAAGACTTCAATAGTAATGAGCTCATTTTTTTGTAAAATAAGAAAATGTGTATAACATGATTCCATAACCTTATATAAGATATAATAAAAAAATATAATCAGGTTATACCATAAAAATGGTTTCATGAGATTTATTGAATTATGTATGTAAAATTGAAATCGCATAATCCACGATGTCGATAATTTGACACGTCACAGCCAATGTTTTAATTTCTTGAATTAGTTAAAGAGGAGATGAAATATAATGATGTGTACTCCATAAACATGATGAAATTCATAATATTTAAGATAATGTATCTTTAATGTCTCTTGGATAAGTGGATGTGTGTAATGAAAAATAAAATAAAGGAATCTCAAAAATGAAGAAAAGTTCAGAAATCCAATACAAAAATTTGCCAGCCTAATGACATTACTAAAAATTTCATTAACCATTTTGATGATTGAAAAGGGAACCCTCATTATTATTACATAATATGGGATATAATGGGGTTATTTAATGTAATATCTTAATACAATAAAATCGGAAATTAAAAATAATTACTTAATGAATGAAAAGATAGAACACAAAAGAGGATGTTTACATTTAGATCTATTCTCATGGAGATCCTTTTTATGGCCGCTAATTCGGGCCTTTTGGAGGGAGAAATAGCTCTAGGAAGTGGGGAAGTGTCTTGGGAGTAGTATTGGAACTAACATAGGTAACTATCAAGGATTGACTAGTGTTGGGAGGACGAGGGGAATGAGGGTGTTATTTATAGTGGGGGACAGGAGAAATTTTACATTATTTTAATCATTATTATAATATTTTCGCACAAGAATATGAATAGTATTAATTCATGTTACCCCAAATAGTAATAATGGTATTTGAGTTCAAAATTTTTTTTTATATCACTTATGATGTCATAAATAGCGTATTTAAATGATAATTTGAAAATATGATATTTTACCATTTTTCACTATTAATAAAAAATTATATATTTTTATAAAATTCACCAAAATACAACATAACCCTTTTTCGACATGTATAAATAAAAAATGAACTCGTTTTTTGAAATTAATTTTCTGAATATTAATAATTTAAAGTTTAATTAAATTCATATTTTATTCAATTATTTCAAATTTTAAATCTAGAATTTCTTTCATATCACATTGAATAAATATCCAAGAAATAATTATAATAAAGCCTTAATAAGATAAAATAATTATAAATTTTACTATTCATTAGGGTCAAATTTCTATTCAGTAGGGTATGTTACAATTCAAAAAAATCATGTTGGATCAATCAGACTCCAAATAAGATAATGAACACAATTATTGATGACCGTTTTTTAAAATTGAAAATATAGAAGTGGAAAAATAATGTTTAAAGGCTAGTTAAAATATATATACTTATAACAATGTTTCAAGAATTTAATTTATTTTTTGAATAACTTGGGGTGATACATTATCCCTACAATCGGTAAATTCTGTCCATTCCATTTTAATTAATTATTAATCATGTGAGGATTTCTTCCCCTTATAACATTTTCAAACTCCCATGTTGCTTCTTCAACATTGTGGTTTCTCGACAAAAACCATTACCAGGTTGATTAATTTATTCCAAAATAATTTTTCCCTTCAATCAATAATCCAAACTCATTTCTATTCATAAGAATGGTTTTCTTTCAACCGAACTGCTTCAGGGCTCAAGACATGAGTTGAATACGGAACATACATTATCAACATGGAAGAAAGAAAAAAAATTTGTTCCTACAACAAACTCAGATGCAATTCTACTCGATAATCAAGTGTTCCAAATTTATATTGCATTTAAAAAGGATCGATGAATCATGGACAAATCATTATTTTCATACCAAAACATATCACAAACTTTCAAGATGATATTTTAAGGAAATCATGGTCACCAACCTTGAAAGAGAAGTGTTTCCTTTTGTTATCTGCGTAACATTTCATCCTTCTCAGAGCATTCCTCATCTGTTTCTGATCATCTATACATTATCACCCACTTCCTCTTATAATTATATTCCCATCAACTTACTTTCACTAAATTCATCCTAAAATGCTAGAGTCTGGCATTGCTTCCCCTACAGTGCCTCAAAAGTGGTCATCTATATACTGGATTGAAAAATATTACTATAAAAAATCTCAACTATAGAAATATGATGATACCAACTTCCCATGTATTCCATTGAACATGTGTGAAGCATGTCCTCTAATGTATGCATCATTCCATCACACTTATCATCTGATTGAGGATGACAAATCTATACCGAAATTTCTTTGCATTCCCAAAAACTGCTCAATCCCCTTACAAAATTTAGAAGAGAACCTTGGATCCCAATCAGAAACAATGGAAATAGGAACACTATGTAACCTAACTATCTCTTTGTGGTACAGTGTAGAAAGCTGATCCAAAGACATTGTATCTCTAATTGAATGAAATTTTTCATATTTTTTCAGTCCATCAATAATATCCCAAATTACATTGTTACCACTTGAAGTATTATGTAGTCCCAACAAAAAGTTCATGGATACATTCTCCCATTTCCACTCTGGCACTAGAAAAGGCCGAAGCATCCCCTTTGGTATCTGTCACTCTTCTTAAACATGTTGACATGTCAAACATTTCATGATAAAATCAGAAATATATGTTTACATTCAATCCCACCAATAATACTCCCAATGCTCTCTGCGCATATTAGAATTTCCATTATTAACTAAAAATCGATAACTATGAGCATTATAGAACATATCATTTTCATCGACTACGAATCACACGGAACACACAACATTTTTTGATATCTTAACACACAATATTCATCGTGGTTAAATTCTGGTAACATAAACATTTTAACTTATTCTACCTTTTTCTATAGCTCACGGTCTTTCGTATACACGTTATTAACTCTAGCTGAAAATGATGACTGCACTAAAACCCGAAACAACACAAGTGTATTTCCTACAACAATAACATATAAGAAAAAATTCATCAAATCATTAATCAAATGATCATGTTCCAAAAATAACATGAACAACGAAGAATGGTGTTTTCGACTCAAGGAATTTTCCACTTGGATTTATTTTCCTGGATATTAATTGATCATGAAATCATAATCATTTATTAGTTCAATCCATCTTCTCTATATCATGTTTAATTTATTATGAGTGAAAATAAATTTCATACATTTATGGTAAGTACTTATTTGACATTTTTCTCCGTATAAATGATGCCACCAAACATTCAATGAAAAAAACACAACTGCTATTTCCATGTCATGTATGAGATAATTTAATGAATGAGTTTTAATTTTATTTAAGAGTAATCAATTACTAGATCACTATGCATCAGAACAAAACCATTTCCCTTCAATGAATCATCATTGTATATAAAAATTCTCCATTTCAAGAATTCCATGCCAAAACTGGAGCATTCACCAGTCTCTTCTTTAGTTCCTTATAACAAACATAAAATTATTATGGCCAAATAAATTTAAACCCTTTTGTGTTCACTTAGTTAACAGGATAGATATCTGTGCAATGTTCTTAACAAACCATATTTAATAACCTTCTTATCCATGAAAACTATGAATATCAGTAACATTTTTAGGTCTTGGCCATTCACCAACTACTTTTTTTAGTTTGATCAACTATTATTCCATCCTTACATACAATGCTCCCAATGAAATATATGTATTTCCACCAAAAATAACACTTTATGAATTTTCCATACAGTATAATTTCCATTATTGTTTGTAAAACAACCCTTATATGTTTTTCATGCTCATATTTATTCATAGAAAATACTAGAATGTCATCAATAAACACTACCACAATCTAATCCACGAACTCATGCAATAGTATATTCATAATATTTAGGAATACAACTTGTCAAAAGTTAATCCAAACAGCCTAAAAATCTCATAATGCCCAAATCAATTACAAATAGCTGTTTTTTTGGTATCACCATCCTTCACCATCACCTGATGGTATCAAGATCACATGTCATTCTTGGAAAACTACTGAGCTAAATGAATCTGTTAAAATAATTCATCAATGTGAGGAAAAGGTTACTTGTTATTAATAGTAATGTAATTCACATATCAATAATCAATGAAAATTATCATGGAACTATCTTTCATTTTAACGAACAGAATAGAAGAACCCCATGGTGAACGTGAGTATGAATGAACCATCTATCAATAAAATCATGAAAGTGATTTTTCAATTTAAGATGCTCTATTGGAGCCATACGATATAAGAGTTTTGAAATTGGATTAGCATCAAGAACTATGTCAATTGTTAATTCCATATACCGATTAGGTATGACACTAGTTAACTCATCAGTAAAAACATTAATGTATTTATTAGCACTATCAAATCATTAATCTAAAAAATTCTCTTGTTTTCAATAATTTGATTAATATAACATTCGTTTCCATCATTAAATACTTTCTCAAATTCCAATATATTTTATCAATTGAATGGGTTCATTCTTGTATACAAACTAAAAAATCAATCTGAAGGACAACTTCTCTAGATCTACAGTAAATCCTAGAATGATAAATAGAATGTTAATCTATTCATAGAATAACATCAAACTCAACTAAGGGAAAACAAAAAAGATTATAGGTAATATAATTCCAAATAGCATAATATAGAGATTCTTATAATTCTTCTTTTCTATAATATTTCACATTTGTTTTCAAACAATAAGTTCAAATATCATTTTTTGAGGTGATATTTCCAATTTACCAGAAACGTTTTTGGAAATGAATGAATGTGTAGACCCCATATCAAAAAACTATAGTAGAAAAACCAAAGAAAACGAAACAAAATTCCTAATATAACTTCATTGGACATCACAACATCAGATGACGATGTCAGAAAAGTTCTCACTACACATTTCTTATTAATTTCTAGCTTCTTTGCATCAATTGGATCTCTCTTTGGGTAGGAATTTTCATAATGACCCATCTCAACACATTTAAAACACTTAACTATTTTCTAATCAAGATTAGAGCTAATATAATTTTCATTACAATCATTGTCCACATGTCTTAACATACCACATTGAAAACACGTCCCAGTTTTGGAAAGACATTCCCCAAGGTGATTTTGCCACACTTTTAACATACTGGAAACTGGATTTTCAGACAATCAAATTTCTTTGGTTAATTCATAATTTTCATCTTCCATATGATCTTGTTATTATCCTTGATTCCAAAATGCACGTGATCATCAGCAGTCTACATCTCAACCCTCTCATCACATCAAACAAGTTTCTCATAACTTTGGAATTCACGAGATGTCAATGCCATTTGATACCTTACAATAATTCCTGAGTAAAAGTCATTAATTTTTCTATTAACATAATTAATAATATTTAGAGCATGCCTCTCCAGTCAGGTGAAGTTTTCTTCATTCATAGCCATCTAATCCTCATCCTTTTTCAACAATTCATGGAATTTCTTCTCTTTACTATGTCTCTCCAAATTATAAAAATATTTTTCAAGGAAAATTATTTTAATTCATAAAAAACTAGGAAATATCTATCCTATCTATCCCTGATATTACTTACCATTGACCACCACTTATCATCTTTACCTCCTAAATGGTAAATGGATAGACTTACCTTCTAATTATCTTAACAAACCATTACGTCAAATATCATTCCTATGGATTTAATCATCTGTCAGCTTCTATTGGGAATGATTATCGATTGAATGTAGGTGGGTGTTGTCTCATAAAATCCCCCTACTATTATGTTTTTTTGTGATACCTAGGGTATTTCAATTTCATGGATTCCACCACCATTCATTGCCAACATCAGCTGATACATTACTATCACAATCTGCTCGGTTACAATCCTGATTATTCTGGGCTGCAGATTCATAAATATATTGTTATATTTCTTCCTCTCCTCTTCAGATTCCCTATATCTTAAATGGAAAACCAATCTGAACAAACGTATCATAGTCGAAACAAAATGGTAGTCTTTAAATTCTACATCATTTCAAAAAAACCATAGATTAAAAACCATTAATTGTATTATATTAACATCATCATAACCCTTAAAGTTTTCTAAACCATACTCTAATACCAACTATAAGGTAACAGAATTATTACAATAAATAATCATTAATTTATTCACGAAATAACTCCCTTTCACATTGAGGATAATTTCATGTTTATAGATTTAGATATGAAGTACATAACAAATTCATGACATTACACATTAATAGAGATCGGATACCATAAAAACAGTACCCATTACATATAAAAAATAAATCATTTCAAATAAAATATGATTTCATTGACAGTTATTCAAACATTTAACACAACATACTTTTTGTCTTAAACATCGTTATAATTTGTGAAAATCATTTAAAAACATTATATGAGCATATAAATCTCAGTAGGGGATATAAAAAGAATGAAAGAACACATTATTCCATTAATACATGAAACATATGAAACCATATTCAAAAGACATACTTATCACCCATATATAAATACTTTGTGAAACATGAGATTTTTACAAGATCCCACAAAACATAATAGAATAAATTGAACAATAATGATATATTGGGTCATTACATACATAATTTTGTAACCTTATCACCGTCCTAATAATTTTTATCTCTAGCACCTACCATACAATTTGTGTAACCATCACTGTTACACATGGAGTAATCATAAGACCGACGTCGAACATACACCTATCAATGAATTTAATTGATATATAGGTCCCACACTTCATCAAAATCAACCCTCAAAAATCATAAAAACATCACACTACTTGAATAATTTCATAAAAATATTGCATTTGAATTTTGAATAACATAATTTTAAAAGAGGTTTTGAAAAGAAAAGTCGCTTATAAATGTCATATAATTGAAGATAGACTTAATAGAGTTGATTTAATATGTATTTACACTATAAATAAAATTAATTAATCATAATATAATAAATTTTATCACACAAAAAACATTAATACCACATAAACAAAGATGTAGATGGATAACCCAAAGAATGTAAATCGAGTTATGAATTGCCTTACCTCAGGTTTTTCTTACGTCAAACATGTTTAATCATCCTGTATAATTTTTAAAATAGTACTATAATATATGAATCTTTATAATATCATATATGATCATTTAATTACATCATGTTACCCTTGAATTATTTGTATTTTGTTCCTTGAATTTTGTTGGGTTCATTCTTTAAATGATTTCCATGATCTGTTCGTGATGGGTATTCATGTTGATTGGAAGTGAAACTATAGAATTAGGAGGGAATGGAAGTTACATATTTCCAGAACGATCAATTATAGAATTTATCATTTTTAATCCTGACATGATGATGATTTATAAGTTAAAACATTAATGATATTTGTTTAGATCATTTTGGCGAATAATCGATTTTGATGAACTCATATGTTTTATAAATTAATAACATGGGTAAAAAATGATTCTAGAACCTTATATAAGATATAAGATATAAATTATATCCTATTTTAAAACTAATTATTGTTCAATTATATGTCTTAAAGGATTAAATAAAATTGTAATCACATAGTCCATGAGGTCGATCATTTGACACATCACGGATAGTGTTTTAGTCTCTTTAATAGGCGGGAGAGGAGAAGAAATATAATGGTGAGTATTCCATAAACCTGATGAAATCCATAATATATCATCTACCATATAATTCATGAATAATTTATCATGTGAGGTTTGGAAAATAAAATGGAATGAAAATAATATCAAAATAGAATAAATGTTGGGAAATCCATTACGAAAAATTGGAAACCTAACGATAACACCTATAATTTCATAAGATATTGTGATGAAAGAAATTTGTTCCCTCATAATTCATATATAATATGGGAAGTATGGAGGATATGGAATTTCACATCCCAACATAATCTAAATGATATTTAAAATATTAACATAAAATGAAATAAATGAATGAAAAAAAGAGGACATTTTCCACCTGATATCTTCTCGTTTAAATCCTTCTTAAGTCCTTTGGTTTTGGACTTTTGGTGAGAGAAATAGATCAAGGATGTTGGGAATAGTATTGGTAGGAGTACTGGAAAAAAACACAGTTATAAATCATGGCTTGAGAGGTGTGTGAGGGAGAGGGGAATGAGGGTAGAATTAGTAGTTGAGGAGAAGATATATATTTCATTATTTTATTCATTATTATAATATGATTACACCTGAGTATGAATAATAATAAATAATGTGACCCAAAATAGTTATAATGGTATTTCAGTTCAAAAAAAGTTGTATTATATCACATATGATTTCATAAATAGTGTATTTAACTGATAATTTTAATATATGATATTTTACTTTATTTCACTATTCATAAAAAATTCATGAATTATATAAAATTCCCAAAAATTCACCCTAACCATTTTTCGATGTATCAAATTAAAAAAATGAACTACATTTTTTGAAAATAATATTTGAAATATTATTAATAAAATTTTTAAATAAAATGATACTTCATTTAAAATTTAACAAATTTAAATCTATAACTCCTTTAATATAACATTGAAAAATTTAGAAGTACTTATCATAATTTCTTAGGAAAATAAAATAATAATAAAATTTAATATTCATTGTAGTCATATTACTATACATAAGGTATGTTATTATTCACAAAAAATAATTATTATTCAATAAGAATCTAAATAACATACTAAACACAATTGTAGATGATCATTTTTTAAAATTCAAAACATAGAAGTGAAAAAATTATGTTTAAAGGCTAGTAAAAAATATATACATAAAAGAAAGATTCCTGAATTTCAATTTATTTTTTGAAAACAATGGGGTGTTACATTCTTGGCCTTGTTGTATATTATATTTAGCTTGTCCATGAAATATTAAAAAATACACCATCATTTCCTATTTTAGGAATTTGGTGAAATTTATATAGAATTAGATGTTTCATTATTATTCTGAGGAGTTAAAACAACAAATATCTTCCTATTTGATTTTAATCTTAAAAGAATTATAAGGACAGTGTGTGTTGTATCCTTCTAGTGATCATTTTGGTTTTTGGATTATGTATTATGCTTATGTGGTGGATTAAGGTTCCCTCCAGCTTCAATACAATGAGATTAATTAAAAAACTCATTATTTATATCTTATTACAATTATTCATACACTTATGTATGAGTGGAAATAAATATTTTTGGAGAGGATGAAAAAATTTTATGAACAAAAGAGAATGATCCACATATTATTTAAAATGTACATTACTCTCATATAGATGTCAAGGGTTTAATACCTTTATATGTTTGACTTCAACACATCTTAAACCCTTCGAATAAGGAATTTCATTATTATTGATATCAATGGGAATGTTCCCATGAAATCAATAAATAAATTAATGAATTAGTGAAACATTATTTGGATATTCTATCAATTGATCCTTGATGCTTAAGAATATGTTTCATGTAACATTCTGACCATTTTATATATCACCATCCATCATTATGTCCATTAATCTTTGTCAATAATAAGATGTTGATTTTATGATAACATGAGAATCCCTATATGATCGGGAGACTATTTTGTGTTGGTTTCTCTCCTCATATAGTGTTATATTATTTCAAGAATAATTCTCCATCCCATTCTCAATGATGAGATTAGTTTTTTTGGATTTTTATAGATCTTCATGGTCAATTAATCTAGGTATAGTGGAGATTTATTATGATATGAGACACAAATTATGGTATACAATTTTGAAGAATGACATTGTAGATTATGTGTCTAGATATTAAAGCTTCAAACAGATAATGATGGAGTATCGAAAACCTAGTAGGTTTCTCCACCCTTTTCTGGTGTATTTTTTGGAATGGGAGGTGGTGATAATGGAATTTTTTTATTTATATAAATAGACACCAAAAGGGATAAGTGTTATTTGGGTGGTGATTGATCCATTTATGAAGTATTCATAATTCATTCCTATTATAAAAAGAACAAATAATTATGATGTTTGTAAGTTATATAAACATGATTTTATAAGATTCCATGGATTTCCTTGTTCGATTCCTATATACAATTATCCTAGGTTTTATATATTATTCTAGTGGTGTCTTTAAAAGGTGATAGTGGCAAAGTTAATGTTGTGACCAACTTACTATCGACTGATTGATTTCCTAGAAAATTGTTCTATCCAGATACATGATGATATTATCTATTCCAATATCATGGATATTGGTGGATCGTGGGATACTCATATTGTAATTGTGGAGTTTTTTATAAAAATAGTTCCCATTAATAAATAAAAATGGATCGCTTCTAGGTTTTTATGGTCTTCAATTAATATTACAACTATTTTTGGAAAATGTGAGTGATGCCTCTCTTGTCGGTTCATTTTTAAATTATGGAAGAACAGTAATGAATCATGAGAAATTTTTTTTGTAGTAATAAAAATGTATTATAATGAATTTAATACTGATATTCATTATTTCCATTGTAGTTGTAAATTAGTTACCATGTTTTCTAGAACATTTATCATCAGTTACATCACCATCAGTAGGGATAATATGGGAAGTAGAAATTAAGACATTTGTGAACGTTAAAGGACATATGAAATATGAAAGAACACCTTAAATAATTTCATTTATGTTTTTCATGATGTGAATTCATGATTTCGTACACATATTTATGTCTGTGTAATATTATCCATATCCCTAAAATGTTTTGTTTAGAGAAGTGAATCAATTGTTGCTCGATTTTCCTATTTTGATGAAATTATTGGTTATCATTTTATTTATTGTGAATGTATTTTTGGGATTTCAGTTGTGTTTGGCATAATGTTATGGATTAAAAAATTATATTTTCAGGGGACTTGAGAGCATGAGTCATTGACGAGGGAACATTTGTCTCACCACATCCCGAAAATAATTTTTCCACATGACATCGCAAGGATGTTATATATTTTGTTGAAGAGATTGTAACATCATTTTTACTTCATTCAGTTATTTATCCTCTATTTTTTAATTTCTATCTTCATTTATATGTGTTTTGGGACTCATGAAGAAATAAATATTTTATTTTTTTATATAATATGATAATTTTTCATTCTAATATAATCTTCGATGTTTTTAATGGTATATTGGTCATGAGACATTGATAAAGTATATATCATTAATTTTTTCATGGACTGAATTGTTTATATTCAATTAAATTTCTTCACATCATGAAATCTATAGAAAATTATGATTTTAATTCAATTATATTTATTTTTTTTTGGTTATTGTGGATTTCAATTCATTAAATAAGAATTCATGATATCTAAATCTTCTACATTATCACTTTCACGGAACCCAATAGATGAATGAACATTCATAAGACCACATTATTTTCCAATAATATTTTGGATCTATCCAAAGATAATTTGTGAATCCCGAATCCTATAATATAATTTCTATCAGTGATTGATAACCATTGTGGTTGTGGGGTATTTCTCCATTAGATTGATCACTATACCTACGCATTTCTATTAATGGTGGTTAAAATATTCCCAATGGTTATGCATCTGTATATCTATAATAATTATTTTTATGTTCATTTATAGATTTGTTATGTGATCTTCGTCTTGTGTTTGGCCTTTTTGTTAGTTGTTGGTGGGACATGATATCTTTATTGAGGTATCTTGCGATATAACATATTTGAAAATTGTGTTGATAATTGAAATGATTCTGATATGTATGGATTGATTATATGGACTCTATTTATTTCTTTTCATTCATGTGTGTTTATGGATAATTTTATGTGTGTGTAATAAGATATTGAGTTTGTTGGTTTCCTATATGGCCTATGATGCAAAAAATGTAATGATTTGGTTTTAAAAAATTATAAATTAATTAGAATGATATATTTCTATGATTGAAAATCGTTTTCCAGTAAAATATAATTTTCACCTAGCTTGGTTCATTTATAACGATACTTTCAATAAATTTTAAAATACATTTATGAAATGTGTTTGAAATCATAATTTTGAGAATATTGTTTGTAAAATGTTTCACATAGGAAACCTTTGGTTATGTGGTGGAAATAGTGACTTAATTACAATTTCCATGTATTATTATCAGGGTTCACTCATTGTGTGTTCATATGCCTCTTATGAATTTTTTCTAAGGATGTGATGGTGCAATATCCATTTGTTTTGGTATCTATTCTCTTCTATTCAAAACTGTTGTTGTCAATTTCATGAAGTTACATAAAATTTTGGCTATTATGGGAACTGATATTTCATGCGATACAATATTGGATTTTATTTATCAACATTGATGTATATGATATTTTTGAAACTAATTTTCCCTGATTCTTTAGGGCTTTGGAAAAAGGTGAAAATTTCATCCATTGTTTTCATATAAAAATTATTTAACTATTATTCAAGCCTTTCTACAATAATTTGATCACATTTATTTTGTTTCATGGGGAAATCATTTATGACATGTATGTGATTCCTCGGGAAAATTTTATCCCACACTGTGCCCACACCTATGTATATGGGTATCCCTTTATATGTATTTAAATGAATGGAAATGAATGGTTTTTTGGGAGGTGAAGTGGTTTGAGTCATCATTTCCATGGTAGATAGGGATGAAATGGTAGAAGAATCGCTATTATATCATAGGAATTAGTTATTTAGATTTTGGTTTTCCTTTTTTATTGGAAATATATTTTATTTTTTATTTTGGTACAGTTGTGTGGTATCATTTATTCTTTTTCCTTTTTGATAAGAAATATTTATATTATTATAATTATAATGATTCATCCCATTGTGTGTGTAAATATCTATGTCTATTTTCTAAAATTGGTCGGAAAAAATTAGTCCATCTTGTTATTATATAAATGCATGTACTCTTGTCGCTAGTTTATGATGATCTAGAACACCATTTGGGTTTGTTATGGCATAGGTCGATCACTAGATTTTGAGATTATCTATGTTGGGATCTTCACATATAGCCCTTATGTATCATAAAAATTATATATTATATTATGATAAAATTAAAAAATATAGGATAAATTTTTTTTTGAGTTTGAGAATACTGTGTGAAGCATCATTTAATAGAGTACAACCTCTTCTAAATCAAAGAAAATAATTGTTTGTAAAAATAAATTCTCATACCATATATTTTTTGTTATTGTATATCTAAAATTTATATATTGATATTAATTGATAATATTTATTTTTAATAATATAAATAATAAATTTTAATGGGATGTGATTATAATCAATTAAAATTAATGGTGTTTATTTCAAAAAACTGTTAGTGTTGTTTTATCTTAATAAATTACAATAATAAATATTGAATAAATATTATCAGAGAATATTTTCATGTCTAAATACCAATACTATCTCTAATATAATTAATAATTTTAAATATTAAGGATTAATAACAATTGATTTTTAAAATTTAATTTTTATTTAGAAATATTATTCCTCATAATATTTTTAAAATTAGATGTTACATTTACAATAAATCGAAAATGAATCACATATAATTATATTATAATATTTAATAATAATTAAAAAAATATATAAGCAGTGAAATTTAATTTTTTTGAATAAAAATTTTCAAATAAGGTCAAAGTAGAGTTACCATGCTAATTGTTGAATGAGATAAAAAATTTTTAAACTTCATAGTAAAAACAAATAGTTTCATGATTATATATTTATAAATTTTGTGAATGAGTGGAATAAGGGACTATTTGAATTATATTATACATTTTATCCATATTTTATTTAGATTACAACTATATAAATTAATGAATTTTAAATAGATGAAATTCCACAAGAAACTGTCCTACAAAAGGAGCCCATATCCACCCCACCCAAACCACTCTTTTAAATTGGATATATATAGATACAAAAAACATTATTTATCTCCAGAATATTTTTAGAAGTTTGTTAGATTCTTTTCTAATGAAGCAATCAAAAACAGTTCATTCTTAAGGAACCCATTTACCAATAGAGAGATTTAATCACAGTAAGTACCGTGTTATCAATAAACAAATATATTATCATATTATAATCACCCTTTTAAAATATCTCTGAACACATTAATTAAATTCCATTATCAATATTTTACATTTACGAAAAATTGAAAACAATATTATGTAACCCTTAACACGATATAATTTAAACAACAATAAATGATGTGGTTTAGGATTTTATAATAATATATAAGATTGATGGTATACAAACATCATAATTTTAATCATGAATAAGAATCCATAAAATAATAATATTATTATATGATATTTTAGATTAATTAATTACTTTAATTTAGGTATTTAATTTTAATAAAATATGAATGGTCATTAAAAAACATTTAATCATCATAAAATTACCTTAAACATGATTGTTAAATATATCATTATCATAAATAAGTCCCATACCTAAAATCAAATTGAAATGTGAGTAAATAAATAATTCAAATAAAATTACTATACTATAATGAAATAATCGAGGATTTAATGAAATATTAAAAATAAATAGGATCGACATATTCATTATGAAACATCTATGAAATCATTAAAATTACTAGCTTGTAAGGATAGTAAAAAATAAATAACTAATTGATGTTGAATGAATGATTTAAATTTACTATAAAGAAGGCTATTACATATTATTAGGACTATTATATAACTGATTAACATGGTTGTGTTTATTTCTCAAGGTATTAAATAATTTTTATTATATTTTAGACTATATATAAGGGGTTTCTATTTAAATTATTATTCCATACAGTTGTCTTCCATATTCAACACAAAGATCGTTTTTTTGAGATATTTGTTTCCCAATGGAAGAATATTATAAATATATTTTAGAAATTAAATGGACCTACAAATAAATCAATTATTTAATATTTCACGGAATTTTTATTGCAATGTTATATGTAATTTAATTGTTAATTTGAAATATCATAGTAAAAACATGATTTATTATGAATAAATATATGTTGATATAAATGTTTTGTTATTTAATTATAATATCCCAAATAATTTCATATACCTTTTTTGTTTCAATGGATTACATAAGGATTTTAATTTTATAATTCTATAAGTTCATAATTTATACGATTGAATTCTCGTCATTGGAACCTAACATATATGTTTTTTTCTGCATGGTCATTATATTACTAATACTGTTAAATTATATAATTTTATGATTTGGTTATCTGTATTAATAGTTTTATAATTTAATTTTTTATTTTACTAAAAAATATCTATAAATGAATTCAGATAGTGTTTTTATCAATTTCAAAGTAGCTCATTCTCTATCATATTTGACAAATTTTATAAATGATATAAATGAATTGATATTTTAGACATTCCAAACATGAAATTATTTTCATTATTTATTCACAATATTTGTCAATAAAAATATTTTATATGTTTTGAGGGACTTCTAGTATGATTTATATTATCATATTTTTGGAAACATTTTTCCTTTTGGTCAAATTATTTCTAATGTAAATAATCATTCTTTTATTTTATCATTGTAAATTTATTATACTCTTAAAAATTATTTTCAATATATATCACCAACATTTAATTTATGTTATTATTCAGAGATGAGATAATTTAGTTATATAATCTAATTAAATACTTTGGGTTGAATAAAATCATGTATTATAGTAATATTCGTGAATCCCATTTCATTCTCATGGTTTTAATAAGATATTATGGAATCAATGGTAATTTATTATTTATTTGACAAATATATGTATATAATATTATTATTTTATTAGTTGGTCTATTATGGTTCTTATGTAAATAATTATCTCATTATATGATATATAATGGAGAGAAAACAAAATCCCCTAAGGGTATTATTTCATGAAGTGATGGATGAGACATTTTTGGACTTCCAATTCATTGGGAAATGATTAACATTTCATGTAATTACACATCATTGGTTAGGAAAAAAATCCAATAAATCATGGATTTATAGGATACATTGGTATCGATTTTCAATAAATTGAATGAATTTCTATGCATATGAATATACATGATTCGTATCATTATTTTAGTTTTTTTGGTTCATTATTATTAAATCATGTTTTCTCACATATACATAATTTTAATTATGGTATAAAAAATTTCCTTATTACATTAATCATGATTTATGATATGTGATTTATTGGGAATTATGATCCAATATTACATTTTTATAGATGATTAATATCTCATATTAATATGATCATACGATGCTCACTTATAATATTGGATTGTAATATCAATTTTACATATTCTAGGAATCTCATATCTCTCCTTTATTATGCCTCGAAAATCATTTTTTGAAATGGAATATAACATATCATAGTTCGAAAAGGGTTTTGGTGTGGTGAAACTGTGGAGAAAATTTCATAATGTTTTATAATAATATGCCTTTTTATATAATTTCCTATGAAAAAAATCATTTCTAGGGTGAGAGGTATTATGACCTTAATTGAATATTATAATAAATTTAGGTAATATATATGAATTAGAATTTTGTGACATACAAATAATTCATCAATAAACCAATTTATAGTGTCCCCGCCTCCTTCATATGTGAAACACCAAACCACTAATTTTCAATGGTAACTAAATATCAATGTACATGTGACTACTCCTATAGAATCAATTATCTCTCCATTTAATGTCATAATTCGAGAAAAAATAACACCATCAGTCATTTCCCATCAATAAAAAGAATTATTCCTTTCCATCCCATGGGTAATATATTTCCTTAGAACACACTAATATTTAACATTATTCTGATACGTTCATCTCCCAATAAACTATTTATTTAAAGACATGATTATTTGGGAATACTATACATTATAATAAACAAATATGAACCTATGATGTTTTTACACCCCATATTGTCAGAAAAATTAAAAAATAAATTCCATCTACAAGGTAATACTATATATAAGTAGTTTTTTTAAGAATACATGAAGAAATAAATATTTGTTTGCCTTATTCCATAATTCCACATAATGTACAAACAAACTATCCCTAAAAAGAAGAGTATTCATTGTCAAAATTTCAATATATTTCACATTACATACGCGAATGATCATTCTATATGAATAAATAATATCACTAGTCTCTAGAAGATACTAAGATATATTATACCACCAACTATATAGACTACAATAACATACTCTCAATCTATAATAGGTCAATATAGTGTCTATTAATAATTCTCCATTCCCATATCATAATTACTAGCTAAAGAAACACCCAATATATCTAATTCTATATAACTAACATGGGTGGATGATAAACCAATTCTACATCTTATAAGGTGAATTATACATCATCATAAACATATAGGATACAAAATATCCATCATTATTTTCATTATAATATGAAATATATTATAATAAAAAAACAAATCAATCAAATGTAATGATGGTGAATGTCTAATCACCAAATTCATTTATCCAACAGTCTATATTCCTTATTGAGCTAATTATAAAAATTTCATCATACAATTAAAACACATATAAATAAATTTTACGATCATTTGAAGTTATTTACATCTTAAATGGAATCCTCATATCCCATTTGTAATTATTTCTAGAAAATCATCACACCTAATTCCCATGAAAAAGGGTGAATAGCCACCTAAGATAATAGAATACATAGACATTCATATCTAAAAATCATTTAAAGATTACTCATATATAATAATACATTTTGAAAGGAAAATCACCACATCCCTGCCCTGTTCTAAATCAAAATCACCACTTTATCAGTGTAAAAGGTACCACGATGACCATGTATTTAAAAATTATAATTTTGACATATTAATATAGGGATATAATATATTAGTTTCATGAGAATTATTGAAACCATATATATTAAAATGTTATTTAATGATGAAAATAAACATCTATATTAAAAAATGCATGACTAAATCTATTAAAATGTCATGGTGTAACCATTATAATTATTGAAATTTAAATGTCCAATAAGAAATAATTTACCTACCATATTCTAGAACCCTGAATCCATGATTTAATCTCTTTTGGGAATCATATTTTATATTAATGAATCAATATTTAGAGAAATTTTATTCATATGATAAAATGTAAAAAATATTCTATATCATACAAACACATAAATAGTCTCACCAACTCCCTAAACCTAACACATATCATGGTACTCATTCTGATGCCCAGAATAAGATTGAAACCCAATATTAATCATGTATAAAATATATATAGTATATGCATAATCCAATAAAAGATTAATAATATTCAACACCAACCATAATACTAAGTTTTCCTATCATTATTTATCTCTATTTAATTTTCTATGCTATCTCCAAGACCGGTAACCGACCACGAATCGCTAACTAATTAAATATGCCTCACAAATTATTCATAAAAATAAATATTAATTTAAAAAATTTATTCATTTTTTATTAAATTATTAATAAGTTACGGATAACTCACCTGATATTGAAAATATTCATTTCCTTATGAAGTAAGGAGACATTCACTACAAACACACCAATGAGTCAATTAATGACCTAATACATAATATATTACTTAAAAAATAAAATTCTAATATAGAATAAATTAAATGAATATTTAAGGTACCGGATTTCATCTTCTGAATGAAACGCCTCCATGATATTTTATTCAATCACATATATTAATCAATTAAATTCAATGAAAAATATCTAATTCACCAAAATGATTAATCCATTCTCCAATGTAATTGTGATAAAACATGTTTCTCCAAAAACAACTTAAGTAATTCAAGAAGATGTGATGATTGTTTATTCAGGGTAATGGTTTAGAAAAAATGACATATAACCCCTAAATCAATAACCTCAACCCCCCACACACAAAATGTAGTATGAATGGGGTTAATCGTGAGGGAAGCTATGGATCACCATTCTCTTAGTGTGTATAAGAACACCATTGATTGGGGTGTAAAAAAATAAGGATGAAATGGTAATTATACCCAACCAACATATAAATATATAGATAATGGTTCGTCTATGGAAATTTTTGATAGACACTAGACACATGGTAGTTACAACATGGGGGACTTCCCCAACGACATGAATTGTAATAATGGTTCACCCATACAGATAAATAGTGGTGCCCTACAACCACCAGCCTACAAATACAAATATCTAAATAATTCAAAATAAAATTTTCTTCCCACAGCATAATATATACCTAATAAACATCATCTACAACATATAAATGATTTAAAAAACATAAATAAAAATTCTAACATGGAAAAATAAAATTCAACTAGTTTTTTCCTCCAGAAAAAATGATATTTATAAAAATACTTAAACATACTCTAATATGGGTCATTATAATATCCAAAAAATGTTATATACTACATCTAACAAACATCATACACCCATATATCAACAAGGAACATCCTCTCTGAAATGAAATTATGTTTTTGAACCATAAATTTTATGATAAAATGTTTCCTCTCGTAACGAAACATCTTTTTTTTCATCAACACTTCATTAGGGTCCAAATATCTTTTGTAAATAAATTTCTTGATGTTTTTGGAACTACATTCTAAAAATTCTAAACCATAAAAAATTCCAATTATTTTTTAATACAACTTTTTATTGACAATGTTATTTCTATACAAAATATTATAGAGATTTATAGTATAATTATTAAAAACCAATGAAATTAACATACAAATCCTTCATCTTTTTAGTGGATTTGATTCTCATTGAAATAATGAAATTTTAATTTCTCAACAATTGTACTCTAAGATATAAATAGGATAACTATATATACACTTATTTAATTTAATTCAATAGTCGTATATCATCTTCCATATAATATGAGTACCCTTTAACTATTAATGATAAGAACCAAAAACTATGGTTTAATTTTAGTTTGATTGATAGAAAGAATTAGTGAATTAAAATTTTATTATGTTATTTTTATTCCTTTAATTTTATATTAAATATCAATCTTTTTCCATTCATGGTATCTAATATATGTGATCAACTTCTTAAAACAAATCATTCCGAGGTATATAT
Source organism: Viscum album (assembly GCA_963277665.1). Taxonomy (NCBI): domain Eukaryota; kingdom Viridiplantae; phylum Streptophyta; class Magnoliopsida; order Santalales; family Viscaceae; genus Viscum; species Viscum album. The sequence continues at coordinate 2,003,246,316 of OY728148.1, read as the reverse complement.
TCTTTATTGAGTAATTTGTTTTGTATTTTTTTATATCATATATAGTTTATATGGCCATATATTATCTATGAATTCATACATGGTCTAATAGGAACCCATTGGTATACCTACTATTGACTGTGTTCCCATTTCTTCCCTCTATATTATCTACTGTATAGATCCATGCAAGCCCTTATTGGGAATTTCATCATCATTGGATTCTATTTCATTATAAATAAATAAACACTAATAAGAATGTGAGTAATGTAAAATGTGATTATAACTAAAATTTAAATATTCTAAAGTATACTAATATAAAATGTAATGTAGGGGGAATTAATATCATATCATAAAACAGAACCTATATTAATTATTAAAAACCCATATATTTTGATAATAAATATAATTGAATTAATATTAAATAAATTATACACAATTCAATCATGGTCTAAGAATTGATTATATATTAATAAAATAATAATTCATTATTTTTTCATCACAAATCACCAAATGTAATTTTAATAAACCAATAATATAATTAATTTGTTTTATAAATATTTTAAACACACGCAGATATATATATATATAATTAAATGTAGTTTCATAAAATATTTTTAGAATGGGAAAATGTACATCGATGGGCATGGATGGAAGGTTCTTGTTAGGGAGGAACCGACCTAAATTTTGTTGACCTTGCTATAAAACATCAAAAAATTGCATTCACCACATATGTTTTCTAATATTTTTATTATTTTTTAAAATTTCATATCATATGCCCTATAGGTGTATGACATTTGAACTATTTCCCAATTTACAAAGATGGAAAATTTTGTGTTGGTGGAAAATGATAGGAACAACATCTTAGTTTAGTTTTTCTATTTTAATATTATTTTAATATTTATTCCTCTTTAATTATCTTATATATCCCTACAAGTTTGTTGAGTTCATGATCTCCACCTCCTCCCCAATCCCAATGAATCATTTATTCCTCAGTTTCATATAATATATCTATCTTTCTATAATTTTTGAATATGTTATAGGATTGTAATGATAACAAATCACTATAATTTTATTATATTAAATTATCTAAATAAATTTTGAATAATAATTATATAATTAATTTGATTAAAATTATTAAAATCAATGATTAGGTGATGTGTTTTACAATTTTTATGGATATTAGAAAATATATTTTTCTTAAATCACAATCTATGAGAATAGTAATTGAACATCATCAATTGATCTATTTCTTAACACTCCTCCATATCTCTTTATTTATACATGAGGAATCTATCTACATCAACACTATTCGTTATGTCATTTTGAGGATATTAGAATTTGAATAACATAATAAAACAATACATTTTAAAAATTAACAACATTTCTATAAATAAATAATGTACATACATTCATCTATAAGAACCATTTCCGTACATGTTATTGGTAAATTAGTAGTCTTTATAAACACCACCAATTACCCCCAAATTATAAATTTTAATTTTATAAAAATACTATAATCTGAGGTTTTAACAATTATATATTTATATAAACATATATATATATATATATTATAAATATTATATTTTAACAATCCATCATCCAAACTAAATTTAAATATTTCAAATAATTATAATATTTTTTGAAAAAAGAACTTTGTTTTCCCCCACACCCTTAAACATACCACTTCACAAAATTTGAATTGAAAGTGATCTCTATAATGTAAACGCCCATGATTTTCAATAAAAACTTATAAATGATGTGTGGGTAAAATATCCACATTTAAACACTATGAATTAGTAGTACTTCATTTTATTATATTGTTAAAATTATGGAATAAGTAGTTTTAATATATATATATATATATATATATATATATATATTTCTATGATAAATTAAGCATATAATGATCCCCAATCCGTTATAAATATTTATATACTTCATATATATAATTATATTATTTAAAATGTCTCCATGACCTAGACTTCATGGCAATCAGTCATATCTCTGGATGCATTTTTATCTCAGGAAATATTTAAACATAATCTATAAATAAGTAAGAAACAACGAACCACACCAATTAAAATCCATATTTATCTGTGAAATTTGAAATATATCATATATAATATCATTTAAACTTCATGTAATGAAATATTATTGGTATAATTTCTAAATGTCATCAAAAAACTGAATTAATTAATTGGATATATTTAAAAAAAATAAATCAACCAAAAAGGTGTATTTTATAAGACCGTCTAGTTAAATATTCTTAAAACATTCCAAATTTAGAGAAAAATTCATTGTATATATGATTGAAAATGGGTATATCATATGAAGAAAATATTTCTTAAACATTCTACATTTATCGTAAAAAACGATGTTTAGAGTCGCATTTTGATGTAAATTTTTGGGGAAAAACATTTTTTCAAAAACAACACTTAAAATAAAATAAAATTAATGGATACATAAAAGGAAAATAGATTGTGTATATAAATTTTTATTCCAATATTCATGATATGATGATTAGAAGAATTACGTTTTTTATATTTTAAAATCTCTTTATTCAAACAGTCATCATTTATAAAAAAAATTGAAATATTTTAAAAAAAATAATAATTTCCCACTATTTAAAACATATTTAAGTTGTAAATAACTAATTTAGTAACATTTATAGTGAATTAGTATATAAATATAAGAGAAAAGTCATTAATGAGGATTTTATTTTTCATAGAAATGTTATTTTCTTATGAATAATTAAATTAATAAATGAATGAGATTTTTATTTAATATTAATAACATCAAATAGGAAAAAAACCAGACCATATGAACTATTATAATGGAATAAAATAAGCAACATGTAGTCATGTGGTAAAGGGAGAAAAATTGACATAATTAGGAGGATACATCAATATAATATGTAGGAATTGGGAAAAAATTGAAATAGAAGAATGTAAAGTAGGGTCTAATTAAATTACTTTTCAATATCATGAATTAAAAAATAAAGAACTAAAATAGAATTAAATGAGAGAATTACCAATATAAATTGTAAGAACTGGAATCTTCATTCGAGGAATGTTTTCCTATTTATGGGGTTTTTTGGGAAAAATAAGGTTTCTGGAGATTTTTGAAGTACACGCTATGTACTTTCTGAGTACATGCTGTGTACTCTTTTCCAGCTCGAAATCGTGTGCTGGTTGTGTCCGGACCACACATACAGTTTGTAGGGGTGATGTGAAGGCCGATTTTGGCAGAGTACGAAAAAACCCACTACACGCTGTCTACTTTAAAAATACATGTCGTGTACTTTTATTTTTTTCACTAAAAAGACTGGGGTCCCACCTCATCGTGATTAACATATTCTTCTAGTTCTAGTTCAACCGAGAGATGTCTTATGGCCACAAAACGTCTCTGGATTCACGATCCTCTATCCATTATCCGATTCGAGCTCTATCGTTTTTGTTGGAAGCACAGTTGGGTGTTCTCCCATCTGCATGAGCCTTGTTTTCCAGTTATTCCTCCTTCTCGAGTTATCTAATTATGAACGTTTTATGCGTTTTCTCAGATATACAACGTTCTAGGGAGAATCAGTCATCGTGGTTCAAATATATCAATCTCCTAGGATCGAGGTAGGTGTTTTGTGCCTTACCGTTCAAAGTCTTTGAGTTTTATGCGCAAATTCCACCAATACCCGTGAATGGGGTATTGCATGTTTACCTTTTTTCCCTTGTTGTTTTCTTGCCTTGCATATATGCTTTTGTAGAGGTAAATTGACCATGTTAGAGGGTAATTTGATGTTCTTGGAAGTATTCTCCCATTCTTGTTCTGTTTACGACCATTGGGTCTCATTTTCCTTTGGCTGCTACGCCTGTTTTCATGCCTTGGGGTTATAGGTTGAATTAGAACTCATGACATGCTTGTTTCCTGGTAGACTGTTTAGCTAAATTGCTCTATAGGTGTACTTCGGACTTATATCATTATTATGCACTGATTTTCATGAGGCTAGGGGAACCTGGTGCTATAGACTATAAGGGATAGACCGAGTGAGCTTCCCAGAGAGTCTTAGATATTCTAGACTACAGTGGATGGTATGAGTGGGCTCCCAGAGAGTCGTGGATTTTATAGACTACAGGAGGTTAGGCCAAGTGGGCTTCCTCAGAGAGTCTTACTTTGTTTGAATATCTTTAAGAACCTTCCCAGGCTAGATGAGAAATTGACCGAGTGAGCTTCCTTAGAGAGTCTATGGTATTCATGAGGCTATATAAGGAATTGACCGAAATAGATTCCTCCGAGAGTCTCCAGACCTTGGGGATAAGAGGTTTAGACCATGTGTTCTTCCTCATAGAGTCCCTGACTACCCTATACTATAAAGGTAATTGTCCGAGTGTGCTTCCCTAGAGAGTCTGATAAATTCGTTTGACTATGCCAGAGGGGTTAGGCTTACTACACTTCCCAGAGGGTTGTGGTTCTTCTGGGATATGATCAGAGGGGATGTCTTTGAGTACTTCCCAGAGAGTTTCATATTTGTTAGATGTTTTCTTCACTACTATAATTGGTTGTGGATTGATTACTGTTGTGTGTCATCCTGCTTTACTGCTTACTGTTACTGCCTACTGCTTTGTTTTTGCTGTTTACTGCTTATTGTAATTTTACCTGCCATATACTCACTGAATGTTAGGCATAGATATTCAGGTGAATGACTACTAGGATTTAGTCTCAAAACCAGTTTGGGTCATGCTTTTGGGCCTAAATAGAATATGTTGTTGCATGTATAGACAAGGGAAAGTGCCCTTCGACTTCTGGTACTTGATTTCTTGGAGCAAGAGAGCATGTGACCAAACATTGGCTTGCTATGCTGAGGAGCTGTTTTATTTTATTTTGTACTTGTTTAGGTACTGTAGTGTTTTCCAGCATTGTGACTTGTTTGGATTCTTTCCTAGATATGTATCATCCATCATTTCATATATAAATATGTGCTCCAGGTTATTGGTTTAGTCTTCCGCTATTTATGTTGTTGGTTATCACTTCTTCCAATATTGAATGTTTATTTATCATCTACTGTGTACTCTTTCAATGAGGTAATAGTTTCCCCACTATCACCCCCATGGTCCTTTCTGTTAGTCAGTAGCCTCTAGCGTTAGGGGAAATGCACTTGAGGCCTTGTGACCAACTAGGTACGGGGCACCTTTGGGTGGCTTCCGGAACCGGGATGTTACAAAGTGGTATTAGAGGCATTATTTTCTCTTGCCTTATGTTGGAGACTTTAGCCAGGGATAGGAAGAATTTGGTTCTTGGTAATAATCTGTGCCTGGTAGTATTTAACCCATCTACAGGGGAAATCCATACGACCTCTTTTATTGCAGTTTTCTGGTTTTTGAGACTTTACGGTTGATATGATTTCACCAAGAGTGATTCACATGCTTTGGGTTGTTATTGTATGATATTACGGTTCTATTTCTGTCGCAACCCGATTAGATGTGGGTATGCCATATCATGCATCATATAGGAACTTGTAGAAATCACATTCCATGAATTCTTGCCCTGCCATCTATGGTGCATTAGGGATTTCATGCTGTTGTGATAGAATTTGTGTAGATTACGCATGATGTTGTGATATAAGCTTGATAGAATCTCTGCTGTTATATTAGAGGATTGTTTGTATTGTTCTTTTCTTAAATGAACACCAAATTTTGATTCATATGGTGTAATGGGACCTCTTGAATGGGATGTTGGTGGATCATGATCCTGTTTTCTCTTATACTTGACTGTAGGAGATGCCAAGCTTCGATTTGCGTGGAGTATGGGCCCTCACGGATCAGAATTTGGCACCACTTTGCCTTGTGTTTAGTGTTTCTAGGCTTCTGTGCAGTTTCTGAACTACTGCCTAGAAAAACCCAGAATACACGGTGTGTACTTTTTGGTTACACGCCGTGTAGTTTTCAAGCTGTGATACTGACTATGTGTGAAGGAAAATGATGTTGTAGAAATAACTTGAGGAACACGCCATGTACGGAAGGTGCACACCATGTTGTTCGAATCCATTTACCTAGTCGTGTAACCAACAAAAAGGGTTAGGGAAGCTCGAGTAGAACATGGCGTGTTGTAATGGAACACGCCATGTAGTCCTTTCCAGGTACCCGACTGGGTCACAAAAAACACGGGTCGGCGTTACCTTCTCTAAGACACGCCGTGTTGCTTTCGGAACATGCTATGTAGTCTTGCCCAGGTACCCAGCCGTGTCAGGAACAACAGGGGATGGTGTCACCATCTCCTATACATGTCGTGTTTGTTCGGAACACACAGTGTAAGGGCCAGAACTGTAGACGGCGGTGTAAATAACAACACGGGCCGACGAGTACTTTTCTATTACACGTCATGTCCCTTGGGAACATGCCATGCTATCTGGGGTAAGATGGACAATGTGGGTTATCCATGTAAGGAGACTTGGGAAGAGGTTGAGAGTTCAAGAACACGCCGTGTGTGGGAACAACCCGTCGTATAGTTCTGGGTGTTACACGACCTTCCGGGCAGGGGTACACGCCCATGTTAATGACTAAAGAAGACACATTGTGTAGTTTTTATACATGCCATGTAGTCATGTTTTGTAAAACATGATAGTTTCATTCCCCTATTCTTGTTTTGTACCCCTGTGTTTTCTTCTGCCGACTTGTTGACTGTAGACACGCCTTTGGTAACAAGGAAATCTAGCATATGTCAGTGCAAAGAGTGCCCTCTTGAAGTTTGGGGTTTCATTTATTATGGGACCACTATGTCCTAGAGATGACTGGTTGTGATGTCATTCTTGGTATGGACCAGTTGGTTCCCTTCCAGGAAGTCGTCGATTGCTGTTGCCACAGGGTGAGTTTTGTATCACCAGAGGGAAGATCCTTCCTTAATAGAGGTGAGTGGGATGTGTAGGAGGGTAGAACTGGACCAGAGCATCATGGGCTAGGGGAAGTTAAATCCCAGATTGCCAGTCTTTAACTAGATGACCAGGGGACTTCACAGTTAGAATTTCTTCTAGTGGTGGATCGTTTCATGGATGTCTTTCTAGAGGACTTTTTAGGATTACCTCCGGAGCGTGAGGTAGACATCTCGATTGAGATCGTGCCAGGAGCGGCATCTGTGTCCATTCCTCCTTATAGGATGGCTACACCTGAGTTGCAGGAGCTCAAGAAGCTGTTGGAGGAGTTGTAGGAAAAGGGTTTCATCTGACCCAGTACTTCTCCTTGGGGTTCGCCAGTCCTGTTTGTGAAGAAGGCAGATGGTACCCTTCAGCATTGTAGGGATTATCAGAAGCGGAACCAGCTGACGGTCAAGAATCGATATCCCTTACCGAGTATCGATGACCTCTTTGATCATCTTCGAGGATCCCAGGTGTTCTCAAAGATCGATTTGAGGTTTGGTTATCATCAGTTGTGCGTTAGACCCTCAGATATACCTATGACAGTTTTCAGGAGCAGGTATGGTCTTTTCGAGTATACAGTCTTACCGTTCGGTCTCATGAACGTGCATACAGTCTTCATGGAACTGATGAACTGGGAGTTCCATCCGTACTTGGACTCCTTTGTCATGGTCTTCATGGACGATATGTTTAGGTACTCTCACACTTGACATGACCATTCCACACATCTTTAGATCGTTCTAAGTTCACTTATAAAGCATTGGATTTATGATAAACTCTCAAAGTGACAGATTTGGATGGATCAATTTCACTTTCTGGGTCATGTTATCTCAGAGACAGGAGTGTCAGTCGACCCAGAGAAAGTGAGAGCTGTAGTTTCCTGGCAGCATCCGAAGAATGTCTTTGAGGTGCAGAGTTTCCTAGGGATGGATGGATACTACAGACACTTTATTCAGGACTTCTTGCACCTAGAAGCACCTTTAACAGGTATGCCCAAGAAGGGGGAAATGTTTTTATGGTCATATTCTTGTGAGTCCTCATTTCAGGAACTGAAAGGGAGGATGACGTCAACACCAATACTAGTCTTTTCGGAGCCGGGAAAGGGATATTCTTTCTACTATGATGCTTCAGGTATCGGGCTAGGAGCGGTGCTTATGCAGGGAGATGGAGTTGTTGCGTACGGGTCTCGACAGTTGATGCCAGACCAGAGGAACTACCCGAAAAACTATCTGATGTTGGTAGTAGTTGTTCATGCCCAGCACTGTTGGAGACATTATCGTCTTGGGGGAGCACTTTTTGGTTTTCAATGAACACAAGAGTCTTATGTATATCTTCACTCAGTGCGATCTGAATCTAAGACAACACAGGTGGGTCGAGTATCTTCAGTCTTTCGACTTCGAGCTCACCTACATGCCAGGAAAGGGCAATGTAGTGGCTGATACGTTGAGTAGAAGAACTCAGATTCAGGCAGTTCAGGAGGCCATCAGTGAGTGGAAGCTTATGGCTCTATTCTCTGAGATGCACTTGGAGGTGCATGATAGGCAGGGACATACCTTCCTCTTATCTATGGCTGTTACCTCTACACTTCTTGGTCGGGTATGAATGAGGCAGCTATCAGACACAGAGTCCTTGGTCCTGCGGGAGAGAGTTTCAGGAGGGGACCCTCTTCTTGGATGGACAGTGGGCGAGGATGGGATCTTTAATTTATAGGGACGCGTATGGGTGGCAGAAGACATATGTGAGAAGCTGATGCAGGATTTTTATTCCTCAGTTTGGGCAGTTCATCCTGGCGTCACCAAGATGTATCAAGATCTTCATCGCCAGTACTGGCGGCCAGGTATTGAGAGAGATGTTTCTGGTTTTGTCATGAGATGTTCTACTTCTCAGCAGGTGAAAAGTAGATCATCAGCGACCAGTAGGGATTTTACAATTGTTACCCATTCTGGACTGGAAGTGGAACAATATCGCGACAGACTTCGTGACTGGGTAACCGAGGTCACCTCAGGGATGTGATGTTGTTTGGGTAATCGTCGACATGCTTACAAAGGTAGCACACTTCTTTCCAATCAAGGAGAGATTCAGTGATGATGATCTGGGATTATTGTACATCAAGGAGATTATGCGTCTACATGGAGACAGGGATGCACGCTTTATCTCTTCGTTCTGGAAAGGACTTCAGAAGGCTTTGGGTATACAGGTACATTTGAGTACAACAGACCACCCCCAGACTGATGGCCAGTCTGAGCGCACGATCCAGGTGCTTGATGATATGATCCAAGCTTTCATTCTAGACTTCGGAGGTTCTTGGGAGAATCATATACCTCTAGTGGAGTTTGCCTACAAAAACAGTTTTTAGATGACTATTCTGATTGCACCATATGAGGCTCTATACAGTAGACCATTCCGATCACCCTTATGCTGGCTGGAGGCAGGAGAGGTAGCTTTGCTGGGACCATATCTTGTTTAGGATACTTCAGAGGAGATAGAGCTGATTCGGAAGCGGATGGCTACAACACAGTCTCAGCAGAAGTCTTATGTTGATCCGCGGATACGACGTCTAGAGATCGAGGTTGGAGATTAGGTATTCCTGCGTGTCGCACTGTGGTTCAGACACAAGAGGATTCAGAGACAGGTTAAGCATTCATCGCGGTACGTCAGGCCATTTGAGCTATTGGAGATAGATGGGCTGGTTTCCTATCAGTTTCAACTACCTCAGAGGTACCGGGCTATGCACAACATCTTCCACGTATCTCAGCACCGACATTACTTTTCAAACCCATCTCATGTATTTCAGCCCAAAGAGGTTGAGCTGGAAGCAGAAGCGTTGTTTGAGGAGCATACTATCCGGATTGTCGATCGCAGAACGAAGGTTCTTCGAGGCCGGTTTGTTCCTCGGGTACGATTGTTATGGCAGCATGGGCGAGTACAGGACGAGATTTGGGAGAGGGAGGTCGAGGTTCGATCACAGAGGCCAGAGCTGTTCAAGGATTATTCTTCTACTCCCCTCTAGGGAAATTCAGGGAAGAATTGTATTAAGGGGGGATGTTTGAAAGAACCCGGATCTTCGTTTCAGGTAAGTTGTCCTTTTTCTAGGTTTTTTGGGAAAAATATGTTTTCTGGAAATTTTGGAAGTACACGCCGAGTACTTTCAAAGTATAGTCAGTGTACTCTTTTCTCGCTCTAAACTATGTGTTGGCTGTGTCTGGACCACACACATGATGTGTAGGGGTGACGTGGAGGATGATTTTGGCAGAGTATAGAAAAACCCACTACACGTCATGTACATTAAAAATACACATCGTGTACTTTTTTTTCACTAAACGGACTAGTGTCACACCTCATCGTGATAAACTTCTTCTTCTAGGTCTGGTTTGACCGAGAGACATAGTACGGCCACGAAACATCTCCAGATTCCCTAACCTCCATTCGTTCTCCGATTCGAGCTCTGGCGTTTGCGTTGGAAGCGCATCTGTGAGTTCTCCCTTCTTCTGGAGTCTTTTTTTTCTAATTCTCCCTCCTTCTCAAGTTACTTAAGGTTGAAAATTTTGTGCGTTTTCTCATATATACAACGTTATAGGGAGAATCCGTCATCGTGGTTCAAGTAATACAATATCCTATGATCGAGGTAGGTGGTCTGTGCCTTACCGTTCAATGTATTTGAGTTCAATGCACAAATTTAACCAATACACTTGAACGAGGTATTACGTGTTTACATTTTTTACATTGTTGTTTTCATGCCTTGCTTGTATGCTTGTGTAGAGGTAAATTGACCATGTTAGAGGATAATTTGTTGTTCTTGGATGTATTTTCACTTTCTTGTCCTGTTTATGACCTTTGGGTCTCGTTTGCCTTTGGCTGCTATGCCTGTTTTCATTCCCTGCGGTTATAGGTTGAAGTGAAACCCATGACATACTTGTTGCCTTATAGACTGTTTATCTAAGTAGCTCTATAGGTGTACTTTGTCCTTATATAATTATTATACACTGACTGGCAAGGGTCTGAGGGAACCTGTTGTTATAGACTATAAGGGATAGACTGAGTGAGCTTCCCCGAGAGTCCTAGATATTATAGACTACAGGGGATGGACCGAGTGAGCTCCCAGAGAGTCGTGGATTTTATAGACTACAGGAGGGTAGAACGAGTGAGCTTCCTCATAGCATCTTACCTTGTTTTAACCTCTTTATGAACCTTCACAGGATAGAGGATGAATTGATGGAGTGAGCTTCCTCAGAGAGTATGTGGTATACCCGAGGCTATAGAAGGAATTGACTAAGATATGTTCCTCATAGAGCCTCTAGACCTTGGGGCTAAGAGGGTTAGATAGCGTGATCTTCCTCAGAGTGTCCCAGACTACCCTAGACTATAAGGGGAATTGACCGAGTGCACATCCCCAGAGACCAAGCTAGAGGGGTTAGGCTGAGTGCACTGCCTAGAGGGTTGTGGCTCTTCTTTGATAGGACCAGAGTGGATAGCTGCGAGTACTTCCTAGAGGGTTTCCTGTTTGTTAACTATTTTTTTCACTTCTTTTGTTGGTTGTGGATTTATTACTGTTGTGTATCATCCTATTTTACTGGTTACTGTTATTTCCTATAGCTTTTCTGTTGCTATTTTCTGCTTATTGTACTTTTACCGGCCATATACTCAATGATTGTAAGGCACAGACCTTCGGGTGAATTCCTACTGGGATTTAGTCTCACAAACTGATTGGGTCAATCTTTTGGGCCCAAACAGACTATGTTGTTGCAGGTATAGACAAGGGCAAGCTCCCTTTGACATCTGGTACTTGATTTCTTGGAGAAGGAGAGAATGGGACCATGCTTTGGTTTGTGATGCTGAGGAGCTGTTTTATTTTCTTTTGTACTTGTTTTGGTACTGTAGTGTTTTCCATCATTGTGAATAGTTTGGATGCTTTCCAAGATATGTATCATGCATTATTTCATATATACATATGTGCTCTAGGTTGTTGATTTAGTCTTCCGCTGTTTATATTGTTGGTTATTAATGCATCCACTATTGCATGTTTATTTTTCATACTCTGTGTACTCCACCAATGAGGTCATAGTTTCCCCACTATTACATCCAAGGACCTTGCTGCTAGATGGAAGCCTCTGGCATATGAGGAAATGCGCTTGAGGCCATGTGACCAACTGGGTACGGGGCGCCTCTCAGTGGCTTCGAGAAACGAGACGTTACAATGTGGTATTAGAGGCATTATATTCTCTTGCTTTTCTATTTGGAGACGTTAGCCAGGGATAGGATGAATTTGGTACTTGGTAATAAGTTGTGCCTGGGAGTACCTAACTCATGTATAGGGAAAAGCCATACTACTTCGTTTATTGTAGTTTTTTTGTTTTTGAGATTTTATGGTTGATATAATTTCAACTAGACTGATTCACATGCACTGTGCTGTTATTGTTTGATATTACTGTTCTATTTCTGAAGCAAACCTGATGAAATGAGGCTATTCCATCTCATTTATCATATAGTCACTTGTAGAAATCACATTCCATGCATTCTTTCCATGCCATCTATGAAGCATTAGTGATTTCATGCTATTGTGATAGACTTTGGGTAGATTACACATGTTGTTGTGATATATGATTGATAGAATATCTGCGTTTATATTAGATGATATTTTTATTGTTCTTTTCTTAAATGAATGCCAAATTTTGATTCTTGAGGTGTTATGGGGCCTCTTGAATCGGAAGATGGTGGATCATGATCCTATTTTCAATTATACATTACTCTAGGAGATGCCAAGATTTGATTCGTGGGGATTATGGACCCTCACGGATCAGAATTTTTCACCTCTTTGCCTTCTTTTCAGTGTTTCTGGGATTCTGTGCTGTTTCTGAGCTACTGTCCAGAAAAACTCAAAATACTCGGTGTGTACTTTCTGGTTACACACCGTGTTGTGTTCAGGCCGTGTTACTGACTGTGTGTGCAGGAACATGGTGTTATAGAAATAACATTAGAAACACGCCATGTATGGTAGGTGCACGCTGTGTTGTTCAGAGCCATGTACTTTGCCGTCTCACCAACAACATGGGTCGGGGAAGCTCGAGTAGAACACACCATGTTGTAAAGGAACTCTCCGTTTAGTTCTTTCCAGGTACCCGGTCATGTCATGACCAACAAGGGTCGCTGTTAACTTCTCTTAGACACACGATTTTTCTTTCGGAAAACGCGGTGTAGTCGTGCCCAGGTACCCGGTCATGTCACGAACAACACAAGATGGTGTCACATTTTCCTATACACACCGTGTTTGTTCGGATCACTCTGTGTAAGGGCCAGCCGTGTAGACGTCCGTGTAACTAACAACATGGGCCGCTGAGACCTTGACTAGTACATGACGTGTCCCTTGGGAACACGCTGTGTAGTCTAGGGTTAGTTGGACTGTGGGGTTAGCTGTGTAAGGAGACTCGGACAGGTTTTTAGAGTTCAAGAACACGCCGTGTGTGGGAACAACACGCCGTGTAGTTTGGGGTTTTACACGACCTGTCGGGAAGGGGTACACAGCCATGTTAATTGCTAAAGAAAGCACTCCGTGTAGTTTTTATACATTCTGTGTAGTCTTGTTTTGTAAAACATGATACTTTCTTTCCCCTCTTCTTGTTTTGTACTCCTGTGTTTTTGTCTGCCAACTTGTTGACTCTGGAAACAACTTTGGGAACGAGGAAATCTAGCGTACGTTAGTACAGAGAGTTCCCTTTTGAAGTTTCAGGGTGTCATTTCTTATGGGACCTCTATGTCCTAGAGATGACGAGTTGTGATGTCATTCTTAGTATGGAGTGGTTGGTTCCCTTCCAGGCTGTCGTCAATTGCATTCGTCGCAGGGTGTGTTTCGTATCACCAAAGGGATGATCCTTCCTTCATAGAGGCGAGTGGGATTTATAGGAAGGTATAGTTGGACCAGAGCATCATGGGATTGGGGAAGTTACAGCTCAGATTGCCAGTCTTTATCTGGATGACCAGGGGACTTCACAGTTAGACTTTCCTCCAGTAGTGGATCATTTCATGGTTGTCTTTCCAAAGGACGTTTCAGGTTTACCTCCAGAGCGTTAGGAGGACTTCTCTATTGATCTTGTGCCAAGAGCGGAACTGGTGTCCATTCCTCCTTATAGGATGGATACACCTGAGTTGCAGGAGCTCAAGAAGCATTTGGAGGACCTGCAGGAAAAGGGTTTCATCTGACCCGGTACTTCTCCTTGGGGTTCACCTGTCCTATTTCCAATAACATAAGATGGTACCCTTCATCTTTTTGTGGATTATCGGAATTTGAACCAGTTGACGGTCAGTAACAGATATCCCTTGCTGGGGATCGATGACCTCTTTGATTTGCTTCGATGATCCTGGGTGTTCTTGGAGATCGATTTGTGTTCTGGTTATCATTAGTGGCGAGTTAGACCATCAGATATATCTCTGAAAGCATTCAAGAGTAGGAATGGTCTTTTCGAGTATACAGTCTTACTGTTCGGTCTCAAGAACATACCTGATGTCTTCATGGCACTGATGAACGGAGTGTTCCATTCGTACTTGGACTACTTTGTCGTGGTCTTCGTGGAAAATATCTTGGTGTACTCTCACACTCGACACGACCATGCCACACATCTTGAGATTGTTCTGAGTACATCGAGGGAGCAACAGCTATATGCTAAACTCTCAAAGTGCCACTTTTGGATGGATCAGATTCACCTTCTAGGTCGTGTAATCTCAGAGACAGGAGTGTTAGTGGACCCAGATAAAGTGAGAGTTGTAGTTTCCTGGGAGCAGCTGAAGAACATCTTTGAGGTGCGGAGTTTCCTAGGGCTGACTGGATACTATTGATGCTTCATTCAAGACTTCTCGTGCTTAGTATCACTGTTTAAAGGTATGACCAAGAAGGGGGAAATGTTTTTATGGTCAGATTCTTATGAGTCCGCTATTCAGGAGCTGAAAGGGAGGTTGACGTCAGCACTGATACTAGTCTTGCAATAGCTGGGAAATGTATATACTATCTACTATGATGATTTAGGTATCGAGATGGGAGCGATGCATATGCAGGGATACAGATTCATTGCGTACAGGTCTTGGCAGTTGAGGCCACATGAGAGGAACTACCTGACACACGATCTGGAGTTGGCAGCAGTTGTTCATTCCTTGAGCTGTTGGAGACACTATCATCTGGAGGAGCACTTTGTGGTTTTCACCGACCACAAGATCCTCAAGTATATCTTCACTCAGCGCAATCTGAATCTGAGACAGTTCAGGTTGGTCGAGTATCATCAGTATTTCAACTTCGAGCTTTCCTACACTCCGATAAAGGGCAACACAGTGGCTGATGTGTTGAGCAGGAGAACTCAGATTCCAGAAGTTCAAGAGTCCAGTAGTGAGTGGCTGTATATGGCTCTGATCTCTAAGATGCACCTGGAGGTGCACGATAGGCAGGGATAGACCTTCCTATCATCTGTGGATGTTACCTCTACACTTCTTGATCAGGTACGAATGAGGTAGCTATCAGACACAGAGGCCTTAGTCCTGCAGGAGAGTGTGTCAGGAGGGGACCCTCTTCCTAAATGGATAGTGGGAAAGGATGAGATCTTGCGTTTCTAGGGATGCATATGGGTGCCAGCAGACATACGTGAGGAACTGATGCAGGATTTTCATTTCTCAGTTTGGGCAGTTCAACTTGGTGTCACCAAGATGTATTAGGATCTTTATCGACAGTACTGGTGGTTAGATATGAAGAGAGATGTTGTTGTTTTTATCATGAGATTTTCTACTTGTCAACAGGTGAAAGTAGAGCATCAGCAACCAGCATGGCTTTTATAGAATTTACCCATTCCGGAGTGAAAGTGGAACGATGTCACGACGGACGTCGTGACTGAGTTACCGAGGACACCTTGGGGAAGTGATGTTGTTTGGGTCCTCATCGATAGGCATACTAAGGTTTCACAATTCTTTCCGATCAAGGATACCTTCAGTGTTGATGATATAGGATGACTATAAATCAGAGTGATTGTACGTCTACATGGAGTTCCACACTCCATTGTTTCAGACAAGAATTCAGGCTTTATCTCTCGGTTATGGAAAGGTCTTCAGAAGGCTTTGGGTACACATGTATTTTTGAGTACATCATACTATCCCCAGACTGATAGACAATCCGAGCTCACGATCCAGGTACTTGAGGATATACTTCGATCTTTCGTTCTAGACATCACAGGTTCTAGGGAAAAGCATATACCTCTGGGGGAGTTCTCCTACAACAACATTATTCAGGCGACTATTCAGATGGCACCATACGAGGCTCTGTACGGTTGACCATGCTGATCGCCCTTATGCTTGCTGGAGGAAGGAGAGGCAGCATTTTTGGGACCACATCTTTTTCAGGAGAATACATAGCAGATAGAGATCATTCGGAAGCGGATGGCTACAACACAGTCTCGGCAGAAGTCTTATGATGATCAGCAGAGACAACCTCTGGAGTTCGAGGCTGGAGATCAGGTTTTCCGGCATTTCACACCGAGGATGGGACACAAGATGATTCAGATACAGGGTAAGCATTCGCCGCGGTACATCGGGCCATTTGGGGTGTCTGAGAGAGTTGGACCTGTTGCCAATCGATTGCAACTAACTCAGAGGTAGCGGGATATGCACGACATCTTCCATGTCTCTCAACTCCGACATTAACTTTAGTCTCATCTCATTTCATTCAGCCCAAGGATGTTGAGTTCGAAGATCATGCATTGTTTGAGGAGCATCCAATCTGGATTGTCGATTGCAGTACAAAGGTTCTACGAGGCTGGTCTGTTCCTTGGGTACAAGTGTTATGGCAGCACGGGGGAGTACAAGATGAGACATGGGAGAGGGAGGCTGAGGTTCGATCGCAGTGGCCATAGCTGTTCGAGGTTTCTTCTTCTCTGCCCATCTAGGGAAATTCGGGGGACAAATTTCATTAGCGGGGGAAGTTTTTATGAACCCGGATCTTCATTTTTAGTATGATTTACTTTTTCTGGAGTTTTTGGGAACAATAAGGTTTCTGGAAATTTTTGAAGTACATGCCGTGTACTTTCTGAGTACATGCTATGTTCTCTTTTCCTACTCGAAAACATGTGATGGCCATCTCCGGACCACACACATGGTGTGAGGGGTGGCAAGGAGGCTGATTTTGGTGGAGTATGAACAAACACACTACATGTCGTGTACTTTAAAAGTACTCACCGTGTACTTTTCTTTTTTTACTAAATGGACCAGGGTCGCGCCTCATCTTGATAAACGTCTTCTTCTAGGTCTGGTTAGACTGAGAGATGTCAAACGGCCGTGAAACTTCTCTAGATTCCCGAGCCTCCATCTGTTCTCTAATTAACGATCTATCGTTTGCGTTGGAAGTGCAGCGGTGAGTTCTCCCTTCTGTTTGAGCCATGTTTTCCAATTCTTCCTCATTCTCATGTTATCTAAGGTTAACCGTTTTGTGTGTTTTCTCAGATCTACGATGGTCTAGGGAGAATCAGTCATCGTGGTTCAAGTATTTCGATCTCCTAGGATCGAGGTAGGTGGTTTGTGCCTTACCATTCAAAGTCTTTGATTTTTATCCGCAAATTCCACTAATACCCATGAACGGGGTATTGCGGGTTTAAATGTTTTCCCTTGTTATTTTTGTACCTTGCTTGTATGATTGTGTAGAGCTAAATTGACCATGTTAGAGGATAATTTGTTGTTCTTGTATGTATTCTCCCTTTCTTGTTCTGTTTACGACCTTTGGGTCTTGTTTTCCTCTGGTAGCTACGCCTGTTTTCATGCCTTTCGTTTCTAGGTTGAAGTGAAACTCATGACATGCTTGTTTCCTAGTAGACTATTTAGCTAAGTAGATCTATAGGTGTAATTTAGAATTATAGCATTATTATTCACTGACTTGCATGAGGATGAGGGAACATGGTGTTATAGACTATAAGTGATATACCGAGTGAGCTTCTCAGAGAGTCTTAGATATTATAGACTACATGGGATGGACAGTGTGAGCTCCTAGAGAGTGTTGGATTTTATAGACTACAGGAGGGTAGACCAAGTGAGATTCCATATAGAGTTTTACCTTATTTGAATATCTTTAAGAACCTTCCCTGGCTAGAGGAGGAATTTACAGAGTGAGATTCCTCATATAGTCTGTGGTTTACCTGAGGATATAAGAGGAATTAACCGAGATAGCTTTCTCAGAGAGTCTATAGACCATGGGGCTAAGAGAGTTAGACTGTGTGATATTCCTCAGAGAGACACTAACTACCCTATACTATAAGAGGAATTGACTGAGTGTGCTTCCCCAAAGAGTCTGATAAATTCGTAGGACCAAGCCAGAGGTGTTAGGCTTAGTGCACTACCCAGACGGTTGTGGTTCTTCTTGGATAGGACTAGAGGGGATTGCTTCGAGTACATCCCAGAGGTTTTCATGTTTGTTAGTTGTTTGATCCACTGCTGTATTTGGTTTGGGATTGATAACTGTTGTGTATCATCCTTATTTACTGCTTACTATTACTGCCTACTGCTTTGCTGTTGCTGTATACTGTTTATTGTACTTTTACCTGCCATATACTCACTGACTGTTAGGAACAGATCTTCCGATGAATGCCTACTGGGATTAAGTCTCACACCCTATTTAGGTCATGATTTTGTTCCAAAATAGACTATATTGTTGTAGGTATATACAAGGGTAAGCGCCCTTCGACTTTCGGAACTTGATTGCTTGGAGCAGGAGAGCATGAGACCAAGCATTGGCTTGCGATGTTGAGGAGCTGTTTTATTTTCTTTTGTACATGTTTTGGTACTATAGTGTTTTCCAGCATTGTGACTTCTTTTTCTACTTTCCTAGATATGTATCATACATCATTTTATATATACATATGTGCTCCAGGATGATGATTTAGTCTTCCGTCATTTATATTGTTGGTTATTACAGCTTCCTCTATTGCATGTTTATTTTTCTTCTGTTGTGTACTCTTCCAATGAGGGCATTGTTTCCCCACTATCACACCCAAGGCCCTCGCTGCTAGTTGGTAGACTCTAGTGTTTGGGGAAATTTTCTTGAGGACATGTGACCAACCAGGTACGGGCTGCCTCTGGGTGGCTTCTGGAACAGGGATGTCACATAAATTATTAATAGTTATATATTAAGAAAACATTACTTATTGGAGGAATTGGGTGAAATAACTTACCTTATATTTCCACTTTTCTGTATGCAATGTAACCACTAGTCTGACAGACATAATGAATCACTAAATTAATAACCATATTCATATATTTTAAATTTTAAATGATTCATTTATAATCATTATTCACAAAAATGTTATCTATTTAAAACTTATTTATTATCCATAGATGTAAATAGTTGTTTTCATTTCAAACATGAAACATTATGTCAATAACGACCCACATTAATTCATAATGGGGTCATAATACATGGATTTTTTATGGTACTAAAATATATGATCAATAAATATTATTAAGTATATAATTTCATACCATGAGTGTTTCAGATACGATTCACAATAAGAAAATGGGCATTAAACATATTTTTGAATTTTATTAAGGAAAAATTCAAGATATATTAATAAAGGAATAAATATAAATTAAATATATTACATAAATGTATATAATATTACTCATTTTATAAACATAAACATTTCATTAAATACATTCGTAAAAAAATAGTTGTATGTTTGCGAGAAATAATTAAATATGTCGTTCATCGAGGCAGTAGCCTATACATAACATTTGAGAGATGTTTCAATTTAATAATGATTAGAGATAGAGAGATAATGGTAGTTACATTAATAAAATACTATTTTACTATACATTTAATAAATCTATAATTATATAACTATTTTTGGATAATTTTCCTTGAAGGGTGGGATACTAAAATAGTGGACAAAAGGTATTGGAGTTGACAATACTTATATTCTGAAGTGGAATCTTATATTAAATGAAATCAGTGAAATGGAGAATATTGGAAACATTAATTTAATTGTGGGATTCCAAATTCTTATTGTGTCTCAAAATGATTTTCAAAGTTTTTTGACCCAATGTAAATTTTAAGCATTTTTGTGGCATGAAATGTGTGGAAGTGATATCTTTTTATTGGAGGAAAATATTGAGTATTCACTAGAAACTAATATCATGTGAGTGGTATGTATAGATTCATAATGTTATTGGGAATTTTATGTCAAGATAGGATTCAAAAACATTTGGTTATGACATTAAAACCAAAAACAATTATGTCTAGATATTTTGATCGTCATGTTTATTTTGTGAAATTTGAGCAATATAATGTTGGCTTTTTTATAGTTGTCATACTGGATTAATCTTTTTCTATGGAAATTGTTCATTATGAAAAAATATAAAACAAACATTCATGAAATATTAATATATAATGAGAGTGAATTTTACTACATTTAATCTGATTATAATTATATACATTGGAAAATGAATTTTTAAATTAAAACTGATATGAAAATACTTTTTTTAGAAAAAACATTTCTATACATTATGTTTTGTTTTTAATATTTACTATTAGATAAATATTGATTTTCATTATATATTACATAAATTATTAAATATTTTATTAATTTAATAATATGTAATAAATTACATTTTTTACAAACTCTTCAACATTTACAATTTTTAATTATTGGAAAATAATGCTTCTATCATTATACATGTAATTAACATAGACCACGTAAAAAATTTTAAAACTCCATATTAAATTGAAATTTTGGAGAGACATGATAATAATTATCAATGTATGAATAATATTTTATAATTTTTATATATATGAAAATATTCATTTAAATATAGTCGAAAATAACACACCAAAAACTAACACAAAGTGAAAATTATTTTTAAAATAAAAATGAATATATTCTCCAAACATAACTATAAATAAATGTTGGATGAATGTTAATTTATTTTTATATAGATATTATAAAAATATATTTTTAAATTATAACTAATTAGTAATTATTTTAATAATGATAAATATGATGGGCACATTAAAATAATTACATGGAATAATATCAATTTTACATTACCTTTACCCAAAATAAATAAAATTAATTATTGATATCAATTTATTAAAAAAAATAAATTATTATAAAAATATATGTTTAAAATTTTACAATATTTCATGTAATATATTTAAAATAATTATATATAATGGATTAAAATTCTAACATAATAATAAATTTTAATTAAATATTATTGTGTTGTATATACTTTGTTATTTATGAATTGTATTATTTTAAATGTCATTTTAAAAAGACAAAACATTTATATATATATATATATATATATTAGATATATATTTTTTAAATCACTATATTTCTAGTTACCATATTTATATCAGTGATAAACGAATTGGTGATATTTTATTTTTCTACAAGTCATTAAAACCGCAATAAAATTATTATGCATATTCATAGTTTTTATATTCATTTCTATATTTTCACTAAGATGTAAACATTATTTATTTTTTCTATAATTTTTAATATAATAAAACTTATATTGAATCTATAGAGTGATGAGGATCTTGGGGATCTCAGTGTTTCCTATATATCATTCATTTCAATTATTTTGGAACGTTAGATTATGTAGTTATAGTTGATGTAATAATGTATAGAAATAATTCATCGAACATGCTAATTGTCTAATGTACCTATCTTGTAATTTTCAACGATGAATATATTTTTGGATATTGGATTAATACATCTATGTGATTCCTTACATCCTACATAGGTGAAAATAATTTTACAAAATAGAAATCCATATTTTTATATATAATAATATGGTCTCCGGAACTATAATATGACATAAATTATTTGGTTTCTAATCCTGAATTCATTAATAAATATCATCATCATAACATTAATTACATATAAAATGCAGTAATAGGTACAAGTTTGACTAAATTTATAATTTCCAACTAACAATCATGTATCACACTATAAATATTGCATTTTATTTTATAATGTTTATATAAGGCCCCAGCCTTAAACCTTACTTAATCTTGAGGTATTACAAGATTACACATTGAGGATCTTTTCATGTTTAGAGTTTTAGAGAATTAGATCATAAAACTTGCATTACATTCCACATATAAACAAAGTGGTTACATAAAGATAGTATTCCTCATTCCCATCAATGGAAACACATTTGAATTAAAACATGGATTCTTTTTGACACATCCTTGACCCTATCATCTTATCATGTACCTTTCCCTTGACCTGTGAAAAACATTTCAAAAACTTGGGATGAGCATAAAAACTCAGTATGGGTTATAAAAAAACATGGAAAGGAAACATGAGTTCATATGTACATAAGAATGAAATCATACTTTACCCATAAAACATAGGCACTTTAACACGCCTCATAAAATCATGAATAAATCATAGAAACCATAAGACATAAAGGTAACTTGAGGCATTCATAACATTCTTACGTAGGGAGTAACCCTCTTGGTTACGTTTGGAATACCCATCACAGTATATTCCCTAAAAATCTCTTCGGAGAAACCATAATGTTTCACTCCTTCGCATTACCCAATGCATTGGAGAGCTATAACGGGCTCACCCGCCCTTAGTTTATCACGGAACCACCCGTCTTCATAATAATGCCCAAGAACCATAACATAATCATATCACATAAAGCATGCATAAAGGAAACATAACATTTCCACATTTCAATCACGAGATATCAATAAAACATATTGATATAATAAAAACATTATGAAAACCATTTTCAATACCAAAGTAAAAGAAAAGTAAAACATGGTATTTATTTTTCTTTTAAAAAGAAGGAATGGCTTGTAGAGGAAGCCGAAACTCAAATAACGGTCACGATAGCGGAGAAGTCGTTGTCGCCGCATTCGTACGACAAAAACATTCCCTTTTGTCGTTTAGTAAACGCTTCGTATAAAAAAAAGATTCCTTTTGAATAAACGTAAAAGTCAAAGGGGTTTATACACCGTATAAAAGAAAGTTGTATATAAAATAAAATATGCCTCAACGAAAGGAGATTGAGACGAATTTCCATACAAAGATAATTTTTAAAATAAAATAGATACATTATGTGTATTCACTATAAGTACACATAAATAAAGTACAAATACAAGATACGACATAATAATATAATGACATAATTTGAAAGTAGGAGATTAACCCAAAGAATGGAAATTGGGTTAAGAAGTTCCCATACCTCGTATCTGACTTGACCCGACCGTTCTTTAAACTCCTGAATAATAAAATTTAGTTAATATCTACTTTATTATGAATCTTTTTTCAAGTTCATTATTCCTTTTATACCATGTTATGAACATCATGTAATCATTTAAGTTAATAATGTTCATTTTTTCGGTATTTGGTTCTTAAGTCAAAAACAGACTTCTTACACTTACATGTTGTTAATTTGGTCAATGTTTCATTATATCCAGAATGGTATTCATGATGTAGATATCATATATGTCATATATATACAGTACATACATGTATTTAAAATATTACATAATCATTTAGAGGTAAGAAATGAAATGCACCGTTCATGGAGACGGTAAGCCGTACGTACGCATGAACGCTACTTTCATTTCTTTGTCATATTAATGGAATTAAAACTAAATGAGAGGTATGTATATTTTAATTCCAGAATTATATTCATCATTTATATATATCATTAATTATATATATCCATTATATACATGTACTTTTAATAGTACATTACATTTTGGGGATAAGAAATGAAATGCACCGTTCATGGAGACGGTAGTCCGTACGTACGCATGAACGCTACTTTCATTTCTATCTCATACTTTAATGGAAATAAATGATAATGATATATATAGGTATATTATAATTCCAGTATAAAATCATGTATAATATCATTAACTTTATCCTTTACACATCCCACATATGGTATTGATGAATCAAATCACTTTTAGGGGGCGGTAGTCCGCGCTTCCTAAAATGAAGATATCGTGTTTTACCCATAATGGAAACCATAAAGGTATGCCCAAAATAAAAAAACAGAAGCTTAAGGAAAACATAAACATATTATATATCATATATAAAAATAGTGACATCATAATGGCCACCTTTGAAGGTGTTTAATGAGTATTGAACAATCATCGTTTCGGGAGGCAGAATTTCGCCATCCACGGAAACCGTATGTTCTTTAACCATTTGATGTAGTTGTGTGAGAGTGTAGCTCAAATATATCTTATAACAACATCCTAGTATATTGAAGATACTGGTGTTGTTACAAAATAAGTAAATAAAAAGAGTTTAGGGGGTCGGAGAAGCAAAATAAAACAAATGAACATGAGAGAATGAATTACCTTAAAAAGTGTAACTCCTTTTGAGTTGAGCCTAAAGGCTTCCTTTGAAAGGATTCTGCCCAAAGGGAATCCTCTAGGTTGAGGAGAGGGATGTGGAGAGAGCAAATGGGCAGGGGTTGGCCGAGCCAATGGCTTGAAGAGTGTGTGAAATGAGGTAGAGGTGGGGGCCCTTTTATAAGAGGAGAGGAGGGGCACTTTTGGAAAGTAAAGAAACATTACATTATTTGAAAATGTGTTTCGGTTTTAAAAGGTCCCACATTGATATAATTCCTGTATAAGGTGATAAGGCATCGAAATAAACTCATCCAATTGGTTTTGGACATGTGTAGATCATAGATTTTACATTATCTTTCTATTTTATTTAAATCGTCAAATAATGATGTCATCGCTGCATCATTATTATGTCATAAATAATTAAATTTATTTAATGTCTAAAAATTATAAACAAATTCCTATGATGTAGGAAATCTTTTTAGCTTTCCATTGAATATTTATAATCAAAATTTGGACTTGTATAACCCCACTTAAAAATTGTTTTCGCAAAACATATTATGTTTGTGTCATTTTCACTTTAACATTTAATAAAAAGTAATTTATGTTATTTCCCAACAAAAGTGGATACATGGGGTCCCCAAGTTAGGCCATGGCTTGTCTTGGTCGGCCATGACACAACCAATGAGGTTGGGACATGTGTATAGGTCATTTTATATTATTAAAGCATTATTTATTCCTTAAACTACACTAATTTCCACTAATCGCGATTAAGAACTTAATAAGTTACTATTCACCAAAAAAAAATTATTTTAATCTCATTGAACCACATTTTACTTCTTAATGACAACCATGTATGTCGGATTTTCAAAATTCAAAACACATTAGTGGTAAACTTTAATTTAACTGAAAAAAACAGTTTGCTTGATTACCACTTAGTGGTTTCACTATTCATCAAAAATTGAAGTTTTTCAGAAAATTACCAAAAATTTACTCTAAGCTATATTTGATATTCCGAATTCAAAAATGAAGTCCATTTTGCATAATTCAAATCATATAAGTCACATTAATTAATTTAATAATTAATTCCCGCTGCCAGAGCAAATAGCGTGTTTTTACAAAATAATAAGTATCAAAAGATTGACACCAGTTTAAGTCTAATTTCAAATCGAAATTGATTCCAATGACCACCATTGGATAAAATAGTAAAAATATATTCATATTACACATTAAGACCAATTCAAAAGATAATCTAATCATATAAATTGATTAGATTAAAAAGCAGTTTTGATGTAAAATACAACATTTTACACTATTCATAAAAAAAATGAACTTTATCAGAAAGGTACCAAAAATTACACAAAGTAAAATTTGATGTCCCGATTCTTAATAAGAGTTTTATTTGGTCCAAAAGAATGTATAAGAGTGATCAAAACATTATTTAATGATGGTTCACCATTAAAAGGTGATTAGTGAACCTTTAGTGAAAATTAAAGTATATATGCCTAAAATTGAACTCTTTCCGTATTTTAAGCCTTTATCTTTTATTGGGTAAATGTATAAACATTTAAAAACATATATAATCATATTTTAGTTATTTCTATCAATTTCCGCCAGTACAAAGGCTACTCGTTAACTAACATTTAAAATAATATTATTTTATTATTAGAGTGCAACGTAAGATTTCAATGAAACTCTTTGTTGTGTATCGGGTACGCTATCGAACATAGCACCCCTTTAAAGTAATATTAATACTTTATTCACAAATATGGATAAATATGAAAATTTCTATTCTTCATTTACCTGGGGTGTTACAGTTTATATAACGAGTTTATCATCATTTTTTAAAAAATATTACATTTTAGATATTGTTCAAATCCATTGAATAATGAATGAAAATGTATTGTGAAGTAGTAGGGTCTACAAAATAAATTACCTAGTTTAATTAATTCCACTTAAATAATGTCAAAATTATTGTTTTCAATTATAAACATATATCAATATTATGTACACATAGTGTGCTACACTTATCATGTATTGAAACTCATATATTCCAAAATGTATACTGGATGAAATTTGTAACTTATGTGATCTATACAAAACATTCCTCTCCATGTATATTTCCAAATAAATATGATATAAGGGATCCTCATTTAGAAATTTTATATAATATATAGAAGTACCAAATGCTACATCCACCATAATATCCATATCCCCTTCAGAAAAAAACCACCTCAATAATATTGGAAATAAATGACCATATATAGTATTCATGTAACCCAAATGTTCATGATGTTTTGAAACAATGGTGTTAGAATAAATTTTTTCTTGTCCCATTACAAAAGTTTTTAGAAACCTTATTGAGTGACATACTGGAGCGCCCTCCAGCAAATAAAATATAATAAAACCTCAAATATAAATCAGAATGCATCACCCAATACTTTATAAATAGGAATATAATATTATAGACTCCTATGTAGGTGAAATATATTCATCAAAATGACCATTCCATGACTAATAAAAACCACTACTAGTACATGAATTGAGAAAATAGTCTCCACTTCATATCCTGGAATTAGATGAAGTATACTCACCTATTCCACCATTTATTGGATGAAATAAAATCATATATTTAGCCCTATATTGAGAGATTATGACCCGTTTCTTATCCCATTTTGAGAAAATCGAGATATATATTTCATTCCAAATAAGGGGGTGTGATTTTATTCCCCCATACTCTATTTTGGTAAACCAAACCCATATCCTATACGAAAAAAGTGATGTATTATATATATATGACTTAAAAAAGGGATTTCCCTTCATATGGAGAAGAAATTACTTCTCTCTATATTATAGAAAACTATCAATTCTATCATGCATTTAGAAATATAAAACCATATTCCCAAAACTGGGGGGGGGGGGGTATATTGGCTATATCCTCACTAGGGTGAAGGCACATCCAAACAATCACAAGGGAGAACTATCGATGGTATTTCAAATGTATGATGATTCCACATATTGACCCTTTACTAATTAGAATATCATTTCTTAATTTACAAATTATTGTAAAATGTGCACCTTATTTGTAATTATAGAGCATCACTTTCTCAAGAATACCTTCCTATGTATCTTTATATAGATTCCTTATTTAATTCCATCGGTAATAGATAGTTAGTGTATACACACTATCATAAACCCCTGTGTACATTCCCATGGTACAAGGATTATTGGATGTTCTCTTCCATGAATTTTAGGACCATTAGGTTATCACCACAATGGATAATATTAAAAATATGGTGTTTAATAATAGTACACTAGAGTGGAATCGCTTTTTTCAATAATGTTATGTAATAATTTGTTTCATTTTCATCTATAATACAAAGGATAGTTCCTATTAATGATGAAAAATATATTAGAGATAAAAACCACATTTGTGTAGTATATATTCTTGTTTTATCATCACAAATATTTACATAGTTCTCATTATTCAATAAGAGCCTCTATCTAGGAGTAATCCATTTTCAATTTATTATGAAGGGAATCCTCATAGGGGAAACTAATGATTGAATTTTTCTATTATTTTTCCTCAATGTGCTTCTTCAAATACATAATCCCCATGAGGCAATATTCAACATGAGATCTATCTCCTTTCACCGTCCACAAGTGGATGGATGGAAAACAAAAAAATATTTTTATTCAATGCTACATATTATTTTTTGGCCATGGAATATAGTAAATATTATTCCTCGAATCACATTGTGTAGCATCATTTATAAACAACGCCAAACAAAAATTGGAAGCATTACTTGTTTAAAAAATAAATTTTTAAATCTAATAGTAGTATTATAGAAATAATATTTTTGGGGATGAATAACATTTAAAATATTTAAAAAATATAATTAATTCAAAAAAGAATTTTTTTTAATTGAAAAGAAACATTTTCATAAACAATTGCACATAGAAATTAATTATAATAATTTAAAAAATTAATTTCATTATCACACATAGAAATTTTTATTAATATATTCTATATTTGAAATAGGTATTTTAAAAAATTAATTAAAATAAAATTAACAGTTTTTGTCAAATAAGGATTTAATTGTAAATAATATTTACAAAATTAAAACTGTTTAAAAAAAACATAATTAAACATGAAATGGTAAAAATATTATTTTAAACAAATTGTTATATTATAACTATTTACTTTTATCTAGAAAAATATATAAATATTATCATAAAGTTCCAATAATGTAATTTATAAATGTAAATAAAAATATATAAAAAAATAAAATATTGTAATAAGTTCATAGAAATATTTCGAACAATTAAATGGGTAACAATTTCTATATAAGTAATTTACTATATATTAAATGATTTAATTTTAATTTAACCATTAAATTTTTTAAAATTTTTATTATATTAAATATATATTATATTAATATTTGGAGAATACATAATTTTTAACACATTTTATTTTTTTTTGTTTAATAAAATATATATTAATTATTTAAGAACTGTTATATTGGTAAATAGAAAAATGATAAAATGTGAAAATGTATGGATAATTTACTAAATCATGGTAAAAAATGTATTAAATTTGGAGGAAGATTCCTTCTTGACCACATACCACACCAAAAGTATTTATACACTAATCCAACCCTATAATCCATTATTTCAAAAAACTTTAGACGCAGAATATGGAATAGTGTCATTCCATTATTGAAAAATATATCTTCTTCATAATGCTACATTATTATCAATGTAAAATGTTGAATAATTCAATCAATTCATTCCACACTAATTACATATAAATTGCATCTAATAATATGTTATCTTTCTCTTATAAGAAACATATATCATGATCCTATGTCTCTTTTAACTATTAAGTATTCTGATGAGAAAATTTCGAAAATTATTCAATACATGAATCTCATATTCTAATGTACGCATTTCTCAATACTTAAACTAAACTTATTAAAAACCTTTTGAAAAAACATCCATGCCATAAAAAATATAATGAAAATGTAATTATGGATATACATTAATGGTATTATATTAACGAGGATACAATAATTCAATACTTTTCTTCCAATAAGTTAATTACAACAACAGAGAACAACAGTATGTGCTGATTACTACAATCAGAAAAAAGTCAATCTTGTTTTCAACACCTCCATTAAAAAAAATTGATTTAACTGAAGTATATTATTAATATTTCTATATTATAATTATAGAAAAATTATTTATCATATATCATCAGTTTATCTCATAAATTTTTAAAATTTAATAACTAACCATTAATATGGTGGACCATAACCTCTATGAACAATGATTTTCATTTATTTTAACCAACCTTCATAGACGATTCCAGTAATGATTTTAATTATATATTGAAATTTTTAAAAATATTTATAAATTTATAATATAAATATTAAAATTATATTATATGAAATTATTACTCATAAATTCATGTTGTGATGCTCTTATTTGGTTAATTATTTACCACATGGGGTTGAATTTCATTTTGATAAAAATATGAATTATTAGTGAGTTTTATATAATGTAGATATATTAAATAAAATTATAAATAATTTTTTATATTATCCTATAATACATTTATTAATAATAAATAAACTTTTCTATGTAACACCTTTTGATCATTAAAAAAGATGAATATTATTCATTGGAATTTCTTTCTTAACATACCATAAACAATTTTTCACTTAATGAAATGAAATATACGTAGTAATTGAAAAAATTATTATTATAATGAATTGGATAATCTATGAACTGTTAAATTTGGAATTTGTAAAAATTATAAAAATTATATTATAGGTATAAAACTTTTCATATTTATATATCACATCATGGTATATTAATATTTATTACATAACATAATTATTTAAATGAGTGATGCATTTGTCTATTTCCTTTTGAATCGTGGATACATACATAAATGATTAATAAAACATATTCATCATTAAAAACTTATTATATTATTACAAGATCATTTTGAATATATATCATATACTATACCACTCTTTATCTTATGGGGAATGTAAAAAATAATAAATGGTTCTCTTTGATGATTAGTAAGTTTCAAAAGGTAATTATCAATGATATCATTATCATAATGGTAACATAAGTGCAAGATATTGTGCGAATAACATTTAGAAAACATACCATGTATATCATATATCATTATTTGAAGTCATTTATTAAATCATGTTAGGTAATAAGAAATGATTCATTTTGGAGTTAAAAACTATAATTCATAGAAACATAACATTGGAATTAAATGTAGAATGATTGAATTAAAATAATTATAAAAACTAATTTTGATATAAATCTAGTATCATTTACTAGAATAAAATAATTTATTGGATTCGCTCCCTAAACCAACATGTATTCATTGTTATGTATTAGCACTATCATAATGAATAGTGGACTTTACACAGCTTGGTTCACCAAAATTTTAAATCATGCTTATATCTTGAGATAACAATCATTAACCAATTTATTGAAGGGTCATATTTTTCCCACCCAGAACATAATTTAATTCATATATATATATATGTTCCATGATCTCATAAACCAATCATCATATTTAAATCATTAAAATTGATGTTTTATATACATTTCATGGCATCAAAACACATGGAACAAAAATAGTTTTCATTATTGTTTGTTGAATCCATTTTTCATTAACCATTGGAAAATGAATAGATTTCCTTAAAATATTTTTATCATTATTTTAATCTCTCAAGATCCTTGAAAAGGAGGGTTTATTTGGATAATATACCCAAAAATTCATCATTTGAAACAGTGGTTCTTCTAGTTGATTAACAGTGTAATGGCCCAAGCCCTAATGATCCATCCCTTTGCCAAATTCTAGGATCCTAAGGGGTTTCACCTTGTTCGGTGTGACAGATAGGCGCGACCGATCGACGCGGCCGATCGGTGCAACTGATCTGTGTTATCCAGCCTTGTCGAGATTTCTTTCTATAGACTTTCCAATAACCATTGTTTGGGCATTTCATCATATTTTCAAGTGGTTCAAAGCCATTTAAAATCCCATAATTAATATCAAATAAATCATGGGGTACCTCCGAAATAGAGAATTAAATAACAATTAATTCTGTCATGTGTAACCAACCAACCGCGTGGGGAAAACATGATCCGAATTTAAAGCGTTCAATTTTTTTCCATACCCTGTAACAATGGGATTTTTTATATATAATGCAGAAGAAGTTATTCTTCCCCCTTATTCCTTTTGGACAACTTCTTTCTTCTCCCTGATGCTCTTGAAGTACCTCCTTCTCGATATTTGTGGTGTTCCTTGACTGAAGTCTTCTGCTCATCCTTGTAGTTCTCGACGTCCCTCCCCTGCAAATCGTGCATCCCCTATTCCTGGAGCATGGAAAAAAACATCGATCTTTAATCAATAAAGTAGGAATTTTATCCTTCGTCTCTCATTTCTGTGTTACATGTGGGGTGGTAATGCTTTTGTCTTTGTGAAAATTTATGAAACCGAACTTAATGAAAATAATGAACGGATGTTTAAAGAATGAAAGGGGGTGTGATCGATGTTCTACCAAACTCTTTTATGTTGATATGTGTTGTGAGTTGTACGGGAAAATGCTCACTGAAAATCATGGTCATTGATGGTCTTTATCTACGCACTAATGAACCTTGGTTCTCCTGGATGTTTAAATAACTGTAACATACAATTTGTTAATTACGTATACTCAGTTAAATAAATTCAAAGAAACATGATCAAACCTTTTCTGTGATAACCCCGATTAAAGTATAGTCGAATTGAATCCATGGAGTGTGTTAAATCTTTTAAATCAGAAAATATCTGCATGGTCCTGCCTTGTGTTGGTTGTAGTGGATTGGTTGTTCTCTTTCACATGCTGATGGCGGGTGACTTTTTTGTTTTCTTGGATGGGGGCTTACATTTCTGGGGTGATGTGGGTGGGGATGGGATCCCCTATTTTTATACATTTGCTGGTTATGAATCTTTGGCTGTGTGGTTACTCTACTTATATCACGAATTGTGGTGGAATCCTCTGTTGTTGTGAAAATGTTGGCTCCTAGATCTTGGGGACATGGGGCTATTTCTATGTGTTTCTTTGGTTCCAGTACTTTGAGGGATCTCACATATCCCTTTGTTGTTGTGACTTTAGAAGAGAACCGGGTGTGAATGATTAAGTTGCTTCTTGACTTTCATATTTCTCTGGCTTGCGGTTTTGTTTTTTAATTGCCCAGTAGTGTAGAATTCACCTAAATGTGGTTATATGAACATGAAAACAGGAAAAGTTTAAATGGGAATTGATTTTGGGAATGAACTGTTGCTTGACCATGAGTATCGTGCTATTCTTTTATGAATGAGTAGTAATGAGGGTGTTTGTGATTAGGTTTTGGAAGCCCTAGGATGGGATGATCATTGTTACCTATACATATATTTGTACCTTTTGTGTTTCTCATTCGCGCCCCACCCAAGTTGCGCACATTAGTGCTGAACAACCCCATTTCATGGGGGAGGGTGTTTTTTCCAACACCCCTATGAGTGGCTGGTTATTACCTCCTTTTCTGCTACCTTTCCCTAAAAGCCCAAGACTCTTCAGGCAGGCTGTGATGGCATAAAGTCCATTATTACCCCAAGAATCATCAGGGAGGTATTTTTGGTGGTTGGCACAGTTGTTTACGGGCAGGTTGTTTCCCATGTGCCTTCTGGATGAGGCCCAGGTGTCCTCAGTGGTGGAAGTCGTTGTTCTGACCCAGGAGCTTGCGGGTATGGTTACGCATGATGGTTGTGGTCCAGGTGTCTGTGGGCGAGATAGTTATTATAGCCATGGTGTTTGCAGGTGGGGTTTGGAAGTGGTACTACAATGAAGATTGCGGTATTGGTTCGATGCGTATGATGTCCTTAATAACTAGTGGGAATGTTCCACGGGGTACCAAAATATCGACGTTCTATTACTATATTGTACTAGACTTGCGTTATTTGGGGATTGTGCATTAGTAATGTTTGGGTGGATAACTTTTCGTTGTTGTGTGTTTTGTTATCTCTTTTCCACGGGGCATTAGAATGTATCCTCACTTGTACATGTGAGACCTTGGTTTATCCTACTGAGTATACTTTTATTCTCACCCTAAGTATGTAAAACTGCTCTCAGGTTTCCTGGAGGACTTTCGAGATTTTGTGGGACCGTACTAGCTCAGACCTCGAGGAACATGTTTTTTTCATTTCCATTTTGTTTTTTTGGTACTCTACCTTTGGAGTTTTGAGTCTTGTATTATTTACTTTTGAACATGCATATGGGAATGGGTTACTTTTGGATTTTTCTTTACATTTGTCTTTGGTATTGTTGGGGTTGCTAACTTATCTCTCGTTCTTATAAAAATAAAAATGGTAATGACTTCCACATTGTGTGAGATTCTGTACCCCTTGTGCTAGTCGCCACTCTGGGACCTATTGAACGCAGGTCTCGGGGGTCATTATCTCTCCATCTACTTAAAGAAGGAAGGGTCTGGAAATTTGCTGTCTGTTCCCTCTTTTTGGTGAAGGTGTGTGGGGACAAAATGGTATCAGAGGAATTTGGTTGAGAGGTATGATGGAGTCTAGAGTTAGGCAGAGTGTGGATTACATGGGATGGTAGGTAAACTATGTTGGGTGACCTTGGTGGGTGAATTAGGCCAGGTAAGACTGGCGAGAACACGAGATTTTAGGGCCCCCCGTGATCCGATGCAAGGAAATTGGACCTACCAAACGACCATGGGAGGCCACATTGATTGAAGGTTAGAGACCCTAGTAAATGTACATGCATCACAATTAATTGTGTTATCGTGTTTCATGGTTGTCTTGGAGATTCAAAATAAATTAAGAAGTCCAAGTAAATTTAAGAACAATATTCTACACTACTCAGGCTTAAGTATTCCTTGTTTACCTTGATGCTATGGTATAGGGGAGATGACCACAAGTGGTACGGGCGATCGAGGCCCAGGATGTCGATTTTGCTGATTGGAAAAGGGATGACTGAGAGGAGGAAGACAACCAGTTCCAGAATATTCATTGAGCTTTCCAGCGACAGACCCTCGAGAAGTATAAGGGAATGACCTCTGACATGAAGGCAGAGAGCTGGCTAGTGGAGCTGGTGATAGCTTTTGGCTTGAATCGGGATCCGACGGAGTAATGGGTTCCTCTGGCCGTCTTCCAGATGCGGGGAGCAGTGTGTCTGTGGTGGATGCTTTATCTCGGGGAAAGGAAGGAGGCTGATGTTGCGTGGGCTGATTTCGAGAAAGAGTTATGGGTGGAATTCCTCTCTTCCATGATGAAGGCGGAGAAGAGACTTGAGCTACTCTCCCTCTAGTAGGAGAGTATGTCGGTGAGAGTGTTGGGGATCATGTTCAAGGATATCATTCTCTTCTCTTCATATCTCTTTCCGGATGAGGAGTCTTAGGTGATATGTTTAGAGGAGTCACTCCGACCTTCTCCACAGTACGTTGTTACTCCCTTCACCCTACTGACATACATAGAGGTGCAGAAGAAAGCCGATGTAGTAGAGAGGATGCACACAATAGGAGGTGTGTTGCGAGAGGGTCTCCATTTGGGATCATCTAAGGGGAAGGCCGTCAGCAGCAGGCCTCCAGCATCAAAAATTTCTAGGTTCTGACTGGAGGGGAGTAGGACACAACAGTTTCAGTTCCAATCTCCCGATCCTCGCCCATTCCCTTAGGGCCTTGGATCGAGGTTCTTTGTATGTTGCAGCCAGGGGCACCTTTGAAACCAGCGCCCAGACCTAGTGTAGTAAGTCGGTGGTTGTCAGGTTCAGCACCCGCCTCAGCAGCAACAGCATCTAGAGAGGCCCTTTCAGCACCAGCAGCAGGGTCAGCGAGCTCCTTCTCTTCCGAGGGCAGACATTGCAGGAGGAGGCCGACCTTAGGGCACTCATCGGTGACCAAGACTGGGGCGTGGTCGGGGTGTTGGCCGACCACTGAGGTGAAGAGGAGCCAGGTGCGTGAAGTTGCACGCCGCAGAATAAGTAGTTCCAGCGAGACCGGAGGTCGGTAGAGGAATGACCAGTTTGTTCAGTACCCTTGCTTACATCTTGTTCGATACAGGAGATTCACACTCCTTTGATACACCTAGTCTGGTACGTGCTTTGGGTCTAGATTCCGAGAGACTTCTAGTGTGTATGGTGCTGAGCACACCATTCGTAGGTCAGACCAACATGATATTTTTTTTTCGAGGATGCAGACTGATCATAGGGCCACATCAGTCAGTCAGGGACCTTCTACTATTGCAGATATAGCCATACGATGTCATCCTACGAATTGACTGCATGTTCTCTGATTGTGCCATCATAGACTGCCTCTGAGGTGGGGTCATGTTTTCAGACATAGGTGGCCGACTTGTTACATTCACCGGTGAGCGGGGTGGCTAGAAGGGAAAAAGGCTAGATGAACCCCTCCACTCCTTGTTAGCTGAGCTATCAGTAGAGTCAGTGGATGCAGAGATGGTGGAGGTACCAGGGATCGTCAGTGAGATTATGGATGTCTTCCCTGAGGAGGTGACAACTCTACCCCTCTTCGTGATATCGAGTTTTGGATATATTTTCTACTTGGTGCTCCTCCAATTTCGATGGCTCCATACTGGATGGCACCTTCTAAGCTATGGGAGTTGCGGATTCAGATTGACGATCTGATGAAGAGGGGTTATGTTTGACCAAGTGCGTCATCATGGGGTGCTCCAGTCCTGTTCACAAAGAAGGCAGATTGTGATCTTAGATTGTGCATAGACTACAAGAGGCTGAATCAGGTGACGATCAAGAATCACTACCCTCTTCTGAGGATATATGATCTTTTCTACCAGCTGAAGGGGGCATGATGGTCTCAAAGATCGACCTACAGTCTGGATATCACCAGTTGAGGTTGAAGGAGGGAGACATCCCAATGATGGCCTTAAGGTGATGATATGGGCACTTTGAGTTTGTGATCATGCCGTTCGGCGTTACAAATGCTCCAACTATGTTCATGGGGATTATAAACTCCATCATCCGGTAGTATCTTGATCGGTTTGTAGTAGTGTTCATCGATGAAATCCTGATCTATTCATGATCAGAGGAGTATCACATTGAGCACCTGAGAATGGTTTTGGAGGTCCTCCGACAGCACCAACTCTTTGGAAATTTGTCGAAGTGCAAGTTTTGGACGCGAGAAGTACACTTCCATGGGAACGTATTGTCCGAGCAGGGGGTAGAGGTGGACCCATCAAAGGTTGAGGCGGTTGTTTCTTCGGCAGCACCCAAGAACATGGCAGAGGTCCGTAGTTTCCTCGGGCTTTCAAGTTAATATTGGAGGTTCATTCCCAACTTCTCCCTAGATGCAAAACATTGACAGGATTGACTAAGAATGACCATGCATTTGTGTGGAACTATCAGTGTGAGGAGGCCTTCAGTTATCTGAGCGAGAAGTTGGTTAGT
Source organism: Viscum album (assembly GCA_963277665.1). Taxonomy (NCBI): domain Eukaryota; kingdom Viridiplantae; phylum Streptophyta; class Magnoliopsida; order Santalales; family Viscaceae; genus Viscum; species Viscum album. The sequence continues at coordinate 2,003,209,613 of OY728148.1, read as the reverse complement.
GCCCCAGTGTTGAGGTTGCTGGAAGAAGGGGAGACATATGAGCTGTTTTGTGATGCTTCAGGGCAAGGCCTCTGATGCGTGTTGATGCAGCAGAAAGGGGTGATCTCTTATGGGTATAGGAAGTTAATCTCCCATGATAATAACTAGTCCACACATGATCTAGATCTTGCAACAGTCATGTTCGCACTAAATATGTGGCGGTACTACCTCGTCGGGGATCGCTTCATGGTCTTCACCGACCATAAGAGCCTAAAATATGATTTCTCTATGTGGGAACTGAACTTACAACAGTGAAGGTGGATGGAATTCCTTCAAGACTATGACTTCGAGACTTACTACACCTCGGTAAAGGGGAATGTGGTGGCTGATTCCAGGAGTAGGAAGTCACAAAAGGATGCGGTTCGAGAGTCGGCAGATACTTGGAAGGTGATGGAGGAGTTAGATGACCTACACCTTGATGCGAGGATGGATGGTGTTAAGGGTTTCCTGTATCAGATGATAGTGCAATCGTCTTTGTTACATCAGGTGGAGGAGTCTCAATGGGGAGACCCATATAGTGAACTGATGCGTCACCGGGTTAGCCAAGACAATGCTCCGGAAGGGTGGACGAAAGATGGTCAGAATCAAATTCTACTCTGAGGGAAGTTGTTCGTTCTAGAGGCGATTCATGATAGAGTCCATGGTGAGTTAAACAAATCACCCCAAGTAGTTAACCTATGATTTTCCAAGATCTACCAAGGCCTAAGGGGACAATTTTGGTGGCCCGAGGTGAAAAAGTCAGTAGCAGAGTTCGTAGAAAAGTGCCTAGTGTGTCAGCAGGTGAAGGGTGAACACCATGTCCCAAGAGGCTTGTGGAAACCTTAGATATTTACAAGTGTAAGAGGGATGAAATATTGATGGATTTCGTCACGAGACTACCCAAGGTTCAAGGGGGTTGTGATGCTATTTGGGTGGTGGTGGACCGGTTGACGAAATCAGATCTCTTTCTGGAAATCAAGGAGTTGATTGCAACAGACGCTATAGTGCTGAGGTATGTGGAAAAGGTGGTGTGGATTCATGGGGTTCCATGTTCTATATTTTCTAATTGGGATGAATGATTTACCTCACAAGTTTGGAGGGGTTTGCAACATGCTTTTGGCACCTGGATGCACCTTAGGCCTTTCACCCCCAGACAGATGGGCAGACAGAGCACACCATCCATAACTTGGATGATATGCTCCGAGCATGCGTCCTAGACTTCGGGGGATCATGGGTGAGACACTTGCCTCTAGTAGAGTTCACCTACAAAAATAGCTACCATTCTATCATTGACATGGCTCCGTTCGAAGCCTTGTACAAGAGGCCGTGTTGCTCACCTGTGTGCTTGATAGAAGTCGGGGAGGCAGGTGTTCTTAGCCCGGAGGTGGTGCAGAGGACAACAGAGACCGTGCAACATATACGAGAGAGGATGAAGGTTGTTCAGAATGGGAATAATTCATATGAGGATGATAGGAGAAGGTCCTTGGAGTTTGAGGTGGGGGAACATGTGTTCTTGAAGGTCTCCACTCGACGTGGACAACCAAGGTTTGGCAAGGGAAGTAAGCTCTCTCCCATGTTCGTCGAACACTTCGAGGTGTTGCACCGGTTCGGCAAGGTGGCTTATCAGCTAGAATTTCCACCACAGCTACAGAGGGTGCACGATGTCTTCAATCTGTCCCAGCTTCGTCGGTATCTGCATGGAGATTCGCACGTCCTCAACTGGGGAGAGCAAGATAACGAAGACGATGCAACCTTCGTGGAAAAGCCAGTGATGATCGAGGTTTGTGAAGAGAAGTTGCTTTGTGGATGAACCATCCTGTTGGTTCGTGTGTTATGGACGCATGGTGGGCTTGAGGAGAGTACCTAGGAGAGGGAAGTGTATATGTGTGCCCAATACCTAGAGTTGTTTTGAGTTTTTTCATGATTTGTCTGTACTGGTTTTCTATGTAATGATTTACCTTGTTGACTATGGGATGTGCATTTTCCTTTTTCTGTGAATGTGTGTGATGTTTCATAAAGGATTGGGAGGGTAGGACCTAATTCTTAGTTAGGATGCATTAATGTGGATCCGCCTGAACCCGTGCGGGCAAGTAAGTTCCTCCCAAAGTGGATATTATCTTAACTCAAAGGAAGGGAAACCCCTCTCCCACATGTTCGGACAGTTTAGTCTTTTGTTTTGCGTGGTTTCATGGTGAAAGGAGAAGTATGACGTACTTGATGGATCTGGAGAAAAGTTGTTCTAGTGTCAGAGAGGTTCACTCCTGAGAGGTATCATCCGAGGTGGTTGTTCAGACCCCCCTCTTTTTTACTGGTCTGGTTCTGGATTCTCGAGAGAGAGAATAGTTTGAGAGGCATCTGATGTAATGGCCCAGACCCTCATGATTCATCCCTTTTCCAAATTCTAGGATCCTAAGGGGTCGCACCTCGTTCGTTGCGACCGATCGGCACACCCGATCAGCATGACCACTTGGTGAGACCGATCGGAGTTATCCAGCCTTTTCGGGCTTTTCTTCTACAGTCTTTCCTGAAAACCTCTTTTGGGATTTTCAACATAATTTCATTTGGTTCAATTCCATTTAAAATAACATAATTAATATCCACTTAATCCAGTGGTACCTCCTCAATAGAGAATTAAATAACAATTAATTCTGTGGTATGTAACAACCCAACCTCACGGGGAAATCAAGATCCGAATTTAAGCCTTCAATACTTTCCCATACCCCATAACAACGGGATTTTATCTATATATCATAGAAGAAGATAGTCTTCCCCCGTCATCCTTTTGGACAGATTCTCTCTTCTCCCTGGTGTTCTTGATGTCCCTCCTTCCGGAGACTTGTCATGTGCCTATACCGAAGATGTCTGCTCGTCCATGGAGTTCCCGACGTCCCTTCCATGCAAATCGTACATTCCCTGTTCCTGACGCATGGAGAAAAACATCGATCTTTGATAAATCATTTAGATATTTTTCCTTCATCTCTCCTTTTTGTGTATCATTCTGGGTGGGCATTCTTTTGTCCCTCTGGAAATTGATGAAACCGAACATAACGAAGATAATGAACGGACCTTTAAAGAATGAAAGAGTGTGTGATCAATGTTATGTTGTATAATTTAATGTTGATATGTGTTATGAATTGTACGAGCCTATGCTCACTGAAAATCATGGAGGTTTGTGGAATTTCTCTGCGCAATGATGAACCTCGGTGCTCCTGGATGTGTAAATAACCGTAACATATAATTTGTTAATTACGTATACTCGGTTAAATAAATTGAAAGCACTAGGATCTACCCTTTTCTGTGATAACCCTGGTTATAGCACAGAGGAATTGAATCCATGGAGTGTGTTAATTATTTTAAATCTGAAAATACCTACATGGGCCTCCCTTGTGTTGGTGGTAGTGGTTTGGTTGTTCCCTTTCATGGGCTGATTGCGGGTGAATTTATGGTTTTCATGGACGGGGGCTTAGATTGCTGGGGTGATGTGGGTGGGGATGGGATCCCCTGTTCTTATACTTTCATTGGTTGTGAATTTGAGGTTGTGGGGTTACTCTACTTATATCAAGAATTGGGGTGGAATCCTCTGTTGTTGAGAAACCATTGGCTCCTGAATCTTGGGGACATGGGGTTGTGTCTCGGGTTTTCTTTGTTTCCAGTACTTTGAGGGATCTCACTTATCCCGTTGTTGTTGTGACTTTACAAGAGAACCCGGTGTGAATGTTTAAGTTTTTGTTTGACTGTCTTCTTTCTCTGGCTTGCAGTTTTTCCTGTTAATTGCCCAGTAGTGTATAAATCACCTAAATGGGGTTAAAGTAACATGAAAACATTAATAGTTTAAATGGTAATTGGATTTGGGAATGAGTTGTGTCCTGGCCGTGAGCGACGTGATTTTCTTTTATGAATGAGTAGTAACATGGGTGTTTGTGATTAGGTTTTGGAACCCCTTGGATGGGATGACTGCTGTTACCTATACATATATCTGTAGATTTTATGTTTCTTGTTTGCGCCCCACCCATGTTGAGCACTTTAGCGCCGAACAGCCCCATTGCATGGGAGAGGGTGTTTGTCCCAACAATCTTACAAGTGGCTGGTTATTATCTCCTTTTATTCTCCCTTTCCTGAATATCCCAAGACACTTTGGGTATGCTGTAATGGCCTAAAGTCGATTATTATCGCATGAATCTCTGGGTAGGGTATTTGCGGTGGTTGGCCCAGGTGTTTGCAGGAAGGTTGTTTCCCAAGTGTCTTCGGGATGAGGCCCAGGTGTCTTCGGGTGTGGTAGTAGATGTTCTGACCCAGGTGTTTGCAGGTGTGGTTACACTTTGTGGTTGTGTCACATGTGTCTGTGGGTGGGATAGTTGTTGTGGCCCAGGTGTGTGAGGGTGGGGTTTGGCAGTGGGACTGCGGTGAGGTTGTGGCCCCAGTGTGTGCGGGCGGGGTTTGGCAGTGGGACTGTGGTGAGGATGGCGGGATTGGTTCAATGCGTAAGATGTCTTTAATAACTAGTGGTAAACTGGTGTGGGGTATGCAAATATCGATGTGCTATTACAATATGTTAGTTGACTTGTGTTATTTGGGGATCGTGCCTTGCGACGGTTTTGGTGGATGACTTTTCTTTGTTGGGTGTTTGGTTATCTCTTTTCCACGGGGCATTAGAATGTATCCTCACCTATGCATGAGAGTCCTTGGTTTACCCTACGGAGTAAACCTGTATGCTAACCATATATATATAAAACTGCTTTCAGGTTTCCAGGAGGACTTTAGGGATCATGTGGGACGGTACTAACTCAGACCTCAGGGTAGTTGCTGTTTTCATTTCCCTTTTATTTTTTTGGAACTTTAACTTTGTAGTTTTGAGGCATGTATTATTTACTACTGAACATGCATATGGGAATGGGTTACTTTGTGTTTTTCCTTTATATTTATCTTTGGTATTGTTGGGGTTTCTATTTTATCTCACGTTATTATAAAAACAAAAAGGTTAATGCCTTACACTTTGCGTGAGATTCTATACCCCTGGTGTTAGTCGCCACTCCAGGACCTCCTGTAGGCGGGTCTCATGGGTCATTATCTCTCCTTAAACTTAATGAAGGAAGGTTATGGAAATATTCTTTCCCATCCCTCCTTTTGGTGAAGGCAGGTTGTGACAAACATAACTTCCATTAAAAATTTCTTTGAAATAATCTTGATTAAAATACACATTCCACTTGAAAATCACGTTTTAAATACTAAAAACCATAATTTAAATAAAAGATAACATTTTAATGGAGAATAAAATCGAAAAAATATTAATTAATATCTAATAAATTGAGTGATAATGGTTGTGTGAAATTATATTCCTACCACATGCATTAAAAAAATATTCCTTTCAATCATTTATATTAAAAGTAGAAAAAGTAAATAATCCATAAATTGATCAGAACATTTATTATAATCAATTAAAAAACCTAAAATGAAGAAAATTAATGTATACAATATAATTTTATTTTTAAATAAAATATTAAAATTATCATTTTGAAAATACAAATATGGAAGGAATAGTTTTTGACAATAGTGGGAAATAAATATTATATTCCTCAAATTTATATTTTTAGTCCTTCGAATATATAAGGTGTTGAAAATTAATTTAAAATATGTTTTTATAATAACTAACTAGATTAGAATAAAATTTTTCAATACATTAATAATTCAATCAAAATATTAAATCATTATTAAATAATGATAAACATTTCTTGAATATATAAAGATCATAATAATCAGACCTCATACCATAGGATTGAATTTCATTGAAATAGAATTAACAACATATATAATAATTTTTTATTTATCATAATTATAAAAAAATTAATTTTCATGCTTATAATATCAATTTGGATAATTATATATTTTTAAACAATCCATTTTATTAATAATTTCATGTAAAAATCTTCATTTCCATGTGTTAACTGTTTCATTTATCAGGAGTATTTTAGTTCTGTAGTTATAATCATTATAACATTATATTAGATATATAATATCTACAATATTTATCAAGATATTAATTTTCTATATATTTGTTACATATATATTTATATTCATCCAAAAATGTTACATATTGAAAAATGAAAAACATCGTTAATAGAGAAGATTGGTTGTGGATACACATGAACATTGTTTTCATTTCTCAATTGATGGAATAAATGAATGAAAAATATTAACACACATTAAAATTATCATTATAATATCATATATATCATAAATATTAATCAAATTCATCCTCAATTATATATTAATGAAAAAAAATAATTGCATTTCATTATGGAGGTAGCAGTCCACACGTACATATTAGAGACTTTATCATTTTCCAAAGGATTGGATGGTATAATTGTGTTAGATATATTATGAAAAAAATAGTATAATAATATTATTTTTATTATCATATATTAATATTGAATACATCATTATACTCACCCATAAATTAAAATGATAGAAACAAAATTATATCACTTTTTAGAGAGTGTATGTCGTACAAACACATGAGCGATACCTTAACAAATATTATTTTTGATAAAGAGATATAATTTTTTTTATTAACATTATATAATATTAGAATAATTATAATATTGATGTGATTATTGTATGATAAATACTAGATATTTATAACACTTAAATAATAGTATAAAAAATATGATCGATTAATGTGACTACCTCATATTTGTAATGACTCCTTTAGATATTACCTAATGGTCACATGGATTAGTATTTTTGGAGATACACAACCTCATAAACGTGGTTGGGGAGTTTCAAAATATAATCTGAGAGTATTTTGTAATTATATAAGGATCAATGTGGTGTAATGATGATAAATAAATAACATCATTTTAAATTTGAGGTGAGAGGTTCCCTTGAAATATCATAAAATATTAAAATATTTTAATCATATTCACCAGAAAAATGGTTTTAAATTGTTCATAAATGATAAAGGAATGTTATTTGTAGAAAAATATAATTTAAATTGCCCATTTTATATATATTCATGATTTTTATGTAATATTATTTAAAAATATTGTCATTAAAAATAAATTTTCAAAATTTAAACACTATTATTTAACATTGAATGAAATGACATAAAAAAATATGATTATTTGAATATCAGTCCTGAACATAACACTAATTTTTAATATTCATCTAAAAATAATACAACACAATAGCTTACATAATATATATTTCTATTAATATTTTAAATAACATTTATTTTATTTTTCAATTAATTAATTAAATTTTAGAATGTAATTTCATATAAATTTAATTGAATTAAATAATACTAATAAATTTAATATATATTTTTATCATGATTATAATTACTATAATCTAAAAATGATTATTAATACCATATCCCACATTATTTCCCCATCTGAACTGATAAGGGATATTTAAAACTAAAGGAGTGGTATTTTGATTTTTTTGATATAAATAAAATATATTCTATATTCCTAGAAAAAAGTCCATTAAAATCAAAATTTAGAGGGAAATTCGATAAAGGAATAATTTAAATCATCCAACATTACAATGAAAAAATTGTTTTGGGCCATTAGGTAGTTTTGTAATAAATAAAACCGATTCACCAATTATAGAGGCGATACATTTAAATATGGTCAATATCCATATTAGAATCAAATAAAAGTATTTTTTATCAACATTTACCCTCTTGATTCATTATTTGGAAAACATTTTCTAATATTAAATTCATATAAGTTTCATAAATCAATTATAAATAATGTGCTCAAAATAAGATGAAACCCACCATTTATAAAAAAAATTAGCTTATAATTCGGTTCATTGTTATCACGTCCATAAAAAAATATTAAATTAATATTAAAACATTTTATTTAATATATAAAATATAATATAATAAAAATAACTAAAAAAAATTCATAAATTTAATTTATTAAAATTAATTGTACTTTGCATGCCCAGTATTCATTTTTTAGCAAAATATATCCATTACATTCAAAATATATTTACATTAAATTATAATCTATTGATAGCTTCTAAATAAGTTTTATACAGATGTAATCGTAAATTTCTTTGTATTTTTTAACTTATTCATACAAACCAATAAAATTTCTAGAACATAACTATATATATTAGTAAGAAAAGTTTATCACTACATCATGGGTTGTTTAAACTCAGTGTTTTAGGAAACCCAATCTATCAAAGAAATAAAATTTCATTGAAAAGAAATATTCAAATATTGGGTTGTTATATTAAATCTACAATAAATTAAATTTCACCCTCAAAAAGTATCTCTATTAAATATGAAATTTTGTATATATTTGTCTTATTATATAATCATGTTCAATTGTAGCTTCTTATAAATTGTGATTTCATTAGGGAACATTCTATGGGATAATAGTCATATTATATAATATATTATATCAATAGTCATTGATTTCTAATTTTTTTATCTAAGAATAATGATATTGTTCTAGTGGTACTACCTCTATATTAACTACATGTTATGGATCTAATATCTTCCTCTTAATTAGAGATGCATGGAAGACATCATGAACTTGATAGAAGTTCAAATGATGTTCCAAGAGATAATCTACCTTATTTAATTGATTAATAATGTTGAACGTTACAATATACCTTGGGGTAAAATTTATATTTAATCCAAATCAAATAATATAATTCCTTGTAAAAATATTATTTAATGATTATCCCCAATTTAAATTTATAGGCAATGTTGATTACTATATACATAACATTTCTACATCTTATGAGATGTATTGATGTGATTTTGGATTGAGATCGATTTATTTCACATTTTATTAGATCTCTAAAGACTTAATATTCTGAATTATATAATATCATAACATCGTTTTTGATTTTTACAGTTATTTCTATAGGATATTCATAAAGGGAACTCTGTACAGTCTAGTGAAATCTATTATTTTTATAAAACAGAACTAGTAGATGGTATTGATCCAATCATTAAGAACCTTATTTTCCCATAAAGTAAAGATCCATTAATAATAATTTTATCTCATTTATTGATAGAATATGAACACCTAGTGATTCTATGGATTATTGGTCAGATTTTGGACTATGTTTTGAGGCCAAATACATGACTAGTGAAGGAAATAATTGGGCCACACAGTTAGTGGAAATAGTGGAGGCCAGTTTGTATGGTTTATCCTAAATGTGTTTAGTGATTCAATGGGATGTAGCAGGATATGTGGTTTTACATAATCATATGACAGAAGTCATTTTAATTTTTTATATATCATATATTTTTTATACAGGAAACCTAAACAGAATGGGAATTCCCTACAAAACTATGCACATCAACTGTGTTTCTAAACTATTTGGATATTGGCCTATGCCTGACTAGGTTTTTTTATAGAAATTAAATTCGACAAACTAGGAAATTCATTTTTATTTAAAAATTATTATTTAACCATTAAAATAATTTTATACATATTCCATCGTCTTATTTTATCCTCAATGTTATAAGATTCCAAGATTTACTATAGGTTGACCTACCTATACTTTTGTTCTTTAAATTGTTCTTTTTTTGGCTTAAAGACACTTATTTCACTTCTGATCATCTTGTTGGATTCATCTTAATATGTTCTTTAATCATTGGTCTAATTTCACCATTTTAAATCATATTTATGATGCTATTTTGATGCAATATTAGATTCCCTATTTCCCCGTCATTCATCAATTATTTCAATTTCTTATTATCTACGAAAAACTATGGACCATTATTCTAATTGGATAGTACTATATGAGAAAATTATTTTCTATATTAATATAAACTAATTTTTCAGACATTTATATTCTAAAATCATTTTGACCATGCCATTTTCATAGGGAAATTCTTCTATAATTCATCTTCATTAATTATAATTATTAGATTTAATTATAAAGAGTTAATAACATATGTTCTTCATGTCATTAAAGGTTGTAACATCAATATATTCCACCCAATTATGGTTCGTTAAATATATAGTGACATCTTTCTCGTTTTGAGATTATTTGAGACACGGTTCATGAGTTATTTAATGTGGAATTGTAATGGAAAGTGTACCATTATAATTATTTTAATCATTATATGGTTAAATATAAATTATACTTATATATATCACATGGATAAGTTAATTAAATTTTAATTTTAAATGGTTAAATTTATATTAACCATATTAATTTTTAATTAATTACATGGAATGAACCTATTAAATGTTTATGAATTAATATGAAAAATGGTTTCAGGTCCTTGATTATCCTTGTAACATTTATGAATAGAGATGGATTGATCCTAATGATTTTAATGAAATTTTTATAACATCATATTAACTTAAATAATGATATATGTAAAATGTTCTTATTTCATGTAATCATTTGTAATCATTATTGGAATGGCCACAGTTGAGCCTCCCAAGGATTCTTCAGGGAATTCCTGATCACTCATGTGATTCCACTTTCATTTAAGAAGCCGGTTTCTGTGGGAGATTTAACATTAGAACATGGCCATTTTTAATAGAGGATTCATATCATGATGTTACAAGAGCCCATAATTATTTCTCAATATATTCGAATGTCCTTGATTCACTCTTTTGAATTATCTTTATCTCTTCGAACATACAAGGCCATGCATTCACCACATTAGGCTCAGTCAGAATCAGGTTGATATTTCCTTCGATGAGATCCCAAGACTCATTTAGGCTCATTTATTGTAGAATTAATTTGGGGAGCCCATTGGAATAAACTCAACCCCTTATTTCTAGACTAAATGAGTTATTAATTTGATTTTTCTTACCCCTATGGTCATGGATTCCAATAATTTAACATGTATAATCTTTTACTATTATGATGCTGTATATCGGATCTGTTAAATCCTTCACATGATTTACCTATATAAACAAAATCATAGTTAATTATTGGTTAAATTTATTATGAAATTACGTACTGAACCTTATGAAGGTATGTTTTTTATATTATAACATTAACATGCATTATATATAACTCCACATTGTACATTATATATATATATATATATTAGTTTATTATACATTGTTGGTGTTGTATTACTTTGATATATTACAACCACAATCTGGGTAGTTGTTGTTACCCATTATTATTATATGATCACATGTATGGACGAGGTGAATTATAGCATTATTGAAATGATTTATGATTTCATAATAGAGGGTGAAACATAATAAAGGATTACTTATCCAATTCATCAAAAGACAAGATAGTTTTTAATTTTTTTATTATGTGTACAAAAATTATTATATTTATTCCAAAATCCATAGATGATTTTTTCCCTTTTATTGATACATGAAATTATAGCATCATTTGTATATGATGAAAATTCTAGTAATTTATGGTGTTTATTTATTACATTATTTATTATTTATATCATCCAATGTCATACTTTTTGATTATTATACTAATTCTTCTATTGTATATACATATGTTTGACCATCTTTTCTTCTCCAACCTAATAATAAGGAATAATATTCCAATGGTATGTCCCATATCCCTCAAATCTAATAGGTTTCTTCTGGCATAATAGGACTCACACATAAGGCTATGTGGCCAACCGATTCAACGGAACCATTGAGTGGAACAAGGCTGAAGAACACAAAATGTGGTATCAAATATTTTAGTTATTTTTTTTCTTACTATTTGGTAATTTATATATGAGATTAGAAAGATATGGGTTCTTTATAATAATTTGGTCTTGGGAGTATTTAACCCATGATCAGGGTAAATACCTAGTTTCATGGGAATTGAAAATTTGTTTACCTTTTTAATTTATTTCATTTTATAAAAATTCACAATTTTTTGATGCAAATAAATTGTGGTATTTGATATTATTTATGAATATTTACTATGTCCTAGAATGATAAGGTGAATTGTGTCATTCATTATTATAGGATCATTTAAATCACATTCAGGGAGAATTCAATTCTATATAGATGCATTTCATTTTATAGATGTCATGTGTTTCTTATGATTGTTGAGTGATCCATTTTTTTATAAAAATTCCTATGCTACAAACATATTCTACAGTGAATGGAATTTTCCATTCAAAATGTCATCATTTATATAAATAGGGAATTTTAGTATAAGTTGATGGTAGAATCATTAATATCCAATTATTAAAAATTAATGATATGCATCTCTGCTTACAATATTTGGAATTTTTATGATTAGTAGTGAGGGCCACAGTCTGATAATAGGGAAACTATGCCCTCAGTGTAATAGTATACACACAAAAATAACAAATAGTTATAATATAGGAAGTGGTGATACCAAATAAAAATAAATAGTTGATAACTAATAATAATAAAACAATTAGATCATATATAAATGATTCATGTCACATGTGTCTAGGAAACTAGTAAAACAAGTAATAATGATGGAAATAAAATATAGAAACCAAAATATAGAAAAAAAGTATAATCAAACTACATAATAATCATTATCTTTTTCCCATGCTCTCCACCTCATACAACATTCACGAACCTTATGAGGATGGTCACTTTCCATTATTTATTCCTGCAACCATATAATATATTGGGGTGCAAAATTATTACCCGAATATGGTATCTGATGAATCATTGTTGGAATCCCGAAAAATATCTATTCCTAATTATCCGTGAATATATATTGCAGACAATATTCCTGAATGAAGAAATAAACTATGAAGTACTCAAAATTAAACAACCTAATTTTTTTTGATTAATTTCATTAACATATATTATCCAACTCATTGAATCATTTAATGATTGGGATCTAGCATAATCTATATATAACTTTTATGCATAAAAAATATATCTTAGAAAACAATCTAATAATTCATGTAATATTTATTCCATGATTATAGGTTGTCTTGGAATACTCTTTACAATCATTTAATTATTCATTCACAGCCTCTTGGGAAGGTTCTCATTGTCTAATCCCCTTGGAATAAAGTAGTAATATTTTATTTAATAACGTCCCTCTAGGATGCTATCATGGTCTAACACATTTGGTACGACTTAACACTATTCAATTACAAAATACCACCCGGGAAGCTCTCAGAGTCAATACACCTTAGTTGACATAACATTAATAAATTTTAAATGAACACTTGTGCATCTCTCATGGTCTAAAACCCATGGTTGATGACCACCTAATAGCTATCATATTCAATACCCATTGGTCAACCTAATAGTAAAACATACATAAATGAACCTACCTCAGGAATCACTCATAGTAAAATTCCCATTTGTTAAACATCTACAATTCATATAACAAGTTTCTTATATAATTAGTAATTCCATCATAAAAAACCAGGCATTGAAAACAAGGAAATCCAAACAATCATTCTATACCAACATCCATAAATAATAAATCTAGGGGAAAACACCCATGGGGTGTCCCATAATAACATATCTAACCATATATATACAAGAAATTACCTTTTACCAATCAACCAAACCTTAACAGGTAATTCAGATGGTTTAATTCTAAACACGCAATACCCCCAATCATGGTTATGAAGCAGTTTTAGAATATATATTAAATTAAAACCCAACTAAAGGCACAAAACACCTACCTATATGTAACAAAATCAATTTCCTTGAATGTCAGCCCTTAAATTATCCTAGATTGTTGTAGATCAACAAAACAGGGAAAATTATGAAACCATGAATTTCTCAAGAGATAGGGAAAATATGGAATAAAGGTACTATAGGTTTAGAGAACACACCAATGATATCTAATCGCACTTAGTGACATCTTAATCAGGAATCAGATGGAGAATCATAAGGGTCTGGAGTTCATCGGCCCTCTTATCATGCTCTTGTATGAAAAACTGCTTTAAGAAGGTGTTTTCGAAGATGAGGCATGACTCCTCCTGATTTATCAAATAAAAACATCAAAATGTGTTCATTAGATATACACAATGTGTAGAATCATTAACCAGCCCCACCTTATGCAGTCTTCTAGGTTATCACACAACCATGTGCTTTTCCAATACACAGATAATACACAGTTTTATGCGGCAACCTAGTATATAGAATATACTCATAAGTACATGATGTGTACATAGAAAACCCATTATTTCTTTTTTTCCTCAAAACAACCCTATATCATGATCCATAACTGAAATGATGATCTAGTTTCTTACATCATGTATTTATTTAATTATTATATACTGATACTGAATGTGCATATGGATAATTGATATTAACGGTAGAGGAAATGTTAATAATATGTTTTGACAATAAATTGAAAATGAAACATCAATGTATAGAAGTATATATAATATAAACATAAACACATTCTAATACCATGGAATTATAATATGGTAGTTGGGGTATTTTAACATGGGTGGTGATAACTGTTGATTATAAAATAACTATTCTTGTGTTTATATATTATTAAAATACTGTTCTTATTCTTGATACTAAAAATTGAAGATTTATTCCACACAAAAATCCTTAGGTAATGAAAAATGTAGGTGATGATTAACATGATCTAGATATTGTGGGTTCTGATCCGCCATTCTTACCACATGGAGTTCGACTTGTGTCCTCAACCTTCTATCCCCAAAATGGTAAATTATGCCCATCATCGATAATGTTTTCTGCATTTTAGGTGGACTATTTTCATGATCTAGAACGTTCACATGTGATGTATGATGTAACATGAGTGTTCTAGTATCAACATCCTCATACCATAGAGGGTAACAGAGGTCCTCCGACTAATGATCCATGGATATGTGAAAGTATTTAAATATTATAGAATAATCATATTCCTTTATAGAGGATGTTCAATATTTTAGCATACATAATCAATGATTCTTCTATGTGATGGTGGGATATGATTAATCAGGATATTTGTAATAATAGAATGGTCTAAGTGTACTTCTATACTATTATTTATGAATAGGATTTCAGTAACATGTTGAGATTTTCCAATGAAATATATTTTATGATCAATGAGTATGGAGGAATTTCCATCATGGACTATTCAATGAATTTCACTATAGTTCATCACATTAAACATCTTTTAGAAGTTGATGATATATAGAGAGTGATGCATTTTGATGACGGGATCATGTAAATCATCATATTATAAGTGATTTATCGTGACCAATAAACCTTTTATGATATTGTAAACCAAGATCTCATCATATTGAGAAACAACATTAAAAAAAATAGTAAAATTCATTTAGGTTTAGTGTTATGACATGGTAGCAGTTCACCTGGTTAGAGGAATATTAGTAATGATGTTTCATGTCAGAGTAGTAGAATCCAGATTACCAGCACAGGTAGCTATGTTATATTTCAATAATATAGAAAATAGGGGTATGTGAAGCCCTAATGTGATATAATTTATATTGTGTTATTTTCCTACATATCAACGAGAAATCTTCATTGTTTCTTCTAGAATATTAACCCATTTTATAAGGGAATATGATTCACTCCAAACTCCACAATCTAGATTGGGAATAATTATTTCATCTCTGTAAGGATATTAGTGTATAAAAATATATAAAATATGCGTTGTAGTTCATAGATGTGGTAAATATAATTCTGATTATGAGATACAGTAGAGTGGACCTTTATAAGGTAGTCCAATTATAGACAAGGGCCATTAATATGTCCACCTTAATGATCTATAGTTGATACAAGTGGATTATATTGTATGACCATATACATTATGTTATAAAATTCTTATAATTTATTTTATTTTTCATCGATCACATTTTGATATTATATGGATTATTTTATAGACTAAGTAGTGATACTACATGAAATTCTATAAGCCATTATACGAGGAAGAAATGATTGAATAATTGTAAATATATTACATAGTACACTAACAAAATTTCCATGAAATATTTGAATAAATCACAAATTGAGGTTCAAATTGGATATCATTGGGCACCATTGAGTTTAGAACACATGTATTTTCTTATGTGTGACATAACCTTTGACAACATGGACCGATTGAGGAAATATTTTTATGGGCATAATTAAATGAACTAAAATATATTATTTATTTATTTTTATTAGTTTTTTATTCAATGCTAATTTCTTATTAAAATTTATTGTCATATAAATTACATTGGTTTGGAAAAACAAATCCTAGAGACGTTATTTAAACAATGGAGATTTTTTCTTGGAGAATTATGAAGGATCAAGATTTGATCATAGATCATTGTTTCAATATATTCCATCAATTTTATCAATTAAACCATCAAAAACATAATTCATAATTGATCAAGTCAATCTCTAGTAAGGAAATTTTTTAAATTTCTTACACATTAATGATTTCTACAATGAACATGAATCAATAGACTAACAAATTGATTCCAATATTTTTCATCCTTCGGGATAGGTTTTATTTCAGGGGTTTTATTGGGAGAATTATATTTGATTTTTATTCTTCATTTTCCTTTCAAATATTAATTAACTGAGATCGGTATGAAAATCAATCGAGTTATGTTCCTCTTGATTTTCATTTTGATTTTTTCTCTAGATTATTAATTTTTCATAGGAGTTCTCAATATAGACCATAGTTCAACATCCACCCATGAAATAAATAATTGTACACTTGATTCAAGGAATATAAATATGATATCCATGATCTGGGATTGACATGGAACAATAGTGTTCAGACAATTGAGGTAGTTGTGAATTAGATTACATGGATAGCAGATATTTTTATAATATATCATAAAATGATGAGTGATTAAAACTAATATTTTTTATGCCTATATGAGGCTTAGAATATTTTAATCAGAAATGGAATTACTCGATGAGGTCTGATCTATGATTTTAGAAATAAAAATGATCACTGAATCGAAGCCCTGATTAATGACTGGGATAATTGGAACCATATCTTGATTTATTATAAATATATGTTACATTCCTTTTATTTAATATACAAATGTTGTGTAGGACCATTTGGATATTGAACTAGGGTTCTAACAAGAGTTATGGATCATAAATTTTTTGAACCACGTCGAACAGTGTGGGACCACTTTTGGTGTGACTGGATTTTCACATACTAGAGTACATAAACATGGGGTAGAAGTACATGGCCATATCGAACACAATGTACTTATACATGAACAATATACTATGTGTCCCAAAATTCTTTATACTTATACTAATATATATATATATGTATATGTATGTATGTATGTATAGTACACATCATTTGAAGATCATCCACATGGGAAGGCATGAGGATAGATGGACACAC
Source organism: Viscum album (assembly GCA_963277665.1). Classification (NCBI taxonomy): domain Eukaryota; kingdom Viridiplantae; phylum Streptophyta; class Magnoliopsida; order Santalales; family Viscaceae; genus Viscum; species Viscum album. Next base: position 2,003,192,336 of record OY728148.1, on the reverse strand, counting down.
CGTGTACACCTGATACACTTTGTATACCCAATTCAAGGGTTCATGATTATCTATGATTTCATATTTTGGACCTATAAATTTTTAGTGTGTTTCCCTTGGTCCTATCATATAAGGATACATTTCCACATTACATCCTTATCACTGGAATTTGATCCCATATTTAGGATGTGTCTCAGAAAGAGTTGTGGGGTCCCTCCTTGAGAGTAGTGAGTGATCCTCTTTCATCACTGTTACCTTGGTTGTATTTTTGGAATTACTGTGAACTATATATGAATATCATTTATCCCTTATTTATAATTGCATATAATTAGGTTCGGTGGAGTTGTTTCCTGACAATTTCCTACATAGTGGTTTTTTCTTGATTGGATTTGCCATATCCCCAAGATGTTCTGGGCATGAAACCAATATGTGAATTGTAGTTTTTTAGAAAACTTATAATTTTATGGGTATGAACTAATTATCATGAGCATTTTTATTATTTTATATACCTACTTCATGGATAGTGGAATTTGTGCTTTTATAATGACTGTTTCTTCAATCATAATCATGTAGTTCACATTAGGTTCGGCAAACCTTGTGTTGAGGTGTATTTCATGAGTATTTATAGGTGTTTCTATTGTAAATTTATTTTTATATATTGTGTTATAAATAATGTGATTTTTTCATCACGGTTAGTTTTATTTTGTTGTCATACTGAGTATTTTTATACTCACACATTCATGGGCTTTCCATACACCTGCCATATCTTATGTAGACGATGACACTTTTGGATATATACTAGGAGTCTATGGATTAGTTAGAGTGTAAATAGATCATGAAATTATGAGTTACTTTAGAATGAGTCTAATAATTATGAATTCATCACCATTTTAGTTGGTAGGACTCTTTACAGTTTCTAGTTAGACTTACATTTAACACTTTTATTGTTTCCATTACTTTTAATATTTTACTATATTGTGGGATAATATATTTATTAATTATTTGGTTATGTTGATTTAACATTCACAATATTTTGTGCATAGATATGTTTGTATGTGTACAATTAATTTAGGATAATGATTCCCATTTATTGGATATGTCTACTCAGTGTTGGTCTCCATGTGATTTCCTATTAGTGGTGGGATTTGGGTAGTCACCGGTCAAACAATTGTGGGTAGTGTCATGATGGTGTGGTATAATAGTATTAGGATATACATTAGAACAACAATTGGTGAGTTTGTTTGCAGTAAGATTTTTTATTGATTTTACTCTATATTTTTCGGCAGGGACTATACTGTTTGAGCAACAAATGAAAAATCCATACACCAAGACATTGATATCATACCTTTAAACTATTCATATGTAAGTATTTGTTGAACATACATTTTTTGTTATAATAATCATATCAGAATGGTTATATTTCCCATGTCCTTATTTATTCATATACCCATATATATACTTTTGACCATAGTACATCTTGTTTTATTTCAGGATTCCACCACATAGACAGTCATCTCAGATACCACTATATGATCATAATGATGATCTTTCTAGTGAGATATATTAGGTACATGAGAATGTACTGGAGATTGCACCTATGGGTGGTTCAATAGCTTTTCCAACACACTTTGAGTAGTATCCAAGGATTCAAGTACAAACTGATGATTCACAGAGGCTAAGTGTGCTTTAAAATATTATGGGGCAACATCCTTCTAGGTTTCAGGGTGATCTATCCCTCTAGAAGGCTAGGGAATGGATTGAGGTAGTCACTCTAATTTTCAACAAAGTGATATTCCTTTGGAATAAATTTAATTCCTCCTTTTTAGTATTATTTATGGATCTTATAGTTGATGGTGGTTCTTAGTGACTCGGTCACACAATGAGAAGGATATCTCTTAGTAAGACATTGTGTGTCTCTTTAGAAAGGAGTTCTGTCTTGCCATGTTTGGATTAGTACTCATACAAGAACATATGGATTTAAAATAGTTCAATACACATGGCTAAGTACTCAACAATATATACTGATCTCTTCCATTGATTCCTAGTTATTGTGTGGGAATAGTGGTATAGTGTATGAAACGTTGAAAATGTATTGGGAAAAGACATCATCTTATCAGTTGTATCACTTTTCATTCCCACTTATGCTAGTATGCCTGAGAAAACCCTATTTGTCAAGAGCATCATAGAAGTGATGAAACAAGTAGGGGGGATAGTATTGGGAACCCACTATTAGATACCTCATTAGTAGGTAGCCTTGAGTGGCCACAAAGATCCATGAGTGTTAATTGATTTAGAAGGATAACCAAATAATCAAGATGAATGTTATAGGGATCTCATTGGGGGATGAATCCATATATGGAGAGGCAATGTTTTTCCTATGTCAATCAGATACATATTTCTCGAGATTGTATTAAATGTCATAAAACTATCCCTGATATGGGAAAAGAGTACGTAGACTGTCACACCCCGACCGCGGATGTCCATGTTTGTTCTTCTTTATTGGTCCCGATTTAAATTTTTCGGAGATTAATTGCATTGGCGGTTCTGCGCCGGTGCGCGGTCACCGCATTGTCAGCGGTGACCGTGTGTTCAGCCCGGGTGACAGTGTGTTCACCCGATGTTTTAAATTTTATAATTTTTAAGTTGGTATTTTATTATTAATATCTTTTTATGTGTGTTATCGTTATTGTATATATGTTTATATACGTTTATATATATATATATGCGTAATAATGTATGTATATGTATATATCAATATGTGTACAAATATAGATATATGTGTAACATCTTTAAATTATTTTATAATTATTATTTTAAATATTTGGTCAAAAAAAATAATTATTACTTGAATTAACTAATTTATTATTTACTATTATTATAAGTTTTATTATTGTTACATAAGTTTTATCATTATTAATATTATAAGTATTATTATTATTATTATAATGTTTTACTATTATTATCATTATACTTATTAAAATTATTATTGTAATGTTATTATTATTATTATAATAATAATTATTATTATTTTTATCATATATATATATATGTACAAGAACCCAACCCTAATCCCGTTTTCTTTTCTTCTTTCTTTTCTTCCCCCCCTGGCGGTGCTCCCTCTCTCTCCTCTCTCCCCATTCTCTCTTCACCCTTGCTGAACCCGACACCCTTCCTGAAACCGGCCTTCGGCGCCTCCCCATCCCAACCGCAGCCTCTTCAGGCCGCTCCTCTCCCCCGACCTCACCGCGGCCTGCATCCGACACCTCCAACTCAACCGAACCGCCGCAGCTCCTCCATCTCCGGCGCATCCCGCCGGCGTCCTGACCTTCACCGCCATCTGGCCCGCTGTCCCGGCCCGCTGTTCCCCTTCGCCGGCCGCACCGTCTCCTCGGCCTGCGCCGGCTGCCCCGGCCACCCTCTTTCAGCCGCACCCTCCTCTACCCCCCTGTCCGGCGGACCTCCCCTCCCCTCCGACCTCCTCCGCCGTCCCGCACACCCGGCCTCCCCTCTCCGGCGTTCCGCCCCGCTCCTGCTCCGTCACTCCGGCCAGACCCGCCACCTGCGCCACTTTCCTCCCCCTCCGCTGTATGTTGTCCTTTTTATTTTTTTTATAACGTTTTGATATATTTTATTTCATCATGTTAATAATAATATCATTATTACATTATTATTATAGTATTACTATTATTATTATTATTGTATTATTATTTTTATCAATATATTATGTCATTATTATTATTATTATTATTATTATATTATGTTATTTATTATTAGTATGTTAATAATATTACATTATTCTTATTATTATTATTATTAATATTACTATATCATTATTAAAATTATTATTATGTTATTATTATTAATACTTTAATATTAATATTATTATTATATTTATTATCATCTTAATTATTAGCATCTTATTATTATTATTATTATTTATTAATTGATTCATTAATTAATTATCTATTTATTTATTTATTCATTTAGGTATTTGTTAATTAATCAATTATTTAGTTATTTACTTATTTGTTTATTAATTATTTGATGAATAAAATATTTATTTATTTATTTATTTATTCATTTAGGTACTTGTTAAATTAATAAGTTATTTAATTATTTACTTATTCATTCTTTCTTTCATTTATTGATTTACCTATTTAATTATTTGTGTAATTATTTATTTATTCATTCAATTATGTATTATTTTAGTTATTCATCTATTTGTTTATTCATTTGTTCATTATTTTATTCTTTTGATTATTTATTTATTATTGTATTTATGTCTTATTGTTTATTTAATTTTCTCTTTATTCAGCATCGATGTTTTTATTTAATTTGGATAAATCCTTATTTTTTTCGGGGGATGTGTTTTGAAAAAAAATATATCAAGCTGGTTCCTTTGCATTGGTTGTTCGTTTGTTTTGTTCTGAGTCAGTGACTTCGTGTTCTTAGTTACCATGTGTTTGTTTCAGCGTGTTGGCGAGGTAACCCTATGACACCGCGAACATCGGCTTGCGCGTGCTTGTGCGCCAGTGCGAGGTATACTGTGTCGTCATATCCGAGCTGCGTCCTGAGGTAGGTCTCCCTATGCACTTGCCTCTAAATTAAGAATTTATTTATTCCTTGTCCTTTTTTTAAATTTCAGAAAATTTAAAAAAAATAATATTAAGTAGTTTTTATAGTGTGGTGATTTGCTGATAATGCAAACTGTTTAATTCTAGCATTTCATTAAAAGTGTTTTCTTGGTTTCAATTGTGGGATTTCATAGTAATGTCGCTAAATGGTTCTTCCTGAGTAACGAAAGACATGTTGAATTGGGTTTTGAAATGTTTTTGGCATGTGTAAATTAGTAAATGTACTGTTTATGGAAAATGGTGTTTTCTTATAACCTTGATTAGAGAAAACGTCGTGTGACCCTTTGAAATTGTTTTTTTGGAAACTTTACGTGTGGTTCTTGGTTGACGAAAGATGTTTTCCCTTGTTGTGTTATTAGAAATAATGTTTTCTGGCTTGTGAAAGTTGTTTATGTTCTTGTTTGAGTGTTTCCAAAAAAAAAAGGGTTTTTGCGAAATGATTAGGTAATGACATTATATTTTCAGAAAGGTATTTTTGACGTGCGTGAGTTTTGAAATATTGTTTGGGTGTGGAAATGGTGGATTTTGTGTGCGATATCTTGTTTGGCCTGTGATATGAGGAAGAAATATACTATGTGAATGTGAAGCGTGTTTGAGAACACGGGGGAACCCTGGGTATCTAGGTGGGCGGACTAGAACTTGTGCGCTAGTGAGCCGGATGGGTGTCGTCCCTGTTTCACTTAGCTGGATTGACGATTGCAACACTAACTAAACATATGATATATGAGGGTCGTGGCCTTCTAAGCCACGTGTTCTGAGGGTCGTGGCCTTCTAAGCCACATTTTCTGAGGTTCGTGGCCTTCTATGCCACGTTTCACCGAGACACGAGGTTCTAGGGTCCCACGCGAGCTAGATGAACCTTAGGGGATTTACCCATAGTGCTCTACCATCTCTGGCGTGGTGCCTTCCGTCGGCATACGAGGGACCACTTGGGTGTGAGTGTGTGCGTGTCTGAGTATGTGTGTGTGTGTGTGTGAGTGTGTGAGTGTGTGTGTGTGTGTGCCCATGGTTATTACTGATAACTTCTGGTTTATTTTTACTTGCACTTGGTTCTCCATGCCTGCTTACCTTTACTTGCACTTGTTTTCCCTGCTTGTTGCTTTCAGTCATATTTCACAGCCTATACAGTTAAAATTTGGGAAAAATGGTTTTCAAATGAAAATGTTTTTTCCTCTTTGGGTTAGCTTTGAAAATGTAATACTTTGCTTTTCAGAATGAGTTTAAAACTAATGAAATGGAACTAACTTTCGAGAAGGAATAAGGGAAATGTCTCGTGTTTGATTTTCAAGTAAAGCATTATGAAAACATACTTTTATATATTAAAGTTCAAACCTGGATTATGTGGATTCTTTATTTACTGGCAGTGCATTGGGATTTGTTGTGGGGCTCACCTACTGAGTACTTTTGTGCTCACGCCTATCTTTTACCTTTTCAGTTGCAGGTTCCTTTTGTTCAGGTTCTCCTGCTTGAGTCGCTCAGTGTGGGAGCGACGTTGGTTGTAGTTGGGTGGTGACCCGCGAGGTCACATGGAGGTATGTCGTGGTATAGTTTGTTTATGTCTTTAGTGTCTGTTTGTTTGTTTAGTTTATATTCGTTCTTTCGATCCTGTTTTTAGCTTGGGCTGAAATCGTTCCCAACGATTAAAGTTTCAATGCCCGTCACTCGTTGCCATCCCGGGGGGGTCGGGAACGCCCCTCGAGACTTGCCACGGACCGGCTCGGGTGACCGGCTCAGGGTCGACCCGGGCTGGTTCGTGACAAAATGGTATCAAAGGAGGAACCCAGCTTTAAGTGCGCGGTGCACTGCCTGGGTTGAGATGTAGGGCCCACAACGAGGGCGTTGTGCCCTAAAGGGGGGGGGGGGGGGGGGTGATTGTAACATCCCCAAATGATAAAGGGTTAAATGACTAAATGATATGACTCATGTCAACAAGGTGCACCTTCCTTTTCATGAGCCTACCTGATTAAAACTCCACAGTTAAGCGTGCTTGGCCTGGAGTAATGATCAGGATGGGTGACCTTCTGGGAAGTTTCCCAGGGTGTGTGTGAGTGAGGACAAAGCACACTGGAAAGGACATGTGTTGGCCTGTGGGGACTATCATTAGTCAGATGACCCGTTCAGGCACGTGGGTGGACCCTGGGGTGGGCCCCACGTATCTACGGGGGCAACTAGGGGTACCTGGTAGGCCAGGACCCGATGACCTTATTAAGGCGTGATGTATGTGCTGTCACCGGGACCCAGTTGTCACATTTGGTATCAGAGGGAGGTTCTTGTTATTTGGGTTGTCCAGTAGAAGGAGACTAGGACTGTCGGAACTCGAGGGGTAAGTACGGGAAGAGCGTCGCGAACTCTTGCTCGCACCGATCTTCGAGTTACCCGGGGTAGTTCGGGAATTGTGTCCTTGTCTTTTCTGGTTTGTCTTGGATTGAGAGATGACAATGGAGGCAAGCCGACATTACGTCGTGATTTCACATGAAGTAGTGACCCATGTGAAGTCCGAGTACATGGTTTGAATTCCTCCTAGTGGTCGACGCTGACTTGGGACATGGCCCACTACCATGTCGCCAGGTTGAGCGTGACTACTAGTCCCTCATTTCAGTGATTGATGCAAATTTGGTTGCTGCATTCATTTTGGTTTGTGTGAGTGCGTGATTGGAAATGAATTTTTTTTTTGAAAGATTGGACTGGTTTCTTTTAAAAGACATTGAATGTATGAAATGGGTTTTGAAACTGAAATCTCTTGATTTGGAAATCTGTTGTTTTCTTGGAATTGGTTATGAATGATTTGGGGAGAAACTTCAGGTCCACCTTGTGAACGTCTGCACATGTGTGAGAATGCATGGAAAGTGTGTGTTGATGCACGTATGAATGGAATGTGGATGAAGACATGTGCAACGGTTCATGAGATTACCTGGGTGTGTATTTGAAGTTAAAGTCTTGACTTTGTTTTCTAAATTTGGTTTTAAATGAAAATGGTTTTGGAAAGTTTTTGGTTAGAAAGTGGATTGGTTTTTAGAAAGTGATCTTGAGAAAGTGTGGTTTTGAAATCTAAAATGGAAAGGGAATTTTAAAGAGGAGATTTTGTTTTGGGTTGTGTTGTATCTGTTTGGTCCTTGTGCTGACTGTTTTTGATGAAGACGTTTTTATTGATGTTGCTCCGATTTGATGTTGGTTTTGGCTTTGAGTTTTATATATCACTCAGAAAATGCCGCCCAGAAAGGTCTCTAAGGATTCAGATAAGTCATGCCCAGTTTTTGGTCCTTCTCAGACTTTGCCTATTCTCCATGGTGATCAAGGTCCGTTAGAGGCAGTGGAATGGCTCGAGGAAGTGGGGTGTGTCTTTAGAATGTTGGGAACTCCCGATAATGTTATGGTTCGTGCAATTATGGAATTGTTCGAGGGTCCAGCTCTGGACCAGTGGAAGATGGTTACCCCACCATCAACGCAAGGTGAAATGACGTGGGATGTCGTTAGAGTTGTTTTCATCGAGTGGTTTGTACCTGAGGAAGTGAAGCTGGAGAAAAAGGGAGAGCTTGTGCATATTCAACAAGGTCAACAGACGGTGAAGGCATATGTTGACCATTTCAAGGAACTAATTCCCTTTTTCTCCAGATGTAGCGTCGCATGAACTCATGAAGGTCTCTCTTTTCACTGGGGGTCTTCGTCCAGAGATCAAGGAGTGAGTCCTCCCTTATAAAGACCTTTGTTTCGAGAAGCTGGTAGAGGAAGCTTTCTTGGCTGAGTTGGTTTCCGGTGTGCGGGTGGTTAGTGCTTCAGCATCCCCAGTTATTCGTAAGAGTTCCTCCTCTGGTGTGGAAAATATGCCAGAGATACCTGTCCCCAATGAGTTATCCCCTTTGGTCCCAGCTTCCAGTTCATTAGATCATTCGATGGTATGCTTTCAGTGTGGTCGTTTTGGGCATTTAAAGTCGTCTTGTTGCAACCCTCCGAAGACGTGTCATCGATGCGGTTGTCTGGGTCATCTGGAGAAGTTTTTCAGGAAGCGTCGCATGAAGAGGACGCTGTGATGGGAGAATGTCAGTACCTGACTGTGAGGCAGAAGATGCTTCAGCCATCAGAGCCCCAGCCACAAGTCTCGGGGTGAAGCTCGCGCACAGTCAGGAGTTCCCAGGGTTGTGAAACCTTGGTCCAAGTTCTGTCTTCCGTGTTGACGGTGAAGCAATTAGAAACCTCTTCCATACATGTTTTCATGTTACTGAAGTTTCAACAGCGTTGTAAATGCGTAGTTTTTCTATAAAGTGATGGTGGGCTGGTTCTATGATAATCTAAGCAGACTTATCGTGTGGAGGTGATATTCTAAATCGTGTGTCCTTAAAAGTGTGTTTGACTCTCGTGTGGGTTGACCTCGTTTTAGTTATGTTTAAAATGTGGTTATGTTTCGTGGACTTCGGTGGATCATATCCCCAATTTGATATTGGTTAAATGTTCTTCTATGGGTTTTCCCTGGTGTTGAGGTTGTTGACTCTAGTCGTGGGTTCAAGTCTCGACAGAGGTGTTGTTTTAATCGTGCTATGAGAGTTGGTTTGAATCGGTTGGGAGTTCCCGCGTTGACCCCCCCTTTTTCTAGGGTTGTCTATTTAAATGGTCTTCTTTTCTGCACTAGTTAAGTTCTTGTGGTGGGGAGAACCCCTTCGTGTTCTCCCCTCAATCTCGGACCCTAGCTTTCTCTTGAATCGGTCAGGTGTGACCTGTGCTGAGTAAGTTCATCCCCGAGATCCTCAGTTCTCTCTGGTTCCTTTAGTTCCGTTGGGGCATGGACTTAAATCATGATGGACTTTTGGCCTGGTGACTTTCTGGGGGCAGAAAGTGTCTGTGGTGGGGAGAATTGTCACACCCCGACCGCGGATGTCCATGTTTGTTCTTCTTTCTTGGTCCCGATTTAAATTTTTCGGAGATTAATTGCATTGGCAGTTCCGCGCCGGTGCGCGGTCACCGCATTGTCAGCGGTGACCATGCGTTCATCCCGGGTGACAGTGTGTTCACCCGGTGTTTTAAATTTTAGAATTTTTAAGTTGGTATTTTATTATTAATATCTGTTTATGTGTGTTATCATTATTGTATATATGTTTATATACGTTTATATATATATATATGCGTAATAATGTATGTATATGTATATATCAATATGTGTACAAATATAGATATATGTGTAACATCTTTAAATTATTTTATAATTATTATTTTAAATATTTGGTCAAAAAAAATAATTATTACTTGAATTAACTAATTTATTATTTACTATTATTATAAGTTTTATTATTGTTACATAGGTTTTATCATTATTAATATTATAAGTATTATTATTATTATTATAATGTATTACTATTATTATTATTATACTTATTAAAATTATTATTGTAATGTTATTATTATTATTATAATTATAATAATTATTATTTTTATCATATATATATATGTACAAGAACCCAACCCTAATCCCGTTTTCTTTTCTTCTTTCTTTTCTTCCCCCCTGGTGGCGCTCCCTCTCTCTCCTCTCTCCCCATTCTCTCTTCACCCTCGCTGAACCCGACACCCTTGCTGAAACCGGCCTTCGGCGCCTCCCCATCCCAACCGCAGCCTCTTCCGGCCGCTCCTCTCCCCCGACCTCACCGCGGCCTGCATCCGACACCTCCAACTCAACCGAACCGCCGCAGCTCCTCCATCTCCGGCGCATCCCGACGGCGTCCCGACCTTCACCGCCGTCTGGCCCGCTGTCCCGGCCCCCTGTTCCACTTCGCCGGCCGCACCGTCTCCTCGGCCTGCGCCGGCTGCCCCGGCCACACTCTTTCAGCCGCACCCTCCTCTACCCCCATGTCCGGCGGACCTCCCCTCCCCTCCGACCTCATCCGCCGTCCCGCACACCCGGCCTCCCCTCTCCGGCGTTCCGCCCCGCTCCTGCTCCGTCACTCCGGCCAGACCCGCCGCCTGCGCCACTTTCCTCCCCCTCCGCTGTATGTTGTCCTTTTTATTTTTTTTATAACGTTTTGATATATTTTATTTCATCATGTTAATAATAATATCATTATTACATTATTATTATAGTATTACTATTATTATTATTATTGTATTATTATTATTATTATGTTAATATTTTTCTTCTATTATTATTATTATTAGTATTATTATATTGTATTATTATTTTTATCAATATATTATTTCATTATTATTATTATTATTATTATTATGTTAATTATTATTAGTATGTTAATAATATTACATTATTCTTATTATTATTATAATAATATTACTATATCATTATTAAAATTATTATTATGTTATTATTATTAATACTTTATTATTATTATTATTATTATATTTATTATCATCTTAATTATTAGCATCTTATTATTATTATTATTTATTAATTGATTCATTAATTAATTATCTATTTATTTATTTATTCATCTAGGTATTTGTTAATTAATCAATTATTTAGTTATTTACTTATTTGTTTATTAATTAATTGATGAATAAAATATTTATTTATTTATTTATTTATTCATTTAGGTACTTGTTAAATTAATAAGTTATTTAATTTTTTACTTATTCATTCTTTCTTTCATTTATTGATTTACCTATTTAATTATTTGTTTAATTATTTATTTATTCATTCAATTATGTATTATTTTAGTTATTCATCTATTTGTTTATTCATTTGTTCATTATTTTATTCTTTTGATTATTTATTTATTATTGTATTTATGTCTTATTGTTTATTTAATTTTCTCTTTATTCAGCATCGGTGTTTTTATTTAATTTGGATAAATCCTTATTTTTTTCGCGGGATGTGTTTTGAAAAAAAAATATATCAAGCTAGTTCCTTTGCATTGGTTGTTCGTTTGTTTTGTTCTGAGTCAGTGAATTCGTGTTCTTAGTTACCATGTGTTTGTTTCAGCGTGTTGGCGAGGTAACCCTATGACACCGCGAACATCGGCTTGCACGTGCTTGTGCGCCAGTGCGAGGTATACTATGTCGTCATATCCGAGCTGCGTCCTGAGGTAGGTCTCCCTATGCACTTGCCTCTAAATTAAGAATTTATTTATTCCTTGTCCTTTTATTAAATTTCAGCAAATTTAAAAAAAAAATATTAAGTAGTTTTTATAGTGTGGTGATTTGCGGATAATGCAAACTGTTTAATTCTAGCATTTCATTAAAAGTGTTTTCTTGGTTTCAATTGTGGGATTTCATAGTAATGTCGCTAAATGGTTCTTCCTGAGTAACGAAAGACATGTTGAATTGGGTTTTGAAATGTTTTTGGCATGTGTAAATTAGTAAATGTACTGTTTATGGAAAATGGTGTTTTCTTATAACCTTGATTAGAGAAAACGTCGTGTGACCCTTTGAAATTGTTTTTTGGAAACTTTACGTGTGGTTCTTGGTTGACGAAAGATGTTTTCCCTTGTTGTGTTATTAGAAATAATGTTTTCTGGGTTGTGAAAGTTGTTTATGTTCTTGTTTGAGTGTTTCCAAAAAAGGGGTTTTTGCGAAATGATTAGGTAATGACATTATATTTTCAGAAAGGTATTTTTGACGTGCGTGAGTTTTGAAATATTGTTTGGGTGTGGAAATGGTGGCTTTTGTGTGCGATATCTTTTTTGGCCTGCGATATGAGGAAGAAATATACTATGTGAATGTGAAGCGTGTTTGAGCACACGGGGGAACCCTGGGTATCTAGGTGGGCGGACTAGAACTAGTGCGCTAGTGAGCCGGATGGGTGTCGTCCCTGTTTCACTTAGCTGGATTGATGATTGAAACACTAACTAAACATATGATATCTGAGGGTCGTGGCCTTCTAAGCCACGTGTTCTGAGGGTCGTGGCCTTCTAAGCCACGTGTTCTGAGGGTCGTGGCCTTCTAAGCCACGTTTCACCGAGACACGAGGTTCTAGGGTCCCACGCGAGCTAGATGAACCTTAGGGGATTTACCCATAGTTCTCTACCATCTCTGGCGTGGTGCCTTCCGTCGGCATACGGGGGACCACTTGGGTGTGAGTGTGTGTGTGTGTGAGTATGTGTGTGTGTGTGTGAGTGTGTGAGTGTGTGTGTGTGCCCATGGTTATTGCTGATAACTTCTGGTTTATTTTTACTTGCACTTGGTTCTCCTTGCCTGCTTACCTTTACTTGCACTTGTTTTCCCTGCTTGTTGCTTTCAGTCATATTTCACAGCCTATACTGTTAGACTTTGGAAAAAATGGTTTTCAAATGAAAATGTTTTTTTCTCTTTGGGTTAGCTTTGAAAAAGTAATACTTTGCTTTTCAGAATGAGTTTAAAACTAATGAAATGGAACTAACTTTCGAGAAGGAATAAGGGAAATGTCTCGTGTTTGATTTTCAAGTAAAGCATTATGAAAACATACTTTTATATATTAAAGTTCAAACCTGGATTATGTGGATTCTTTATTTACTGGCAGTGCATTGGGATTTGTTGCAGGGCTCACCTACTGAGTACTTTTGTGCTCACGCCTATCTTTTACCTTTTCAGTTGCAGGTTCCTTTTGTTCAGGTTCTCCTGCTTGAGTCGCTCAGTGTGGGAGCGCTGTTGGTTGTAGTTGGGTGGTGACCCGCGAGGTCACATGGAGGTATGTCGTGGTATAGTTTGTTTATGTCTTTAGTGTCTGTTTGTTTGTTTAGTTTATATTCGTTCTTTCGATCCTGTTTTTAGCTTGGGCTGAAATCGTTCCCAACGATTAAAGTTTCAATGCCCGGCACTCGTTGCCATCCCGGGGGGATCGGGAACGCCCCTCGGGACATGCCACGGACCGGCTCGGGTGACCGGCTCAGGGTCGACCCGAGCTGGTTCGTGACATAGACAAAGATAATGGTAGGATAATTGCAGTACCTTGGGTGGAAGATGCGGCAGAGGGGATCGCATGGAAACATGACATGGTAAAATGTTCGACCTATTACCACCACCACTGTTATGTGGTCCACACTAGGATTAGGAAGATGGCGAGGAGGGATGATGTCATGAATTGACCCGTTATAGCGATTAATCCACAACAACCCAAGACTACCTCCATAGGAAATTCATGGTGAATAGCATTGAAGGCATAACTAACCATAAGAATTCCTTTTACTAACAATGTATACAAACAAAGACATACAATTCAATGAAAAAGTGCATTGGGGATGTATAAAAGATGAAACAATATTATAGAATATATCAATCATTCATTGACCAATAGAAAATACACAATTTGTTTACTAGATACTGAAAATAAAAGGGGAATAATACATGCCTCATTGGAAATTTCCCCTAAATAGAAAATTCTGAAAATAGTAAATTAGTGAGAGGAACCTACACTATTATCCCAAGATACAACCACCATACATGGTAAAAGCACCCAAAATATCCATGTTCCTCTGATTTTATGGTCAACCTATTCTTCATCAACAAAAGACACAACTTGTGTGGAAAATCCCATACAACGGTGAATATATACATATTTAGTAGAATTCCCCATAATGGGATATGCAGGAGTAGAAAGAGATACATCTGAAGAGTATAGTAGTAAATAAAACAAAGTATTATGAATGATTTATGAACAACCAAACAAAGAGAGTGAAAATAGTCATGTCTAAGAATAAGGGGTTTAAAATGGTAAGTAGATGAACTACCCATCGATCCTTTTCCACCTATAGCTGGAGAGTTTACTCATATAACCATGAGATTCTACAGATGGAAAGCACATGTCATACCCTACATGTCCCCACATCTATTGGAAAGAGAGTATCCGAATCTAATGGTCAAATATATAAAATATATATATATATATATATATATATATATTATCTTTCAATGAATCCCAAACTAGGGAGAAAGGAGGTCTCCATATAACATTTTACCAAATAAAGAAGAGTATCAGCCATTTCTAGGGTCCATCTATGATTCCTAGCATCTCATTCATGTACTCTGAAAAAACCAGAATAATGGAATCAATCAACACACTTTAATTCTATCCCATATGGGATTCACTAACTCACCAATGTTGTTTTAGGATATATCACAAGGACATATCTCAGTGGGGAAGCATCATTATTAATTGTTAGTCCAAAGGCATGTCAAACCATGTCTCAAAACTATGGTACATAGTCAAGGGATCACAGGTCATAGGTAAGGATCCCATATCTAGGAAATGAGGGGGTCTTACTATGATATTTACTAATTATCTCCACTACCCATCATGGATGGATGGTTTAGCAGAAAATTGTATTAGGGAATTCCACTTTTCAATCCTAATTGTGGGTAAGATGTATATGGTCATCGGGGAACTCCACCCCCAACCATGTTGGAAGGTAATCCCGGAAAGATAATTAGGGAAATCCAATACCCATCCATGTGGGGGGTATGCCTGGAAAAGTCATCAATGAACTCTAGTTCCCACCACTCCTCAAGGGATAGAGGAATGATCATCAGGGAATTCCCCAACCCATCCCTTATAGATGGTGTGCCTAGTATATTAATTGGGGAACTCCACAATCCATCCACACTATAGGGTTATGCTCAAAATGATATGGTGATTATATATGGTCAGTGACATCATATGGTGTCACCTCAGTGCATTTACAACATAGATCATTTCATATATTATCTCAGAAACCGTTTCAAATGTACCCTTTACATTTTACAAGGGAAGGAAATAAGGATATGATACTCACATAAAAAATATTATTTCAAAACAATAATATATAGTACTTAATTTTTTTTAATAAAGAAGTAAATGTCATATCAGTGATCCACATTTCATGTGGTCTCACACGACTTAATTGGAATTTCCAAACAATAACATGAATTTCTAGCCAAGTATAACATACACAGTGTGCATGGTTACCACATGACGTGTTTTATCTAAAATTCCAATTCATGCATGATGATTGTCACTGCTCCATAACAAAATATATAATTTCATTAATATTCCTCATCAAACATCACCTGAGGGACAAATCGATCACACTATTGTAAAACTCATGAAAATATTATCATGATAGAATGTTCATGTCACCTAATTGGAAACCTAGTGAAAACATCACATTTCACTGCATCATAGAAGAAGAGTTATTTTTTGTCCTAAGAAAAAATTCCAGATTAAAGACAAGAAATTGGCATTAAAATGATCGCCTTAATTATTGAGTCACAACATCATAGACGGTTATTCATTCTAACACCGTATGAGGATTATATGTCTGATACAATATTCCACAATAATAAATATTGTAGTAATGATGTATTTTTCATTAACAATAATGAATGAGGCCAAAAAAATATCCAATATTTTTCTTAAAATGATAGTCTCAATTCCAGGATCATGATGTCGTTAATTGATCATCAATCAGACATAATGATTAAAATTTATAATCAATACATATTTTGAAAAACAAAAGGAAGTAGTAATAATATTTAATAATATAATTATATATAAATTATCCATTTTCTTATTAACAAAAAATAATATTATAAAAACTCATTATTAATAAATAAAAAAATTATTAAATATTAGTTTTTTCATTTTTTGTCAAAACATAAATAAATTTTATCATTTAATAGGGATATTTGATTGATGATATTTTAGAGACATAGTGATCATGGAATTGAGATGGCCATTTATGAAGATCTTCGAAACCCTTTAGGACTCATGCTTCAGGTCAATGAAACACCGACTAATAGTAAAATCATTCTTATTGTTTAATCTTGTATCTGAAATATATCACTAATACAATGTGAGAATCAAGGACAATCAATAATGTTGTGATTCTAAAATATAGAATATGATTCATGTCCAAATTTGATAATTTAATTTGGGCACTGGTCTTGCTCACATGAAGTAGCATTTGTGCATGATGTAGTGAAATTTAACTTTTTAAATATGTATCCAATTAAGTCATATGATTAATATATCCCAAGTGTTTTTCTAGGATTATTGTAAAATTATAATCAATTTTTCCATCAGGGGCCATTTGAATAGGCATATTAATGAAATTAAATTTTTTCATCGATTGGCGATGAGCCTCGTGTTTTTGTCATGAATTTGGCCGAGACACAACGTGCATTACCCTAACATGTCATTTGATTTAAACATTTTCAGAAATCCATGTTCTTGTGAGGACATTCTTAGGTATAAAAGATTGACCAAACATCATGTGGGTCCCTAACATTTCATGTACATCTTTTTTAGGACACTTCATTGTTTTGTATCTCAATAATTTGAACATCGATATTGTCCCCAGATTAACCTATCCAGAGTGTTTTTCAACATGTAATGTAATGGTTCTATTAGAAGAGAATTTTGATATAGCATGTGAAATATTTTGGGGTTGTAATGTGCTTAGGTAATGACCGATGCTAGTAGTGATCATACATAATTACCATAGAATTTTGGGAATAAACATCCCGTAAGGATATGTAGTGTTTTTCCTTAATGGTAGTATTTGTATTACCCTTTTATAGGTATGTTCGTGTCCTTCCCCATGATATTTATGAATTACGCATCAGCAGAGATGTGCAGTAGAGTTCCCCAGTGATCTTTACAGACATACCATCTAGTAGGAATGGGGTGTGGAGTTTCACATTTATTTTTCTAGGATTGCATAACAGTAAGGATGTTTAGTGGGGTTTCTTGTTGAACATATCAGGAATGCCAACTAGTAGGTGTGGGTAGTGGAATTTCCTCATGAAATTCAATGGTGTAACCCTCCATCTAAAGGACCCCGAGACACCCTTAAAGCGGAAGGGTGAATCTGGGTGTCAAATGTTTCTTTTAAACTGATGGATCTTATTCCCATGTTGGTAAGAACTAGTTTAAACAGTATGATGGATATGAGATGCAATCAAACATTCCCATGCAAAGAGAAAACACATCACATTTTACTTGGTTTACCCCCAAGTGATACGTCCAAGGAGAATACACCGAAATGTTGTTGGTCATACCCAATTACACTATTCATTACTAGTTTTGGATTACAATGGTTCGGAAACAGTCAATATGTCCCATGCTCATTGCCTTTACAACTGTTCTGGGATAGCCCAATACATCCCTCGGGTCACTCCCGTTGACTCCCCCCTGGCTCACTGCCTTTGCTGAATTCCTAATCAATTTATAGACATGAAGGTCTCTTTAAAAGATTCGCATTGACATCTTTTCCTCTGATTAGCACTAGACTCTACTTGCATCGAAGTTTAGAAATAATGCACTTGTACGCACTGAACCACTAAACCAGACAACCAGAATGTACAAACAAGTTTCATTAACAATTCTGCGCAACACCAACCCTTTGTGCGCAAGGCCTTACTATTGTGCTCAATATTTCCTTTTCACGTGGAAAAATATTGTTCGCAAAAACACCCTTTTTTTTGGCGCAACTAAATCTTTTACGCACCGCTTCAATTTTTACCCAAAAATATGCCTTTTCATACAACGCGGAATTTTTCACAGAATCCGTAATTTTTAGGACAATACCCATTATGCGAACATTTTATGCGCATCAGACCTCATATATTTTCTATGTCCTCTACCATACGAAATGAGGGGGTGACCTCTTATTTATGGGCGTCTCAGACCCCCGCTTGTGATACCCTTAGTGGCATGAAAAAACTCTCATTCTGTGCATAATATTTCGCATAGGTACCATTTTCCATGCACATCTATTATTTTTTCGCACAGCCCATGACTTTTCCATTTTTCTATGACCTGATTCCAAGACAATGTATAACCCAATGTTAAGAGTACCTTGAAGGTAACTCATGATTCTTTTTACAGCTGCCAAACGTTCCTCCTTTTGATTACACTGAAATAGGGCAACTAGAAATGTTTTGAGGAAAATATATGTTTGTGTCGCTGTCAGGTACAGTAGGCTCCCAATGATCTTCTTTTACATGGTGGGATCTACAGAGGCCCCATCATCGTTATTTCCATGTTTGGTTCCAACTACAATTGGAGATTACATTGCATTGGATTCATTCATAATAAATTTCTTCAGCAACACTCTTGAATAATTTTATTGAGAAACAAAAGTGTAATTTTTTTTTGATTCACCTACAGCACCAAGAAATATGTGACCTCCCCAGTCATAGACATTTTAATTTTTGATTTCATGTGATTAGAAATTTCATCTGCTGATTTCTACCTGCTACCACCAAATATAATGATATCAACTTAGACTATAACCTTGAACTGGTCTATTGGAGAATTCTTCACATATATTTTTTGATCTACTCCTCATCTATGGAATTCCAGCTTCTTGATATAAGAGTCCATCCAGGAATACCATGCCTGAGGAGCCTGCTTCAAACCATATAGAGCCTTCTTTAGTTTGAGAACCTTTGTTTCATCAGTACCAAGAAGACAACCCACTGGTTGTTCAATGTAGACTTCTTCATCGAGTACACCATTCATGAATGCTTTCTTGAAATCCAATTGATATACATTATATCCATTTTGGAGTGCCATGAAAAAAAAATCACGAGTGACTCCAGTCTAGCCACTTGAGGAAAGGTTTATTCAACATAAACACCTTAGATTTGGGAGTTTCCTTTACATACCAGTCGTGCCATGTTTCTAATATCACTTCCATGCTCATAAAACATGTTCTTGAAGATCCATTTTGTACCAATCACATTGTGACCTTCAGGTCTCTGGACAAGATCCCATGTCTGATTCTTGTCAATCTGATCTGACTCTTCATTCATGGATTTCACCCAAGATTCATCATTTGATGCTTCTACAAATAAGGATAGCTCCACAACTGACAAAAATGAATATTGTGTGTTATTCCTTATCCTCTTTATTTGTGAGGGTGCATTCCTCTTCCCAATTATGTTAGATCAATCAATCACATCTCTTCGATTTCTCCTATGAGGTTCAGTTGAATTCTCTCCTGCCATGGTATCCACTTCAGATTCCTATTCCGAGTCAACATCATGATGTGACGACTGAGTGTTTTTTACACATTCCTATATTTTTATATTTGAATTTTCTCCACATTCACTTTCTTCCTCACATTCAATCACACCAGCATATGGAATCCATGAAGAATTTGTGGTTTTATCTTCAATGATCTTAACATCACTGCTTTCCACATTCTTTCCAAATCACTTGTAGAAACACTTGTATGCTTTTCTATTCATTGAGTATCCATGGAAAAATCTGTCATCTGCATTGTCACCATACTTCCCTTAATATCCTTCATTATTCTTGATGAATTACTTACTTCCAAAAACACTAAAGTATTTCAACGAGGGATTCGTTCTATGCCACAATTCAAAAGGTTTCCTTGTCTCACCCATATAAAGTCATGTTCGATTTTGAATATACACTGCATCTTGAACACACTATTTCCTGTAATGTCATGGAATACGACTCCCAATCATCATAGTAATTCCCATGTTGTTCATCTGTCGATTTCTACACTCAAGAACTACACTGTGCTGTGGATTTCTCATGGAAGCTACCTCATGTTGTATCCTATTCTTCACTAGGTAGTTTTCAAATTCAACGGATGTGTATTCCCCTCCATTTTGTAATTGCAACACTTTGATTGTTTGTAATGTATCTTTCTTGGAAATTCGATGATACGTTTTCATGCAGTCAAGCACATGTCGGCTCATGTGTATAACCATTACAAATTCCATTATACTGTAATCATTTATGGAAAAGATTAAGTACCTTTCTCCATGAGTTCCGACAACATTTATCAGGCCACATACGTTTTTTGGAATGACATCAAGAAGATGCGATGCCTTTTTTTCTTCAGCCGATAAGAACTACAGACCAGCTTCCCATGAATGCAACCATCACAAGACTTTTCCCATTCACATTTCAGAATGGGGATATCCATGACTATATTTAGCTGAGATATCTTCTCAATGTCTAGTTGGTTAATGTCCCACAGCCTTTGATGCCGTAGATTGTTTTCTTCTTCAATAGGGAAATAGTAGTAGTTCACTTTTCTGTCAACTTGATATAAGTTTACTTCAGTTCTACAACCTTTCATAAAATAATTCCCTAGTTTCCCCTTTATTCTGCAGCCTTTTTGATTGAAAGTTACTATGATCCTTGAGTCACAAAGTTGACTCACACTAAGGAGAATGTGACGTAGACCGTCCACATAAAGAACTTCAGTCTTCTATATCTCTCCATTAGAGAGAGAAGTATTCCCACTACCTTTAATCATAAAAGAAACATCATTACCAAACCTCACTATTCCATCAACCGTCTTTTTAGTGTTCATCAAAAGTTCAGCATTTCCCGTAATATGGGAAGAGCATCCACTATCAGGAATCCAAGTGCTACGCTTTGTAGCTTTGAGGGATACATCTGCAAGATTGGATTTCATTATCTTCTTCATTACATTCCTTGAGATATTGGATTGAGTATAAGATAATGATGTCCTTCTAATACTTTACTACACATAATCAGATTCTTTATACTCATTATCATCATCCAGAGGAGAAAAAAGTTTCTTGTAAACAACACCATCAGGAGGGTAAAAACCGATCCGTCTATGAGAGTTGTATGAATTTCTCCTGTTGTACCTCTGCTTACAATACATAGCTTTATGGCCAAATCTACAACAATGAAAACAACAACCATTAAATCTATTTCTTTTATAAGAAGGAGGATATGAAATAGATATGACCCAGATTTCCAGAAAACTGACACTCCATGAGGAGAAATATCTTTTCACATAAATTTCTCCTCATGACTTCTTCCTTGGGAGAATGGTTGGACTGCATGTCATTTATGAATTCTTGAGGATAGTCATTAGTTTTTTTAGTTTTTATTGAGGGTTTCTTTTTCAGAACTTCAGGAAACATTTCAACATGTCCAACTTTTATCTTATCTTTCTTTTGCCTCTCTTCACTTCCAGCAGTTGATGGACCATCTTCCCATCTAATTCCACACTTTCCCATGCATGTGGGTCTTAGATCACTCAAGATTTTTTCAACTCCATCTCAACCACACTTGGCTCTTGCCAGTAACTCTGTATCTGAGAATCATCAATAAAGAATTTTTTTTCTTACCCTCATTTATGGTTGATGAACACTCATGCTTACTCATAAGAGAAAACTCTTCTTCCTCATGACCCTCAACGGTTTGGGACTTCTCTTCCAGTCAGTATGTAAGGTCATTTATGACATTATCTAGTTCATCAATTCTATGCTTTAATTTTACAATGTCATATGTTCTTTCATGGATTGAATATGAAACACTCACTAGTTCTTCTAGTTTTTTCAATTTCATCTTCAAACTCATCAACATATTCTGATGATTATTCCTCCATTTCTTTCCACTTACTACATCTCGTGAATTATTTGTCAAGCATTGAAAATTCATCCTTAATTTTATACTTGGGATCAAAATTATGAGTCATATGATTTTCTCTATATTTATCAATCAATGGTTCTATATTTTCAATGGTAGCCATCATGAAAGCATGGATTCCTGGTTTAAATTCAGGTTCTTATTCTTAACATAGTTCAATATCATCCTCTTTCGCTTCATAGAAAAAACTCTTCTTTTGTACATTCTTTTATAGATTTGATGTATCCCTTTTTGAAAACCCTTTTCCGAGGCTCCTCAATGTCTTCTAATTCAGTTTCTTTATCATCAAACATTCTTTGTCACTGAGAGGAAGTGTGACCAACTCCTCCACAATGAAAGCATGCCAGAGGTAACTTACCATTAAATTTACCTTTTCCATTCTTCAGTTTCATGGAAATGAGAGAAAGAATTTATTACCTCATCATCTTCACCCCCACTATCTTCTGAAATTTTAAGATTTTCTATGTCATTGAATTCCATTTACTTTCTAACACGAGTGGTAGCTTCTTCGGGTTTGACTCTCATCTCATATGCCACTAGACTACGTAGAATATCATCCAGAGAAAGTTTAGATAAATGTATTTCTTCAAGGGATGACACCTTTTCATTGTACATAGGAGGATGTTTTCAAAATAATTTCTTTACAATTTCTATGTCTTTTATTTCCTCTTCATGCCCTCGAATTGCTCCCACTACTTCAGTGATTTGATTGAAGAATGAATTTTCATTCTCATCAGGATGTATCTTCAGATCGTCAAACCTATTGTGCGGTACATGATGTTTTACTCCTTTAGTTTGTTGTCTCCATTATTAATATTTTCATGTTTATACCACATAGTCTTTGCTGAGGTGAACTCATCACCTTTAGATAGATCTAATCTGAAAGAGCCGCAGTGATAGCATTCTGAGCATTATCATCTGCATCAAGAACATTCCTGTTTATATCAGTCATTGCAAGACTTATTGGATCATTAACATGTATTCCTTGAACAGTAGCAAAGAGTACTTCCATTAGTAGAGATCATAAATGAGATCTCATTATATTCTTCCAAATCTGAAAATTTCTTCCATCGAAGAGAGGTATTCCCCTATCATTGACAACATTTCCATGACGACAAATTACAGATCAGACACTAGGAACCTGCCTCTGATACCACTTGAAGGACCCCGACACACCCTGAGAGGGTAGGGGTGAATCAGTTTGTCAAAATTTTCCATTAAACTGATGGATCTTGTTCCCACGTTGGTAGGAACTAGTTTAACTTGTATGATGGATATGAGAAGAAATCAAACATTCACATGCAATGAGAAAACACACAACGTTTTTACTTGGTTAACCACTAAGATCTACATCCAAAGAGCATATGCTGGCAGGTTGTCAGTCATTACAAATTTTATTATTCTTCACTAGTTGTGGATTACAATGTTTCGAGAACAGTCAATCTATCCCAGGCTCACTGCCTTTACAACTGTACTGGGATAGCGCACTGCGTCCCTCAGGCCACTCTCGTTGACTATGCATGGATCACTGCCTTTGATGAAGTCTGAATCTGTTTATTGACATGAATGTCTCCTCAATAGATTCACATTAAAGTCTTTTCCTTTTCTTAGCACGAGACTCTTCTTGCCTCGAAGTCCCCAAATGATGTTGTTGTACGCATTGAACCACTGAACCGGATAACCAGAACATGCAAACAAGTTTCACTAACAATTGTGCGCAAAACCAACCCTTTTCGTGCAATACCTTAATATTTCACGCAATATATCCTTTTCATGGGGAAACATATTTCACGCAAAAACACTATTTTTCAAGCAACTGTATCTTTGAAGAGCTGCCTCAATTTTTATGCCAACACTGCCTATTTCGCACAGCTCGAAATTTTCCACACAATCTAGAATTTTTCATCCAAGACCCTTTACGCGAACCTTTTACAAACATCAGACCTCAGATCTTCTCTATGTCTTCTCTCATACAGAATGAGGGGGTCTCCATTTATTTATAGGTGTCCTAGATCCCCGTGCGCAAAACCTCCCGTGAAAAAAAAACTTCTCATTTGGTGGGTAATATTTTATGCAGGTGCCATTTCTTCGCGCACATCATTGAATATTTCACGCAACCCTTGAATTTTACATTTTTTGACATTCTGATTCCAAAAAACTATTTGTGCGAAAACCCCCACTCCACTATTTCATGCACGACGCTGTTTTTTGTGCACAACTCAAATATTTCGCGCACAACCCACCATTTTTTGGCACCACCTCAACATTGCAAGAACCTCCTTTTACCAACAATCCATGTATTCATTTTCCAATTTTGAGGCCCAAAAAATTGGAAGACACTGTGAAATGGTGCCACCTTCAATATTGTTGTCTCGTTAAACTATATGATCACTTTATTGGAACATAGCTTGAACGTCCACTGAAGATTGACAATGAACACAAACCATACTCCAATTCATGCACAGAATATTTATGGTTTCAACACCAACTTGGATGGGCCACAGTGTTCCTTAGTGACTATCAGAGTAAGAGCCTCCTTTCATAAGATATTATGGAATCCTTACATATTACATGTTACCCCTATATTATGAGTAATAATAATGAGAAATGGTTTTACATACCTATGGACTCAAAATAAATATAGAAACCTTTACCAATAAGATACATCCTTATGACATTACCTAAAACCATGTGGATGAGTCAGTGCCACCCAAAAAAGATATTCTCAAGTTTTTGTGAATAAATCACATGGTATTTTATGTTCAGGGAAGCTTCATGAGGTTTTTGGCAACATAGACTGACCATGGAACTATTGGATTCTCTTCTTCTTTTACTGATCTAAGAGATGGTTATCCTCTAACTATTTTATTAGGGATATTTTACTGTATATATATATATAATATTATTTCTTCTACACTCAACCATTATAATTTTATTCAATACTTCCCGGGGAGGCAAAGATACATTGGTTTTTATGTGTTATCCAAGTCTATCTTACCATGGCTGGATGAGTATACACTCTTATTATAGGTGGAAAAGGCTCTCTGAAAATTTTATATACTCACTGTTTTTAAAACCTTATTTTTGGATGATCTAACATTAACCATATTTTTTTGGTTGAGATGTACTATTTCAACCGTTTATGGTCTTTACCGAAAATGTTGTGTCTTTTTCATATTATGGGATCGGTGGTAATTACATCATTGGATATTAGGGATATTGGGTGATCAGAATGTGTATGACGGTCATATTATAGAAAATAGAATGTGGGATCTCTCATCTATTTACTATTTTTATTTTTTCCATGTTGGAAAATATTTCTCATTGGACATGTATATTTCCCATTAATGTTTAGTCTACACTACCATATGAATGTATTATATAGAGTTTCATCATTGTATGGTTTATTTTATAATATACTTTCATATTTTATACATCAACTATGAAATTCTTTGTGGAGTGGGCTATGTTACTATGATGATGTTCGTAAGAAAAGGAATCCCTGAGATTAGTTATTTTTTCAGTGCTTGTTGCCATCCCCAATTCATTAGAGAAGTTATTGGGGTAGTTGTGTATCAATGACCATTATTACTAGGTCATGAAAAATTGGTATCAGAGAAATATCAAAACTTGGATGTTGTTCAGATGTTTCCCATTAAGAGGATTGGTTTGGTTTATGGAAACAATTTCAAAGTGTCTCTATTGAAAATAACAAGCAGCGGAGTCCAATGATGGTATAAGAGGCTAATGTATGAATTCACCAGGACCCCAACTACATTTTTTGTCAACTCGACATGCTGATACATTTCTTCATGGGATCAATGGTACATGACTCATATAGTATTGTGTCTATGATTATTTATCTTGAGTAACATACCCCTAATTATTTTTATATTTATATGATAATTCAATCATGGTACTCCCTAAAAACATTAAGGATCCTTAAGATATGATATTCATCTTGGATACCTGCTCAAGTTCAGGAATATGACCTTATGAGTGACATGTTTCCAGTTCAGGGTCCATCATGTGACCCCTTCTTGTAATTCAGAAGGTATAAGAACCTCCAAATTTTGAGTAACCAATCATCCCATAGAGCAATATTAGGACATGTGAAGTCATAACATGCTCTAAAAGTTCCATTTTAGATATTTATAATGTTCCATTATTGTATAAACCAAAATAATTAGAAAAAAATTTAATACAGAATGCATGAAAAACTGAGTCTCTGTGAAAAAAAAAACACTTTGTTATTAAATAAGATAGTTATAAACTATTCATTGGACAATTTTATTTACTTATTTATTTTAAATTTTGACAAAATGACATAATTTATTTGATCATTTAGTAATATAGGGTCTGTTAGGATCAACGTACATTTTTGGAGAATAGAAACGTGACCCTTATTAAAACTAATATATCCTTATGAATTATAATAAAGGCCTTATGGAATGTATCCCTGACCTTATAATTATAAATAAAATTTAGGAACCTTTTAAATGATAGTGAATATTTGAAGTATTAATAATTCGGTGTTGGTATTTTGGTGAGTTATAAATATTGGAATAAAATATAAATTTAATAAATTCATGTAATATAAAATTCATTCTCCTAAAATGTATTCCAAAATAATTTTTTTGTTGTCTTAAGATTTTAGGTAAATTTCATGAGATCTCATTTAATATGTTAATGTATTATAAAATTATTTTTAAATTTAAATTACATATATCTCATGTAAATAATGTTTTTATTTAAAAATTAAATTTCATATATTTATAAAAATATTTTCGTTAAATTGAGTCCATTTTTTAACGATATATGTTAAATTCATGATTTGTTGAGTCATATGTGATGTATGGTTGATGTAAGAAAACCAGGTTCTAACTCAAATGCACTTATTACAGTTTTGGGTCACAATAATCAACACTATTTTTTTCTTGAGCAATATAATAAAATTAGAAATAAGATATTTAAAAATGGCCCTTCTACTCCATTACAAAAACATCCTTTCACTCCCTCTTCCCCTTAATCCTATATTGAAAGAAGTTTGATAATGTTCTAGAAAAATATTATTCCCTAGTCTCACCCCAAATCCATAACCTCTCCATATTTCCAAAATACTAATATCCACTCCCTTAAGGACATTATCAGGAAGGATGATTCAAGTTGTAAATCCTCATCCATTTATTTTAATTTCATTTCAATTTATTTTATTTTGTTATTCTATCCACACCTCCTCTATAAAAATGATCTTATAAAAATATATTATCATTTATATATTGGAATAATAGAATTTTAATGGACGAAAAATCATCAATATATTATTATCTCTCAATCTCTATTTAATTTAAAAACAAAATCATTGTTGGAGAAGTGCAGATTCTAAACCTTCATGGATGTCGAAGTTATGCTCTTCAATTCTTCCATAAAGTATGTTCATTAAACCATTTTAATGGTTGAAAAAAGATATTAAAATTAATATTACAACCTTTTTTATTTTCTAAATGCTACATATTTACATAATGATGAGAGATAATAAACAATTTGTTCACTAGGATCAATAACCACTATAAAATCAAAATTATTTTTAATAAATTTATTATCTAATGATTCATCCTAATAATATATATCCAAATGATATATATATATATATATATATATCGAATTTAAACTTCTGTATTCTCATTAAAAACATGCAATTGAAATTATGGGGAAATATAACAAAATTAAATGAACACTATTATTTATAATCAAGGGAACCATTCATGAAATGAAGGAAATGAACACTCTGGATTGACATAATTCAATCATATAGCTTATCAATAATGACATAAAAGAAAATAATAAAAACCACAATGAATCAAGTAGATGTATATATGGTTTTTAATTAATTAGTAAACATATTTAATTATATTATCTAGGATCTTAAGGTGAAGTGTAGAACACATTCTGAAATAAGGTAATGTTTTTCTATCAGAACCTCGATTTTTATTCGGGCTACTCTTGTTCTCTACTGACCTCAATAAAATTATTAATTAATCATATTTTCAACAAATAAATTATATCTAACTATTAAATATATGGTTACCAACCATAATATTTCGTTCTTTTTTGGGAGTTACATGTTTTAAAATGATCTTTCAAATAATCATCTCGATATAGATGCTCATTTCAAAAGAACTTCTCTAATTTTTGCATATAGTAAAATATAATATATACTCTATTTTCACTCATTATAGGTCTAAAATTACTCAATTTAATTATTATGATAGTATACTAATTCAATTATTTATTTAATAAAATATGATTGGTAAATAACTGAAAATTTTAAAAAGTAAATTTTTAATTATCTTATGAATTTATCAATGATTTTATTCGTTTATTTTCATATACATCAATAATATATTTTATAATTATGTTTAATTTTTATTAATATTTTATGATATCATCCACCATATACATTTTAATGGTTTATTATTAGTTTTATTATGGATGTTCTATCTTGATACCATTCACAATATTACACACAATGCTTAGTGTTTATGCATAATAACTGGGGGAAGTAATTTTCATTTAATATATTAGTTTAAATATGAATGTATATATTTTTTATGTTTACACCAATTCATATGTGTAAGGAATTGGTCTTATTATGCGTCTAGTGGTTCCCTCTATAGCACCTCGCAGTATTGGAAGGTCTCATAAGATAAACAAAATTTGGTTTTTACCAATTTTTTATGGCCATCACAAGCGGAATTGAATAAATGATTATGATGTATGTTATTATGAAATACCTCATCATGAAACTAGTAAATAATATTCCATGTGATTATCTAACTATAAGAATTTAAATGGCTATGTTTTATTATGGTATTATTTATTCCGTTTTAATTTCTACGATATTACACTCTAGTATATTTTAAAGGCATGTATATTTAGTTTCACACCATTCCTAGTGTTTATGATTATTATTACATCCAATTTTTTATCATTTCTTAATGAGAACATGAGCTCTACCATTTCATATAATTTATATTTCTATATTATGTGAAAAAGAATATTATTAATGACTTGTAGTGGTAATATAGATGTTATGTATATTTTAAAATGAATTTACATGTTTTATTTTTTTTCAAGATGCAATGATAAAATTTTGTATATATATTGTTTTAAAAAACTAAAAAACTAATAATTACATCAGGATAAAAATTTATTTTACTCATTAAAATATAATAACATAATGAACAAGATCTGAAAAATTGTGGTTGGGGTGTTACCGTTGGAATCAGAGGAGGTTTTGTAGAAAATGTGCAATGTAGATATAGAATAAATTTATTTGGGAAAACATCCATAATGTATATTTTGAGGATATGAATAAAATAAAATAGTAGAATATTTGTATGGAATAGATTTTGTCGATCTTCTTATAAATACATCGATGTCTAGATAATACAACTAGATGTGGTTCTGGAACATATGTACCTACTAGTAGCAACTCTGAAAAAGAGTTCTATTCTTGACTCAGGGTAACATAATATATGGAAAAATCCCTTCCTATGCACTTGGTTTGATACTCATAGTGAATATTCATGGGATAATTCAAATTATCATTAGAATCCATTATAAAGGATTAAAAAGTACATTTCTACACAACAGAATAATGTTAATGATTATGGGAATAGTTATGTAGAGGATTTCAATTAATGATAAGTATATTGATAGTTGAGTGTATACATTAGTAATACTAACCTAATCTAGTGTATTTCATTATTTAGAAAAATACCCTAGTGAGTGGAATTCAATCTATAAGAATATGTGTTTCCATTTTAGGGATTTCCCCCATATGAAGGAAAATAAGACAACAACTAGTTCTGAGAATCGTTATTCTATAAAAGGAAAACTGACTTAGGTTATGAAGAAAAACATTTCCAATATGAATAATCATGATCCCCAATGTGGAGGAGAGAATTTAGATAACATTTTGTGAAAAAACTTTATTATTTAATGGGACTAAAAACCCATTGGTAGATGGGTATTAGATATCCACCTTATAGAATCTAATTCTCTTGTTGGGAAGTAAGAAAATGGAGAAGGTTTTCATGGTAGTTTATCGTCAATCGAGAGATTATGATAAATAATGGAAAATTATTCGAAACACAAAGGATTCTTAATAGATAGAAAATATGTAATGGAGTTATTCTGAGGTAGTATACTTAGAAAAATAATTTCATCATGAACAATTAGCAGATATGGAAAGGTATTTTATCAATATGAGGCAAAATGAGGATGAGAATATTAGAATATATGAATATAACATCAAAATGATATCAACGTATGTTGTAAACTATATATGTATTCTAAGGAGAAAAATAAATTTATTTCATTAGTGTTTAAAACCATTCCTCGAAAGGAAACTAGTCTCCCAACTATTCTCATCATATGAAGATATAGTCTTATTTTCTATAATGATAGAAAAATAATTTTATTATCTTATTACATTGAAGGAATGAAAGAGAATACGAAGGATGTTGAAAATTATAGAAAAGGAAATATGGAAAAGGGGATAATGGGATGAATTGATTTTCCATACCGGGATAATTGTGGGAAGAAACACCATCGTACTTTCTGAAAGGGTATGGAGGTTTGTTAAATGTGTGAATTACAAGGCCAAAAGTCTCATCATTATAAGGGAAATTAATATGTAACAAAGGATTAATTCTAAAATGGTAAAAATATGGGATATTATGAGAATTAATATGTTATTAACTATGGAAAATTTCCACAGAAAGGGCAATGGGCGCAAGGCTAGGCTTATGCGATCACAAATTCTGAGGTTAAAGTTCATAATGATGTGTGAGAAGGTATATTCAAACTTATGAAAACAATGAAAATGATTTATTTCATTCAATATCATCACATTATTTTATAACTTCATAATTTTCCAGGAAAATTTTAGATTTACCATTTTATTTAATAAATGTGACTTTAGTCAAAACTCCTAAGGTAATGCAACCAAGATGTTTCAATCTATCCCCGTTATAATACACAAATTTTATTTAGTTACTTCCATTTTAATCACACCCATGCTTTAATTTAATATAATTACTCGTAATAAATTTCTTTCAAATTATGACTCAAAAATCTATTGTAACAATAAGGAGGTTACATTTTTTAAAATAATGCAGAATCCCTAATCGTAAGCAAAGAAAAATCCCCCTGAAATTATTATCTTAATCCACCCCATGTAGATATTATGAATGAAAGTATTGGGTAGGATGATAATTAAATATACATTGGTGATGAATGGCATTATGAAATTGATTATACACCTATTGTATAAGAAAGAATTGATGTATTTTGAGATTATTTTTCTGGACATCCTCTAGAGTAAAATGGTTGACCTCACTATTCATGTAATTCATGGATCAAGACATATATCGAAGACTCCTTATATAATGTATATTATGTAATTACTATAACTAAAGAAGGAACTAGAAGAATTGTGTGAACAATTATTTATCTACCCTAATGTTTCCCTAGGGTGAACCCATATTAATGTTATCAAATATGAGGATGCATATGTGAGGATGTGCAATGACTACAAGAAGAACAATGCTATTATGATAAAAAAATATCCAATACATTTCAATGATGATTTATTTGATCAAATTTATTGAACCCAATATTTTATTAAAGATAAACCTTTAATATGTATATCATCTGTTGAATTTGATAAAGGATGTTATTCAAATAACACAATTTTAAAATATGTATGTGTATTAATTTTTTATCGTAATGAATTTTTAATTAAGTAATTCAAACAATTTTTTCATTGATCTATTGGTTGGAGTTTTCATTAAACATAAATAATTTAGCTGACTTATTGACCAATATTCATTATAATGGTATTTACTTCACAAGAACAATAGAATGTGAACAATGTTTCTAGGAATTGAAGTGGATATTAGTGAATGTTCTATTTACTAACTTTACCATCACAAAAATGGTAGATTTGTGATCTATAGTGTTGTATAAAAGAATGTACATGGATGATTCCTTATAAATAATGATATAGTTATTTCTTATACATGAATAAATTTTAAAATTCAAAAAAAGAATGATCCAAATCATAATCTTGAGACAACAGTTGTAATATTTTCATTGACGATATAGAGAAACTACATATATGGAAAAATATGTGAGATAAATAAGAATCATAAGAGATTAATATATGTATATTATAATTTAAATAACTCAACAAGTGGAAATGATGGTGGCATGAGCTACTCAAGGATTAAAAATTTTCAATACACTCCGACCATGGAATGGAAAATAAGGTATCTGATGCTTTTAGTGGAAAGGATCATAAGGTTTAAAACAAAATGGTATTTTAAAAAGAACATACATACATGTATATAGAGAAAATTGATATGTAATTATAGAATGGGAAACAGAAATATAATTTCAATTGGTTTCTAAGAATATTTAATGGAATGTATTAGAATTTCTTAGCCAAATGTTTAGAATCCTCGAAATAAAATTAATGGTGTGAATGATGGGATGATTGTTGACTTCATGTGTGAAGATGAATTTTTGAAAATTGGGAATATAATTTTCATTCCCACTATACTCTATGTTGAAATAGTGTTTATAGATGATTCCCATTGTTATAATTTCTATATAATCCCTAGTATCACTATGTTGTATTGATATTTGAAGGAAGATTTCTGGTGGAACAACATAAAATGTAAGACTTCCGATTATGTATCAAGATGTTTAGTCTTTCAATAGGTGAAGGATGGAAGGAATTATCCTAGAGGATTCATGAAATCATTTCCAATTCCTATATGGAAATTGGATGACATTAATATAGATTATTTCAACAGATAACCCAATACTCCATGAAAGAATTTTTCAATTTGGGTAATTGTTGGTCAACTCAACAAATCATCACATTCCATCACTAAAATGTTTTACATTCAACCATATCAGCTTTAACATTCTATATTAAATAATTTGTGAGACTTTGTGGAGAACCTCTATCAATATTTTATGACTGTTATACCAGATTAACATCAAAATTGTAGAAAATTCCTCGTAAATATCTGGAAACTATGATTCGATTGAGAACTCCTTATCACACTCAAACCAACAATCAATTAAAAAGTAAGATCCTAGTATTCATAGGAATTTTGAGGTCATGGTGACTTGATTTTCAAGGTATGTGTGATCAGTACATAACATTAGTGGATTTTAACTACAATAATACCATCAATTAACATATTCAAATAAAACCATATAAATAATTTTATTGAAATAGATGTTGTACACTAACATGTTGGGATGTAGTTGGTGAAAGAAAGCTTTTAGGCCCCGAGCTTGTGGAGAAAACAACGGTAGAGGTAAATAATATTCTAACCTATATCAAAGATACTCAAATAATCGAATGTAGTTAAGATGATAATAGAGGGAAGGATTTATAATTTCAAGTTGGTGATAATGTTTTCATGAATGTATCACCATTAATGGTTGTTATATGATTTAGGAAGAAAGGGAAAGTGAGCCCCAGGTACACTAGAAATTTTTAAAATCTAAATAAAATAGGACATGTGAATTGTTTTTTTTTTCAATTCAACCTATCCCTTCTAAGGTACACAGTGTGTTCTGTGTCCCATTGTTGAGAATCTAGATGACAGACCAATCACATATTATCACTTTTGAAGATAAATAATTGGAACCTGACTTATCGTACTTTCAAGAGCCTATATGGATTCTAGATATTAAAGAGTAGATTTTGAGGAATCAAAAAACATGGCTGGTAAATGTAATTTGGAAAATTCATAAAATTAAAGAATCATCATGGGATCCAAATGATATTATAAAGGATAACTACCCAAATATTTTTATGATGAAATATTATGGTAATTTCGAGGATGACAATTTTGTAAGGGGAGATGAATGCATTACCCCATGGAATTAAAAATAAATTTAATATAGAATTCATGAAATGATGAGTTTATGAGAAACATAAAAATTGATATTATAGAAGAGTGATATAACCAAGTCATTAGATAATTTTTTCCACCATTATGTTTTTAATTCTGAAAAAAGAAAAAACAAGTTTGGGATCAGTAAGATATTTATAATCTCATTAGAACACCTTACATTTTTTTCAATAATAACATGACCCTTATGAATAGTAATGTATGCTTATGAATTGTTATATTCCCCCTATAAATTGAAACCTCACCCATGTTTGTAAAAAAATTAGGCGACATTTAAATGAGAGTTAATATTTTAAAAATTAATAATTAAGTGTTGGTGTTTTTGGGAGTAATAAATATTTAATTTCAATTTTATATTTATTTACTTAACTAATATAAAATCAATTTATTAAAATTAATCCCTAAATAAATATATATTTTTTCTTCCTTTAAGAATTTTTTTTGAGAACTCGGTTAACTTTTGAAAGTAATATAAAATCAGTTATAAATTTAACATCAATATTTTTCATGTAAAAATGGATTAAAATTAAAATTTAATTTCACAAATTACGAAAATTATTTTTATAAAATGGATTGCATTTTTGAATTCTAAACTTCAGAAAATAGTGACAGTGAATGTTTGGTATTTTTATACGATACATTTATTTTAATAGAAGAGTAGAATAAAATAATTAATGATAAATGCAAAATGTGTGATATATTGAGTCATATGAGATGTATAGATGGTGTAAAAAAAATTTGGTTTGAACCCACATGCACCTAATAATTTTTTTGGTCACAAGAATAAACCCAATTTCTTCCCTTGAGAAAAATAATAAAATAATAAATATGAAATTCACAAACAACCATTCTCCTACAGTATAAAACCACCATTCACTACCTCTTCTCCTCACTCATTTATGCATTGAAACGTCTCTATCTTCTACCCTAATACTATTCCCTCATCTCTCCCCACATATATGATATATAATACTTCACAATTTTCTAAAACCCCTTCATATAAGGTGTTTATCAAGGAGGTTTATTGAAGAAGAAAATCTTCATCCTTTTATTTTAATTTCATTTAAATTTATTTTCATTTATTAGTCTATCCTCATATTCTTTACCCAAATGACCATTATAACAATAGTATCATTTATATGAAATAATTATATTATTTTAATGGAAGAACCTTCATAAATCTCTTTACTCTCTCTTCTCTCTTTTTAAATAACAAAATCATCATTTGAGATGTTCCAATTAAAACCTTCATGGACAATGAAGTTTCTATTTTCCTTTTAACCTTCGATTCATTTTATTAAGCCATATTAATGATTTAAATATATTTTAAAATGAATATTAAAACCATTTTTATATTTGGTTTGTAACATATTTACATAGTATGAAGCGATAATAAAAGAGGAATTTTTTTATGATCAATAACTGTCGTAATAATCTAAACAATTACCACTAAAAATATTTTATAATGATTCATCCTCATAATATATAACCAAATGATATATATATATATAACCTAGTGATATATATATATAATCATTCACATTTTTTTATTCTCATTAATAATGTTCAATTCTAATTTTGGAGAATTATACCAATATTATTTTAACTCCATTTCCTATAATCATGTGAACCGATCAGGAAATCAAGGGGATAAACACTACAGAATGAAATAATTAAATCATATATAATAACAATAAGTCCATAAAATAAACAGAACAAAACAACAATAAATCAAATTAATATTGATATGTTTCTAAATTTATTAATTAATTTCCATAGTTTTTTATCTAGTATTTCATGGTCAAATGTAGAACATGATCATACATAAGGTTTATTTTTTCTACTCGAGCCACTATTTTATATTAGTTTACTCATATTCTTTAATTGACTCAATGAAACTAATAATTATTCTTATGTACTCTTCTTAAATTTTGAGTGATTTTTCAAAATATAATTACCAAATTGAATATTTCATTATTTTATTGTTAGTTATTTTTTTAAAAGTATATTTAATAAATTCTTCTTGATAAACAATCTCTTCTCAAAGGATATTTTTGAATTAATATGTATTTTATAATGCACTATATAAACTCTTTTTATACCTCATTATTTTTTTTTAAAATAACTAATAGTGTTATGAAAATTCTATATTAATTTACATCTAGTTTTATGAAAATATTTTTCCAAAAGAACCATTCTTCTCAATGTAAATGAGTATTTCTCTATATAATTACCTAATGATTTTATATGAGTATTTTAATATATTTAAAAGAACTTTTTGAATATTATGATTAATTTGTTTTAATATTTCATGATATCATCCACCATATTTTTATTGAATGGTTTATTATTAGATTGAATATGAATGTTCTATCTTGATAACATTCACTATATTACACTGAATGGTTAGTGTTTATGTTTAATGATTGTGGTATGTAATTTATATTTCAAATATTATTTTAAATTCGAATTTATATGTTTTTTTTGCATATAACTATTCACTTAAAGAATGAATTAGACATAATAATTGATGGGTGAGGCTCAATATAGACCATCGATGCTTCGGTAGGTCTCATGAGAAAAACATGTTTTGGATTTTACCCATATATGGATGGCATTGGCACGAAGACTTGACATAATGCTTATGATTCTCTACATTATTAATTCCATCATCATGAATCTTGTACTTGGTTGTCCATAAGATTATTTGACATATATAATATACATGCTTATGTTTTATTATTATGTTATTTATTCAGTTTTCATTTCTTCCATATTATGCTCAATTATATTTTAATGGAATGTGTTTTTAGTTTCTAACCATCACAAATGATTATGATTGTGATTACATAAACTATACTATTTACCATTACTAACCATTTGACCTCACCCTTTAAATTTTATATTTCCCCGCAATGTGAATAAGTATACTATGAATGACTTACATGGATAATTTATAAGTAATGGATGTTTATAATGGAATTTAAAAATTGTAATTTCTGTTTTAACGTGGAACTTATGTATGTATATAATTTTAAAAAATAGTATACTATTTGATCATTCATATTGAATTTTTTTGAAATCATTCCAATGTAAGAAAAGAATGCACCAGCTCTGGGAAATTAGGGTTGGGGCATTACAACCGCAATCCATATCCTTAGGATGTATAGGATTAGCAGAGTGGGTGGTCCATATAATCAAGGTTATTCATATCCAGATGGATTAGGTTGTACCTATAGAATCTATAATTTTCTACGGATTATATGGAAATTGGTGAATCATAGTAATGGATGAAGGCAATGAGTTCACACTATCACATGATGAGATATAGTGATTGTTTCATTAAGAGTACTACCCAAATTTTCTATGATCAGTCTGGTTCTAGGTGGTTTTTGATTGATAGTATGGAGGGTTGATGATACCCAATATAATGTGAGGTTAAAAAACCATACATGCTACTCCCTTGACATGATAATAGATATCTACTTCTGATAAAAAAGTTTTGATAAGGGACATCATATAGGGACATGAACCTGATATAGTGTAACTAGTTGGTGTTCATGCAGTATAGATACCTTGAGAAATTCTAGAATCCATGGAAGGGAAACCATGTATTATTTTCCATTTGTAGGAAGTCTAAGGATCTCCTATTGCAGGAATCATTGGAATAGTTATCATTAATACAACTAACCCTATTGGACTAGGAACGTACCAATTTTATTTAGCTGATGGTGTTCAATCCTTCTCTCATCTAGCATGTGGGGGAATCTTAGTTGGGAGACATCAACTGTGATTTCGTCGAAGATAAGATATTCATAGGTGTCATACTATATAGGTATGATGATGTATGGAATCATTGCATCTTGTTCAAAGGGAAAACATTGGGTCATGTCATGATTCAAAAGTAGGTGATGTGGGACATACACACGTCTCTACTAGTTGTACATCCCTTTGTGCGGAAGACGTACAAATACCATCAGTGGAAGTTTTGGTGTTCCAACATGAGACGAAACATAACTGATTTAATCTATTGATTCCTTAAATATTAATAGTTGATGGCTTATAAGCATGTTCTGAAAACATTTTCTTTTCTCGTTGAGGTTCTGGAGTGTAAATGGGTTGAAATATCCATGGACATCATCATAGGTAATCCACACACAATAAAGGGTCATGATTTTCATTGGGTGATAGATGAATGACTCATGAAGTCCACAAACATCCTTTCTATAATGGTGTATAGTTTGGTGGAGTGTTTGGGGTAATTGTTTGTGTGAACAACCATTCACCATCATGGGGTACCCCTGAAAATTTTCTCTAATGGTGAGGTGTGGTTTTACATTGTTATTGTGTTGTGGCATGCATAAGGAATTCGAGACCCATATGTTGATGAGAGTTGATTTTCACCCTAGACCGATGGGCAGAACAACTGCACTATCCAAGTGCTAAAGGATATGGTGCGGGCGTGTGTGTTCTTCATTGGATAGAGCAGGGAGGATCACCTATACATTGAAGGGTTTTCATTCTACAACAACATCCACTCCACCATCTTCATGACAACATTTGAGTCTATATATGAAAGAATCTACATGTCA
Organism: Viscum album; assembly: GCA_963277665.1. Lineage (NCBI taxonomy): Eukaryota > Viridiplantae > Streptophyta > Magnoliopsida > Santalales > Viscaceae > Viscum > Viscum album. The sequence goes on along the minus strand of OY728148.1, from coordinate 2,003,153,788 downwards.
CCATAATGTGGGACACTGATTAGTGAGTTATCTCTTATTATATTTGATTTAGTGAGTTTGATAATGGGGAAATTATTAGTCATTCATGAGAAAATGAGGATAGACCAGAGAAGAAATATTTCTGATCAAGATCTTCTTCCTAGGACCATGATGTTCGACTAGGATGACTACATTTTCTTGAGTGTCTCCCAATGAAGAAGAATGTGGAGGTTCACCAAAGGAGAAAAATATATCCATGCATTTAATAAAGCCATTTGAGTTCAATAAGAGTGTTGGTGATGTTGCATAATACTTATACCTACCCCTATAACTTGAGTGGGTGTAATAAATAATCAACGTGTCACAGCTGAGAAGATATGTGTGTGGCCCATGGAACATTAATGACTGGAGCACGATGGACATCGAAGATAGATACACAATTACAGAGCACCTGGTGGATATCTTCGATCGGAAGTAGAGTACTTTCATGGATGAACCATGCCTTTGGTTTGCATGTTGTTACAACACAAAAATGTTCTAGAGAGATCCTGGGATCGGGAGAGCCATTTATGGGAATAGAATATCGATTTTTTCACCAGTTTTTTCTTTTTTGTGCGGAGGAAAATCAGGATGGGGGTAATTATGTAGATATATAGTTTTTTTCCTTGAATGAATATGATATATATATATATATATATCCATATCTAGGAATAGATATAGTTGATGATTTTATGTAATGGTGTGCCCAAAAATAATTTTATAATAATAACAAAATTATATTTATATTGACAGTGGTAATAATCAGAATGAAAAAATTATAACTCATAATTAGTTGATTAGATTAGAATTCTGATACCACATATATGTTTGGGACATGGTTATTACCTTTGGCACAACATAAAATATGTCAATGCAATAAGTTTATACCCCTCACTCATTAGCGCTACATTTAAGTGAAATAATTAATTTGCTAAAATCATTTTACCTAAACCAAATGCCTATAAATTAATTACTAACAAATATTTGATAGGTATTGAACATAATTCCTAATTCATAAATGAATATCTCCTCTAATCCTCATTTCTTTTGGAGAATCAAGTTGAATGAAGATGAAACTCCGAGATCAGGTAGATCAAGACGTATAAAACAAAAAACCTCTTCAGACATCATCATGTAAAGTGTTCTTCATCGAAAATCAATTAAAAACTAAGGTAGGACTTAATATATGTGTTTTTTCCACCTGTAGTAACAAAGTATTGAGATTTATCAATTATATTTCATTGATATACGTTAATTTAATCTTTTTCATGAGCTCATTTTTCAATAAAAAATTGTCATATCAATTTATATCTTCATAAACCATGTTTCTCACCCTAAATTTCCCCCTTGAAAAAATCATCAGTCAAGAATTTTGGGAGAACGATTCCTATCACATATGTTGTTTGTTATTTTTACCAACTATAATTATCATTCTTCATCATTGGATCACATGTCTCTAATTCAAATTTTCTGGACAGGATTGAATGGGTTCGAACACCCAAATTCGTTGACATGGCATGAATGAAATGTTGGTCAAACATTTGGTGATATATTGATAATGAGGTGGAATAGTTTTTGGTTTATTGATTAGATGTAATTAACATGTTCATTATTATTTTCATATGTTGTTTTGGATCGAGTTAATTACCCTTGTATTTCAGAATTACCTGTAGTGACAACGTACGATGTGGCAAGGAAAGTTTCAAGCGATGTCCATCCGTTAAATTTCATGGTGGAGGTTTTTTGGTGTGAACATGATGATGACCAAAATATGATCTCTGATGATGTGTATTGACATACTCAACATAGTGATCATTAAGAATAATTATTATTTTAAAAAATATTATTTTTGAGTTAATAAACCGTGGGTTGTTTATTAATTCAAATTGTTCTAATTTAAAAATTAATATCCATTTTAAAAAATTATTAAATTTATCAATGGATATTTTTTAAAAACTGAATTATTTGGAAGATATTGTAATTAAATTTTATTTAAGTAAATTATATTAAATATATTAAATATGATGGAGGCGACTTGGATAGTTTGGTTATAACTATCTTGTTGATTATGCGGGTGGATGTTGTTTATGAATATGATATCAAAAAAGATATTTAACATGAATTCATGCCACCATATATGAAAATTAAGAATCCAAAATATGTATCAATTATTCCACCACTAGAGATATGGATGAAAAGACACATGACAAACATAAACAGGATACCATTCTGTTTTCATGTCCAGCCCTCTAGAAGTGATGTTCATTGGATTCCCATACTCAGTGTAATGGGAAAACAATAAATGAACACCAACCAAAACAGTGTTCTTATTTTTTAATCTAAGAGTCCTACATGTTACTAAGACACCCAAACAGTTCCAGACAATAGTAAAATCAGGCTTGCGACAACAAATGTTTCATAATATCTTCTGCTTCAAACTATAATGGGATAACCCCTAATCGAAATAGAATGTGAGAACCCAATTCTAGGTCACACGTATGGGAAGGCCACTTATCTTAATGGTCTATCATTTCCTCTAAAAATTATGAGGTAATATAGGATTTAGACTACCATTACCAAAGGTATAGGCCACAACACCACTTAATTATAGATTTCAAATATTTTTAATAAAAACTAATTTATCCCATTAATCATTAAAACTTTATTTTTAATGTAAATCCAACATTGGACACGTTGTAAAATAGGAATGTTGTTTTAAACGCCCTTTAAACAATTTTTTTCAATGAATTCCTGTTATAATTATTACATTTAAAATATAAATCTATTTTTAAACACCAATTATTTAATTATAAATCCTGACACAAAAAGAAATAATGGAAATTTGGAGGTATTTCATTAATTAAAGAGTAATAAGTTAATAATAAAGTGACCAAAATGTTTCCACATTATTTAACCTTTTCAATATAGAATAATAGCCCCATGGGGTTTACACATGGATGTAAAAAAAGAAAAATCAACGTAGTAGGGTCCCTTTATGGAAATATGGGATTAACTAAAAGAAAACCAACGAATTCCCACATTAGTATTTAAATACCCCCTTAATAATTTCATTGTATAAACAATCATCCCAAACATCCATAATTTGGATCATTTGTGCTTTTATGAAATTATCTAGATAGGTCATTTTATCTGTGTCACTGATAGTTATGCCCTCAGAAAGGCATCAGATTCACTTAAAGATAATATTGAACAGAATTTTCATTTCTAAAAATTTCATCTAAATATTTATAAAATTAAAGGATAGTTTAAATGTAATGCTTATATTTTTCAAATTAGAGTGATTTCATTACCCTTATAACTTAAAACCATCTTTCTTTTAAACAGTGACCAATTTTATTGACCCAATCCAACCAATTAAATATGTCAAAACATAAATAAACATCTTATAAAAATAAATAAACATATAAAATCATGATAATAAACATTTTATCATGTTATATAAGAGGTCATGATAATAAAAAAAGGCATGTAATACAATCAAGGCACAAAAAAATATGAAAGTACCCTATAAATGAAAATACATGTCATTGAATATTCATGTAATGTGAAATCCAATGTTCCAACACAGATTTTTGTAATGATATATCCTTGTCTTAACATGCTAATTTTAATTACTATAAATAAATTAAATCAATAATTATTACAATTTAAACCATTCAATCAAGATGAAATCAAATCAACTACAAAATTGTGACATGAAAAAATAATCCCAGCACTAGTGACATGGAATGCTCCCTATGGATGGGGTTTTCGGTCCTATAAATGACTATTTACCAAGTAACAACATTTTTATAGTCTCCATTCTACCTTAAAAAATGATTATGTCAATGAAATAAAAACATTTCTAAATCATTTAAAATATTATGACTTGATTGAAAAATTGTATGCATACCAGTTGGTGAGATAGACTGAGGCATGCCTCCCCGTACACTAGAGGCAACTGACTAGTTGCGAGGGTCTATTAATAGTACCATAGGGATTCTATACAATATAGATAAGAGTCTCACAATGATATAATCATATTAAAACAAAAAAATGTATAGGGAGATGTAATATTAATGAAATAACAACAGCAGAAGAATGAATCTTAAAACAGAGTAAAAGTGTCTAATTCCAAATTACAAGAATCCATGAACGATATATTATATTATATATAAAATAAGTAAAAACTAAAATTAGTAATATTATATAATCAAAGAGTAAATAACTCTATTTTAGATCTGTTATAATCAATATAACTTCCTCAGTTATTTTCCCCATGCCTTTCTTAGTAATATAAAACAATCAATCGAAGCTGGATGCTTTCCTCAATCAACAATAGAAGCTGCAAACTTACATTTATCCGTACCCTCCATCATTATGTCTATTAGAGTATCAAAAATTTCCCGAATAGGTTGTGAGATATAAATATACATAGGTTGGCACCCTTGGTTTCTAGACTAATCCATATCATTCCATATAAATTAAGTAGCGTTCAATATTAAATTGCTCACTAATTGAAACAAATAACTCAAAGCATCATACTAGGATCTACTAGGACACCCATTCATTTAACTTATTTGTCTTAATCTACTGCATTTGAAATATATATATCTGATATTTTAAATTGTGAGAGATAAAATGATGGTGGGTTGATTGTCCCCAATCATGTGATTTGTATTGGGGGGAATAACACAATGTTCAAATTCTAATGGTCCAATCGATATTTTTAAACTTTTCCAAGATCTTTACTTAGTTTATATATCATTGAAGTCATTCATTCATTCGTTAAAAATGTTTTTAGATTCACTTGGATCATTTCCATTGTGATACTAAAGGAATTAAAATTATCCTTCTAGGGGATAACTCATAATCAAATTCCAGGGAAGACCTATCATGGTATCCTCCTAATAAATCACACGGGTCACTCCAAGAATAATGAAAATGTATTATGAACATACCTATATTATTATTCATGGTAGCTAATGCAGGGGATCAACTCTTACTTGATACATGGTTCAACTAACCATTCATTCAATCCCATCCAATATGACTCCCCTCGGGATCCTATGTCACTCGTCTGGAGGTAAAACTATATATCACTCTACAATCCCATATCAGGATTAATTGATTCCAATACCGACATATTCAATAAGCATTTGTCATACTATTAATAATGCCCAATTTTCCATCCATGGGGACATTATGTCCAAACCCCCTGTATCAACCTTATATCTAAAACGATTAAAGGGAATATGAACATAATTTTATAACACACCAAGTAAATCTATTTATTAAATGTCCAATCAAATTGAAGATACATTGGATCATTAAAAATCTTTATTAATATTGTGAAACCCAACATTGTATCATAACAAAATGCCATATCTCAAACATTCCATTTATCAACCAATGAAATCAATAATAAAAAATGACCAAGAATAATGAACATACACCTTATAACTCACTAACCATCTCTTTTTATAGTATATTATTGAACAACTCATATTTGTGTATTTATTATGAAAAATGAAATTGTTTTTAAAAATTATCTTCATTTAATTTATAGAGTTTAATTAAACTCAAGGAATAAGGTATATATATATATAAATCATAAGGCACAAATTGAGAGTGAAATGCTTGAAATAATAGAAATTTAGGAACACAATAATAATTAATAACATGAAAAGGTAGAAGAAAATGATATAAGGAATAATTAAAAAGAATTAAAAATTGAAATAAAAAAGGACAATACCACAAAGGGAAGAGTAACAAAAACAAACACATTGGCATGTGATGTTTCCATCGTTAACCACCTGAAGCTTCTTTTTCCCACCAATAAAAATATGAAGCATCAAATTTATATATGGGATCCTTTCCCATTTTTCACATCTGCATTGCAATGGCTATTGACCATGGATCCTTACATATATGAATATATATGCATAACCAAATTTAAATGTACACACATATGCATTTTTCATATATATACCTAATGACACTTAGCCCCAATTTATATTTTCATGTTTTCAAGGGTGAATATATATATATATATATAATGGGTGATCATACATATATATGTATATATATATTCATGCCATTGAATACAACTTATTTTTCCTTTTTTACTATTGCGACATGAACTCACCTCAAGGATGGAAAAAACATAGTAAAATAAATCATTGGAACCTAAACAAGCAAATAATGACCAATATAAATTAATGATAGAACACAAAGCCGGAGAAAGAACATAGCTTGATATGTGATGAAAAACCTAAGTAGAACAACGCACCTCACCTTTAGCAGAGAACAGCAAAACATGCATAATGATGTCTTGAATGATTTCGTACACACTGTAACAAAAAAATAGAAGCAAAAAATGGGTCAACCCTAACCATGGTGATTGAAAATATGGAATGTAATGTTAAATGGGAGAGGAAAAGTTTTCAAAATGAGTTTTAATAGGAATCATATAACTTACCTAAATGGATCAGATTATAATATAAATTAATCTTGGTGAAATTATTAAACTAATAAGGAGCTAAAAAGTGGTGTCCCATGTGTATCCATGGGGAAGGGGGATGGTACGTCACACTGCTATGGATGGGGAAAGGTTTGTTATCTTTTTAATTTATTTAATTTGATTTAATTAATATTATATAATTTTTAATAAAAAAGAAGTGTCATAAGCTAGGTTTGGGATTTATGGTTGTAAAAACCATGCACCTTCCATATTTTCTTGACATGGAACCAGGGGTCCCACACACAAGCTAGAAACATATTTTTGAAAATTGTCCAGAAAACATGAATTCAGTAGTGTGTGGGCTATGACTACGTGAAAACAACCAACCAGGATAGGCACATGGTCTTTATAAACCATGCACTTCACGTGCAACACCTTCTTTTCAATTAAACATGACAGCATGGTTTTCTGTAAGGGGTGTATGAATTCAGAAAACTCATGTGCCCTCCCATCACCGCCTAATTTGATGGTATAGATCCGGAAGCTCCTTAAACATAATAAAACACTTAGGGAAACCCTGTTACTGGAACAACAACCAAAAATAAAAAATTGAAGTGTTGTAATAATTAGAACTCCATTCCAAATAATGGTTTTAAAAACATCCCACCTAATTAAAATTTCAATTCCCCATGAAATATGCCTTCGATCAAAACATGGGTTCTAACATAGATCATAATCATTAACAATAATATTTAGGAACTGGTTAGAAAATTTCAAATTCTACAGTAATTATAACAAATAGTGTGTGGGGGTTTATAATATGTTGTATTCTCAAAATTCAAATTATTATACATCATCTTACCTTTACTAAAATATATGATTTACTTATGGTCTTAATATAAACTCATACAACTTTTTACATTTCTATCAATAAATTTTCTTCATATTTACTTCCACAAATTTGGAATAATGGAAATGTTATCATATTTCCTTATGGTCATTAAAGATCATTTGATTTGAGTCTTTTTTTCATTAAAAACCCTAGTATTGTTGAAATCTCCATTATCCATCTCAATCATGAATTCCATCAAATGATATTTACAATGATACTGAATTTAATTATTTCCAATGCCCCTTGGGACTCTCATTTTTGAAACCGAAGAATCATTCAACATATCATTTAGTTTTTATTTTAGTGAAAAACATCCCATAAAAATCTTGAAAATGATTCCTCATAGGTACTAACATAATGATAATCAATTTTCTTATTCCCATGAAATCCCATATCCAATTTCATGAAAATATTATCAGGAATATAATTATTTAAATATTTTTCTAAAATTAATCCCACTCCATCGAGTAAACTTATTCACATTTCTTCATATTCTAGATTAATGACTATCAATGATATGTTTCACCTTCCAAATGATAAGTATCAAGAACAACATTCTCATATTCCCATAATCATTAAATGGAATGTTTATTTTTCAATGGCACAAATTCATTTCTAAGAATATATTGGATCAACAGACATAATAAAATAATGTGTAAAATTCCTCACTAAGGAATCAAAAATACAATATCCCTCCTTATTATCCTTTGTAATATCAACATAATTGGTTGTAGAATAATGTTTTGTTAGTATAATAACATTATTTTTCATTCCATTTCCCATAACAATCTATTTCTCAATAGGATAGTCACTTCATTGTATGCCGCAATCATTATTTAAATGATTCTTTTAAGAACAATCAATACACTAAAAAAATAATATAGTTTAAAGAATAATGATCATAGTAGAAAACCAAATAGCCTGGGAAAATCATTTATATGGTCTATAAATCATGACACATTCTTGCACGATACCTTATTTTTAACCTATTTCATTCATCACTGTTATCTGAATTTTAGGGTGTTTGCATCTATATGGACTTCCTCCTATGGTTTGCAATAAATTTATCTCATCCTTGTTTTAAAAATATATCTAATGTTTTTTATTATACCAACTATTGTGACCCATACATTTCATAAATAGATATCACAACATAGTTAATGAATATTCATTTTATAAAATAATGATCCCCACAAGAATTGCTTTGGTGTAGTTGTTTTGGATGCATGTAAACATGAACAACTTGATCCTAAAATATACAATTCATATCTTAATAATATGATCATAATACTAAAAATTATTAGATATATGAATTTTATAACCATACATCATAACGTGAGGAGTGGAAACAAAATAATGGGTGAACATATAATCATAGTAAGGGTAAACAATAGAAATATCAATGGTCGCATAAGTATAAAATGAACAAAAATGCATGATTAAACAATATTGAAATTTTACAATCACACCCTCTGTATCTTATATCAATAAAATTATTTAAGAATTGTATAATGTTAGATCATAAGACATGTATCATTAAATAATTAATGAACATAAGGAATTAAATAATAACAGTGTCATAAGAAACAAAATTATTTAAATCACATAAGTACAATAATAATTATTCATAATTGGAATGGATCATAAACAATACAATAATAGTGTTTTGGATTCACTCATTAATCTACCAATGTATTCTAGGTTAATTCCCAATATAATTATAGTTGAATGATTCCATTACTAAACTAGGTTCAATCGCCATTCATTGCCTAATTATCTCAGGTGATATAATATTTTAACCTGTGAATTGTATTTATATATCCGTCCCTCCGATTACATAATGAATATCATTAAGATTTTTGGAAAAATCATATCACATTCATTATTTAATTTCCATTTAATTTGAATGGGTTTCATAGACATTTAATGATTCCATTAGTTGTGGATGACAATCAGGTTTGAAAAACATTATTTAAACTAGTCCATACATAACCCATGGAAATGTAATGAGAATCTTAGTAATCATATAATCTTTATCATAAACTATATAAAAAATATTTATAATGGTATCCATCTATTATATCCCCAATAAATTATAAGTGAAATAATGGTATATTAATTTTTATGAATATAAATAAAATTAATATTTCATTTAATCAATCCAGAGGGAAATACACATTCCACATTACAAACCACATTTTAAATTCTAATACAATTTAAAATAATTTTAAGACCATTTTCATTTTCAATTATATTGGAATATAATATAGTAAACATTAAATATTTGTGTTTTTAGGTTGGTGAAAAATTATTTCCAATCCATATTCATTAAGAAATATTCATTAATCACATTTGTAAAAAAGTCAAAATTTATCATGATCATAAATATCAATATTAGATTATTTTACATCCATTTTTAAAAACAATGATGTGTAAAAAATAAATCTGAACAATCATTGGAGAATTTTAAAACCCATCATGAAAATATTTCATTAAAATATGCATATCAATGAATTATCTATTTTTCAAAGAGATAAATGACGGTGATTTTGAATAAGAAAAATATTGCAGCACCATTATTTTTAATTTTCAAGGATATGAAATAAAAATTTATATATTAATTAAATAAAAAGTGAAAAAAATACATTATTATCTTAAAAGTCTGATAATAATATTTTGTCATCAAATATAATTCACAAACAATCCTGCTGAATAATTATATTTCAACATAAACCTCGTTCATTGACTTCACTAAGACACGAATTCACAATAAACCATACTATAATAAAATAATTTTTATTATATTTATATCAGAATATTTTTCATAATTATAATATCATTTATGATCCCATTAAAAAAATCAACAACCAATTTTACTAATAATTCATTATTAAAATCATCATTTCTGGTTGTTTTGTGATTAATCTATAATGAATATTTTAGGTTATTAGTTATAGTTATTTAAAATTTTTCCTTCAAATGTTATATAAATAATATTGATAATAGTATAATTTTCATATATATTCATTATATTCTTATTTAGGGTTACTTATTAATAAAATAGATAGAATAATTTATTACAACATTAAGGGAGATATTATGGAATACAAACTTAGAAACCCTATATTCATTTTTCAATTGATGGATAAAATGAAAGAAAAATATAATTCACCCATCATGGATCATTATTAATTTATATATAACATATATATTCTTTAAAATCATACTCATTAAAATCAAAATAATATTTAAATGAAAATTGAATCGCACCTCAATTTTTAGGTGGTAGTCCACACATATTCAAGAGCGATGTTATAATTTCCGAACGGTTTGGATGTTAAGAAGGTAGAAATGATATTAAAATTAAAAAAGTATAATTATTTCATAAATATCATATATATGTGTTAAATAAATCATAGTCACCATGCATCAATTATGATGTTGAAAAATTAATTGTATCGAGACACGAATATGATAAGCCATACGTTTGATTTATTAATAAATTCAATAATATTTTTTAAAAGGGGTGTATAATATTTTTATCTTAATCACAATAAAATTTATGAATATTCAGGATAATGGAGAATTTATACTATTGAAAATAAAAATAATGTGGAGGATTAAAATATGATTAGAATTTAATGTAACCGATTAAGGTGATTACTTCTTATTTGAAACATCCATAATTTATTTTCTTTGACTGTATAGACCATTTATAATTTGTGAAGACAAGAACCTCTAGAATGTTTCTTGATTATAGTTGAGAAAAGTGGGTTATTTTTTTAATTTATAGAAGGGTGGCCATTGAAATCTCGTAAAGTAAAAAAATATATTTAATTAATTCTCAACACCAACGTGTTCAAATATCCTATAAATGGGAAATGGATGACATTATCAATAATAAAATGCCCCCTTTGTACAATTTTAACAATTTTTTTTTATTTTTATGTAATATAATAAAATATAATTTTCTGAAGATATCAATATTTAAAATTTAGGCACAATTCATTTAATTCGACGGAATACATAAATGAAACATTGTAATTAAAATAATATTATTTAAGATAAAAAAATTAATTAATTATAATATAAGGAATTCATTGAATACAATAATGTACCTAAAATATATAGATTTTAATATTTTTAATATAATTTATTTTATGTCTAAATAATTGAATAAATTTGGATTTGGTCATGTCAAAGAATTTATGGTGATTATATAACACAATGAAATATGAAATAAATATTAATCATGAGTACAACGCCATTGAACAAAAAATTACTACATTAATCCATTCATAACTATTTTTCCTATTTTAAAAGTTAAGGGATATTTAAAACTAAAAGTGCGACTTTCTATAACATTGTTTGACTTGAATAATATTTAATTCATATTCCTAAACATGTTTCCATTGAGAAACTAATATCTTAATACTATGGTGATGTTGGTATAACTCCCTTCCTCCAATAAGATTTAATATGGAATAATTATGGTCTTATAAATTATTTTAATACCATATTTAACTCATTTATCCATTATAGAGTAGATAATTTTTTCCATGGATAGTATTCATAATTATACAAATAAAATCAGAATACGTGTGAAATGAAAACCAAATAATAACTTGCATGATATCTATTCTATTAAATTTATGACATATTACTGGAAGAATATAATATAAAAGGAAGGTCCTAAAATGGGACCAAAATGTATTTTTAAAAAAATTGATGTTAAGAATAAATTTTTTTAATTAGTATCCCATTTTATGAAAAATATTTAATGAATGTTAAAAATGTTTCTGGAATATATAATATATACATTCAGTAAATACATTAACCAAAAGTGTATGATTTTCTATATTAGGATAAAAAAAATTCACAGATCGATTATCATTCAAAAATTAAATTTCATTTCATTTAAATAAATTTTATTTTCATTATGATTAAATTGATATCCAGTGAATTTACTTTATAAATGGGTTTAATTAATTTATTCATTAGGTATTTATTAAAATTCTTATGCACTATCCCAATGACAATGTGATATCAATCACTTAAATTAATCATATTTCAATAATATAGCATAGTTCGTTTAAACCCATTAATTCATTAAATTCATGTTCTCAATGAAATTAAAAATAATTTTATTTTTTATAAAACATCATATTATTAAAAGTATTAGAAAATTATTAAAATATGATATTAATTCAACACACCCAATATTCAAAATCTATAATAAATAACAAATTTACATGTAAGGAATAAATTAAAATAATTTTCATATGTTTTTATCTGTAAAAGTATAGTGGAAAAATATTTTATAATTATAATTATGTTCATAATTCCAGATAAAGAAGTATGTTCTATTATGTGGGAAAACTATATAATGGGTTTTTATTATATTTCATTTTATGAGTCATAATGATTTCATTTTTTATATATTTTTATATTATGTGTTTATTCTATTAAATGATGACACATTAATGCCCAACATATTTTTATAAAATTAAAAATAAATTTATAATGACATTGAATAATTTATTTCTCAAATGTTTATCGTTTTTTAAATATATTCACTTATTCTTAAATGAATGATTCCCCTCTATGTCCACGCTTTACATTCCAACCATTGTTATCCATTTTTTGGGAAAACAATTATCTATACTCATAAGTGACTATCATATTCTCCATAAAAACATTTTTAATTTATTTTTCATATATAAATAATTTAGTTTATTTTAAATATGGTTAAGTAATATTTTTAAAATGATTTAAAATCCATTCATAATCCAATATTCAATTTTCCAAATTTCCTTTTGTTAATCATTGTATCAGTTCAAGGACTTCTTTTATTGATTTCTTTTAATTGATAAAATATTGTTAAATGATTTCACATCTTAATTTGAAATATTAATATTTTATTTTATCCATAAATACTTCATTTACAATAATATAATAATTTATTCTAAATAACCATTTACAGTTTAACAATAATATTAATATTTATCATAAAATTATATAATTCCATCTAAATTTATTCTCTTGAATCCCATTAAAAATTATATTTTAGAATACCATTTTGGAGATTGTGTTTTGGATATCAACCCTAAAAATTATTGATTTCCATTTTGGGTGATACCAATTAGAAATGATGTCAAACTCATATGTCATTCTTCAATTACATTATGAAGTGATAAAAAAAACGGATTTTATCCCATGCATTTTTAGGATATGATAAATCATCTATATATTAGGGAAAAAATATTCATGAATGGTGTCATATATCCCAATCTAATTCATTGGTAATGGTTTCAATTTCACATGAGATAATATTTCATGTGTCTCCATATACAATTTCTTAAACTGAGCTGTGGGTAATCATGGATATGTTTTTGAACTAATAGGTAAAATTCCATGGATTTTATCTCAAATTAAACTATGGTTATTTATTGATATTATTACAATATAATGAAAAAATAATTTAATAACTGTTCAATGGGATCATTATTATCTTGTCTTATGACTTGGTTATAATTTTGTTCCATAATAACATGATTATAATCTATGGATCATTATTTTTATTTAATAATTTATACTCAATTCAGATTATATATGTTTATGATTAAATGTTTTTATAATATGATTCATTAACAAATAAAATTATATTATCTTCTATTAATAATAAACACACCCTAAGAATATAACTTTTAAGGTTTTCGATCATATCATTGTTGAATATTTATATATTTTCCCTTATTTTTAATTTAATCTTATCCATTTCCTATATATCTATTTCACATGTTATGATTCTGATTATATCATTGGATTTGTCTACAAGTGGTTTTTGTGTTCCTTATATAAGGATGAATGAAAAATGGAGGTGTACAATACATTGATTATGATTTTATCCCATAAATATATAAAAAATCTATTATAAAAATTCTGTCGAATAAAAATGTGTTTCTTTAGTGATATTATTCATTGTATCAAATTAAGTATTATTTAATTTTTTTATAATAGATTTATTATTTAAGCAACATCAATTAGAGAAATTAATTAATTAATACAGGGTAATGTTATATGGATATTTATATATAAAGGATAACATGTAAATGTTTTACTAAAGTCGATTTCTTTTGGTTTTATCATAGAAATTTCATCAAAATGTGGATACTATATGCAGATTCCAACTGAAGAATACATTACCTATGGATAATAACAACAAAAAGGTAGGACTGTCAATTAACTTGATCATTAGCTATAAAATGAGTAATATTCCAAATATAACACATAACTTTAGAATCAATGAGATATTAATTTATAATTCAACAATAATTTATAAATCATTATGATGTATTAGTGAACATCTTTAGGGTATTCTTATAGGACCTAATGGGAGGAATAAGAAGAAAAATAAAAATATATAAATTTATATCCTTTATGATTCATTCCATTTATGATAAAATATTTCATTTTAATATTATGTATTCTTTTATATAACTTTTCATTATTTATGAAAGAAAAGGAGAATGCCAAATTTTATTTTACAATGAATGTAATGAGAAATGGGTTGATTTTATTAACGAGAAACCAAATAGTTTGAGGGGAGTACAATATATTATTGTTATTATTAATAAAATGTTCAATGATATGAATTATAATACTGACTATGTTGAAATACTACATGAACAATGTAAGTATATTACTAAAGTTATGCCTTTTTTGAGACAAATTCCACCTTTATTTAGTGGTTTTTTGATCTATGTACATACGTGAAATGATTCTAAGTGATATATAAGATATTATTGAATATATTATGATAAATAATAATAATTATTTTATTGATATATATCAATTAGATGGTCAGGATGAACAATTGTAGAATATCATTAAGAATAAAAATAAATAATTGGGAAGAAATAGGTGTTCATAAATGTGGCCATCACAATATTTTTCCCTTATACTAATTAAAATAATATAGCATGATAAATCTGGGAGTTGAAAAAAATGATCTTGAATCAATTATCAAATATTAATAAAACTAAAAAATTCATGAAACCTATTATTTTGTATTTATCACAGATCCTCAATATAAAATTTATCATTACATTAATAGGTGAAATCCATGTCTTTGAAAGGAATAAACTATAATGTACATTGGAAGATATGAAAATATTTCTCAATGACGAATCTATATAGATATGGAAATTGTAGCCCCTCATTATTCTAGAGAGATGAAAATGAATTTATAAAATCATGAAATATCAATAGAAAATAGACATGGTGAATTTTTTTCAAATTCATATATGTAAATAATGTGTGTCAATGAACATTAGAAACTACCTCTTAGCAATAAGAAACTATTTATTATATGTGATGATTATCAATAAATCTAAATATATCCAGAAGGGGCTAAAAAGGATAGTCAATTAGATAGAAAAAAATAATATTCCAACTAATACCCCACCCAAATATAAATTAATCAAATGCAATGAGACTCAGAACAATCAAAGTTAATTCCATAGTAGTAAACGTAATGATGATAACAATATCACGCGACCACCTAAACCAGGGGGAAATTATCATTATATGATATTACTACAGTTGAGGTGGGTCATAGTACTGGTTTTTTATATGGTACTCTCATTCACCAATATATTGTTATGAATTATTTATTTGATTCTATGTATTCTCATTCTATCATGTCATGATTTTTTAGAAGAAATTTTAATATTCCACTTAATAAATGTAAATTAAACTATATTTGAAAACACATGTATGTACAATGGATGCACATAATAATTATTATAATTTATCCACCATAATAATATTTGGATATATGTCATGTGAATCTATTTCTACAACCCTAGTTATATATGAAACATCCTTGGAAATAGATCGAATTTCCCTTCGTAATGTTAAAATCTATTGATCATATTAATGACACTCATTTTGTATCCTAAATTATCCTATTTTAAAATATCAATATAAATATCATCCCAGTCCCCTTTTGGAATAAAATTTTGTAATATAGGTTTTGATACATTGAAATTATGGAATAAAATTTTGTAATATAGGTTTTGATACATTGAAATTATGGTCTTCAACCACAAATTATTGTGGGTTAGGAAAATAGTTATGACATACATCTTATACAAAAATATATTGATGTGTTACCATTTTATTTTCAAGATATTCTATTAAAGAAAGAAGTTGAGTTATCAAATAAATTAATAGCTGGATCAAATCTTATCCCAATCAGACCTTATAAAATCAACACATAGTATTAGAATAACTAATGATATTACTATAAGATAATATAAAAATGTTTTCTTATACCTTAGTGATCCTCTATGGGGAACACCATTCCTCTTTTTAAAAAATTGGTTTATATATATATGAAACATCTATTATTATTGTGATCAAAATAAAATCACGATCAATAAAAACATCCACTACTTCATATCTATGATATATTTAATTAATTCAGACGAGATAATTACCTCAATTGGATTGACCATTGATTTATATTTAATCAAATAATGGTTAAAATTTTGTATTTATCAATGATAATGATTAATATGGGGAACAAACATTAATTATTTATAATGATTCCATTCGGACATATGATCACTCCTATAATCATCACAACTCTAATGAATATAGTCTTTAGAGTCGTCCTAAATCAATTTTTCAATTAGTAAAAAGTTTAATTACTTATATAATTCAAGATATTGTCATATAGTGTAAATATAAAGTAGAAAGTGCCCAGGACAATAATAAAGAATAAATTGTCTTCAATTTATAGAATGATTGAATTATGGTTGTTGAATGTAAAATTTATAGTCAATTGAATGAAAAAATAATAATAAATATATCCTTTATTGATATAAGGTATCAATAAATTTCATATACATACGATTGTAACTGAGATCCATAGTTTTATTTGGTTATTAGGGTACAATAATGATTTGTAAGACATTTATCAGGAATATCAAATCCATTTACCATGTTAATATTTAAGGGAGTGAGGTTAATTTGGATAGTGGAATTTGAATAATATTTCCAAGATATAATGATGTAGTTGGTCCCTAAAAATATAATAAGATTCTTCTAATGTGGGGAATGGTGTGAAATATATAGTGAGATGTTAATAATGTTATTGGGATGAGTTATATAGATTAATTTTAATTTAATATCATATTCTTGTTAGAAATTAATGACTCAATAGAAATTTTATAGTAGACATAATTCAATGCTATAAAAAGAGATAACTTTTTTTTGAGATTCTTTTTAAATATATATTTGGCGAATAGTGTGACATATATAAAGACTAATAAATTTTGAAATATATACAAAAATAGAATAAATTTAATATTAATCCAAGGTTTTGGTTTGAAATAATGTATTATTTTTACTGATCAATTCATTAGTAAATTATAAGAGAAATAAGGTGGATGCTACTGATATGAGAAAGCATCTTGATACCATTTCCATTATGATATTTGAAAAGTAACAAATAATTATTTATTTCCAAAGGATCAATTTTTAGTTTATAATGGATGGGATTAAATCCTATCATTACTAAATAACTTCTTGAAAATCGATTCATGGGGATGTCAATGAACTTTCAATTGATTATGTGGATAAATAATAAATTATCATGAGTTTTCGATAGTTTGACATTGATAAAGATGGTATTATAATAATTGGTACACAAATTTTTTTCTCATAAAATGGAATATTGAATATGGATAATTTGGATAATTTAATCACACACCCTTATCTATGAATCAAGGAAGCACAAATGTTTATAGAAATATAAATAAAGAGATATTGGTGTATATGATGAAGTGGGAGATAATTGAGTATATATATCCACACATGCTTTATCAGAATGTAGAGTTTGAAAAATAGAAGTCAAATGGGATTATTGAAACAATTCATATACTAGTATTGAAATGGTAAATCATCCCCATAGATATTGTCACATGATTCCAAACCATATTTAATGGAAATAATTCATTTTTCTAATTTGACCACCACCCCATACCAATTAATTTCATTTCATTTCGAAAAATGAATATTTATCTCTTAAAACCCGCCATTATATTCCATAGGGAGGTGAATCCTCCCTACTTTATGTATATTCATTTTGAGTCTAGTAATGTATCCTCAAGGTTCATAATTTTTTTATTTGGATTTATTGAATGAAATTGGTGTTTCAGATTTTATTTCACTACAAATAAATATAGGCTTGTGTGTTCTCCATGACATTTTACAATAGGGATACTCTAAAGAACCACTGCCAGATCTAAAATATCTGAATATGGTAATGCTCTAGATGTTATACCCTTGTTGTTATCCCTATGATCCAAGACTAATAGATGCATCCACAAGCATGATTGAGGCAATGGATATCCTAAAAACCCCATGATTCTTTTGATATGGTGTGGTTGTAGGGAATTTTTGATGAAGTAGAAAGGTTCTATAAAGGCCACCATAGGCATGGTAAACCCCAAACATGTCATAGTGGTATCCATTTTAGAAAATTAGAGTTGGTTAACTATTTAAATGATATTGAGGAAAGAATTATGCCTACTAAGGGAAAGAGAAGGGACATTTGTGATAGGGGTTTTAATATAGATTGTATGTATATTTCATATATGTTAATCTCACATATCAGATTTCATATATTATATTTTGACCTTTTTTTGGAGGATCAATTTGTGTATATTTGGATGTCAATTACATTAAGGGGACTTAATTTTCTAGAAATATTATGTTTTAACATAATGTGTTCCTTTACTTGAATAACAAATCATATTTCTATGTGTCTACTCTTTCCTTCTATGTGGTGTGTGATCTCATTTCAATCCTCTAACATTGAGTGTATTGGGACACAATTCTATAATTTTGTAATACATGTATAGTGTTTTCTATTGATTATTCCATGTGTTCTATTTTTTTATAGTATGTGTATCCAATAATTTTTCTAATGGGATCTCATGATTGAGGATGGTGGTTCAATAATTTGATGATTCTTGGTGAACCACACATGTTATGGCTTTATATCTTATTTTATTAGTCATTATTGGCATGATCAGTGTTATATTGATATGTTTGATTAATTGGTTTATAAAAAAATATATATTTAACCATACAATGGTAATAGAACATTTCTTTTGAAAATTACATTATAATGATTTATGATAATGGTTTTTAAAGAATGGTTTTAATGGGAAGATTGTTTTTGGAAAACTTGTAATGAAATTCAATGATCCAATATGATTTTTTTCATCACTTAAGAAACTCTTGTGAGATATGCATATATAGGACATTGTTTATTAATTTCCATATCATGGTATTTTATGTACGGTTTACTCATTGTATGTTCTTCAATTTTCAAGGATCCATTTTACTAGGGAATTGTTTTGGAAACAATAATAAGTAAACTACATTTTCCCCTATATTCCACATTCTCAATAATTCTAAGGAATTATTTAGTGCACAATGAAATGTTTTTATTATTTAGTTGTGACTGACCAAGTGGTCCTCCACCTATGTTATCCTAGGGTGATATAAATTGTTATATTCATTTCTTACAGTAATATAGTATTTCTGAAATTATTTGATGCACGATTTAATAAAGTGTTAATTAGAATTGGATTCTAATTTTTTTAAAATATATTTCTAATCTATTGAATAATCAGATTGATTTGACCATAACATTGAGATAAAATATAAATCACTTTTATCGTGATTTCATTTTAATATATCAATATGGATCAGATTATTTTAGAGTTACTTGTTATGTTACTCTTGATTGGGATTAAAATGCGAGTTCAAATATTCACCAAAAAAATATCCCACAGAGATATTTAGATAATTTTTTACTAATGTAGGTATACGAAATGAGATATAGTGAGGAAATGAGTATTCATCTCAAATATAATTGGGTATGAACTGGTGAGATGGAAGGATGTTACCCGTGGATCACATTGAGTATTATTTCATACTCGGGTATCATTTTTCCCTATAAATATACCTCATTTTTGTTTTTTAAACATTAATATATCACAAGAACTATTGTTTTTTGATATGGATTTTTTCTCTCTAATTTACATTCATTTATTTTATTACATATATCTTTTTCATATTGGAAAAATAATTCTCTCCATTTTTTATTGGATTACATAGTGATGGTCTGTAACCCAAGGGGATGCTGAACTATTTTTGTATCTTTTCATGATTTGGTTCAGTGACATATTTAATGGGGTGTCTAGGATATGTCAATAAATTATTGAATGATATGAGGATGGTCCTCAAGTGTTGGTGTCCTGTGATTTTTTATAAGAAGGTTATATTATTATTGGGACCAAAGGGTTATTTTATGAGTGTGTTAAAAGTCATATCTCAACATAACACTATTTGAGTCACCCCAAGATGTTGCTTCATCTTCTCATGTGATTAGTTTTTTTCAATATATCTATTTCTAGAGTAATTCATTCATTATATGTTGGTAATTATTGATATTATCTTTTAATGATGGAATATATAATCATTCCAACAGTGCATATTTAATTTATTCCTTGTGATGGATTAATGGGAAATTATAGTCACGTGAATCCTCTTATTAATTTGATTCATGTAAAGGATGAAATGAATAATGTTCAAGACATAGATATGAATTTCATAAAAATTCAGTTCTATGCTCTAGAGTTGAAACAAAGAAATAATAAAAAAATTAATTGAGTGTATTATTACCTACTCCATAACCCCCATATTTTAGTGGTACTAACAATATAAAGTCGGAATATGAAAAAATGATAGAATTTTAACTAGACAATAAAAATGTAGATACTTGTATATTTAATGTTTTTGTTGATCAATTTAATTTTTTTGGGTCCTAGAAAGATGTAGTGGGACACATTGTATTAATAAGATCGACACATCATATTTTGGTGATATGACATTAATAAATTATTAATACATTCGAAATTTCATTAATCATTGAGGATATAAATTTCAATGGACATCATCTCATTTCAATAAGGAAAATATTCAGTAACAGAGTAAAGAATCTATTTTGTATATTTGGATATTTTAATGAAGAGTTACTAATGAATGAAAATATAATGGATGAAAATTCCCTTCATGGATTACGTCTTTATATCTCATTAAATGTATATATACAGAATTTTACCACCTCTGACGAGATGATCAACATGAAGATGATGGAATATACTGATTTGGTTTTCAACTCATGATTATTTGGGTCTCCCCTTCTATAATTCTATGACCCCAGTTACGTAGATTTGATACATTATTACATAATATTGGCATGATACAAAGAATCATGTCCCGAAAGACTGGTCAGTCTAGTATTATTGGAAACATGAAACATTCAAAAGTTCAACATTATAACTTGAAAAAAAAACACTAATATATTCCATTAGAAACATCCAAGACTCCTAGATTATGATTTATGTCACTCATGACTAACTTCTTCATATCCTAGGAAAATGAAACATAGAATGGTATGAGCTCAAACACTCAGTTAGAGTAAGAAATACAATGAAAGATAACATAAACATTAGACATGGTGAATAAATGAAAATACATGCCCTTGAAAATAATAAACATGAACCCATTATGGAAGGAATATGAACTGACTAAATAATTCCATAATAACACATAGTCATGGGTATTCTACTCTTTGAATAACCACATGATCCATCAATATTATTTTTGTATTGATGGAATGAATAATGTGGTATATTCAGAAACATTTAGTAAAGGCCAAGGCCAAGACACCTAAAAATGAATAAGGCCTTGGCCAAAACCATATATAAAATTGGGAGAAGCCTCACCCAATTCCATGTCTAATTGTTTCATGAGACCTACCAATGCACTCAAGAGCTATAGTGGGCTCTACCCATCACTCACTAAGTCTAATAAATTCTTCATATGAAATGGGTGAAACATGGCATGAACATTCGTATTAAAACTAGAATACGAAATGTCAATATTATAACCAAAACCCATGAATGGTATAAAAATAACACATCCATGGTCAAACATATCACAAAACCATAGATACAATATTGATGATTTGTATCGTAATAAATTAAATTCAAACAAGTGTAAAATTTATCAAAGGATGTTGTGATAGATGATATAAAAATTATTTGAGAGAAATATATCTTTATACTTTCAAATCATTTAAGTGTCACATAATTATAAAAGAAATCATTTATTATGAAATTATTTTTATAAACTTATTATGAAATCATTGAAGTAGTTATAATGGTTGAAAATAGCTGCGCCCGTCGTATAAGTTAAAAAGTCATACATAACTTAATTTTGTTGAAATGGAAATAAAGTACCTTGTTTGGAAGATGAATGAAAGATCCCTTTCAAAAAATTAAAGGTCAATAACGGGTATGAATGGCTTTATCCAATAGTCTCGTAAATAGAAAAAATGACTTTAAATTTGTTTTTAAGAAAACATTGATGTGAAGGATAATGTTTTCCGAGTTGATACTTACGTATTAGCAACCTCATATAAGTAAAGAGATTGTAAAATTAACCCCTACGTTGTACTATAAATTGGATGAGGGTATGTTAACATCCTGTATAATAGATAAATCATTGTTATTAAATTATAAAATAACTGCATATACAAATATTTTTTCATACGTTATCTTCTAATATTTATTTTTTAATAATATTTTCGTTGTATCATTGTTTTGGGTGTTAACTGATTAATTCTATTTTATATGTTTTGTTACATATGTCATGATTGTTATGGATATGATGTATTTGATTCATATCCAGAATGATATTATGTTATTAAATATAATTTTTTACAATAAAATGTACGTTATTCTTGAATGGTTATGGTGGGGATTGAATATCATCCTGTTCGTTGAGACGGTAATCTGTACATACGCACGAACACTAATACCATTTCATTTTTTTTATTTTAAGTGAAATGAAAAACAAATAATAAATAGGTAGATTATTATTCAAGTCCAAAATAATTTTTTATATATGTTATGTATGTTCATTAACACCATCCTTTATACGTTCCAAGTATGGTATGAATGAGTCATATCTCTTTGAGGGGCCGGTAGTCCACACTTCCTAAAATGAAATTATCATATATATACAACCTGAAATGAACAAAGGTATTATATAAATGATAATTACATAAGATTATCGGTGAAATAAATTTCATATATATCATATATAATTATAGTTCCATCATAATGTCCACCATAAGTGGTGGTAGTAGAATATTGAACAATCATCGTTTCGTGAGACAATAGTATTTCTTCCATAGAATCATTATGTTCTATATCCATTATATGTAGGTGTGTGTAAGTGTAGTTAAAATCCTTATCATAAAAACAGCATATAATATTTATGATATAGTTGTTTTTATAAAAGAAATTAAAAAATAGAGTTTAGAGGGTAGGAGAAGTAAAATAATGGAAAATAACTTAAGTGGAGATGTGACCTTTAAATCAGGTAACACCCTTTGGATTGAACCAAAAGCCTTCATTGATATGAATTTTTCCAATTGTATGGATTATAAAAGGAATATAGGAATAGACAGAACTTATTTTTGTAGATTTTGGATGATCCATGGCACTTGATAGATGTGAGAAATGGGTTATAGGTGAGAAAATTTTATAAAGGTGTCGAGGGGCTCTTTAGGAATGTTTGAAAATATTATTTTATAATATAATGATTTTCTGTTTCCAAAGGTCCAAAAGTCATTAAATTAAAAGATAATACGACTCATGTTGGACATAAAATTATCCAATAATAATTTGACATGTTTTGGATATTTTTTAAATTTTTATAATCTCATTTATTTGAATCATTCATTAATGAGTTAAACATTCCATCATTATTATGTCATAAATAATTTTATATATTTGATATCTAAAAATTATAAAAAAATACCTTGAGGTGGTAAATAATTTTATATTTCAAATGAATATTTATAGTAGAAGAGATATCTTATATAACCCCATGTAAAAATTATTTTACTAAAATACATATGTTTATGTCATTTCTGTAATTACATTAAATTAATTAATATAAAGTGTCATTATCACTCCCATGTGGCTCTATGGGGTCCCAAAATCGACCCAAGGATGCCCATGTGTGGACATGAATCAGTAAAATGGGGTTAGGACATGTTTAGGGTAATTTAATATTGTCATATTAATATTTTTTACCTTTATTTACCGGATTTACCTTTTAACATTGGTAAATAAAATATTTAGCGAAATAATTATTCCTAATGTCTAAAAATAAAAGTTACCTATTTACACTATTTTTACCTCCTAATTTATAATATCGAATCCATTTTTCTAAATTCTATAAAATTATTTTATTGAAGTTAATTTAAAATTAATTCATGTTGTCAAAACACCAAAAAGCGGGGTTTTATGAAAAAAAACTATCATAAGATTGACATGTGTTTATGTACAATATAAATGCAAAATTACATCCAACAATATGAATTATATTAAATAATAATAATATAATATAATTATTCTATAAAACCACTCAAATTAATAATTTAACACTATAATTTTTTTTATTAAAAATGTTTTTTTAATTAAACTTTTGTATTTTTAACTATTCATCAAAATAAGAAAGTTATTGGAAATGTGCCGAAAATTTACTCTATGATATATTCCATATTCCAAATCCAAAAATAAATTCCAATTTTAGTGATGAAAATTTTATAATTTAAAAAGTGGGAATTACTATTTATAACGACAAGTTTGATTAGTCGCGATGTCTTAGAACTAGAAGTTGTGTAAAACACAAGTTATTGTATTATTAAAAGAGATGTGTATTGTGGAAACTTGGGGTGTTACATTATTCCATCCATCATGTAATTTAATCCTTGAAATATCTAGAATACTACTAAATAAAAATATTTGGGCGTCTCTTTATCATATGTTCCTCAGGTTCCCACGTTGCCTCTTTTATCTTATGACTTATCCATTGAACGTTCACCAGAAGAGTTGACCAGTTTCTCAAAACTTGATCTCCAATATCAATAATTATGATAGGCTCTTCCCAATAAGGTATATGCTTCCAAATATATTTAATCATAGGTGAGTACGTGTGTTGGTTCAGGCATGTATATTTCAATAGTGATATGTGGAACACATCCTGAACATTGGAGTGACTATGTGGCATTGCTGAATGGTAAGCTACAACTCTAATTCATTCTAGAATTTCAAAAGTTCTGTTGTACCAAATACATAATTTTCCTTTCTAACAGAATTTTATAACACACTTCCATGGAGAGACCGTCATGAAAACATGATCTACTCAAAATTCCAAATCATTACTTCAGTTATCTGTAAATCTCTTTTGCCTACATTGCATATCATTGTTGGGAGTTTAGATAATATTTTCATTTTCCATTATTTCCTCAACATGTTCTGGGCCTATGAGTTTTCTTTCACAAATATAATTCCAACAATTTGGTGTGCAGCATCTATTTCCATATAAGGCTTCATATAGTGCCATCTAAATACTTGAATGGGAGCTATTGTTATATGAAACATCTACCATTGGAAAATATTGATCCCACTTACCATGAATGTCAACTGAGTAAGATCGTAAATTTTTTTCTAAGGTTTGATTAGTATGTTCTGACTGTCTATCAGTTTGAGGGTGGTAGGCACTGCTCAAACAAAGATCAATATCATGGAATTTCTAAAGAATTTTCCCGATCCATGATGTGAAATGGGGATAACAATCAGAAAGAATCGATAGGGGTACACCATGAAGTCTTACAACTTCATTAATATATAGTCTTGAAAAATTTTCTTGTGGTAAATCTTCTCATATAGCATGAAACTTTTCTAACTTGGTATGATGATCAATATTGAACCATATTGTATCATTAATTCTAAGAGTCTTTGGTAGTGCCATGACAAATTCCATTTTAATATCATCCCATTTCCACTCTGGTATGGGAAGAGATTACGTTAATCTTCTGGGATGTTGCCTTCCAGCTTTGACTTGTTGACAAACTATACATCATGACACATATTCAAGAATCTATATCTTCATGTTTTCCTAAAAAAATTGTTCCTTCAAATATATATACATTTTAGTGCTACCAGGGTTTTTATGAAATTGGAGTAATGGGCATCATCCAACAATTCTATTTTTAGATCAGTTATGTCAGGAACAAATAATATCTTCCTATATTTCAAAATCCATCTTAATATATTATTTTTATCAATTTCCCATTGTTCATAGCATTAATTTTCATTTGAAACTAATCATCATCTGCCTGGAAAACCATTTACCCTTTCTAGAAAAGATGGTTTAAAAACCATTTGAAAAATAATTGATGTTTCGCCTTCCATGATTATTCCCAAATCCATTTTTACCATATCCATGAACATATGTTCCCTTTGAATGCTCATTTGGTTCAAAACACCATGATCCTTTATGATGAAATCACCTTCAACCTTATTTCCCTTCCTTATTTGGTTGTGTATAGTGTAATAATAATCCTTGAGTAGTTCGAGCCATATCCTTAGCATCATGTTGAGTACATTCTTGGAGAAAATATACTTAAAACTCTTCTGATCGGTATATATCTCACATTTTTTCACCAAATAGATATTGTCTCTGTATCATCAAAACATATATTACTACTACTAACTCAAAATAATGAGGAGGATAGTTTTCTTCATGAAATGTTAGTTGTCGTGATGCATAGGAAATGATTCTATCATTATACATAAATACACTACGAAGACCTTTCATTGAAGCATCACTATAAATAAAAAACCCAACATTCATAGATATTAGTGTGAATATAAGACCATTGACTAATATTCTATAAATTTTATCAAAACATTCATCACATTGTTTTTTCCAAAAAAAAATTAACCCCTTTACGTGTGAGCTAGGTTAACGATATATCCAATCAGGAAACATTCCAGAAAAAAACGCCGATAATAACCTTATAAACCAATATATCTATGTGCCTCAGTTATACTCATCGGTGCTGGATATTCATGGATTTCTCTTGTCTTTGAAGGATCAATATAGATTCCATCCTTAGAGATAATATGGCCAAATAAATAAATCTATTTAAGACACAATTCACACTTGATAAACATCCCATATAATGTGTTTCTTCTATGAGTTTACATAATAGTGTGTAATTGATTTTCCTAATATTTTTATCTTGTGAATTATATCAAGATATCATCAATAAATACCATTACAAAGTAATTAAGATATTCTTTGAAATATCTACTCATTATATCCATGAAGAAAGAAGGTACATTAGTCAGCCTAAAAAGCATTACTATAAACTCATTATGCACATACATGGTTCGAAATATTGTCTTCAGAATGACTTCCTTCCCCACTCACAACTGATGGTATCCATATCAAAGGTCAATCTTTGAAAAATAATGATCTTCATGAAGTAGATCATATAAATCATCAATCCAAGGCAGGTGATACTTGTTCTTTATTGTTATAACATTGATCTCCCTAAAGTTAATGCACAACCTCATAGATCCATGATTTTTCTTAACAGAAAGGATAGGGGATCCCCACGAAAATAAACTAGGGAGAATAAATCCTTTATTACTCAATTATTCTTGTTGTTCATTTATTTCCACTAATTCTATAGTGGCCACTCTATAAGGGGTCTCCAATAGGGGCATTGAACACGGAATTATGTTAATGGAAAACTCAATTTCTCATTCTAGAGGATGACTAGGTAAATCCCTTATAAACACATCAAGAAATTCGTACACAATATGTATATACTATATTATAACATTCCTTTCCTCATACATAGTTATTTCATTCTATTCATCCCCAAAAATTTAATTTAGTTGAGTTACTGGGGGTGGATCAAGATAAGAATCATATAGTGACGTTTCTGCTGTAATGATAAGGAATTATTTATCATTATCGAAAATTTTATCCCCTTTATTCTTACAATAATTTTTTGAATCATGTTACGAAATCAAATACATACTGAGGATTATATCAAATTCAATCATGGGTATGTTGATGATATCAGCATATAAAGAAAATCTATATGCCATAATTGGAACCGATTCACAAAACATTGTTGCAATGATAAATTCCTTAGGTGTTTTGACTAACAACACCCTTGTTATGTCAAATTGAAAATATATAATTTTCATGAAAAAATGGGATGATTTGAAATAAT
Organism: Viscum album; assembly: GCA_963277665.1. Lineage (NCBI taxonomy): Eukaryota > Viridiplantae > Streptophyta > Magnoliopsida > Santalales > Viscaceae > Viscum > Viscum album. The sequence continues at coordinate 2,003,125,153 of OY728148.1, read as the reverse complement.
ATGATGATCCAGAATCAAATAAAGCATCCACTAAATTTGAGTAAACCATTAAATTTCCATCCACCATGTCATTAAGAGCTTCAACCTTAGTAGTAGTGATCGCATAGGCTTTTCCTTTCTCCATTGGCCTTTTATAAGGTCAGTTTCCTTGGATCTTAGGACATTCATGTGAATAATGTTCTATCCAACTAAAATTGAAGCATTGAATGTTGGTAGATTTTTTCTTCCCCTTACATTCACCTGCAAGATGGAATTTCTATCCACATTTATTGAATACTCCTTTTCCTTTTAGACATACACTACAGTGCTTCCCTCCAAAATTATCATTTGGTGAAAATTAAACTCTTTCCTTCATACCTATTTCCTTATTTCCTCTCCCAGTGTGTTAAACAAATATATCCTTTTTATCCTTTTCTTTAAACTAATAAAACATAGAGAATTTTTTTCTATCCTGATACCACATTAGACAATATCTTAGTATGATGAGAAGGATTGTGAGAATAATATTCAATGGAGAAATGGTTTTAAACCATCAATGAATCAATCAATCTAACTCATTAAGTTACGTATATAATCTGCCAAATTCCTTGCAAACCTAGTAAAGTTATCCTCATAATTTTCAACATTCTTATCATTCTTTTTTTAGAACAAGAAATTTCTTTTCAATATCCAATCGATGGTCATTTGAATTTTTTTTTCTCAAAAAATATCTTTAATCTATCTCCATTACATTATAGATACCAATTCATACTCCATTATGTATTGAATCAATGACCACCATTGATATGTATCTTCAGTGAGGCAATAAAATTCTATGAAAACATTTTCCTTTTCATTACAGCCCAAAGTAGGAAATATTTTCTCTATGGAACATATACATTGCTCGGATACAACTATATTTGTAGTCCCATTGAATGTCGGTTGTTGTTACCTCATGATGTAGTCTAACATTGATCCTCTACATTGTGGATTAGGGTTCTCCATATGGGTAAGGTTATTATTCATAACTTGAGTGAGTTGTCCCTGTATTATGACAAGATAATCAGAACCCATTGCATCACCAGCTCCACTATAATATTATTGAGTAGGAGGGAAATCTCAACATGGATTATGTGCGTTTATACTATTCCCATTTCTTCTACTAGGCTCCATTTCTAAAAAATTGCATACACTAAATTACTTTATGAATCTCAATACATAATTCCAAACTTGTTAAACACGTAACATAAATTTAATAGGATATGGATACATTACAAAATCATAAAAATGTTTTCTTTGAGGAGGTGTCATCTCATAAATCATTCATAATGATTTGTAAAGAAAATTGGAATTATCCTAAGCATACCCCCGAGGAGTGTCATTAAAATGAGTGCAACAAGGACCATTGTTGTGTACCATGATACCTCAGGTAATGCCCGAATCACCTTGTTAGAGTATTTACTCCTAGGAAAATTTGTGCTAGACCCGCCTCTATAAGCTCGCATTTAGATAATGTTGTATTTCATGAAAAGATCAAAAAATCTCAGCATACCATAATTCTCCGAAGTTCTTCTATACTAAACCTCAATGTCTATCATAGGGTAGTGTTCTCTAATCAGAGTTTTTCTAAATCCAGTTTCCAAGGATTGTACAAAACATCCTATGGTACTAACTATAATGCCCCGACCCCAGTTACCAATAGTATGTATATTATTACATACAATTGGAATGATACAAGGAATATTTCCCCGAAAGACCAATCAATTTAATATTATTAGAAAAAAGATATATACATAAGATCAACATTACAACATGAAATGAAATACAAGACTAATTTATTTCATTAGAAACATCCAAGACTTTTAGATTATGTTGCAAGTCACTCATAACTAACATATTCATATCCTTCTAAAATAACTCAAAAGAAAGAGGTGATCTCAAATGCTCATTAAGAGTATGAAATATAGCAGAAGATAACCTAAAAATTAGGAATGGTGAATTGTTAAAAACAAATGGATTTACAAATATCAAAAATGTGCACTTTATGGCAGAAATATGTGTTGAGTAAATAATTCCATAATAAAACATAGTCATTGGTATTCGACAAGTCAAATGACAACAAGAACCATCAATATTATTTCCATAATAAGGGAATGTATAATGTGGGACATTCAGAATCATTTTTTCAAGGCCTTGTCTAAGACTTCAAAAAATGATTAAGGCCTCAACAAAAACAATATATCAAATTGGGAAAGGCCTCAGTCAATTCCACACTTATTTGTCTCATGTGACCTAACGATTCACTGAGGAGCTATAGTGGGCTCTACCCATCACTTACTATGTCTAGTACATTTCTCATATGAAATAGTTGAAACATAACATAAACATTCATATTAAAACAAACATACTAAATGTTAATACATTAACCATAAACCCTGAATGGTATAAAAATAACACATCCACAGTCAAACATATCCCAAAACCATAAATAAAATATAGATGATTTGTATCATAATAAATCAAATTTAAACATGTGTAAAATTTATCGAAGGATGTTGACATATATGAAATCCTAATTATTTGAGAGAAATATCTCTTTCTATTTTGAAATCATTTATGAATCCCATAATAATAAAATAAAACAATTTTTTTTAAATATTATTATATGCTTTTAAGGGGAGTTTCCATGATTTTATAATGGTGGAAAATAGTTTCACCCTCTTTATAAGTTAAAAAGGCATTTTTTACTTTAATTTTGTTAAAAGGATAATAAAGTACCAAGTTTGGAATACGACAGAAGGATTCATTTCAAAACATATAAAGTCAAATATGATTATGAATGATGGATAAAAGAATTTTTTTTAAATTGTATTGATAATAAAGGATATAATTTCCTCAAATTATGCTAAATATGACCAATTATGAAATATTTGGGATGAGAACATTCATTTCCATGTTTGATGAAAATTTTAGTTTTACACTTATTAAATTAACTGTAGTATTTCAGGAATAAATATTTTATATAAAATAATTTGACATAAAATCTTGTAACTCTGTTACAGAATTAATGGGATTCAAATTTTTTCAAATCAGGGGAGCTGGATTATGCTTTTGAGTGTAGTAAATGTTCCATGAATACAAAGTTGGACAGAACCAACCAAATTGGACACCACTTCACTATTTGAGTACTATCATATTTATCCAGACATGGATTCAGCCCAAATATGAAAGTAATATCGGAGACAAAATAAGGGAAAATCATTATTCTAACAGGCTGGCCAATTCATGCATTTTGGAGGTCAACTATGTTGTTCAACATGGAATAAAATATTCAGGCGATTTTTCATTTCACACATAAAAAGGTTATGTAACCATAGCTCTCAAAAACCCTATTTAAATGGTGTTTTAACTATTTGAGGGGGCATATCAAGGAATTTGGATGGTGTTTCTCAAATTTTGTCTCTTGGGAGCTCCTCAATACTCTTGGAAAAAGCAATCCCTTGCACAAACATCTCTTTTAAAAAGGATATCCTCTCCCACCTCCTCTTTGTATTTCTTTGATTTTATGCTTGTAATTTGAAATTTTATTTAATTAATCTTCTATTTTTATCCTTTTCTTCATCTCTTAGTATTTTTAATTTGGTTAGAATTGATATTGGTGAAAAAATTGGGTTGTACCCTTTCAATCCTTTTCTAAGGAAAACGACCCCACGGTGACTACACCACCCATGGAAGAGTACCTCTATTTAGTAATCAATACACATCAATCCTAATTAATTCATTTATTTTGAATCAATGAGATTCTGGAATTAAAATAATATGATTCATTAATTGGGTTTTTGTATTAGAATAAACTGAGTAAGCAATTGTACAATTATGACAAAAACCCGTGAGGTTTAGATTTTTTGTAAATTGTGAGAGCGCTAACATTATCAGTAATACAAGACCACAGATGATATGTTTGTAGAGTTCAAATATATTCACAAAAATAAATTAATACCCTTTTCCAGAATGGATATGTTCTCAAATTATCCACTGACCATAATCTAACCTTAGAACATCAATCAAATAAGGGTGTTGTGATTGCGTGTTTCGAAGCTAACCTAGGGTTTATGTAATTTCATATTTTTGGTTATGTTAACTACAGTAGGATCCGAGGGCTAAAAAAATTAGAGGATTAAAATTATGTGAAAATTAATATAAATGACAATGAAAGATAATTGAGTGAAAATGTATAGTTAGTTTGATAATTCAATCTAAATATTTTCTAAAAAATATCCTCTTATGGTGTCATTTTAATTTATATTCATTTCAAAACAAAAAAAACAAAAATATACAATCTTCTTCCAAATAAATTTTTCTGGATATATAAATTATAAAAAACACCAATAATTTCATGTAGTGATTTTATTGTCTTTTATTTTATTTTTATAATACTTTTAAGATGTTGATTTAATTTTCTTCCTCCTTTGAGAGACGACCTTGGTCAGCCACTCTGCTGCACCTATGTAACCAGAAACCGAACATCATTTGAAAGTACCCATGACAACGCCATTCATATTTGGGTTGTTTTCTGGTAGGAAAGTAATTATTTCAACAAATTATAGGTATTTATTTTATTTTTTATTTAATCCATTTCTTCTCATCTTTATTTTTAATTTCCCATTTCTCATGTTTTTTTCTTTTTCTAATATTATATTCTTTTATTTTTATTGGACCAAATCAATCTTCTTTTATTTTTATTATGGTCAACTTTCCATCATTTCCTTTTTACCTTTTATTTATTTATTACATGAACTAATCTCTATGATATTTAATATATTGATCCTGAGATTGAACATATTCTTTGGGATTGAATCAAATATTCTTAGTCTACGGGAAGTTTTATCATTCAACCAGTTCTAGAATTACTCCACTCTCAGAACATTGTAATTGGAAGCAATTCAAATTAATCCGTATAAAAATAAATTATGGCTGAAAATAATGTAAATGAACTTAATATAACAATTTGAGAATTGGTTAAACCTGATATTAATTATCAACCAAATTGCATTGCATACCCAAATCACGATTCATACTTGAACTAAAATCTGGAATAATTAACATTATTCTAAAATATCATGGCCTCTCTAGTGAGGATCTCAATAAACAAAATTAAAGAATTTAATGTGTTTTTTTCAACCCTAAAACCATGAAATTTATCTGAAGACCAAATCAAACTAAGAGAATTCCCATTTTCAGTTGACGGAGCTGCGAATGATAGGATGAATTATTTTCATCCTGTAGATTTAACTTGTTGGAATGATTTTAAACGTATTTTCTTCCAGATAGTTTTTCCAGTATCAAGGAATACTTCCATTTTCATGGAGATATCTGGGAGAATGCAATCCTAAGGTGAGTCAATGTATTAATATTGGGAGTGATTCAAGAAGTTGTGTTCAAGCAGTTCAAATCACCAAATCAATGAGAAACTATTCATTCAATACTTCTATGAAGGACTCACACCTATTGAGATAATTATGGTGGATTTTGTGGTTGTATGATCATGGGTGGAAAAGAAACTAGAATCTACATATGCTTTGATCGACTAAATGGCCCAAATCTCTCAACAATTTGGTGATCAAGGGACATCACATGTCAAGGGTGTACATCGGGTAAGTACATCCTCTCTTGAAAGTCATTTGATTGATACCAAGTTAGAATAATTGATCAGTATGGTGAAGCAAAATTCCTTAGATAAAAAGACATTGCAACCCCCTTATTCAAGGCATTGCGGAATTTGTACGGAGACAAGCCCCCCAACTGACTGTTTACCACAGTTACAAGTGATAGAAGATTGCGTAGCAGTATTCCCAGGGAGACCATATCAGAAAAAACAACAACCATATCCCCAAAAGAATCTTGATTCCTTTGCACAAGCATAATACCAATTGAGGAAGGATCAATCAGACCTGAGGTATGGATCTTGACAAAAACAAATGTACCCTTTTCAACAAATCTTCCATTATCCTCAACATACCAACAACATTTCCAACAACCCGAATGAATATCAAAAACTCAACAATCATCAAGTAAACAATTTTTGAATCCCCAAAACAAGTATGATTCGGACATTGGTGATCTTTTGAAACAAATTGTTCTTAATCAACAGAATGATTTGAAGAGTCAAGGTTCAGAGTTACGGGAGTTGACGACTCAAATGAGCCAGATAGACACTGACCTCCATGAACTGGTAGGTAATAATTTTGGAAATCTACCATCCCATCCTACTCAAAATCTCAACGGGAAGGTTATTTCCATCACATTGAGAAGTGGGATGAAAATTAATGATACATCTGTACCTACCATTCCACTATAATTCCCCTCAAATCCGTAGAATCACCATTCAAGACCAGCTTAAGAGAACCCAAAAGAGAATGAAAAAGGTAAGAAAATGATTGATGAAGTTCCTCTTAAACCCCTTCCATTTCCAAATCGGGTTATACAAAACAATAATATGGATGATGATGCGATGCAAAAAAGATGTTTTGAACACATTCATGTGTGTGAATATAAACATCCCTTTACATGAATCCATTAAAAAAACCAAGGTTTTCCAAATTATTAAAAGAACATTGAACCAATTGAAGAGGGATCAAGGAAAATGAGAGGATCAATCTGGTATGGAATGTTTCATGACTCATTACACTAACTCTAGTAATTCCAACAAATTTTAAGGATCAAGGGACATTTTCCATACCATGCACCATATGGGAGTTGCACTTTTCTGATGCACTTTTTGATATGGAAGCTTCCATAAAAGTGATGCCCCACTCTGTATTCTCTTCTTCGCAGGTTGGTGAGTTAAAGTCGACATGAGCATTGGAGTAGTTGGCAAATAGATCTACAACATAGACAGTGGGTGTTCTTGAGGATGTACATTTTAAGGTAAGAGACAAGATCTTTCCAGAATATTTCTATGTGCTTAACTTGGAAGATGATCAAGTAAGTTCCCATTCTCACATTATCTTTGGTAGACCCTTCCTCAAAACTGCACAAACAATCATAAATGTCAATTAGGGTACACTTTCCATGGAGTTTTGCAATGAATTTGTGATATCTAATGTTATGGACTCCATGAAGTCCCTCTCAAAGGACCATTCTGCATTTTTAATCTCCCATTTTGTACCACTAAATAAAAACCCCATGGAATTTGATTGTTCAGTGATTAGGATAATTATGTGAATTTCTTCTAGTTTGATGTCTATGAGTACTTCCACAACTATTCCTAATTCAGTATATTCTCTTATATATGATTTGGAAATGGAATCATAATCTAATCATTTGATCTCTGATTATGACATGACTATTGAGTATGCTGAAGGATTTGATGCTTTATTCTTTGGTTGTGATGATTTTTATTCTGATATTGATACACTTTGTGCACATATTTGAGTTCTCTCAATGTATCCATCCATACACCACCCCCTTCATTGGATTTGAATCCATTTACACCAAATCTCAATTACCCATACTTGTTGAGGGGTTAGAGATTACAAGTTATAATTGGAAATAATCTTCCTCTTGAATATGATGAAATTCTTTTGAATATTTTGAGGGATAAAATTAAGAAAATCAGGTGGACCATTGCTGACATATCATATATTAGCTCCACTTTTTGTATGCAAAGGAATCTTTTGGAGGATGTGGCTAAACATGTTAGGTAGCCACAAAGGAGACTCAACCCAACCCTTTTGTATGTTGTTAAAAAGAAGTTGTGAATCTACTCGTGGCAGGTATAATCTTTCCCATTTATGGTTCTTAATGGGTAAGTCCTATTTAGGTAATTCCTACGAAATGTGGTGTTACTATAGTTAAAATTGTAAAAGATGAGTTAGTATAGATGATGGTGCAAAACAATTGGTGTGTGTGTATTGATTATAGAAAAACTAAATCAGTCCACTCGCAATGACCATTTCTTCCTCCCAATTTTGGATTAGATGCTTGAGAGACTAGCTACGAAAACACAATACTCTTTATTGGATGGATTTTCTGGATATTTTCAGGTTATTATTGCATCAGAGGATCAATATAAGACAATATTTACTTGTCTATTCAGCACGTTTTCCTACTGAAGGATGCCATTTGGTCTTTGCAATTCCCCATGTTACTTTCAGAGATGCATAGTGAGTATTTTTTCAGATATTATTAAGACATGTATGGAGGTATTTATGGATGATTTTACATTCTATGGGTCTTTATTTTATGATTGTATCTCTAGTTTGGTAAAGGTTTTGAATAATTGTATTGAGAAGAATCTGGTCTTGAACTTTGAAAAGTGACATTTTATGGTAGAGCATGGCATTGTCTTAGGGAATGTAGTGTCAAGACATGAGATATTGGTTGATATATGTAATATAGATATTATTTCATCCTTACCAAATACTTTATCTATGTGTGATGTTAGATCTTACCTAGGGAATGAAAAAATTTATCGGCGCTTCATCAATAATTTTTGTATGATTTCTCCCTTATATAGAGATTACATCAAAAGGATTATGATTTTATGTTTGATGATTCATGAAGGACACCCATTGATTATCTAAAGATGTGTCTAACCACTCCACCAATCAAACATCCCCCTTGGTGGGAGATTCCTTTTGAGGTTAATTGGAAAGCCTCCATCTTCGTAGTTAGAGATGTATTATCTCAGAGGGTGTAGGGTTGTTCACATGTAATTGCCAATGCATCGAGGACACTTGATTCAGCCCAATCAAAAAACACTACTAAATAAAAGGAGTTTCTTTCTATCATATTTTCTTTATATTAATTCATTTAAAATTTATTAGGCTATAACACAGTTGTTTTTTCTAACCATGCCGCTTAGAGGTACCTATTTAAGAATCCAGATGTAAAGACCAAGCTAATATGATGGATGACCCTTATTCAGGAATATGATATTGAGATAAAGGAAAATACGGGGTTAGAAAACATGGTGGCAGACCATATGAGTAGGATTAATCACACACTAAAGGATGACACCTTGGACCATGTATGACATCGGGAAACATTCCCTGATGAGAATCTTTATTCCATCTCAGGGATGCATCCTTGATATGCAGATTTAGTGAACTACATTGTTGCAACTGAAATCCCAGCAAATTTAAGGAAAAATAATGTCTAGAAGTTAATGAGTGAGTCCATATTTAATTTGTGGGATGATCCCTACTTATGGTGCATGTGTTGTTAGCAAGTTATTAGGAGGTGTGTTCCAGTTCATGAGTTTGAGTCTATTCTACAATTATGTCAAACACTTGAGTATGGTGGAGACTTTTGAACCCAACATATGGCTAGGAAGGTCTTGGACTCTGGATTATATTGGCCAAGATTATTCCATAATTCACATTGGTTTTGTAAGTCGTACTCACATTGCCAACACATGGGATACATTTATAGGAGACACGATATGACTGAACAACCCATACTATTCTATGAAATTTTTGATGTATGGGGAATGGATTCTATGAGTAAATTTCCAAGATCATTTGGTTTCTTATATATTTTATTTTTCATTGACTATGAGTGAAAATGGGTGGAGGATTATGCCACTAGGACTGATGATTCTCATGTTGTTGTGGACTTTATGAAAGCACAGATTTTTGCAGGTTTGGAATACTAAAGGCCATCATCAGAGACCAAGGGACACACTTCTATAATCCGAATCTTTCTTCCCTTCATTAAAAGTATGAATTGACACACAAAAAAAATAAACACCATACCACAATCAAAAAAAATTTCCAGGATAATGTTTCAAATCCTAAGTTGAAATAAATTGTGGAGAAAACGGTGCAGCCAAATAGGAAATATTGGAGCAATCACTTGGACGATATGCTATAGGCATATTGGAAATCATACAAAACATCCATCACTATGTCCCCATTTTGGATTGTTTTTGGGAAAGCATACCATCTCCTTGTGGAAGTTGAGCATCAATCTTATTTGTCTATAAAGAAATGCAACATGGATTTGGCCAATGCTGGAATCCAATGGAAGCTGCAAATTCAAGAGCATGAAGAGATTTGATTGTCTTCATATGTGTACTCAAGGAACTACAAATAAAGATAAAATTAATCACAAGTTAAAATGATCTAGAAATGATAATTTCATGTTCTAGAAAAATGTCTTTCTCTATAGTACACCACTAAACTTGATGCCTCGTAAGTTGTATTCCAAGTTGTTAGGTCATTATATTGTGACTGATGTTTTTCCATGTGGTGCAGTTAGGATCATGAAAGAATACATTGAAAGGATATTTACAGTCAATGTGAAATTTTTTAAGAGATACATTGAGGGACTTCCGTATGATGTAGTGTTTTTCATCACATAGCATGACCCGATCATCACTTGAGCATATCATGTTATTCCTAACTCTTTCACTATTTTATTCTTTTTCATATTTAAAATTATAAAATTCATGTTCCTATATAATATCATGGGATCACATTGGGGATGATTCAATATTTTATGTTTGGGAGAGATAACCTTTTAGTTTATTAATTTCAATTGTTTTCCTGTTTTTCAATGATTTTCAAAAAAAATGTTTGTTTTTCAAATTCTGTGTGTTTATTTTTCAATTTTAGGTTAGTTTTTGAACCTCCTAAGATGAAATTATAGTCATAACCATTTTGAAATCCATATCAATAAGTGAATAAATTTTTCCAATAAAACAAATCTTAGATGAATGTCGAAAATGACTTTGTTTTAAGTTCAAATATTTAGTAATTTCAAGAAAAGGACAATAAATTTTGAATCCCGGGACAAATATCACTATCATCATATTTGAAATAAGTTTCTTGTGAGTATTCTAAAACATTATTTTCATATTCTTTACATTTACCTCACTTCTTGATAGAACCAAACCTTGCTTGACTTACTCTGAATTTGATTTATTTCTGTCAATACTTGAGGGTTTGATGTACTTCTGTTTAAATGATAGGCGCATTTGTTTCGTATTAAAGACCATATTTCAAAGAATCCTTTTTTTATAATGTACTACCTTTAAAATTAAATCTTTGTAGCCCTTAGAAGACATGAAAAAGATGTTAGGTTTTCCACATTAAAAGACAATTTTCCCTATCCAACCAACCCATGAAGTGAAACTTCATAATGTAGTTGACCTTAAGTGTCGGGAAAGTTGTCTTGTGTTTTACTACAACATTTTATGATAAATATGGTGGAAAATTAGATTATGAATATATGTCTTTGCAGTTGAAGAAAATCATTATATTAAACATTGTTACTTTTCTGTAGCTTTCATGATAACTCAAGTTGTTCCTTTCTATAGCTTCTAATAGAGGACGAACATTGTGCCTATATAGAGTTTTCATGAAAACCATTCTTGAGAAGATTGAAATTTTTCCTTCTGAAATTTGTATTGGTGTGGACAAAAATTTATTTATCAGGATGATGAACATGATTTGATGCTATGGGCATTGAAGATAAGACCATATGAATGTTAATATTAGTTTAATGCAATTTTTCATCCAAAAGAGTCATTTCCTCCACATTCATCCTTAGAATTTTTTAAATCATAATCCTAACAACCTAAATCCATATAACAACCTTGAAAAGTCCACATGATAATCATTTGAACTTGACTCATATCGGGTGGCAATGTAGGAATCTTTCAAGCCTATGGTGACCCTTGTATGAGTTTTGATGAGATAGACATTTCTAAAAATTGGATTTTTTGTGATAAGAGAATATTAAATTGAGGTAAGTGTTTTGTTCATGGGAGGATAAATGAATTGGAAATATATTTAATGATATAAATGGAGAAAATGAAATATTGTTTTTTAATGTGGAATTATATCTTTTGTTTCTTGGTGTGGAATTGTTGGATCTCAAGGATATGTGTTTTAAAATTTGATTTTGATTTGATATTGATGTTTACTTGATATGAGGTTTTTCCAGGGAGTGCAAAAGGGTAAGTGTGTGGGAGTTGATGAAACATAGGTTTATTGAATATTTTATGGAAAATAAATGATTTATTTTCCTCACATTATGCAAAATATGATCAATTATGTTATATTTGGGATTAGATCATTAATTTTCAAATATGATAAAAATTCTAGTTATACCCTATTAAAATTCACTATAGCATTTCAGGAATAAATATTGTTATATAAACTATTTTTTAATATAATATTTTAACATTGTTCTGGAATTTTTGGGATAAAAATTATATTTAGGACATGGGAGCTGGATCATGCATTTGAGTGGAGTAAATAGGTCATGAAGAAAATGTTGGACTGAACCATCAAGATTGAACACCACTTCACTCTTTAGGTTGTATCGTCTTCATCCAGAAATGGATTGAGACCAAATTTAGAAGGATTCTTGGGAAATAATTAGGAACAAATAATTCATCTATAAGGATGGCCAATTCAAACGTTTTAGAGGTTAAATATGTGGTGCAACATGGAATAAAATATTTGGCTGAGTTCTCATTTCACAAATAAAAAAGTTATGTAACACTAGCCTAAAAAACATAATTTAAATGAGTTTTTAACTAATTGGGAGGTTTTCTAGAGGAATTGGAATGTTGTGTCCGAAATGGTGTCTCTTGGGAGCCCCTCAAAAATCAAGGATGAAGTATATTCTTTAGCAAACATCTCTTCCAAAAAGGCTCTACTATCCTACCTCCTCTTTGTTTTCCTATGATATCTTGATTGAAATTTAAACATTTCTTCACATAATCATATTTGTTTTTTCCTTTTCTTCTATTATTATGATTTAGAATTTTTTTTTGGAATCAAGAGTAGAGACAAGATTAGGTTCTACCCATTCAATCCTTTTTTCATGAAAAATGACTCCACGATGACTACACCGCCCATGGAAGAATATCTATTTTTAGTAATCAATGTACCTCTTTCTTTATACATTAATTTATTTTGAATCAATGAGATACTATAATTCACTTATTATGAATCATTAAATGTGTTTTATTTATTATAAGAAATAGAGTAATCAATTGAACAATTAGGCAATAACATATTTGGTGTAGATTTTGTGTAATTTATGAGAGCACGATCTTAAATTGTAATAATAGACCCCACGGGAAAAGTTTTTACAGTTCAAATATATTATCTAAACGCAATTAATCATCTTTTCCCGATTTTATATCGACTCTAATTAACCTCTGAACATAAGATAACATTAGAACATTAAAAAAAGCAGGGTGCTGCGATTGTGTGTTCTAAAGCTAGCCTAGGGTTTAATTAATTTAATCATTGTGGGTAAGTTAACTCTTATAGGGTTCGAGGGATCAAAAATTAGATGATAATAACAAAGTGGATTTTAATTTAACTGATCATTAAAAATAATTGAGTGAAAATGTTGAGTTAGATTGATTACTCCTTTGAAATATTTTACAAAAAAACATCTTCTTATTGTGTCTTTTTAATTGAACTTCATTTAAAAATATAAAAAAATAAAAAATAAATACAATATTCTTCCAACCAACTTATTCTAGATTTATAAACTATAAACAACCCCTATCATTTGATGATGTGTTTTTATTCACTTTTTTTATTTTTATAATACCTTTAAATTGATGATTTAATTTGCTTCCTCTTATTAGAGACGACCTTGGTCAGCCACTCTGTCACACCGAAGTAACCCAAAACGGAACATCATTTGAAATCACCATCGACTGTGCCTTTCAATGAAAATAACCACATATTCTAGTAAATAGTAAAAATTATTTGATATTAATTTTTAAAAAAGCTCAGATGTTGATGATAAAGAGGTCTAAGTAGAAACTTACGTATTAACAACATCAGATAAGTAAAGAGATTGTAAAATTAACCCTTACCTTTTATATTTCCCTGGTCGATGGTACGTTAACCACTTATATAATAGTTAAATAATTGATATTAAATTATACAAGAACTATATACATAAATATGATATCATATATGATCTTCTAATATGTTTTTGTTAATAATATTTTATTTGTATCATAGTTTTGGGTGCTAACTGGTTCATTTTCCTTTATATGTTTTATTATATAAGTCAAGTTTGTTATGGAAATGATTTATTTTATTCATATCCAAAATGATATAATGTTATTAAATATTATTTTTAATAATCAAATTAAAATTATTTTTGAATGGTTACGATGGGGAATGAATCTCATCGCATTTGTGGAGACGCTAATCTATACGTACTCACGTACGCCAATTCCATAACTTTTTTTTTAATTTTAAAAGGAATGAAAACCAAAGGATATGGAGATATATTATTATTAATTTATAATATAATATATTATATATGTTTCGTATGTTCATAAAAACCATCGTTTATATGTTCTATGTATGATATGAATGATTCATATCACTTTCAGGGGCAATAGTCTGACATCCTCAAATGAAATTAGCATATTTATAAAACATGAAATAAATAAATTTATTGTACAAAAGAGAATTAAAAAAGCTTATAAGTACAATAAATATCATAAATATCATATATAATTAAGGTTCCCTCATAATGGATACCATAAGAGGTGGTAGTAGAAGATTGAGCAATCGTTGTTTCATGAGGCAGTAGTTTGTCATCCACAGAAACATTATGTTCTATACCCATTACATGGAGGTGTGTATATGTGTAGTTAAAATGAATATCATACAAACAACCTATTATATTCATTATACTTGTGTTATTATAATATAAATAAATAAATAGTGTTTAGGGTGTTGGAGAAGTAAAATAAAAGTATATAACTTAAGAGGAGATGTTACCATTAAATCGGGTAACTACTTTTGGTTTGAACCAAATGATTCATTGAAATGACTTAAACCTAAGGTAATGATTATCATAGGAAGATAGGGATGTAGGGAGCTTAATTGAGAATAGCTTAGAGGATCCAAGTGGCATGATAGGAGTGAGAATGATTTAGAGGTTAGTAAATTTTATTAGGGGGGTGAGGGGCTCTTTAGAAATGTTTGAAAATATTATTTTAAATTATAATGATTTTTGGTTTCTAATGGTCCATAACTCATTAAGGATGATTAAAGGATGACTCATGTTCGAAATGAAATCATCCAATAATAATTGGACATGTTTTGAATACTTTTTACATTTTTATATTCTCATTTATTTAAATCATTCATTAAAGAGATAAACAATGCATCATTATTGTGTCATAAATAATTTTATTTATATTAGGTATAAATTTTTTAACAAAATACCATGTAGTATAAAATATTTTTCGCTTTAAAATAAATATTTAAAGATGAAGTGATAACTTATATAACCCCATGAAAATACTTTTTACTAAAAGATATATGTTTGTGTCATTTTTTACTTTACTTTAAATTAATAAATATAAAGCGTCATTATCACTCCCATGTGGCACCATGGTGTTCCAAAATTGACCCAAGGATTCCCGTGGTTGGTAGTGTATCAGTAATTTGGGTTATGACACGATTTAGGGTAATTTAATATTAATATAATTTTATTTTTTACCCTTATTTATCAGATTTACCTTTCAGCCACGGTAAATAAAATATTTACTAATGTAATTATTAATATTTTCAAAAAGTAAAAGTTATCTATTTACAAAATTTAGACCCAATGATTTCAAATATAGGATCTATTTTTCCAAATTGAAAACACAATAGTTACATAAATTAATTTAATATTAATTCATGTTGACAAAACCAAAAAGTGGGTTTTTAATATTTAAAACCTATTAGAAGATTGACTTGTTATTATATACAATTTAAATGTAAAAATACATCCTATGATCTACATTATGTTGAATGATATAAATATAATCTAATGATATTTGAAAAATACTCAAATTTATAATTTAACTTTATAAATTATTTTGATTAAAAAATTTGTTTTCATTGAAATTATGTATTTTTCACTATTCATCAAAATATGCGTGTTATCAGAAAAGATCCAAATATTTAACCAACAATAATTTTGATATTTCGAATCCAAAAATGAAGAGCAACGTGAATTAAAAAATTTATAAATTTTCAAAAAGGGGGTTTTACTAATCATAACAGCTAGTTTTATTTGTCGTGGTGTGTTAGAAGTCGAAGTTGCATAACACGATAGTTATATTATTATTCAATGGGAAGCGTACTTTGGATGATTTTGGTTGTACACATTCAATCCTGTAATAGTATGAGCAGAACAGTAGAAAAAAATATTATGTTCCAATATTTTCTAAATAGTGGTGGAGATAATTCCTAGAACTATGTATTGTAAACTATAATTTCACAAGATAGTAGTTTTCCCTAGTCATTCTAATATTGTAGTATTTTAGAGAAAACCTGATCATATTTCAATTACCCTATAACGACATGAAATCCACATGGTTATGTTTACTTTCTTTTGACCTTTTTCAAGGTTATGTCTATGAAATTATGTGGTTATAGATCATCATCTTTGAGTGGATATTCTTAGTAATCATTAGTATAAATTTAAATAACGATGTATTAATAGTCCATTGGAGTAAATAATTATCTTTAGTGAAGAATACACTGGTTGAAAACGACGTGGTTCCCTCTATAGTGTGTTGTAGAAATTTTATTGCATCATTTTTAGAAATTACATTTGAATAAAATTTGGACGTTATTTTTTACAAACTATTTAATATATAATTCATACTTTATTTATGGATCTCATGTCTATTCCAATGACCTATAAATGTTTTTTTGGGTAGATAAAGGATAATTGGTTTCGTTTTCATTTCTATACAATTTTGATTTATGATATCCGGTTAGTTTGGGGAATCATGGTCATTGATATGTATCATTTTAATGTTATCATTGTTATGGATTAGATGGGTTCTCATGGTTCTATAATTTAAAATTATCATCCAATTGTATTATAAATTATTTTAATAGGATCTCCAAAGTATTTCATATAGAGTTGGATATGAGATCAATTCATATATTAAAAAAATTCTCTAATAATATAAAACCATTATCAACTATTTTATGTTATAGTGTTGATATATTTTCCAGTGTTTATTTTCAATTGGTTATTTTGGATTTTTCAATTGTCATTAATGATTAAATATCTATTCATTATGTACATTGGGATGTATAGATATCTAGCAATTTTGTACCAGGTGCATAATAAATTTGTATTCCCTCTTATGTAATGAATATTTCAAATAGAAAGTTTCTTATCATATAATTTCATTTCATGATGGGAAAGATGATTAATCATTCTAGTATTTCATTATTGGAATCCCCAATGCATAGTGGAATGACATTTCATGGTAGTTTTTTTATCTGAATATATTTTCTGATGCAAATCTACATAATAGTAAATAGTATTAATTTTTCTCCCTTTTAAACAGCATGATTCATTTTTTAAATAATAAAAAATATTTTTCTATAATTGATCTTTATTCAGGTTATCACCTGTTCAAGGTTAATGACTCATACATCCTAAAATATATTTTTTGAGAAGGTATGACCACATGGAATATTTCATGATGTAAATTTTTATTATTAATACTCCTGTTGTGTTTAGAGATTTGATAAAAAATATTTTCCTAAAGTATCTTGATGACATTATTTTTTATTTCGTGGTTGATATCACAATCTACTATTAAATTGAATAATATAATAGTTCTATGGGAATAATGGTTAGGGAATATTCGAATGTCACCTCCAATTTTAAAATACTCTAAATTTAAATCTCTGTCTCATAGAGGTGATGTTATTTAGGTAATTGATTTGGAAAAATGGTATCGCAGTTGATCCATGAATATTGAAGTCATTATTTTCATCGGACATACCATATACCATTTTTTATAAACTGATCATCCTAATTCAAAATCAGTATCATAAAGGATTCATAAAAGAAATCTAGATGTGGGATTCATCATTGAAAAATTTCATATTATAAGGTTGAAATTGTCATGTAATTAAATGTTCGTAGAGATTTTTATATGATGAAATTGATTCTAACATCATGACTTATTTTGAACATGTTAGGTAATGGTATGGGATATTTGATATAATTTCATGCCTCTAGATCTAAAAAATGTAGTGAGATTTTGTAGAATAATGATATATTAGAGAATGGTTCTCATTGGCCTTGATAACCTGATGTGAATTACCCTAAAAATGTGTTATCTCTCTCCAATATTAAACAAGAGATTAAGTTTTACAAACAGTACATATTCTTGGATACATTCTCAAAATGATATAATCATAATTATTTTCGTTATATAGATTATTGGAAGTATGAGAATCATAATAAGAGATGATTGGGGTATTACTTTAGCACCGTGGACTCTAAAATCCCCTAAAAACATTGGAATAGAGATTTATATATTGACTATGTTCGAATTAAATTTAAAACTTTTACTATTTTGTAAGTGAAATAGGATTAGACAATCATTTGGATTTTTACATAGTTTCTACTTTATGAATATTATGTTGTTTAGGCATGGTTCCAAAAAGATTTAAATTTTCATCATATCTACATGAATAAATTTTGTTTAAACAGTTGTATAAAAAGATCAAAGGAATTTTGAATCCACATATTTTAGGGAGGACGTTTTTGTCTGTTCCCTCCCATATGATATAGTTAATCCCATCAGGAATCATTACATAATAACTTTTTATATAAAAACAAAGTGATTTTTCAAAGTCATAAATCATCATAGGCTATTTACTATATAACAATGAAGACTTATTACATCATCTGGTCTGTTGTTCTAAGTCTATTATGTATAATTAAAATGTTGAATAGGTTTCCCATTTCTAATCCTCTAAGATGATTATAAATGAACACCTGAATATCAATTGATTTTTAATAAATCTTCTAGTTACAGTTTTGTAATGGTATCAGGTGTCCATATACATTATAGTTGAATTGCACCCAACATTCATTCAATATTGGCATTGAAGCATACTTAAAATACGATCATTTAATTATAATTAAGAACACAACCAGGATTAAAAATCTAGGTATGTTGTAATTATATCACACTTGGAGGTTTATTGGATATCATAATAAAATTATCTCTAAATGTTTCCCCACGATTACATCTCACTTCATAAAAATACTCAATGTGATGATCGAGGCTCATGTCAGATTGATTAAAACATGTCACTCATATATGGATGGATAAATAGAGCATGATATTAAAAATATATATTATGTGATTAATGATTGTTCATATATTTAATTAGATCATGAGACAACCTTCTATAATGGGTTGATTTATATTTTAATAATATTTACCTATAATCTTTTAAAACAGATCATTTTGGGGATTTGTCTTGTCTCCCATGATGGTCACATCAATGTTTTTTTGAAGTAGTTGAGGCCTCTGTGGGGTGAATGAGTACCATTAAAGATATATTCATAAGATTTGTGGACATAAATATATTCATGTTTATATATAAGTGTTGTTAGAAATATGATAAAGACCACTTAAATATCCATTTTTTTCCATTGATGACCATCTTTTCTGGATAGTTTTCCATTATTTGGTCATAGACATATATGAATATATGATATGTTATCATTATGATATTTTAAACCATTTTTAATCACTAGGTGGATTGTTTTGGTAGCATATCTATTTACATTATATCCTCAGTCAGTGTGAATTCCAAATTATTTTCATATATCATTGCTCATAATTATCAACATGATCACTCCCATGTTTGGAATTATGATGAAGTCTAGTGGGATAATGTTGTGTCCAATCTACATATCCACTACAGGTAATTTTCTCTCAAGTAAAATTTATTCATGAAATCGATATTCCTTGGGTAAAAGTATTATGGATGTAGGTAATATATTTTCATAAGATTTGGGGAGAACAATACATTGGTTAGAGATAAATAACACCATATCTTCACAAATATTCATTATTGTGAGTGACATTATGGTGATAAAATGATCTATTTTGAGGAGTTTATAGAATCCAAGCATATGGAATATTATTTTAGATTTTGTGTATTTAGAGTCTAGTAATGAATGGTTTTTTTATTAAGTTATTTCATAAAAATAATATTTAGACATTCCTTGTGTAAAATAGGATAGAACATACCACGATAAATTTGATACCCACAATGGTTACATCTATTAACTGTGTTCTAAACAACCACATCAATAGAATGGAACAGTATATTGTGTGGCCCCATGGTGTTCACCTTATTGGGAATGACCAACAGACCACACCATGGTCATTTTGGAGTTCATTTTTGGTGAATAACATACAATGTTTTTTGTTTAAATTGTGGCTACAATATCTATTGGGTTTGATTAAATGATACCTTCACAGAAACTAATAATGTGGTGAACCCCCACTATGAAACTATTTTCAAGTGTTTTGGAAAATTCATTTATCCAATTTTCCTACATGATATGATGTTATCGTTACACATATTAATAGAATATCATTGGGCCTCTATAATATGGTTTGAAATGTGTTTATGACCATATTTTGTCTTAAATTATGAAAAACATTCCTTTTTATAACTATGGTTTTCCATGACCAATATCTATGATGATATCTTGGAATTCATTTGGATGTTCTTTCTATTTTGGTTGATTTAGTATACATGGTCTATTTATTGTTGTCTGGTTTCGCACAAGTTCATGAAAGATAAATATTTTATCATTCAGATCATAAATGATGTAAAATGATATTTTTTCCTCATTATTTATTTGATATCATTGTTTGTAAGGTAATATAATTATGTGAAATTATTATTGGTAGATAGTTTCTTCTCTTTCACTATGAATGTGTTCAATTTCCATCTGGTATAGGGAATCCATTGTTGATTCTGTGTGATCCCCTTATTAAGGAATGTGGTATGTTCAGTAGAAAATGCATATTGATCCTAATATTAAACTATTTTTTTTAATTTTTTATTATTTATGAATGTAAATTTTTAGTTATTTTAATGATAATGTAAATTTATTTTTATAAAGTGTTGTTTCCCATTGTTTTGGTAAATATATATAATGTAATGACACATTAAAATGGTTCACGAAATGGGTTTTTGATGCATGGTTTAGATGAGGAAAACGTTTTCAATGGAAATAATTTGAATAATTTCATTGAAAAAAATTGAAATGATTTTTTAAATTCCATACTACCGGCCTTGTGTAATAAAGAGATTGAATAGTTTTTATCCTTATTTAGGGTTCATCCAAGGGATTTCTACTGGGGATTTCTCTATTTATAAGGACCAGTATTTGTACGGAATTGAGTCTAATAGTATAGGGATTCATACTTGTGGTTTTATGTTGTTATATAGACCATTTTTATATAGATATTTTATTTCTCTATATAATGAATTTATAAATTATGAATGAGTGACCTAGATATCGTAGTGTTATATTTTTCTATGGGGGGTTTTCCATTGTTCTTATTATTATTTATTTTTTTGGGGTTTCTATTTGTAAAGATGTATCTATCATGGGTTAGTGTTCTTTTTGATTTTTCATTGAACTATTTTATATAGAATCTTTTTACAAAATTATAATTTAAGAAATGTTTTTACTATTTATTTATTATAAAGAAGAAAATAGTTTTTTTCAATGTTATTTTTATATTGAGAATATAGGGATTATTGGATACAATGGATTTATAGAATGCATGGATGGGATGTTTTTAGTATTTTGTATCTCACTTAACATGCAATCCCTTAGTGGTGTTATCACCATATTATTTAATTCACCAGGGGGAAAACAGATGCTATGTGAAAGGGATTCATTTCACCTAGGTGTTGGTATCTAGTGGTTTCATTGATATTTCCAATTTACCTTATAGGTTATACGTTGTTAATTGGGTTATATATGATTTTATTCTGGACAAATACCATGATTTGGGTTAGTTACCACAATTTAATATCTAATATTGATGTTTTTTAATAATAGATAATTTATCTTTTATTATCTATCTCTTCTAATATTACATCATTACTTATTTTAGATAGAGAAATTCATGCTGAGAGTTTATTATTTGAATCCATTGTCTTAGTTTGGTTGATTATCAGAGTTGGGACCCTCCTATGATCATTTAACTATCCAGTTTCAGATCCTAGTGTGATGGGTTGTGTAGTATGAGTAATGAATGGATGTCATGATTCTACATAGACTACAACCCTCTATCATATTTGATCAAAATTGGTTGTTTTCCCTGAGATTTATAAAATATCATCAGAAACAATTCATCATAGATAAACTTATTGAAAATTATGTCACCATGAGGAATATGGTTAGTCTTATAGAACCATTGATACACTTTTAGATATGATGAGATATTATTCAATTCATTCCCAAATATGTAGTGATCAGTACCTCCCACATGAAGTGTTATCACCAAACAAAAATTTAAATTATCGAATTAATGTAGCATAATATGATTTCTTTTATTGGAATATTTTCATAAATTCAACGTGATAATATTATTTTGGAGAGAGAGAAGAGATATAACCAATCCATGTCCATGATATTATAGAGTATGATTAAAAAATTCAGTTGCATAAAAATGATACAAATAGTGGACATACAATTTATTTGGATATTAATTACTATAATCTATAATTTAAATATATTGAAAATTCATTCCCCTAGATATAACCTCTAAGATGGTCATCATGTTTTTTATTATATGGAAATTGACACATATGCTTACCAACTCCTTAAAAATACATTATTTTTCAGATATTTTTCACTTATCAGATCCCTCCATCTTATTCATTCAAAAGTAAATTAATGTGTTTCATATATCACTACTGAGGTATTATATATATATCATTTCAACTTTATAAATGACAAATCATTTTCATATATTACTTGTTCTCTTATATGGGAAAACACCTATAGAAATTCATTATCAAAGAGAAAATGAATAGTGAATCATGATTACTCAATTGGTGAATCGTTAATAGGGAATTCATATGACTAAGAAAACTAATTCTGATCCAAAATGTAAATGAAAGATATTACATTGAACTTTTTGTTCATTAGAATATTTTTTCCAAAAACTCATTTCGGGGTCGGTATAATGAGTAACATACAAATTTACTAAAAACATGTCAACAAATCTTGTTGAGTTGTTATTCTTGAACAGATAACCAAAATTTATTGAAATCCACGATAAATAATTTATATAACATCATAATATATGACTATTATTTCATAGCCATACAACTAACATGTATCAATAAAAAGTATCCACCTTTCCAAAATATGGTAATTGGATTGTTAAAACTGAGGTCATTCTATGCTTGGGAAGACACTTTTTTATAAAAAGTATTTTATTCAATATGTTCTCGAGTAATATTTATTTTCAATATTTTTAATTATATTTCAAAAATGTATTTTAAAATTTCATTCATTCTTTCCAAACCATATTTAATGGGACATTTTATTTTTTGGATTAAAATTATATTATATGGATAAATGTTAATTATCAACATTATAGTAAATTGATTTATTTTAAGGAATTATTCTTTTTATGTTATGATTTTTATAAAAAACAATAATAAATTTGTTATAATAAGTAATAAAATATAAATTTTAAAACAATATATCAATATCTTTTTAATTATTATATTTTTAAATAATGGTAAATAAGATTAAATGTACATAATTTTGAAAAAAATCATTTGTCTATAAATATAATTTAAATATTTTTTAATATAAAAATAATTCACAAAATATATAAATATTTAATTATAATAAATAAAAGATAAAATTATGTTCATAATAGAAGAATTTGGTTTCATGTATTATTTTATATTAAATATTAAACAAACAATACACTGTTAAAAATTAGATAACAAGGTAAAACAGTTAGAGGTAATATATAAAACAGAAAAAATAAATAAATCAATTTCTTTTTAATTTCTTATTAGCGGTTTGATGTTTATTTAGCCACTAAAATATTTATTATTTCCCACTTATGGAGGCATTTACCACTGAATGGTATAATTAAATTAATAAAAAATAATAGGTGTTCAATATTGTACCATTTTATTCACCTTTAAAATGGGAGTACCTCCAACACATAATCACTTACCAATTCCATCTAAATTTATCATAGAAATCTACTATTTTTTCATTCATAATAACATATCCTATGATTATAAGCCCATATTTTTAATTATATATCACAATTCTTTCATTTATATCCATATTTCAATGTGAAAGATCAAGTTTTTTCAGGTTAATTTTTTCATACACCTAAGATATTGATTCATAAATTCACCCATGAAAACATATTATATAATCCATAATATAGAGAAAAAATAGTCTTTATATAATGTAATGTTATTATATTAATGTATAAATAATTATTAAATCCTTTATGTCCAAAATTAAAAACTAAATTACATCAATCATGTGTATATGTGGACTACCACAACGATTAAATGATGTGCCTCATTTTACATCACCGTCATTCATGGTTTATAACAATAATTGATCTTATTTATTAATTTTATGATTATTTTTGAATTATAATAATGAAATTATTTTTTATAAATGATAATTTTAATACATTTATGTATAAATGGAATCATAAATATTGTGTATGGTAGATTATCACTTCCATGGATTATAAATTTCATCATTCATCATCTCCCTTCATGTATTGTTATGGGAATTTTTTCATTGGAGATACATGATATTTATGTCCCTTTTGAGACTCTATAAATTTTATAATAATAATATATAGAAAACATATCACTACTCATTAATAATTATAACAAGCTCTCAATTATTTAATTTTTTTTACAAAATTCTGGAATGCTGTTATATTCATTAATACATGATGGTTTATTAAATTCAATACAATTGAAATATAATTTATTAATAACATATTTATAATAAATTAATGATTTATTAATGATTTATTAATTTCTAATATATTATTAGTGTATAACCTATAAATTGTGAAACTTGTAAAAACATGTGTATTGAAATTTCCTTTTTCAAGAAGCATATCCATCGTTCGCATGAAATAATATTGTACATAAGAAATCACATAAAACAATGTCTATTCTACAATGATGAAATTTAATATAACAATGAATAACTAACTAATTTAAATGTAGAAAATTATTATTAAAATTATTTATAATATGTTATAAATATGAATATGGTTAAAAAACAACTGATTAAGATCGTTATATTTAGTATATAATAGATTATATAATGTTCATGTGTGAAGGATATTAGTTATGTTTTCTTCATACATCCACTTATTTTCCTCAATCAATATGATTGTTCAATTTTATTATGGTTTTACAATATATTTATTATATTCATTAATTATCCTATAATTCCTATTATATCTGAGAATAACATGTTCATTAATTCAAATATTAACCAAATTAAATTTATTTCTCAAATTTAAATCATTCAGGAGAGTACTTGACATCTCTCCACATGATAATTTAAACTCATTTTCCCTATATCCATTTCCCAAGATTATTATTATTTTTATATGGATGCAAAATAATGTGATATATTTTGTGATATATATATTATCTTTATATAGACATGAAAATATTTTTAGTTTGTATATTTATGAATTTTTTACTAATTATAATTTTCAAAAATTAAATACATTTTTTATTTTTTATAATCTAGTTTTTTGTCTTCTACATATTTTTTATTATATTAATATCATTTCATGAATAAATATTTTCTTTTCCTTTTCAAATTATATGATTTCATTGATATTTTAGCTTAATATTTTAAAAAATTACCTTTGAATGGGATTCATAACAACTTTATTTATGGAAATGTGAACGAAATTATCAAAATTATTATTTAATGTTTCACATCCCTTTAAATAATTTTCATTAATGGTTTTATATCATTGTAATTTATATTTCTTGAATAAAAATATAAATTTTATTATGAAAATAATTTTTTGGGTGATTGAGTTTTGGGTATCAACTATGAATATTCATGAGGTAAATTTTGGAATATGTCATTAATATATATATATTGAAACTCATTTTCCATCCCATGTTTTATATCTTATGTGATAACTAAAATACAATATCATCCCATGATTTTGCATGATTTGTTTAATGTTTTATATGTTATAGAAAAAATAGTTATTTTTGAAGATGGTTAGGGACCAATATATAACTCTATATATTGGTTAATATTTTATATCTCCCGAGATGATGTAGTGTTATCATTCTGGGATTTTATCATGAACTAATGAATTTTAATTAATTGATATATTCACTATGTAAATGGTGATCTTTCTTTCCGACACCTCAAAAATCTAATGTATGAACATTGTATTCGATACCAAGTATGAAATGAGACATGAAGAACGTAAGGTAATATAATATATGGATACTTAATAATACATATACTATTTAAAAAATATTATATATAATAATTTTTGAAATAATATTAATATTTATTGAGACATAATCACTTCTATATCAGGTGATAACCAATAAAATCTTGCAATTATTGGAATCTTATACCCATTACTGGAGGATGATAATGGTTTCATGCCAACCAATTACTTGTGTGATGTCTTTGTTAAATTTTAATTATTTTTAGTTAAACTATTTGGTGAATAAATATTAATGGTAGACCATTAGTAATAATTTTAAGGATTAGATATTTATCTATGAAACCTATTGATTTGGGAATATAATTAAAGAAAATTAGATAGACGTGTCACTCTTTTATTGGTTGTACGATCCTTTAATTTTTTTTTATATATTTAGACATAAAAAAATGTTCATTTCTAGTAATAAATTTTTGGCAGTAAATGAATTAATTAGAATTTGATTGAAGCACGACAAAAAGATTGGATTGTTCATATGAAATTGAAAACAATCAGGTGATAAAATCTCCCTATATTCTGAGGTAGTAAGAAAAGTACCAAACATTATTAAAATTCCTTATAAATTAAACAATGTTGAAATACCTTAATGTATATAGAATTGTTTTTATTCTAAACTTTAAAAGAATTATGGATTTGTCCCCCATAAATTTATATTGATCATTTACTTTTTTTATTGATGAAATAATTAAGTCTCTGTAAATATTTACTATTGTAGTTTGCGTATTTATCATTACATTCCACCAATGTTCTCTATAATAGAGACCTAGATACATGGTTATCCATTTGACCTTTTTTACTTTCATTCCATTTTATAGAGGATGACATATGAATCCTTATAATGATGTGAAATTTCAAAAATAGTTACCAATTATAAATTTCGCCAATGCAATTTAAATAAGTTTGTATTGATGTCGCTCCATGATAATCTAAGGTAAAAAAACATTTTATTCGATAGTGTGTGTGAAATGTGACTCGAAGGCCATAAGGTAATATAATATCTGGATACATAAAAATATTTTTACAATTAAAAATTGATTCTATATATTTCAATACATGCAATACTAAGTTGGCGTGCATTACATGAAAACGTGACCTTGTTAGATGGTGTGCATTACACACAAGAATGATTTTTTATCAAACAATATCATGTTATTAAAATAAAATGATATATAATCTAGATGTAAAATCAGTAGTTATTAATTTTAATAAATAACATATGAAAAATATGGCATCTTCACATATAATATTAAATAATTGGTAACCAATTAAGTAGAAATTTATATAAAAATAATCATAATATAAAGTGATTCATTTTATAAGAAAACTATTTTCATGATCAAAAAGTAGTTTTACACTATTAGATTAAATTAGTAACAATTAGTGAGTGATAATAATGTAATACATATATATATATATATATTATAAATTAAATAATGTTTTTTTAATCATCCATTAGTTATGATAGCCATATGATAAGAAAAAACTCGGTTTTATAAAACAACTTATATTTTTATTAAATCACTTTCACTACGTTTTAATGGAGAACTCATTTTAAATCTGAATTTTGTTACATTAATTAATTTGAAATATCAAATTAATGATTATAATTAAAATATAAAAATTATAAATTTTTAGGATGAATTTTTTATAATTTTATGAAACATTTCAATTTTAATGAATAGTTAAAAATGTCGAAATTGTGTTCAAGAATACTTTTTCATATAATGTATTTATAGTATAAAAATATAATTTATATTTTTTAAGGTTTATTTTTTATAAATGTTTTTATAAATTATTATAAATAATTATTTTTGAATCAATTTTACATTTAGAGTAATTATAATACATAGAAATCTTTTGTAAGTGTTTACATTAAAATGTGTATTGTCGTCATGCATTCAGTAAGGATTTTGGATTAATTTTTGACAATATTGTGACTGGAAGTTTTCGGTGTGTATTCCAAATTAAGAATAGGAACTATATATAATATATAACAATAACAATTTTTTGACCAAAAATAATTGTGAATGTAGTAAAAATTAATTTCATTTACTGAGGTAAAAGATAGCTTTATAATGGAGTAAACCATTAACTTAGGGGCCCAAATGACCTAGCCACATGTCTAAAAACCATTAAATAGGACTATTTCGGCCATTAAATGAAATTTATTGAGTTTTTTGGTGTTTTATTTCATTTTTAAGTAATAATGTTGGTACATCATGATCCATTCCAAAAATACTAAGCGAGTCCTTATCCTCCCATATAAAAGGACCTCCTCTCCTCCCGCTTCCTCACAATATGAAGCAAATTTTTCTAAAAAATTTTCTTATAGAATATCTCATTAACATTCCTAATTTCATACTAGAATCATACACATGGGAATAAATACATCCAGGAATCCTTTTTGTAAAAACCAAATTAGTTAGCTAATTAAAAGGTAACATATTCTCTCAAGATTTATAATTTTATTTCCATTGTATAACCCACCATCTCATATTATTATATTATTTTATAAAACAACAACTATCTTAAATATAATATATTGTTTTTATTCTAAAGTTTCAACCTACACTTACACTCACTCACATCTATTGTTAACAATCATATTGTTTCTATGTATGGAAAACTATTGCCTTTCGAAATAACGATTGTTTATTTATTCCTTTACCAATAATCAGGGATGACCATTATGATGTAAACTATATTATATATGATTTATATAATATTTTATATTTCATTATACGTTTTTCAGAGTTTTATAGCACATAGCATAATTACCGTCCATTTTATGTTAATATGATAACATTGTTTGAGGAAGTGTGGACAAACATTCTCTTGATGTGATGTGATTAATTCACACTATACATGGAACATAAAAAGTATTGTTTAAAATATAAAAAATTGAATTAAAAAACAAATAAATGATATTTATGAAATAAATATAATTATTAATATATACTCTATATATTTATATATTTTAATAATTACCCACTCACACACTTAAAACTGATAACGCCATTTGTGGATGTGTGAACTACTGCCTTCTCAAGATGATGTGATTCCTTTTAAACCAAAATAATTTTATATAAATTTCTATATGATTATATAATACATTACATTTGATATAATTATTATTCTAGAAATATATTACCCTATTTACCTTCTTTCTATAATGATTATTCAAAATGCCAACGTTACTCAAGTGTACATATGACCAGCCATAAATATGATAATATAATTTCCTAATATTTAAAAACTATATTTAATGAGTTATTTTAAAAGTGTACATGATATATAAATTTGAAATTTATTTCTTGATTACTATGTTATATATGTTATATAATGATAGTTTGACCATAGTTTACATAACAACGTTTTTTACATAGAAACTAAATTTCGCCAAAACACCCAATAGAAACATAATTGTTTATATAGTTGGAAAAAACATAGACAAACATTCAGTAAATGTAATTATATAAATACCGAAGGTTCTAAAGAAATTTGGAAATTAGTATATTTCTTTTATATGTGATGTTAAAGTATGTTCACCTTAAAAGAAACTCAAGGGAATGGATTTTTATCTCACTTTTTAAATCTATGGGATAAATTACATTATCACAAAATATATATTTTTTATGGCGTAACTAATTCATCTTTAATCATATTATATCATTAAGCCATCCATAATGATGATATCTTAAACAAACATTTAATATTATTCCTTCATGATGATTATGATTTAAAAATTATCAAGGTGGTATGGGAAAAATTATAATTTTTAAGGATTATCATGATTGAAAATAAATTTAATGATCAGTCAACGGTATTTCCATTTTAGGAAATTATATGAACCTAGTACATTTATTTTTTTAGAAAATGTTTATCAAGAAACAAAAAATTATTCCTCTCTTAGTCGAAGAACATGTTTTCTTTTAAAAATCACATCAAATTATTTTGTTTTCAAAAAATTAATTTTAAAGGACTTGGTACTTGTTTTACGCTTTTGTATTTTACCAATTTTTTCAATGTAATATTGTTGTCAGTTTTAAATTTTTTTATCATTTTTAACCTTTTACCTTGAAAAAAATGTTATTTATAACTTTTACATCATGTAATTATTTACTTTCCTTCATTACATTGAAGCTTCCTTTTCATATTTAAAATAATTTTTTTAAGGAAAATGTTTACTAAATTTATTTTCAATGATAGGGTTTTTTCAAAATATATTTATAAATTCTATTTTCCTTTGGAATATTTTTTAAAAGATGTTTTTATAATTTATTCAGTCATTAATGTCAGTATCCATTTATTTTAAACAATTAGTAGAATGTTTTATTGATACAATCCTCAATCTCCCACTGGATTGTTTTTGATTGATTTATCCACAGATAGTATTTACATTCACATCCACGATTCCTTTTTGTATCAATGAAAAATTATATTTCTTGTAATCCATTTTCATTGTGTTTCCCCAAATTATCCATATCTATTATAATGGATAAGTTCGTTTCCTAAACAATGTACGATTTATCATAGGTTTTTAAACATTGAATGGTATTTTATTATTCTGAAAATATTTATAGATCCATATACATTATTCAATGATGATATTTGATATGTAATATGTTTTATACATTACGAGGAATGAATTTATAGTTAATACCCGAGTTGAAGATAATTTATGGTAAGATATACATGTTGGCGATTGATTAATGAAAGCCACTAGACACATCAGTAGTCTCGTGAGATGAAATTTATGTCTAGCATCCTTAGATAGGTTTTTACTCGATAGATAAATTGTATGATGATGTGTCCTAGATGTACTGGTTCCATTTCCCATGGAAACATGGAATCTAATAATAACACATTTCCCTCATTTAGATTCAGTTACTATTCATCTCGACATATATACTGATTCATTTTGTTATTACTTATTATTTAATGGAATGGTTTTCAGTTCCATATATTTCTATATTTATTTGTCCTTAAATAGTTATTTAAATGGAATGTGATTTAATTTGGTACCTTTATATATTTTTTATATACTTGCATCTCATTTCTTGAGTATATGTTATGTATGTTATATTATTTACCATTTTATAATTATTAATCTTATTGATTCTCTATGGTATCTATTATAATTTACCATTATTGAGGATTCTATACCACCATTATAATGTATCTTTCACTAGGAATTCACGAATCGTACTGTGAAAAATATTCATGGATTAACTTGAAGGAATAAGGTTTTCCTCAATGTTATTTATTTAGAATGAACAAAATGTTGTAATTAATGTATTCATTTTTAATAAAATACTCATTTATGTATTTTGTTTACCAATACTAATAAATCAATATGTTTTCAGGGGTTGATAATTTCAGTCATTCCAATTTTATTAGCTGTAGACACCAGCTCCAGGACTTATGGGGTCAGGTTGATACATTCATGGATATTATTGAAAACCTACAAATGGACCTTCAGGGAAATATAAACAATATTATAATACAATACACATATGTTTCATCAAACTAATCATCATCATTTATGTCTCATGTTCTTGATAAATTTCCATTCATTTTTTTTATAATCATGTTATATAGGTCTTTTATATTATTTCATGGTTTGACAATATTTTTTATATTAAAAATTTTTCTAATAAATTTTAATCTATCATTACTCATAAAAAATTATCATGGTTCCATGTCATTTTAATAATTAATGTATCACATTCTATTGTAATATCATTTTTTTATCTACACCATGATGGATTCATGACATCATTTCCCTTTTTGATCTTTTGAGAACACCCATTACATAATTTATCCATACTAATGATATAAAATTAATTATATATTATGATAATTCTAGAAAAGAGTCTAATATTAAATCATAATTTAGTAATATTCTCCAGTATTATTTTACATGGTTCTATTGTAGGCAGTCTCTAAATAAAATAAACAATTTATTGCTATGATTGTGATATTTGTTAGAGAGATAAATGTTTATCTTATGGAATTGATGTAAAATTATTATGTATTTGGTTTATTTTATTATATATAATCTAATATAATGATTTTTCGTAATAATGTATTAAACTGATTCACCAATAATGAGAAGCATCAGTGTGTATGACTCACTCAATCCGAAGTTGTCTCATACATTAGGAGAAAAAATCACTTTTAGAATGGAATAAAATTGTCTAAAAAATTTTATAAATCATAATTATAAAGATAATGATATATCATAGCACATGAAAAATGTTGAAATATGTGCGATTTGATTAATTTCATCATGGATATGTAGGACATCTTTATGTAGTTCAAATGAAAAAACATCAAATCCTATGTAATCAACATCATGGGGACATACTACCCATGAATCTTATTACAACCTTATTCATTGGGATACATTACCTATAATATTCAGTATCATTTATTGTGGTTATATTCCCTTCATATAATCATCATCTTCTCTTATTCATGATGACACCATATCATGCACGATATGACAAATCGTAATCAGCCTAATATATTGAATATGTATCCAATGTGTATATAGTCCCCAAAAACTAGAATTATCATCATTGGTCCATATTTAATTTGATATCATTTTTAAAACACTTCTCATTTTTATTTCCTAACCCATTTTTTATATGATACTCTCACCTAGTGTTCATCCAGTCATGATTGTATGACCATAAAAGGAACCATGAAAAATCATAACACAATACATTAAATTGTATTATATGTCCCGTTTTTGGGGGGCAATAGACATGGGTTATAATTTCACTTAATAGGATTTATTGGATGCACTTGTAATGGGTATTATCACTACATGAAAAATCTTGTTTAGTTCTAGATGTTCATAAAATATGGGTCGAATATCAATACGAATTTAATCCTTTTTTCCAATGACTATAGATCATGTTTTGATCCAAAAAACAAGGGGTATTTTAATTTATATATATGGTACCATATATGGATAACCATTTATGTATAAAAAATTCACATTGGGTGAATACCTGTGATATAAAACCAGTGGTTATATAGATGTCATGTTTTGATCTATTTCATTGTTGTGGGTAACACGCCCCATATCTTGATTTGTGAATGATTTATTAAAAATGTATTATATATATATATACGATTGTCAAATTAAAGGATAATGATTCTACTAAATTATTATAATCGAGTGTTCAAAAAATAATATCGAATAATATAAATTCCAAATAATCATTATAATCATCTATATTACCTCCTTAATTTTGAAAATAGTCCCTCACAAACCATCAATTCCATAAAAGAGTCATGTAATTTTTTTAAAAAACATGTCCATATGTTTATTAAATAAATTATATGTGATGAAATGAAAACAATATTTTCACATTTATTTTTTAAACCATCCTCGACAGTTTTTAGGAAATATGTTGTAATTTTGTGATTCAAATAAATGGAAATAATTAAATTAACATGAGACATTTAAATATGAAAACTATTAATCAAACACAACCCAACATATTATGATAATTAATTGGTATTTTTTTAAACACGTTGGTCATACCATGACATAAAAATATTGACTCAAATTTAAATATAATTTAATATTATAAACAGCTCCCTTAGAAATGAAAAAGGTGCCTCCATTGATTTCTAAATATAAATTATCACATATATACCAAATATAATTCCATTAGTGAAACTTGAATATTATAGATTTTTGTATGTGTGAAAATATACATACAAATATTTTAGAGTGTGACTGACTCTATGATACTAAGACCCATATAACTACCCTTAGACCATAAAATAACACACAAATTAAGTAGGTTGACCCAATTATTACCTCAGTAAACATTTAAATCCTATAACTAGAGTAGGACAATAGATAATTCACCTAATAAGGGGAGGTGGAGGAATATGTCACCTATTATTTATACATAATCTAGTAACTATAATTGTTTGGTCTTACATGAAGTAAACACCACATTTAATGTTTCAACAATTAACATCCCATGACCATACTAATAAATCATTAAAGTACACCATAATGCCTTTAACACCAAGAATCAAGAAGATGGTACCAATGTGGTTGTTAAAAAACCATAACAAATAGCATGATGATATAGTTGTTCTCTACAACCAAAATCGTCATCATAACAATATTGGGTTAGTAGAGTAGTATCATAATATTTCTCTCCATGAACAACTATATATGTCCACCATTCATTCTCCTAGATTGATTTGATAATATATTTTATCATTCATGGGTGAGAAGAAATATCATCCTTCCATAATATATAAATATAACTAGAATAACGTAATGGTGAACCATACACAATATGGGAATTATAATCCAATGTTAACTATAGAATCAAGTGATATCCTCATTTCAACTACCGAAGACCAATAAGGCATTCTTTTTGAAATGGATAGAAAGAACATATCATTTCTTATAGATTAAATTCTTTCCATAATACCTGGTCTAATGTTGATGAACAATTACTTTATAATATTTTTATGTAAAACAGGGTAAATGATTATGTTTATTACTCAATCGACAGACAAAATGATTACAAATCCTTGATAGCTTCCAAAGAGTGAGCTCAATTCCCATTCCAATTCAATAGCATGTTAGGAAAATCCATGTAAAGAATAGAAAACCTAATGGATTTAATATTATCAGTCATAAAAATTTCATATCTATATATTGAAATATGTTTATGTTCATATTTATGCCGACCACATAGGATATAACAAGTTTTATTCATTGTTTTTTCACAAGAATGTCCATATTTCTACTCCTCATTGGTATAAGAAAGGATACAAGAATATATCCACAACAAAAAAATGGTAGGAACATATTATAGATAATTATTAAAAATATCGATGACATATTCTGATGAAGATAAATTGGAATTCCTATATTCTATCATTGTCTCAATAATTAATTCGGCATACATGTATACAAGAATCTGATTATTCTAGGAAGGACCCATCAATAATTTCAATTGGATAAATTTAATGAAACCACCTACCTAATATTGAACAATTAAAATTACATCTCACTACGATAATAATAGAAACCATTATAAGAGTTAAATTAATTCCTAAATCAATGTGGGTTTCCTCAACTTCTCACAATACTAACTACTATGTCTCATGAATCTACAGAATTATCATTTAAAATATAAATAAATAAAGAATTTTAATTATCGCTTACCCCATTAATATTATTTAAAGAATAACTAGAGGTATTCCCAATAGATTATAGAAGGATGGTCATTCATGTCTATAAAATGATATTAATGATGAATAATTTTCTCATTATAATAATGGAAAATATGTATCTCATAATTAGAGGATAAATCAGGAAGATGTTACTCCCATGATTGGAATATTATGAAGCATTGATAATGAATGTCCTTCCCATTAATGATATATTATAAATCTAATGGTCATATATATGGTATTAAAAATATAAGTACCCCATATATTGATATATTATTTTGACATGAATTTTCTCTCACTCTTAAAGAAACCCATTGAACACCTACATACTAAGTGAAACTCTAATGAACTTGGATAACCAGACTTCGAAAATAATTATCATTTTGATATCTATTTATATCCACATGAACGTATAATGTAGTCATCATATCCTTTTCCATAATTGATTCATATATTCTTCGATACAATATGTGAGATTCCAATCAATATCACTCTCATCGGTAAGGAATCCAAGAAACACCCACTCTAGTTATATTATATATGGGAATACTATTTATAAAATAACAATAATTACATTGTTATAACAAATGATATATCTTATGATGAACCAGACCATGTTGGGGCTCAATCCACTACTACACCAAGCCCCTCTCAATAGGCCAGGGGTATATATTGGTGCATACAACAATCTTTATATAGCGAGGCATTTAACTATGTACATATATGGACCCACAAATACCAATAAATGAAAATGTGATGTGGGAAAGACTAAAATATGAAATACTACTATAATGTAAGTCAATATTGCATTAACCTCTAGATAGTACAAAATTATTGTAGTATAAACTGAAAAGTATAAGGAACAACATACCCACCTTGAAAAATGTTCCAACCTAACAGAATTAGAAATTTAAATTGTTCATGGAGTGCCGCACTAATGGATCCAAATATATAAACATCATATGTGCTCCATGAATATAGTATCCCTAAGCTTCCTTATAGTCACGATGAAATTGGCAATTGTTTATATATAAAATGACATGTGTAAGAAAATCCAATATAGGATTGAGTATATACATAACAAATTTAATTTCTTGAATGAAATTTTTGGATACATAATTTATATATGGGGATGAGATATAAATTAGAAAACACATGACATAGTAAAAGTGTACTTCTCATCCAAAAAATAGTGAATGTTTGATTAGTCAAGCACAAGGTGGTAAAACCGTTAGTAAACGAACTACATGTTGAGTCTATGCCACCAATAGAAATAGAGGTGACTCATCCAACCATTACAATCTTATCATGAAAATAACATGTCATTCTCCACATGTCTTCACCCCACATAAAGGGAGAGTGACTAAATCCATGGAGTGGATACAATTGAAGGGTATATGTATATATAATCAGTCAATGGAATAAAAAACATGAGAGTAAGTGGATTCAAAAATCACATATCAACCCTTAAAGTAGAGTATACAATAGTTCATATCATCCTACAAGGATTCATAACATCTCACACATCATCCATGAACACACATGTATAATGATATCTTTCACCACGCCTGACCCTATCCATTTCGGGTGGCACTGACTCACAACAATGGGTTTGGTCATTTCTCAAAAACACATATTAAATGGGAGTATGTCCATATTACTTTGATTTCAAATATAAATCATAAAACATATCATAAATATTTTGTACAGTTCAGGGGTAAAAAGTTCTTGGTTGAGAACCCATTCCTCAGTACAAGATGTGGGTTCCACTCTGGTGGTTGATGACCCATTCCCATCCAAGTTGAAGGGTTCCACTCTAGGATATTTAGGACCCATTCCGTGTCATGTATGAGGGTCATACTAGGAATGTTTTGGAAACATGACTAGAAGGGATGGAGGGTTCCAGTATAGGTCATCTAAGAACCATGAGATACCCTACATGAGGGTTCCACTTAGAAATTTGTGGACCTATTCTTAGCCAGGCAGGAGGGTTCAACTCTTGGAAATCAAGGACACATTTATTACCCCACATGAGGGTTTTATGTAGAAATAAACCTCTTGTGATATCTCATTATAATGATCAAAATTTAATTTCACCTATTAAATCTCCACTATTAGTAAATTCCACAATATATCACGGAATATACTAATGAGGAAACCAGATAATTACAAAAGAAAACCCAGTCTGGATAGGCTAATAATGAGTAAAAATACACCTTTGAATGAATGAAATTAGGACATTGGAAGTTTCCATTTTTTAGAGTTAAAGGGATACCTTAAATTTAATGGGAACCATATGATGTGTGGTCCCATTCCAACACAGACACATGCCACTAGCTGACACATAACTCAATCCTCGGAAGTAAAACATGTTTTTTAGTTGTAATACAGTGCATGTCCTACCTAACTAGAATGGGGGTCATGTCTGTGTACTATAATACCTGACTATGTATCAAAAATCATCTAAATCCACATTTTCTAACATTAGTGTGACCCATAAAAGGGGTTGTAAAATTAGGGAAGGGGTACACACCTTTTGAGGGGTGGTACATGTTACGTCCTAATAAATATTTTTCAACCCCTTTCTACTACCATATTAATGGATATATACCATGTCTTTTTCATTAAACACAATGGGAATTTAGGATTTTGATAGAAATTTGATATCATATTTCCATGCCTTAATCTCCTCACACCGCCATAGATGATTCCTTAAATCAATACAGGAGGAGTATACATAACTATGAATTATGTATCTTGGTAGTCATACATAGGGAATATTCTCTAGTGAATGTTTGGATGTTGGATGTCTTTCATGCACCTACCAAAAGTTCCTAAAGTGAGAAGAAGGCGTTTAAGAAAAAGACCCTTCCAACATAGTCAAGAAATCAAGAGCCTATCTGTAACAAGGCCTTACCCAATGTTGGAGTTCTTGAAGCCCTGAAACAATTATCTGTTGGAACTTAAGATTCTACTCTCTTATTTACCAATAGTGGGAACATTAATTCTGATGGTCTTCATCAGACACATCCTCATGAAGGCTTTATTAATGAATGATTGGTTGATCTCGAAGTTTCATCTTTAGATGAGAGCCACAAGAACCCTATGTATGGCCAGAAGACCAAGGAGAAAAAATTTTCATCTATTGTTGTAACCCACCATGGTGGTCCTCCCCATGATGATTAATTTAGCTGTGAAAGTCCACTTTGTAGTAGTAATGCGCATTGTCTGGAAAATTCTTCAGAGGAAAATGAAATGATGAGAAATCCCTCTTTTCTTGAGCCACTTGGAAATGGGAAGCCAGTCATGTCTGAATCATTACCATTTTTAGGTGAAATACATTCTCAATCAGAAGATAACCCGTGTTGTTGGTCATTCTCCGAACCACCCCTGGGACATTCTTCTTCTATTCTGATCAGTTAATTCTCTACCAATCTTGTTGAATCTGATGAAGCAACAAGGAAGCACCAGCTCTGGTCTAATCAGGTAGAAGAATCTTCATCTAATGATAAAGAGGAAGTGCTGAATATGAGAAAACAACAGGAAAATGATGATGTGCCAGACAAATTTTGACATTTGGCTAACTCTCATTGTGAAATTCAAGAAAAGTTGATGGAAGATTGTATTCGAGATATTCGTCTCAACATGTGGAAAACTCTTTGTCGATTGAAAAATAAAATATTATTTTATAATGAATATGAAAATAATGACAAGATAATATAA
This sequence comes from Viscum album, assembly GCA_963277665.1. Taxonomy (NCBI): domain Eukaryota; kingdom Viridiplantae; phylum Streptophyta; class Magnoliopsida; order Santalales; family Viscaceae; genus Viscum; species Viscum album. The sequence continues at coordinate 2,003,085,846 of OY728148.1, read as the reverse complement.
GGGTTACAATGCCAAATTGACATGGAATCTCTCTCAGTTTCTCGATATTTGAAGGCTGAAAAGCAACAGAGGGCCCTTCAGCGTTCATTCCTTGGCGTACTAAAAAGATTGCGCAAGTTAATTGCTAATGACCCATCTGGTATTCATATTATGGGATGGGGTGTTCATGGAGCACAAAATTTCACTATAATCTCCAGTCAACAAAGCCTGACGACGATGGTCTCTTGAAATGTTAATGTCCATGGCCAGCCACAACCAATTGGCATTGTTTTTAATCAAAGGCTCACTCAAGAGAAGGCCTCAACTAGTTCTTCTCAAAGTCAGGAATACAAGGAACATGTTGTGGAATTACTCCTACATCAAGAAAAAGATAATATTGAACAAGCCTCTTGTTTAGAGCAAGCACATCATAAGGTGATAGTTTTGTCAGCAATCATCCAACGTTCGTCTTAGACGGGTGATAAAAGTGGATGCAGGTTGATGTATCTGGAAAATTTTCGAACTATAGTCCACAAGATCAGGAGAGCTTTTAAGAACGTCTCGGATGTAGCACCTCAAGAACCACTCCATCTTGCCAGACTGGGGACTCTTTTCACCCATCCCTTAGTGTCAATAAATAGGATTCGAGGAGTTGAGCAGAAACATCAGGAATAGCCCCCATCCACCGGACTGGGGAATTTTTCAAATCCACAATCTCTTCCTCTGAGAAAGTCAGTCTTCTCTCGATTTGGGAAGAAGCCACAAGAGGAACGAATAGCCGAATTGTCAGAAAATTTCCTCGAAATTACTGTTCATCAAGAAGTTCCCGGGGGATCAAATCAACAAAAGGCAATGTCTCATCAGAGACATGAAAAAAGACAGTATCACAGAAAGGCCGATAGAAGGGATGTAATGCATTATGCATTAATTAATGCAATCAATGCCGTTGTTGCTGATCCTCTAGAACATGAGTCTCACTATGAGGGATCAGATAAAGAGGTTCTTGCTCAAAAACTTTTACGCATAGACACAAATGAAGAAGGTGTGCGTACACGAAATCAACTGCTTACCGAAAATTTGGGTGTTCCTTCAAATAACTAACTTCAACCTCTCTAAATGGGATCCAACAAGGGGAAAGGAAAGAATCAGGTTACATACCCTTCCTTTGGAGAAGTCCAATCACACTCACTAGTGAAAATATTCGCACAATAAGAGCAGGAAATGAAGGAATTGAGAAGGTTGAATGCAGAACTACATCAAGGTAGTCTTCATCCTATGTGTGCTATTTTCTATCCGCCAAAGAAATTTGTTGCGGCTGCTGAGATGGATCAAAAATATCATCTTCTACCAGTACACCCTCATAGGTCTTATCCTATGGGTCAAGTGCAACAACAACTAGTGGTTCTACCATCAGTTTCAGTACTAGCCACAAAAACTATCCAACTCCAGTCATTCCACCTGTTGAAGTCCAAACTCAACCGGATTTTTCACAAATGTTAATAACTACTATTGAGTCATTAACAGTTCAGTTGGAAGATATAGAGGGAAAACATGCTCAAACTGAACCATAAAAGAGAGGTTACCCTGAATTGGTTGATGTAATTCCCCCCCATCAAATTTTTCAATTACCACATTCCCAATCATTAATGGTATAGGAGACCCAGAGAAACACTTAACACATTTTGTTTCCCATTGTAGTCCTATGATGGGAACCCCTTAGCAACAAGAAGCAGTTATGCTCAGGTGTTTTGTATAGTCATTACAAGGGCCTACCTTTGTTTGGTATACAAGCTTGCAATCCATGTCAATTACTGGATGGGTAGATCTCCACCAAAGATTCCTTCTTCAATCTACCTCAACATTTCCAAAGACAACAGCTTTTGATAATACAAATTTTAAGTAAAGGGAAAATGAAAGGGTTTCATATTTCATTGCTCGCTGAAAGGGATTAACAAATTACTTAAGCTTCGAACTCCCTCAAGAGGAATTTTTTGCAATCTGTGGGGGAAAATTTGAGTGATTAGTTATGCACACCGTTGATCCCTATGAAATACACAGGAGGGTTTCAAGACCTTACTTAGATCGATCAACAGATTGAAGAATCTCTTACAAAGACTAAGGATAAAACTCATGTAATTCCATCAGCTCCAGGATGGAGAATGGGTAGAGCAGAGACTGCTAAAATTACGATTAAACAAGCACCATTACCTCTTTCTACTACAAAACTGTCATATTTCTGAAGGGCTCCACCTCCTGAGCATCGACAACAGAGGCCGTTTTGTTAGGATGATCAAAGAGATCAGTGACGGAAGCAATTTGAGGATCTGAAGAGCAAAGTTTATTCTTTCTGAAATGAACAAGTTCGTGGTTACTACATTTCATCTCTGGAAAATAATTTGGTTCAAATTCCAAGGACCAAAAGTCCGAACAAGGAATGAGAAGAAGACCGTCCCAACTATTTCCCTTTTCATCAGATGTTGGGGATCCCATTCAGGAGTGTTTTGTTTTCATGGACCTCCTACAAAAGATGGTGGACTCGGGAAAAGTCAAATTGAAAAGTTCTTCTGCTTAGGTAGCATGTGTTACTGTTACAGATCTAGAGGAAGAAGGCAGGTGGAATGAAGTCAAAACCAAAAATGCACAGAAATATAATGATTGGATGGTCTGTAAAACGATCAACCGAAATCATTCCGTTTTGCGAATGTATTTGAAGAAACCAATTTTTTCTTCTTAATTGAATGTCGTCGCAAATAGTCCTTCATCAGAGGGAAAATCCTCAATGAAAGAGCTTAATTTAGCGAAATAAGAACAATTAGAATAAGTTGAAATCGTGTCAAAGCCCAAGATGTCTTTGACTCTGGGTAATTTTATGCCATCTAAATTGTAACCATGGGCACAATCCCACCAAACGGAACAACCTAAACTGGATAATCAAGAAGAGTATTCATCAAATGAAGAGTTGATCTTTGGTTCTGTTAATATGATTCTCTTAACAGATCCTTATTCCAGTCACCGTTTTGATCTCGATGAGCCTAAGTTACCTGTATACAACAGAGGAATTAGAGGGAGTTCCATAGGTCTGGGATACAGATGAAGACATGGATATCCCAGAATCCACTATTCCAATTCTACCCCTTCTAGAACTATATATGCAGTAGAAACTCATGGCTTATCCCTTCAACGAACTCAACAAGAATAAGAATGTTCATCCACACATGGCAGATTCAGTCCTCGCACAGTCATTCTGGAGGATCGGTTGGAGGATGCACCTTCTTCCTCTCAGTAGGTAAAGAGAAATATTTGGTCTAATCTTCCAAAACGATGAGTATTTCCAATTCCTACCACGATACAAGATGCATCTACTTCCAAAACATCAATTTCGACGGCGCCTGCAAAACCACATGTTCCTGTTCGAAAATGCAGACCTTTGGCTCAAAAATATGATGTCTTGAAACATTTGGCCCAAGTACTAGCCATGTTATCAATTATGGATGCCTTGAATCTATCAAAGGATCTTCGGGAGGCACACATTGAGGCTTTGTCAAGTCCTCAAGAATTTGAAACTGAAATTGTAGCGGCATAAGTCTACTATGTGGAGAATAATCCTGCAGAAGTCCATGTAGTGATTTCTTTCACAGATGAAGATGAAGATGATGTTGTGCATGGAAAATTTAGACATTTGTATTTATCTTTAAAGTTCAATGATGTAGAAAACCAAAGATATTTCATTGATAATGGTTCAGGAGTCATCCTCATCCCCATTCATACACTTCGTCGATTGGGCCTCAGCGAATCTGATTTATATCCTTCTACTTTGATGTTGCAAACATATGATACAAATGAACAAGAACCTTTGGGTGAGATCACACTCAGAACTCCATTTGGAGATCTTATATCTAATTCATATTTGATGGTTTTTCTTCATGACACATCTTTCAACATTTTGTATGGAAGACCATGGCTACATCAACATGCAGATATACTTTCATCATATCATCAATGTCACAAATATTGTTCCAATGGGCAAATTGGGACAATGTATTCTGATAAATACCCATTGAAAAAATGTGAATCTAAATACATTGAGGGGGAATTATATCACATGGAGGGTAAGGAGAAATCCACAACAAGGGTGGTTACCAAATTTAATGATCCATATTGTTTGGAAAAGATTCCAGTAATCCCATTCGTACATGTAAGTATAGATTATGTGTTGCCTATCAGTCAAATTTTCAGGACAGACCCAAATCCAAATACTCTTATGGAAACTTCCATAATTTCAATTATGGCAATCAAGCCAGACAGCATGGGAGAAATTGGTGATTCACTAAGCAATGATGAAATATCAAATGTAGATGTCTTCATTTCATCTACTGAAATATAGTAAGTCTATACTTCGCCAACCAGGCCAGAAGAAGATATGGAAATGTCAGAGTTGAATGGTGATGTCGATTCTCAATTCATCATCTCCTATTTATTACCCAAGGAAGACCCTTAATTGTTAATTGGGTATGAAATGGGAGACTCTTCTTCAAGATGTTCAAATTTAAACATCTCTCATGATCCTGGAAATTCTTCTTCATCATATACTATGTATGTAGAAACAATATAAATAACACATGCTGAAGAAGAAGAGGAAGATATCAGAGATGCTCGTTCAGCATTTGAAGAGGGTATCTCTACCTTTATGGATGAACTCTGAGAAATAAATCTGGGTACCAAAGAATATCCACGCCCCACTTTAATTAGTACTGCCATGACTCTTGAAGAGAAGTAAATATATATTTCATTTTTGAAGAAAAATCGAGATATATTTTCTTGGAACTATACAGAAATTCTAGGCCTTGATCCTAATGTTGCTACTCATCGTTTGGGTTTTCTAAAAGAACATTGAGGATTCATGTAAGCCTCGAGAAGAACACACCCATATTATTCTTCAAAAATTGAAGATGATGAGGATAATATTATCAAAGAAAACTTTGTTAGAGAAGTTCAATATCCCAAATGGATGGATAATATTTTCCCTGTGAAAAATTAGAATGTAAATATTAGAGTTTTCATTGATTTCAGAGATCTTAATCGGCATTTTCCCAAGGATGATTTTCTAGTTCCGATCACATAACTCTTAATTGATGCAACGACTGGCTATGAGGTACTTTCATTCATGTATGGATATTCAGGGTATAATCAAATATGAATGGATCCAGAAGATGAAGAATCAATAGCCTTCAGAGTCCCTCAGGGCATGTTTTTCTATCGGGTAATGCCCTTTGGACTGAAGAATGCAGGCGCAACATATCAGTGTGCCATGAATCGTATCACAAAACCCATTTTAGGGATGTTTGTTGAATGTTATGTGGTTGATTTGGTGGTTAAATATAGTCAAGGTCCTAATCACATGTCTGATTTGGAAATCATATACCACAAACATCGACAACCCAATATGAAAGTGTGCCCCTTAATATGTTCTTTTGCGGTAACCTCAGGTGAATTTATCGTCTTTGTTGTATGCCATCGTGGTATCGAAGTCAATCCTGAGAAGACAATGTCATTCCTTGGTATGTCACCTCATAAAAACTTGAATGAGTTGAGAGGAATTTAAGGACACTTGGCCTACATTCGGCATTTCATTTCCAATTTGGTAGGCAAAAATTTACCCTTCATCAAATTGATGATGAAGGGAGTCACATACCAGTGGACTGAAGAATGTCAATAAGCATTCAATGTTCTCAAGAAATATCTCTTTATTCCACCGGTATTAATTCCAACTATTGAAGAAAGGACACTTATTCATTATGTGATATCTTTAGAGCAATCATTGGGTTCCTTTCTTGCCTAAAAAAATGATTCTGTGAATGAAAATCGCCTCCACTATATCAGTCGGACTATGATTGAAGCAGAAACCCGATATTCAAGTACTCAGAAGTGCTGGATAGAAATATTCTTTGAGGTTCATAAATTGAGACACTACATGAAACATCACGAGGTCCAATTGGTATCTCACAATAACCCGCTAAAATTCATCCTTAGTCATCCAATACTTATAGGACGTCTGGAAAGGTGGGTCGTTATTTTTCTGCAATTTGATATCCAGTATGTGTCTCAAAAGGCAATAAAGGGCCAAACTCTGGATGATTTCCATTATGGACACCCATCAGTAGAAGATACATCTTTAGATATTGAAACTCCTGATGAGGAAGTCTTTTCTATTCATGATAATCGTCAATCATTGGAAATGTATTTTGATGGTGCTTCCAAAAGTCCAATAGTAATGAAAATGGAAGATCCAAAATTCAACAATTTTGGGTTATGAATTATACTTATTTCCCCAGAAAAGGCAACGTTACCCTATTCCTTCTTATTATGGGAAGGATGTACAAATAATTAAGCAGAATATCATGCTCTCATCGCAGGATTGGAGTTGGCGCTTCAAGCACAAGAGAATCACTTAAAGGTGAAAGGTGATTCAGACCTGGTAATCAAACAAGTCAATGGGGATTATGCCATCAGAAAAGAAGAGTTAATCCCTTGGTATGATTACGTCAGAGAGTTAATGGAATAATTTCCTTTGGATCCAACATTTTCTTATATCCTGTGATCACAAAATGCCGAAGCTGATGCACTGGCTAATATAGCCACAGCCCTGGCAGATCGAAATCGTGAAGAGACAATCATCAGTATTTCCCACTGTCATACAATTTCACCTTATGTTAAAACCAGAATAGAGGAAATCAATGAAATTAGTCCCATTTCTGAACCATATGGTCATACTACGGGATGGATGACACCTATCATGGAATATCTTCAAAATGGAACACTTCCCCTGATAGATCCGAGAAGGAACACATCAAGCGACATGTGGTCAAATTTATCCTTTATGACAGCCATGATCACCTAGAAAAAATTCTCCACAGAAGAGGTTTTGATGGAGTTCTCTTCATATGAATTGATCGTGAAGAGACAATGGATGTCATGAAAGAAGTACATGCAGGAGTCTGTGGTGCCCAGCAGTCTGTTCATAGAATATCTGATCAAATTCGAAGGCTTGGAATATTTTGGCCTTCAATGATACAAGATTCTATTGATTTCAAGAAGAAGTGTCATTCATCCCAAATATGTTCCAACTTCATTCATCAAACCCTAGTGTTGCTTCATACTACTAAATACTCATGACCATTTTCCACATGGGGAATGGATTTGGTGGGACCTTATCCATCCGATACAGTCAATTAGTTTAAGTATATTCTTACTGCTACTGACTACTTTTTCAAATGGGCAGAGGAAATACCTTTCAAGGAATTTAGTTTTAGAAACATTGTTAGCTTCATCAAGTCAAACATCATTACCAGGTTTGGTGTCCCTCATACCATATTGATGGACAATGGCACCAAATTCTGTTCAACTGAGTTAAAAAAGCTGTATCAAGATTACAACATCAAATCCAACCATTAATCTCAGTATCATGTAGTGACCAATGTCCAAATAGAAGCCTTAAATAAGACTCTGTAAAATATACAACAAAAGATGGTGGATAAAGATAAGATGTAATGTCCTGATAAACTCTTTCATGCTTTATGGTCTTATCGAACCACCACCCGCACTACTACGCGGTCAAGTCCAAATTCATTGGTATATGGAACATAAGATGTCTTTCCCATTAAGGTTCAATTACCTTCACTCAGAGTAGACATTTTTGATCAGTCATCTATAGATGAACAATCTCAAAAGATATTGGATTAATTAGAATGATTAGATGGGAAATGATTGTGGACCCTGCCTAACATGGAAGACTATCAGAATCGAATAGCACGAGAATTCAACAAAAATGTTCATCTTCGTTCATTCATTCAGGGAGAATTGGTATTGGTTCTCCGAACTCCAATGATACCAGGATATAAACCTCCCAAGATTGTGCCAAAGTGGGAAGCACCTTACTCAATACATAACGTCTACTCCAATAGAGCTTATTATTTAATCTCAATGGATGGAGAACACATCACAACTCCAACCAATGCCATATTTCTAAAGAAGTATTTTTTATAACACAAATACATCATTTCATTCTATGCATATGACATTAAAATATTCGCACTCTCGTCCAACATGATGTTAAACTGTGTCCCCATTTTCCTCTCTGCAAGACATTAAAATTCATAGTAATATGTCCTAGATACATGACACTAAACTGTAAAAAACTCCATCATCCAACATGACGTTAAAATGTGACTTCCTAGATACATGACACTAAAATGTACAAAATTCCCTTTGGTATAGTAAGACATTAAAATGTTGAACCATCCACCTAGATATAAAACGTTAAAATGTTCACCTCTTCGTCCCACATGATGTTAAACTATGAAAAAGTCCCTAATATGTCCTAGTTACATGACACTAAAATGTACAACACCTCACCATCCAACATGATGTTAAACTGTATTGTCCCTTTTTGTCCAACATGACGTTAAACTATGTTGTTCTTACTACATGACATTAAGCATCACATTCCCCTTTGTCCTCACTGCAAGACATTAAACTACATAGCCATTTGTCCTAGTTATATGATGCTAAACTATACAACACTTGTCCTTACTATATGACATTAAACTATACAGCCCCTCTAAGTCCTTACAGCATGACATTAAACTGCACATTCCATTCTATGTACTACAAGACATTAAACTATGCATCATTATGGTTGTTGCTACCTCTTTATTCTCACAATGAGTATGAATCACGTGATATTAGAGTAAACATCATCCATAACACCTTCTATGGGCCGCTAACCATGTGTAAGTCCCAACACCATTGTTTATATCATTTTCCTCAAAGACAACTTGATCGCCTATTCATTATTTATCATAACTACGTGGACATTGGTCCTTGCCTTCCAGGATGGGTTCGTAGGCAACCTCCTGAGGTTCAAGCCCAAAACCAATATCATCACATTTGTTCACCTCCATCTCATACGATTTTTATTTGTGAATCCACCTCCAGAATCAATATCTTCAAATCTGTTCACCTTTTTCCTCTCTATATGACATTAAACTGTACAACACTTTTGTCCGTTATGACAATAAACTACAACATTCTTTGACACCCTCACCTGAGAGGGAATCATTGTTTACATTGATCTCCAATCATGTTATATTCTAAAGACTACGTTCATACATGGAAATGGCTGAACCTTTTATCTTGGGTCAAACCATCATTGGACTAAAGTCCCCTTTCACCCTTCACTTGTACGAACCAAATCCGTTCAAATGGTATTTCAAGAACTATGTGTGGCTTGATTCCCATCCTTATAGGATAGGTAGGAACGTTCGAGCATCCCTCGAATCCAGCCCCATGTCTTTGGGCCTAACCCCAAATTTTACTTTCAGTCCCTTGGCTGAAAAGTCCCCCTGTGAAAACATGAATGTTATATGAAAACCCTGGTCCTCATTCATATCAGGTTTATAAATCACACATTTTGTATTAATTATTATGGTCCGAGCTCTATGACCCTAAACTAATAGCTCCCATACTTTTGTCCCATATGACGATAAACTATATTTAAAGAACTATGAATGGATTGATTCCCATCCTTATGGTATACGTAGTGAAGTGCAACATTTCAATTCAGGACCCAGCCACAACATGACTATGGTTAGCATTGGCCTATGTATCCTTTTCATGCATTGGAAAATACCCTTATTCATGTGTCATACTCATAACCTTAAATATTTCTAGATCTCCATAACCATTTTCATGACTTTTGGTCAAAAATGTCCAATTTATGAGAGTTCTTTTTCCCTACTATGCAGCATGTTCCCTTAGGTGGCCTTGCCTATGTAGTCTACATAATAAACCTGTCAGCCAAAAGATAATATTATTTGACTATGTAGCCAATTCCCTTAGGTGGCCGTGCATAATTCATCCCCCTAACGGGTTTGTTAAATAATTATAACTTCATTCGTGGGAATAAAACCACTTTTGCCCTTAGTTGTCTTAATGAAAATATGTAGGGATACACAGAAAATAGTCATGCTTAACATATTTGTCCCATAATCTTTTTCATGATCCGATAGTGTTCAAGTCTGCGGTTTATATTTCCCATCCCTACTTTTGGGTCAATCCATAGTAAGAGTGATATTCATCCAATTCATAGAAAATCTTGATTGGAAATATCCTATCCATATTCAAGTACCTCTCTCCATACAGAAAACTCTATGCTTTGCAAAATTTAAATCTCCATAAACTATCCCTGGAATTTTAGCAGAAGAAAAGTAAATTTCTGATAGTTCTTTTTCTTGACTATGCTGCACATGCCCTTTGGCAGCCTTGCCTAAACAGTCCACATAACAGACCTGTCAGCCAAAAGATGCTATTATATGACTATGCAGCCAATTCCCATAAGCATCCCTGCATAGTTCAACCCCCTAACGAGTTTGTTAAATAATGGTAACTTCATTATTTGGAAATACTTCTTCTAATGTCTTTTAGTCCTTTTTCATATCATTCCACAGATTCAAAATTTCTAAAGTCATATTTTACATGTTTTCTCTCATACATGAGTGTGGTAATATGTTTTCAAATAAATTATCAAGGAATTGAGTCAATTTTAATTCATTCAGTCTAAGCTATTTTGACCATAAACATTAGCCTTTTTTTGTCTGACGTGTACGACTTTAAACATCCCACAAATGACAAGGTAACTCTGAATAAATGTAAAGTCCCAGCTCACTAAACATACATTTCGTATGATTTAGGTTATATTGAGAAATTAAAAGATTCATCGTTTGTAGGGTTATTTTTATAATCCTAGAAAAAATCAATCTATGCTTACTAGGCCCATTGGATTAGGTAATAATTTGAAGTAGGTAGGAAAAGAATGCAAGCACAAACGATTGAATATGAAAGTGTTTTTCATTGATTCACATGATTTAGAAGGACATCCACATACTGGTGTCTCTTATCTTTTTATATAACTACAAAAGACGTTCAACATAACTCTTCAATTTATTTACGACATCTCAAGCCTCATCTGCAGCCTCCTAGAATTCATTCATTCAACAGGATACAATAAGAGATGCAGTGATACCAGATCTTCTTGGAACAATTGTAAATGGATGTTCTTGAGTGCGGTTTGATAAAATTTTTTGCTAATCAAACAGTGACCCGGTTTCTGTCCAAGAGACTTGGAAGATGGATACATGGATTTGAGAATGGAGCATTGTAATTAATGATCCATTTAGATAGAGTTATCTATTTAGATATGGTTATAATACCATGATAGTCCCCTCTCCACCAACCGGCAGAGGAAATAATTTTATCCCATGGGTTCTCCATTTTCATATCTGCAAGGAAATGGAATGGATGAAAATTTTGAAAGTTAACACCATTGTTGTTTCTGTTAATGCTCAAAATAACTGAAATAGCGGAGTAGCGGGGCAGCTACATCTTGGGCAGATAATTCTTTACATCTGGAATGTTGACTCCTTGCAGATGACCATGGCCATACAGAGGCAGGTTGATGCTCTGTGGGAAATTAAGTAGATATTTCTTCAAGTACTTAACCAAATCTGGAAGAGTGCTATCGCATATATCATAGTAATCATGGAAAACAAAATTCATCATGTCATAAATCCGCATTCTAGAAAGTTCATCAGCCGTTCCGATTTTTCTAGGAGCCATTGAATCTGCACAAATGTGTAACTGTGTCGCGTAGGCTTTTAGCGCACATGTATCACCGCTCAGGTCACAATTCCTATGCAGCAGCGTGACATGGAAAAGAATCAATGAATCCGTGGAAAATCAGCCACCTACGCGATGAGATCAACCAGCACAGTGAGAGATCGAACTATTCAAAACTGGGTTCTTTGCGCAAGAATGGCCGCATATTTAACGGCCATGCCACGCCCATGTGCGCTGCTTACGTGCGCGCCGCTACTTGCTCTCTCAACACTTGTGCGCCGAAATTTCAAGGGGTTTTATCCTTTACCTCAGAGTCGCATTCTCATTCCTTTCGGATCCAACTCTATGGGGGACTTTTTTTGACTCTCCTTTCCATCACAGAGTCTAACGACTATAAAACATTTATACCATAGAACAAAGGGATTAATCCTTTGAAAAAACATCAAAAATTGAAAAAGGCGTGAACAAGGATTTGCTTCAGCATGGGTCGTGAATGTTCCAAGATGGTCAAGCAGGGTACCTGCGCACCACATATTAGGTGTCTAAGTGACCTGCGCGCCCTATTTTACATTCTCCCGGGGTCTTCAGTAGCATAAAAATACCCCTTGTGGGACCTCCATTTTTAAGGACGAATAAATCCAAAAAACAGATTTATTCTACCTTTACCCTAGTCTCTTCTAGAAGTCTTCCGAACACTTATAAGGTAATTTCATACCTATATTGGAAGATCTAAACAGGGGAAACATGTCCTAAGTGTTGAAATTCATCAACACCTATGTGCCTAATTGTCTAAACCCTTAAAGGAAATGAAGACACCTGCGCACCGCCTTATCCCTTCACCAGAACCTGCACGCCACTCTTCTAGAATCACCTAGGGATAATACTAAGGGCTTGCACCAAGTCTCGACCAAGTATTACCTTTTTGTTTGACCATCGCGTAGGTACCTATGTGTCGCACAAGTATACCTACACAACCAGGACCTGCGCACCCAAGAAGGACTTGCATGCCTCTCTATTTTTGGGTGCCCCTCCTGCCTATTCACTTGTTTTCTTCAAATCCACCTGTCCTATTCAAGATTTAGTCCTCAAGAAACTCTTAAAATCCATTTATGGAATTTTTCTTTTGTTGGCATCCTTATTGGAAATGAATTCTGTGGAACATCTCTTAAAAAAAGTGATTTACATGTCTTCATGTCACTAAGGTTAGAGATTTCATCCATTCAACCTCATCCTTTATGATGATAGGATCTTTAACCTGGGCCTCCTTTTCAGTAGTATGACCCAATCATAATTTTCCTTAACTTGGGCCTCATTCTCAGGAGTAAGTCCCAATCTCAAAATCCTTGATCTGGGCCTCCTTTTCAGGAATAAGCCCCAGTTCAAGTTCCCTAACCTAGACCTCCTTTTTAAGAGGAATCCCCAGTTCAAGTTCCCTAACCCGGGCATCCTCTTTAGGAGTAATCCCTATTCTTCAAATTCCCTTAATTCATGGGAATCCACTTTATGATTAATCCCCAAGTTCCCAAATCTGGGCATCCTCTTTAGGATTAAACCCCAAGTTCCAAAATATCCCTTTATCCTAGGCCTCCTTCTCAGGAATAAGCCCCAATCATAATTTCTCTTAACCAGCCTTAATTTAATTTTGATCTGGGCTTCCTTCTCAAGAGAAAAACCCAATAATAATTCCCCTATAATTTTTCATCCCTCTCAAGAGTAATAACTAAGTTATGTATCCAAATCTCTATAAAGCACATATACCATTATGGACATTATTCTAGTGTTTCTTCTCTGATGAAAATCCCAATCCTCATCTATCTGGGCAGTCAAACACAAATAACCCCCGTATTGTTTCCCATGATTGCATCTTTCGTGGAACAATTTTCAGGTTTTACCAATAACTATGGTATCTCACACTGAGCATGACTCACGTAAGCTTAGAGCGTATAAGTAAATATGGAATTTTTCTTCGAGCCATCAACCAATGCATAAACCTCGAACTTCATTAATCGAACTATGTGGGTTCTGATTCCTTTTCTAAACAAGGATACGTAGGTAGCCCATCTGCGGGTATGATACCATCTCTAAAATAATCTTTTTCCTTCTAAATGACAATAATCTTCATGTTCCCCATTGAGTGGATTTAAAACCAGTTTGGTTATCAAAATTTACTTTGAGATCTCTGTATAATTTATTTCAGGATACCATTGACTAAGAATATCTAACAAATACAGATTGTTCTCTATCGACGAAGAACCTAAAATACATAGAAAATATTCTCTAAATATCATACATATTAATCATTGATTGTCAAATCTAAAGGAATGTTTATTTTTATACTTGGTAATGTAATAAGGATTCACGAACATAACTTAAATCTATAAAGAGAGTCTCATAGTAGATAATAATTACACTAAAAAAGGTGTGATGAGTCCGACCTCCCATCTTCGAGACCAATTAAAATTCTTATGCCTCATTGGTCCACAACTAATGAGCACCTACCTATGGAAAGTATGTCCAAATGGATATAGAATCATTGGATGTTTCCATTTCTACGAACAAACCCATCAGAAATCAATTGGAATGTTTGAACCTTAATCCTAAAAGGTCATCCACAATTCCAGTGCGAAAAAGTTTCTCATTGACTTCTTCGGGTTTAACCTCCAGCGGGGCTGGGCAGTGAGATTCTCATTGGCTTCGTAGAGTTTACCCTCAAGCAAAGACTGGTTAGTGGTTAACGCGATGACCTCTTAGGGTCTACCCTCCAGTAAAAATGGACAGTGGGTTACCCAGTGACCTCTTAGGGTTTACCCTCCATTAGAGACAGGATAGTGGGTTACCCAATGATCTCTTAAGGTTTACCCTGTAAGAGAGACTGGGGTGTGGGTTACACGACGACCTCTTAGGGTATACCCTCTAGTAGAGACTAGGCAGTGGGTTGCTCTATGAACACTTAGTGTTTACCCTCCAGCCGGTCTGGGCAGTGGGTTCCCGATGACTTCATTCAAACTTAGTCCTTTCTATTATGCTAGTCAGTGGCTTTTATCCGTGACTACCAGAGCGGGACCCATGGTTATATGGGTCAGTGATGTGACATCTTTGACTATGAGTATACCTATCGACTGTGTGATAGTGAGGAGGTATGGATTGACATTCCCCACAACTCTCAAGTACAAGGGGAGCTTTACCCACCAAGACATGTCCTTGCAAAGAGACCCAAAACCGTGCGGGCGAGTCAGTGCCGCCCAAAGAGGATAACGTCAGGGTGCGGTGGTTTGATCCCCATGGCATGTAGTTCGGGGAAGACATGTTGGATTCTAGGCATCGATGGTGTTTACATCTGGGACTTTTGGCAACTCACATTCTTGGGCTGAGCTATGATATGTAGATCCCTTTACGATATTTTTTGGGTTCCTTGTTTGATCATATGGATATGCATATACCTTTTTATTGTACCCACTCCTTGGGTTTGGTTACACTCATTCCAAGAGAGGCGAAGACATGTAAGTTATTCCATGTGCTTTCTGTGTCTATCTTATCATGGTTGGAAGATTCTACTCTCCTATTATAGGTAGTGAACAATCGACGAGAAGTTTCACCTTCTCACTATTTCTAGCACATTGTTTTTGGATGAGTCTACTGCCTTTCTCTTGTTGTGTCGAGCTATTACTATACTGTACTCTTTAATGCACACTCTATCATTCTACTTTAGTATTAATTGTTTGATCTACTTATCACCTCTTCAATACCTCCTTTGTTTCTCCCTCACGCCTTCGGGTTATCCTACTGAGTATTTTTATACTCACCCCTGCATGGCCTTTCCGACACATGGAGTGCCCTTGCAGACGATGGACATGTCGATCGTGATGTTAAGGGAGCTTAGGAGTTCGGGATATTGGACTGCGTAAGGTGGTCGTAGTCGGGTTATAGATGAGGGACCCTCCCAGATATTGTACTTTTGTTTACCTGTTTTCGGGGGTTGACACTTTTCTGGTTGGGCGCGTGTTTTTTCTTTTTCTTTTTGGTTTACCTTTAGCTTTTACATTGTACTATTTAGAGGTCGATGTACTTTTGTGGTTGTTTATAGTAGTTATTACTTTAATTCTTCATTGAGTGGGAGGTGTGTGTCTGTGTATGTTCTCAGAAAAAGGCTTCCCCACGTTTTTTATCCTTCGGTGCATGTCGCTTGCCCCTGGCCTATGGAGGTATGCTTGGGGTAGTTGCGTCTCGAGCCCTGGTAGGTTTGGGTTGTGATAAAGTGGTAGAAGAGGTGGTTATTTCCTTGGGAAGTTGTTCGGATGTCCCTGAAGTCGAATTTGTTGGGATCTAGGGCAACAGTTTCAATGAGTCTCGAGAGCGGCTCTCAGGCTTGGGAGTCCAGCGATGGTGCGACGGCCGACGTATCCATTAACTAGGACTCTAATAACCTGCTTGTCGACACGACATGCTAAGACACTTGATGCCGGGAAATTGGTTTGTGAATCACATTGAAATGAGTCTTTGACTGTCCTTCTTAATTCATCTCCCCATTGTTGTTACTGTCATATACATATCTGCTCATCTGATCGCAGTGCTCCTTGATAACATTCAGGATGCCTCCGCGAAGACAACCATCCAGGATACTATATTTGGTTCGTGATGAAGTACCTATTATCAATGAGTCCTCATTCCATGTCCCATCATGTGAGTACGTTTCCCCATGTGGTCCGGTAGTAGAACACCCACCTGGTGAGCAGCAGACAGCTCCTTCAGATCAGACGGAGCTTGAGCGCAGGTTGATCGCGGAGAGTGAGTTCCAGTGACAGAGACAGATGTAGTTCAGTGGTGAGCCAGATCCTCAGACAGTAGAGGATTGGAGAGAGATAGTGGTTCACCTCTTCAGGCTTGTGCAGACACCGATAGATCTGATGGTGGCTTTGGCAGCCAGCCTTTTCTACGATACAACTTGGCGTTGGTGGAGTCTGGTGACTCAGTTACTCGATTAGTCGTCAGTTTTGTGGGACGACTTTCAACTATTGTTTCGTGAGGAGTTTTACCTATCCTTCGTACACTCTATTCGTATCCAAGAGCTCCTACAATTTCAGAAAGGTGGGATGATGGTGACTGAGTATGCGACTATCTTCGCAGACTATGCATGATTTTACCCAGTCATTGTCCATGACGACAACATTAGAGCGCAGAAGTTAGAGTAGGGTCTCTACAGAGAGATTCGTGCCATCATAGTACCCTAGTGCATTTCCACCTATGTCGAGGTTCTAAAGTAGGCGATGCGGACAGAGAGCTTCTTGTCACACTCCATAGTTGGTGGTGGCAGCATGCAGGATAGATCCGAGACGTCTGACGTAGCTAGCGGGCATAGGCAGACAGAACCTCGACGCAGGTGGCTTTCCGATAAATGGACTCAGGGGCGTGGTCACACATCATAGTGGCGCCGGAGGGCACCAGTGTGGCCCAGAGAGAGTCGATGTTATGCTTGCGATGAGTGAGGTCACTTGGCATGGGACTAGCCAAAAGGCATGCTGAGAATATCGAGCAGGCAGCAGGTGCACCACCACGGTAGAGGCAGCGCTGTAATCTAAGTAGCACCCAGAGAGGTGGTTCTAGTAGAGGACCGAGGGGAGATAGTAGTGGGGGATGAATTTATGAGGACATCCCATCACTACTAGGTGGTCCAAGTCAGGCTCCGGGAGTTGATAGTTTGGACCACGGATAACTGTAAGCTTTGGATGTCTATGATGCTGCAGAGCATGAGATTATATGAGGTATGCTTTATGGATCTTCAACTTTTTTGCAGTAGAATTGTGAGACTATGTCTGTTAAATGATTTTTCTCCCTACTCCTTGATTGAGTTGTTACCAGGGTGATTCGGGCATCGGTATAAACATGTGTTCGTAAAGTAGGAGGCGTGGGAAAATTTCGTTAGTCTATGGTGTCTACTCCGTCGCCATCTGAGCGTGTAAGAGAGTCTAGGTTGTAAGACATCAACTATGAAACCATGCACAACTAGATATCCTTGAGTGTTTCACCAGACGACTATTCTAAAGGAGGGAATCGCCAGGATTTTTCCCTAGTCCAAATGGTGATTCCAGTCACATCGTTCGGCATATAGGTGCGACCAGGGAGGTGAGCTACCCGCGAGGTATTTTGGGCTGTTTGAGACTGTGCGAAGGGATGGCGAGGTCCCCACAGCCATGACCTAACCCCAAAGGCTAGTTTGGGTGCATAATGTCTTCCACGTGACTCACCTGAGAAGAAGTGTTCGGGTACCTATGCACATCATCAACTAGGGAAGAACCCACGTGAATGGACCTAATCCTTTGGTACTTGCGTGGTGATGTGGAACTGTGAAATAGTTCTTCTGGGAACGAGAGATCCAGGTGTGGGCTTAGTACCCTGAGTTGTTTCCATAGTTTTGATTTTCGTGGACGGAAATATTGAAGTGGGTAATGATGTAAGAACCCAGTTTTTTCTATAAAAGCCTTTGGAATATTCTTGATGTTATTCCAAAGCAGGATGTTCAAACGACATGCAATCCAAAGGCCCAGTGAGCCCGGAATTAATTAAAAAAAAGGTTAAGTTTTTTTATATTACGCATGTGTGGCTAACTAATGAAAATGTGACATCTCTTAGACATTTGATCGGATCGGAAATCCAAGGGAACAGTTGCATTCAGAGCATGCCATTTACCCTAGGTGGGGTGTAAATGTTGTGGATGCGGTCCTGCTATGTGAGATGTCACCTAGGGGAGAATAGTCATTTTAAAGTAATGACTTAGTTATTTTTATCACTAACGATCGTTTCAAATAACATTCAAACAGTGTCTCGGAATGGAAATCTGAGACTTCCATTGAGTTCAAAATGGGGTGTTTTTCTTAGGTGTGATATAAAATAAGCGGGCACCGAGGGTTCAGAATCTGCGACCGTTGAGAGAGTTTTAGTGAATTTATATAAATTCGCATGAGTGTTGAGAGGAGACAACCCATTTTCCCTCTCTCTATATATCTCTCTCTCTTCTATTCCTCAACATTATATGCTGTTCTTCGACAGATTGGGAGTGATCTCTACCAGAGCCATGGCAGATCGGATCGGGAGTGTCGTGGATGCGTCGCCAACGACGATTGAGAAATCCGAGGTAGGATTTATTCTAAATTTCTACACCGTCTTAAATTTCCAGTGTTTCATTCAATTCTGTAATTTTGATTTTCTATAATTCATGAATTTGGGAGGTGGAAAAACGAACACAGCCATTGTCCAAGCCCCATTCTAAGACCGTTCTTGAGTTTTCATCGTCCCAAAATTTGGATGTGAAAATTTTTGATGGATCGTGGAGCGAGGGGCGGCCCTGTGACAGCCTCGTCCCGAGCACTTGGATTCCGGCCTTGAAATCCAAATCGTACTTAGAATGAGGTATCAGTGGTCCGTGTAAGGGACCACCAGTGTGGGAAGGTAGGAGCGGCTGGTGGATGCATGCGGCGACCGCGGTGTGTCGACCACGGAGTTCGGAGCCAGATTGGCCGGTAATTCGAAGGCGGGGATGGGACCGAAGTCTGGGGGGTGTGGCGGCCCGCGGAGCTCGACAGGTGAGTAGGGGACATGACATCGGGCGGTGCGGGCCGCGACGGGGCACGAAGGGATGCTGTAAGAGGTTCTGGCCGGGGTCCAATGTCATCGAAGGGGAATAGGACCCAAGTGTTTCGGGTCCTCATTGACGTGGTGTGCGTGAGAAGACCGGCTAGTCTGGTCGGTCGGTGGAGGCGGTGAATTCAGTGGGAACAAGACCCGCATCACGCAGGTCTTCCTTGTGGCAGATCGAGGAGGGGAGACCAGCCAAGATGGTCGGTATGTTTTGGGAAAAAAAATCAGACCCGAGGCAGTTCTGGTGACTTGAGGTTGGCCGCATCATGAGGGTCGCGGCGGACGGGACTGGACCTGCAGCCGGGCCGCGGGTCGGCCGTTCGGACCGGGACGAGTAGGGTGAACCGGCCCGGTTGGGCCCCCTGGCACTCAGAGGGGCTGTAACATCTAAACGACATGTCAGTTTGACACGCCGTATATGGCTGTGGTTCGGTTTGTTCGATCAGTACGTTTTAAAATGGGTTCTTAGATTTCAGGGGTCCCATGCCTGAAGGTGGGTGACCCGAAACATGTTAATTTAATAATATTAAATTATTATTAAAGTTGTGACGTACATGTCTCATGAGATGGATGTTTGTTTAACATGTCATACGAGACACGGTGGACCCGGAGCTAAGACGGTCCTTCTATGTTGGTTCGGAACATTTGCGGGTTGGTTTTATTTCCCGGTGGCACGAAACTCTAAATGTGAATTATTAATTAATTGTTGCGTCAGACCTAGCTCTTTCTTGGGGTGTTTGAATGATGCGCCATCAGCAGCAGCATGACCATTTTTCTCGTATGGACCTTTTGAGAAGCTTTCTGAAGAGTTTGAGTTGAAGACAATGTGCGGGCCCCACATGGCATAGTTCTCACACTTTACTGTAAAACTCCACTTTTTCACCCGACATATGTTTAGGGTGTTTTATTACTATTTTTTGAGTTTTTTCTGAGGGGATTGAAAAGACGCAATCCACCCTCAACAATTTGGGCTCGAGTTGTGGTCCCCATAGGGGCCAGTTTGCGTATATTGTGGGGAGTTGCAGCTTCTGCATCCGGAGTCCATTTTAGACTCTATCAGCGGTGTTGTGACCCTAGCGTCGAGATAAAGTTAACAGCTGTGGTTTGAAGCAAAAGTTGAGGTGTGGGACCCATGATCCATCATTTAAGCTGTGTGCAGCATTCTGCACCTTTTTCATCAGTCATCCATTTGGGGCATATGGGTAGTCATTTTGGTTTCTTTTTCCGAGAGCTTCATGATGGCGCAGTTCACCCGACCACTTTCGGGACCAAGGTTAGGCCCCCACGAGACGTCGTATGGGAATAAAGCGGTGTTGAATAACTTTTCCACAGGGAGAATGTCTCCATCGACTATGTAGTCTATCTCGAGTTTTTTTCTGCGAGGTTTACATCGATGTTATCTGTTTGGGTATGCGGAGATTGTTTCGATATCCTATTAAATGTGGAAATATGAAAGGGCATTGGTCGGATGATTTTTTGACAAACATATAATCTATGAATGATAGCGGTGATAGTGAATGCTAGTGATGTCATGTGTGCTGAACCTCTATTAGGTGAATTTTTCTAGAGTTGGGTGGTTTCACGACACCCACTCCTTGTTCTTTTGGCCATTGTTGTACCATCCAGTAGGGATGGCCAGAGCAGTTCCAGGTTTACCCTCCAATAGGATAGGCCAGTGGGTTTCTCATTGACTTTGGGTTTTCCTTTCAGCGGGGCTGGGTAGTGGTTTGCACATTGACTTATTCAGGTTTACCCTCTAGCGGGGCTGGGCAGTGGAATTCGCATTGACTTTTTCGGGTTTACCCTCTAGTGGGGCTGGGAAGTGGGTTTCTCATTGACTTCATAGGGTTTACCCTCCATCAATGACTGAGCATTGGGTTACCTGATGACCTCTTAGGGTTTACCCTCTAGCAGAGACTGGGCAGTGGGTTACCCGTCGACCTCTTAGGGTTTACCCACCAGTAGAGACTGGGCAGTGGGTTACCTGAAAACCTCTTAGGGTTTACCCTCCAACCAAGAGTGGGCAGTGGGTTACCTGACAACCTCTTAGGGTTTACCCTCCAGTAGAGACTGGGAAGTGGGTTGCCCAATTACCTCTTATTGTTTACCCTCCAGCAGGGCAGGGTAGTGGGTTACCCGATGAATTCGTTCAGTCTCAGTCCTTTCTATTAGGCTAGTCTATAGCATTTCTCCGTGTCTACTGTATAGGGAGCCTTGGTTGTGCAGGTCAGTGATGTGACAGCTTTGACTAGGAGCATATCTCTTTACTATGTGACAGTGATGAGGTATGGTGTGACTTTCCCCAGAACTATAGAGTACGAGGGGGAACTTTCCCCACCACGACACGTCCTTATGACGCGAACCAAAACTCTGTGGGTGAGTCAGTGTCCCCCAAAGCGTATAGTGTCAGGGTGAAGTGGTTTGAGCCACTTGGATTGCAGTTTGGGGCAGACGTGTAGGATGCTGGGAATCGATGGTGTTTACTTCTAGGACTCTTGGCGACTCACTTTATTGGAATGAGCTATGAGATGGAGTCCCCATTACGATATTTTTCGGGGTCCTTATTTTAGCATATAGATATGTATATACCTTGTTCTAGTACCCACTCATTGGGTTTGTTTATTCTCCTTCCAGGAGTGGTGAAGACGCGCGGGGTATTCCACATGCTTTCCATTTCATGCTTTTCGTGGTTGCATGATTATACTCTCTTACTCTAGGTAGCGAAGACTCGATGAGAAGTTTCACCTCCTCACCATTTCTAGCTCCTTATGTTTGGATGAGTCTACTTCCATTCTTTTATTAGGTTGAGTTGTTACTCTACTGTACTCTTTATTGAACTCTATGTTATTCTCTATTACTATTCCATGTTCGAGCTACTGCGCACCTCTACAGTTCCTACTTTGTTTCTCACTCAATTCTTCAGGATATCCTACTGAATATTTTTATACACACCCCTAATTGGTCTTTTCCCGCACATGGTGTGCCCTTACAGAAGATGGATAGGTCAATTGTGACGTCAGGGGAGCTTAGGAGTTCAAGCAATTAGACCACGTACGGTGTTTGTAGTCGGGTTCTAGGTGAGGGGCCCTCCCCGTTGTTTTACATGTGTTTACCTGTTGCTGGTTTATTTCACTTCTCTGGTTGGGCTAATGTTTTCCACATTTTTCTTTCCATTTTACCTTCGTATTTTACATTGGACCACTGGGGGTTCGATGCACTTTTGTTGTTGTTTATATCAGTTTGTACTTTACATCTGCATTGAGTGGGCTGCGTGTGTGTACTGGTCCTCAAGCCAAGGCCTCCTCGAGTTGTTTAACCTTCGGCGCTTGTCGCCATCCCCTGGCCTATAGAGGCGGGCTTGGGGAAGTTACGACTCGAGACAGAGTAGGGTCAGGTCATGACAGTCCCTTTTCATAATAACAAACTAAATAATTTAATAATTAATTAATTAATTAATTAAATGAAGATCTAATGAGTTAGGGGTCCAAACATCCAATAAAGACTCATTTTGTGTCATGCAAGTAGTTAACACTATGTTTTAGACCCAAATGTGTCTTGGAATTTCTGATATAATTGATCATATAAGATTTATAATGCTTTCCTTAAGAAGATAACCACATAAAATATAAAATATATTTAATATTTTTAAAATATTAATTCCAATCACATTGGGACTTATAATTTCATGTTTCCTAAAATCATGATCAAGAAATATATATAGTAATATCGCAATGTCATGCAAGGGAAAACCACGTCTCTACAGAGTTGGTGGCAATATAATTTTTTTTAAAGAAATAGACCGGCTTTAGTATAATATTCTAGAAACATTATATCAGGATTGCATGAAGAATATGTATCTAAAACTATGGAATGTCATTGACATCTCATTATAATGTATTTTTATAATGGATATTATACTACAACTGTTATGCAATGGGGTAATTTTATTATTAAATCAACATGGCTAATATTTTACTTACATATCATACAATGTTGATAATGTAATATATAGATCTACATTCTGAATTATTCAATTTGTTTATGATTATTTCCTAGTTAATAGAAAATACCATTCAGATATACCTATTTTGAGTTAGTGTGATAATTGAGAGACGTTTTTCATGTTACTAATTTTGATCAATGTATAACGATGTTCCTGTCATGAAATAACATCACCATGATTTATGTCTCAGGACTACTATCTATGTATTCTAGATGGTTTTAATAACAACATAAATTCAATTCAATTTCTCTAATACATAATTCTCTCTTAGATAAGGTAATCAATATGATTCAATATAAATCCTCTGAGAAGGATGAATTGGCCACTAGAATGGAAATTTTAAAACAAGTGGTAAAACGATACAATCAATATAATATAAACCACACTTATAATAAATATTAATTTCATATCAATATTACAAAAATTATTGGAAAATAATATTTATGTATCAATGTCCCCAATAATTATAATGTTGGTGATGGTCTATAATATAATGATATTTGAATTATTATTATTTATATTAGAACCAAAACCCATTAGATCCTCGAAAATCCATTGGAACATTTATCAAATGGTATCACAATCAAGTAAAACCATGACTAATGTCCTGGGGGCATATCAACACCCCCTTACACATGAAAGCATTTATTCCTCGTGCTGGGTGGAGATTCAAATGAAAGGTAATATACATTCATCAATATGAGTGATACATTACTCTCAATATGAACAATGATAGAATGGTTTGTTGAGGACTCCCTTCATTGTAACAATTTATAAGTCACTTCTGGGGAATATTAAAAAGAAATTTCCATTCCTTATAGGGGTAATATTCAAATGTAGTCCATAAATAGGGAAAACAATCGCAATAAGTATTATCATAAAATTGAATATTCTAAGAAATAATGGGTCTATTGGTCATTTTAAGATATATTCAACATGTAAAAATACTTATCTATTTATGTAATGAATACATTCCCCATATCTTACATTTAAGTAATTGATAACACAAAATAATTTATAATGAATCCATTAACCAAAATATATTACAAAATTAGACACCTGAATGAGTTGATTAAGACCATCACCAACAGATAAACTAATATTTAGGAGTCTACTTCAATTCTCACCTACTACATTTCTCGATTTCGTAATCTAATTAAAAGGGTAAAATGTGGAAACATCCAACCCCCACATTATGTGAAATAAAATATCACTATCACATAATGATTAGTAAAATATATAGAAATACTAATAGAGATAAATCAAATGAATTTTGAACTAATCAGTGTAAATATTAAATCCAAATAAATCATTTTGATTGATTCTGATGATACTAATCATGTACTAGTAATAATAAATACATTTTCTTAATCTATGCGTACCAAACATCACCATCTATGTATTTATGTTTCTAAAATTCCATTGTATCAAATCCTGATAGGGGAACAATATAAAGAGTTCATTCGGTATCATAGAAAACTATATCTATTACAGTAAAATTTACCATATATAGATAATATTGATTAAAAATAGAATACATGGGAGGGCTGTCCATATAAAAACCATCCCACTACCTCAATGAGATTTGATACCCAGAAGACCTTCCCAATGGATCTTCTTGACTCATTTAAATCACTATAATCCAAAATGGAAATCAATATATGTTAGTGTGAATTTTTGAATCAAGAAATGAAATAGTATCCCAATATTATAGATGGGTTTCCCACTCTTTAAAAATTCATAAATCCCAATTTTTGAATCATCAGTGGTACTGGGGATCAAAAATAATAACTCTCACTTTTCTTATCTCATTGTCCTCACATGATGGGAGCGTATGAGTGGAAAAGTCTATTTAATATCATATTCATTATATTAATTCTATAATGAATAGTTCATTTGTAGTATTGATGATTTATGAAAAGACAAACCAGTTTACTAGAAGAGTATTTTCAAAAACAGAACTAATAACTCAAATCTACGATGAGGAATATAAGAATCCTCAATATCTCAAATTTTTTATTATATAAGAAGGTTAGACTATTAGAAATTAATAGATGATAATAATTCAGAACATCTAAATTAGATATAAATCTCTCTAGGGAAAGTTCATGGGATTATGGATATAAAAATTCAATGAAGAGTATAAATTTCAATTCATCCCACATAATTAACTATGAGATTTACGATATTTCTCGATGGTTACATAGAATTTGGAGGACATTATTAGATAGACTATGTGAAACACATATTTCTAATTAATTAATTATATTATAGAAGAACTATAATTTATCATGATTAAATCATATCAGTGATTTCCCCAACCACTATTCCAACAATATATAATAGAGGGCTGCTCTAAAATGGAAATAGCCATAGAAGTTACCCCATAAAATGGAAAGAAGTAATAATGGAATATATAATCATGAAATGGATAAAAAATATAACTTTTTTTAATAATAGATTTCTATGAAACATCAATTTCCTCTCTATAAAGTAACTTTCTGATATAATTAGAAATTTGGATGCCTAACGAGATCTGTCTAGGTGATCATTCTAATTAATGAACAGAACCACTTATTCAAAATAATGTTTTTATCACTGGATGGAAATAAAACATATAAAATGATAAAAAATTATCTTTATGGGACCAAAAACTAATTTTTTACATTCCATAGATCACAATTCTTTGTTAGAATATCTTCTCATTTATTTTTGAGAATGTTCTGTTGTTGTAACATTAAAATAACAATACATTATATGAAAAGATTTCACTTTTACTAAAAGGTTATCAATCCAACTGAAAATAATACATCCACTCATAAGAGGATATGGTCATTAATACTAAAACATTACTTTAACTAACCCATCAAGAAAAAAATTCAATATATTAAGTGTTTCAAAATTCATAAGTTAAATACAATCTCTTTTCAAATCTATCCATTAGTGAATAATATGAAAGTAAACAATTAACTAAAATTATTTTTCGAGAAATTTTAAGTGTCTATGTACTAAAATAATAATTATTCATGAAAAATATTCCCCATTTTAGAAAAATCATATATTAAGACATCAACAACCTAGATATATGAAGATAACTAGTCCAATATGATCAAAAGATAACACCCCGAGACTTAATTATCCCACATATATATATACATTTTTCAAATAAATGGATCAAACATAAACAATTTTTATGATCTTTTAAATGTATGTTTTTATAAAATATTGAAAAGTCATACCTATCTAACCAATACATCAAAATGATATAATTGCACTCTGTATACATTTTACATAAATTAATAAATCATAAATTCAACCTCTCATTTTATTAAAAACATTTTATATTTACTTAAATTTCTTCCAGATAATGGTAATTTAGTCTTTGAAATATTATTATCAAAAAAATTAAGTGCAATGATTTTTTTTTAAATTGTTCGATGAGATAAGAAAACTAACAATGCGATATAAAATATAATCTCATATGTCTCAATAAAGAAATAATTTAATCACATAAGTAAATTTACCCAAATTATATAATGATAATTGATCACATATATAAATATTGTAATAAGAAAATAATGATCATTATAAAAATATTTACCTAAAATAAATTATATGATATTTTTAGTGAAAAATAAAAAACAGGATTGTTTCTTGTGGAAAAATGGTTATCATGGGAAAATTTCATAAAAAACAAATTGTTTTCCCAAAAAACATATATAATTTTTTTTTCAATAATATATGAATATATTAAGTTATAGAAAAAAATAATTCCATGAAAACTAATTTTAAAGAACAACAATTTCATGTAGGTGCCTTATGCCATCATTATCATATCACTCTTATTATCTACCAGACAAGATCTCATCCAAATAGAAAAATCTATATGGTAAATTCCAAAATATTTTCCCACAAAACAATATCCTTACCCACTAAATTGTAGACTTATATTGGGATTACTCATCATCATGAAAAAACTTATAAGGTCTGTAAAATACAAAATAAATATAATATTTATTTCCTTATGAAATGAATATATTTATTTATTTTAACGGATTTGAAAAACACATTTTGGCTTTATTATAAATTAAAAATAAAAAATCATTTTTCAATGAAAGAGATTTAATAAAAATATCATGATGGCTAGGAAATAGCAAATTAGTTTTAGAAAGGTAAAAAATTTAGATTATGATTCTTGAAGTTTAATTGTGAGTATGGAGTCAAAATAATCTCATGTCTTATATGTTAGAAAATATCCCTTTAATATATATTTAATAATTTAAATGAATAACCGATTTGAAAATAATTTAAAAATATTTAATTTTTTTTATTTAAAGAATGAAAATTCTCGTATTAAATAAAATTCAATATTAGTTAAAATATATAAAAAATAAAATGATTCATATTGTTGAAATATGAAATTATGGAAAAATAAAAAAAAATGGAAATCAAATAATATGTTTTTTAATGAGAAATTAATTACATTGACTCTTAATCACCGTTTAAATACATTAACATATATATAATAATATTATATTAATTTTCTCTTCTTTAATAAGCTCTTTATGGTAATTGTATAATCATTTCCATTTTTATTTCATTTATATAAATTCCATATATATATGTAGTTAGTGAATTATTTAAATTAATGCCTTACATTTTGATAATGTGATGTTCAAAATCAAAAAAAAATCAGGGGATGACCATAGTAAAAGGGTTTATGGTACCATTCATTAAATAATATTAATAGTGAAATATGTTTTATTTAAATACGTTATAATCAAATTTATTACAATACAAGAATAGAGTACATGAAAATTGAATGAAATTTCCTATTTGATGGGGTTGTCTCTATGAAAGCATTAGTATCCTTATCATTCTACCATTAATTGAAGCATTAGAAGGTATGAATTTAATTTTATTTTTAGAATAATAATTTTTCCATGAAAATGATACATATTCATTAAATCCATACTATATACCACCATTTTTTAGTGATGATTAAAAATCAACAACATCACATAATGGAGGTAGAGTTCAACACTTACACAATAGTGATGCTTTAATTTACCATTTGGTGGGAAATAGATGAAACATTTTTTTTACCATAATCATATTTATATTTTAGACTATAAAACATACAAATGTTATTATTTTAGAAATGTTATTTATGTATTGAAATTTGTATATGGATAAATAAACATGAAACATTACGTAATTATTTATAAATTATCTTTGAAAAACCAACAATGTATTTAATCTTATTCATTCTTAGGATGATAGTTTTGTAAGAAAATAGCCTCTAGTACATTATGATGAATATTTGAGATATATTTAGCATAGTATTTATTTCACTATGAAATTTCATGATGTTTTTTATATATTAAATTCATTTTAGGTGTTTTTTTGTACCTTACCACAAGTAAAAATTTATTTATATGCCAAAAAAATATAATTGTGTATTATAAGTAATATCATCTATGATTACATTACAAGAAGCAATATGTTTCCAAAAAAATTATTATTAAAATATAAACCAGATAGTTTTAACCATGTTGTTAATCCTAGTATTAATAATAGTAATAACTATATTAAAACATATATCATTATGTGTTTATATATTGGAAACATATTCATAAATAATATAATATCTAGTAAACTATTTAAATGTTTTAAAAAGTCTATTTTCTCAAAACAACTACTTTTTATGTCCCTCAATGAACAATAATACAGTTTATTTTTGACACTATTTTAAATTTAATTTTGTGAAATAAAACTAATTAAATATTTCATAATTTTAGTATTATAATGGTTTTTATTGGACTTTTTAGGAATGGATTATTTTAGGATGTGTATTGAAAAATGATGAATTATAATTGAAAACTACACTTTCATCTATTTCATATATATATTAAAAATATATTTTAATTTTAATTTAATATATAACATGAAAAATTAAAGATCAATTAATACAATATATATCAATGGAAAAATTACACATTGAAATTGGATATATAAACAGTTCAATAATTTGATCTTTTCACGATAAAAACTCATCATCTCATCTTGTTTTCAGGATTATTTTGAAACTAATTTTTTACACTATTATTATTTGAATTCAAAAAACATGGTTCAACATTTGATATGATAATAATTTAAATTTTTCTATATCGTTTAAAAAAATTTGATCATAAATTTTTGTTAATGCGATTAAAATTAATTACCATGATTGTGTAGATATAAGATTAATTAGTTGTTAAACATTAATCTTCAAAGGTTAAATGACATATAAAATTAAAAAAAACCCCACTAAATGCCCTAAAATATAACACATCATCCCTCATATTGTGTATGTTATATTATTTGAGTAACGTTCTGTATGTAATATCTATCAATAGTGTTGTCCATTTTATATATATTTACAAAATTGTAACTCCTCCTCAACTAGAAAATGTCACCCCCAATATCCTTTTTTATTAAAATATTATTCTGTTTGTATTAGAAAAAATATTATAAAATTCACTAAAAACCTCAAATCCATCATTAGATATGGATCACATATTTTTATAATGTCAACCAATGAATCAATTTGGTGTAAACCAGTAAGAGCTTCACAAAGAAGAGGTAATATCATTTAATATGTAGTTTTGATTTCATTATTTCTCTAAAAATTAATTTATTATTGTTAAATTATCATACAATAACCCTAGTATATTAAATATTATTGTGTGTTTCTACATTAAGGGTTTTACATACAGTCAGACACACTTCCATCAATTGGGATATGAAATCATTGTCCGTCTGTATTGTAGACTAACGCCAAATGAACTGATGTTGTTTTTTTAGCTTTAGTAAAATATTTTAATAATATTGGATATACTATTTTTATATAATATTAGTTTTTCATTAATTATTATTTAAATTCTTGTTCGACACAAAACTTTTTTTTCCATTTTTTTGTACATGATAACATTATTTGTGAACAAGTGGATTACCCCCTCTTTAATGCGATTTGATTCATTCATGATTTACATGGAACATATAAAGTATGGTTTTTATTTTAATATTTTACATATATTAAATTACAACAATTCCATAATGATAATAAATTTATATATATATTATTTAATAGTAGTTTTTTATAAAATATTTCTAGAAAATGAAAACAGTGTTCATGTGGACTTATGGCCTATAATATCTAAGAAGTTTATGATACATTTCCTATTATGATTTTTTATATATTACTATAAATATATATATAATTAATATATATTATATTTATATCATGGGTTATCTTAATTATATTTTAAAATAATGATCTAATAAATATAGATTATAATTACTTGTCAAAACATGTATGAAAAATGAAGTGTTTGTTACTTGAAATGTAACACTAAGATGGAATTGTAAATGAACAGTTAATATATAATCATAATTAAATAATAAAAGGAATAATATATATTAAAATATTTTATTTATTTCTGTTTAATAATATAGTTTTTATTATACAATAGGTTTGAACGACTCTGATGTGAGTTAGGACATAATGTAAAAGGACTTGTAGTGTCACTTTTATTTATGTGATCAATATGCCTTATTCACACCAAACTTATATTTTTTAGTGTATATTCCTCACATAAATATATTATATTATTATTAAAATTAAATTTATTGTTATTTAAATATATAGTTTATTATTTTTATGGTGTTATATTGTTCTAAGGATTCCAAATCGGTACCGCAATGTAGTCAAAATTTGTCTTCTTTGAGACACATTTTTTTTAAGCACAAAAATTATTTTATGTGGTGTATATGTTTTATTTGACATGGTATTTAATGATTATTCTTCTTTTATTGATATTTCAGTATTCATTGAATTATATTATTCTATAGTTACATTTATTCAATGTTGCTAAATTTGAAGGTGTTTATTTGTCATGACTCCCTCCCCACAAAGTGTACACCTCCTGGGCTGGCAATATG
Source organism: Viscum album (assembly GCA_963277665.1). Taxonomy (NCBI): domain Eukaryota; kingdom Viridiplantae; phylum Streptophyta; class Magnoliopsida; order Santalales; family Viscaceae; genus Viscum; species Viscum album. Next base: position 2,003,054,576 of record OY728148.1, on the reverse strand, counting down.
AGAAGGGAGATAATGACTCCTCGAGTCCCGCCTCCAGTAGGCCCTGGGTTGGTGACTATCACCGAGGGTATAATAAACACACAAATGGGAGGAATTACCCTCTAAGAGAACACATGTGGAAGTGAGGGATAGAATAGACACCAACAAACTCCAACTCAAAACGGAAATATAAAAGAAAACCCATGTGCACATATGTAATGTCATGAAAAATTACTAAAACTGAAAGGGGAAACTACAAGTACCCAATATAAAGGAATATACATCAGCAACTACAAGCCCGAATAGCTCCAGCAACCACAAGCTAGTAGTGACCAGCCTAATCTCCAACCTTCTCCAAGTGACCTGAAAAATAGTTTATATAGACGTGGGGTGAGTATAATAGTATACTCAGTAGTATCCTCCCCGAAGCCTCTAGTGAAAAAGTAAAGAAAGCATGTTAAAGCACAGTGAACAACAAGTGAAACAACATGTCACCTAAAAACATATACTATGATCATAACCTCACCATGGATACTCTCACCATGTAACACATACAAGAATATGTCATATAATATAGAATATCAAGGGTACCCCACTATTACTTCACCACTGGTTTTCCGCATTTCCCCAATGACATACGTCTTGTGCATCTCTCTCCAAAGGCTTGTCCACAGACACCTAGGCTACGCTTCACATTCTGCCCCTTGTGCACCACAATGGATTTCCACCAGACACTTGGGCTAAGCACCACACCATCCTCACAACCAAAAGTAACCAGGTAGTTTCTGGAAGCCACCAAAGCCTGCATGACACGTATCATACATCGGGTATTATACCTCAAGCCATCACAACCCATACACTGAGTAAGGATCCTTAAGCCATCACAACCTATACATGTTACGCCTATAGTATTCCATAGGATACTATATCCATAATATATGTGTGAGAAAAAACCACAAGGCATTATAGACCTCCACACACATATATGGGGAAACAAACCGTTGTGCATGTTGGCACATGTATCTACCAAGAGAAGAGAGTGGGGCCAAAGATGGTAGTAAGCCATTCGTCCTCCCACTGGAATGTTTGGGAAAACACCCCCAGGGCTCAAAATCCCAAGGGTGTTAGTTTCCCTTACTAACAAGCATAATCAATTATCAATCAACCAATTCATTAATCCCTCTTGAATTAATAGATTCAATTCATAGGTTCCAATTTCGAGAAACCTAACCAGTAAGCTATCACAAAAGATTTAATATGCTTACTATGACAATTTGATTGACATCAAATTATAACAACAAAAACAAGATTCATTACATGATTCTTTATGTTTATCCAATTAATTATCAATTAATTCTAGCTTTACGTTCTTTATCAATTTCTATCAAGAAAAACATGCTAACAAGAAATACATAGATATCACACAATCTAGAAAGTCAATAGGCAAACTCTTATCATGGTACAAAGAAAAAAACGTGATCAAACCAATTATTTTAATTCGATTCAAGTATTTAATTAGGTAAATTTCATTGTGATCCAAAGGGATAAATCATGCTAACTCTAGGATTGTACATACACTATAAGTGAATCCGCGAATCCCTTACCTCCTAGCGTTCTTTATCCAAACAGTGGGTCACAATCCTCTTCTCGTGACAACTACATCCACCGGAGGATTCCACGGTACAACAACACCATCCATACCCCTTGAAAAACCCATTAGAATATTGTAGATTACATGGTATAATATGGAAGGTAGAAATAGGAGATGATGATACCTAAAAGAATGATGATAAAACATATGTTATTTGGTTCATTGACTGATACAACTCGGTTTCTTCCAAAATAGATTGGAACCAATCAAAGGAGTAGCGTTTGATTGTGAAAGTCCTATGGGAAGGATTGAAATGTTCTAGCATCTCCTAGCCGAGAAAAAAGAGGAAGAACATGGGAGGATGATATCTTGTCCCATTTGAAAATTTATTGGGGTGATTGTTTATGATCTGCTTAATTCTTCATTAAAAATGGGATCACATTAACCCATGCGATTTCACCAAGTATAAACATCCCAGACATAGGTATAATTAATATAGCATTTATGGCCTTTGAATCGGCCTTAGAGTCCTTAAAATAAGGCTTTAAATGTATTTATGTCCAAGGAAACGTCAAAGGGGAGTAACTTAATGAAGCTAGAAACATTGTTCACATACTCAAAATTTCACAAAGGATTGAAAAGGTCATCATTAGACCTCCCTATTAGAGGTTACCGATAGACCTATTCATTAGAGGTTACCAATAGACCTCGTCATTTGAGGTTACCAATAGACATCACCATTAGAGGCTACTGATACACATCACCGATATAGGTTACTGATAGACCTCACTGTTATAGGTTACCGATAGACTTCACCGTTTTGGAAACACTATACACCTACCATTCTAGAAACACTGTACAAGTATACCGATCTGGAAACAGTGTACAAGTCTGCGTATTGGGAAATACTTTACAAGTCTACCGATATAGTGTCACCGATAGAACCTCGCCGATAGAAACAATGTTCAAGTCTACCGATAGAAGGTTACTGATAGAACATCACCGAAAAAAACATTGTTCAATTCTACCAATAGAATGTCACCGATAGAAGCTCACCGATAGAAACAATTTTCAAGTCTACTGATAGAAGGTCACCGATAGAACCTCACCGATAGAAACATTGTTCAAGTCTACCGATAGAAGGTCTCTGATAGAACCTCACTGATAGAAACACTGTTCAAGTCTACTGGAAGATGGTCACAGATAGAAACACTGTTCACTGAACCTCGCTGATAAAAACAATGTTCACCTTCTAATACTGTTCATAATACTAGAAACAATGTTTACAAAATTGTAAATTTGGCCAAGTGTTGGGGATAAGTCACCTTGACCTCCCGGAACACCTCCAACACCACATTTTCACAAAGTAATGGACCAGAGAGGTCTGGGCCATTACATCAGACAACTCTCAAAAAATTCTTGTCCTCGAGAATTCGAAACCAACCTAAAGAGATAAAAAATATTAAGAGAAATGGATTCCGAACAACCACCCATCCAGATACCTCTCAAATTGGAGAACGCCATAAAAGGAACTAGACATGTTCATAAATAAAACATGAATGGTCAAACCACAAATGAAACATCATTACATGAATAGTGTTAAACACCGAATAACTCTGGTTACTGAGCACGTATCTCTGACTCAAACCCCCATGTACCCTCCTCCTTTCCACCGTGTCGTCACAAGTCATGAACTAATGATATAAAATGCCCACACAACACCTTTTCCTTGAGGTCTTCGATCTCCAAAGGTCGCTCCTCAAAGGTTGAATCATCATCAACATCAATATCTCCCAATTGATAATGTGTTAGTCATCACGAAGATAATGACGGAGCTGTGATACATGGAAATCATCAGGAATCTGACTCATCTGAGTGGGAAGTGCTACTCGATATTCCACAACTCCAACACAAGCTAACACCTCGAAAGGACCTACAAACCGGGGAGAAAGCTTACTTCAATGACCAAACCTTCACTTCCCACAATGGGTAGTCACCTTCAGAAACACATAATCCCCAACATTAAACTCTAAGGGTATCCTTCTTTGATAATCATATGATTTCTGACGATCTTGTGCTATCATCAAATTCTCACGAATTAGCACAACCATCTCTATTGTATTCCGCATTAGTTCTGGTTTGAGAATTACTGACTCTCTAACCCTAATCCAGCATAACGGAGAACGGAAAGGCTGGCCATACAAGGCTTCAAATGGTTCCATACAAAAGGTGGAGTGAAAACTATTATTGTATGTGAACTCCACCATGGGTAAGTGCCTCCTCCATGAACCTCCAAAGTCAAGAACACAAGAGCGCAACATGCCTTCAAGAATCTCGATGGTTCGCTCTGTCTGACCATCCGTTAGAGGATGAAAAGCACAGCTAAGGTATAGTTGAGAACCGATAGCATATTGGAGACCCCTCTACACCCTAGAGGTAGAAAGAGGATCTCGATCAGAAATGATCATCCTAGGGACTCCATGAAGTCTCCCAACTTCCTCCAGATACTACCTCAACAAAACATCCACTGATCTCGACTCCTTGATCGCTATTAAGTGGGCCGATATTGTTAAACAATCCACTACCACCCATATAGCATCATGTCCTCCCAGTGCTTCAGGTAATCATGTAACAAAGTCCATTGAGATGTTCTCCCACTCCCACTAAGGATTCTCTAATGGCTGGATAAGGCCACTAGGAACACAGTGTTCGGCCTTCACCCTCTGGTAGACTATACATCGAGACAAAAACACAAAAACCGCATGCTTAAGCCCAGGCCACCAAAACTGACTCCTCAAGGATAGGTACATCTTTGCCACACCGGGATGTACTATTAAGGGTGAACTACGGAAATCCATGAGGACCATCTCATGCATCATCAAAGGAACAAAAATCATTCCATTATTCAACACTCGGTGTTGTTCATCTTCCGGTGAACCATCAGGGGCCTCACCCCAAACAACTCGGTCTCTCCAAACTTCCAACACTGGATCACCCAACTGAGACTCTTCCATATTTTGCATCAGGGATGACTATACCGTCATCTGGAAAAGACAAAATCTACCCCCAAAATCTCCCATATCAAGATGTAATGCTGAAAGTTCTTCCATTACTCTCCAGGAATCGCCAGATTCAAGCACAACATCACTATGTGTTGTTCGCCTTAGCGCATCAGCTACAACATTCGCTTTTCCAGGTGTATACTATATTTCGAAGTCGTATTCCTGCAAGAAATACATCCAATGACAATGTCGCAATTTCAAGTCCTGTTGAGTGAAAACATATATCAATCTCTTATGATCGGTGAAAACCACAAACCGCTCACCAATGAGGTAATGTCTCCACAACGTCAGATCAAACACCACAGATTCCAACTCAAGATCATGGGTTGCATTGTTACGTTCATGGGGGCGTAAGTGCCAGTACACATAAGAAACAACTGACCTTCGCTGCATTAGGACACACCCTAACCCCATATGTGAAACGTTGTAAAAAACATGAAACTGAACACCCTCAGCAGGAAGACAAATAACTGGAGCACTAACTAACTTCTCATTTAGATACTCGAAATCTACCTGAAACTTATCAGTACATATGAAAACTTGATCCATCTTGGTCAATGTTTTTTGAGGAGTCACAACTCGTGAGAATATGGCTATGAACCTCCTGTATTATACTACGAGGCAAAGGAAACATCGCACCTCTGACACAGTCTTGGGGGCTTCCCAAGACACCACTACTTTTATCATTGAGGGATCTATAGCTACTCCCCGTTGGGACACAACATGCCCCAAGAAATGGACTTCTCGAGCCAAAAAAATCACACTTCAACAACTTCCCGAACAACTGATGTCGACGTAGAACTCCCAAAACGGCTTGTAGATTCTCTTCATGCTCCTCTTCAGATGTGGAGTACACAAGGATTTAGTCGGTGAAAACTACCACAAACCTGTCCAGGAACTCACAGAACACAACATTTATCAACCCCATGAAAACAACTGGAGAATTATTCATGCCTAACGGCATTAAAACGAACACATAATTCCCTTGACGACAATGAAATGCAGTCTTCGTAATATCCTCATCTTTCACACGCATCTGATGATATCTTGAACGCAAGTAAATCATTGAGAACAAACTTGCACCCTTCAGTTCATCAAATAGATCATTGATCCGAGGAAGAGGATAGTGATTCTTTATTGTCACTTTGTCTATGCGTCGATAATCGACACACAACCACAAACTACCATCAGCATTCTTCAGGGAAAAAACGGGTGCACCCCATGGTGACACACTTGTCCAAACAAAACCGCACTGCAAAAGAACATCAAGAAGTATACATAGCTCACACAACTTCTAAGGGGCCATCCTATATGTATACATAGAGATAAGAGAATCTTATGACTGTAGCTCGATCCCAATCTTGATCTCTCGTTGAGGATGTATTGTTACAACCTCTTCTGGAAAGACATCAGTGTACTCCGCTACGACCCAAGGAAACGCCAACTATCGAACCTCTGATGAACTCAACATCCTCTCAGACAACAAGGACGATAAGGATGGATCGTGCCTATGACCCATCCGAGGTTCTCGCTCACCAACAGACACCACATGTTCTCCATCCGCACCAAGGAAAATGACCTTATTCATGAAGGAATCCAAGATATCCTGCACTTAATACAAAGAATCCATGCCGAGGATGATATCATATGGTTGTATTCGTAAACATAGGAAATCTCCCCAAGTGCGGTGTTTCCCCAATACTAGCTCACAGTCTCTACATACTTCAAAAAAGTCAGCTCGACTTCCAACTGGCATAGTCAACGCCAAGGGAATGGATTCCTCTCTACCTCAAGTCCCAAATGCATAGAAAATGGTAGGTTATATGAAGGATTGTGTCGCTAATGAGTTAAAAAAGGCATACACCAAGGTATAAAACAAGAAAATGGTACCTTGAAAGACGTCTATCTCGCCTGGTGCTGGAAACGATAGAGCATGAAGATGACCAAGACCTCCTCCACAGCCTCTCTGACCCTGATGACGAACACCACCATGGTCGTGCTCTACTATCTGAAGATGGGGAGCATCCTGGGGTTGTCCACTGCCTACCCCATGTCCCCTCTGGTGATTTAAATCTGGTGCATCTGGATGCTTCTGCCTCGGCAGGAACTCCCACAATGGAGGAACCTGGAGCGTAGTTCCTGGTGCACGATGACCACTCTGAAAGGTCGGGCACTCCCATTGCTGATGGCCACGACCATGAGAAGAAAAACTACTGCATGATCCCTTGACATAGTCCTGATAGTTTCTTCCTTCCGGGAAACTAGATGTGAAGTGTTGTGACCTACCCCCGGATGAATGGAAACTATTCTGTCCAGAAATCTAGGAACCCCGGACCACAGCTCTGCATCATGAGGAATCATGTCGATTCCCCTCTCGGGATGATCCAGTCCTAGAAAAAGTCCTCTCGACAACCTCATCCCTTGATAGTACCTCATGATATGTCTTCAGCATAAATGGGGTGACCTGGCACTGGATCTCTGGACGCAAAGCCTCATTAAAATTCCTCACCCCAGCCTCCTCCTCAGGTAACAGGTATAAAGCATATCATAAAAGGTTTTTGAAATGGATTCCAAACTATAGAACACTGGAACTCCCCTATAGAAGGGTAAGAAGCTCTTGACGATTGGACACCTTTGCAATCGAAGAAAGGAAATCAGCTCTGAACATGTCACGAAACTCCTCCCATGAGATCGCCCACACCTCATGATCCCCAAGGAACAAGATCCAACACTGCCTCACTGCTCCACATAGCATCGTCACCACCAAGGACTCCCTGTGCTTCATACAATCATGAATCGAACTGAAGCTGATCTCGACCTCCTCCAACCAGTCTTCCATGACTACATCTGAAACAGAGCCCTCGTACTTCGGCAGACTCTGGTGCTGAAACTCTCGAAGTGTCTTCCTCCTAGTGTTTTCGTCGTCAATCTCTACCCTGTGGTGATCTGTTGGAACAACTTGTTGGACATTTTCTGTGCAAACCTGATGAGAACATCGAGCTGGAGACATACCTGTAAAATATCATCCCGTTATAGATCCTAAGCCTAGAATATGGAAGAATCAAAATTAATTAATTAATTTTTTTTTCTTTTCTTTCAATTTAGGTTAACTGATCCCATGGTCTACCCATTAAAACACAATCCCAAAGAAGAATGATGTATTATCCTTTTCCAGGTCTCTAATCTGCAACCAGTATCACCTTGTTTAGTAGCCATTTTAAACTTAAAGGTCCGTGAAACAGATCACAGGTGGCCATAAACGCATATGTCTCTGTCGGTCTATAGTGTCTATCCCACTTTCTAAACATTAATTACACCATTTCCCAACCATCCCATGCCACCTCACCTGTGCCTAACTCCAAACTGGATCCTATCCCTCAACCAGACATCTGATACCACTCTGTCATGACCCCCTCCACACAAAGTGTACCCCTCCTGGTCCGAAAATGTGAGAAGGGAAATAAGGACCCCTGAGTCCCACCTCCAGTAGGCACCGGGTAGGAGACTAGAACCGAGGGTATAATAAACACACAAATGGTAGGAATTACCCACTAAGAGAACACATGCGGAAGAGGGAGATAGAATAGACACTAAACAAGTCCAACTCAGAACTGAAATATAGATGAACACCCATGTGCACATATTTAATGTCATGAAAAAGTACTAAAACTAAAATGGGAAACTACAAGTACCCATAAGAAAGGAAAAGACAGCAGCAACTACAAGCCAGAACAGCTCCTACAACCACAAGCTAGTAGTGACCAGCCTGATCTCCAACCTACTCCAAGTGTCCTGAAAAATAGTATATATAAACATGGGGTGAGTATAACAGTTTACTAAGTAGGATCCTCCTCGAAGCCTATCGTGCAAATGTAAAGAAAGCATGCTAAATTACAGTGAACAAAAAGTGAAACTAACTTGTAACCTAAACAGGTATACTATGTTACCAACCTCACCATGGCTACTCTCACCATGTAACGCATACAATAATATTTCATTTAATAAAGAATATCAAGGGTACCCCACTACTACTTCCTCACTATTTTCCGCTTGGCCCAAACGACATACGTCTAGTGCATCTCTCTCCAAAGGCTTGCCTGCAATCACCTGGACTAACTCCACAATCTGTACCTCGTACACTACAAATGCCTGCCTGCAGAGTCCGCAGATAAGCAGCAAACCATCGTCACATCCAAAAGTAACCAGGTAGTTTCTGGGAGCCACCAAAGCCCACATAACATGTATCATACGTCAAGTATTATACCGTAATCCATAACAGCTCATACGCCGAGTAAGGATCCTCAGGCCATCACAGCCTATACATGTTACACCCATAGTAGTCCATATGATACTATATCTATAATGACCCATACTTTACATACATTGTTAATAATTCAAAATTGAAGCACACTTATTACAACATATGACAAAACCACAAAGGACCGTATAGGTATAGTGTCTTTAAAAACTGGGAAACATAAACAACTGGTTCATAAATCTCCTACAGTGTCTCCCATTTATTTCATCATATCTAGGGTCCCTTTTAGCATATTCTACTTAATATCCATCTTCCTGACCTGGGGAAAAGAAAACATAAAAGGGTGAGCTCAAATGCTCAACAAGGGCAAATAAAGGAAATAAAAATCATATCATATCTTTTTAAAAATCATAACCTGCAAAAGAGATCATAATATCATAACATGGAATAAATCATAGAAGTGATAATGAGATCCCCATAATCATAACATGAAACATTAAACTATGTGTCATGCACACATAATCAAGGAAAATCATTTCTTGTTAGTCATGACTCATTGCCAAGACTATCTTAGTGGACAATGTCCCTTTCTGAACCGAGTCACCCTCGTTCCAGTCCTGTTTCACTGAACCGGTATAACCTACCATTCCAACCATGTTTATCTCATGAGATATAAAATCTTTACCCAATGCATTGGAGGGAGATATAGGTCCCACCCATCTTATAATGAATCCTTTCTTATGTGTGCCACATAATCATAATCTATACATCATAGTGTAATCCACGTAATAAAAATGGGATTCTTAAACAACATGACATCATAAAACAATTCATATAAGATAAAGGAATTCATAAAAATGTTTCCATCACAACATAATCAAATCCATGTAATAATAGGGATAAAAACAGAACCCTTTTATTGTCTTAGATGGAAAATAATTTTTATAAAATACTTGAACTCCATTCTTGAGAAAATATCCTTTCTACTTCAAAAACATTTTTCCTTTCATAACATGTCATACGACATTAAAATAAAAGAAGTTGATTAAAAATAAACTTGAAAACTTGTAAAGGAAGTTTCTTGGAAATAATGTTTTAAAAATCCATTCATGCCGTATAAGTTAAAAAAACATTCTTCGTACTTTTGTCGGAAAAGTCAAAAAGTACCTTGTACGAAAAACAACAAAAGATTCCTTTCATACATATTACTAAAAACTCACCGAAGGGTAAAAATGGATTTAAACAATTGTAGGTGGATATAAATAATATTACATATTGATGAAACATGGATGTGGATAATAAAATACACCCCAGTAAATACTTACGAATAAACAATCTCGGATAAAAATGAGATTGTGATATTTCCCTTACCTTAGGTCCGATTTGCTTTGTATGTGTCCGAAGCTCCTGTATAATGGTATAAATAATGTTATTGACTTATTCCAGAATCATACATATTTATATGATATCATATATGGTCATATTCTTAGCTTCTTGTTAGTAATATTTCATTGTTACTTGTTACTCAGGTCTTTATTGCCTTTTGTTCTTATGCGTGTTTTGATGAATACATTCTTATTCTTATTTTAAGGTTATAGATACCTTATATCCAGAATGGTATTAGTGTATCATATATCATATTTATTCATTCAATTCATTTATATAATTACTATGTAATGATGATCATGTAGAACGAGTCGCATCACATCGAGGAGACGGTATTCCGTACGTACACACGAGTGATGATATCGTTCCTATGATCGTGGAACTGTATTGGAGTATATATATATTATTTCAGTATCAATATTACTTTATAATAATCATAAATACTTACTCATTACACCATTATACCCATCCTTGTAAAGTGATGGTGGAAAAATAGATTACACCACGGCGTGGAGACGGTATTCCGTACGTACGCACGCGTGGTGATTTAATTTTTCCGTAGGATGGATAGATGGTGAAATAGGGTTGTTTCATACTTATAATAACATATAAGTATATGAGTGATACTGATGTTATTACTTCATAATGAAACAACCTATGAACAATAAGTGGAAGAAGAAATAAATATGAAAGAATTGGTAACGGTAATTACCTCTTCTTTGAAGCGCCTCTTTGAGACCTCCTCTTAGGGCACTAAAATCGGTCTTTGAGGAAGACCAGAACCTCTAGAATTATTATAGGGAAGTGGAGAGGAGAAAAAGGTAGTGTTTGGCCGATCATGAGTGCTCAAATTGGTTTGAGGAGGAGGGGGAGGAGGTGCCCATTTATAAGGGAGGAGAGGGGCACCTTAGGAATATCTCAAAATATTATTTTATATTAAAGTCAAAATCGGTTTATAATGGTTCCAAAGGGTCTTATTTTGAAGCTAAAGTGGGGAAGGGTCTAAATCCTATCAAAAAATAGGATTTAGACAAGTTTAGGGTATTATTTTAACCTTATCAATTAGATTTAACTCTAAGTTAAGTAATTTAACTTTTACCGTGTCTTTTTGTTTTCTTTCACTATCTGGTTATTAAACTTACTATAACATGCCAAACGAACTCCAAATTGTTTATTATTAATATATATATCATTATCTAAGTCATTTGGCCGAACCTTAGATTTTAAGGAATAAAATAACAATTAATAATATAATATTTGATTTAAAAACTATTTTGTGTCAATTTTGACACTATTTGATATATGATTTTTGTGAAAGTCATAACAGAATTATATGTTCGAACAAAGTTGATTAAATCAACATTAATATATCATAGTAACCTAGAAAATTAGTGGAATTCATATAAAGTCTCAAATTACATTTATTTTTGTGTTTATAACATCAATTATGTCAATATTTCATTAATAAGATAATTACTGCATCATCATTGTGTCATAAATAAATTAACTTATTTAATGTCTAAAAATTACAAATAAAATACCATTACGTAGGAAATATTTTTATCTTTCTAATGAATATTTATAGTCGAATTTAACTTATTTATAACCCCATATTAAAAATGATTTACTTATTAAACATTGATTTTAACTATTTTAAACCTTCTTTAAATAAATTAATAATAAATGTCCTAATCTAACCCAAGTGGTCCTAAATGGTCATATTTTATTACTAAGTTTGTTTTTGGTCGAATTACACTTGTCCAATAGAATTAGGACAAGTGTTAGGGTAATATTAATATCATATTTACCCTTAGTTACCCTATTTACTATTAACCGCGGTAAAAAAAGTAAAAAGTTACTATTCACCAAAAAATTATTTTTTTCTCATTGAACCACATTTTACTTACTGATATCAACAGTGTCTATCAGATATTTGAAAATCCATTCACAGAAGCGGTAAAATTACGTTTTATGCAAAATTCAGTTTTTAACCTACCACTTAGAGGTTTCACTATTCATCAAAAATTGAAAGTTTTCAGAAAAATACCAAAATTTCACCCTAGGATAATTTCGATATTCTCAGTCCAAAAATGAAGTCCATTTTGAAAAATAAAATTTATAAAATTTCAAAAAGTGGTTATTACTATTCATAACAGCTAGTTTTAATAGCATACTGTTGTTTAGTGAAACTCGGTATTGCGTACGATGCAAGCTATCGAGGAAGGTCACAATTGCGTGTAAAGCAAGCCAAGAAAGTGTTGTGTAGAAAAAGATTCCTTTGATGATTCATATAACATAAAAGTCTCGGGTGTTACATTCTACCCCCCTTAAAAAGAATTTCGCCCTCGAAATTCGTCACTTTGTAACATATAGATGAGGATACCTCTCCCTCATCATATCCTCAGGCTCCCATGTAGCTTCTTCAAGTTGGTGGTTCCTCCATAAAACTTTCACCAATCGAGTGGTCTTGTTTCGTTGGACTTTTTCAATACGATCCAGAATCTCTATCGGCTGTTCTTCATAAGAAAGATCTTGCTCCAGCGGTACAACTTCTGAGGTGAGTACATGTGAAGGATCTGGTATGTAATTTCTCAGGAGAGATACATGGAACACATCGTGAACTTGAGAGAGATTCTGTGGAAGCGCCAATCGGTAAGCTACCTTCCCAACCGATATATCTAGGACTCAACTTCCCCTTCTTTCCAAATCTCATAACCCTCTTCCAGGGAGATATTCGTAAGAACACTTTATCGCCCACTTCTAACTCTAGGTCTTTTTTTCGGTTGTCGGCATATCTTTTCTGTCGACTCTGAGCTGCTCTTATGTGTTGTTGAATAGATCTAACCTTTTCTTCCATTTCATCAACGAGATCAGGTCCTAACAGCTTTCTTTCCCCAACTTCATCCCAGCTAGTTGGAGTCCTGCATTTCTTTCAATAGAGAGCTTCATAAGGATCCATCTGAATACTGGAGTGAAAGCTATTATTATAAGAAAATTCCACCAATGGTAGGTGTTGATCCCAACCTCCTTTGAAATCCATACAGCAAGCTCTCAACATATCTTCTAGGGTTTGAATTGTTCTCTCAGACTGACCGTCTGTCTGGGGATGATAAGCAGTGCTGAAACTCAACTCTGTATCTAGAGTATGCTGAAGACTTTGTAAGAACTTCGTGGTAAATCTCAGATCCCGATCAGATATAATCGAAAGTGGTACTCCATGCAATCTTACCACTTCCTTTACATATATCCTGGCAAGCTGACCTAGAGAGAAATCCTCTCTAATAGCAATGAAGTGTGCAGACTTTGTAAGACGATCAACTATGACCCAAATAGCATTATTTCCTTTGGATGTTTTAGGAAGTCCTGTGACAAAGTCCATAGTGATGTTTTCCCATTTCCATTCGGGTATGTGTAATGGTTGTAACATCCCAGTAGACTTTTGTCTCTCAGCTTTAACTTGTTGACAAACCAAGCATCGAGAGACATATTAAGCAACATCTCTTTTCATGCCATCCCACCAAAAGTACTCTTTCAGGTCCCTATACATCTTCGTGCTTCCAGGATGAATAGAGAATGAAGAACTATGAGCCTCATCCAGCAGCTCCTTCATTAATTCGGGGATGGGAGGAACACAAACCCGATTCCTGAACATTATTATCCCATAAAAATCAAGGTTGAACTCAGGAACATTTCTCACCTTCTTTTGTAACTCGACATCTTCTTTCTATGCCTCTTTAATCTTCACATGTATAGATGGTTGAACATTCATTTGAGAAAGATAATATTTTTCCCCTTCCATTATAATTCCAAGATCCATCCTTTGTAAATCCATAAATATTGGATCTTTTGTGATCCTCATCATGGATAAACTAGGATGGTCTTGTCGACTTAATGCATCTTCCACCTTGTTTGCTTTCCCAGGGTGGTAATGGATTGAGCAGTCATAATCCTGAATCAGCTCCAACCATCTTCTTTGGCGCATATTCAGCTCCTTTTGTGTGAAAATATACTTTAAACTTTTATGATCAGTATAAATATCGCACCTTTCACCAAAAAGGTAATGCCTCCAAATCTTTAATGCAAAGATTACCGCAACCAACTCCAAATCATGAGTTGGGTAATTTTGCTCATGGATTTTCAACTGTCGTGAGGCATAAGCTATCACCATATCATTTTGCATAAGAACACACCCCAATCCCTTCTTGGATGCATCACTGTAGATCACAATCCTTTCTCCACTACAAGGCAGTGTGAGCACAGGTGCACTGGATAACCTTCTTTTCAACTCCTTGAAATTCTCTTCACATTCCTCTGTCCAGACAAACTTAACTCCTTTCCGAGTCAACTTGGGGAGTGGATTATATAATCATGAAAAATCTTTTACAAAACGTCGATAATATCCAGCCAAACCAAGAAAACTTCGAATCTCAGTTACTGTTGTTGGTCTCGACCATCTTTAGATAACCTCTGTTTTTGCTGGATCCACAGATATCCCCTCTTTTGAGATTATGTGACCCAAAAATGCAACTTTTTGAAGCCAAAATTCACACTTGGTAAATTTGGCATAAAGCATCTCCTTTCTCAGGGTCTTCAATATAATTCTCAATTGATCTTCATGATCTTCCTTTCTCTTTGAATAGACAAGAATATCGTCTATAAAGACTACCACAAATTGATCAAGATAGTCTCTAAAGACTCTATTCATTAGATCCATGAAGATAGCAGGGGCATTAGTAAGACCAAATGGCATCACTATAAATTCATAGTGTCCATACCTTGTACGGAAAGCCGTCTTTTGTATATCCTCCCTTTTGACCCTTAATTGATGATACCCTGAACGAAGATCAATCTTGGAAAAGTATTGAGCTCCGCGTAGTTGGTCAAATAAGTCATCAATGCGTGGGAGAGGATATTTGTTTTTTATAGTGATCTTGTTAAGTTCTCGATAATCAATGCAGAGTCTCATTGATCCATCTTTCTTCTTAACAAATAGAACAGGTGCTCCCCAAGGTGACGCACTAGGGCGTATGAATCCCTTATCAAGATTCTCTTGGAGTTGCTTCTTTAATTCCGGCAACTCAATTGGGGCCATTCTATAAGGTTTCTTTGAAATAGGCAAAGCACCCGGTATGAGTTCTATTGAAAACTCAACTTCACGATTTGGTGGAAGACCCAGTAATTCCTCCGGAAAGACATCATCAAACTCCCGTACAATGGGCATATTCTTAATAGTGAGTTTCTCACCAACCATTTGATATAAATAACCTTCATTTAGTGGAATCAAGACCCATAAGATGGAAGAAATTTCCACTGGAAGGTTATATTCATCCTTGCATCGATAGACGATCGTAGATTGATCTGGAATATGAAATGTGAATTCCCTTCTTTGGCAATTGATATGATCTCCATGTAGAGAAAGCCAATCCATACCAAGAATCACATCAAATTCCACTAAATGAAGGATCACAAGATTTGCAGGAAGCACTTTCCCACAAACTTCGATCGGAGAAGAATTATAAACTTTTGATGCGACTGTTGTGCCATTAGGTGTTGTCACAACTAACTCAACATCTAATTGTTGAGGTAATACGGTGATACCCTTAGAAAATTCATTAGAAATAACAGAGTGGGTGGATCCAGAATCAAATAAAACATTTGCTACTTTAGAGTGGATGGTAAGTGTTCCTTTCACCACTTCGTTATCGTACTCCACATCACTGATAGAAATTGCATGTGACTTTCCTTTGTCTTTAGCCTTAATATTTTGTTGACGTCGACCATCGTCATCAACCCTTGGATTTGGGAATTGATTGGCATAATGCCCCATCTCCTTGCACTTGAAAAATTGAAGTGTAGTAGGTTCATTCTGTGTATCCCTTCCTTTGTTTGCATCAGTAGACATCTTCTTCCCATTATCGCGGCATTCAAATGCCCGATGACCTTCCTTTCCACATTTAAAACATTTACTTGTCCCTTTTAGACAACTCCCTCCATGTTTCTTTCCACACATTGAGCATAAGGGAAAGTTAATCTTCTTTTCAGTGTGCTCTTTAGATTTTCCTTTGAATTCCATCTTCCTCTTCTTATCAAACCCATGTGACTGATGGGTTACTCCAATCTCCATCTCGACTTTGAGAGCACATCGAACGATTTCCTCGTAGCTATTGAAGTCCCTTCTGGCTAACTCCCTTCGAAGACTTGGTTTTAATCCACTAAAGAATCGATCGATCTTACTCTCAGGTTGGATAATAATACCAGAAGCATACCTTGCAAGTCTTGTAAAATTTTCTTCATAGGTACCAACAGATTCATCATCCCTTTGCTTCAGTTCAAGAAACTCTTTTTCCATCATTGTCCGGAGAATACGAGGGAAGTACTTATTGAAAAATAAGTTCTTGAACTCGTCCCATTCCATAGACTCAATTTCATCCCTTTGCCTCGTATTCTTAATAAGATTCCACCATTGATCAGCATCTCCTTCCAAACGATACACTGTTAGGATGACTTTATCATGTTCATAACATTGAAGAACTGAAAATATCTTTTCGGTAGTACTAATCCATTGTTCAGCAACTAATGGATCAGTAGACCCACTGAAAGAAGGTGGGCGCTGCCTCATGAAGGATTCAACAGAATGTTGCTCCTTCCTTTGATCGTTTGGAAGTCCTGCATGATTCATAGCTTGAGAAAGTTGTGTGAGCATGGATACAAGATTTTTCATTCCAGCTCCCATATCGTTTGGTTGCTCAGGGGGACAATCATTGCATTGCCCATCACATTCCGCATTAACACGGTTCCATCGGGTTCCAGCCATTGACTAAAACCAAGAAGAATAGTGTGAGCAACACTAATTATAATAGGAAAACCACATAATCAAGAATAAAATTTCACACTTAAGGTCTTATCCTAGGGTATTCATGGCCATTTCTAAAACACTATGATTGTGTTCTATTCTTAGACTTATCCTTAGGGTTCTTACTAAGGATTTCACATCCTAGTTTCCAAAGTTTGACAATAACCTTTCTCTGATACCAACTATAACGACCCATACTTTACATACATTGTTAATACATAAAAATTGAATCACACTTATTACAACATATGAAAAAACCACAAAGGACCGTATAGGTATAGTGTCTTTAGAAACTGGGAAACATAAACAACTGGTTCATAAATATTCTACAGTGTCTCCCATTTATTTCATCATATCTAGGGTCCCTTTTAGCATATTCTACTTAATATCCATCTTCCTGACCTGGGGAAAAGAAAACGTAAAAGGGTGAGCTCAAATGCTCAGCAAGGGAAAATAAAGGAAATAAAAATCATATCATATCTTTTTGAAAATCATAACCTGCAAAATAGATCATAATATCTTAACATGGAATAAATCATAGAAGTGAAAATGAGATCCCCATAATCATAACATGAAACTTTAAACTATGTGGCATGCACACATAATCATGGAAAATCATTTCTTGTTAGTCATGACTCATTGCCAAGACTATCTTAGTGGACAAAGTCCCTTTCTGAACCGAGTCACCCTCGTTCCAGTCCTGTTTCACTGAACCGGTATAACCTACCGTTCCAGCCATGTTTATCTCATGAGATATAAAATTTTTACCCAATGCATTGGAGGGAGATATAGGTCCCACCCATCTTATAATGAATCCTTTCTTATGTGTTCCACATAATCATAAACCAAACATCATAGCGTAATCCACGTAATAAAAATGGGATTCTTAAACAACATGAAATCATAAAACAATTCATATAAGATAAAGGAATTCATAAAAATGTTTCCATCACAACATAATCAAATCCATGTAATAATAGGGATAAAAACAGAACCCTTTTATTGTCTTAGATGGAAAATAATTTTGATAAAATACTTGAACTCCATTCTTGAGGATAATATCCTTTCTACTTAAAAAACATTTTTCCTTTCATAACATGTCATACGACTTTAAAATAAAATAAGTTGATTAAAAATAAACTTGAAAACTTGTAAAGGAAGTTTCTTGGAAATAATATTTTAAAAATCCATTCATGCCGTATAAGTTAAAAAAACATTCTTCGTACTTTTGTCGGAAAAGTCAAAAAGTACCTCGTACGAAAAACGACAAAAGATTCCTTTCATACATATTACTAAAAACTCACCGAAGGGTAAAAATGGATTTAAAAATTTGTAGGTGGATGTAAATAATATTACATATTGATGAAACATGGATGTGGATAATAAAATACACCCCAGTAAATACTTAAGAATAAACAATCTCGGATAAAAATGAGATTGTGATATTTCCCTTACCTTAGGTCTGATTTGCTTTGTATGTGTCCGAAGCTCCTGTATAATGGTTTAAATAATGTTATTGACTTATTCCAGAATCATACATATTTATATGATATCATATATGGTCATATTCTTAGCTTCTTGTTAGTAATATTTCATTGTTACTTGTTACTCGGGTCTTTATTGCCTTTTGTTCTTATGCGTGTTTTGCCGAATACATTATTATTCTTTTTTTAAGGTTATAGATACCTTATATCCAGAATGGTATTAGTGTAACATATATCATATTTATTCATTCAATTCATTTATATAATTAATATGCAATGATGATCATGTAGAACGAGTCGCATCACATTGTGGAGACGGTATTCCGTACGTACGCACGAGTGATGATATCGTTT
The DNA here is from genome assembly GCA_963277665.1 of Viscum album. Classification (NCBI taxonomy): domain Eukaryota; kingdom Viridiplantae; phylum Streptophyta; class Magnoliopsida; order Santalales; family Viscaceae; genus Viscum; species Viscum album. The sequence continues at coordinate 2,003,035,609 of OY728148.1, read as the reverse complement.
CTATGATCGTGGAACTGTATTGGAGTATATATATATTATTTCAGTATCAATATTACTTTATAATAATCATAAATACTTACTCATTGCACCATTATACCCATCCTTGTAATGTTATGGTGGAAAAATAGATTACACCACGACGTGGAGACGGTATTCCGTACGTACGCACGCGCGGTGATTTCATTTTTCCGTAGGATGGATAGATGGTGAAATAGGGTTGTTTCATAATTATAATAACATATCAGTATATGAGTGATACTGATGTTATTACTTCATAATGAAAAAACCTAATAAGAAGAAGTGGAAGAAGAAACAAAGATGAAAGAATTGGTAACGGTAATTACTTCTTCTTTGAAGCGCCTCTTTGAGACCTCCTCTTAGGGCACTAAAATTGGTCTTTGAGGAAGACCAGAACCTCTAGGATTATTCTAGGTAAGTGGAGAGGAGAAAATGGCAGGGGTTGGCCGAGATTGAGTGCTCAAATTGGTTTGAGGAGGAGGGGGAGGAGGTGCCCTTTTATAAGGGAGGAGAGGGGCACCTTAGGAATATCTCAAAATATTATTTTATATTAAAGACAAAATCGGTTTATAATGGTTAAAAAGGGTCTTATTTCGAAGCTAAAGTGTGGAAGGGTCGAAATCCTATCAACCAATAGGATTTAGACATGTTTAGGGTATTATTTTAACCTTATCAATTAGATTTAACTCTAAGTTAAATAATTTAACTTTTACCGTGTCTTTTTGTTTTCTTTCACTATATGGTTAATAAACTTACTATAACATGCCAAAAGAACCCCAAATTATTTATTATTAATATATATATCCTTATCGAATTCATTTGGCCGAACCTTAGATTTTTAGGAATAAAATAACAATTAATAATATAATATTTTATTTAAAAACTATTTTGTGTCAATTTTGACACTATTTGATATATGATTTTTGTGAAAGTCATAACAGAATTATATGTTCAAACCAAGTTGATTAAATCAACATTAATATATAATAGTAATCTATAAAATTTGTGGAATTCATAAAAACTCTCAAATTACATTTATTTTGGTGTTTATAACATCAATTATGTCAATATTTCATTAATAAGATAATTACTGCATCATCATTGTGTCATAAATAAATTAAATTATTTAATGTCTAAAAATTAAAAATAAAATACCATTATGTAGGAAATCGTTTTAGCTATCTAATGAATATTTATAGTCGAATTTATCTTATGTATAACCCCATATTAAAAATGATTTACTTATTAAACATTGATTTTAACTATTTTAACCCTTCTTTAAATAAATTAATAATACATGTCCTAATCTAACCCAAGTGGTCCTAAATGGTCATATTTTATTCCTAAGTTTGTTTTTGGTCGAATTAAACTTGTCCAATAGAATTAGGACAAGTGTTAGGGTAATATTAATATCATATTTACCCTTAGTTACCCTATTTACTATTAACCGCGGTAAAAAAAAGTAAAAAGTTACTATTCACCAAAAAATTATTTTTATCTCATTGAACCACATTTTACTTACTGATATCAACCGTGTCTGTCGGATTTTTGAAATTCCATTCACAGAAGCGGTAAAATTAAGTTTTATGCAAAATTCAGTTTTTAACCTACCACTTAGAGGTTTCACTATTCATCAAAAATTGAAAGTTTTCAGAAAAATACCCAAATTTCACCCTAGGCTAATTTCGATATTCTCAGTCCAAAAATGATGTCCATTTTGAAAAATAAAATTTATAAAATTTCAGAAAGTGGTTATTACTATTCATAACGGCTAGTTTTAATAGCATATTGTTGTTTAGTGAAACTCGGTATTGCGTACGACGCAGGCTATCGAGGAAGGTCACGATTGCGTGTAAAGCAAGCCAAGAAAGTGTTGTGTAGAAAAAGATTTCTTTGATGATTCATATAACATAAAAGTCTCGGGTGTTACAATATCCAGAATATATTTGTGAGAAATAACCACAATCCATTACATCTGTATACACACATATATGGGGAAAATAACCAGTGTTCCTGTTGGCACATTTATCTACCAAGAGAAGAGAGCGGGGCCAATGGGGGTAGTCAGCCACTCATCCTCCTACCGGAATGTTGGGGAAAATACCCCCAGGGTTCAGAATCCCCGTAGTGTCAGTTTCCCTTATTGACAGGGTGGAGAAGCACATAGAAACATAAAAAGTACATAATATATTATATCTCACAACCACACTTTGGGCATTACCTAGTCTTAGACACGACTATAGCTAACATCTCTCAGAATCCGGGCTACTACTTCTAATACTAGGTATCCTATAAGCACACAACCATTTGTAGTGATTTATTAGATTACTTAATTCCCTTTTTATCAGTTCCACTATATGTTAATTAATTCATTAATCATTATTTAATACTAAACAATTTAACATTAAACATCATTAGCATCACTCACAAAGTCAAATGTACATTCAAAAGATCACAACCTCATCATTAAATTCCAATATCTCCATCCCCTTGGATTATCACCATTTATTCAATCTTTCATTACAGAATTACTTTCCCATATTCCCAGGAATTCTAGAAAAATAATCCTATGCTACTAAACACAAGGGGGCACAACACAGTGAGTAGATATACTACCCTTCGAGTCGGTTCCACCTATAGCAAGAGCGTAGACTCATTCTCCCTCAAGAGGCTAAACACAGAAAGCACGTGACATAACCTAATTGTCTTCACCTCTTTCGGAAGAAGGGTAAGAGAAACTAGCTTCATTGAGAAGTGGGGAAAAGTAAAGAAAATAAAAAACCAATAAAACCTCAAAACATTCAGCCAACACACCTACCCCATACCATCATCCCTAGTGTCCTCTCCGACACCCACATGTATAAACTGATGCATCTCGCCACTCTAGGCGCCATCCACTGCCACAACCATAAGTCCTTTATACCTCCACATATCACAAAACCCCTCTATGGTAACATCACAACACAAGCAACAGGAAAACAAAATTCACATCAATTTGGTCTCTTGGCCTGTTGACAAGGCAGACAATCTTCATACATAATGAGAACACAAGGCTCTAAAGCACAAGGAACTCGGCCTTATGGACAAGTGGGTAACTAAGAACCCTACCGGGCGTTATTTTTTTACAAACATCCAGTTCTTTAATACCTCTTGAATTAAAAGATTAAATTCGTAGGTTCCAATTCCACTAAACCTAACCAGTATGCTATCACAAGAGATTTAACTTGCTTACTATGCCAATTTTATAAACAACAAATTACAACAACTATAACAACAGAAACAACTAGATTCATTACATGCCTCTTTATCATTAGAAAATTAAATATCAATTAATTCTGAATTTATGTTCTTGATCAATTTACATCAAGAACAATATGCTTAGAAGAAAGACATAGATATCACACTATCTAGAAAACCAAGTGGAAAACCGTTATCACAGTAAAAAGAAACACATGCGATCAAACCAATTCGTTTAATCTGGTTCATGTAATTAATTATGTCAATTTCATTGTGATCCAATGAGATAAATAATGCTAACTCTACAATTGCACATAATCAATAAGATAAGCCACGAATCCCTAACCACTTCACTTTCTTTATCCACACAACGGGTCACAATCCTCCTCTCGCGACAACTGCATCCACCAGAGGATTCCATGGTATAACAACACCAGCCAAACCCCATAAAAAACCCATTAGAATCTTGGAGATTACATTGTATAATATGGAAGGGAGAAACAAAAGAAGATTATCCCCTAAGGAACGATGATAAAACATACCTTATATGAATGATTGACCGGACAGCTCAGTTGCATCCAAAATAGAGCGGAACCAATCGAATGAGTATGGTTTGATTGTGAAACTCCTACAGGAATGATTGAATGGTTCTAGCATCTCCTAGCTGAGAACAAAGAGGAAGAACAAGGTATGATGATATATTTTCCCTTTTGAAGATTTATTGGGGCGACAGTTTATGATCCGCTTATTTCTCCATTAAAAATGGATCGCATTATCCCACATGGTTTGACCAAGTAAAAACATCTCGGACATATGTATAATTAATATAGGATTTATGGCCTTTGAATCGGTCATAGAGTCATTAAAATAAGGCTTTAAATGTATTTTACATCAATGGAAACATCAATGGGGAGTAACATTAGGAAGATAGAAACACAGTTCACATACTCAAAATTTCATGAAGGAAAGAAAAGGTCCCCATTATACCTCACCGTTAGAGGTTATCGATAGACCTCTTCATTAGATGTTACTGATAGACCTCACCATTGGAGGTTACCGATAGACCTCACCGTTAGAGGCTACTGATACACCTCACCGTTAGAGGTTACTGATAGACCTCACCGTTAGAGGTTACTGATAGAGTTCACCGTTCTGGAAACACTATACACCTACCGATCACGAAACACTATACAAGTCTACCGATCTGGAAACACTTTAAAAGTCTACCAATCTGGAAACACTATCCAAGTCTTCCAATCTGGAAACACGGTACAAGTCTACAGATAGAAGGTCACCGATAGAATGCCACCAATGGAAACATTGTTCAAGTCTACCGATAGAAGTTTACGGATATAACATCACAAATAGAAACACATTTCAAGTTTACCGATAGAAGGTCACCGATAGAACATCACCGATAGAAACACTTTTCAAGTCTACCGATAGAAGTTCACTGAAAGAACCTCACTGATAGAAACACTTTTCATGTTTACCGATAGAAGGTCACTGATAGAAACAATGTTCAAGTCTACCGATAGAAGGTCACCGATAGAACCTCACCGATAGAATCATTGTTCAAGTCAACCGATAGAAGGTCACTGATAGAAAGAATTTTCACTGAACCTCACTGATTGAAAAACTGTTCACCTACTGATACTATTCATAAAACTAGAAACACTATTCACAGAACTAGAAATTTGGCAAACTGTTAGGGATAAGTCACCTGGACCTCCCGAAACACATCCAACACCACATTTTCACAATGTAATATACAAGAGAGATATTTTCCATTATATTATTTATATATTCTCACCGTTTATGAGAATTATTTTCTATTATTTTTCCATTGATGAAATATTTTGATCCATATATAAATAACTCGCATTAATTTAATTTTCCTACTGGATTTTATTATATATTCTGGTATTGGAACCATTTTTTTACTATTTGTGGGTTTTCATAATTTTGAATGTTTTCTTAAATTATGAAACTATTTCTCTCTCCAATGTGATATTTATTTTATTCATAATACCTATTTTAAAAAATATTGTATTTTCTTCACAAACATGAACATTTAATATCATTTTCATAAAAAATATATATTTAATTTTTTTCTTCAATATTTTTTATATATTATCAAAGCTATTTTCAAGGAAAAAGGTTTCCACAAATTATTTTCTATTTCAAAGTGAATTTTTAGATTCATAAATTTTATTTTTGTCATTAATGTTTTACAAAATATTATTAAAAATTCTTTTACATCATTGATGACATACATTCGTGTTAGTATTGACTTTATGGGGAAATGACCCAAGGTTACCATTCATATTATATCCTTGAATGGATTATGTTTTTGATGAAATGATGAGAGTGAAACATGTTTCTATTTCATAGGTTATATGTTTTGGAAACACATTTCTCATTCATGGGTTTTTTTCATAGAAAAACGTCTCATATTTATAAATTAGTCAATGATTAAATTGTTACAAAACTTTTCGCTTTTCCATTTGTTATTACTTGATTAAATGTTTGTGATACCGATTTAATTTCATGGGTTATGATATGATTGTTTATGATTTTTAGAAAACACATGTATTATTTAATTATACTATTTAGGAGTTACCTTTATCACTATCCAATGGTTTGGTTAAATATATATATATATATTTATATATATATCAAATGTGATAGACATGGCTGGAACATGGTGTGAACTCAGTTCTATAAGACTTTTTCTACTGATATGTTTTTTGGAGTGAACCTTGACTACGAAGATTGTCATGGAAGTGAACCATGAAAAAGAAGATGGGTTGGGGAGTGAAAAATTACTATAATATCTCCTTTTAATTAACCTTTTAATTATATAGAAATTGTTTTTATGTCTTTACTTTTCTTTCCTAATTTCATGTCATATTCGTTTATTATTCATTTGAGGAATATGCTCTTTATTCCCATGTGATTCATTCCATATGAACATCAAATATTTATTTCAATACACTTGAATATTATCCTTTATATGTTGGGTATGGTTGCCTAATTATATGATCATGTTTTCATTCCCTTATGCTTTTGATTATTCTTTCATTCTTACCTTTTCTACCATAAGTGAATAAATTATATTACCATTTCATAGGATTCATTTTCCTATGATATGATGATTTAGAAAAATTATTAGGTGTCAATAAAGGGTTCTTGTATTGGTGAAAGAATTGGTAGATAATTTTTCCCAGTTAGGTATAATTATTCAGGTTTCCATTTCCCCAAACTCAATAGAATATTACTATATTTGGGTCTCTATTTGTGTAATGCATTAAATTTTCTGTAATATTGTTGTAATGAAAATGTTTAATATATGATTATTTATAATTTTTTTGTTAACCTTTTGAAATAGTGATGAGAAAACCATTGTGATAACACTATGTTCATGTATACAGTTAAGTATAAGGATGTGGAAAATTATCAAAAAAATAGAATAGAATATTTTTAGAGTATATGGTGAGTGGTTTCCTATTAATGAGTTCCTACCAGAATTCTACTATTATATGTGGGTATGTAGTGGATGTACATTGGGGTAAAAACCCCTTAAAATGTTTTAAGGATTACTCGAGCAGTAACTAGTTCACAATAATAGGCATTGAGGCACAACATATATAAAACTTCTAGGGGATATGATTTATGCCTTAAAACAATTCATGGACCATCGTGATAAATTTAAATATATGAGTCTATTAATAACCCTCAATAAACACAATTTTTTTATTAAATAAATAAGGTTTCTAAATTTAGAATGCATATAAGTCGTTTTCCATCATTTTGTAGTATCCCATAAAGATGATTTTTTTACTCTATGATATTTTGTTCAATTCAATGGATGGAAGATGAAAGAACCATGTTAATGCTATGTGTGATAAAAAATACAATGGGTTTTTACCTAGAAATCTGAATTCCAAGGAATATGGAATGAAAATCCATGTTCTTATGCTCACACAAATTTCCTTGGAAATGAATCTTGATGACAATCGAAATGAGAAAAGTAGGTAAAAATATATTTTTTGATTCATTAATGGGATTGTTTACACATTATTATAGTAGGCCTTGTAATCCCCTTATCCTAGAATTAATTTTTTCTTCCACTAAATATATATTTCCATTCTTCTATCTTGGGAAAATGAAAATTTCAAACTTGATGTTGTCATTTTGGTGGATAAGTTAACCAATGGTGGAATTTAATAAGGAATATCATGTAAAAATATGAAATTGAATCCATATATTGTGAATACACTATGAAAATATTAATTTATAAGTATGTTCATTATGTTCATCAAATGAAATAGTATAAGGAGTTTTTCATGGCGAAGAAAATGGATGATTAATCATTTCAAACATATGAATCCTATCATTCAAGACATGTGAGATGTGTTTCTTGAATTATCCATCCAAGAGATGTTATATCTAATAAATTATTATTAGGCCTAAATAAAAATCTCATAATGGTATTATCAATAATTTATATTAGTTGAAATGAATATATTTAACACCATGAAATCAATGTTATTTTAGAATATTGATTTACATAAAAATATCATGGTTTCTAGAAGACAAGAAGATGGTGTTCAAATGATAATCTAAAAACCATAAAGAGAATAATATGATATTTACATTATTCACTAATAGTATGATGAATCATGAAGGGAATTTTCTCAAGGGTTATCAGAAAATATATATGTGTGGAAGATAATTTCATCAACAAATTTATTTTTTTAGTGATAGGAAGAAGATTAATAGAAATGAGAATAAATAAAAAACTACATTGAATAAATCGCCCCACTCTAATTCTTTTTATGTAATGAGAATATGAAATATTTAATCTACTATCCAAAAACGAAGTTTGATGATGATAAATAACACCAATAACCTCTTATAATGAGGGAAAATGAACGATATCATACAATCCATCTTTTTGTTGATTGGTGGGATAACAAATTGGTGAAAGGTACACTTATTATCAACTCTTTAACTACCAATATCATATATTATTTGGGATATACCCACTCCTTAGAATAAAAATAATATTATAAGGGTATTAAAATTCCACCCAAATGATTAGATGTGTAATTATATATGAAATCTCATAATGGTATGATCACTGCATATGATTATTATGACACTTTTCTTATTGAGTTTTATGGGAATATGAATCTTAAAATTTTTTCCATTCATCATATTATTTAATTTGATGTCATCACATGCATTGATTATACTTCTTTTTATAAATCCCACAAATATTGGCATGGAATCGAAATTATGTTTTATACCTCAAAATGATATATGAGTTTATATAAATTATACTATATGTTATAACATCCAATGAATATTACATTCTATGTATGGGTCATAATTCCCAATCAAAATGGCTATTTATCATAAATGTTTGGGGAGAAATTTGATATAGATGATATTCCTATTATTTAGGAATTTGAGGATGTCTTTCCAGAAGGGGTGAATATCATTCCACTAAAATGTGATGTTGATTTTTAAACATAACTCATACTCAAATAAAAAAAATACCCCCTATTGAATGGACGCAATTGAGTTTTAGGAATTGAAGAATAAACTGTATGAAATTATTATAATGTGAATAATTCTACATGGCATGTCACCTTGGGTTGTACCTATTATAATTTGGAAAAATATTTATGGATCAGATAGAATATATATTTATAATTTGTATTTTAACAAGATCAAAATAAATAAAATGTATCCTCTTTCCCACATTTATGACTTATTTGATCCACTTCGTGGATCTGAACAGTTTTTCAAGGATGAACTTCATTCGGGATATAATTAATTAAGGATCAATAAAGGAGATATACCAAAGGTAATTTTTTAAATTGTATAAAAAATATGATTATATAGGGATTTTATTTTGTCTTAAAAATTCCATTACAATATTCATGGATATAAATTGTGTTGTTATATAAGACATTGATTAGTTTTTTATGTATTTGTAGTTGATACTCTTATATATTCCATTATAAATTAATATTAATAAGAACACTTGAATATTTTAAAAAATACCTTATTATAGGATAAAATATTCTAAAAAAAGTTTTAATTTTGATGCTAAAGGATTCAATATATGGTAATATAATCATAAGAGAGGGTATATGAGAATATCCAGCTAAGAAAGAGTAAATTAAATATTGGCTAGTTCAAGTAAAGTGATTGATTTTATAGTATCCCTATTTATGATGGATATTATTAATGGTTTTTTGAGAGTTTCAAATGATTACATAGTCCTCTGTGATGTTAAACTTTGGAGGATGCCATTGCCTTCTAGACATATGAATTTTAGGAAAATTTTATTGAACTGATGTAAAGGTCTTTTTATAAACCACTTATTACATTACTCTATAATGTATAAGTGTTTGTAAACAATATTGGTGAATCCATGAATTGATTGATATATTTTCTTATGCACTAATACTTGGTATGAGAAAATGTCTCACCACAAGTGCTAATTCATGAATTTTTTTACAAACTTGGGATTTTGTGTTAGATGCTTTAATTTTGGTATTACTAATATAGATGTATTATATTTACATTTAATAGTGTTATATATTTATATACTGATCATAAATGTTTCAAGTATTTATTCACATAGAAGGAGTTGATCATGCACCCTAGGAGATTTTTATAGATAATAAAAAACATTTATATATTAATATATTACCACCTTGGAAAAACAATCTTGTTGGCCCATTCTTTGAGATGAATGAATCATTATAGCATATACAAGTTGAGGATCATAAGAGATCCACTGTTTCATTATTGTAAAATATAATCCCATAAATTTATATATATTATAAATAAACATATCATTCCCAATTGAATGTTTTACCATTTATCCATGTAGGATTTAAGATTTGAAATTGTAATAATTAGAGTTATAGAAGAAGGATAAAAATATTCTTGAGGATATCTTTGATTAGGATGGAAAGATATGATTCAGAAACCATGTATGTGTTCTTTCCAAACCATATTTTAAGGAGTGGATAGAGTAATCTAATTTTTCTTTATTATCTATTTATCTTTTAATTATTATGATATATATATATATATAAATGAATAATTATTGAGGGATTCCATAAAGAGATATATCACAGAGTTCATATGTTGGTTCTTAGTGTGTCAGTATGTTAAGGACAAAAAAATTTCTATAAGGATATTTCATCCATGACCCATTACCAAATGGAAATGGGTGAACATCACTATTTATTTTTTCATTAGAATCCCTAAAACCTAGAAAATGAATAATGATATATCAGTGGTAGACGATTTACATAATATGTTAGCACACATTTTCTCTTCTAGATAACAATTAACGATGGATCATATTTCAATGATATACATTACTAATCCATATGGTTTCTTAGAATACCACACTCCATTGTATCTTATCAGGATATAAGGATTTCATCAATTCTCTTGCTAAATCTTCAACAATCTCCTGATATAGATTTCAGTTTCATCATTACTCATCATCATCATGTAGATTTTCAATCTGAATGTATTATTTACACTTAAGATGATTGGTTGAGATCTCCGTCTATATATTTTAAAAGGGCTTTGGATCAACACCTTGCTCTATATTTGATATCATAAAACCATATATTTCACTCAACCATTAAGATGTGACCATATAAGGCACTATATGGAATGGAATGTAGAGTTAAAATGTGATAGAATGTTGTTGGAGAAAGAATCCTATTGGGACCACATATATCTTATGAAATGGGTGAGAATGTTAAAACCATAATCAATATAACAAGTAAGATAATAGTCAAAAGAAATGTTATGATGATAATATTCAACATGATATAGAATCTTATTTTGGGGATAATTTGATTATAAAATTCTATCACGGGAAGAAGTTTATGGAATCCTGGAAGAAAGGGAAATGAAAACCTAGGAATATCAGCCCCATTGAAACTCATGATGTTTTAGGGAGGGTATCCAATTATATTTACCCTACACTATGTTTCTCTCATGTAAATGATGTGTTTAATGTATTCTATTTTTGATGAATTACTTACATGACTCTTCTCATGTACTCAACCTTGAATACATATCGGTGGAGAATTTTCTTAATTATGAGGAACAACTATTTAAAAATATGGATCACACATAGAATGTTCTATTGAACAGTGCACTCATCTACAATTTTTTTTATAAATATATTTTTAGTGGAATATACATGGGAATTTGATTATATGATGAGTTAGAACTATCCTTGTTAGTTTTTAGAAAAATGACCAATTTAAGGGGGAAATTTGAAGGGTGGTTGAATGTAACACCAGAAATCAATGTGAATTATTTTTTAAATAAATTAAATTTGTTTAATGTATTTAATTATACCCAATATCATGTTAATCATTTATTATATTCTACAAAATGTTCATTTTTTCTACAGGAAATGTTGGATTAGATTGTGTTACACATAGCGATGTGTTTTTATGAAACAACTTATTATTATTATTATATGAAAAAATGTTTTAAAACGATCCATTATACATAGTAATTTGAATAGAAAAATATAATTTGTAAAAAATATTTATGATGTATTTTAAAAAAACAAAATATATTGACAATAACAAATTAACATTTGGTAATGCCACTATATCATTGAAAATTACAATTTTCTCAAAGAACATATTTTTAGATCCTTCTATGGGATATAATTAAATTAATTTTATAAATATCAAGAGATAAAATTTTATAAAATAAAATTCATTTTTAATTTTATAAATTTAAATTTATGTTACAATGAATTTTCAATGAATTTTAGGAAATTATTAATTTTTTGATTAATAGTCAAAACCTTGAGCATTAATTAAGAAATTTCTTTTTAACCTAATTTATATATAGTTAAAGTATATATATCTTTAAAAAATATTACTATATTAAATATCCCAAAATTATTACAATTTATTTTATTTTATCAATTATCATAATGAAATAGTATTTAAAATCTTGTTAATCTTTTGAATATTTCACATGAAAAACATGTCATTTTATCCCATATTCATCATTAATTTTAAATTAATTTATACCACTCATGGGATGATTAATTTTAAATATGGATTCCATCTTTGGAATCAAAATTATATATAATGTTTTTATGGTTATCTTTTTTTCTTACTAAAATTATAAATGAATGTAATTATAATTATTTATAGTGGTTAAGGTAAAATGTTGTTTTCATATTGTTCAAACATTAATATTAAAATGTTAATGACCCAGATATTATAAAATTTAAAATATTTTTTATATTAATATTAAATATCCTCCATTTGATAAAATTTATATAAGTATTGTATGCACACGAAATAATGGAGACCTCTTAATAGTGTTTTTTTCTTTTTACATGAATTCCACTCATTCTCCACTATTAATGGGCACTCACCCATCCCTAACATCATCAAATCAATAAATCCAGTTTTCCTAGATTTACCTAGAAAAACCTTCCCTAAAATTCCCTACTTTGATCATATATCACTCACTTTGTAAAAATGACAATCAAATATATCCCTTGCGGAAAACCAAGTGGAGTTACCAAAACAAGAGGTACAACACATCAATAAATATTTGCTGTTTTTTTATTTCTCCACCATATAAATTATTCGTATTCCCTGATTATATAAAGTAATTAGTATTATAAATATAATAGAATTTTTTTATATCATCTTTCCAACTATCACACACATACGCATTAGTCTAACAAAAATGATAAAGAATCATTCTTCTTTTGTACGGAGGAATACTACATCATGAACTGATATTGTTCATTGTTCCATTAGCTCATTTAATGATAATAATAATGACTGGATTTATATTTTCATATTATATATATGATTTAATTATTTTTTTGAAATTATTTTCAATCACATTCCATTATTCATTCCATTTTTTGAGAATATGATTCCAACATTTGTGGACATTTTCAATACCACCTCTTTAGTGAGATTTTATTCATCTAAGCATTAAATTTGATTCATATGAAGGTATTTTAAGATAAATAATATATATATAATAAATAATAACCATAATTTAATAATAATATTTGTCTATACATAATTTAACCTTCCTTATTTAAAAAAATATGACAAGAATATGATAATAGTGTATTGTTGTGTGTAAAACCTAACGTCTCCACGAATGTTGTTTTTCAGTTTCGATTATAATATTTTTTAGATTATTATAAAAACATATATGATTATTTTATATTATATTTATATCAAGGTTTATATTATTTAAATATGTAAATAATGATATATGAATGATGAATGATAATGGTAAGCCAAAACATGTAGGAAAACAAAACAGTTATGACACTAAAAGTACATAAACATCGAATTGTTAATAAACATGCAATATAAATTTATAAATAAATCATATGTGGAATTATATAAGTATATATAGCTCATTTTCATATATATAATAAAAATATATGAATTATATATTTCATTTTAATATGTACAGTGAGAGTTAGGACTGAACATATGTGGATTTCTAATTTCACATTTTTTTCTAAGATAATTAATACTTGTTCATCAATTGTTTTTTTGTTCAGTATATAGTCTTTGATTTTCGTACCACACTATTACATTATATTAATGATAAACAACATAAAAAATTTATCCAATAAGGATCCAATGTTTTAGTGTCTTTGTCATACAAGGACAATACATAAGATTTTCAATGTAAAGCATCATCATTTATTCAGTTCCAGCATCTCTAGTTTCTTATCGGCCCTTCTGTGCACCATAGTACATATATTAACATGGAGATATGCATAAAAAAGGGGTGAAATAATATATTAACATGTGGGAAGATAAAAACATGATTCAATGTCTCATGGGGTGAGTATAATCATAATTTCATTTATATAATATCACAGTATGTGGAAATGATTAAAAATGAAACATCATGTCATAGTAGTTAACTACCTCACGTAGTTGTTATCAAAGATGACATCATGTTCTCATATCATTTCAAATTAATTAATGATATTAATCACTTTACCCAATGCATTGGAGCACTGTATATTTCCTGGAACACCCAACACATTATAATTCTTGGCACACCCCTCACATCATAACTTTTACTTTATCAAGAATTCCACATACAAAATATGTAAAACAAGAATATAAAATAATACATGAAAGGAAATCGGTTTCACATAATAAAAAATACATTGATAAACATTTGGTTCCAAATATATTTATTGAATATCTTTCATGACCTTGAACCATTATCCTTGAGTGAGGAGTGAATCAATCTTGGATAAGTAAAACGATGTGTTTATTTAAAAGAATAGTTCATTTATAAAACATTAGATTTTCATAAAATAAAATTGAGATCATTTATATACCGAAAAATTTAAGGCAATTATGAATAAATTATTTTAAGGCATATCCAAACATTAAATTGTGTTGATGTGAGAAAACACAAATAAAGAGAGTTGTGTATGAGAATTTCCCCTTACATTTTGTATGAATTCTTTCATGGCATCAATGTCTTGTATACTTAAATAAGATTCAATAATTAACTATTATATATACATTAATACATGAATCTTATTAATTTTTGATTTATTATGTTCTTTTATGTACCATTCGTAGAGTTGTAGAGTTAAAATTCATTGTTTGGGGCTGTTAATTTTTTTCTCTTTTTTGAATGGTTCACTTTTATTCATAAATAGAAGTTTTTTTAGAACATTGATAGACATATAGAACTAATATTAAAGGTAGTTCATGATATTAACAGTTTATATATGTTTTTTAATGGAATTATTCTATATACCATATGGTTGAATCACTTGTCAAAATTTAATATTGATCATTTTAGGATAATTTGGGTGTTTTTTGGATTACAATGATCATTTTTTGTTTTATCTTTTACTATTTCTTGTAAATGTGGTTTACATTACATAATAGCGTTTAAAAACGTATTAAAATACTTTTTCAACCATTTAAAGGTTTTATTGACATCCTTATAGGAGTTAACGAAAATTAGAAATGAATTTCCCATGATGTATGTAAATTAACACATCATGGAAAACAATTTCATTTTAATAAACAAAGTGTTATAGGTAGGATTTTAATGAATAATCTCCCATTAAGATGATATCATATAATTATATAAATCATACTTTAGTTATCATGGAATTTGGATATGATAAGTTGAGGAAAAGAGAAGAAATGAAATGAAATTTGAATGAAATTTGGAAGAATTAGAGAGATAGATTACTTCTTTAGTATATCTACATTGAGGTACACTTTAAAAAAGAATTTTTTGTCCTTTTATGAGACCAAGGTATTTTTGAAATGGGGAAGAAGTTTGGGAAGATATTCTAGCAGAATTTTGAGATTTCAAAATGCTTGAGATGTTCTAGGAAATAATGTTGTGAGGGGTGGTATTTAAAGTGATTAGGAGAGGGGTGTTCTTGATATTATATTTAATAATCTATTATTTCTCCACAAGACATGAAATAGTGAGGATTCATGTGAATAAAAATAGTAATATGTTCATATGAGTTCTAACCAATAGCTACTTACACAATCCATGACACAAGTATGATGTATAAATTCATATATTTTGAATATTTTGTAAATTATAAAATTTCTATATTCAAAAAAAGTTTAATTTATTTCATAAAATCCTTCAATATTCACCCTGACCATTATTAGATTTATAAAATCAAAAAATGAAATTTTATTTCCCAAAATAAATTTATAAATATGAATTTTTTTTAATTAAAATTATATTTTACTAGAAAATTACAGATTTAAAAAATTATACAAATTGTATAATGCTTTCAAAAATTACATAAGGTATTACTAAATTATTATAAAACTAGAAAAACCAAATTGTTAATTTATAAACATAAATTAGGAAAATAAATTTTCTTTTAAAATAATTATTTAATTTTAATTAATTAATTATGAAATACAGAAAATAGAGAAACTAATACAATGGACATATTTTCACATATAAGATTCCAAAATTTTATTTACACAATCATATGTGAGGTTACTATTTACATAGATGATTTACTATTAATAAGGGTGATATTACATTTCTTAAGGGTAGGTTACTATTTTGAAGGGAATGTCACTATTCACTATAAATTATGTTTTCCCTATCAATCTCGAATCATCTTACTAATCACAACCATGAATGTTAGATTTTTGAAACACAAAATAGAAAACTGGAAAATTTATCTTTAAAGGGAACATATTATTTCATTTATGCATGATGTTTCATTTTTTCCTAATGTGATTTTATATGATTATGAAATTACTTCATGAAGGGAGAATTTGCATTGATAAATGTTTGTTTCCTTACATTCTTCCCCCATTTTGAAATTTATCCCCCAGAATTTCATTTAACATAAACATGTGACGGTAATTTTCCTTCATCGCATCATCTATTTCCCAAGTGCCTTCTTAATAAAAATGTTTCTTCAAGACGACATTGAAAAGGTGAGTTGTCTTGTTGTGTATATCCCTACTCCCGGGTTTATAATCCTTACTAGGTGCTCATCATAAGAGAGATCATCTTCCATATGTACTACAACGGAGTTCAGAACATTTGAGGGATCTGGTATGTACATTATCATGAGGGATACATGTAACAAATCAGGAAGATGTGACTTATTTTTTGGAAGTTCATGCCGATAGGCCATGGAGCATATGTGTTCAGGGATTTCAATGCGGTCAACAGACCTTGGGATTAGATTCCCTTTATTTATTATCTTCCTGACTCTCTTCTATATTGATATCTGAAATAAGACAAAATCTCCAACGTTGAACTCCAAGTCCCATAAATGGTTGTCATAAATTCTCTCACTACTGGAAAATAGGTCTATACCCACGGATTTCTAAAACCGTGGGTATAGGGATAGTACGTGAACCTATACCCACGGTTCGCCAAAACCGTGGGTATAAGCCACATATACCCACTGTTCTCAAAAACCGTGGGTATATGGTACTTTGTGAAGACCTATACCAACGGTTCTTCAAAACCGTGGGTATTGGGGATGTTTTTGAAGCCCTATACCCATGGTTCTGGAGAACCGTGGGTATAGCTTAGGGCGGGAAATGAAAATTTGGCGGGACACGAAAAAAATTGAAGGGTAGATATTTTTTCTCGGCTTATTTAAATATATTTATATAAATATAAATTCATATACATAGAATATTTGTAGATCGGTTGTTCAATAGGGGAGGCGCGGTCGTTAGACTTGGGTTCGAATCCCGCGGTCTTCATTTTTGAAATTTAAATACCAGATGTGGATTATATTAATATATATATACCTATATGTATATATTAAAAACAATAGAAAAATTTTTCTTGGTTGGTCACTAGGTGGTGCGCGGCCTTGATGTCCCCCGTGAATCCCAAGTTCGAATCCCAGCCCCTTCTTTTTTTGGATATTAAGAGGATTAAATTCATATATATACGCTGATGTATAAACATGTAACAACAATAATTCGCAGCCTGGTTGGTCACGTGGTGGTGCACTGCCATAAATCCCAGCATGAGGCATGGGTTTGAATCCCAGCACCAGTGTTTTTTGTATTCTAAGCGTATTAAATTAATATAATACGTTAATTTATTGTTATATATCACAGTGAATTCACAGCCTAGTTGGTCCATTGGTGATTCTTAGTCATGAGGCCCCATGGGAGTGTGGGTTCAAATCCTAGTGACTGTAATTTCTTGAAAACCGTGGGGTCTGTTGTGTGCCACGATGTACAACTGTGGTGCACACTTTGACCCCCCAATACCCACGGTTCTCCAAAACCATGGGTATAAGTTGAGACCCCTATACCAACTCCATTCCATCCCATGGTTCCCAAAGTCGTGGTTATAGCCTATACCCATGGTTTTTGGGGCTATACCCACGGTTTTGAACCGTGGGTATAAGTCATTTTTCCAGTAGTGTCTTTTGTTTACTCTGAGAAGATTTGATCGGATTCTAGATTGATGAACCTTCTATGTCATCCCTTTCATAGGATATGGTCAATGTATCCTTCATTATACCACATAATCACAATAGGATAGAGTTTTAAATTTCTTTCATCACAGATCCTCATATAGAGCCTTATAAATAGTTTAGCGAAAGATATTATTTTATGAGAACTCATCCAATTATAGAGGTTTATCCCATTATCCTTTGAATTATAAAGTGTATTGTCAATTATTATCATCGAGCATCTGAATATTTATTTCTAATTTTCCATCCATTTTTGGGGTGATAGGCCATTCAAAAATTTAATTTATTACTCAAATAATGTTGGAAAATCCTATATAATTTAGTTTCGGACTTTAGATAACGATCAGAGATAATCAAAAGTGTATCCCATATAATATCACCACTTCTATCACATATATCTTTGTATGTTTTTAAGTTATAGATCTTCCCGAATATAGATAATGTTTCATGTCTTGGTGAGTCGATCAACCACAACCCATATCATATTATTTCCCTTGGAGGAATTTGGGTGACCTGTGACAAAGGCCATAGTGACATTATCCCATTAAAACAAGGTTATATGTAATGGTTGAATCATCCGTTTGGGATTTTTTTACCATCTATTAACTTGAGGATATATTAACCACCATGATGTATATTCCACAATATCCTCCATTATGTGGTCATACAAGATGTCTTCTCGGAGTTCACAGTACATCTTTGTGATACCAATATGTATAGAGAAAGGTGAGATATATGCATTATCAAATAGATTGTTCTTTATCCTAGATGAATAAGGCACACAAATTAGCATTCCAAACTGAATCAAAAAATCATATTCTATAAGGAAGTATTGCTGATTCCCTTCATTTACTACATTCACCCTCTTTTGAAGCTCCAGATCATCCCTTTGTTCTTCCTTAATATTATATTAGACATATGGTTGGTCAATAATTTGTTCATGTTATGATGTATACCCTTCATTTATGATTTCTAAATCCATCCATTACATATCCATGAAGAAAAGGTCCTTCTTAATCTGAAACATGGATAGAGTAGTAGGTTCTTTTATGTTTTTATCATTAGCTACCACGTTCAACATTACAAGATAAAAATGAATAGTGAAATAGTATTCAATGATAATCTCTGACCATATCCATGTTGAATATTGATATCCTTTTGTGTTAATATATAAATTTGACTCTTTTGATCATGGTAAATGTCTCAAATATCACCATAGAGGTTTTTCTACCATATTTTCATGGAAAATCACATCGAATAGCGGTAGATCATGTGTCAGGTAGTTCTTCTAATGGATATTCAACTGTTGTGAGTTGTAAGTTATCATTTTATCTTTTTTCATGAGTATTAACCCCAATACATTCATTGAATCAACACTTTAAATCACAATCCTTTCTCAACTCTTCTATAATGTGAGTACCCGTGCAATGATCAGCGTTATCTTTAGCTCCTTGAAATTTATCAAAATTTGTTTTCTTGGGATACTTTACACCATTCTTTGCTAAAACGTTAGCAGGAATGACTGTCATGGGATATTGCACAGAAAACATTTGTAGTACCCATGAAATCCACAAAACTAAATATATTAATGAAACTAAAGGGTCTCATTCATTCATCAATTTCCATTGTATTTTAATGTTTCACATAAATTCCTTCACTATTGATCACATCTCCAAAAAACAAGACGTTATTCATCAAAATGCCAGAAATTCTAAACCTAGCACACAAATTATACTTTATAAATGTTTCCAACAGAATTCTCAGTTTTTTTCTTCATGTTACTGATTTCTATTGTAGTAGATAATAATATCATTGATAAAGACTACTAAAAACTTTCAATGTAATTTATAAAAACTTTATTCATCAAATTCATGATGATTTTTGGGGAATTAGTATGTCTAAAGCACATCAACAGAAACTCATCAAGACCATAAATTGTATAGAATATAGTATTCTTAACACCATTCTATTTCACCTTTAGCTGATGATATCCATAACAAATATCCACCTTTCAGACGAATTGGGCTCTTCATTATTGATCGATCTAGTCGTCAATAAATCGGAGAGGATACTTGTTATTTCTTGTGATATTATTGTGTTCCCAATAATATATATATAACCAGATTGATTAATCCAATATCATCACAATGATAACTAAATCACACTAAGGTAGTTCACTATGGCTTACGAATCCATTTCCAAAATGCTCTTGGAGTCACTACTTTACTTCCACTATATTTATAGGATCCATCCTATAGGGAAAAATAGAAATAGGAGTCACTTAGGGTATGAGTTACATGGGGAAATCTACCTCACGATCTAGGGGAATTCCATTTAACTCTTCAGTAAATACATAGTTTTATTCCCTCACAATGTGAATTTCCATAAGAATTACACTTCCCATTAACTCAACCATTTGTGTGAGTTATTCCTCTTCACAAGGAATCATATCCAAAACCATTGAAGGAATTTCCAAATGAGATTAATGAATATTAATAAATTTTAAGAGTATGGGATGGTTCGAAATATGAAAAGATATTTCCGTTTCCCAGTAGTTGAAATGTTCTATGTATAACAATATACAATCCATTCCTATTATATCGACGAACTCCGCTAAGGGAAGCATCCTGAGATTTGCTGGAATAATCTTCCCGCATACACCAACGTGATATTACTCCATCACTTTGGTTGTAATAATTTAACTAATATGTGTTTTTAATGATATATATACTTCAATGATTCAGGGTTTTAATTCCATAGTTCTATAAAATATTCAAGATATAATGTAATTTCTAGAACCACAATCAAGTAAGTGTTTTCCCATTTTTGATTTAATAGGAAGTGTACATTGTATGAAATTATTTTCTTGATCAAATTATACAGTAATTATTTCATAAACCATCCCTTGTTACTTTGGATATGGTGGACTCTAACACTTATTACCCTCGAGGGCTAGTGATATAGTGAATTGGCTTGCATAATCCCTTTTCCCCCTATAGTTGTTGAATTGGACCATGTTTGGTCCTTTCCAATATTTCACCACATTCTCTTATCATATATTGTATTTTTGACATTTAAGAGATTGGTTTCCATTTCTTCCACCCTTGAATCATTTCGATGTCACATTGAGGTAATTACCATGATTATTATTCACACATTTTTACATGTGGGTTATTTAATTATCCTCCCTCCATATCCTTACATCCTTTAGCTGGAAACTCTGACTTTCATTTATTATCACCATATCCATTGGACCATTTTACAAACTCCCTATCTGCAATATAATTACATAAAAAAAATTCTTCATAACCCCCAATGTCTATAATTTCCAGATCCATTTGATGGTTTGGTTTTATCCCACCAATGGATCTATCAATTTTTATATTATTCATGATAACAAAACGTAAAGCGTACATTGAATACCTTGTGAAATTTTCTTAGCCGACCATGACAGATTCTCCATCATTTTTCTTTAGCTCTATGAATTATCTCTCCATTTTTAAATGAATATTTCTTGGTAAATACTTGTTTAGAAACATGATCTTGAAATCATCCCATTCCATCACATCAATTTTTCCACCTCACATAATGTTCAAAATCAACCCCATCAAATGATGGGGATTTTTTCTAGATAATAAATTTTACAAATCACATTATATATCCCATAATAGATATGAAAAATAAATATAACATTCCTGAAGATGACCCACTATTAGTCAACCTGTGGACCCGAAGATCTAATAAACATTGGTGACCATTGCCGCATAATGCACCTCATATCCAGTTTCTACCTCTCGAGAGAAGGTGGATCTTTTAAATTATTCAGTTTAATGTTAATATCCTAAGAATTATTCTTATAAATCATCATAAATTTTTCAAATCCACCTCTCAAATCATGGGAAATGATATTTTTTAAATCGATGCATGTCCCTCACAAGGATTGTTTGCCTGGTTTTTCTAAGTTCCCCTTATTTTCTAAAATAAAAAAGGATAGAACAAAACAGAAGTCAATGATTCATATATAAATAACATATTAATTTGTGAAATTCACACTAAATTCATATCGTATGGGAACCCTAGGTTTAAAAAAACTTTTTGTGGGCATATTTGTACTTAGTATCATACTCGAGGTTTTCTCTAGGGTTCACTAATTTAAATTCCAAAATTAACTAAACCATTCTTCTGATACCAACTATAGAACCCTACATTTCGTATATTATATTTACATCGTTTTAATGATTAAAAACATAAAAACATTACACAATGGGGATCAAATCGTTTAGTATCATGGGAAAACTAGGACCAAACATTTCATTTACATTGTAATGCATAATCATTTTTTAGTTCCTTCTTCTCTAGATTCATATTATCCCTTGTGTACACCATAATATATGTATTCAACTAAGGGTATACATAAAAAATTGGTGATATAAAATCCCAGTGATAGAAAATATAATAATGTGAAACAATGTATCATATGTTCATTATAATCATAACATCATTAATATAATATCATGGAATTTGGAAATTCATAAAAATGAAACATCATATCATTGTGGTTAACTACCACATATAGTTGTGAAAAATTCATGAAAGATGTTAACACATATTTCCTCATTGAAAAATTATAATAATACCATTACACAATGAATTAGAGACTTGTATACTACTGGGTGAACCCATCACTATCTAACATTCATATAGTGCTATATAATCCAGGTGCTCCCGTCACATCGAGACTTATATATTATCATGCATGCCACATAGAAAATATGTCAAACATGAACATAAAATAACAAAAGTAAATAAATGTTTTTTAATATAATAATTCATAAATTCATAAATGTTTGGTATCCATAATAAATATGGGATTTCATTATTGACATAGAACCAATAACCTTGAGTGAAGAGTGAAACAATTTTTGAGTTGTAAAAAATGTTTGTTTATTTGAAATATGAGTTCTGTTGGAAAAAATTAATTTCATCATAAAATCCATTATAGAACACATTTATACCAGAAAAGTTAATATAATGATGAATACATGATTTTTATGTCATATCCATATAGAAAAATGTGTTGATGATGAAAACCCCAAATAAAGAGTGTTGGGTTTGAGAATTTCCCCTCACCATTGTTCTGAAGGATTTATTCACATTAATATTTTATATAATGATATTATATTCATAAATTAACAATACAATATCCACTAATAAATTAATTTATCCATTATAGTTTAATTACGGTTTTTATGGTCCATTTGTTGAGTTATAAAGTAAAACTTAATTATTCTAGAGTGTTAATTTTCATAATTATTATGATTTGGTCACTTGTTTTCATGAATGGATGTTTGTGTAGAACATTGTTAAACAAGTATAACAGAGGTTACAAGTTATTAATGATAATATCAGTTTTTAGATGATAATTTCGAGAATTATCTATTATACCAAGTGGTTGAATCATTAGATAAAAGATTATGATGGTCATTTTAGGGTAATTTTGGTGGTTTTGGATCACAACAAACTTGTCTGATTTTATCATTCACTATTATATATACATTTTTTCCATAATATATAATGGATTAAAAAATGATTATTTAAACATTTTTTCAACCATTTATTGGTTTTATTGACATCCTTGATGGATTTGAAGTAAAATGGATGTGCATTGCCCCTGATGTAGGTAAATTAAAACATCGCAGGAAACGATTTCATTATTATAAACAATGTTATTAAGGGAGGAGTAAATGAAAAATATTAAATTAACATTATATAATACTATTATATGATTAATCCTAGAATATCATGACATTTTTATAGGATATCATTAATATAAGAGAAAACAATAAATAAAATTTGAATAGAATTTGAATGAATCTGAGGGAGAAATCACCTATACAATATATCTTCTTTGAGAGCCTCTACAGGGGAGTAGTTTTTGATTTTTTTGGAGACCAAAGGATTATAGTCATTGTGAAATTAAAGGGGAGATATTGGAGAAAAATTTGGAGTTTTTACAAGGCTTGATAGGTGTTAATAAATGAGGTTGTGAGGGGTGGTATTTATTGTGGAGGGGGAGAAGGGTTATCTTAATATAGTATTCATTAAATTATTATTTCCCCAGAAAACATTAAATAATAAAGATTTATATGAAAATGAATAGTAATATGTTAACATGAGTTCCAAACTATGGACATTAATGTTATCCAAGAATCAATCATGATGTAGAAATTCATTTATTTAGCATATTTTGAAAATTAGTGAATTTTACTATTAACCAAAAATTAATGTTTGTCAGAATTATCACAAAAATTAAAAACAAATATTTTTAGATGTGTAGAAGAAAAAAATAAACACCATTTTTTCAATAATAATTCAATAAATATGAAAATTTTTATTTTTAATCAAATCTATAATTTACATGAAAATGATAGATAATAAAATTAAAATTGATTTTATAATGCTTTAAAAATTAAAGAGATTATTATAAAATAATCATAAAAATATAAGAAACAAAATTTTTAATTTATGAAAACATTTTAGGAAAAAATATATTCTTTTAATATAATTAAATAATTATAATTAATTATTTATGACTTATAATAAATACCAAAACTGTTACTATTTTCAAATTGTCTCTTATAAGATACCTAAAATTTATTTATACATTCATGTGTGTGGATACTCTTATTTTGTATGACTTACTATATGTAAGGGATGTGTTACTATTTAAAAGGGTTGGTTACTATTGATTAAGGTATGATACAACTTATAATGGTAGTTTACTATTCACCAAAAATTATGTTTGTCGTGTCAGAATCCAAATATCGTACTAATCGCAACCGTGAATGTCATATCATTAAAATTAAAAACAAATAAGGTCTAATGATCATATGGTAGTTCAATTAAGTATGACGTGACACTGTGTTTCCTAATATGATTTTATATAATTTTAAAATTACTATATTAAGGGAGAACATTCATGGATAAAATATTACATCATTACATTCAGTTTATATATATCCCATGAATTTATTTTATTATTATGATCTCTAAATTTTTGAGAATTTACATATATATTTTATGATGTCTATTTCATGGGTTTTTACAGTCCAAACATTACCAAATCTGAAAGGTGATTTTTTCTAATTCAAACTTATTTGAGATATATGTTTTGTTATGAATTTAAAATATTTTATGAGATGTATATTATTCTATATGACATGTTATATAATGAATATTGTTATTTTAATGAAATATAAAAATTAATTTAATATTATTTTTTCATTGGAACTTTGATTCAATGGTATAAATGTTTTAATTGTTTATGGATACAATCACATAGTTTATTTGGATGGTTTATTATTATGCTGGATTTATGATATTTTACCATACATAACTTAATAACAATCATGAATTATAATTAAATCTAATTTTTAGGAAATTTCAATGAATTGGAATATATTTTAAAATATTTTCTACTAAAATTTATTAATTTTTTGTTTTTAAAAAAAATCTGACCTTTTTCACTATTTTGATGGCAACATAATTTATTTTGAAACCATGTTCTCAAAATTGTTTTAAAATATTTTTAATGATATGTTGATATCATTTAAAAAAGAAAAGTATTTTAATTCCATTTGTGTTTTTAAAAACTAATTATATGTTTCAACAATATTTTCCATGAATAACATTTTCAAAAATTCTATTGCATTTAAAAATAGTTTTTTCAAATAACAAAGTATATTTAACTCAGAAAAAGTTTTTAAAATTTAATTAAAAATTATTTTCCATCATAGATGACATCTGTTGTTGTTATTCATGCATTTATGGTTATATTATCTTATGTTACAATTCATATACAATTTTTGAATTGTGTATATTTTTATGGAATAATGTTTATGAATCATTTTTATCTTTCTCAGGTTATACACTTTTGAGAGCATCTAAATTTCATTGGTTATTTAGTGATGAAATGATTATTAACCATTTCTATTTTCCCCAGATTGTGATATTATTAAAATAATATGATACACAATATACATATTTGATTATGATATGAATTTTTTATATTTGTTCACATGAATGTATAATCTAATTATATGATTGGTGGTGAAAATATATAAATCCAATTCATTGGGTAATGATTTATTTATCATGATATAAAGATCACTAGAAAGGGTGGTGAACTCGGTTTAGTAGAGGAAAATGTCTTTTAACATGGTATCAGGTGTGATGCTTGAAAAGTAATATGGTCATGAGAGAGAACCATTACTACCAAGAGAGTATTGTGAGTGAAACTATTCCAATAAGAACACACTGTAATTAATCCCTAAATATTATGGGATAAATTTTTAAATGCATATTATTATTCGAAACATCCATCCATTGTTCCTATGTGATGATTTTTGGGATTTCTCTCTTTGAGCCCTTATGATTCATCTCTTATGAACTTATATTATTTATTACATGACTCTTAACTAAGATCTTTAATATACAGTGTATGGTATTATAATTTTATGATCAGGTTGTCATAGACTTATTATCATGACTATTCAAACATATCACTTTTTTTACCATTCATAATAATATTAGATCACCCGTTCTTATGTTTCTATCCCCTAATTGATAATGGTAATTATTATATATGTAGTTTTTAATAATGGTTATAGTAATAAATAACCTTCTGGGAGATAATGCAGCTCACTCATGAACCGAAGTTTATGTTTCTTTGTTTCCAAAGGAAATAATCTAACATTGTATATTTGAATCCTTTTTTAACTCTATTAAATGATATTTAAAATTGGTGAAATGTATATATATGTTTAGATATGTTTGTGATAAAATGCTTGAAGCTTGAATCATAACAATGTTTGATGAAGAGTGGAAATGTGTTTCTATTTTATATATAAGAAGATTGGGAACCCTATAGTATTTCTATTGTTTAATATATTGTAAATATCATAATCATGATAAATTTGAAAAAAATATTTCCAATTGATATTATAATTTTATAATTGTAGAAATACCATCACACAACAACACTTCATATGATCGTTTTTTAGAATGTCATATTATTTACCATAATTAACACAATATGCCCTTTAATATACTGACATATATTTATACGGGTTACTATTGACCTGTCGAATAGGTTCAGCATGGCATTAAAAACTATAAATATTGGTGTTCATTAAATTAATTTCCACTACAACTAACCCCAAGAACATTGTACTCACTATAGATTAATATTTAATCCTCGGATTATTTGTTTCATTATTTTTTAATATGACTATTCTCCCCCTTGTCATCATTTTTTCAAATAATTATTCAATAATTGGTATTATATCCAAATAACTATTTTGGTAGTCTTTTTTTTAATATGATGGAAAAATATTAGTATCAATTGAATGTAAATAAATTTAAGGTTCTGATATCAACCATTTGTTCTACAAACATTATCTCTAATAGGTCAATATTATTTATGATTTTTTTTAATATTGTGATAACCCTCTATCATAAACTTAATAGTCTATTAAAAAAATTAATTTTTACTTTTAGGATGGTATGTGTCAATTCTAGTGATGGATAGATTCCATAGACACCACAAATATTTTATTCAAGTTACTATGACTACTATAATGAATAAATCGAAACCTACCCAAGAAAACTACGATTGGATCACTAGAAATATTGGAATGGTCATATGATCATACTAAAATTTATCTGGATAAACTAGTATGTACTGAAAAAGTTAAAAATATTCTATATTATAATGTAAATAATATTGGGTCCTATGATTTATATATATGTGTCTTTATCAATGTATTATTTTGAATGAGGACCTATTATATATGAAGGATAATTCAATGTAATTATTATGGTACTAAAAATATTAAGAGAACCATTCTACTAATGATAATAATATAATTCCAAGACCTCATGAAAGGAGATAATGAATCCATTTACTAGATGTTCCATCGATTTACATATATAGCTGATGTTATGAGTGGTCATGGATATGTCTTAGAAAACACATGTAGATATTATAGAGGATTAAGACGTCATCTAAAATATTTCTTGAATATAAGGTGGTCATCAATGAGAGTGTAAATTTAAAAAGAATATACATTATATGAGCTGAACATATTTCTACTGTAGTATAAGATATAATTAAAGAATATTGATGATCAGGAGTCTAATAAATGAAATGTTATTATTTTTGATCCACTATTTTTCATACCTATAGTTCCTCCATATCTGAGTTCCAAGAATGTGATAAAGAATTGGCTCAATTCAGTAACTAATTTTACTATTTTTTGGGAACAAATATGGAAATAGATATCTCAAAGGAATGTTCATAAATGATCATAATACATATAATAATACTAAAAATAATGATGTTTCTTATTTTTTTCTTATATGTGAAGGAAAAAGGTCATATAAGGGATGATTTTCACAAAATCATGTATCCAAATAATTTCATTTAGAAAATACGAATGGAGAAACTATATTTATTTGGAGCTTGGGACTATTTATATAGTTCTAACTTATATGATGATTATGGAAGTCAGAAAAATATATGGAATATTTACTTTTTGGGTTTTACAATTCATTGGAGTAATTGTATTTTTAAATAGTTAGAAAAATAAAAAAAACTGATAATAATTCGTTATCTGGAAATGAAATTTATGATTCACCTGAATCATGTTAATATTATATTCTGAAAATTATAATGATAATAAGTTTATTAAATAAATTAAAGAATTATATAATTATGGGGCCCAGATAATTGAATACTATACTAACATTAAAATTAACAATATGAATGTGATTAATCAAAATGAGAAAATTTAATGGTAATTTAATAATATGAAAATCTTAATATCCCAAAAGGATAAATCCAAACTGGATAATAATTTAGAGTTGATAAATGAAAAAGTTAAATTGATCTTTTAATAAAATTTATAGATGAAAATAATGTAGTTCAATATATGATTTTTTCTAATGATTTTTATGATCTAAATAATGTAGATAATGAATATTTGAAATTAATGTAAGAATATAATAAATAAACAAATTGAGCATTTGGATCCAATTAAAAGACCATTATATATTTATAAAATGTTCCAAAGGATAATGTGGTATTGAAAAATTATGTGGATAATGTTATTGATAAATGTTTTAATTTTTTAAAAGGTAAAAACTAAATGATAATAGGATTCCATTAATGAAGAAAGACACTATTAGGAATGTTTTGGGATACAATAGTGTGTTTCTATATTTAAATAACACTACTATTGTTAATTGCTCAACATGAATAATTTAAATTGTAACATGTATTAAATGAATAATAAAAGGTAATTAGGCCAATGAGTGTTAATTATGATTTATATTTTCCCTTTTTTATAATATATATTTTATATATAATTAATTAATTACCAATAATAACATTATTAAATACATTAAATATATTTGGGTTCCAATTTTTTTATTCATAATCCTGTTTACCCATGTTTGCATGGGTACCAAAAAAGTATGGTTGATAATTTAATTTCAGGAAATATGGAATTGAATTATCCATGTGTAAATTGAAAAAGGAAATTGTTACTCTATGAATATTTTATAATATCATTCATAGTTTATATCATATAACTCATTTATGGTCATTTTTTCACATTTCATGGCAACTCTAATGGTCATATTAAAGGTATTATTGAATATGGTTTTTGTAAAAGAGTTTTAATTTCAATATTATTAATCTTTGATGGTTTAGAAAATAATTTTAAATCTATATCAAAGTAATGTAATGATGCATTAACATTCATATTTAAAATTTTTTAACAATTATTTTTAAAAAATAAATTAATTTTTTTTGTTAATATAGAAAATAAAATGTATATACTATTGAATCACAAGATATAATCAAACAAAATGTTATTAATTTGAATATTTAAGAAGAATGTTGAACTATTTGGTATATAAGGATTGGGAATGAAATTTTCATATTACTTCATGAAATGATAAAACATGAATAGGTAATGTAACTTCCAATGTTATATCTAAGTATGCACTTTATCAGTGATTCTTGAATAAAATATTAAAAAATGTTTCATTTAAATATATAATTCATGTTTTTTCATCATTATTTATATATTTTTTTATCATGAGTTTTTTATCCTATGAAACATGCTATTCCTTATGGTAAAAGATATTTATTTGTAAATGTATATAATTATAGTATATTCTTATGAATTTCTTTGACATCCCATTAAATAAATCCTTTCTAAATATTGTGCATTCTGAATTAATATTAAATAGTTCATGAATAAATCACTAATATATATTATAAGGGATAATGGTGGTGATTTTTTGAATTTATAGTCTAATATATTATCTAAATCAAATGGTTATAAACATTCATTTCTTCCACTATAAAACCACAAATGAATTGCATGGTTGAATGAAAAAGTAGATCTAATCATGAAATTGAAAGGACATTTCTAATGTAATTTAGTGTACCCAAATATTTTTGGGAATATGGAATAAATATATCATTACATTTATTAAATAATTTTTTAATTATATATTTCTTAAAAAATACCCTTTATGATAATATATATAATTTTAAACCTAAAATTGGTTATTTCAGGGTCTTTATCTATAAAGTGTTTATCATATACATGATATTTAATTTCAAACAATTTGACTATAAATCATATGAATATATATTTTTACGATACTCAAAATCTATAATTATTAAGGATTTTTAATTATGAAAATATTATATGTTGAAGAATATGTTTCTATTAAAAACAATGGAAAAAATTCTAATATACAGTATTATGTATCCCCAATTGAATCAATGAGTTTATAGATGTTTTTTTGGGTTTAGACTATAAATATTATAATTATAATTCATTATTATAGGGTGAGCATATTTCCAAAAAAAACTCATGAAAAGGATTGTCTAACCCATTAACATCAATTTATTAAAAAATAAATTTATAATGTCGAATCTGAAATTCAATGAAAAAATATGTCATCCATTACTTTTTCTAATTTGTAATTTGTGTGCGATTTATTTATTATCATTTCTGAAAATGTAGTAATTGGTTCCAATTGGATTAATACTATTTATGATGAGTTAAATAAATTTAACAGGAATAATTTGTTTTTGATTTAGTTACATCTCTAGAAGATTATGATGTTGTAGGAACTAAATTTATTTTTGTTTATAAACTTGAAAAAACATGAAAATTAGTTGAAAATAAATAAATATAATAGCACAGGGTTTTAAAAAGAATTGGGAGTTGACATTGAATACCCTTTTTATCTATTTTCAATGATGGATCAAATTAAAGACCTATTTGTCGTTATTATTTATCAAAAAAATAAAATATTGCAATAGATGGAGAATAGTTCTTTTTTTGGTGTTATTATTTGAGAGATTGTCTATGAATGGTAGGCCCATGGATCATGTTTTAAAAAATTATTTTCAAGTGACATACTAGTTATTAATAAATATTTTGAATATATAATATTTGGATAAAAAATGATTATCTGTGTATTCATTTATCTATTATAATGAATATTGAAATAGATAAGATATTGATAGGAGAACTTAATTTTTTTCCACAATTGTAAATTTTATCAATTAAAATAAAGTATTTCCTTAGATAATGACAATTATCCAAAAATAATTGTAACATGATTTGGAATTGATTATATTAGAACTAAGATATCATATATGAGATGTAATTAAAAAGTTTAATTAGTTTAATTTGTGATGTAAGTTTTTACTAAAATGTAAAGTGAAATGATAGCTAGCCTATAGTATCATACAAGTTGTACACCCAAATTCATGTTCTTTGTTTTTATATGTGATATGATTCATTAAGACAACATATAAAGTAACAATTCAAATTTTAGAAGACTAATTATAGATTTCAGGTGTACTATTGATACTTTACTATAATATTCTATTGTGAACTATATTGATTCTCTATCTTACTATGATATTGAATTGGGTGATTGTAAAAATGACCTCATAATCAATATAAGTATGTGCCACTTTTTCGAAAAAATTATAGTTTATTAGAGCACTATGAATTAAATTTCATTTTCACTATCAGCAAATTCGGATGAATATGTTGAATGTTCATGATTTTTTTCATAACATATTTTGAGAAAAAGAACCTTTTATGATTTTAATATTAATTTTCATAAAATTCTTATTTAGTGTGATAACTAAAATTATATATCAATTTACGAAAATCATATTAAATTCTCTAGAACTAAACACATAAATGTTTTATTTGATTTCAGAAGTGATCATTAAAATAAAAGTGATATATGATTTATATTCTTTGCAACTACGAAATAGCTAGTTGAAATCATCATAAAACCATTATATTCTATTAAATTTGGATAGATGAAAAACAAAATGGTAATCCCAGAAGAATAAAAATCTTTTTTAGTATGTTAATGACTCATAAATTATTTTTACATTAAAATATCTAAAATTTTATATTATATTTACAATATTATTGAATAACAATTATTTCACACAATTTAAAATTGTATTTTTAAACAATAAATTTATCATAATTATTGTTTATTTATATTAAGAAACAATCTTTTTTAATTTAATGATAAATATACATGTTGTACCATTTAATGTAGATTCTTTTCTTATTGGGAAACGCTTTAATAAAAAAGAGTTTAATAAAATTGTTGAGAAATTTCAAAAATTGGTACAGTCATATTGAATATTTAATACATTTATTGTTTCATAGTTTACAAAAACGTGATTTATGTTTGTATCTTAAAGTGGTTTAATATATTATATATATATTTTGATAAATTAATCTTCATTTTTATATTTTTCTATTTATCATGTTTATTAAATTATAAAAGGTTTTGACTAAATTAAACATCATAATTTTATTTTTTTTATAAAGTTAATTGTTTGAAATATGTAAGTTTTTTTCATATGATAATTTTTCAATTATTGGTGATGCACTTGTGTAGCCCTCAACCACATACCAAACCAACCGGGTAAACCTCATGTGAACAACATCAATTGGGACCCGACAAGGAGGTTGAAACCTGGATTGAACAGTGGAAGGAAAATTAATGTAGAACGGTTTATAATCCCCACAATGCATTACCATTAGTGAATAGGTTGGGCTACGTCGCCCACTTGGCTAAATTCTAGTGAGTGTGATTTTTGAACTAGTGTTGTTATATAGTGGGTGTCTCGAATAGGGAATAATGGTAAAATTATTGATATAAAATTTACCCATTACCTCTCAATTTCTCTGTGGAAGGGTGAATAAAATTCACTATTCAACAGTGTTAAAAATATTAGATATAATCATAGCTATTAAATCCCTTAAATGTGATTAGTCTAATATCTCTTCTTATACAAGTAATATTTTAAACTAAATTCCATAATTTTCATTGTATACTTCATCTTATAAATTTATATCATCTTCCCTGGTTGTCCAACTATTGGATTCCATTTACGTTTTTTATTCTAAAGAGGTGATCACATTTTCCAGTATGCCCATGATAATGAAGAAATTAAAAAATGTGTCTACATATGTGTATTTAAGCGTACATCTTTTTCCACATGTATATTTTTCAAAATAATTTATATATTCTACAATTTTTAAATATTATTTCATCATCGGGATGCTTCACTAGATCAAATATTATTTCTTGGTCAGGTACTCAATGAGTATTTAGTGGATACCAGTGTTCTGTCACAAACTACCATAAAAAATGGCTATTCATTCGGCATTATTATACAATAGTGAGTCATGAGTCAATGCTGTAACCCAATCATGAGTAAGGAGGCATGACCAAATTACAATGCATAGTAATTAAAAATCATAGTTTTATATACAATGGGGATTTTATTCTTCATTGTATGATTACCTTTTCAATTATTAAGATCCTTTGTAAAAGGATAATCAATCCCCAATAAAATATTAAACTTATTTGTTTTTCTTATATAGCTGTATAATTATTTTAGTTTGTTTTCTTATTTTTTCAATATATTTTTTTATGTTTTAAATTTATTTTTATTTGTAAAAAAATACCTTAATTATTTATATCTTTTTTTGGTGATTTTTTTCATCCATAGTTAATTGAATATTTTATTTTTCTATTAATATGTTCACATTTTTTTCATCACATTCCATATGTTCTTCCTATTATATGAATATATTTTTCAATTATCACCATATGAAATTTCCAATTATTGGCCTTTTTTAAAACTAGAAGTATAAAATGGATAGTCATGATTCACTATTGTACTTCCAATGGTAGAAAAATATTCATTTTATCTTTTCAACCCTTTGGTTTATTGACATATATGAATAATATTTTTGGGTTTACACATTTTTATTGAAATTGACACATTATAATAAATTATGATTTAGTGGTAGGTCATGTGAATATTCTCTATGTTTTCAGTGGTGAATCATGAGTCACCACAATCCATTTTCATCGATCGGTAATGAGTCACATCCATAAATTTTAATCCAATGTATGTCTAAAAAGTCTAATTTTTTTAATTGAATTGATGTTATTAAAATTATATCATTTTAATAAATTGTATTATATTATGTGGAAACTTATTTGTATTGTATTCTAAAAAAACAGGAAATAATATTTTATAATAATTTATTTATGAATATTGAATTTCATTCCAGTATTGGTTAAACAACATTTACATATGTATAATCTATAAGATTGATTTTTTTAAATTACATATTAAATTTTAATTTTTTGACATTTTATTTATTAAATATAAAAATAGTTTAATATTAATATTTAATGATTATTTATCAAGATGGTGGTTTTTATGCTTTTCAGTGTATCTTTAACAAAAATGGTAATGGTCATATTTTTATATTGATATAGAATAACATGTGTCATGAACAAACTGGACATGGAACTCTCTTGGAGGATCATCCATTTAGTGATATGATATATATATTAAAATAAAAAACATATACCAGTGTAGATCATTCGATACAAAAACATTTCATACATATTTCACATTCTTGTTGATAAAATTCACTCATTATCTTTTGAAACATCAGTATATTGGATGTGATAATAGAAGGAAATCATATTTTAATTTTGGCACATCCATGATCTCAATGATCATAGAGCATTGATATCATCAATATTCTTATCATACAAAAATTTCATTGTATTATTTATTTGTGTAGTATTTATTCTTCTATTTATGTTTCTTCATGACAGGTTTTTTATTTTCCCCTATAATTAAAGGCATTCCCATCTATGGTTATTGCACCTAAAACGATATTTAGGGTTGTGAATTCTGATCAAATGTCTGGTATGTAGTCTATTTTTTTCATCTATAACAAAACTAGGTTGTGAATCCATATTGTTTAAAAGATAGTTTATCTAAACAATGTTATCACACAAATAAATGTTAGTATATTAGGGGGAATGTGTCACGTCCCTACCCAAGTTCCACTAAATGGTCCCTTGATCTTGTTGGCAACATGCACATAAACATGAATCCTTGTATTCCAGAGGGTGCTGACTAGCAGTGAGGGCCTAGTCTGTCAGTCTTGGGGAGATTATACCCTCTTTTGTCAGAATAAAACACCAACAGAAAAAGAACCACAATAACAAAGTATAGAAACATATTAATAACCATAAAACATCCATTATATATGATAAAAAAACATGAAAATACAATAGTCAACTTAAAGGTAAAGCATGTTACGAAAATGAAAATGTCAAGTGTCTATAATGAAAGTTATTATAAATACACAATGACTACAAAATGGGTTTGGAACGATGTACCATTCCCACTCCAATGCTCCAATTATAAACTACAACCTATCCCAAGGCATTTCCCATATCATGTCCTATAATAAATTATTCTACAAGGGTGCGATCAGGCGGCCTAAATATGGTGTGAGTAAATCCTTTTATGCCACCCCCAATCGTGTCTAAAACAATCCAATAAAAATATAGTGCAGGGATATTTATGGAGAAAAAAATAAAATTTGTAATTTCAATAGCTAACAAATTCTCATTTGATCATTATTTATCACATTAGGTCCATATTCAATTCTTGTTTCAGATTTGAATCATCATTCAATATCCTAAATCTTTTAGTGTATCTCATCATGAATATCTCCCCAAATCTTAGTTGAATCATCATTATTTTTATTAATCATTTGGTGTAGGTCGGCATACCTAGAACCAACAATACTTTTGAGTGTATGACGTCTTGCATATCACTCGTCTTCTCATTCTATAAAGGTATTCATTCCTAGAACTCCTTTTTCACATTTAGTCAATGTCATCATGGCTAGAAATCCATTATCTAAAACATTGATACCAATTTGGATGGAACTCCATGTCCATGTCCGAACTTCTAATCGGTCTAGAACACCATGTCTAACACCATAAAATCGAAATAATTTAATCATTACTAAATTCAAGTTAATTTTACACATTATTTATTTTCTAATCCAGCAATTTGTTTAAAATTTTAAAAGCCATTAATTTATTCATCAATTACCTTAGCAAATAACTCATAAATTTATTCATATATTAATTAATTAATCGATACCATTCTAATTCCATAATTAATTCTCCATAATTAATTATCCATATCAAACCCCAACATATCATAATTAATTCTCATTATTAATTATATTTGATCATATCACGGAACATAATTAGTTATCTCAATTAATTATCTTTATTGTGCATTATGGAAAATAATTAATTCCCACATTTAATTATCTTACATTTCCGAACATAATTCAATAACTAATTTCACTAATTAATTTTCTTAACATAATCAATTCTATCTGAATAAAATATCTCATCCTATAATGAATCTACAAAAAAATCAATTTGGGAAACCCACGTTTATTTGTTTCATGATTCAAATACCAATTATCCCTCATGGAAAACACATTTCAATTACACTTTCATAATTATCAAATTTAGGAAATCATTTTTCAAGGGAATCTAGAAAATCATAAAATCACATTCACATATCTTAAATTTGGACTATGGTTGTTTGATTTAGACCACCTACCTCAGTTTATTGGTGGATGTTAGCCCAGAAAAATTCCCCAAAATCCGAGCGGCACAACATTATCGATGAAGCTCCAAATCTAAATCCATAAATACTAAATTTAGATCAAAGTCATCAAGATCATAAAAATATAGAACTAGACCCATAATATTAGATCTAGATTTCAGCTCATTTGTATGGATTCAAGAAAACAAGGGAGATATTCAATGAAAATATATAGAAAATATATGAATGATATAAGAGTCAAGATGAAATCTTCTTACCCAGAGGATAAAAGATCTTCATTATAAGCTTTTGATCATGATGAACAGTGTTATGATTGCCTTGGAATCCTTCCCGAAAGCTTTAGGAACACCTAGAAATTGTCAACCCAAATTCTAGGTCGAATTAACATATATTAGGTTGTTCAGGTTGTTTTAAAAACAATTTTCAGATTAACTAGGCCACACACACGGTTTCACTTGAGAGATTTTACATTTAGGAAAAACCATGCACCAACCGTGTGGCATTCCACTGAATTCAAGGCTATATGGTGCCCGGTTATGAAATCCACATGCCAACTGAATTGAGTTCCACTATCTGCATGGTTATCTTGTTCACGGTTTGTTCAAACCATTCAAAAACCATGAACATCCCATGTCTTCTGAATTTTATAGAAAAATCACCCAATAATACAGCAGATCATACGCCATCCCAATGGATCTTAATAAACAATAAAATTTAACAGAAAACACAAATGAGATTTCTCAAAAGAATATGGGATCTTACAATCTCTCCACCTTATAACAACTCATCCTTGAGATACCCTCTCGAATTATCTAGGATTCCAAGAAGAAAATATTTGATCATTATGTACTCATTTCTTCTTTTTATTCCCATGTTCCCATATAACATGAACTAACAATACAATATTTCTCTATAACATTTTCTCACTACAACCCAACACACGTTTCAGATTCTATTCAAGGACGCATCAATATCATTGTCAATATATTACATTTAAATCAAATGAGATGGGTAGAATAATACCATTGAAGTTGTGAAACATGGACAAAATCATGAATATTACTAAATTTTTTAGGAAGTGCTAATTGGTACGCCACTGGCCCGATTCTCTCCAACACCTCAAATGGTCCTACAAACCTGGGAAATAACATTTCCTTCCTTTGTATCCTTTGGTGACCCAATATAGAAGATACTTAAAGGAATTCATGATATACCATAGTACACACTAGGGGCCATATCTGTTTATTCGCATATGACATTTGTCTACTCAGAGCCATATCCATATGGTTTTGAATCAGCCATAACTTCCGTAATGCATCATGAATGATACTCAGTCCCAACAGCTCTAACTCATCTACCTCTAACAAACATATCATTGATCATCATGGTCTACCATAATTTTACATATATAGATACATCTATATCTTTTCATGAAAACTGTAGTTATTGAAGAACTACACTAAAGGCAAATGTTTCTCCCAAAACCTACCATAGTCATCCACACATGATTGCATAACATCCTCTACCACCTGTATATTATGATTTAAATTCCCCAATAACAATAGGTGGAAGGATGTAAATAATATAATTTGTGTACCATGTGTCTTTTGTAAGCCCTTCCAGATTCGTGAAGTAAAGCATGAATCACGATATAAAACAATACTCTATGGCACCCACAACACAAAACCATCTCTCTCACGTATAGTACTCCTGACTACTCTACATTAAATGTTTCTCTGATAGC
The DNA here is from genome assembly GCA_963277665.1 of Viscum album. Classification (NCBI taxonomy): domain Eukaryota; kingdom Viridiplantae; phylum Streptophyta; class Magnoliopsida; order Santalales; family Viscaceae; genus Viscum; species Viscum album. The sequence goes on along the minus strand of OY728148.1, from coordinate 2,002,996,432 downwards.
AAAGAAGTGTCCTACCGTTGTTACTCAATCCACAATGACCCAAATAGAATCATTATTCATATAATTATTTGGATTTTTCCACGAAATGAATAGTCATGTAATCCCACATCCATTCTGGAAACGGTAACAACTACAGTAGGCATCCAAGTCATTGATGCTCTACCTTCACCTATTGATAGGTGAAATATATTGTTATGAACACTAATATATCCTTTTTCATGTATGGAAACCAAAACTGTCCTCATAGGTCACATTAAATTTTCCCCTAAGGATGTATCGCCCATTTTGAAGCCTGAAATTCTTTAATTATTTCATCTTGCATTGTTGTAGGAAAAACAACACGATTTTTCACATATATGATCTCATCCTCATTTATTATCCTATCTGAAGGTGTATCCCAACTGTAAAATTTTTAATTATGGATAAAAACTCAATATCCTCATATGGTCAGTATCTAATCTGTCCCAATAGTGTAGACTATGTTAATATAGAAAATAGAGATTTTTTCTCCTGACATTATGAACTATCACATGAATCTCTGCCAGATACGTCATCATAATCCACTCTACATTTGATTCACCTACCAATTGAGACTATGATTTTTTCTCATGGAATTAGCCACACTATTCCTCTTTCTGGGTGTATATTCTTGTTCAAAATCATAGGACTGCCTATACCCAACACATCATCACTTACAAAGATTTAAGCCACACTATGAAAAGATAAACATCATGATTTTTGGATCCATAATAACTATAAACAGATAACAAAAATTCATAGTGCCACAAAACATTTAAGAGAATAAACCTCATCTTCTAACTCTTGTTCTGCGTAGGGAAATTCCATTCATGTGGCCTCTACTATAGAGACACATAAGTAATGACTATATCTCCTTGCATCGACACAACTCTTAGTCCTACCCTAGAAACATCACAATACACCATGTACTCCTTTACCAACTAATTTTAGATCAAAATTGGTGTCGATGTCAAGCGCTTATCCACGACATGAAAATAATTATCACATTATTATCTCCACAAACACATTATACATTTCATTTTCTTAATTTTAAGTAATTAATTAAATTGTGGAATGTCCTTCATGAACCTCTTGTAATATCTAGATAAACACAAAAATCACCAGATATCAAAAGCAGTCATGGGCTAGACCCAAGAAGCCACTACCTGCACATTTTCTAGATCACCACCAAAACAACTTTCAAGACGACGTGCCCCTAAAAAGAATACTTTGTTAATCCAAAACTGACATTTTGATATATTGGAATATAGTCGTTTCTCTCTCATCATACCCAGGACGATGTCAAGATGTTGGGAATGATCGTCAAGAGTCTTAGGGTACACTAAGATGTCATCCAGAAAACACCCCACATATAGATCTACGTATGAATTTTTTTTATTTTAAATCAATTCCAAAAACACTAATGGGACATTAGTCAGCCAAAACAGCATTATTATAAACTTCTCAGAGCCATACCTTCTTCTGAAAGTAGTTCGTTGTATATCCAATGTCCAAACTCTCACCTAATGATACCCAGATCACATATCAATCGTTATGATCACATACGACCCCTTCAGTTGGTCAAACAGGTCATCGATACACATTAGAGGATATCAGTTCTTCATGGTCATTTTATTCAACATCTAGTAATAGATACCAAAATGCGAACTCCTATATTCCTACATTACAAAACAAATAGTGACAACCAAAGGTGACATACATGGATTGATAATCCCTTTATCCTACAACTACACCAACTTCATTTGGAGCTCTTGAACCTCAGTAAACTCCATAATATAATGTGTAATAGATAACATCTAATCCCTCCTACATAAGATCGATAGTTAATTTCGCATCTCCGTCAGGAGGAAACCCTAAAAAGACTTCAAGAAATACATCTTGAAACAATTATACTACTGGTGGAAGGACATATTTTCAACCACTCCCATCATCCAAAAAAATACTATAAGCATTTGTTGTGAGCATGCCTAGTTGTAGAGTAAATGGCCCAACTCAGTCTGAATGGATATCTCATTCTCCAAGGTGAACATACTACTCTCTCTAAGTAGATGTAATGGCCACTATACTTCTGTAAGAAACTACGTGGGCTTGATATGTGACTAGCCAGTCCATACCCATAATTGGGTTGAATCCTATTAAATCAATGACATAGATATCGCATTGGTAATGATAAACTACAATCTCCATTGAACATCCCTTCCATAAACAGATATCACTAGACCGTGTTCCTAGTGGTGTATAGATATTCATTACACCACTTATGAAATCCACCACCACGTTGAATCCATTAACAAGATATGCAGATATAAATAATGAGGGTCACAAGTATCAAACAAGGAAGTAGTTAAGTATAACCAAGTTGAATAGTACATCTCATTGTCGATGGAACTACCACACACTCCACATGTGTAGGTTCCACTAACTATAACTATTCAACCCCTCTTCCCTATGGTTTTGTCTGACTCCCTTGACTTTCAACACTCTACTTATATGGGTGATCATACCTAGATGCACCCCATCCACTACCTTTAACTCCTATTCTAGAAGAACTCCAATTTCCATTTCTATATGGTGTAGAAGACCCTCTTCCCACACTCAGACTCTGAGAAGATTTCCCGTCAACAACAGCTCTTCCCTACTTCCAACAGAACTTTTGTAGGAGACCCATCTAGCTACAAAATTGGTACTCTACTAGTGGATGAGGTCAATGTGTACGGTAGTGTCGCTGCCTACTAAACTGGTGAGAAAACACATGTGAACGATATGCTGAAACTGTTACTCCTGATTGTACATCATAATTTACATTTTCTGAACTAAGATTCTTGTGATTACGATTCCTACTCTCGGAAGGCACACTCTGTTTTCATCCAGCTACCTATCGAGTACTAGAATCCTCCTTCAAGTTCCCCTCTAAAAATAGAGCTTGATAAACTAATTTTGATAATTTTTCCAGCCCAATGATATTAACCTAAGACATAATTTCACACTTAATTCCATCTTGAAATCATTTTGTCATTGAATCCTCATCTTCCGGAAAATGTGGAGAAAACACTATAAATATAAAAAAAATTCATTGTACTCCATTATGGCAATGCTTCATTGTGTCATATGCATAAATATTGATTAATTCTATTGCCACTTTTATTTAGGATTAAATAATGCCTATAAATCCTCTTGAAATTATTTCCACAACTTCCGATCGATTTGTCCAGATCATGCCTAAATTTCTAACAAGTGATTCACTAAACTTCACAACATATAATCACCCAACATGACCCTCCTCTCAGATGGAGTCTCTAAATGGTCAATTATTGTCTCTATGGATTCAATAAAAAATTATCCTCCCTTGAGTCCACCTTATATAGTAAGAGTATTAAGGTGCTACACCTGAAACACCCTTGTCAACATAGAAATGCTTTTATAACCCCCCCAGGTTCCCACTCCATGAATTTCTCAAAATGAATAATGTTCCTTCTGAATTGATTCCCTTATTTCTCAAAATGAATCGATAGTTCTTGAAGCTCCATGTATGGATGTTTGTTCTGGGCCATACCCCCCAGTCTATCCCTCTACAATCATTAGGGAGGAATGTCTCTACAAGGAAAAACACATGTATTGGGTCTAATAATGATACCTTATAAAATTTATGTATGTGGAGAAACTAACACAAAAATTTTAAAATATTCGTTCACCTTTTTCATTCCACACAGAGGCCTTATCACTAACCTTAACCATCCAAGTCCGAGGTCATGGTTAACAGGGTAGATAATTTCCCCTTAATTAGTCACATTATATCAAATAAATTAATTAAAAAACATAGTAATTAATAATATCCATTTCATATCAAGGTTCTCATTAAACACCACTTTACTCTCATTTTGCATTATATTTTCAATCTCACTATAAGGAAAATAGTTCAAGTTCAACCAATTACCCATAACCAATTTTTCTAGGATTTACTAGAGTGATGCATGTTACAACCACCATTTGGGCTTATAATGATGCATGTAGTCTCATGTATCATGCATTTAGTCCACGAGTCAAAATTCAACAACTATAAAAAAAAATTCACATCACACCACAAGTGTTCAACTCATGGTTATATAATATTCAACTATACAACAAAAAAACAATCACAAAAATCTGACCCTGAGTACTATGTTTTTCCCCCATACATGGGTTTGACACTCCCATGTACAAGCTCATTAGAAAAGTCATTTTCACATAACAAACTATAGTGTTACACATACAAGAAAAATGTATTCCAATGTAATCCCATCAAAAAAGATAATTAATAAATTTAAACATTTCACCATCCATTTATTACAATGTATGTTATTCATTGACCTAGTGGTTATCCTATTGAATAGGGCATTGACATATGTAATGCTGTATTCCCCTACCTATATGGAAAATGACTGTAAATGGATTATTAGGATCATTTTTATTTTATTCCATAATATTATTCATTTTACCCCACAATTATTTAATTTATGCACTACTTTCCCACACATAAATCATTTCATTGTCCCATTTATAAATGTCTCCTTCCATATTTCCTAGACTATGGAAATTGAGTATTCTTTTCTCTATGGTCTCCACTGCTAGAGCTCTTAAAATTCTATGCCATTCTCTTCTTTGTTGAGTTTGGGAGTTGGTTAATATAAGTGTTGTTGATCATATTTTTGGAAACCTTCTATAGAAAATCATGATATATTTTACATATATCAAAATTCCGTTTTTTACTCATTTACATCATCATTCCCACCATGAACATCATGTTCAATGTTACTATAACATCCTTGGAATCCAGTCATTAAAAAACACTAAAAATCCTAGTGCGAGTAACAATAATCATAAAATAATTTATATAATATCATGAAACCATATGTTTAATATAAAAAACCTTAGTATTAACCCCGGTTATTTATTTTCATCATATATAAAAATACATCAAATCTCTTTATAATGAAAATGTGAATTATCCTAAGCATATACTCTAATACTTTCATAACCAAGAGTGAAACAAGGCCCATTTTCGTGTAACAGTTCTCATTCAAGTCTATATCAAATCATTATATTTAAGATTTACCCCAAGATACATCTGTTCTAGAGCCACCTCTACCTACTCGTATCCAAGAAAATGATTTATTTCCTGTAAAATTATCAAAATATATACACTACCAAACTTCTAGGATGTTATTATATATTAATTCTCAATGTCTATCTTAGTGTAATCTTCTTTAATCAGTGTTTTTTTAATATAGTTTCCAGGTATTGTACTAACAAATATCTGATACTGACTATAATGCCCTGACAATAGCTACCCATAGTTGGGGCATTATTACATATCATTTTCAGGATCAAAAAGGATAATTCATGAAATAAGGATTAGTTTAGTATCCATGGATATACTAGATACGTACATATATTTTACACTACATTATAAAAATAGAAAAACTATAATATTGTGTCTCCTTTTAACACTCTCATATCCCTTAGGGTATTCATGTTGGTTAATCCTAATATACTTCTTCGCATCCTGGGAATGATAAAACATAAGAAAGGGGTGATATCAAATGTTCATTATGGATAACAATATAGCAGAAAATATCCTAAATAAGCATAAACATTTAAGGCAATGTATAAGACTAAGAAAAAATCGTTCTAAACATAAACTCTAGTATAATAGGGCATAGATAAATAAAATAACGTCATTTACATATTCACTTGGATATTCTACTAGTTTAATAATCTCATGTAATATATAGAGATAATTTAATAATGATAGAATTCATAATTCTAGACATCATAACCACATAGTGAAGGCCACTTTCCAAGACTACCTATAAGATTTTTTCAAGGCCTTGTGCCAAGACCCTAGTTTGTCTCATGAGTCATGTTGATGCCTAGAGGGGCTATAGCAGGCCTTTCCCATCACTTAATTTTTCCAATTCATTCCCCATATTAAATGTGAACGATAATATATACATTCATATTAAAACTAGCATATGAAATATCAATACATTAACCACAAACCATGAATGGTATAAAAATAGCACATCCACAGTCAAAACTAACTCATTCATTGCAATATAGAAGATTTTTTTTAATATTAGATCAACCACAATCAAGAATAAAATACATTGAATGATATTTATATACATGAAAATAGACAGTAAAATTATTTGATAAAAATATCCCCTTTTTCATGAAAACATATAAAAACCGCACTATTTATCAAATGGAGTCGACGAAAAGAGATTTTTGAATCATTGTTTCCTCTACATCATTGAATCTTCTTAAATAATTTTTTATTTTAAATCTTTCATGTCCATATAAATAAATTGATAAAACAATTTTAAAAACATAGACATCAATTAGAGTGATTTTGAAGGATAAATCTTAAAAAACATAGAAAATGATATTTTAGTTAAAGAGTTCCTAACCAAATGAATTTTTTTAATAAAAATAATTAAGGAATAACATTATTAAAAACTGTATAATATCATGAGAATTAAGGAATTCATGCTATAATATGTCAAAGGATATTATATACTACATATAAATTTGAATTGGCACTTAACTGTAAAGAAGTCTCAATGAAATGTAAATTGAGATGAGATCCCTTATAAAGACCATATTCATTGATTAATGATAAATCAATGTCATAATTCTGTGTGAAAAAATATAAATACAATCAATATTATTAAATATTCAGTGTAAATCAATCAGAGTACATTCATGCATATTCTTGTAAAAGAAAAACCGATGTCATGGATGTTTAACTCAATATATAGATATTGAGTTAACATCACCCTTATAATGTTCATATCAATTACTTGGGAATTTATCCATGGAGATGTAGTACCCTCATTTCCGGGTACATAACCCCTTTCCTTATATTTGTTTCATTGGTGTGTCTTTAATAGAGAGTTTCCATAAAATATAGTGTTTCCATACTATGGTGTGTTTCCATAATGTTGGGTTTTTCCATAAAATGGGTTGCTTCCATAAAGTGTTGTGTTTCAATAAATTGCATTGTTTCCATAAAGTGGGGTGTTTTAATAAAGTGGGTTGCTTCTATAAAGTGGGGTGTTTCCATAATGTGGGATGTTTCCCGAAAACGGGTTTCCATAAAAAGGGTAAAAGTGAAGGATGAGAGATTTTTGGGGTTTTATATGGAGTTTTGGGACCTAATGAAAGGTCGTATATTCCATACATTGTTGGCCCAAAACCGTGTGGTCAAACCTTGCACCGAGGTCAAATCAAGATCATATTTTCTAAGAGATTACAGTTATTTCTATATATATATATATATATATTGGATTCAAAACGACCATATTTTGATAATAGTATCCCTAGATAGAGGGAGAACCCTCCCTACATGAGTTAGATCCATCCTAGAGCCTTTCCATGGGTTTTTTGAGTCTAATTCGTGAGGTATGTCAACATTATTTCCTGATTTGTCATGTTTTCTTAGATCATTATAGATCTACTTCACTAATCTATATTCTTTCTCAGATATAATAATATAGTGGACAAATATACTTTTTTTGATTCCAAATAATTGAATGTTGAGTCATTATCTTGATAGGTGAAGACAAATAAGGCTGATCTTGGAGAATCGACATACTTTCTTGTGTGTTCTTCGTCGGTGGTCAATGTTTCCTCAAAGCCATTGAGGAAGGATGCTTCTATCTCAACTACTCTTTCAATAATTAACGGGCTTAGATTCAAATTGTTTTATTTATGGTGAAATTCATGGAAAAATATTGATTTGTGATTATTTATGGTTATTTGTAAAAATTTTTGATCTTGGTGAATAGTTGTGCAAAAGGAGGTGTAGTTTCATGAATTTAAAATAATGATTATAAATTTAGTATTTTTTAGAATAGAAAATGGTTGATGAAAAAGATATTTTCAATAGAAATTATTTTCAAAAAATAGTGTTTTATTTAAATGGTTTGTAATTGAAATGGTTTGGAATTGAAATGGTTTTAACGAAAATGGATTTTAATAAAAAAGTATTTTTATTGAAAGGGTTGTTTTGGCAAGATTTTTGGGAATATGTGGTGTGTGTTCATGTTGAATATATGGGGCTTGGTTGAAATATTTCATTGTGCTCAGTTCCAAAGGTTTAATGGCACATTTTAATTTCTTACACGCGTCTTGGTTGAAATATGACCTCGTTCTTGGCGCCAATGGGTTAATGGAACATGGGAAAAAATTACCTTTTTACAACTTGGTAGATCAAGGAGAAACCACTCATGAGTATGGAACTGTCAAAACGTAGCATGCATGGTGGGTTTCATGGGTTTGAGTAATGGTTGGTTATGCACATAAAGGGATATTTTGAACAGGTTGTATAGATTTTTTAATTATTTTCCTGTAAAAATATCATTCTGGGAAATTGGATTCAATTTCACTTGTATGCTATTGGTATTGAATGGTTTTGTAAACTTGGTTATATTTAGTTAGAAACTATTTTTGAGTTATTGTTTTATATAAATTTTTTTATTTAATTTTTTCTTACTCCTCAATACTATTGGTATGAGTAAAGGAGTCATTGGGAATAACTTATTGAGTTTTATACTCACCACTACTCTAGAACATTGGTGATTTTTAAGATGCTATCTTTCAAGAAAAGGGAAGAGGTAATGTTTCACACGTTTTTAACACTACCTCGTGATGTTTGGGTAGTTTGGAGATTTTTGGGAATTGAGCTTGTTGAGCATGCAGTCTTGATGACATTGGGGAGTCTTCTGTAGTCTATCTGCTATATACTTTTATAAATGGTAATTTCATTGTTGTTTCTTACATTGATGTAATTTTGTGATAAGTGATGTTTTTGAGTTGTCTACATTTTGTTCATTCATCATATAGTGAATGTTCGGTTACAATTTTTCCGTTTATTAGTTTCTTTATTAAAAGGTAAATTATCTCCCACTTGTATTTGAAACACTTCGGTACTTATTTCCTGCCTTTGGCATCTTGGGGATGTTGCATAAGACATTGTAATGACTCATTGTACTCTCATGCCAATGAGAATTGGTTGGTCATTACAAATCGTATCAACTTGTTTAGTACTTAACTAATATGTAGTCATCGATGTTCCAAGATTAGAATATGAAATCCTATCTTGTCTATTCCTTGGTTACGAATCCTAGAAATGAGTAGGATCATCAGAACATGAAATGTATTGCATAAAAGGACATAGCAAACCCTTTATGTTGAACTTCATGTTACTAGGGAGATGGGTAAATTATTGTTTAGTGGCACTTCATGAATTATGAAATTTAATTTTCATAGGATTAGCCAATGAGACGAGAATGAAATGTATATTAGGTGAATGCCTTCCCACATTGAGTTCATAAACCATTTATAATAATTATTCATGTAGTTAATAAAATATGTTTTAATTTTTGAAAAGGAATGGAATTGTTTTTATAATGTATGATTTTAAAAATGTGAGTGCTTATCGTATTTTGAAAATGGTATGATTTTTAAAATCATGTGAAGTGTTTTCCAAAATGTTTGAAAATGGTAAAAAGGTTGTTTTCGAAAACAAATTTCTGATAGTTAATGTGGTATAATTTGAAATGCTAGGACAACAGCTATTGGAGAGTGAGATTAAATGATTTTGTTGTTAGTTTAGAAAATGGCATCTGGTAGGCGTTGTCAAAACCAACCTGAAGAAGCTGTAGAGAATGTGGTTGCACCTTAACCATGTGAGAACCATGAGCTAGTTCAGAGTGTTTCACACGATTTTCAATTTGAGGACACATGGAACCTAGTGAATGAGCCACGACATATAGATCATACCAACCAGTTCTTCAAGTAGAATCCACCTAATTTACAAGTTTATCATAAACCTGAGAAGGTGAAGGTGTGGATATATTGGATGAATCGTATATTAGGCTTCATCGGCACACCGGTAGAGATAATGGTCAAACTAGGGATGTATATGCTTGAGGATCATTCACATTAGTGTTGGGATTTAGAGGTACTGGATAAATTGGATAAAGGACATACATGAGAAGATTTTTAGGAATTTTTCAACAAAAAATCACATCCTTACATGTTCAAGATCCCTAAAACGACATTCTTCATAATTATAAAAGAAGAGAGTCTCTCTATCACAGATTATGTGTCTATGTTCGTGAACATAGTATTCTTGGCACCAGATGTTGTGGCAAGTGCCACGTTGAAGGAACACATCTTCGAATCATGTCTATGATAAGAGATTCGATCCAATATTTCAATAATTTGTATTAATGATTATAAAAATATTTTTAATAGAATGAATGTGGTTGAACATGATATCTCGAGATCTATGGGATGAGGCATGATGATACCGATTGGAAACGGTGGGAACTCAACCACTGAAAACAAGTACAACAGGGTCACCTATTTCTAAGGTGTAAGTGGAAATCAGAACTCAGTGGCTGGATCAGTAATCCTTACTCCATGATCCCCGATCAAAGTAGGTTGTTTTCAATGATGTTCTATTGACCACATAAAGAGAGATTGTATGGCACAAACTCATGTCATAAATTCAACAAGATGGGAAATCTTCAGTGCTATTGTCGAAGTGCCCCATGATTAGGTGCTCGAGGAAATTCTCACGTGTCTCAAGCATCGTATGCTTCGACTGGACAAGGAAAGCATAATTAGTCTCATCATAAAAGAAGAGCTGGCCATGGTGATTATATAAATAACATGACTCCACAATAGGAAAACCTAAGCAAGGAAACAAGAATAATAGTGTATTGATGAAAAAATTGTATTGAGCTGAGCAGATGATTGTTGATGACCAGGATGAACAATCTACAGTGAGAGGTACGATCATTTTTAATTCTACATTAGTGAAAGTGTTGTTTTATATAAGTGCATCACTTTCCATCATTTTTTCATGGGCTGTTGACTTGATATGATTAAAATTGAAAATGATGACATCTATTTTGAAACTCCAAACTCCTCTCGGTGAAAGGGACTATCAAGCCTTTGTGTGTAGAGCATGTGTTATAAATATAGATGGAGTTGAGCTCTATTGGATATGGATCTCTATGATGTAATCATGGGTATGGATTGGATGACAATGTTCAATGCTCAAATAAACTGTCATAGGAGAATAGTTAGTTTCATGACTGAGGATGTCATTGAGCATCTCTTTAGAGGAGACAAGATTGTAAAGACGGGTGCAAAGAGATTTTTGGCACCAATGGTGGGACCGATCACTTGCAAATAGTTATAGTGAAGTTGGAATCAATGGAAGAGATTGATGAAAATAGTTTTCTATCTATTGTGCATCAATTTTCTAATGTCTTTCCCAAGAACTTCTTAGGGTTACCACCTCTATGGTAGCTATAGTTTACGATTGATCTCCTTCCGGGGACTAGTCGTATTTCCCATCAGTCATATAAGATGGCCTCAATATTGTTAAGAGAATTGAAAGTGAATTTAGAGGGTCTAAAATTCAAGGGTTTCATTCAACCAAGTACGTCTCCATGGGTATCATTTGTTTTGTTCGAGAAGAAGGCTGATGGAACTCTTTGAATATTTGACGATTATAGAAAACATAACCAAGTTATGATAAGGAACATATTTCCACTACCATGCATTTATGATCCATTTGAACAATTATGGGGATTTCATTGGTTCTCCAATATTTAAATGCGATCAGGATATCACAAATTGATAGATAATAAATAGGATATTCCAAAGACAACATTCAGAAGTAGATATGGCCAATACGAATATATAGTAATGCCTTTCAGTGTAACGAATACACCAACTGTCTTCATGGAATTTATGAATTAGATATTTCAAAAATATATCTATTCTTTCGTTGTGGTGTATGGGGATGATATTTAGGTCTATTCAATGTTAATGGATAATCATGAGGTTCATGTAGAAATAGTGTTACAAATCCAGAGAGAACATCATTTGTAAGACAAACAATCAAATTGCGATTTTTGAATACAAGAAGTACATTTTCATGGAAATTTAATTTAAGATAAAGGAGATTCAATCCCGAAAAGATAGGAGTTTTTATCTCATAGAAACCACTATATAATGTTTTTGATATACAATGTTTTCCTGGTCTAGTTGGTAACTACCGATGCATTGTGTGTGGGTTCTCATGACTAGCTTCCCCAATGAAAACTAAAAAAATAAGAATTCTCAATTCCAATGGATGGAGGAATGTCAGAAGTCTTTCTAAGAACTAAATGTTCGGCTTACATCGGCACCTATCATGATATTTCTATAATTGGTACAAGGTTATGCAGTGTATTGTGATGCCTTTGGATCACAGTTTGGTTGTTTTCTCTTGCAAAGAGATCATGTTGTTTATTCTGGTTCAAAGAAGTTGAGGGTTCATGAGAATAATTACCCAACACATAATTCAGTTTAAGCTGTAGTCATCCATTCTTTGGAAACATGGGGATATTATCTCTTTGGTGAGAAATTTACTGTGTTTACAGATCACAACAGTTTGAAACACATTTTCTCATAGCGAGAATTGAATCTGAGGCAAAGAAGATTGATAGAGTATCTCCAAATTTTTGACTTTGACATGATGTATACACTATGGAAAAAATTCAATGGATGATACAATGAGTAGAATGTTATATGCTCATTTTGTGAAAGAAGATTTAGATGAAAGGCAGTTGATGTCAGTCTTAGCTAACATGTATGTAGAATGTGAAGAATGATGTGATGGTGATGTTTTATTTTCATCTATTCTTATTCCTAATTTAGTAAAAATGATCAAAGAGGCACATGAATCTGATATATAATGCCTTGTTTTATGTTCAAAAATCAATGGTGGGGAGACCATTGAGCATTGGAAACTTGATGGGGGTTCAGTTTTGTGTTTCAGATATCTGATGGTTGTACTTATGGTTTTTTAGGAAGAACTCATTCATTCTTCACACTATTTGATATGGGTTGTACATATAGGTAGAAAAAAGATGTATAAGGAACGTAATGAGAAGTTTTGGTGGAAAAACATGAAAAGGAAGGTGGCCAAATTTTTCTTGCAGTGCATAACCTGTTAGCATGATAAAGAAAAGCATCATAGACCATCTAGTTTTTTATAATATTTTCCAATCCCAGTGTCGATATAGGATGAGATAGCAATGGATTTTTTTACTGGTCGTCCATGAATAGTCCAGAAACACGATTCCATTTGGGTGACAGTGGATCATCTAACCAAGTCGGCCATTTCATACCAAATCATGAAAATCATATGGTGGAGGATATTTAAAAAATTAATATCCCTGAAGTGGAAAAGTTTCATGGTGCACCAGTTTCAATAGTCTCAGATAGAGAACCGAGGATCACATCACGTTTCTGGATATCCTTACAACAAGACTTTGGGACACAATTGACTATGAGCATGACGTATCATACAAAGACGGATGAGTAATAAGAGCGGATGATACAATTGTTGGAAGAAATTTTTGGGGCTTGTGTAATGGATTTTGGTCACTAATGGGAGGAGCATGTACCCTTAGTGGATTCATCATACAATAATAACTATCAAGCCTCAATACACATGGATCCATTTGATTCATTGTATGGGTGTCCAGGTCGTTCTCCACCATGATTGGTGGAAATGGGAAAAATATCACTAGTCAAGACAAGCCTTTTCTTAGAAACAACGAGGAATATCCACTTGATTTGGAAGAGTATGGAGACAGATCAGTGTAGTTAGAAATCAGACTAAATATCACAATTGAAGACCATTTTCCTTCATTGTGGGTGATCATGTCTTCTTGAGGATCTCTCTAATGCTTGGACATCATCTCTTATGGAATCAAGAAAAGTTATATCCTAGATACAATATCTCTATTGAGATACTGTAACGGGTTGGAGAGGTGGAATATCTGTTGGAATTACCACCACAATTTAGATCAGTTCATAATGGGTTCCATGTATCCCAGTTGGAAATGTATCACCCTGATATTATATTTATGATCAGAAGGGATCACATTAAGCTAGAACCAGACGTATCACATATACATATCCCAGTGTGTATCATTGATATTCAAGATAATGTCTTGCGTGAGAAAAGCATCAAACTAGTGTGGGTTTTATGGAAACATAGTCAGTTTTAGGAAGAGACTTGTTAACATGATAAGGAAATGAAAGTGCAGTGGACGGAACCCGTTTTTTGGCCAGTGAGGGTTTTCAACATTCCATGAAATGAAAGACCAATGGTGGGGGGAATGTAGAACCCTCAGTTTCAGGTAAAAAAAATTATTCCTCATTTTTTTAATTGGTGTGTCTTTAATAGGGATATTCCATAAAATAGAGAGTCTCCATGAAGTTGTGTGTTTACATAATGTTGGTTATTTCCATAATGTTGGTTATTTAAATAAAGTGGGATGTTCCCTAAAGTGGGTTGTTTCCATAATATGGGGTGCTTCCATAAAGTGTGATTTTTCCTTAAAAAATGCATTTCCATATACGTGGTAAATGTGAAGGATGTGAGAGTTTGAGGGTTTTATAAGGAGTGTTTGGAAAAAAAGGAAGGTCACACATTCCATACACATCTTTCACAAACTGTGTGGTCAAACCTTGCATAGAGGTAAAATATAGATCATATTTTCTAAGAGATTATTCATTTTTGTTCTATATATTACTTTTTGGCTTCAAAACGCCCCTATTTCTAGATTACTCTCCATAGAAGGCTAGAGAACACTCCCCATACTAGTTGGAGCCATCCCAGAACCTTTCCATCGTGATTTCAAGTCCGATTCATTAGGTATGTCACCATTCTTTTTGGAATTTTCTTGTTTTCGTAGATATTATTTGACATACCTCTCTGATATCCATGCATTCTCAGATATGATCCCAGAGTGGGAATATCTATGTTTTATGATGATAAAAAAAATAAAATGTTGAGTATTGATCTTGAATGGATAATAGAACTAAGGTTGTTCTTAGAGAATCGACCTGCTTTCATTTTCGTTCCTCATCTATTTTCAAAGTTCCATAAAAACATTTGAAGTAGGATTCTTCTATCTCGACTCATCTTGCTAGAATATATTGGCATAGACTCAAATTGGTTTTTCTGTTTATAAATTCATGGAAAAATTTTCATTTGTCATGATTTATGGTTTTTGTGAAATATCGTGATCATGGTGAATAGTTGTGAAAAAGGGAGTTTAGTTTAATGAATTTAATGTGATGATTATAAATTATGGAATTTCATGAATTACTCAATTGTTGATGAAAAAAATATTCTCAATAGGAGTAGTTTTCAATAAAAATGCAGTATTTTGAAATGGTGTAGAATTGAAATGTTTTTTTGTTGAAAGGGTCTTGACTGAAATATATTTGAATAAAAATGTGCTTTTATGGAAAGGGTTTTTTTGGTATGATCATGGGGAATATGTGGTGTTTTTTCATGTTGAATATACATAGAGTGGATGAAATATGACCTTATTCATGGTGCCCAAGGTTATTGGAACATGGGAATTTCATATATGAGGTTTGGTTTAAATATGCCCTTGTGCTCGGTGCCAAAGGGTGAATGATACAAGGAAAACAATTAGCTTGTGATTCAGATAAAGGGATATAGTGAAATAGTTGTAATGATTGTTTAGTTTTTTTTCCTGAAAAAATATCATGCTTGGAAATTGGTTTCAATTACATTTGTATTATTTTTATAATGAATCCTATGGAAAATTGTTTATATTTAGTTATAAATGGATTTTGGGAATACATATTATATAAAATGTTTTATATAAGTTTTTCTTACTCTTCAATCCTAGTGGTGTGAGTTGGGAAGTCATTGTGAAAAAAAACCTAATAAGTTTTATTCTCACCCATGCTTTAGATCTTTGGCACTTTTGGAGATGATATCTTCCAGGACAATGGAAAAGGTAATATTTCACACGTGTTTAGCAGTACCTCATGATGTATGGGTTGTTGGATGATTTTGGAGCTAGGATCTGGTTGAACATGGAGTATTGAGGTCTTTGGAGAGTCTTGTGTAGTCTATTCGATGTGTACTTTGATACATGGTTATTCTTATGTTGTTGCTTACTTTTTTGTGATTTTGAGATATATGAGGTTGTTTTGTTGTAATACATTTGTTCATTCAACTTATAGTGAATGTTTGATTATGGTTGGTAGGTGTATTGGTTTATTCCATAATGGGTAAATAATTCCCCCATTGTATTTGAAAACCTTCGACATTTATTTCCAGCCTTTGGTGACATGGGAATGTCATTTAAGGCCTAGTATTGGCTTGTTGTACTCTCAATTCAATGAGAATGGGTGGCTAATTATAGGAGTGAATATATGTATCAAAATTATATCCACAAAAGGAGAGTGTAAATTAATACATAATTAATAAATAGTGGTTTCACACTTCATTATAGAGTAAAATAATCAATGAATTTTGTGTAAAGCCCAATGAGTAGAAATTGAAATTAGAAGTGCCCTTACTGATTTGGTAACCTAGGAAATAAACACCGCTTGAAAGATATATCCAACCATGAATTTTAAAACACCCTTTTATTAATTTATATTACACAAAGAATACAATAATTGCTAGTACATACACCACACAAAAATATAGTGGAAAATATAGCATGAATCTCAAAAAAATAAAAATTGAGATGAAAACCCCATACATTGTACTTTTACTTAGTCGAGGGTAGGTTAAATACATGTATAATGGTGAAATAATTGATATTAAATTATAGAATAACCACATTCATAAATACTAGATCATATATGATCTTCTAAAATTGATTTGTTAATGATATTTTAGTAGTACCATTATATTGAGTATTAACTAATTTGGTCTCCTTTATATGTTTTGTTATATAAGTCATGGTTTTTTGGATAGGATAAATTTTTTAACATCTAGAATGATATTAAGATCATTAACATTATTTTTAATCTTCAAATGAAAATTTTTCATGAATGGATACGATGGGGAATGAAATATCACCGCGTAATGGAGATGGTAAGTCATACATATGCACCAGAGAAAATATCATTCTATTTGTGGGGAATATAAATTAATTGGATGGTATATTATATATCATGAATAATTAATATGTTATATTTATTATTTACATAATTTTTACACATTATTATACACATCCAAACAATGTACAGTTGAATATAAAATTATACCATGACATGGAAATGGTATGTTGTACGTACGGAGGTATGGTGACTTTTTCATTCATATGAGGGATAAAATAATGAATATGGTTCTACCATATTTATAATAACATATCAGTATGTAGAACTTACTGGAGTTATTATTTTATTATTGAAACAACAAATAATGTGTACGTGGAAAAAGAAAAATACTTTGAAAGATGTGAAGAATTAATTACCTCTTCTTCGAGTTCTTGCATTTTATTTGCAGAAAAGGGATCCATAAGTTGTCTTTTTGTTCAATGTAAGGACTTTATGTTTAATTTAAGGTATTTGGGAGAATATTTGAGTATGTGTTGGCTGATCCAAATGGAATTTTTGGTGTTAAATTAATAGAAGTGGAAGTACCCTTTTATAAAACATGTGAGGGTCACTTTTGGAAAAGCATGAAATAGTATTTTATAATAAAATCATATTCGGTTTATAGTGTCTCCAAATAGATTTATTTTAATGATATGGTGGGTATGGTTTGGAAACATCTAAAATAATAGTATTTATCCAATTTCAGAACACCATATTAACCTAATATTTTATATATAAGTCTTATATTAAAAAGTTTATCATATTACATGTCTTCTGGTATTATTATATTAAATTGTCAATAAACATTAAAAAAATTCCAAGTGAACCTAAAAGGGTTATTTAACAACTTATACTTCAATATATAATTTGATTGGCAAAACCATATATTTTTAGGACTATTATATAAATTAATAAAAGAGTATTTGTTTTAAAAACTCATTTATGTAAATTTTTCCATAATTTAGTATTTGGATTTCTGTGAAAGTAATATACACATGAATAATTTGAAAAAAATTCATTGAATCAACCTTAATATTAAATATTAACTTTGAAATGTTTTTTAATGCATCAAAAGTCTCAATTTACATTTATTTTAATATCCATAACATCAATTATTTTTGTCTTTCATTAATAAGGAAATTACTGCATCCCCATTGTATCATAAATTAATTTAATTATATAATTCCTAAAAAATATAAATAAAATACAATGATTTATTAAATCATATTATATTTCTAATGAATATTTATAATAAAATTTATCTTATGTGTATCCTTGTATTAAAAATGTTTTATTTATTAAACATTGAATATAAAACTTTAAACTCTTCATCAAATAAAATATAATAAATGTTCTAATCTACTCCATGTGGATAAAAAAGGAACATATTTTTTAAGGTTTATTTAGTTATAATTACCCTTAACCAATATAATTTTTACATGTTAAATTGTAATTATAATATTATTTTACCCATATTTTCCATATTTACTTTTAACCGTAGTAAATAAAAGTTAAAAAATAATAGTCACGGAAAACAAATTTCATCCAATTGAACAGAATTTTACATACTGATGCCAATTTTTTCTCTCGGACTTTTGAAATTCAATTCACATTAGTTGTAAAGTTACTTTTATGCAAATTTTTAAATTTTCTTAGAAGGTGTGTAAAAGACACCAAAAAGTTAAATTCAATTTTATATATCTACTATATTTATAAAAATACTTCAACAAATTACATTGTAATAATATTGGTATTATGTATCTATTATGACATTAATATAAATTTAAAAGAAAAATTCTTTTTTAATATAAAATTTCGGCTTCAAACAATAACAAAGTGTTTTCTCTATTAATAAAAAATGGAACGTTTTGAGAAAAATACAAAAACATTACCCAAAGCTAATTTTGATTTTCCAAATTCCAAAATGGATGTCTATTTTACCAAATTAAAAACATCTATGTTTTGTTAATTAATATAAGATATATTCCCACTGTCAAAACTAGGAGGCTAGTTTTTGAGAAGTGACAACTATCAAAAGATTGATATTTTTTATGAGAAATTTAAATGAAAACATACATCCATTGACCAAAAGTGTATGAAATGATAAAAATATAATGTATTTATACTTTAAAAAAATTAAAAATTACAATTTCACACTCTAAATTATTTTTATTAAAAAACGTTGTTTTCAATTAAAATTTACTATTATTCACTATTCATGAAAATATGACGGTTATCAGAAAAGCACCAAAAATATATCCAAACTAAAATATTATGATCCTCTTCTAAAAGAGAAGGTTTTTATGTAAAATATAATATTTAAAAGTGTCAAATATTTTATTAAAAAATGTTTCTACATTAAATGTCTATAAAATTTCATTTTTTGAAGAAAAATATCTTTTATCTGAAATATTGAATTGGTTTTATATTATGCCTAAGAAACAAATTATATGGTTTTTAAAATTATATTGAGTATATAAAATTAAATATTCAGTTAAAACTATTCATAACTGCCTTTTGAATGGAATTTCTGGTAAGTGATTGTGCGCTCGAACTGGATGTTGCGTTTAGTGTATGCTACTAAATTACATTAAAGAAAATATCATTGAATGAAATCTTGGGTTGTTACATTCTTCCCCTTTTTGAAATTGCGTCCTCGGAATTTTAAAATTGGGCATGGTATCTTAATTGAAAGTCTCACTTTGGAAAAAGAATAAATAAAACAATTACATTACTATATTGAAAGAGAAGAACAAAGGTCACCCAAGATATCCCATACTAGGATTCCTTATAGGAAAACATGTTTATGTACGATAAACTGAATGTAATGTTATGATGTAGAGAGATATAAATATGATTAAGATAATGTTGAAGACCAGAAAACCACAAACATGTAATGAGTTAAACGGTCATTAGTTTCCATGTATGAAATTTAATCAAACAACGTTTTATTTATGTTCCATTTCTTAAAGTTGAGAAATTTATTTATGAGATATAATAAGAACATAAAGAGATATACTTACGTTTCATGTAGAGTTTCATCCTTTAATAAATTTAGACCACTAACTTATATTTTCTCCAAATGATGAGTATTAAAGATGGCATGGTCACACTAAATACACTAGAATCAAATTCAAGAAAATCATATAATCCAAAAATGATGAACTATATATTTCCCTTGTCTTTAGTGAATAACAAAAAACCATAATTATTAGTACAAGATCATATGATCACCAAAATTGATAATCCTTTACAGAAAGAAATACTATTCTTAATTTCCAAAATTAAATGAAGAATTCCCAAAGTTCACTAAACACCATTAAATAAACAACTTTCCTTAAAAACTATCAATATATTCAAAATTAAGATTGAAACAAAAAACACATAAGAAATTAATCACATAGTCATTCAATGTAAATGTTAACATTAATCACTATATTACATTAACTACTCTTAATGATTCATTCTAGAAGTGTAATTAACTAAATCACATATTATTTATGATAGGTTTATCATTTCGATTAATAACATGAATCTGTATAAAAAACATATATTCTTCCCAAATAATAATATATCATTACTCCACAAATTATGTCCTATAGTATTCTATTTTCCTTCGGCATATAGTGTTCCCAATAGAGCGAACACTGTCAATATAACTAGTATCAATTAATCACTAAACCATTTTCCTATAATAAGGATATCAATTCGATAAAACATAATAACTATAATCAACATATTTTTAATCTATAATAAAATTTACCTATACATAATTAGTCACACTAACCTGAGACTTCATGTAGTCTAGCAGTAGGAGAAAAATCTCAGTCACACATTGGTTGTGGGTCTTATTCTTACTGCATTATCGACATGACGAGTTTTCACACTGTTTTCGTGTTTTACTTTTTCAATAAATAATTTTTTTTAAATTCCAAAAATGAGATAAATTCTTCAAAATAATGATAACATAGTCAAACCACAAATGTTATCTCAAACCTCACATTTTCAACCCAAAAATTAATAACCTATAATTTCCACAATTCTAGATCAAATAAACCCAAATAATTCTTTATAAAAATATCCACAAAAGAAAAAATATTTATTCCTGAATGAGTATTTTCAAATAACAGAATGCTGGTTTACACCTACAAGAGAAATGTATTCCAATGTAATCCCATCAAAAAAGATAATTAATACATTTAAAAATTCCTCCATCAATTTAATTGCACATAGGTTATTCCATTACCTTGTGGTTATACTATAGAATAATGAATTGACTCATTTAATGACAGGTCCCCTTCATTTACAGAAAATAATTTTAAATGTATTATTTGCAGCATTTTTATTTTCTTCCATATTTCTATTAATTTTTTTCAATAATTCATTAATTTATGTTTTTTCCCACACATAAAGCATTTAATTGTTCTATTGAGAAAATTTCTAGGATTTATCCTTACACCTTCCTAGCATAATAGAAATTGAGCTTTCTTTTCCCCATGGTCTCCACTACTGGAGCTCTTGTCATTTTCCAGCATTCACTTCTTTGTTGAGTTTGGAAGTTGGTTAATATATATGTTGTCACACATTTCAACCATCATTCCCACCTTGTAAATCATGTACAATGTTACTATGACTTCCTTGGAATCCAAATGTGGATTACATTCAGAAAGCAAAGAGCGAGTAAAAATATTCATAAAATCATTTAGAGAATATCATGAAAACTTATTATTAATTTAAAACACCATAGGATTAACGAAGGTTATTTATTCTAATTTTATATTAAAATCTTTCAAAACTATTTATAATGAAAATATGAATTATCCAAATTATATCCCCTTGGAGTGTCGTAAACAATAGTGAAATATGGCCCATTTTTGTGCACTAGTTCCCATTTGAGTCCCAGTCAATATAGTTTTTTCATGTTTTACCACTGGATACATCTGTTCTAGATCCACATCTACCTTCTCTGATGCAAACAGTGATGCATTGCTTGGAAAATATACAAAATCTCTACATTACCAAAATTCTTATAAGTCTTTCTGTACAAATACTCATAGTGTATCTTAGTGTATTATTTTATAATAAATGTTTTTCAAAATATAGTATCCAAGGATTGTACTAAATAGTATATGATACCAACTATAATGACCCCTACTAGTTACCCAGATTTAGTGCATTATTACATAACATAGGCTTGATCACAAGAGATCTACTCCCGAAAGACTGATCAGTTCAATAGACATGGAATTACTAGATACCTACATAAGTATTACATTACATTATAAAATGAAAAAACTACAACAATGTGTCTCCTTTTTACACAATCGTATCCCTTATCATATTCCTATAGGTTAATCATAATACACCTCATCGCATCCTAGGAAAAACAATTCATAAGAAAAGGGTGAGCTCAAATTTTGAGTACGGATAACAATATAGTAGAAGCTACCATAAATAAAAATAATTATTATAGGAAATTTATAAACCTAAAACACAAGACTTTTAAACATAATCATCAGAATAAAACGGAAAAGATAAATAAAATAATTCCATTTACGTATTCACATGGATAACATACTAGATGAATAATCACAAGTAATATCAATATCTAATTTCAAAATGATATAATTCATAATGTTGGATATCATAATCACATAGTCATGGCCCCATTCCAAGACTAAAAATTAGAATTTGTCAAGGCCTTATGCCATGACAGTAGTTTGTCTGATGAGACATACCGATGCACCGAGGGGCTTTAATGGGCCCCACTAGTCACTTACTAATTCCATTGCATTCCCTAATGAAAAGGTTGAAATATAATTTATACATTCGTATTAAAACTTGCATAAAAAAATATCAATACTTTAACCACAATCCATGAATGTTATAAAAATAGAACATCAATAGACATACACAACTCATTCAGTACAATTAGAAAAATTGTATTATAGTAGATCAACCATAATCAAGAAAAAAACAAACTGAAAGATATTGACCTAGATGAAAATAAATAGTAAAACTATTTGAGATAAATATTCCAATTTTCTTGAACACATTTTAAAGTTTCACTTTTTAAAAAAGAAGTATTTTAAAAGATATTTATGAATCAACGTGTTCCATGTCTATATGAAACATTTGAAAAAATAATAATTTTAAAACATTCCAACCCATATAAATAAATCCTTAAAACCAATTTTACAACATGGACATTAATGAGAATGTTTTAGAAGATTAAATCATTAAAGTAGTTAAAATGATTTGTTAGATAAAGAGTTACTACAAAAATTTAGAATCTTGAAAAAAAATTATTGAGGAATAAAATTAATCATAACATTATAATATCATGATAATTATGGGATTCATGATATAATATTCCAATGGATAGTATATACACCACATAAAATTTATTTAGAGCATAACAAAAAATAAGTTTAAATGGAGTGTAAATTGAGATGATGTCCCTTATAAAGAATGTATTATTATATTAAGTATACATAAAGGAAATAATTATGTCTTAAAATTATAAATACACTCAATATGACTGGATATTAAATATAAATCAATCATATTACATTCACAAATATTCTTTCAAAAACAAAACCAATGACATGGATGTTTAACTCAATGAATATAACTTCAGTTAACATTACCCTTATAAAATTCATATCAATGTCTTGAGAATTTATCAATGGAGTGATTATGTGTTTCAAAATTATATCAACATAAAGTGGAGTGGAAATTACTACATAAATAATGAAATTGTTATTTCACATATATTCTTGGAGTAAAATAATCAATGATGTTTTCATAAAACTCAAGGAGTGGAAATTGAAATTAAAGATTCCCATACCGATTTGGTAACCGATGAAAAATACACACCCCTGAAAGAAGGATTATACAAATAAGAATTAAATACCCATAAATTAAAGTATATTACCCAAATAATAAAATTTTGGGCAGTACATACCATACACAAAATGAAATAGTGGAAAATATTGTATCAATCTCATGAGAATAAAATTTGATATGTAAAATCCTTTCCTTGTAAATTTCCTTATTCGAGGGTAGGATAAAATAATATATAATGGTAAAATAATAATTATTAAATTATTCATTAACCACATAAATATATATTATATCATATATGAATTTCTAAATTTTCTTTATTAATGATATTTCAGAAATACCATTGTTTTGGTTGTTGACAAATTCTTTTTCTTTTTTATATTTTAGGTAATTAGTGTTTATTGTGGATATGATGTATTTTATTCATATGAAAAATGATGTTATGTTATTAAAAATTATTTTTATGAATAAAGATAAATTTTATTCTTGAATGGTTACAATGGGGAACAAAATCTCTTCTCGTCATGGAGACGGTTAGCCGTATGTACGCATGAGGGACAATATCAATCTATTAGTGGTGAAATTATATGTAATTGGATGTTATATTATATATACAGAATAATTATCATTTTATATTTATTATTTACATAATTTAAACTCATTATTATACCCATCCATGTAATAATTTATTGAATAACAAACTACACCATGACGTGGAGATGTTATATCATATGTACACATGTAGGATGAATTTTCGATTCATAAGATGGATAGAATAATGAATATTGTTCAAAAATAATTATAAAAACATATATGTATGTAGAAGGTACTATAGTTATTATATTAGTATAGAAACAACAAATAAAGGGGAAGTGGATGAAGAAAATGACTTTGAAAGATGTTGTGAAGTAATTACTTCTTTTTATTGTTCTTTTATTAATTTGAACAAAAGGGATCCTTGGATTGGCTTTCTCATCAATGTAAGGCCACTAGGTTTAATTGAGGGTAGTTGGGAGGATATTAGAGAAGGTTTTAGCCAATTCAAAAAGCATTGTAGGAGTGAAATTATGAGATGGGGAAGTACCCTTTTACAAGAGATGTGAGGGTCACTTTAGGAATTGTTTAAAATGTTATTTTATTATAAAATAATTTTCAGTTTATAATGGCTAAAAATGGATTTATTTTGAGTATAAGGTGTGAATGTGATGGTAACCTATATTCCAATTATATTTAGACATGTTTAGGTCACTATATTAATTTAATCTTATAGATTTAACTCTTAGTTAAATATTTTAACATTTAACATGTATTCCAATATTTTTATATTTCATGGATAGTATAATTAGAATAAAATTACAAGAGAACATAATGTGGTTATTTAGTGACATATCTGTCATTATATAAGTACTTTGGTCAAACCTTATATTTTTACATAAATTTTTTTATTTAATAAAATTCTATTTGTTTAAAAACAATATTTATTTAAATTTTGACACAATTTAGTATTTGTTTTTTTTGTGAAAGTTATATCAACATTATTAATTCAATAAAAATTTATTTAATGAACCCTTAAAATTTATATTAACATCTAAATCTCATGTAATTCATAAAACGTCTCCATTTATATTTATTTTAATTTTTAAAACATCAATAATTTTAGTCTTCCATTACAAAGTTAATTAGTGCATCATCATTGTGTCATAAAAAAATTTAGTTGTTTATGGTGTAAAAATTATAATTAAAATACCATGATGTATTAAATCTTTTTATATTTCTAATGAATATCTATAGACGAATTTATCTTATGTTTAACCCTATATTAAAAATGAATTAGTTATTAGATGTTGAATTTTACACTTTTATCTCTTTTTTAAATAATATAAAATAAATGTCCTAATCTAATCCAAGTGGATCAAGAAGGATCATATTTTTGTCCTAATGATTATTTTTATTGAAATAAACTTATCTAATTGAATTAGGACATGCGTTAGGGTAATTATAATATCATTTTTTCATTTTATTACCCTATTAATATTAAACTATGGTAAATATAAATCAAACCCAATTATTCAACAAAAATTCATTTTCATCATATTGAGCCAAATATAAATTACTAATTTCAACTTTATCTCTCGAATTTTTGAAATACAATTAATAGAAGCTGTAAAACTATGTTTTAGGCAATGTTGAAAATGTGCCTAGAAGGTGGGTAAAAGAAAGTAAAAAGTTCAATAAAATTAAATATATAATATTATTATAAAATTACAATAATAAACTACATTAGACTAATATTGGTATTATGAATCAATTAGGACTTTATCATAATTTTAAAGTAAAAAAATTATTTAAATAAAAAATAAAAATTAAACAATAACTATGTGTTTTTCACTATTAATAAATAATTGACACTTTTTAGAAGAAAATAGAAATTCATTCCATGATAAATTTGATATAAAAAATAAAAAATTGTATATATTTTTCCAAATAATAAACAGAGAAGTTTTATTAATTAATTTAAAAAATAGTCACATTGCCAAAACTAGAAAGCATGTTTTTGAGAAGTAAAAACTATCTAATGTTTGATACGTGTTTATGAAAAATTTAAATGTATAGTCACTCCCAATGAACAAAATTCGTTTAAATGATATAAATATAATCTAATAATACTTTAAAACCATTCAAATGTAAAATTTAACATTATAAAATATATTGATTTACAAATAGTTTTTCAATTAAAAATTATTATTTTTCACTAGTAATAAAAATATGAAAGTTATCTAAAAAGAATAAAAAATTACTAAATTATGTTTTTATGTCCCAATTTTAAGAAAGAAGTGTATTTTTTTTTAAATTCAATATATACAAGTTTCAATTATTGTATTTAAAAGGGATGATCCATTAAAAGGTGGTTAAATTTCATTTTTTTGGAAAACACTTCTTTTATATGAATAATCGAATATGTTTATATATTATGTCTATGAAAAAAATATAGATGTTAAAATTATATGGATTATATAAAATTCCAAATTTAGTTAATACTATTCATAACCGCTTTTTGAATGGCTAGTTTTGTATGTTGTGGTGCTCTCAAACATGGCGTTTTGTATAGCGCAAGCCATTGAATTACTTTAATGAAAATAAATTACTAAGAAATCGTAGGGTGTTACATTGGATCCCATTTCTCTTCATTATTATTTTTGGTATTGTATGAATAGGACTATAAGGTGTTGAAATTTTTAATAAGACGGTTCTTGGGTATAGATGACCCGTTCATAGTGTAATAAAAAACTATCTAGGATGGGAATTAATATTTTATTATTTCAATTATTATAGTTATTTTTTATTTCACTATTGGATGAAACACATGATATTTGATGGTTATTATTATTGTTATTGTGCATTCCATTCCTTCATATATCAAAGTATTGTTTATGATTTCTTGACTAATGCATCATATTGGGACTTGATAATTCAGACATACTGAATTTTTCAATAAAAAATATGTATATCTCATTTCGTATATAACCGTTTTTTTCAAATGATATTTTTATCTGAACTGAATCAAATTTTTGTAATCTGATAATATTTATTATAGAGGAATGAGAAACATAATATGTTAAATGAATTATTTGTATTAATAAAAAGGTGTTTTCCACAATAGATTGATAAATATACCTTAAGTATTCCATCATTACTCATTTAGTCATTGACCATTTGTACCATGGAATGGATATATATATATATATATATATATATTTGAGATAAAATGCATTGAACATATCAATTTATGAAGTTGATGTGATTTTAAAAATTGGAAATGGTGGATATATAATTATTACATTTAAAAACATTTTCAACAAAAAATAGTAAAAACATAAATATTATGTTACTTCTTTAATAAAATGGTTGTAATTAAATGTGGAAGAATATTAAAACATAAAGGATGATTTCCACAATGAAATATTATTCATTAACTATATACCTAGAACATTTAAATATAGTACTACAATTAAACATAACATGACTTATAATGTGGTTAGTACATATAGTCATTTTGGATTATTGTGGATGGTATACTAAACATACCTGACTTCAGGTGATAGCATATGGGTATACCCATTATATAGAAATGTTTGGTACGTATTATGTTCTTACACCTTTCGATTATATTGTTATCTAATATAGTTTTGAATCATTTGTTTATTGATTTTTGAGATAATACCTGACCACATCCTTGGGTCGAGCCTAAGGAAGGGTTTAGAAAACATTTTATAGAGAGATTGGTGACTAACCCACCATTAGTTCCACTTGCAGCTCAATTGGTTTTACCCTACATGGGAGTTGGTTCCTTGTTTTGAGATGTATTCCATACTCTCCTGAATTCAATGGTTGTAGCCCCATGACACTACACTACAATGTTAGATTTTAACATAGTATTTCAGAAATATCATCTAACAGAGTTATTGGGGGATGGAGGTACTCAATCTATAGAGTCATGGATGGAGCCCAAGACTAATATCTCTGGTAAAAATGAGAATAATCATGATATTATAGTATTTCATTCAGTTAATTTAGTTTATGATTCATCCATGTGATTTGGAATTTAATCATATTATAGTAGAGTCATCAGTGTATGGAATGGGTGTAATTAAGATATACATATATGAATATTTCATTTCCCATGAAGTATAAGATTACTAATATATTCAATTTATGAATCTATAATAAGGTATTTCAACAATGTAGTCCTATTATACCCAAGCTAGGGAAGACTATGGCTTCCCACAAAATTATTTTGGTGAAAATATGGTAATAAATATATGCATTGAAGATATGATCGTTCTCACTATGTGAAAAAAAGGACATGTATTTTTATTTATAACCATATTGGTAAAAGTAGAACAAGTCATATTCCCCACATACAACATGACAAACGATGAAATGGTTGGCTAGTGTTGATCAGAAATAGGACAGTGTAGTCATTGTATTGGGGGAAAATATCAATTTGGTACTAAACACATTAGTGATAGAAGATAGATCAAATAAAAATATACGAACATAATATTTCATTAGTGTAGAAATCCATGGCATATGAACCCCTCATGTCCCAATGATACAGTCAAGGGTCAAGGCTATTGAAGGTCGAGGTTAATTAAACTTTTATGTGGGACTATTCATTATTTTATTATTGGGATATTATATATATCATATAAATAATTAGTATCAGGCTCCTTAACTCCTTAATAGGTGGTTATATGTGATATTATTGTTCATTTGTCTAAAATAGGTCCCCATGGACTAGGTAACTAGTGTTGAAATGTATAATTTTTTAAAGAGAAAACATGGATACAAAATTTAAATTGACTCTAAGGGACACATATGTGAATATATATATATATATATATATATATATATATATATTCCGGCCTCAACTAAAGGAGAATAATATCATATCATATGTAGTTCTGGGTAGAATTTTATATTATACATTATTTGGAACTACTTATTCACATTTTTTAATATACATGGTAATCAATCATTGTCTCAAAGATGAAATTTGTTAATATTGTGCAGTGATTAAACATAATAAAACTTTTATATTCATTCAGAGATTGTTTTCCTTCTTTTAGAAGTTCAACCTTGAGATATGTGGCCATCATATTCTATTGAACATCTTCATACTCATGATTATAGAAATCAACATCATTCCCTTGATTGATTATTGGGTTCCAAACCAAGCCTATTTTGGTAATTTTCCTGAAGGTGTCCTTTACATCAACATATAGAAATAAAAATATACATAAATATTTATAGGATCTCTTGGTGATATGATATATATTAGGGAATTTTGGAATGAATATAGTGATTAAAAAATTCAAGTCTTTTCCAAATGATTTGGGATTATATCAAAATGATTTATATTTGGTAGTTTATCGATATTGAGATATCATCCAGGATAAATGTTCTGGTATAACAACCTACAGTGATGTATTTTATTTATTGATCCACATCCAAAAGTTATACTAGTATACATTCCACTATATAGTATAGTTATTAACAATACAAAGGTGATAAAGCAGTATTAAGAGGTTTTGTTGGATAAGGATTTTCTATGACATAACATTCCACTATAGTTACACATATCATTTTCGCCAAAAAAAGAAGCGTAAATAGAGGATATTCAAGGATTATATTTGATAGAAACAACTTGTGGTTGTGAACTAGCATCCATTACCTAATATTAATGACTTTTTGGAAAAGCTATAAAGAAAAAATGGTTTTATCCAATATTTAATTGATGTAGAGTTCACATCTGGTATGACTATGACCATTATATAAGTCACATAATTGTTTATGGAGCTAGTATTTTTTATATAAGTATCTATTTGTGTCATTTAGTCTCAAAAATTAACCTACAATCATTTTTTGTATAATCAATCGGCTTTTCTGACAATATATGAAATATTTTATGATAGTAATCATAGATTGTATCATTGTGCTTTCAAATACATGATTAATCTATGTCAAACCTCATTATATAATATTTAATAAACTATGGGAGAGTAATTTGTATTATATGCTATAAAAATCCACTTCTGGATCAAGAAACTACATAGTTTGTCCACATTATCTTGAACAGGGGAGTACGAGTTGACCTAAACAAAGATTAAAATATTATTTCATGGTTGGATCCCTATAATTTCTTTGTCATAAACTTTTCATGGGGATAACTAGACATTACATGAAATTTATACGTAGTATATCTATCCTTGAATCAAATATTTCATGTAATATATATATGGTTGTCTTTTTCTTGTGGAATGTGGCATTAATGAATTCCTTTCATGAGATAAGTGGAATATTGACTTCAACGTAGATCCATATTCTCCATGAGTCAGTTGTAGGATATGATTTCTATAGTAATGCATGAAATATTCAGAAAATAATAGTTATTATGATGGGGGATCAATTCATTTTGTATGGTTATAATTAGATGAGGTCTCCGGATATGAGTTAATAAAAATTTGAAACTAACCTAGAATTGTTTGTGCATGATTTACATTTTTTGAGTCGCTACATATTGGGATAGTGGTATGTGGTGTATAATCAACACACATGAATCAAAAATATCAATATAAATTATGAATTGAACCCAAAAAAAGATAATATAGGATGTATACAATTAGTCATTTTAAAATAATATCACATATATGTCTGTGAAGGAAATATAGATGTTGATTTTCTATGTCGGGACACTTAGAAGAAATCCATTCAAGAAGAAAATAAAGAATATATGTTGATATAAATTTTTTGAATGATTCTATAAGACTATTAAGAGTATCACATATGGAATATAGTTCTGTAATTAGTTGTAAAATAATCACTTTGGGATATATTGTGTTGGAGGAATTTCCCTAACCCTAAGGCTATCGTCATATTTGAGATCATTTTCGGTGGGATACACCTCATGGTTAGTATATCGATGGAGGTGATATATTTATTATTCATGGGTGTGTCTGGGTTCTAAAAAAACTAGATATAGGGAATGAATTTAGAATACCATGATTCATTATGGTAATTACACAAATGAATTTCAAAATTTTTTTTGAGACATGTTAGAATAGTAAATGTGGTCATGGATGAGATGATTTTTTTTTAAATTTATCACTATGTATTCCACCAATCTATATGTTAAGGTGGGGAACCATTGGACTGATTTATTTTTTAGTTGTTTTTGAATCTGTTTTGTAAAGGGTATGAATTTACTATTTATTTATAATCATTTTCCCCATGTCAAATATATGTTGAGAATCAATTTGTGTCTTCATGTAAAAAAAATGGTTACACATTTTGTTTCTATTAGGGAGAACTTATCAGGGGATGAGAATGGGAAACAATATATCTATGAGAATTAATTTTTATTAAGGGTCCCTTCTAAAATTTTTTAGAATGTGATGATAAATTTATGTTGGGGTACTCAAATGGGTTATATAAGGGTCATGAGAAATAAGTGTTTCTATGTTCAAATCTTCTTTAAAAGACTGACCGACAGTCAAAAAGTATGATATTGTTTTTAAAAAAGACAATATAGGGTTGTTTCATTAATTTCATGGGTTATTAGGTGATATATATATATATATATATAACAAAAAAATATTCCAATGATTTATATTGATGGGACATTATGAGGATCTTTATTGTATGTCAGACTATTCTCCACTGCACAAGATAGTGGAAGGATATGTAGTGCTACCAGAACCTCCCCTCATTCTAGATACATAATAGTATGATCATGTTATCCAATACATGGTAGATATAGATAAAAGGTGGAATAATTTATTAATTCACTGCCATTTGAAGCTCGAGGAAGTGGATTAATTTTCCATGCCTGTTCCTCTTACATTTGGGAATATACAAATTCTGAGACAAGGTAAGACATTTCCTCATTATGTTGGGGATTTATATATTATTATTGAGTTTTGCTAGTATCCATTCATATATAACATCCTAATATGTCTCATTAAATTGATGATGTATTCAATATATCCTAAATTATCTTGTGTAATTCTGACCGATCTTTTATATTTTATCTTCAGTACGTTCAATTGAAGGCTGCTTATTTTTTTGAGTGAACAATCAATATCATTGATCATAGAACAATGGCCATCCAAGGAACATATGGATCTCTAGTATATGATATATGGAATCAAGACCATGTATAAGACATCACATGGGAGAGGAATATTGATATTCAAGATCATTGTTTCTTAGGAGAAGCTTTACCTCCCACGGAAGGGAAACTTGGGGATGATTTTTTTATGGGTGTAGATAGTAAGAAACTTGTAACACCCTGAGTTTTTATGAAATATTATTCATATTAAAGAAATTTAATATATTTTATAGATTTTATTTATTTCTATAAATATTTTATCTATCTATATAGGCATCCTAGTTTTAATATGTGATTCACAGAACATTGAGTTTCTATAAAACAAAATTTTATTATTGTAATTATTCAAAAAAATCGATTACAACCTAGATATTAGAATGGATGGTATATTAATTAATTATATAATTATAAAAATATGTTTTATATATTTATATATAATTAATTCATCAGTGACTAAGTAATTATAAATAAAATTAAATCCATTTTAAATTAAAAGGAAAATTTTTATTAAAAGTTATCAAAATGAGAACAAGGGTATTTTATACTAATAAATACAGAATTACCATTGATTGATTATATCAATGAAATATATAATCAATTTAATTATTTAAAATTCATCTTATTTATTTTTTATATATTATATAAAAATGAATATAGTTTTTTGATTAATGAATATATTATGTGAAAATTATATTTATGACCCTTAAAAAGAAAAATAATTTAAGAATAAATATTTTTCAATTTTACAAATTCTTATTAAAAAATAAAAATGTTTTTTTTAATCTGGTATGTCAAAATTATATCAGGGAGAATTTTTTCCATTTTTATATTAGTTTCCTTTTTTATGAATTGTGAAAAAATTTTAATTAAAAAAACTGATTTTCCCTATAAAATTATTATATTTTTAATTTATATTTTAAATTGTTTTTAATAATTAAATAGATAAACTATGAATCGTGAAATCCATTTTGGGTAATTATTATAAATTTCAAAATTAAATTATATATAAAAACATTGTAATCCTTAACAATATTATAACTTTAAAAACACATTATTTAATCATGTCTGGAAAATTAAATTTATCAAAACATATGCATATACTAGTAGATTAACAATTATAAATGGATTCGATATTTGTAATCATAATATCCATATTTAGTAAATAAATCCATTTTAATTATTGGAAAATATGAATAGTCAATTTTTAAATATATTCTATCATGGTTAAGGGTAAATCTATGTTTAAAAATTATAGAATAAATATTTTAAAATTAATATAAAACATGCACTATTGTTATTTACTGAAGTTAATTGTAATCATAAAAAATAAGGTGCAATGTTTAATTATTTAATAGGCAATATTCAATGAATATGACTAAGATATCATTACAAATCAAAGAGAGTGGAAAATGTCACAATATAAATTTTAATAAGTTTTTTGTTTTTAATTTTAGGTTTAATAAAATATATTCTTCATTATAAATATCAAAATGAATAATATAGTCATTATATTTATAATGTAAATCTATTTTTAAATTTTACTATAGAAATAATTATCATTAATAATTAAAAAATTATAATTTAGTAACTATTCAATTAATGGAAAAATCAATTAAATGATATTACAAATATTACATGAAATATAATTTTAATTAAAAAGGTTATATAAATTTTTGGAATAATGGGAAATTAGAGGGGTGTTGTGACTGATTTTGTTTCTATTTTATATTTATAAATTTAATATATTGAATTCAATGTATTTGATAGTTTTAAAATTGACAGTAATGATATTTTATGAGAATAAATTTTTTAAATTGCTTTAAAATAAAACAAAAATATATTCATTAACGAAAAAGGGATAATTTATGTTTCATGATATAATATATTTTCCATTTATTCACCAATTGAAACATTATATGTTAAAAATTAAACCCTTTTTAAAATAAAAATGGTGTCACCATAGTTAAAATTTATTTAGGTTAACTTATGGTTAATCGAAATGGAAGTTTTAACATAACAAAAAAACATTTATAAAATAAATTTTTTGATGACACAACAACCTTATAATGTCATATATTATATGAAATGTAATTTTGAATGTTTTTTATATTGAATTTATTTTTAATTAATATTTTAAAAAATTTCAAAATGTATCCCTCTCCTGTCCTATAAAATGGAACATATTTTTCTCTTTTCATCAAATATCATAAATATTTTAATTACTAAAAACATTAACCACATATGTTTATAAATTCCATACCTTCATCCTTTAGGCCAAAATTTTGGCATATATAAAACCAAGGATTCCCATTGGTGACAACAAGAAAGAGTTGCCTAAGGAGAAGGTGACATCCTTCAACAAACACATTTGTTTTTTTTCTACACCCACTGAATAATTATTAATCCATTATACTCAATATAATTATATGTATTTATTAAAATTTTACCACCAACAGTGAAAAACACATCCGTCTAATGGGATACACAATAATCGGTCATGTGTATGGAAGACTACCACCTCATGAACTGATGTCGTCCATTCTTCAACTAAAAAATTTCTAATTTGGGAATAATAATAGAATTTATATTTTTATATGATATATATGATGTTTACGAGTTATTTTTTCTTCTATTATAATATTAGAACAGATATCTTCCTAATTTCTATTTTTGGTAACACGTTATCTTAGTTTGCGGGTGTGTGCACTATGATCTTCTTAATGTGATGTGATTCATTCACATGTTTCATGGAATATATAAAATATGGGATTAGTAAAATTATATAAATAATAATAATTCAACTATAATGTTAATATATAAACATATATTTCATTTAGTTTATTCTTTCAATAATAAAAGAAAACTGAAAATCATTCATGTACATACAACTAACCGTCTCCATGATTGGTGTTTTACATTTAATTTTTATAAATTTTATATATTATTCTAAATACACATATACTGAATATGTATAATATTTATATAATGATTTATATATTTTATATCATGATATAATAAATAGGACCAAAACATTAATGAATCAAAAAATATATGGAAAACAAAGCAGTTATTACCAGATACTATCTTTAACATGAATGTTTTCAAAAACTGGTAATATAATGTAACAATAAAATCATATATGTTTTGATATATAATAACATATATTTGTGGGAGATGTACAATTAAAATTTACATTTTATACATTAGGTTTTATGGTTTTGGAAGATATCCATGAATTATGGGAATGGTTTTCTCATCTCACATTTATTTATGTGAGATATATGATATATTTACCTCTTATTCTTGATGTTTATTGTATATAATAACATAAGAAATCATATATGATGAATTTAATTTATTACAGGATATCACATGTTTCATTTAATTTTACTCTTTCACATGGATCATGGTTCAAAATTTACTATATCATTTAGTGGAATTGTAGTCCCAATTTTATTGATGCGATACTTGTGAAATATTCAACACTAGTTTGATTTGTGTGGAATATATACTACCAATGAATGTAATCAGTGATAATCATAAGTTAATTTTGTGTTACATACATAAATATATTTAGATATGTATTTCTTGGGGTTTATGGTTAAAAAAACCACATCGGTAGGGTAATATTATTTAATTTTTTCTGTTTAAGACATGTGTTATGAAAGATATTACTTAATGATGAGAACATACTTACCATAAATATTTTTTAAGAATATAATTAATTTTTTTAAATTTTATGTTTCATGTATTTTTATTTTATCTTTAGTCATAAATTTTTGAACCTTCGAAATGATTTTTTTAAAAACTGCTTTAAATTTTTTTTAAATGTTCTTTAGGAATTTTCATGGAAATTTATTTAGAAAATGAACAAAATTGTTGAAAAATATTCCAATATATTTTTTAATTTTTATTTCCAATATAAATGGTTTTATAATATTTTTATTATTTAAAATGTGTTTTTAAAACTTAATAGGATACTTTCCTAAGGAATTTTTCCAAAATATGTTTAAATATATTATTCCATTTAAGATAATATTATTTGATGTTACTTATGATATATTGGGGTTACGATTAAATTATATTATCCTTTTAATATATATGTTTATATTTTTACAAATAAATTATTTTCTTCTCTCACTCATAGTTATGATTTTCATTATTTGTTGGGTGGGACCTATATCTTCCATTAATTTATTGGGTAAATGTTAATATCTCAATATATAATAATTGGAAAAAGGAAGCATGCTTGATCAATGATTTGAGGAAGGAGAATCCCAATACACAAAACGGATATGACTAATATAAGGGATAGTGGTTTGTCCTACCCAGTAGGTTCATCCTACATGCAGTGTTAAGATATATTTTAGAACCGAGCCTTCACTTTTGGGATTGATATTACATGTTTATGTGTATGCCACAATCTTATGTCTTACTTCAAAATAAGGACATCATAGATTATGTTCTTTTCATAACTTATGATTCTTGTCTTGTAAATTTGCAACATTATTGGATGAATCGTTTATATGATCTTTAACATTAATGGTCTGATCTCCAAAATATATTCTAGTATTATTATGCCCTTATGTTATTCTTACATATCTCCAATTTTTACGATTATGTAGAATATCAGGTCACCATGTTCTTATGACAATTTTTACATTTTTGATGAGGAATTATGCTAGAAAATTTATCAATAATGATTTCTTATGAATGATGTTGATGAACTACTATGAAATAATAAAATGTGGGAATATTAGGAGAACATAGTTAACATTATGAACTATTCATTATGAACACAAATTATTATGTGTGTTTCATAATTGTATTAAAATATAAAATTAAATGGTCAAGGGTTATTTAGGTGATCCATTTATTTTAAAATTTTATATTTTCATGGAATGTTTTTTTTACATTTATATTCTTTAGTCCTTAAAACCTTTTCTATATGTTCATATTTTGGAATTTTAAATTTGGTATCTAACGAGTGTTTAGATAAAATTGGAGAATATGATGTTTTAATGAGATGATATATATATATAGTTATATATACCATCATTGTTATATAATAAACACTATTAGAGTCTTATACACCCATTTTGATGTTTTATGTTAGGAAGTTTTAGGGAAAAAGATAACATATTCAGATACATTTATTCTTGAGGTAATAATTCTTTTTTTAGACGTCTAATGAAATTTATGAGATAACATTTTATGTTTAAAAAATCTCTTCATGGTTGAAAATATTAATTTTAATTTTTATTATGTATATCATATTTCATGAATTTTATATTTATTATTTTAATATAGTTTTTTAAAATGAAATCCTATAGGATGGGTGCAACCTATCACATCTTATAAGGTTGTAGGGATTAAATACACAACCGGAGGGCGATATGGGATTATCGCCTACCACTGGGATTTGGAAGTCCATGTTACTATGAAATAACCATTTTGGTAATCAAATATCATAGATGATGAATAATTTTATTTTGGGAAACCTATGATTGATCTTATAGATAACCATGAAATTAGATATTAATTTCTTGGTTAAGTGATTAATGTTATTTGGGAATAATATTTCTATTTTTTAAAACATTATTTGATGTTATGGGATATTATTTAAGGGATAATGTTGGAATTGTTTTGTTAAGGAATATAATTTTATTTTTTAGATTTATTTTGATTCATGTTATTTTTGAAATTATTTATTATTTCGTGATGATTATTAGGTTAATTAATTTTATTGATACAAAAAGAGTAATTATTTTTATTTGTATATATATGAAAAATGTTTATAATTGAATATTATTGTATTAAATATTTCTGATTTTTTTATTTAAATTAGATTAATGAAAATATTTGGTGAATTATAATTGAATATAGTTTCTGAATTTTCATATTTTACCTTTGCATATTATTGATATAATGTATTATTATTTTGAGATAATTTTTTCCTTTGTAATCACTATTTTGGTTTTGATATATTATTAATTATAAAGATAATAATTATTTATATGTATTTTTTTTAATTTTATAGATTATTTTGATGCATCATGTATGAAAAATTCATTTTCGATGCTCATTTTTTGAGAAAAAGATGAGTTTATGGTGGAATTGTTTTAATGGGAAAGACTCTAAAATTCATTTGGCATTATTTCTCCATTTTCTTAATATATGTAGTAAAATAATTCCTCAACACTCAAAAATGTATATTTGAACCATAATGATATTATTTTACTTTTATTTTTAATAATTCAATGGTCATTTAAAAAATCACAAATTTATGGATTTTTGGGGCATAATGTTATAATGAACATGTTTTGTATCAGTCTCCATAATAACATGATAGGTAGATTTCTATTTCTATTATAGGATTTCACATTTTTTGTTTTAATTTTAATCGAAATCATAATTTGGGGGTGAGTATTGAATTTTCCTTTTCCTCTTATTTAGTGGATGTTTTATTAACCCTGTTTAGGATGTGGATTAAAATAAAAGTATATTAAAATTTCAAACTTTTATTATCGATCATAAATATTAAATTTGAATGTATATTTTTACATTAAAATTACTGAAAATAAAATAATGGTAATTTATCAATTGGTGATTACCCCATTTCTCTCTCAAATTCATGTTGTGTTCCACATATCTCCTCTGAGGCAGCAATTCATTCACATGAACAATACGTAGTAGTAGTTTCACTGGAAAAAGATCTCCCTTATGTAACGAAACTATTAAATATTACAGATCATATAAAAATGTTAAATACAACAATGAAATTGATTACATATTTTTTCATAGAAACCACAAATTTGAATAAGTTACATGGCAATTTGGAAATATTATGAAGAACAAATATCCTTATTATTATGTTTGAAAATATATAAATTTAAGTTATAAATTCATTTTATTGGAGGTATAGATTAGAATCTAATGCTTTTAAAACTATTTAATTTATTAATATATTTAGACTCTCATATGGATTTCCTCCTACAAGAAAAATTTAAAAATGCACTACACGCTTCACTGAATTATCTTTTGTTATAAGCAACATTGAGTTTATAATAAATTTTTTAAATTTTTAATAATGTAAAGAAAATAATATTTAATCTAAATTTTATAATGTAACGTATGAAAAACATTTATTGACTAATGAAAATATGTTTTATAAATGTATATATAATTAATTATTTAGGGACCAAATAATTATATTTGAAAATAAAACCCATTTAAAAAATAAATGAAATGTTTTTATATAAATTTTTTAAATGTGAACACGTTTATTTTGAACTAATAAATTAATAAGTAACTATTTTTGGATTATATAAATGAAATATATATTAAATATAATTTATCAAGTAAAAAAATATTTTTTTCTATATATGATATAAAAATAAAACTTATTTTATTCTCAGAATTTAATTTATCTAAAATCATCTCAATCATCATTTATTGGATAACTAACAATAAACCAAAATTTTGGAATGTTTATGTATTATTTTTTATAATATAAACTTATATTTTTAAAAATTGATGTAAAAATTATCTCAGATATATTTTTTATGAAATGTATTGTCTTTGATTAACAATGAAAAATACATAAATTTAATTAAACAATGTAATCATTTATAATTTAAATATATTGTTATGTTATAAATAAATATATTTTTAATTTATAAGTATTTCAATTATTGATCAACAAATCCATTTTGGATTGTTGGAATCTATTTTATGTTTAAATTATATATATAAACACTTCAAATTTTTGATCATTTTTAAATTAGCAACCATTTTTTACTATAGGTTGATTTGTTAAAATTAATTTCAATATCATATTCGACGTACAATTTAAAAACTAGATACAATATTCAGAATCATAAGATCGAAAATTTTAAAAAATTACTATTTTTTGAAAAAGTTAATACAAACATTGTTAAAATTTTCATTCCATGGTTAAGGGTGAATAATGTAGTTATTGAAATAAATAATATTATCAATATTATAATCTTACTCTAACACATGACCCTATATTATAAGATGAATTTAAGTTACCATTATATATATGTTTCCTAATTCAATTATTTAGTTAACACATTTTAATAACAATTACTTAGATGTTATTAAAATAAAATAATATAAAAAATGATTGACACTAACATTTACCAAGTATATTATTTTTAATACTTGGATAAATACATGTTATTTTGACTAAAAATATATTCCAAAAATCTAATAGGATTTTATAAATCATTGAATTTTATCTGTTTTAATTATCAAATAATTATCCTTTTGATTTAAATGATGATGATTCAATAATTATTCATCAAATGAAACAATAAATATATTTATATTATTTATATTGAATGAAATATAATATGAATTTATTAATGTGTAAAAATATTTTGATAGAGAATTATTAAATTTTTTGGTTTATAAATTATACTTACTGCATTTATCGTTCTTTATAGAGTTTATTAAATACAATGTAATGAATAGTGTCAAACATTACAATACTGATATTTTATGAAAATAATTTATTGCTAAATTATTTAGAAAAAAATAATAAAATCATGTAAGAAAAAACTAAATTAGATATTTTCTAAAATATATATTTTAAAATTTAATTAAAATTTGACACATTATATGTATTTTACTAAATCATTTTAAAATTGAAAAATTTTGTTACCATAGTAAATATTAAAATAGGATAACTATGGTTAATCATAATAATATGGTTTAAAATGACACAAAACAATTATAAAATGTATGTTTTGATGATATTAAAACCATATTATATCATAAATTCTAATCAATGGTATTTTGTTGCTATTTGGGTTTATATTTATTTTTTAATAAATTAAACATTTTGTAAATTCCAAATACTGTCTATCCATCTTTTAAAAAAGAGAGCCTCTTTATCTCTTTTATTCAAAAATGTTCATTAACATTGTCAAGAATATTTCTACCCAATCCTACAAAAATATATTATTTATTTATTGTATATCTCTTATTTTAGGAAGACATTTATCCATGGAATCACTTTGGTGAACACCAAGAAGAGTTACCCAAAAAAGTTTTATCATTCATCAACAAACACATTTGTTTAGTCTATTTCATGATCCACAACATTATTCCAATTAATTTATTATATTATCTCTACATTATCCTCAATATACTAATATGTTGTTTTTATAAGGGTAATTCATATTCACAGACACAAACATACACAAGAAATTCTATCAAATGGGGCACACAATCATTATTTATGTGTACGACGAACTATAGCACCACGAGATGATTTCGTTATTACAGACTTTTCTATATTTAATAGTCAGGAATATTAGTGTAAATTATATTTTATATGAAATATATGATATTTATGAGTTATATATGATTCTGTAAATATTAAATAATATACACTTCCATGATTTCCATTTTATGTGAATATGATAAATTCATTTGTGGATGTATAGACTACTGCCTCATAAAATTGATGTTATTTGTTCACTCATCACAAATAATGTATTATGGATGGGTTTAGTAAACATATATATGAAATAATAATTCTAATATAAATAAATAAATATATATATATTTACATATTTCATTTATATTATTTATTTCAATATGATATTAAATTAGAAACAACATACCTGTGTATGTACGACATATACTCTCAATTAGATATTTATATCATCACATAATTAGGTATATCATTATAAATCTAATATTTCTAAAAAACTTACCAACCAAAACATATAAGGAAAAAAAATCATTTTTTACCCGAAACATAACTTTAAACAAAAATTGTTATTAAAAATTTAATATAACATAATAATTAAATTAAACATGTTTTATATATAATTAGTTTGTAATATGGCAGAATTATAACATAATTATACTAATTATATTGGAATTTTTAATGTGTATGATGAAATTCA
Organism: Viscum album; assembly: GCA_963277665.1. Taxonomy (NCBI): domain Eukaryota; kingdom Viridiplantae; phylum Streptophyta; class Magnoliopsida; order Santalales; family Viscaceae; genus Viscum; species Viscum album. Next base: position 2,002,953,934 of record OY728148.1, on the reverse strand, counting down.
AGACAAAAGATATGGGGTTTCTTTTCTCATTTATATTTCATTGAGATATATGGATTATTCTCCAGTAATTGTTTTTGAGTGTTTTATATATTTAATTATTAAATGACATTTAATTATTATAATTTATTTCACGATATATATAATTTTAAATTTATGTTACTCCTTCACATGGTGCACGATTGAAAGGGTACCCTTAATGTAAGTAGATTTCTAGTCTTGATTTTATTTTTGGAAGGCTTACATCATAATCACCAATAGTATATTTTTGTGGGGTATATACATATCATGATTTTAATATAAAATCATTGTCTATGAACATATTTGTATTTACATATCCATTTATTGATATATATTTCATGGGGTTTATGGTTCAAATGTTTATAAATAGTAATCTAATTTTTTCAAAAATATTATTCATTAAGGCACATTTTCAAACTAAATTATTTTAAGAGGTTTATATAAATCCCAATGAAATATTGTATCATTAATATATATATTCTTGATATTTTATGTTTCGTGAAATGTTTTTAAATATTTGGTAGAGAATCTTTCTTCTTTCATAACAATGTATTAAAAAATTAAATAGTTTTAGATATTACATAATGAATTGTACAGGTAATGGATTTAAATTTTGATTAAAATGGGTTTCAAATATTCTGTAATATTTTCTCAATATTATTCGTAATTAAATTGGTTTAAAAATTATTTTATGATTTAATTCTTTTTATTTCAGTAAGGATATTTTCGTCATGAATTCTTTCAAATGATATTTAAAAACAATTTTCATTGTTAGGTAACATTATTTAATGTTAGTAATTCTTTTCTCAGATTAATTTTCAATAATACCATTATTATTATTACTATTTTAGGATTATGAATGGTATTTTAATAGCACACATATGAATGGTTTTTTATTTTAATAGGGGGCCTCTATCTCCCTCCAAAGCATTGGGTAAAGAAGTACATGTCATGAGATAATAATGGGGAATATCAAGGGGAATGACCCACTATGGGTAAAAGGATGATCCAAATTCAATATATGTAATGGACTATGACTTGGGATTGTGGTGTGTCCCACCAAGAAGGTGTATCCAAAATGAAGATCCCTTGTATGTTTTGGCAATGTGCCTTGACATATAGGGAATTATATTTCATGTTGATGTGTATGCCACAATATCATGTCATACATCACTATAATTATCTTATGATTATGTTCTTTTATTTGATTATGATTCATGTCATTGAACACCCAATATTTATTTCATGAGTCATATAGCATTTCATCAACCTGTATGGTATGATATGTAAAAGTTATGTTTATGTTATCATACCCTTATGATATTATTACATATCTCCCTTGATTTCCCATAACGAGCATCTAAGATAACACTTTTATTATAATTAATTTTCCCTTGTTAGGAGGAAAGACAATATATTTATTTTATATAGATGGATTTGACGTCGATAATATTGAATAAAAATTGTTAAATAAGAAAACTGGCTATAGTCGAGCCGTCCCATGGCCTCACACCCTCGCGGTCTCTGCACTCCCGATCGAGCCGGTCTACGTCCTTCGCCCGCCCTAGTCCAGTCGTCCCATGCCCTCACACCCTCGTGGATCTCCCCCCCCCCCCGCCGTGACCTCTCGCCCTCACAGAAAAAATCGTGGATGATCCCCCTTGTGCCCTCGCAGTACCTCCCACAACCGAGTAGCATGCGCCATCGCGACACCCCACAGCTTTGCAGACACCTGCCGCCTCACGATATCTCGATGCCCTTCGCAGCCCCTCGCGGCCTTCCAGACTGACCTACAGGCCAGGGCACCCCACACAGGCCTGGACACATAGTGGGCTGGGTAGGTGCAGGAATGACGGTTGGGTCGACCCAAACCGGGTCGGCCCAGCCAGGTCGGGCTGGGTCGGTCCGACCAGGTCGGACCGAACCCAGACCCACTTCAACCCATTTACGCATCTTCGGTCTTAATTTTTGTACTGGGCATTCATTTGACGAACCGTCTGCAGTGCCGTGATCCTAGGAGTGAGAAGGTCCCATAGATATACCCCACTAGATATTTGGATAATGTTGGGGTATTTTCTGGTTGGATCAAGCACGAATTCAACTTGGTCCTTGGGACTAAAATGCTAATAACTCATAGACTGGGCATCTGATTGACACACAGTCTATTGCGTTGATACCCCAATGATGTGGAAATACTTTGAGATACTTTTTCTTGGGAATCTGTGGCAGTTGGAGTATCGACCAGTGGCTTGAGGAATTAATTCTCTTAGAGACAAAGAAGGCGTGTTTGGGAACCCAGTAGCAGGCTGTGACATGATGATGTACTAGGAACCTATGTAGGTCTGACGATGTGCTAAGAATGTCCTTGTGTGGGTCGGCACGTAGAGATATTCTGGGTGTGTTATCACCTAGAGCAATCCCGTGTGCGTCAGCACTTAGAGCAATCTTGTGTGGGTCAACACCGACTGATCATGTGTGGGTCACTAACAAGAGTGATCCTATGTGGGTCAGCAGTTAGAGCGATCATGTATGGGTCAACAAGTAGAGCGATCCTGTGTGGGTCAGCTCCTAGAGCGATCCTAGGTGGGTCACCACATAGAGTGATCATGTTTGGGTCAACACCTAGAGTGATCCTGTGTGGGTCATCACTAAGAGATCCTGTGTGAGTCTGCATTTTAAATAGAGTAAGATGATCCAGTAGTTACATCTAATCGTCTCTACTAATGTACATAAGTTATTCCTATTGTGAGTTTAGTGTCTACCTGAGTGGTACTTTCCTTCATCGTAATACCCTGGTGGTATTTTTTTGTGTGGAGTACCTGTGTTGTACTTTCCTTTGTGGAACATTTTATCTTTGGGATTTTGGGTTGGACCATGTGTTTCTTCATGATTGAGATGGGTATTCTTGTTAACTTATGTAAATTTATGGGCGTATACCTATGTATGGTTTACAACTGACTTCATGTTTTTTGGTATATCCTTTTGGATTATGTGAGACCAGGATGGTCTCGGGGTCCCTACTGAGTATCTTTATACTCACCCCTATACGGGCTATGCACGGACTTTATAGTGTTGGGTGCAGATGACAGACAGAATTGATCAAGACTGAGGGTACCAGGACTGGATGGTGCCCGTAGGTGGGCCATACGACGACTCATTTCATGGAGGAGGCAGACATATGTTGAGTGATGAGGGGTCCACCTGTACCTACCCTTCAGGAAGGAACCTTGGGGGACAAACTAGCAGTTGCCTTTCTTTTTTTCTTTAGTTTACTTGTACTTTTAGTTTTTTTAGTTTCCAGTTGGGATTGTATTCATTCCCATTTACTTACTATACTCACTATGTTTACTATACATTTTACATTAGTTTGTATCTTGTTGTGAGCTTGGTTGTGTGTGCTTACAAGTTATAAATTCAATGCCTTCCTAATTTTAGGGATTATGATTTTTGGTGCTAGGCGACAACCCCAGGGCTATGAAAGGCGGTCTTGGGGTAGTCATTACACAGGCCCTGAAGGATGGGTTGTAACAAATTGGGATCAGAGGAGTTGGTTCTATCATATGAAATATGAATCTGATCATTCTTTTAACAGCAATAATGTTATGTGCAGTGTGTTTGGTTATCAGTTTTTGGAATCCAGTGTGGATGTGGTTGCTGACGTATCCATACACCCAGACCCTGACTTCTAATTTCTTTTTCAGTGCATGAAAACACTAATTGTGTCTGTGTTTTGAAGAATTTTTCATTGTGATCTCTTTGAGACAACTCACCAGGTATAAATTTTTGACCGTGGCCCACCTGTTTCTTTTCAAGATGCCTCCATGAAGACAACCAGCTAGGGTTCGATGAGTTGTACACACTAATATCCCATCGAGCAACGAGGCCTCAGTGTTGGGCCCTCTTATTGTAGAGCCACCAGCAGAGGCACCAGTGGTACCTTTATCTGTTGGGCCATGGATACCACTAGCCTAGCAGGAGATAGTGCACGCCTCTTGAGCGCATTGCATGTGTTTCAGCTCTAGAGGCCACCCGAGTTTTGGGGAGAGATAGACCCATAGGGGGCTTTGGATTGGTTGTAGGCTTTGGTGAGAGTCTTCCGACTAGTATGGACAGTAGCTGATCTCATGGTAATCCTTGCCGCTAGTCACATACAAGAAGCATCATGAAGTGGTGGCGCTTGATTCTCAAAGTTCATGATGAGGTGACGATTCTCTCGGCAGACTTCGAGAGAATGTTTCAGGAAGAGTTTGTTCTAGTCACTCTTCGTGCATTGCGCATACATGAGCTTCATCATCTGCAGCAGGGCATCATGAATGTGGCTTTGTACTCAACTAGGATCACTGAACTCTGATGCTACTCCTCTGATATGGTGTGGGACCCATTCTTTAGGGATCGGGCCATCGAACCTAGGCTTAGAAGAGAGATCATGGATTCGATGATGTCAACCAGAATACCGATTAAGGCGGGGGTGATAGAGTGGAACCTCTTGGTGGAGAGTATCCTTGCTGAGTATTCACCAGAAGCGAGACCAACCACCAGTCGTCACATAACAGAGTCTTCTACAGCTGGCAGTAGACAATTGACATAGAGGTCCAATTGGACCAGACCTATAGGAGGTAGACCACAGGATTCAGGGTCGGTTGTGCGAGGCACCCCAGGTAGAGCTGGTCATGTCAGGAGTGGGCAATGTTACACAAGATGTGGGCAGGGTCACATGGATCGTGACTGTCTGAACCATCATACAGATGATTAGGAGATGGTCGAAGGACCTCCCAGATAGATATATAGATTGGACTGAGGAGGTCCACAGGGAGCAGGTGGACGTGGCAGATGAGCTGGCCGTGCAGGTGGCAGTGGGCAATGATTCGAGATGTTACCGCCACCACCTTCAGTAGGTCCACCCCGACCATAAAGCGCAGGAGGATAGGGGTGAGATCAGCTCATGACATCTGAGACCTAAAATCAAAATGCTCCGGAGATGATATGAGGTATGATATGTGTCTATTCCACCTTAGTTGCAGTACATATAGACACAAGTGTCAGTCATTATTTTTTTTACCACTAACCTGATTTAGATCTCAGAGTTTCGAATAATGTTTTTGTCTTGATCATTATGGCTAGTGCTACTATGGTAGCAGATTCTTTGGTTACTCACTGGTGTCGGCAGTGCAAGATTTCTCTAGATGGTGAGACCATCGGATGGGATCTCCTAGTAGTTGTGTCGAGGCATTATGATGTAATCTTGGTTCAGGACTGGTTATCTACATTCCATGACTAGATGGACTATGTTTGATGCAATGTGTGGTGTGTCTTCACAGAACGGAGAAAGGATACCTTCACCAATGAGAAGAGAGCCTTTGCAGCACAAGATGGACTTACCCGGAGGAGAGTGTAGCCGATCACTCATCAGTTGGCAATCCATACCTTCGGAGCAGTTGATGTGGATAGTCCGAGTTATCCTGTAGTGGTGGAAAATTAAGAGATGTCTTCCCTGATGATGTTCTGGGTCTAATACCTCACAGAGAGGTGGACTTTTACACTGACTGTACCCCGAGATGGCACCGTTATCTACGCCAGTATATCGGATGGCTCCTATGGAACTTCATGAGCTGCGGGAACAGCTATAGGAATTGTTGGGGAAGGGATTGATTCGTCCCAGTGACTCTCCTTTCGCACCCTTGATTTTGTTCGCCAAGAAGGAATATGGGAGCTTGAAACATTGTGTTGACTATCAGCGCCTGAATCTGGTGATAGTGAAGAACATGTAACCACATCCAAGGATTGACGACCTCTTTGATCAGCTGAACAGAGCACAATGGTTCTAAAAGATAAAACTCGGGTCAGGCTATCACCAGTCTAGAGTATCAGACGAGGATGTTCAGAAATATGGATTTTAGATATCTCTATGGCCATTATGAGTTCCTTGTTATGTCATTCGCTGTAAGAAAATCTCCAGCAGTGTTAATGGGAGTCATGCACAGGATCATTCAGCCATACCTTGATCGCTTTGTAGTAGTCTTCATCAACGACATACTAATCTACTCGGCTACTGAGGAGGAGCATGCATATCTTTTGCAGGCAGTACTGGACACACTCTGAGAGCACCATATTTATGGTATGCTCTCGAAGTGCCAATTCTGGATCTGAGATGTTCACTTTCTTGGACATTTCATATCATAGGATAGAGTTGCATTTTATCCAATGAATATTGATGTGGTACTATCTTGGGAGCCACCCAGGTGTGTGGCAGAGGTACAGAGTTTCCTGGGATTGGCTGGATACTAACAGAGATTTGATCCATATTTCTCTAATGTTTCAGTACCACATTAAGTGTTGACAAAGAAGGGTCATCCCATCACGTGTTTGGAGATATTCCAGCATAGCTATCAGGAGCCCATGTAGTGGCTGGATATTTCCCCCATCTTGAGGCTTATAGAGGTGGGAGTATGGTACGTTGTCTACTGTGACACATCACGGCCCAGGCTCATATGTGTCATGATGCAGGAGCAAGAAGTGATCTCATATGGTTCTCGATAGTTGAGATATCATGAGCAGAACTACAGTACCCCTAACATGGAGTTAGTTGTAGTGGTATTTTATTGGAAGATGTGGTGACAATATTTGATGGGCAAATGTTTTATGGTGTAGTCTAATCACAAGAGTCTCAGGTATATTATCTCTTAGAAGGACCTGAACCTGAGACATCGACATTTCCTTGAGTTCCTCCATGACTATGACTTTGAGATAGGTCACACTCCTAAGAAGGGTTACTTTGTATCAGATGCACTCAATCAGAGATCTAATATATAGCTGTTAGGAGAGGAAATAGAGATGCAAGCCGTATTGCAGATATCCCTTGTGGATAGAGATGGAGAAGCTTTTCTTTAGTCTCTTATAATCACACACACAATTCTTTAGTGAGCCAGGGTGGCATAGTAAGGGGACAGTGACTGCGAGACATGACGTTCACAGATATCCACAGGACAAGAACTGAATGGATTTTTTGAAGGTCGAGAGCATTTCATCCTCTTCAGAGGATTTATCATGTTACTAGTGTCTCTTCGGGAGGATGTGATGAGGGATTTCCACACATCCCCTATAACTGTACATCCAGGAGTGTCAAAGATGTACAAGGATCTCTGAAGATAGTACTGGAGGAAGGGAATGAAGAAAGAAGTTGAAGAGGTTGTCTCCTGATGCCTCACTTTTCTACAAGTGAAGGCGGAGCATCAGGTACCTAGAGGCTTGGTTCAACATTTATTGGTCCGAAAGTGGAAGTATGATGGGGTATCCATGGTCTTCGTGAAAGGACATCCACGTACATCCAGGGGAAGTGACATGATTTGGGTTATCGTCGACCGACTCAGCATGTCGGCCCACATCCTACTGATCAGAGAGCAGGGTTTAGTAGAGGGATTGAGATTCCTCTATGTGAAATATATTGTACGGTACATGGATTAACTTTGACGATTGTCTCCGATCTCAATTTGTGTTTTAATTCCTGACTATTGAAGGGGTTATAGGAGGCATTCAGGACGTAGCTTCCTTTGAGCATCGCCTTCCATCCTCATAAGGATGGTCAGTCTGAGCAGACCCTTCAGACCGTAAATGACATGTTGCGTGCTTGTGTCCTCGACTTCGGTCACAGCTGGGAGGATCAATTGCCTTCGGTGGAGTTTGCATACAACTATTTCTATTAAACCTCCATTGGGATGACACATTTTTAGGCGTTTTATGGTTCACCTCTAAGATCACCTTTGTGTGGGACTGTCCTAGGGGAGTCAACACTCATTGGTCCAGAGATGGTATGATCTACCACAAAGAAAGTGCAGATTATCTTGGATCAATGAAAACTATACAGAGCAGGAAGAAGTCTTATGCTGAGAGGTGACAGAGACCTATGAAGTTCGAGGATGGAAACGATGTATTTCTACGGTTCTCACCTCGATGAGGTTTGTGGAGATTTGGCCGAGACGGTATGTTATCTGCGTGGTTCATCGGACCTTTCCAGGTCCTCAGTAGAGTTGGTGAGGTGTCCTACCACTTAGCTCTTCCACCCATGTTGCACTGGGTGCATGACGTCTTCCACGTATCCCAACTGAGAGATAAGTTCACGACCCTTCTCACATAATCGACCATGGAATTCTGGACGTTGACGATGGTGTGACTTTTACAGAGGTTTCAATTGATATTGAGGATCCATAGCAGTGGGTCCTCCATGGGTGGTCGATACATCTTGTTCACATTCATTGGCAGCACAAGAACCACAATGAGAGCACATGGGAGTGAGAGGCTCAGATGCGTTCTCATTACCCCAACTTGTTCCTTTATATTGAGTTGTGCCTTACGGGGACGCAATGTCCTGAGGTGGGGAGAATTTAATGACCTAGAATTTCCATGTTATTGTTTTTTTTAATATATGGTAATTATTTGAGCCCATGAAAATTGACGACGTGATATTCTGAGGACCAGGGTTCCCGAAACGAATTTATAAACTTTTCTTTCTAGTAAATTTAGTAAACGTAAGCGCGTTTTTTTCTAATTTTTGAACCGATGCTTGAAATTTTAATCTGAGGGTACTGTTGAACTCGTAGCGCCAGTATTCGCTTGAGGAGACCTTCACCTCGACCGCAGTAGGTCGAGGGTGGAAGTCAGTTTTTCACTTATTCATGAAATAATAACATAAAATAAAATAGTGTAATATTTTATTTTTATTTTCTTTTGAAACACCCATGTGGATGTTTCACAGGTGTGGACCACTGAACTATAACCTCCCATGAGAGGTCATGGTGGTGGCGACTGCCTATCCTAAACCTTCCATGAGAGGTTATGGTGGTGGGAACCACCCGAGGATTGAAACATCTTGAACTACCTATTATGTTGGGAGAAACATCATGAGATCCCCCACTTAATAATTCATAATCTCCACCTTTAATTAATTAAGCCATAATATCAATTAATTAATTAAACCAATATTAAATTTTTCCAACATAATCAATTAAGTACGTTAATCCTCATTTTGGTGGAATTGGGGGAAACTCAGAAACTTGGAGAATTGGGATAAATATTTCCAATGGGGAATGCCAATGAAGAACACTGACTTAGTCTTTATCCTCAGGACATCCTCCAACATAGGATGTCTTCAATCAACGACCATTCCTTCCACCGCGTTGACAATAAAAAATAAATGATGTTGGTGTTTAAATTGAGTATGATTATATTCACATGTTTTTCCCTTTTTCATTCTTGACGCCTCTTCATTATTCAAGAGAGATTATAGTTGTTTGCTACCGCTATAATATGGAGAGTGCAGGCCAAAAAACAAGTCCCAGCCTCTCTGCAATTCTTGTGATGAGTTTTTCTGTTCATTGAGATGGAGTAGGTCGGTTATCAACTGAAACGAAGGCGATGGTGGTAAAAAGGCATTGACCCCACCCCGTGGCCATTGACGCCCGCTGCTCTGCCATCCGCCGCAAGCACCACCTCCCACGGCCTCCGCTGTCCAGGCCGAGCCGCCCCAGCTGAGCCGCTCCATGGCCTCCGCCCTCACAGCTGAGCCACACCGGCCGAGCCATCCCACAGCCTCGCACCCCCGCCGAACCCCATGCGGCCACACACCCTTAAAGAAACCCCCACAGTTTAGCCACTCTATTCCCTCACGGCACCACCCTCGGCTGAGCTGCCTACTCCCTCACAGCACCCCCGTGGTCGTGCGTCCCCCTGCGGCCCTAAGTGGCCTCGCGACATCGTACCACCCTTTGTGGCCCTTCGCAGCCCTCAAGGCCTGCCGGCCCACCCAGTGGGCCGGGCCGCCTAGCGTAGGCTAGGCTGGACCCTGCAGGGCAGGATAGACCTAGCCAGTCATGTCGGGTCCACCCAAACCGGTTAGGCCCTTGATGGATCAGGCAGATTCAGACTGGACCCCGACCACCTTCGACCCATTTACGCATATTCAACCATACCTCTGGAACCAGGCGTCAGTTTGACAATCCGTCTTCAGCGCCAAGAACCATGGAGTGAGACAGTCCCTTGTTATACCCCACTAGAGATTTGGGTCATGTTGGGGAACTGTCGGGTTGGATCGAGAATGAACTCAACCGGGCCATCGATACTAAATGGCTAATAACTCACATATCGGGCGTCTAATTGACGCATCATCTGTTGCGTTGAGAACCCTATGACATGGAAGTGCATTGAGATACATCTTCATGGGAATTTATGGCAGGTCTAGTATCAACTAGTTACAGGAAAAACAGATTCTCATGGAGATGAGCAAGACTTGTGCGGGAACCCAGTACCTAGCTATGACGTGAGGATGTACTGGGATCCTATTTGGGGTTGACGTTGTACCTAGAGAGATATGGTGTGGGTCAGTACCTAGAGTGATCGTGTGTGGGTCAGCACCTAGGGCAATCTTGTGTGGGTCAGCTCTTAGAGGGATCCTATGTGGATCATCACTGAGGGATCCTGTGTGGGTCAGCACCAAAAGTGATCGTGTGTGAGTCAACACATAGAGTGATCATTTGTGGGTCGGCATGTAGCGCGATCCTATGTGGTTCAGCACCTAGAGTGATCCTATGTGGGTTAACACCTAGATCGACCCTCTATGGTCAGCACTAAGCAATCTTGTATAAGACAACCTTTTAAACAGAGTAAGATGATTCAGTAGTTACATCTAATTATCTTTACTAATTTACATAAGTTATATATGTTGTATGTTGAGTCTATACCTATGTGGTACTTTCCATCATGGTAATACCCTGGTGTTATTCTTATTTGTGGTGTACGTATGTGGTACTTGCCTTTGTGGTTTTCCTTCCATTGTGCAACAGTTGAGCTTTGGGATTTTGTGTTTAACCCTGTGTTTTCTCAGGATTGAGATGGGTATACTTGATAACTTAGGTATATGTATGGGTATATAACTATGTAGGATTGATAGTTGACTTCATGATTTGTGGTATATCCTTGTGTATTTTGAGAGACCTTGAGGGTCTCATTGACCATAATGAGTATCGTTATACTCACCTCTGCATGATCTATGCCCGTACCATGTTGGGATGGATGCAGATGACAGATTGTTTTGATCGAGACTGAGGGTAGCAGGACTGGACGGTGCCTGAAGTTGAACCATGCGGCAAGTCGTTACACGGAGGAGGAGAACGGACATGGAGTGCTGAGGAGGCGATCTGTACCTACCCTTCAGGTTGGAACCTCTAACGATGACCTAGAAGATATCTTTCTTTTTTTTCTCAAGTTTCCTTGTACTTTCACCTTCCGGCACTTTACAGTTGGGCTTCTATTCAGGCCACTTTATTTATATACTCACTCTATTTACTATTCAGTTTTCTATAGTTCGTATCTTGATGTGTGTTTGGATGCGTTTCCTTATATGTTATAAAGGCAATGCCTTCCCATTTTAAAGGATTACACCATTTCCTGCTAGTCGCTAGCCCCTGGCCTATGGAAGACGGGGTTGGGGTAGTCACGACACAGGCCCGGGGAGATGGGTTGTGACAATAAAATCACATCCTATGTAATTTTTCCTCATTATATAAATTAAATTAATATATTAAATAAAATGGGGAATAATTGGTATGTTCAGGTCATGTGGAATTACATAAACACTAGTTACAACCATGATTCAGCGGAACACTAATGAATTAAAAACTATATATTACCATAGTATGAATCTTATCTAACCACATATTTCTTGTGATATTTAGTCGTGGAATCTTATATAACTATGGTACTTAAGTATTGAATACATACTATTATGATACCCATGTATGGAATCCATAACGCACGATACTCGGTAATATAATTTTTATGATGTGATACACACACATAACATATCATATACATGTGATACTCAGTCATGAAGTCATTTGTACATATGATACTTGAGAATGGAGATTTGTATGATATATGATACATGTGAAATGCATCCCATGATACATAAAATGATTCAACTTATTACATATTTCATTCTATGTTATGCCAAGCATCCTAGATAGAACATTGTATCTATATATATTGATATAAAAATAATTAAATATATATTTATTGTATATTCATACATGCATATAAATATATAACTATTTGAGTGTGTGTTCGTAGATACATTTTTAGTCGTTTCCCTACATGGGATTATGTACTTTGTGTAATTGAGGTGCCCCTCCCAAATTAGAGTCGACCGTTTATAGTTTACATTTCTTCTTACTTATTTATTTTATCTTGAAACGAATCATATAAAATTTAATGTCTGGATAGTTATAGATGATTATTATTGTGGGAAAAAAAGTATATCTCACAACATGTTTGTCTGACTATTGGTACCCAAACTGAATTTAGGTTATGTAATAGAATAAGGTATGTTCACATGTTATGATAATTTATTAATAGTATTGTGATGATTTACAGGATAGGAGTGTTGATTCATGCATTTAATTATGTTGGATATAGTTTTTGTCCATTTTTTAATTTTTTTTCTTACCACTTACATGTATTCGACATTTCTTCATTTTTTAAAGAATGAATACATAACATCCTTATGTTTAGGATGCTTGGTTTATACCATTGTTTTATGTGATTGGTTGATATAATTATTATAAAATATTTCTTATTTGTTATTATAAATATTCCTCTTATTTCTTATATTATACATTTTTCATACTCTAAAAAAATAGGGAATAATTTATATGATTTTTCTTCACAGAACCTCTCTTCTTATTGGTATTACAAGGTGTAAGGGGAGGGACACATTATTTAACATGAATCAATAGTTAGAAAAGTATTATGAAGTGATCTTGTCACTGACTTTACACAGATCATTGTATCGATATGGATATATCCACACCAGTTCATCAATGTATCCTATAGATTTTCAATTGATAGGGTGCAGTGTTATTCATTAATAGTAATCTATTTGGGTCCAACAAGACCTATTATATGGAATATGGATTCTTTATGTTATAAGGGGAGAAATTGTAGATATACAGTGTTGATCAAATAAAGGCCCTTAATTTTTTTATGATAACCACTTCCAATAAATCTGCGAAAATGTTAATGGCTAAATACTAATCACCATCCAATTGGATAAGATTATTACCAATTGTAGTTAACCTAAATGATGAACATGATGTTTCAGAAATATAATCCTTGACTTTATCATATAACTTATGTTGATAAATGAAGATATGAAGAATGATTCCCCAATAATTTGTCTAAAATTTTATGAGGCCTTAACATCATCTCCAATCTCTATAAGAATACATAGTATCTGATAATACCCCCATAACATCTAATATGTATTATAATATTATAAAAAATATGTCCCTTATTGGAATCATTTATATTGGGATAAATATTTGAACTCCAAGGATATTAACTCCCCTAAAGATCATTAAAAATTCATAGACTTCAAGATGAAATACATTATTGGTAAAAGTTTCCCTGTTATGTCATAGGAATCCAAATATTTTCCAAAATCATCAACTCTTGATAATATTGAATTTGAAGTAGAGGAATAGATAGAATATTTTTTATTAATTACCCGCCGGTATTTGAGGTTGGTGTCTAATACAACAATTTGGATATCAAGTAACTAAATCGTGGAATATATGAATAATTGTGACATATACTGATTGTTGACTAATTGATAATGAAATACCATATGGAATATCATTCCATGACTATGTGTTATTGATATATCCCTTCATCTAAATAAATAAAATTGCATAGATGATATATGGTAAGTTTACCCATTATCTAGATTTCTATAATACAATTGTGGTTATATAAAGAAAAACATGTGATTCCATAAAACATATGCTACTATGGTAGATTAAAAAGATTGAATTTTTAAAATTGTAAACATAATTTTGGAAATCTAGTATAAAAGTTTTATTCCAAAAAATACCAGGTGAAAATACAAATTATAAATATAATGATTACATTTACTTCAAGGATATCAAATGTCTATTCCCAAATATGATTTATTGTTCTCAATTAAAGTTTTACATTCCAATCAAGAAATGTTTCCAATACCTGTTTTCAAGAATAGGTATTCATGGTAAATCTATATTATCAATACTCTATAAGAGGAATGGGATACTACTATTATAACACCCTAATAGGTAATTCTTTTCAAATTGAAACATTTTATAATGAAGAATACATATCCCACATATAATAATCCCACAATATAATATTGAATTACACCATCATGGAGTGTAATTTTGATTATCTGGTAATCAAATATCAATGTGGATGTGATCATCTCACTTATAATGAGGAAATGTTTTACTAACTATTAGTGTGAAACTATATTATTAATATGTTGATTATTTCATTTGTTGTGATGTTAATAAAGCTCCTAGGAATCATTATATACCATCTCAGGATCATGAATGGCAATTGTGAGACAAACGAAATCCTAAAAATGACATAACATTTAATACTTAATTACATGGGTTTTCCACAAACACACCTAACATTATTTGGAGACATCATTCAAAACAATTCAAAAAAGATCCTACCCTTCACCAAATGATGACATAGATATTCAAAAATCATTGTTATGAACATTTTCAATATTATTTCTAAAATTTCATGTAATACATCATAATACCTCAAATATTAATTACTAAAATGAAAGTAATTGTGCAATTCTAGCATGATGTAACACTGTAATGATATCTTGGTATTCGAATTGAGTAGAAAAATTATTCATATAATGAAAACTGCCACTATTTTCGTAGTAAAACATTTATAGAAATGGAGACATGATATTCATGAATTGAATAGTGTTTAATTAAATTAATTTATAATTTTAAATATAAATGGAACTACCTTCATCACAATGAGGTTATAATTGCCTCACATGTATAACTAATCATGTAAACCAATTATATTTTATTGTTAATGGGATGTATTGAATAGTGGATGGTCAAAAATAAATAGTTTACCATTTTGATTAAGACCCAAAATAAAGTAAAATGTATGAATACGTACATGTATTACCACACAAAATGACCCATATAGTTTTTAATCCAATTATCCATGATGAACATATATAATTCATCCATTGTACTATAATGATATGGATATGTTTTTGGATGGAGCACATAGATGCCAGCTTTATATAATAATGGAAAAAGTAAAGCCTAATAAGGTTTTCATATTAATAAAGGACACCAATACTAAAAATTCAGTTATTCATTATTCCTTTTAAATTATAGAAGTGTTCAAAAATATTTAGGAATAATATAAATCCCTCATTACATTTTGAAAGATGGTTCTATAAACACATTTAGTCATAAATGAATTTGTAGTCATTTGATTTTTTTCATTGGGAAATATATTGGTTAATATTAAATTTTTATATAATAATTATGATCTTATTATGATTATACATTAGTATTAGTGGTGAAATTCCTATAATAGCTTACATTTCCTGTCATTATTCATTCAAATTATACTATAGCTTATGTGTTGGATAGTATAAAATAATCACAGAATGTTCAAAACAAGGATGAGTCAATTATCTATAGTACACATAAAATTTTGCTATCTATTTTGGTTATATATGAGATGTGGGAATAAATGATGTCATAATTTTTCTAGTATATTTTGAGATCATTTTCCATCTTATGGAATCCACCACTGGATGAATGGTTCTTATACAGAACTATCTCAACAATGTATCCATCCCATGTGAAGAGCTAAAATAAAGAATATACAACATGGGGTTTTGAATTTCATCATTTTTGAAGGACCAAATTTTGGTAAATGCGTTTAAAAATGCATCATTAAGGTGAACATAGAGGAATTTATCATGTAGAAACTCATGATATTATGCATGATGTTTAAATTAAATTATTAATAACCCATCATTTAGAAACTAATATCTACCATTACATCAATATGAATTAGTACATTAGTATATCTATAATATATATCCACCATAATCCACTATGGGAACCCAGATTAGTGGAATAGTACGGAACCACAGTCACACCTCCTCATACATTGGTGGAAAAAAACTAATGGAGATAGTTAATTATATAACATGGGAAAACTATAACCTCATAGTCATAGTTTAACAACATAATACCTAATGAAACAAAAAAACAAATAACCATAGCCACTCATCCACACCAATTCTACCTATATAATAAAGAATACAATAATATTACTAAAATTTGATACCATAAAACATTTGTAACTAAAATAATCCATCATTATTTTATATCCAATATTATGTTACTAGGTTAATAAAAATACATTACTAAAAATTGGAAACAAATGTTTCCCAAACACCATACAAGCTCCATCATTGAAAAATATTATGTATGATACATTTGGTTTCATAACCTTATCCTAAATAGTATCCATGATTTTTTCTTGGGTGGAAAATAGATACTAGAGTAGAGTGTTAGTAAAAATTATAAGTCCACCACCAAAAAAATCCAAATATAATACATTCAACAAAAATATATCAATCTTTTGTAGTTATGTATATTCCATTCATGAAATTAGTAGATTAAAAAATAATAATAAAATCATGATCTTACGATCAATGGTTTCACTAGATATTTGTGCAACATATTTTTTCATAGACTAGATTTTTCGAGTGTTCTATGGTGAAAACTCTATCAAAATCCACACTATAATAGGGTTTATATAACCATAATTAGTGAAATCCATCACCTAACATTAATATTCTAATCCATGTATTCCTATCATACACATGGGGGTTATTCTCACACTATTTCTAAATATAATTTAATATATCAACCCAACTCCATATTTACGCTATGTTTAACCAAAATATCATCTATTATCAAAACCTAATATAAAAAATATATTTACAACAACTTCAATTTAATTTTTTATATTTAAAATAAAAAACCAAAAATAATTTTTCCGATAACATTCAATGTGTAAGAGGTAATTTTCACGAAAATAAAAAACCATAAGGTACAAAATGATTTTTGTTGACTATTTAAAAAACCAACCAATTTTACAAAATAATGAATTCAATGAAAGGTAAATAATTATTTAAACAAATTATCATTAAAAATATCACATCCAATATTCAAACCTGAGAACCAATATCTTAATCAAAATTCATTTTCTTTGATTTTATAAGATTAAAATGTCATGGTTTATGTAGTTGATATATTTAAAAGTTATTCCTGATAACCAAATTTCCACATAACACATTTCATGTATTGGAATTTAAGAGAATATGGGAAAAATGGATATCCATACATAGGTCTTAAAGTGTTCGTGGCTCAATACAAACCCTTAGAAATACTTAAATTGAGTGATATCCAAGTAACATAAAAATAACATAAAAACCATATGATCTATGATAATACATTTCAATAAAATTTAGTATTGAAAAATAAGATAATTGAAGTGAACAGAGATATATAAATACCAAAACATTTGAATTCACTAACCAAAATGTCAAAAAACAATGGATTGAATGATTTTTTACAATAAGTAAAATTTTAATCATGTTTCTCATACAGGGTGATGTGGTAAATTTTGTTGTAGAAATATGAAATTAGATTAATTATGGAATGATGAGGAAAAGGGAATAAAATATACCCTATAATAAAATCAGTGTCTTGTTAAAATGATGGTGGATCTATCCGATGATTCTTTTATACTTTTAATAGCTTACCATTCTACATGATGGAACTAAGCTATCCATAAGTCTAAAATATTATCAACAGTGGAGCTCCAAACTCTTGGATTCATGCCCTGACATTTACATATACTTCATAAACACTCCCATTCTATTTCAAAACCCATTATATATCAATTCAGGATAATTCAAGAGGATATTCATGTAATTAAAAAAAATATACATCTATAGCAGACACTAGTATTACAATTTTCTGACCACATTCCAAAATTTCAATAATATAGGCTCTCTAACTCCATTAAAATCATTGATAAATGATTTATCTATTGGCCCTATTAATTCAACTCCAAAATAATATTTTCCAATTAGATTGATCTAATATTCAGTAATTCATATACAAATGTAAAATTCAACCCCATTAGGGTTTCTTTCGTTATGAGTGACAATGCAGAAGTTGAACCTCAAAAGGAGCATTTAGAATTATATTAATTTCATAAATATCAATGAAATGAAACAATTATAGTGGATAACATTGGTTATGATGTACATGTATAATGTCATTAATCTCTATATAACAATGATAGAAAGATATTCTGAATGAAATAAGGTTAACTCACACATTCACAAAAAATTTCCCAATGAATATGAGTTCTAGAATTCCTACATCTGAATCGAATGCTTCCCCATCCATGAAAATATGTTTAATAAAAATATATCACCAATATAAAACGTTATGGGAAATAATAATGGGTTATAATTACTCAACTACCCACTCTTTGCAGTAGTCAACCCGTTCCTGATTAATATTATTTCCTTGGAGGACTATTTTAATAGGATCACCCCATGAATTTATGATTCATCGGCTTACATCTATCATTAGAGAGACGAATTTATCATGTTATAAATTTATTAGGATGGATTCATTTTAAAATATTCATGTTATCTTTATTTATAGGGAAATTAGAAAAATGTATGATATATCTCCAAATATATCATACAAATGAGAATATATTCTAGAAGCATGTCATCATTTTCATGTTTGGTACACTATGTTTTTCCTTCGATATATGAGTGGTCAGATTTTATCAAATGAATATTTATTCACTAAAAAATCATATGTTTGTACTAGAATATCATTTTTAAATAGAAATCATTCTCAAATATAATTCTCTATAGCTACCTATACAGGTATAATAACTCATATATATATATATATATTTATATCATAAAACAATGTTAACTGTAGAAGAATATATGAATGGTATGTAGTGGGAGATATTAGTTAGTTGATCAATGATAAATTATTTGGTAACAAACCCCAAAGGAGTCCATGGTGGTACTATTTAAAAATTGATTATGAAATCATCCCATTTCTAATTTGGAAAAAGGGTAACTGCTGCAGAAGACATATAGGGAATTGATTATTTCCCATCATGTACTTTTATATAGATAACAATGAGGAAAGACAAATTAATTAATACATAATTTAAAAACACCCAAATAGAATGTGCATGAAATTATATTTATGTTTCATAAAATGATTTAGAACACTTCTTGAATAGTGTAATTCCATCACCAGATCCTCCTATAAGCTTTTTTGAACTACCACATGGCCCCATACTTATAAAATCTCCTCATAAAAAAAGAACATTCAAGATGGATCATCACCCCAAATATTTTCCCTCGTCTATATCCTAGTAAAATATGATAACTGTATATCATTCAACTATTCAAGGAGTCTATATGTAATGGATAAGGGAATAAAACATAACCCATCCATGTTACTCCTCAAAATCATGATTTATCTTTATACCTGGAAATTAATTTGACACTATGAAATAGAATCCTATGAAACATGATATTAAAATTTCTTTCTCACTGTGTCTTCGACAACATTTTCCTTCATGGGAGTGTAGGATAGAAATTTTTTTAATGGATTGAAATAAAAAACACCCTATATACCTTATAATGTAATTTGGTTTGGGGATGTGATATTTCTGATAATATTTACTACTATAAACCAGAAACCCCTACTCTAGAATGAATTTATCCCATCGTCTAATGTCTTATACTAATTCCCCAAGATGAAATTCATGGATAAGGTCATTACACTAATGTTTCCATAGCTTTATGGACAAATAGTTGACTATATAACTATCATTAATAAGTTATTTATTAATTAAAAATATAAATGAATCATAAAAATTGGTGTAATACTTAACAATAACATGAAATTTTATGATCATCTTGAATGTTAATAATTTATTTGTATTAATAATGATTATCTCAGAAAATCATATTATTTATAAATAACCCCAATTTTGTGAGTCACATTAATCTTGCCTCTATGTCGGAGAACTTCTGGATAAATCTAATGAAGTGTCAAACTAGACATAGAATGTTACATAGATCTAAAAATTCATGGTCCTAAAAAATTTTAATTACATCAACTATCATTGGATATGTAGAAACACCATTATTATATATAATATTTCCTAAAAAATTAATTTGATATAAGAAATACAAGAATTCATTATTTCGGAATAAATATGAGTAACATAAATAATGGTGAAAATGGAGTATAAATTCCTAGAATAATCATCTCAAGATATATGGTATTGATTTATGTCATATAAAAGATAGGGAAAAACATGTTTAGATGAGGAATTAAGAATCAATTTTTTAGAGACATAAAAATCGTAGAAACATTATTTCTCTCAAATTTTATAAGAAGGTACTTATAAGGACTATAACTTTTATAAAATACAATATGAGGAACATCATATATAAATACACAATGCTTGTTTTACCTTAATTTTAGATCTATATTGGGTAATACCTAATAATTTTTTTATGGTTAATAAAATCACTGATTTCTAGAAAGTTTACAAATGTACATAATTAATGTCTATTTAATCATTAGATAATCCTCACAAAAACATAAAACAGTGTCAATAATATAATCTAATAATATTTTCATATCCTAATATAAAGCTCAATGTAAATATGTTTCATATCTAATAAGAGATGAATCATAAAATAAATACCATAGTCATATGTTATCCCATAAATCTTATTTAATGACATATAATTTAATTAATTAATTTACAAATTTTATTTGGTAATATTCTTATTAAAAAATAATAGATAAAAAATGCACCAATATTGTTATTATGAGTAGTTATCTTGTCTGCCAAATTTAAAAAGACATTAAGAATCATAAGCATTGATAATATATAATAAGAACAATGATCTAAATACTACTATATTTAAATGTTTATGAAAAAGACCATATGAAACTGATTGAATAAGTGATGGAGTTGATCAGTAGGATCACACTCTATTAATATTATTTATCAGTGTTTGTGATGGAGATTGAGTCACTGTTATTTTCCCATCACCATTAAAATGATAAGAAATAAATACATTATCACATATGAAAAAAAAATATGGAAGATTTTCAGATTCATTGATATCATTAATGAAACTAAATATGTTTGAGAACCTAAATAAAATCACACCATTAGACATGTTACCATTATATTTTTATCTAGTGCAATAAAATGTTATGTATATAGACTATAATTGAAGGAATTTTTATATGCTTATTTTTTTAACAAATTAATCATTTTATTAATCATTTTACTTTTATATTAAACTTAATTATTAATTTTTTTATAATAATGGGGTTCATTACATTGAAACAAAATTACATCTATAGGAAATAAATTGTTTCAATCAACACAAAAATCATATTGAATTTAGTTTTTTAAATAAGATATATTTTATAAGAATAAAATTTTATAACTATATAGATTAAATATAAATGATAATATAATATTTTTAAATAGTAAACCAATTTTAATAATGGTTATAAAACTATTATTATAAAAATTATATTCATTTTCAACAAATGATTATTTTTCATTTATAAGAATAAATTTTTAAACATAGTTATTTCTTTTGTACAACAAAAATATTATATTTATAATCATCATGTCTAAAATATCCTACAGTGATATTATTATAATTTTTAGAGATTGATCAATTATTGTGTTAAATTAAAATAATATGTACATATACGATGTGTATTATGGCATCATAATGACCCATATGTTATGTAATATATGTCTTAAAAGGAACTCATGATAAAATATATATTTTTCCATTAAAATAATGGATTTTATATAATTTATTAAAAGTAAAATTTTATAACAAATCATCCGAAATAAATAATATATTTTAATGTTTTTATATAATTCAATTTAAACAAGACTCGCTTTCAAATCACCTATGGTAATATTTCAATTATCACAGTTCATAAAAAAGTAAAATAATGAATAGAACAAAAAATAGGAAGAAATATGGGTAAATGACCATGATATGGTATTCATATTTTATTAAATTGTAATATCAAATATAAAACCAATATCTAGATATTAATAATGAACAATCCTCAATTTTTCTAAAAAACTCCATCCATCCTCTAGTTTTTCATCACTAAAAACACAAAAAAGTAAGTAATTTATCATTTCATTGATCTATAGATCCCCCCTAATTTTACCTTGTATCTAAATAATATCCCCACATGGTTTTAGAAGCACCGTCTAAATTTAATATATCCCCTCCTTATATACATCATTTAGGTAAATCAATTATGTATATAATTTTTTCTTTTTCTTTCATATTTTTTTCACACATCTCACATATCACCCTTTTAAAATCCATGCTAGAAAACACCACGTTATGTCACATTAAGCTATATCAAGTTTCTATATGTTCATATATTTGGCTAGAATTATTAAAATATGAATTTTCCATACCAAACACTTATATTATGAATACCCATTACAATTTCTACTAGTGTTGTTTCACTAAGATATTGATAGAATAATTTATTTTGGAATTATTAACATTTTAACTACCAAAAATGATCTTGGGAAATAATTTTATTGAATATTTAATTATAATGAGAGATATATTTTTGACACATGAGCATGTATATGTTTTTATGGGTGTACCTTGATAACACTCCAATTCACTATGTGATGATTTCTTATCATGGGGTTTCTTGTATGGTATTAGTGTGTAAAAAGAATACATAACAACACAATTTTCAACATGTGATCTTTTCTTGGAAGTTATCCTCTAGTTAGGTTTATGAATTGATTTATGTTTTTTCTACATTCCAATGTATAATTTACGAATTAATGTTATATCATGGGTCATTTTTTAGTATTATCACTTTCATCCGCTCTTCTGTTTGCTCAATATAAATCATGGATCACATATTCTTATTTAGGTTATTCAT
The DNA here is from genome assembly GCA_963277665.1 of Viscum album. NCBI lineage: Eukaryota > Viridiplantae > Streptophyta > Magnoliopsida > Santalales > Viscaceae > Viscum > Viscum album. Next base: position 2,002,930,946 of record OY728148.1, on the reverse strand, counting down.
TGATTTTTTATTATGTTTAAGGTATTTGTAGATCTCCCATTTAAAATGTATTTCACAAGTTTAAACATTGTTATTTTATTAGAATAATTGAATTTTAGGTAAATGTTAAGGTATTTTTCATTAACTATGTTTTATCCTTGTTTTAATGAGATGTGATATATAATAAATTTTCAAAATATACTGGGGTTCAAAATCCTTTTGTATTTGATTATGTATAAAATTATGAAATAATTCATGAATTATTGTGAAATAAATTAAATATTATCATTGTTGGTATAAAAGTAATGTCAATTATTTTTTAGTGTTATGATTATAAAATTATAGTAAAACTAATAGAGAAAATAATAAAAATAATAAACCAAATGTAATTATTGTTAATGTATAGAGTATGTTATTTCAATGAAAATAAATCCAGTTCAAAATATTATGAATTATTGTAGGTCTAGAACATAGTTTCATAATATTAATAACCTTAATAATGGGGAATTTTTCTAGAATCGATTGACAATTTATTCATCAAAATGGGTGTTACAACACCCCTAGTTTGAAACTCATGTGGTATATGGTTTTGTAGTTTCGGAATATTTTTAAAAACCAATTTAAAGGGATGAAAAAATACAATATGACTTAATGTTATTAATTTCACCTGGATAACATAGATTGAATCATTTAAAATTATATTTTGAGAAACATATGTCATTGATGGATATTACATTTAATGATAATGGTTTCCAATTTTTTTTAATAAAATAAAAAAACTCATCCTTAATATTCATTTTACATATAATCAATGGTGTGATATTTTTGGAATAGATACAACAATGATGGTGAAGGGAAATTTTATGATAGAAGAAATTATATGACCCACATTATAGGTGGTAAAGAATGAAATCATATGTATTTGAAAAACAATTTATCAAAAATTGTGATTATCAAATCATAGAATGTTGAAATTATTTGGGTGAAAGTTATTTTGATGGTGATGTATCTAGATTTTTCATTTGGTAAAGTTGCTGAATAAATAATGTTTGAAATTTCTAGATTCTAATAATTTTGTAATAGGTATTGACGGAAATTCCAAAAAGGAGCCCAAAGATACTATAGATTTGGAAATATATGGAAACAATATTTTATTTCAATCAAAAACAAGAATAGTTTATTTTCATAATGGATGGTAATAATGTTCAATATATTAACCATTACCCACTATAATTCTGAAATGTAGAGGACATTCTCATTATCTAATCCATTTCAACATTCCAAGGGATAACTATCATGATAGCCAAAAATAATTTGAAAGAACAAGGGAACACATAAATTCATATACTGTGATTTATCAGTAAGAATTAATTACCCATAACATTTACTCTAGGGATGTGTTTGTATTGTTTTACTCTAATTCAAACCATATTAACATATATTTCAATCACTCAATGAATATTGTGTCATAAAACAAAATGATTTTATATCATGTTCAAAATATAAATAGCTATGATTATTGAATAACCATTTAAATATTATGTATATGATCATGAAAATATTATCATTCTATATAGAGTGGAATTCAATGATATTGATTTTTTTAATTTCACAACCATGTATAAAGGAAAAATAAATTTATGGGAGAGGTAATTAACAAAACATATCAGAAAATAATATCTACTTTAATACATGTTTCAGGACGATGATGATTCTAATTTTTTATAATCATCTCAAAAAAGGTATATTATTCCTATATGATCCAGAGATTCTAGATAATATTATTGAGAATAAATTTAATGTATATCTGATGACATGACTATTGTAAGGGAATTCACTAATGTGTTTCTTAAAAAATTGCCTCATTTTACAACTAAAGAATAGGTGAATTTGAAGTCTTGATTATATTCTGAGCATTTTCAAATATACCACACTCCATTTAGAATGATTATTATTCCACTCTTGTAGATGAAGAATAACCAATACGAAAAAATAGTTAAAGGGTTCATACACCCTAGGGCATCATCAAGGGATTCACCAATCAGCTTTATGAAAAATAAGGATGTGCTAATGTTCTAATGCATGTTATATTGGAATGACTAAAACATCTTAATTATGAATAATATTCCACTTTAATGTACTAGTTATTTGTTGATGGGATATTCGGAGGCCAGTATTAATCCCATGATAACCATTAGTCCGGATAAAATAATTTATCGTTGATGATGGACGATATACCCAATACTACCTTTCATACAAGGTATATTAATGACGATTTTATAATGGTTCAATTCTAAATCACTATTGTTCTGAAAATAGTCATGTATATGCTGAATAGTGTCTTTATATATTACATAATCAAACATGTGGAAATTTTTAAAGATGGTATTCTCAATTCCTCTAAAATAAACAAGGATGACGAAGATAAAATTAATAATATATTAATGACCATATATAATGAAATGATGTACGTGATGTATAGTAAATATGATTTCTTAGAGAATGTAACATTGTAGTGGGTAACATATCATGATATTTTATCCCACTAACCTTGCTTAATTAGATGGAATTAAAGGTTTTCTAGACTAATGGATTCAATTAATGTATTAAATAGATGATGAAGATGACAATTTTTATTCCCCAGCTGATCTTACCCACCAGTTGGAAGTTATTTATAATCTAAAGTGACAAGTTCAAAAATGGATTTACACATGTTTAATAAAAACATGAAGTCATATGACACCATAAAATTGGGGATGAACGAGGTTAATGAACCAACAAATGATCTATAGTTGATTGTAGTGATGTTTGTTAGGTCCTATTTATTTTTTTGGTAAATTTTTATATATCTCCATCAAATATCTATTTAAACTCTGAAATTTATCCTAATTTGAATTCCATTTTAAGAGATGGGGGTTTCTAGGGTGTACAGTTCCATTACAGAGATGGGACATAATATTTTGGTAGAAAATGGAATGAAATATGTTTTATTTAAAATTAGTGGGGAATACCATTCATTCTTTCAAACTATGTGAAGTTTGTAAAGAGATGATAAATGTTCTACATGGTTTAAGAAAAACCACGTGATTTCGGTCACATTTACATGAATCTAGATTTAAAATATGGAGAGAGGAAAATTTTATAGTTTTTTTATGGTTGGATAAATAGTGTGAGAAACCTGGGAAAGTGCCCACTTCCTACTAAAAGATGTGGATGGTTGGGAAAATGTTTTCAAACCATACAACCCTATAAATAATGGGAAATTTAAATTTTTTCAAAAAATTGAAAAACAAATTCAAACCTTGTATTTGGTTCTTTATCCTCCCATAGAGAAAGAACCTCCCCAAAATCTCTAATTGGTTCCTATTTTTTAAATTTAGATAACATCTCTGTTTGATCTCTAAATTGATGGTTGTTCATCTCGTTGCATCTATATTGGTAAGATTTTGATTCCATTTTAGACGATCTCTATTAAAAGGGATTTACGATTCACGATATAGGTGTAGGTTGTTTTGACCAATTATCATGTTCATCATCCATTCCTCAATTATTTTTCAATTGGAGAAAAACTAAAAGATGATACTGGAAGATATGTTGACTATGGACCAAATTTAGGTGGTCTCTTGATTTTCACATTTTTTTGATTTGTTTATATATTCCATCAAACAGAGAATCCAGTTTCAAAAAATTTTATTTTAATGAAATAGATCCATATAATTTCTTGTTATTTTATAAGAATTTAAATAGGCTAGTTGATGGTTGATTATAGATTTTGAACTATGAAATAAAACAACTATTTATTTTTGTTAATTATTAAATGGACCATTTGATAGATTTCAAAATTGGATGCTATAAGGTTAACCCAAACCCATAACATGGGATGCCAAATTTGATTTTAATTATACATTAAATTTCAAAATAAATTAAATGTAATTTAATTAAATAATACTAAGCGATGGATGAAATTTCCATTGGCATTTTCTATAGAATATATTGTTGAAATTTTACTTCATTATGAAAAATTCCCATGTGAGTTACACTATGTATATGGTAAGAAATTTCTTGATTAATTATTATTTTACATTGTATTGGTATTCAAATTTTAGATAGATAAGTACTATTCCATGTAACGGTTTATTAAATCATGATAATATAGTTATAATGAATTACCCATGAGAGTATTTTCTGTTTATGTTGTTTAAGCTTGGATAAGGGAATGAGTCACCTTACTCTATGAAATTTAATTTTATGCTCATCATTTTTACTATTTCATGTGAAATTAATTTCATTAAATGATACTTAATTGATCGAAATCTCATATTCCTTTGGGGAAATATGGATTCAATTATTAATTCCATTTAAGTAATCAAATCACTTGATCCTTGATTATGTGGGAGTGATACTTGGAATCCCTAGTGGACTATCAATGACAAAATTTGAGGATTGAATGTTATGTTGAGTGAAACATGGAATCCAAATGGATTTCTAATTATGGAATTAAATTTAATTGTAATTTTATCCCATTATTGACATATGGGATCCCTTGGTGAACCACCAATGACATACATTATTGGATATGATGTTATACCACACCTAGAGTGATATTTTGGTTCTTGGGAGGTTCTCCATGGATGAGATCATAGGGTGTTAGTTCATATTTTATATGGTGTGAAACAAATACTTCATCATAAGAATGATAAAGACCGACATAGGTTTTGAATTGGATAACGAATGAATTGAATTATATAAATTGTATTCAAATCTAAAAAAATGATTACATATAGTCTTGATTTATACTTTATCAATGGTCTAGTTAGGTAAACCATGATACATTTCTTTAAGAATAATGGTGTGCCTTAAGTGAGGTTACAAAAGATGATGATTAAATAAGTGATTGGCTAAATGAGAATGTTATAAATGATAATAACCAGAAATTTAAATCAAATACTTACATTTTGAAATTTAATTTATTAAATGAATTGATTATAAGTGATAACATGGAATTCTAGTTTTCCAAATTTTTAGTACTTCATTTACTTATTTAATTACATCCTACATATTTTCTGTCATATATATACACTAACTAATTATCACATGACCTTGGGTGGCTTCTTACTAAGATTATATCTCGCAATTTGATTGGGAATGTAATTGGAACAAAAATATGCCTATATAATTTATGTTTTAGATAAGGAAATGTGACCTACTATAGGTTCATTTTTTTATTTGTATGAGAATAAGTACATTGGAACAACATGATTGTTGTGATGATACTAGGATATTTTATATATATTACCATTTGTTATTTTTATTTTACATCTTCCTTGTAAACTTATTTTGGTCTCTTTATTATATTCATATCTCATGTATTATCATTTTGTATATGATTTGTATCCTCGTACAATTTATTTATATTATTCTTCCATTTGTTTCATTTATTATTCATTAGATGGTTGTTTTACTCTAATATTGCATTCCATTAATTGGTATTTTGATGTTATATAATATAGTAAAGAGGAAATGGTCTCCCTACTTACAGTCTTTGGCCTTCATTACTGGTCAAAAGACTCTAGCATTTGAGAATATCTTTTTAGGCCATTTTTTCCACATAGATTGAAGCACTAAATTGTGCTATCTCGTTCTGAGATGTAACAATCATCGTGTGAAAAAATTGGTGATATTACCTTTAAGGGGAGAATTGTGACTTATATATTGTTCATAAAATACCAATGTATATATTTACACAATAATAGATTAACATTAACTAATTAAGAAGTTCAACATTTATCAAGTTATTTTTTCAATCCATTAGTTCCTCGAGAACAAGAACTATTTTTTTCTTTGAGTAGAAGGGATTTCACTATCCAATCCATGATTATAATTAAATGGGATCAAATAATATTGTAAAATAATTTGTAGGATATGGTACTAATGAAAGGATATTAATCCTACCATTCTAATAAACCTGAAATAATTAGATGATTGGGAAGGATCATAAATATGATTATTTATTATAGATTAATGTATAAATTACTCCAAATATCACCAATGGTGATGACTGTATTATTGGGGTTTGAACTAGGACATTTTTCATTTAATAACTAGAAAAAAGTTAAAAAATTATAGATGATGCTCTTAACTCAACCTTCTCTATTAATTTATGATTAAGTATTGTGTATATGGATTTGATGGAAATATTTACTAGGGTGACATGAAGTGGTAAATTTTGGGGAATGGGACTTGAGGCTCGGTATGATTGAAACTCAATACGGAATAATATAATTCAAAATGGTATGAGGAATACAATCCCCATAATTGTATGAAAATGAAATAAATGACAACTTATTTCATTATAGGACATTGTGTACCACCTAATTGAAATAACCTCTTCTTTTTTGTAGTAAATCACATAATGTAATAAATATATTTCATTGTAGTCAAAGAAGATTTCATTATAAATCAATTTTTCATGATATGCATAAGGGATGTTTTAACACTACATAGAGTTGCAATATTTATTATATTTGATCGATAGATTAGTTTTACATCTTTTTTTTGAGGTTACATCAATCGGAATTGGATAATAAATGAAAATCATCACTTATTATAACCCTCAAAAAGAAAGATAATCTAATGGATTGATTCAGACAATAGATTATATGAATAGATAATTTTCAACCGATTTATATGGATATTATGTGTATCATATTCCCCATGATGTGTTATCATATAATAGTAGTTTTAATTCTAGAATTAAAATTGAACTTTATGAAGATCTATATATGAAGGGATGTGAGTCATAGACACGCAGGGATGTAGTTAGAGTGAGAGATTATATGACCAAGTTTTATCTAAGAGAAACATAAAATGTTCAAACCATTTAATGTAATATATATTAAAAAATAAATTATATAAAAAATATATGATTTTATTCCCTGAAGAGACAAATTGTTAAAATTCATGTATAATATTTTCTAGCATATATCCCAATTGTATAAAATCAAGAGGTTTTGGATGAGGGGAATGATTAGAACAAGATACATTAGCCATTTTCTTTTTTTATCACATCATTGTATTATTTTATTGACTAATAATCCCACCTAAAATATCTCATGTACACGATGTGTTCCATATATCCCTATTGAGGATGTATTTACAAATCACCTCACATTTTCAAAATATATTTGTGTTACCTTTAGAGAATGATAATTCCTATAAGTATAAATTGTTGAAAATCATAGATTAATGAGAAAAAATTCTATGGAACATGAAGGTTCACCATGAAGACATGTTGTGCGGTAACAATACGTCGTAGTTAGAGAATGGAAACCATAAGAGGTAATGATATTGAGGTACCATCTTATAATTTAGTGTATTAAATGAAAACAGTGAAGAAAATATTTATATTAGAGGGAATAATGTAACATAAAAATAAATTATAAATCAATTTAAATGTATATAAGAGTAAATTTCATAATAATAAATTTCTTTATAGAAAAAACATGCATTAAACTGTCTATTTTGAATAGTTATATGGTATTTAAAAATTAAAAAACCATTAAGGTTCAATTATGTCCATAATATTGGTATAGAAAAGTGATTATAAGAATACTTTATATAAAGGGTAATTATAAATACCAAATGACATAGATAAATGATGTAATTTCATCAACCAATTGGATCATACATAATGAATCCCATTTAAATGAAATTCATGGGTGATAACATCAATGGAATTCAACATCAACCAAGAAAACATTGAGAATAATTAACTAAAAAATGAATTAATATATTCATGGAAGATGTTTATAATCATCAAGATCACATCCCAATCAATGAATTCCAATCTAACATAATCAAATCTCACCACCATACATATTATCTAAAAAAAATTCATCATTTTAATTTATTGAAATGTATCTAGACCATAATAGTATGAATTTAATTTTGATTATTTTTTTAAAAAATTATTAATTATATTTATCCTTTTATTAATTATATTTATAAAAAACTATATTTTTAAATGACATATAATTTTTTTACCTGGAAGAATAAATTTTCAATATTATATAATTTTCATAATAAAATATTTTTTTAAATCATCCCATCATAATTATATAACGGTTGTTTTTTCTATATTATCAGTGAATGAAATATTTTGAAATGTGTGTATGGTAATGGTTCAATGTAACTAGATAAATTGGTGTCCAATAATTAATTATTTCACACATTTAGTTTCCTTTTTATTCATCTATTATAATTTCTGTCGACATATTGTTGGATTCAATTGATTTTTAGTCTCCTGCTAAAATGGAACATGATTCCAATTATTATCTTTCCATATTAAATTTTTTATTATATATTAATTTGATGGTAATGGGTATCCTATTGTTACCTTTACTTATTTTTTATGCACTTCCTTCTAAATGTTTTGATTACATGGAATATCGACTAATATTTTTACGATGTCATGATTATAATTCCATTTGATTCATTATTTCTTATGCAATATGTTAGACTAACTAAAAATTTGAGATCACCCTTATTCTGTTTCAATTAACTAGGAATCCATGAAGATAAATATGAATAATATTAAAGGATATAATAAATGGAAATAATTTATCCATGAAGTTATTTATTTATAAAAAATAATGTGTTTATTTTGGAATTTATTTTGAATGCCAAAATCATTCATTTATCTGGTTTACAAAAACAACTAAAATCTTAGTCCTTCTGGATTTTATTCCTTGTAATCAAGCTAATGTAATTGATATAAAATTGTGGCTATAGAATTTTGAGGATTGGATCACAACATCATCATAATTATGGTAAAATATGATAATGTAATGTAATTTGGAAATTAAAATAATGAAACACCAAGTCATAGTGGTCAAATAAAACAAATACAAGTGAAAAAATCTAAATTCATATTCACGCAGAACATATGTGCATAATCATAAAATATTCTTATGAAACTATATAGAATCTTATTCCTCCATAATAAAAAATATACAATGAAATAAATTATATTATCCAATTAATTGGAAATATTTATATTTCCAACCTCACCAGTCATGTCATAATATTTAAATCGTCATAAATTCCACAAAGACGATATTAAAATCTTAGTAATGAGTGTACACATTTGATGTAATTGTATTCCACAGGATTTCATAAATAATAATTTCATTTAAAAACCAGGTGGTTCCCAAATGACAAATGGGAACATTTTTTTATTAAATTTACATTATTTTGTGAAAAAGGCAAATAATATGGTTCAAAATGAATTTTTGAAACATAACCACTTTTTGAAAATCATTGTATTTATTATAAAATCACATTGAAAATATTTATAAGGAAAAAAATAAAATTTAATAACAATTAAATTATATTTATGGAACATTTGGGAAATTTTTATACCATATAATTCATTAAATATGGATAACCAAAATAAATAGAGTTGGGTTCGAGAATCCCCATAACATTATCCTCGATTTATTTGGTCTCTTTTGTGCCTCTTTAATAAAAAACATTATAATTTTTGAAACACTTATTCAGAGTTTATTTATTTTCATTTATAAAAGTATATATAAATAATAATCAGTGGATTAAATTTATTAATTTATGTTTATGAAAATTATGGCTTTTGAAACCATGTTTTTTATAAAAAATAATCCCTGTTTACATTTTCTTTCCCTTTTGTCCTTTAAATTAATTTATAGGAAAGTATAATTTACCCTAGAATAATATTATACATTTAATTACTTATATATAATATATATAATATATATAATTCATCTATCAATTTGGTTATAAAATTTTTATTGAAATGACTCTATAAGAGGTTATCCAACCTTTAACGGGGAATTATTGAAAGATAAGGAAATTGATGTATGATGTTTATATTTTTTATAAATATGATAATTATATTAGTTTAACATCATTAATATAATTTTTAATTACTCCATGATTATTTTTATATAATATGGTTTCAAATAAAATTTTAATAAATAAGAAATGTAAGAAGAAAATAGGGATGGTTTGATAGAGACATATTATCTCCTTGGTGTAAAATATCTTGTAATACACTATCAAACTATTTTTGATTGGAGTCATATTTCCCTAGAATGTAAATATTTTTTATAATTGGATTTAGAGGGTAGATATGGATATATAATGGTCTTTTGAATGGGTGGGATGAGTTTTTGCAAGGGATGTTAGATGAGTTTCTTATAATATAGAATATTACTATTATTATAATAAAATATTGAATAATATTTTATATCAAAGTTAAAACATGTAATTATTAATTTATCAAAATAGAAAAAATATCTAAATAAAATATATTGTTATTTTTATATTAAATATACTTTATATTCCATGTTAATTTGTTTACTAAAATGGATATTGGAAAAAAGATAAATTGTTATTTTAAAGAATCACTTTTTTATTTAGGAATTGGAAAATTCTGTTTTTGTTTAGAAATTTTTTTAATTTATTTTAATTACTTATTTATGAAATAAATAACATTATGTATGAAAATCATGTTCTATAATTTATTATGAATTTATTACATCATGAATGATGTGATTTAAGAAACACTACTTTTGTGTAAAACTATATAATTTCCCTGCACCTGATATTTGAAGTATTTCAGAAAACTACATAAAATTTTACAATGAATAATTTATATGTTTTGATTGAAAAATTTATATACCCTTTATCTGAAAATTTTTATAAAATTGGTAATTTCAAATTATAATATAAAAATTATTATTATTTAAAAATATTATATAATTATGTTTCATCAAAATTTTCTTATAATTTCCATTAATTTATTAATAATGATATTTATTTGTATTGGATGATAGTATTTATATTTACATAACATACTAATGATAAATATTATTTATATAATAATTAATTATTATGAGGTAAAATATAGACTACTTATCTTACAATTAAAATGGTTGGGTTACTATTAACAAAGGCTAATATCATATTTATATTTTCACATCATTATTCCAACAGTCACATTGCCTATTATATATAATTATTAAAATAGAAATAAATATTAAAATGGTAGTTATCTTAATGTTTTATAATACCATTTTCCATGATTTTAAACCATTTTCTAATATTTTCTTTCTATTAATCTATTTTTGATGTGGGGGTGATCATTGTATTAGATTGGGGGATCCATATTATCAAATTTTAGATTTTATGTATTTTATTTATTATAAAATTTAATTTTTTTAAATTTTAATTATATTAATTGGTGATTTATGTAATTGAATTTATAAATGAATTATATAACATTTAGTTTTATCATATATGTTATACTATATAGTAAATTAGAAATCTAATTTATTTTATGAGATACATGTTATTTATAAACACTGGATTGTTATACTATGTAAATCTAATAGAACATAACAAGGTAGAAAAAAGAAAATGTGGATGGAGTGGAGATGTGTTGTAGACTTACAAAAATACATGGATTACTCTAATTGGGATATCAGGGAACCATTTATTGATTAATCATATCCTATAAGTGTGATATGATTATATATTTTCATCTGGAGGGTGGGGGGATGTTCTTAAAATTTGTGTAGATAAAATTAGGTTATTGGTTTTAAGGAAATATTTCATAAATGTGAAAAATAACCCAAAACAATTATATAAACAAGAACTAATAGATTTCCACTTGGTATAATCATCATGATTGTGGGTCTTTTAGTATCATTATAAAATATAGGTTTCCCATCATATAGTATATGGTATATTTCCATCAACATTGTACAACTAAAAGATCTGGGATGTCTTCCTAGGGATGCTTCGAATACTCTTTAATACACTTATGATGCCCCAACCACCTTATAAATATACATATTTATTAAATTAAATTATTTTTTACATTATATAAATGAAACATACCACCTAGTATTATGTGAATTAACACTGTCAATGATGTACCACTACCAAAAGTTTAGTAGATATTTTATTTTTACTAGATACATGACATAGTGATTCATCAAACAATGAAAAATTTCATACCTCTGGATATTTGTAGTCATTTCACATATATAATAGATTTTAAAGGGACATATTCCCACACTAAAAGAAGGATGGAAATGTTTATACTCACTGCAACTAAATTCTTCACTAAATGGGATAAGTCTATACCCATTAAGAATGCTTTTAAAAAACCTAACATCTTTTTTTTAAATTTAATAACCAAAATCTGGTTTCCACATAAAACATTCATGGAAAATGATGGAATATTCATATTTCACATTCCTAATGATGTATTGGGAGTACTACATACTATCAAACCACTTTACTCGATATCATAGGAAAATAAAATTCTTTTCCAATCACAATTCATCAGTAATTCTGGTTATTTCACACATTGAATTGTACTAAACCATAATAATATTCATATATTATTTTATATATTATTGATTTTATCTTTTATATTAATTATTAATTATCCCCATGTTTTGGAAGCATAACAATAAAATTATAAGGATTATGTCTTCCCAAAAAGTTACGTTTTGAAGTGAAATATTAGAAAATCAAGAATAAATTAAAAAAATTAATTTGAAAATACTAGAGTCAGTAAATTCATCAATAAAAGATTTAATCTATAATCAATCCTTGGGGGATATAATTTCTTTATACCCCGTACTCTAATGATCCTTTGGAATAATCCTAGGAAGGATAAAAAATAAGAGGGACCATATTTTATTTATAATATACACTCTAAAGAATATTATTCCATTTCCTCAATAACTTATTATATTATCACCCCCACAAAAAAATATTATTTTATATTACATTAATTCCTTGTACATCATTTAACTTTGCATTATCTAGACTAAAAGACATGAAATTATAATGTTTTCATCCCTATAAAATTATGTTAAAAAATATTATACAAGACCATGTTGTATAAAGACATACAACATGACAAAAAAACAATGTTACATGATTTAAAAGTTAATAGAATGTATCCTAAATGGTAAATAATGTTTTCTCAAAAAATAATAGTAATTTAAATAGTTTTTCGCTCCTAAAACATTTCTATAATTGTGTAAGGATACATAGTGTATGGTTTTAATTTCTACTAAATATAATTATGATAAAATATAACAACATTTTATATGAACTAGTTGTGGATTTATTCCCACAATTTAAGGATATTAAATTATCAAGATATCTCATATCCTATGCTAGGATATGAATTTTAATCACTCATAATATTTTCTCTCTGTATGTTATACAAATCCATTTATAGATACTCCCATTAATAATGAATCAAATACTTCATATATGTTTCTTATCATGACATCTTATACAATTTGGATAATTCCATATTATTTAATTATTTATAACAACAATAAGTAATCACTTTTTAAATTTGTATTAGATAATAAAATTTATTTTCATTATTGGGATACAACATATTAAATATCGAGGAATAAATATTTTACCTGTATGACATTAAAAAGTATTATATGAGACCATCATTAAATATCCTATGAAACTAAATGTACATTATTAATTGTTATCTCCCTTATAAATGGAATCATGGTCCATATATAAATAAATAATATATAATTTTAAATTAATATTCAATACATCTCAAAATAATTCATACCCTAAATCCATAAATGTTTAGATTCATTTGAGACTATATGTGTTATCAAAATATTTCAAAATTATCCATATCTTGACAAAAAAATATATTTTTAACATATAAACCATTAAATTTATTGCATATATAATACCATTATTTAAAACCTATAAAAAATCAATTATTAGACACATTGGGCATAGATGATCAATAAGTGTAAATGTGATAATTATCAATTGTTGATCAAAGTTTATAAGAAGTTATTGATAATGTTTTTAAATAATATAATATCTTTAGAAAACATAATAAATATTTCATATACCATAAATCATAATCCATGAAATAAAGATTTTTTTAACTAAATACATGTCCTATAATTGTTTAACTCCACCAATAGTAAATAACGATCCTTGAGAGAATATTATAATAAAAAGAAAATTTTTTGGAATATAAATTAATATAGAATCATATAATTATCAAAGGATCACATCCAAGAAAACCATTTGTAATGATCCTTATTATGGATTTGGATTATATTTCTTTCTAATGATTTGTTTTTTAATGTCCATCATCTAAGACTATTACAGTGGAAAGGGTCTCTTAATACATTATGTTCAATCAATGTAATTATTTATATTTTGTCACGTGAAATAAATATTTTTATACATCATGGTGGGTCTATAATTTTTTAACCACTTATCATATAATGAAACCATATATATGTCTTCTATATGATCATAAAAACATTACTAATTTCTAATAACATAATTAGAGTATGGGAAAAATAAATATTTTATGAAATCATACACAACCATTATTATCTTTATTGGCCACACACATAATTAAATTTGATATTATAATTCAGATATGTCCCCAATAAAGAATAAAAACCATTAAAGGATGTTGAATTAGATCATATATATATACTAAACAAACATTTAAAATATTCCTATAAAATCAAGAGAAAATATATCTTTTATTAATAAAAAATTTGAAAAAATAATTTTCTATTACATATTTAAATTAGATTTTCATTTAAATACCATTAAATATTATTATAGAATAATTATGAATTTATGAAATCCTAAAAATGATAATATATATTCATTTTTTATATGATAAAATAAAAAATCCCATTTACACAATTCTGGAAATAAAAATGTAACTCAAAAGAAAACAATTTGAAAATATTTAGTTTAATCATATTTAAAAATTTATATTGAAGTAAAAAATGTAAATTTAAAATCATTTATCTATATGTAATAATTTATGTAAAATAATTTAAAGTGTATGGATATAAAAGATACTGATTCCCGACTGAAAAAATGAAGCATGAATGGATTTTCTAAAGTCATTTTAAAGATTTAATTAATAATTACACAGATGATAATAAATAGAGAAGATAAAATTTTTTAAAAAACTTTGATATTAACATATCTGGGTATTGTAATAAATGTTTCAAATAGTATCAAAAAATTAAATTTAATACCAAATCTAGTAAAGAATCAAAATTCTAAAATAAAACATTTCCTATGGTCCATACATCTGTCATATGTACTCTTTCCAACCATTTAAATATTTTTTTAATAATTATTTATAATATAAATATATTTTACTTATCTCACGATATATCAACCACTTATAATATCAAATTTTCTATTTATTAACAATAAATCATTTAAATTTACATTCTTATTGATAATTGGACTATTTAAATTCTCGGGTTATTTTTGATGATTTATTCATTACACAGTGGTCATGGTTTCACCATCTTAAATATATTAATCATTTAATTAGTATATCTTTTTTTCTTTATACAATCTTATATAAAAATTATTATAAAGTGTGAAAGGGAACTAAAATATGTCACTCCATGTAGATGGTAGTTTTTATGCATAATTGAATAATGTTTTTAATTTACAAATTAATGAAAAGAATTAAAAAAATAATATATCATAATATCATAATAGTTATATCATAAATATCATATTTATTCATTAAATATATGCTAATTATAATCCATACTATGATAAAATGAAAAACTAATAATATTTTTTTGGAGGTGCTAGTCCCCATGTTTGCAATAATGAGAGTATCATATTCTATATAACGGTAGGTTTCGAAAGTATGAAATATCTTATTAATACATAATAAAAAAATTTAGAAATTATATATCGAAAGTATATCAATATTATTAACCACTAGTATGTTTTTGTGATTATAAATGAAATATATTGCTTCATATTTGTGGTATTTTACATACACGAATGACTGATGATCTAATTTCTTGTATACAATAATGGGGGATGAAAATATTTACTTCATTGAAATAATAATAATTATTTTTATAAAATAAATTTCATTTGTTATAAAAACATGGTTATTAGATATTTTAATGATTTTTTATAAGAATAACTGAAAATGTATTGTTAACGAGAATTATAAATTCTCCGATCATTTTCCCTTGGAATAATCTTTAATCCAAATTTTTTATATATTTTTGTAAGAAATTAATAATTAATACATGTGGAGAATATAATGGAATTTATTTGGGTACGATGTTGTGGAGCTAGAATACTAAAGTGTTGTGTATATATTATAAGAGGATGATCCCTTTTATATGTGAGGGGACCCTTATACTTTTTATGAACATAAAAAAACAATAATATCCTTCTCATGGGAATATTTCTCCTGGGACCCCAATTTAAAAAATTATTTTATCATCGGTAAAAAATATTTCATTCAATGAGATTATAAAAATATTATTTTTTTTGTTTTTTTACACATTCTATTTGAGGTCAACATGTATTATAATCGTTTTAACAATTATCATAGTATTTTTATTTTTTTCGACGGTACATATTAAATCTTGAGAAATAATGACGTTACATTATTAAATAATATTAAATATTATACATAAAATTATATAATATACATCCCACGATTAAATTTATTTATGTTGTACAAATTATTTACAATATATATGCATAAAAAGAATAAAATACAATTTCAGAGTAAATTAATTTATATGAAAAATATTATTTTTTCTCATTCCATTACTAATAACATGATTAATGTTTATTTTAATATATTTTATTTAATATGTTATTTAAATATTCAAATAAAATAAAATATAATTTATTTACTATTCAAATTAGAATGTTATAATTCATAACATCTAATTATTATTATTTTTAAAAAAACAATCTATTTTTACTCTCAAATGATTTTATCGTTAATTATAACAATTTATTAATCTATATAGAAATGATTTATTATTTTTTTGTCAAAATTTATTATATATTTCATCATTCAACATTAATAACCAATATATGTTTTAATGCAGATAAATAATAATATGTGAAAATTAAAATTCTTGAAATGTGTTGTTCATAAATGATTTTATTTTTATCAATAAATTTTTATAATTATTTCCTAATAAATAATCAATATAAATTCATTAAGGAATGATATTATAATTAATTTTAATTATTAATTAATTTCTATTAATTTCCTTTAATATAACTACTATTAAATAAAAAACACTATTAGTAAAATTTTATTAATAATATTTCCGGGTTCATTAAAACTCATAATTTTATGTAAAGAATGATATCAAAAAAATTATCAAATATATTCAGACTTTCTATATGGTCGGTGTTTTATTTATTCAACTGTATAATAGTATCTGCATAATATTTTTAATCAGTTACTAACAAACAAGGATACATCTACCACATCTCATCACTAGATTCTCGTGAAACTTATTAAAAAATATCGGTTCACTAAAGAGAATTACGATATGAGTTGTCTTGTTTCATATAATCATTATATTGAATAAAAAATATCAATTTATTTTTCCTCATATGAATTATCATGATCATATTCTATGCCCAATGAGTCTTTTGTATTTTGAGGTTGTTGTATGTTACTCAGAAAATGAGATACCTATAACACATTATAAAAAATTTCATGTTTTCTTGAATGTGTCATGTGATAATATACTACTATGACACATGAAATATATAAAAGGGACTATAATATTTAGTTCTCATCCATACCATTTTTCCAATTATTCTAACATGCATTATTATAAATATTATATGGAAAAAATATCACAAACATCATACTATATATCTCACTAATGATTGTATGTTTAAAATATCTATCAACATTGATTTTTCATAATGTGTTTATGAATGAATCTAAAAATATCTCCCAAAATATCAATAAGATTATGTAGTAAAAGAATACTATCACAAATTAAACCATACTAGGGATAAGTTCATGACTACCTCAAGCCTGCCTTCATAGGTAAAGGGGTGGCAATAATCCCCGATATGCATATCCCAAATGGGAGTCATTTTTTAAGAATTAATATATGCATAAAACAAGCTATCTTAATGCATTAGGGTATAGTAATAAAAAAAATTCAACAACTGTAATTTAAAGAAAACATTAAAAATATTTATGATTTATAAGAGTTTGACAGTAAAAGATGAATTCATAAGGGAAAAAATACAAGTCAAAACTGAAATTGTACCAACCTTACGAAACATGAATATTAACAATAGAGATATCTAAAATCAAGATCTCCAAGTTTTGACCACCAAATTTAATCAAAATAACCATGTATTTCTATTATCAATTGAAGTCATCTATTAATTTTTTTCGTCTTTATATGAAATAATGTATATAGAACCATCTAATTCATGTGTGAGTATATACATAATCCATAATTTGACAAAAATTATAACTGGGGGATCCAAAACAGAATTAAATGAATATAAGGTTAGTATATGGTAAATAGGATACATACTACAGTTAATGAGAATAGCTCAACCCAATATTGGAGAGAGAGAAACCTCATCCATGCACAAGGGCCTCAAGCTATGACCACCAAATGATATACAAAAAAATTGTTATTCATATGCTACTTTAAAGTCACTGATGTCCTGTTTTTCATCATCATTAGACACAACATATGCGGGAAATCCCATGTTGGGGTAAGTACATACATACCCAGTAGGATTCTTTGAAATATTAAAGGGTTATTAGTAAGAGACAAAATACAAATATACTGATTTTATATATTAAATTCGATATTGAAATAATTGAAGGTGAACAAATAAAATAATATCAATTTAAAGTAACCTTATCAATGAACATTGGGGTCATCTTTATGTGTATATAGACTACACATCGATTCTTTTCTGCTCATAGAAGGATAATAACTTCATCCAACCATAGGATTCTAAACATAAACATTGTGTGGCATACCCCACTTATATTCACAACCAATGGAATGACATTATCCATATACAAATTTGTATATATATTTATATGACTAGTAAAAGAAGAAAAAAGTAATAGAGAAAGGTTATCTACATCTCACAACTCATCCTAAGGATATATTCTCTAATAGTTCATAATGTACATCATTGTTGTCCAACATCTCATGTGTTTTCCCATAAATAACATTGTATTCGGCCACTACTCACACCTATGAATCACAATCGGGGACCAAAATTTCAATATAGTGGAACTGAGCCCTAGTCCAATAGGGGGTTTCTGATCTATTGTCACAAGGACTCATTCTTTTTATGATTGGGGTTCCAATATGTAACACCTCGTGATTTTGTGAATTCTATTAATTATATTTATCATTATGATATTTTCTATTCCACCCAACATTGAATATAACGTATGTTATATGAATTAACGTGGATTTTATAGAATTCCATGATAAACCATGTTTATCCTAGAGTATAAAAATCTAAAATTCAACATTGTGCTACATGAAATGACTATTTGGATTGTGTTACTTTCAATAGTGGATTTCTACACTTTTTATTACAATTATTTAAATGAGATAGTTATTTCATCGATGATAAACTTAGTAATATAAATATTAATAAAAACTTAATATTAATATTGATAATGGTTTTATATTACTAATGAATATTGATAATAAAAAATTTAATTTTGTGTAATGCCATTTCATGTTTCAAAATACTATTTTACCAAATGAAATATATTATATGAAATTCTGAGTAAAATTACATAAATAATTTTGGAATAATTTACAATTTTAATTTTATATATTTTTTTTTCACTATTTCAATATTATATTAAGTTACGTTTTTTATATTTTTCTAAAAAAACATTATTTTTGGTTGAATAGTGAATGTTAAATAATTTTTTTACAAATTTTTTTTTGAAAAAAATATTATATTGTTTAAATATAAATTAAATTACTTAAATTATGTAATTATATAAAATCAAAATCAGTTAATAAAATTTCATTCATTGGAACCAATATCCCAATGAAATTGGATGTCAAAAATATTTCATACATTAAAAAAATCTCTCAAAAGAGATGTTATCACTAAATGTCTGCGGAGATAAATTTATATTAATTTCATCAAAATATATGATTTGAATTTTAAAATAAGGATTAAATATTTTAATTAAACATAATTTATAATTAAAAAATTTTAAATTATTTTTAGACAAAATATACTTGTTACTGTATAAAAAATTCATTATAGCGGTTAAGGATAAAAATAGATTACTTAGCGGTCAGACATAAATTTAAATGTAAAAATAACTTAGAAACATCACCAAAATTCATTATATGAGAATATTTAGACGAAGTCCCATATTCTCTATAAAATGGGCAATTATAGCAGGTACTTGACACAAGGAAGACCTCTCACTATGGTTTACATTTTAATATTTTCAAGAATGCCACTCCTCCTTCACTTCTAAAATAATCTCACCCCACATTAATTCACACATAAAAACCCATTTGCATCTTAAAAAACGTCCAAAATTATCTCTAAACTTGTGTAACATCATCCTATAACCCTCCATTTTGATTTAAGTCCATCCAAGGAATCCCTTTGGGGAAATCAAAGAAGGGATACTCAAAGAGGAGTTAACATCCTTAAATGAGAAACTGGTTTTTTGTTTCATTATACACCCCAAATATTATTCTTATTCAATGAATATATAATAAAATATATATCCGAAATATATTAATATTTATTGTTTATTTTTCTAACTTAGAGTCACACACACATCGTCTAAATGGGACATACAATCATCATTTACTTGTACGACAAACTACCATCTCATGAACCAATGTTATTTGTTCTTCAATTACAACCACTAAAATATGGATTTAATGATGTAATTTATTGGTAATATTATAAAAATTAAATTCATTATGTATTTCTTTTTTTTAATTATTATATACATCATAACATCAAGCCTACCATATTTTTTAAACATGATAACATTGTTAGTGACATGTGGACTATCACCACCCTAATGCAATGTTATTCTTTCATATTTTACCTGGATTTAATTAAGGATGGGTTTCATAGTAATATATGATTTATTTAAATAAATAATTAAATTGTAATAATAATTTAAATATATAAAAATAATTTTTATAGTTTATTTTATTTATTTCTAAAATTAAACTGGTAGAATGTTAATGCATACATACGGCCTATTATATCAATGAACGGTGTATTCCCAGCCATATATAAATATATATATATATGTATTATGTATTATTATAAATGATTATATATATGAAATGTTCATCATGTTTTTCGTTATTCAGATATGTAAATTATGTTATATGTAAGAGGATCATGAACATCTTGTCAAATTATAAATTGAAAACCAAGCGGATATTACTTGAACATTACCGTAACATTTAATTCATTATATATGTGTAATATAAAGTCATAATGAAATAATATATATTATCATATATAATAATATGGTTTAGTGGATGATTTATAATAAACATATACATATTACTCTGGTGATTTGAACACGTGTGAAGACATTCAATAAATAATATAAGGATGTTCTCATCTAACATTTAGTTTTGTGAAATATATTCTACATTGAATACATAATCGTATTGTGTGGTTTATATACATCCCAATGTCATGTTATGTCATTAATATATTTTATTTGATGATATTAAAAGTATAAAAGGATGTTATTATTCCATGAATTTGATGATTAAATACTTACTCAAGTAATATGGGGATTTCAATCCTCACATTGTGAGATGTATACCTCACTAGCCATACATTTCATTAATTTGGTGATTGTAATTAATGTGAATTTATTTTATTATAATTATAAATATATTTACGGGTATTTAAATAGGATCTTTATGATATTTCTTTCATGGGGCTAATTGTTTATAGCTACCAAATATCTAATGTAATTTTGTGCCAATTTCCCATCGTTGAGGTATATGCCATGTTATACACCTATGTTTTTCTATGATATGTAAATACACAACATTGAAATGTTGTATAACCAATATTTTGTATTTTAATGATTTTTTATTCATCATTTTAATGTATTATATCATGGTGATTATGATTCAATGATAGCAATGTTGTTATTTTTTATATCTACAGCATCATCATTTGTTAGTATGGTTTGTGATTATGATTCCATTGATGAAATATTATCATCTATCTCTCAATAAATATAACTATAATTCATATCCCTTGTTGATTCTTTATAAATTCATGAAATGGTAACATTTTTTTACTCTTTGGTACATACAATGACTAAAAATATATTTTTTAAATAAATCCATATATATTTTTATTTTCAATTTGAAATATGTGTTCTTACAGAACCATATTTTATAAATGATTTTTCATTAATGTTATATTATGATTTCTAATGAACATTTTTACATTATATGTTCATTTAAAAAAAATTAATATTATATATTCTTCTTGTTTCTGATTAAGACACGTTTCTCATCTTTTTAAATTGAAAATGAAATGTTCTACATGTATAGTTTTTTCCACCATCATGAATATCTTTAATTTAATGCTTTCATTAGATGGTTACATTAATTATTATTAAAAAATTTGTTTTAATTATTATAAGTAAATTAGTTTTTATTATTTTTTTCAAATAAGATGGTGTAAAAAATATATAGTGTTCAAGATGTGTTCTAAATGATATTGAAATGTTTATTTAAATATTTTCAATAATATTTTCAATAAAATGATTGTCAAAAAATATAATTATTACTTTATATGTTTTCAAAAATACTTCCAAATAAAAATATTTCAAATTTTTTTCAATCATCCAATATTTGGTTTCAAGGTTATTTTATAATAAAATATTTTATAAATGTGTTATTGATTACTTTATATGTTTTCAAGTTTATTTTTGATGAAAAATTATTTAAAAATGTTTTACTATTTAAAAAGTGGTTTTAAAATGGTAAATAATATTTTCCACAAGAATTTTCTAAAATGATTTCTAAATCTTATTTCTTATGTTTCAGATTTTTTTCATATAAAAAGAGTTTAATATATTTAATGATAGTAAGAGTGATTTTAAAAAAAAAGTCAATTTTTAATATGAAACAATCATATTTATCATTAAAACAACATCTCCAGCTATGAAGACATTATTTGATAAGGTTTATGATGTATTAGGGAAATTATATATGGAGAGCATTATCATTATTTCTCTGACTGGTTAATATATAAAATTAAAATTATTATGTGAAACATGTCTCTCCTCCATGGGAAATACCTTGATTAAATGATTTTAAAACCTACCTACTTGATGGATCATTCTATTATTAAAATATTTTTGGAAATTAACACTTATCCACAGGTTATCACATCACAAAATGTTTATGATCCCCTTTTCATTTGAGAGGATATGATTTGTTAAATCATTATGATATTTGTGAATATGTATAAATGATTTTATAATGTGATGGGTGGGACCAATACATAGAGTAAATTGGTAAAATATTTGTATATCATGAGATAGAAATATCTTGAACATTGGATGAACTTAGTTTAGAATAATAAGGACATATCTATGAGTGAACTCCATTGCACAATATAGGGTGGAATGATATGTTAACCTGGATTAGTAATATTGTTGTGAAATTGGAAGTGAACTCAGTTATGTACTATAGGGCTAGAATGGCATGTGATCCCAATTTACTATTATAGTGATATATTGTTAATTGATCCCCATTTATTCATAAATGGCTATAAAGAGGAGCGAATCATGTTTAATAAAGTACATTGTCTAACAATATGATCTATTGAGTGAACATTTATTACTATTATGATTTAGGAGTTACCTAAATCCACAATAATGGACTTGTAATTTATCCTTGAATACTATTTAAATCACTTTGATATATTAAGTGCTTCCAAAAAATATATTTATGATTACCACACAGTTATTTGATGTTATATACTGTTTATTCCATTATGATTTATGTCTTGTAGACTACCAATATTTATGAAATGATTCCTGATTGTCATTTTTTAATATAAATGGAATTATCTTCTTATAATTTGATTTTTTTTATCATAATCTTATTGTTATATCATGCTTAAATATCTTCCATATTTACACATAATGAGCATTTAAGATGTCACCCTTCTTATGATTCTTTTCCCTAGGTTATGAAAAATGATATTGAGTAGGACTACTAATGGGAATAACTATAATTGATATTATGATGATCATTAACCAGCAATAATGATTATGATCTTTAGTTTCCGAAGACACCAAATTATTATGTTCATATTTAATTTACATTATTAATGGTCATAATTTTTTTTAAAATGATATCTTATCCGCATGTGTTATTCAGGTGTTATATAGTTTTTGTAAAATGAAAGTTGTTTTCAATATTTAGATATAGGATGAGAAAACCATAGTGACATACTAATGGATATTTATGATGATAGATCAAGGTATCTTGATAAATATAATCCAAAGGATTCATATATTTATAATATTTCTTCATTATTTATGCATTGGGTAAGTAATTTATCGTGATTCTGTGTTTCTTATGATAATTATTTCATACACAATGATTTTTTGTTTTAGACCACAACAATATCTATAAGGAATAGGGTTAATATTGATTGGTTTATATGTGTATGGTATAGTAGTTATTGAAATCAATGTCCAATATGAAGTATCATAAAAAGAATCAGGAAAGAGGAAGATGTATTGTTTATACTTATCAAGATGTAGAAAATGTGAAAGGGATTTGAAGTAATGTGATGTTCTAAAAATATTTCCAACATTATATATAAGAATTATAAATAAATTGGTGTTGGGGAACCTTATGAAATGATTTATATAGCATTTTATTAGAATAATGTATTATGCAATATGATGATGACACACATGTATTGGTTTGATAACAAAATTGGGTGAATAAATATAATTTTCATAGGAATTAAATAACTATGTATCATGAGTTATGATATCCATTTCTCTATTGAAAAAAGCAATGAATGTTGTTGATTTCCTAGAAAAGTGATTAAGAGTAAAGGTGATTTTTTTATTA
Organism: Viscum album; assembly: GCA_963277665.1. Taxonomy (NCBI): domain Eukaryota; kingdom Viridiplantae; phylum Streptophyta; class Magnoliopsida; order Santalales; family Viscaceae; genus Viscum; species Viscum album. Next base: position 2,002,905,924 of record OY728148.1, on the reverse strand, counting down.
AGACATTGTAACACTGAATGTGTTCATGTTATTGAGAAAATTGTGTTTTTCATGTATAAAAAATGATTGATATGGATAAACTAAATTAAATAGTACTTATTAACATGGAAAAAATTATTGATTTATTTAATAAATTTTATATCTTTTTATGGATGATGTTTACAGCTTCTTAGATTTATGAAATATATCAAATAATCATCAGAATCATGAAGAATATATTTTATAAAAAAGGATTCATCATAATTGTGGATATTACCAAGTTTCCAGATAAAATAAAATTAATGTATTCCCATGATTGGAATGTAACAACTAATAGTTGCGTTATGATATCTGGGTAACCAATGATGAAGTTATTATGAGAAATTCAGTGATTTCCATTTTATTTTTCTAGATTTTTATCTTTTGGATGTATTAAAAGGTCAGACATTTATGGAATTTATATGTTAATCATTATATGAGGCTATATATATTAATGTATTATCTATCCATACAATGATTTAGGTGTCTTTTAAAACATTTTCGAACAATTTTTTGATGATGATAGATGAAGGTAGATGGAATAATGTATCATTCATTGTAGGGATCTCATGATCTGTAAGTACAAAAGTACTTAAAGAATAACCATCATTCGTATGATTAAGATTGGAATAAGTAATCCATATTGGAAGAACCAAAGAGTTTGATTTTGAATATTTAATGAAACGAAAAAAATATATTTATATATCGTTATTTTCATATATAGTAAAGTAATTCACTAGCACATTAACAAGGATATTGAAAGTGATTTCTCCAAATACATTAATTTTTATTGAAATGATTGTCTTATAAATCATCAGAGATTTATGGTTATGATGCAGACAACATTCCATTGTTCATTATATTGATTTTGATCAGTGATGATTATCAATCAATATAATTATTTAAGATTTTATTTTATGTTAAATATTAACTTCCAATTTATGTTCTCATAAGTGTAAACCTATTTGTGAGTTAATTTTGGTAACCTTTATGGATCCATCATTCCATTTAATGGATTTTTATATATTCTCTATTATTAAGTGGATTTATATTTTAGAAATATTATACTATTATACCATTTTTATCCCCAATGAATTTCATGGGATTTTTAATTTAAGGGGGTAAAATGTAACACCCTATGATTTTTTAAAATAATTATTTTCAAATTATTTAAACATTATGTTATTATTATTTTCACAAAAAAATAAATACATAATTTTTAATATGAAAGCACAATGTTGTTATTATATTTAATTCTACACAATATTATGTGGTATTTATATGCTACGCCAAGTTAAACATGCCCTATATGCAACACTGACACATCTTCCATAACATGCAGCACATAGATTCTATTAATGAACATTTTATTATTATATTTAGTTCAATGAAACTGTTATACCATAGATGTTAAATATAGCAATACGAATAATTATAACTAATTTTTAAATATTAATTATAATTGTTTTATATAAAAAAGATATTTATTATATGTCACAAATATTTTGTAATGAAATTGTATGTTTGAAAATAATATTTTCTCAAATAAATTTATTTTTATTTTTGTATATGAACAAAAATATTATTAGTTTTTTGAAATTTTATAAAATAAATTTCATAAATTTTAAATAATTTTTTTAATTAATAAATTAAAAATTATCTAAGGGTGTTTTTTTATTATTACGAAAAACATCAATTTTGTACGAGTGGTTGAAAATACAAAATGTTTTATCAAAACATAATTTTCATATAATTATTATATATTGGTTAAATTATAATTTCATTTGGTAATATAGTTTAATTATATCAATTTTAAATCATTATAACCAATATATATATTTTTAAAGAACTACACATTTTAATTTGATATAAAAAATCCAATATTTTAATCATTCATGAAAAAAAACATTTATGTTTCAACATGTCTAAGGGGATAATTTTAAATTATATTTGGCCACATCTGTGGTCAGAATGTGTCAAAATGGATTTCGTATTTTGAATTTGAATAATTTACAATCTATAATAAGTTAAAAATATTTTTCAAAAAATATCATTTGTGAATGTTATTAAAATTAATTACTATGATTTAGGTAAAACATTATTATTTAATAGTTACCCAATAATTTAAAGGGAAAAATAACACAAAATTATGTGATAATACATTTTAAAGAAATATTTTGACCTATTTAAATAATGTATAAAAATTAAACAATTATTTTAGGTTCATGATATTTGGGAGACATGTCAATGGTATACCTTATTATATTTACAATAATGCCAATCCTCCAACATAATAAAATAGAACCCACACCCCTCAGTTACTCACACATATTATTCCATTTATCACGTCAAAACCATGACCAAATTATCTCCAAAATTCCAAAACATCATCCTTTAATCCTTAATTTGGTCACAATTCCTACCGTGAATCCCCTTTGGTTCAATTTAAAATGAATAACTCAAAGAAGAGGTGAAACCCTTCAACAGGAACATTTACAATATCATTATACACCTTCTAAATACTTCATTTTCCATTATTATATTATATTATATGTATCCTAATTATTTATAATTTTTTACATTAACAATTATTCTTGAAATCCAACACACAACCATCATATGGGATACGTAATCATTATCTCAGAGTATGGAAAATTATATCCTCGCGATACGATGTCATTCGTTCATCCATAATCATTACTGAATATTATAAATAATTATTGAATATTTTTTTTATGATATATTTGATATTAATTATGAATTTATTCAATGAGTATTATTTTTCAAATCCTAGTATCTGGATTTCTATTTTTTGAAAATATGATAAATTATTTCGTGGAAGTGTGGAGTATGACCTCCTCAAAATGATGTGATTCGATCACACATTACATGGAACAGATTAATGATTGGTTAAGGAAAACATAAATCATATAAAATAAATACTAATTTTACTCTAATTACAATATATATATATATATAAGTATTTTATTTAAATTATTTCTTCCTATAAGACAATAAAGCAGAACCAATGTTAATGTGTATGCACGACCTATCATCACAATGAACGATGTAAAACATTTCATATTTATATATTGTAATGATTATTCCAAATTATTATAAATATATACAATATTTAAATCATGATATTATTTCTATAAATATTTAAATAATTATGTTTGTATTAGGATTTAGAATAACATGTCAAAACATATATGAAAAACATAATGAATTTTACCCCAACGTAACAATGATAAGAAATTGTCAATAAATTTGTTATAAAAAGTAATTATGAATCCATATAGGTAATATTATATAAAAATTTGGTTCTTTGATATATTTATAAAAGTATTTACTTATTATACATGATTTTTAATTGTGTTTGAAGAATGTGGAGACATACAATAAAAGCATTATAATCACAATTTTTGTTTCTATGAGATATATTAAATATTCACCACTATTTCTTATTGTATGGTGTATATACTAACATATGAAATTTAATATCATTTATTTAATTTATTTAATGATATAAAAAGTCCTAATTTAATTTATTCATCCATTAATCTCATGATTCAATAGTTACTTAAATATTATGGGGGTATCATGTGTCATAGTTACTTCTATAAGAGTTATGCCTTATTAAAAACTTATTTCATTTGTATTGTTTATATACTAATCATGAATGTATTACATGATTATTATAAATACATTTATTCTAATTTAAATATCCACATTATGATCTTTCATTCATGGGTTTTAAGGTTCAAAATCTACCAAATCAGTAAAGTAATTTTGTCTCAATTTTCCCCCATTGAGATATAGGCCATGCCATTTACATTGATTTTCCAATGAGTTATAAATAAATTCAAATTGAATGTTGTATCATGAATTAAATTATTTCACTGTTATGTTAGGATTCATTTTATTTTTATTCATTCATGGGCATTACGAATTGATGTTAGCAATGTTGTAATAGTTTATAGATACACTCTCATCGTTTATTCGGATTTTTTATGATTGTTATTATATTGATGAAATAATAGGATCCATCTCTCAAGAAATGTCATGGTTTATAATCAATTATTTTTATTATTGATATATCCAGTTAATTTATCCTCTTACCCACTCATTGATTTTTGAAAGAATGATGAATTTTGAATTACTAAAATCCAACTTTATTTACCATTTCGGTTTGATATCTATGTTCTTCCAAACATGGTTTCCCAAAAATGTGTTAAATTTTTTTAAAATTATTTTAAATAACATTATTACAAATATTTTACCTTTTTTCAATAATATTATTTAATAAATACTTTTTTTATTTTTAGATCTAGTAACCTATTTAAAATTTTACAATGAAAAAGGAATGTACAACATGTACAGAATTATCATCTATCATAATCATCTTTTCTTTAATGATTCATTTTCATGTTTCAAATATATAGTTTTCAATAATGTTTTTTAAAAAAAAATTACATTTATTTTTTTATTTGTTTTTAAAATGAAAATGTATTGAAAAAAAATTAAAATTAAAATTTGTTTTGACAAATATTTTATGGATTTGTTATATGGTTAAAATGTTATTTTCAATGGAATATTTTTTAATAAAATTTCAATCCCTCCATTATAATTAATGAAAATATTTTTCAATATAATTTTTTAAACTTTTTCATTCAAAATTTAAATATCATAAAATTTTTTATCAAAGAAAAAATTTGAAATATGTTTAAAAGATTACATTATATTTTTTCGTGATTATTTTAAAATAAAATTGTTTTCATAATAAGTGATGATTTAATAATTGTTTTCAAATGTTTTTTGAATATTTAACTTACTAAAAAATTAAATGAATATTAAATAATATAATATTATTTTCAATGTGGTTTTTGTTGAAATGAATTTTGAATATTTTTAATATCATTTTATGATATTTTTAAAGGAATGTTATTTTCCATATGAAATACTCCAATATTACATTGAAAATATTTCTCAATCTAATATGAAATCCTTTGAGATGATTGAATGGGAATATAATATAATGACCAATTTCTAAATCATTATTTAATTTTTAGTGTGATATCAATTTTTTTGTGAATCATGTTCCACATCCATATGTTATACCATGACAAAATACTTCTGAATCCCACCTCCATTATCATTCATGATATTATTATATGTGTTTATAATGTATAGATTATATAGAATATTATATGTTGATATTTTTATTATTCATATTTCATTTTATGGTTTATTATATGATAAATGGATTTCAACTTGTGGTATATGTATGTATTATTTTTTAATGTGAATGTTGGAACATATAAGTCACTCAAAATGATAATGTAATTATATTTTTTTCATGATATTTTAATTAATGAATATGGAGTGAAGATGATTATGTATTACTAGGGTGGAACTAAGAGTGAACTTGTTTGTGTAATACACGGCCGAAATCAGATGTGAAATCAATTCAGTAATACATTAATAGAATGAAAATTGAAATTGTTTTAGTAATACATGGATGGAATGGGTAGTGATATCAGTACACTAATTAATGGATGGAATTGGAATTCAATCATATTCAGTAATGAACGGTTGAACTAAGGAGTGAACCTGATTATGAAAATGTTTTTACACCCTAATATTGACTTAGAGGGGAGCCTGGACTACTAATATAGTTTGGGGAGTGAGAAAATTTCACTATTATATCCTTGTAATTAACACCTAAATACAATGGAAATAATTTTTATATTAATTTATTACGTCCACAATTTTTTTCCTATTCCTATGATATGATTTCATGGATTATTCCATTGATTCCATTCAGATTCATGTCCCATGAACTGTAAATATTTATTCGATGATTCATGTTTGTGATCTTTGATATTTATAGTATGAAATTATATTATTTTGATCATCCTGTTATACAATAATTTAAATGGCATGCTTGCATATCTCCCATGTTCACACATACAGAGAATTTATTCTCAACCAGTTCTTATGTTTACTTACGCCATGTTATAAAAAAATTATGTGTGAATTATATGGGATATTGTATTTATGTTTGATGCAGAAGATCATTCACCATAATATATTTTTATGTTTCCACCTTTACAAAGACACTAAACTATTAATGTCCTCAGACATGTATTTTTTGTAAGGGTCTGAATTTTCAAAAAAATGTTGTAATACCAATTTAGGTTAATCCATAATCCTAATTTATAGGTTATATAGAGGACCATATTCCAAGATTATGGGGGTAGTTCCACTATATAGGTTGAGTACATACAACATGGTGTGGTATGGGGGTTCCACTCTATATTCCTAAGGAATTGTTCTATATCAGATATTGTTTTCCACATGGTGTAAAGTGGTCCCACACCCATCCTAATAGTGGTTATACAATATAGGTTTACAACCCATACCCAATTGAGACAGGGTTTCCATTGTATAGGTCCCATACTAGATCCCTTGTGTGGTAGGTGGCTCTACTTTTGTCACCAAGGATAGGTTACCCATCTAATAAGTGGTTCCACTAAGTACGTAGAGGAAACACAACCTTGTTGATGGGGTGGGGGTCAAATATAGTGTCCCTTGTAATCCTCCTCCATATCACAACCATAATCCTGAATCACCAAAATAATCATCACATTATGTAAATATTACATTATACCTCAAAATACACAATGGAGGGTATCATAAAGTTTTAAGGGGATTATCACTCAATATAGGATGTTTGTAATCCAAAATACTAATCCAAATGAAAGTTATATGAGAGTATAATGCTTCCACTAATGCAACCAAGGGGTATTTTGTTGGTGGTCCCGCTCCATCACAATGTCATTTCCCTAAAAATTCTTGTGGCACAGACTATATATTGGATATAATTCATATCTTTTTTATCCTTTAGAAAATGATAAATAATGATAGGATATTTTGGAATTTAAATAATTACTACAATCCTTAAAAATTTATTTGGTATCGATCTAAATTTTTAAAATACATTACTAAATCACACTTAATTCTACCAAAGTGTGAGTAACCCGGTTTCCGGGTTTCATATTCCCACAGTCATATATTATAGAAGAGATATAAACATATGATTGATCATATTATCATTATAATTTTTCATTAAAAATTCAAAATATATTCCTTGATTTGGTTATGTGATAAACATATCATGTTATATTTATATAAAATAGTCGGTAGTATTTGAAAAAACAATATAAAATTGTAATTTATGTGTGTCTAATTAGTATAAAATTCCCTAATTCATTCCCATGACCCACATCAATGACTATAATGGAATGGTCTTACCCTATTTCAATTAGCATAAGATGTTGATCTTATAGATTATTTTCAATGATCTTTTTATTCATTTATTACATTTTTATAATGAAAATATTTTTCCTAATAATTGAATTATATTGAGGGTAGTGAATTATGTTACATATTCATTGTAATCATTTCATAAGTAGATCTCTTTAAAATCACTCCATTTCTCAATTTTTATATGGTCATCTTTTTACAATAGATGTTTTGAAATATACCATTAAAAAAATTTCCCAACTCCTTATTATACAAAATCGACATGATGAATTATTAATTTTCATAAATCTATGGGTTTTATTATTTCAATATCTCTAATGATCAATTTTCCTAGTATTTCCCTATAACCATGACAAAAATGACATTATTCAATCCCAATTTCTACTATGTTATCTTCTAAAATTATTTCTTCATGATTAATAATGTAAATTATGGATTACAAATCATTTTATTCTTAATAATTGTATACCATTGATCTGATTGAGTGTTTGTAAGATTATTATCCATGAAAAAATTTCAATATCTTTTCAGTTATAGATGAAAATTCTGATTTTAGCGGTATGAATCCATTCGTAATAATTTATCCGATTGGAGGAACTACTAATGATGATTGATGATTCCACATTAATAATGCATTGGGGTGTTTTAGTTTAATTTTTATATTTGGAATCCAGTCCAGATTTTTATATTTGGAGTATTTCATGATAAGAGAAACATGATATATCATTTAAAATCCAATTACATTTAGTTTCTCATGAGGATATACATTGTATTATAATTGATTTTTTTTATTATCAAGATTTATCTTGCATTATTGTATAAAAAACTATATAACCTAGTTTTACTATTAAGAATAATTTTTGATATTGACAAATAATACTGTAAAAATAATCATTCCAAATATTTTATTATTTATGATAAATTCTTATCAATGTTTGACAAATTTGATTCATCATATAACTCTATTTGTTCATCAGTATCTGTCTTATAATATACTATCTTCCATAAATACTAATTACTAAATATAACAGAACAATACATTGATACCAACTGAGGGAACCCAATCCCTTCATAGATAAATATTACATTAAATTATATTAACATTCAATACATATCAATATAATACATTCCTTATAAATAAAAAGGGATTATTTTTTTGAATTCTAAATAAAATGTCAATATATTTCTAGAAATACATTTATCATACACTTCCAATTTTAATTAAAATAAAAATATTTAGAGAAAACCCATAGAATAACTATTGATTTTATAAATTTTTTATTTTAATTAATTTAATATTTCAATATATGTCATTTCACACAATACTAATAATAGTTTATTATTACTAAATCAATAACAAAAACACTGATTTCACATGGCATCAACGTAGTGTACGTTATCTGGTTCTAATTTGGTGAATGAAAATTGGGACAATGACTCATCATACATTACACACAACCATAAGTTATCTTAACACACCCAAAACATCGATGTTTCTATGAAACACCATTTTACAATTTTAGTTATTAAAATGAGAAAACTATATCATATCTATTAAAAATAGTATCATAAATAGTAATAACTACTTTCAATAAAATTTATAATTCTTTTATATAAGTATACAAAATATAATGAATGATGTAATATTTTTTTGAATTCCTTTTATGAATAAAAAATTACTAAATAAACTACATTTAATTTTTTTATCAAAAACAATAAATATATTTGTATACATATATAGAAATCTAATTGGATTAAAAAACCTAATTTTTTAATATATTATGCCTACATTATCTTGTGGTGATTTTTGTTTTCTGAGAAATGTAATTTTTTTATATAGTGAGAGATCTATGTTTTAGATGATAATTGCCTTTTCTTTTTAAAAATTATTCATGTTACATTATAATTTAAATACGTCTCTAGATCAAAAAAAAAATTATAATTAAATAAAAAAATTAGGTTATTATAATTAAATTCATATTAAAATTGAATATACGAACATAACAAAACATTTAAATAGTTTAGTAAATGAAAAACACGTTATTTCATCTTGTCTACGAGATTAGAATTTATCATAATTATTCCTCTTCTGTGAATTGAATTTTTAAAAAATAGAAATAACCCATTATAATTAATATAATATTTTGAGACTAATAATTTCATGTTTATTCATTAAAAGAATTATTAGTAAAAGTGAATAAAATATACCATAGTGATTAATGTCAAATTAGCTTAATTAGAGACTAAACCATAATATTAGGGTCCAAAATTACCTATCAACTTGTCCGAAACCCATTATATGCCAATATTTCTTACAGAAATATTCATTTATTGATTTATGTTGTTTTAATTTGACATTTTTAGGTAAGAACATTAAAACGCATACCATTTTTCATAAATACCATGTGAAACCTTTCTTTAACCATAAAAGTCTAACACCACTCCCACATCTTCAAACCACTCAAAATTATTTGGATTATGGAATCTCTAACTAGTACATATCTCAACATCTCTACCATTCTCATTTATTCCTCTTCTTTGGTAGAATGAAATTTGAGGACGACTTTTGGAATATACCCAAAAGAGTTACTCAATTATGTGGCGATTTGAAGCAGTACAATGAGAGTGAAGACACAATGTAAGGGGATTTCATCTCACTTTTTATTTCCATGCGATACATATATTATTGACCACATATTTATCTTGCGTGGTGTTAAAAATACCCCTAGATATATTCAATTATACATAGACTTAAATTTATAGGTATTTACATATCCATTTCATTTTCATTCTTCCATGGGGATTATATTTCAAACATACCAAATCAGTAAAATAGGTTTTCGTCAATTTCCATCTATAGAGACCCCATTTATTATGAACATATATTTATTTTCAAGGTGTATATAATTCATATTTACTAGTTATATCATGAATCTCCTTCTATTCATGAATTTTTATGATTCACTTAGTTTCCATTACATAAATTGTGAGTACGATCCCACGTAACCAAGTGGTAATAGTTTATTGAAATAATGTAATCACATTTTGAGATTTTTATTGATTAATTTTTTATTGAAGTATTATTGTCTTTATACAAAGAAAATATATTATTTTACTTATCATATTTTTATTGGTGACATATCCTTTTATAGAAAATATATTTTAACTATTTATAACGTATCATACTTAATAATGTATTTTTATGGAATCTAGGATTTACCCTCTCCTCGGTCTAAAATCATTATTCCATTAAAACCATGTATTCAAATAATTGTTTCCAATAATATTATAATAATATTCTATGATCATTAAATGTCATATTTACAGTTTTTTTCTTTTTCAACTGTTTTCAATGAAATCCTCTTACCTATTTCTGAACGAGTGTTTTTTCTATGATTTTTACCATACAAAGGGAATATTCTATTTTACCTAGTACAAAATGTCATAATTTAACATCATTAAATTCATTAATGATTTATTTTCTTGTTTAAAGGTTAATTTTTTCATAGAAAATATTTTAGATGATATATTATAATTTAATGGGTTTAAAATATATTTCAAGATTCTTTTAATGTTTTTAAAGAAAATGGTTTTCCAAAATGTTTTATGTTTTAAAGACACTTTTTCATATATTTAATGATATTTACCTCAAGAAATTATTAAAAACAAATTTCATTGTTATTCATTATCTATGAAAACATATGTTGATGTTTTCTATGAGAATGTACTGAAGGAAATAAATTTTTATTCTTTTTTGATAATCCATCTTTAAAGGTAGAAAGGAAACCCTAACATGGAATATAGGCTTCATGATAATACATAACCAATTGTTCATTGAGGAATTCATCCAATATATGGTCTACATGAGTTACCCCCTCCCCAAAATCCGAATAGTAATCAGCCCTCCATGATTTCATGGTTGTTCGAATAGTTGCCTTGTATAGAGATGCAGAGGACAAGTACAGATGGAAATTTCCATACCGTCTCATTCTTACAAATCTGATAGATTTTCTATGGTTAATTCTCATTATCTAAATCATCTTATTTATATTTCTCCTTTTATAATCTTTCTAGTTTTTATCTCTACATCATATGGCCTAATGTAAATTAGTTGGCATGATGGTCTTGAGGTGGCCTGAAGGCCTTTTGTTATTCAAAGGCCTTGAGGTGGCCTATAATCTTTACTGACCCAACATCCTAGGTGGACTGAAGGCCTAAAGGACTCTAGGACAAATCCAATATCCCATTGGTCAATTTTTGTGGCTGCTACAATACTAAACAACACTTTCTACAATATATTCAACAATAACCTAGAGATATACCTCCCCCATATTTGATCATGTAACTCTAGGGTTCACGTGGATATTCCTCCCCATCCATTGAGGTTAGTCATTCTATAGTATTATATGATCCAGTGGATAAAAAAATATTTTCTTCTTATATGTTTTATGTTTTAATGAAATGATTATTATAAAATATGTTTTAGACCCATTAGATTTATTTTTTTGAAACCTGCTTTTTTTCATGTTATTATTTCATGAATTGATTATGAAACCAATCTATTATCACATGTTATGATGTGATGAAATTTTAATTATACATATTTCATTTTTTAGTAATTATTGTATTTTTATAAATCTAATTTATTTTTATGGGTCATGATACGATGAATATATTATTATCTTATAAAACCTGTATGAATTATTTTATTATCAGATGGGTGAGAACAATATATCTAAACAATTAATTTTATAATGATAAGTTTTATAAGATCTTCGATGGTACATGAGTTGTAGACGAATCTCAACAAAAATAAAGTATATGGGTTCTAGCCTAATCCAGAAAGAGTGTGTGTATACAGGTTATATCCCATGCTTGAAAACAATATGTTGCATGTGTTCTATCATAATACAAACAAAAAAAGTTACACTAGTAATCACACAAGCATAAAAAAAATAAGGTACATGGGATATATCCAATATTAAAAAATAATAGTTTACATGTTTTAGTATCCTAATACCACATTAGGTACATGGGTCATAGAATATTCATAAAATTTTATGAAGGGATTTGAACGCATCCTTGACATAAGGTTATATATTATTATCTGTATGCCGTAAATAATATTACTTTTTTATAAGTTAATATTTCGTGGATCATGATGATTATTTCTTAATGATTAATGTCTTATGAACATCCATGATTTATCCTATAACTCATGTTTAATATATTTTATATTCATGTTATGAAATCATAATGTCACGTTCAGGTTTTCATAGACTTATGTTTATGTTTATGTTTACATTTCTCCATTTTTACCCATACCTATCATGTAAGATCACATAATTTTTATGTATCCTTTCCTGCATGTTATTAATAATGGTATTAGGTAGAAGTACTAATATTGGAGATCTTTTTGGGAGATAGTGAATAACATTAACCCGTAGAGAATATTGTATTTTCCTAGTTTATGATTACACTAAACAATTAATGACCTCAGGTATGTATTTTTGCTTTATACTATATATTCAACTAAAATGGTGTAATATCAATGTATGCTAAGCATCGATCTCTATATTGGGTATAAAAAGAATTTTTTAGTCATCCTTTTAGAAACCAGGATGAAAAAACATTATTGAGATCCCCACGTATATTTCTAATGAATCATCTAGGCATGACTCTAAATATAAGTATAAGGATGAGTCAACATTATGGAAAATATTATAAATTTTTTGTAATGGATAGAGTGTGTTTTGTCCTATAAATAAATCCATGTCTGTATACTTCAAGTGGATGTGGATATTTACCAAATTTACCAATGGATAGCAAGTAAAATAATATGTCATGAGAATATATTAAGGTAATCTATTACACATTAATAGTCTTTTTTTGCACAACAAGTTTGACCCTTCTAGGGGAAATTCATAGATAAATCACAAACTCTTAACAATCCATCATGAAGTATGTAGATAGAATTTCTATATAAATAGCCTAGGATAAACCTATGTTGTAATAGTTTATGGAATATGTCATACATTGGACATCCTATAAAGGACTTTTCATGATTATGTGGTTCCTATCTATGATAATAGTTAGTTAGTATATGCTATCTTGTTGTAGTATATGAATGCAAACCAATAAAACCGTGCTAATGAGGAATAAAATAGACAATGTATTGGATGTCTTTCCGAGAAACCAAATTTTGTAGAATATAGAGTGAAATTCATCATTTCTCAGACCTCTTAGGCTTATCAATCCACAACTCATGCTGAATTTCCAAAAAAACAATGGTGGGAACAATGTTTTCATGAATCCATTTTAAGGACACATCCGCCTTGTTTTAGTATAACTACTGATTGATTAGTTTTTATGAAATGGAGTTAAACTAATGAAATGATATTTTTTATTCTCTATTTTTTGGTATGTGAAAGTGTTGTCTTAGAAAATTATCGATTGAAAGGTGATACAAAACAATGGATGAACATCATCAAGAATATATTTACACATGATAAAATTGAATCCATTGATTAAGACGAGTTCAAGAACATATTTTTTGGTAATTACATTTCTCGTATTCTTCTTAAAAATTTGAGGATTAATGTTTATCAGCAATATTATGCTTAAGATTTGAATGTCACGACCCATCCCCCAAGACCCATGTCGTGACTACCCCAAACCCACCTTCCATAGGCAAGGGGCTGGTGACTTTCACCAAAGGCATACATCCCTAAACTGAGAAGGCATTATCATTATAACTTGAAAATTCACACAACAGAGTACGAGATGGAAACAAAACACTGATTAAAACTATACACAAATGTAGTGCTGAAAAGTAAAAAGGTGGCAGGAAATACTATCCCAACTGTAAAGTACAAGGAAACTGAATGGACAAGTAATGGAAAAACGGAAAATGGATCATGGATTGTCCACCAAGAAATCCTTCCTGATGGGTTGGTACAGATAGCCTCCACAGCACTCAACATCCATCTGTCTCCTCCATATACCATCACATCCTATGGTACACCTCCGAGTATCATCCTGTCCTTGTATACTCAGCCCCAGTCAGCGATGTCCATCGTTTTCATCGAACACAACAAGTGTGGGCATAGCCCATGCAGGGGTGAGAATAAAGATACTCAGTAGGGACCCCGAGACTGTCAAGGTCTAAAAAATACAATAAAGATAAACCACAATGTTTGGAATCAATAGATAACCCCACATAGGTATATGCTCAAACATACACCTAAGTTATCAAATAATCCATCTCAATAATGAGGTAAACACAAAAGTTACTAACTAAGCTCATACAAGGATTTTTATTCTATGGGTCGCATCAAGTAACATCCCCTGTCACACTATCGAAACCTCAGTTACTGGAGAACTCCTCCTATATTGAGTACAGTGGGCCTACTGCGCCACCAAGGCCCTACCCACTAACCTTGGACTGCGGAGGTACTCCACTTGTCGAGTATCGTGGGTTTGCTACATGACTATGGTGCACCCCACCGTGGGTCTACCGCGTCACCAAGGCGCTCCACCTGGTAGTTTGGTGAGGTACTCCTCCTGCCGAGTAGCATGGGTCTGCCACGATACCAGGGTGCTCCCCACTGTGGGTCAGCCGCAACACCCTGTTGCTCCCCACTGGGCTAGTCTAATCACTCCTAGCTGAATCAGTCAACAGTCATCTATTCTCAGCTAGCTACATGGTCTCCAAAGTAAACTCTCTCATGTCTCGAAGGATCTTCTCAAAAATCTACAGGTTGATACTCCATCAATCCTTAAGTCCCATATATAAGTATCTCAATGGTCCGCCACGTCCTAGGGTTCTCAACGCAATAGACGGGGTGTCAATTGGGCACCTGGTCTGTGAGTTATTAACCTTTTAGTCCTGGGGGCCCGGTTGGATTCGTGGATGATCCAAAATGACTGTATCTCAACTAAACCCCGAACATTAGTAGGGTATACTCAAAGGGGCCATCTTGCTTCACGATTACCAGCGCCACTGACAGTTCGTCACACGAACGTCTGGTGCCAATGATATTGAAAAAGAAAGTAATGGGTCGGTAGTGGGACCAGTTCCAGTTTGACCCGATCTGACCGACCCGGTCTGACCCTGTCTAGGCTGACCCGATCTAGGTTGACCCGGTCATACCAGTTGGGTCTGGCCCAACCCATTGGACGAGCAAACATGTTAGGTTCGCCCAGGAATGATGGTCCCAACCTGGGAGGCCGCGTGGGCGGTTCGGCTCGAGCTCAGGGGCAGTTCGGTCCGAAGCACCGCGATGGATCATCCCAGCGCGGCTCGGCCCAAAGGGCGCAGCTGGTTCAGTTTGCCTAGGGCACCATGAGGGGAGATACGAGCCAAATCAGGAGGCCAGTGAGGTGAGGGCGCCAGTTCAGTCCGATGTCGGCTCAGATGGTCGAGCAACCTGGAGCTGGGAGGCCACTGGGAAGGCCCGCAGGCGCGCCAGCGGGCGGCCGGGCAGGCCGGGAGGAGGCCAGGAAGGATCGCAGGCAGACTAGCGGGCGGCTGAGAGGCGGTCGGGCCGGGTATTTCCAGATAGGCAGGCGGCCGGGTAGGGCGCGACCAAGCCTGTAGGAGAGCTGGAGGGTAGGCTGGGCAGCCAGGAGGCCGACGCGGCGTGGGACATCGGGTGTCTTGGCCGACAGGCGGCACGACCAGCGCGTCTTGGAAGCCGACATGCTACATGGTTTGGCCCAAGGCGGCGGAGCTGGTTTGTCCAGAGCAGCGCGAGGGTGGCACGGTTCCCGGAGGTCACAGATATCGTGGATGTTGGCTTCGTCCTCTCGTCACCTCATCACCATGCTGAAGATAATCACAAACAAGAATGACAGAGGGGTTGGGACATGTTCGTTTGGCCCGCACCCTCTGCGTTAAGGGTGCTAACATTTGTCTCATCAAGAAGTAAAAATGATGAACATAAATTGTTTCACAACCTCCACAACGATTCCTTTCCAGCCAAATAAGAGAATAAGGATGGTAATATTACCCAAATTAATACCCTACCTTGATCATTGGCTGTCGACAGAGTCCCGGGGAAGAAGCAATATGAGATTGTCATTCGTCCCTTCCTCCACCAACATTCAATCTCGATCTCGTGTGCCGGCTCATTGACAACAACGTGGAGGGATGGTCGGTTGAAGAAGTCCCACATCGGTAGAATCTCTGAGGAAGAAGTCTAAGATGGTCGACATTCTTCATAGTCGAAGGAGTTCTTCATAGGGATCTTTCCCCCAATAATCCTCCTCTCAAAGGTGCCACCAAAATGAACAATGCCAACCAAAATAATTATATATTTTGTTAATCGATTTTTTAATTTGTTGGCAAGAAATTAAAAATGATGAATTAATTTACTTGGCTCCCCCTTAATTAATGTGGACGATTTGGCACCATTAAATTAGGAGAGTTGGCACCAATAATGGAGGGGGTGAGAAGAGAATATATCTTTTTAATGAGGATAGTTGAGAGGTCTTATCTCCCACCATTAATAGAGGGTTTAGTCCCATGTGGTCCCCATGTTGTAACCTCTCGAGGGAGGTTAGGTTCGGGTGGTCCCAACCACCATAGCCTCTCATGAGAGGTTATGGTGTGGTGTACCCACCACCAACTTTCATGAGGAGGTTTTGACCGACAAATAATAATTAAGCCACACATATTATTTTCATTTAATTCATTCTATACAAACCCAAAATAATTCATTTAATCTAGACCCACTACCTTCGAGGGGATTTTCTTCATCAGTGAATATTTGCACTGCATGTTCAAGAGTGTCCTCAGATTTAAATTTTGAGCACCTGTTCAGAAGATATAAAAACCCACTCATATGTTTACTGAACGTACTTGAACAAAACATCAGAAACTGATTTCGGGCACACCGAGTCTCAGAATCATTCGACTTCAATTTTCTCGGAGTCATAAAATACAAATGAATTTATGAATTAAAATTTCCACGGATTTTCAGGGTCTTTACAATGAAGACTGTGGAGAGAAGAAGATTAGATTTACATTATGATCAATTTGTCAATTAAGAAGACAAAGATATTGTCCATGGGGAATTCATAATGTTTTATGCTTGGAAAGAAAGGGAATCATGTAGTTTAATGTCAAGGTAATGGGAATAAATGAAATTCACATATAATTCAACTCCAAAAAATTATGGATTAAATTTCATGGAGCGTATCCATTATGTGAAAAAGTAACAAAATGAAATGACTAATGTGAATTATAACGCAAAAAAACATCTAAATAAAAAGGAAAATGAAAAATATTTAAATGATAAAAATGGATGAATTCGATGAAGGAAATTAAGAACTACTTATCCATATCTTCTATGTTGAGAATTTTATATTTGGTTTTGTATGAATAATCCTTATGAATGACTTACTGTTCAACATTATTTTGATATTTCATTTGATTTTCTTTCCCTATATGTATTATGGAATAATAAAATCAAATTTGATATTAAATGTTTACAAGGATGGATAAAATATTCCAATTAAAAGGTTTTTATTTTAAGATAAGATATTATTTAAGGGATAAAGGGTGATATATATTTTTTAAGGGTTATAAGGTCAACTATTAATGGAAATATTAAGTTCATATTTGGAAGAAGTAATAAAGAGTATTTTGTTATCATTTTATATTAGGATTTATGAATATTGGATAGGTTATTCAAACAACCATGTGTAAATGGTAAATAATGTCTAATGGGATGGTACATAATGGGTCTTATAATCTATTTTTACTTCAGAAGTGAAAAATCATCATTAAAAAATCATGAAATTATGTCATTTCTAGAAAATTAATAATATTTAGAAAAGAAGGATCTTGATACCAATTTTTTATCCTAATACCTATATTTCTAATTAATTAGATGGTCTGTTAGTATATCATTGATTTGTTGATTTCTGATTGTCAAATTTATCTTATCCCATTTCTCTATCACTATACATTGGAATTTGATTGTTATATTTTTCTTCCATTTCTATGTTTTCACATGAATCTTAGGTTCATCTATGTGGAAAATTATTTATATGTTACTTTTGGTAACAGATTTGTTTTTAACTTTTCTTTTTAATGGATTTTTTAATATTTATTTATACAATGTGGGTTTCTATAAATGAAACATCAAAGTATTAAAAATTAGATATCTTAATCATATTTCAAGGGTAAAATTTCTTTTAATGGGTATAAAATATAACACCGTTATATTTTGTGAATAATTTTATTCGAATTAATTTATTATTTTGATATCATTCATTTCAAAAAACTCTGAATGTATTTTTTTTATTTTTAAACCACTATGTTAAACAATACATTCCCACATCCCAAATATGGAATAAATTAAATGAGACCAACTCACCACACAATACACATAACCTAAAACAGGTGTATGTAAAACACAATAATGACTTGGCATAAATTACAAAAAACGCTTTTTTTTTCTACAAAACATTGTTTTAAAATTATAATTATTTAAATGATATAATCATAACATTTCTAATAAATGTAGAAATAAAATTAGTAATAACTAATTTTAAAATATATTTTATAATGATTTCATAGAAATAAAATCTATTTATAATAAAAAATTGATTTTTGGTAAAGACCCTTTCTGTTTAAAATTTTATTTTCTCAAATAAATTACATTTAATGTCCTTTAATAAAAAATAATATTTTCAATTTTAGACTCATCTATAAATTTAATTTGATAAAATTCAATTCAATTTTTAATTTTGAAATCCAAAATTAGTTTAATGTGAATGCATGAGATTTTTATGGAAAATTGCAATTTTTTGATGAATAGTGAAAAACAATACATTTTAGTTCATAACTACCTTTTCCTTTATAAATTTATTAATGGAAAATTATAAATTAATTTTTTAAGATAATATTAGATCAATTATACATATATTAATTCAATTTAGTTCATTATAATAATTTTCATCTTGAAATTGAATATAAATACATAACATGATTTGTAATGTTTTCCAACATTAAAGGCCAATTATTTATTCCCATTTTTAGGATTATCATTAATATTAATTTCCTCAATTATAGGAAATTAATTTTGAAAAATGGAAATACACCATTTAAATAGTATAATAAATACAATCTAGTTATATCATGTTGATTTTTTAGCCAAATTATTAGTAAAAGTTATTAAAACTATTCCCTACAGTTAATTTCCAATTAAGCAAAATTAGGGAGTAAACCATTATTTTAGGGGTTCGAAAGGCATGTACACATTACCAAAAACAAAATAGATGACCATATTTCTCCCATAAACCTTCCATTGTTGATTTTCTTGGGTTACCTATGTCTGTTTTTAAGTAATAACATGTGTAAACCGATCATGTTTTTAAAAATTCAAAGTGAGATATTTTCCTTACCTATAAAAGGCCACCATATCTCCAACCTATTCACACATATAAAACCTAATAGGTATGACCATACTCTACCCAATCCACTTCTCAACATACCTTCCTTTATAATATAATTATTTTCTATGGAAAAAAAATCCATGAAATCCTTTTGGCACAAAACAAATCTAGTTTCTTGATTAATAGGTGGTTTAAATGAATATGACAAGGGTCAGTAAACAAGATAACTGAATTTCATTTTACATTTTATATATATGAGAAACATTAATTATTCACCAGTCATTACTTTTCTGTGGTTTTTAATCTTCCATTATATGTATTCAGTTATTCTTATATTTAATTAATGCATATTTACATATCCACTTTTAGATCATTCTTTCATAGTGTTTATGTTTCAAAAGTTTCCAAATTGTTAAAATATATTTATTTATATTGTCCGTCTTAATGTATCATTTTTCTATGCACCTAAATTCTTTTTTGAGGTGAATATACATAAAATAGAAATATTAAAACCATGAATAACATTATTTTCATGATATCATAAGATTCATGTTGTTTACTTTTCTTACAGGGAGAGTATGATCCCATGTAACCAAGTTGTAAGGGTTTAATGAAACAGTCTCATAATTTTTTTGATATTGTTAGTCATCATTTTTAATTGATGAAAAATTATGATCCATGTCTGAAGAACAGTCATGATATTCTTTGTCAATTTTTTATTAACGATATATCAATTTATTATTACTAGTTTTCCACTCATTGGTGCATAATAATTTAAAGAAAATGTTTTTATAAAATCATGACTTTACCCTCTCCTCGGTTGAAAATTTGTGTTCCTTTAAAACATGTTTTTTGAAATGGGTTTCCATGAATATTAAAATAATATTATTTGATAATTAGATAAATTTTTTCCCTTTTTACTATTTAAAATGTTTTCAAATGAATCTCTTTATTGATTTCTGAATGATGCATTTTCTAACCATTTAACAATGAAAAATAAATGTTCAATTTTCTTCATATGAAATGTACATACTTATCCAGAGAAAATTCGTTGAAGATTTATTTTCATGATTTAAGGTTATTTTTTTTGAAAATATTTATGAAAGTTATTTTTAAATAAATTTTTTTCAAATGAATGTTATTATTGTTTTTATGTTTTTAATAAAAATGATTTTGAAATTGTTTATATTTTAATGAACTATTTTCATAGAAGAAGTGATATTTACCCCATGAAATGTTTTCCAAAAGACCTCTAATGTTATTTTCAATCTATGATAATATATGTTGATTTTACATATACCCATAGTTTTTACGTAGGTAATACCCCAAACCAAACATGTTATAATGGTCTTAGTTGGAATCCCAGACCTAAAATTCACTATTATTCTATATATACCATAAATAATTTTTCTTATTCCCCCAATAGAATTTCATGATCCATGTGGTTGACATATAATTGATTCATGACTTATAAACAACCATGACTTATCCCATCACGCATTTTTTTGATATTTATTATTTAGTGTATAATCCCCTAATGTGACGATCACACCCTCATACCACAATGTCCATGTTCATTATTACGTGTCTACCCTTAGTAGACATATTAGGTCAACACTTATTATGTTTCCATTCCCTTGTTTATGTTTAAATTATTTGGGTAATTTTACTAATGGTGGAGAACAATATGCGACATGTTGAAGATCTTCCACCAAGATAGAAGATTTATTTTTGATGTTTCGGAAGATAATAAACTATTATGGTCCTTGGTAATGTATTTATATAATGTACTGAATATTTATCTAAATTGATGAAATATACATGTTTGATAATCATATGTATCTATGTAACATAATGAATAAAATTATTTTTAACATTTTTAAAATACAAAATAAGAAAGATTTATCTCATAAACTCAGTATTTTTATAAATTGATGTTATTAATTGTTGAAGATAATTGACAATATGATAAGCCCAATGGTATTATATGTTAATCATATATTATGAAAATAGAAACTAAATTTTATGTTCAAAAAAATTTTAAATAGTACATGGAATTTACATAAAATTAAATCATTCGTAAGAGTGAGGAATTAGAAAAAGTAATTATTGATCCATGAGATAATATAATAAGAATTATATATAAATTATGGAAATATACATAAAAATATGAAACCATTTCCAACGTAAAATCACAATGAAAAGTCTATCGTAGTTGAAAGATTGCAATTTTATGTTGGGTTCATTAACTTTTCCTATCATTTCCATAGTCGAAGCTCATTTCGATAAATTTTATAACAGATAAAGTCCATAACAAATTTGGGTTCACTTCCAATTATTGATTATAATAAATTAGAAGAAATGGACCATTACACAATGAACTAGAAGGATATATAATTTTTTCCCACCAATAAAATAAATAGAACCAAAATATATGTGACAGATGATCATTAAAATATTTAACACATCAATATCACATTATTAACCTATGCTACAAAAATAGATTTTTTATTACATTCATAAAAAGTCATCAACACAATCCATCTGGGGAATAAAAGAGGTTTATATATATATATATATTTATATATTATATTAACATATATAACATAAAAATATAGATTTTATAATAGTAATTATGTATAATGGACATATGTTTCTAAACCATCATATCAAAATTTGTGAAGGGTGAATTTGTTTTTATTTTACTAAACTGAATGATATATTTTTGAATATTGAATGGAATATAATTTTATAAGAATTCTAAATTTATGAATTAATGAAAAATAAGAAATCATATAGAAAAAGGTAATTATTTTTCATTATAAAAAATTATTTTTATGCCTTAAATAATGAATTTAAAAATATTATTTTAAACATATTAAATATATTCTTAAAACTATAAGGGCATTAAAAATATTCTGAATTAAAAAAATTTATTCTTTCATAGTTTCAAATGAATATTATTTAAAAATAATAATAATATGGATATATTTTGATGACAAAAAAATTATTGTATGTATGAGAAGAATACTTATGTCAGCAATTAATACAAATTTTATAATTGTATATAGTATATACATTTTATGAATACAAACACACATTTTATAAAATCACTTATATCATTCTATTTTTGTTAATACTAAATTATATTTTCCAGTAAAAATAAATTATTTAACAAAATTATTTTTAAAATTTTAATCAATATAGTAACATTATATTATAATTATAATATAAATATTTATCAATAAAATTTAGTATTGAGAACAAAAATTAGTTTCCTTAGTAAAATAAATGATTGTATAATATTGAAATCTAAGGGGAGAAGCCTAAAATTAATAAATATGTATCTAAAATTATTGGGTTATCGTAATCTAGACCATTGCATTACATTAATTCTATCATTTGATAATATATGAGACTTTTAACATGGTATAGGTTTGTGTCATTTATTATAAGTACGATATATTTAAAGAAATTAAATTATGCATCATTTCTTAGTGGGGATCACATTCTACATTTCATACTAAAAATATCATGATAAATTTCATCATAAAACTCTTAAAATTTTATCCTCCAAGAATTAACACTCAATTTCATATGCTTCGGGCCTCAATTGGTAATTTAATGCCTTTATTTCAAAAGTGGGTTTTAAAAGAAATAACATGTTTTAAAATTATGTAATTACTTTCTCTTATCCTTGTTTTTTTAAATATTTCTCATTAAAATTTAATTTTTTCCAATTTAATATTAATATATTTGTATATGTATTAAAAAATATATCTATATTATTAGAATATAGATTAGGAAATTTTTCCTATTTCCATTTTAAAAAAATTACATTCATGTATTTCAAAGACTACCAACTCAATGAAATAATTTATCTCATTTTTCATTTTTTTCTTATTTACTAGATTTGAAAACTATATTATCATAAACTATCTACTATTTTTCTTTTTTCCCCTATTTGGATTTGGTGCAGTATGGGATTCTCTAGGAAGATGTTCCTTTTAAGGGAGAATAACCAAAATTATCAGGAATGTTTGTTTGTATAAATTAATGATGACTAAATATAACGTCATATGTTTATTTATAAGGGGATACATGGGACCATAAATCCTTATGTTTGGGATCAAGGTCATTTTATGTATAACTCGGTTGAGTATTGTCTATTGGATATCAACAAATCGTATAAAATTAATATGATATGTACTGGTGGCTAGGATGATACTGTGAATCTGTTTTAGGGATTAATTTTTTTTAATTACCTATAATTGGAATACATTCTATTGTATTATAAATAACATATTTTAATATAAGAATAAACAATTATTTGAAAAAAATTGAACTCCATGCCATAAATTTGATAAACCATGTGTAATCCTTTAGTCAATCATTTTTAAATGCATTATATTACTCTATATTATATAATTAATTTTTCCACCACTCCTCTCATAATAGAAATATCCCCCATTATCATCTATAAATATTAACACCATATGGATTATTTTTTAGGGATTGATCATCTTTTTGGTTCTAGCCTGTATCTCAAGGATTGAGATCCATCCACTTCTATGCATATTTTTTCAATTGTACATTACAATATATTTGTGGATCATATTCATGATCGATCGATATTTATTATCAATTAATTGTTGTTTCTTTTTTTTAAATTGTGCCTTCGAGGAATATAATTGGATTTTTGAACACTATTTTTGAAGGTAGAATGGGTCCCACCGTTGTAGTGGTAAGTGTTTCTATATAATTCTTATAAATAATTAATTAGTTATCTTTCTTATAAAAGGAATTTGGTTTTTGATCATTATTTTACATTCTATGATTTAAATAAATTAGATTAAAATTATATTTTATTAAGGGGGTTATCATTATAAATTGTTGTTATTACAAAATGAGTTTCATTAAATTCTTGACTAGGGGTTTTACGTAGAATATAAATTTTTCATACATTAAAGATGAATTTTTTATCATTGAAAATGATTTTAAAAAATTTCTCATGGGTTTGACATGTATTTTGACTTACATAGAATATTGGGAACCATGGGTGCATCAAGAAAGAGACATAGGTGTCTATAGTGTATATGGAACTTGTAGGGGTAACCTCTAGAATATAAATGGATAATATCATAGGGCCGAAGGTAGTGTGATTTTTTATTTTTGTGAAATTAATTGCATATTGGATCTTATATTGGAAAACTACTCAAAGGATTTTATCTGTGGTAGTTTCACATAGATTCAAATGAAGGATTATTTCATGGTTTTTGTATTTATAACATATAGTGTATTGATATACAATAATGTTTCCCAACATATAATATTAATAATCCATGTTTGCGAATATGTATTGATTTTATAGGTAAAATTATAATTTATTTAATATTGGGTCATGATTTATAGAAATACTTGTTAAGATATATTTCATTTAACTTGTGTTAATTATTTTATTTTTTTCATTAGACAATGTATATACACTATAGAGGTATCCTGTTCGGATTTTTTCTCACACCCTTAATTTAATATTTTTTCTTTTAAGATGATGTATTCCAGGATCAAAGTAATTTTAATGTAGTAAATATTGAATGTTGGATTATTTTTTTATTAATTTATTCAGATCAGAATTGGTTAGAGGTTATGGCTGGTCAAATAGATTATTGTCTGTCTTTCCTAATTTATATAGTTCTGATTTAGTTAATTTTTATCTAAATTTATATATCATTGTAGTATATTTTTCATTCATTTTTTTGTATTTTCATTTCTTTTTTCTTTATATTGAATATTTTGTCAGTTAACATTTTTTCTCATCACAAAGATGGGCCTTCTATTGTTAATTATTTAGTATAACTGGGCAGTTATGTTAAAATTTAGTGCCACATAGATTTTACAACTATTTTTCATTGAAATGGCCTTGCATTCATCAAATTAGTTTGTTAGATATGACATAGTACTAATATAAATTTTGTTTAAAGTATGGTAGTGTTCCAGGATAGTTCATATCCACTTCTAAACATGAGTTTTCATAGATACTCAAAAAATATTTACCATGTTTGATACATATTGTTTTTATTTCTATTATTGAACTATATGGGATGTTTATTTATGTGGACAATATTTTTATTAATGTGATTTCATTCAATGGGAAGCATTTATTATTTCCATACGTTCTTCATAATTTAGTGCATTAATATTGATACATTCAATTTTTCTTAATTTTTTTTATTAATGTTTATGTTTCTTCCTTATGATTAATAGTTAATACCACATTTATGTGATCATAAAAATACAAGATATTAAACCATGAGGTTCGATCCACAAGATAATCCCCTGTTGTACCCTATTTTATTTGATGGAATTCTTCAAATAATGAATATTTTGGGTCATATAGGTGTCGGGAACCTAGGATTGGTGGTGCATCATGTATTATAATTCTCTAAACATCATCAATAAATAATCCATGTTGAAATGGGACTGCATGAATCATAGGAGTTTCTTGAGCAGATTGAAAGGATTATGAACTTAATGAAGATTCCTGACGACAATGATGTTGGTTTTCCACAATCATTCTTCGAGGACAATGAATTAAATATTAGGACTCCATTGTGAAATATATGTTCCATGTCGAGGTTTTTGAGGGATTATGTCCTAAAAATATTCAATAAACGTTTTTCCTTTGGAAAATACATGAAATAATGTCGAGGGGGTCTATATTTGGAAAAAGGGGAGTGTATTTCACTCCTGTATTCCACCCATTTTGCAAAGCTAGTAAATGTGGATCTAGAATATGTCAATATTGAGAACATACAATCTAACCTTATTTATTCAGTATTGACTCTAGATATTTAATAAATTTTTATTATCATGTTTATTTTTACCATTAGATTGTTAGATGTTAAAAAATATTTACATGAGGCTCATGTAGCTGGGAAGACAGCTCTTTTTGGGACTTCTGTTGGTGTAGCTTCTCGCTAGGGTGTCTCATAATGCTAGAAATATAATTTCAAGTGTGTCTGGTTTTTTGTGAGACCAATATATTTTTTTGGAATTTATAGTAAAAAATATGGTTATCAAAAATCAGTACAGATTGAAAGTTTAAATCAATCCTAACTATTTAGAGTCACCAATGACATTTCATTATTTGTGAAGTTTATGACATCTAATTCATGTTATAGAAAGGATATCTCAGTGCAATATGGAATCATCAACTATTACGAAGGGGTCATATGTTTTTAATAATTAATCAATGGGTGGTGGGTATAATTCTTAATACAAGGTGAATATTCAAGTTTTTGTGAATCGAATGTTTAATGCGGGAAATCATGTGCTATATGAGCCAAAATCATGGCTAAATACTATTTGTGGTATATTTTTTAATTCATATTCTATAGTTCTATATTTTGTTGATATAAATGATACACTATATTTTGTATCATCAAATATTTTTAATGTTTTTAGATTGTGCATGTAGCATAATTTTTACCTTTTGGGAATTTCATATCCAATAGTAAATAGTTTTAAACAGGTTTTTATATGCCCCACATATTGGGTGGTGATATCCAGCATCAATGTTGTGTGGGAATTTTTAGTTCATGATGATTTACTATACAAATTTATTGTTTAAAATGATTAGATAAAAATTTTAAATTACTAGATATACAATTATCATTATCATGTTCAATTCTTATTAGGTGATAGGGTTAATCATGTTTTTCAGGTATAATAAGGATCTATATCACTAAATGCGATGGATGTTTTTTCAAATGGGGTGATCTTATGTAAGTTCTTGACATGATTCATGATTTAGTAGAACCTTACGTAAATATTAATTTAACTTCTATTGTTTTTCTATATCTCGTTGTATTTCATGATTAATATTTATCATTTAGTGCCATAGAGAGAGGTCAAGTATAATATTGAACTTCTCCTTGGTGAGATGACCATTTCTATAACATATATATGAATGTATCCTTTTGAATTATAGTGACTTAAATTATATCATGGGGGCCTATATTATTATGATATATATTTTCTTACAAGAATTTCGTGATGGGATTCACCTATCTTCTTTCGTGAGTAGGCATATGAGAGTCCCATTCTTTTTGTTGATTAATGAAAATTCAATCATTTCAATATGAATAAAAAATATTATTTTCATTATATTTCTAATCTAATTGATAATATTGAGGGGATAATTGGTTTTTAAATATTGAAATTTTTTCTTTGAAACTCAAAAATATCGTTTGATAAGTGTATATACCTATGAATGAAATTCCCTATAGATATGGTGTTATTTTATTTTCTTATTATGAAATTATTTCAAACTAACACTCCTACAATGTTTTTTTCTTTGATGAACCAACCCATTAATATTCTCTTTGACACTTCATTTTTGTGTTCATGGATGATATATTGGATTAATAATAACAAGGGGATGGTTATTCATACCATTTTTTTATCATGTTTGGAACCTAGAAAAAACATTTTTTCAATGATTATGTTCCCAAATGTGGGTTTTGGATATGGGATGTTAGATTTTTGGGGCATGTTTTTTCTGAGTGGGGCATACTATTGGATCCTATGATATTACAAGTTGTTATATCATAGGATAATCCCATAAATTAGTTTGATATCTTATTTATCTTGGGCTTTTCATTTTAATGAAGACTATATTTTCATTATTAATCTAATATTCTATCTTCAATTATAGATTTAACCCATAAGGGTGTAATTTATTCTTCTATATAAACGATTAATATATGATTATTTTCTTGATTCTTCTAGAATGTTTATTAGATGTTTCTAGATGTATAGTAAATATGTCAGGTCATATGTCTCACACTAGTTTGGACGTGAGGAAAATAACTACCTGACCTACCATAATTAGTTTGATGTGGCTATGCATGCACTCAAAATGTTTGTACACTATTTCTTTGGGGGAGGATATAAAAAATATTCTATTCATAAGATCCTAAAATGTTTTTTTAATAATATAGATCTAACTATTTTACAAAAATAGTTGTTGGAATGTCTTGATATTTTTTTATTGGATAAACACCTTAATATGAAATGTTGCAACTAATTCAATTCTGTGAAGTTTTGGACACATGATATTAAGGGAATAGTTTAACAGTGGTCTCTAATGATTTTCTTTTTTGAATTGAGATTGGGAATGAATGAGGTAGGGGATGGGTTTTTGTATCATGAAAAAATTTTCCTTATTTGATGGTTATCATAGAGAAAATATGGTGTTACACATGGAGTTGAATCTCATTAGTGAAAGATTTTATGATGTGGAAACCACATGTGAGTGGTCTTGGTCTCCCATTAGAACATTATTATTCTATGAGAGGTTGGTTATTCAATTTTTCGAAATATATGTGTTGATAGATTGTAAAACTCATTCTTATTTTCCCATATTCTTGTGTACTTCTAATTTGAATTATGATTTGTGACATTTGTATTCGTGGTTGGTGATGAGATGGTTGATATTATATTTTATTTAAATATGCCTTCATTAATATTGAATTGATGTGGAATAGTATATGTATTCTTATTTTTCATATCCCTTTCCCATTCCTACAAGAAAATGGAAAGAGATTTATATATTTTTTTCATTATATTCCAATGAGGTATATGTTTTATCGATTCGATTAGGTTGATAATTGATAGAATATTGAAATGGGTGCATTTATGAAATATTAAGGATGTGATGAAGATGAATTATCTTGTTGACTTTTCTCTCTATGATTCAATAATTCACGATGGGTCTCCCTCTATGGTTGTTCCATAGCGATTCCATAGGCTCACATCCTAATTATATAGATAATAATAGGTGGAAATGTGTTCCAATATGTAATTAATAAATGAAAACAAAAAATACCTAATGATATAAATAGATATATAACTATGATCATAAGGATATTCTTTGGCATGAATCCTTGATTTTAGTGGATCATGGTAATATCATTTTAGCATGGTAAAAAAATATCATTATTTAAAAATCATCACTAAATATGTTACCCTATGAAACATGTTATGAGAGTCCATATAGATCTCCCTTCATGTTAGAATAGTTGAGAGTGTAATACTCAATCAGACCGACTATTGTTTAGGAGATGATATTGATGTTGATATTGACATAGAAGAGATGGATCATGAAAATTTTCATTCAAAAATAATATATTTATTGTCATCATAATTAAATTAAAATTGAGGATGGTGGATATGTTTTTCATAGAGTTTCAACATGAATGGGGGAATCACTTGTTTGGTAAGTAGGGTATGTTGGTTCCAAGGTTTTGTGGGTCCCTTTGATATCATTGGATGACTATAGAAGGTATCATAGTAGTACAAATATAAATGTTATTTATCTCAATCAACAATGATATTATTTTAACCAATTGAGTAGGTAAATTATATATCATACCATTGTTATTCTATGAGAATGTTTTGATCACGAGATCGACCAAAGTATTATTGAGTATCCAGTTTTGAATATGGTTCACCAGGATAAGGTACATTTGGGTTAATAATTCCACTGGTTTGGAAACTCTCAATGTTCATACATGATAGTTTGAAGATAGGTGATTTTGAACCACTGACAAGGATGTAGTGTCATTACATTATTAAAATTTCATGATCATGACGACATACAAGGGATACAAATCATTTTCAAAGGGTATATTTTAACAAAAAAAATTATTCCATTAGGTATTAATTATATTTTTTTTATTTGATTCCATTTATTTCAGGGGGGAATTGTGGGTTTCATCAGGATAAAAGGCCTTTATATGGGAAAATAATAAAATTTTGGTTGATGTATATTAGTTTTAATTAATATAGTCTTGGTATACTATTTTAATTTCATTTGCATTTTAATATTTTGGACCAAAGAACCTTATGTTTTTGTTCTGAGGCATTGTCTATGGAAATGCGATGAGAACTATCTATTAAATGTTTTTTTATTAAATAAATTTTTAACATTTTCATATGGTCTCCATAAAAATAATATATATGTGCTTTAACACATGATATGTCTATATTCTGTGTAAATGTTTCAAATCATGTAATGGTCAGAATAATGATTTCATAATCCTGTGTGATTCATTTTTTCTACCAACTATATACATGTAATTACACCCCAGTAATGGCATACAAGATGTGTTATCCTCCATTAATGAATTATAAAATTCAATACCACCATACTATTTTCATATAGTCTTAATCCTCCAATATCTCAATCTATATCTCTGTGAGTTGATTTTTAAAAATATCTACACTTTCTGAATGATATGATGAGTGGTTTATAATGATTATTGTTGTTGTGTGTGTATCCAAGTAGGATATCATTCCATGAATTTTTATCATTGGTTGCGTCTTAAACGTTGGCCATATTCATGGTAAACGTTTATAATTTATTGATGTTTTATAATTCTTCTAGGAACATTATTTTCCATATTTCTATTTTTATGTCCAATCAATGGATTTTTGGCCACTAATGCCGAATGCAGATAGGTTTCAACAATTGGTGAGGTCTGAATTTCTATATAAAGGATTAATATTATTAAATTCATGATTTTTTTTGTAAATTTAATTTTTATTTATAGTTATCTTGATATGAATTAAGTTTTCATTTAATTTCATGGAATGATAATTTTTTTAAAATGTTTGTGTTTTACAACATATTATTTTTAAACCTTGTTGTTGATTAAATTAGAGTTTAGTGGTATTCAATTAAAAATAAGTTTCCTATCATTGAAGCATATTTTATTGGATTATAATTTTTTAAAATTAATATAATATTTTCCTAATTGATTTTTTTCAAACATGGCACATTGGTATCCTTGAAAACATCTGAAAAGATACATCCGTGATCTTAATATTTATAACACCACTTTGGGATTCTTTTAGAATATAAATGTATAGTGTTAGGAAAAGATATTGGTTCGTTCCAATATATGAATCAACTTGAAAAAATTTATGTACAATTCATATTTCTATAAACTAGGCCTAAATATAGATAGCTTTTTCATTTATGATTTATTTATCACATGATGGATTATGTCGTGGTTTTTTCTCACATGTTTTTATATGAGGAGGTATCACATATATTAAAATTAAATAATTTTGTTGGATAATGAATATACTTTCATAAAGAATGATTTAAAAAGAAGAATAATATTTTAATCTCAAATTCTTTTCAAATTATATTTTAATGACTATTATATCCATTAAAGGAGAACCAAATTAATAATATTCAACAATGTGTTTTGAGTTATAAAAATATAGGCTAAAATTGTATTCATTTTAAAAGGCCAAACTATTGGATTCTTTTAATTAGACCTTTTATTGAATCTATGGTGGTGTCATACTATGCATTCTTCTGACAGAAAAAATTTTCCAATTATTTATTATATTTTTTTTATTTTAGGAACCAGGTAATAGGAAGTGAATCTTGTTGTATTATGTATTTTTTTATAGCAATAAATTTAAGTTAATTTTTAAGTAACGGTTGCTTACAAAATTGAATATTTATTAATATCAAATTTATATTTTTCAGATCATGTATGTATGTATTATATTTCCAGGATCATAGTTTCATATTTTTATTACAATTTGGGGGTCTCCTATTGGTTTTTTGGGATGGTCTATTAAATTTATATATAAAAATATAATTATCCACCTTAAATAATTTATTAATATCATTATGATTCATAAATAATGATTTAATAAAAAATAAACTATGTTCACAACAATATTAATCAATTAATTATTAAATTTTCATATTTCAATGTGTCAAAAAACATCCAAAATTATATCACATAATATTGTTGATTATTATGAGAACACAAATATTGATAACATATTTATTACTTAATTGAAGAATTATGTGTTTTGGAATTGAAACATTAATCTTATACTCATTAATTATGATACTAATACATGTTAAATAAAAATAACAGAAACATTTCATAATTTAATTATTATTTATAAATAATAAATTCACGTGTTTTTTATTGTAATGTAATAGTGGAAATTATTATTTGAATGATGGAAAAATATCATTTGTGAAACAAGTTCAAAATGAGGAAGACTACACAGAACTGATATTTGCAATATTTGATACATATGGTATGGGATTTATTATCTAAAATTCAATTCGATGAAAAATGTTTGATATTATTCTCCATGATTTCATTTATATGTTTTATTTACTTCCAAATTAACTTCAAACATAATTAATATCTTTAATTTCATGATATTTTCATTTCAATTTTATTATTTCTTTATTATGGTCCTTTTATTATTATGATACCATTATTGTAAGGATTCATTTATAAATAATTTTAATTCATTAGTTTTATATCCTATTAATAGACAATATTTTATTGATATCATTTGATTTTCACTATTCAATTTATATTACCCTATTACAATAATTTATGGTGATGGAATATCAATATATTGTTATTTTTATAATTAAATTTCAATTCATAGATGAATGTTTTTGTCCAGGCCTCTACTAACATGACTCCCCTCATGGTATTATATTTCTTCATCTTGAGAATCATTTTTCCATCGATTGTTACGCAATTGTTTTGATATCATAACATTGTTCATTCTATTAAAATCTAGTGAGGATAAATTAATTAATAAATTTTTTTAACACGATAAGTTTATCTGTAAAAATTTAAATTTATTGTGAATATATTTCATCCTTATTCATTAAAGAGACAATTCATTGTGGATCATTTCATTTTCCACCAGTTCTCACTTGTATAAAGGGAAAAAATTATTCGTCACCTCGTTATAAATAAATATTTTACTTTTTCTTCTATTAAATAAAAAATTATTCATGCTTATCTTTGATATCAATTAATAAAATTGTTGTTTTTAAATATATAAATGCAATTACTACCATAAAAATTAAATTTTTTATCACCCACCAAATAAAAACTTTGAAAAAATAGTCTATATTTTTTATATTTCATTTAATGATGATTCTTTTTAGATGTAAATTTTTTTTAAAAAATTATCTTCACAATCCTGAAAATTACATATGAATTTATCTCATATCATTATCTCTTAATTTGTATGATAATTTTTTTTTAAAAATTATAGATACATTCATCATTATCATATTTCTTATTTTTTATGAATAATTTAACAAATTTAAAATGGAATTACAAATGATTTTATTTAATAGGTTTTTATATGAAATGAAAATGTTGTTATAAAATTCAATATTAAATTATTTATTTTAATTTAATACTTATTTTAATAAATTGTTGTTTTTTAAAAAGTTGTTTTCCTATGTTTTTATTAATTCTATGAAAATATTTGATAAGTAATTTTTCTTTACAAAAAACTAATTTAAAAAAAACATTTCTTTTTTTATAAAAATTTAGTATTTAAAATGTTTTATAAAATTAAAAAAACTATTTTAATGAAAAAATGTTTAATTAGTTTTTAGGAATCCAAAAAAGGATGTAGGTATTCTTTATTTCCATTTAATATATAAAATGATTATATATATATGTATATATTAGTATATATAAAGCTAGTTATCTGAAACTGAATTAATTATTAGGCCACTATTAAACATATCTCTAGTTGGATAATGAAATTTTTTAGGAATAAATTTCTCAAAACATGTTTATTTTTTATGATTTAGTTGTGTATTTATTGAAGAATAGATCATTTCATGTTATAATGAAACACTAGTGACCGGATGTTGATTATCGGTGTGCTATATAACACTCAAATTTGAATGATATGGATATATATCTTGAGAATATTTTTTTAATTGCATTTTATTCACACTCCACTATATGATTTTGGTAGTCATGTCTTATTCACGATGTTTATTTGAATTATGTGGTTAATCATTTTCCATTATGTTTTGAGGACTCCTATAGTGAAACCATATCTACTATATGAAATACGTATTTATACATACTCCACCATATTAAGGGAAATGTGTTTTTCGTTCCCACTACATTATTATGATCACAAAAACTATTTTAGTGTTATTACTTACTATTATGATTCATTTTCATTAAACTCCATATCCTTACTCATATTACCATTTAAAAAAAATAATT
Organism: Viscum album; assembly: GCA_963277665.1. Taxonomy (NCBI): domain Eukaryota; kingdom Viridiplantae; phylum Streptophyta; class Magnoliopsida; order Santalales; family Viscaceae; genus Viscum; species Viscum album. The sequence goes on along the minus strand of OY728148.1, from coordinate 2,002,871,059 downwards.
AATTATGATATATTTCATCATAAGTGAATCTAATCTCATTTACATATACCGATACACACAACCCCAATTCTAAATGAACAGTTATATAATATACTAGTATAACAAAAATATTATATTTGTGGGTATGAATATGACTAAATAAATTTTAAAAATTATATTTTATTAACAAAAATAAAAAATAAATTAATTGGTTATCCATTGATTATATATTTTATAATAATCATTTGAATGAAAATTAAATGGATTCTAAAAATCAATACTTTTTTAAAAGGTTCCCTTATCGCACATTATGCATATAGATTGAATTTAATTATTTTTAATCATCTCAAAAATTGAAATTTAAAAAATCTATTTAATTTTTGGGAATTATTATATATAATCTCTTAAAATTTATTTTTTCAGAATTTTATGAAAACGAATTTTTTTTATGAATATTAAAAAGTGTTTTTAAATAAAATAATTTTGATTCATTTAATATATTTAAAATATTAATTTTTTTAAAAAAAATTCTAATTAAAAATATTTCTATTATATTATAATATATATATATATATATTAGGGATTTTTAATGTAATTAAAATTGATTTATGATAATAAAAATTTCAACACTTATGAGACATTTGTTTTTAGAAAAATGTATTTTCATTACCTCTATTAATTCGTTTAGAATAAAAATCTTCTAATTCAATGAACTAATGTTGATGAAATAGATTAAATATATTTATTAAATTTAATTTTTTTTCTATAGAAATATGAAAATAATTTTTTTCCCAATAAATAATAAAAAATATAAAAATTAATTGTCACTGTTAGTGCTAAAATGGTTTTACATGGGTTTAAACTATAATGATATGTGATAAAATGGCCTTTAAAATTATCAAATTACAATATTATTTCCATTTTATGAACATGTCTCAAACATTATTCAATAATAATCAAAATATATGTATTTCTCATGTAAAAATGTGGTTACCTCTTTCTCCATTAAAAATATCATTTGTGTCATCTCCACCACTTATAAAAGCCCCCCCACTACTCTACTCTTAACATGATGAAATAATTTTCTGAATTAGTGGTAAATATAAATTACTTGATCAGAAATACAATCTAGTAAGTCTTTACTTATAAACAAGTTGACGTTTTCTGAAATAGTAGTAAATATCAAATATATGATTTTTCATATACTTAGTCTTTTAACTACATAGAATAATTAAAAAATATTTTGAAAAATAATTCATATGTAAACATATATACTGATATTATATATTTTCAATGTAAAAACATAAATCCATCTCATCATCCTTCAAATGGGAAATTAAATAGTGGATCTTTTGTTTAGTGAAGTGCCTCCTCAGGAAGCAATGTAATTCCTTTTAAATTTCAGCCAATAACGGAAGGATTTAATGATGCATTTGACATATAATTATGATATTTGGGAATATTTTATAAATATATAATTATTATATAACACATACCATCTTACTGGCCAAATAATTGGAAAATAATATCTCTCAACATGAATATGTGTGGACTACTACCATTACGTAGAGTTGTGAGATGTTTTTCATATTGTATTAAAATAGATAGAAATTAGTATATATTTAAATAATATAATTGGAATATTTCATATAATAATTTATTAAATATTAATAATTATTTAGATATTATTCATTCCATCTATCTTGAAAATAGAAACTGTGTCCATTCATGTGTACAGTCAACCGTTTATATGAACTGTGTAACTATTTTTTTTAAATATAGATATGGTGAAATATTTTGAATATTTATATAAGGATAAAATGATATATATATCAATATTTAAATTCAAAATATTAAGTAACATTGAACAATGAAAAATGAATGAATTAAAAAACCCAGAAAACAAATAAAAAATGAATCAATCATCACCTAGAAGAGTGATTTTAACAATGAAATGTTAATAAATAGATTAAAATTACAATAAGTAAATACTATATTTTATGAAATATATGAGAAATATTTTTTAAAAATTTTATTCTAAATTATTATTAATTATAATGTATATAAATATATGTATAATGGTAAATAGGTCTACGTTAACGGTTTTTGCATCACATTTAGTTCTGTGATATGTATTCAAAGTTTACTAATTAGTTCATTTTTGTCGTGTATATACTAAACATTTGATATGTTTTATGTTGATTCCGATTATATTCATTTTATTTAATGTTTTATTTTATTATATTAATTTCATGTGGCTTATGAATTCAATTGTTATCAATGTGATTAATGTTTAGGTTGTAATATCATTATTTATTGCTATTATTCACACTCCCAATAGTAAACTGTTATTCTTAGAAATGAGATATTACTAGAGTCTTAGTATGGGATAATATTTCCTAAAATTTTAGAATAACCCCTTACAATGATATTAAATTCATACTGTATGGATCCATTATAATTATAAATAATGAATATATAAATAGAACTACCATTATTGACCACAATCTCTACAATACTATTTTATTGTCCCACATAATTACTCACCTTAATTACCAGAATCAAATTTATCCTAAAAATCAAGATAAAATAGTGTAGGTCCCATGAATTAATATATTTCTCATAGAGAATATAAAAATTATTTTTGAAGTGAGATTCAACCATAAAATTTAAAAATTTGACAAGTTTTCACAATGTGAGAAAGATGAATATCAATTATAACCTACTCCCAAATTTAAATTCCCTACAAATAAAAAAGATTAAATCCAAAAAAAAATCAATTTCACCCATAACTATACCACCTCATCATTTCTCTATCGAAACACGTGATCAGTCAACATTTATTATTAAATGACTGCTGAAAGGGTTCCAAATGGCACATCTCCCTTATTAAAAACTAAACATAGCCCTAATATTCAACATAATATTATAAATCACCTCATAGAGAGACATATAAATCCCTTCATATTGAACACGAAGCACTAGATCTTCCACAATATCCATCACATGTACATTAATAAAAAGTATAGAGCAATGAACTCCTTCTAGAATATTGTTCCTATCCTCCCACAACACCAAACATGCTGCAGTAAATTTCATGGCGTGAAATTTTATATCCTTCACAATATAGACTCTCTATTCGAATAATTCCCCACAAAGTAAAAAAATTACTCTCAACTCACTGAATGTCCAATGCATTTTTATAATGACAATACATGATTTTGATTCTATTTATTAAATTTCTTTAACTATATATCTATAAAATAATGAATTTTCATATCATATAGTTATATATTAATAATACATGATTTCCTCTATTTTAAAATCATTATAAAATTTATTCTAAAATAATTCATATAAACAATATCAACTTCATTTTTTCCATTTTTTGGTTAAAAACCCTTTTTATTACAGAAAAATGATTTCTAAAAATATTATAATGAATAAAATGAAATTACTCAAATTATTTATTAATTTCATTTTTATCTATTATTGTGTTTTTATGAAATGGATTAAAATTAATTACTTATCATTTTATGAATGAGAATCTTTTTACATTTTTTATAATACTGTGGAATAATTGATGTTCATCTTATATGACGTGTACATAATTACACACTATCATAATGAACATTACATTAAAACATTCTTATCATGTAAAGTGTTTTCTTTTTAACAAATAACCTTATTATAATATTATTCAATTTTTTAGTTTTTTAAAGTCATTTTTAATGATAAAGTGTTCTTTTAATCACGAATTCTTTTATGGAATATTTACAGAATTTCTATTCATCATTAAAAAAAACAATTATTTTAAATAATACCAATTGGGAATACATTGTAATGTTATAATCATTATTATAATTTTTTATGGTTTGAGATCACATAAATGTGAGATTCCATATTTTGATATCTTTCCCCAAATTACATTGAATTTATTAGGATTATGATTATTTATGGATAATGTATTAACCTTTTTGTAAGTTTGTTTTTCAATATTAATATTAATGTTGATTATATTTCACCTATATCATATGAGTAATGAATTGTACATATTATGTGATGGGAATGGCCCACTATAGGCCCATGAGGCATCAAGATGTCTCCAGATACATAACAGCATTCTTTTATAGGTGATTCCTTACACATTTACATAATATGAATTGGAATGAGACCTATATGGTATGGTTATAATGCCAAAACATTTGAACTCTCTCTTAATTAGTAAATTTTTTGATGTTGTATATGATTATTAATTTATTTAAAATATTTATGGTAATGTATCATGAACATTTGACGACTTATACTGAATTATTTTATCATCATTGATTACATCAATATTATCTTCTTATAATTGATTAAATGACATGGGTTTCAGTTATTTATATTGGAATAATGATTATTCAATATTTATCCCTTATATTTTCCATTATACACACGTCATTGATGAGAATTTATCTAAACCATTTATTTTTTTCCTTTATTAGGGTTTCAAGGATTTTCATTATGGTTTATATGAAGGGATGTTCAATATGAAAAATGGTGAACTCAAAGAAAATACTATGTTGTGTATTATATATAAAATTTATATATGAGATTAATTTGTGTATCTTTTTTAGAAATTAAATTAATATATTTGATCCATAAAGATGGTATTCCATGTATCTTATTCCAATGTAATAAATTAACCACCAACTTAAGGCTATTAGTGTTAGGGTCATTATATTTGGTTTCATATGAAGATTTATACAGACCATATGAACTATATTTAAGGAAAAATATATTTGGGTACAAAATACTATTATAGAAATTGGAGTTATGTATATGTTAATATCATAAAGATTTATTTAGGGATATGTTATGTGGTTTTATCAATAAATATATCCATTTTTGGATACTGGAAATTGATGGGGCTCTTGAATAGATTTTCTATGGGTAATAACTCCCAAAAGATTCCATTAGGATTTGAATCAATCGTCACCTTGATAGTGATAATCAACTGTAGTGACCAACTATATAGAGACACATATATGTGTTTCTTATAATAATTCAAATTTTCTATACAAATCATAATGAAATATTAGAAAATATTTTTATTTGAGTTATATCTAAATTTAAAAAAAATTATGATTATGATATTACCAATGCATAAATTTATCAATTTATGTTTTATATTTTATTAGAATATGGATTATACAATATGTTTCATAATATTATGATCTAATAAAGTGTATTAGAATATTTTCAAATAGTTCAGATTAGATGAAATGGGAACTGTACTAATACAACTACTAAATGTAGGGAATTCCCCTAATGTATGTTAATGAATCATAAATAATAATTTTGGCTATATCTAAATATCATAAAACCATATTGATGTTTTTCAATATCTTCATGATCTATATCACTACATGTATACAATATCCTAGGGACCAACAATGTGGTGTAAAATTTTTTGAATACATTATTCATCTGAGACCCTCTATAGCAGCCGCAGATTTTGTGAAATATATTTTTTCTACTTAAATTAAATAATATGAAATTTTCAATTTAATACAACAATAAATATTGTATGTTTTTTTATTAAATAAATATTTTGGGTTGGGTTTCATGCTACACTATGATAATCATTCTATATACACAATATAAAGATATTAGTATACCATATGAAACACGAACATGGATTTTGATACATGAAATAATGTTTTTATATGAAACATGTTTTTTTTATTATAATTATTTAAAATTGTAATTTATAATAGATACATTATAATTAGTTATATGAAGATTAAAAAACGTATTTTTATGGTAACATCTATTTGTTTTACATAATTATGAATTAATTTTTATCAATGTATTGTTATGTTTGAAAATACTATTTTTTAATGATCTTATTTATCAAATTTTATATATTAATACTAATAAATTTAATATTTAAAACATTTTAAAAATATAATGTGCATAATTTCTTATTTATATATGTAAAAATTCTCTTATAATGAAATTTTTATATTTTTTGGAAAAACATCATTTTCTAACAAATAATGAAAAATACAAAATTATTGTTGAGAACTACTTTTTAGTCTAATTTATTTATCATGAATATTATATTTTAATTTTTTTAAAAAATTATTATGTCAATTGAAAATATTTTTACCAAATTGATGTTATGTGAACAAATTTCACATCAAAATTCTAAATAAAAATAATTAAACATTTTAATCATTTTCTCATAAAAACGCTCTATTCTGACGCATATGAGGGATAAATTTTAAATTTAATTCCAACCATTTTGAGATATAATTTGTAAAAATGGATGCCATATTTTGACTAATATTTATTTATAATTTCAAATATTTCAACATATATTTTGAATAAAAAATTGTGAAATTAATTAAAATTAAATAAATCAATTAAAGTACAATCAATATTTCATAGTTTTTAAACATTAATATATTTAGTAAAATGACCTACTAAAATTACCAAAACACTTTGGATGTTAATATTTCTATAAATTAACAAAATTTCTCAAAAAGAAATTTTTTTTGGGGTCCCATGATGTAAGGGATACATCTCAATATTGTTAATGTTTTTATATTTATAAAAATGTATCCCCTCCACTATAAAAGGACAGTAACACCCACGCCCCGTTATTCAAAATTATACAAAAAATGTCAATCAACTAATACCTACAAATATGGTCTCCCAACCTTCCATAATTCTTCCTAGAATCCTCCATTTTCATTGAAATCCAATATATGACGCCCATTAGTGATATTCAAAAGGAGATACTCAAGGAAAATGTAACCTTATCCAATGAGTTGATTTTTTATTTCATTATCTACCCCATAAATTATTATTATTCCATTATTATATAATATTCTAAATATCATAAATATTTTTATGTATTTTTATGTAAAAATCTTGACCTATAATCACACATGCATTTTTCAAATGGTATATACAATCCTAGTTTTTGTGTATGTTGGACTACCATGTAATGACCTGATGTCGTTTGTTCCTCCATTAATATAACTCAAAGATGTAAATGCATATTTAAGTTATTTTTTAAATGATATATTTTATTTTTATTAATTAGTTAATTTTCTGAAATTATTGTATAAAACATAGCATTGTTCTATCCTTTTTTTAAATACTATAACATCATTTGTGGGTGTGTAAACAAACACCTTCTCAAAGAAATATGTGTCTTTCAGAAATTAAATAGACATTATTATTTATGGGTTTAATAATGTTATCAAATATATATAAAATAATAGTATTTCAATAATTTTAATATATATATAAACAAATACGTCAGTTATTTTCATTCTTTCAATACGATAATAAGACTGAAAAAGTTAATTTGTATGTATGACCTACTATCTCAATGAATGATGTATTCCACTAAATATTAAAATGCTATATATATATAAATAAATATTATATATTTATATATATTATATAAAAAAAATTAAAATATGAAAATAAGTAAATAATTATTTATGTAAGATGATCATCAATAACAAGTCAAAACATATACAACAAATAAAGTGGGTTTTACCAGAACACAATGTTAATAAGTAAATATAAATTAATAGAAATTATAAACTCATAATAAAATAATATAAGATATAAAATTTGATTACATTTTTATATGTAATATTTAAAAGAAAATAATACTTATTATACATGAGTATTTTTACTTATATGAATTAATTCTAATCTTATGTCACGATATTTCCCATCTCACTTTTAATTATATTATAATTATGATATATTAACCAATATTTTTTGTTTGTTTGTGTATATAAACCCCTATGCCATTTAATATTATTAATTTGTAATATTTTTTATATTATAATTAATAATTTATGTTATTATTTCATAGATCTGACTATTCAATTTTTACTCATATAGTAAGTGGATTTCAAGTCTCTATTTTATTTCTGCAATATATCTACTACATTCATCACTAATTTATTTTGTGTGGTGTAAATGATTCCCATGAATTATTCTCAGGATTTTATACTTATATTTATTTTTATTTATATATCAATTTTATGATAATGGGTTCTGGGCTTCAAAAGATATAAAATTTGTAACGTAATTTTGTCCCAATTTAACTTCATTGAGACACATTCGACGTTATACACCAATTTTCTTTCAATGAGGATTATATATTTACTTTTAAAATTATTTATAATGAATATAATAATATTTGTGATATTATATTTTCTATGTAATAATTTTTATTTCATGAGTATAATTATTCAATGTTTATGAAGTTTTATTATATTATGGATTCGATATCATTGTTTGTTGGGATTGTTTAGGATTATACATCCATTGATGTACAATTAGAAATATTATCTCATGAAATATAATTATTTTTATTCTCATATATTAATTAATGACATCATCATGTAATGTTACAATTGTTACACTCTCTGAAACATAAGATACATGAAATAATATATAAATAAAATCAATCATTATTTCTCATTTAAGAAGGAATTCTATATCCATCGAAAACCAGATTTTCTAAAAAATATTCAAAAGTGTTTTAATTTTTTTTAACTTTAATTTCACAAAGGAATTTATTTTTTTATATAAATGGATAATAAAAATGATTATTTTGTTGGATTTATGATCAAGGAACTATTTTAAACATTTTATAGTTAAAAAAAATATCTAGATATAAAAATTTATTGGCTATCAAGATCATACATTCATTGAAGATTACTTTTAATGTATACTAGATAAATTTTTAATAAATTTTTTTTATAAATAACATATACATTTATTATTTTTAAATATGATATCAATGAAATTGGCTTCATAAAATTTTTATGTTCAGAAAATGTTATTAATTATTTTCAATGATTTCATTATTTGTTACCAATTCTATTCTCAATGAAATGGGTTTCCAAATATTTTCCATTATTCCTTTATATGTTTTCAATAATATTATAAATGACAAGTTTTCAATAAAAATTAGTGTTCCTTTATATTTTTTGACTATTATTTTCAAATAAATTTTTTTAAAATTGTTTCATTCATATATTATATGTTTTAATGTGTATTTTTTATTATTATGGTTTTAAAAATTTTATATTTTTTTTAAAGAAATCGAATTTGAAAGAATATATTCCTAAGGAAATATTTTATGTTATTTTTAAATCTCAAATCATATGTTTAAAAGTAATTTTCATATAAAAGTATTTTCAAAATATTTTTGTGGGTAAAAGTGATAGTTAAAAAAATTATTTTCTACAATAAATGGTCTATTTTGTCTATAAAATTCCATATCCATCTACAATTATAGCCTTTGATATGATTTATTTTATAATGGTTATATGATAGAAGGAAACAATTGTCAGTATATCCATTTATGGTTTATGTTTAAGATGATAGTTATTATTAATCATGTTTCTCTTATATTTATTATACAATGATAAAATGATTATTAAACTTTCCTTATTCATTGGTCAGTCATTGATGAAATGATTTTGAAACCTATATCATTTGAATAGGTTAGGATATAATGAATTATTTATGATACCAATTCCATTTAATGGGTTTTGTTATGATAAATTATTGTGATCTTTTTGAACAGGTATATATGGTGTTAATGTGTGATGGGTGGGAACTATATAATCCTCCAATGCACTTTGGTAAATATGTATATCACATGATTTAGAAATTTAAAAATGACTATTGAACACATTTTTTATGATAATGATAAAATGAGGCTTTAAATTAGTTAAGTAATACATTTATTGAATAGGATGTGAAATCTGTCAAAAAAATTAACAAATTGGAACATAATGTGAACTCAGATCCTTAATACAAGGATGGAATGAGAATTGAACCCTATATAGAATTGAAGTGATGAAATGGGAACTGAAATTAATCCAGTAATACATGGATTTAATAAGAAGTGATCTTGATTCTATAATGGTATTTATCCACTAAGATAGTGTAGGGAGTGACCCATTTATACTAAGATGGACGATAATAAAACAATAACAGAAGGATGGACATGCAATTAAGACTTTACTATTTTGTAAATTAGTTTATATGATTTTGTGTTTTCCAAATAAATTATCACTTATTCATATTTTATTTCGTCATGGCTAATTATCTTTATTCTAACACGATTCATGCATTGTGAACATCCAATATTTTTTCAATATTTTATTTTTATGATCTTTGATATGCAGTTTATGATAATAAATTTTTATGATGATCTTATCATACCATTATTCTATTATTATACTATCGTATACCTATTTTTTACCATTACATTTCATATGATCTCACACCTTCTTTATATTCTCATTCCCAGATTATCAATAATTAATTTTCTCTGGGGTTACTAAATATGATTATAACTAAGGGAGATGTTGAAATTTTTTCAACATGATAGAAAATTATGTTACTATTTTTTCAAATTCACTAAAATATTATTTTCCTTGGGCATGTAATTATTTAATGTTCCCAATATTCATAAAAAATGTTTTAATATCATTTTATGTTATGCCTATTTCTTTATAGTTTTTATCAAGAGAGGGTTTATTAATCATTTGTTAACTATATTGATAAATTTTTAGTGTGATCCCTAGATACATTTTAAAGTACATATATGGGGTTTTTACAAATTATAATCCTAGGGAGTAATTGATTTAAAATGATTTTATGCTTTTATGCTTCCTATATGTAATATTTATTTACTATATGGTTTTCTAATATGAGATGTATTTCCCACACAAGGCCTTCTAGTCTTAGTGAAATCCAGAAATATAAGGGACTACATTAAAATTGAATGTTTGACATGCGTAATGTTTTTTAATTATGAAAATAAATTTCCTATTGGTAAATAATATAATGCGAATCAGGAAGGTTTCATGAAGACTGTGATATTACCGACGATAAAGATACCTAGAATAATTTGTGAAGAGAATGATATATTATTACATTAATTTTTACATTAAATGTAAAAATAATGATAAAATTGTGGTCTAGGAACACTAATACATAATTAATGTTCATTATTATATGAAAGGGTTATTGAGGAATATAATGATTAATCCAAAGTAATGTTTTAATTTTATAGATGGATGATTGATGATTAAGTGTAGAAGAATTCAGAATTTATGAATCATGAGGTTTATTTTATCCATTGAATTTATTCAAAATATATTGAATAATGTTGATGACCTAGAAATGTGATTTAATGGAATGGTGATTTTTTTAAGGGAATGTTACCCATAATGCATTCCAAATTTTGAGAAAATTATGTTCATCTTAGATAAATAATTTTTTTATATGGATAATGTAATGTCGATTATATTGAATACCATAGAACTGATTGTTAATCTTTTTAAAAATTGTTCTATGTTATCAAGGATTAATATTACCAATTATTTCAAATAATTAATATATCTAAAAATATTTATAATAAGTAAGAATGTAGGTTTTACAAAATTATTTATGGAAATTTGAGTTTTTACATTGTTTTGAGAGAATATACGATGAAGGTATTCACATGTTTGAAACCTGAAAACGAATATAAACTACATTATATATTGAAATAAATTTAATAAATTATGATAAATTTAATTAAATTCTCTTAATATTTTTAATTTTCGTATTTTAGGAGGATTACAATGTTAAAAATTTATGTAACGTTTAATTTAATAATCATATTAGGTTTTAGATATTATTGTATTATATCGTTTTATGATGATTTATTCATCTTAGATAACATGTGCTAAATGTTTTGTGGTGATGATAAATAAATGCATATTTAATGACTTATCATTATATGTATGGATGTCATGACACATTTTTACATTATGAATGAAAATTCGCATTCAATCCTTGGAGATATTTATTAATAGGAAATCAGGAAAGGAATAACAAATGAGTGGAAATTTTCAGATAAAAAAAGAATAATATCAAGTAAATATATTTTCCTTATGTTCATGGATTGTAAAATAGTTCTATAACAGTTGGTTAATGCTATTAAAAATGGATAAAATCAAGTACCATAATTTTTTTTTTCATCTGATGGCTATATAATTCATCATATATTTACGGTTCTGAGGAAGTTAAATTATAATTGGTCAATTACTTTTTTGTGATTACTGATCTTTATCAGTATCTATAATTTTTGAAAATTATATTCCTTTCCTAATATTAAAATGAAACTTTATTTCTCTTACATAGAAACCTAATTATCTACTAAATTGTTTAACAATTATTTTTCCAAAATTATTTTTTAATGGATGTTTTAATACTCAATTTTATAATTTTAATTAACATAAAATGTACTTTATAACATTAAACAATTGATAACCCACAATATTTTTTAGGAAAATTTTATTTTACATGTCGTAGAATTTATCAAAGAGAGAATTTATGAATTATTTCAATTCAAATTAATTAAAACATTCTGATATTCTACATTTCATATAAGAAACTGGGAAATTAAAAAACAATTCGTTTTCATTTTGGAATTAAATATATTAATTCATTATAAATTTATATTGAATTATGAAGTATTTATTAAAATTACTGAATCGATAAAAATAATATAGTGACCTATCCTAGGTATTTATAAGTAAATTTTGTGTATATTATATGTGAAAATATGTTATATTTATATCTTTGAAAAAGTAAATAAATGTTTGGAAAATGATAAATTAGGTTTTCCTGTGATGCAAAATTTTTTTATATAGAATTATATAATTAAAATATGGATTTAAATGATAATTTATCATCATAAAATGGAATCATGAATTAATTTTTTTTTCTTTTACGATTATAATTTGATGTTATGAGACAATATTTATTTATTCAAAGTTTTGTAAAATTATTTATAATTTTTAATTATGATTTTCTAATAAAATCTTATTTTAAAAAAAAATACCAAAATTTAGATTTTTTTTCCAAAATTGGTGTCCATTTTTTAATTAAAATCATTGAAAAATTGTTATCATTATTTTATATTATTTTCAAAAATAGTTGAATTTTTAGTGATTTGTGAAATATGTTAATTTATAGTGTATAAACATTATAATTTGAATACACTATAACTTGAATCATTTTCGATGTAATATCTATAATATTATATACCATTTATTATTTTAATAAATTTAGTAAGAATTATCTAACTATTCTTAATCTTGATCCAAAATAATTAACTAATGGATTCAATAAGGTGATATCACACAACTCCTCACCTATAAATACCACCCATAACCGGTTATTATACCCACACATAAAAATCATTGAATATATTCCAAATTTTTCTAAATACAGTTACAAATACTTTAAATAATTAAAATAATCATTTGGTATCCACAAAAGAAAAAATCATGTGTCCCTAAGTAGGTTATGATGTAAGATAATCGAATATGTAAAATCCTCGTTCATTTTCGTTAATTATCTTTTCCAATTTATGTTCTTTTATTTTAATTTACTCACATATGCTATCCAAAGTGAAATGAAAACACCAGGATCTTACATTCATATTAATTTAATTTTTTTATGGAACTTAAATCACAATCCTGTCATCTATTACTCCTATTAAACAAATTGAAAATTTTTGGCTGTGATGTTTTGATTTTCCATCATCTTGGGTTATGTGTTTTAATTTTTCATTATTGTATAAATGGATATTAATTAAGAAAATATTTTTTTAAAAAAAGTTTATTTTTATACATATAATAACTTAAATAATGTTTTGGAACCAATATATACACATGCTATTGAGTAAAAAAATACAAGGTATTGATCTCCGTAAAAACGTGAAGAGTAAATGTAATCACTTTATTTAATGTTTTATTTAAGAAATATTTCTCATATAGGAAACCAAGATGAGAAGATATATAATTTAAAATTCATGAAACATGTTAATACCATTTTAATCTACTTATATTGATTTTCTTCGATTCATCATTAAAACCAAAAATGAACCACCAATGGAAACCTTGAAATAAATGCAACATAATCAATAGAATGAACTAAAAATTCATAATAAATGGTAGAAATATGTTATAAAATTATAATTTTTGGTATTATATTAATTAATATAGTACATTAATATATGAATAAAACTATTTATACAATTATATATGATTCTTTTACTTGATTTATGTATGAAAACCCTAGTGTAGGTGACTTTTCATTTAAAATCCTAATAAATTTAACATTTTCCAAAATTCATAATGAATGATTTTCTAATAGTTAAATCATTAGAAAATTATTCCACATTTATGTCCAATTGTTTTTAATCCTTTATTATAGATATAAATTTTTATTTTGAATAAAATTAGTTTCCATTGTCTATAGGTGATATTAAATTAAAATATGTAATTTTTTCTAAAATATTGTTTTTATGTTGTCTTTCTTCATAGTTTAATATTATTCTTTAGTTTATAGAAATTGTTTATAATTAAGGGTGAAAAAATATATATCCTATTATTTCATTTTCTATGTTTATGTTGTGGGTTGACTATAATGGTTATTATGTGTGTAGCATTGATGGTTACCCCACAATGTAGTTGTAAGGGTTAAATTATATGGTAGCCATGAAAGATAAATTTCAAGGTATCTATGAGGGTTTTAATTCATATTCTAGATACGGGGGTGGCTATCATAATTATTTAATTCCCTATGATATATAATCCATTTCATTTTTTTCATTTTCTAATTAAAATATCATGTTTTCAAAAAGTATGTTTATGATATATTAAATGTGAGATGTATAAATTTATGAATATTATTTCACAGGTTTACTATAATTCAGGGACAAATGGTTTCATTTTATCATTTTTATGTCTCTTAATGTGAATTTTATCCTCATACCACGTTTAGCCATTTTTTTATTGTTTAAGGTTTCTTATGAGAAATGAATATTCTATTTAAATGTTGTGAATCTTATTCATGAAAATATTTAATGTTTAAAAAAAAATTAATTACCGATTAAATGGATAGTATTTTATTAGTATTCACATTTAATTATTATTGATTTTTATATATGAATTATGTCTTATTATATGAATCTATAATCCAAAAAGATCATCGAGAATGTAAGAATTTATATTATATTTTAATTTTCTATTTTATAAATTTATTAAGGATTGGTCTTTATAGATGTATCAGAGCTCGCTTTGGATTACTTTTGGGGTTAGGGTGATGTTAATAGAATTTCCATGAATTATTTTTTTACATTTTGGATTAGTTGAAAGGATATAGATTTTAATGATTACCATGTTGCTTCACCGAAGCCAGTGCTGTTATGAATGATTTTTCATAGAAGAAACATTGATGCTGAAGTAAGAAGGCATAGATATGATGATATATTTTTTCATCCAAAATTTGGAATGGTTTTAGTTGGAATTAAAATGATTCTAATACTAGTGGGTCAGTTTATCCCACCATAAAATAGTGGTCGCTGTAACCCAAGTGTATAACTAGATAAATGAATAAGAAAAATCACAGTTTTGGAATATTTTAGGATGCAACATAATCATGCATTAGGTGGATATTATGACACGGATATGTGTGAGGGGTTGATTAATTCATTTAAATTTTATTTGATGACTTGGTGTTTATGTATATTGAAATGGTGATTCATGGTATATTTTTATGGTGAATCATATCTGTGGTGGTCAATGGTGAAGAATATCAGGGATTGTGTATAGAATCATACCATTGAATGGGTTTAAATTAATATTTTTTCCCTTCAAAATTATTTTTTTAATAACAGTTTACTTTGGATGAAAAAACTATTCCACAAGTTATATCGAAATAAGGAATATTTAGTAAATGTGCATGAAGAGAACTTAACCCGTTTGGATAGGTGCATTCCAAATATTATTTGGTATATTTATACTAAAGTCATTAATTTTTTTACAAAGGATTATAATCATGATATCAAATGGATTTATCCACCTGTGAATTCAAATGATGTGAGATATATTTTGATTTACTAATATGTAATAAATTGGGTTTGATAATGATTATATAGACATTAATAAAAATCAAAAGAACAGGTTTGGATGATAAGAAATGGGTGTGAACCAATCAAATATATATGAAGGTAATAAAATCCATATTCATGTTTGTTAAACACTTTGTGAATAGAATATTGGGGAATTCCATAATAAATATAATAACTTTTTTCTATGTTTTATGTTTGGATATATGTCCAAAGATTTCAATGTAAATTATCTTAAGAATAATTATGAAAAGAAAAATATATTTTTTTTAAACGTAATGAGATGGTGTATTATGAAAATACCAACCCAAATAAATATTTGAATGATAGGAAGCTTCCAGATTATAACCAGAAATGTCCAGTGAAATCGTATGTGACTATTTCAAAACATTTTGTTTGGAAATATAGTGAAGATGTATCAGGTAATTTTTTTTATTTTTATGTTTCAAATGATTCTTTTCAAACGGAGTATACACCTTCCTTCGGTTCTCATGGATGTTTTTATAAATTGGAAATTTTGGATTATTAAATGAAATTATAACATTCAGTAAAAACATAGGAAGAAATATTAACCACAAAATGAATTATAATATTCTTCCTATTGTTGTATATAGAAATAAATTATGTAAAAATCATTTTATTTTTCCCTTTGTAATGTTTGATATTATTCCCTCTATGGATTAGATTTTTTACAATGTTATGATCGATTTTATAGCTAATGATTTTATTTTTAATAAATATTTTTTTGGTTGTATACAATAATGAATCCATACAATTGATTACAAATTTGGATGCCGATAAACTGTCAAAATATGGAAATGAATATTACCTTATACATATTAAAGAAAATAAATGAACTATTCATATTAACGATGTGCTATCAGTAAATGGATACCAATATGTTTTAGTGTTGATTTTTCATATGTTAAACATGATCGGGAATTAGTATTTACCATTGTATTAGTTCTTAATGGTAAGACAATTTCAAAATTCCCTTTTTGTATTGTTTAGGTGGAACATATAAAACTAAAAAATGTAGTTTCATGAGGCTATTGATAAATATATCATTAATTATATATCATAGGCATGGCATTCTCATGGTTTTAGTGTTAAATAGAATAATGGTTCAATGAGGCTTTATGTTCATTATAATTCTTTGAATAATATGTAACTAAGAATAAGTACTCATTGTCTCATATCAATGACTTATTTTATCCACTCTTTGGAGCTCAGTATTTCTCAATGATTCACTTCATTTATAGGAACCTATAGACAAAGGTGATGTAGATTGTCTTGTAGAATATTACTTTTTTACTATATATGGGATTATGTGTTTTTTATTATTCCCTATGGCTTGATAAATTCCCCTATTGTGTTAATGGATATTATGAACAGAATATTATATGAATACATGTATACATTTGTTGTTGTACTAGTTGGTGATATTATAATTTTTTAAATAGGAAATAGGATCTTGAAATTCATATTAAAATATTTCTATAATCTATAAATTAAAATAACTTATAAAGAATTTTTTTAAAATGATCTTTGTTACAGTAGATTTTTTCCCATGGGAAAATTTTAAGGAAGTATTGAATAATAATTAATCCTAAAAAAGTTTTTTATGAATGGAAATACCCAGAAACGTTAATGAGATTTATATATTTCATGGGTATTTAACCTATTACAATTAGATTTTATTAAATTTTCATAGTTATTTTTCCTGCTAAATTCGTTAACATGAAAAGGGGTTAAATTTATTTAAAAATAACAATAAGAAGTTTTTTAGGAGGTGTTTCAGATATTATTGAATGCTACAATATTAAACATTCCTTTTATAAATGGTGATTGGTTCATATACAATAATACATTATTAAATGGACATGGTTGTTTTCAAGTGTATAATGATTCGATAATTTACTATGATTCATGATAACTGAAGCCATAAGAGTCAAATTATCCAATTCTTGCTTTGAGTTATCATCTTTTGGTTTTTCATTGAACATTTGTATTGATCATTTATAAAAGAAAATTTTTAATATGTAATGACTATAAAATTTTATTTTATATAATTATGTTGAAGAAATAGAATATAAGGTAGAGAAGCTAGTTTGAATTGATAAAAAAAATTATTTCATATTTAATAACCATAAATGAAAAGAAAAAAGTTTATGATTCATTGTGTAGAAAAAATATTGATATATTTACCATGATATAATTGTAATCGGACCCCTTTCATAACAATTTGATGAATTTGGTATTTGAAGTTGTTGTTGTAAGAAATTAAAATATTTTTCCTCCATTGTCTTTGCATACATCTCTATCAGTATGAATTATGGACGTGCCAATATATGATTTCCACTTCCCAAAAAAGGAATAATTGTAAAATAAATATATGATTCATGATTTTATTATTGATAAATATTTTCTATTGGTATTTTGAATGATATTATGTGTTATTTGTGATACCCAAATGATGAGAGAATTATTATATGAAACTCATAGTTCTCTATTTTTAGTTTATCATATTCTCATTCAGATGTATAGTGACTTTTTTTGAGTAATACTAGTGATATAGAATGAAAAAATTATATTTTTTTAACCATGAAATTTTTGAATTATCTACAGTTCAACAGATTTTTATAACTTCCAAAGATGATTCTTCAAACATTTCCAGTACAATATAGAGAATAAAAATATGTGTCTATGGGATTGGTAGTGGGACTACCAATTAATTCATCAGCTAATAATGTGATTGGGATTATTATTGATCTGGTGACTAAATCTGTACAATTTCATCCTATTCGAGGTGATATTTCTCAAGATTAAATCTATCTTTTGTATGTAATTGAAATTATTATCATACAAGGAGTTATTATCTCCCTCGAATCTAACCATGATCACGGGTTCAATTCTATATTTTGGAATGGCCTTAATATGTTTTTCGGAATTAAATTACATTTTATCACAACCTGTATTCCCCTATTTGATTGATAGACTATGTGAAAAATTATTACCATGAATAACATAAAAAATTATTGTTCAATGTATTCCTATGAATTTTCTGCTTAGAATATTTCATTAGAATATTTTTTCAGGAAATTATAATTTTCATTGTAGTGTCAATATAGAACATTTTGAGACAATATATAGAAATATTCTCCAAATAAAAACATTTAGGGATGAATTTATGGAAAAGAAGATGACAGTAATCGAATAAATCGATGAAGTTGATAAGAATTTAACTATGATCCAAAAATATATGAGGATAGCTAAGATCCGACAGAGAATATATGTAGATAACAAGAGGAAATGAATTTTCTAAAGGTAAGTGATCCTCATTTCCTAATAGTATATCCTCATAAATGTTTTATGTTTTTAGTTGAGAAAAAAATTATAAGCCTCTGGTTTATTGGTCCTTATAAAATAATGGAGAAATTTCAAAAAATTTCTTATTGAGTATCATTTCCCCTAACTTTATTTTAGGAACACATTGCTTTTCATGTTTTGGGGTTAGGAATGTATATTTTCGATCCATCTCACTTTTTCAGCCCATAAGTAGTTCTGATGGAATATATAATTTAATATGAGGAATATAAGCTTATGATTTAGGATTGTAGAGAGGAGATATTTTGAAATATGGTAATTCACCAGGTTATAGTTTTGTGGATAAAAAAAATAATTAAGAGGTAAAATGGTAATATATATAAGTTTTCATGGATATGTATCCTCGCTTGTTTAGATAGAAAATAAAAATTAAGAGGACGTAATTTCTAAAACTTGTGGAGAATGTAATAATCAAGGTTTTTATAAAAAAAATTCATTATATAATTTAATAGTTAAATTCTTTATAAATATATAATGAAATAATTGGAACTTATAGATATTGAAGAATAAAAAAATAGTAACCACACATGAGAAAAGTACATATAAAATTAATGTGACTTTTATGTTAAAATAATATATATTTATATTATTAAATATGTAAATAAATGTTTTCAAAATAATAAATTATGTGTTGGTAGTTCTATAACTCCTAAATTTTTATTTACCATTTTATAAAAAATATAATGATTTAAATTAAAATTTATCATCATAAAATAGATTCATAAATGAATATATTGTTTTCTTATGTTAATGAAATAATTTTATGAGACCATAATTAATTTTTTAATGTTTCATAATATTAGTTATAATTTTAAAATTTGATTTTTCAAATAAATAATTTAATTTAAGTAAAACATTAATTTTATCAAAAGAAAAAATTATTTTCAAAATATATAGTTCAACTTTGAATTCTACTCATTGATATTTTTTTATGGGAAATTATTGGTGTTTTCCTAAAATAGTATTATTTGTTGCAAATAGTTAAAATTGGTAATTTACGATATATATACATTATTTGTTTAATACACTATTCCTTGTGTCATTTAATATGATATCACCATAATCTAGGACACCATTCATTATTTTAATAATTTTAGTGATAAATTTATAACTATTCATATTCATTGTCCAAAATAAAAATCTAATAAATAAAATAATGGGAAAACACCCTTTTCCTACACAATAAATACCACCGCCATCACCTCATTACATGGAACAAAAAAATAATGGAAGAATTTTCAATTTCTGTAGAATGCACATCACAAGATTATCCCAACAATCCATGTTATTTTTTATTCTAAAAAAAGTATCATATCCAATTACCCAAATGTGGATCAAATGGGGAAGAATTCAAGAGTTGTAATCCATCTTTATTTTCATTTTTTATATTTTAAATTTCATTTAATTTATTATTCACAACTAATAGATGATTTTAAAAAGTGAAATGAGAATCGCAGTATCATACATATACTATAATTTTATTGAGTTAATGCAATATCCATTGTTCAAACTATCTTCTTCTACTATTATTCTGCAAAATGAAAACATTTTCTATGTTATGTCGATTCGTTGGCATCTTGGGCGATCTGTTTTAACATTCCATTTACACCGTTAGGGAAAGTCATAATGGTATTATTATTATTAAATTATATTATATATGTATAATGTTATGTAATGTTTTAGAACCCTTATCTAATGATGTTATTAAATAAAAGTTTATTATTTCATGATGGTCGTAAAAAACAACAAAATAAAATATATCATTTTTATTAATCATTTTATAATTAATTATAATTATATAAAAGATGATATGAGTTATAAATTTAAAACATGGAAACATATTAATACCATATACTTCCACATATGGATTTTATAATTCATTCAACAGTTAAACCAATAATGATCTAACCATGGATTCTAAGAAATAAATGCACTAGAAGTGAAGGAATAATATTATTAACAAATTATTGGAATATTATTAAATAAATATCATATAACATACTTTGATATAAATATAGTTCATTAATATTTTAATAATACTCGTTTAAACCATTATACTGGAGGTTGGAACACAATTTTAATACGAAGAACCTGAGTTAAGGTACGTTGCTTTTAAAATCATCTTTAATGACACTATTAAAAAATTATAAAATATTGGATTATAATTAAAATCCATTAGATGACTATTCTAATTTAATTATTATTTATTTTTTATTCCATTTTTAGATATCGACATGATTATTTTCATAGAATATTTTTTCCTTCGTAAGTGGACTATATTATTTTAAAATGTTTGATTATATAGCTTGACTGTTTTTAGGAAGGTAATGTTCATGTATTATGATTATGTTTTTATTCATGGATATCGTTTAAGATGAAGGGTGTGACCTCTATCTCACATAAATTCATTAGTTATGATTTTTTTTGTAATTTTTTTTCAATTGTTCTAAAATGTGAAACTAAATGGGTTACACCATAAGGTATCCATGGAAATAACATCAAATAGAAGTCATGATGGTAACATAATGAGGTTTCTGCTAGGGTTACAAATAATATCATATCAAGGAGTGTTAAAGTAGTACATATGTAATTCCATATGTCACATAAATAGTTTATTTATATTTACTATGTTTTATGTAAATCTCATGTTTTCACAATGTACATTTATAATACATTTATTGTGACAAGTATATAATTCTAAATAGGATCTAATATGTTTACTAGTGTTCATCGAATTTTAGTTTCATTCCTTATTTTTTTGTACCTTACTCATAATTTTCTTCTGATCCCTTGTTTTAGTTTTTTCATGGGTATTACGTATTTGTACAAGTATGTAATTAGCCCAACTGAATGTACTGCCAATTATTCATAAAAAAATATCACGTTAAATTACAGGTATTTTGATTGATAAAAAATTGATATTTTTTCAGTATTATAAAATTTTATTTATGGTGGGAGGTCACGTATGAATATTTAGATAATTATATAACACTCTAAACTAAAAAACATTTGTAATGTACTTCTGTAAATTCAATTGGAATTTTTTATTTTATAAAATGTTAATGGTTTGGTCTTTATATTTCATGAGACATTAAATATAACTTTTGTAATATCAAATTAATATTTTTCCCTAGGATGCATGACACAACAACTAAATAATTCTTTATACGCAACCCCGTGATATGATTTTGATGCACAAAAAATTGAATTTTCTAGTGTTTAGAAAAGGAGTGAGTCTCTATAAAACACAATTTTATTATTATAATTTTTTAAATGAGATATTTATAACATATTTGTGACAAATTTTAAAATTAATTTTAACTGCTAATTTATAAATATTCTTTAGTATGGTTTTATATAAAACAATTAAACTGGAAATAAAACATATATATTTTATTATAATGTGTAGGTGTTTTAAAATAATATTTTCTGAAATGAACTAATTTTTATATAATTCTATGAGAAATATTTAAACTAAACCCAAAACCTTTTTGTGGATAATTTTATACAATAAAAAAAATTTGATTTGGAATTTCAAAATTATCTTAACGGGGTTTTTTGGATTTATTTGAAAAACATCATTTTTGGATGAATAGTGAAAAGTACATAATATTAATTCAAAAGTTCTTTTTAATATTATTTATTTGTTTTCATAAAATATATTTTACTTATGTTTTTAATAATAATAATATCTATTTTACATAAAAAATCAAATTTAGGCCATTTCAACAAATTTAACATTGAAATGGGATACACAAACATTTCAAACGTTTAAACATTTTTCATTAGAAAACTCGTTGTCACAATGCATCACCATGAAAACATTTATATATATTTAGCCCACATATGTGATTATAATTTCAAAAAAAATCATTCCACATATATAATATGATTAATTTATAATTTTTGATATGTTAAATATAATTTTTGTCAAAAAATATTAGTAAATGTAATTAAAATTAATTATTGCGATTAAGGTAAATTCAAGATTTCTTAGCAGTTAATCAATAATTTAATGGGAAATGTATCCTAAAACATGTAAACAATAATTTTTATTGAATTATTTCTACTTATTCCCCTAATATAAAAAAATTTAAAATTATTTGAGTCAAATGATTTAAAGGATACTTCACAATACTGTTTACCTTTTTATATTTACAAGATTCCACTCATCAATTATAAAAAGGAACTCAACCACCTCACTTTTTCTAAAACCTCAATAATATTTTCTAGTATAAAACTATTAATGATATGATATTAATATACATTAATTAATACTATAATAATCCATTTATATCATCCCTTCTTTTTATTACTGGACATTTCATTACATTTTATAAATATAAGATCTTTAAAGAATAGTGTCTTCAAAAAAAAGTTACAAAATACGTGAAAACATATAACATTATTATAATCATCTAAAAATTATTCTTTAATGGTTCCTCCTATGTAAAATTAATTAACATCATTACCTGGGGGCACATATAAATGGGAAATTGTGTGCATAATGCCCTGTTATGAAAAAAATAGAAAACTGTTTTCATGTGTACTTGAGAGAATTCAATAAGAACATTAAATATAATAAAGGAATGAGAAGAGACATATCATGATAATAATAACTTGAATAATATATTTAAAATTCAACTAGAAAATTTGAGTTATATATTCGTATGAATATAACCATGGTCCATCCAAATGGTGTCATAAAAATACCAAGGTTATGGACCAGGGTTTCATAAAACTTATCATCTATAGAGATTAATTTCATTACCCAATGAATTGAAGTGATATAAGGGAACCCCATTAATATGAATTTATTATAATTTGAGTCAGATATATCATGATCATACATTTCATAAATAACCCAAAGTGATTAAAATAAATGGGTTTCATATCAAAATCAAGATATTTTAAAAAGTGATTAAAAAAGTTATCATTACGTCATTCATAAAACACAGAAATGGAATGAGTATTTTATGTATGGAAATTACAGAATAAATTATATCTAAATATTCCTTTATGAATAATCCTTGAAATGAAATATAGCTGGGTATTGACATTAAGAAAATAAGAGGTTTTCATGAGAAAAAAGAGAGAGATTTTGAGACGAAAATTCTACAGTATAACGGTTACACAACATGGCTTTAGAAAATAATAAAAATAGAGAGTATATGGGGATCCCATTAATAAAACATAGATATTATTGTATTTTAAAAAATAAAAATAAAAATAATAACATGGTATGGAATATTTAATGTCATACAATATAGAAGAGAACTTGAATGGGAAAATAGACGTTGATAAATTCCCTTACCTTAAAGAGTAACATATAAAACACTAGGTTCATGACATTCATGGCTTGGGGACACATTCAGAGGAATCCTTGGGAGGTAAAACTATCATATATTCATGGGAAATTAATTTTATATCAAATAAAACAGACAAATGTATTGGTATTTATATTAATGAGATGTATTTTTTATTAATATTCAAGGAAACCTAATCTGTGGAATTTACAAATCATGGGAATATCCATGCTATTTTTCCATGTGTTTGAAAAAATGGGACACATCATATAAAATATAAATACATATAAGTTTTCATGAATTTTAAATTAAAAATTACATCATTATGATGTCATAAAACAAATCGAAAACTCAAAAGTGCAATTTTTATGATTGACCGAAAAACAAAACATTTTATAAAAGTCTCATAAATTCACTATAAACTATATTAAATGTTATTAATTCAAAAACAAACATCATTTTATGGAAATTTTTTTCTAAATATGAAAAATTTATTCTTATGTAAAATAACTATTTACCCGAAAAATTAGTAATACATAACTAATAATTTCTGAAAGAGTTACTTATTCAGACTATTATATGAAATTATCATTCAAGATTAATAAAATATATTTATACATACATAAGATTGGTTACTATTAAATTGTTTATATTACTATTTATAAGGGTAATATTACTATTTATAAATTACTATTTGCCAAAAATTATGTTGATCGTATGAGACGCTAAATTTCATACTAATCACAATTGAATATGTCTGTTTCTTGAAAATAATTTCACATAATCAATTTTTTGAAGTATAAAAAATATTGTAAAATACTATTTTATTCAATATTCATCAATAATATGAAGCATCATAGAAAAAACTAAAATAATTATCCAATATAAATATTGTAATTTAAAATTTGAAAATGATAATTATTTTACCATTATAAGAAATAACAATTTTATTTATACTAATGAATTACACAATGTACATGAGGAATCATTACATTGATCTTTATAACACCTACATAGGTCATAATAGTAAGGTTATAAATGGTGATAGATTATTGGGGTGGTTTAGAAAAGATTTCCTATGTGGCGATTTGTATCAGCAAGAATGCCTCTCATATGGGATTATATTCAAGCTTAACTTTTTAATTTCAACTTGGGCTTGGTCTAGAACAAAACCCAGTGAAGCTACCTCCTTCCCACGCTCTTACAGATGGGCTTCATATGGTTCAAGTCTACTTGATGAGGTCATAAACTCTTCTTTCTACATTAATTGTCCATTATCATTTTTATTTGTAATCATTAATTATAATATTTAAAATTATTATTTTTTAATATGGACATATAAACCAACGGTCATAACTCACTGGTTACATTTCAATTATAATTGTAATGTCTTTTTGTTATGGCAGAGTAGAACATTAATTTACATGAAACAAAATATACTAAAAAATCAGGTTGTTACACACTTTGTAAAGATATCAACCCATTGAATCCCTTGGGGGAAAACACAGAATGTGTTACGATGAGAAGAGTACACATATTTCACTGAGTACTTTGTTTTTATTTTATTATTCTCCACAAAATTTCTTCATATTAAATGATTATATAATACATTAAATATCATAAATGTTATGATATTTATTTATTTGAACTTTTTTAACTACACTCACACGTACCTACATCAAATTGGATTAACAATCATCTTTCATTTCTATGGAGAACTACTACCTCGTGATTTGATGTCATTCGTTCTTCCATAAAAAATTCACAAGGAAGAAAATAATGATAAAATATACATTTTTAATATGATATAAATAATATTTATAATTTATTTATGGGTTCTTATTTAATAATTAATATCAAACATCCTTCTTTCCATTTTTGGTTAATACTATACCATTTTTTGGGGATGTGTGGACTATATCCTCCTCAAAGCTATCTGGTACGTTCAAAAAATAAATGGATTGTATTAAGGGTGAGTATAGTTACATTAAATGGTATATATGAAACATTATTTCATTTATAATAATGATATATGTGTTTGTATATTTTTATATAATTATTGATATTTCATTTACTTTATTTCTTTCGAAATGATAATAAAATGAAAACTACATTAATCCCTCATAAGACATACTACATAAACCATTGGTGTATTCAATAATATATATATATATATATATATATTATAGTAACATAATTTATTATACATATTATAATTATATCATAATTAAATACTTAAATAATTAAACAATGATCTATGTAAGAGGATTAATTAAAACATTTCAAAACAAATACGAAAAAATCAGATATTACCAGAACATAGAATTAACATGAAATTATTAAATATTAGGTAGTATAATGTCAAAATAAATTAATATATGTCATAATATATATTAATATGGTTAAGAGGAGCACTGATAATAATCATATACGTATTATATATGTGTTTTTAATGTGTACAATGATATTTATGTCTTGAGGTAAGGGTATTATAATCCCACATTTATTTTCATTAGATATATGTTATATTCACCACTTATTCATGTTATGTGGTGTATATACTACCCTAATAATTTTTATTTCATGATTTTTTTGGTTTAATGATATTTAATATCCCAATTGATTTTAATCACTTCTGTATCTAATGATTTAATAGTTACTCTCATAGATTCCGGATTTCTAGTCTCAATTTTTTTTGTGAGAAAATGCCTTATTCACAACTCCATTTTTATGAGGTTTATACAATTCCATTGAATTTATGCTAAGATTATTATAAATATATTTCTTGTATTTAAATATCAATGTTATGATCTCCCATTATTGGTGTTTATGTTTTTGATGTTAAAAAATTGTTAATTTTGTTTTTTCTCAATATTCATTCACTGAAATACATGCCATGTAAAAATCTTATATTTATAAATGAGTTTCATATAATTTACATTGACATGTTATGTCTTGAATATAATTATTTTCCTTATATTTTTTTCTTCATAAAATTTTAATCTTTTACAGAGATTTTGAATCAAATTACTAATTAGGAAATAGTTTATTTCTATAACTTCATCATTCATCGAGATTATAGTTGATTATTATTAAATTGTTTAAATATTTCGATTCATATCTCATGATATCATGTGAATATGATTCTCCTCTATTTATTCCATATATCTTTAATTAATTATACTATTTTAACATGTTTAATACTAATGATATGTATGACAATATTTTTATTATAATCTATATTTTTTTCTCTGATTAGTTAGAAATATGTGTTAATGCAAAACCAGTCTTTATAAAAATGATTTCATGTTTTTTATGAATATTTTCAAAATAATATTATACCCATGTTTTTCATTTATTTTTTTAAACAATATAAATAAAAAAAATTCAATATAATTTTTATAATATGTTTCCTAAATGATTATCAAAGAATTGCATTTATTAATTCTATTTTAAATTAGTTGGGTTTCAAATAGTTTTCAAAGTTTAATTTATTTTATTTAGTAGATATTTTAAAATAAAATATTTTAAAAAGTGTTCATTTAATATTTTATATTTTTTCAATATTATTTTGAAAGAAATGTTCATAAGAATTATTTTAGGATTACATTATGTGTAATCACATTTAGTTCCATTGAAAAATTATTTGATAATTTATTTGAATTAAAAATTTTATTTCAAAGAAGAAATAGTGTTTTCCTCATGAGAATTTTTAAATATTTTTTAGATATTACTTCATATTTATAAAAAGTGTATTCATATAATTGGATTTTGAATATGATTTATTTATTTTAACATGATTTTATTTTCCATAAAAAAGTATCTATGTTATATTTCAAAATATATCTCCAGCTACGATCAAATCCTTTGAAATAGTTTATGATTTAATTGTGATATGACATATGGACACTATTCTGTTTATTTTTCTAAATTAATTCTTTTTAAAATGTAATTTTTTTATGATATTCGTTTCTCTTCCACATGTTATACCATGATAAAAATCATATGACCCTACCTCATTAATGGTCCATTATATGATGAAATTGGATTAAAACATCTCTATTCTCTATTGTTTATCATATGGACAATATTTTAAGATACCCTTTTCATTTATTGGTTCATGAAATTATAAATGGTTTTAATCTTCTGGAACATTTATGAATAATTTTTTTAGGTGATGGGTGTGACCAAATATTCATTCAATGCATTGGTAAATGATTTATATCTAATGAGATTGATGTGGTTAGAATGAGGAGTAAACTCTATTCACAATTACAAGGCTAGAACAAGGAGTGATATCAATCTAGAAATATATGAATAGAATTTTATGTGAACCTACATAATTAATATAGGGATGTAATCGAAATTGAACTCGATTTTGTAATATAGTGTTGGAATGTGATGTGAAACAAGTTTAGTAATACAATGATGAAATGGGAGGTGAAACTCATTCAATAATATAGTTATTGAAGAGGGAGAGATCTGGGATTAATAAAGTTCTTTATCGACTTATTTAGTCCTTGGAGAGGCACTTGGATATATGGTTTGATGAGTGAACCCATTCTACTATTATCACCTAGGAATTAGTACTGGAAATCTATGGAAATCATTTTTGTAAGACCATTTATAAATAATAAACTTCCATATCATATTCCTATGATATTTGATAATGGAATATGATAATCATTTTTTAATAATTCATGTAGTATGAACTAGGAATATTTATAAAATTAATTATGTTTATAAACATTCATATATAGGTTAAGATTTTTTAATGTTTCGATTGACTTACAATACCATTATCCTCATGATATAATTACATATATCCTAATTTTCCCTTAAAAAGTATTTAAGATAATCCTTTTTTTAGGTTCCCATTGCATGGTTTATGAAGAATGGTTTTATGTTTTATTACTAATTGGGGTGACCATTTAGGGAGAATTTGAAGATCATTAACCATGATAGAAGATAATGTTTATAGGTTTCAATAACAACTAAACTAATACTATCCTCATGAAAGTAAATTTTTATTCTATATAATATTCATAAATAATTATGAAATATCTATGAATTTTTAGCTAACGTCCATATACCTCTAACATTCAATGGGATTAAAGATCTATTTATATCAGACCAACAAATAGGTTAATTAAATAATAGAGTTTCTACACTGAGAAGTAATGAAAGGGATACTGTTTTCGGGGTAGATTATTTTATCTCAATTGAATCCTATAAATGGTGATCAATAATTCAAAACACTAAGTATGATGTTGGAATTATGATATTGTAGTGGATGTACATTAACGTTGTCATATTGGGAAAATATTTTCCTTGCATGAAATTAGTATATATGGATTTAAAATATATTATTATATGATGAATGAATATGAATATTTTGTTATGAATGAATATAAATTTACTATGATTGGAATAAATATTGCGAACTAAATATGAAATCCAAAGGGAATGAGATATTGTTCTATCAATGGGTATAATCCCATACATCAAATGGAACTAGTAACCTATACCATATCATAATAAATGGACATAGTATCTTATTATAATAAGAAATTGAATGAATTCAATAAGTCCTCTGATAATGAGTAGAAAAAATATAAGAATATCTATTATGATAAAATTGGAAAATAATATAATAAATAATTAAATAATCTAAGAAGGAATTTAGCATATTGTAATAAATATTGAATTTTCATGATGGAACATGTTGGCTAGGGAAGGGAGTTTGTGAAAAGTGATGATAGAAAGGTCACATTGGTCATGATTTCATTGGTTATATGGAATATTCGACTATAAAACGATTCAAATGTTGAGAGATGTGACATAATGTTAATTATTTTTTATGTGAAAATCTATGATTCCTTATTATAGAACAAATAAATAAAATTCTAATGAAATATAAAATTTTGAGTTTGAATTCAATAACAGTGTTGAGAAAGATACATTAATCATATAAAAAATTTATACACGGATTTTTTTGATTCTATATCTTTCATCTCTATTGTAGATTTAATTCCCTTAAGGATTCTTTGGTAGACCATATGGTTTATTGAAAGGGGAGAAATAGTCTGTAATCAATCATGTTGGTGGAATTGTTAATTAATAGTCTTCATTGTTTCTTTTTTTGGAGTCCGAAACAACCTATGGATATCAAAACCATGAATAATGGTCCTACATTCAAAATGTAGGCTTTCATTGGGTAATGTGGAAAACGAAACTTATGAACTTTCATTTGATTATAGGATAGAATTTCGAGTTCATAAAACCCTTTTTTGGTGAACAATTGTATATTTTGGGACTCTCTTACATGTTTATGACATGTTTATTATTCCTTTGGTCATTCCAAAGTATAAATATTACCTTTGAACATAGTGTAATGATTGATTATGAATAAACATGGGTTTGGAATCAACTTTATATATATGAGGATCACTATCGACAAATGAACATATATGTATATGATGGCATTCATAAATGTTAAAATATTACGGGAAGATTAGGTATTACCTGGGCATTTATTAAGAGGATTATAGTTTTATGTCACCTTGTGTGTCACTCTCTATTTTCCCATAATCAATAGGGGATAAAACAAGAATTGATTATGTGGTTGAAACGATATAAAAAGATTACTATGTATCCTCATTTGGGGACTTAGAACCTATAGTGTTCAATTCCACGGATTAAGGAACGTCGCCATTTTGACTCTTATGGCGTGGGTTGGGTCAAGAATTTTAACATCATGTGGATAAGATGTCTTGGTGAATGGGGCATAGTCAAAGATGGGGTGGGACTCATTAAAATGAATCCCAAGGTCTTAGAAAATATATTTTATCATGGTGTATATAACCATACTGGGTATGTGGCTAGAAGACATTATAGAGAACATAGTTGCTTGTTATGGACCTCACTGAGGCTTCATACATATATTAGTTAGATGGGAATAAAATCATACATTTTTTGGTACATTAGGACTTACACATGAATATAGTTCATTTAGGGGGATGATTGGCTATTACACATATAAGGATTCTTTTGAGGTGTCACATCATTGGGATTATGTTCCATTTAATTTTGAGGCATTGTATTAAGATTACACCATAGAGGATGCATGATTGATTAGATATAGTTTAGGCTTACACTCAAGGGATTCCCATGGAGCATATAAGTGGGTCTTGAATATGAATGAAACACATTTGAATGTTCGGTAGAATGTGTATTTCATGATCACCACTAACCTCTATGTCTATAGGAGAAATGTAGGGTGTGAGAAACAAGAGGAAGTAGTGGATCTCAAGATCATATGATACAATTTTTATGATAGTTGATGAGGTTCTAAATCCCATTAAGAGAATGATAGGGGTTTGAGTGTGCATGTATCCACTATGATTTAGTATCTAGAATAATCATATATTGGGTTATCGAAGTCTATGTCTTAGCCTCATGTGATGTGTGAAAAGAGTTCCACGTCTTGGATGAATTTAAAGGTGTTTCACTCTAGATAAGTTCACTACAACTAATACTGATATGGAGATTATTGTTTTACACTAGCCCAGATAAAAGGAGAATGTAACTGGTTCCCCGTGAGAAGGAAATTCACAACTGGAAACATTAATTTCCATCCATAACTATGAGGTTCAATTGATCAGCCCATTATTAGAGCCCATGTTACTAAAGGAATGTAAATCTGCGGGCATTGTGATGGCTCACCTTATTGTAGTGGTTACCAAAATGACTCCACTTACCACAAGTATATTAAATCTAATGTGAATATTGGTGTTCTCAATAACCTTATCACATATGTCAGATTTATTTGGAAGGGGTCTTGGGATAATTATATTTGAATATTTTATGTAGGGGAAATCATTATAGATGATGACATAACATAAAGGAGTTACATGAATTAGAACATGGAAGGACCTAGGATGCCCCATTCCTCTTAGTTGGATCTTATACAGGATGGGTATCCTCCACATAGAATTTTGATACATTTTTAGGGGGTCATCCATGTGTGAATGTTCTATGAAAACCTGTGTTGTGCCTATATATTGTGCTACTTCATGAGGTCAGACTCATTCCATGTAATGTTTTCTGATGTGGGGATGACATTATACCACATAGTGTTTTTCTATATTAAAAAGGTTTCACCCACATAGTTCATTTCTATGCGGGATTCCTATCTATGTAGAGATACTCCATTTTTCTCCAAATGGAAATGATGTTTTCGAATGATTTTGAGTTCATGGGTGGCCAATTTTTTTATTTCCTCTATATTTTTAAGTGGAAGATTTTGAAATAATTGGAATTGAGATAAGTGATCTATATTTATATGTTTCTGAATACCGATGTGGAACATTATTCATCATTTCAATTTTTATTTGGTCACCAAGATGTCAATATATAAAAGAGTGGCAGGACTAGGTACTGATACGAACATCCATCTATAGTGGATCCATGATGTCTTTTTTAAGGAACCCAAGGATTGTGCCCCAACATGTGAATGACATAGATAGTATGGGGAATCATTTTCGATGTTATAAATCCATACTTCAGTTATGATAATGACTTTGTATTAGTTCATGGGAACCATCAATGCAACCAAATCCTGCAAAAATAATATATTTATAGGGATATTCATTTATGGGGGATAAATTCACGGCGTCAGTCACGTAACAGACTGTGGTTTCATTTGTTCAAACTACCAACAACACCTCCAATTGAAAAACATTTTATTCATATATTATTTGTAAAATTTAAGATCCTCATGTGGAGTGGCGGTACATGAAGCCGTTTGTTCTTTGTGGTCTCGTCAAACCCTTTATAATTAGTTACCCAGAACATTCTTCCTCAAACAATTGTATATTCTACTTTACAAAATTTATGGAAATATCCTGATCATATTTCCAAATTTCTTGGTCCAAAAATATCACACATCAAAATGGAGATGAATTAGATGATGGGTATGACACTATAATGTCAAATTTACACATGTTTGGAATCAGTTTTCCTTATGTGAGTGGGCCCCCATGAGGGGAACATGATTGTAAATATGGCGCCCATGTCATTTCTCATTCACCAATTATCTCATTGAACTGTTTTCTCCTATGTAATTTCTCGGCCATAATCCAGTTCTAAAAAATATCTCTTTTATTTCCTTATATTTTCATTGAACTAAGAAATTTCCTGAGAGAATTGAAATGCATACCTATGAACTGTAATTCTCTAAATTCTGTATAGTGGCTAATTACTTTAGGGACAAAAATCAAAAAAAATTAATTTGATGGGCCTCTGGGTGATTTGATAATGGGCACCAGTATATAATAATCCACCTAATTTTCATAGCTCGAGGAGAACTATCCACTTGTAAAGGAAGTCATTCTTAGTTGAAAACATCCCACCTTAAAACAATGTTGAGTGTGATATTAGTTTAGAGCTACACATCTTTTCTATAGAAGTATCTTGTTCTTAAGAATATTTTTTTGTTTAGTTGAAGGAGTTAAAGGAATGTGTCTCTCAATTATGAAGGTTGATGGTGTTGTAGCCATCAAAGGGTTCCAATTTTGACTCCTCCAATGAGAAAGGTCAAGGCCTCCTAGATTTCATTAGAAAAATATATACTACAGTTCAGGTTGAATTCATGAAAAGGTCGACTATAAAACATACCCTTTATGGTCTATGTCAGAGAGTAGCCAATATAATGAAGAATGCACGCTTAGCTTCATTTTAGATCATTTAGTATATTAATATATCTTTTTAGTGATATGAATAAGCTCTAGGTTATGGATTCTCTATCACCATCCTTCAATAATAAATGAAAACATGTTTCTACCCCAAGGTGTATAATCTATATTTTCCTACAATTCACATCAGAAAGGTTTTTTTGATTTCTCTTGGATGGATGTTCTTTAAATGTCTTAAATAACATCATCATTGGATATCAATTTCTATTATATTCTAGGAAATAAAATGTGTCATGTTCATGTAATTAACTAATTAGTTATTGATCTGACGGACTCATTGAGCTTAGTTTTGACTACTGATAGGGTCACAAAGAAAACCTTATAAAAATTATTCTATTAATTTACCGACCATTTTTTTGCAAAATCCAATGTTTTGCTAGAATAGCAGGAATAACTTATCATTTTTGTAGACTTCCAATTTTCCTTTAAATAATTTACATGTACATGATGGTCTATATAAATTCTTGAAATGATATCCTGATATTATTATTCTTTGATTCTACATCCCTATGATAGTAGGATGCACTAACGGATGACTACATTCACTGGATATATGAATACAACTACTATTCGAAATTTTTCAGACTAGGTTTTCAGTATTTTACCCAATTGAGAATAGAGATGCACAATCAAGGTGTGTCTACCATATCTATGGTCCCACATTAATGGAGGAGATAACTTCTAAAGTTCTATTTGTATCCAATGTAGTCAGTTAGGCGATTGGATGATCTCAAAAAACTAATAATTACTAGCCATTGATTTCTTTTTAAGACATGAACATGATGTAAAACTACAGAATTATTACCTCCCATAGTGATATGTTAGCAGTCAAAATCATATGAATGAGGATATATTTTATTGGGTTTCACTGAGAGAAGAAATAGACCTCTTAGTATATCAAATTTTGACTTTGTCTCAGGTCTACAATGATTAGCACTACCAAGATCATCTCGATATCTTATTACTGAGTTTCAACAGCAATAATAGTTTTAATAAAGTGAAAAGGAAAATTTCACATCTAGAGTCATTCTATTAAGTGAGTTAGTATCCCAGTGATCACTCCATAGCATTCACATAATATATTAGAAGTATTTCATTCCCATGAAACATTAGTATAGGTATGATGAAATAGAATATCTTGAGACTATTGAATACTAAATGATAATCATAATTTCAGTGACTAGTAATCAATTTTGTAAAATTGTGAATGGAAAAAATTTACCGGAATGGTTTTATATGCAGATATAGAAATAGGCTATGTTTCCTTTAAAAGTTATTATCATTTGGTGGTTGAGAATATGTTACATTCCTAGGATATACTTTATCATCTGTAGGTCAATATTTATTGCAATATAGTGTATGATGAAAATTTTAAATGTTTTTATGGTACCACCAAAAACTAATATCATGGTGTTCATTTTTGGACTATGTTGTCATAGTTTGAGGATGTTGGATACAATATCGTCTAGGTTTTCCATGAGCTATAGGGATTTAACCACCAGGTAATCAATATAGAATTCAATAATAATTTCCATATAGGGGTTTAAGAAGTGATTGAAATTTTGGTATGTAGGTATGAAATTATTCAATAAAAAATGAATGAATTGATTTCAAGACTCTCCTTGGGGTTCCCTTAAGGCAGTGAAATATTGATATTCATAGGCCATTCGTATTTGGTTATATCACAAATATCAATCCAATAATTATATATCCCAGTATCAGAAACTTTCACCGATGACTAGTTTCATGATCATAAATGTGACATGATCTTTTGGTTCATTCTAGTTAAGATTACTAAATTCAATGTAGAATCTGATTTTCTGGTTCTTCGTTTTTAATGGGGCAATTTTTCCCAAAACAATATTACATAGGAACTCCTAGATGATGATATATTTGATGATACTATCATCTTCATCCACTATTTTGGTAGTATGTGCCATGTGTGTCTCTATCGATTATTCATTATAGAATCAATGGTCTTCTGGATGGCCCATGTTTTGAGTGGCCATCATATAGTCAAGGCAGGGATGATATGTGTAGTTTGAATAAAATATATACTCAAGATTCGTTTATAATATGATATATGTTTTTTTCTAATTTATAGACATGGAATCACTAATCATAGTGGGTTATGGATCTTCTTCTATACTAATATTTATTTCCATGATATCATATATTATAGTATAGATGACCTCCCCAAATTATGGATGTGATTCCCTTGATTTCTTCTTCCACATCATCCTATTAATCATCTTAATCATCTACATATTTCCCTAACAGTGAAATAAGTATTATGATAAGTTATCTAGTGTTGGGGTAGGAGATGATATCATGTAATTAAAAAGATGGAATAACATACTCTATCCTAGAAGATGGTGGGGGCTTTATTTATAACTCTATAGAGGAAGGTGCAAGGAATAGAATTGTGTCTTCATCCTTTTAGGGTGAAAATACAACAACATTTTCCTCAGTTGGTGAGGTAGAGATTTATCAGGAATTTAATGAATAAATGAATTCATTTTAATATTATCATTCACTGACTTTTTGGAGTTAGTTAACATTTCAACATTGCTCCACTTGGTCTCCATGACTGGAATCATGAATATTTCTAAATATGAATCTGAATATTGGATCATATGGTCTTTATAGTTTATATATAGAACACACTGTTCTATTAACTTTTTAAATGGTTCATATACGACATTTTTTAGACACTTCATAATGGTGATAAATTTAGAACCATCAACTAGGGGTTTTTTCCCTTTATCATGGATGAATATTATGTCAATATATTATTACTCATATGATTATAATGTGGAATTATTTTATTACAAAATCCTATTTTCTTCCAGTGATGTACTATTTGATGTATTTATGGAATGAAGAGGGTATTGATGTGTGTTTATTCAGGTAATGTCCTTTCTAGAACGATGATGAAGGTCAGTTATTACTGTACCACCATGATTTTCGATTCATCTCTGAGGTCACCAAATTTTCATTTGAGCTTGATTTTGCCTAATGACTTCTTATAACTTTTTTTAATAGCATTTTGGTGTTATAGGGGAAGGAATTAAGTAATTTTCATCATTTAAATGGTTGTGAAGTGTTCTTATGGAAATGTGATTAAATATAGATCCATTATTAATGAATACATTTTGGGAATCGATAGTATAAATCGGGTTGGACATATATAAGGGTCAGATGATCCCTTATACAAACACTGAATCCTCATGATTTATGATGGAGATGAATATGTTCTATTACAATGAATTATTCACTTTTTTATAGAACTAATTAGTCTGTAATTCAACATTGAACACCTTGGGACATAATATTTCCTATATGAGTTCTTGCCAAAAGTATTTTGATAAACAATGATCATCAAGGATTTATATATTGGAAAGTACTGAGGATAACTTTTTCAGGATGTCAAACCTCTGAATTGAAATCATTTTCATCGATGAATGGTTTTGTTCTATCACATGTTTTTTAGGATAATTATTATCTTATTAAGACGGATCATCCCTTGGGACATGAACTGAACGTGGTCTTTTACTTTCTAGGTCATTTTGTGTAGGTCTATATTATCTCTGAGGTATATATGAGTCATTTTACACTCTTTAATCATATTCCTTAGTGATCATGTCAGAGTTTCATCTATCCAGCGCAGATGGATTCTCCTGGTCAGGTAATACATATTGAAGTTCTCTTCAATGAGTTTAGGAAACATTGAAATTCTGAGTATGAGTGTGCCCATAATTTGTGTTCAATCCATGCTTGTGTCTTCCCAAGTGATTTTTACTCATAGAAACTTTTCACTTGGTTCCCATTTCAAATATTGAATGCATAGTTTCATATTCATACTTATTTTTATAGAGGATATCCCTTAAATGGATGACATTAATGAAATAAAAAAAATGAACTCCTCTACCAATGAGTACTATACCCGAATGACTATTTCTAGTGACATAATTTCGCAGAGAAATTCACGTATTTTATATATGATTGAATAAAATCTATGATGTAAAAATATAACTTTGGAGATGATACATGATCCCCCTCTTTCACTTATTCCTTTTTATTTTTCCAGGGTTCTTTTTGAAATCCAATATTCCTGTGGTTTGTTGGGATGATGATGGAAGATGTGTTGGAGTAGAATAAGAATGATGAAAAGTTGGGTGTGTCATCTGTAAATAGATATTTCCATGAGCCCTGTTGATTTTATTCAAAATTATACAACTATAATTCATCTGTTCCCTTATTCATGAAATAAATTTCCACTGATCTTTTTCCTTAAGGGAAGTGGTGGAGACATACACCAACAATCATTGTGGCGGTATGAGTTTCACATTCCAAAAATGTTATATTTTTTATAGGATTCCAATAAAGGAAAAAATTTGTTTAATGGTGTTCCCCAATACCTAGTGATATTGGAAATAATCTTCTCGATCATCGAGACCCACCTCATCAGTTTTATCCATTAATCAGAGAAAACATGGTCCGTAGTAGCTGTATACCATGAAAATTTTTGATCATCTTATATTGATTAAATATTATTCCTTAATTCCTTTAAATTGATTCATCTCATTCCCCACATCTTGTACTACCGATGTGGGGGTCACTGTCGATGCCAATGGTGTGATGTTCAATACCATTCAT
Organism: Viscum album; assembly: GCA_963277665.1. NCBI lineage: Eukaryota > Viridiplantae > Streptophyta > Magnoliopsida > Santalales > Viscaceae > Viscum > Viscum album. The sequence continues at coordinate 2,002,831,961 of OY728148.1, read as the reverse complement.
GGGTGGGGGTTGGAGTAGTAATTAATGGGGGGTTAAGTGTAATGGGTGTATCCTCTAACTTCCCTAACATTTTCCAAGTACTAGTGGGTTTACTATAGACTTTAACATAGACTATTGTATGGATACATCAATTATTTGGTCAGTTATAGGAATATCATAGAAACCATACATATACATCACATGGATGAGTGGTGTTCATAGTTCATCACAATGTTTATCATTATAATGAGAGATCATATCATACCAGAGAATAAGTCTAATCAGGGAGAAGTTCATCTCATTCTATATTACAATTATATTTATGAATATAATGTGTTATTGACATTTTCTATTCAAGATGTATTTTATTGTTATCTTCTGATGCAGTGAGCTAAACTAAAAGAGATATTATTGACATATACCTTCCCTTCTTGTGATCGAGTGATGATGAAAGCTAGTATACCATGTGAAGGCTTTCCCATAGAGAATTGGTAAGAATCATATGTGTTCCACAACTTCATGATTATTAAGATTTCACATATTGGGACCAAAATGATATTCTATGTGTGTTTGATGTTGTTAGGGGTCACCTAATCCATTTGAATATTGGAAATGTAGGAATCTTTATTATTTGAGGTGGTGGGTGTCACTTATCAAATCAGGGTAGGATTTCTATTTTAGATGATCTAGTAAATACCACTCATCTATAGATTCCAATATTGTATTAAATGAATTTATTATATTGATATTCCATTTTTTTTTGTACAAGTTCTTAGAATGGTGTGGAAATGGGCAGTTCATTGCTTTCTCGTTTTTTCATTATTTGAGGTGTATTGCCAAATGGGGACATCGTTTGATTATTTTTCTAAGCCTATTCAGGTGGTATCAATAATGGAATGAAATATCATTTTCAATATATGATTTCTTCCTTGTAAAACATTTGTTCCAACATGGTATTAGGTGATTTTTGGGGCTTACATACATGGAATGGATTAAAACTATTGGATGAGGCGCCCTTGGTTGATTTGTGTATTGATTCACTACCAAAGAATCATATTTGAAAGGAATTATTTCTCAGAAAAACCCAACATCGACTCTCCTCAACTATTTCATTTCATAATAAAACCAAGATAATTATTCGTCAAGCATAAAGGAATCATCATCTTCTAGTAGTTAAAGCTATTCGTAAAGGAGTTTTTTTTCTTTAGAAGAGATTCTATATTTAAATAAGTGACTTATTAATGGAGATCCTTATTTTTGGAAAATTCCCAAATTTTAGTTGAGAATAGCATAATTATCTATGTGATTCGTATTATGGGAAGAACCATCCTTGCCTTTCAATTTTATATTATCATTATTCTTTTTTTCTATATAATATTGACATAGAGTATGTTCAATTATGCATAATGAATTTTTCACATTATGTCGATTACTAAATGATGGGAGTGTTGCCTACAATATCTGATGGACCTCTACCTTCCCTTTCAGGACACCCATCTACCTTCATAGAGAATAAGAACATATAAAGATCCATACATAGACTAATCAGATATCTACCATATAGTGAATGGGACATGTGATGGGAAGAACTGGGATACCTCTATACAAACACCCCTCCCAAAATAGGAAAATACTGATTTCCCTCTAGGTAGTGGTTGAGGTAAAAATTATCCTTTCCCTACAATATAGGGTTTCTCTAAATCACTTTTTCTTATGTCCCAATCATGGTTTTCATGTTATATAGAGGTAAATTGTGTTCAAAAATCTCCATTACATACTAGATGGTGATGATCCTTTATTTGTAGAAACTAATTCTATTATCACCACTATCTTTATATTGTGTATCCCAAGTAGAGTTTGAGTTAGATAAAATGTCGAGTCTGCACATGAACTATTCATCTGTAAATATATTAACGGTGGTTGATGATTGGATTTCATTTGGAGAGAAGCTACCTGAATGTTTTCAGTTTCATGGTTTATGTGTTCTTCAATGTATCATTCTATTGAGTCCAAATTCTTTTTTTACATACTGAAGAATTATTCTTGCTGAGTATGCCACCATTTTGTAAAATGGGTTTTCTGGATCGCCTCCTTCTAATAATGTCACTACAATATTCTATTTCAACTAGGTTATGTTGAATGGGGATGAGGTGAAAATTATGTATCCATATTCCTCCATATACAATGATGTTTAATATGTAGGGCATCAATAATGATATGTCACATGTTATGCAATGCATTGATCTAGGTTAAATGGAGATCATTTATTGCCTCTCTGATTCTGGTCATCATATAGAATGAACGGATTCATATTTGATTTGATGATGAATCTATCCCATTATTTAAACATGGTCATCGAACATGTATTAATGAAATAATTTTTCATTTAGGTGGAAGATAGTTGTCTAAGGATTAAGGAAAATGTTATGTACACACTCATCTCAGAACTCTCTTCAAAAGTTGAATTGAGAAGTGGATGGGGGATAGAAGAGAAAAGGCATGTCATCCTAGTACAATTATTAATTAATGAGGAATATATAATTTTGTACTCCTAAGAGAGACTCCACTAATTTTTCAGCCATAAATGGATGCTTATTGACAATTTTTTTCACATGTATTAGGGTCACTACGGACCCCATTAGTAAAATAATGTTGTGGGGGTTCTGATGACAAGATAATTTCATTGGGTCATCTCCTGGTTAGGTTAATTTGTATCTTGTAACTTATAGAGTTTGAAACATATATTTCCCCATATTTCCAAGAGCCTCATTATATGAGGGGTTACATATATCAGAGAACCAGTCAACTCTAGGTGTGATGAGTGCGCTAATGGTTATTACACTAGGTGAAACACATCCCTGAGTATCCCATATCTAGTCGCCTCATATGAGACATGATTTGGGTAAACTCTGTACTATCATAGAGAGGAAAAGATCTCATTACCTTATTCTCATTAGGATACACTATCACATTGAAATATCCCCTATAAACCAGGGAGAACTCCCATGACTGTATGACTAAAGATCGAACCACAACTGGGAATGATCAAGGATGTTGCTACTACAATACACAATAGAAAAGAAGAAGGAATGTATCCCAACCTTGTTCAATGTAATGATAAACTGATCTGAGGACAGAACTAAATACCCACTGAAATCTGAATTCAAGATGATCATAATAAGGTGACAATAATAATTATCTTTCTAGGAACCTGACATTCTGTTATTATGGGAAATCTTTTAAATTTTTCCTTTTCCTTGTTTGTGTTCTAACTCAACAATGAAAGAAATCATTTTTGCCGAACATAATTGACAATGAAATCAGTTTTCACATGGGCTCTCATGTCAGGGTCTTTCCTTATGGGAAGGGTAATCATTCGGAAAGGGAAGACCTGATTTTTTTTACCTAGATAAAGACAACCCTTTTCTTTAATGGGGATACTAGATATGATGCCACGTTTGTGATTGGGTCCACCCACAAACAATGTCCAAATTAGAGGGTGGATGATGATTGTTAGTGGAAGAAAATGATATCCCGAAGGAAACCATGAAGACCATGAACTAGAAGATTCTAGACAATGGGGGTCTCTGCATGTGGAAATCAGGGGAAACCTCATGTGTATCTTCAAACTAGAACTAGATCAGGGCTCAAAAGGTAATAGTTAGGTTGATGGATATCCATTAATGAGATTGGAAAACATCATTAGGATGATCCAGAGAGTCCTCATTAGGGTTAGAGGATACACTGACACGAGATCCAACTGCAGGGGGGAGATGGGGGTCTTCAAGGGAGATGATGAAGAGACATACCAACTGTATGCTGCTAGAATTTGAAGCAGGCCTAGAAGAGACCATTCCACCTAGAAATCCCCAAGACCTTGAAAAGAACCACAAAATTGTATGGGACTTCACACAAACAACCAGTGGAGGATATGGAAACATAACCAAATGAAACCCATCAAGATCAACAATATGTTCGATATAGGGATCAACTGAAGGGGTACTTGTAGCTGTCATTGACACCTCATCCAGATCAACTCCATACATGGAAGCACCAGATCCTAATTCTCAACCATAGGGAAGAATAAAATAAAGCATCATGACTACCTTTTAGCATTTCCTCTTTCAAAATGGAAGCGAATGACCTTGGCGGTGGATAATGGAGAAGAACCGTGGTAGCAATGGATTAAAATATCCTTTCACCCAGTAAAACAGTCCTAAACACACATCTAAATATTATTTGGAATGGGATATGATAGTTCCATGTCCATAAAATTTTGTTACCAAGGAGGTTTCCTCCATATGGAGTTTCCGATAATCAACACACCAGAAACATCTGGGGGAATCACTAATAGTTCGAAGAAGAGAATTGGTCTAGAAGGGAAGGGGAAGTCCCAACAAAGAAATCCACACTAGTTCACTCAATGAGTCCCTGCCCTTATGAACCTCTATATCCCACATCATCATGGAAAACCTCCATCTACCCATTACCATGGGGGCATTGTACCATGTAGAGTTGATGTCCATCATATATCCAACGAAAACAAAAAAGCTTGTGGTTTAGAGACGAAACATGAGTTGGGGTACCCGATTCCACAACCCGATGAAACATTGAAATGAGGGGAGAGGAGGCAGATCTGGAGAAAACCTGGACACCACGGTCCAATGAAGACACTCTGAGGCCCCAAATAATAATTATTACATGACTACAATTAATGGAATAAAACCCTCCAACAGTGAAACTAGCATGAAGGGGTAAATCTACATGATTCTTGGAGATAGAATTGCTAATCACTTTCAACATAGATTTATCCTGATGGAGAGACTCTTATGAGTAGGGATCGAGCCCCCTACATTATTGGGGAGGAACGAACAGAAATAGCTTATGAGGAACTAGGGTTGAATGTGATAGGGGGAGGCAGTGTAGTCGATCGAGGCACAACTAGAGCATGGGTAATGGTGGAAAATGATAGAAATTGTTGGAGGCATGTGTGGTGAGTTCGATGTGTTCATTCATTAAAAATCTCAATGCTTGTAAGACCACTTCATCATGGAAATCCTTGCCCGAACCTATTATATATATGTTTTGAGACTTAATAGAGAACCTATTTCAATTTTTTATAATAATGATACACTATTTACATTTAAACTCTTGATATGCCATCATAATGATTTAGACTGAAACTCATTTAAATAATTCATATCACCCTCAAAATGATGGGAATTATAATAGGACTATACCAACATTAAAATAAATGTTGATATAATACAAAATTGACTCTCAATAAATTTGGGATTAGTAATTATCATTGGAACAGTTTCCCTAAAATAATTGTTCCCATTCATATCTTAAAATGGAAAAATAGAATGCATTGTATGGGAATAGATGGCATAGAAAATTTTGGGGGATGAAGATAGTTAAAGGATGCTTCTATGCTGAGATAATATGGAGGAAACAAAGGGAACAATAATTACTATTCCAACCCATATCAATGTAGATTAATTTTGAAAAAAATAATATTTCCATAACTAAAAGAGTAATTTTAATTTTCCAGTGGGAGATCATGTTTTCATGAAAGTATTCCCAGGAAAGCGTGTTATATGATTTGTAAGGAATGGAATAATAGACCACAATTACATTTGCCTTTATGAAATATTAAATAGAAAAATAGTTGTGCTTTATCATTTGGTGATGCCACCATGCCATTAGAATGCATATAATTTCATCCAAGTCACATTGTTAAGAGAGTCGATTCGAGTCCCATCACTTTTTCTCATGTAAAAATGAGTATAATTGTGTCTTCATTTATCTTAATATGATGTGCCTATCGAAATTATGGATAATACAGAGTAGTTGTTGCGTATTATGACGACTCGACTGGTAATGACACTTGAACGAATTCATCAAATTGAAGATGTGTTTGGTTAACGTGATAAATTTATTATGAAGAACCACGCAAATTTTTTGATGATGTTACATTTTGGAAATAATGAGGATCAAATGTTTTGATGTATTTATGAAGGCAACACCCCTTAATGTTATGTTATGCCTGTTTTAAAATTTAATATATTCGATAGTTTATGCTTCACAAAACATCAAGTTTAAAACTGTAATATAATATTAATCATGATGGTTTAAATAATAATATGAAAAATATAATTATAAATTATCCTATGAATGTATAAATTATTATTTTTACCTTATGAATGAAAATATGACATTGTTATATCATGGTATGTGTAATTAAATGTTTTAATAATGATAAATTATATGTTTGTATATTTTTAACTTGTAAATATTTATTTAAAACTCTATAATAAATTTATATATTTTTTAAAATAAATTTAATTTTTATAAAATTGATTCATAAATTAATTTTTCATAGTCCTTGTATTATAATATGATTATATAACACCATAATTATTTTCTCAATGTTTAATAAAATCTGATATAATTTAACAATATGTATTTCTTTGTAAAATGATGATTTTCATTAAAAATTAAAATATCATTTATTCAAAGATTTATTTTCATTAAATTGATTCTATTTTTGATTTCTACACATATGAATGTGGTTAGATTTAATATTTTTGGATTTTTAAAATTTTGTTTAATTTTTTGTGAATATGAAATACTATATTTTACATTATATAACCATTATATGATAAATACAATATTTTATGCCTCATTGTTAATGTAATGAATATAATATCTATATATCCTACTATATTTATTGTATGTAGTCCTAGAATAAAAAATATTCATTTTCATGAAATGTAATAATAAAAAAAATCATAAAACACACATATTATACACTACAATTACTACCCATTTTCATCACACCTCCACATACATGAATATAGTCCAATTTATATCAAATCCCATTCACATAAATCATTACATATTCTGGTCTTTCTAGTCTCACCCAAAACTCTATTTATAATTTTATCATGGAGGTTCTCAGTGAGAGGAATTGAAGTGTTAAAATCCTCTATTGATTATATAAATTTCATTAATTTTAATTTCCTTTATAATTCATTAATTAACATCAATATAATAACAACCATGATAACTCCTACAACATATATATAATATAACATAATTATTATTAAGTGAAAATATTGCTTATTTTATATTCTCTTCCCCTTCTATATTTTAAAAAATAAATCATTGTATATATGGTGTCAATTCACGACCTTCATGGATGCTGGTTCTTTCATTTTATAATACTACATCATGTACAGTAATAAAAAAATTACTACTTTCAAATAAAATTATATTATGTACAGTACCACTTATTTAGTGATCTAAAACCTGTAAAAACCAAATATTAATTAATAAATTAACTATTGTGTGATGATAGATAAAATTATAAAATTATTCAAATGGTTATCATTAATGTTTTGTCTAAGTAATAATTCAAACATCTATAATAATATGATATATAGGACCACTAAATATTTTGTATGTTAATTAATATCATATGTGATATATTTTGGATAACAATTACTATTTTACATGATCTTTCATATATATATTGATGTGATCCAATCATGTAAACAAAGGAAACAAACTATTCTGAATGAAAAAATTGAAATCTATTACTCAACAAAAGTCCATTAATAAATTTAATTAGATTATAATAGGTCAATTCATTTTAGAATATGTTTTAAAATAAATTTCCAATTAATGTAATTTCGTTTTCAAGGATGCTAAATTTGAGTGTTGACTGATTTCATTGATAAGGTAAGGGGTATCCCTAAACATCAATTTTTTATTGAATTTATTAATTCAATATCATTATACCAATGCAATTATTCATTAATTTTATATAATTCTTCTATGTTTTATGAATTTGTAAAAAAATGAGGTGCTCAAATCGTATAATCTTTTTTTGGGTAAATACATGTTTTATTTTGTTCACGTTTCAATTCATCTTGATTATCAAGCCCGATTAAAGTGTACTTCCATATTTTTAACCCATTTTCATTTACTCATCATAAGAAATTATAAAGAACCAATATTTTCCTAAAATCTCATTTTTTATCATGAAAAAATATTATAGTTATTTTCAGGTTTTATTAAAACAATTATTCTATATCCCCAATAAGCACTATTTTATATTTTATCATAAACCATAAAAAAGATTCTCATTTCAAAATACTATGTTTACATTTTTCACTTTATTTTATCATAATTTGTACCATAAATAAAACAGATTTTCCCATGTATTTTTATTAGATAATTATGACTAAAATATTATTTTATAGAAATGATTTTCCAAAACAACACTTCATTCAAAAGTAATGAGGGTATTTCTATAATGAATTTATTAATATGTATTTATAGTAATTTAATATAATTCAACACCCATTTTTGTATTTCATTCTTGATAGAGGTTTATACATAATGATACATTATAAAATATTTTCACAAAGGGTTTATGTTTAGTTCTTCAATGGATTTTCTATTTCTGTTTTATGGTTAATGTATTTAGATTTTGTATACTTTTTATAAATATGATTTTTATGTTATGTTTCATCCTTTTCCTATGAGGAATACATTGGACATTGTAAGTGATAGGTGGTTCCGGATATAGCATCTTGTTTCTTCTTTAAGTCTCATGAGATAAAATATTTTTATTATTGGGGGAATTCTTACCCATTTTAGGGTCTTTTCCATATCCTTGATGGTATTTTATGGTGCCCTTTATTATTAATTCCATCATTATGATATTTTTAGTTAATAATCAATGTGATTATTAAACTATTAGAATATTCATGATTATGTTTCTAGATCATATGAAAATTTATATAATTATTTATTTCAGTTTTATTAATTCTATATTATGGTCAATAATGTTTTCTAATGTCATGTTTTTTTAGTTTTTTATAATAGCTTGTAATTTATATTAATTTAAGAGAGTTTTTGTTGTATTTATTACCCTTATAGAGAATCTAATCTCATTCGTTTATTATATGTTTTCCATATAATGTAGTGATTTATTTTATGAATGTATTGTATGGAAATATAGTATTTATTGGTGTTTCAAATGTTGTTCTTGTGTTGTTATTACATTCATGTCATTCTGTAGTGATTCTATTCGTATTTAGTTTTTCAAATCTATTAAACTATTTCTTCTTATTGTATGTTATATCTTTTTCATATTACCAATTTTATTATTCCAGGCATCAGATTCGATCAGATTGGGATGGGGTCTTTATAATTACAGAGCATAAACTCTACTAGAAAATTGTGTTATAGCAATGTTGAAAACCCATTGATATTGGGGTCAGAGTCATGACTATAAAATATAGCCACTGTTCTAGATGGTCGTTGCATGTATTTCCATGTTAATTGCTAAAAGATATTTGAATATTTTTATATTTCAATATACATGGATGAAAAGAATGGCTATAGCCCCCACAGGTATCTACAGTGGCAGTTGGGCTATATCCACGATTTTCCACCATGGAAACTACACTATAGCAATGGTTTTCAACCGTGGATATAGCCAATGTAAATCGTGGATATAGCCAAAACATAAAATACCTCCTCCTATATTCGTTCTATATACCTCTTTTATGTGCACCAGCCACCGTTCCAATACACCATATACCCATTGGGGTATATATAAATATATATTATTATATATATTGTTAAAACCCATGACTATAGCATCTAAATTGAGGCTATAACCCTTTTCTACATTTTTTTGCCAGTTAATTTTATTCCCCATGAAAGGGTGGGAGATATATTACCATAGTTATGAGCAACCATGGATATATAAAATGAAATACCTCTCTATAGTCACGGTTTTACACAAACTATATCTATAGACAAGGAAAAAAATATTTTTTCTCCATAGCTTTACCAAAATTGTGGCTATAAACCTTATAATGAATCTTTATTGCCGCATTTTTCCAATACCATGGCTATCACCCTTGGAAAAAGTCAACATATTCACGATTTTACTGAAAATGGTGTTATAGCCTAGGTAAAATGCACCTATAAGCATGATTGGCCCAAATCTTGGCTATATCAATCGAAAAAATTCTTATAGACACAATTTATTGAAACCAAGGCTATGGCCTTCGAAATAATACCATATAGCCAAAAGTTTATGTAAAACTGTGGATATAGCCTTCATATAAAAACCTAGAGCCATAGTTTTAGAAAAATGTGGTTGTAACCCAGTTTTCTAGTAATAAAAATTTCATAAAATCTATTATTGACCAAATTTTGTTTAGTATACATTTAAATTGTGTCATGTTTTTATAAAGGACAAGATATTTTTTACAAAAAATCATTTTTCTATATTTATAAAATGGGATCTCTTACACCATATAATTTATCGTTTATACCATCATGTTTCACCATTAAATCATCAAATATTATACTACTTCATCTATTATCTATTTCAAAAACCTCGGGTCTCAATTTTTTATCTTATGGACTCATTTTGAAGAAGATTTCAAATTTATTCCTGCTATTAACACTCTATATTATCTTCAATTGATTAATTGTTTTTTTCATATATTCCATTAATAGAATAATTAGTTTAATTATTTAATTAATTTTATATCTTTTTATATGTGTTCTAAATTCCATATCCACTATTATCTTTTTTGAAGGTTACTTACCTAGAAATTTAATTATTATCTTTTAATAAAAAAATATATTTTAGGTGTATATCATGTTAGTATTGTTGATGGGTACTATTATTTTTAGTTAAGTGATTCCATTTAAAATGACATGATACAAATTTGATTTTTTGGTGAAATTATATATTATAAATTATTGATTTTCTACGAAACTCATTTTTATGAATGAGGATGTATATGGTATTTTGACACCATTGAATGAACTGGGCATGTTTAATATCTCATGGGATTGTATGTTATGTAAAAAAAATTTGTTTAAATAAATTTGTGAATAATATGTTCGATCCCATTAAAATGTCTGGAAATAATAAAAAAGGAATGGTAATAATAATTTTTATCATTTAGATTCTTGATCATATGATTTTTGGAATATACCAAGTTAATTTTCCTTTTTTGGGTATTTTAAATTCCATGTGAAAGAACATTTTGTATAATATAAATCATGTTAATGGTATCCTCTATGATATAAGATTATTTTCTTCACATAATACATTTTATGATATTTTCCCACTTTGATATTTTGTAATTTAAGGTTATTTTCTTGTATTCTACCTCATTAAATCATTTTTGATTCATTCGTTGTAGGGAAAAAATTGTTATATATCTTCATTATAAACTTAATCTCATCTTATTATCCCCTGTGATCATCTATTTTCAAAGATTATGATTTCACATATTGGGCCTTTGATATAACCCCATTCATATATTTCCATTTCTACTTGTTATAACTAAATTTAATATTTATGGATTTTCTATAATATTATTTATTATGTATTATTTTTTGGAATTTTTTGAATAATTTCCAGTGATTCGGTTTTGTCATATATTGTTGGAGAAATATCAATTTATAAAAAAAACATTGTTTTTAAGATAATTTATTTTCATAATTATCTAAAAAAAATTCAAAATGATTACGGGAATTTATTATAATTAAATATTTCATAATGTAATGTTATTTTATGACACTTGGTAAATTGGGAATTATATTTTGTATGAGATAAGGTTTCTAATAACTTTTTATATTACGATGTTAATAGTTGTTGATGTAAATTTCATTAAGGGGTGATATGTTATTTTTGATCATAACATTAATACTGTAAATAACCATTACAATTTTTAAAAAAAAATATTAAAAATTTATCAATTAGAATAAGTTAACATTCATGAAAAATATATATTAGTGGAAGGGATATATACATATTTCAGAGGAAATCATTATGTTTTGGTAATGTATTTATTTCCTGGATATACATACAGTTACATCAGTAACAAGATACTACAAATTGGGTGATGTTTTTGTACTGTTTTCGTAACTAGTAATCTCACATAAAAAGGATATCTCAGTATCATCTCAGTATTCTTTATGGTTCATGTCTTGTGGGGATCTTAAAAAAATACTTGAATGACACTCATGTGGTATATTATATTCTTAATCACATTACATTAAAGAAATATATTATTCATAATTTCATATTTTTTAAAATCAGTTTTAGGTGTATAGGTGATTCAATAAAAAGAACCCTATTTTGAAATAATTGTGTTTGTGTTTAACTTAATCCAAATATAATAATATCTATTATTGAGACCTTTTGGTGTGATTTTTTCATGTAATTTTGTTATAGTAATTTCTCAATGGTGTTAATTGTTCATCACATAAGAATAACTCATTTTTTGATTTAGTAATAACAAAATCCTTGTGTAATTTATATATTAGTGGATTCTATGTACAACGAGAATATTTTTTTAGTGAGAGATATAATAAGATAAGAACTGAATTGGGAAAACTAATGCTTTTGTTATACAGGTTATCAATTATCATGATAAAAATTGATGAAAAATTTAATTAGTAATAACACCAAATAAAATAATGATAATGTCCTAGGGATGTTATTGTCACAAATATTATAATGGATTGAATGTTAAATTTATTACAAAAAAATATGAAAAAATGTGTGGAAATAGAGATCATAGAGAATATATATATTGTGCAAAAGTGATGTGCTCAGTGTAAATTGTGAAGGGAAATATATTTTATCTATAGGCTATACAAATTATAAGATTACATAAATATAATAAATGTAAAAATTTTACATGTCAATGTACTCATCAAATAACTAATAAAGATGATATACACCATCATTGTCTAAGACAATAGAAATAATTTGAAACCAAAACTATGGTACTAGTAAAAAATTGATATGAAATGAGGAGAATTAATCAGCCACTCAAGAAAAATGAGGGTTATATTTATATATTGGTCATCCTAGTTACATTGTTTACTATAAATATCAAATAACCATCTTAGTCACTATGTTTTGAATATTTAATAATAACCATTAGTTGATAGAATATCATATTGAAAATATAAATCTCCTATGTAATAAATCTTTATAGGAATAATAGACTTTTAAAATATTGTTATAAACCATCAGTAAACTTTTATGTCATATTATGATTGGATTGTCTCTCGTAACATAGAGTACATACTAATTTCCACAATAGGAAAATATAATTTCAAAATAAACCCTTGAGAAAAAAATCATGAAAGGATACCCATAACATAATTATAAAAAATAATCACAATTATATTATGGTTAACTAGAATTAATGGTTAAATTAATAATACATATTAGTTATTTTTATATTATTTGGGAAATGATAATTTTTCTAGTCATAAAAAGGATAATGAGGATACCACACCAAATGAAATTAAATATAGAGTTATATATATTATATTGAAACAATTAATTTTAATATTTTTTTGATTAATTAGAATATTTAGGTAAAATTATTTTATGGGGTAGAATGTAATGAATCACAATTTAACTATGTATTTTAAATATATAGATATAACATTTTCATCTGATTTCAAATGAAATGAATAAATAAAATATCATTCATTGATTAAAATAGAATTATTTAAATATATTATGATAAAAAATATGTTACATTAGTTTGATATAAATGAATACACCATTTTTTCATTTCTATCAACTAAATGCAATGAAATTTCACTGGGTAATGGAAATTTCCTATATAATAATACTTTTAATGAGATTTGTAATCATGTGTCTTCATTATGAATTTCCCAAGACCTACACAATGACAAAATGTAGCATTATTGTAATGATAACAATAATATTTCTGTTAATTTCATGTAAATGGAAATTACATTTTGAGATATAATTTAGAATTGTCACAACGTGAAGCTTTCACGGTAGCTTAATATAAATTTATATCATAGATTGCTGTTTTTTTGGACAATGTAACATGTATTGATGATGATGTTATCATGTTTCTATTAATGTGACATCATATTTGTCAAATTTATTTATTAAAAAAATGGATTTTTTAATATTCCATTGATAAATTAATAATATCAATTATTTAATTAATGATACTTTTTCAAATTGGATCATTTTGAGATTTATTTAAACAAAAACATATTATATTATTATAAAATTGTTGACAATAATGATGTATTAACACCATTATACTTAGTAATTGATATTAAATGAAATTATTAATACCTAACATGTTATGAATTTTTTATATATATAAGTAATTTTCATTTTATTTCTTATGTGATGATATATTATTTTCTAATTTTAATTTGAATAAATAATCACTATTTTTGGTTGTATCATTTCATTAATATATTTGATCGAATTATTTTAAAATAACATATTTTTATCCAAATAAGAATACATATATATTATTAAAATATTTTATATGATATAAATTTATATGTATCTATGAAGATGAAAAAAATTTAGTGAACATTTTAATGCTTAATTGTATTAATTTTCAAATTTCTCAACTTTAAAAAATTAATGTCAAATTTTTAAAAAAGTGGTAAAAATTTATTCTAATTTACAAATAATTTTTGAAGTTTTAATTCAATAATACAATATTTCGGTTAAATTATCCACTTAATTGATTTTAATTTAGTATAACATTTTTATATATGTAATAAAATTATAAACTCCTGGGACATTTATAGGAGTAAAAATATTAAACATCCCCATATATTGTAATCATAAACACACATATTTTCTAAAACATATTTCTATATTTTAGTTGCATTTCATATAAAAGTAATATTTCACGTCCTTATGATAAGTATATAAAAAATTATTTTATAATTTTAAATAATAATTTAAAATTTATGTAATATTTTATTTTAAAATTTGGATCATTAATTTGAAATATGATTCTTAAAAAATTATTACCAAATAATATATTATGGTAAAATATAGAACAAAGTAAAAAGTAAAAAATCATTAAATCTATCTCCATTGTTAAATAAAGTTTTGTATAATATTTCAATATGATCAATAAACATTTATTTGTGATATTTTTTAATATATAACCCTATAGTAGATACATTACATTATAAAAATGTTATGTGTAATATAAAAGTTTCCTATTTATTAACTTAAATGTTGAACACATCAATGTATTCATGCCACCATTATTTCATCGAATAGAAAATTTAAAATTTTAATTTTGTCCAACAATAAACCCCCACTATATTTATTTTACCAGTAGATTTTTTAGGATTTCCCTATCATTTTTATAATCAAGGAGGCTTCTTAGAGCACAATAATTTCACTAATATAGGTCTCTGGCATCTCATTAGTTTTTCTTCCATATATTCTTTGTTAACCACCAAATCCATACTAACTTAATTGATATTATGTTATTACAATTATGAAATTATATAAAATTAATGGATGATCAAAATTTATTCCATTCCACCATTTAATCAATACATAAATTTTATTCATGGAATTTGTGGACTATAACCTCAAAAAAAATAATGTATCCATTCTGATCTAATATGCTTATTATTTATAAAAAAATCATAAAATAAGATCGACTACACTAAAAACATTTAAATAAAAAATTATTATTTTACAATAATCGTGTTATTAAAAAATTAGATACTTTTATAAACATAATCTTTGATTACTAATAATATATTAATGTTTCGATCACTCTAATAACACACATTAAAAATACCATAAAACACTATCTTGGAAGACAAAAGAATCTAAAATAAAAATATTATTTTAAATATAAAAGTAAAAAAAATGTTTTTGTTGGTTAGGGAATGTTAAATTTGGTATTTTTCTTTTTATAAAAATAACATATTTTTTCTATAATATTACTGAAAAAATATAAAAAAGTTTCACATTCACACTACATAAATAAAACACTCATTAAATTATATAATAATTATTATAAATATCTTTATTGATCAATTTGAGATATAAGTTTTTCTATGAATTTTGGTCATTCTATAAAAAATTATATTATTAAATCAACATAATAGATAAATGATAAAAATGATTAATGTTACAAACAAAAAATGGTTAAAAAATATATCTATCATAATATTATTTTAAAAAAAATTATTAAGAGTTATATATATAAAAGGTAATAAATAAAATTATGGTTATCAATTAGATGAATAATATATTTATTATTCTATATTGCATATTCATGTAGTTTAGATAAATTAAATTAGTATTTTAAGGGGTTTATCATTACAAATCTAACTAAATGAGTTTTATTTCTTATTTTTCCATTATATGTCATTAATTTTAGGTGATCAATATATAATGAATATATTTTTACCATAAAAATTTATTCCATGAAGCTTAAAAATCCATATTATGTTCTCGTATTAAATTTTTTCTTTATTTATAAGATACCAATGTTTGGAAGGTGTTTTAACTCGACTTTTATCATTGATTCATAATGCATCATAATTAACTTAAATCCTCTAAGATTCATTTCTTCCAACCAATAAATTTTTTTATAAATCATATATTTGTTTCCCTATAGGGTAAACTTCTTTTGAATCTAATTTATTCCATGTTAAAAAAATTTCTAAAATAATATGGAATTACTATTAAAAAATACAATCTTCATTAGTGATTGTCTTCCTACATTTTTAATATTTTCATTCCCACTAATTATATCGATCTTAATTGGAATCCTAATTATGGTTTACCTCTTTTTCTAATCATATTTCCAATATTTTTTTTTCAAAATTATATATTTTAATTATTTTAGGATTTGGGGATTCAATAAATATTTTAGAAATTTTTTTGATACTTTCCCCACATTACTAATGCGAAAAGAAATTTTTCCACTACATAATATTTGAATGGGACTCATAATATCATCTATTATTAAAACATTAAAATTATTTATGAAAAATATTTTATGTATTTTACCTTTTTCTTATTAATATCAAATGAATAATTTTCATGTAAATTGCATTTAATTAAATTCACCCTAAATTAAGTCAGACAATTTTAGGATTCTAAACTATAGTAAATCAATTTATACTTTTTCATCAATTTATTTTATGATGTTTACATATATTCAATAGATCAATTGATTTGGGACATTATTTTAAATAATCAAACAGAAATATGTATACTGTGTAAATATCATATTTTACTTTTCCATGAATGATGTTTATTTAATATTTTTATCAAAAAATCATTAGATTCCAGATTATTTTCCATGGGTCTATCGTGTTATGAATATTGATGTTTGTGTTGAAATTTAATGCGGATATGAAATTCATTATTCTTCAATGTTTTCTTTTTCTAACGATGATTAGATGATTTAAGGTGGGGAACATATATATATATATAGGAATATTGGTGGGGGGAATATATCATCCTCAAATTCAGGTTATATATTTTATATCTCAATAGATTATAAAGTCTATATGTTTTGTTTTGGTTCACCAATTAATATAAATAATATAATTTCTAACATTTTTATCCATGTAAATAACATTTTTTTCACAATGATTTTCGAAAAAGGGTTTTGTACCCATTTAAATTCTTGGGAATAATCAAATAATTTACTATGTTATAGGATTAATGATTTTTTTCAATTTTTCTCTCTTTCTTATGATTGTGAGAACTTTCTATGTTAACATTCATATTAAGATATGTTACATTACATGTTTATGCCTCTTTAATAAGTCATTCCTTTCTTTTATTTTTCCATCCCATTATTTTATTCTATTGATTAATTTGTATATGTTTATTGACTGATTTATATCCCACTTGATATTTGAAAATTCATGAATGTGTTATAATTTTTTACCTTATTAAATGGGGTTTTATCTATTATTTTATGCTAGTATGGTATTTATTTACCTTTTATAAACACATATTCTCAGCATTTTCTCACATATAACCATATATTGTTATAAAGTATTTATTAATGTATAAATAATCAAGAAAATATCATTCTCATGACATGATTTATGATAGTTTCAAAGAAAAATAAACCATATGGTGTGTCTATAAGAGCGTCATTGTTTGAAATTTTTTTTTATATTTTTTGATACATGTTATGAATTAAATAGGAGCCTATATTGAAGGAATGATATATATTATTTTTTTAAATATAATTTTCCTTGGTTAATTTTATGATTAAATATTTTTAAAATATAAAAATATATGATCATTGCAATGTTTTATAGTTAAAATTATTCAATCTGTTACATAGTTATATAATAGTTAAATCAATTGGAATAAAAATTTCCACATTATCTAAAATTAGGATCCATGATATATGATTGGAAAAGTATATGGTTACTTGGAAATTTGTCTATTATGAGCTAAGTATTGATATAGAATCTTTTTTTTCAGGTTACTATTATAGTTATTGATTGTTTTGAAGAGAATATTATGTGAAACTTGAAATAATAAATGTCTAACATGACCATGAAAATCTAAAAATCAACATTCTATGTTTAGGTGATCATTATCGTTTCATATTGATCATGTTTATGATTTCACATTGGCAGAGATGATACGTGGTCAGGTTCAATATATTTTATTTATATGAGTTTTTTATCAAATCAAGGTCTATTTTATTGATTTAAAATCAGGATTAGATGTATTTCAAAAATTCTAAAAATTGAATGTAAACATCAATTTTATATATAATTTATAAATATATGACAACATTTTTTTCAAAACATATTAGAGTTATCCCATAAATGTAATAGTCAGTATGTGTCAGAGGTTCTCTACCTTTATATTTTTATTACATATTTATTATATACTATATATAAAATTCTTTTAAATCAACCAAGAAAGTTATTCAAGAGTTTATATAATATCTGAAATGTAGTTGGTAATTGAAGTTTTTTTATCTGGCCAAAAAATATACATCATATGTATCCTTGTGAAAGAAATTAGAACTCACATATCCTTGTACCACTTAATAAGGAATGATGGACATTTTAAGGTCATTTGAAATGAAGTCATCATTGAAATTTAATACCTTGTGTTATGGGAGTCAAAGGGTTATTTATAGTACTATTTTCTTGTAATTAAATCGGATAGTCACTTTAAAGGTAACACTTAATTTAATTTTTCCCAATTAAGATGGGATATCCAAAATATAAATATGATATTATGAAATGTTTTCACTCCAACAATGTGGACCACTAAAAAATATGATGTGGGGAGGATAGAAAATGACCATTTGAGTGGGTGAATGATTTTATAAATAATACATCATAATAGAGGGATGATGTACATGAAATATTTATCCAATGGATGGGACTTATATACTGACATTAAAATATTCACGAATTTAAATGATGCGTTCAAATAATTATGTTTATTTATAATATTTCCATCCATAGAGATGTATCCTATATATCCTATCATAATACAAATCAAACACCATTTTGATATAATTAAAAAAATAAATGTTGTTATAAATTTTTAAAAACCATGTTACTATAGATAATAATTGTCTTTATATAATTTTATTTATTTAATGACTATCATTATATACAAAAATGAGTTTAAACGAATAACGATACACCTTTATAATAGTTTTATTAAATATTATAGTTATAAACATGTCATTTATTTTTTAGTATGAATGATAATAAATAAATATATATATATATATAGATATTTCCCAATCATTATTAATGTATTGAAAAACTCGTAATTAAAAATCATTTCATTTTTTGCAAAATCAATTTAATCTTCAAAACGAATTTTTTTTACAAGTATCTTTTTTATATAATTTCTGATTAATTTAGATTTTTTTTTGAAAAAAATTGTTTCATTTTTTAATAATTACATCAATTTTAATCAGATTAATTTCTTATAAATTTCTAAAAATATTAATTTTTCAATGAATTATAAAAAATATTAATTTCTATTAAAAAATTTATATCTTTCATAAAAGTATTTACTAGAATATGATAATATTATTCTTATAATTAAAAATAATCATGTTAATTTTTATTTAAAATAATTAAAATATGGTTTTTATTATGGATTATATACATTATTTTAGTATAAAAATGGTATATTTTGTTGAGGAAATTTTTCGGTTAAACTATTTATCATTGAATGTTTATTATTCTATTTATATTAAATTCATCCATAGTCTTGTTTTGAATGTTTAATGTTGTTATTCTATATTTATAATTTGTGATTACATATATAGTAAATATTTTAATTTCATTTTATCATTATATGAATAGTACGAATAATAATTCGTATTACCAATATAAGGTTAAATCAGCGAATTTATGTGGAATGCAAATTGATAAGGCCAATTAAATAACCAGAAAAATTTATAAAACATTATTTTATGTGTTAATATCATCTATAATCATCAGAATATTCCATTATGTTACCTTATTTTTCAATAAGGACAAGTTTATGATCATTGTAATATTTTATTTCATGAAAATTCAATTATTTTTCATTATTATTTTTAATAAATATAAAAGTCTAATATGGGGTAATATAGAGTGTATCTTAGAGAATAAATTGATTTTTCATTGGTGAAATATTTATATATATAATGTTAATTTTTTCATTTTTTGTATGAAATTGTCTCCTTAAATACTTACACAACACGAATGATGTCAACTAATGGAAAAAGAAAATAATTGTTATTTGAAATATTTTATATATAATAATTTATATAATTTAAATGATCCAAAAAAAATCATATTGAAGTATACTTTTTTGGATTTTTTTTAAAATTTTCTCATTTCAGATTTACAAATTCCATGATATTATTAAAGTCAATGTAATGAATACATTAAAAATAAAAATAAAACATTTAGTAAAATTATATTTTATTATATAATTTAATAAAATATAAAAAAATTAATTAACTAAATGGGGAAATTATAATGTCTAAAATATAATTACATATTCAATTATACTATATTTGTAGGAATTTCAATCTAGAATTATCTTATTATGATTTTATATTTTTTAGAAATTTCAAACTTTCTCTTCATTGGTGTTATAAAAGGTCCCCTACTACCTCATGTATATACACAAAATTTATCCTTATAGATTGAAAATACATTGAAATATATTATTATCTACTTCCTCATATATTTATTTTATAATATTTTATTTTCAAAAGACCTAAAAAAGATATATTTAGTAGAGATAAGAAGGATTCTTTTCAAATAATAGGTAATCAACCTAACTGTTCTCTTTCATTTTATTCACCTATTCTACTCATATAAAGTTTGGATATTTATCATTAAATTTTAACTAATGAGGCCTTAATATTCCAATATTGTGTTATAATTTGGAAAAAACCACTATACACCCATTAACATATCAAATAGGAAGATTAAATCACACTGGTGCTTACGTACAACATACCATCTACAGAGAGTGATAAAATTTATTTATCCTCACCATGTTTTTTCAAATTGTATAATTATGGGTTAAAATTATATATATGATATTTATAACATTATTATACATCATAACTGATAATAGCATATCTACATTCTGACCTTCTAAACCATTAAAAACAATAATGACGCTTGTGTGTATGTGTATACTACCACATATTCAAAGAAAAGTGATTCGTTTTACATTTTTATTTTACATGGATGGTATAGATTATTGAAATAATGATTATATATATGAAATAAATTACATAATAATGATTATTTAATACTAAATTATTTTTTTGATTTCTATAATTTTGTATTTCAATGAGTGAATACAATTTTCATGAATCTGTAAGGCCTCATGTCTCATTAAACATTGTAATTCATTTTAAATATTTCTCATTATGGTTAAATATATAAATATTGTCAATACATATGATATAATAATCAATATTTATTTTATAAATTTATAATAAATTTAAATTTATTTTACAGTTGGTGGATGAACATTCAATGGATACTGGGCCACTGGTCATGGATTTTTGTCTCGCTATTTTTTTATTAAAGAATTAATTATACTATACATTTTTTATTTTTGTTATGTATATTATACCCATTAAGGTATATTATAATTATTATCTTGATAATTATGGGATATAAATATCTGTCAAATGTTCATCTATTCATGGGGATTTTTATTTAAATGTGACCAAAGGGATAACTATTTCTTTACAATATCAACATTATTCATAATTATTTATATATCCAAAACAATATCCTTCTCTTCCAATTCAACATTTTATAAAAAATTATTGAAATTAACTTTTTACTATATTCCTTAGTTTTTGTAAAACTCTTATTTCCCATGTTTGCATTTTTATAAAATGGCTGAACGAAATCATTTACTATTTTCTAAATAATCTATCATTGGAATGATTCTAAAAAAAATAAAGGAGTGATAATTTATGTTATACCGAATTAGGGTGTTTTAAATCCTTCATGATTTATCATAGATTTTAAGCTTCATATAAAAGTATATAATTTTATTTTCATTGATATTTATATCATTTGAAAAGGGTCATTTTTTTAAAAAATATAATTTATTTGAAAATGGAAATGTTATTTTCCACATGAATTATACCATGTGATCTTTAAAAATCATTTTCCATCCTTGAAAATCTATTTTTTTTTCTAAATAATATTTATAGTGTATATAATCTAATGGTAAAATCATAATTGTTTATATTATTTGTTTATGTTTACGACAAGATGGTGTTTATTAA
The DNA here is from genome assembly GCA_963277665.1 of Viscum album. Lineage (NCBI taxonomy): Eukaryota > Viridiplantae > Streptophyta > Magnoliopsida > Santalales > Viscaceae > Viscum > Viscum album. The sequence goes on along the minus strand of OY728148.1, from coordinate 2,002,809,306 downwards.
TAACGATATATTTCATTGGGTTCTAAAGGGATAAAATAATGAAAATTTTATAAATCTCTTTTCTTTTACATGGGTTATATTATGATTGAATATTTATTAAACAATGATATAATAATGTATTCTAATTTGATGAAATTTATATTATCCTTTTTCAATGAATGGTTTTTCTGATTATGTGATTGTAAATACATTATAACAAAGAATTTTTGTTACGTTACTACTAAGAATAGTGGTTATTTTATAAGAAATGATCACTGGGAGATTTATATCAATTCAATTAATTGTATAAATATGCATAAATATGGGTAAAAATGTAATCCAAGAATATGATTTCAAATTCAAAATTTGATTCATTGTCCAGGTTATCATGTCATTACATTTATGTGTGGACGTGGACTGTATGTCCACAATATCATGACTGTAACTTGTTTTAAGTCATTAAATTTAACTATATGTCAAATTTGATGTCTTTATCATAAAAATTGAACCTATTTAAATTAATAAAATCTCAAAAATTATAATTTTTATTCCACAATTAAAAATATTATGCCATTGTTTTGACCTAATGTATAATGACATGTGAATACATAAATACTCATGTAATAAGAACATATATGATTTATTCAAATACTACTTTATATGATCCCTGGTTGATTGGGTGTTAAAAATTTATGTTATGATATCATACATTTATTATTATGTAATTCTTGAATATGATCATTGATTGATATATCTCTTATCTACAATAATTTAAAATCTGAGCTCAATGATTTTTTTTCCATTCCCCGAGTTATGAAGAAACATTTTATATATTTTATGTCAATGTGGTGTAAAAAATGGGCCGATTGGTAATTTTTTAGAATCCTTTATAAAATATTTATATTTATATATTATACCGAAATAAAAAAATTAGATTAGGTACTTAGTTGAGTTTATGGGAAAAAATCAATGTTTATCTGTTAACATGTTATATTTAAAAACTAAAATATCTTATTATTTTAGTATCAATGATTTATTTAGTAAACATTTAGATATTTGGGTTTGAAAAAATTGGTGAAAACAATGTAGACAAGTTTATGTATAGGATGACCTAAAAATTTTTTTTAAGGTAGAGATTATGAAATTTAACAGGAATGTACATCCATGAATGGTTAATTCATGATAATTTTGTAGATTCCTGTAACATCAGAAGCCTATGATGTGTGGTCCCAAACTAATATTCCTTCCATTATCAATGAGCAATATGAGATTTACCAAATGATAAACATCAATTTATATGTAATTAAATCATTGAATATAGATAAGGGAAACCATGTCAGAACCGAAGGGATGACCATCACATATCATTTATAATAAATTAACTAACTAATGAAATGTCTTGAGGGAATTATTTATTTTTTGATGTATATGATAATACATCTTTTTTTTGCACTATTTCTCAATAAGAATCATGTACAGATTCCCGCTAGTGGTTATCCACATATATTCCGTGAATCATCATACATCGCCAAAGGAATATTTGTGTGCTAGCATTGAAGACATTCTTTCTGCATTCCACAAATTTCATCATGTCAAGAATACCTAATAAAGTGTTCTATGTGATCTATCTTGAAATGAATGTGTGATGTGGAGGAATATTGATCTCCATTCCTTAAATCATTATTGGAGAAGTTCTGCCTCAATGTCTTGAGAAGATTCTATATATATGTTCCGCACAACCAAAACAAATGAATTAGATTATTGAGAAAATAACATAAATGGGTTAAAATATCATTAGGGTTAAAATAAATTAACTGCACAAGTGTCTTTAATTATTTATTATATCCTAGAAAAAAACCATGTAAAATAATAATAAAATTATTATTATTTATAGAAGGGCGTTTTGAATTTTTAATTAAAATTTAGTATTATTTAATCAAATAATATTTTGTATTTATTATTTTCACACTAGACCATTTCGCTGGGTCCACCATTCAACCATAATATTTATTAGATCTTTAATAATGACTATTACATTATAAAATAAATAATACTAAAATATTCATCAATAAATATATACATATTATATTCAATACATAAGAAATAAGTATTTATTAAATATTCCATTTAAATTATATAATATAGAATAACATGTGATTGAATATATACAATAGAGATAAAATGAATAATTTCAAAATAATGTGGGTGAATAATATATATTAAATCTGTTAAAAAAGAAATAATAATGTAATATTTAAATTATATTATGGATAAATATTTTGTGTGACCCTCTAGGCCTCTTTTACAGTGTAATTAGGATAAGTATCCTAATGTCCAAGGTTGGAATCTAGAAACATGTCATGTTACCCACATATAACTCATTTACTACTACAATGACATGTTGCCTCATATGTATTCTTAGATTGTAAAATAATCCTTTTATCGTAATATCTCTAACCACGGATGTATCATTATAGTGCCATCATGTAAATTTATCAATGCCAACTACATTAATTTCCAAAAAAAATAACTTTCCCATCAAACACCATGTAAGGTGATTTATTTAGGCCATATTATTTCAGAATAATGTCCTGAGATATCAACATCCCTTAACAAATAAGTGACTAATATTTTTTCATATTATTTAATTGGTCAATTTTACTAATGACACAACCAACATATCCTACCACACCAAAAACATATTTCATCATTTTGTTTAGAAATACATATATTTATGATACTAATAATATTTATTAATAATATTATTAAATTATATGGAGGAATAAAAATCTCACTAGATAGGAATACCAAATGACACTTATAAATGTTTATTTCCTACCAGAGTCTCTCCTTCTCATAATATCTAACTAGATATTACTATTGGCATACACATTGAGAAGGTTCCTTATAGTCTAATGATTTTCCACCCAAGGAATCCAATATCAATTTTCTCCATCAAATTAAATCATACAACTATAGATAATATATTTAAGAATTCTATCATTCAAATTCACGGTTCTCTCCATAGGAGGGAACTTTTATGTCCTTTATGTGAATTAGTTTCTATTTGGACATTATCAAATACGATTTCACATAGAGGAATAGTCATGATCGATTAAGTAGTTTTTTTAATTTTCAAAAAATTGATTATATGTTTTAAAACAATAAATGTAAGTTGGTTATATGAAACCCACTCCCACATACTCTCAATTACATGAAATCCATCTGGTAGTAACCATAATTCTAGTATCTCTGAAATGATAGTCATGCTTTTAATGAGAAAATCATGTTATCAAGGGGACTTTCATGTTATCTTCTTTGGGTACTCTTCTTACTACAATTTCTCCTCTTTAATAGATTTCCATTAATAGGTGACACCACTAGAGTATGTGATTTGAACATTGGTGTTACCAGTGCTCTTTTGGAAGAGTCACTACATTAGTATTATCGCTATACAATGTGATATGTCAATTAAAACTATATTTTACATAAAGATCTTGTAAAAAGATACGAATCCATAAGGATTCCTTAAAATTATCAAAATCCTCAATATAATCAGACACTACTATAGAATCAACAAAAACCATATTCATTGAAATATTCCAACTCATAGCTCCTTAGATGAGATAGATAACATATCCTGATTTTGACCAAATGTCATTTTGATCTATTTGAAAACAATCATCAATATAACCCATTATGACTAGATCCTCATATCCTCCATACACTATGAACGTATCCTTATTTCTTCTTAAATAAATATGGATACTCATAATATATGTCCAATGTTTTTCAAATGATTCTTTTTGATATCTTCCTATAAATTCCAATGGATAGAAACAATCTAGTATATTACATAACATGGAATAAATTATTGATACTATCACTGAAGCATATGGGATATTACTCAGTCTATATTTATCATTTTATGTGTGGATACATATTATCAAACAAATCTATATACCAAGTGAAACATGAACAAATCCCCTCTTGTATTGACTTATAATATATCTCTTTAGTGTTTGGTAAATAAAGGTAATTTGAATTAGTATATGAAGCTTCTGAGATCTATCACAAACGATCGGCATCCCTATAATAATTATTTATCATTTTTGGTGTATAGAAATCATTATCTCTCAAGTTATATATTCTTTCCAACATTCCAATGCATTACATGTGTTTGAGGAACATTTTTCTTCCCCAATTTATAATAGAGTCTATTTCTATACACACTCTTGTTTATAATGGGCATCAACTTCATCAAATTGAATATTTTTCCCACTGAATAATTTGGGGAGTTTCTCCCCCTCATGAAATATTTTGACTTTGCTGATTATAAAATTCTTATATGAGGGTTTGAATATGTAATATCCCTTTGTTTCTTCGGGATAACATAATGAGATAAACTTTTTACCTTGGGGTATGTATCCTGAGAAGGCCTTAATAAACTCTTCATAACCCCATACACATGAATGAAACAAAGTAGGTTTATTACCAGTCAACAAATCGAATGGAATTTAATTTACCTCTTCATTTGATACTTGATTTAATATGTAGTCTTCAATTTTTATTTCATATACATAAATGGATAATAGATGTTCTGCAAGAATCATCATTGACCTTACCTTGTCTAACAATGATCAGTTCCTCCTTTCAATAAAATCATTAAATTGTGGTGTTTAAGGTGGTGTAGAGATATAGTGTTATGCTCCTTTATAATGTCAATAAAAATATTGTTTAGTTATTCAACACCTCAGTCTACTTCAATCTTCATTATTTTGATAAAATATTTATTCTATACTCCAATTATGATTTACCTTAATTTCTCATTGGACTCAGACTAATACCTCATCCTGTAGGGATAACCATATATACTCAAGTCATAATTAAATGTTATGAAGTAAGAATATATGCCTACAGATTCTATTGAAAATGGTCTACACATATTTGTTTGTACCTATCCTAGAATCTTTGTGTCATTTCACACTTTACACCAAATGGAGGATTGGTAAAAATTTCATTTCAATAGGTTATAAAATTATCAAGTAGTTTTAGCTCAAAAGAATCTAAATAATCGTCTTGATAGATCAGTGTAAAATTATTCTCTTTTACACAACCGAGATGCTGATGCCAAATATGGGTATTATATTATTCATGGGAATATGATATTCTATAAATTTCTAACACATTGTTTTCCTAATTTAATACATAAATACCACTATTAAATCTTCCATGTGGTAACAACTACATTATTAAAAAATGAAAAAACATTTATTTCAAAATATGGAAATAAATCCCTCTAAATATAGGAGTGATACATAAATTATCATTTTGTAACTGCCCATTGTTAGGTATGCCATCCCCACTCTATTAAGTGCTCTCATATCCACATATCCTCTATTAGTATTTTGGAACCAACATGGTTCCAACTTTTGTATAGATATTTGTGAACCATCATCATCATCAGATTTCAAATATATAGATATAGAAATTTTGTACTCGATAACAAACTCACTTTCATCTTCGTAAATATTATGGGTAAATTTACTTTTCCAGTGCTCTGAATATCCACATGCAAGACATACTATCTTTGTTTGCCTTACCTTGACAATATATAATCCTCATCTTGGAAGGATGGTGCCTAGGAAATTTAATATATTTATATTTATTGGGCCCAGTTTCCATGTTTTCCTTTATTATTCACCAAAATGATAGTTGGTTTATGACACAAAATTCCATCATCCTCTAGGTGAATCAATGTAAGAATATCTCAAAGGCAATCCTCATTTTTTATCATAATATAATGAACACAAAATCTAGAGAATGTTTTCATAAGTGATGAATGAATGGGATATTTATGAAAATCATTAGGGAATTTAATCCATAAGTTGTCTATGAAATCTGTATAGCCAATAATCATGACTACATGGGGCCAAATTGGTGGAGACTCTCCCAGATTAGTTGTAAACCAAAATTAGAGATATCAGCCTCCCTTGTATCCCATTCTATTGATAAAGATCCCAGATGTGAGAAATTATGATTCAGGCATCCATATCCTCATGTTTTCTCAAACTCTCATTGAATGTGGATGATATCATGAAATATTGAACATATGAATCATCGATCAGATGTTTCACATATGTAGATATCTTTTCATCAAAAGACTCATTAACAGGTTCTTTTGGAAAAGGATTTTACAGAACATATATTTTCCATTCATAGAGAAGGATTTCATGTAGGTTCTTATTCCATTAAAAGAAATTTGTGCCAGGGAAAATGTTTTCTTTATCAAGTATGGTCACAATGTTATGATTGGTGTAATTATAATATTTTTTTAACCCATAAGATATGAAAATATTTAGTACATTATCTAATAATAGTTAGGAAAATAAATAAAGACTATATTTATGAGTATCTGACTATTTTTTCAAAACCCTACTACCCACACTATTGGATTCAAAATATCATGATTCTTGTACATTCTACTTTAATGGATCCATATCACTCTTTGGAAAACCCAAAATATGATTGGTCATGAAACATGAACTGTATTTGGTTGATATTTCAAATTCCAACTACATAAACTCATAGTTCTAGGATCTTTTGAGTGGACTCCCAAATATGTAAATCCATTAATTGTATTACCTGAACCCTTTCCTCTCAGTTTCACCAAGTATTACATTGGTTGTAAACCCATAATGTGATCTATGATATTTCAACCAAAAAAATCAAGATAGAATTCCCAGATAATTTAAAGAACCCCAACATTGGCTGATCAAGAACATTGAACAAAAGTTCACCTTAAACTGAAGTATTGTAAGGCTATACCAAAATAATATATATTATTTATTTATTTTATCATTTTATGTGTAAATTTCTAGATATTATCATAATTTTATTCTTATTATTATTTAGTGGGGTTCCATAAGTGATTATCATATATTAGGTAAAATTTATTCAACAGCCTATTTATTTAAGTTCGGTCTTTCTTGCCGGTAAATTTCATTAAATCGTGTGATCATAAAAAAGAATCCATAATGAATTAACCATTAAATTAGCTATAAAGTAAATAAGAATGGGATATTATAATGATATAGTATTACTTTTGAAATTATCTAATGATTTATAAACTAATGGTTGACCCATGGGAAACACCTTGAACCAATTATGGTTTATTTTTTAGCTTTCCAAATATCCACCAATGTAGCTCCTCTAATTTGTTATTCCTTGACTCTGAACATAAATTGCCACTAGTAGAATGGGTGATCTATACATTACATATTATTTTACACAGACACATGTGAGGGAAAAGGGATTAAATAAAATAAACCATAGTCCCAAATTCCATTACATAATTAGAAGAGTGATGGAAAACATGTCGAAAATTAATTTCATAATAAATTAAATGAATTAAATAACATAATAGGGTTTGGTATGTTGTCATGATCAACCACATGCATGCACTGAAATCCACATTATATAATACTATCATTGAATTATAAATCATTATCATTTAATTCTAATCTCACTTGAATTAATTTATTATCATAAATAATTAATAAATTATATTATAATATTTCTAATTCGATCATCTTTGATATTCTCAAACATTATAATTTTCAAAAAAATAAATTAATTGTAATTTATCCTTGTATATAAATATACATTAGAGGAAACATGGTGAATAACCATATAAATCTACCCATCATGTATTACAATCATATGTAGTTTACTTTTTTGAAATATGGACGAAATGATTTATCATGTACTTCCACAAAAGTTTGTATCAAATTAATTATTACATGAATTAGATGATTTTTTTGTCACATGTTATGATTTGATGAATATAGATTGAAAACTGTAATATTACTCATACTAGATTTGTATATCTCAACAACAAATATATATTAATTAATTAATTATATATTTAAATAAATATTTAAACAAATCATATGTCTTGTCTTATTAACATAATAACCCCATGAAATAACATGTCTCGTCATTTTCCTAATATAATAAATAAATCGTTACATATATGTAATTTGGTATAAGTACATGACATGCAAATAAAATTACATTGTGTGTACCTCTCTCACAATCTATAAGAGTTACACATGTAGGGACTCATCGTGTATGTCCAACTTTATAAAATTAGAGTACATGGAATGCATCCTAGAATACATGATGTGTTAACTCTGATTTACATAGTCATCCTCTAGGTAGGCTATGTATGGAATGAACATCCAATTTGTGACAAGAATGCACTACATGCCATGTAAATTAAATACACTAATTTTACTCAAGTTTATCATGCACCTCCATTGCCATATAAAAACGTTTTGTAATGTATTTAACAAAACACTTGTAATGAATGTACAATATTTGAATTAATTGAAGAATTAATTTTTGATGCATTGATATTAAGTACACAAAATATAATTTCGATTACATGGAAAATATTCTCCTGTTAACCATCCCAAAGCATTTTCACCTCTAGATCAGTTCCTATATGTTATTTTCACTATAAAATTAATCATTTTAATTATATCTATGATAAATGAAAGTGTAGAAAAGAGTCATTGTGATTTGAATTAATAGAATAATGAATCCTATATTGAAATATTAATTACTAATGTTTAAATCAATTATAATCTTAAATAATCATAAATAATTATCTAACAACAATAATAACACATTAAGGTTTAGGGTTTTGTGGATGCAGCTATTGGTAGCACCCAAATTTGTATTTATTCCTTGACCGAGTATCAATCTAAGATATAAATAAGGATAAAATTTAGGTTTTATGATGTTAAATTGAACAATATTGAAATTGGAGATCATGGAAGAGCTAGGGGAATATCTTCAAAAATAATTTATTAATAATGAAAATAATTAAATAAATCCATTGATGAAATTATTTTTTTAGTAATGAATTGGAAAATATTTACGTGTTTTTTGTGTTGTTACATTATAGGAATACAGTGAATATTATATATAGAAGTGATCCATAACTGTTCCATGAATCTCCATATTCTACAAATGAAATATACTGGTGTTATCATGATAGATCATTATTTATGAATAATCTACATTTGATCTCCTTGAGAACCACATCAAATATATTCTCATGGATAAATCTTACTGGGAGAGCTAGAGGTAGAATGATAAATATGTATTATTCGTAGAGTTCGTTGAGAAAGGATCAATCTAGGTCTTTAGAACATTATATATAATGTTTATGCACGACCAAAACAATTGAATTGAATTATTGAGAAAATAAAATAACTAGGATTGTATATTTCTGGGGTTATGATAAAATAATTTTATAAGTTACATTGATGATTTATTTTACCCAAGAAGAAAACTTATGTAAAATAAAAATAATATTATTTCTCTACATGTACTTATCTTGAGAATTAAAATTAAATTTTATTTATAAAAAAATACTAAATATACATTATTTTTAACCAGACCATCATACATGGTCCTGAATTCTTGTACAATATTTTTCTATCCTTGAATAATGACTAGTAATTTATTAAATTAATTGATATCACTATTAAACAGTAAAAAAAATTAAATATTTTATTCACTAAATAGAATATAATTATATATTAAATATTACACTAACTTTATATTCGTTTGAATAACTATGGATGGAATATATGAGTTCAAGGAACCATTATTATTTATTAAACCATATGTCGGAAACATATTTTTCAAATTATTAAATAACAAATAAATAAAAAAATTAACTAGGATTCTAGACATACATAGTTTTTGACCCTTTAGAACCCTGTCCTAGTGAAATTATGAGGATAAATTTAATTTCCAAGGATAGAAATTAAAAAATTTGAAAGAAACCCAAAAAGAATAAATTTAATCCAAAAATTATATATTGCCTATTACCGACTCTTCGTATGAAAAATAATCCATTAATCACAATATATATATTAAAAAGGTTTGCATGATAGTTCCATCAACCAAATTTTAAGATGACTCAATCATTTATTTCAATAAAATTTGACAATATATAAAATATCATGTCTATGGATTTGTTTAGGATATATTTTTTCCATAAAATATACGTATATATCAACATTCATTAAAATAGAAATGAAAAATCCTATCTCATGTTATTCATTATTTCAATATTACTCATGATGCACCCAATGTATCTTTCCTTTCCACAATCATATGCTTTTATGATTTTAATCAATACATAAATATATGTGACTCAAAGTATTTAGTAATAATAATATTATAGTATAATGATAAATTCAAACATCATTAAAAATAAATATCTAATGACACATTTAAATGTGGCTTTCTTACTAGTCGGTATCATTTTCAAAATATCCTTCAAGATATTAATAATGGTGAACATCATGAAAAGGATCTATAGAGTCCTATGAGTCCCCAACATAGATACTCTGTTTCAATTATTTTCATTAAATGTTATCATATGGATATAAAACATATATTCAAGAATATCCCTTTAGCACATCCAAGTCATCATCAAAAAAGATAATTGCTACAACCTTTTAGGGTGATAACTAATTTTACAAAACTATCACATATTATGTCATGTATAATAAAAATAATGTTGTGATAGGTAGGACATGATTATTCAAAATCATTTATAAAATATTGTATAAAAGACATAGAAATTGTTTTTGTGTATCTAAATACATCAAATGTGGGTTTTCTTCTGTTTTTACCTTTGTGTATTAACACAAAAAAGGGTGACTTGAGATAGAATGGATTTTCAAATAGTATATTACTACAGTCCAGGATGAAAAAATAATTTTACAATTATGTGGGACAATCATTTGTTTTTTCAATATTTTCTTTATGAATATTTATAAATGATTTAAATAGAAGAAAAAAAAGGACGGCTTATCTTATAACTATGGTACCATTGATTGAAATGAAGGTGTAGTGTCTTAAGAATAATATAAATTATATTCTGGTTTTAAAAAAATATTATGCTTTATCAAAATAATTTTTTTTATATAATTTACATAACCTAGTGTATCTATGATAATGGTCAATGCGATGAAAAATGAAATAATATTCCACTTGAGAAATAAAATGAAACCTAAACTGGAAGGGAGAACCATTTAAATATGAAAAATGAACAATCTAATATTATGATAAAAAATTGCAATTTATCTGAGTTTCGTATAACACATAATGATTCGAAAAGGTAATTTCACAAGGACTATAGAGGAATGAATTTTCAATTTACATTTTACTAATAAAATGTGAATATATATGTGGATGATAAATCCTCAATGGGTCATTGATTTGTTTTGTGTTTGGAAAAACGGATACAATGAAAAATAAAAATAAATTCTTTGATTAACTAAATTTATCGAAATAATAGTTTTTAAAGGCATCATCTACAATTAAAAAACAATAACAGTATTAATTATGAGAATTATGAAAATAAATATCCTAGGGGTAGAATATCATTAAAATTATCAATAAATTTAATTGAGTAATAGTTATTATATTTATGATGAAGTGACTATGAATGAAATGTTGATGAAAGGTAGTGTTAATGAACATGGTGATATGGATTTTATGGATTATTATGAAATAATGGGAATGAATGAATTTTTATTTATTAGGATTTGAGAATTTGGTTATAATTATATTTTATGAAAAATACTATCGATCATAAGAATTATGAAAATTATATAGATTATTCTTGAACTTATTTCCATTATGTAATTACATTTATATTTTAAATGGTATGAATTAATGATAAATTTACATTAGTGGAATGATTATATTTTTTGAAAAAAACATTATTGATGGAATGATAACCCTTAATATATTACCAATTTGAATATATAATTTCTATTTTTATGATAAATCAACAATTTACACAAATGTAATAGTATCGGTTAACATTATATTAACTTTTGATTTTATATGAACTTGTTTAAAATAATAATTGAAGGTTTTTATTTATTGTTTAAGGAATATATACCATAAGTTAGTTTGGCTATGGAAGATGGTAATGATAATATTTAAAATCATGCATGTTTTCCTACAATTTTCTGGTAATTTTTTATAGTAAAATGTTTCTATGGAATATATGACAATGGTGTTCAGATATTACTTTTCCTACATTAGGATCAACATTTAAGGATTACTATTATGTACATTATGGAATAGTGGAAAATTAATCTATAAATATTTCGGACCAGAATTTGGAATGAAATATTTTGGATGACTAATTTCATATATATTTAATTAATATAAATATTTATAGTTATTTTGTATGTTTTATTAATTTATATACTTATCGATAATGGATATATTATTTGGATTTATATTTTTTTCTACTATCTTTATGAAGGATGACAATACTGTATATCCTTTTTTGGAATATGAGAACAATTATATTATCAACATAGTACATGAGGAATTAAAAATTCATCTTGAATATTCATAATTTGGAGAAAAATATAATATCATGGTTGAAATTAATTAATGAATTAAATTCTACATGAAAGGTATTTATGTATCCTTTTATTTTTCGTCTATATGGTAAATGAATTCCTCATTTATAGAAATGAATCTTTATTTGAAAATTTTTAACTATACCATTTAATTCCAATGAATATATAGTTTAATATACACCTTTTGATTAGGATGTATGATTCTATATATTATAAATAGAATTCAAATTCTTGTGATTAACTATATCAGGACATTAATTTTCTTACATTTCAATAGATTGACACTCCCCTAATTTTTTATATTACTCATAACGTGTATGAGTAATATCAGATGACCATATTAAATACACTTCCCCTTTTCAATGAGAGTGATTTATTAACACATTTTATGATCTGTATTTCTATTAATGAATTTTGAAATGTCATCATATTGGGTACCATGATCAATTTTTTATTGTAGGGAACAAAATTATTAATTATGTGGGGAGAATGTATAAATAGAAGATTAAATAATATATTCTTCTTTATATAATATTATTTCATTGATGAATTGTGTTACATTCAACATTATTTTTAAAATAACCATGATACACAATTAAAATATTAGTATTTAATGTTACAATAATAACAATGCAATTAATTTGGTAGGTATGGATACGTTCAACTGCATTTTGATATATTTATATATATTACCTAGTAATGAATATTTTTTATAAATTCTTATTAAGAAATAATTTAGCTTTTATAAAATTCATTTTATTTTTAAAATATAGGTTTTTACCACAAAATGTTTATCTTTTGATTAAATTTTATAATTAACATTTTTATGTCTATTTTATGTCCCAACACGGGTACAGTGCACTGGTTCCTCCAGCCAATCAGTCACATTACGTCAAATGTGACTTCCTGTAATCTAAATGGTGTTGACAAGTAGTGAGGGTCTAATATTAGACATTGGTAGACGATACCAACTTTTTCATAGTAAAACAAAAATATAAACATATAAAAATAAAGAGCAATCTCATATATAACCATATCCAGAATGATGTCGATATCACATCATGACCAAATATGGAGATACAATATGAAAGTAAATTAAAAACATTCCATGATAATGTACATTTAATGTTTCAAGTTAAAGACAAAAATGTGAAGACACTAATGAATCCTAAAAAGGACTAGAACCATGAACATTTCCCTCATCCATGACCCATACCAAGTCATTAATCTAACCCAGAGCCTTTATCATTATCCTTTCATGGAACCATGAAATCTATTCCGGTGACGATCCAGATGCTCGTGTAGGGTATGATTAAAACTCATCTAGACACCCCCATCAGTGTCTAAAATAATATTCATTCAACAGATAGTGTAGGTATTTTTATAAAGAATATTTAAAATTCACAAGTAAATAGTTATAATCAAATCAATTAATATGATTAACAATGTTACTATTCATTAATACATAATTAATTTAACAATTAATTATACACATCAATTTAATTACATATATAATAATTACTAAAACACACGAATTCCATTAAAAAATTAAACAATTAATTACCCTCATCAATAATACTAATCAATTCTACAAATTATTAATCAAATCAAATACATAAATTAATTCAATAATTATTTATGCTCTTCGATTCTATTAGACAACTGAGTAATTAACTAATCACATAAATACAGATTCCATAAATAGTATATCACGTTATTCCCCATAATTAAATTAAAAAATAATAAAGTACATCAATACGATTATCTAATTAATAAATTAATTAATCAAAATACAAAACTCAACATCCCGTATTTAATTACACAATTAATTATATTCATCACAATTTCAATATCCCAAAATTAATTCATTACTTATTTATCTTAAAAAATAATGAATATCGTATAATTTCTTTTTCAAAATGTTTTATTATTAACAGCATTGGTATATCAAAAAAATATTGAAAATTAATTAACTCAAATCATCTATCTCTCAGTTTCATAATTAATTAAAAAATTAATTATCTAAATCAATAATCTTATAGTACCGAATTTTACATCAAATCAATTAATTAATTGACCAAGATAATTAATCTACTGAGGAAATTAATTGGTGAAAATAAAATAGAAACTATAAAATTATGTACATGAATTTTAAATCAGAACTATGAGATTTGAATTATAACCAACTTCCTCACATTTGAAAAAAATCACCCTCGATGGAAATTTCAAAATTTTAAGCAACACAATGATGTAGACAAAAATCTATGTCTAAAAAGAAAAATATATTTGTAGAAATTAATATCCTTCAAAGATATGTCTAGAAATAAAATAATATATTTAGATATAACCAAATTAGAATAATAAAACATTTTAGGGATGGGATATAAAAATATACATAATGGGATACCAATGGGATATAATCCACATACCCGGAGGGGTAATGATCTACAATTAGGAATTTGAATCGCAAAAAATAGACATCAAAAGTCTTGGAATCTATCAATAGGGTGCCAAACCTATTATATATATATTCTAGGGTCGAATGAGTTTGAATTTTGATTAATATTGGGGATCATTATTATTTAAAACTAATTTATAAGATAATTTTATTAATTTGAATGGTTTGTTGTGTAGGGATACAAATTTTCACCTAACAGTGTGGATAATCCCTGAACCTCGTTTTTAGGATTTCATGGTTATTCCTATGATGGAACGTGCTTCGAAAAACCATGCCCCAAACGTGAAAAAACCATAAGGTCTAGGGTTCTATAGTTTGTTTGGAAAGGGAAAATGATCTTCCCTAACCATGTACTAACCATTCACAATCCATTTTATCCAATTTTATTCACCTTTCACACAAACACACTTCAAGGTAAGACCAAAAAAAACTAGTCAATATAAGAAAAAATATAACCTAAAATCTAGCCTGGTACATCTCTATAAAAGTTCAAGATGAGATACTCTCCCCACTATATAACATCTTTTCCCTAAGATTCACTCCCAATAATCTCTATGATTCCAATTCAATAAATGTTTCCATTGATACATCATGTCTACTTCAATTTTACATGTTTCCTCCTACCTCCATCTATGTTTCCATAAAATACGAACTATCAGTATGATCTTTACCCACACCACCATGTAACTATTATTCACCACACATATAAGATGTTACTCAAATGATGAATATATATATCTCAACATCGTAAACAATGATCACTTGAAAGGTTCCAGTAAGATACTACCAACGTTGTAACATATGAAAGAATCATTAATAACACTATATTTCTACAGAATGGAGAAATTGTAAATCAGAATCCCGATTCCATCCAGAACCTCAAACATTCCAATGATCATGGGATCCAAATCTCCATATATCTAAATCCTATAGTGATGTAACATAGGTGAAACCAAAAAAAATGATCACACTCTATAAACCCTATGGAACATCATTGTTTTTATAAATATATAAATTCTATCAACTCTGAAAATGTTTCTATTCATTTTTGAATCAGTTAAACCTTCACTGACGTATCATGAATGAGACATGGATCCAAAAATTATGAATAAAATAACTCCATAAAACATAGAGTATATTTTACTGTAATACCATATATATACTTATATGGTTCAATTTTTATTGAATATTTATTAATTCTTTAATTATAAACCTCCTCTAGGATCTTTTTCCAAGATCCACAAAAGTCATGGACACACACCCACATAATATCCTCAAGCACCTGAATAGAAATCTCTAATTACACATTTGTATATAGGTGGAATGATGTATGTTGTAAACGTTGTGTACGAAGATCCTTCTATATAGCCTTAAGAATTAAAATGTGGAACCAATGATGTGTTCTGAAAAAATTGAATGTCACACCCCATGAAGACTGACTATGTCTAGAATATAAAAGTCACATAAATGTTCCACTACGATGGTCTCCCATATGGCCAAGAAATATTCTACCATTTTTAATATTTTTACAAAATCCCAAATAATATCACTCTTCCATCTTTTCGTTGGGATACATGAAAAACATATCTTGGTCACCTTATCTCACAGCCACTACATAATATTTAAAGGTTGTAGCAAACATATAGTTTAATAAAGCATGGACTTCAATCGATGATAATTTGGGCATCATGACATGAACCCTTATAATTATAGATTCATTACAAGACAACAAAACTACCATTATAGGTAATGATACATTTTAGTGACAAATCGGTGTACCTTTGACACCATTGACTGAAATTCACGTAACATATTTTCATATATTTTTTTTGGATAAAACCCCAATTTATGAAATAGATGACAACATCATAATATATAATCAAATATAAAGGAGACTCCCCACTTTAAAGGCTTTCACTCAAGGACCAAAATATATATCCTCATACTATTTTTCTCTAATATGTGTCAAATGTTTAGACTCCATAGAAACTGTTATGATGGTCATATTCTCTTGACTATCATGAACTACAACACACATGTCAACCAATATTGTTATCATTTTCCACACAACCCTTGGCCCTTGCACTACATGAGTCTTATTTTTATGTCTGAAAGTATCAACCACAATTTTGCCTTTCTTTGAATAAATTCAAGATAAACATAAAATAAATTAATTTAATCAACCTATCTCCACTGTGAAAGATTCATATAATTTTTTCAAAAGATTTTATTAAAGATCTTGAGGTATATATATATAGTAAACATTTATCAAAACATATAATTAGACCAACACATTTAATCATAAACCATAAATACCAAATTGGTTTCATTTATATGATAGTTTTGTCCATGAGGCCTCATCTTTTGAGACCATAACACCACAAATAAATATCCCTATAAAACATAACTCCCATCCCAACCCCATATGTTTCATAAAACGCCTTTTACTCCTCACATAGCTCATTTATTATTATGATAGGATCTTATGATAATAACTTCTACAACTCTTGTAAAGCATCCTTAGAAGCTTCTGATGAGTAAAACATTATCCTATTCTTTGTCATTCCCAAAAGAGACACTAACAAATGTGAAAAATCCAGAATTCATGTTCGATAATATCATTTCAATCCAATAAATATATGGATATCGAATAAGTTCGCAGTATGCTCGAAAGAAATGAACATATGATCATTAATTAGGTCTACTAACACACCTTTTATGTGTCGGTATGACCCATGTAATGTACCTGATAGGTAATGAATCAAATCTAATCGCCGTCAAAACTGTTAACAAACCCAAACTGTGATATGTCTCGAAGGGAATTCCCAATCACTATGGGATGGAACATGTGATTGGGTATCATAAAATGAATATTGGGACTGATTCACATGATTTTATAAACATACAATTAAAATCATATCCAATAAAACAAATCATGAATTTTTAAACAATCCCATCATTTAAAAAAATTTAGAAATTATTTACACAATTTAATACAATTTTTAAAGACCATTACAATGTAATAAAACAAAAAAGGATAGCCCAAGATTCTACATATGGAATTAGGCCCCACCCTCACACCATTTACACAACAACACATCATGATAGACCTCTTAAAACCTGAACTATTTCCACAAAATTTGTACCAAATCCAATGTAAAAAATAACCATGTCAACTTACACCCAAAGGTTTAAGTAGGTTGTTAACCAAATCACAGTAGAATACAACCTCTAAGAGATTCCATGTGATAAACATTCAAAGACAAATTTGTTGAATTTTTTAATAAAATTAAATTCTAGTTACAATTTTTATAAGATGCTAATTTAAATAAAAATAGTTTACAAGTGGGATAATTTAATGAATCAAAACATTTAAATAAAATACCATAAATATTGAATTTTCCATGCCAATATACCATATGCGGACGATATATAAATATCATAAAATGAACACAAGAAAAGGTAAATAATTACTCTACACTAGATCGAAGTGGGTCCCAAGTATCTCATATCTCGATGAAAGTAACCATCAGAATATCTGTTCTCATTCACACAAGCCAGTAGTAGGGAGAATACCCACAACATAGTGGTTCCCCAACATCATCATCATCATCATTGTATAGTTAGTATTGACTGCATCAAATATTCAATGTGTAACTAAGGACAAACCCCACACGATCACTATAATACTAGTACATGTCCACCCACCTAGATACCAAGGATTCCATATTGTTCTCAAACAAGTTAAAAAAATGTTTGAAATATAAATTTCACATGATAATACCACTTCCACATCACACAATCAGAAAACAACCCACATGTATATCACAAAAGTCAAATAATCCCGTTTTTCATTAAAATTCAATTGGAAATCATACTTACACCAAAATAGCTCACAACCCTTTTCACATCTCTTTAACAATTCAACATATCCTATAAATCATTTTATAAAAACCCATCGATTATATTCCAATTCACATATCAGCTCAGAATCATATCACGTAATATACCTTTCATAAAAAATTATTTTTCACATCAAACTCACAAAAAACATCACACAAACATGTTTCACACCTTTCGTTCCATTTCATAAAATGTTTCATAAATTTATTAAACATTCTAAAAATGTTTGACATCATAAATAACCTATTTACCCTTAAAAACACATTTTATTTTTATAAAATCACCAAAACAGTATATGTACATCATTTGCCCACATTTTTTAACTATGTAAATCATTTAAAATTTTCATAAATAGAACCAATGTTGTATAACAATATTTTTAATAAAAAACACATTTCAAAACCCACTTTCAAGGCCAATATCACACAAAATCCCTGTCAAAGCATAATTGGAAGCCCAAAACAATATTCAATAGACAACTTGCATATGTTTTAAAATAATTCCAAAACATTTCCACAAGAGTTATATAATAAAATAATACAATTTGAAAACAAAGTGCAGCTATAGAATTAACCTCTTAATAATTTTTATCTTAAATTATTTTCTCCAAATGCACAACATATAAGGAACATTATAAATAATAAAATAAAGCTTGATTACTAATCAATTAGTGGTTAAACATGGAATCACCTACAGAATGTGTTCAACCCTAAAATAATGATTTGAAACATCAAACACACCACCAACACACCTCAAGGAAGTTAAATCAAACCCTAGTCCCCAATATTTAACCCAAAAAACACTAGGGTAAATTCTAGGTATGAATCCTAACTGCTGGAAACATTAAAACTCATGAAGGGGTTATTGAAACCCTAACGAAAGGGAATATATTATAGGGTTAAAAAATTACTGACATGATTTTTAAATTCCCCCCATCAAATATCCATTAAATAATGAGTTCCAATGGAGGTTGAGAGATCATGGAGGATGTCCATGGTTATATGGCAAAAAATGGGGACGAAATGGGTGGATTCGGGTTTATTTGGGAAGGCAATATTCTGAATTGAATAAAAAATATATGACCTGGACATCCTTGCATGTTTTTGATGCATGGTTAAGTAAACCGTGCATCCAAACTGTGCGTCCTATATTGGCCACCCAAAAAGTGATTCTTTTCCTATAATATCAGGGTGTTCCATGGGGAAACCTAGGGGAAATATAGTCCAATGATATAGGAGAAAAATTCACATATTAAACTATCCTTTTCACCTCAAAACTCATCCAAATCAAGAGTACAAACCACCAAAACAACGTAACCCAAATGTGGTGCCACTAGGAGTGTCACTAGACCAACTACAAAACACCACATCCTCTTACAATCCCATTAAAAAAATTAGAGAACATGTACCCCATATGACCCCCCCCAGAATAAGGATATAGATCAATAACACTATATGAACCAAAATTTCATTCCTGGAACACTAGGAAACCCAGAAAAAAGATAAGATCCCAAAATAGATTTGAATCAATGATTAGAATTGAAAATATGGGTGTGACATTTCTCCCCACCATAATGATTTCCACCCTAGGAAAGCAACAAAAAGGCCAAAATAAAAAACCAAACCCACCTGATAACCCATTACGGACTCATATTCCCTATTTCATCAACCCTCCAAAGCCAAAAACACCTCCAGTGATCAATTATGCAAGGAATTCTATCAGAAACCAAAAACATAAACCACATTCCTGAGACCATCAAAAACATTGGACTCTATAAAAAAAGAAAAATCTTCAAAAAATATTCGAATATGACTCAAGAAACTTACCCAAACAAACAATAACATTGCACAGGGTTACACATACATTTGTTTAAATAACCCATTGGGCATTCTCAAATCCCAATATTTACACAAGGAAGATGTTTGTAGTTAGATAGATCTAAAAATTTTATCATACCGAAATTCCAAGACCGATGACCAATATAAAAAACTAGTAAGAGGGAAACAAATAGTCTCTCCAATAGAAGATACAAATTAACATTTTATTGAGACAAGTTTAGGATACTATGAGGGGGTGGTCCGAACAGACTCGTTGTTAGAAGGGTAGACTTCCATTAAGACTTTTCAGAAGAACGTAAATAATATTAATAGTGGGTCTCCCCACCATAAGAACCAACCATCTTAACTGACCCGCATGGGCCAGAATAGAAATACCCAAAAATTTAATATGTCGGGATGATATCATGGTTAGTCTGCACAGTATGGGGAACCATGTGATCACCATGGGGATCATTATATATGCATGGTTTTTGGGACCACGGTTACTACTAGTCATGCAAAACCCATGCGCTATACCTGTTTAGACAAATTTCAAAATTTCCCATAAAATATAATGGAAACCAAATGGGGAAGGAATCAAATTGGGCGATGACATGGAAACGAGGTCCTCCCAACAATTTCCATAAAACATGAACAAAAAATGATGATGAAACCATAGGTTTATACTATTACCATATTCTATTCTAAGGATATGACATTTTATAAGGGTTTGAACAACCCTGGGATTTCCCCTGACTACAAACCAGCTTCACTGTAGGACCTATGGCTGGAGCTCAAATGATTGGATCAACATTGGCCTCAAATATAGGCTTTGGAAACCCTCGAATGGGACTTCTTCCTCTAGTGTTTCAAAAAACTACACCGTAACCCCATGTGGGTTTACAAAGACATAACACAATCCAAAAATGAACTTTACCAAAACCCTACATTTCCCTGAAACATGTGATTCAAAGATGCACCCACATCACCCCTTATTTCTTCCGATGATAAATCGAAAGAGGAAAGTGTATATAAAAACTCCTTACTCTAAAAAATGATGTCATGATCTCTCAAATGGAAACACACTTATAACAAAACAAGTACTCACAATAATATTGTACAATTACACATTTACAATCAAACGAGCACACGAAATCACAACGCATCATCGAACATGATCATTGTGACTGATAGAAACAATACATTGAGACAGACCTTATGCAATGTCAGGAAGCATTAATCAATTACCAAAAGTGCCCATAACAACAACTCATGACCATATTTCTCACACTGGTGGTTTAACATGATCCCCTACTTCAAAGAAACTACGAAGGACCAAATGTCCCTCTCAGACACCATCCACACTCAAAACCCCAAACTGCTTTCTCCTTCGATGAATCATGTAACTTCAGAAACTGATGTCTCTTTCTACATTCTACATGCACAGTCCTGCTTCAATATTATCCACAAAGTAAAGAATGGATTGGATATATACTCAAACTAAAAAGCTCGACAAAAATAGTCCTTATATTGATCAAGTGGAGGATCTTCCTACGATGAAACAATATGGGATAAACTTCAGTCATTAATTAACTCTTAGACGGGGTATACCATATCCAAATATAGTACCCAGGGACCCAAAAAGTAGTTCCATTAGTCCAAACATGAAACAAACCAAAACCTAACACATGAAGGGAATCACCGTAAAGGATTCTTACAACAATTAACAGAAGAGACCACTAACCAGCCCTTTAACCTAGCATACAGACCAAACAAAATCATAAAACATTTTTCAACAAGAGGAGTTCATGGACTCAATAAATCCTGATATAACAAAATTTCCAAATAGCACATCTGACACACCAATCGAAACCAGGCATCAAGATATCATGTTTTACTTTAAAATAGTATCTTTGAAAATAACTAGTTCTATGGTTAGTGTATCTAGAAAACGGCACCCCTTGGGCCTCACACATGCATATTTCTATTCCAATCCATGCACCCGCATCATATCATTCGTGGTACTCAAATAGCCAATCCATCAGAGAACCATCATCCCATATTAACATATGCATGTGGTTACTGACAAAAATACTAAAGGCTAAAATAAAAAATCATTCCACTTTTCTAAACCAAAACTCTCAACCAATACACCCTTTTTCTCTGAACAGTTAACCACAAAATCAATCCAAATTTACATCTTACAAAACATCTCAATTAAATCACTTTTAAATAGATTAGATAACTCAATTGGAAAAACAATTTCAAACCAATATTTAACGTAGTTCTTGCCTTCAAATGATGTGTAAACACAAATTTTTCCATTTCAAAAACATTCTAAAAACTCAGTTACATAGTTGGAAAATCAAACACTTCCTTATATATTAGAAAATAATTTTACAAAAACATTATGCTTCTTAAAACCATGTAATAGTTTCATTAATACCAAATTTCCATTATTATAAAACTAGAGGATACAAGGCAATGCATATGGAAACAAGATTTAGTTGGTGACTTTGACATATGTTGGACGACCACACACCAATCACTTCCGCATCACAGAGATTGTTCTAAGGAAATATCCCGGAATCCAAATGGATTTCCAGCCCCTACGAGATCATTATTACTAATAAACCAAATCTCTTTTAATTACTCATAATCGTCATCAAACCAATAAAAATAATGGAATCGGTTGAATCTCGACATCCCCTGGTGACTCAAATACCATAATTAGGTGTTATGGCTAGGAACACTACCCATAAAAATAATGCCATGCTCGGATAATCCTATCTTTGGTCTGCCAAAGTGTTCCCCAAATTTCATGATCCATATAGTTGACCTGACCTACATTAGATACCATTTTGTCATGAATCAAATATTGTCACCATCCAAACCAGCACCAAATCCATCACATGTCAAGGCCCGAAGGGAAATCCTGATCCCCACAGGTTAACACAAGTTCCCGATTATAAAAAAATGATAATTTAGAATTATTTACCCAAGATAATAAACATGAAAAGACAAAAAATCCAACAAAACAAATCTATAATTTTGAAAAAAATCATAGGTTATATAATATAAGAATTTAGTTAAAAACAATTTAAGAAAAAAATTAAAGTCAATTATAAAGGAATATATCAATAAAGGACAGGCCATTAACCTCCATATGGCAAGAGGTACATCCCTTAATGCACCTCCACAACATTTAATCATGATGGACCACCAGAAACCCGAACCATTGGCACACCACTTTTACCTAAACATGTTACACAAATATCCAAGTATACTTACACACAAATGTGTAAGAAGGATGTGAGCCAATTCCCAATAGGATACCACCACTAATATATTCCTTGTGATAAACATTCAAATTTAAAAATCTAACAAGTTTTTAGAACATGAAATGATAATAACAATTTCTAAAAGATGAAACATTAATTTATAAATGTTTTCATGTTTGATACTTTAATGAATCAACACATTTTAATAAAATACCAATGATACTATATTTTCCAGCCCATTATACCATATTTTGATGGTAATAATAAATCATCAAATGGGCATAAGAAATGGGAAATAACCCTATGAACTATCACATTGTGGGTACCAGACACCTCGTATCTCGATGAATGTAATCACCACAATATATGTTCTCATGCAGAAGTGCCACTGGTTGGGATAATACCCAAAAACTAGTGGTTCCCAGACATTTTCATCATAATAGTTTAGTTATTCTTGTTAATGTCAACCATTCTACATTAAACTGAGGCCAATACCCACAAAATCACAATCATACTAGTATATGTTCATCCATATTGATTCTTAGGATTCCCTCCTGGGATCAAACATGTTCAACAAGACATGATATATATTTTTTACCTAAAGAAACCACATCCTCATCACATAATCACCAAACATCCCACATGTATATCATACAAGTCCCATGATCCACTTTTCCTTTCAAATTCAATTTAAAATCATAACCACAATCTAATATCCCACAACACATATCACATCTTTTAACAACATCAAGAAATAATTTAAACCATTTTATAAAAACTATTTTAAGATAGACCAATTCACATATCATCCCACACAAATATCACATAATAAATAATTCGTATACAAAATTCATTCCGCACATTATACTCATATAAAAGTCCCCACCAACATGTTTCACACCACTCTATCCTTTTGATAAAACATTTCAGCAATTTATAAATCATTAAAAAAATGTTTTACATATTAAATCACCACATTACCCTTCAAAACCACATTTTATGTGAATAAAATCACCAAAATAGTACATGTAAATATTTTCCCACTTTTTTAGCTCGAGAAATCATTTTCAATTTTCATAAAACAAACTCATGTGGTAAAACCTTGTTTTTTATAGAAACTACATTTCAATACCGTCTTTCAAGGAAAAAACACTCCAAGACCCTACCAAAAAATAAATTTCAGCCCAAACAACATTTAATAAAACACTTTAATATGTTATAAAATAATCCCAAACATCCCAACAAATGTTACACATGAAATACATCCATTTTGAAAAAAATGTGCAACTATTGAAATAACCACTTAACAAACTCCATCAAAAATGGGTTTCACACAATTCAATTCATATAAATAAGATTCAATAAAATCAAATAAATCATTCTAATAAATTGCAGAATTATTACACAGGGAATAACCTAGTGTAAGTGTCAAAACCCTCAAATCTTGGTGTGAAACATCAATCACACCACATTCGCACCTTAAGGAATATAAATACTACCCAAGGCCACAATATTTTACCAAAAACACTCAAGTATAAACCCTCTGTACGAACCCAAGAATATGGACACATTAGTAGACATGAAATGGTGAATGAATTCATGAGGAAAAGAATAAAATAAAAGGGATAATGACATACTTTCATGATTTTGATGTTTCCCCCATAAAACATCCCTTCAAAAATGATTTCCAAGGGATGGAGAGAGATCTTGAAGGCTGTCCATGGAGGTAGGGCATGAATTTTGGATGAAATGAGTGGATTTTGGTTTATTTAGAATTGGAAAAGTCAAAATTACAAAAAGATTTTTAATGGCCTTGACACCGATGCATGGTTTGGCTGCACGGTTCAGAAAAACGTGTGGCCAAATAGTGTGGGCTATTATGGCCATCCAAAAAAGTGATATATTTTCTCAAATTTTTTGGGGTTCTAAGAGGGAAAACTTGTGGAAATTATATGACAAGGATAGAGGACAGAATGTACCAATGAAACCCATCCTTTTCACCCCAACACTAATCAAACTAAAGGGTACAAACCACCTCAACAACTTACCTCACAAGTGGTTCCACTAGTAGTTTCACTAATCCAACTCCAAAACATGACTACCATGTACCATCCATTTCAATAAAGAGGAGGAATGGTACCACAGAATACCCCCAAGAAAATGTGCATAGATCTATAACACAAGAGGAACCAAAATTTCAATCCTAGATCACCCATAAACCAAGAGACTGCAAAAACTGAAGGAGGATTCGAAACAAAGCATTGAATTTAAAATATGTGTATGACCTGATCAATCCAAAATTTAAACATATATATCCTCATATATAGTTGATTCTCTCTCAATGTACTCACTATGATTTCATTATGTATGTTATATTTTTCATGTGTCTTGTTGTATACAAATATGTCTTCCACAAACACTACTGAAAACTAATCCTGGTACAAATATAATATTCTATTAATCCAGGCAATAAACACTACTTCTGTGTATTTTAACATAGTAGCATTACGATAAACTCATAAAGGTCAAACCTTATCTGGAATGAAGTTGTCATAATATCATAATATCTAAATCCTATCTAATGATAACCTAATCTTGTGTCTATATTGGAAAACTATGAATCCCCCCTCTACTGGTCCAAATGAATATAAATTCATTGAATAGAATATTGGTTCTTCACAATAATATTGGTCAACAATTGAAAATCAACTCATAAGTGAAAAGCCTTTCGTCCTTCATATATAACACTGTAGATGAACCAAAAGGAAGAAAACATGGATATATAAACCCATTATCCTCAAAATCCACCTGTTGACTAACTAGAAATTGATATTGTTTTGTTAAAGATAAGAAAATAAAAAAATTACAAAATAAAAACAACAGAAAAAAATGAATCCAAAAGTCCAAAAGTTTTATAGATGGTTGGAATCCACTAGCACTATTGAAATATAGTCAATGTGAATGTAACCAAAGTTCATGAAAACCATATCCATATTATCAGGGTTAACATTTATAGAGGGAATATCTACCAACATTTTCCCCTCAGGCCATGTATGACAATTGGTCAAATTTTTTTGGAGTAAGGATATACAAGACATGATGTAATAGATTCTTTTCCACAATAATATCTTATTGTCCTATTAGAGCCTTTACCATAAAGGATGATTCATGTTCCTCTTCAAAAATAGTTATTGAATGTCCCCATACAATTAAATGCCTTTATAAAAATACAATTCCACAGTGACCACTGATGAACCCTCGACAAAAAAATAATGAAAAATTCATGATAATTGAACTACATAAGCAAAAACAAAAACACTCCTTGAATAAAACATTCTAAACAAGAACCATTCGAGATCAGTTTAAGACCTAGCACATGCAGATACCACATAATCTAAACACATGATCCCCACAACCCACATGACACATCCCTGAAAAAACATCCAGAAATATTATGAAATAGGAAATCCCAAGGTAGTGTGGCGTCATTGCACTAATCCATGAATGAGAGGAGAATAAATACAATCCTAGATTGATTATATTAGAGAAATAGATTTTCATTGGGTCCGACAATGTGTTGTCATGAATGCAATATAATCCAACAAGTCATGATGAAGAAGATATTCCAAACCTTGTCTGTCGTATGGGAATGGGAAGTAGAGACCCTACTATCTGTAATGATATCATCAAACAAATTTACCCCTTCAGTTGAAATCTGAATTCCTACAACCTATGAAAACCAAAGAGTAGCCCAATCACTGTATAAAAATAATCGATAAATAGGTTATTTATATTCATTTCATCATCATATTCCCTTAAATGTTAATGTAATAACTAGGTGATAAATATTATCATCTATTAGAATGGAATTATTGTGGATTCATCAAAGAATGAATCTATATTATGTAGAGATTTCATTTCCAATGTTTTTATAAAAATATATATCTATATTGTCTTATGAACATGTCATACAATGATAAACATCACATGCGACTTTCCCAGAAGATGAAGCAGAAACAATAATATAATTAGAGTCATCTAAAAAATTGAAATTACGCATAACATACGTTTTTTACAGGAAGACCACTGCATCAATGGAGTGATTTTGTGAACAAGACTGAAAAAGAGTGATATTAATAATAGGACCACCAGGGAAATATAAAATGGATCCATCCAAATTCTTTTCAAAAAATAAATGTCTCCATGAAAAAAAATCCACTATGAATCATATGAAATTGGAATAAAAATAATTTTCAATGATTTCATAAGATGAGATCCATCTATCCTATTTATCCAATTTGATGGGAAGGACCCATAAATCATTATGATAAAAATATTTTATAGAAAATACCCATAATTAGTATCGCATACATACATTCCCTGCAATCACATCATTCTATCTTCAAATCCTTCCGGATGAATTACCCCTCTTGTAATGGTCTAGCAAGATGAATCTAATTATTCCAATGATGATGCCCTTATTCAAAAGAATTCCAAATAATACTATTATATGAAATATAATTTTTCTAGAGAACTGATTTAAAGGGAATACTCATAGATAG
Organism: Viscum album; assembly: GCA_963277665.1. Taxonomy (NCBI): domain Eukaryota; kingdom Viridiplantae; phylum Streptophyta; class Magnoliopsida; order Santalales; family Viscaceae; genus Viscum; species Viscum album. Next base: position 2,002,780,830 of record OY728148.1, on the reverse strand, counting down.
AAGATGAATGGTAATAGATGATTGAATGATATTAACTAAAATAATCCAACACAAAAAAAAGTGAAAATGAATTTTACAGCTCAATATTCATCCAAAAATCCACGAAATATTATTATCATAATGATGAATTCTGACACCCCCAATAAAATGATGAGCACCAAGATTAACTGAAGGAAATTATTGCATATAAAATACAATCATAAATTTATTGATCATGTATATCCTTGTAGAATATTTATTGTATGTGAAAACACCAATTTTGGAAACATTCACACACTAGCCTTCTATAATGTAATAACCATTGAGTTTCTATGTGTAATTTATAATTTTATTAGTAATAAAATTAATAAAAAAAACTTGTCTCCTATAAATAATATATTATAAATTCTACAGAAAAAATATATCCATATGAATTAATGAATCAAGCCTTCCTCAAATCTCTTTTTGAGGAACCTACTAAAGATATCATGAGACTACATAAAAATGTTTCAAGACATATAGTCACCTTGATCCGACATCCATGATAATTTGAAAAAACAAATCCCTCATCTGTGACTTGAGATATTGAATATGTATTAGTTCAATTCAGTATGATTGAATAGAAACTAGTTCATCACCTTTCAATATCATAATAGTGAATTCGAAATCCCCAACAGTTGGAAGACTTATGTAGTCATCAGGAATAATATTTTGAAATATGATCCACATGGATGGAGAGACATCCCACATTAGTTATTAACTATACATTAATAGACTAAAATCCTTGGTTGTGAACTCTTATAGTTACTGAGTAATTTTCCATGCTCTGATTACCTGGATATCACACTCTCCATGGTCAATAAACTTCTCATCCCTAGGATATGTAAATTTCACTCCGGTGTTGTAACAATCATTGTGGCCCTTGTATGATACTAAATAGTACATACCTAGAATAGGTGGAATCCGAACATGGAAATAATATATAGAACACCTAGATAATGGAACTCTTTGGCCAATAGAGAACCCCCATATAAGAAAATTGTTCCCATCGACCATAATCCAAGGTTTGATTCTATCATTAACATCCCACATAAGATCTCCACTACCAAGATCAAACTGTTCATAAGTTGTGCATAAATAATTTATTGATAAGAACATGAATCAAATAAATAACTAGCTCAAGTAGAGGCAAGGAGAATATTACCTATCACTATCGATGGTACGAGATCAGTCTCGACATGTTTAGGTTATACATCATGAAACTATCCTTCCCCTATTCCTTGTGATGCAATTTGAATCCCCTGAGATGTATCACTCTAATGATTCAGGCACTCATTCCCAAAAATAAAACATATACTACTACTACATCATCCAATAAAACTGTAGCTTCCAAACATATTTTCTATTGAAAATATCATTCCCAAACTGTGATTCAATCTATCTCCTATATTACTGCTCATCAATTTATAGGTCCTATAGAACATATGTAGATGTATCATCTTATTGTAAGATTGGAAATATGCTATAGGATGGGGAAACAATCTCAAAAAGTGTTCATACCTACAAAATTGGTGACATATTACTCATGCATGGTCCAGATAAAATGATACATCCACCAATTACCCTTTCTTCCCACTTTATTGAATTATTTAGCCATAGAGACATTGGATACATCCATGATTCAAATATCATGATCGTCAAACTACAACTAACTGTCATTTACATGAACCCTCTTTCCAGTTATCCAAATCCATGATAGCATGATCAACCACTTTAACAACATATATATAAGGAAAATCTTTTCTTGTGACATAACCTCACATTAAATACCATTTTGGAAATTATTAACCCTTGATACCTCATACCATTCCTATAATGGGGAATGAAATTGTAATGCATAATGTATCCAATGTATTTGAAGTTGAATATAATCCCATAATATATCTTTGTAAACTTATTATCTTTCTCCATACTCAACATATCTAGATATAATTCTCCATGAACCTCTTTAAAAACTTATTCTGTAACATACCATCTTCATGTCAGTTGAAGCCTGAATGTTCCACCAACAAGTAACTGATACTTGACACATGGAGGCATCCAACATGAATATCTTCAAATCCATAGTCTCGAAATGGCCATGTAAAATCTAAAAGGAATCAACAAAGAATCATCTTATTCAAGTCCTCCCTCTCTAGCAAAAGTAAGAGGGTTGTAAAATTGAAACCCCATTTTTCGTATTTAACATACACTTTAAAACATTAATCAGGTCCATTTCCAGAATATGTATGAGGATATAATGGTTCTCTCATAACTTCTTCCTATCACACTCAAAAGTCATGATCGGGGCCCCATATCCCACCACTGGAGGATCATCCCAATCCATGTAATCCAATTTCCCTCTCAATAAATGTCAGCATGGTGGGATAAATTTTATAATCCATAAATCACCCCTTAGTACAGAATTCACATCATTAAAATGTTTACATAAATTGGAAAACAGAAAAATACCAAACATGTCATTACACAAAACCCCAACACATGTTCAGAACTAAAGAAATATGACAACACATATTCATCCTACACTTAGATCATGTTTCTCAACAGTAACAAAATCAAGTTATTCATGTTCCTCATTATTAAACCCATTAATTCTAATCATGCATCATATTAAATGTTTTTATCAATTTCATGTTATAAACTATTTTAATTTTAAGTTTTCAAGTATAAAAAAATAGTTCAATTTAAACAACTTACCCAAAACCGATTTTCCCAAACATGACTAATAATACGAATGTCACAATAAACATAATTTCATAGAATTATTCAGGAAAACTCAAACCTTATTCTATAGTGGAACATTAATAATATTTAAGTAATGATCAACACCAATAATCATAGAACAAAACATGTACATCAGCTAAGGTGAAATTATCTTCAACTACCACAACCTTTAAATATAATAATAATCCCCCATCATACGTCAATTCTCCAATGTACATGGGATAGATACTCCCAAGAAAATGCTCATAATAATGTCCAAACTCTTCCTAGTCTCATTAATATCTTTACAAAACTATAATGAAAAAAAAATTAAAATAAATTTGTTATCTGATACCAATTTTTATTGTCCTAACATTGGTTCCAAATACCAGTTCCCTGAGATGGCCTATCGTATGACCTCAAACACATGTCTACTTATTCCACATTCTACTGATTAGTAGCAAGGCACTAATAACATTCATTAAGATACTAAACTCTCATTATCAAAGTAATATAACAGAATTAAAAATAAATAAATAAATAATATCCAAATATATAATCATAACTAGTAAAATTCTAATATCACATGATGATAAAAAATCAATATACAATATCAAAATGAATAATAAATGTGTCATGATAATTTATGTGGCATGTTAAAAAATGTATACTCAAATATGAAGACACTGATGACTCCAAAACAGATCTCAAACCGTGTGCAGATCTCTCATCCATGATCCATCATAACTCAGCCGTCATGCATAGGTACTTTTACCTTATCCAATCCTTCCACCATTAAATGGATTTGGGTACCGATTAAGAATCCCATATATGGTGTGAGTATAACTCAATCGGCTACCAACAATGGTATTTAAAACAATACCTATTTAAGGGAAACATGATGCGTTTTTACAAATAAATACTAAAAACGCATAAGTAAATAGTAATCACATTGTCAATTAATCATTATTTATCCTTATAATTCATCGTGATCTCACAAACAGTCGTACAATAATATCTTCTTCGGGCACGTCAAACTAAAAAGTATTTCTGAGGAAAATCATATCACATAATTCAATTTATACCATTATTTAATTCACACAATATAATTAACATGATCAAAATTATCTTTTCATACATGAATACCCATTATAACTTACAAAATCACATAATAGAATTACCGTGTTCCCAATATATATTTCACAACTAAATAACCATTGTACCATTCATGACATCCCATTTTAGTTACCATGTTAACAATTTTCATCAAATAATTAAATAAATATTTATTTATCTACGTTTATTACATTAATAATTCAAAAATTAGTTAAACACCATTATTCAATTAGTTAATTAAAATGTAACAAATAACATCAATAATATTATATAATTTCCCAATTAATTAACGACATTGGATATATTAATTAATTAAGAAATCAATTAATCACTTCAATTATATTAGTCAACTCATGAATTTTCTAATAACAACAAATTTAATTACTAATTCTATTATAATTTTCTTACATAATTCCATTTAATTAAATTCCAAAATAATTTTGTACACCAATCCCATTAAATAATTCATCAATTATATAATAAATATAAAAATTTAAAATCCCATTATTAGTCCCACAATTTAATATCTCAATCAAAATATCAATCCCTCATAAATAATTCAACAACTAATTATATAAATTAATATATATATATATATATATTATTTTTAATTCATGAAATAATTATATAATTCAACAACCTTAGTATCATATATATTAATATATAATTAATTATCACAAAATATCATAATTAATTCAACTATTTATTAACTAAATATATTAATTCAAAATAACTAATTTCACATCATCACTGTTAATCAATTCACCAAATTAATTTGCCAATCATGAACTCAATCTCGATACATCTACTATAAATTTTTCAATTACATACACACTATTTAATTCGTGACTATTTGATTTAAATTATAGACCACAAAACTTAATGTTGATGATGAATAATCACAAATTTAATTCCACAAAATTTGAATTTCACAACAATGTAGAAAGAGATACAAATCTAAATTGATAAATCATGATTGAATAAAACATCAATCCATCTAATTTGGATTTATATAGAAAATCATTGATCAAGATCTAATTAAAACAAAACATTAAAACCTTTCGTTTATTTTATAGGAAATGATTATGAATTTGAAACAAATGAGATTGAATAAACTTACTAAGAGGGGTGCAGATCTATTATCTCATCTTAAAATCATGATTATAAGTGGAAATATGGTTTTGAATCCATTTGGAGGGATATAAAATTCTCATTGTGAGGATTTAGTCAAGGGGGTTAAATGGGATTTAAATTGGGTTTCAAGACTAATTAAAACAATTTTTTGGTTAATTAAATTCTCTCACATGTTTTTCTTAGCATGGGTGAATTTGTTCCCCCAACCATGTTTTTAAACCGTGTCCCTCATTTTCAGGTGTGCATGTATAGTTATAAGAGGGAGCATATTTTTATTTACCATGGGCTTAACATGTAAGTCCCCACTCTCTAGGGTTGCATGGTTTTCTTGTTATGGGTTTACTGTTCTCTCAAGCTATGCACCATGTAATTAGAACCCCTTTTTCTTCTATTTTTCTCAATTTTCTCCAAAAGGTACACCTTGGTATATCCCAAATGAAATGTACTCAACAGAAGGAAAACGAGTACCTTAAATCAACCATGATTCATCTCAAGAAAAGTTCAGGATCAAAAATTTAGAGAATTTATTTGACAAAAATATTTTCATTTTTTAATTAACAATTTTAAAATTATTTTATGATAAATTTTTGGGATTTTATTCTAAATATTTAATTTTTAATAAGTAAAGATATATACTAATTTTAATGAAATTTATATATTTCCATTTAATTTTATACAATGTCATATTATAAAGGTGTTTTAATTAATGTTTAATGTTTTTCATCAATATTTAATATTAATATTATTTTTTCTTTTTAATCGGTCAATACTTTAATTCAAATTTTAAAAAATAAATTTTTAAAAAGGGATATTATTTAAAAAACCATTTTTGAAAACAGTTTTCCTACTAATTGTTTATTTTCATTATTTAAATCTTTTTTTATTATTATTACAAAGTGGATACAGTATTTCGAATCATTGAGTCAACATATAGTAAATAGTGTCATTTTATTTATTATTTGACTGAATAAAAAACATAGTAATTTTTATTACCATAGTATAGAAAAATTAGTTAATTTGGGTTAAAAATGAAAATCTATAGACTAATAAATAACTCTATAATTGGAATAGTTTTATATTTATTATATGATTTTTCTAATACACATAAAATCCCCATTTAAATAACCTCTAGTAGACATTTTGGATGAGATTATATACTTTATAGAGTTTTGATTCTAAAAAAGTCACCGTTTACATGATCTTATTATAAATTACTTTAATATATTAATATGGAGTTATATATATGATTTATTAGAATATATATTTTTTATATTAAATTATTTATCTTAATCATGATAAATTTTTAATGTTTAGGGTTGAAATAATTATCTGTTATTTTTACACAACGATGATGTAGTCAATTTTCAATTTATGGAAAATCATAAAAATAATAATAATAATATGATTTTAGGAATAATAAGTTGTGATAATTTATGAGATAAAAAATGATTAGTGAATTGTTTGACCAACTGGTGATATATTTAAGGTCTTGGCATGATATTTTATTTTTTTCATGATGTTATTATTGTTAATGTATATAATGGTGGTAAAATTGTCTATAATGATATGTTATGGAAATATTATACGATTACATTATTTATCAATGAAAAAATTGAAACACTTGAAAAAGGATAAATGGAATGGTTTAAAAAATATTCCTAGGTGCATTTATGTTTTATTTGGATTCATTTGGCTCAAAAATATTCTTGTTATAATTTTGTATTTAGAGAAATTTAATATGATCCCCCACCTAAATTATAATAAATCCCTTTATTCCTCCCATATAATCAACACATTTTTATTTCCTCATCAATGATAACCAAAAAAATACTATTTTCAATATCCTCATTAACATTTTAGAGGTTCTTAACTTTGATAAAGTCTAACACTAGATACTTATAATTGGTATATAATGTTGTTGTTTCAATGAATATTTAATCTCTCTAACAAGTCACATTATTTTTATAATATTATATACCTACAAAAAAATATTTTATATCATTCATATAATATTTAGTTATGCATCATTAATATTGTAATATTTCTTTATGACTATAAATACCCACTATACATCATCTTGCCCATCATTTATGAAGTTAACATATCACTCATCCGTACATATGAAATATCATATCCATTTGGAGATACATTTCATATTTAATCCATATGTTTTATGGATGAGTAATATGATAGGTTTACATTTAAATATTATATTTATGACATACATATTATTTTGATATAATAATATCATATCTTCTTTCTAGAAATCTAAACTGTTGGAAGATGATAATAGTGCATATGTGTACATGGGTACTACCACCACCATTGTGAAATATAATTCGTTTTACATTTATATTACACATTGATTATAATGAATATGGATATTATGATTATATATGATATAAAAAATATAATAATGAATCTTGAAATGTGAATTAATATTTTCGTTTCTTTTTATTTATCTTTCCAAATGTTAATATATTGTTCATGTGTACTTATAACCAACTGTATCCATTAATGGTGTATTTCAAATTATATATTTATGATTATAGAAGAATTTAAATGTATATAATGAATATAATTATTAAAATAACAATTTAAATAATTTGGTTATATATTTATAATATATTATAATTATTTTACCAGAGTTTATCGAACATTCAATGTAAGTCATACTTATTCACATTGAAGTTTATCTCACTGATATTTTGTTGGGTAACATTCATTATATACAACACATTTATTTTATGTATATAATATAAATAAAATTAAAATATGATAATAATAATAATAATAAATTTTTTGGATATTCATATCCATTGAGACTATATTCATTTTTGGGATTATTATTTAAATGATACCTTCTAAATAAGTGTTTATTTCACAATATGACCATTATTCAAGATTTTTTATATATCCACTATGGAATATTTATCTTATGTGGAATTTTTTTTTATAAAACATATCAAAATGAATTATAGAATTACTATATAATTTTCTAAAACATTCTATTCATCTCATAAATTAAAAAATTGATTTTAATTTAGTCTATTTATAAATTTCTAAAAAAGGTAATTATTTAATTTTCTAATAATAAAGAGAATAAATTTTCATTATCTTATATGAATTGAGTCGAATTTACTACCATCAAATACCCTCAATGATTTTAGAGACCCAATACTATTAAAAATATTCTTTTTTTCATGTAATTATCTTATTATAAGTGATAATTATTTTTATAAAAGGGAGTTAATTTTAATATTGAAATTTTATTATCAACGATTATTATTCATAGTGATCTTTTAAAATAATTTTTAGTATATGATAAAGTGAATCAATGTCATATAATCATTAATGGGTATAATATCCAATAATACCGTCCTTATAAATACTATATATGGTTTATTTTAGTGATGATATGGTGTTTTTTAAAATTTATACCATTCCATCAGTTATAATTTGAAGAAATGATGATATATTTATAAATCAATTTTCACAACAATTGGTTTTTCAATGGTAGATTTTTTTAATCAAAGTTAATTAAATGGGTTTTTATTTAAATATTTTTTTGATCATATATCACACAATTGTATGTTATTCATTATTTTGTTATGGTTATGTCATATCCATAGATGGAGGCAATATTATAACTGAGTATAGTGGTTATTTTATAACTAACAATGGGATGGATCAATATCTTCCCCAATGCAGTGGGAATTTATTGGTAACTCATATTGTAAAAATGTTATTTATGAACAAGATTCATGAACAGTTTTTATGCTTTTATATGGATTACATGTCCATATTTTTCTATATGGCTATTTATTTTATGTCCATAAGATCATGAGTACACCTGGTTTCATTTTGATAAATTTATCAATGTGATTGATTTAGTGTTCTTAACATAATGAGAGAACCTATTTCTATTTTTATATATTTACAAAGAAATAATTATATTTCAAAATTCAATATCTTAGGTCAATTTTTTTCTCTCATTTATATTGTAATTTGATTCCCTCATGATTTATGTATAATGATTTACTTTGATTTCTATCAAAAACCATGTTTATGATCCATGATAGATTTCTTATTATCATTATAATTTATGATATCATAAACTAATGTTAACTTTTTTTATATGATTATCAATTATATATCCACTATTTAACCATTATGTGAAAGAGATATCACTCTCTAATATTTTTCATTTCCCTGGGTTAGGAAATTTTTTTGTCATGATTCCTTGGAAGAATGTATAATGTGCTCAACATTATTAGAAATGACGAAGATAATTCAACAATAAAAATATTGATATCTATTATCCAATTAAATATATATATGTTCATGGAGCATTTATTTTTTCAATGTCATAAATATTCAAAAATTACAAAAAAAACATATTTATGTATGGAATGTGGGGGTCATTATAAAGATCATACCATAGAGTATAACAACATGAAGTAAGGTTTTTTCATCTATTATAATGTTGTGAAATGTGGTCATAAGTCCCACAGATTAACATCATCATGAAGGGATGTATATTGGGACATTAGAATTTTGGATATGGTGATTATGACTTGGAGTGAATTATTATGTATCTTTTAAAGATTAGAATTGAATTAAATAATGTTATAACTATTCAGCGCCATCTAGGTTGTAAAATATAATAAAATATTGGTCTCAATAGATCATACAATCTGATGACACCATGAATAATTTGTATAGAATAATTATCGATGATGGAATGTCTCAGGGGGACTATGACTCTTCGAGATATATAATATGGTTTTTATGAATCTTTACCTTGGAATGGTTATCTTGATAGAGGTATTTTCATGATGATGATATTATAATCATTTCATATATCTTTTCCCACATGTGTTATACATGGTGTGATAAATAAGACATAAAAATGACCATAATAATTGAATTTGTGAATTATATTAGAATTTCTTTTAATGAATGAGTCTACCCAATAGAAATATGCACTGGTCCTTTCACCTAAGAATGAATCCAAAACGGAATCTAATATATATATATATAGTAATATCTAATGGAGGAAATAAGGAAGTCCAGAAGGAAATGATATCTTGTATGCATTGTTGGAATATTTCTCCGACGGAACTGCCAAATACAATGTAGATTATGGGGAATGGAAGATATATGCGGTTGAGGTGGATGAGATAGATCATGGGTCATTTTGATAGGATTCCAGACTATATGGGGAATTCAAGAATATTTTTTTAAGGGTTCCACTTATATGGTATGACAACCCAATGCATCCTTTTATCGAGTAAGTCTATGACCCAAGGGGTTCATACTAGTGTTCAATATCTTATTAAATTCTTCTAGTATTTCATGGGATATTTCACGATTTTAGGAGTCCATGTGGGGAGATAGATATAATCCAATCAAAAGATTATGTTTTGGATAGGAAATAATTTATGGATATCATATGAAAATCAAGGGATCTTGAAGTTGTATAATCTAAAATGAGGGAGGGAATACTGTTACTCCATATTGACAATTGTAACATATTTTAGGTGAAAATTTATTTAGGTTTTACTAAATAAAAATCACACAGTTAGTATTTCTTCCAACACACTTGAAATCAAGTCTCATTCCTATAAATATATTTCTAATATGTTTTCCACCATTGAATCTCTATTAGAACATTTTAGAATAACATGTTGATTAACCATGTGGGACTTTCTAAAAATCTAAATCATCAAAATGCATATCCATTTTATATATATTCATATGACTATCTACCCTTTTTCTTTTATTATCTTCTCTATGAAGGTGGTTTTCATAAGAACCATGATTAGATGTTTGACAGACAATGTAATGTAATTAATCTATGTATGGGTATGAAAAGACGTAAAGATAGTCCGCATCTAGTGGGGATATAATAAGATATTGTAAGAATGGAGAATAAGATTGTCAAACCATGAGAATCATCTAGTCAGATCTAGGTAGCGACATGAAATCATGCATCCCTCCCCATACAGAAAACATTTTGGACTAGTAATGAAGGATCATAGAGTTTTATTAATATAATATATCCCCGATATAAAAAAATCATAAATCATAATATTTTAATGTAAATATTACTATCAAAGAGGGAACCAGTAACTGTGATATAACATATAAATATGATGGTTTCTTATGTCTATGAAATTTAAAAATCATGGTAACAAAAATTTTGAATTCAAAAAAGATTAATTAATAAAAAATAAATTAAATAACGAATTTGTATATCACTTAATGGACTGTACCGGTACTACCTACGAATAATAGCAAACATCTTCCAAACACTATATCATTGTGAGGTTTACCTTTCATAGATCTATGATCATTTTGTAAGTATACACATCATGATTCTCAATAATTGTGTCAGTATCGGAATAATAATGTTTGGTCCATATCATAATTCAATTTTCAATGGTTTTTTGTATTTTATCAATGAATTAATCTATGGTTTTAAATGCTTTAATAGGAAATTTGTAATTTTACATATAGATTGAATGTAAGATTAAATATATAAATGATAAAGACATTCCCAATTTTATTATTTATTTAAGGATCATTAAAATTTATAAAAATCCTGAGAATATCTTAATTAATATTGTAAGAGTAACTCATTGGGAGGGGGTGGTCCACAAAATCTACTAGCATCCTCTGGAACATGAGTGAATTCACAGAAACAATGAACCTGCATTATCCTTTAAAATAAATATCACTCTGGAAATTAATTTTAATGTGGGAAAATACCTCCATCATGCTTCACCACGCCTCATATATTCATGAACCCCAACATCATTGATCACTTTTTCAATAACTATGGAATAGATAGGAACCACAGTATTGACCGCGTCCTCACCACACCAACACTAGAAAACATGATACCACCATAGCTTTCATCTTCACATCTTTAGAGCAACACGTGCCATTGTCTACACCACCTCTCCTCCTCCTAGGGTCAACTGCGACCACTACACACCATGATTCCACCATGAAAACACTTATTGTAGATCAGACTCGATTGATCCTTCCTTTTTAAGCCTATCAACCTCCACTCATCATCTCGAAAGACTGTGAAGACTCAAATGAAACCTTTTAATGCTCCTACAACCACATTCATGGCCATATGAGTTATTAATAACCACTACTATCCAATTCAGAATCAGTCTTCTAGGCTTTACCAACATCGAATGGTGTATCGCCATAGTCCCTACCATACGTGTTGTAAAATCCAAATAAGCCTTCTGAAATTCCTCCTCAAACACCTCAAAAATTACATGCTTCTATAACATCCCTAAATGTTTTTATTTCGTGTGAAAACATTAGACACTGACCATCTGTGGGTGATTCATACTTCACACTTGTGTTAAGTTTCATTCCCAAAATAATATTTCCCTATCGACAATGGAAAATTTGGAAAAAGTTATCCATAGTTGTCATTCATGGAGAATTGAAGAATGGGAATGAGCCTCTCTCTTGTCTAATTTAAAGGAGGAAACCACTTCCTAGAATGGGGTGTTTCACCCATATATTATCACCCACAATGAGAAGATAAATATAACTATGAATGAAGATTACCGCCACACATCCACTACCCAAGAGGACAAGACTCATAGTAGACTAGGATAGAAGGTAGCTTCCACGCCCAAGCTTTTCTCTATTCAAAAATTTTTTAAGCATCATGGTGGCCAATTACCATTATTCATATTCATCTACCCACATTCATGTAGGTATATAAGCAAATGTTATTTGGTGAATGAAAATGGGGACCCATAATACAATGTTGGAGTTTTTATGAATTTAATATAATTTTTTTCATTGAATGATTTTCAATTTAATAAACATTGAATATAAATTAAATTATATTATGTGTTATATAACTTTTATATATTTAGTCACTTTTATTTATGAATTATATCTACCTGTTTGTGTTTATTATTATATAAATTGGTTTATCAAAATAATATTGTGTAAATGGGTGATGTAGTGATTTTGAAACATATGACTGATTTGAAAATTTATGGAATTTATATACCATACATTTAATTTAATAAGCAATTTTAATATGACCGATTTGGATTTCCTCAATTCGATAAATATAAATCAATGATGAATAATAGAATCAAATATTTTTCCGTTCACTTATATCTTTTAATAATAACCAAAAGATTAATGTTTCTTAAAAACCATGTCATTATCTTAAAATGGGTAACATAAACTAAATCCATTCACTTCTCTCTCATCTAAATTCCAAATACTCCAAATTCTCTAATTTTATAAAATTTTCAATATATTTCATTTATTTAATTCAACACATGTTACAACTATATTTAAAAACATCCCTGTACAAATGTCTATTAGTTACCACTAATACCATAAATTTAATGGTAATTGAAATGATTCTCCATTCTGGCACAACAAAATGTTTTTTAATGAAGACTCAACATGGTTCCTATGCTACGTAAATTACGCTGCCTTATAAGTGAATATCCAAATTGTTAGATTCATGTTTTTAAACCTTTCCAATATTTAAAGATAAAAGGAGTAGCTACGATTCATTTCATGTAGAGGGATGTTTCACATTCACTAGAAGGATCTGCTAAGTTGTGGATTTATAACATACAAACCAGTGAGTACCATCAGTTGGATGATATCTGACAATTGAAAATGTAGAGGTCACTCAAATCACATTGATCACATCAATTATAAATGATATTTACAACATTTTAAAATTATTTTTTGATTCTATATACGAATACACTGAATATTCAAATAATCATTATGTGATATATCAAATACAATAGAATAAGAGATCTACTTCATTTTCATCTTTTACCATGTATTTCTACACACTAATATTATCCTTTGAAATTCATCCACCTAGAGTGTATTGATTAAAAAATTTCTAATAGAAACATAAAATCAAATTGATTTTATATACAAATATTTTCAAAACAATCGTAGTTAAATGAAATGGAACATGAGGTATTCATTATGATTGGACTTATGACTCGTCACCCCTCCATGAAAAAATTGATGATCAAACATCCTTGTGATAGAGATAGCTATAATTCAAGAGGATGTTCATCAATCTCTAGTATAATAATGTGGATTATATTCACCATACTATCATGAGACTGACCAATTGGATTATATATTCTTTATATAGAGTATTATAGTTTGAACAAAGGATATTTATATTCTATAAAAACCATGAGAAGGGAATTCCTATAAAAAATTATAAGTTTATAAACCCTTTCCTGACCCCACTTATAATCAGTATCCATTCCAAATAGAAAATTAAATCATGACACTAATAAAAGAAACATATAAGAAACAATTCATACAACATCAAGCCTATCGACCACAACCTATCCAATGGAATACTTGTTAGAAATAGTCAACAGTGCAGCATCATCTAAGATCCAAAAACTATAGACCTATGTTTGGGGGATAAACGGAAATATCATAGATTTATCCATCTAGTTAAATATGCTTTTGGATATTAAAACCATGAATCTAGAAATTTTATCATAAAAAATTGTTCTAAATGATAATGATAATGCTAGTGGGACTTAATCATAAATCTTGAAATTTTTTCCACCTTATTAGCTAATATTTATGGATGATTATAATGGAAAACATGACGATTAAACAATCAAATAAAAAATATAGGATATAAAAAACAACAGAGAAATTTGAATAATATAAAAATAATGGATCATTACCTTCTTCAATAACTCAATTAACACAGGCTGAAGAAGTGAAAAGTGAAATAGGTATTCGGGATTCTTTTAGAATAGTGGAAATTTAAATTCCATTAAAATATTCAATCACCCAAATGAAAAAATATTTAAATTTATCTAATGAAATATGCACTAACAAAATAAAACATAAACTAGATGAACGAAAAATACTTGGAAGGAGAGTCTCAGCCATGATCAAACCATGATTTCCTAAAAAATGTCTAGATCCAGGGAACTATTATATTTTCATCCCCATTTTATCTTTTATGTAATCTGATTAATTATGTTATATTAGTTCATTCATTAATTATTTTTCTAGTTTAATATGTTCAAATTTGAAAATATTTGAATTGAAACCAACATGAGTGGTTTTACAACGTGAAAATAGTTCCAATGTTTTGATATACAGATATTTGGGTGATTTTCTAGAAGGAATTGATGGACTATTTTGTCATCATAATTTATTCTCACCAAGGAGGAAAACAGTTCACCAATGTGTACACCCATTATTTTTGGAAATCCTTTCCTGAAACTATCCAAAACAATCATCAATGTGAATGAAGGAATTATCACTATTCTTTTATGAGACAAAAAGGTGATCATCAATGTATATGACTCCAAATAAACCCTTCAAACAATAATACCCTATTTGTAAATTTCATCTAAGAAGGTATTGATCACATTGATTATTCAAGTAAGTAACATGAATTCTTATACTGAGGAAATCCCGATGATACTGAAAACATCAGGGATTGAGTGAGTACTGAAAAATCATAAAATTCATTCTTTTACAAAAAATAATCACAACTGAATTATTTGATAATTTATAGAAGAAACTAAATATGATAATATTTTTCTATGGAAATTAAAACATATGATATAGAAAAAATATTATTCTTTAACCTCTATAGAAACCCCAAAAATCTTCAATTAAAACCCTTCATCATTTTTTAAAATTATTTGATATGGTGGGTGGAAGGAAGATTATAGTGAGAAAATGAAATATTATATTTGAGACCCTAGTGAAAACTTTAGTTCACGTTATAAAAAATCTTCTAATCCATATGATGGTGTCTTGGTGATATACTTGCAATCTCACCCATGGTATGAAATCATAGAATCTTTTTTGAAGAAACATATTTTCCAATTAGGATATCCTAGGGAAGCTTAAACCCCACCATCAAGGTATTCAAGAAATAATAGAATATAATATTTTCATCAGAAATCATTTACATAATTTTTCTCTCTTAGAGGGTCATCCTTATCAATATGGTTCCCATGAAAATATCCTTGACTATTGTGGAAATTGAGAGCACTGAATTAATTCAAATGATAGTTAAAAATAATAAAAGGGAAAGTAATGATTATAGATAGATGACCTAAGTCACTCAAAAATAATACATCCCAATACCAAATACTGATATGATGATAGAAAGGATAACAGGTTGGACACACTACTACTATTTGGATGGATCTTTCTTGTTATTTATGGTTTTGATTACCCAATAAGACCAAGAGAATATAAAAATCACCTATCCTTTTTAGAAAATTTTATAAAAGAGGAATTTTTTTATTTTCCTATTCCACGTGTACATTTTATCAAAATTTGGTTAAAAGTTCATCAGAACTCATTGGGGACTTCCTATGGGTATTTCTAGATAAATTGATTATTTTTTAAAACTCATTAATAAATTTATAAGGAATCTTGAGAATTTTGTGAAATTATGATTACATAAAAATATGTTCTTCTATTAAAATGGTGCTAATTTATTGCTGAAAAAGGAATTTTTCTAGGACATATAATTTTGTAAAAGGTTCTGAGGATGATAAATCCAAAATTTATGTTTTCAATTATTTTACCTACACCACCTATGTGATACACATGGGATCATTTTTGGGGCATGTGGGATATTACTCCGTATTCATCAATGATTTCAATAATATTTTCATTCCACATTAATTACTAATTATAATGGATGGTGAATTTTTTAATGAAAATTTCTGGGAGGCATTTGATGATCTAAAGCATAAATTGATTACCCTAAAAATAATATAGCCCCTAAATTGTGAACATCCATTTGAGTTGATTTATTATACGTTAGACCAATATATAATTTTAGTTATTTCCAAAATAATTGATGTAAAATACCATGATATGACCGATGACGTAGTAAACATTTATTCCACTTAGATCAATTACACCACCAATAAAAAGGATTTCCTTACTACTGAATTTTACTTAGAAAATTATTTTCATATTAACTTAGAATTAATGTCATTTTGTTTTATGATTATGAATCACTTATATAGATTATCAGGAAGGCCTATTACAAACCAAGTATGGTAAAATTAATAATATTCTTGTATATAATTAATATATAGATTAAAAAAATATGTCTAAAAACTGAGTAGAAGATCACCTCTATAATCTACACAATATATCTAAATTAAAAATTTCAGAGATTATCCCAGTAAAATATAACATACCCGGACAGCAGCTCTACATCATTAAAGGTGAAATACCATGTTATGCCATCATTTTAAAATAATTTTCCATAGCTCACATACCTTCCTCCCTTAACTACCAAAGAACTATAAACTCGTATTTAAATCCATATTTGATATCATAGAGGATT
This sequence comes from Viscum album, assembly GCA_963277665.1. Taxonomy (NCBI): domain Eukaryota; kingdom Viridiplantae; phylum Streptophyta; class Magnoliopsida; order Santalales; family Viscaceae; genus Viscum; species Viscum album. Next base: position 2,002,763,432 of record OY728148.1, on the reverse strand, counting down.
CATTACATAGAAAATTTTACAAGGATATTTCATAATAATGTTATTTTAAGAAGGTGGATCAAAATTAATTTTTTCAAACTTTAAAACTATTTCTTCATGAATCCACCAAGTACTACAATTTAATGGTAGAAAATTATAGTATTCTGGAATCTATAGGGAGAATATGTCTAAATATTCACATCATTATATAAAAAATTCTAAAGGGATTCAATTCTCTTGAAATGTTTCAATGAGTTGAAAGATTCCACAAAAACCCATTATGTTTTGGAAATATTTTAGTTTTATATAATTGATATTATGGTAACATTTCTCATGACGTAGGTGAAATCATATATTCTCCTTATTGTTTTTTATGCCTCAAAATGGATAGAATTAAAATCCACTAATAACGACAATGATAATATTATATTTTATTTTTTTAGTGGTATCATTTATTGTTGATTTGGAATCCCTGGGTTCATTATTATAGTCCAAGTTAAAATATTTCCCATTAGAATAATGTAGGATATTCATAAAATTAATGTTTTGAGCCCAAAAATGTCTAAAAATTACCTTCCAAAAAAAGGAAAAACTAAAATCTCTGATTCAGATATTATAGGTATTTTGGAGAAAAAAATTATTCATGACTGAAAATATTGATTCCAAAGGATAGAAAAGTATTTTTGGGAATAAAAAATAGTATACAAGACACTTATATCTATGAAAACATACCAGTTGATTTATGGAAAAAATCTATCATCAATTGGTGTAATTATATAACCAAACATAATATTTTTTTAAAAATGTCATTTTGGAAATGTTATGTTATAGAGAAGAATGAAATAATCACTTATAGGATCCTGATGAAATTATAATTTTATCTTTTGATAATTTCAAAATTTACAATTGTTGAACCAGGGTGGCACATGGAAAGTTGATTTAGGAAAATACAATTTTACATAGAGACCATGTTCTTATCTAATATTATAGACTGAATATAATTCTCTGTACGATTCAATATATAATTAAAAAAAGATTAAAACCATTCGTTTATTGTATAGGAAATAATTATGAATTTGAAACAAATGAGATTGAATAAACTTACTAAGAGGGGTGCAGATCTATTATCTCATCTTAAAATCATGATTATAAGTGGAAATATGGTTTTCAATCCATTTGGAGGGATCTAAAATTCTCATTGTGAGGATTTAGTCAAGGGGGTTATAATGGGATTTAAATTTGGTTTCAAGACTAATTAAAACAATTTTTTGATTAATTAAATTCTCTCACATGTTTTTCTTAGTATGGGTGAATTTGTTCCCCCAACCATGTTTTTAAATCATGTCCCTCATTTTCAGTTGTGCATTTATAGTTATAATAGGGAGCATAGTTTTATTTACCATGGGCCTAACATGTAAGGCCCCACTATCTAGGGTTGCATGGTTTTCTTGTTATGGGTTTACTATTCTCTCAAGCTATGTACCATGTAATTACTACCCCTTTTTCTTCTATTTTTCTCAATTTTCTCCAAAAGGTACACCTTGGTATATCACAAATGAAATGTACTCAACAGAAGGGAAACAAGTACCTTAAATCAACCATGATTCATCTCAAGAAAATGTCAGGATCAAAAATTTAGAGAATTGATTTGACAAAAATATTTTCATTTTTTAATTAACAATTTTAAAATTATTTTATGATACATTTTTGGGATTTTATTCTAAATAATTAATTTTTAATAAGTAAAGATATATATTGATTTTAATTAAATTTATATATTTCCATTAAATTTTATACAATGTCATATTATAAAGGTGTTTTAATTAATGTTTAATGTTTTTCATCAATATTTAATATTAATATTCTTTTTTATTTTTATTCGGTCAATAAATTAATTTAAATTTTAAAATATAAATTTTTAAAAAGGGATATTATTTGAAAAACCATTTTTGAAAATAGTTTTCCTATTAATTGTTTATTTTCATTATTTAAATCTTTTTTTATTAATATTACAAAGTGGATATAGTATTTGGAATCATTGAGTCAACATATAGTAAATAGTGTCATTTTATTTTTTATTTTATTGAATAAAAAACATAGTAATTTTTATTACCATGGTATTGAAAAATTAGTTAATTTGGGTTAAAAATGAAAATCTATAGACTAGTAAATAACTCTATAATTGGAATAGTTTTATATTTATGAGTTGATTTTGCTAATACACATAAAATCCCCATTTAAATAACCGATAAGTAGACATTTTGGATGAGATTATATACATTATATTATTTTGATTCTAAAAAAGTCACCGTTTACATGATCTTATTATAAATTACTTTAAAATATTAATATGGAGTTATATATATGATTTATTAGAATATATATTTTTTATATTAAATTATTTATCTTAATCATGATAAATTTTTAATGTTTAGGGATGAAATAATTATCTTATATTTTTACACAATGATGATGTAGTCATTATTCAATTAATGGAAAATCAAAATAATAATAATAATAATATGTTTTAAGGAATAATAAGTTGTGATAATTTATGAGATAAAAAATGATTAGTGAAGTGTCTGACCAACTGGTGATATATATAAGGTCTTGGCATGATATTTTATTTGTTTCATGATGTTATTATTGTTAATGTATTTAATGGTGGTAAAATTGTCTATAATGATATGTTATGGAAATATTATACGATTACATTTTTTATCAATAAAAAAATTTAAAATCTTGAAAAAGGATAAATGGAATGGTTTAAAAAATATTCCTAGGAGCATTTATGTTTTATTTGGATGCATTTGGCTCAAAAATATTCTTGTTATAATTTTGTATTTTGAGAAATTTAATATGATCCCCCAGCTAAATTATAATAAATCCCTTTATTCCTCCCATATAATCAACACATTTTTATTTCCTCATCAATGATAACCAAAAAAATACTATTTTCAATATCCTCATTAACATTTTAGAGGTTCTTATCTTTGATAAAGTCTAACACTAGATACTTATAATTGGTATATAATGTTGTTTTTTCAATGAATATTTAATCTCTCTAACTAGTCAAATTATTTTTATAATATTATATACCTACAAAAAATTATTTTATATCATTCATATAATATTTAGTTATGCATCATTAATATTTTAAAATTTTTTTATGACTATAAATACCCACTATACATCATCTTGACCATCATTTATGAAGTTAACATATCACTCATCCGTACATATGAAATATCATCTCCATTTGGATATACATTTCATATTTAATCCATATGTTTTATGGATGAGTAATATGATAGGTTTACATTTAAATATTATATTTATGACATACATATTATTATGAAATAATAATATCATATCTTCCTTCTAGCAATCTAAACTGTTGGAAGATGATAATAGTGCATATGTGTACATGGGTACTACAACCTCCATTGTGAAATCTAATTCGTTTTACATTTATATTACACATTGATTATAATGAATATGGATATTATGATTATATATGATATAAAAAATATAATAATGAATCTTGAAATGTGAATTAATATTATCATTTCTTTTTATTTATCTTTCCAAAAGTGAATATATTGTTCATGTGTACTTATAACAAACTGTATCCATTAATGGTGTATTTCAAATTATATATATATGATTATAGAAGAATTTAAATATATGTAATGAATATAATTATTAAAATAATAATTTAAATAATTTGGTTATATATTTATAATATATTATAATTATTTTACCTGAGTTTATTGAACATTCAATGTAAGTCATACTTATTCACATTGAAGTTTATCTCACTGATATTTTGTTGGGTAACATTAATTATATACAACACGTTTATTTTATGTATATAATATAAATAAAATTAAAATATGATATTAATAATAACTATAAATTTTTTGGATATTCATATCCATTTAGACTGTATTCATTTTTGGGATTATTATTTAAATGATACCTTCGAAATAAGTGTTTATTTCACAATATGACCATTATTCAAGATTTTTAATATATCCACTACGGAATATTTATCTTATGTGTAAATTTATTTTATAAAACATATCAAAAGGAATTACAGGATTACTATATAATTTTCTAAAACATCTTATTCATATCATAAATAAAAAAATTGATTTTAATTTAGTCTATTTATAAATTTCTAAAAAAGGAAATTATTTATTTTTCTAATAATATACAGAAGAAATTTTCATTATCTTATATGAATTGAGTCGAATTTACTACCATCAAATACCCTCAATGATTTTAGAGATCCAATACTAGTGAAAATATTTTTTTTCAGGTAATTATTTTTTTATAAGTGATAATTATTTTTATAAAAGTGAGCTAATTTTAATATTGAAATTTTATTATCCACGATTATTATTCATAGTGATCTTTTAAAATAATTTTCAGTATATGATAAAGTGAATAAATTTCATATAATCATGAATGGGTATAATATCCAATAATACCATCCTTATAAATACTATATATGGTTTATTTTAGTGATGATATGGTGTTTTTTAAAATTTATACCATTCCATCGGTTATAATTTGAAGAAATGATGATATATTAATAAATCAATTTTCACAACAATTGGTTTTTCAATGGTAGATTTTTTTAATCAAAGTTAATTAAATGGGTTTTTATTTGAATATTTTTTTGATCTTATATCACACATTTGTATGTTATTCATTATTTTGTTATGGTTATGTCATATCCATAGATGGTGGTAATATTATAACCGAGTATAGTGGTTATTTTATAACTAGCAATGGGATGAATCAATATCTTCCCCAATGCAGGGGGAATTTATTGGTAACTCATATTGTAAAAATGTTATTTATGAAATAGATTTAATGAACACTTTTTTATGCGTGTATATAGATTACATGTCCATATTTTTCTATATGGTCATTTATTTTATTTCCATAAGATCATGACTACACCTGGATTCATTTTGATAAATTTATCAATGGGATTGATTTAGTGTTCTTAACATAATGAGAGAACCTATATCAATTATTAAATATTTACAAAGAAATAATTATATTACAAAATTCAATATCTTAGATCAATTTTTTCTCTCATGAATATTGTAATTTGATTCCCTCATGATTCATGTATAATGAATTACTTTGATTTCTATCAGGAACCATGTTTATGATCCATGATAGATTTCTTATGATCATTATAATTTATGATATCATAAACTAATGTTAACTTTTTTTATATGATTATCAATTTATATATCCACTATTTACCCTTAATGTGAAAGAGATATCACTCTCTAATATTTTTCATTTCCCTGGGTTAGGAAAAAAAATTCTTGATTCCTTGGAAGAATATATAATGTGCTCAACATTATTATAAATGACGAAGTTCATTCAACAATAAAAATATTGATATCTAATATCCAATGAAATATATATATGTTCATGGAGCATTTATTTTTTCAATGTCATAAATATTCAAAAAGTACAAAAAAACATATTTATGTATGGAATGTGGGGGTCATTATAAAGATCATACCTTAGAGTATAACAACATGAAGTAAAGTTTTTTCATGTATTATAATGTTATGAAATGTGGTCATATGTCCCACAGATTAACATCATCATGAAGGGATGTATATTGGGACATTAGAATTTTGGATATGGTGATTATGACTTGGAGGGGATTGTTATGTATCTTGTAAAGATTATAATCAAATTAAATAATGTTATAACTAGTCAGCGCCATCTAGGTTGTAAAATATAATAAAATATTGGTCTCAATAGATCATACAAACTGATGACACCATGAATAATTTGTATAGAATAATTATCGATGATGGAATGTCTTAGGGGGACTAGGTCTCTTCGAGATATATAATATGGTTTTTATGAAATTTTACCTTGGAATGGTTATCTGGATAGAGGTATTGTCATGATGATGATATTATAATCATTTCATATATCTTTGCCCACGTGTGTTATACAAGGTGTGATAAATAAGACAAAAAATGACCGTAATAATTGATTTTGTGAATTATATTAGAATTTTTTTTAATGAATGAGTCTACCCAATAGAAATATGCATTGGCCCTTTAACCTAAGAATGAATCAAAAATGGAATCTAATATATATATATATAGTAATATCTAAGGGAGGCGATAAGGAAGTCCAGAAGGAAATGATATCATGTATGCATTGTTGGAATATTTCTCCAATAGAACTGTCAAATACAATGTAGATTATGGGGAATGGAAGATATATGCTGTTGAGGTGGACGAGATAGATCATGGGTCATTTTGATAGGATTCCGGACTATATAGGGAATTCAAGAATATTTTTTTAAGGGTTCCACTTATATGGTACGACAACCCTATGCATCCTTTTGTCGAGTAAGTCTATATCCCAAGGGGTTCATACTAGTGTTAAATATTTTGTTAAATTCTTCAAGTATTTCATGGGATATTTCACGATTTTAGGAGTCCATGTGGGGAGATAGATATAATCCAATCAAAAGATTATGTTTTGGATAGGAAATAATTTATGGATATCATATGAAAATCAAGGGATCTTGAATGTTGTATAATATAAAATGAGGGAGGGAATAATGTTATTCCATATTGACCATTGTAACATATTATAGGAGAAAATTTATTTAGGTTTTACTAAAGAAAAATCACACAGTTAGTATTTCTTCCAACACACTTGAAATCAAGTCTCATTCCTATAAATATATTACTAATATGTTTTCCACCATTGAATCTCTATTAGAACATTTGAGAATAACATGTTGATTAACCATGTGGGAATTTCTAAAAATCTAAATCATCAAAATGAATATCCATTTTATATATATTCATGTGACTATGTACCTTTTTTCTTTTATTATCTTCTCTATGAAGGTGGTTTTCATAAGAACCATGATTAGATGTTTGAGACACAACGTAATGTAATTAGTCTAAGTATTGGTATGAAAAGACGTAAAGATAGTCCGCATCTGGTGGGGATATAACAAGACATTGTAAAAATGCAGAATAAGATTGTCAAACCATGAGAATCATCTAGTCAGATCTGGGTAGCAACATGAAATCATGCATCCCTCCCCATACAGAAAACATTTTGGACTAGTAATGAAGGATCATAGAGTTTTATTAAGATAATATAACTCTGATATAAAAAATGATAAATCATAATATTTTAATGTAAATATTACTATCAAAGAGGGAACCACTAACTGTGATATAACATATAAATATTATGGTATCTTATGTCTATGAAATTTATAAATCATGGTCACAAAAATTTTGAATTCAAAAAAGATTAATTAAGAAAAAATAAAATAAATAACGAATTTGGATATCACTTAATGGACTGTACCGGTACTACCTATGAACAATAGCATACATCTTCCAAACAATATACCATTGTGAGGTTTACCTTTCATAGATCTGTGATAATTTTGTAATTATACACATCATGATTCTAAAAAATTGTGTGAGTATCAGAATAATAATGATTGGTCCATATCATAATTCAATTTTCAATGATTTTTTGTATTTTATCAATGAATTAATCTATGGTTTTAAATGCTTTAATAAGAAATTTTTAATTTTACATATTGATTGAATGTAAGATTAAATATATAAAAAATAATGACATTACCAATTTTATTACTTTATTTAAGGATCATTGAAATTTATATAAATCATGGGAATATCTTAATTAATATTGTAAGAGTAACTAATTGGGAGGGGGTGGTCCACAAAATCTACTAGCATCCTCTGGCACATGACTGAATTCACTGAAACAATGAACCTACATTATCCTTTAAAATAAATATCACTCTGGAAATTAATTTAAATGTGGGAAAATACCTCCATCATGCTTCACCACACCTCATATATTCAATAACCCCAACATCATTGATCACTTTTTCAATAACTGTGGAATAGCTAGGAAACAAAGTATTGACCTCGTCCTCACCACACCAACACTGGAAAAACATGATACCACCATATCTTTCATCTTCACATATTCAGATCACCAAGTTCCATTGCCTACACCACCTCTCCTCCTCCTAGGGTCAACTGCGACCACTACCACACCATGATTCCACCATGAAAACACTTATTGTAGATTAGACTCGATTGATCCTTCCTTTTTAAGCCTCTCGACCTCCACTCATCATTTTGAAAGACCGTGAAGACTAAAATGAAACATTTTAATGCTCCTAAAACCACATTCATGGCCATATGAGTTATTAATAACCACTACTATCCAATTCAAGAAGCAGCCTTCTAGGCTTTACCAACATCGAATGGTGTATCGCCATAGTCCCTACCATATGTGTTGTACACTCCAAATAAGCCTTCTGAAATTCCTCCTCAGACACCTCAAAAATTACATGCTTCTATAACATCCCTAAATGGTTTTATTTCGTGTGAAAACATTAGACACTGACCATCTGTGGGTGATTCATATTTCACACTTTTGTTAAGTTTCATTCCAAAAATAATATTTCCCTATCGAAAATGGAAAATTTGGAAAAAGTTATCCACATTTGTCATTCATGGAGAATTGAAGAATGGGAATGAGCCTCTCTCTTGTCTAATTTAAAGGAGGAATCAACTTCCTAGAATGGGGGGTTTCACCCATATATTATCACCCCAATGAGAAGATAAATATAACTATGAATGCAGATTACCGCCACACATCCACTACCCAAGAGGACAAGACTCATAGTATACTATGATAGAAGGTAGCTTCCATGCCCAAGATTTTCTCTATTCAATATTTTTTTTAACCATCATGGTGGCCAATTCCCATTATTCATATTCAACTACCCACATTCATGTAGGTATAGAAGAAAATGTTATTTGGTGAATGAAAAGGGGGACCCATAATACAATGTTGGAGTTTTTATTAATTTATTATAATTTTTTTTTTCATTGAATGAATTTCAATTTAATAAACATTGAATATAAATAAAATTATATTATGTTTTATATAACTCTTATATATTTAGTCACTTTGATTTAAGAATTATATCTACCTGTTTGTGTTTATTATTGTATAAATTGGTTTATCTAAATAAAATTGTGTAAATGGGTGATGTAGTGATTTTGAAACATATGACTGATTTGAAAATTTATAGAATTTATATACCATATATTTAATTTCATAAGCAATTTGAATATGACCGATTATGATTTCCTCAATTAGATAAATATAAATCAATGATGAATAATAGAATCAAATATTTTTCTGTTCACTTATATCTTTTAATAATAACCGAAAGATTAATTTTTCTTAAAAACCATGTCATTATCTTCAAATGGGAAACATATACTAAATCCATTCACTTCTCTCTCATCTAAATTCCAAATACTCCAAATTCTTTAATTTTCTAATATTTTCAATATATTTAATTTATTTAATTCAACACATGTTACAACTATATTTAAAAACATCCCTCTAAAAATGTCTATTGGTTACCACTAATACCAGAATTTTAATGGTAATTGAATTGATTCTCCATTCTAGCATTAAAAAATGTTTTTTAATTATGACTCAACATGGTTCCTATGCTACGTAAATTACGCTGCCTTATAAGTGAATATCCCAATTGTTAGATTTATGTTTTTAAACCTTTCCAATATTTCAAGATAAAAGGAGTAGCTACGATTCATGTCATGTAGAGGGATGTTTCACATTCACTAGAAGGATCTGCTGAGTTGTGGATTTATAACATACAAACCAGTGAGTACCATCAGTTGGATGATATCTGACAATTGAAAATGTAGAGGTCACTCAAATCACATTGATCACATCAATTATAAATGATATTTACAACATTTTAAAATTATTTTTTGACTCTATATATGAATACAGGGAATATTAAAATAATAATTATGTGATATATCAAATACAATAGAATAAGAGATCTACTTGTCATCTTTTACCGTGTATTTCTACACACTAATATTATCCTTTGAAATTCATCCACCTAGAGAGTATTGATTAAAAATTTTCTAATAGAATCCTAAAATCACATTGATTTTATATATAAATATTTTCAAAACAATCAGAGTTAAATGAACTAGAACATGAGGTATTCATTATGATTTGACTTATGACTCATCACCCCTCCATGAAAAAATTGATGATAAAACATCCAGGCGACAGAGATAGCTATAATTCAAGAGGATGTTCATCAATATCTAGTATAATTATGTGGATTATATTCACCACACTATCATGAGACTGACTAATTGGATGATATATGCTTTATATAGAGTATTATAGTTTTAACAAAGGATATTTATATTCTATAAAAACCATGAGAAGGGAATTCCTATAAAAAATTATAAGTTTATAAACCCTTTCCCGACCCCACTTCTAATCAGTATCTATTCCAAGTAGAAAATTAAATAATGACACTAATAAAAGAAACATTCAAGAAACAATTCATACAACATCAAGCCTATCGACCACAACCTATCCAATGGAATACTTGTTAGAAATAGTCAACAGTGCAGCATCATCTAAGATCCAAAATTTACAGACCTATGTTGGGGGGATAAAAGGAAATAACATAGATTTATCCATCTAGTTAAATATGCTTTTGGATATTAAAAACATGAATCTTGAAATTTTATCATAAAAAATTGTTCTAAATGAAAATGATAATGTTAGTGGGACTTAATCATAAATCTAGAAATTTGTTCCACCTTATTAGCTAAGATTGATGGATGATTCTAATAGAAAACATGACGATTATACAATCAAATAAAAAATATAGGATATAAAAAACAACAGAGATATTTGAATAATATAAAAATAAAGGATCATTACCTTCTTCAATAACTCAATTAACATAGGCTGAAGAAGAGAAAAGAGAAATAGGTATTTGGGATTCTTTTAGAATAGTTGAAATTAAAATTCAATTAAAATTTTCAATCACCCAAATGAAAAAATATTTAAATTTATCTAATGAAATATGCACTAACAAAATAAAACATAAACTTGATGAACGAAAAATACTTGGAAGGAGAGTCTCAGCCATGATCAAACCATGATTTCCTAAAAAATGTCTAAATCCAGGGAACTATTATATTTTCATCCCCATTTTATCTTTTAAGTTATTTGATTAATTTTTTTATATTAGTTCATTCATTAATTATTTTTCTAGTTTAATATGTTCAACTTTGAAAATATTTGAATTGAAACCAACATGAGTGGTTTTACAACGTGAAAATAGATCCAATGTTTTGATATACAGATATTTGGGTGATTTTCTAGAAGGAATTGATGGACTATTTTGTCATCATAATTTATACTCACCAAGGAGGAAAACAGTTCACTAATGGGTACACCCATTATTTTTGGAAAACCTTTCCTGAAACTATCCAAAACAATCATCAATGTGAATGAAGGAATGCTCACTATTCTTTTATGAGACTAAAAGTTGAACATCATTGTACATGACTCCAAAAAACCCCTTCAAACAATAATACCCTCTTTGTAAATTTCATCTAAGAAGGTATTGATCACATTGATGATTCCAGTAAGTGACATGAATTCTTATACTGAGGAAATCCCGATGATACTGAAAACATCAGGGATTGAGTGAGTACTGAAAAATCATAAAATTCATTCTTTTACAAAAAATAATCACAACTGAATTATTTGATAATTTATAGAAGAAACTAAATATGATAACATTTTTCTAAGGAAATTAAAACATATGATATAGAAAAAATATTATTCTTTAACCTCTATAGAAACCCCAAAAATCTTCAATTAAAACACTTAATCATTTATTAAAATTATTTGATATGGTGGGTGGAAGGAAGATTATAGTGAGAAAATGAAATATTATATTTGAGACCCTAGAGAAAACATCAGTTCACGTTATAAAAAATCTCCTAATCCATATGATGGTGTCTTGGTGATATACATGCAATCTCACCCATGGTATGAAATCATAGAATCTTTTTTGAAGAAACATATTTTCCAATTAGGATATCCTAGAGAAGGTTAAACCCCAACATCACGGTATTCAGGAAATAATAGAATATAATATTTTCATCAGACATCATTTACATAATTTTTGTCTCATTGAGGGTCATCCTTATCAATATTGTTCCCATGAAAATATCCTTGACTATTGTGGAAAATGATAGCACTGAATTAATTCAAATGATAGTTAAAAATAGTAATATTGAATTTAATGATTATAGATAGATGACCTAAGTCACTCAAAAATAATACATCCCAATACCAAATATTGATATGACGATAGAAAGGATAACAGGTTGGATACACTACTACTATTTGGATGGATATTTCTTGTTATTTATGGTTTTGATTACCCAAGAAGACCAAGAGAATATAAACATCACCTATCCTTTTTGGAAAATTTTATATAAGAGGAATTTTTTTATTTTCCTATTCCACGTGTACATTTTATCAAAATTTGGTTAAAAGTTCATCAGAACGCATTAGGGACTTCCTAGGGGTTTTTCTAGATAAATTGTTTATTTTTGAAAACTCATTAATCAATTTATAAGGAATCTTGATAATTTTGTGAAATTATGATTACATAAAAATATGTTCATCTATTAAAAATGGTGCCAATTTATGGCTGAAAAAGGAATTTTTCTAGAAAATATAATTTGGTAAACAGTTCTGAGGATGATAAATCCAAAATTTATGTTTTCAATTATTTTACCTACACCACCTATGTGATACACATGGGATTATTTTTGGGGCATGTGGGATATTACTCCATATTCATCAATGATTTTAATAATATTTTCATTCGACATTAATTACTAATTATAATGGATGGTGAATTTTTTAATGAAAATTTCTGGGAGGCATTTGATGATCTAAAGCATAAATTGATTACCCTAAAAATAATATATCCCCTAAATTGTGAACATCCATTTGAGTTGATTTCTTATACGTTAGACCAATCTATAATTTTAGTTATTTCCAAAATAATTGATGTAAAATACCATGATATGACCGATGACGTAATAAACATTTATTCCACTTAGATCAATTACACCACCAATAAAAAGGAGTTCCTTACTACTGAATTTTACTTAGAAAATTCTTTTCATATTAACTTAGAATTAAAGTCATTTTGTTTTATGATTATGAATCACTTATATACATTATCAGGAAGGCCTATTACAAACCAAAGATGGTAAGATTAATAATATTCTTATATATAATTAATATATAGATTAAAAAAATATGTCTAAAAACCGAGTAGAAGATCACCTTTGTAAGCTACACAACATATCTAAATTAGAAATTTCAGAGATTATCCCAGTAAAATATAACATACCCGGACAGCAGCTCTACATCATTAAAGGTGAAATACCATGGTATTACATCATTATATAATAATTTTCCATAGCTCACATACCTTCCTCCCTTAACTACCAAAGAACTATAAACTCGTATTTAAATCCATATTTGATATCATAGAGGATTCATTACATAGATAATTTTACAAGGATATTTCATAATAATGTTATTTTAAGAAGGTGGATCAAAATTGATTTTTTCAAAATATAAAACTATTTCTTCTTGAATCCACCAAGTACTACAATTAAATTGTAGACAATTAGAGTATTCTGGAATCTATAGGGAGAATATGTCTAAATATTCACATCATTATTTAAAAAATTCTAAAGGGAGTCAACTCTCTTGAAATGTTTCAATGAGTTGAAAGATTCCACAAAAACCCATTATGTTTTGTGAATTATTTTAGTTTTATAGAATTGATTTTATGGTAATATTTCTCATGACATAGGGGAAATCTTATATTCTCCTTATTGTTTTTTATGCCTCCAAATGGAAATAATTAAAATCCACTGATACTGACAATGATACTATTATATTTTAATTTTTTAGTGGTATAATTTTGTGTTTATTTGGAATCCCTGGGTTTATTAATATAGACCAAGTGAAAAAATTTCCCATTAGAATAATGTAGGATATTCATAAAATTTATGTTCTGAACCCAAAAATGTCCAAAAATTACCTTCCAAAAAAAGAAAAAAATAAAATCTCTGATTCGGATATTATAGGTATTTTGGAGAAAAAATTTATTCCTGACTGAAAATATTGAATCCAAAGGATAGAAAAGTCTTTTTGGGAATAAAAAATAGTATAAAAGACACTTATAGAAATGAAAACATACCAGTTTATGTATGGTAAAATCCTATGATCTATTTGTGTAATTATATAACCAAACATAATGTTTTGTTAAAAATGTCATTTTGGAACTGTTATGTTATAGAGAAGAATGAAATAATCACTTATAGGATCCTAATGAAATTAGAATTTTATCTTTTGATAATTTCAAATTTTACAATTAATGAACCAGGGTGGCACATAGAAAGTTGATTCAGGAAAATACAATTTTACATAGAGACCAAGTTCTTCTCTAATATTATATACTGAATATAATTCTATGTACGATTCAAGATCTAATTAAAACAAAAGATTAAAACCTTTCCTTTATTGTATAGGAAATGATTATGAATCTAAAACAAATGAGATTGAATAAACTTACTAAGAGGGGTGTAGATCTATTATCTCATCTTAAAATCACGATTATAAGTGGAAATATGGTTTTGAATCCATTTGGATGGATCTAAAATTCTCATTGTGAGGATTTAGTAAAGAGGGTTATAATGGGATTTATATTGGGTTTCAAGACGAATTAAAACAATTTTTTGGTTAATTAAATTCTCTCACATGTTTTTCTTAGCATGGGTGAATTTGTTCCCCCAACCATGTTTTTAAACCATGTCCCTCATTTTCAGGTGTGCATGTATAGTTATAAGAGGGAGCATAGTTTTATTTACCATGGGCCTAACATGTAAGGCCCCACTATCTAGTGTTGCATGGTTTTCATGTTATGGGTTTACTGTTCTCTCAAGCTATGCACCATGTAATTACTACCCCTTTTTCTTCTATTTTTATCAATTTTCTCCAAAAGGTACACCTTGGTATATCCCAAATGGAATGTACTCAACAGAAGAAAAACGAGTACCTTAAATAAAACATGATTCATCTCAAGAAAAGATCAGGATCAAAAATTTAGAGAATTTATTTGACAAAAATATTTTCATTTTTTAATTAACAATTTTAAAATTATTTTATGATACATTTTTTGGGATTTTATTCTAAATATATAATTTTTAATAAGTAAAGATATATACTGATATTAATGAAATTTATATATTTCCATTAAATTTTATACAATGTCATATTATAAAGGTGTTTTAATTAATTTTTAATGTTTTTCATCAATATTTAATATTAATATTCGTTTTTCTTTTTAATCGGTCAATACTTTAATTTAAATTTTAAAAAATAAATTTTTAAAAAGGGATATTATTTGAAAAACCATTTTTGAAAACAGTTTTCCTATTAATTGTTTATATTAATTATTTAAATCTTTTTTTATTAATATTACAAAGTGGATACAGTATTTGGAATCATTGAGTCAACATATAGTAAATAGTGACATTTTATTTCTTATTTGATTGAATAAAAAACATAGTTATTTTCATTACCATGGTATGGAA
The DNA here is from genome assembly GCA_963277665.1 of Viscum album. Lineage (NCBI taxonomy): Eukaryota > Viridiplantae > Streptophyta > Magnoliopsida > Santalales > Viscaceae > Viscum > Viscum album. The sequence goes on along the minus strand of OY728148.1, from coordinate 2,002,747,818 downwards.
AAAGTAGTTAATTTGGGTTAAAAATGAAAATCTATAGACTAATAAATAACTCTATAATTGGAATAGTTTCATATTTATGAGTTGATTTTGCTAATACACATAAAATCTCCATTTAAATAACCTCTAGTAGAGATTTTGGATGAGATTATATACTTTATAGTATTTTGATTCTAAAAAAGTCACCATTTACATGATCTTATTATAAATTAATTTATAATATTAATATGGAGTTATATATATGATTTATTAGAATATATATTTTTTATATTAAATTATTTATCTTAATCATGATAAATTTTTAATGTTTCGGGATGAAATAATTATCTTATATTTTTACACAACGATGATGTAGTCGTTATTCAATTAATGGAAAATCAAAATAATAATATTATTAATATGTTTTAAGGAATAATAAGTTGTGATAATTTATGAGATAAAAAATGATTAGTGAAGTGTGAGACCAACTAGTGATATATTTAAGGTCATGGAATGATGTTTTATTTTTTTCATGATGTTATTATTGTTAATGTATATAATGGTGGTAAAATTGTCTATAATGATATGTTATGGAAATATTATACGATTACATTATTTATCAATCAAAAAATTTATAATATTGAAAATGGATAAATGAAATGGTTTAAAAAATATTCCTAGGTGCATTTATGTTTTATTTGGATGCATTTGGCTCAAAAATATTCTTGTTATAATTTTGTATTTTGAGAAATTTAATATGATCCCCCACCTAAATTATAATAAATCCCTTTATTCCTCCCATATAACCAACAAATTTTTATTTCCTCATCAATGATAACCAAAAAATACTATTTTCAATATCCTCATTAACATTTTAGAGGTTCTTATCTTTAATAAAGTCTAACACTAGATACTTATAATTTGTATATAATGTTGTTGTTTCAATGAATATTTAATCTCTCTAACTAGTCACATTATTTTTATAATATTATATACCTACAAAAAAATATTTTATATCATTCATATAATATTTAGTTATGCATCATTAATATTGTAAAATTTCTTTATGACTATAAATACCCATTATGCATCATCTTTCCCATCATTTATGAACTTAACATATAACTCATCCGTACATATGAAATATCATCTCCATTTGGAGATACATTTCATATTTCATCCATATGTTTTATGGATGAGTAATATGATAGGTTTACATTTAAATATTATATTTATGACATACATATTATTATGAAATAATAATAATATATCTTCCTTCTAGCAATCTAAACTGTTGGAAGATGATAATAGTGCATATGTGTACATGGGTACTACCACCTCCATTGTGAAATCTAATTCTTTTTACATTTTTATATTACACATTGATTATAATGAATATGGATATTATGATTATATATGATATAAAAAATATAATAATGAATCTTGAAATGTGAATTAATATTTTCGTTTCTTTTTATATATCTTTTCAAAAGTGAATATATTGTTCATGTGTACTTATAAGCAACTATATTCATTAATGGTGTATTTCAAATTATATATCAATGATTATAGAAGAATTTAAATATATGTAATGAATATAATTATTAAAATAATAATTTAAATCATTTGTTTATATATTTATAATATATTATAATTATTTTACCCGAGTTTATTGAACATTCAATGTAAGTCATACTTATTCACATTGAAGTTTATCTCACTGATATTTTGTTGGGTAACATTCATTATATACAACACGTTTATTTTATGTATATAATATAAATAAAATTAAAATATGATATTAATAATAACAATACATTTTTTGGATATTCATATCCATTTAGACTGTATTCATTTTTGGGATTATTATTTAAATGATACCTTTGAAATAAGTGTTTATTTCACAATATGACCATTATTCAAGATTTTTTATATATCCACTATGGAATATTTATCTTATGTGTAAATTTATTTTATAAAACATATCAAAATGAATTACATGATTACTATATAATTTTCTAAAAAACTTTATTCATCTCATAAATTAAAAAACTGATTTTAATTTAATCTATTTATAAATTTCTAAAAAAGGTAATTATTTAATTTTCAAATAATATACAAAAGAAATTTTCATTATCTTATATGAATTGAGTCGAATTTACTACCATCAAATACCCTCAATGATTTTGGAGATCCAATACTAGTAAAAATATTTTTTTTCATGTAATTATTTTTTTATAAGTGATAATTATTTTTATATAAGTGAGATAATTTTAATATTGAAATTTTATTATCCACGATTATTATTCATTGTGATATTTTAAAAGAATTTTCAGTATATGATAAAGTGAATCAATGTCATATAATCATTAATGGGTATAATATCAAATAATATCATCCTTATAAATACTATATATGGTTTATTTTAGTGATGATATGGTGTTTTTTAAAATTTACACCATTCCATCGGTTATAATTTGATGAAATGATGATATATTTATAATTCAATTTTCACAACAATTGGTATTTCAATGGTAGATTTTTTAATCAAAGTTAATTAAATGGGTTTTTATTTGAATATTTTTTTGATCTTATATCACACATTTGTAAGTTATTCATTATTTTGTTATGGTTATGTCATATACATAGATGGTGGTAATATTATAACTGAGTATAATGGTTATTTTATAACTAACAATCGGATGGATCAATATCTTCCCCAATGCAGTGTGAATTTATTGGTAACTCATATTGTAAAAATGTTATTTATGAACTAGATTTCATGAACACTTTTTTATGCATGTATATAGAATACATGTCCATATTTTTCTATATGGCTATTTATTTTATGTCCATAAGATCATGAGTACACCTGGTTTCATTTTTGATAAATTTATCAATGGGATTGATTTGGTGTTCTTAACATAATGAGAGAAACTATTTGTATTTTTAAATATTTACAAAGAACTAATTATATTACAAAATTCAATATCTTAGGTCAATGTTTTCTCTCATGTATATTGTAATTTGATTCCCTCATGATTCATGTATAATTAATTACTTTGATTTCTATCACAACCATGTTTATGATCCATGATAGATTTCTTATGATCATTATAATTTATGATATCATAAACTAATGTTAACTTTTTTTATATGATTATCAATTTATATATCCACTATTTAACCTTAATGTGAAAGAGATATCACTCTCTAATATTTTTCATTTCCCTGGGTTAGGAAATTTTTTTGTCTTGATTCCTTGGAATAATATATAATGTGCTCAACATTAATAGAAATGACGATGTTCATTCAACAATAAAAATATTGATATCTAATATCCAATGAAATATATATATGTTCATGGAGCATTTATTTTTTCAATGTCATAAATATTCAAAAATTACAAAAAAACATATATATGTATGGAATGTGGGGGTCATTATAAAGATCATACCATAGAGTATAACAACATGAAGTAAGGTTTTTTCATGTATTATAATGTTGTGAAATGTGGTCATAAGTCCCACAGATTAACATCATCATGAAGGGATGTATATTGGGACATTAGAATTTTGGATATGGTGATTATGACTTGGAGGGGATTATTATGTATCTTGTCAAGATTAGAATCAAATTTAATAATGTTATAACTAGTCAGCGCCATCTAGGTTGTAAAATATAATAAAATATTGGTCTCAATAGATCATACAAACTGATGACACCATGAATAATTTGTATAGAATAATTATCAATGATGGAATGTCTCAGGGGGACTATGTCTCCTCAAGATATATGATATGGTTTTTTATAAAATGTTACCTTGGAATGGTTATCTTGATAGAGGTATTTGTTGGGTCGGAGAGTGATGGCAAGAGGGGGGTGAATTGCCTTTGTAAAATAATTAGCAACTTAAAAACAATTTATAAATGCAGCGGAAATAAAAAGGGGAAAGACACAATTTGATAACGGAGTTCGGCTTAAACCAAAGCCTACGTCTCCGCTCCCAACTCAACCGTTGAGAGATTTATACTTCAGCTTGCTTTTTAATGGTTGTAGCAAGAAACCCACTAGTTGTTTTAAGGTAGGCTAGATCACCTTCGTACAGCTTACTTTTTTATTATGGTTGTAGCAAGAAACCCAAAATGAAAGTGAGGAAGAAAAGGATGGTTTGTTTTAATACAATCCCAATGAAGAACTAAACAATTGAAATAATTAAATTATAACAAACTAGAGGAATCCTTGAGCGCCAAGAGTGTGAGAGTAGTTGATGTAGAGGCAGCCCAAGCTTCAAGGATGGAAATGGATCACAAGTAGCATTAGAGATTTGTCGTTAGGGCTTCAAGGGATCCAAATATCATTCCAATGTATCGGGGTGATGTTCCCAGCATCCATCCTTGTCTATTTATAGGAGAAATATCCCCAAATACTTCAATATGGTCGTTGGAGGGCTTTCGGAGCCGTTGGGGGTCAAGTGGGCAAGTCTAGTCAAAGCCCAACGGCTAGTTTGACTGGGCTTACCGGCTGACCGGTGCTTGGCCACCAGCTGGCCGGTGCTCCAGACAGAAGGCAGAGCTTTCTGTCTGGGTTCCACCTGCTGGCCGGTGCTGTGACACCGGCTGGCCGGTGATTCAGACACCGGGTGGCCTGTGGCACCTGGCAGTGGGCAAGGCCTACTGTCTGGTTCCACCGGCTGGCCGGTGGTCAGGTACCGGCTGACCGGTGGAACCTGACAGAGAGCATTGCTTCTGCCAGAGACCACCGGCTGGCCGGTGGTAATCCACCGGTTGGCCGGTGGACTCAGAGAGTCCTTTTCTAGTCTTCTTGGGCCAACTCTTTGGCAACCTTTTTCCTATCATCAAAAAAACTTGAAAACAAGTTAGAACACGATGAGAGTGATTGTGATCATTAAAATCCAAGAGATAGGGGTACAACAATCTCCCCATATTTTGATGATCACAATCACAAATGATAAACCTTTTAAAAAGGATATTCCAAGTAAAAATGAAATAAGAAACTTGGACATGGAAAATTTTAGAGATCATACAAGAATTTCATAGATGTATCATGTATTGAAAATGATATTAATCTTGAAAGGATTGAAAATAAATAGAATGGTTCATTTTGAAATTGTAACCATAGGTCATTTAAAAGAAACAACTGAAATCAATAACTTAAAAAGAGCACTTAAAAAGAGAACTTAATTAAATGAAATAAGTAACTATGTAATAGAGAGTTTTTCTCCCCCTTTGGGATTATCAAAATAGGAGGAAAAGTATGAAAGAAAATTAGAAAAACAATAATAAGGAAGTAAGCAATGACAACAAGGATTGATAGATAAGACAAATTGAATTTTATAAAAGATGAAACGTTACATAGAATGTTCAAAATACAAATACAAAGACAAGTCAAAAAACAGGAAAGGCTCTATTCACTCCTAGAGGGCCGAGAGTGACGACGACGCCTGAAGGTTGGAGGAGCTGGAGGAGCCTGGACCGCCTCAAAGCGACGATCAAGAGAATCGATCCGAGAGTGGAGCTGATCAAACTGAGAGCTGATGTAAGAAAACTGCAAGTCGAGCCGGGTCTCAATTTGATCCTGGAAGCGAAGGAATTGATCAGCCGTCACCGACAAGCCACCAGTATCAGCAGGAGGGGGCACAGCCTCAACAGGCTCCGGTGCATCATCACCCGCTCCAACTTCCTCATCAGCAGCAGCAGCAGCCTCACCTTCGCTGTCACCACTCCCTTCCTCTTCATCAGCACCACTGTCCTCACAATCTGAAAGAGGATAGGCAGCGGCAATAGAAGGAGGCATGGCATGGGAAGGAGGGTTTGAATGTGTCTGAGGGGAGTAAGCCTTGAGAAGGCCATCCTTGTCAGTAATCCACTCCTGACGCCAAGGATGCCAACGAATGTTCATCTGTTGCACCATCATAAAATTGATGATGCTATCCTTCTTTGTCTGCTCGAAGGAGATAGCACGAAGAGGGACATCAAGAAAGGTAAAGATTTTGGTCAACAAGCGCCCGTGAGGTAGAGTTTTGGACCGGCGCGGGTGCTCAGCCACATAAGACATGGCCCGAAACAGGAACCGGACCAAATTGAAATGAATGCCTCTGGTGATATAAGAGAGAAGATAAATATCAATAAATTTCACCGTATCGTGATCACCGATATGGGGTGCAAGGGTGGTCTGAATGAGGCGGTCAATGATGCGATGGTTAGGGGTGAGCTGGGAGAGCTTGACAATTGGATCGTTGGGCTGCCATGTGAGATGCTCAAGAGCGACAACAAGATCAAAATTAGGGTCCCGAGGAAACTCCCCCTGAGAAAATGCATGAGGTCCAACATGAGGAACTCCAAGCATCCTGGCAATCTCCAAAGAAGTGAAAGTGATGGGTTTCCCAAGAGCGGTGGTGGAAATGGTATCGACGTCGTCAGAAACCGACCACGTCAGGTGAGCATAAAATTCTTTGACAAGAAGGGGATAAATAACATCCTTCTTAGGAGGTTCAAAAAAAGAATTCCAGTGTTGATATTCAATAATGGAGAAAAGCTCGAGACGAGCAGAAGAAAGCCAAGAATAGTCATTTACTCTACCAGGCAGAATGACTTTGTCATGCCAAATGTCTGGAAGTTGAGGGATTGAAGGAGGAGGAGGTTCTTCTTGAGTGATACCCTTTCCTTTTCATGAAGAGCGAGGACCCATGATGGAAAAAGGAAAAAAAATTGAGAGAGATTGAGAGAAGAAAGGAGTTGAGAGGGCAAGGAGGAAGAAGGGAGGCTAGGGCAAGGAGGAGCCGCAGGTTTGGAGGAGGCGCACGAGAGAGAGATTGTGGAATGGGAGGGGAAGGGTTTAGGTTTAATTTTAACCCTTCCTCCGGGCGGCCCAAAAAAGAAAAGCCTGACACCACCGGTTGACCGGTGGTATTATAATTCAAAAAAAACAAAAAAAATAATAAAAAAGAGTTTAAAAAACTTAAAAAGAAATATAAGCAAGCCAAAAAGAGTCAAATATTTAACAGTTCTCATTGACAAATCATTCCTAACTCCCCCTTAATAAAATCAAAACGTTCAACTAGGAGCGGTTTGGTAAAAATATCAGCTAATTCGAAATCAGTAGAAATGAAGTCCAAAGTGATATCCCCTTTTTGAAAATTGTCACGAAGGAAATGATGCCTTAAATCTATATGCTTTGTCCTAGAATGTTGTATTGGATTCATAGAAATACTAATGGCACTAGTGTTGTCACACCGTATAGGGAAATGATCGTAGGAAAGGCCATAATCCAAGAGAGTGTGCTGCATCCAAATAATTTGGGCACAACAATTACCAGCTGCTACGTACTCGGCCTCGGCAGTAGAAAGAGCAACACAGTTTTGCTTTTTGCTACTCCATGAAACAAGGGCCTTGCCTAGCAGATGACAGGTTCCACTAGTACTCTTATGATCTAATTGACATCCGCCAAAACCAGCATCCGAATATGAAGAAAGTTCGAAAGAAGTATTAGAGGGATAAAACAAACGAATGTTTTTGGATCCTTTTAAATACTTAAAAATTCTTTTGACCGATTTAAAATGAGATTCTTTGGGATTGGCTTGAAGACGAGCACAAAGGCAAACACTGAACATGTTGTCAGGATGGGTCATAGTTAGGTAATGTAGACTCCCGATCATACTCCTATAAAACTTGTTATCAACCGGTTTCTCGACTTCATAAGCTTACAGGAAGTACTCATGGGGGTACTAATTTCCTTTACTTGATCCATACCAAAACGACTTAAGAGCTCGTTTGTGTATTTGCCTTGGATTAGAAAAATACCTTTTGAATTTTGAAAGATTTGAAAACCGAGAAAAAATTTCAATTCCCCCATAAAGCTCATTTAAAATTCTTTTCTCATTAAATCTGAAAAATCAGTACAAAGTGATTCTTTGGTTGAACCAAAGATAACGTCATCAACGTAAATTTGGACAATTAAAAGATCTTTGGAAGTGTGTTTTAAAAAGAGGGTACAATCAGCTTGACCCATTTTAAAATCATTTTCTAAAAGGAATTTTGTTAACCACTCATACCAAGCTCGAGGGGCTTGCTTTAAGCCATATAGAGCCTTGGTTAATTTAAAAACATGATTTGGAAATTTTGGATCTTCAAAACCGGGAGGTTGTTCAACAAATATTTTTTGTGAAATAAAACCATTTAAAAAGGCGATTTTAACATCCATTTGAAAAAGTTTGAAATTTAATTGGTCGGCAAAAGCCAAGAAGATCCTAATGGATTCCAATCTAGCAACGGGCGCAAAGGTTTCACCATAATCAATTCCTTCTTCTTGATTATAGCCCTTAGCTACTAGGCGAGCCTTGTTCCGGGTTATATTTCCTTCATCATCAAGTTTGTTCCTAAAAACCCATTTATTGCCAAAAATTGGTTGATCATTGGGTCTTTCAACAAGAGTCCAAACATCATTTCTAGAGAATTGATTTAGTTCATCTTGAATTGCAAGAACCCAATTCTCATCATTAATGTCATCATTAATGGTTTGAGGCTCTATGTGAGAAATGAAGGCTTGATGTTCAACCTCGTTGAGGATTGATCTTCTAGTTCGAGTACCGGCTTGAAGATCACCTATAACATTTTCTAAAGGATGGTCTATAGAAGGTTTCCATACCTTAGGAAAGGTGGAAGGCGAAGAAGGTGAAGAGGGTTCATGATCATCATCGTCCTTGAGAGGAGAAGAGGAATCATTTAATTCAAGTTTATCAACCTTATCTTCAACATCTTCAATGACCGGATGGGGTTTTGGAAGATTTTCATCAAACATGACATGAGATGATTCTTCGATGGTTTTTGAACATTTGTTGAAGACATGATAGGCTTTGCTTGAGTTGGAGTACCCAAGAAAAATACCTTCATCGGATTTGACATCAAATTTCCCAAGGTGATCTTTTGTGTTAAGGATAAAGCATTTACAACCAAACACTTTAAAATAACCAACTTTGGGCAATTTTCCTTTCCATAGTTCATAGGGGGTTTTCTTAAGAAGGGGTCTTACAAGGACTCTATTGATGGTATAACAAGCAGTGTTAACTGCCTCGGCCCAGAAAAATTGAGGGAGGTTGAATTCACTAAGGAGGGTTCGAGCTATTTCTTGGAGAGTTCGGTTTCTCCTTTCAACCACTCCATTTTGTTGTGGAGTCCTAGGGGCATAGAAGGTGTGATTGTATCCTTGAGAGGAACACAATTCATCGAATTCTTTGTTCTCGAATTCACCTCCATGGTCACTACGGAGCAATATAATTTTATATCCTTTTTCTTTTTCTACTTTGCTAGAGAATTTCAAAAAGGTTCTACAAGCATCATTTTTATGAGCTAAAATGAAAACCCAAGTGAAACGAGAAAAGTCATCTACTAGGACAAAGGTATAGGAGTTTCCACCTAGACTTGCTACAGGGGTAGGACCAAAAAGATCAAGATGAAGTAGCTTAAGAGATTTTGAAGTGGACACTTCCTTTATAGATTTGAAAGAAGATTTGTGTTGCTTGCCAAGTTGGCATGGATCACAAATCAAATCTTTTTTAAACATAAGTTTAAGAAGGTCACGGATGAGCTTGTTCTTATTAAGCTTTATAAGTGAATGAGAGCTACAATGCCCCAACCTTCTATGCCAAAGCCAAGACTCATTGTCAAGAGCACTTAAACATTTAACATTTTGGCTAGCTAAAGACTTTAAATCAATAATGTAAACATTTTGAAAACGGGAAGCATAAAAAATCAATTTGTTTTGAAAATCAAACACATTGCATAAATCATTTTGAAAATTCACCGAAAACCACTATCACAAAGTTGACTAATGCTAATTAAATTATGTTTTAAACCTTTAACAAATAAAACATCTTTAATTAAGGAGGTGTTACCAAAACCAATGGTACCTATTCTGACGATCTTGCTTTTTGAATTGTCACCGAAGGTGACGTATCCTCCATTGAATTCTTCAAGGGAGTTGAACTCGGAGGGATCGCCACACATGTGCCTCGAGCATCCGCTGTCGAGATACCACGAGCCTTTCAAAGTCCTACTTCTTTGGTGTTTATCCTACAAAATCAAGAGAGAATAGATTTTGGTACCCATATAAGTTTGGGTCCGGAAAGATTAGCTAAAAGAGACTTTTTAACCCATACATGTCTAGAGGGATACATCCGAAGATATTCATCCGAGTAGGTAATGATTTTGGGGAGGCCATATCTAGTATTTTTACAATTGCATTCATAAATCATATGTCCAGTTTTTCTACAATAATTACAAACTTTATTTTGACAGCTCCCCCTTACAAAAGTAGTGGGTTCTCTAGAAGAAGTGGCTTTCTTGTTAAAGCCAAGTCCATGTGTGGTTCTAGTCGAACGTTGAGAACCTAGAAATTTGGTCAAATTTTGTTCACCTTGGCTGAAGTTGGCAAGAGATTCCCTTAAATCTTTAATAGTTGAATTCAAAGAATCAACATTTGGAATATCTTGGACCTTAAGGGCAAGTTCCTCATTCTTTTTGAGAAGTTGATATTTTTCAGAAATTAGAATTTTGTGTTTCTTTTTTAAGGTCAAAAATTTAGAGGTATGTTCGTGAAAACCTTCCTCTAATTGATCTCTCGCATTTTGGAGATCTTCATAAGACATGTCATTATTAAAAGAAGAAGATAAGGAAGAGGAGTCGGAAGAAGAGACCTCATCAAGTTCCATTAGGCATTTTCCACCTTCATCGCTTGAGTCGCTTGAAGACATGGAGTCATCGCTTGCACTCCATGTTGACGCTTTAAAATCCTTCTTGTTTTTCTTTTCCTTTAACCTTTTCTTGAAAAGAGAGCACTCTGGTTTGATGTGTCCTTTCTTTCCACATTCAAAGCATGTAACTTCTTTTTCTGCTTTTGGCTCTTCCTTTCGTGCCCTTTGAAAATTATTCTTTTTCTTCTTGAACTTACTCATTTTTCTTGAAAGTTGAGAAATCTCGGATTCACTATCATCGGAGGAGCTTTCTTGATTTGCTTTGAATGCTATGTTCTTTTTATCCTTGAAGATTTTACCTTCTTTATCAGCTTGCCTCTTCATGGTAATCTCATAGGTCATAAGTGATCCAATGAGTTCTTCAACCGGCATTTTCTTGACATCTTTCGCTTCTTGGATTGCCGTCACCTTTGGAGCCCATGAGCTTGGTAGGACCCAAATAATCTTCTTGACCATCGTCTCTGCAGAAACATCATCTCCAAGAGACTTTCTCCCATTACACACATCAGTAAAGCGAGTAAACATTTCCGTAATAGATTCGTGTGGGTGCATGGTGAAACTTTCAAAGTCTTGACGATACATATCTAATCTAGTGTCTTTGACTTTGTTAGTGCCCTCATGGGTCACTTCTAAAAGCTTCCAAATTTCATGAGAAGTGGTGCAAGTAGAAATACGATTAAATTCATTACGGTCTAACCCCCAATGAAGAGCATTCATGGCATTGCCATTAAGCTCAAAATTAGCAATGTCTTCGGGGGTCCATTTAGACTCATCTTTGCTAGAGAGAGTGTATCCTTGCATAACAATTCTATATATAGGATAGCCAATACTTCTAAGAAATGTAATCATGTGAGTTTTCCAATAAGTGTAGTCGGTTACATCAAAGAATGGAGCTCGAGTCATGGAATACCCTTCGGGTGCTTGTGAGGAAGAATCCATCACTATGGATTTTAGGTTTGTAACCAGTTAAGGTATTACACAAACTTCCCTCTGATACCAAATGTTGGGTCAGAGAGTGATGGTAAGATGGGGGGTGAATTGCCTTTGTAAAATAATTAGCAACTTAAAAACAATTTATAAATGCAGCGGAAATAAAAAGGGGCAAGACACAATTTGATAACGGAGTTCGGTTTAAACCAAAGCCTACGTCTCCTCTTCCAACTCAAGCGTTGAGATATTTATACTTCAGCTTGCTTTTTAGTGGTTGTAGCAAGAATCCCACTAGCCGTTTTAAGGTAGGCTAGATCACCTTCGTATAGCTTAATTTTTTATTATGGTTGTAGCAAGAAACCCAAAATGAAAGTGAGGAAGAAAAGGATGGTTTGTTTTAATACAAACCCAATGAAGAACTAAACAATTGAAATAAATAAATTATAACAAACTAGAGGAATCCTTGAGCGCCAAGAGTGTGAGAGTAGTTGATGTAGAGGCAGCCCAAGCTTCAAGGATGGAAATGGATCACAAGTAGCCTTAGAGATTTGTCGTTAGGGCTTCAAGGGATCAAAATATCATTCCAATGTATCGGGGTGATGTTCCCGGCATCCATCCTAATCTATTTATAGGATAAATATCCCCAAATACTTCAATATGGATGTTGGAGGGATTTCGGAGCCGTTGGGGGTCAAGTGGGCAAGTCTGGTCAAAGCCCAACGGCTAGTTTGACTGGGCTTACCGGCTGACCGGTGCTTGGCCACCGGCTGGCCGGTTCTCCAGACAGAAGGCAGAGCTTTCTGTCTGGGTTCCACCGGTTGGCCGGTGCTGGTTCCACCGGCGGGCCGGTGATTCAGACACCGGTTGGCCGGTGGCACCTAGCAGTGGGAAAGACCTACTGTCAGGTTCCACCGGCTGGCCGGTGGTCAGGCACCGGCTGACCGGTGGAACCTGGCAGAGAGCATTGCTTCTGCAAGAGACCACCGGCTGGCCGGTGGTAATCCACTGGTTGGCCGGTGGACTCAGAGAGTCCTTTTCCAGTCTTCTTGGTCCAACTCTTTGGAAATCTTTTTCCTATCATCAAAAAAACTTGAAAACAAGTTAGAACACGATGAGAATGATTGTGATAATTAAAATCCAAGAGAGATGGGTACAACAGTATTGTCATGATGATGATACTATTATCATTTCATATATCTTTGCCCACATGTGTTATACATGGTGTGATAAATAAGACATAAAAATGACCATAATAATTGAATTTGTGAATTATATTTGAATTTCTTTTAATGAATGAGTCTACCCAATAGAAATATGCACCGATGCTTTCACCTAAGAATGAATCCAAAACGGGATCTAATATATATATATATAGTAATATCTAAGGGAGGCGATAAGGAAGTCCAGAAGGAAATGATATCCAGAATGCATTGTTGGAATATTTCTCCAACGGAACTGCCATATACAATGTAGATTATGGGGAATTTAAGATATATGCTGTTGAGGTGGATGAGATAGATCATGGGTCATTTTGATAGGATTCCGGACTATATGGGGAATTCAAGAATATTTTTTTAAGGGTTCCACTTATATGGTACGACAACCCAATGCATCCTTTTATCGAGTAAATCTATGACCCAAGGGGTTCATAGTAGTGTTCAATATCTTATTAAATTATTCTAGTATTTCATGGGATATTTCATGATTTTAGGAGTCCATGTGGGGAGATAGATATAATCCAATCAAAAGATTATGTTTTGGATAGGAAATAATTTATGGATATCATATGAAAATCAAGGGATCGTGAAGTTTTATAATCTAAAATGAAGTAGGGAATAATGTTACTCCATATTGACCATTGTAACATATTATAGGTGAAAATTTATTTAGGTTTTACTAAAGAAAAATCACACAGTTAGTATTTTATCCAACACAATTGAAATCAAGTATCATTCCTATAAATATATTTCTAATATGTTTTCCACCATTGAATCTCTATTAGAACAGTTGAGAATAACATGTTGATTAACCATGTGGGGCTTTCTAAAAATCTAAATCATCAAAATGCATATCCATTTTATATATATTCATGTGACTATCTACCTTTTTTCTTTTATTATCTTCTCTATGAAGGTGGTTTTCATAAGAACCATGATTAGATGATTGAGACACAACGTAATGTATTTAATCTATGTATGGGTATGAAAAGACGTAAAGATAGTCCGCATCTAGTGGGGATATAACAAGACATTGTAAAAATGCAGAATAAGATTGTCAAACCATGAGAATCATCTAGTCAAATCTGGGTAGCAACATGAAATCATGCATCCCTCCCCATACAGAAAACATTTTGGACTAGTAATGAAGAATCATAGAGTTTTATTAAGATAATATAACCCCGATATAAAAAATCATAAATCATAATATTTTAATGTAAATATTACTATCAAAGAGGGAACCACTAACTGTGATATAACATATAAATATGATGGTTTCTTATGTCTATGAAATTTAAAAACCATGTTCACAAAAATTTTGAATTAAAAAAAGATTAATTAAGAAAAAATAAAATAAATAAGGAATTTGGATAACACTTAATGGACTATACTAGTAATACCTACGAACAATAGCATACATCTTCCAAATACTATATAATTGTTAGGTTTACCTTTCATATTTTTTGTTTGTCATGCATGCCTCCAATAAAGACCAATATCGCATATTGTTCTACCGTAATAACTGTCATCTCCCTTGTTCACCCATAAGATTTTTGATTCCATGCCTAGTAAATCCTCACAAGAACAATAAATGTATATCTTACCCATGTGTATTTCATATACATGAAAATATTAAACATAATCCATCATCTATAGATCAATACATCACACCAATGGTTTGTGTGATTCATGGAAGATAAACATTTGGTATTCATGGATAATATTTCAAATGAGACCCTCAAGGATATCATATGGTGAATTGAAGACAGATTTTGAGCATCTCCCTTAGTACATTTCAATAAGGTGATACCCTATAACTAGGAGGATAGACTTTATGACAACCCTACTTTTATTACACACATACTAAATTTATTACATAAAAAAATCACTTGATACAACATAGAAGTTCGAGAGGTATAGTGTACTTGGGGCTCAGGAACATTACCGAAAAACATAATAAATAAAATGAAACATCTTATTGAAAACATCTTTTACATGACCACTACATTCCCTCATACTTAACATTTCATGGGATAACCATGGTACATGCATAAGAAAATGGTTATCTATAATTACCATTAAGGGAGAAAAATAATCATTACATGAATATTACAATACATGTTATTCAATAGGTATTTAAATTGATCTCAAGATAAAGATAAACATAAAGGCATGATAAAACATTATAAACATAACATGGAGACGAGGAAACAACATTTAACATGATTTTAGCATGATCCAAGTCTCATTGCCAATGGAGCAAGAGGAAACCCTCATTGCACACGAAGCATGATTAGAACATCATTGAACATGAATTGGCATGAGTCAAAACCCATTGCACATGACATATCATGATAGTATAATGTACCCAATGCATTAGAGCACTATTAGGGCACACCCTTCTAAATCATTTCATTTAATGCATAAGAGTGCCACATGGATCATAAAACATGGATTCATTAAACATCATCATTAATTCCAAGATAATGATGTGGGGAATTCATACATGAAACTCTATGAAAAAATATTAAAATTTACATTATGTTGAATACCCATGATGGAGAAATGTGTATGGTATTCAGTACCCAATGACATTGGCTTGGAAAATCATAGTGAAAATTTGGCAGTGTAATGGTGTGACATAAGAAATCATAAAATGGATAATGAGAGAGAAAGTGGTGTATAATCATATTTACATGAAATGGAATGTAATGGGTCATATTTATACATGTCCCTAAAATTGTAATGTAATTTAGATTAATGATATGAATGAATTACTTGAATTTATATGAGGAGAGAGAAATTACATATGGAATTTTGGCATGGTAAAATGTATAAATGGAAGTCATCGATGACTGGGAAAGAGGTCTCTAGTAATTAAAAAATAAGGAGGAAAATATATAGAAGGTGTTAAATCATACCACAACATTTATAATTGAAAATAAAAAGGCATAACAAAATTAAGAATCATGGATAAAAAATAAAAGGAAGGAATCCCTTACATAGAAGTGTGATACCAAATGATTGGGAGGTTCTTGAGAAAACATCTTGAAAGCATGGGGAACCAAGGAAGGAATTTAGAGAGAGGAGGGAAGATGTTGAAAGAAGTACAAAGGCTTTGAATGAAGAGAAATTGGGAGCTTGGGTGGGTTTATATATGAAAGGAGAGGAAATACGTTATTATTTAGGACCGGTACACCGCACATTAAACAAATCAAAACCACAAACCAGACCATGGTTTTTCCAAAGGGGAGTGGGAAAAAATATTTTATATGTCCAATGTCCGAAATTCTTAATATTATATGGTTTATTATGTGGAGGTGAGTCACAATTTATAGGAAATCAAATTAAATAACTAAAATGTTTTATAATTATTGAAAGGTCCACCTAAGCTTTGTAAAATAAATCAAACAAACCGAAAATCACCTTATTTTAAAGGTAAGACATATATTGGCCGAACATAATCATAATAGTATTTTATTAAATCACTATTAGGTCATTATGATTTCACAAAACACATTATATATTGAAACTGTATTTAATTATTACCCAAAAATTCAACTGTCTTAGTAAATTATGAAAAATTCACTTTTGGATAATTTCGACATCCTGATTCAAAAAATAAAATTAATTTTATCCAAATTATATTTTATCTATTTTAATTTTCACTATTAAAATAAAAACTGATATTTATCGAAAATTTATGGGTTTTGACAAAAATAGATTTCAAACCATAATTAAAATTTCAAATGTATTCATAAAAATTATACGATCATTTATACCTAATAGAAATTAATTTTCTAATAATAATATTTTATTAAAATTTAATTTCATTCATTAATCCATTAATTTATCAAAATAGATTCCTTAATCCAACATTAACTTAAAAATACTACTCTTGCTTTAAAAACTATTTACAAAGTAACAATAATAAAGTGAAAGTATATTTCTTATTATATACGCAAATAAAGTACATAGTCATAATGGTAGGGTATTGTTACATAACACCTTAAAACACTCACATGAGAGATTAGGGTAAGGTGCACTATGGTGAAATACTCTTGGGGGTTGCATAGATAAAATCGCTCAGGTGGAAATATCTAACAGCCTCCACTTCTACTGTAGGTGGTTCCAGTCAATCATAATGTACTAATGCTCGGATTGGGATTGCCTAAGTATGAAGCCCAATGACACCACCTCCATTCTGAGCACTGACAAATGGGATTCATACAGGGAAATTCTATTGGTTGAGGCCATCAATTCCTTTATCTTAATAAATTGGATTTGTTAAAGCCCAATATTTATACTAATCATGTGATTACTGTTCAATGTCTGTATTATCAACGGTAAAAATTCATAAAAGAATTTTAGAATCCAAAACATAGTACCAAATAATTTCATACTTTTTACATAATGATAAGATTATATTTAAATAGAACAATAATAATTTTCATTATTGAATTTTTGGGTCATTAAAATCTTCCCCCCATAAGAAATTTCGCCCATGAAATTTCTTTTTCACACACTAAAACAGATGTGGCTAACTCTTCTTAATCACTTCTTTCTATTCCCACGTAACTTCTTCAAACTTGTGGTTTTTTCACAACACCTAGATGAAAGGAATTTTATTATTTCATTGATCATTTTCTCTATGATCTAATATCATCACTATTTGCTACTCGTAAGAAATATCATCCTCTAGCTGTACAACCACAAAAGAGTGTACATGTGAAGGGTCTGGTATGTAAATCCTTAAGAGGAATACATTAAAGACATCATGTACTTTGTCAATGGTAGATGGAAGTGCTCTTTGATTGGCCACAACCCTGACACGATCATGAATATTATAGGGGATGATGTACCTATGACTTACCTTCCCCTTCTTTCTAAACCCCATGACCATATTCAATGGAGATATATGTAGAAATACCATGTATCCTACTTTGAACTCAAGGTTCTGTCGATGGTTATCTTCATATCTCATCTATTGACTTTCGGTTTCCTTGATATGCTATTGAATGAATTTAACCTTCACCACCATTTCTTTTACCATTTCTGGTATTTGCAGCTTACAGTCACTAACATCATCCACAAAATGAAGGTGTTATGCACCTTTTACCATAAAGGGATTCATATGGTGATGTTCGGATGTTTGGGAGGAAAATGTTATAGTTATAGAATTAATCCAATGGAAGATGTCGGTCCCAACCTCCTTTAAAGCACATAGAACATGATCTTAACATATCATTCATTTTATGAATAGTTCTATCAGATTGGTCATCTTTTTGGGGATGAAATGACATAATGAAGTTCAGTTTAGTGCATAGATCTTGTTCGATACATTTCTAGAACTTCAAGGTGAATCACACATCAAGATCAGTCATAATAGATAGTGGTACTCCAAGAAAGCCTTACAAATGATTTTATGTAAATATGTGCATGTTGATCCAATGAGATGTCCTCTCGAATCATGAAAAAGTTATATGTCTTTGTAAAAAGATATATATAGACCCATATAGAAATATTTCCTCTGGATGTCCTTGGATTTCCTGTAGAAAATTCCATGGTAATTTTCTTCTACTTCCATGTTGGTGTCGCTAGTAGTTGCATCATCCCCAAAAACAGTTTCCTCTTATCCTTCACTTGCTAAAATACCAGGCACATTGATTTATATTCAGAAATATCACTTTTCATATTTTCCCACCAAAAGTTTTCTTGGATATATCGATATATATTTGTTCTCCCTATATAAATAGATAGGGTTGATCAAAGTGCGTCATTTTGAATTTCCTTCATTATCTATAGATTAGATGGTACACATAATAGTGACCCACATCTCACAATACCAACCTTATCAACCACGAGCTCTTAGG
Organism: Viscum album; assembly: GCA_963277665.1. Taxonomy (NCBI): domain Eukaryota; kingdom Viridiplantae; phylum Streptophyta; class Magnoliopsida; order Santalales; family Viscaceae; genus Viscum; species Viscum album. The sequence goes on along the minus strand of OY728148.1, from coordinate 2,002,729,051 downwards.
ATTTCCCATTTCTGATGGCTTCCACCCTTTTTAGAATTTCCACATCCTTTCTTTAATATTCCATTATTTTCTATAAGAGGGATGGTTGAGAAATCATTTGAGAAAGGATTGATGATTGTCATCCCATAATAATTCCCATTTCAATCCTTTGAAAATCTATGAATATTGGGTCTTTTTTAAATTCTCATCATAGATAATGATACATTATTCATTCTACATAGAGAATCTTCCAGCTTGTTTTCCTGTGAGGGATGGTAATGTATTGAGAATTCATAATCCTTGATGAGTTCTACACATCCCCTTTGGTTCATATTCATCTTTATTGTGTGAATATATACTTGCAGATCTTATGATCAGTATATATTTCACACTTCTCCAAATAGAGAAAATGCTGCTATATTTTATACTCAAATATCATAGACACGAAATCCAGATCATGTGTGGGATTGTTTTGATCAGGGATTTTCATCTGCCTTGAGGCGTTGGATGTATCATTATCATTATGCATCAACACCCAACCCACTCAGTTCTTCAAGTCACCACTAAATACCACAAAATTGTCTCCACTCATGGGTAATGTGAACACGGGTGCAGTGATAAGCCTCATATTCTACTACATGAATCGCTCTTCTCATTCATCAATCCTAATAAACTTTACTCATGTCCGAGATAACTTGGTAAGATAGTTTTACAATCTTGAGAAATTTTTTAGAAATCGTGGATAATATCCAGCTAACACCAAGAAGATATGAATATCCATTACTAATGATGGCCTCATCCACCCTCAATTTCATTAGTCTTATAGGGATCCATAGATATTCTATTTTTTGTCTTGACATGACCCAAGAATGATACCTCCTTTAACCAGAACTCACATGTGTTATACATTGCATAGAGCTTCTCCTTCCTCAATGTCACTAGTATATTTCTTAGATGCTAATCATGATCATAATTTGGTTTACAATATCATCTATAAATACTACCAAAAAATTTTCGAGGATATCCATAAGGACTCTATTCATCATTTTCAAGAATATTGTTGGGTAATTAGTGAGTCTGAAAGGCATTACTTTGTATTCATAATGCCTGTATCTTTTATGAAAAGCATTCATGGGTTTATCTTCCTTCATCACCCTTATATTACAATATACCAATGGGAAATATTATTTGGAGAAGTATTGTACTCCACATAGCTGATCAAACACGTCATCAATTCATGGGAGAGGATACTTGTTCTTTATCTTTATTTTTTTAAGATTGCGATAATCGATGAAAAGGTGGATTGATCCATATTTCATTTGAAAAATAGGTCTGGAGCACCCAATGGTGATGTAATTTGGCGTATAAACCCTTTATCTAGATTCACCTTTAGTTGTTTCTTCAACTCCTCAACCTCCACAACATCAATTCTATATGAAGTATTGGATATTGGCAATTCCCCATGTATATGATCAATAAAAACTAAAACACCTCTTCTAGGAGGAAGATCAGACAATTCCACAAGAAATGCTTCAGCGAATCTCCTCACAATAGGCATGTATTAAAGGATGGATGCCTCCTTAGCCTCAGTCATCTGAGCCAGATATACATGCTCATATGAAAGTAATATCCACGCTTGAAATGAAGTAGCTAAAAAAGAGGCATCTTCCTCGTTGCACTTGTAAAGAATCAGGGGTTGATTCTCAACATGGAAAGTGATTTCCCTCTCATGGAAATTAATGTTGGCTATATATATAGAAAGCCAATACATGCCATAAATTGCCTCAAATTATACTGTAGGGTGTATGACAAGACTCTTTGGAATGTTAAATCCACCGAATGTGACTGGGGAGGAGCTAAATTCAAGGTTGCAATGATTTCCCCATTTTCCATTCTCTCATACAACTTCACTTCCATGATTTGTTGTTGTGTTCAGATTGTTCTACTAAAATTTCATGATATAAAAAAATTCATACAACCAGAATGAATAACTATCACACCTGTCATCACATCGTTTTCAGGGTTCACTTCGTCATTAGTGGTGGAAAAAGACCGCACATGCAACCTTTGAGGTTGTTGGTTTCCTCCAAAAAACCATGGCTTAGAGAACTGATTTGAAATATTCCCTAGGTCATTACACTTGAAACTGTGAACAATGCATTGAGAGGCAAATGAAGCATTCATATCCTCTACAGCAACCGTCAGTTTTTATTGTCAGTAGTTAATAGCTTGGGGTCCTTCTATTCCACCCCTAAAGCATTTCCTAGTCACATTCATGAAATTTATAGGATGGTTCTTTCCATACTTTTGGAAAGGGGGATGTTGGATCTTCTTAGCATAGTTGGATTTATCCATTGGGCAACTTGAATTGAATTACACCTCACACGTCATTTCCCTATGATACCCCAGAGATTTGTTGAACTCCATTTAATCATTGAGGGAACATCTGACAATTAACTCATATCTATTGATGTCATAGTTATCTAGGGCTTTCCACAAGCTAGGTTTCATCCCAACAATGATGCGATCAACCTTGTATTTCGGGGTAATGACAGCATCATAGGAATATCATGAATGCCTTTTGAAGTTTCCCTCATATGCTATGATGGATTGTTTGTCATGTTTCTGGAGGGAAAGGAAGTACCCTTCCTTATCAAGATGGAGGGTGCGCAGAAAACATTTAAGAAAATACATCATCCAAAAATTATTCCATTCCAATTCCTTGATCTCCTCCACAGGCTTCATATTTTTTATCAATGTCCAACATTTATCATCTTCACCCACCATACGATAGGAATTCAGGAGGACCTTATCTTGTTCAGAACATTTAATGATAGAGAATCATGTCAATGGAGTTGATCAATTGTTCGACGATTGAGGGATAAGATGATCCATTAAAATTAGGATTCCGTTGTCTCATTAAGCTCTCGATAGAAACTCGTTCTTTCTTAGGGTGGGGGGGTTTAATGTTCCTCTCGAAACTTGTTTCTATTCAATACTCGAGTTAACTGAGATAGTATTGTGACATAGTACTTGATTCCTTCTCCCATCAGATTAGTGATCTCATTAGAACAATCATCACATTGATCTTCACATTGGTTGTTACCTGAGTCTTCCTATTACCATCCATTGGCTGGAATAAAAGAAAATATAGGAGTAAAACATAAAGGGGAATCCAAAGATAATAATTGATAACTTATAAATTATTTTTATTTCTTAAAATTTTGAATCTATAAGCATCAATATATGTTATCCATGATCAACTTTATAACATGTATTCTTAGAGGCCCTTTTTTAAATTACTATAATAATGGTTCAAAAAAATCTTGTTATTTTACCGAGGCATATCCCCTGGAGGTATCCTATTAAATAGTATAGCAAGTCCCGTTGTCTTATATTAGGATACCCTAGGTCAAGCCCGAAACTCCTATTATGACTTTTCACTCCTAGGTACATATGTGCCAGATCCGTCCTTACCTTCTCATTTCCCGACATGGATGTATTTTAATGATAAAAAACATACTAAATACTCACCAAAACATAGGGATGTTTTGATTATACATAGTATTACCCCTAAGGCTTTTACTAGGGTTTTCTAATACTAATCCCCAAAATAACTAAACCTATCATCTGATACCAACTATGAAAACCCTTCTTTTATTACAAACTTAACATAATTTATTACATAAAACCTTCACATTATAAAACATTGAATATTGAGGGGTCAAGTGTATTTGGGGATAATTAACATTATATAACAACATAAAACATAAAATGCAACATCTTATTGAAATCATCCATTAAATGAACAGTACATTACATTGTACATAGCATTGCATGGGATTACATGAGGACATGCATATGGAAATGGTGACCTATAAAGCCCAATAAGAGAGTAAAATAAGAATAACATAGATATTACATTAACTATTAGACAATATACATTTAAATAGACCTCAAGAAAAACATAAACAGAAAGGCATGATAAAACATGTTAAACATAACATGGATATGTGGAAACAACATTTAATATGATATCAGCATTATCCAAGGAACATTTAAATAGTGCATGAGTAAACCATTATTGCACATGAAGAGAGAGTTTAACCTCATTTCAATTAAATTATAATGAGTCAACCCACATTCCACACGACTTATCCTGATATTATACATTACCCATTGCATTGGACTGCTATCAGGGCACACCCTTCTTAATCATTTCATTTCATGAATAAGTGTTCCATATGGATCATAAAACATGGATTCATTAAACATAATCATTTATTCCACAATAAAGTAGTTTAGAATTCATACGTGAATTTATCATGGAGGATTGAATTCATACCCCACCATTTATAATAGATAATAAAAGGGCATAACAATATTAAGATACTTGGACTAAAAGTGAAAGGAAGGAATCCCTTACGTGGAAGTGTGATAAAATATTCTTGGGTGGGGCTTCAGAAAGACATATTGGGAGTATTATAGATAGTAGAGGGAAGTGGTTTGACAAAATACAAAGGAATTGATTGATTCGGAAGTGTGGGATTGGGTGAGTTTATATAGGAAAGGAGAGGGAATTCTTTATTTTTTAGGTTTGGGACACCAAACATCAATCTAATCAAAACCAAAAACCAACCCCTAGTTTTTTAAAATCGTTATTTGAAAAGGGTAGTGGAGAAAAATATTTCATATAAGGACAATGTATGAACTTATTAAAATAATAGGGTGGATTTTGTGGATGTGAGTCCCACACATAAGGAAATAATCTAAAAAACTAATATGTTTAATATGTTTTGAAGGGTCCAGTAATGCTTTGTGAAATAAATAAAACAAACCAAAAAGAAAATTATTTTAATTTTAAAACATATATTGGATAAATATTATGTTTATTATATTTTATTAGATCACTATTGGCCCTTTATGATGTCATAAAACACAATATATATATACACAATATTTAATTTTTACCCAAAAATTCGACTGTCTCAAAAAATTATGGAAAATACACCATTGGATAATTTCGGCATCCTGATTCCAAAATTAATATTAATTTTATCCAAATTGTTTTCTAAATAATTTAATTTTCTCTTTTAATATAAAAACTGAAATTAATCAAAAATTTATGGGTTTGGAAAAAATAGGTTTCAAACTAGAATAATAATTACAATTGTATTCATAAAAATTATACAATAATTCATACTTAAAAAATAGTAATTTAATAATAAAAATATTTAATTAAAATATTATTTAATTAAAAAATACATTAATTTATCAAAATAGATTCCTTAGTTTAACATTAACTTAAAAAATAATATCTGTGATTTAAAAACTATTTACAATGTAATAAAAATAAAATGGAATTATATTCCTTATTATATAAAAAAATAAAGTAGATAATCATAAGGTTAGGTTCTTGTTTCATTACCCCTTAAAACTTCTTCATAAGGCCTTATGGTAACGTGTGCGATAGTGACATATCCTTGGGGTGGCTTAAATAACATCACTAAAGAGATAATCTCTATCAACCTCCACTTCTCCCGTAGGTGGTCCGCTAAAGATTATTGTATTCAAGCTCGACTTGGGAGTCGTCAAGAGAAACTCCCAATCATGCCACCTCCTTTTTGAGCATCTAAAAATTGGTATTTTATAGGTCATGCATACTGGATGAGTTCATTTCTTTCTCTGTCTCAATAAATTGAATTTTTTATAGCCATATATTTATACTAATCATGTTATAACTGTTCAATGACTATATAAAAAAGAGTCACAATTCATAACGGTATTTTAAAATCCAAAACATAAAACCAAATAAGTGCATACATTTTACATAACCAATAGAAGAAACTTAAATAGACCAAGACGAATTTCTATTAATGAATTTTTGGGTCATTACAGAATTCACCCATTGAGAGAAACCCACCATGAGAAGAGAAATACCATTATATAGCATAATTTCCCCAGCACATCCAGTGCCTTAGAGGAGGATCCTAATGCTGGGGAAGAAGGGAAGGTACCTTTCACCCACTACTTTTCACTTTTCTACTTATTTTTTATCATAGTAATACCCATTATTATTCATCTAATTAAATAACCGCCTATCATTGAGATTTTGAATCCATTGTGATTGGCTGAAGGGAATTAAGACCCATATTTTTTCTTGTTGAGTTTTTATAAAATAATAATTTATAATTATTTTTCTTTTTAATTGAATTATTTCAATATTTAACAAATATTTAATTTTAATTAAATGTAATTGATTTTTATATAATTTTTAAATATTTAGTTTAATTGATTTAAAAAATAATACTAATGTTTCTTAGTTATGTATTATGCCAATTTGTCAATATATATAAATATAAATTAATGTGGTGATTCAGTGATAACTAAACACAGGATGATTGAACACTGGAATGATTTGAATATATAGTGATTCTAAATAATAGATTGGGTATGTCTTGAATAATTTAATGATATCCCATTGGTATTTCAACACTTTAAAGTATCTAAATAAATATTGAGTGAGATAAATAGTGGATATTTTATAAACATAAATGTTTTACCAAATATAAAACACACACATTCATAGAAACCATGATAGCATCACAAAAATATATATCCTAACCTAAATCCAAACACCTCTCACTCATATAAATTATAAAAACTCTAAATAAACTTGTTTTATTGTATTTAAAATGTGTTATTTTATTTACATTTTATCATGTGAATACTGGATTAAAAAAATTCTTCTTTAGAGAAAAACATTTTTAATCACTAATATTATATGCCTTGGGGAATTAAATTTATCTTTACACACCCCATGATTGTTTTGTTTCAAAACAAGAACAATACCTAGGGAGATAGTATTAATCTGATCCTTAAAAAGGTGAACAACATGGTGCTCTAGCAGGGAACCCCATTTTTTTTACATGGAGATAGAAATATCCAATTTAATGGGGGAAATATTTTAATTTTGATTTTTTGAAGAAATAAATTTGGACAATCGAGGATTTCATTTCGAATCACCAATCATGGTAGTCAACCCAAAAAAAACCTTAACGGACCTATGTGCCACACAATTTTCCATTGAAAATGAATCTATTAACCATGCGGGCATAACAAAATGATATTGGATTAATAGTCAAAATGATCTATATGATACCTAAAATTCATGGACATGATGCTAATGATCCCAATATACACATTCAATAATTTGGATTTGTTTGTTCATTTTTCAAGTGAATATGATTAGCTAAGGAGAAAGTCATGTGGTGTAAATTCATCTTTTCACTAAAAGGAGAAGCTAAAGGGTGACTGTGTATAATAAAACCCAGGTATATCAATGATTTAATGATCTGGAACAAATAATTATGTATATGTTTTTAATATCCAAACTGAATATATTAATTTGAAAAGGATATTTACACGATTCCAAAATAAATTGTTTGGACGATTTATGAATATTAGGAATGAGTCACAATGATGTTTTCAATCTTCCTACATCAAATTGTGGAATAGAATCATTTACTAGTTTTCAAATTCTATAGACTTATTGAAAATGATTGGATCATTTTCGATGCATCCTATATGAGTGGATAGATTGAAAACTAATCAAAAGAAATCTTGACTCTCATTGATAAGATAACACATAATTGAAAAATAATTAGAAATAGAGGAACTTGTACAAGGGGTAATCATGCGGTATGGAATTATGTTTCATCACCTATTTCGGAAATTAAAATTAAAGAATTGAATTTCATTATACTAAAGGTTTTCATTATAAATGTTGATGAGAAATCAGCACCACCACAATTTTTGTAAAATTTTTATCAATCAATCATTAAATTGATCAATGTATTGAGATTTTGGGTTTGGATAGTTTAAAAGCTACATTCCAGAAAAATAAATTTCCCTAATACCAAAAATAGAAAGAAGGGAAATCCTAACAATAATTTCAATTTCCAAACCACAAATCCAAAACCCCCTTTTTAATCATCATACTTTCTAGTAGTAATATCAAAACCTGATACCTTTCTAACAAACACATAGACCATCCATCTTGAAAAAGAATCCTTTAAACAATCACCATTCGAATTGATGAATTTTGGGTAGCCATCAATTCGTTTTACAGCAATTGATAGACAAATTCTCTTTTTTCTAGTCTTTACAATCATTTTTATTATAAATATCAATAACATTGAAATCTAGATTAATGCACTACTATCTAGATATGATTTTTTGTTACAACTAATAATAAACACTATATGGAATAAAATTTCACATTCAACATCCCTTTATAGGTGTCATTAAATTCTAAACAATTTAGTAAACTACAAATACATCCACAACATATGTGATCATGTATATAAATGTTTATTATATGAATAATTATTGTACGGGAATACTGAATAAAGGGTCAAAAATTAGTCCATCAAATGATAATAAGGATTCCACACTACTTGACCAAACGTTCCTTATCACCACACCATATGATTATTTAGAACAGATAGTTACATTATCTAGATCATTCAATGATATAAAAATATGACATAGATCCCCTAGATAACAGTTTATAGTCACCATTGTTCTTTAAATGAACTATCATTACATGAATTTACGAGAAATCCAAGCTTTAAACTTATAGATTAGTGAACCATCAAACCTAACAAGTCATAGTCTCATGATTATCATCTCCAAAAATTGGTATGTCCAGAAGGTAGATATCTAATATTAAGAAACATATATAGTTATCATGGAGAACCCCCTATTAGATCAATGTCTCTATATACAAATAATTACCCCATCAAAACATAACTAACACACTGACATGTTCCATCAATAAAAAACATATCTCACTGGGACCAATACACTCTCTAAATGATCACCTCACCAAATGTCAAACCATCAACTCCGTGATAATCTTGATTTTATAATAAGGATCAATTCCTATAATGAAATACTATAACTATTGAATTTCTTCCCACCTCCTAATAGTGACTATCATCGTATTTGACCTACCAGTATATAATACTGGAACATTTCTCTACCACTAAGGAGTCATCCAATAAAAAATTGGATGTCGCCTATCATGGTACATTTAAAATTAATTCACAATCTATGGAACATATGACTAAAAATTATATTTTTCATTTTAACATCATTTTTAAGGAAAATTGGTGAAATCAAACTTGTTCACACCAGATAGCATAAAATACCATGGAAATCAAAAAATCTATGACTCTATGTTTTAGGCTATTAGAAATATTCTATCCACTTAATATATAATAAATTTTCATCACCATATTGTTGGACTAACTAGTATTGAAAATCCCAAATCATGTTTCATTTATGTAATAATTATGCTTCTCTTACAAGATAATCAATTATGTGAAAATAATTTTTATTTCAAAGTGATAAATATGTACGTTTAATCTCACTCCTCTCTTGTTTAAAGCTCATAGTGAAAAATTTCTCAAAGTAAAAAGGTCATCGATGCAAAGGTCACCGACGCAAAGGTCATCGATACAAAAGACACTGATGAAATGTTGACCAATGCAAGGTCACCATTGTAAATGTAATTATTCAAGGTCATTGATGATAGTTCACCGATTCAAGGCTACTATTTGGAAGGTTACTGATAAGGAGTTATCGATGGATGGTTACCATTGAAAAGGATACTGATGAATGCTCCCGATATCTACTTACTGTTGAAGCCTACTGTTGTGAAGGCTACAGTTACCAGTCTACCATAATCTTCTATTCCATTATTTTTCATTTTCCTAATATAATTCTAACTGTTATATTTTGTATCTTTAATTATTTTAACATTAATTAATGATAATTGAATACATATCGAGAGATCGTATCTAGGGAGAGTATGAGGTATGAGAAATATCGCATGTGATGTACTTATTCCTATTGTCGGACCATGAGTATAAAAGAGAAGACCAAAGAAAAAAATATTAGGATGAGAAGAACGTCTGAGCATATGACGAAGCATACATGATAGATCAAAGGGGAACAATCAAACACTTACACTGTAAACCCACAAGCATCAGGATGATCATTTGGGGACAAAATCACTTCTTCCTTCTAATCTTCATCAACTCTCGATCAACATAAGAAGTAGAACTCTCAGTTCATAAATGCTATAACATGTATTTGCAACACTTTGTATTGGAGACGTCTTCCAGCGAAAGAGTCGAACTGAAACTTTTTCACTCAATAGATTCAAGAGATGAACTGCAAACACATAGAGCCTTTTAAACTCGATCTCATCATATTTTCTATACTGTGATTTTTTATTTTACCTTTCTGAGAAGTGTGTGTTTGTGTCATATAGACCGTCTCCTGTGATTTAACGGGATGATACAAATATTTTCACATAAAACTTCTCTTACACCTTTTTTCCCACGTATAACTATAGAAGAGGCCATGTGTGGTCTGTGTTGTTCATCATTCCCATTAAGAACTGTGGCAGAGCGTGTGAACCCTGGAATGTTTGTAAAAACTATTGATAATCATGATACAGTCTGTGTATCATGATTATTGTTAAATAAACTGTTTGGTGGTAGGTGATCACCAAGTGGATAGGATTATGTCTCGGTGTGTGACTAAATCTCTTATTTTAATTTTATGTGCACTATATTTAGTTATACTATATTTTACCTATTTTCCGATGCTTATAATTGCTGAAAATTCTATTTTTTATTTTAAAAGAACGGCTTTGAGGATAAGCGGTAACCCGAGAAATCAATAGGGATACTCTAATACATGATTCAGACAGAATTTGAAATTCAAAAAGGGTCACCCAACTCGAGGGGCCCTCGAGCTATGTGACATCCACGATAGCCAACATCTTTTCACCTGTATCCATTATCATCAACTTATTGAACCATCATCGTCCTCAACTCCATCCATCACCATCGGAGCAAACGAACCCGTAGATCCATTCAATCCTAATTGAAAAACATCAAAGAACACCACAGATAGAATCGTCATCCATCAACACCGACCAAACACCACTTGACAGATGACATCATAGCACATCAAACACATAAACACGAAAACAACCCAACAAGAAAAAAACAACACTGAACAAGCACAAAACCTTTCAATATTGACAGGAATATGAAAAAACCAAACCATATCCAAAGTCGATGCTGCAATCACCTGCGAGATTCCATCAGACCGCAACTCCAGAACCATCCTCATTGAAGATCAATGAAGACCACCATGGCCCAGATCGAGCCCTGGAATCGCCTCCTCGAACACCATTATCGTACAAGCATACATCCCTGAGCCTTCATGAAACAATAATTGCAGTCCGACCTGGAGAGTAGTGAAGGAACAAGAGGCCAGAGCAGTGATGAATCGGACATGTCCTCGACAGGGAATCATCATCTCCATGGCCTCCAACCAGAACCCTTGAAGCCACCTCTACTAGCTGAAAAGAACACCTGAAACAACATCGAAGAAGAAACAACCACCAAGAGATGAAGCACCGAGATAGATGGGGATGGATGCAAGCCATGGACCTGAGAAGCCCACAAGACATCTACCCACACATCCCAAACCTTTCCATGAAGAACCAGCGCACCAGGCCAGAGTGGGACGTTTCAAAATTTTTGGGATCATTATAATAATGTTTTTAAAAGAAATTTTAAGTAGGAACTCAATTAACCCCTCTTGATATTCCACTCTGACCAGTATTTTGTATTAGACGGATTTAGTTTGGATTTGTAATACAACATTAACTATTGTTCAATTCATCAAATTTATTAACTGTGAATTTATTTATATCATAAAATCATAAAATTTTTGTCATATCTAAATTTGCAGTTATTTACAATTCTAATAAACAATTGATAATAGAGTTGATGGTGCTTCTACTCACAGGAAACCATTCTCTGATAGAAATAACTGTGCTCAAGGGAAATTAAAAATGAAAATGTATGTAGAGAGCATGGGACCTGAAATCTGGGACATAATTGAAGAACACCATGTATTACCTTTTACTACTAGGGAAACATGTTCTCAGCTGACTAATAAAACATTTTACAATAACTATAAATTAATGAATGCTTTGAACAGTTCACTAGGTGATGAATTATTCAATAGAATATCTACCTGTAAAATTTGCATATAAAATTTGGGATACATTAGATGTTTCTCTTGAGTGAACAACCAATGTTAAAGAAATGATATTAATTAATTATAATATTAAATATGATAACTCTTAGATGAATCTTGATGGCAATATATTTGAAATGTATCTCTGGTACAATGAAATAGTGAATACCATGAGTCTCCTTAGAAAACTAGTGGACAATAAGGATTAGATTATGAAATTTATTTAATGCCACCCTGACAGATAAAGATTAACACCAATTTTTATCCAAGAATATTTTAACGTAGGCATGTTGCCTCTGAAGGAATTAATTAGAATGCTTATGATATACGAAGAATATCTTAAGGTAAATCTAGAAGCAGATGAATAACATAGAAAGAAGTTTGTAGCATTCATGACTGCTACCTCAAATTACAATGACAATGAAAAAGTTCATGCTCCTGTAGAAATGTCCACCAGTAAAGACTCAGATTCTAACAATGATGATAAGATGGATCATCTTTCAAGGAGATTCAATAAGTTATACCATAACAAGAAGTTATTTAGAAATTAAAAATATAATTGGAGGCATGATAATAGAGGAAATTGGAAAATGACATAAAATGGAATGATAACACAAATGAGATACTCTGTTATGAGTGTAAATGAAAAGGTCATGTGAAAGTTGGTTTCCCCATGTTGAAATTTATGAATAAGTATGAAGACAAGGTAATGGGATATAAAAAGGCTATGAAAGCTTCTTATAGTGCCTCAGATGATATCTCATATGGATCTGACACTTCTAATATTGAAAATAACAAACATGAAAACATGTGTTTAATTACAGGAAAATCAAAGGTAACACCCAATTCTCCTGTACATAATGCTTACTACTCTAGGAATGAATGTGAATCAAACAATGATGAAAATATTACTAAGAATGAATTATATTAATATTGTGGAATGCATGAGGTCACAATTAATTAACTCAACGATAAATATAAACTATTAAAAATATAACAAGCATTAAATGTCAATTATAAGTGTGATATGGATATTGAAAAAGAAAAATGTGCTCAAAAATTGAAAGATAATACTAAACATATATTATCCAAAGAGCATTTAGAAAGATAACATGAGAGGTTTACTATAGCTAGAGAAACATGGACCCAGTTACTAGGAAAAATGATTGCTCCAAAATACACAACTGGTCTAGGATATAATCTTGGACAAAGAAGAAATATTAAGAATAATTTTTTTCTAAAATCTTGACAGTTCACTGCTAGTTAATGTTCTGGACAGTCATATAAAAAACAATTCACTGAAGGACCTAACTATGTGTTCATGTCTAAAAACATATCTTGTAATTATAGGAATCCTGTGAGACAAGTTTGGGTTCCCAAAATTCAACTTGCTACCTCTATGGACCCATGAAAATCTTGGTACCAAAGTTACCCTAAAATTAATCTTGTTTGTAGGAAAACTATTCAAATAGGTCTTGTAAAACTCTATGGTACTTGAACAATGGATGTTCAAGACGCATGAATGGAGACTACTCATGATTCAAGAGCTTAATTAATGTTGATGGTGAATATGTTACAATTTATAATAATGAAAAATGGATGATCGTCGGCTTAGGCCAAATTGGTAACCATAATATTGAATTAATTTCATAAGTTCTCTTTTTTTATGGGTTAGTGTAAAATTTACTCTATATATCACAGTTATGTGATGATGGTTCTATTGTTAAATTTGAATATGATGCATGCAATGTTTTTAATTCAAAAAATGATTTAATATTTACCACTCTTATAAATGAAAATGTATATGTTATTGATTTAAATGCTTTTGCTAAGAAAAATATTTCATGTTTAAATGATTTTCATAAGGAATCCGGGTTATGCAACCCAAGATTAGCACAATACATTGTGCATATACATAGGAAACTAACTAGGAATGGTTTAGTAATAGATTAACCAAAACTACAATTCCAACCTAACAGTGTTTGTAATCTTAGTAAAAAAGGGAAAATAACACCAAGTCTTTCTCAAACTAAAGAAAGAAGTTTCTACTTCTCAACTACTTGAGTGGGATTACATGGAATTTTTTGGACCATCTAGAGTTTCACGTTTAAATGGGATGCACTCTGCTTATGATCGTGTAGATGATATTTCTAGATATACATCTGTATATTATCTATCTCACAAAACTGAATCATGTTCGTACTTAATTAATATGTCTAGTCTATAGAAAATCTCAATTTACTTAGAATTAATACCTTGAGAAGTGATTATGGTTGTGAGTTTGAAAATTAGGAATTTGTATCCTTTTCCTCACATAATGGATATTCTCACAATTTCTCTACTACATGAACACCCCAACAAAATGACATTGTGGAAAGAAAAAATAGAACCCTTTAAAAGACTTCCCGGAAAATTATAAATGAGTATAATTAACCTATCTATATTTTGGGCCAAATCTATTAATACAGCTTGTTATATTTTCAATAGAGTATTAATTATACATGTTCTTAAGAAGATCCCTTATGAGATCTAGAATAATAGGAAACCTAAGGATAATTACTATATATTTTTTCTTGCAATGTATTGATCCATATCACTAAGGAAAATCATGACAAATTTTCTTCCAAAAGTGATGAAGGAATTTTCCTAGGTTTTTCAATCACTATTAAAGCTTATAGAATATTTAATAAGAGATCCAAATTTGTGGAAGAATCAGTTCATGTAAAATTTGTTGTGACGGACACACATGAACCCAAAAAATCTATAGAAATCCATGATGAAGATATGTCTATTCGGGACCGTAATTTTAAAGACTCTGAGCCCTTAGTGAAAACAACCAGTTTTGAAAATCCTCTAGAATCTGTGCATGGTGAATCTGGACCTATAGACATTCATGAGCAGTCTAGTTCAACTCTTTCAAGAGGTATTAGAACACTGATGAATCATCATTTAGATGTTGTAGTTTGTGATTTATAAATAGGAACATAAACTAGAGATTCTATGAGAACCCAAGTTGAATATCAAGCTTCTATTTCACAGCTTGGACCTAAAAATATTGATGATGAAATCAGTGATGAATTCTGGGTGATAGCTATGAAAGAATAATTAAATCAGTTTGGTGGAAACAAAATTTTGGAATTATTAGAAATACCTAAAGACATGTTGATTATATGCAATGAATGGGTGTTAAGAAATAAAGATTATAAATCTAGAAACATAGTCAAAAATAATACTAGACTAGTTGTATAATGATATAGTCAACAAGAAGGAATAGAATATGAGGAAAACTTTTCACTTGTATCTAGTCTATAATCCATTAGGGTACTACTTGTTAATATAGCTTATCTGAATTTCGAACATCATCAAATCGATGACAAAAGTGAAATTTTAAATGTGTACATATTTGAAGATGTATTGTTTGAACAACCCCCATCTATTACAAATCCCAATTTTTGAAATCATTTTTTTAATTTTTTTAATGATTTATATGGTTTAAAACAAGCCCTATGAGCTTGGGATGATAGACTTAGTTCTCTCCTTATTTCAAAATATTTTACTAATGGAATAATGGATCCTACACATTTTATCAAAAGGATGTCCAAATATGTTTTAATATTACAAATATATGTGGATGATATTAGTTTTAGGTCCTCTAAAAATTTATTATGTTCTGATTTTTTAAAAATGATGTAAGATAAATTTGAAAAGAGTTTAATGGGGGACCATCATTTTTTCATTTCATTTCAAATTATTCAAAATAAAAATTGTATTGTTTTAAATCAATGTAAATATACTAATGATATTATGAAATGTTTTAGTTTGGACTACAACAAAGGTAGTGATACACCTATGATTACCACATGTATGTTGGATATTGATGAAACTGGTAAACAAGTGGATCAAACCAATTATTGATGTATGATTGGATGTCTTCTCTATATTACTACTAGCAGACCAGAAATTATGTTCAGTGTATGCATGTGTGCTCACTTTAAATCAAATCTTAAAGAGTCTCATTTAACTTCTATAAAAAGTATTTTTAAATATATCATGTATAATACAAACTTATGACTATGTTACTCAAGAGAACAATGATTTTATTTAATAATTTATTCGGTTGCTAATTTTTTTGGTTACACGTTAGATAGAAAGAGAACCTCAAGAACATGTCACATTTTGGTCAAGTCAATAGTATCATGGTGTAGTATGAAACAAAATTTTGTTTCATTATCTACTACCAAATCTGAATATATAGTGGATGGTAGTAGTTGTGCTAAACATTTATGGATGAAACACACTTTACTAGACTATGGATAGCATTTCCAACATATCTCTAAAAAGTGTGATAATACATGTTCTATTAACATCTCTTAAAATCCAGTATCTCATGATAGGTCAAAGCACATTGATGTGAGACATCACTTCTTGAGCGATCATTATCAATGAGGAGAGATCACTATTGAATTATTTGGTACTGAACACCAATTGGATGATATATTCACTAATAAATTGAATTATGAGAGGTTAAATTACATCAGACATGATTTAGGTATGATAAATTGTAAACATTTAGGAACATCATCATTAGGAACCTCACAGTTGGAACTTCACCATTAGAAAACGCACCATTATGAACCTCACCGTTAGGAACCTCACTGTTAGGAACCTCACTGTCAGGAACCACCCTGAGAGAAACCTCACCATTGGACCTCACCATTGAAACCTCAACTTTATAAACCTCACCGATAGAAACCTCACTGTTAGGAACCTCACTTATAGGACATCGCTGTTAGAACCTCAATGTTGGACCTCACTATTAGGACCTCGGTGTTATGAACCTCACAGATAGAAACCTCATCATTGGACCTCACCATTGAATCCTCATCATTAGTATCCTCACTGTTTGGACATCACCGTTATGACCTAACCGTTGGAATCTTACTGATAGTAAATGTTTTCTAGGACATCACGTTTTCTTTCTAATGAAAGTTGAAACATTGTTTTTAACTTATTTATTTTAATTGATTTGTTCTTCGATCCATAAATGATAAAATTATAATATCAGACCACATTTTGATCAACCTCAAATTCTTTCCTAAATCCCTTTTCTACCTAACATCGAAACTGAACCCTATTCTAAAACCCTCGAACCACATCAGATCACATGTCAAGAGTGAAGAGACTATTGGTCAGTGACGAAGGGGATGTGACAAATCCAAAGAGACCTTGAGATGAGTCGAGTAGTGGAAGAAAGGCAGCGGAAAATATGGTCAACCCTCATCTGTCCATGAGGAAATAATAGTTGTAAAAGAGATCAGTTCCGAGTGGTTGATAATTAGAATATCTTAGTGCTGAAGGCACTTGAATCTCAATGTTGGGTTAGATGCTATGAAAAAAAATAGAACCTATTTACAGAAGTTAGTGAATGTGTTTTATGATTTTTAGAAATTCAAACAGACTAAGGATGAGAATAGAATGTCTTCAAGGGAAAATGGAGTAAGTGTAATCTTCTCCTCTATTGAATGGATTTAGTGTCTAAGAGTACCTTAAGAAGGGATTTATGACTACTACTCAGGAGTGGTGCCTCTGACTACTGATTTATTTTGTTCTGAATAAGCCTTAGCCAAACTGACAGGGAGTGGGATTGCTAGGAGATTCATTGCTACTGAAATGGATGGAGAAGACAAGATCATGTTTATGTTTCTTCAGCCTGTCTTGAGTCCCATGGGAGGGGATATTTCTACCCTAAAATATTAGGATGTATTTACTTTATATCTACTGAATCATGGAAATAAAATAAAATTTTTTAGTGTGTTAATGATTCAATTAGATTATATGACAACGCCCATTTCCAAATCCAATGCCTTATTTAATGCTAGATTTATATCCTTGATGCTAAAGGTGAATGGAGTTCCTAGGATAATAAAAAACAGCCGTATTAAGGGTTCATTACAACAATAATTTGCATGTTGATGAAGATAAATTGGATCCCTTGGAAATGAATATGGGTACCTGATGAGGCTAAGATATATGTGGAATTAAACATTTTCACTCATCCTACTTGGACAATGGATAAGAGAGATCATGTTATAATGCTTAATGAGCTGGAGCCTGCTTATTCAGATGAAGAGGAAGATGTTGTGGCTGTGCAAGAAAGGGAGGACTCTCATATAGATGATAGGAGTGATCCAGACATTCCCTACAATCCTCATGTTAATACAGTATCCTTTGGTGAGCCTAGCCCACCCAAGAGATTTCCTAGAAAGGAGAATATTCAAAGGGATAATGATGATGAAGAGACTAATGAAAAATAAGGGGCATAAAATGTCTTATGTGACATTAGAGGGACCTCATATGAAGATGAGGAAAATGAATCTAGTCTGGATTACATTGAGACTACTTCTGATGTGAGTGTATGAGAATGTTTGAGTCTCAGTCCTCTAATAAGACATACAGAAATGGTAGAAAGGATTGATGATGTGTTTGAAGATTCAGATGAAGGTGGAATTGCTTTTTATGTAGTTGAAGATTCAGTAGAAGAAGTTGTAGTGGACCCTCCTGTTGATGATGGTTCTCAAGGAGTAATGATAGAGATTGATATGGTTGATCAGGATAATGCTCCTAGTGACGGGGAGGAACCTATTTCCAATGGATCATTTGATGTAGCTCTTGGAATATGGGATTGGTCAGAAGACCCTAAATTTGTGGTCCTATGTTTAGATAATGTGAACTCTGATGATGGACAGCCTATCAAAAGTCATCCAATTCATACAATTTCAGAAACCAGTATTGTCCAGCCAATGGTTCTTTTTCCTTGTGACTATGTGAAGAAGGATTCTTTGGAATCAATCAAATGAGATATGAACAACCACTTTGATGAGAGATTTGTTGGGTTGGAGATGGCTTGGACTCACAATCAAGAAGTTGTCACATCTATAGTGGAAAGAATAGTTTTTTTCTATCACTCCATCCTGTTAGAGGTGGTAATGTAATGTTAAAATCAAATCAGAACATTTGCAGATTCAATGGAATCTATAATGTTTTCTATTGAAATATTATACTCCTACATGGTTTTAAGGGTTTAGGTGGACAAAGATCATCGATATGTTAAAAGTGTGGTTCATAAAATGGTCATTGTGTTTTATGAGTTTATGAATTCCATGGCGACACATGTGACTGACCAATATGTCGATGTAAAGAGACTGATATGTGGGATGACTATATCTTTTATAGAGATAGTGGATTTCACTATGGAACATGTGTGTGCATCTACTTCTGATGTAGCCTCTAGTCCTTTTGATCTATATGCCTTTAGGTCTGTTGTTTGAGAAGATGTTGAGAAGTAATCTGGTACCAGTACCTCAGATCCTCAGTCCATCACTCTGGTTATTTCCAATACTAGAGAAATTCATAATCTTTTGAGAAATTATTTAAGGAAATATTCTCAAGATCATAAGGCAATCAATGACCAATTTGATTTCTACTAAAAATGGTATACACTACACATCAGATGGTTGGTCACTTCATGTTGTTGATGGAGATCTTAAGGATTCCACCTCTCACTCCAGACTTCAACAATCATGTTAGTAGTCATAGAGTGTTGACTCCTAACTTGGAGAAATATATGGAGAATATGGATGATTTTATTTCATCAACTAAGAGAGAAAGAATTATTATTATTTATTTCCGAAATCTTCATTTATCATTCCTCCATGTGGACTTCCCTCCCATTATTGTTCCTCTAGCCTTGCCTTCTACCTCAGGTGCCTTCGGATATGCCAGTGATGGCCCACTGATGAGTCCTACACATTCCATAAGAATCATTACCCCCACCATTTCATTGAGATCTACTCACTACTTGTCTATTATTTCTTCTGTTGCAGCTGCTCATACCTTGTTGACTGCCATTCATTGGCCTATCCCCCCATCTTCAGAACCAAGGTCAAACACTTCCAATGAAATATCTCCCTTGGACATCTCTGATGTGGATTTAATGTGGGATGTATTAGTTGAAAGGGATCTTTGTACCATTTTTGTACATTGTACTATTTCTTAATTAATGGAAGATCATCTTCGGTTTGTTATGGTTTTACATTATTTTTGTTAATCACAAAGGGGTAGAAACATGTCAGGTTTATGTTTTAAGATTCCCAATCATAAAGAATGAGATATTTTTTAAGATGAATGAACT
Organism: Viscum album; assembly: GCA_963277665.1. NCBI lineage: Eukaryota > Viridiplantae > Streptophyta > Magnoliopsida > Santalales > Viscaceae > Viscum > Viscum album. The sequence goes on along the minus strand of OY728148.1, from coordinate 2,002,708,749 downwards.
ATTTTTATATATATACTATCTATATTTTCCATAATAAACATGGTTCAAATTTTCTTATACACACCTCTGAAGATAATATAAAATGTTCTTGACTCTACCATATAATATAATAACATAATTTATGATTATAAAAAAGTGGTAGATTTATGGACTCACCTGTTTTGATAATCCCAAGTCTTCTTTTGATAATCCCAAATCATGTTTTATTTATGTTATATTTATGTTTCTATTACAAGATAATAATTTATGTGAAAATCAGGTTATTGTCAAAGTGACAACTATGTACGTTTAATCTCACTTCTCTCTTGTTTTAAGCTCATAGTGCAAAATTTTTCCGAGTAAAATAGTCATTGATGGAAAGGCTACGGATGCAAGGCCACCATTTCAATGTCCCCGATGCAAGGTATCCAATTAAAGGCAAATTTTGGGAAGGTTATTGATGAATATTTATCGAAATAAGGTTACCAATGGAAGGATAATGAAGTAGAGTTATTGATGGAAGGTTAACATTGTGATGGTTTTCAATGAATGATGTCGATGTGCAATTATTATTGATGCCTACCATTTTGAATGATACAGTTACCAGTCTACCATATTCATTAACTCAATACATTTTCAAATTCTTAAGATTATTCTAACGGTCATATTTGGTAAATTTAATGATTCTGAAATTAATTAATGCTTATTGTATACATATGGTGAGACCATATATGGGGGTAGTACGAGGTATGATAGAGATTTCACATGATGTACTTATTCCTATTTTCAGACCTCGAGTTCAAAAGAGAAGGAAAAAGAAGAAGATATAATGATGGGAAGCATGTTTGGACATATAAATAAACATACTTTCTAGATCAATGGAGAACCATCCAACACTTACACTGTAAACCCACAAGCATCATCAAGATCATTTGAGGACATGTTCACTTCTACATTTTGTGCTTCATCAACACTCAATCAACACAAGAAGTAGAACTCTCAGTTATAAAACGATATAACATGGAGTTGCAACACTCTGTTTTGGAGAAAACATCCATAGAGAGACTCTATGTGCAAATTTTTCACTCCATGGAGTCAAGAGCTGAACTACAAACACATAGAGCATTCTAAACACAATACCATCATTTTTTTTTCTACATTGTTTTTTTATTTTACATTTCTAAGAAGTATGAGTTTGTGTCATACACACTGTCTAATGTTCTTGAATTAGAGGATACAAAAATCCTCACATGAAACTTCACCTACACCTTGTTTTCACGCATATAACTTGTGAAGAGACCATGTGTGTTCGGTGTTGTTTATCATTCCCATGATGAACTATGGTAGAGGGTTTGAGCCCCTTATTTATTTTAAAATCTATTTAGAATCCTTCTTATAATTTCTAAACCATAAATTTTATTTAATTCACATTGATACTTAGTTTTGTTTAGTGTGTATATGTTTTATTTAGTAAATTTGTTTCAATTGTTGAATAAGTATTTTACACTAATTCAACATAGTCCCAATCACCCTTTAAAAAACCTATTGACCATCTACACATTTACATCTCTACTGACTTAATTAACTAGGTCAATTCAAAATTTGGGGATCTTAATAATAACATTTTTAATTGATATTATAAGTAGGAACTCAATTTACCCCCCTCTTGAGAATCCACTCTGACCAACATATAGTATCTTATCATCTATTATAAGATCATCAAAATGTTATGACATCATATCCCTTGTATTAATTTACACCTACACATTTATCTCAATTTTATTAAATCCATTTATCAAAATACACTATTTATTATTTATCCAATAACACCACTCATTATTATGATAAACCCAAATCATAATCTCAGTCATCATGTTAAAATCATCTTATTAAACATCTATCATTAAATCCTCATCCAACATTTCTTCCTCAAAATTAATAATAATCGACTGATATTTTTAATCGTTTACATCCACCTTACCATTGAATCAACATAACAGGATCTAATTTTAAATCCTAAATGGATAACCAATATACTATTTATATGTTCTAGTCGTCATTGTATTAGTTACTCGATAATGATTATAATATTTTCTTTAGGGTTGAGATTTCTTATTCATAACAAATTTCAACCATCCCACATCAATAATTGGTTTTTTTCTTTTATTAAATACAGATTTCATTCCTTCTATATAAAAAATATCATCTTATTTACATTAAGTAAGTACATAGTCAAGGGGAGAATCAATCTATTCAGCGTCATCACAAACATGTTTCTTCTTCATTGATGCAGGTACTATATCGATGGGAGTCACTCCAATTTCCTGGAATAATAAATTTCTCAAATAAAAAACCTTTCATGAATTCTAGAAACCAAAATCATGAATCTAATAATAAAATTTCGATTTATTAGATCCATACGAACCCACGTAAATTGAATGATCAATAGATGGAAGGAAAACATGGCCATTATAACCCTCCTTTATCATAAAAATGAAGCATACTTTTGAATCTAAATACCTTCTTAGATGATGAGCATCACTGTATTGAAAATGAAATTTTGGGGTCTATAATATATTAGGATGTTGGCATATAGAATCCATATGAACATGAAGAAGAAAATGATATCAAAAATCATATATATTCTAATAGATTTTTTTAAAGTGTTTTTCTGAACAATTCATAATGAAAATATATTCATTTTGATATATATAAATATTATCTTATACATGAACACATCAAGCATGGGTACAAAAATATTCCATATTTAATGATTCAAACATGAAATGTTTTCTAATAAACAAAAAAATATCAGAAAGAAAATCCTTATAAAACCGTTGAAGTTGTACATTTGAAAATCAAACCCATTTTGGAGGAATTCATATTCACATTACCTTCATAATGAATATATAGATGATAGAAATATCCATTATTTAAAAATAAAGTCACTGACAATTCTAAAAATAATAAATTATTTATTTTCGAGATCCTCAAATTAATGAGTTACCAGGAGATCATCAATGATACCATTTTTAACTATAGTAAATCTAATTACCTTTATTGTCGTATGGATCATATCCAGTTTATATAGATATCCAATATATTACCATTTTATCATACTATTTTAAAATAGATGAGGGATTAGCAGATAGTGAGTAAGAAAGAGTTTATGGAATTCTGATATTGATGTTTGATTCTCTCTGACATAAGTTTTTATTATAACTATCTCATACAGTGAATATCAATGAATGTGATCTGGTCTGGGAGACACCAAATCATGATTAAATTTATACATTCTCATTCATAATTGAATCACTCATCAAAGTGCACGTGAAAAATCTAAAACATTGATCATTTTTTAAAATAATACCAAAATGTATCATATAATGGTTCCCAAAAAAACATAGATTCTAATATTTATATCAATCTATAATAGGTATCATTTCACACAGATACACACTCACTATATTAAAATATGAAATGGTTCTCGTGTGATACAAATGAACACACATATTATTATTTCCAAGAAAAAAATTATACTAAGGTTGTACATTTAATGGAAATTGCTAACCGAATAAACTTTCTATCAAACACCATTATTTTCTTGATCCAATACCCAAATAATTTTTTCACACAAAATCGATAATTAATCCACACAACGGTTCCATAATATGAATCCAAAATCATCAAAACTGATATTTGTGGATCTATATTATTTAAGGAGACGGTGAAATAGGTCGAGGTACATTATTCATCCCATAACATGTATAGAATCCATGTTGTATGGAAGAGTATATCATCGCTAATTACTATTGGTTGATCCTAACATTTCAAAAATGACAGTTTGTATTTTATTGATGAAATAGAAATTATATAATCCAAATATTCTTCTAGTTTTTTAATCGATGGTCATGGAATATGTAGTATTTGTGGTTTCCAGATAACATAATTAGATTTTGTTAAAAAAAAATTATTTTATTACTAATGTATTATTCCATATCTGGTACCAAATCTAAAAAAATATGGTTCATGTAAAATTAACATTCCACCATGGATCATAGTGAAATATATTACTAGAATCAACACCATGGAAAACAGTGATAGCTTTAAACAATGATAATGTACTATGGTGGAATGAACATCATTACATCATTACCTCCTTGCCCTTAATATATCCTCACTTAACAGCCAATGGTTCTAATCATATATACAGAATTTTTTTTCATAATATACAAAAAACACTATCAAAATAATATCACTATATTCTATGCTTCATTCATCATCTATGCCATAATAAAAATATCTATCAAAACTAGAAACCATTCAATAGTTCAACAACCATTTTTTTGATACAAAACCCCATATATAAAATATTTTGTCCCAAGAAGAATATAATTCCACCTGAAAATATTTTCAAATTCCATATTTTTCATTAAAAACCTAACCATTGATATTATTAAAATTTAAATGATATTTAAAATCTCCTAATTTAATAACATGTTATCAAAAATATATTCCCTAGACCACTCTTAATGAAAAAATTAATTTTATTGAGGCCATACATTGTACTCAAAATTTAAATGTCCCCAAAAATATTCATCCTAACACCCATAAGACAAATAGAAGTGCTGTTGTATTACCAATAAACACATTGTTTCTTTTTTCTATAATTACTATTAGTAATTATAAAAATTGTAAATATGGTTTCACCTTGATTTCCTCACAGTCAACAATAAACATTGCATTTTATTTGTACATTTTTTGATAAAAGACATGGAACTTGTTATACATACCTCAATATCAACGAGGATGGTTATGTTGTTAGGAAACTAATAAGAAATATTTTGTGATCTCAATGTATAACACATAATAATTTGATACATTCAATTAATTTGGAATAAAATGATTCCTTAACTATGGTGGGAATGGAATGAAAAACATGTTCACTGAGAGAAATAAACATCAGGTTTTTACCTTGGTTTGTATGTGGCCACTTTTTACTCTATGAGGTTAATAATAGCTCAATTATAATTGTCACCATCTTAGAGATATCCCACACAAAACATGAATGAAAAAACACCACCAACACAGTTTTGAAAGAGCATTGAATGACATAATGAGTCATGAAGAGCATCAAAAGGTTACATATTATTTTATACATAGAAATTATTAGTTTAGTTGTACTCTACTAAGGTAATATGAAAATTACATCTTCCAATAAATTATATGAAATAATAAAATGTAATATTCTTCTTGATTTGATATTTCCCCTATAATAGTCCATTTATTTAAGGATAATTATTTTAACTCTACATCAACATGGTTCCAAAATACCTTTTAAATCCATTCCAAAACCAAGTTGTAAAAATTGTATATCGATTAATAACAATATGTAAAGTAACATCATAGACTGAAAGAATATCTATGTAATAGTGATTTTCCAACTCATTTACTTAGTGATATTTCTAAATCAACATGAAATGATTCGACTTCATTATCTAATCAACCATCACACAAATAACATCTAAAATTATTGGTGTCTTGGGAAACTCTATTACATAGATTACGTCCACCATAATCCTTATAAACCCAATCAAGGGAAAGGAAAAAATTATCTGATTTTTCACTGATACAATGTATTAATCCAATGACTGATGATGCAACAAGGAAAAGGGATCATAGTCTATCCATTCATTCCAAACAACTAGAAGCATTTCCTGATATCCTAATATATAATAAATGAATATGATTTCCATTACCATGGATTATTCATAATAAGAAATCATTTTATCATCCTTATTTTAAGATGATACTAGGAATATCCAATGAAAAAGAAGATAACATTATTCACCATTACCTATTATAGAACTAGGTACTTTATTTCCAACCATTCATAAGTCAATATGTATTAAAAATTTGACACATACAATAACATTAACAATAAAACCAACTTTTACATGGAACCCAATGGAGAATTGGTCTTCGATTATATATCCCTAAATGATTCTATTATACATTATTCGAATAATCTCATAAACCATGTATACTCATTTGATGCAATCTATTCTAGTACATATATATTTCTACTAATACCATATAAAAATTAATTAGTTATCCTTAGAGGAAAATCAATATCTATATAAAACATCAACTATACATTAACAATTTTCTTTGTCAAAGACTCAATTGATAAATGGAGAAGCTATAATGTCATCTTTTTATGGTTTATCTATATGAAATTCAAATAAAAATTTATATAATTTTTCCATGACATCATTGAATGAACCACAACTCCTTAATCAAATTAATTCCTAGGGTAAATATGGTAATGATCTCTATGACAATAAGACCCATATGATACTACCTTATCCCCAAGAATAAAGATATATACAAAAAAAATAACTGATGTGACACATGAGATTACATATCTTGTCCCATTTTGTTGGATTATTCAGATAGAATCTATTATAAATCCACTCTTTTGATCAAATATGGTCTTTCAGAACATTCCTTCAAATGAATCACTGATAAAATTTCATCTCATTCATAGGTTTACTAAAAATATTATTTCATAAATGAAAATCCCACAATTTCCTTCTAAACCATGTAATCCTATGAACTAAAAAACATATCTATTGAATTTTAATATATTCACTACTTATATAGTGTCGAAATATATTTATAAATAAACAAATAAAATATTATATTCCCATTATTACATAAATCATTGATAAAAATTTGTCTATTTAAAATAATTGAATATATTTTCCATGCTCTCGGGTATAATAAAAAAATATTTAAGAGTCCATCATGAATCATTGAGGTCCATTTTTAAATAGTATGTCATCAAAAAACAACAAAATGAATGATTAAATATATGTACAGATGTTCTTATTTAGAATATCTATAATCATATATGGTGTATTTTTACAAAATGAGGACGTCACCAAGATGAGCCTGTAAGGGGAGTCTCTGTGAGAGCTTCCCTCAGGCCTAGGGTTCTCTTGCGTCTCCTTTTCCCTCCATCACCCTTCTCCTTCTCTTCCTTCTTCCTTGGCATAGCGTGATCAGGGGCCTGGTTGTGCGGTAATGGCGCAGTGTCATGTCGATCGGCAGATGATATCATGTTCTGGCACAACCTAGAGAGATTTGTCTATGAACATATATCTTTCAACTTCCTCTGATGAAATCACATGGTTGTTCTTCACTCCTGCTCCCATGACAGGTGCTTTTGTCCGACTCTGATGGCACCTTCCCCACTTCTAGTGATTTTTCTGCGTGGGTTGTCTCTCTATATCGACTCTATGTTCCTGCGTTCTGGAGCACTGTCAACGAATCCTTCTTTGTTGTTCATTCTATATCTATGGTTCTATACATGTATCGAGTCACATTCTTTTCCCATTTTCATTTTGGATTGTAATAGAGGTTTTGATGTGGTAAATCTGTCGTGGTGGTGGTGTGACCGGTTCTCCTTGCCAAATCTCCACTTCGATTGGGTTTTCGGTTTTTTTTGCTTGGTGGTTAGCTGGATATTGTGGTGTGGTCGGTGACCCCGTGGTGTGTCTAGTTTGTTGGGGTGCTTCTATAGTGGTGCGTTGCCATACGCTGGTGTGTGTATGTGTAGGCCCGAGGTGCGGCGGTAGTGCTACGTCCTGAGGATAGCGGCGGGATTTCCTATTGATGAGGGTGGTGTTGGGTTGCTTCCCTAGGTTTAGTGCATGTAATGGTTGATTTCCCTGGGCACCTTTGATTATGTTCTTTTTTTCTTTGGTTCGACGGTACCTCCAATGGTTGATCCCCTTTGGGCCCAAAGTTTTTTCTTGTTTTATTTCCCTTAAGGATCACCCTTTTCGAAAAAGTGCTTTTATTTGAAAAATAAAAAATTGTTTGATTTTATATATGAAATAATGATTCCTTAATAATATACTCCTCGCATACATGAAGAAACTGTTTTCATAATCTTAGGTGAATCATGGCGAAACTTCAGGCTTCCTATAACAGATTAAAAAATTCTTCGACACCAAACAAAGAGAATCAATTCTTCATGGTATTCATGTTTATATTCTTATTGTACATATACTACTGACGGCTACCATATTTTTTCAAACTAAACAATATTTGACCATTCCATGTAGATGTTCTTAGTGTGAGTTTTCTATTCACCTATAAATCCTCCTGTCAAACATTTTTTTCATAAATATGGACAACAATATATGATATGGAGGAATCCGTTTAGATTTTACTATTTGATTTTTTTGTCATGAATTATAATATTGAATTATGATTCAGTACAATTGAATCAACTCGAATTTCATCCTAATATATTATCATTATTGGATGCAAATATGAGTGAGATAATTCATGATTTATATTGAGTACCCTTTCAACTACATGTGTCATAATATCTCTAATGTAGCTCATGTCTAATCCCATTTGTCCTACTATAACATCCCATTCCCCAATCATAACAATACTCTCACACTTATGTTAAATAACATAGCCCAATATCTTATAAAAGACTATGTGTATCTAATAATTATTCAACGAGTCCTTATAGAAAAATATAATATTGAAATAATTCAAATGAAAAATTACAATTTCCAATAGTTGTTTGATCCAAATCCACCATATTACATTTTATAAATCAATATATATGATCAATATTCTATCATAACTATCTATCAAAAGAAAAAATAGGAATAAAAAATATCTTAAATTCATGTGAAGTTATATTTTTATAATATATATATTAATGGTAGGGTCTTGTAACAAACATGAAAGATGTCATTTTAGATATGATCAACACAACACCTCATATTATGAAATATTACTCTCCACTATCAGATAGAGCATGGCCAGCTACACAACTATATCCTACTTTGGTACCACAAACATTTCCCTATAGTTCATCAAAATAATATATTTCAAATATCTATAGAGGATGGATTTACTACTGAATACCATGTACTATGACCTAACATTTCATCTTGAAATAAAAATATGTGAAATTATAATTATAAAATGTATATGACACATCATGTAACACTATTCAAACTCCATCTGCAACATCCCACATTAAATATGAATATTTCATCTATAAAAAGTGTGATAGAATTTGGTATAATTGCCTTACACATATGGATCATTTGACCCTCTAATCCTTGCTACCCAACTGCTACCGCCATGGTATGACTCCACAAATGTCCTCTAACTACCACTTGAATGGGATCATATTGTATTATACTTGAAGAAACATTCTCTAATAATAATGAATGATATATTACTTGAAATATTTTCATCATCATGATTCATATCAATCATCAATGATTTTTGTTAGACCATAAAAAGTAACATCATGAGGAAGAAACTAAACTGGAGCCTCAAAATTAGTCAAATGGCAATCTATGACATTTTTTTATTTATTTCATCATCCCTAGAAAATAAAATAATAATGTGATTATTATATATACAATGAGTAGGGTATGAAAAAACTAATATTGGTCCACCATAAATATCAATAACCCATTATAATGGTACGACATCAGCAATCTTGGGATGGACTATATAAAAATTTCCATAACCTTTACCTCTGTATGAACCACATATCATCACACCTAGTTCATAACACATCTCTATCATCATGTGTATACTAGAATCATATAAGAATCCAATATTTCAAGTTGATTATATGGTTCCTCTACAGGATCATTGACCACATATACAATCACAATCCATTTATCATCATTTTGTGGTCCTCTAATTCCCTTTTGGGGTGGAGGCAGCTAGAGTTAGAATTTCTAGGAATAAAAATTCATTTATTAAGAACTCATAAAATGTTAATTGGTACTAATAGGAATACTCATGTGAATTTCTATTCAACCACTTGATCAATGGGGTTAGGTATAGGGTGAATCAGATCTAAAATATCATGTATACTTTATAGAGGAATAACATTGTTCTCTAGAATTGATTCAATCACATGGAAAGAAAATAGAAAATTTATTAGGTAAATATATTACAGCTACTATCCAGGTTCACCTCACATAAGAAGCTTCAGAGTTATTCATGTAAAAAATCTAATCTTCTTATAATATTTCTTTTTATTTTTTTTAATTTAATTTACTAATTAAATATAATATTATAATATAAATGAAATATAAATATTCATAAAAATAATAAAGGACATACTGTTATTAGAAAACAATAAACACGTCCATTGTTTTTTCTATTGGTCGGAGTAGAGTACTCACAAGGGGGTTGAATTGAGTATCTATATACATTTTGGTTTGAAATGATATCTTAAAAGTACCCAAAAAACAAATACAACCAAGATAATCATTGTAATACTGTTATGAATGTTTTTATGATTAAATAAATTCTCATAAGATTGATTAATTATCAGTAATCCTAATATATGTTATTAACAATACTTTTGAAGATACTATAATATGGAAGCAAAATTATAATATCTTTCCTAGGTTAACTATAAAATTAAATCTATTTATTTATAAACTATCCATTAAAATAGAGAAAACTAAATTAAAAAACACAGATGATATAAAACAAGTAGTTCAGCCTTAAACTGAGACATAATCCACTCAACTTGATGATCACCTTCCACTAAGCATTTTATATTAATAAACATGATCCACACCCTACATCGGGGTAAACAACAGTGCACTGGACAATCCAAGTCACACGACCTCTTCCTCAGTTCTTCATGGGTAAAAACTAACAGGTCACAATAGGACCTCCTACAATCTTATCATTGAGAGTAAAAAAGTATAAAAAGATATGAGAGGAAGGATATAATGTATCATTTAGTTTAGTGAAAGATACAATGTGTGTTTTAATACAGACACACACACACTGCTCAAAAGCTAAAAACAATACACAATTGAAAATAACTGATTGCTTAAGGATAGAAGTACTCTGATTGTTATTATATGAATCACTGGAAATCTCAGACAAAGAAGATTCACGAATTCCATTCTATTGTAAGAAACATATTATTGCAAGTCTGGTGCTATAGTTTCTACTATTATCTTGCTCATTTTCATCATGGAGTTGTTATTGCAATGATGCTTTTGACTATGATATATGTTCTTCATGCCTTTCTTTATTCATGAATGATTCATCTGTTATTAAAATTTATATTGTTTCATGTGTCAATTCTTTTCTCATCAATGCTCATGCATCTACTGCTCTAACACCATGCTTGTTTTACGACCACACATTTCTGTTTATTCTTGGAGTTCAAGTTATGAATCTGATATGATGTAGGTATTCTGCACATCATACTTCATATGATCAGGTGACATGTCTATAAAGGAATATTATTTCTGTCAGTGCATTTAAAAGACTCAAATATTACCGTTAAAAATTAAATTGAAGAACAACATAAAAAATTAATGAAATGTGTCATAGTATGTCTGGAAACAATGTCACTTGGAAAAAATGTCCCCATGAGGTGGTGTCTCCATGAATAAAATTCCCCTTCTTTTCCTTTGAGTGGTGAGATATTTGTGATGGAATAGTTGTATAGAGATTCAGATCTAGTAGCACAGATTTAGTGTTTGGATCACGATGTATATTCCTCTTCCAATCTTCAAACAGTGTCTTAGCAAGGAATTGGTGTCACATACTTCAACAGATCTGGGTCATGATGTCTGGGTCACGGTGTCCAGTCATGGTGTATGGTCATGATGTCTGGGTCACAGTGTCTTGTCATGGTGTCTAGGTCACGGTGTCCAATTACAGTGTTTGGGCCATGGTGTATGTTCATGGGGTATGGGACCTTTTCTAGAAAAACATAATTGGTTGTAGAATCATGATTTCTCAAACATAGCCAAATATCTATATAGACACTTGAGTAGTAATATTTACATAGTGAATTAAGCATAATCTTTCCTGAAATATATCATTATAGACAAAATTTAAATATAGGTTACAATAAACAAATGTGATTTATATAAATTAAATTATTGATAAAAATTATTTAAATCATGATGAAACAAACCATCTGTATAAATGATGTTATATAGATTGATCATGATTAACAGTATTTAATAAATGTATAGGATTTGTGATCATTAAAATGTGATTAACACAAGAGTTGTCCAACAATCTATGCCTATTGATAATCAAAAATCATGTTAGTGTGATATCTATTTATTGTGTGCATTTAGAGTTCATGAGTTCTTGTCTCTCCCCCTATTGGAATGATCAAAAAGTGTATGAATGTAAATTTGGGAGGAGAAAATAAATTTTCACAGTGCATTAGATTTAGAAATATGTGTCATTGCAATTAGTAAAGAACAATAATACAAAAATATCCCCTTCAAAAGATAGTGTTCTCTTTTCTGCAGCACCAGTTGATTTATCTTTTCCCTGGGTAGAAACCACAGAAGAAGACATAGGAGCAGAGGTATATGTTGAAGAAGGAAGTGAACCAACTGCCAAAAAATATAGAGGGAGAATTCAAAAAACAGAAGCGGTTGATTTATGTGTAGTGGATGACCGAGAAAATTTCTCATCAAGGATAACAGGTCAGATCTGACTCAAAGCATGAGAGACATACATATAGGTAGAGGCAAAGTCAATGGATGAGAATGATGGAAAACTAATTCACAAGGTTACATCTAAAGGATGTACAATAGTAGTGCTCTACTCATGATGATAAGTCCAAAAAATCTTGATGAAGTCAACATTAATCTCCCCACCATACCACATTGCTTTCTCAAAGTCATCCTTGTTTTCCATGAACTTTTCCAAAAAAAGACTGAAATATTTCAGCTTTTGAATTTGAGTTTTAAAAGCATTAGTGATGGGAGGGATCTCAATATTCTCTATAATGTACTTAAAATGATTTGTCATATCATGCTTAGAGAAAATCCAATTGAATTAGAAATCCACCTTCCTAGTAAATTCATCTTGAGAATCAATGGAAATCATTGAATGATTTTTTTTCCAAATAAAGAACTATATAAAAATTCATGACAACCCCAGATGTAGACTCTTTTTCAAAACCACTAAGAATTGATTGATGTTCTTTTTTAACAACCATTCTGAGAATATCACTGACCATGTGGGGTTGAGAGGAATGTACAGAGGTACTAGAAGCTGTAACAGGTGAAGTAAGAGACTTCAACTGATTATGAACATTTTTGAGATAACACTTATGCTCATTAGTCAACTTGTTATGACCAATAACTAGCTCATGCATTTCTTGATGTATTTTATTTTTTCATTCATCCACTTTGTTAGCTAAAGAAGTTATGTTAGGTTGAATCAGGGAGGTATCATCCTGTGTAATATGACCACTAATATCCTCAACAGGATGAGAAACATGTTCTGGTCTTGATTTTAGCACTCACTTTATATCATCAACCATAGCTTTGAGAGACATCAATTTATCACTTTTTGGTTTGTTCTCAATTCTGACCTATTGAATTTCATGAATCATTTTTTTTAATATGACAAATTATGTTCTCTAACTATAGAGAAGCACCTATTTTACTCCAGTTTGTCATATAAACAGGTTGAGTGTTCATGATCTTCTCATGTTCTGCAAAAAATTATCTTCAAGGTCTATCAAATAATCCTTACATACTAAGGTAGAAGGATCTTGTGAATGATTAAAAATAAGAGCAGATACAGGATTAGGATCCTTTCAAGAGAACTGATTAGAAACTGATTTCAATTGAAATACAGTAGAAAGGTCTATATCAATAATTGAGAATTCTTAGGAACCATTCATATCAAAATATAATGGGAAATTATACTATGTATTCATAGTTCATTGATCAACAAGATTTGGTACTTCAACCCTTTTCAAATGTGGGTGTTGCTCCCCCTCAACAAGTGAATCTCTTAGTAGACTAATAGATTTAGATCCTTGACCAATTTATAAAATTTCATTACCAATAGCTTCAGTAATTTATTTTCTATCTAATGGGTGGTATTGCTCCATTCATTCTTCAGCAGATGGGATAATCTAATAAAAACATGATCCTCTAAGTGTTCCTTAGAAGTAGATTCATTCTCAAAAGATAGTTCTTCTTCAAAATGTTCTCCGAGAAGATCATTTTTCATTTAAATAACATTTGATCCTTCTTTAGAAGAAGGTTGTTCTTCTAGATCAACAAATTATTTAAGAATAGATTCTTCCATCTCAATTTTGACTTTGGAAACAGGTTCACTACCTCCCATATCAAGGACAGTTTCCCCATTAGGTGCAACAACCTCTTTTCCATCTTCCTCAATAAGATAGTCAGCAATTTTATCTGGTTCTAGACCTGGATCTAAAATTTTTTTATGTCTTGAAGAATTCTCAAGTAGGTTGAAATTTTCATAGAACCTCTAATTATATTGTACCCATTTTTTTCTCCACAAATTCCAATTGATTTTCATTATTTTGACAATAAATTTTGATATACAAAAATCATAGTCCTTAATGACTTCTTTATCTGGTCAACCCAACCATTTATCATGAAGCGTAGAAGATATCAACCATTATTAGAATAAAAAGGATCACATTGAGGTTGTCTTTATCAACTCATGCATATAAAGTATAATATAATTTCATAGGTTAATATTGTGTCCATTATTAATAATATGTATCAAAAATGAATCATGATACTTGATTTTAGCAAGATATCTTTTTTCATGGACTGATTAAATTCTGAACAAAATTATTCAAAAGTATTGTTTTACAATCTAGATCAGTAGCTATATATCTTCTCTTTTTTTTATTTCTTGTATCCATCTCAAGGAATCTTCTTAAATAATGATCTCACATGGAGAAGGAGAACCTATTTAGTAGTTCTCAAAATTTCCCTCATGATGTATCCTAAGTCAAGAATCCCATACCCTCGTATAAAAAGTACATTTTTGGCCACTGATCATACTTCTCAAAAATATAATCTTCTATATCAAAAGAGATTTGAACAAACTAATAAAACTGAGTGACTAGATTTGGGTAAATCTATCTTTCCTCTTTTCTGAACCAATCCAACCAACCATGAACATGTAGTACATTCAATACTAATGACTAACATGACAGAATCCACTTAGGGTAGATTTATTTTTCAGGTACCACTATTATGATCACCAGGTTCAAATTCGAAGGACCTTCAGGTGATATATTCAGTGCTATTTTCATCTTCATCTTTGATATTCCCTTCATAGGAGGTGATGTGGACAGATGATTCATTATGGTCATTCAACGACGGTTTGAGAGTGAGAGAGAAAGGTTGAAAGAGGAGTTATGTTTTGAGAGAAGATATCTCAAGTGAAGAAAAAATTGAAACCTTCATTCATTTTTTTAATTTAGGGATATCATACATCACAAATTCAAAAATACAGTAAAGTAAAAGATAAAAATAATCAAGTATAGTGATATGTGTTATAATATGTAAATAAATCAATAATGTGCCTTTACAGTGAGACTGAAACATAATTTCATGATGAGACTGTAATAGGTTTTCATGGTGAGATCGTAATAGGATTTCATGGTGAGACCATAACAGGGTTTCACTGTGACACCATAAGAGTAAAATAATATTCTATGAAATAGTACACTTACTACTTAAGATTTATCATTCCAAATTCTTATATGATGTAATATATTTTTTGAAAATTTAATGGTTTTGTGAACATATCACCGAGCTGATATTCAGTTCCAATGAATACAAAGTGATATTACCTTTTTGATAATGGTCTCTCAAAAGGTGATGTCTTAATTCAATATTCTTTGTCCTAGAGTGTGAAAGAGGATTTTTTTGAGATGTTAGTGGAACATGTATTATCCCAACTTATGGGTACATTCCTAAATTGATATTCATAATCTAGTAATGCTTGTTTCAAGCATGAAATTTGTGCACAAAAACTACCAAAAACTATGTACACAGCTTTGGATTTATATAATATAATAGTTTTTTGTTTCCTAATACGCCATGATAAAAGTTACATTGATATAAAGTGACATGTTCGAGGGGTTCTTTTGCTATCAAATGTACATCCACCAAAATTATTATCAGAATACCTAACTAACTCAATTGATTTTCCTCTATGAGAGAACAATATTATATTGGGTTTATTATTGAGGTATTTGAAAATTCTCTTGACATCATTTAAATGAGATTCAGAAGGATTTTCTTGAAAACGATCACACATACATACACTAAACATAATGTTAGGTCAGTTAGATGTTTTGTAGAATAGGCTTCCAATCATACCTGTATATGTGGTTTGATCAACCAATTTTCCATCTTCATCAATACCCAACTTAGAAGTAGTAATCAATTTCGTGTCACTACTTTTAGTGTTATCCATGTCAAAACATTTTAGAAGAACTATTGAATATTTTATTTATTTTAGGATAATACATTCAACATTTTGAATGATTTTAAATCCATGATGGAATTTTAGATTACTAATTTAACTCGGATTCAATATTGATGTATACTTTTATAAAATTCAATACATAAAGAATATTTTGAAGATCCAAATATAATATCATCAACAAAAATATGAACAAATAATACATAATTAGAAATTCATTTTACAAAAAGGGTAGTCTCAGCTATTCCTTTTGAGAAACCTTTGGAATTAATAAAAGTGCATAATATATCATACCATGCTCCTAGAGATTTTTGAAACCATTTTTTGGTTTTGAAAATTTAATAACATGATTCAGAAAATGAAGATTTATAAAACAAGTGGGTTTCTCAACAAAGACATCATCAGTTATATACCCATTTAGGAATGCACTTTTAACATTCATTTGATATAGTTTGAAATAGAGATGTGCAACATAAGAAATTAGAATTCTGATGGCTTCAGGTCTAGCTATTGGTGCAATGGATTACTCATAGTAAATTCATTTTTCATGTCTATAGCCTTGTGAAACCAATATAGCCTTATTTATAAATATGTTACCATATTCATCTAACTTATTTCTAAACACCCACATAGTGCCTATGGTAAATGTATCTATTGGACTATCCACAATTTAACATAAAAAATTCCTTTCAAACTGATTATGTTATTCTTGCATAGCCATCACCCAAAATTCATCATTGATATAATCATTACTATTCATAGGTTCATGTTGTGACAAGAAGACTTGATGTTCAACATAATTTCTATGAGAAGCTCTAGTTTGAGTTCCTTTATCTTAATTACCTACAACAACATCTAATGGATGGTTCTTAAGAGTTATAACAATTCTATAAAAATAAGTACTAGTGATTTCAGGTTCTTCAATATTTTCAGGTTCATTATGCCATAAATCTGATGGATTTCCCAAATTAAAAATTTTCCCCCATTACTTTATAGGATGTTTAGAGGATTTCAAATTGATGTCTGGATTTGAAACATCAACCTCCAGGTTCTCTATGATGGTCTTAGTCTCATGAGGATGTGTTTCATAAAATTTGACATTGATGTATTCTTCTATAAATATAGTTGTTTCATTAAACACTATATATGCTTTTTTAGAGTTTGAATATCCTAGAATGTTTCGTTCATCACTCATGGATGAATACATATTAGTATTTTCATTAGTATTAATGATATATAATTTTGAATCAATAACTTTGAGGTATCATACTTTTGGTTTTCTATTGTCCCATAACTCATATGGAGTTCTTCTAATAATGTGTCCCATAAACACTCTATCAATGATATAGCATATTGTATTTATAGCATCATCCAAAAAATAAATAGGTAAGTCATATTCACTAAGAATTGTTCTAGATGTTTTATGAAATGATTTATTTCTTCATTCTACATCTCTATTCTGTTAAGGTGTTCTTATGGAAGAAAAATTATGTCTATAGCCATTTTGTCAAAAAAAGATTCAAACTCATGATTTTAAAACTCACGACCATGATCTATTCTTAAGGATTTAAGTCTATGTACACTATTTGTTTTACTGTTTTATCATATTCTGTGAGGTGAGAGAAGGAATCACCTTTATAATCCAAAAATAAAGTCCAGGTATATCTAGAAAAGTAATTTACAAGAAAATATACATAGTGATTCCCATTTAAACTATATACTCAAGAGGGTCCAAACCAATACATGTGATCCTATTCGAGATGTTAAGTTGTTGACACTCCTTTCATTTGATTGAAGGAAATTTTGTTCTTATTTTCCATTTAACTTTGATTACACACTTTATTAGTTTGAAACTCAAGATTCGGTAGGTCTTTGACTAATATTTCTCTAGTTAGTTTTCTAAGAGAGTGAATATTATAGTTTCCTAGTATCCTATTCCAAACACAAGATTAATTTTGAAATATACTTAACCATTAATCATTTTTAGAAACTAAAGAAACTATGTCAATAGAGTATACATTTTCATTTACTAACACAAAAAACACAAATTCATTACTAGAATTTAATAAATTTCACACATAATTTTAAAATTTAACATGTAATCTATTATTACATAGTTGTGAAATATTAATCATATTATATTTCAATCCATAAAAATGTATATTGGTAATTAATACATAGTTACAGTTACTGATTCAGCCAATACCCATGATTTTTTCTCTAGCATTGTCACTGATGGTGACTTTACCACCAACAAATTTTAGTATGTTCTTGAAGCATTAATAGTCCAAGTAATGTGTCTTGACAACCCACTTACCAAGTACCATATTCATTCACATTAGCTATTTATGCAAAATTCCTACAAAATAGTCACATAAAAATATATTTTGTTACCCATATTTGTTTGGGTCCAATAATATTTGTGATTAGTGCTTTAGTAACCCATATATTTCTAATAGGTTTCCAATTAGAATTTTGCAATTTTATTTAAAAATAAACTATATATGGTCCCGAAAATCATCAAAGAGAAGATAATGTATCATAAAATGAACTGGATAAATGTATTCCATAATGACAAATAAAATTTTCTGTTCTAGATTTAGAAAAAAATTGTATTTTATATAATTTCTATTACTAGCTTTATAGGAAATACTAGTAGTATATTTTGAGGCAATCAGTTTACCTATAATTTGTACCAATATATATTTACCATTAGTTAATAATTGAATTTAATTTTACAATTTCTAATTAAATAGATTTAATGCATTCTTTTCCATGAGTAATTGAACATTTTTACCACTTTCTACAGTTAGTTCAGTATTAACAGATGAGGTAACATCATGCAATTTCATTAAAGATTTTTATTTATATTTTAGTTCATTACATGTCTCTCCAAGAATATTATCGTACTCAAACATTACATTGTTAGACATATTTTCAAAATCACATTCATACCCAAAATAATATGAATTATGAACAATAGATTATATTGTTTCCTCATATGTGTTTTTCACAAGACACATATTATCTTTGTTATCCTAGTCATCGTGTGATGATTCTATGTCAATTGAAATATCCACCGAGTCACGTTATTATTCTGTCATTTCCTTTTTAAATGTACTATATTTATCCTCGTAATTATTTTTTTACGTGAGCTTGGGGCAGTCATCCTTTACATGTCCCATTCTCTTACATTCATAGAATATTATCTCATTAAACTAGTCATTTCTTTTCCAATAATTATTCCAAAATTTTTTTATCATAGCTTCCATTGAAGTTAAGATTTCTGAAAAAATTATTCTTCATATTAAATATATTACACCTTGTAGTTAATTGAGCCGTCTCCTCATCGATGTTAGGTGATGAATGTTCACTATTAGAAAACTATAAAGAGACTTCTAATTACCTTTTTTTCTTTGTGTTTAGAGGTGGCCGAATTTAATGCAATATATTTTCTTTTGGGTTCATCTTTCATTTCCTTTTTTGTCTTTCAGATCTTCTTCCAATGTTATTCGTTTCCCAACGAGTTCTTTTATAGGGAACGTTCCTATTTCACATGACTCTCTGAAAGTAAAATATGTTCTTCTATATCTATTTGGCAGGCATCTCAGAATCCTCATGATATTTTCTTTAGCAGTGACTTCCCTTCCATGAGAAATCATTGGGTTGACAATTTCGTTGATACTGACATACATGTCTGAAATAGTCTCATCAGGTTTCATTTTTACATTATGAAATTTAATATTTTATATATTAAGTCTCATTTCTTTCATAGAAGAAGTTCTTTCATGTGATATAGACAATGTATCCCAAATTTCATGTGCATTTTTACTTGCAGAAATTCTATTAAATTCCTTATCTCTTAAGGATCTATATAGATCATTCATGAAATTGAAATTTTTGTTGTAGGAAGACTTGGTTGGTTCATCCCATGTGATTCTATCAGTAGAAGTAATATTATACTAATTAATAATTGAGGAACAAATTTTCAAACCAATACATTCTAAATGAAGTTTAATTTTAATTATCCATTGGGAATATGTTGGAAACGGAAAATGCCTCCCATAAATATTCCAAATAATTACATCCATGATCTAGGAGTGTATCCCGTTTCATGAGATTCAATATGATAGGTTTTAGATCCCTAACAAAGATACTAATTAGGAGTTATGGACATATGAATGTGTGCTGGAAAACTGGTTTTCGGAGTCCATTCGCAAAGCTCCCTCCGTGATCGCGATGTGAGGGAACATAAAAGGAGCCCATAGAGCCCCACGAACGATGAAATACTACACCTTCACAAAGACACCATCGATCAAGGGGGCGATCTTCTCTGTGAACCTCTTAGTCATTCGGGATCCACTGTGGTGCGAGTTGGCGGTATGCTCCATGAACACCTTTGACTTTTGCGATCTGTCGCAGAGTGAGCTCCAACTTCATGCTGAGTGGGATCTGCTTCGTGGTGCCTCTCTCTTAAAAAAATGGATCAACCCCTTTAATTGGGGGTCAATACACCCCATCAGTGACTTATTTCCCATTTCATGTAACTCTGCTTTCCTTCGCAAAGTGGCTCCCCGAGTCCATGCGTCGTTAGTATCTTCCTTCGCAAATCTGTTTTGTGAGTCCATGCTCCGCAAGTAGCATTCTTCACGAAGATTCTCCATGTGTCCATCTTCCATGAGAATCATTCATTTTTGAAATGGCTCTATGATTCCATGATCCACGCACATCTTTCCTTCACGAAGCATCACCACGAGAAAACATGCTCCATGGTCCCCATTGCTTCACGAAGCTACTTCACGATTATAGATCCTTTTCGATGCTCCTATTTGTGAGCCCAGCTGTCCATACCGTGGGGCCTGCCCCCCGCACTGCCACATGGGGTCAGTGCTAGGATATGGTCTCGAACCTCTGAGACGGTCCCATCACTACAATCACTAACCCCCATGAAAAATGGATAGTCACACCACGAAATTTTCGGGCTCATATGTCGGATTTTTCCATTACACCCTTATGCGCACCCACCTTCCACCAATGGAATACAATTATTTGAGATACTCTTCCACACACCATTAAACACATTCAGTATACATATTTCTCTTGGTTCATTTCTCATGTCATGAGTTGAGATTCTCCTCATCATTTCCCCGAGTACCTTGAGTCTAACCATTCCTCAAGCAACTCATCCAAAACCGATCACATGGCTCCTATGCCAGGTTGAACCAAAATGGGCCTCCCTTTTGTAAGTCCCAAAACCATCCATTTTTAGGCTCCTTATGCCTAATATTCCTATCTATATGACTTTAATCTATAGAAATCTCTATATGACAAACATAGGATTCCACTTAATCAAAATAATAGACGCCTTGTGCGCAATGCAAGAGATTCTAATAGTCCTATCTACAAGACTATAAACTAATGTACACCCTCTATGCCAAAGATAAAATGCCTCTTTATGTATAAGAGAGATGTATTATTCTCCAATAATAAGATTCCAATAGTCCCATATACATGTATATAGTCTATAGTAAAACCTATGTGTCAAACATAGGATGCCTCTTACTCAATATAAGAGAAGCCTTATGTGCCAACCATATATGATGCCTGCAGTTCTCTCTACATGAATATAAACTATATTACACCCTATGTTCCAGACATAAAATTATTCTAGCTCCAGACAAGAAATGTGTTATGCTTCGAGCATAATATGTCTAATGCCAGGATTACAGTGGTGCAATTTCAACAACGTTGGAATCTGTTCGAAAATTCCATCACACCACCGCATGATTTGTGTGTCCTTCATTCGGATCTGCATCCACTTCCGTATCTGATGGGATCCCCTAAGGGCCTGATTCCAAACCATATTGGCTCACCTACAATCTAGTTCCAATGCACTAAAAGACATTGGAAAACACTTTGAGTTAGGTCCTATGTTTCGAACATGGTCAGTAGTTGACCCTCATTTGTTTGTTCCAATTTTAGGCTTACACGATATGGATGCTATGATTTGAACACAGTCAATAGTTATCCTCTATCCCAACACCACACTCATTGCATTATACATTTCGGTCATGTGATTCACAATTTTTAAACCCCTCTATTCGGAATGATTCCAACGCCTTTTTCATTATCGCTATTGTTAACTAGCACATATGTGAAGGCCTTAGACCACCTCTGTGTTTGGAGGCCCTTAGGGCCAGACCTGGGGAAAACCCCTACACAACTTCCTTGTGTTATCCCCATTCACCATTGTCACTTCATAAGGGCACAAGGGAAGTTTCCTTACATAAGCCCCATCCACCATTTTGGCTCTATAGCAGCACCTGTGTAGCTTCATTGCTTAATCCTCATCCACCATTGTCGCTCCGTAGTAGCACTTGGGTGGATTACTTACGTAAGCTTCATTAACCATTTCCAATCCAAATTACCACACATGAAGGTGACTTACATAAAACCCATTCACCATTTCCCCTCCATAGCAGCACCTAGGCCTCCACGCTAGAGTAAGTCCCAATATCCATCACCTCGGGCTGGTAACCACACATAAGCCCCTATTTCAAATTTAGGCCACTAACCACATGTATGCTCTCTCATTTCACTCCCCACTAATGCACCTTCCATGAAATGATTGTTAGGCCTTTTATGCCTCTTGTTTCTCACATCGATCATGACTCACGTGTGCTTATAGTAAGCATCAACCATGACATCCTCCCTTGGAAGCCTAGAGTGTTAGCCCCAAACCCCATCTGGAAGTACATTCTCATTGATACTTGATTAAGAACGGTACGTAGGTAGCCACCCTGAGGTTAAAGACCACCATCCATTGGTTCCAACTATTTCATGTCAGTACACCATCCTAAACTACATGGACATTGTTTTTTGTTAAGACATGGTTTGTATGAAGCCTACCTAAGGTTCAAGCCTACCATCCATTGGATACGACCTCTCTTCACGTCGGTTCCCACTATCCCGAACTACATGGTCTTTGACCCTTTCCCTAGATGGGTACGTAGGAAGCCTCCATGAGGTTCAATACCACCATCAATTGGTCCCAACCATCTGCATGTCGGTTCACCAAACACTCCCTTCGAGCTACGTGAACAATGATCCTTATAAATGCATGGTACAATTGAATCCTCCCTGAGGTTCAAGCCCAACTCCAAATCTGTCCGGACCACTCCACGTTGGTCTACCCTCATCCTCCAAGATGTTAAACTATATTCCCATTTTGTACAGCATTACACTAAACCGTCCCCTATCCAGTGGTATGCTGCTGTCAATACCATATCCAGTTGTAAGTCATTGTCAATCCCATCGAGCGGTAAGCTGTTGTCAGCCACATTCAGCAGTAAGCAATTGTCAACCTCATTCGACGATAATCCATTGATGTCCGCAATCGATGGTATGTTGTCATCATATGAACTATGCGAACTTTGATTCCCTGTCACGAGTATATTTAAGAATCCTCCATGAGGTTCAAGACAAACACCCATGTCTCATTATGTCCTCTACCTCAAGCCTATGTTTTTTGGAAAGTTCGTGCCCCAACGTGGAGGTTAGACTCCCCTCGGGTCTCATTCAGGCATCAATTTTTCACTGGACACCACCTCAGGTGTCCCATCATCCCACCGAACTACAAGGACTTCAATTCCCTACCATGAGGATATGTACAAAGTCTCTTAGAGTCTCAAGTCCAACACTCATGTCACCTTCATGACGACTCCATATCATTCCCCCTATACTTAATTATACTCTCCATCATCTATCATTATTCTTTCTTGGGATGCCACATCTCGGTGAGGTCATTCCAGTCATCCTAGCTTCGCTCCTTGCTGCACCTGGGAAACTAACCCTGGAGAAGCCCCACAATATTTGTAACCATAAACCCAATAATATCCCTCTTCTGATGGGGTACTATCTATCTGTATTCCCCAACATGTATTTGGTTTGATTTCCACTGTTTACACCCTATTTCATCACCCTACTGAACTACATGGGTTTTGATCCATGTCTCCTACACAGGGTACATAGTATACATCAATAATGATCAATCCCAGCCAATGTTAGACCTTGATATTCCCCCATTATGGGGGGCACACTCACTGATCTTCCCTCAGTGGTGTCCAGATTAGCATTCACAGTGTGACATATTCTCTATATGGGACACACCATCTTGGGTTTGCTCTTATAGAGTGTCCTGATCCATCCACTAGTTAAACCATTCAGGTGTTCCCTCCTAAGGAGGTACCAATCTGATCTATCTTTAAGGGACATTCTAATCACTAACATTCTGTCTCCGCAAGACATTAAACTCACATCCTACCACATGTAAAACATTATATGACTGATGAAAACCATGGAAGACACGCCTTCAACGTATCTATCTCCATAAGATGTTAAACACGTCACTTGCCCTATGACAAACATGGGAAGATGGGGAAAACATCACAGACATGCCCCTGAATATGATACGCCATGACTGATGTGGGATTCGTTATGTTCTGGACCCTTGATAAGCCCTATTATGGGGAAGATTACAAGTTCTCCAATGTCCACACATCCAGATACGCCCCGA
Organism: Viscum album; assembly: GCA_963277665.1. Taxonomy (NCBI): domain Eukaryota; kingdom Viridiplantae; phylum Streptophyta; class Magnoliopsida; order Santalales; family Viscaceae; genus Viscum; species Viscum album. The sequence continues at coordinate 2,002,683,851 of OY728148.1, read as the reverse complement.
CATATTGGATGTTACTATCAACGCTGATCAGAGGTTGCTGCCATGTTATGACCCCATGGAATGTTCTGATAGAAGTAGTGTAATTAACCCACATCAATAATGATATGGCATCTAGAACAAGATTCACGAACCACTTCTTATTCTTTAAGAGATACCCGGACTAGGTAATGATTTCCATGGAGGAATCCATTAAAGGAAGAACCAACATCCCATCATCCCATTAAGATCAAGGACAAAACAACACTGAATAAGGAATGGATGTCACTCGCATTTTGAAAGCTAGAGTGTGGGGAAACAGATGTGCATCCTCCACATACAGATGTGCTCGCCCTGGTGATATCGTCTGAAACATCATAACATTTCTATTATATAAAGGTGGTATTTTTGTTGCAGCACCTTCCATTCTATTATCCATAATAAGGAAATACATTTAATGAGCTAGAAATTTATAATTAACATAAATTTATAGATATTTCAAGTACAACTAAAATCATAGTTGAATAGTTTTAAAAACTGGGTCTTAACAGAAAAAAAAAACCATTGATACTAAATGTTGGTCGGAGAACTCTAATCAAGAGGGGTGAATTTAGTAAATAAATTTCTGGTATCATAGTTTTTTTAAAGGATACCCAATTAAAACAAATACATCTCAATTAATCAATGTAATACGATTATGAAAGTTTGTCTATTTAAATAACTTCTAAATAGATTGATTAATTCATATTAATATTAATATTAGTTATTAATATTACTTTTCAAGATATTCTAATATGAAAAACAATTATAACTTCGTTCAATTATTAACTGTCAAAGTAAATCAACTGATTTTTGAATTATCTAATGAAATATAGAAAACTAAATTAAACAACATAGCGGATAAAAAATATGTTGTTCTGTCTCAAGTGGAGACCAATTCAATTACACATGGTTATTACATTCCACCATGTAGTTTATATTAATAAAATTGATCAACACCCTTGATCATGGGAATCAAAAGTGCACAAGACTATCTAGGTCCCGTGACCTATTCCACAGTTCTGTGTGGGTAAAAACTAACACGTCACAGAAGGACCTCTTCCACACTTCTCTATGGGAGTAAAATAGTCTAAATGGCATGATATGAAAAATATCATGTATCATTAAGTTTAGTGTAGGAGATATTTTTTATATTAATACAAACACAGGAAAACTGATTTGATGTTAAAAACATTACACAATAAAACAAAGATGACGAGATTAGGTTAGAAGTTCTCTGAGTGTTATTATATGATTCTCTGGACTTCTAGGATGAAATAGATGTAAGAATTGAGTCCTCTTGAAAGAAACATAGTATCAATTGTATGGTTTTTTGGTTTCCAGTAATATTTGTCATGTTTTCTTCATGGAGTTTGTATTGAGAATATGTTCTTGACAAAAATCAATAGAAATACAACATTTTGTTGATTTGTGAATGCTTTGTGAGTTCTTCTGATGTTTCTTGTTGCATGTGTCAGTTCTTTTATCAATAATTCTCATGTGTCTTCTACTCTAAAACCACTCTTGTTTCACATCCACGATTTTCTTTAATTTCATGGAGTGAATGTGTTTAATTTGACAGGATGCCTGTATTTTTGCCCATTTTCCTTGCACTGTCAGGTGACAAGACTAAAATGAAATATTAATGGTTTAATTTCATTTTAATGACACGAATATTAAAATTCAAAAATAAATTTAATAATGACAAAATAGATTAAAAGTACAATGTAACAGATTGTATGGAAACATTGTCACATGGAAACAGTGTCTCCATGAAGCGGTGTCTCCATGAAACTGTGTCTTCCTATTTTCCTTTGAGAAGTTAGACAGTTATGATGGCGTAGTTGTTTATATATCAGGAACCGGTAGCACAGATTCGATGTTGGGATCACAGTGTCTGGTCCATACCAAACATTAAATGATGTTTTAATCAGGAACCGTTGTCACAGGCTTCAACAGATCAAAAAATGGTTTTGATGCTTGGTGATAGTTTTTGGATCACAGTGTTTGGGTCATAGTGGCTGGGTCACAATGTCTGGTCACAGTGTCTTGTCATGGTGTCTGGTCACACTGTCTGGGTAATGGAGTCAGGTCATGATTTCTAGGTCACAGTGTCTGGCCACAGTGTTTGGGTCACAGAATCTAGTCACAGTGTCTGGGTCCTTTTCAAGAAAAATAGAACCAGTGGAAGACTCATGGTTTCTCAAACATAGCCAGATATATGTATACAGACATGATCAATATTATTCACAGAGGGAATTATACAGAATCATTCATAAATGAAATTATTATAGACCAATGTAAAATATAGTTTACCATTATCAATCAATATTTATAGAAATTAATATGTTGAAAACATTTATGTAAATAATAAATAAACCAACCATCTATACACTAGATTTCAGATAGATTTAATAGGATTAATAAGATTTATAGAATGTATAGGATTTGTGATCATTAAACCATGATTAACAGAAGTTGAGTCCAACCGTTAGTATAATGGCTTCCAAAAATTCCATTTTTTTAAATGTAGTTTGATAATTAAATTAGAAATATTAGTAATTAATTACTATTAATTTATTTTATAGTGCTAAATCATTAAATCCTTTTGAAATCAAAATTCCATAACATATTTTAATAAACATTGATGACACACCTCAATCAATTGTGTCTCATATTCTCTAACCTGACTCTATCATATGTCTTATCATCCACTATACTAATCATCTCTTTTCATGAAGAGAATATGTTTAGTATAAGGGAGGGAAAACATTTAAACATATAATATAAATGACATTGATTCTTTTATATAGTAGAAAACCTTCACATTCATTCACATCAGACATTCTCACCAATAAAACATATAAATCATATGTATATAGATTAAAAATGAAAATAAAAAACTATTTATCTCCCCCGGGCCAAGCCTCAGGACCACCCATCATTTTATTGTGTAATTGGTTACTGTGTAATGAAGGAAATGAAGATATGAGAAGAAAAAAATAAAAAAAAATCAGTGATAAAGATAGAGAGGGATTATGAAAATCTAAACACATAAAATTATGAAATTATAAGAATATGAAAACATAATAAAACTCCTGAATGGAGAGAATGAACGAATAATAATAATATAAATAACAAGAAAAAAAGAAGAACTTTTTAGAAGGACATACTTTGATTGAAATATTAAAATAATTTATTATTAAGGTAAATACTAAATTAAAATTAAATGAAAATAAAAAAAATAATATTAACAAAACATGGATGAAAAAAATGAGACATCTGATTAGTGGACATCTCACTCGGGTTATTGAGCTCCCTTGCACAAATTAAGGCCTCCACTTTTTAATAGATAAGGGAGTGCCATAGTCTCCTCTATAAATTAGTGAGGGTATCCATTTTAATATTAGTTCTATGTGGAGAATTTTTAACCCTTATATCATAGGCTTTTCATATTTCTGTATGGACAAAGAAAATGGCATGGGATATCCTACTATGTATATACATGAGATCATTGGGACATATAATTCATGGGAATTGGGTCTTGGTGACATGGAATAAGAAAGTAGTTGAGAATCATTGAGAATGACCATGGTGGTAGACATCCTCATAATCATACGACATTCAAATGGATAGAATAATACATTAGATTGACATATAATGATCATAAAAGTGTCTATCGATGATAAAAGGTGACCTAATGTGGTGGTATAAGAGAATGATATTGAGTACACAACATTTTTTGTTGGGAAATTTTTATTTTTGTGATGGAAATGAGTTGTAGCGGGTGTCTGATGACATTGATCAATGGAGCCATCAAGGAGATGTTATTGTATTATAGCTATGTAATGGATTAAGTGATATTAAAAGGGGAGTAAAAATTACTCCATTTAATTTCCCAATATCAGAATGGTGCATTATAGCATTGATATTCTTATTTTAATTGTCTATCCTCCACTAGTTAAAATCCGACACTTATGTGGGATCTCGAACATAAACACACACACATATAGAACGAGGATATGTTTCACAGCTAATACCATGTGGGACATTGTTCCAACTATTCACTAGTAGTATCATATTCCAAAATACAAGATCTCAATCCTTAATGAATATCCAGTCAACATGCTTGGGTTAGCTTGGGGAATTGTGGCTTAAATTTTAGGAATTTTCATCCTTCAAATATTTTTTAGAAAGAATATAAAATTTGATATTTCAATAAAGTGATAATATATTCAGTGTAAAATAAAATAATAAATTTAAAATTCAATAAAATTATATTCTTTTAACGAAAATAAAATTGATTATGTATAAAACACTCAAAATTGTATACAACATTGATTTTCATGTGTATTTAGACAAAAATCCATTTAAAATAATTAAAAATTGATTAAAAATATGCATCTACATTTAGTGTATCAAATACCCCAAAAACAAAGTATTATCCTAAATCATTAAATCTCATCATTGATATATTCGAGGGCACCAATTTTACCATTACTCAAATTTAAAATCAATAAAATGAAAAAATTATCAATATCAAATCAATTTTTAAAACATACAAATAATTAATTTTTTACATTTCATATTTCTCATTGAAATAATTTTTTCTAACATTTTATTCCTTGGTTGGAAAATTATTGAACATATTATTTCATCCATTTAAATTCCTTAATTCAATATTATTAAAAATTTCAAATTGTGATTTAACTCACTTTTGAATATTTTACGTCTTATCTAATGCTACAATTCAAGGATAATTTTTACCATATCATTATAAAATTACCTTAATCCATTGTATTTTACCTGAACTACATTTTCCACATTATAAACATAATATTTCATATAAAATCAAAATGGCTTTTAAGACTCAGTACTAATGACTCTGAGGGTTTAGGTGGCTATAATATGATGTTTAAAAAATAATGCTCGAAGAGGAATATTATCTATTAATGTATAATGAATTATATAAAAATTAAAATTTTGTATAAATTCTCCCCTTCAAATTGTATCTAAACTACACTTCCAAAACTCAGATTAATTTCATGATAAATGTAATTCATGATGAATTTTTTGTGTACCCAATTGAATATTTTTCTACATTTATAAATTTTTCTGCTTTTCGAAATTATATTTTTCAATTTTTTTTATATTTTTTGAAAATTATTCACATTATAAATCCCACATCCATTACATATCCACAAATGATTAAAATTAGTGGTATGATGGAGAATATTTTTGATTCTTCTAATCCACAACACTTTATTTAAATTTTTTTGTCTCATTTTTTAATTTTCAAATTTATAGAAAAAGAGAAATAAATATGAGTATAAAGAATATAAATGTATCCTAGTACCCACATTTATAACCCCCAAACTTAATCCATACTACCCATTCCGTTTTTTCCCATGAATTTATCAACCCCCACAATTCCACATTAAAATATCATTAAACTACTGTGTGGAGGGTATGAATTGATTAAAATTATTTAAAACATAAATAATCCATAAAAAGTTCAATCATGGTTTCTTTGGGATAAACAAGGATTAAGGTAATCTTGGATTCATGTACAAGATTATTTCAAAAGATTCCTTAATATTTTAAAGGCTATTTTTTAATGTCCTAGCTTCGACATATTCAAATGCATGTTATAGATAGCGCCATGTCCAACGATCATAATAGAAATTTGATATCAGAAAAATATGATGTAGATAGTCTAGAAATATAACCATGGATAAGATAATATAATTTGTTAAAATAAATCATAGAATATATAATAATAACAAATCAATAAAAAATCATTTACAAAAATTCATATCATTAAAATTTCAAAGGAAATTTCATATACATGAATAAAAAAATTCATAAAATTTTGAGTCCATATCAAAATATCCATGATTCAATTTAAACATAAAATTATCTTTTATAATAAACACAATTTAATAACATTGAAGTCTCTTACATGGAATATTAGGATTCCTAAGAAACAAATGACTCATAATTAATTCATGTAAATCATGAAATAAAAAATTTTAATGATATTTCTTATAGAAAGATGAATAAACATTTTCAGAAAAAAATGGATTTTAAAAGATAATACTTAAAGAGAAATACCTTTCAATGTTCAATTTATAATTATTCCTCTATTATTTGAGTTCGGTTTTATGACTTAAAGAACTAAAAATTAAATTCTACAAATTTGATAAAGGGGTTATGTAATTTAATCACAAAAAAGAGGGGATGGTTTGGGATTCATGTTGTTATAATCATAAAATAATATTTAATTTAAATAATGATGGAAATAAAATGGATGGTTATTTCTAGGATTGATCCATTTTTTGGGCCTTGAATTATTAGTTCATTTAGGGTCAGTACCATTTGTTATCCACCAGCTAATGTTGGGTGGGTCCATTTGGATTTTTACCCAAATGTATGAATTTTTCAATCCTTTACTTCTTAATTCATGTTGAGGAATGAATCATTTATATAGTATAATCTATCTACCCCTATCACAATTATGTGTATCTATTATGGATTGTGTATGATGAAGTATGGATCATCCACTTTATTTTGTACATGATCAACATTTTCTTGATTTCAAAGTGATGGATTTATCTGGGATGCATGAATTGAATGATCATTGGGTATGTAAACATGTATTTTTTACATTGAAAACATTAATATTTGTAGTATAAAAAATATAACCATTCTATTATGAGAACCATAATAAGGTTTTCATATATCTTAGCTATGTGGAATTAATATTGTACTTCCAAAAATTAATTTTCATTAATATTATGTCACACAATTTATTCCTCACTAAGTTCATCTTATCCAGTATCATCTTCCCCTATTGAAAATAAAATATTATATGAATATGAAAATTAGGAGTTCTATGATTTTGTAATAAATTCAGATTGATAAATGTAAAATAAAATATAGTTTGTTATGAGATATACTCCATGAATTGATTTGACTTTGTTTTTTTTAATGTATAGTGCATTGTGATGTCGGATGGTGGCATGTGGTGGTAGGTTGTCTGGTTCCTTCATATTTTTTAAAATTCCTCCACATTCGTTGCGTATTCTACTTCCATGGATAGAAATATATGAAGTGGTGATAGATATTCAACAATATAAGGATTCAGGGAAGTGCATGACCCAGGATGGTGTTGAGACATTTAACTCCTTTGACTGTTTGGAATCCATTGAGTCTGCCTAGGTTGTAGAGGATGGGCAGACTGAGGGGGGTTCGGGAGTTGACAAGGTCCAGGAGGAGGAGAAGGTACGTAATAAGAATAAAGGGAGATAACGAAAGGACTACTCATTTTTACCAAAGGCAATGGAAACATGGTCAGGTAAAAAATCTAAGCTAGGTGAGAAGGAAACATAATCTGCCAAGGTTGTCATGTATGAGGACCCCCACGTTTTGACCAAGGTGAACAATAATGGAATGGCAAGCAGCTATAAAACGGGAAAGAACATAAAAGAACCTATCATCTTCTTTGAAAATGATATGGTAGAGTAATTTCTCTATGTCAACATCCATCAAGAAGAGGCTGATATGATGGGAAGACCTATCAAAGTGGAGGTCAACAATGAGTAGGCCAGGTGGATTGAAAAACAGGATTTGATCATAATGAGAGGCTTCAACAATCAAAAAATCAACAAAGTATAATATATCCGAACATTGGAGAAAATGGCGGATCGATTTGAAGACATCTTTGGGGAAGACCCTGATGCTAAGGTATGGTTATTGAATTGGAATCTGTATATAGAGGAAAGCACTAAATGGCTCAGATTATGCTTTGGTAATTTTTTATTTTCTTATTAGGCTTCACATCCAAACTAATTAGGTTTGTTTCTCTTGTTGTTGTCAAGTGTTTGGTGGGTTTTTCCTCTGGCTGCGGATTGTGTGTTTTTATTGGTTCGTCGTAGGATTTCATCGTTGGGCTAGGTTTCTCTACCATCATCTTTATAGGTCATTTGGGACATGGCTGTTTTGGAGGGATGTCAACATCAGGAGGGACCATGCTTGCATGGGATCACCGAGTGTCCTGTATGAGGATGGTGGTTGATGCTGTTGCTTGAATGAGGTATCCTGTTTTTTCCTGTTTTTGTTTGGGGATGTTTGGATGTATTGCTGGACCCTTTGGATTCTCAATTTTCTCGTAAAAGTGTTGTTCTTAATAAAAAATTTATTTTTGTCAGTAAATCAAGTCCTACCTTATGGTCAATCTAAAAACCATCAAAATATTGTTTTTATCACACTCATATTTTTTTATGTAAATAATTATTTATTTATTTAAATTATATAAATAGTTTGGATAATATTTATGACGGTTAGGGAATTCTTTAGAATGTTTTTGTGGATTTTATAATATTTCAAGAATTGAGAATAGTTTTTATGAACTCTTAATATACTATATGAAACCATCCATAACGAGAAAGGGGATAAGGAGAAGGCGTGAAGGTTGGGCTACTATTTTTCCACACTGCGCTGCAACCATGGTGAAACCATGAAATGTTTGATAATGAGATTATTCATGGTTATAAAATTGTTTGTTTAACTATGTGGGATAACTATTTGGATTCCTCCTTAAGGAACATCATGTAACTCTATTAGTGCACATTTTTTCTAATTGTCATACTAACCATTCATAGATGAAGAACAATAACCTAAATAAGTGGATTTGGGTTGGTATTATGTTTTAACCCCACATTTTCTTCCAAAAATTACACAAAAACTATTTCTCACTCTATGTGGACCCAAATCCATTCCCCATCCAAATTTAATTCAACTATAGGTGTTTTATTATTCATTTAAGCCTGATTCTCTCAGTACATCATCATTTGTGGTATTTTTTCTTAGTTTTTCTTAGATCTACTTCCCTTTTTCACTCTCATTGATTCATTAATGTAGTCCACATTTAATATATCAAAGGATTTATATTTAAATAATGTTTATATTTAGTCTTTTTGCTAATATGCGAAGAGATATTAAGCCGAATATTTTATATTGAACCATGTTTAGTTCGCATTTTTGGGTTGTTCTTAATGTTTTTTCCAAATTCTTGAGGTATGTGGTTTTAATCTCAAGTAATAGAATATTAACATGAATATGTAATTTCAAATTTATTTTTTTCATGAAATTTATTTTCATTTGTTTTGTAATTTTTTTAGATTAGAACCATATGTGGTGATTAATTATGCTATTGTATAAAATCGGGTGTTTTTTGGAAAAAAGAGGTGAATGATAACATGATTTCGAAATAGGGATTTTAAAATTGATATATGGTTTTTTTGAATGGAAATATTTATCAATAAAATTATGTTTTTATTTGAATGGTTTGTTGTAAATGTATTTTCAATAAATTGTTATATTTACTAAAAGGGCTTCTTGTTAGGGTTTTCAATAAATGTGTTATTGAAATAAAATGGTTTGATAAACATTGGATTGACATGGGTTGTGAAATTAAAGGATTGAATGTGCCCATGATCAATTAGTAAGAATAAGGGTATGATGTTTCCCCAATTATTTTTTGTATTGGTTAGTATATGAACATTTCCGCATCAATATTATTAATTTAGTGAAAACTTATTGAAATGTTGGATCACCATTCATAATTATAGGGGTGTCCATAGTTTTATGAATGGAAGAATGCATGATTATTTAGAATGAAAATGACTATGCCAAAATGATATTTCACAAATGGTTTTAGAGTAGTTTTGGTTTTATGTTATTAGTATGGTATTTTATTATGGAAAAATATTTTGGTGTGAAACTTGTGGGATATTATATAAAATACTTTCAATAGTATTATGCAAACTTGTTATATAAATATGGGAAACTTTTCTATCATTGTGGTGTCATTATAGAAGTCATTTGGGTAAATAATATTGAGTTTAATTACTCACCCATGATTTGGAATATTCCATCTTATGTATACATTGTTTTTAGGAAACATGATAAGGTAATTTAGCACACTTCATTAGTGATTCATTTCGAAACAATGGTAGTTTTCCGTAATTGGAGAATAGATTATGTTTGGAGATATGGATTTATGTTTTCGAGTCTCTGAGGTTTTTTCAGTTTTATCATCCACTGTGTAATTTCAATTTTTTTATTCCACTATAGTATTAATTTGTATATTGGTTTTGATATTGTTTTAATATTTTGTTCTTTTACATTTTTATCATTAATAATTTAATTTAATTTTAGATAAAAAATTATGGTAGGGATGTTTTTTTGTAGAGGAATATAATCCCCGAATTGTATTGAATCTCGTGGAATTTATTTGAATAATTTGGTGACTTGGGTAAGTATCTTATAACCTAGAAATAAAATTCTTCCTTCTTAATACAATAGGTTGTGGTTGTATATTACAAGTGGTATCAACTGTTTCGGTCCTTCACTAAAAAGTGGTCTTATGTTCTCTCAGTCATAGAATAGAAATTCATTTTATTATATTCCTTATATTGTGTTTGTAGAAAATAATAGAATATTTTGGACATGAAATGTAGATCATAAAAATAAATATCTATCATATTTATGTTGAACATGATGATATCATGGGGTTGGGTACATTTTTTTTGGAGACACTTATAAGAAACAGAATTTAATTTTCATGGGTTAATCCAAGGAGATGAGAATGTCATGAATTTTATAATTTTATTCTGACTGGGAGTGCATATTTCATTTAGATTAATTATTTAAAGAAAATTGAAGATTTTAGAAAACAAATGAATTTCTTTTAATATATATTATTTTGATAATAGAGTAGTTTGTGTATTTTGAAAATAGAATTATTTTCAATGAATATTGATATTTTTAAAAATGAATGAATATGAAAAATGATTATTTTAGATATCATTTTTTTTTGAAATTGTGATGTGGTAGAATGCTAATTTTAATCCTTTTTCTTCTAGGGATTGATACTTATGGTTTTTGTGGTTTGTATAAAAATGGAACCCAGTGGGAATGGTAGAAACCAAATGAACGAAGCTACTAATAATGTTGTTTCACCAGAGCTAATTTTGAACCAATATATAACTCAAAGTATATTATTAGTTTTTTATGGATATGGGTATATGGAAAAGGTGGAAGGTACCATGAAATTTGGATCATTTCTTCCATTTCAAGAAGAACAATCCACCCATATTTTGGGGTGATTCAGAAACAAAGATTATATTTATGTGGATAAGAAGGATGAATCATTTCAATGATTTCCTTGGAACACTGGTATATTTGAAAGACAATATAGTGATGTATATGATAGAGGATCCTGAATAATAATTTTTGGATATAGATGTTCAGGATAAACTGGACCTAGGGAATTCCTGATATGATTTTATATAAATCTTTAGAAAATAATTCCATCCTTATATATTATAATTCCGAATAATAACATAATTTTACTTCTTTAAGCATTATAGCCTCATAATGATAGAGTATTTTGATTAATTCCGGAATTTGTTACACTTTTCACCCAAAGATAATGCTAGTGTGTCTTTGAAGGAACATATTGTTGAATGGTGGGTGATACATGATATTATCTCAAGGATACCATTTTTATTTATCATGGAATGTAAAGTGACAGTCAATAGAGTGATTATGGATGAAATGGACATATTAGGAGCTACAGTTGAATGTAAAATGTCAATATCTAGGGATAATAGTGGTAACACAAATTATATAAGAAATCGGTAGAGGGATACATATTTCCAAGGTATTGGGAAGTTTGATAATCAGAATGCTGAATTAGAGAATATTCATCTAAAATAAAAGATCTATATTTGTTGTTTTCATTATGGTTCATACAACCATATGAATCCATAATGTCTGATACCACCCATACCATGTTGAAATTTCAATCCAATGGGGGATATTCATCACTATTTTCATTATACCCAACAGTCAGGTGTTTGGGACAATTCTCAGGTGTCATCATCAAAATATTTATTTATGGGATGAGGGAAGAATAACTCAACTTTTCATAAGAACAGATATATCCATGGTGACTCCATTAATACCATGACTCATCAGGTAGTGCTGTCTCAATATGTAAATAGATAACAATGTTCCATGATAAATAAATAATAAGGAGGTGAGAAAGGATACTATTGATGATCAATCTGGAAAATCAACCCTAGAGGTACTATTTTTTGAATTCTAGGAATAAATTTTTTCTATTACTGTTACATCGCACTCTATTATATGCACTCATTTTTTTATTTTCTAGGTTTAAATGTTTAGATGATTCCTTCTGTTTTCAAATTTCATATTCTTCTAGGTCACAATGGTTGATGATATTTTGTGTATAGAGAATTTCATATAATTATTGATTGAGTGAAAATTATATTAGACGTATATTTCCTTGATATGGATGTCCAATAATATATAATGTGGGTTACAGTAGTTGGAATGATACAATACAAATTTTCAGTGTATAGTTTTCAATCGATTGAATATAACATGGATAAAATTTTTCTTAAAGTTTTTGATCAGATTCTTGTTGTTTTCCAAAAAAACGATTATAAGGTATCCACCAATAAGATATGGGGATTTTATGATAGATCTCAATTCAAGGAAAAATATTATTTCCCTTCTGTCTTACCAAATAGAAACAAAATCGTTAAGGGAATTGAAATTGCAGATGAAAGAGACGTAAAAAAGGATTCATTGAGATGATAACATATCAATGGGAAGAACTAGTGTTGTTTCTCAAAAATGAGGATGGGATCTTCAATTGTGTGTGTATTAATGTATGTTTAATAATTTTATTTTTATGAATTGGTATCCACACACAATAATTTATGATTTATTAAATAAATTGAGGGGGTATCATTAGTTCTCCAAAAATGACATGGTATTAGGATATCAACAATTTGTTTGTTCATATGGTGTCTATTCCAATGATAGCTTTCAAGAATAGTTATGAATATGTCATAATGTCTTATAGTTTAAGAATTTACCAAATTTATTTAAGGAAATAATAACCCACATATTTCAAGAATATTTAGATACATTTGTGGTTGTGTTTTAGGATGAAATATTGGTGTATTTAGGGACAATGGATAAGCATCAGCAAACACATTACAATAGAGTTTGAAATATTGTTGGATCATTGTCCACATGAAATATTATAAATGATTGATTTTTGAATAAAATAGGTAAATTTCCATGGAAATTTAATAACATAAAATTGTTTTTCATTGAATCCTTAATAGATAGAAGATTTTATCTCTTGGATTCCTCTATAGGATGTCTTCAATATAAAAATTTTCCATATTCTAGCTAGTTACTATGGACACTTTATACATTATTTTTTATAACTAACCACACAGATGATATCTTTTACCAGGAAGAATTTTCCATACGAATGGAATAAGTAATATAAGGATTGTTTTCAAGAGTATAATGTTCTCTTTTCATAAATTGAAATATTTATTATTATGGAATCAGGACCATGGTATGTGGTGTATTTTGATTTTTTGGGTTTAGGATAGAGATTTTTTCTCATGCAAGGAGAACATGTTGTTGCATATTAATAAAAATAAGTTACTAGAATAAACAAAAATAACCCAAAACATTAATTTTATCCATATTTCATAGTCAATACTATGAATATATGGTATCATTTCCACATTTGTGAGAAATTTACTATTTTTAGAGATCATAAGAGCCTAAAACAAATATTTTCCCAAATTTATTCTAACTTGAGAACATGAAGATTGATGGATTATCTAAAAATGTTTTAATTTGACATGATTTTTGGAATGGGGAAGGGAGATTTAGTGGTAGATGCATTAAAAAAAACTCATAGGATCAGTTGGAAGATTAAGTTTCAGATGAATTGTGGTTTTTGTCGGTCTAAGATGATGTCACCCAAGTAATGTGAAGAATGAGGTGCAGTTGGGGACTTCATTCTAGTTTTATATGTTCCTAATTTGGATGTGATAGATAAAGAGTCACATATGTCCAATTCAGAATTTATTACATTGAGGTAAAAATATAATGATTTATAAGCCATTTAGGATTAGAGGTTGGATGAGATTCCAGTGTTGTGGTCCCTATGTCCAATGGTAGTACCTATGTGTTGTCTGAAACAATTTCATCATTATTACCACCATTCAATATGGGTTAATCTTCATTTAATAAAAATGATATATAATTTTTTGAATGTACAATTTTCTAGGGTGAGTAGGACATGTAATTTGGTTGAGATTGTTTTTAGATTCATAAATTGTAAAAAAGATAAGGTATATTATCTGTGACCAAAAGTAATATTTCATTCTTCAACTATACCAATTTGGTAATTGGAGATGATATCCTCATATTTTTTATGGGTTCTCCCAAGAATAGTTTGGAAACATGATTTGATATGGGTGATAGTAAATCATATAATAAAATCTTCTCATTTCATCCTTATTAATGAATCTCATAAAATAGAGGACATATCAAAAATATAAATCCAAGATGTTGTAAATATTCATGGGATCCCAATTTTTTGTGTCATATAGGAATTTGAGGTATACATATCATTTCTGTAAATACATACATAAATTACATGGAACAAAATTTATAATGAGAATGAAATTTCTTCTTCATATTGATGGGAAATCTACAAGGATTATATAAACATTGGAAGATATTCTGTAGGATTATGTAATTGATTTTTGTGGATCATGGATGATCACATACCATTCCTAGGGATTTCATAAAACAACAATTATCAAGCCTCAATTCATATGTGTATTTTTAAACCACTGTATAGGTTTTCTTTTCACTCTACACATTGTTGGGTGGAAATAAGTGAAACATCAATTACTAGTCTGATCCCAATTCTAGATACAATTTAGAATATTGTGTTGATAAGGAAATGGATGGAGATGGCATGGAGTCCAAAAAATTGTAATGTGGATCATCATCGATGACGATTTTCATTCGAGGTGAGTGATCATGTGTTAATGAAGATATCTCTATGTGTTGAAAATCAATCTTTTGGGATGTAGGTAAATCTATCTCATTTATACATATGTCATATTGATATACATGAATAGGTTACGAAGGTGGAATATCAGTTGGAATTTCCACTACGATTAATTTTTGTGCATATTGTGTTCCCCGAAACTCTTCTGAATTGTATTTTTTTGATCCTGACCATGTGATTCGATGTGATCTTGTTGACCAAGAGAGTGATTCTTCTTTATTTCACATATGAGTGCGGATTGTTGATATCCTAGAGAATGAATTATGTTGGAAAATAATCATTAATTTATGGATTTTTTGGAAACATGTTAAGAATCCTGATGACACATGGGAACATGAGATGTAAATGAAACATAAATAGCCACATCCCATTTATTTAAATCATGGAATTATAATTTATGAATATTGGAAGGCCCATGGAGAGGAGAGCTTAGGACCCCTAGATTCAAATATGCAACCCAAAATTTATGTAATTTATGTATATGAATTGTTTTAGTGATGTATGGGAGTGTTTCAAAGAACATTGGAATATTTTTGGGGCTATTATATTGGTTTATGGTTTGAAGATGTTTTTTAGAAACCATAAAT
The DNA here is from genome assembly GCA_963277665.1 of Viscum album. Classification (NCBI taxonomy): domain Eukaryota; kingdom Viridiplantae; phylum Streptophyta; class Magnoliopsida; order Santalales; family Viscaceae; genus Viscum; species Viscum album. The sequence continues at coordinate 2,002,668,257 of OY728148.1, read as the reverse complement.
CTCTTAAAATATTTTATGCCGAACGAGTCAGTAGATAATTGGAATCCACATTTGAAGGCAAACAGTTTTTCCAAAACATTCATCCACCCTAGATAAACCATGAATTGTGGTACATTGAACATTTTCATGGTTTTTATATAGTATTTATAGCCATGTGAGATAATAGTGTTGGGTCTTCCTTGAGTCATATTTTGGTCCATGGTTAGTGAATGATTACACTAACCATGAGACTAACCATTCATGGTTTAAATAAATTTCTAAAAAATTCCATATGGGTTAGGATATTGTTTGACGCCATATTTTGTTTCTAAATGAACCCCAAATACATATTTTTCTTCCAAATGGAATTAGATACCTTCGGAATCAAGTTACATGTGATCTAGAAGTGTTTATTAGTGATTTGAAGCCCAATTCTCATAATAAGTCATCATTTTGGTAGTTTTCTTGGTTTTCCTTAGATATACTTCCATATATCTCTAAATATTTTAGATATAGAATTATATTAGATAGATATAAGTTGTTTTATGAAAATCATGCCCAGAAATGGAATTTTTTAGGATAATGAAATAGAAATAAAGTGGGTTATTTGAAATTCAACCTGGATTCGATGAATTTTTCTAATCATTCTTAATTATTATGAAACAACATCTGTTAGGTGGATTTAGTATCAACTCCAAAATTTATAACTAGATGTATTAGATTCAAAATTAATATTTTATTGAAAGTTGTTTTTAATTTCATGTGAAATTGCTTAGTGGAATCATTCTTTTGTAATGGTTTATGGTATTTTGAAAAACATTGTAATTTAGAAAAAGTAAATTTTGATAACATTATTTTTAAATAGAGATTTTAATTGGTTATATTTTCATGATTCAAGGAAAATTGTATATATTAAGGGATATTTTTATTATAATGGTTTTAGGGACATAATTTTGTAAAGAATGGTTTCTTTTATTGAAATGAATTTCTATTATTGTTTTCAATTAAATTAGGTGTTTATAAATACTTTTTTAAAATGATTGAGTTTTCATGGTTTGTGGAATAACATTTTTTCATTTTTTTCATGTTCATTTTTGACAAATAAGGGTATGAAGTATCCCCTATCATTGTTAGTATAATTATGGGTGTGAAATTTCCCCAGTCATAATGGTTCATTAAGTTATAGCATAGTGAAAATATTACTCAACAAACGAATGTATTAGTAGATTGATGGTTTCATGAATAGTTGGATGTGTCGATATGTGTAATGGAATGTATTATGACCAAATGAAATTTTTGAAGTCGATTTAGAGTATTTCTTTGTTTCTAATCCTTGGATTCATTTTTTATGGATAATGTTTTTTTGTGAAACTTCACGGCATTCATATGAACTATTTTCAAATGTTATATATATTAAATTTATATAAATTTTACATCATGTTATATCCTAGTGGTGTGAGTATGGATGTAATTTTGAGAAAGAATTTTTTGTATCATTACTCACCCATGTTATTTCACTTTTTTGATTTTTCCAATATTGTTTATCAGGAGACATTAAAAGAAATGAATCACCCTTCATTATTGGGGAATCATGATACATGGTCTTTTTTGTAGAGTTGAAAAATGGTGAATGTTTGGCGATATGGATTCATGTATTGGATTCTTTATATTTTGTGGTTTTTTACTTCTTCTACAAACATTATTGTTTTTTATCATCACCTTTAGTTCACATTTTTAGTTATATTTTGGATATAATTGTATTACTATGATATTTTACATCGTTATTATACATCATGTAGTGGTATTTTGGTTTTAAATTGTTTCGTTGTTTTTTTTTCAGAGGAAAAATCATACCACAATTGTATCTCGTCCCTTGGCATTTATCCATAGCCTTTTACACCATTGGGATGTATCTTAAAGACATTTAATGTCAGGTTATTTATCATTCCAATGTGGAGGGGTGTGATTTTACATTGATCAGACCCCAACCATAACTAATCAATAATGTCATCCCCATTATGAATTCACTCAAACACATTATTTTGCATCCCCAGATTTGGTTATTTAAATTCCAAGGCTGGGGACAATAATTGAGCATGGGACTTCATGGAAACCCTTATAAAAAATAGGGATATAAATTTGTTCCTCAAATTTTCATAAAATTCAGGTTAGGTATGCTCGGATGATGCATGAAAATGTACAACTATCCATTCTATGTTTCGTAATAAGTCATTCAATGTGCCACTAATCTATATAAATTTTCCATAAAAACAATTATTGAATACTTTTTCATAATATTTCACCTATAAAATATCATTAATGATGATGGTTAAATAATGAACACTCTACTCATGTCTTGTACATTTATTAATAAAATTATGGGTTTTAATCCCAGAATATAGTTAACTCTCAAGACAACGCATTAACCACTAGTTGTTTGAGGGTCACTTTTTTATACATGATTAGGTCATATAATTCCATATATTTCATAATTTGTCTTGTGGGTCCACAAAAATATATATATAATGTAATCTCTATATTGTGTTTGACTAAGATAATTCAAACAATTGTTCTTTCACCTACGGGGTTTTCCTAACAGGTCTATTATTCATGATTCTCCATCACCTGTGACTAATTATTCCATGAAATAAATAAATAATAATTTGTATAATATTGGTAAATAATTTTAATGGGGATTCAATGAAATATATAAATAATAACTATAAAAATAGTAAATTTAATATGAAATATAGATTTTCTCAAGGGTAATGGGTCCAGTTTTAAGGAATTCCTATTGTGAATCATGGGAAAAAGAATATTTACTTTCTAATGTGGCATATAGGCTGAAAAATGATTTCTAAATTGAGGAGCTTAATATTTATTCAATTACATAATCGAATTCACAGATACAATATCTTTGTATTTGATTTTATTTATTCTATTTATTAAATGTTATTTTATATGTTAAATGAATCGATTAATATTATAATAATTTGTTTTGATATAATTTTATTATCAAAGAATAAACTTCACCTTTTTTGGTTTGGATTATGGGTTCCATCATTCTCCATGTTTTTGAATAAATTTATTATTCTAATAAAATTCTAAGATACAATGAATGAAATAATATTTTTGGAAAACATGGGGTGAAATCATGAATGCATTTAGAAATATAAATTCTACATCCTCATGTAAACGAGGTTAATGGAATAACTCAATCAAGAGTGAGACATCATCCAAGACCTGACTCCGGCATAAGTCATTTCATCCACAAAAACAACTCAACTTTTTCAAATGAAGAACATATTTTTAGTTCATGTAGTGGAAAAGATTTAAATATATAATTGAAATGAGATTGAATTAGGTTTCCTATTGTAAAACATCTGAACTTGTTCTGTACACACTGTCACATCATAAAAGAAAATAAAACAAATGAATTTATTTGTGTATTAAAATGGAAACACAACTTACATCCCTCAAGACTAGTGTTAGGTTAGCCACTAATATTTTTCTGTGTATTATTTCACTGTGAAAAATAAATGATTAATAGAATAAAACATAAAACCCAAATAATAGAAGGGGGAGAGGGATGGAAGATAAAAAATAAAAATAAATTAATAAACACATTGAATGATAAAAATAGAATAAGAATATAATAAAAAACAATATAATTGTTAGAAGGTATGAAGATGAAGATGTTGATGATGATGATTGTGATGATGATTATGATAAAATGGGTGGATGAACATAATTTTATATACTAATTAAAATTCTTGTATTAATATTTAAAAAAATTAAAATTAAATTTACATAAAAACAAGTGAAAAAAATTTAAACAAGGAAGAAATGATGAGACCATTACATAGTGGAATTCACCATCAGGCTATCAAAATACTGTGTACATGGAGCTAAATCCTCCTTTTATAAGCCCAATTATCCTTTTACTCATCTAAAAATCAGTGATGATCTCCCTTTTAAATCATACTTTGGTATTCAGAGGGAATAATTTTGAAATTTTGTATAAATGAAATTCATAATTTTTATATGGACTATGAATCTAGAAAGAGAAAACCTCCATCGTACATCTATGGGATCATAAGGGAATTACTTCAATGGGATGTAAGGATTTGTGAAATGAAAGATTCAAGAAGTCGGTAATAAAAATTATTGTATGTGAATGTGTATATCCTCTATTTCATCTATCATTTTTATAGTCACATGAAACGATGAAATAGGAATATGGTGGAAAAAAAGTGGAATGAGATGGTCGAAGATAAGAAAGAGTTGTTTTTACGGATAATAATATCATGAAAATTCCCTTCATTGTAAATAATTGATTTTTTTGTGATATAATGGAGTTATTGCGGGTGGCCAACAACATCGAGCATTCAAGCCATGGAGGAGATGGCTTCATTTTTTATATTAAGGCACGAAACACATGATTTTAAAAGGGGATGAACATTGCACAGAGTGCTTTACCCCACATTGAAATTATATGAGGTATACATGGTTTTATAATGAAATTCGATGACCACTAGTAGTGATATTTCATTACCTGAGATGGCTCCCTCACTAACACGAACACACAGATCTGGGACCAGTCACAATGCTCGGCATGCGAGGGTCGTCAATGAAACTATTCTCCCAATAGATCACACACCAAATGAATTAATTTGTATCATATATTCTTGATCGGCCTTCCCCCTTAGGATGTATTGGTGTCTTTGTGTATTGGGGTAGATCTATAGACACACATTCCATATTTTTTAAAAAACTTGTGAAAAAAATAAATATACATTTAAAAAAAAATTATATTCAATATAATTAAAATGAAAAAGTTATATAAAAAATAATCATCATCTTATTCATTAAAATAAAATAAAATATATTATTTATTAAAACCAAATTTTTAACTAAGTTTTCAATTTTATGGGAATTTATATCAAAAAACAATTCAAATCCAATGAAATTTGTTTAAAAATTTCAATCCAAACATGGTTTATCAAATCCCTTAGAAAACCATTGGTGTATTATTAAATAGGTTATCACCTTATATTTCATCAAGAAAATTTATTTTATAATTTTAATTAGATTATAATGATAATTATAATTGTTCACATAAGATACATACCTAAGAAAAACAAAGCCACACCTAAGGTATTTTAATAGTGAAACTGACTTCGAAGATAACCTATAATGATAAGTCATAACCCTACTATTACATTTGACGATTAATTCATTGTTAAATGTACCAACATGTAATTCATAGTAATATATATATATATTAAAAAATATATATGATCATGTTCAGGTAATATAAATGTCATCAATGATTATCATAAAATCAAAATGAATAAATGAATGATTTTAATTAAATGAAAAACAATGCATAGAAATAACCGATCATATAAACAGAATCTAATCATATGATCATATATTGGACATATGAATACACCATAATACCGTAAATGTTAACACATCAACACACTCATGATCAGCATGAAACCATAAATCCATAAACATAACAATAGTCATACCAACGTTTATTTGGAGTCTACTCACATAAATGAAATATGGACATGTATATGATTCTACTAATTGTTCTTCAAATAGCCTAACTAATTTAAATATTTTCACAAACATATTCATGAAAAAAAAAGAAAAAAATACATATTTATACTAAGTTCTCACAATTATTCCAAAGTTACCCCATCCTATGAAATTAATGGATTTTGATCACATGTATATTTCCTCAAGTTAAAGTGTTTTCTAATGTATGTACAAGGTATTAATAGTGTTCTAGGGATACTCTACCTTCAATATAAAATTCTATTATGGGGAAATAAATCACTAAAGGATTAATAATAGTTGGGGCGTCGTGGGAGAAAAATATGTAATTCAATGAATGAAAATGATAAAGGTTTCTCAAATTATTGAAATTAGTAAACCAAATTTACCTAGATTGTCATGTAAAATAATAGTATAAGAAATGTAAATTAAATTAAAAAAACATTGTATCTTCACTAAGGATTCTATCTTATAACATAATCTGAACTCCATGTTCTATATCCTCAGTAAACATATGATGGCCCATTTTCATTCATGGACACATTATCGTGATTTTTAAATGTACATTGTAATTTCCATAAAGGGTATGTGTATAAACAAAATAGTAATAAACTAATTATTACACAATATTAACGATCATTTATATAATTTTTTATTCTATGAATAATTAATGTAATTATACATAGAAATATTAATCAATTCTTATGACATCATTCCCAAACCATGATACAAAAATCATTGATCGTATCTAATTAATTTCTATAATAGATAGGTTGTCACAAATTATCGTTTCATCTATTAATTGAATCCATGATTTCATATGTGAGAATAGTAACCAAGATATAAGTTTGTATATTTTTTTCGTAAAAAAATAATATTCCTCTACCACTTATATGGTAGAGATTCCCCCAAATAGTAAGGTGTATTCACCCTTATCATCCAACCAACCATATTCAGCTGATTATTGTCTCCCCATGATGGTATGCCACTATGAACTTTAGAAATCTTAATAACCAATATAATGTAGTATGATCCATCCCACATTGGATCAATGTCACCATATATTTCTCATAACCTCGACATAAAATACATAAAACCCCAACTTATAGAATCAACACATTATATATCCATCCATAAATCATACAAAAGGAAGATAAATCACCCCTCCCTATCTTAAACCATTATTCTAAGGAGAAAAATGTTTTTAATTGAGGATAAATAGAACCATTCATATCTAATCAATGTCAAGATGTACTTCCAATTCCCAAAACTCACCAACCATCCATCTGAGTCGTCAACATGTGGTCATGTACCCATGATTCCAATCTATGGAGTCAAAAAGTCACCCCAAAAAATCATGAAATAATAATACGAGAACTAATCTTCCCGAATGTGATGATACATATACAATAAGGTATAAAAATATAATATCAAGTAGAATATATTATGATTTGGTTTTAATGGGATACTAACATAGAATCACATGATCAAAATCAGACATAGTTCTAATTGGATACAAAAATCGTCCCATAGGATTAATATCAAGAAAACAAATTTTTGTATTTACGTGTAAAAAAATCATTTATCACGTGATTAAGTGTTAATCTCAATGTTTTTCTAGAAGCGATACCAAAATCATAACCTAAAAACTAGATCAATCCAAAATTCCAAGGATCCATATAAATAACCAATAAAATTTAAAAATGAAGTTATATAAAATAATATATATATATATATATGGTAACATATAAATGGATAGATTATTCATCATAATAGATATGAATAAAAAACTTGACTGAAATATAATGTCACCTTGAATCACCATGGTTTGCCCCTAAAATTTCATCAATGAGGACATGATTTTTTGGAATGAAATATCTCTTAATTAATTCATTAGGTTACACTATGTTTGATATTAAGGGGTTTGAATTGTAGGGGTTGATCAATACTTAGGATTTTATAGAAATTCATTAGAATCTATTTCTATAATACAAAACATATTGATATGTTGTAATGGATCCCAAAAAATCATGAACATTACAACTACGAGAATGGTCATGTACAATGGTTCCTATTTGAAAGTGTATCCATAATTTTAAACATTGGTCAAATGAGATATCCATTAAACCATGGAAAGGGATAATTTAATAATTTCTATCACTGCACAAAATATTATAATATCTTACATGAACACCACAACATAGATAGTGCTCTACACCAGAGTCATAAAACATTTTTATAACAACACAAACCCCCCATTAAAGGCCCAACCGCATAGGAAATTCATTAGGATGATGATCTTTGAAATAAAATTACTATAGAAATGGAATTAATGAAAATGAGCATCAGCCATGACACATGAACATCCTTTTATACAAAAAGCCTAATAAAAGTTGTAAACTCTATATTCAACTAAAAATTAGTTAACATGCCATTTTTCTCCAATTAACGAAGACATATTATATTCTTTAAAATAAGACTGTGTCACAATAAATTAGTTTCACCATCTAATTAGGGTCACATGGTGATATAAGATTATTGTTTCGATGTATATATCATTGTGGTATCACATGAATAATAGATCGCATTATCATATCATTGAAATACTATATATTTAAAATCATCAAATGGATTGAGGTTATCCTATATGAAACTCACCCATTGGTGTGTACAATTCAACATCATATAACCTACATATATTTAATACATTTTCACCACTGATTATATTTTTGGTCATATACTATGAATAGAATCAATCATGTGTTTTAGGCATTATCCTATGAACTAGTCATTGTACGGAAATTCTAATTCTTTGTCACTTGACAATAATTCTATTATGTAATTCTCATGAATCCCTACATCGGAACTCTACATTTTAATTTTTATAATATCTTCCTAAACTATACTCATCTAATAGTATAAAAATATCCCCCCTTGATGTGATTTATGAAAAGAAATTAGATGATCCCATTCAATGTATATGGTTCTATGAATCATTCCCTTAATCTATTGTATGACTTTTGGTCTTCATTATGTCTTCCATGATAAATAGATTGTGATTTAGATATTCCAAAACCAATGAACCACAATAATATCACTCAAATCATATTAACATTTTGAATAACTAACTCATTTATTGGAGAATTGAATATTATTCATGTAACCTCTTCGTGTGATTCAGGTGCATGATTAATTCATGTGACCAACCCACATAACAATATACTGAAGCCAACATCACATACATATTACTTTTGAAAATTAGTATTAACACCCCATTCAATAGACCAATTAAAAATATTTCATATCATACCTATATATATTACACAATCATAATAATTTTTATTTTTTAATAAATTATATGACTTCCTAGATCTATTCTGACCACACAATTATTTGAATCTAATGTAATCATGTGCTCATGTGACTTAATAGTGATCATGTGATTTCATTACTCTAGAGTAACATCATTATTTTCAATTACAATTAAATCTGTTAATTTCTAAATAAATGATTTCTATATTTATCTAAGTGAATTCTAGATTGAAATTTAAATAGAATGTGGCACGTCTAACTGAGCTGGTCGATAGAATTGAGGCTGACTATCAAAATATTATACATTAAATGTTTGACTGTCATAGGAAATCATTGGGGATAATCCTAGAAGAGTTCCATATTTTTGAATGTATACCCCTGTCTAGGTTAATTATTAAATTTGACACACTAATTTCTCCTTATTAGGCATTGAACTGGCCTCCTTCATAGATTATCTTGATATACTGCATGAATTTAGTGAAAAGCCCTTTTTGAGATCCATGTTGTATATAATGGTAATGACTATAATGGATACATATTAAAATAAACCATTATGGATCAAAAAGGGAAATTTTTATTGATATGAATATTATATAACAACTAATTTATTTGAAATTTGGAAATCCTTTTCCAACCAAAAGCATGGATAGATATGACGTTTAGGTCACGGATCAAGAGAACTTTTTGGTATGTTTTGGGGTGTATCATTTATGGAACAACGATTTTACAATGTTTTTATTGGAGAGTTTCATATTAAGATTATAATTGTTCATCATAGTCTCAAAGTCTCATTCATAATGCGAATAAATACTAATTCTAGGCATATTGATTATGTATATCATATACAACAATATATTTAAGATCATGCATAGAGAAGGGGGATTATGTCTCTGATCCATGGAAAATATTTTAGTTGCTACAATATTAGAAAAATGAAAGATTAACCCATCATACCTTTTTGTTCTGTGATAATTCTATATCAATTAATTTTTTACCCTTAGGAACATCTGAGTTCAATAAATCATATCCTTAAACAATACATGTGGCCATGAAATTATGTCTCCTTAATGAAATGTGTATAATTATTCAACAAAAAAAATTTGTATGAGTCATTGGAGAATATTCAAATAGAATTTCAATCATGTGATACTCACATGGATGATGGTTCTTATCAGATTTATTTGGAAGAGAGCTAATTTTATAGTTTGGGATGGTATGAAATTTCCCATTCTACTCTTCATATCAAACATCAATCCTTTTGAATATTTCTATAATAATATACTAGCTTCCCAATGGAAATATGGGAACTTAAAGAGTTAATACCTTCATTATAATGGAACAAATATCTATATATAAATCAATTGTTTTATTTTTACCCATAAATTCCATTTTGTTTTGAAATATCCCTTAAATAAATATGTGTAATGAATACTAAAGTGTTCCAAGCCCCTTCTAGGTATTATGTTGGTGGATGATGGAATATATGGATTTTCATAAAGTCATATGCAGTAGAGAAAATCTTATTTCATTGTTTAGACAATTTATAAATACATTTAGTGCGGTTATACTCAGATCAATGAAAATTTGAGAGATAATGAATATATTGAATTGTAATATCTAATTTTTATAAATTTTATAAGTGGATCCTACCAAAAAAATTACTGAAAATCGATATAGATTTCATAATTTGAGTGTTTATTTGGTGTAAATCTATATTTTTATGTCCCAACTATGATTGGTGGGATGATTATCATTGAATTACAAACACCCAACTAATATGGATTGTAGTTAATATGTTTTTTAAATAAAATCCCAACTACACAATTATATAATTTGTTAAGAGATATATTTTATTTCATTCATTCCAATTCTCTCTTATATTGAAATGGGAATACACTCATATCTATTTAAACATTCCTGTTATCAGTTTTGTTAGCAGTTTCATAATTGATTATGTACATGACTGTATATAACCTTACCAAGATATTCAATTATATATAATTTTATGAATTGATTAATGGTTTACCATAACGTAAAATGAAATTAAATTGTAATAATGGGTACATTCTTATTAAAATCTATGCTTTATCTACAACATTAATTCCAGCGTGTCATAGGAAAAAAACATAGTTCTTAGAGGTATCCCCCTTATTAAGCAGGACTCCAAAAAGTGTGTTTCCTTCCTCATCTGTAAATCCAATCGCAATACATTTATTATATAATTTCATAAATGTGGTGAATATATTAAATGTAAAGTTTTTGAAACTATCAATGAAAATAATAGTCTATGAGGAGGTATTACTATGAGTATTTTCTAACATGACTAATACTAGGTGTATCTCATTTGATGGTCAGTCTATTATATTTTAATAATACCCTATATATATCAATGATTTAATTAATTTCCAACTCTATCATGTTCAAAATACATTGTATGAACTGTGGGTGATAGTGTACCAACCAGGTGCAGTTAAGGAAAATGATGTAAGGAAATCCATATCTAATGAAGTGTTAAGATAAATAACATTATAACTAGCATTTTCTATATTATTATAAATTTATTATTCATTCATTAAATTTTTATACCATGGTAGATTTTTTATGTAACATATAACCTCATTTAAATATCATTCATGATGGATAGTTTTTGAGTTTGGTGGACATATTGTTGAAGAGATATTGGAAAATGGATCTATTAGTTTGATAGAGTATTTAGATTTTGTTTCCTCTTGTTCTAAATATATAATGTTAGCACATTTACCAATTCAACCACCACTTCCTCAACAATTCATTATATCTATTAGGATTCCACTAGATGTTGTTAGAACTTCAATGAGTAAAATGATTACAATTATTATAATTTTTCCAGAGACAATATGTGATAAAAGAATGTAAATGTATTCCACATAGATCAATTTAGTTTCTTATCATGACATTCATTGACTATATATGTTTTTTTCGACAATTCATTGGGACATAGGTTCTCAAATCCAACGGGAATGTGAATTCTACAATTTTTTATGGATCACCGGTGGATACCAAAATTGTGGGGGATTACGAATTATTAAATGTGGTATATTTCAATTTAAAACCAATGAAAAAAAAAATATTCATGATGTCATTGGATAATAATGAATGGCCTTCAATAGTTGACCATGTGTATATAAAAACTGAATGTCATGGCCAAAACTACACCTCAAATAAAAAATACCAATTATTATAGAAGTAGTTTGTGTGGGAGAATATACCTTTTATTTATATGCTCTTTAGGGACTCATCAAGTATTTTATTGTAGATGACTTATCTCCCTTATTCCAAAAAAATCAAAATTCACTCTGAGAGGACACATACATGACAATGTTCTCATTGTTTCATTTTACCAGAGTTTTCACATTATTTAATGTCGGTTACTACCTATTGATGGATTTAACAATTTATTATGGTTACATTCACTTATATGACAAATTTATACAATGTTTTATCTTATTATTGATGATTCCAACACAACACAAGAATATAATTAGATCATTACTTATATCGATAAAGTGATATAAGAAGATGTTTACTCCAAATTTGAGATCCATATATATCAATTGATTTATGCACTAACTATATTAATTATCAATATTTTCTAATATAACTCTATAAAATAATAATAATTTTATTATCTCAGAATGTACACAGCTCAGTACCAACTGGGTATAGTCACATGCTAGTACAACCACATGTCTCTAGGTTTATGTGAACACAGATTCCCCAATCAATGATTTGGTGAGTGAATAAATTCATAGTCCATATATAGAATTGGGATGAGTTCAAAAAATAGTCTATTCCAAAAATAGTTTAAAAGACATGTGTCTAATTCCACTGGAACCTAATCATCAATGTATCACCACCTGCTTCCATAGTATGCTTCTCTTTGAATAATGCAACATCTTGCGTTTTATGCAACGTTGATTTCATGTACAACATGACCAATCAAAATAGACATTAAGAATAGTAATACCATGTTTTTAAAATTTTATAAAACATATTTTTAAAAATGGACTCCATTTTTTAATTTGTAATAACAAAATTAGCATAGGCTGATTTTTTTTGTGTTTTTCTAAAAACATCCAATTTATGATGAATAGTGAAAAACAATGTGTTATTGTTTAAAAAAACTATTTATTTAAATAATTATTTATTTTATTCAAATTTATTTCAATTAAAATAGAATCATAATACCTATATAAGTTAAATATAATTTATTGGATTCATTTTATAATAAAATTAGATATCTAATTTTTTTGAACTTATTTACGTCTTATACCCACCTTCTAGGAATATATGAAAATTTTCATAAAACATAATCTTACCACTTATCTAAATTGAATTTAAAAATTATGAGAGACATAGTTGACATCAGTATGTAAAATTTGTTTTAATAGGATGAGAGTAATTTGTTTTGTGAATAGTAACATGGGAATATTATTTACAACGGTTAAAGGTAGATAGGGTAATTAAAGGTAAACATTATATTATAATTACAATAAAACATGTCCTAATTCTATTAGATAAGTGTATTTCAACAAAATCAACCACAGTAATAAAATATGATCCACTTTTTACAGTTGTATTAGATTATTACATTTATTATTATTTTTTTAAAGAAGAGTTAAAAGTATTAAAATCATATTTTAATAACTAAGCCTTTTTTAATAAAGGGTAATACATAAGATAAATTATACTCTAAATATTCACTGGAAATATAAAACGAATTCCTACATCATTATATTATATTTAAAATTTTTAGACATTAAATAATTAAATTTATTTATGACACATTGAATATGTAGTAATTACATTATTAATGAAAGATTAAATTAATTGATACAATAAATATTGAAAATAAATGTAAATTGAATATTTTGATGCATTCCAAGAATTTTATAGGTGAATATGAGATGAAAAGGTTTATTAAATATATTTTTTTAGTATAGATAAATTTGTTATGACTTTAAAGAAACTAAACCCTAAATATTGTCAAAATCAAAAAAAAGTGTCTTCAAAACATATAATATTTTATTAAATGATATAATATTCCTAAAAATATAAGTTTCTGCAAAATGAAATAGATAAAGTCAGATATTTCAATAATTATTCACTTGGGGTTGGATTGGATTTTTTAGTATGTTTATTAACCATTTATTTTAATAATCCAAGAAGATATGGTAAAAGTTAAACTATTTAAGTAAGAGTTAAATCTAAATGATAGGTTTAATATGTTTACTAAAAAAATTATAAATAAAATTGGATGAGAGGTTTTCAAGACATCTTCACCTTATCCTAGGAATAAATCCATTTGGATCCATTATAAATTGAATATTATTGTATAATAAATTATTATTTTAAACTATTCATAATGTTCCCCTCACCTCTCTTGTAATGGGGTACTTTCCCTTCTCTTAAATTCACACATCCAAATACATTTGGCATGGCCAACCACTACTCAAATATCATACGAACTACCCACACATCAACCTATAGGACCTATTTTGATCAGAAATCCAACCTAAAGAGCACTTTTGATCAAATGAAAAAGAAGCACCCAAAGATGAGGTAATAATTTCACCCACTATTTCAATGTTGTTTTCTTCTTCCACATCCACTTTCATTATTGTTTCCATTCCAAAATAATAAATCAAGTACCTTTTACATAATTTGATGTCATTGAAAATATAGTACCACCATAGTCATTATTATATCAATCCAATGAATGACAAATTCACTAAATGTGCGTACATATGGGTTTCTATCCCCACATTGTGGTGTAGTATGTTATTCAACAATTAATTATTTGGAATGGTATAATAATGAGTATTATTAATGTAATTAATAAATAAAATATTTTATTGATTATGTATATATGATATACCATCCAATTACATACTATTTCACCATCAATCGAATGATATTTTCATACGTCCATACATACTGATTACCATCTCCACAAATGTGATGAGATTCATTCCCCGTCATAAACATTCTAGAATAAATTTCATTTCATGATTCAAGAAAATGTTTAATAACATAATATCCATCTGGATATGAATCAAATACATCCCATCCATGTCAAACACGACTTACGTAACAAAACATACAAATGAAAATGAATCAGTTAACACATGAAACAATGATAGTACCGAAATATTATTCACAAAAAAATAAAAAGATCATATATGATATAATATTTTTGTATGTGGTTATTTTATAATATAATAATAAATATTTCACTATTATACATGAGGTTAACATACCCATGACTATGTAAAAGTACAAGGGAAGGGTTAATTTAACAACCTCTCTGTTATCCGAGTTTGTTTATATGTAAGTATCTACAAGGACATATTTATCATCAACATTCATGTTTTTAAAAAATGCATTTCAAAATATTTTTACTATTTACTAAACTATGGGTAAAATCAATTTATACCCACATTTTAATTTTTTTAAAATTATTTTAATGGAATCCTTCCATTGCTTTCCAAAAAATGTACTTTGTGAACTTTTTAATTAATTAAGGTAAGAATGATTTTTAACCTATGAAGTGGGTGCGACTATTTTTGACCATTATAACACCTTCAATGCTTACCATCACAATATTATAAGAATATTTTCAAAATTAATGTTTTTCTTTAAAATTTCCTGACTTTTAAATGATTTCAAAATAGGAAGGGATATTTCTCCCCAATAGTTTTGATTTAATCTATGACAACATCCTTTGATGGATTTTAAACTTCATTGATGTTGATTTATTATGATTCAATCTATCATATTGTATTGAATTTTTTGTGATATTTTTTTCTGTAGATGTGTTATTTTTATACCATTTATGTTTTATGGTTAAAGTATAAATATTTTATATGATTTTTTGAATACAAATGTTTATGTTAGGTTTCAACCTTTCCATATGAAGAATGCATTGGACTTAGTTTGTGAAGGGTGGAGCCTGCTATATCTCATCGATGCATAAGTAGGCCTCAAGAGACAATCTGGTGTCTTGGAATAAGGCCTTTACAAAATATTATTTTTAGTCTTGGAACGAGGCCTTTACTAGGTGGTAATGATGTTCACCATTATGCATTACATCATTATAAAATTCACTATTGATATTACATGTGATTATTAGACTAGTAGAATATCTATGTGAATAAAGAAATGGAATTATATGATTTCTATTTCCATATTATACTGAAGTTTAGGTTTAAAATGATCTATCATAGTCTTATACATTACCTTAAATCGTTATGCTTATTTATAAAAAATTCCGTTATAATGTAATCCTTGCTAAGAATTTGAGCTAACAATATTCTTATGTTTTAGTTTTCCCAAGATGTGAAGATGTTTATTGTGATTGACCTAAAGGGATAGGCCAAGGGATATGAGTGTGTTCAAAGGGGATAAAATGTTGTTGTTTTTGATTTTATTATTTAATTTATATCATTTTTATGTATCTAGTTCTTCAAAGCATACTAAACTAATTTGTCTTTTGAGAATGGACGTCTTGTGATCATTCCAATATTATGTAATAATGGACAACCTCTGGGTAACTGGGGTTAGGGAATTACATCAAGGTAAAATATTATAAGTATACAGATATATTTGGAATCCATATTATATGATCACCACTATCAAATATTATGGTTATGATTATCATGAACATAATGACTTCTTTAATGTGGTCCTCATAGTCCAAAATAAGATAATTTTACTTGATCCATAGATATCATTGTTATATAACTCAACATATTCAACACATTATCACAATTAATCATCCCATTATGAAACTATTCCTAAAAAACAATATGTAATTCTATCTAATGTGGCATCCAAAAAATATTTGTTCTAGAAAAGTACCATGACATTTTTATATACATATTATGAATTAAAAGATTATTTATGAAGGAAAATATCTTCATAATGTATCGCATAGGTCCATACTGGATGCTTCTGTGATAGGTATCACTAAATTATGATATCAATGAAATTTATATGATGGATGGTCAATTGTGTCAATTCATAACTATCAAGGGTGAGAATAATTATAATCTTGAATAATATTTGGATCATATATATTCGTAACATTTTGATTCTATAATTATATTATTTGGGGAAGCATGGTAAAGAAACTAAAATTTAGATGTCCCCTATTAGTTTTTATCTATAATTGAATGAAATATATTTCATTCGAGTATTCATTATTGATAATATCTTTATCATACAATATTGATGACCAAATGTACTATAAATCAATAAAAATATTTATTTCCCACTTATTTTTAAACAATCCCAAATCAGTTTTGAAATAAATTATTCACAATAAATTTTTAATAGGCATGTCTCATAGATGGATATAGGTATACTCACTATCAACATTTCACAAGAGTCTATCCATTTGAAAATGGATGACGAATTACTCCTTTTGTAGAACATTGATAGTAATATATATAGACACAATCACAGATAATATACAGTTTTCCCATTAGTAAATTTATTGTTAATTCTTAAAGTATGTGAATAATGTATGTGAATATTTATAAACACAATCACCAATATAATAATATGGTTCATTTGTATATTGGTGAATAATTTTTCTAGGGTATTGCTCATGGACTGGTATACTTATAAACACTATAAAAAATGAACCATTGTTTTCATTTTTGAGAATTGTTGATTAATTATTCCTATGTGATACTTATGGATTATAATAGATATAATATACTTTAATTAATCACTATAGTTGATCTATATAGACTTTTATTATGAATTACTCATAGGCATAGATCTCATAGAATTATGTGTATTAAAACTATCATTAATACACTATAACTTGTATATTTGGAAATTGATGTTGAATTCCTTCTACTTATGGTTCATAGATATATATAGTTATAAACACCACTAATGATACATAAGTGATGTACACTTGTAATTACTATTCTACATGATGTCCTAATGAGTTTATATAGGATAGTATATTATGAAAGATAAATTCTATAAAAATTTCCTTGGCCAAGGGTGTAAAATGAATATCGTGAAAATTTTAGGGACACTTTGTTGGATCACACTAGATTTTTATCTATCTAATATATTATTTCCCTAAATTTCTCTAGTATATGCATGTTGATGGATTAGTGTGATGAGTTAAGTCATTTTTCTAGTCCACCTAACTATGCGGCAAAAAAAATATTTTCACAATTCCTTTTTAAATGATCAATCTTTTGGAGATCATATAATGGGGATGGATATTGATCATTTGTGTGAAATTCACCCATATTACACATTATGGATTTTCACCAGAGAATCTACCAGGTCTTTTTCGTTGGGTGTTCTACGGTCAGGATTTTTATACAACCCTATATAATGTGTTATTAGGTCACTTGACCAGTACTATAAAAGGGATCCAAAAATGGATGTAAAATTCGATCCCTAATAAGGGTTGTGGTGTATATTTGTGTTACATGGGCGATACTGAATCCATTTTAATAGATTGATTATGATATTTTTAAATCATATCTTTAGTTTGAACTGATGATACTTAAATGGGTGGGCACATAACTGGTGAAAATTGACCAAATTAAAATGATGAGTTCTTATGGGATTTCATTTGGGTATACAGAGTATAGTGATCATTTTCATCATGAATAAATACCACTATTTAGAATAATATATTGAGGTCATATATACATGATATGAATTAAAGTACCTCTACAAATCCTAAGATCTAGGTCCAATGGATATAAATACACTAATTATTGTTTTCCATAAATTATTAGTGAAGACATAGACACGACATAAATTAATTAAATTTATTTGACACGTGATATTGAATATGGTTTATATAATAATATTTGTTTTTCAAAATTTACTCAACACAGTATCTATGAGGATGCATGTAATTACTAATTTATCTATCTTATCCATAGATTAAAAGGGTCATGTCTAAGTGTATTTACATTTTATAGGTCTAAAAAAAGTGTTCTATGATTTTTTTTTAAAAATATTTTATTTATTGTTACTATACTCATGAAAATTGAATATCAAAATTTGATTAACTGAGATGTTGTTAAAATACCCATTTTATGTTTTGAGTCTAAAAACATTTATATCTCATTTTCAAATAGTTTATAATCATTCAATATAGACTATCTGGGGATAGATATTATGGTCAGGTAGCTCTGAACTAATAACTATTTTCCTAGTGTAATTATGCATTGATTAAAGCATAAATAAATTTAGATCAAGAAGTTTGGGACAAATAAAAGTGGTATTGTAAAATAATAACCCAATAAGGATTATCATTACTGAGAATACACTTATATAATTTTGATTGACGGAATATGATGTCATAAATGAATTTTTATAGTTTATGTGTCATGAAAATTTGTATGGATCATTCACATAATTTTTCAAGATGAATATATTCTATGGATGGACTATGTTGTAATTTTATTATTGAAAATTGTCATTAGATGACATTTTCCAAAGGGATAAAATTCCATTGGAAGTAAATATTTACATGGTGGAATAAATTTATGATGCATATTGGGTATTGTATTATTAACCAAAAATAGGATTCCAATTAACATGGTTACTCTTATTATGGACATACATTAATGATTTCTATAAATCCATTAAAATCATTAATTAATGGGTGATTTATAGACTCATGTTTTAATAAAATTGGTTATTGTAATTCCAAACCTTTTGGGACCATGGTTAGGATATTGTAATCATTTGAGAATGGATAATAATAAATGACATTTTGTGTAGTTTAGGTTAATAGAACATGGAAATAATTGTAATAATGTTTTATTTAATGTGATATGAAATTATGTGTATTACATTTTAATGTCATGTTCCAAGTATAGGCATGGATTACAATTTATCATCATGTGGGCGTTTCAAAAATGTTGTTCAGTTTAACAATATAAAAATAGTCACAATAGTAGTGTAGTTTAGCTTAATGAGACATAGAATCAGATGTTTTTAGTTTTTTTTTATTGTATAGGGACTCATGTGTAGATTAATATTACATCTTTTGACATGAAATCACCTGCAATGATGATTACTATCCAAAAACAAGAAATGAAGTTTCATGAATCATAACATCATTATACATGGAATTGTATTCCATATCCATAAATGCGTATATTTTATTATAGAAATATTCTACATATTCATGAAATTTATATAATATGTAATTATCTTTCTCTCACATTATTCAATGTGGTTTTGTACTTTATTCTCCACAAAAAGATCAAATTTCCAAGAGAGGAGGGAATATATGTTCATAGAATTTGTGGCTAACACTAGTATATATGATTCAAGAATTATTATTAATCAAATTCGGTTTGAAATCATGTAATATGTGTTCATATTTTATTCCCTATATATAAAAATATTATTTGTGGTTATCATTTTTTAAAATAATTTCTTAATTGATGATCTCATTAGTAATGATTATGGCATGGATCATTCTTATACGTAGGAGTGGGAAAATTCTATTTATCATCATTTTTAAAGATTTGGTGTATGTTTGATGGATGAAATATAGGAATCTCATAAGTGGGTTGTTATTATAAAGGAAAAAAATCATTAGAGGAGAATGAATAATAATTTTAAAGGATTATTTTTTTGTTTTAAATTACACTGGGGGTATAGTAGAGGGTCCTAACATCAATATGTATCATATAGAAATATTAGTCCAATCATATTTAGTTATTAAATTCAAATCATTATGTTGGTATAACACAAACATTGAATAAGAGTATTTTTTAAATTATAGTGGTTCCCATGATTTGATTGTCTGGAATCACTAAATATCCCATGATTAATGGAATCAAGAAAAACAGACTTCCTTAAATGGGGTCCCTTGCATTGATCTTGAATGTACATATCAGATATTAGGAATATGATTTGATTTTTTAATTTTAAATGGGATGAATTATTCTCACATCAAACCATATATTTCTGTAATAAGGGTAAACCCAAATTTAGTTCCTTTATTTTTATCACATAGATCATGCTTGCTTGTAAGTAGAGAGATATTTAATTTTTGAATTTTGTGTTCTTCCCTTAACATTATAGTTGAGAATCATTATATATATTATAAGTCTACAAATAATTCCACACATGGTTCATGAGTAAAACACCCCCTTAACTATAGAAACTCATATATAGTGGAAGTAGGGTTTTTTTGGTAAATATGTGGCTAGGAAAATGTAAATAAACATGGGGGTAACAATATATCCAATTATAATTTACATCTATTATTATGTTTTATTTAGATTTAATATCACTTATAGTGATTCAACTAATATGTTTGGGAAACTAGTATATTCCATGAATAAATCACTAATTTATTTATCTCTGGTTGATATATCCTTCATAAATATGGATTGGATGGAGTTTGGGTATTTTCTTGTTTATGTTTTTATTACTTTCATATTCTTTTGTGTAAGAAGTGAAACTATTCATGCTAATGAAAAAGGATCAAGACCTATATTGGACGAAGAGTTGTCTAATACATAATAAATATATGGATGGTAGTATATTCAATATTTCCTATATAACAAATTTTGGGTATGATTGGTGTAACTATGTATCATAAGAGGACATGAATAAAGAAATTGAACATTATTATATTGAAATTACATATGAATATTTGGATCTTAAATATTAGTGAGACAATTTATTATTAATGAAATATTTTATTGGTATATTTTTATGAGATTCTAGATTCATTACGTATATAGTAGAGAAATGAGTCAATCCACATGTTGTTATTTTAAATAATATACCTTTCAATCACTAAAGAATTTTTAAATGTAATGGGTTCATTTGTCATTAAAGTTCTTATGAAAATGGGCTGGTTCTTAACATTGTATCTATTCAAAAGATTAAGAAATCCTCATATAATTCGTGAATTTATTGAGTCAATTGATAAATCTATCACATGTGTATATAATGGGAAAACATTATTTTCTATGGTATAGAATTATTATGTTCAATGGAAAATTAAATGGTTTAGACTCTAATTAATGGTAAAGATGAAGTAATGGGAAATTGGAAACTTCTATAATTTAGATTACGTAAAATTTTGTCTTATACATCATATTATTTGGTTATATGTTGTGGATGATGACAATGTATTTTAAAATAATTCTAGAGTAAATTTTATAATATCTTATTGAAATAATTTATTTTTCAATTTTCCACTGAATGATAGTGAGATGAATGGTTGGAAATGATGTTATAGCCTTGATACAACATTATCTACATATAAAAAATTATATGGTGGCATTTTCCCTAAATTTTGATATTATGAATTCCAAATTTTTTAATTGTGATATATTTAATAATGTTAAAGATAAAATATATAGTAAGTTCCATAAGGCGTGTAGAATTATTTTATTTTGAAAAATAATTGGATGATATAAGGGTATATTAAAATTACATAACTCTTTCTAGTGGGTATTGTTCAGTGAAATCCATTCCAAAAAATCAAAAATATCCAGCAGTATACATTAGTATAACACAAATGTATCTTATATATACATCAAAGGATATTCAAATTCTATCTCTCTCTTCAATTTATATGGTGGAGACCCTATCTAAACCGATTTTATGGAGGAAATTAGATTGATTCTTTGTATTACAATGAGAGATGCTTGATATTTGACATTTGGTATATTCCCTCTTGGGTTGTTATAATGGAAGGAGTCTATATATAGAAGGTCTAATATATGACCCAAAAATGTGGCGACAATATCAATTTGTGAGGATGCTATATCACTATTCCTCGAGTAAAATGTATTATGATATATTTGTTTTATCCCATAGTTGATTACTACACATAATATCATATGGTGGGATGTAAAGAAGATTGTTTCTTTCTAGCCAAGGTATTCTAAGGATATGGTTCTATTTTCCATCACAACAGGACATGAATTTTATGAAAGACGGATGTAATTATTTATCATATCAAAAAATGATTCTTCCATCATTCCCATCATACAGGTAAATATAGGGTAAAACATTTCCTTCATGATGGTGTACACACCATTAATGTTCCTAGTAAATATATTTAATTAACCCTTAAAATTAATATTGTGTGTCTATTACTATAGGGATCATTCATGTACTATGATTAGATATTGGTGTTCTTTTTAATTTTTGGTGTAGCCTTCCAATAGTAGGAATGAATGATGTGAAATCACATTTGCGGAAGATACAAATAGAATTCTCATAACTACCTCATTTGATAGTAGGTTATTCATTCCATCACTAAAAAAACATAGTGAGTCTATATAAAAATACATCTTCCACATTTTGTGTGTAAAATGTGTATAACAACATCCTCATTTAGTAGATCAATATTTCTCAATATGCTCACTAAGGATGGATGTGCTGTGAGGATATCTAATAGTGTCTACTCGTTGATTAGAATCTATCCTAAGAACTAGATTTCAAATAGTTAATAGATAACTACACATTGCACAAGACACCTTATTAGTATAGGGTAATATTGGATGCATGTTACATGGTTAATAAGAGACATCGGGTGGAACACATTCGGAAGTATAGAATTACACATATTTCTTCATGCAAAATATGACATAAAATAGATTTTATAGACATATTAATAATTTTCATTAATATGGATGATTATATTGATAAACTAGTAGATATCGTTCTATGTCACTGTTTAATTTTTCTTTTTCATAATAGAATTGAGAGATTCATCTATAGCAGAAATATATTATATGATTGAATCTCTTATTACTTTTGGGATTCAAATTGGTGACTGTAAGATATTTATCATAATTTTTTTAAAGGATTCCAATATATCCATTACATATCAATGTGATACTCTATGAATCAATTTCATTAAGGTTAAATATTTTTTTGCCAAATATTCTATGAAACACATAATTTTGGTGAGGATTATACGAATACCAAAATTAAATATTAGGTTTTGGTGATATGTGATTTAAAGTATTACATATTATTCTTATGTCCAACCTTGATTTCAGGGTACCATTCACACAAAAATTAATTTCCATGATTTTCCCCCGAATATACACATTATGGGTTACCTTGTAATATATTGATGTTGTAAAATGATGATGATTCCATTAAGGATAATCAAATGATCATAGCATTATTGAGACATAATAACAATATTTTCAAAATAGAATTTCCGAATCATTTCAATTAAGATATTAATGTGGTGATTATTCTGATGGATCAAAAAACACATTCACCAAAATTACATTATCATATATGTATAATTATCATATGACAAAACAATCCACATCAAAATCATTTAGGCTAATTCATGTTGAGACCAGGAAAAACAGACAACTTCTCTATAAGTGAGATTTTTTATCACCCACTATCATTATCATATCTTGAAACATTCATAGAAATATTACACATAATACCTATCATCATTAAATATATAATGGTAAAACATGTATTATTTGAGGAAACATTAATTATATCCCATATGAAAAATAATATTGAAATGAAATAGAATATCAGAAAATAAATCAACATAATAAAAAGGAAAATATAATACCAATACAAAAAATTTTGGGATTAATTTTTTTTTGTAATGTGTCATAATTTATATGATTTAATATGACCATAGCATTATTAATAAGATTATATGAATAGTAATGTGACTATTTGAATAGTGACAAGTTCAGTAGAAAAATTAACTAGGCCATTGGGAATAATAACATAAATATTGAAATAGTAATTATACTTTAAAGTAAGGTATTTTTTTATAAATATTAAATAAAATTAATAATTTAATAAAAAATAGTTACTCCAACACCATAAATAATAAAAAATCTAATGAACTCATTGGAATTAAACTAACAATTTATAAACTATATGTTAATGTCAACGTTTAAAATGATAGTTTTACTACTAATAACATCTATAGTCTTTGATATGAAATTTGTTTTTCAAATTGGATTTCATTTTTTAATCATCAAATAAAAAAAATTCATGGGTGAATATGTTAAAATTATATGTAAAAACTAAATTTATATAGAAATAGTAAAAATAATATTTTACATACACCATATGATTTTTTTCATTATGATGATATATAATGAACTAATACATGTTTAATATATCATTTCTACAAAAATTAAATTTCATAATATAAATGGTTAATTTAACAGTGAAAAATTATTTTCCAAACATAAAAATAATTTTCTAAGTCCAAAAAATATCATCTTTCCCACCAAATAAACATCTTTTCATTTTTATCAACAGTATACTCTAAATATAAGAAATATGAATACTAATATATATAGAAGTCTTAGAATATTATTTTTCTATTAAATTATAAATTTTAAAATTATAATTGTTTTTATTTAAATGTTTTTATTTGATATAATAATTTACTCAATAAATTATCATTAAATTGGTCATCTGCTCTTGTATAAATTTCTCATCACTATTGCCTTAGAAAAACAATAAAACATTATTTTATAAAATCCAAGGATCTACCTAAATACCTTGTCATAAAACTCTTCTTATTATATTGGATATTCTGGATCTACTCCACTCCCATTACCAAATAGACTTTGGGATGTTGACCTGAAGTAACAAAGACAAGAGGGTACATTTTCATCTACATGTCATCTCATATTCATATTCTATTTTACCTTATCTCTATTTATTTCAAGAAAAACTATTTTAATATTAATTGATATGTATGTTAATATTATATTAATTATGTTAACATACATTAATGAATATATTTAAAAGGATTTTATATTTTTTAATTCTCTTTCAATTTTTTTAAAATGTTAGGTTTATAATCGGTAAACCACCAATAAAGATGATTACAAATAACCTGTCATAACCACACATCTGGATTCGTATAGTAAAATTATATATAATTTATAAATATATAAATATTATTATTCATGGTATTATTTGTCGTTACAATTTAAAAGATAATAAATACTGGTATTTTAATAGAATGAATATTGGATAATTTTAAAATTATATGATATTAAAAACATATCACCAACAATAATGGGAAATATGGAAGAAAATGAATTATTGTAATTAGTCAATTCTTGAAAAAATTACAAAACTAGTTATAAGTTTATTGTTTTATGTAACATATTTTTGTTATTCATGAGGTGTAATAGTGATAAAATAAATTCATAATAATGTAGGGAAAATATTGAATCGAATTATATATTTTTCAGATAACTTTTCACATCCATTATTTTCTGCAAGGATTCGCCTACATTTCAATAAAAATTTCCATGGAAAATTAATTTCTTTTTTTCTAGTATAAAAATGTTTTTATCTTGTTCAAATTATTTCTAATCAATTTACATGAATTCTTTATATGGTGGTAATAATTAGCAAATATGTTTTACTCATTTTGAGTTGTTGTATCTTCAAAATAAAATGTTATTTTTTTCCAAATTGTTACCTCATTTATTAATTTGGGATACCAAATTTTTGTTCTATAATGTAGTTTTGAAAACCCTTATATAACCAATTACATTTTCTTGGATTATTTAATGACTATAATATTAATATGTTATCTTTCTATGGGTAATTCCTGAATATGAGATTCATACAATGTTACTAGTGGTCTTTGAATTATACATTCTTGAAATAAATTGGTTAATTAGATATATATCTTGAAATTATGCCTATTATTCATAAAAATGATTATATATATTTTCTCAATATTATTATGTTATTATATATTCAAATCAGTTATGTGTAAAAATGATTCTAGCTATTTCCACAGAAATGTGCGGTATTTCACCACAAGGATATAATGATTAAATATTATTGATATTCCACATTATATGAAATTAATAAAATTCTACCATTATTATTAGTATTAACATATGGTTATGACCTGATGATTTTTATTATTCTCAACCATATACTATTGATTCATGTCTCTTAATTATGACATGATATTCTATAACATACTAATAGTTTATATCACCAGTTTTATTATCACATATTAAAAATTTATCACATATAATAAAGACAACATAAGATTTAATAGAGTGAAAATGTATAAGTTTTTAAATCTTATTTTCTTTATTAATATTATGATTTTTTCCAAAAAAATATCTAATAGCATGGTTTGAAAATTCTGGTCCAAATAAATTATTGCAAGCAATCATACAAAAAAAAATTTATAAACATTCAAAAAAAGTACAATGATGTTTGGATTCTTTAACATACCATCCCATTGTTCATTTAGATGAAATCCAAAGGTGGTATCCCAAATAGTGGTAATTATTTCACCTAATCACATTAAATTTACATAATTGTAACCTCGATAAATTTTTTCCCAACTATAAAATTATATCAATATAGTGACTAAGGTAAACTAAAATACTTTCATATTTATATAATAGCCAAAATATATCATTATTTTCTTAGGTTGAAAAACATAATGTCTCTCATGCGTAAGTGTTCACTACCACATCAAATATGTAATGTGATTTATCATTCATTTCGTCATTACATGGTTGATAATAAGGATATATTTAATAAATATACATAATTCATAATACATAGTTATTAATCTGTAAATATTTGGTGTTATTTTTCATTTGTTTATTCCTTACTTTAAAAAATTGAAATCTCAACTTCTTCATATGTGAATATAATCATCTATGTGAGGTTTTGTAATTATTCTCCCTTACCAAATCAATATAAAGGTAAAAAAATCATATATGATTAATAATTTTGTTACATATTTAATGATTATTATCATATATATTAACAAATAAACTCTATGGCATAATTACTAGAATAATGAAATAGAAATATTCAAGGAATATAGACCATTGTTTGCATGACTATTCATTTAAATGAACAAATAATAAAATAATGGATAATTAAAAATTTTAAATGAATGATTCATATTATTTTATATATGAATGTGATTAATTAATATGGTTTTATTTAAAAATTATTTATTATATAGAATATTTCAACACCAACAATGAAATAAAATACTTGAGGTATGGTTTTTTAGTCTCATTATACAAATTATAATATGTATTCTGTATTCAAAACCTTTTTCTTTCATGTGATGTATATACTGAGCCATATATATTTTATTTTATTAATCAATTTTTATTCTTTGTGTTAAAATTTTCATTTTTTTATATATTTATTATGGGTTATGACACAATTGATTCCAAACAAGTGTGGGTTTATGTAACAATCTCAATTATTTTCCGGATATTATATGGTAAATTTATTTTGAGTGAAATATTAGGGATTATATCCTTAAAACATATCATATTCTCATATAATCTAGGTTTGATCTTATTTTAATTTACTAGTACATATTTCCCTCTTTTTAGGTAAAATGATATGGAATTTCTATTAATGAAAAGAAGAACAAATTTCTTATTTGGTTGAATAAATCCTTCTTCTACGTCCATATTTTATTAAATATGATTTCATGATTTATTTTCGTATTATAAAATAATTGAATAATAAGATTTTAACCTATATTTGGATATCAATAAATGGTTTAAAAATAATTTTATTTTCATTTTCCGAACAAGGTACTTCTTACAATGGTGTGGGTAGAATATCCAATATGAAATATATCATACAGTTTTTTTTCCTAACCGTCAGAATGATAATTTATTTTAATGTAATATTATTTATTCCATTATTCGATTCAATAAATATTTTTTCAATATTAAGATTGATATTTAAATTAATATATAATTTATTTCGAAAGGAAAATTGTATTTTCCTCTAGGACATCCATTATTGTTATATAATATTCCTTAAGATGTAATTTTATCAATGAAAACATCAAATGATGTAACATATATGTCACTTGGGATATTTCAAATTTGGTAATATATTTATTAATTCAATATATTTTCTATGAATTATTTGATGGGACAATTGTAAATATCTATTGAATTTTGATATATTAATCTATAGATAAATTATTAGTGTTTTCATAATCACGTGCAATATAGCTGAATGTAATATGTGATTAATGACTCCATTATTGGACATCAATGAAATGTGTAAATATGAATAAATGAGGATATTTTATTTCATTTAACAAATTTAATACATTATAATACATTATCTGTGGACCATGTTTCGTGACAGTAAGATTATATATGAACGTGTTTTTATTTCCATGTGTTTTTGGGAGGATAATGGTTTTTTCCTTAACTTAATAACTAAACATATTGGGGTTTATACATTTTTAAATTTTTATAGGAATATTATACTTTCAAAGTCCTATTTTTATGAAATTCTCTTCGGTCTCATGATTTATTATTTATGATTATGTACTTGTATGACTAATGTATATTATTATAATAACGATATATTTCATGACTCATTATTAAGTATTTTTAATTGATTATGTATGTCTACCTCATTTTATCACATGTTCCTACATTATTATGCCAATTTATCAATATTAATAGATATCTATTGTGTTTAAGCATAGTCATCATATGATATCACCATTTATAATATTGTACATATCCAAATTTTTATTGAATGTTTATTGTATGATGAGTATGGTTAGTTATATGTGTAATTAAACCAATATCAGATCATGAGTATTGTTGAAAAATTAGATATTTATATACATAGAATAAATATATATTGTACATTGATAGTTTTCATGCTTGTTTATTTAAAAGATATTTGAAATATTCATTGACATTATATAATATCAATATATATTATACATTGGTCATTGTATGGTGTAAAAATGGTCTCTTTAGATTTCAATGATTTAAATGTACAAGTCATATTCATGGAATTACCTCCTCTAGAATTAACCTCTATTTGTGTTACATTATTTCATATTTATGGGATTTTTTTGGTTGGGTTGGTTACTACTATATTAACAGGGGGCAGTGAAGATCTAAAACTATGATGACACTCTATGGTGGGATTTGTTTCCTCCATCTGGATGGTAGAAAATTCATATCCATTGTAAACTATGATATGTGATTTTGAAGGGTTGTTTATAAAAAATGGTATTGTAATAATATAGTTCTCTATCAATAATTAAATTAATTTTAACTATGATATTTAAAATTACCTCAGTGTACATGGATTCACATGAATTATATGGTTATATATGTCATCATAGCACTATAGTAGTTATGCTAATGTTGTGAAATTACAATTTAGGGTATTCCAATGTAATATTTTAATGCCCATGAATAAATTGATTTCTATGTATAAAAATATGCATTGTTCACTTCTAGAAATACATGAACTCACAAGTAGACACCATATCCTTGAAAATAGAATTTAGTTGTACCTTTCCAAGTGGAGATTTCTCATTCCAATCATACCACTAAATAGACATATTCCAGTGGGATATATCATACTCACAGTACCCCTGACATTATAGTATCAGGTCTACAATAACACAAATTAATAAACAATTTTCAATCAAATCCTAAATAATATATATATATATATATATATATATATTATTTATTCAATAAATTAAGATGGGGTATAATATTATTGGGAATAAAATCTTATAAATATTTCTATGATAATGTAATAGTATTATAATATTATAAAAAATTGGTTTTTGTAAATAGAACACTGTTGTGGTGACACTCTCATATACTCTAGGGACCTCTATAGGTCATTGAAAATAAATACTCTATTCTTATTACAGTAATTAATAGAATTTAGATTATATATATGGGAGGATATAACCAATAAATAATTTCTGATTTTATACTTAAGAATTAGATTATTGGTCTTTCTAATGTGGAGCATCTTATGGGATGCAACTTGTAGGAGAAATCACATGAAATCGGTTGATATAGAGCTTTGATATATTATTTATGCTATTCTATAATAGAATTGTCAGTAGAAGATTTTCCCCCCACTCATATAAGTAGATTTGAAAATTTCAAACCATACAAATAGTATTCTAAAATAATCATTTTTAGGTGGATCATGATGGATTTTGGAGGTGTCTATATTCCACATCTGGGATAGTAGAAGGGAATAATCATAGTTCTAAGAAATGAACTATTATCAAATATTAATGATTCCTTATTAATATACGCAATTGAGATTATATATTCCCATATTCATTGTACTTCTATTCACATTACCCTTTGATACAATTTTCGTTATGAAAAAATTTGTTTCTTATTCATATTATTCATCAAAATATGTTCTTATTAATTTAATGATATCAATAAATAAAACAATGATCTTCATATAAAAGGGGATCTATTTTTTTAGATTCTCCTCATCCTAGAATTATTATTGAAGGAAATGTGAAATAATCATCTCTAATTTGAGAATGGGATAAGACACTTCTTCGTACAATATATTTTGAATTTCAATATAGTATATTCATTTAGATAATGTGTTTAAAATAATAACATTGGGTGATGAATTACGATATGATACAATAATAACCTAATTTAATTGTTCAATATAATTACATGACGATGATATACTGTTTTTTGGTCCATTTATGCATCAATTTTTCACTAAAATATTACTCCTACTCATTTCTAGGCACATTATTTCTATTATTATATAGTGGGAAAATTTTCTACATGATTTAATGATTTCCCTAATATAAAATTTATAGTATTAACCATGTTCAAGATGATTCATATGGAGATGAAGAGGTTGTGTTTAACTTCCCCTAATATGTAAATATCTCATGGTTATAAAACAATTAATCTAATGAGACATCATATGAACCTCCCCATACACTATAGGCATATGACTAATAGTAGAGGCATGATATGTATTGTTGGGATACTATAACCCAGTATATAATGTTTCCCTGCTTTATAAATAATCCATATAATCAAATGAAATTAGAGTAATAGAAATAGAGAGAACCACATAACTAAACGTAGAGATTGAAGAAGAAACCAATATTAAAAATGATGTATCATTTAATGATATGATAATATGTATCATAATGAGAAACATAAAACAATATAAATATAAAAATTATATAAAAAATATACTCCCCAAAATCATCATGGTATTTAACCCCATGTCAGACCCATCTCCAAAAACCCATCTCATTCTTTATGAAAAATGTTAGCAACAGGGTCCCTTAAACATTTTCAAATGTCCATCCATGAAATATTCATGTTTACAATATTATGGGAAAAATATCACGTGAATGAAACTAATTATATTGATTCCATCATTCCCAAACCAAGAATTGTGCTAATAATTTCGTGCTATAATGCGAAAAATAGTTTTGTTAATTATTTAAAAAATTATTAACATATAGCCACAGCCTTCTTCAGAAAAAAATCATTGCATCTATTAGTATGTTTCACAATCATAGAAACCATAGCTATTTAACCATGGTAAAATAATTTCCTCACCACCATAATAGAATGTCTCTATGCATGAAAAAAATAAATCCATCCACAACCATATACTAGTTGAATAAAAAATCCCTTGGCTATGGTCATTATAGAAGAATTAATGAATGTGTCAGGGCCTAGAATGAAATCTAACCATTAAAATATGTTCTAGGGAAAAAACTTTTATATATTAATCTTAGCATGTTTTAGGAAATATCTTGGTATATAATCATATGAGCATGTGTCAAGGAATGGCCCGATATATAGTAATATTGACATGTTTCAGTGAAGGTCCCAATATATATGCTTCTCAATATTTTTCATGGAATGTCCCGGTATATAATAATCTAATCATGTGTCACAAGTGTATATCCAAATGGTATGAAAACCACAATATAACATAAGAATGGGACAATTATGATAATTTCAATTTGTTTCTAAATTTATAAAATATTGAAATTTACAAATTAATCCATTTCCCTTGCATAATATATATAAATAAATCAACTAAATCTCATGTCATCCTAAATTCATAGTTATGATTTTTAAAATTCAATAATTTCAAAATATCACTCACCCTATCGGTTGGAAGAATCCAGGTCACATTTTTAATTAAATCTAATGGGATCAAAGGAATAATATGACATTGGAGAATAATAATTAATTCAATTAATTTATTATTCCTCACTTGATTTAGTGTGACCAAAATATTTCATATACTTCACAATTAAAAATTAGACCATGGGGTTATTTTTACGATCCCCTAACTTTTTATAGAGAATAATGCAAAGCTTCATTTGTAAATTCCTACAGTGTAAAAGGTACATAATATCATACAGATAAACTAGATAAAACCCAACCAATTTCAAAACAAACAATTTCCTTGGACAATAGAATACGGTAAAATGGTCGATGAACATTTGAATTAAATGACAAAATATAAAACCATTGATTTCACAAATAGAACATCTAGAATGGAGAGAGGTGATCTGAAATCACCTTGATGCTACCATAATGTCAATTTGAATTGGATTCATTATAAAATGTGAAAACACTAATCTGCCTAGAAACATTGAAACAATTGGTTGGGTAATTACATGTCATGTAATTCATATACATATATTGTATTTATTTTTACATGGATCATTCAAAAAACCTACCACTATGACCGAATATTAAATTAGTCAAAAAAATTAACCATAATGTGATTAGTTATGAATGGGTAACCACTTCATGTTATGAATAAGTTCATGAATAGATTATAGTGTCTTCATCAATTTATGTTAACTATTTACAAGGTGATTAAACGTCATGTAGATAGTTTTCACCCCACATTCAATATAAGAACATAAAACCCTTTATGGATTATTAACATATAATACAACCAAAGTCACACTGTACCTGTTTATACCTAGACTCAGTTAATTCAAAAAATGGTCCTCGAACTACTCCCCTGCGGATTCATCTATGGAATTTTCATGTTCCCTAACAACTCATGTATTTTTTTGTCAAATCAATATTAAAATATATGATGAAACAAGACCAGAAATTTTTAAAGATGAGTTAAAGCATAATGAAAATGATATTATATAACAAATCATTGAGATATATACATAGAAAAATATGGGATATTACAACCTCACCACTATATAGAATCTCATCCTGAATCTACTTCTACCATAATTATGGGCCCTAGATGAACGTGCATGAACATCATGATTTCTTATTAATTTCCTCTCCCATGTCTCCATCAAAACATTTCCATGTTAACACTATACTCGATCTAGTGGTATAGTCCAACCCAAAACATAATTCTCACTATGGTCCATTATCCATATTAGATTCTTCGAATTGGACACATATATATTAATCTCCATTTATATTCCATATATCAAATAAAAACTATCCAAATGATATATCTAATGTTTTGTGATCTGGAATTCATTGTATATCTCCCTATATTATTGTTTAAGGGATAATTAATAGTATACTAGGCCGACCTTATCCACTAACTCAAACAACCCACGAAATAGGGGTGTTAGATTTCCCTATTTCTTGAAAAGACCATTCTCTATCCTAGGAGTCACCCAATTGAAAACAATGATGACCAACGTAACATTATATTTAATTTATTAAGGTATTTTTAGTATTTATTTCTACTATGTATCTTCCAAAATCATTGAACAATCAATAGAAAATACTTAGTCATATCCCACATGAGGATAGGGCCAACATCAACTAGTTCACCTTCCACCAACATGCAATGAGGTGAACAATATGGAATGTCATATAGTTCCTCAAAATTTGTCATCAGTATCGATTCATGGAGGCAATTATTTTATGAAAACTCTATAAGATCTATATGTTTATCTAAAAAATCTCCAAAATCCAAAACACATGCTCGTATAATATCCCCCGAAATTAGATTGGTCCTTTTATATTGACCATTAATCTAAGGATTATTTCCCATATTCAAAGGAATAATTGTTCCCATATCCATTAAAAGACCCCACCAAACCCATATTTTGAATGGAGGATCTCTATATGAAATGATACTACTAGAAAAAACAAACAACAATGTGTACATAATGACTACCAAGATCATCAACTATGAATGGTAACCTTATATATAAGAAGTTGTCTACATTCATTAGCCAATCCATAAGCACCCATAAATAAGTTTTCTTATGGGTTGTACTGGTATATCATATCAGAAAATAAATATTGACATCATCCTAATTCTAATCAAGAATTTTTAGTGGATTCATAATTCTAGATGCCTTTATTGGATCTATAACCACCCAATAACCCAAAAAACATCTCAAAACAATTTCTTAAACATTCATATTCATTCAAGAAAAGTAGTACTGTCGATGGATATCATAATACATCAATTTCAAATAATGATCAATCACCAATTTAGATGCTTGAGAAATCATCATCACCATTTTTTGTATTCTAGTGAGATCCAATACGCATCCATATAAGTAATGATAATTTCCACTACCATGATAACTTCATGATAGAGTCTCCCCACCACATATGTTGTATATCATAAATAATCCCTCAAAATTAGATATCTACTCAGAATTGATCTGTTATAAAATCATAGGTATTACATTTATGAAAGTTGTATATAGTCATCCCTGAATCTCTTGATCCTCTAGATACATTTAGAAATAGTGGAATATCACTCATTTCCCATTGCAGGACTCCCACACTAATGCTTTCTTGGAAACTCATATACATTCATTAAATATTATGTTCCCCTTTCATGTCCAATAATGCATATCAATGTCATAAGAATAAAGATACTAGACCCACCCCATCTATCGATGGTTCAGGCCATGCATAGAAAATATATACCTGAGGATCTTGCAGTCCATGGATACCTAAAACCTATCTATCATAAGATAATTTCTCATGTATCTCAGGGAATGTATCACTACTACTAACTCATATTCTTGAGTTTGATAATTCCAATAATGAGGTCTCAACAACATTGTTCCAAAAGAAAAAACTCAGTCCTACTACATTAGAATTTCTCTATGACCAATTTTGGATGCATCACAAGACATGATATATGAATTACCCATCATTTGTATTTTGGTGATAAATATTGTGTTCAGATGACATTTCTACTCTAGAAAATATATACCTTAATAATCCAACCAAATGTACATAATTATCGTCTTGATTATTTCTTACATTGGTGTATCCAGATTCTATATGATATGGATAATGTTTGAAATATACTTCCAACCATGGAATTATCATAATAATGAAGAAATTATAAAGATTCTCAAAATAAACCACGGCTAAAGCCTTCTCATGGTTTTTTGGCACTCATTCCTTTATGGTTAAATGGCCCAATAAGTTCACATTATCAATCCAGAAACGATATTTTGGTAACTTGAAGTAATGAATATTATCTATCAATTAACCTATAATAATTTCTAGATGTTGGGAATTCTCCCCGACTAAATAAGAGTACCTTAAGATATCATCAACAAAAACCACCATAAAATGATCTCTGTAAAGATGACTGATTCTATTAATCATGTCCATGATTACCACATGTTCACTAGTCAACCCAAAGAAGAACAATATGAACTCATTAAATCGATAACTACACATAAATGATCTCAGAGTAATTTCTGATGGTCTCAGTGTTAAATGGGGGTATCTGGATCTGAAATCATTCTTTGAGAAGGTTGTACCACCTCTCTATTGATTGAAGTGATCATTAATTCATGGAAGAGTATACAATTTCTTGACCATAATAAGGTTCAATATCAAATTTTCCACCCATATTCACATGGAATAATCATACATTTTGATGAAGAGAAATAGGTAACCAAAAGTAGGTTCACATTTCAATATCAACCTTTTATATTGCAAATATTACAACCAATCATTCAAATATATAATCTCGATGGATGGAATTCTGTAGGGTGGAAAAGATATTGGGTATTCTAATAGAAGAAACTCGATCATGGACATGATAAATTTCTCTCGTGGTAAGTCATATATCAAATTAGGATTGAAACTTTTAAATTTATCTACCAAATGAATAAATGAAACTTGTTTCATTCCACCATCTTCTAGAGTATGAACAACTAATTGATCTGTGACACAATACAATCATCAAAAAATTGGTCCTGCATGACCTGCTTGAAGAACCACTCAACATAGATAGAATAGATCCCTCGATATTGAGATAGAATCATACCATTAAGAATATAACATTTAAAATGATAATTGTACAAAAATAGCCAATCCACACCAATAATAAAATCAAATTATGAAATTCATAACACAAAATTATTCCCAAAGAATATTCTACAACAGATCTATAAGGAAATAACCTTAAAATATTTTACATTCTCGGTCATAACTCTCAATTAGTTATTTATTTTCAAAGCACCATCTAGGAATTCAAAAACAAATAGTAGAAAAAGGAATGCAATGAACCTATATCAAAAAATAATAATGAAAAGGTATATAATACATTAATCTTACCTCATCCTATAGAAGATACTATATCTATGATATATATAGAAGACTACATAGAATGTAGTTTTCACACCCATATTTTGGTTCATAGTATGACATTCCATTTTTTTCCTCTCTCAGTGGTAGTGCATCTTTACACTAGGGTATTATGTCCCCTACCTCTGACTGAATGTCCAGTTGAACTCCAAACTCCTTCCTACGGAGGGGTAGCTAAGTCCCATACAAACTCAGGTTCTGTTCAAGACCACCTTCAAAAACTTTATAATGTATTGATCCCAAATAAAATTTTAATATTAACCATTCATCCACATTGTTGACTCCCAAATACAATGTAATGAAACTACATGTGGTTATTTCCAAACATGGTGCACTATTATCACTACAAATGAAAAAGTTCATGAGTTTGATATCCAATTACATAGAAACACTTCCCATATATGGATTTGAAAAAACAATCATATGTATGCTTCTTACTATCCAAACAAGAGCTCCCAGTTCTCCATCACATAATAGATGGTTCATTTCTTCAGAAATCTCAAAAATTACAATTATTGATTAGTTGTGAATTCCTCACAACCTCAATACTGCTAAAAAAATATATTCACCTATGATCTGATGTCTTAGGGTATCCCATCATGAATATTTAACTCAATGTATATCTTATCATCAAGAATTCATAGAGAGAGGAAGTGTTTGTGATTAAAATAATTAGAATATTAAACCACTTATATGTCATCATTCGGATTATTCATGAATTCTCATTCCTTTTCATCCGAAAAAATAAATAGATAGAATGTTTTTTAGGACCATCATCTAAAATTAATTCCATGATAACTACACTTTATTCTGATATTACTCTATATTTTACAAAAAAATGTATTTCTAGTCCATGATGCATATATGGAAAATGAATCACCCTCTGATAGGGGGTGTCCCATTGTGATAGATGGTTGGCTTACCTTATATTATCTAGAAGTTGGATTCATGGGGCCATCTATAGCAATTCCACATAGTTATATGCTAAATATAAAGAAAAAATCCATATCATACATCAATGATACAGTGAAAATAATCACCCACCACATTGATCAAATGACTGTAAAAAACTGTATATGAAGCTGGACATCCATATGATCCTTAGGCCACATTAGAATCTCCAAAATATTTTCATTAGGATCATGTGGATTTCCACTATCCTGATTCACAGCTCAATGTTGATGTGGAAGACGTTTCACTTTATGAAAAACTTTCACCATAGGGAACATGGTATAAGTATGTTTATCCTCAAAAAAATAAAAAAAATAGAGAACTACTGACTCCAGGCCTATGTAAATATGGATTAACCCAAAAAATAATTATTTACTTTCATTTACATTTTATAACAGATAAATCATAACATAGTCTCTACAATAAATAAATCACATGCATATAAGTATGTTCACATCCTAAACCATCCATCTTACTATATATATCCCTATATACATATCATGAATCACGCATCATCACCTTTTTCAATTTTGATCCACAGAAATACATCTCATGAATTAATAACATTACACAACATCTGAATCAACCTGGTGAAATAACATCCACCCATTACTATATTACATCATGAACAATAATCACAACCGTTGGAACTCAAGGTTTCCCTCACACTTGGATTAGCTACTCCCATGCACTAGCTCACTACAATTTCTAAACACATACTGGTATTCATTCTACCTTTCCAAAAAATTAATGAAATTTAAAATAAAACATGCCTCATTAACACAAATTTATAATATCCATTTATTCTTCAATAGATCATATTTCTAAAAACTATAAACTATGAGAAATAATGCATGTCTCCACATATGCTAGAAGAAATCGACTAGTTGTAGTGGTGTGATATTTATAGATGGTAAACTATACCCATTAGTATTAAGTGTCATTAATGTGGAAATGATCTATACAAAAAATTAATTAATGTAATAAAAAATATGGAACTAGATAACTAAACTGTGAAAATATAGGAGAACCCAATATTCTAAAAATGAGGTATTTTGTAATAATAGATTTATAAATATCTACATTTAAAACATATAACATTTTCAACTAAAAGTGTAATGTAACACAATATAAACCAAAACATACAAATTTCCCAAACCACATGTTGGATAAATCTCATATATCTATCCCTCTATCAATTAAAATGTCAGAAAAAAATTTCCTATTCATTCTCCATTAATATATCCATGAAATAAACTCATGTACAACATGGATTACCATATAACATGTGTTTACAACATAATAAGTCCATAGAAACCATTCCTAATTAAATCATTCTAATGAATAGTTAATGTCATAATTCGATTAATAATTTTATTTAGTAATTAAAAATGAATAAAAACATATATAATTGATGTCCTTATAATGATGAAAGATGTAGTAGAGTATCACACAACTATGATAACCATAAAAATTCAACACAATAAAATATAATATCTTCATAAATATACTAAATTAATTAAATATCTTTCACATTCATTAATATATTCAATATAGTTCATATTTTTTGTAATTTAAAATCATACTGTTGGGTTAATATTTAGACCCATAAACATTAACTATTGAAGAACAAAATACATTAACAAAAAAAATAAATATGATGATTTTGTAGATGATTATGAGAACTTCCATCATGAAGAACAATGATTAAATCAAATAATATATTGAACCATGCTCATCATACATATAAATTACATTATATTTGTGGAACATTTAATACATTTCAAAAACATTTAGCTAATAAGAGTATTTTTTTACTTCTTTTCAAAACATTTAAACATGAATACATGTAAATAAGTGATCAAAATTTTCTCCCACTAGGTTTCCCATGAAAATAGAAATTCTGGTAAACATCATACAAAATTCATATATTCATATCTTGGGGAATGGATATGTATGAAATGGTGATATCATATACTCAGTAATGGTAAATAAGGGAGACATATAAGAATAATTATTTGCATAAGGTCGTGATAACATGATCATATAATTAGGAAATCTTACCCTACATATAAATGATTATAATAAAAAGTCATGGAATAATGATTTATAGTTTATAAGACATGAATCAGAACAGAATAAATTGGGAAAGACATGAATTCATAACATTGGAACAATACATGGAATTTTGGTTTATACATATTCAATTAAAATTTATTTCTAATATTTTTAATGACTAATTCAAAATTCATATCGATGGAATAATTTTACTCCCCAATCCATCATGGTTTTGTTCGTTCAAACCGATGAGTATATTACTAGTCATGGTTCACTCCCATGAACATATTTGTGAAAAAATTCATGTATATAACAATTTTCAAACCCAATTTAATCTATCTAAATCTCATTAGATATACATCATTACCCAATTCATTGAAGTGGATATAGGCCCAATGTGTCTCATAATGAAATCATACGTATGTGTCCCAAAAGACCATAAAAATCATACTATCATATCCTATGAATTGAAATTGGTATCATAATTAATTTACCATATCATAATTTTTTTAAGTGATAGGTACCATAATAATTTCATCAACGCATTGCCTTTGAAACGGTGCTGGTTGATAAGAATATAACCCAAGGAATAGAAAACTATTTTATAGAAATAATTCAATATAAAATTAAAATTTTCAAAGAAATAATATGAATTGTCGCCATGCATAATATCCCAACATTGAATGATTAATATAAATGGATTTCATATAATACTTAGGATAATCTAAAATTATCTTTTAAAGATTTTTTTTAGAATAACCTTTCTTCTTATAAAATCTTTTTTAAAACAAATACATTTTTAATAATCAAAATTCATTGAAAATATCTTCTATAACATATAGGGAATGTTTTAATATAATTAAAATAATTAAAATAATTTTACTTTTAAAATAATCTCAATAATTTTTTTCATAATAATTTATGTAAATATGGTTTTTGTATGAAAGGGAATTTGAGTCCAACAAAAAAATTAAGGTGGTATTTTCCAAAACATCATTATAAATTATCAAAAGCATGAAGGCGTGGAAAATGTAACCAATAAATTAATATATAATTAAAATCCAAATTTTAAAAAAATTATTTGGAGTTAACATGAGATTTATCATAGGATGTCATCAGGGGAAACATAATATTGGACAATCCAGATAAATGAAGTTGTTATGAAAATAATATCTTCACATAGTGGGAATATTGAATCAAAGTCCCCATGAAGGAAAAAACTTATTAAAATATAAAATATTAGTAAATCATGTATATTCATGATATAACATGTCTAATGGTACTATATTCATTTCGTAAAAATGATATATGTTTATAACAAACTGTTTGTCTCATTGAAGGGAAAGTAAGACAAGGTTATGTTAACGATTGGGAAACGTTTGGCCCATAAAACCCTATGAAATAAAGATAATAAATTTTATATTTAAACCAATATAAATTTAAGGATAATAATTATAATATATATTTTATGGTATTAATTATACCAAAAAATATAATGACTGCTCAATAGGTATAAGTCACATAGAAATAAAATTGTGACTAGAAGTCCCATTATCTTATGATTGACTCTCAACATAATCTTTAAAAAATCATGTATAAAAAATAAGTTGTTATTATAAATATCTAAAATACCCATATTCATATGAATAATTCCATATATTATTTACATATGACTATATATTACACATTTATTTACAATTCCATTTTAATGTTACGTTTTGGGTAAACATGACATCATTTTCTGTACGTGTTTTGAATTCATTTTCAATTGACTCATTCATATATAAGAATTTAATTCTTTGAATAATGTAAATAAATATTTAAATATTGAATATATTATTTATCTATGTATTTATATTAATTACTAATAGATATAAATATGATATGAAATCCATCATTCAATGAGACGTTAGTCTATACAACACATTAATTATTTTCATGTATTCTTGTTAAAAGAAAAAAGATAATTTTATATATATATAATATAATACAATTATAATTATTTGTTAATATATATCAACAATATTTTTTAATACCATGTTTAATATATTCTATTTAATTAGTTAATGAATAACTTCTTTTTGTGGAGGCAGTAGTCCACAAATCCACAAATGATGTTATTAGATTCCAAAAAAAAGTAAATAATAATTTTGTGGGTTCCATAATAATTAAAAATGCATAAATATATAATATATATAATATATATAATATATACATAAAATTTACAAGATTATTTCATTCCTTTAAAGGTGGAAAAGGAATGATAAACAACATAGGTTCCTCATGCGGTAGTCTGCCGTAAAAAATGATTAATGATTTCATATCACATTTGATAGAGGTGTTTCTATGTCTATGTAGAAAACATAACATAAAAACATATTAATATATTTATTTTAATTATTTTATTTTTTAATAATTTATTAAAATGAATTTTTGTGGTGTAGAATGAAATAAAAACATCTTTTTATTGAAGTATGTTACCTCTTCTTTGTGAAACACCTTTTGTTTTTCACCAACAGAAAATAATGGTTTACTTTATTCCCATTGAGAGTCCATTAATATAAAAATATTGTATTTATAAGGATATTTGTTTTGATATTTATAAATTTAAATGCATTTATTTGTGTAAATAACATAGAATGTGTGGGGGAGACCATTTTCATGGTGCAATGACATTCATGTAAATATTAAGGGTAAAACAATATTGGGAGCTATATATTTCATTTTGTGCCTCAAATAATGTTACATTATCTAAAAGATATGAAATAATCAAATCATGATATGAAATTTTCTTATTTAGAGGTTTCGAGGTCATTTATCCTTTTAATATTAATGTTAAACAAATTTGTAATATCATTTTACCCTTAAACGCTCTAACTAATGTTAATTGCTTTCACGATTGTTTTTGGTCAAAATTAATGTTATGATTTCAAAAAATTTGAAATAATTATGATTCTAAATATGGAATATATTTTCCCACAATTTCATAACATAATATAAAGGTATTAATGTAATATTAATCATACGGGAAGGATGAAACAACAAGTTTTCAATTTAAAATATTCAAACGATTTAAAAAAGAATTATATCCAATTAAATCAAGAAATTTAATCTAATGAACTAAATTAAATTAATTTAATGATAAATTAAATAGTTTAAAAAATAAGTAATTTAACATATAATTTAACTATATTAATAAATTATACAAAAATTATTCTTAAATTAAAATTCAAAAAGTATATCTATAAATCCAAAAATGGAAAATTTGTAAAAAATACAAAATCCAATCACCCTTGGATATAAATGAAATCATAAAAATATAAATATTAATTATTTTATAAAATTATTTTTCTTGAAGTGTCTATTATTACTTATTATTTTTCATTGAGGGACATAAATATAATTTCTTTTGAATAAATAATAATTTTATAACATATAATTCAATATTGAAAATTATTTATTTTATTATAAATTTAGTTACATTAGGTAAAACATAACATATAAAATTAAACAATTAAATTTCAAATTTCAAATTAATAGGTTTAATATCTAGGTTATA
Organism: Viscum album; assembly: GCA_963277665.1. Classification (NCBI taxonomy): domain Eukaryota; kingdom Viridiplantae; phylum Streptophyta; class Magnoliopsida; order Santalales; family Viscaceae; genus Viscum; species Viscum album. Next base: position 2,002,624,328 of record OY728148.1, on the reverse strand, counting down.
TTAGTCTTGTTTAAATAATAATAATAAAAAAATTTAGTTTCCCAGAAACACAGTGATGTTTGTAACTCAATGTAAGACGATGTTGCATATAGTTAAAAATTGACAAGTTTTAGCATATAATAATTGTTTGAATTGGTGTAGTGTACAATTATTGACATCATTGAAATATATTTTACTCAAAAAATGTTCATCAAAACTGGGGGAGTTTGATTCTACCCCCATAAATTGAATTTCCCACATGAAATTCAATTTTATAACACAAATAAATAATGATATGTTTACCCCTTTGTATCATCAAGTTCCAACATACATTCCTCTAACATGTGAATTTTATTTAAAAAATTATGCGAGTGGTCGTTTTTTTAATGACCATTATCTTAATGATCTATAGTTTCAACAATTAGTTCCTTGTATGATTGATGATGCTCCAGTGGTATAACCTATAGGATTAGTACATGTGAATGGTAGTTTTTGTACTTATTTAGTAGAGAAACATGATAAAAATTGTGTACATGAGTGAGATATTGTGTAATATCCGAGAGATATGCCAATATCCTCCTATGATCAAAAACATTTAATGGACTATTATACCTATTTCTTAGTTTCCCCTTCTTCCTAAATCTCGTAATATTATTCCTGGGATAGGTTCATATAAAAACCATTTCACCAACATCAAATTATAGATCATTTTTATATTTATTATGATGAATTTTATTCCTATATTGACCTTTCATGATATTATTAGGAATGTTTATAACCTACTCAACCATTTCTTCCACTATCTCTTGTCCCAATGGAATTATCTTTCTAATTTCAATCCATCACATTACAGCTCTACATTTCATTCTGTAGAGGGATAAAAAATTATCCACATGAATTAATGTGTTAAATATATTATCATAAGATAACTCATTTATAGAATAGTGTTCATCCCAAACACCTCTGAAATTGAGAGTACATGATCTCAACATAACATCAAGAGTTTGAATATTTCTTTTATACTTACTCTCTTTCAATGGATGATAAGAAGTTATGAAACATAAATTTATATCAAGTTGTTGAAAAAAAAACTTCTCTATTGAAATTATCTAAAAATTGGATCCTAGTTAAATAAAATGGAGCATGGAACTCCATGAAAATATACCACATCCATAATGTATATCATGTAAAGATTATTGAGAGATAATTCTTCTATAATAGTGATAATAATTTATGAATTATAAAGGAGTTCAAATACCACACATATATAATTATTCCCTTTAGATGTGCTAAGGAGTCCAATGAATATATATATATTTTTGATGTTCTCCCATATCCATTTTTATGGGTAATTTATTCCACATAATCTGGAAACATTTTCTTTCAGCCTTATCATATGGACACATCATAAACCAAGATATGAACTACGTGATATATCTCTTCATTCCATCACAAGTGAAGTATTGTTTATGTATATATATATATATATATTCATACACCAATGAATAATAGTAATCGAAGAACTATAATATTCCCCTCACAACAACATCAAATATGGTATGGATGAAATTCATATGGGTTTCATAACCCTTATCATTCTATCCTATTAGGGGTTAAATAATGTATCATTTCAGGAATTGTTCATAATATCCACATAATCATTGTTCACATATATATTATTCAAAAGAATAGATTGGTAAAAAATTTATTAAGAAAAAAAACATCTCCCCCTTAAATTTGGATTTAAGATACCTTCTTTTTTAAAATAAAATAATTTATCTTTTGTGATCCATATCACAGATAAGCTAGCATGATCTTTTCGACTCAAAGAATCAACCACCATGTTCTCTTTCCAATGGAGGAAATTTATTAAGAATTCATAATTCCTTATTACCTATAACCATCATGTCTACACATGTTCAATGATTTCTATGATAATTTATAAATATATAATTTATTATTTATATCATAGTTTTTTCTACAAGGATAATACCATGAAATTGCTAACGATGAAAATGTCTTAGCTAAGTAAAAAATCCTGATTAAGGAATTTCTTTCTCTGGAATCCTAAATTTTCATAAGTCATCGGCTATAAACATGAAATTATTAATATTGTATAACCCCAATCCCTTCATGTACGATTCAATATATATTGAAAACCCTTCCCAATAATAGTGAATTTTATGAATCAGTTCGCGGAATAAAAATTTCATTAGTTACTGGAATTTTCTCCGCATTCTATGGTTACATTGTAAGTTAATTAGATATTACTAATATTTTGTCCATAAAATGATGATAATATTAGTTATAACAAGGAAACTGTGAATATTATTCACTTTGGTATGTCTATGACATCATTCAATATACTCTAGATTTGAGGGATCCATTATTATAACCAATAATGAGATTTATGTAGGCATAGAATAAAAACAATTCATATAAAATTATCACATTTAGTCTTTTTAATAATACCCCCTAAAATAATTTCTTTATTTTTATTCACAAGTTTTTTTATTATATTCCTTATTCATCGAATAAATAATAATATCATCAAAAAATACTAAAACGAAATGGTCATGGTAAACTCAAAACATTATATTCATCAAACCCATTAAAATAATAGTAGAATTAGTAATAAAAAATGGTTCACTATATGTTCATAGTGTCAATAATTTATATAAAATTTTATTTTGAGAATATACTCATTCTTGAAAGTCATTTTATGATATATATAATGAATGTTAGTCATGGATTCTTATTGAGCTCCAAAATTTTGATCAAGAAACTGATCAATATGTAGAAGATAATAGTTTTTATTGATTGCGACAGTTTTTATTTTTTTAATAATCTCCGCAGAGTCAAATTGACCCCTCATTATTTTTTACAGAATGTGTATGTACAACCCAAGTTGACATAATTAGATAAATACATCATTTTTGACTGTTTTCATAGAGTTTCATCTTGAATTTGTACAATACAATCAGGGATATGGAAAAGGGAGTCTTCAAAATTGATGTTCAAAAAGTTATGATCTCTATTTAGAAATAAATTTATTATATTGATGTAAGGAAAGGAATATCTTTTGGAATGAAATCCAAACATTCCAAAAAATTATTAATATCAGTGATGAGGATTTTCTCCCCAACAATTTGAGATAAACATCCTTTATTTAGTGTAATTAAAACCCATACACTATATTTAATATTAATTGTAAGTTCTTACTTATATTCATAATGATTTAAAATCAATGGTATATGTGAAATATTATACACAATATCTCTTCATTGAAAATTAATGTGATATATAAAAATGGAAATTCAAACCATTCCTAATATGACATAAAATGTAATTAATGAATAAATATATGATATGTAGGAAGCAAATTACCCCCAAAACCAACCATAGTGTGATCACAGACATGATATGAAATCATAGTACCATTAGGGTTTTTACCTGCTAAATATTCCTCTAATTTATTTAGTGGAATCATTATATGATTTTGATAGTCATTATATACAAATAAGATGGTTGATCCAAATAATAAATAGGAAATCAGATGTTCTAGAGAGGATCATATGTAGACATTTCACCATGTTTTTACTACTGATCGTGGAAAAAAATAGTGATCAAATTAGATATTCCCTTGTCCCTTACCATATAGGGTTTTTGACATCGATCATCATCATTATCCTTCTAGTTTCGTAACTGGTCAGTATAGTTCGCATTCACTGTACACACAAAGCACTAATGAGGGTGAGATTCCATCTTTATATCTTTTTATCCATTCTAAATTTTATTTAACTTATTCCTATATCATTAGTGAGAAAATTAATAATGAGATTCTCTTATACAGATAATGAATTTATTATACCTCTTCAGATAATTTCCTCCATGATTCGACCCATACATAATGAAAAAAAGGAAATCTTGACTTCATCTCTCCATGATTTATATATTTTCATTTGAAAACCATCATCATGTTCATGTCAAACCAATGATATTTATATGTGACTCCATCATCCTTCTCACCATTGAATACACATTTCATATTATAGTACCACACAAGTAATGTAATTTTGGATTCATAGGAACCTATTGATTCATAATCCTTTTACTTTGTATATATAATCACATTAAATTTTTTCATATAAAAAATATATATAATGTTCTTTTTAAATATTTTTTTCTCTAAGACATCCCAAACAATGGATTCCATTTCATATTTTTTCCTCATCTTTTGGATGAGATCTCTCCAACGGTCCAATTTCTGTTCTAGATGATAAATATCTAGAATGAAATTCACTTTTTTTAATACTGGAGAACTGAAATTATCTTTTTAGAGGTAAATATATATTTTTAATAAACATGGGGATTTGAAGACCCACTAATTTATGATAAATTTTTCCTCATGAATTAATTGACATAATTTTGGTATCTCTTATTTTCATTTGGATGTTCAAAATGTTTTATAGATTCATAGAGGTTTTTGGGAAAAACTTTAAGGGTTTTCATTCCATCTCACATTCAATTCATATTCTGATGTAATATATAATTTAATTTTACATCATTGAGAGAATTTTCATTGTTCGTTCTATTTATGACCAAAGAATAAAAGTAAAATTCATAGGTTAAAAAACAATCATCATTATTGGAAACAAACAAATAATGGATAAAAACTCATAGGATTCCAATTTTGTTAAACATTATTTAAACTATGATACATTAGTTGTGTAATAGGTTATTCATTTCAAACATTTATAAATTTTTCTCGAGGGTTCATCTCGATTTTCAAAATTCTCAATGAAACCCCCCTAGAGTTTTTAATATAGTGTGAAACAATACTCGTTGTCATGCACCAGATCTTATTCATATCTAGATCAATAATTATTTTGGTGGTTATTACACTATTTTACATCTGTTCTAGATCCACATCCATCTGTATTATCTAAAAAAAATTATCTCTAGGAAAACAATCAGTCTAATAATTAAAATAATTAAGAGATTTTCCTATATATTTCATCACAAATAGTCTAAAACTTATACATGTCATTAGTGCTCTTACAATGGTTTAATCTTATTAGATTTAGAAATATAACATAATTGTTTCTCTAATACCAAATATAGTGACCCTCACATCTAATATATATACATTACAAAACATTGACACACAGGGTTGTCCATTACTAGAACACTTCCATGACACATTATTATTAATAGTTATCTTCATAAAATATGTAAAGGAAACATATGAACAGGTTATAGAAGAATCTCAGTATGTGTAAATATGTCGGATATGAATGAATAATCATAATCATAGTGGTATGAGAACAATATCATAACATTATAATATCATGCCCAAAATATCAATGATCATAATCAAGAGTCATCTTATAATCATGGGATGTTCAAAAGACATGAATCACAATAGTAAAAAGAGAATATGTCATTAAATAATAACATATGAATAAGAAATGTTACTATTTAAGACACAGATGAATAGATTTTTTTTCATTTTAGTCAACGTTTAATGAAAAATCTATATTACTGGAATGGGTTCACTTCCAAAAACATATTAATAGTCATGGATCACCCCGATGATCATCATAGAAGTCATGGTTCCCTAAAAAGACCGTATTAGTAGATAAAATTCATTTAATGATTGATTTTCACTCCTTGTTCAAACAATATAATTTTTTGTAGATATAAAAAATTACCTAATGAATTTTAGAGAGATATAAGTCCCACTTGTCTTGTTATGAAATCATAAATACATGTGAAACAATATCATAATATTTTATCATATTATAAGAAATAAAATATTATGTTTATATTTAAAATGTCAAAATATCAAACAATCTAGAAAACATATATTTTTTATGATCATTTCATCAATGCCTAACCCAGGTAATCATCAGGAATCATACGCATAAGACACGTGGATGAAAAATTGTCTTTATATACATCATGATATAAATATTTAAATCATTTAGAGAAGGAATATGTATGGATAAATTAGATCATATCCCTATAAAAGAATCTGTAACAACATAAGATGTAATATTATAAGGGAAAAATTATTTTCATTTTTATAGAGTTTCTATTTGAAAATATCCTCTCTTCTTTATGAAATTATTTTTAATACATAACCACTAATTGAACACATTATTCATTGATTATAGATTAAAAAAATATAGAATCATTAATACCCATAAAAAAATATAAAAATCCTATTTCATTTTATATTATATTAAAAGATAATTTTTAAAATCATTTCTGTATTTTTAAAAAACAATTTTTTAAATAAATTTAATTTCTCACTGAATGGAGATATAAGGTTAGATTTTCATAAAAATATATTCTTTATAATAAAAAGTCATAAATAGAGGTAAAATGTAAGGAATAATTGAAATCATAATTAAAAACCATTGTAGATAAAAATTCAATAGAGTTACTGATAGTTGAATAATAATATTTCATCAATGGAATCATAGTCATAACGAATCCCTATAAATAATGTGACTATAGAAATAAACTCTTACCACATTGGTAACATTTAATTATGTAACCATTGAATTTAAAACATAAATTAATGATTTAAATATCATGAATGAATTTATATTTATGATATAAAAGTACAATTGGTAGTATACATAACTAGTAAAATAATATACAGATAGATCAACTCTTGTGTCTTAAAGAAGAAAAATTTAATCAAAATTATATTAATTATTGTGTAAATTTTAAATGATGAAAAAAAATTAATTATAAATGGTCCAATGGATATATAAATAAAAAAATAAAACAAATATTAATCATATAATAAATTCATGATATGTATATAAATCACAGAAAAGAAACAAGTGGTGAATGAGGAATAAGTCCAATATGACTACAAATGAGGCTACAAATCCCATTACATTATTTATTGAATGTCATCATACATAGTAATAACTCATGTATTATAAATCTACGTTTATTATACATATATAATAGAAAAATATTCATATATATAAATTAATTTCTTAGTTGCATGTGTCTTTATGTTACAAAATTATAAACAATTCAAGGAAAATGTTATGTTTTAGCTAATAATCCCTTGGGACAGAGTTCCCTTTTATAGTGGATAAGGAGTTGAATTCTTATAAATATAAAAAGGAAGTAACTATTAAGAGGTATCCTAAACATCATTTCCCTCTAAAAATTGGTCCATTTTTTATAAAAATCAGTTATTTTTTAAAAATGGCCAACCGATTGATTTTGGGAAATTTTCTAGTTCATTTATCACTTTATGATTAATTTTTAACCACTATGAAATATCCTTCTTCCTAAATAGGTATAATTAATTTTAATAACATTCAATAATAATTTTATTAAAATATGAAGTTGAAAATAATAGAAATAATAGATTATTTAAATTAATATATAGAATCCATGTTTACATTTTTTTAACCATAGAATTGGATTAAATTAATTTAAAATTTACCTCTCATGTTGGATGATCCAATGGGTTTTTAATTTAGAAAATTTTAAATGAATAAAATGATTTTATTTAATATTGAAATATAATTTTTTTAAAAGGACCTAAATTGGATAAATAGTTTATTATTGATCTATTTATACTATAAAATAAATTTAAAATACAATTCATTTTATAAATAAATTTAATGAAAAGTTATTTTCAATTAATTTTTTACCATTCAACAAAAAAATGAATCATTTTTTAAAAATCATAGAAATTCACCTGATATTAATTTTCACTTCCCAAAAAATGAAATAAAGAATATATTTTCAAATTCAATTTATATATGTTTCAAAAATAAATTTTATTACTTTTCATAAAATTACATAAAGTTTAGTTATTTTGAGAAATTATTAATTTTCCATCATAAAAAACATTTCCAAAGATTATATATTTTATTATCAACATCATTAATTAACCTAAAAACATTTTCAATAATATTTAAAAATTATTTATTACTATTCATATTTTTTTAGAGTGACTATCTCAATGGGTATGAATTGAGTGACTAATAAAAATTTATGTCAAATCAATATTATTTGAAAACCCCCAAATATACAAAAACTGTCCAGTTTGTCAAAATATGTCATTTGATATATATTTGAAAATATATAATATTTTTATTACGATTTATTAAATCTCAAGTGAACAATATTTATAATATTATTGAATCCTTTGAAATCAATATACTAGATTAAACTTTTATATGAACACAAATTAAGATAAACTATTAACGGATAAAATTATTTTTAGTTAAAAAATATTAGTTGTATAGTTAAAAAAAAGTAAAAAAAATTATTAAACATATAGTAGAGAAATTAAAACTAGTGGTTTAGTCTCAGGTTGAGACATAGTACCCTCAACTTAGTAATCAACCATCGCCATGCGGTTTATAAAAAATTAACATATCATCCACAACCTAGATCAGGTTTTGAAACTGATAAAATTGTCTCTGTCCTACATGACCTCCTCCATAATTATTATAGATAATAAATATAATAAATCCACACATGGAACTTTACCACACTTATTCATTGAAAAAACAAATGAAAATAATGATTGAGAATATATCATGTATCTTCCCAATTAGCATAGGAGATGGTGTGCATATGTAAAATAGAATATATCATTCTCTACTCAAATGAGATAAAATAAAAACATGAATGAGAACTCATAGATTATAGACATAAGAGATGCTCTGTCTATTAAAATGAAACTTTTGACTCTTGATTTTTCTCAACAATGATACTTGTGTCAATATTTCTTGAAATCTTTTAAAAAATAGAGTGTCATAAATATCTTTTTTTACTGGAATAAGGCAATAAATGAATTTTATCTTCCTCATCGCCAGATTACCACAATTCAGATCTTTTGACTTCAAATAGTCCTATAATGATACAATTATTGTAGTTTATTCTTTTCTTTATCTAATGCATGTGGTCCCTCCCTCTTCCACTAATCCATAATAAAGTGTCATCCCATTTCTATCAATAATAGTATTATTGAGAATATCTAGAGGTTCTTTATCATACTCCCCTTTCAATCATGTTATCTATAATACATTTATAGAAAAATCTGTTTAATAGTAAATATCATTAAAATCAATAACTAAAACCATTATAATATTATGTTTCAAAATTGATTAAAGTTGTATAAATAGAGACTGTGAGTTGTTCTCTACTGGTGCCTTGTGTCAATGAAATATGCCACTACTGATATAATATTAATGGTTCTAGACATATCTAGTATACTATTCTGGTGGTGTCTCTTATTCTAGAGATACAAAACAAGCGTTATAATATTGATGTTTTTTTGCATAGGTTGTATGTCGTTTTGGTGGCATGTTGTTCTCTAATTATGTTTTTTTGAAGGCATCTCATGTTCTTGTGGTATGACACTTGTAGAGTCTTAGACATTGAAATATTTTCCATGTTAGAGATATGAGTCTGATAATGTTAAATGACATGTTTCACATGTGGAGGTGTACGAGACATAGCCAAAATTATTCTCTATTGGAATAACATCCAAAAATATTGTAGATCAATAATTTATCATGCTCTATCTAATCTTCAGACCACCAGTTTGATAGATTGACTGTTTGAAATCCAAGGGGTATCTATGATATAGATAATATTTTCACTAGTAGTGTTTCATGACTAACGGTGTCTCCAATAAATATAAATTTATCATGTATTACCAAAATATAAATATTTTATGGTTAAACATGTCCTATATTAAAATTATAAAAAAATGATTTTGGGATCATTAAAACAAAGAGGATAACAATCTCACCCTTTATGATGATCACTAAAAAAAGAATTTAAATCTATAATAAATTTATAAAACAAGTCATCAAATGAAATTAATATCATTAAACTTGATATTGAATAAAAATATGAATGATCATTCACAGTTTGTGGACATTGTATTCGAGATACAATATGGAAATTTTGTACAAATAAAATGATATAAAGAAGATAATATAAATGTAATAGAGTATTTAAGCCATAAAAGTTTTCCCACGTTTGGGATTATCAATAATGTAAATTAGAGAGGAACAAGTAGATTAAGAGGTAGATAATAGAAATATAGTAAAAATAAGAGTTATGAAAGGGAGGTAGATGTACGAACACAATGTTATTACCAGGCAGTCCCCATCATATAGATTAGAGTCAAATTGAAAAATATATTAATATCAATGGTATGTGGAAGGATCCAATAGTTCATTGCCTTTATCATGGCCTCACCCTTTTTCTTTATACTTGGAAGGCATATCATCCTGAGGTAAAATAAATGGGATTCCATAAGAAGGTCCAACATCGGTTCGAGGATGGCCTTCTACAACCACAACTGGGATGAGATGTTTCAGAGCATTAGAATGAGACTTTGGAAAAGGATGAAGGTGATAAGGTTATTGGGAAAAAGAATTAGTAATAATGGAAGAATGGTTTTTGTGATGAGGTAAAGGGTACATTGGCTCAGCAGCAGGTCCGGTAGAGGTTGATGTAAAAAATTCATTTGGAGGTACAAGTACAGTAGTTTGAACATGATGATAAGTCTTCTTTAGATTAATAAAATCAATATTAATTTTTACAACATTTTGTATAGATTTATTGAAATCACCCTTATTCTCCATGATGTATTGGAGAGATGGAGTGAATTCCAAATATTTCAAATAAGTCTCTCTGAAGGCATGAGTCATCAGATTCAATCATTGATTCTCAAATATGTTATTAAATTGGGAATACATAACATGTTTTTTAATCATTATCATGAGATAGACAAAATAGACATATTAATAGTCTATTTTTGAGAATTAATATCTTTGGAATACATTTTGGTAATTATGTGATCATTCTTATTTAAATTCTCAATTTTTTTTACAAGTTATAATGTTATTGTAGGTTCTCCACTATAGGGACCACTGGGGGAAGTCGAAAATTCATCTCTAACAACTAAACGGATGACATAATTATCATGAAAATGGGATGGAGGTGTAGCAATAAATAAAGCATTTGAGGAAGTATGTCGATGACATTTTATAATACCTTCCATTGAATCTCTAAACTGATACATCATTTCCTTAACCAATAATTTTCAAGGATTTATCTCATTTCAAATTCATTTATATTAAATTTCCATAGCATGTATGTAATGCATAATTTTTGGTACAATATGCATAGTAACCAACTCCAATAAATACATTGAATCGATTTCTTTAGATTTTTCAAAATAGGAATTTGGGATCATACACACTTGTGAAACTCAGTCATCAGCCTTTCAACAATAACATTTATATCATCTTTGTAACATCCCATGTAAATAAAGAATATAACTTTTTTTATATTTATTAAAAATTTAAAATTAAATATTCATTTTACATTAAAGGGCATTATATGTTTGATGGAACACCTGATATGTAATAATAGGTTTCATTTAAAACATACGTTGCACACAATGTTGAGTTATGCTGAAAAATATTAATATAATATTATTATTTTAAATGACAGTTAACGCGTAGATGTAGTATTATCAATAATGAATATAACTAAATAAAAATATTATTGTACTTTTTTTTAAATTTTATTAAATTTATCAAATAAAATTTATAGGATTAAAATGTGAATGAATCTAATTTTATAAATAAAAACTATAATATTCATTTTAAGGTTGATTTATTGCCTTTTCATGGTGAATCCTTTTTAAATATTGTTTTGGTCACATTTATATTATGTATTTTATAAAATTGAACAATAATTTATAGTTGTGTCATAAAAATTTCCTTTGGGTAAATATTTGGAATTTCTTCTAATGAAATTCATTTTTTTAATGAATAGTAAAAAATACTGTATTTTAATTCAAAAATTCATTTTAATCTAATTTATTTATTTGTTTAGATTATCGTTTTAATTGGATTAAATGTGTAATTTAATCATTTATTTAGCAGTTAATCTAATGTCGGTCATTGGATGTATTTTCCCTTTGAAATTGGATATAATCCAGTGTTAATCATTTGATAGTTATTATTTATTAAAAACAATATTTGTGTTTCGACAATGATAAATAATTTTGAATGAATTTTTGCCACTTCTATGTTTTGAATTTTTTAAAATGGATTCCATATTTTGAATCAGGAGTTCCAAATTGGGTAAATAGTTATATTTTCTTTTGAGAAAATAAAAATATTTACTTTAATAACAATTTTATTTACCAGGGTTAAATGGTAAATCTTGTAAATAAGGTTAGAAAAATATTATTATAATATTACGAAATTACCCTAACATGATTCACGATCCTATTGGTTGATACATTTCCGACCATGGGCATCCTTGGGTAGATTTTAGGACCTCATGGATCCAGTTAAGAGTGATAATGAATCTTTATATTAATTAATTTAATGAAAAGGAAAAAATGACATAAACATATATCTTTTAGTAAATAAATTCATCTATAAGGTGATATCAGTTATCTCTTAGACTATAAATATTAATTTGAAAGAAAAAAATATTTCCAACATCATGATATTTTTTTATTATTTTTATAAATAGAATAAATAAAAATATTTATGACATAATAATAAAGGATTGTTTACCTAATTAATGAATGATTTAAATAAATAAGATAATAAATATTAACATAATATAAAATAATGGTCCAATTATTATTGGATGATTTAATTTCGAACATGAGTAATCTTAGTTTCGAATTTAATGAGTTTGGACCTTTAGATACAAAAAATTACTATATAATAAAATTATATTTTAAATCATTCCTAAAGTGCCCCTCCTCCCCCCTATAAAAATCCCCCACTTATAACCCATTCCTCACACTTCTCATGCCAATTGGATCATCCTACCTCTGATCAGTTAAGCTCCATATATCATTCTCCTCCTCCTAAAATCATTCCCCCTAGGCAGATGGCAATTCATGTAATCCTTTTGGTTCAAACCAAAGGGAGATACCCGATTTTAAACTAATGTCTTATCTAAAGTTATTTTGATTTATTTTACTTCTCCGACCACATAAACTCTTTTTATTACATTATTTTATAAGAAAAAAAGTATCCTCAATATAAAATCTTGTTTTTATGTGATTTATTATAACTACACTTACACACATTGCCATCTAATTGGTAATGAACATGCTATTTCTGTGGATGTTTAACTACTGCCTCACGAAACGGTGATTGATCAATCATCTCATACTACCTCTCATGGAGGACATTATAAAGGCTTTGTATTTTTATATGATATATATTATGTTTATGTTTTCTCTATTCTTCTATAATTATTATATACAAACATAACTTTATGATTTCCAAGATGTGAAAATATGATAATTTAATTTGGGAAGTGCGGACTACCACCCACTCAATGTGATATGATTCATTAATGACATACATGGAACGTATAAAGGATAGAGTTAATTAAATTAGATAACATATATATCATATTATAATATACTGGAATTATATTATAAGTATGTATCATTAATTTTTCATTCCATTATATATGAAATAGAAATGAAAGTAATGTCCATGCATACATATGGATTAGCGTCTCCATGAACAGTGGATTTCATTTTTTATCTCAAAATATTATGTAATATTATAAATACATAAATATATTGGATATATATTTTATATATGATACCTAAATCATGAATATAATTCTGGAGATAATGGAATTTATACCCCATGAACAACTTGTAATTATGAGAAGTTGTTTATTGAATAATTACCAAATATCGACAAAACAACCATTATTATCATAAATGATTGAATAATGATTATAACATGGTAACATGTGAAATAAAAAGAATAATAATCTTTAAAAAGGTTAAAAAAATTATTAATTAACTTATGTTTATTATTTACTGATAAAAATGAAAAAATGAGTCATGTCGGACAAAAGGTAAGAGGTTTCTTATATAACTTTTAATTCATTGAGAAATACTTGGTTCACCACATATTTCATGCCTGTGGTATATTGTGTACTGCCATTTGATTTGTATTATTTATATTATATTTATATTCATGGTATTCATTGATTCATTTGTTGGTTATTAACTTTTTTCATACGACTCGATTAATTACAATGTAGTAAGGGGATTTCATCTCACTATTTATTCTGGAGAGATTCATGCTATATTTTCCACTATTTACATTTTTGTAGTGTATTTATTGACCCTGATTGTATTCATTGTGTAATATAAATTAAATTATGGTTATTTACATATTTATTGTATGTTCCTTCTTTCATGTGTTGTATGTTTTGTATGTTACCAAATCGGTAAGGAAACTTTTGGTCCCAATTTCCATTCATTGGGTTAATCATCTAGTTCTAAATTATGTCATGCTATGTTTATGTCTAAAATAACTATATTCTTATTTATGTATTATTATACACTCCCCATTGTATGGATATACTTTTTATACACATAACAACCCCGTTGATAAATTATCAAGTCATAGATATGAACTTGATAAGAGTAATTTTATCTCAATTTCGATTCATTGAGTTAAACATCCAAGTCATTGGTGTTGTTTATACAAAAATATGTTTGTATGTTCTCTGATTTATATACACTGAATATCCAATCATATTGAGTGTATTTATATTTTTCAGAGATTATTATGTAATATATTTATCCTTAATTTAATGATAAATTCTTTATATGGGATTTAGTCTCAATTTACATTCCATTGATACTTCATTGTTTTAATGCACCAATTCAATCTTCTATGGTATATTTAATGTCGTTTGGCATATTATATCATTAAAACCATTTACTATCATGATATTATAAGGTATTGATTAAATTTTATTTCACATTAATTGTATTCATGCATCTCTCATTTTGTTAAAAAATTATTTAACTACAGCATCATTTTAAATTTTTTAAAGATTTATTCTTTCAAACCTTCTCATTCATTTCCATGTTTTATAAAGGATTTTGATGATTTATTTATTTGTAAATGAGTTTTTTAAAGTCTAAAATCTTTTCAAATGTTTCAATTTTGAATGGGACACATTTATTCAAAACTCTTATTTTGGAATGTTTTATATAATGTGAATATATAACTATCTAGAAATGATATATTGTGATTGCAATGTGGAAATTTTATTTTTACATTATGATGGATTTATGTGTTTTGAATATATTGGGGATCATGGGAATTGTTTAGGTATATGATTGGTTCTGTGATAAACATACGGTGGGTGATCCCGAGATAGCTCTACAAAGAAATGGGTAACGTGAGAGAGGTAAACGTAAATGTTTTTCCTATGATATTTTTGGAATATATTGTGATGGGAATTCCAAAATAACTCCCTATGTAGTTTTGATAGCTACAATGTTAGTATGATATTAATTCCACTATTTAAATTTATTATTTATGATATTTATGTGTTATAATCACCCCATATTTTGAACTGTTTTTTAAAGAACATAAAGATGAATAGGTTCATGGATGGTGTCAAGGAAAAGTCATGTTGTCTAAAACAAGGAACGAGACATGTTTTTTAGTTTCTTCATTATAGAAAAAAATAGATACATATTAGAAGTGTCAACTTTTTATTTTTCGAATTATAATTTAATATAAATAGCATAATTCTCAAATACACTAAACCTAACATGATCTTCAATGTGAATTCATGACTTAACCCAGTATTATAAAATTTTTAAGGCTAGTCATTAAATATTGTATCAGAGGTCGGTTTAGATAACATTATAGGTTAGGGTGTTATTTAATAATACATTAAAAACCATAATGATTAACATATTATATAGAGATATATTTATTTTAGAAAAATTGAATGAGTTTAAGATAATATGAATAAGTCTATCTTAGTATTTTCTCTCCCCATAAGATATTATATGATGATTTTACTGATATAATCACACTAATTTATGGTTTTAGTAAATTGATAGATCTAGTGGGCACCAATGTACCGGTGTATTTGAAGAAAACTATGATTGTTTTCTACATAAGAAACTCAATGAAATGGAAGATGAAATGAGAACACTAGTTGTTATTCTCAACAAAATATCTGGAGTCATTATCAATCACCCGATCCTTTGATATTTTTATAAGGCATTGTATATGCATGAAAGAAATATCTAAATAATTTTAGGTAATAATCATAAAGTTATGTATATTCAAAAACCTATGTGTCAAAGATGTGGAAAGAGAAACTTAGGAAAATTCAAAAATGGGACAATAAGATGCTATATATGTGGTAATGATGGTCAAAAAGCAAGAACCTCCGATGGAAAAAGAAGCATCCAATTGACATTGAGAAATGGAAATAAGTACTTTTTAAAGGATCATATGAATGTATTAAATGTGGTTCTCATGGTCATTATACAAATAGATTTCATATAAAAAAGATCAGGAATTTGAATAAAAAGATCGTAAAAATATATGTTTACCAATTCATAATGTCATTCCAATTGGAGAGGAGGAAACTAACAATGACCAATGAAAGGTATAAATTATTTCATTGCTGATGTTTTGAAATTATTGAATCTTACGATTGATTAATGATTTTTTTTGTAGGAATGATGTATTATTGAATATGTTGGAAAGGAATTGATAATGGATCATGAATAATTTTTTATTATTAAAAATTCTACATATAAGGGATTCAAGAGTTATGGTATATTTTATGATGGAGAAATGATTAAAAGTGTTAAGGATCTTTTAATGATGGGATTACATTAGAAGACTTTTTATAGTATGTGTAACCCTGAATTTTGATATATGAAAATGTTAATCGAGGAATAATTATATTTTCTTTTTATTAGTTATGGTGGAATTTTATATTCGACGAAACATGTTTTTATTATGGACATATTGTGAGTTTGGTTATTTGTGGACATGATTAACATATCAAAGAGAATATTTGATTTGGATTATTACACTTCGATATGAGAATTTAATAGAAGTTGATTTTATTTGGAGATAAAAGTTATGTTTTACATTGGAAAAATATGTGATTAAATAATTTTGTGATATGGGTTACAATCACAGTTTGGGTTACTTTGATGAATTTTAAGGACATTTGTTTATTGAATGGTCTTTTCCGAAAATTGGGTGTTGTTTGTGGAATTTTGGGGATTAAGAGTAGTATTTCTTTTAATAAAGAATTATACTTTTTTGGGGATTTTCTAGCCTTGTACTAAACATTTTGAATTTGGTTAATGTCTAAAGAAATGAGAAATGTATCGATCATATTTTTTGGATTATTTGATAATATATAAATTTATTATAGCGCTTTTAATGTGAAAATTCCTATTTTAATAATCATCGTTTGGAAAAAAATATGATTTTGTGGTATAAATTTAGCAAAGGATTAATGTCAAAATGACAATTAAGTATGTTTCATTATGATATTTGTTAATCACATAAATAAATTCCCAACTTTATGAAAAGTAACATAAAATAAAAACATTGTCTGATAACATTTCTTACTGGGGAATCGAAGACCACTTAACCCATTACATGTTTGTGATTTTCTTATGGTTCAATTTCTATTAATCATGTATTATACCCCACTCCATCAAACCTTGACAGTTTGTTTCTCTTCTATATCCATGTTTTCAACATAGGATCCATGTATGTGCAATATCTAATGACCTTTATATTTCTCTTTATTAATTTTAAATTAATATTTTTATTGACTCTTTTTATGATGTTGAACTATCAATGAGGTTTCCAAGACCAATTTTAACATAGCGAGGATGCAATTCCAAAAAGGGGTGAAAGATGTAACATCCCAGGTTAATAAAGAATACAACTTTTTTATATTCATTAAAAATTATAAAATAAAAATTATTTTTAACTTAAATGGATTCTATGTTCGATGGAATACCTGATATTCAACAATAGGTTTCATTGAAAACTTATGTTTCACACAACGTTCCGTTATACTAAAAAATATTAATATAATATTATTATTATAAATGGAAGTTAACGCTTAGCCATTGTATTATAGGGAATGAATAGAACTAACTACAATATGATTATACATTTATCATACATTTATTTTACATTTATCCAATAAAGGTTAGAGGCTTAAAATTTGAATGAATCTAATTTTAAGCATAAATACTATAATATTCATTAAAAGGTCAATTTACTGCCTTTTGAGGAGAACCCTTTTTAAATCTAGTTTTGGTAACTTTTATATGTTCTATTTTATAAAATAAAATTCTTATTTAAAATAGGGACATAAAAATTTACCGTGGTTAAATATTTGGTATTTTTTCTAATGAAATTCATTTTTTAATGAATAGTGAAAAATACAGTATTTTAATTAAATGTTTCCTTTTAATATAATTTATTTAAATTGTTAGATTATATTTTTAATTTGTTTTTAAGTGTTATTAGATTATATTTTTACCAATTACTCTAATTTTGGTCATTTAAAGTAATTTCACTTAGAAATTGGACATAATCAAGTGTCAATATTTTGATAGTTTTTATTTGTTAAAAACGTGTTTTTTGTGTTGAATGCAAAAATTAATTTTAGATTAATTTCTTACAATTATGTGTTTTGAATTTGTAAAAATGGATTCAATATTTGGAATCAGAATGTCCATGTTGTGTAATTAGTTATACTTTATTTTTAGACATTATGAATATTTACTTCAGTAAAAAATTTATTTTCCATGGTTAAAGGGTAAATCCATTAAATAAGGGTAAAAAATTTTTATTATAATAATATTAAATCATGTTAACATGTTTCCTAATCCAATTGGTTAATACATTTATGACCACATGCATCATTGGGACTATTTTAGGAACCCATGGAGCTGCATTAGAGTGGTAATGACAAATTATATTAATTAATTTAATGTAAAGAGAAAAATTAAACAAACAAATATTGTTTAGTAAATCAATTCATACATGGGGTTATATAATTTATCTATTTGACTGTAAATTTTTATTTTAAATCTCAATGTATGTTCCACATAAAGATATTTTATTATAGTTTTTAGACATTAAATAAATTAAAATATTTATGACACAATAATGATGTAGTGTTTACCTAATTATTGATTGATTTAAATAAATAATATTATAAATATTAATATCATATCCAAAAACCTGTCCAATTTTTATTGGATGATTTTATTTCGAACATGAGTCATATTATCATCGTCTTTAATGAGTTTTGGACCTTTAAAAATCTAAAATCAGTTATTTATAAAATAAAAGTTTTAAGCAGTCCTAAAGAGCCACACATCCTCCTTATAAAAAGCCTTAATTTCTAACCCATTACTCACACTCCTAATTCCCCATTTCTTATCCCACATATTCCCAATTAAGCTCTCAACATCCCTCTCCTCCTTCTATATTCCTTCTCTATGTGGAAGGGAATTAATGTAATCTTTTTGGTTCAATCCAAAGAGAGATACCTGATTTAAAGTTAACATCTTCTCTTAAGTTCTTGTGTTTAATTTTAAATCTCCAACCCCATTAATTCTTTTTATTCCATTATTTTATAACAAAAAAATTATACCTAATATAATATGTTTTCTATGATAATGAATCTAACTAAACATACACACTCCACTATCTAATGGGTAAGGAACATACTGTTTTGGGAGACATCGAACTGTTGCATCATGAAACGATGATTGTTCAATCTTATCCTACCACCTCTCATGGGGGTCATTATGATGGAAATTTATTTATATATGATATATATTATGTTTATTGTTTCTCTATGATTATTTAATTTTTATATACAAACTGACCTTTTTTCTTTGAAATATGTTTAAATATGATAATTTCATTTCAGGAAGTGTTGACTACCGCTCCCTCAAGTTTATATGATTCCATCATGACATACATGGAACGTATAAACAATGGCGTTAATGAAATTTTGTAACATATATATCATACAATATTATATTGGATTATAATATACCTATGTATC
This sequence comes from Viscum album, assembly GCA_963277665.1. Classification (NCBI taxonomy): domain Eukaryota; kingdom Viridiplantae; phylum Streptophyta; class Magnoliopsida; order Santalales; family Viscaceae; genus Viscum; species Viscum album. The sequence continues at coordinate 2,002,604,381 of OY728148.1, read as the reverse complement.
ATTATGTTTTCATTACATTAAATATGAAATAGAAATGAAGGTAATGTTCATTCTTATGCACGGCTTACTGTCTCCATGAATGGTGCATTTCATTTCTTATCTCCAAATGATATGTAATATTATATATAAATAGATATACTGGATATATATTATACATATAATATTTAAATAATGAATATAATTATGGAGATAATGTAATTTTGACCACTGGGAGAACATGAAATTAGAAGAAGTTCATTTTTGACTGAAGTACTAAATATTGACAAAACGACCATTATTAACTTAAATGAATGAATGTTGTTTACAACATTGTAATAAGTGATATAAATGGAATTATATAATCTAAAATGGTATTTAAGAATGTATAAATTGACTAATGTTTATTATTCAAGAAGATCAATGAACAAACAAGTAATTTCAGACACGATGTAAGGGGTTTCTTATCTCACTTTTAATTATCATAGATTTACATTGTTCACAATGTATTTCTTGCATGTGGTGTATTGTGTACTGAAATTTTAAATTTATTATCATTAATATATATATTCATTGTATTATATGATTCATTTTGTGGGTATTAACATTTTTTTTCATACTACTCGGTTAATTACAATGTGGTAAGGGGGTTTTATCTCATTTTTTATTCTCATGATATTCTTGCTATATTTGCCACTATTTTCTATTGTGTTGTGTATGAACATCCCAAGATTGTATTCATCATGTTATATAAATTAATTTATGGATATTTACATATTCATTGTATAATCCTTCTTTCAGGTGGTATATGTTCCGTATGTTATCGAATCGGTAAGGGAACTTTTTAACCCAATTTCCATCCAAGTGTTAATATTATAATTCATAATTATTTCATGTATGATTTTGTGTGGAATCACTGTTAATTTATTTGTGTTTTAATTTCACTCCCCTTTATGATGATATACTTTTGATACACATAATCAATCCAATGATAAATTTTCAATTCATCGATATGAATATGATACTAGTAATTTTAACTCATTTTACATTGATTGAGTTAAACATCCAGGCCATTAGTGTTGTTTTTATGAAAACTTTCCTAAATTTTCTCTACTTTATTTACAGATAATATCTTATTTTATTGATTGTATATATATTTTTCACACATTATTATGTAATTTATTTATCCATAATTTAAGGACATGGTTTTAATAAGGGATTTTGTCGTAATTAAAATTGCATTGAGACTTCATTGTTTTTAATCACCACTTCAATCTTATTCGGTGTATATAATGTCCTTTGGATTATTATATCATATATCCACTTTATTCTCATGATATTATAATGTTTTTATTGAATTTTATTCCTCAATTATAATTACTCAACCATGTTTCATTTAAAAAAAATCTTTAACTAAAACATCGTTTTAAATGTTATAATGATTAAATATTCCAAATCCTTCTATTTCATGTCCATGTTATTGAAATAATTTTAAATATTTATTTATATGCATATGATTGTTTCAAATTCTAAAATTATTTAAAAAGAATCAATGTTTTATGGGAATTTTGGATTCAAACCTCTTCTTTTGGAATGTTTTATATAAAGTGCTCATATAAATATCTTGAAATGATATATTGTGACTGCAATGTGGAAATGTTATTTTATCATTATTATTGTTTTATGTGTTATGAATATGTCATGGATCATGGGAATTTTTTATGTATGTGGGTGGAGACTTGATAAACCTAGGGTGAGTGAGCCTGAGATATCTCTCCAATGTATTGGGTTACGTGACAGAGGTAAATGTAAATGTTTCTCCTAGAACATTTAGGGAATATAATGTGATTGGTATTCCAACATAAATCTGTACGGATCTGTGATTAATAAAATGTATTTATGATAGGAATTTCACAAGTTACCTTTATGATTTATTATTTCTATGTTTTATTCATAAATCATACAATTTCATGAGGTATATTATGATTAAAATGTATAGTTTCATTGATTTGTATATATTTATGGGTTAATGGTTCCTTTATTTATTTTATAACCCATACTGAACTTTTTATGCTCACCACATGTTTTTAAATGTTTCTCACTAGACATAAAGATGAATAGGTTCAAGGATGGGATCATGGAAAAGTCATGATGTTTAAAACATGGAACTAGACATGTTTTTTTAGATTTTTTATTTTAGGAAAATTATTTATACTGTGTAGAGGTGTCTAGTTTGTTATTTTTGAAATGTAAGGTAATATATATAGCATAATTATCTATAACTATAAACCTAAAAATATCCTCAAAGTGAATTCTTGACATAACTCATGATTATGTAACATTTAAGGATGAGTCGTTATAGATGATTTCAAAGGACGGTTCAGAGAACTTTAATAGTTAGGGTGTTATTTATGAAAAAGTGACATAACCATAATGGTTAGAATATTATAAATCTCCATATTTATTTTAGATATATTGAATGAGTTTTAGATAACATGAATATGTATATATTAGTATTTACCCTCCCCATAAAATATTATATGACGATTTTACTCATATAATCGAAGTGAACATTTTGATTTTAGTAATGGATAGATCTAGTAGGAACAAAAGTAACAGTGGATGTGAAGAAAATTGTGACATTTTTCTGAATAAGAAACTAAATTAAATTGAAGCTTAAATGAGAAATCTTTTGGGTGTTCTTAACCAACTATCTGGAGTCATGATCGACCACATGAACCTTGGTGATTTTTATAAGTTTTCGTATATTCCAGAAACAAATACCTGTAGATGTTCGGTTAATAATTATAAAGGTATGTACATTTATAAACCAATGTGTAATGTATGTGGAAAGAGACACTTATGAAAATTCTTCAAAGGGATGGGAATATGCTATAGATGTGATAATAAATTTTATAAAGCAATAACCTGCAATTAAAAAAAGGAAGTGTCCAGTTGACTCTAGAGAAGGGAATGAAATTATTTCTGAAGGATAAATTGAATGTTTTAAATGTGTTTCTAATGAATATTATACAAATAGATGTCTTACAAAGAATGTTCAGGAATTGGGTCAACAAGATCGTTCAAATGTATGTTTATAAATTCCTAATTCCATTCTAATCAAATATGAGGAAACTAAAAATGAATAATGAAAGGTATGAACTATTTGTTAGATACTGTTTTGAAATTACTGAATCTTATGATATGATTAATGATTTTGTTTTTTGGAATGAAGTGTTATGGAATATGTTGTAAAAGAATAGATAAAGGATCATGAAGAATGTTTAATGAGAAAAAATTCAACATATAATGGATTCAAGAGATATGGTAAATTTTAGGATGTTGAAATCCTTAAAAGTATAAATGCTCTTTTCATGATGGGATTACATCAGATGACTATTTATAGTATGTGTAACCGTGATGTTTGATATATTAAAATTTTATTATAGAAATAATTATCTTTTCTTTTGATGATTAATAGTAGAAATTTATTTTGGAAGAATCAATGTTTTTGTTATTGACATATAATACATTGGGTTATTTATGGAAAATTTTATCCTATCATAGAGAATATGTGATTTTTTTAATTACACATCAGTATGAGACTTTACGAGTAGTCGATTTTATTCAAAGATAAATGTTATGTTTTACTATGGGAGACTATGTTATTAAATCCTTATGAGTTTTGGCATACAATCCTAGTTTGGGTTACATTGAATAATTTAAATGATATTGGTTTATTTAATGGTCTTTACTGATCTTTGGGTATTGTTTGTAAAATTTTTGGGATTAATAGTAGTATTTGTTTTACAATGTATTATCCTTTTTGTGGATTATCTATTCTTGCACTAAACCTTTTTGTTTTGGATGATGTCTAATGACATGGGAAATATATAGTTCATCTTTTTTGGATTATCTGATATTCTAGAAGTTTATTCTAGCTCTTTTAATGTGACCATGTCAGTTTGAATACTCATCATTTGTAGAAAAGACTTTTTTTCATAGAAATTGAGTCAAGGAAGAATGTTTACATGACAGGTAAGTATATTACCTTATGTTTTTAGAAACCTCATAAACATATTCCCCAACATTATGAAAAGTAACATAAATGAAATACATTGTCTGTTAAATTTTGCAACTAGGGAATCAAATACCGTTTATCCCATCACATGTTATTGATTTTCTTATGGTTAACATTATCATAATCATGTTTTATACCACTATCCATCAATACATGATGATTTTTTTCACTTCTATATCCATGTTTTCCTATATGGAATCCTAATATGAACTATCTCTGGTGACCTTTGTATTTCTTTTTATTTCTTTTAAACTAATATTTTTATTGAGTCTTTTTCTGATATTGATCTTTTAATGATGCTTCCAAGCCCAATTTTAAAAATGTGGGGATGCAATTCCCAAAAGGGTGGAAGGATTTATCATCCAAAGTAAATAAAAAAATAACTTTTTTATATTTATTAAAAATTTTTAATTAAATATTATTTTTATATTAAAGCGGATGCAATGATAAATGGAATACCTGAAACACAACAAAAGGGTTCATTGAAAACTTACGTTGCACACAACGTTGAGTTATACTGAAAAATATTAATAAATTATTATTATTTTAAATGGCTGTTAACACATAGTCGTTGTTTTAGCAAGAATGAATAGAACTAACTAAATAATTATTTTACATATTTTTTAAATGTTTTTTGATTTATCGTATAAATTATATTTCCGTAAAATGTGAATGAATCTAATTTTATGTATAAATACTCTAATATTCATTAAAATATTGATTTACCTCCTCCTGATGGAAAATTGTTTTTAAATATATTTTTGGTCACATCTACATGTTCTATTATAAAATATAAATTTCATATTTATAATCGGGACATCAAATTTTACTTTGGGTATATTTTTGGTTTTTTTTATGATTAAATTCATTTTTAATGAATATTGAAAATGAATTTATTTTAATTCAAAACTACCTTTTAATCTAATTTATTTATATGGTTAGATTATATTATTAATTGGTTATAATGGATAATGAAATTATATTTTTATCAATTAACCCAATGTTGGTCATTTTATATAATTTCACTTTGAAATTGGACATAAACAATTGTCAATATTTTGATTGTTATTATTTTTTTAAAACACGCTTTTTGTTTTGACAGGGCGAATTAATTTTAAATTTAATTATGCCATTTCTATGTTTTGATTTTTTAAAAAATTATTCATTATTTGGAATCATGATGGATAAATTGTTTAAATAGGTAATTTTTTTATACAATATGAATATGTACTTCATTAAAAAATTTATTTGTCATGGTTAAAGGGTAAATCTAGAAAACAAGGGTATCCAAATATGATTATTATAATATGAAATTACCCTAACATGTGTCCTAATCCTATTGGATGATAAATTTCTGAAAATGGGAATCCATGGTTCAATTTTGGGACACCATGGAGCCACTTATGAGTGACAATGACAGTTTATATTAATTAATGTAATGTAAACATAAAAACGACATAACCATATATCTTTTATTAAATCAATTCATACATGGTGGTGTATAAGTTATCACTCTAACTAAAAATATTCATTTGACTGCTAAAACAATTTCATACATCATTACATTTTTTAATAATTTTTATACATCTGATAAATAGGCATATTTGTGACAAAATAATGATGTAGTGTTTACCTCAATAATGAATTATTTAAATAAATAATATTGTAATGATTTAAATAGTATCCAAAAACTGGTCCAATTCTTATTGGATGATTTTATTTTGAAAATGAGTCGTCTTAAATTATACTTTAATTAGTTTTGGACTAGTAGAGACTGAAAATCATTTTATAATAAAATACCATTTTTAAACATTCTGAAAGAGCCCATCCCCCCTTACAAAATGCCCTCACTTATAAACCATTACTCATACTTCTCAAGCCCCATGGATTGTCCAAAATCTGACCAAGTAACCTCCCTACATAACTCCCCTCATACTATAAGCCTTCCTTTTGGCAGAAGTCAATTCAAGTAAACCTTTTGGTTCCACCCAAAGGGAGATACCTGATTTAAAGGTAACATCTTCTCTTATATTCTTTTGTTTTATTTTACTTATCCATCCCCATAAACTATCTTTATTACATTATTTTATAAAAAAACTACTGTATTAAATATACAAGGTTGTGGTTATGAGATGAATTAGAACTACACATACACACACCTCCATCTTATAGGTATCCAACATACTGTTTATGGGGACGGTGAACTAAAGCCTCATGGAATGAAGATTTTTCAATATTCTCCTACCACCTATCATGGTTTCTATTATGATGGAATTTTATATATATATGATATATATTATGTTTATTTTTTCTTTATGAATCTATAATTTTTATTTACAAACAAACCTTTATGGTTTCCAATATGTGTAATTATGATAAATTCATTTGAGGAAGTGCGGACTACAACCCCCTCAAGGTGATATGCCTCATTCATGAGATACATGGAACGTTTTAAAGTTGGAATTAATGAAATTATGTAACATATATATCATATTATATTATACTAGAAATATAATATACCTATGTATCATTATTTTTTTATTCCATTAAATATTAAATAGAAATGAAAGTATTGTTCATTCGTATGTACGGCTTACTGACTCCATGAATGTTTCATTTCATTCCATATCTCCAAATATTTGGTAATATAATAAATACAAAAATATACTGAATATATATGATATATATGATATCTAAATAATGAATATAATTATATAGATAATGAAATTTTTACTACATGAACACGTTCTAATTATAAGAAGTTAATTTTTGACACAAGTACCAAATTTTGACAAAATGACCATTATTAACGTAAATGATTGAATAATGTTTATAAAATGGTAATAAGTGATATAAAAGGAATAATAAACAATAAAATGGTTCATAAGAATGTATAAATTGTCATAATGTTTTTATTCTTGATGAACACGGAACAAATCAGTCAAGTCACGCATGATGTAAGGGGTTTCTCATCTCACAACTAATTCCGTGAGATTTACAATTTTCTCCACTTATTTCTTGTATGTGATGTATTGTGTACTTAAATTTGATATATATTATCATAAATATATTTATATTTATGGTATTTTGTGATTCATTTGTTTTTTATTAACTTTTTTCATATGACTTGATTAATTACAATGTGGTACGGTATTTTCATCACATCTTTTTATTCATGCGAGATTCATGCTATATTTTCCTCTATTTCCATTATTGTGGTGTATATACTACATGTGATTGTATTTTTTTATGTAATATACATTAATTTATGGGTATTTACATTTTATTGTATGATCCTTCTTTCATGTGGTGTATGTTTCGAAAGTTATCAAATCGGTAAGGGAACTTTTTAACCGAATTTTAATTCCTTAGGTTAATCTTCAAATTCTTAATTATGTCATTCTACGATTATGTGTGGAATCAACACTTTTTTATTTGTTTTTTAATTTACACTCCACTTTTTTATGGATATAAATTTGATACACATATTCACTCCATTAATATATTATAAAGTCAATGATATGAACTTGATAAGAGTAATTTCAACTCAATTTAACTACATTGAGTTAAACATCCTAGTCATTGGTGTTGTTTATAAAAATATAAGAGTTAAGGTTATCTGATTGATTGAAACTGAATATCCAATTATATTTAGTGTATTTATAATTTTCAAACATTATTTTTTAATTTATTTATCCTTAATTTATGGAAACTGTTTTCAAGGGATTACATATCAATTTACATTCCATAGACACTTCATTATTGTTATGCACCAATTCACTTTTATATGGTGTATATAACGTTCTTTGATATATAATATAATAAATCCCCTTTATTATCTTGATATTCTAATGTTTTGATTAAATATTATTCATCGATTATTTTTATTCAAACGTCTCTCATTTTGTTAAAAAAATAATTAACTAAAACATTGTTTTAAATTTTTTAATGATTTAATCTTCTAAACCCTTATCTTTAAGGTACTTGTATTAGAAACACTATTAAGGATTTATTTATAGGTATATGTGTGTTTTAAAGTCTACAAATCATTTCAAATGTTTCAAATTAGTATGGGACACTATGATTCACAACTTATCATTTTGAATTTTTTTATATAAAGTGTTTATATCAATATCTAGAAAGCATATATTGTGATAGCAATGTTGACATGTTATTTTCCATTGATGTTGGGTTTATGAGATTTTAAGATTTTTTGGATCTTGATAATTGATTACAAATACATGTGATTCCATGATTAACGTAGGGTGGGTGAGCCCGAGATAGCTCTCCAATGCAATGGGTAATGTGACAGAGGTAAATGTAAATGTTTCTCCCACGAGATTTATGGAATATACTATGATGGGTATTCTAACATAACTCCATATGTTGCTGTGAAAGATACAATGTATGAATGATATGAATGCCACAAGTTACCTTTATGATATATGATTTCAAAGTGTTATTCCAAAATCTTAGAATTTTTTGAGGTATGTTATGATTTAAAATTATGGTTTCATTGATTATTATTAATTGATGGATTAATGTTTCATTTCCTTATTTTATATCCCTTAATAAAAATTTTATGCTCACACCTATATTTTTAATTGTTTTTCACATGAATTAAAGATAAATAGTGTCAACGATGGGATGAAGGAAAAGTCTTTTTGTCTAAAACATGGAACTAAAAATGTGTTTTTGGAGTATTTATTTTATTAAAAAATTGAATTCTGAGTAGAAGTGTCTACATTCTAATTTTTTAAATGTAATGTAATAGATATTTTCTAATTCTATAAATCTATAAACGTGAAATGATTCTCAATATTAATTTTTGACTTAACTCAAGATTATTTAATGTTTAAGGCTGGGTCCTTATCACTTATGTGTTAACATCCAAGGGAACAACTGGAGGAGCTGCAAAAGATTCACTAATAAGAGGTTTCATTGAAAAAACACATCTCAAGAAGTACTTCATTATCAAACTAGGATATTAATGATCCCTTAAGATTACATTCAACACTAACATAATGGTTTTCAACCCTCATAGGTACTCTTTTAATGACCTAGAATATCACCCCTTCAAATTCCAAAAGGTCAAAAAAAACTCCAAGAAACAGAAAGAGTGGCATAACCAAAATATGAGAAACAACATAAACATAATGATTCCAATGAATTTATGAATATTTTTCATCTATAATGTTTCCAATACAGGATGTATAATCTATTAACTGAGTATCAAAAGTGGGTATGTCTTGCATCTCAACATACCTTTAAGTATCAATATTGGTGGGGTAATAATCCACATTTTCATTCAAAGGTGAATAATAAACATAAACCAGATGTTCATTCCCCAATTCCTCTTCATCTCACTCTGTTATCTCTTTCTTGGCATCATACTAATCAATAGTAGTAATAACAATAAACAATTCAGGCAGAACAGAATCAGAAACCTCTTGACCCGTGGAAACTGATCTAGCCTCAATAGCATAACCAGAAAGAGTGTTATGAATGTTCTACACATATGGGGAATTCTCTCCCTCAAAAATTTCATCTTTAGGCTCAAATGTGATTTCTGCATCATTCCATCGGATTTGACCACTTTAATCATCAGGGCTGGAATCACATTCATTATCACATCAACTATATTTAGATTAATTAGTATTTCTATATATTTCTTCTTTTTCAACTTCTTTATCATTATCATCATGAACATCAGTTTTTTTTATAATGTAGAAATTGATATTCTCCAGATACCATAGTCTATTAATTATCAATTTTGATGAATTTATCTCTTTTTGGTAACCTCCAAGATAGACATTGAGCTCCACAAGGGATGAGAGAAGCAATGGTAGATAAATCAGGGTCCCTCCCTTCATCAATAGAATGATCCATTTATTCTTCATAAATAGTAGTATAATATTTCACTTATAAATAGTAGTCCACTACCTCATCAGTTTTGAAAATATGATCAAATTAATAATTAGGTATACCAGAATGATTAATTAGATTATACTCTGTAAACAATTTCTCAGAATATCTAACTCATTATCTCATCTATGGGATCTAGTTTATCTTAATTCTAGATCATGGAGTACATGATATATAGAAAACAAAAAAATAAACCATTGAAAATTCATAATGTTGAACTAGGCCCATTTCCTTTAGCACGAAAAAATCATCCTGGGTATAATAATGAATTTGATATGGAATTATATTTTATCGTTTCACACATAGTCAACACTGAATATCTATAGAGATTACTCTTATGGGATTCAATCATAAAAAATTTTATATTAACATCCTGACATCTAATCATTAAAAACATCGATCCTCAAGAATGTTATGCACAAACATGAAAGGCAGCATAAACTCTCCATCTCATTTATCAAAAATGGGCATCCTTGTGTCTGATATCCTATTAATACATTAAGGGAATCCTTATAAATGAACATATCATTATATATAGGAATGATCAATTAATATAATCATCAACAACTCCATCATGAGGTACTTTTAAATACATATCCCATTTTCATTAGAAAAAACCAACACATGTCCATTGATACTACATCTAACCCAATATGCACCATTTTTATTTAATGAAAACTTCATAATATGAAAAAACTAATGAAATATATATGGGTAAATAGGTTTTTTATTTTATGAAAACCAATATATCGAACTATGGTTTTGATGAACCTTGAGTACCCTTGAATTTCATGAGAATATAAAATTTATGTCTAACATTATTTATTTACCACATTATGTTTTGCAAGATCGTGGCTAAAAGGAGAATTTGTAGTTGGAACACTTGATTTTTTCATTATCTTATTTGAAGATCTTGACTAAAATGGATAATACACCAAAGGTATCTTTATTCTCAACATACATATAACCTTTACAAACTATGTTGATGGTCAGATAGAAGATTGTAATAAAGACATAAAAGAGTTTTACTCGGATCCATTTAGAAATGAATATATAGTATGGGGATCAAGATATGTTGGGAAAATTCTTATGTCGTATTCATATCATTTGGGATATTAGGTATTCTAAAACAATATATATTTACGTGAATAAAAAATCCTACTCAAGATAAAGATATAGATCATTCATTTGTAAAATAAATAAATCCAAAAATATAGGCGGTTCGTAATATCAAAAAACAAGAACAAATTTGCAAATGAATAGAATCAATGGTATGAAATCCAATGACATGAAAATCAATGAAATGAAAACCAACGGCATGACATCCAATTTTATAAATACAAATGTTATGCAAACAAATATAATGATAAAAGTGGTATGGTAATGATAATTAAGTATAAAAAGAATATAAAATTTTTAATTCACGTTTGTTATAATTTATTTTCATTGAATTAAAATATTTATTAAATATATTATTTAAATATTTTTCCATACCCATAAATTCAGGATTAATATTTACTTTATGAAAATTATATCTCAAAAAGTTATTTGTTATGTTAATATGTTTTGTTCTAGAATGAGAAACATGTTTTTTAAATATATTTATCCCACTTTTATTGTTATTTTTTATAGGTACATGTCATAATTGATATCCATAATCTACTAGATTGTGTTACATCAACAATTTTGTGCAAAAAAACATCATACAAGTGTGAATTCTTCTAGAGTAGTAGATAATACACAATAATTGTTTTACCACACTATAAACTAGATACATACCAAATAAAATCATACGATTCATAAGTTATTTTTTTATCTAACATACATAAAAAATAAATATAATCAATGTATGTTAATAAATAAAATGTTTTTTCTCAAGGATAAAATATTAATAAGTTTGTTTTATATTTGAGGTATATGAAACCCATTTTAACAAAAAGTATGTCTGTCTCATTTTAATTTTCTTGAAAATAATTACACATTCCCACACTAAACTTAATTATTGAATGAATTTAATTCATTTAGAAAAGAATTACAATCATAAGACTATCACAGGTTTGATCAACTTGTTTCTTAGTTTCAACCAGAAACAATTTAATGGTGTTACTCATAGAGGTATCACTACATTTAGTGCTATCAATATTATAATGTTTTAAACAATAATTTTTGTATTTACTTTGGTTCAGAGTAATTCTTTATTTGTTTGGTATGATTTGACCTTTAAAAAAGAAAATACTTCCATACAGTAAACCCGTTTCAAATTCATTTTGCATCATTTTAGAAAAATAATCAAAAGGATAATTAATTAAAGATCCAAAAATATATATTCAAAATAGATTTTTACTATGGTTACATCATTTGAAATTAGTTATACTAAAATGATAGGAGTATCTATTAAATTTTAACAACTTTTTGAAATCCAAAAAATATTGAGCCTATCATACCAAGCAATAAGATCTTGTTTTAAACCACATAATGATTCAGTAAATTTATAATATTGATTTGGTAAATGATTATTTTAAAAACTATTGGGATATTCAAAAACATATTCAATTAAAAAACCATTTATGAATGCACTCATGAAATCCATTTTGTATTGTTTCAAATAAAGATGAGCTACATTGGAAAGAAGAATTCATATGGACTCATCTCTAGCTACTGGTGAATAGTTTTACTCGTAGTCAATTCTTTTTTCTTAACTATAACATTATGGATCTTATCTAGATTTATTGCTAACTATATTACATGACTCGTCAAAATTATTCATAAATACCCATTTAATGATATTAGTCATTTTTTCCTTGGTCTATCTACATGTTCCCGAACATTATTCATTCCTACCTAATTCAACACTTCATGCATTTCTATTACCTCAAAATAATCATTAATTATATCATTTTTGTTCATCGGGTCAAGTTGATATCAGAAATATTGGTGTTCATCGTGGTTTCAAACATAATACCTAGCTTGGGTTCCTCTATCTATACCTCCAACAACAACATCTCATGGTTAGTTCTTGTGTGTTCTAATACTTATATATAATAAAGGACATGTTATTTTTTATATTCAGGTGGATGTTCTATAAATTATTCAGAACTGGATAACTCTTCTTCTTGTATAAAATATAATCTAGTGAATAAGAATTTATGATCAGAGAAGATTAATAATCCATAAGGTTTACTGAAGGAGACATAGTCTCATTAGGATTTCTTTTATCAAATTTGAAATGAAATTATTCTTCTATATTAAATGAAATTTTATTGAAAACTATATTCGAATTATTAGACACTGAGTAACCAAATATGATTCCTTCATCATTTGAAGAGGAAAATTTTTAAAAATTATCCTTAGTGTTATGAATAAAGGAATTACAACCAAAACACTAATTTAATTATCATTAGGTTTCTTATTATTCAAAAACCCAAAATGGGTCTTCATAATGATTAGATTAATCAGAATAATATTGTTGATTTAGTATGCTCTATAGATGGAATCTTTCCGAAAATAATTACATGGGTCATAGTCATTTAACATGGACCAAGCAATCTGTTATATGGTTCAATTTCTCTTTTCAACAAATATATTCTGTTTTGGTGTCTTGGGAGAATAAATGTTATGTGTGTTGTAGTTTTGTGAGAAAAATGACCCAAAAACATAATTCTAAAACTCATAATGATTAGCAATCCTTTTTTATTTTCATGTCTGCTAGGATTTCAATAGGATTAGCATACATGTTAATATAAGAGCATGATTCACTTTTTTTTGAGATAGAAAATATACAAACGTTAAACTAGAATAGCACTATACAAGAACATAAACATAGGGATTTCTCTTAAGACTATAAAATCAATATGGTCCTAAAAAATATATTTGAAAAAACTCAAGTGGATGATAATTTTACACTTCCTTCTTCAGTTTAAATAGACCATTGTGATGTTTCCCTTTTTGGAAGGGGTTACATTATTTATCAATTTTGAACTAAATATTTTGTAGATCCCTATCTAATATTCTTATATTAATATTTCTATGTGATTTAATGTTTCAATGGCATAATGTCTTATGCCAAAAAAATATTCATAATGAAAACACCTAAAACACAATGCATTCTGGAAAACTATTGAATTCCATTATAGACCATAAACATTTTCACTTCTCAAGGTAGTAAATATTAAAGAATATTTATAAGAAAAAATATTACAAGACTCATTCTAATACATAACCTAGTGATCACCATCACATGACTAAGAATTAAAAAAATAAAATATTTTTTAAATCATCTACTTGTAAAACATTGGAAATTAAAACTGATTTTTTTCCAATATGGCCTAACCAAATTTTTTTCATTGCCGGTAAAGGTGATATGGACAATATCGACCTCAATAAGACTCTTAATGATAAATATTACCATCTTATATTCCTTGAACAGACATTTTCCAAGTATCATAGACTTATACTAGAGATATTCATTCTCTTTTCTTACAGAAAAAGTTTTAAAAAAGAATTGATTTTGGTTCCTAAATCTGTTTGGGTCCAAAAATGTTAGTAATACTGTTTTTTGGAACCCATATTTTCCTCATGTGTTACCTGTAATCAGATTTCAGTCTCATATAAATAAAAACATTGTTTTTCACTTTTGAAAATTGTTTGGTATTAGCATTTTGAAGTCCAGATTTATGAATAAAATAACTTTCTGTTGTCCAGGATCATATTATATTCCAGTAAAAAATATTGGGGAAAATTTCATTCCTAATATTTTTTTCAATGATTCTCTACCATTTGAGTATTTTTCACATTCTTTCTTCTATTTAAAATCTTAATTATTATGTATATCGTCTTCATTGAGAAGTTGAATATTTTTATCCTTTTCTATAGACAGTGTAGTAATTTAATTTAAAGTAAGAGAAAGATGCCTTATAAAAATATTACTTCTCTTTTCACACATTAAAGGTGTATTCTATCATATTATAGTTGTAAAATAATTCCATATTTGACATATTATTATCATTATGATTTTTTTTATATTTATCATACATAGGCACATGAAACATATCTTAGACTATTGGTAAAGTAGATACATAATTTTCTTTAGTAATAAAGACCATATTTTCTTAATATGTATTTCATTTAGATGAATAATATGAGTCATTGGATTTATCCTAATGTGAAATGTAGGTGCATTTCATGGGCTTGTTATATCATATGACATTATATTTATATTTATTCTTTTATTTCAATGTCAGATAGTCAGATTTTATATGACCTTTCATTTTTCATTCAATACACTCAACTTCCAATGAATCATCATCATATTTTCCTCGAATTCCCTCTATTTTCATATTTTATACTATATTTTGGTTTAAAAAAACATATTCTTCCTATATATATTCTTATATCTTCTTGCTAAGTGATCCATTTCCCCATCATTATTAGAATCAGACTTACTATCACTCGATTCAACAACTTAAACATTTTATATTTTTTTATTCTGTTGTTTAGGGGTAGTAGTATTGAACGTATATGGCTTTCTCATTTTCTCCTCATCCTCTTTGTGGTATACCCTATGTCGATCTTCATACTTCATAAACATAAATATTAGTTCACTGAAAAGCAATTTTCTAATAACGCAAGATTTTCTAATTGACATGACAGTGCGTCACTATCATTTAAATAAGCGTCATAGCATTCTCATTATGTTGTCCTTGTTAGGTATACGATTTCCTAGAAAGTACATAGTTTCGACAATCTCATTAAACCTAAATACATATCATAAATAGGATCATCATGCTACATTTTGAAATTATCATATTTAACAGTGTAACTATTAAGCATCATTTCTTTAAAAAATTTTGTTCCTTCTATTGACACATATAGAGTATCCAAAATATCAAAAAATTGATTCACATGATAAAATTTAATTAAACTCTTTATCACCTATGGATCATTATAAAGAATTCGTGTATTTTCAATTATTATCAGTATCCATAGTTGCATCATCCCTCAAATATCTGGTAGATGTATTATTATTATTCACATCTACTATGTATGATCAAATCTCAAAACCCATAATTTCATTACGCATTTTCATTCTTATTTTCCATTGAGAATAATTAGTCCCATTGAATAAATGAGGTTTGTCAGTAGTAGAATCGTCCAAATGTTTATCCGTCATAAAATACATGCAGATATATATATATATATATATATATATAATTTTAGAACTAATACAAATATGAAGGTATTTAACACTAATCTAAAATCAGAAGTAAAAATATATTTTTAAAGGATTTTAATCACTTTGATACCAAATAATGGTTGGTGAGAGTATCTCATGATGGGGATAACTTTATTATAGACTTGTTTCTCTAAAATGGATTATTAAAAATCAGGTAAATTGTAAAACAAACATATGATTTTATCAAAATATATAGTATGATATAAATCATAATCATTCTAAAGATTTATCTTAAAAATTATTAGGTCATGGATAAAAAATATATATAATATTATTTAATACTTTAAACAAATTACATGATTAAAATAAAATACATGAACAAATTATAATAAACTATCAAAGTATAATCATTATAGTAAAAATATTTTTGAATTTTAATTTGAAGAGGTAAAAAAATTACAAACACACGGTGAAAAAATGAATAGAAGTGGTTCAGTGTTAATTTGAGGCCAATTACTCTTTAATTGGTGATCAAGGGCCACCATGAATTTTACGAGAAATAAATAGAATATCCCCAACGTAGATCGGGTTTTATAGTAGATAAAAATTACCAGGTCACAAACAACCTCTTCAATAGTTATTGATGGATATAAAGATTATCATGCCTCGTAGAGTCTTGTAGAACTCATATACATGGGAGTAAATAATGGAAATAATGTTTTAGAAGGTATCATTCATCATCTAGTTCAATGTAGGAGATATTGTGCATTTGTAAAACCAAATATTTCACACACTGCTCAAATGAGAAAATATAAATAGCAATGAGAAATCTAGTAGTATGTACTATAGAGAATCTACATCTATTGCCCTAAATTTTTTGGCTGTTAATTTGGTTCAACAGTGAATTTTGGGTCTAGTTTTTATTAAATCATTAGAAAATAATAGATTGTTGAAAACAATTATTTTTTGACTAGAAGAATTTACTTATTTATTTCAATCATCCTCATTGATATTTCATAGGAAATCAACTCTTTTGATTTGATAAATGTTCATATTGTTACTTTTTGAAATTTTAAGCCCCTCTCTATATCGTTTATGGGTTATCTCTCTTGAGCACTCATCCATTATGAAGTGTTGTCCCGTTTTTATCAATAATAGTATTAGTGAGAATATTAAGAGGTTCTTCCTCTTGTTACTTATTTTTAAATGCTTTCTATCAAAAAATAATATCAAAATCATTAAAATAGTAAATAACATTAAATTCAATAAATATATCCATTAGAATGATATAAATCAAAAAATATGTAATTAATAAAAATAGTGACATTGCCTTATGCTATGGTGGTTTCTCATGTTCCTGTAGTATGACAATGGTGGTATAATATTGACAGTGGGTTTCTATAGAGGTATATATTTCTAGTGGTATATAGTTCGGGTGGTATGTTGTTCTGGTAGTCTCTCTTGTTCTAATGGTACGATACTAAATATGTGTCAAAATAGTTAAACATTCTGTGTTATTAGTATGAGTTAGATAGTGTGAAATAGACGATGTTTCAACTGGCTGCATCTCATGCATAAGCAAATTTATCTTCTAGCGGAAAATCATTGTGACAATGTTTATGTGAACAATGACTCATACTCAGTCAAATATTCAGTCAAGTGGTATGATAGTGTAACAGTGTCAAATAATGGCGGCATCTCAGACTTCGAAAATATTCATACTAGTGTTGATTCATGACCAACAATGTCTCATACATATACATATTTTTCACTTACTCTTATAGTACATATTTCGTACATATAAAATTGAATTTTAATTAAATTATTTGAAACATGATTTGGGTATCATTAAAACTAAGAGGTCGCGAATATTAACCTGCTCAATATCTAGGTTATAACTATCTCATTCAAAATAGTAATAATAAAAATAATAAAAGGATGTTTATTTATAATCTCAATGTTGTGTGTGACATAATATATGCTGATTTTTCATGTAGCACATGATTAAATTTGTGTATCGCACAATAAAAGTTTAAAGTATTTTATATTTCAAATAAATAAATAAATTTAATTTAATTTATTCATGATTAAGTTGATAAAAACATGGGGTGATATGAACAAAAACCACAGACTATAGGTTACACTAAAATAGTAAGATAACATTACAAGGGAATGTAAATAAAATATAAGAAATTAAAAGAGATTAATTACACAAATTGGACATTTGGAATGGATAGATGAACTCTAAAATCTCATAGAATCATTCATAAGGATGAGAAGAACAAGATCAAATATGGAATGAAAAAATATATATGAAGGACACCTTTATAATGGATACATAGTTAATTACTCATTGTGTAATAAATTTATAGGTTTTTTATAATATTATAATGATACACAAAAAAATTATATACATCAGAAGAATATTAAATTCTCCCACAAATTAAATTTCATGTTATTGGTCCATGATGTGTAACCACTTTACATAATTAATTACTTCTTTAAATGTTTCTAGTAAACATAAAAATATGTTTGACCCATTCGTATGGCATGTAAATATACTAATAATATTTTCCTCTAAGTTTACATATAAAAACACAATCTCCAATTAAGGCTTATCAAACAACATAGATTCCTTGGGAACTCTAGAACCATTAATAACTACACTCCAATAATTCAAACTGAATTACAAAATCATTCCACACATGTATCCTCCCTAGTTTTCTCAAATTTCCTCACATAGTAGGTTTTAATTTATTAAAAAAATAGATAAAAAATAGACCCCATAAATTAAATTAGAGAAAAAAACATACAATATAATTTTAATAATGAAGTCATATAAAAGTCATATAAATACATACCATGAAAATATGGGATCAGACAAAATCCTTTCTTTATAATTTCCTATCCGCGAACTACTACAAGATTTATTGTTGGGTCCTAGAAAATAATCCTTGACACTTGTATTTCTTATTATAAAACCCCTCATAATTTTCCTCCTAATCACACCCATGATTCCACTAAAATGTAACTAGTGGTATAGTCTTACCTATGTTATATCTATCACTGTACTCTATAATCCATATCTGATTCTCCTACAACAGAAAATATTTGTCTCTCTCATTGTTTTATATGTATATTACATGATATGGGTTTTGTTGATAACTCTGAAGATTAGATATGTGAAACATGTCATTCTGGGAAATGTAACATTGTAGAATGGTTAATCAGTATACCACTACAACAACCCAATCCACTATCTCTAATGGTTCAAAAAAATGGGAACTAGATTTACCTATTTCTTGATACGAGACATCCCAAACCTAGGGGAGACTATGAAGAAAACATAATGACCAACATAAATAATCATATTTTATCTCTAAAATTATTAAATTGATTTCTACCTTATCCACATACTAAATAACCACAATCTGGTCAACTAATCATTCTTAGTCACCTTTTGTATGACACTAGGTCCATCAAGAATGGACTCACCGCCCCCAACTATGAAAGAGGAATATAGAAAAAACATCCATATATACCTTAAAAATGTAACATATGCATTTAATATAGGAAACTGCTATTATAGGTGAAGGACAACATTACCATATGTTTCTCTATTAAACTACCAATATAAAAATGGTGGGATTGTAACATGACCTCTTGAATGTCAATACACTTATCATATTTGTCTTCCGTATATAGATGAATGGTTTTACTCAAAAAAATCTAAGATCATAGATTCCTCTAAAGTCCCTTTATTAACTATTATGTGAAGTAAAGATCACTATTTAATATAATACTCCTCATGGCACCATGAAAACGAAAAATATGGTGAACAAAAATAATACCATGATTATCAACTATGAATGATTAACTAGTATGAATGTAGTGGGAAAAGATCATAATTTGATCCATTATGACACATAAAATTTTTTTTATGGTCTCTCCTAGAAAATCCTATCACAAAATTGTTTGTGGCATCATCCCATTCCTACTCAAGAATGGGAAAATCATCAACAGTGAAGTGAGCCTCTGATGCTCAGATTGCGCCAACAAAAATGTGAAACATTCCTTTATAAATATAGATACCTCTATATTCTTTAATAATCACCATTATTTTCTATAGAGATCATGATATATATATATACGTCTATCATAGATGTAATAAAAATCTAGAATAACGTAACATCATCATCAGCTCCACGCATAACCCCATAGAACTCGTAGTATTTAACTTAACAAAATTAAATTTCTATAGACACAATACTATAATGAATTCATATCCCCTCCATATAATCTATCTCTTTGCACTATGACCTCTGGATCTGGTAACTACTGAGTTCTGATCTATTCCAAGATCTATTCAGTAATTTTTTTTGCTGTTACGGATAATTTTCTATGATAATCCTTGACATATATATTAATATAATCAAATATTTCAATCACTCACAAATAATCATAAGATATCTTAATTCCCCCATTCTACATCCTTCAACATAATTGATTTTCAATTTTTTTCCTTTATCATGGCATATAAACCAACTCATTATTGAATGGACGGAAATACTCAACCAACATCCTCTATCAATGGTTTAAATCACCCATTGAAAAAATGTACCTGAGGCTCATGTTTCCCATTAACACAACAAGCCATTATCCCTAAAAAATATCTCCAACATATTCTGTCATGTATCACTTCTACCAACTCCATATCACGAGTAGGGTAATTTCACTTGAGTGGTCTCAAAAGTAGTGATCTATAAGAAATACCTTGATCCTCCTACATCAAAACATCTCTCATCCATTCTACCCAAATATTTCATCACACATTTAAGAATTATCCATCAAAAGTAATTTGAGGATTGGTGTGAATATCGTTTTAAAATTAATCTCACGATAATCTATATGAAAAATATAGAACCATAAAAACATCACTCCCTTCTTGGTTAATCTGAAAATATGTGTTGCAATATAGGAGAACCCCAATATAAAGAACTGATAATAAAATTCCAATCCTAGAATGATATGGAACATGAAAATTTGAGTGATTCACTCAGGATACAATGGGTGAAATTATCTATCGGTCCACAGGAACTCCTCCTTTATGATTTAATGGAATATGCAGTTTACTTTATCAATCCAGAGAATAGAATTGGTTAACAACGCATAAATATGATGATCTCTCTATGTAATCAGGCCAACGAGCCTGTACCCGAGTGGTAAGGGCTCCTGCTTGGCATCCAAGAGTCCCAGGTTCAAAACCAGGTTGGGGCAAATTTACAGGGTACTGTAGCAGTGCTATAGAAGGCACTGTTCGGTACTATTGCAGTTGGAATGTTCACTCATTTGGGCTTTCGGGCCACCAGTTTGGGCCTACGGGTCTCAGGGACTTCAGGCCATCAAAGGACTTTGGGCCACATAGCCTTTGGACCATTGACGACCATGATGTAGCCCAAGTTCACACAGAGCAGGTCCCAAACATGGACCAGAGCACCAGTTGAAGTCACCAGAAGCAGAGCTAACCGGATTGGAAGAATGAGAGGGTACTGAAATAGCCATTGGGACCAAGCACCGTTTAGCGTTGTACGAGGCAATGCTAGCCGATCAGCAATGCATGTGGGAAGATAAAGGAAATCAATGATGCATAAGATGGGGATGTGTAGTTCATGTGGGATGGGCCTACGTGTCATGTATTGGGCATGGTATGCCACTGGGCCTTCGGGCCATTATTATGTGTCATGTCGGGCCTTGTGCCTTGTGCCCACGGGTCATGTACGGGTTCCCCTTAAACACTTAAAAGGGGGATTATCTATAATAAAATAAAAAAGAAGGCCTTTGGACTATCCCGACGGGCTCAATGAAATCAGGATGATGTAGTGGTGTTTCAAATTCTCTAGTGCTATATAAGAGTTCATGGAGATATCATTAACAAAAACCACCAAAAATAGGTCTATAAAGGGTTATAATTTTTATTCTTCATTTTCATGAATATCACTTGTCAGTTAGTCAACCCAAATGACATCACAATGAAATAATATAAGCCATACTAGATCATAAAAAATTATAATGAGTGATATATCATATCATCCTTGATAGGTGGTATCCAAATATCAAATAGATGTTGGATAAGATCATAACACCTCCTAAATGGTCAATGAGTTCGTAGATGCATAGAAGATGATACCAGTTCTTTAAAACAATCAGGTTTAACATCTAATAAAAAAGACCTGAGT
The DNA here is from genome assembly GCA_963277665.1 of Viscum album. Lineage (NCBI taxonomy): Eukaryota > Viridiplantae > Streptophyta > Magnoliopsida > Santalales > Viscaceae > Viscum > Viscum album. The sequence goes on along the minus strand of OY728148.1, from coordinate 2,002,581,991 downwards.
GCAAGGTACTGTTTTCCTTCTTGGAATAATGAACTATAGAACCCTAGAGAGATATAGTTGGAAATATAAATCTTTCAAATTCCAGATCATGAAACTGAGATTTAAACTCTTTATTATATGATTGTTACCCTATATAAGGTCGAAAGTAAATATAATCTTATCCAGGAAGTAACATGATAATGACCTCAATCTCTCTCTCAGGTAGTAAACCCTAAAACTAATTAGGAAACTATTCCTAAAAATTTTCAATCACTGGATTAATAGAATCTCACTGCATTCCACCATCATCAAGACTATATAGAGATAATTGATATTTGATAAAATCAAATAATATCTGCATTGGTGTTATATAACTATCATGATGATGAAATTGACACTGTGGATAATAGGTTCCTCTTTCTTGATATAGAAATGAAAAATTCATCCTATATCAGACAATATGATCCCATTATAGAAAAAATTTTACAAATTATGAATCAAATAAAACCATTTCATTTAAAACAAAAAATAATTCAAAATCAATTGATAATAAGAAGTCCCTAAAGAACACATATTGAAACATTTCATGTTCTCTAACTAAACTCCATTTTTTTTCTAATTCTCAATGAACTATCAAAATTTAACATAACAAAGCCCAAAATGGTTTGGAAAAAGATCCTGGAAAAGGTAAAATAATACTATTGTATAAAAAATGAAAGGTAAGTATGATGATAAAACAATCATATGTTTGATAGTATAAGTTCGTAAATCCAAACTGATCAGATCAAACTATGTTGCATGCAACTGGCTCACACATTTAACATGAGTTCCAATCAAACTACCATGTTCTATTCCGTTGGAGTGGTATTATGTCTCCGACACTAGGGTAACACATACCATTATTTTTATTTAATGACTAGTAAAACTATATCTACCTTTTTCTGTTGGGTAGTTGATCCCCATATAGATTCATGTTTTTACCATAATACCATAAAATATGAATGAATTATAAATATAAGATAAAAAATTTGAAAATTACTCTTTTTACCGTAGACATGAAACTAAACAATGGGATAAAGATATCATGGGTTCTTGGGAAAAAATATTCCTCATTGATATCACTAAAAAAGAAAATGGTATTTAGATGGCTACATAATCTCCTAGTTTATCATCCCATTTATTCCATGGTATCATCTACCATTAATGTGCTTCCTTCTTTCAGAATAATAGTTCTTAGTTATTCCTACTAAAAAACATTTTTTACGCTTGTTGTCTCTATGATTCTGATTCGTGATGTGTTCTTTATAAATCACATCCAAAAAACTACTCAAAAAAAGTAGTATCTTATGATGTAATATCATAATGAAAACAATCCAAAAAAGTCTCACCCTTGAGATCTCATCTTTAACCAAGGATGGATAAAATTAATATTGTTCAATAAAACATCCAACATTTTCTAGGACTAAAATTCCGTCTTTTTCCATATACATGAAGTCTCAATCCATCTCATCCCAAATTTTCTCCGAATAGTAGGATTTTAGGAACTTCATCTAGAATTTTTTTCCAGATAAGTCCCCTTATAGCTCTACATTCTCTATAATATCCCACAAATGCTAATATGGCCCATAATGAGTATATTTAACAATAGTAACCATCATACCTGTTAGTGTATCAAGGTAATTGAAAGTTATCCAAACATACTTTCTCATGAACTCATTTTCTTGGTGAAACCCTCCCTAGTGAACATAAGTAGATTTTGTAGCTAAATCTATATCGTCACCATAGATATTCATGATATAGTTTGAATGATACTTCCATAAAATAAATATCACAAATGCTGAAATTACATATAATCCTTAGGGGATATTGTATTCTTCGACTCAAATTCATTAGGATCATGCTAATCGTCACTATTTGAAATATCTAATCAAAGATAATGATGAGGAATTATCACTCTATAAAAAATACACAGATGTTATTAATAGTTTCAAGACTTATTATATATTCTCATTACTGATTTTATATGAAATTAGAATAATTTGTGTGAAATATTATTGTTTTAATACTATGTAAAAATTTTCAGCATTTTTAGATGTAGTCCAATTGAGTCAGTGTAATATTTTATATATAACTCTCCCCAAAAATAAATATTTTATGGTTCATGATTTTTTGGATTTATTATTCAGTTTCTCACATATCATTATAAGGAATCATTGGCTCATTCTTCCATTTGAATGGTCATATGGTCCACACAAGATGACCCACAGAATTTGTGATAAAACTGGCTCATCCATGAAGATTTAATTTCTGGGCTCTATTAGGTAGTCCAAATTCCATTATACTCCTAAAAAGTTCAGGGTATAATGAAAGGAGTCTTGGATACAAATTTCGATAACCAACTCTAAAGACATGGGGCCCAAATTATTCATTTAAACTCATCCCACCATTCTTGCCTGGAAATACAATTAGTACAGTATTTATGACATATCTCATGATGTGTTCATCGAATCATGATGACATTTTTTATTGTGAATGAGGAGGTAATGTTGGAAGACATTTTGGAGAAATAATTTAGACATGAAGGTATCTTACTATTCAAAAACGCATTCGCATGTTGGTATTCAATATGTTTTTATTAAAATTTAATGACTAAAATTGTTTATTCCAACAGCCATAACATTGGATCCATAAGTCCAATGGACACCAAAGTTTTAGTGTAGATAGAGAAGATATTTATCTAAAGCATTGAAGAATGAGATATCATGATATTTGGATTTTGGGATGTCCAAATCGTCGAGCCAACTGGAGGGATAGATTGGGGATGCATACAGTCCACTTCCTTGGGCTATAAATACATCCCCTGTTAATCCATCATAGGAGATTGAATTTTAGAAGACATTATGGCATATTGGCATAACCAATGCCTTTCAAGGGCTTGAGAGGACCTTCCATACTAAATGTTTCACTAGATATACCCTTCCTCCTCTCTTTGTTTCCTTTTACTTTTGTGTTGTTCTTCGTTTGTAATCTTATAAGTCTTGGTTTTTGTAATTCTATTTTAATTAAAATTTCTTCTTAATCATCTTTTATTCTCATCCACCTTCTATTAAATAGTAATAGTGGTCTTAAAATAGTTTAAATATCATTGAATCCCCTTCCCTTATTATTCTTTCCCATTCAATCTAACATTAATATTTAATTCCATTCATTTTGTGTGTGTGTGTGTGTGTTCAACGCACAACTCTTTTCTTAAACCTTTATTATTCTTATATTTATAATTCATAACCAAAAAAATTACAACCAAATTATTAACTATAACAATGGATACGTAAATCGACCACTGGGGTGAGTTATAATTTGGGGATGGTACGTGATTTGGACCATTTTCTCGATGGATATTCATTAAATTAACATTGTGTATGTTAAACATAGAATGTCATGGATTAATGACATAATTTGTTTAATTTGTGGTTTCCATGTATTATTAGAATAATAAATACACTACCATCAACAAGCTCTAATTGAGATTAGAACCCTAAGAAAAGTTATATCTTTTATTAAAGGATTGACAATTAAGATTTCTAATCAACGTTATCTTGTGATGTGGGTGTTAATTTAAATACAATATAAAGCTAAGATGAAGGATATCACAAGATTAACTATATAATAATAAACTCACCCCAATCATTATCAAATTTTCAAATTAAACACCAATCATTAATCACTTATTTTATGCTCAGCTAACACACCCCCCAATGAATATACAATCAACTAAAAACATTCGACAATTAAAAAAGTATTATCCACGAGGATTCGACCCGAGTGCTGCTATACACATTAGTAGAGAATAAAAACATTGAACGGTCTATAGGAGCCAATTGGCCGTGCATTCGAATGGATCCCTTGCTGATGATGGTGCATTGTGTAGTCATTAGTTTTTGGTTATTTTAAAAAAACCAATAAAAAACAAAATTAAAAAAATTTAAAAAAACACACAAAGAAAAACCTGCCTTCTCATATTAATCATAAAAAGAATAAAAAAACCAAAGAAAAACTCATCTTCCACTTTCTTTCAACATCTCTCTGAATGCCCCGTAGCCTCCCAAAAAATATCTATGATTTGATTTCCCCTGAAATTCAATGAGCACTTCAACAACTTCGAAGGAACATAAAAGATAATCACCTCATTCATGAACTAGTCTTATTCCAACCAGATTAATTAGAAATGGACAATATTAGAGAACAAAAACTTAAAGAACTTGCTTCCCTTGATATGAATTTCCAAGCTCTTGGTATTAAATATCCAAACATAGAGTCTGACTTCAAACTCAAATCGGGTTTGATTCATCTTCATCATTATTTCTGCGGGCTAGTCGGTGATGATCCATATCTCCACCTTAATGAGTTCCATGTGATGTGATCTACCATGAAGCCTCAAGGGTTTTCTAAAAAGTAAATAAAACATTGAAAATTCATGTTCCCCCTATATGACTCTTCTAATTCACGGCTCTTCCACCTTCCTCCTTATTACATAACCACAAGGAATGACATGAAGCAAATATTCTTAGAGAAATTCAATCATGCTTCTTGTATTTCTTCTATCTGAATGGAAATAAGTGGTATTCATCAATTCCGATGGGAATCACTCTATGAGTACATGGAGAGGTTCAAATATCTTTTGGAAACCTACTAACCCAACCAAATCCATAATCAAATCTTTATCCAATACATCAATGAGGGGTTATTTTTTATGGTGAGAACTCTAATTTATGCCACAAGAGGTGGTTCTCTTGATTATAAATCTCATGCAGTTGCAACAGACCTTTTAACAAACATGGATGAAAACATACAAAAATTACATACTCGAGCACTTGATCAAGTAAAACAATTCAATGAAAATCAATCCATAGAGAGGAAATAGATGACCAAGAGGATGAGTAAACTTATTCGTCTTGTGTGACAACTTTTTTTGGAATCCCAAGCCCTAACCTCATCTTCTCCACATTATATTTTTTATTGGACCTATATAAAAACAGTGGAATCTGCAAATACCTAGCTCATCCAACTAACACATGTCCACAACTTCAAGAGGATCGATCTGATTCATCTAGACAAATGGAGCTCAATGTTTCTTATGCTCAGCAGGACACCAACCCTAAACTATCTGGTCAGTTTGTTAGAAACATCAACCAACCTCTCTTTGTGACCTTCTCTTATTCCTATAACCAGGGCCAGAGTTATGGTAATTTGGTCTCTCAACCACCTTAATTCCCTTTTCCAAACCCAAACCAGATTCAATATTGTCAATGTGTTCATAATTTCTAGCTTTTTCCTTTTGTTCTTCAACAATGATGGAGAAATGTTCCTCCTACTCCTCCAGAATTCCACTATCCTAACAAGCCTTCTGAATTACCAAAACAATTCAATCACTTTTCAAATAAACAAAATCAAGGAAATCCCAAATTCTATATTAGCCTCTTCTTCCAAGAAACCATGGGAAAGTGCAGTTGAATATCATGCATCCTCCATACGTTCTAGCATCAAAAACATTGAAATCCAAATTGGTCAACTTCCATCCCACCTATGCCTGCAACAACAATCAAATTCATCCCAACTCCCAACTCAAGCATCACCCAACCCCAATGGTAATGTATGTGAAATTGCACTTAGATCAGGATAGAAAATTTCTAGGCCTTAAGATAACTCCTCGAACCCTCCTCGAAATGTTGACCTAGAAAATGAAATGAAAAATAAACATGAAAATGAATCTGAAACCATTCCCTGACCCACTCCCATTCCACATAAGTACCCAGTTCCTTTTATTCAAGATGTTTCTTATCAAAAGAAGTCCTTTCAACCCGATGCTGAAATGATCGACATGTTTAGACGTGTTGAATTCAACATACCCCTCTTAGATGCCATAAAACAAATACCTTGGTATGCCATTTTCATAAGGAACTGTGAACCCACAAGAGGAAACATAGGACATTTGAAAATGTTTCCACCCAACAGTCTATTCCCATAATGTGAAAATATCCAACGACCTTTATAGTTCCATGCCAAATTTTAAGTTCCAACTTCGATGATGCACTTGTAGACCTAGGATCCTCAATTAATGTCATGAACAAATCTATTTTCATCTACCTTGGTCTAGGTCCCATATATCCAACGCATGTTTTCATTTAATAGTCTAATTGAAGCACTACTAGTCCTGAGGGTATAATTGATAATTTCTTTGTTCATGTGAATGATCTTATCTTCCTTGCTAATTTCTATGTCCTTGACTTGGAAGGTGTGATGATCTCTACTCAATCTCCCTTAATTCTAGGAAGACCATTCCCCATGACTTCTAGAACCTATATTGATGTCCATTCTGGAATCTTATCCATGCAATGTGGTGACCAATTGGTCAAGGTCAACATTTTCCATGCCATGCGATACCCATCTGAGGATCAATCTGCATTCTCAATCCATGCTCTTGAGTACACTTCTATGAGTCAATTGATTTCCAATCCATCATGTTCTTCATGTTAAAATGATAAAGTATCTTCTAAAATCTACACCATGATTAACCAGTTCATAAACTCTGAAGTTGATGTGGACATATCATTCATAGACTCCATCAATCTATTGGAACTTGAAAACTCTCTTGAATCCTACATCAACTCTGGTCTCTACTGCTCCACCTTGGATAGTATTAAGGAAAATGAATCTGAAGCAACTAAAGTCCCTTCCTCTAATCTTGTGTTGTCTAACCCACAAATGAGAGATGATACTTATCAAAAACCACTTTCTAAACACCTTAAATACGTATTCATTTTCCATGATACCTCTTATCCTGTCATTATCTCTGCTTCACATACCAAAACTAGGGAGTACAAACTTGTTCAAGTGTTAGAGTAAAACAAAAAGTCATTAGGTTGGATCCTAGATGGAAAAGTAGGAATCAACCTTTCTCTCTACATGCATCACATCCATCATGAGGAATCATCCCAACCAATTAGACAACAACAAAAAAGATTCAATCCACATATACATGATATTGATAGGGAAAAGATCACCTAGCTTCTTCATGTCTGTATTATATACCCAATTTATGATAGTGAATGGGTTAGTCCAATTCACTTTGTACTTAAAAATGGTGGGATAACTATTGTCGTAGTTGAACATGGAGATGTAGTAACAACTCAAGTTAAGATCAAATAGTGTGTGTGAATTGACTATATGAAATTGAAAGTTGAAAAAATAAAAGATCGCTACCCTCTTCCAATCCTTGATCAAATGAAAGAATGATTAGCTGGAAAGTAACACTATTGATTTCTTGATGGATACACTGACTACTTCCAAGTAACAATGGCACCTCAGGAAAAATAAATGACTATTTTCACATGCCCCTATGGAACATATTCATATATGAGAATGCCATAAGTCCTTTTACAATTCTCCTGTAACATTCCATAGGTGCTTGAAGAGTATCTTTTCAGATTTCATTGAACACTTCAAGATAGTCTTGTTGGATGACTTTACCATTTAGGTTGAGTTATTGGAATCGTGAATTCATTCCCTATCTAGTCCTTCAAAAGTGTTTCAAGTGTAACATTGTGTTAAATTTGGTGAAATTTCACTTCATGGTTACAAATGGGACTGTTCTAGGAAACATAGTTTCAAAAGTTGTTATTGAAGTTGATCCTGCCAAAATTGAAGTGATCCAATCACTTCCTGAACCCACTTCTGTTCGACACATCAATTCATTTATCATTCATAATGGTTTCTATCATCGATTAATCCATGAATTCATTAGGATTTACCTCCCACTCACTCGATGGATCCAAAATGATGTCACATTACATTTTAATGAGGGTTGTAAGAGAGCCTTAATTAAACACCAAAATACTCTTAATCTGCTCCAATAATCCAACCCCCAGAATGGTCTTTACCCCTTGAGTTGATGTGGGATTCTTCTGATAGAGATTTTCGAGCTTTTTTTGGTCAAAGAAGAGAAGAAATTCCTCAAGTCATCTATTGTGCCTCAAAAACATTGGAAGAAACTCAATCTCACAACATTTTGACTGAAAATGAACTTCTTGCAGTGGTTTTTGTATTAGATAAATTCTCACCCTATCTCATAGGACCTGAAATAATCATCTTCACAGACCATTCTTCTATATAAGTTCTTACTCAAGAAAATTTATTCTAAAAAAGGAAAATAACATGGATCATATTGCTACAAGAGTTTGAACTTGAAATCAAAGATAGACACAGAAACGAAAACCTTGTAGATGATCACATAAGTAGAGTTTTTAATTCATCTCATTCTAAAATAACTGATCCATAATTTCCATCTGAGCACCTTTCGTCTCTCACTCCAAAAATAAAATGGTATCCACCAATTGTAAATTACATGGTTTCTGGTGTTTTTACTAATTTTTTTTCAAATGAACAAAAAAGGAAGTTTAAAAGTGATTCAAAATATTATTTTTGGGAAAAAATAATCTTTAGAAAACATGGGTCCATATGGTAATTAAGAGATGTGTTGATGAAAATGAGCATTCTTCCAACATAGAAATCTGTCACCCAGTGCCTGGTGGTGGACATTTTGGACCAAAAAGGACCTCTTGAAAGGTCTTAGACACTATGTTATTCTATAATTAACTCTTCATAGACTCAAATGAGTTCATTCAATCATGTCCCACTTTCCAAAAGTTTGGCCTAGTTTCTAAAATAAATGAAATGCGCAAAATTCCTTTAATCTTATATGAGATCTTCGATGTTTGGGGAATCAATTTCATATGACCGTTCCCCCCATCCAATGGATTCTCAAACATTATTATTGAGGTTTGTTATGTTTCTAGTTGGGTTGAGGAAAAACCCACTAGAAAGGATGATTCACATGTTGTTAGTGATTTCATAAAGACACACATCTTCCACTGATTTGGTACACCACATTCTTTGATTAGTGACTTAGGAACCCATTTTTTTAATAGAACCATGAAATATCATTTGAAAATTAATTTTGTTTTACCTAAATCAATAACTTAATATCACCCCCAAAAAAATTTCATGGCTGAACTTTCTAATAGATACGTGAAAATAGTGCTTGAGGGAATTGTAAAACCCACCAGAAATGACTGGCCTGAAAGACTTGGTGAAGCATATTAGGATTATCGAACAACCAATATAACAACCATTGTAATGTCTCCTTTTAGGCCAGTTTTTGGTAAAGTATGTCATTTACCATTTCAAATCCAACATAATTCTTAATGGTTTTTAAATATCAGTAAATTTTATTGTGAAAAATCTAGTGATGAAAGATTGTTATAATTGGCTGAATAGGAGGAGCTTCATCTTGAATCCTATGATAATTCCATTCTATAAAAAGAAAAGTCTAAGGATGTCCAGGACAAACACATCATAATAAATGTATTCCATGAAGGTGAAAATGTATTGCTTTCCAAATATCAATTATAGATTCACCCAGGTAAGCATACTTCTCATTGGGATGTTCATTTTATAGTATCTCATGATTACCCATTTGGTGTAGAGCAAGTCCAAGACCCGTATTCCAAAAAGACATTCACAGTTAATGGAGATCAATTAAATACTCACCATAATAGGACACAATAATAAAACCACATGTACTTCAATAGAAACCCTATCTTTGGCAGTTGACCAACCACTGGATGAACATGGAGACCCACCAAATCCAAACTAGGGGCACCTCTTTCCCTTTAGCTTCTCTTCTCTCTCTCTTTATATACAAATATCTCTCTATCGTCATCTTCTTCCTCCCTCATTCCCGCTTTTTCACCACTTTCCTCATCAAATTTTTATTTACACTTTCACTTTTGTCAAGGTTTGTAATTTAAATACACAAAAAAACCTAAAATTTTAAAAAAATTGAACAAAGATGAGTCATATTTACTCACCTTCCAATTTTCAAATTTTTCCAACCAAGTTTTAATGTCAAAAGATATGGTTTCATGTAAAAAATTTTATGGTTTCTTCATTAATTTGGATAAAGAATATTGTTTCTGTCACACATGTGACTTTTTTATATATTAATATTTCATTTAATTTCCATTCCTGATTTTTTTTGGGGGGTTGACCACTCCTTTTGGTGAAAATGGTGGGTTTTGAAAATTTGGGCCAAACCGCGAGTCCAATTCCAGATTTAAACACTAATTTTGTTTCTTCTATAACTCCTTCAATTTTTACTATTTTAAACTCATTCCACTTCCCAATTGGAATAACCTAATCTATTAAAACCACCATATCCCTTTGGACCACATATAAATCCAAAATCATGATGGATTTGGGTTTTTGATTTAGGTAATGGGCCTGCCCGTAGGCCCATTTCCTGCTTTAATTTTATTTTTAAAAAAATTTCATATCTCATACATTTTTTACTGTTTTCCCGTGATTCCACCTCCCTCTCAAAGACAATACCCGAGGATTTCCCCCATTATCGGTTTCACAATTTTGGAGCTCAGGAGAGCCGCGAAGTTGGGCAATATCTCATACTCTTTCTCAAATCGACCAGATTTGATGAGGTAAAATGAATCTTTCATAACTCCTTCAATTTTCATCATTTTTCCCCATTTCAGTTCCCACATGACCTAATATTACTCCTTCGAACCTCCATACCAGTTTTGGGTACTTGGAGATTCATATTTGGGTGTATTGGGGCCGATTTCTTCAAGATATTTCAAGTAAGGGAACTCCTTCTTGGTTCCCTCCATCCTCCTTTTGTTTTATTTCCTATTTCTTGAAGTTCCTCATGTCCAGAAGTTAGGGTTATATCCTAAGGTCTGATTTGGTATCTTTTGGGTCAATTTTTGGTGGTCTAGGTCTGGATTTATATTCCTTGTGGTGCGGCGGTGGTGCGCTTAAGGTTTCGCACCAAATTTTGAGGGTTTCGACTCAAAAGGTAGGTGATTCCATGTGTAACCATTTTATGATGAGTTAGCTTGCTTGTTTTATTAATTTAGTATGTTTATAATCTGTCTTGTGTGGTTTGAAAACTGTTTTTGATGAATTTGGTAAACATTTAATTTTTAGTTGTATTTTAGCTTGAAATTGGGAACTTTTCATGTGTGACTCTTGGGGTAATGTTTGGATTTAGTTTATAACATATGAAATTGATTTATTAGTCTTGAAAGGGGCTGCCAATTCTGTTTTGTTAATTCCTTATTATCATGTGGGCCTTGAAAAGAGGTTTTTTTGAATGAGTTTAAGTTGTAAAACTGTGTTGTACTTTGTGAAGGAGATTTATGAAAACGTGTGTTTTTCATGTGTATCTTTGTGGTATTATTTGATGTATTTTTATAACATTTGGGGGTGCTTTAATAATTTTTTTAGGGCTGAAAATTCTGTTTTGGATTGTTATTGTTATGATTTTGGATTTGAATGAGGGGTTTGAAATGGGTTTAGAGTGCAAACAATGGTTATACCTCTTGGGTTGTTTTATAAAAATTGCAAATGTTTTATTTTGTTAAACAAAGTTGGGAAAGGGTTTATATGTACTGTTTGGGTGAGTGTGTTCACCTAATGTGGGTTTTTGAATGGTAATGTGGTGATTTGAGATGTCAAACATTTTTAGAATGTTTTATAAATTGCCGAAATGTTTTACTAAATTGTGTTTTGTGTGAGAAACACGGGTGTGAGATGTTTCGTGTGAGTTTATTGATAAAATGAATTGTGAAGGTGAGAAGGGTATTATGTGACATGTGTGTGGGCTGTTTTTTGAGTTGAATATCTTGTAATGGTTTTATAAAATCATTTAAAGGATTTGTTTAAGTGTTAAAGAAATGTGAAAAGTGTTGTAGGGAATTTTGGTGTGAGTTTGATTTCAAAATGCATTTGAATGAATAGTGGAATTTGTGACTTGTGTGATGTACATGGGGCTGTTTGGTTAATGTGTGATGTGGAATTGATATTTTCATGTGAAAACTATACTTCTTGGATTGTTGAACATGTTTGAGCACAAAGGGAAAACCCGGGTATCTAGGTGGGTGGACGTGTACTAGTATGCTAGTGAATCCGTGGGGTTTGGCCTCAGTTTCACTTAGCAAGATTGACGCTTACAACTCTAACTAAACAATGATGATGATGATTGGGGACCACTAGGTTATGGGTATGATCCCTACTAGTGGCTCATGCCCGAGAATGGATATTTTTTTGTGGTTACTCTCACCGAGATACGAGGTATCTGGGACCCACAGCTAGCTAGTGCCTAGGGGTTATTTCCTATTACTTGTGCTCATTAGATCCTTTGTAATTACCATCGGTATATGATATTGTTGGCTGGAAAATTCAGTAGCTTTGTCATTTATTTTAAAATTGTTTTTCCTTTAAAATTATCTCACATGAAAACTGTTTTCATTTATTATTTCATCCTTTAGAAAATTGTAATAAGCATTTATTATTTACAATACATGCAATGCTTTTTGTCATGAAATGTTTATCACATGGAATCTCATAGAGGTGGTATCCTACTGGGCTTTCTCTCACACCCTACTTACACCTTTGGGTGTAAATAGACTTGCTTATTTTATGTCACGGGTTTGGGTAAAGGTTTTATGCCTTTGGTTCGGGTTTTTAGCAGTCTATCGTGATGGATTGTCGTGGAGGTGGCTTCAGGGAGTTTCCCCATGCCATGAGGGTTCTTGGGCTATTACATTTTTGTTTTGTACCTTTGGTATAGTCTTTTTGAATTATTTTAAGCTATGTAATTCTGTTCTGAATTTATGTAAAAGATTGTTTGGTTTGAAAAATCCAGATTCGTTTTATTGGATTCTTTTGTTGTTTTAAGTTTATAAACTCGGGTAAATCGTTCCCAATTCTCATTTTATGATACCTGGGCACTTGTGCCAGCCCGTGGGGATAGGGAACGCCCTTCGGGCCTTGTCACGGTCCAGGTTTGGAACTGGTTTCGGTGGTGACCAGATTTGGTTCGTGACAAAATGGTATCAAAGGAGGTTCGCTCCATTGGAGTCATGTTATTTGGGAAATAGTCGGGATAGTATAGAGTTATGATTTTGGGGACATTTAATTCTTGTTATGGGTAGTGTGCTTGATCACCACACCTCATTTCAGGATTCAAGTCACCAGGGGATGTTTGGATTTGTCTATGTCTTTTGGTTTTCTTGGTTTGATGATGATTAGGGGAAATGAAAAGAGAGTTGGGTTAATGGTCTCAATGAGCTCGCAGGGTCTGACAAGCCAAGTGGAGCCTGGGGTATTCCCTAGAACACTCTCTGTGACAGTGAAGTGATTGAAATATGGCCGCCAACCATATGTCCAAGTCACCCACTGAAACTAGTTTCCTCTCGCATTGTCTGGTGTTTTTAGTTTTGAAATCTTGGAACTTTGGTTTTAAAGTGACTTGGTTTTAGGAAGTGTAATGTTTTCGTGAAATTATTTTCAAATAAATATGAAATGTTTTGATTTATGAAATGGTGGAACTGAATATTCAGAATTATTTTGAAATGGAAAATTGTGTTCTTACACCTCTTTTGAAAGCAGAAACTATATTGAAGTTGGTTTTGAAAAAGTGTTCCCATTAAAGTTTTCTAAACTATTAAAATGTTTTTTTATGGGATGAGATGTTTAGAAATTGATGTAAATAACATGAATGTGAGTTTTCATTGGAACGATTGTGCCTTTCTGAAAAGTTTTTTTTATGCGGTAATTTGGGTTCGACCTCCTGGTTAGCGGTTTTGATAGTAATGATGTGTTGGTTGACCGTTTTGGTTTTTAAAAGTGGAAAGAATTAGTGCATTGACCTTTGGTATTTCCATGAGTGACCACATTCATGGGGTTATATGGGATGATATATGGTTGATGGCATGACTGGATGAGTTCCAGGACAGATATGAGGAGGGTGCGTGGTGTGGCACAAAAACATGCATGTGTGAGGCCCACGGGGTACCATTGGTGGATACGCTCACCGCTGAACCGTTTTTTTTCAGAAATGGTTTTAAAGAAAAACATGTTTTCTTGATGAATTGTTTGGGATGGTGTATATTGTGTATTTTTGGAAAATGTTGATGTTGTGGGATGTTTTGAGTCTAAGAACCCTTCCTGTTCGAACTGTTTTTTTGGGGGTTTGTGTTTGGTCGGAAAGGTAGGTAAAAGGTCCTGTTAGTAGTCTCCTATGATATATGTTTCGGGATACCATTAAGATGGTTCCATTAATGAGTTTGGATCCTTTTTGTATCATGTTTTTACCAATGAACCAGCTTGGTTGGGACCTTGGGTTCTCTCATTGGATAAGGTGCTCCCCCATTAAGATTTAGTACACAACTGAAGTGAAACACGGATTGTTTTGCCATTGGAAAATCCTCCAGTTGATCAATGTAAGGAATCTTTTCATTAGATTTGTAGAATGATTCTACACCATTTACATTCTTGGTTTTTTTTTTGGATCCTCTTGTTGCGTAAGAGTGCTTGTGGATGGTTGAAAGAGACCTTAGTTTCTTAAGATACCTAATTCATCGAAGGTGAAGTTGTACAATATTATGTGAGTCTATTTTTTTTCAAAACTGTTTTTTCCTGTTGGGAGATCTCGACATCCTCTATTTTAGAGGAATGTGTTTATATGTGTCCTTTATTTCTGTTGTTTCTCACCAGAAGAAGCAGGGTGTGATGTGAGTGCATCCTCTAAACCCTTATTTAAGTGAATTTAAAAGTTAGGGTAAAGTGAGTTCTGGAGTGTGTTATGTCTGGGTGAACCCATATGAGATTGCGTGTAGTTGTTTGTAGAATCATAAGAAGAAATTATATTTGGGGGTTTCCAAATCCTAACTACGAGGCCGAAGATGCTTCAATCATTCCAGCTCCAACCATAGGTCCCGGAGAGAAGCTGGCACGTAGTCAGAGGAAATCCCAGGGCAGTTTTTAACCTTGAACAAATAAATGTTCTTAGTATGAGAGAAGAGAATAGTTTAAACATTTTTTGTTGTCATATTTCTTCATTTGTTCACGTTCGGTGGAAAGAGGTGGCGGGCCTCATCCCCATGTTATCTCCCAATGACTTTCTTTTCCCCTTTGGTTCCCTTTGGGTTTGGGGGAAAGGTTTTAGATATTTCTAGACATGTTGAGTGAACACTTATTAGTAACCGTTCCCTAGAAAACCATGTAGGTATAAGGATCCACATGGTTAGCACATAGTTTCCCAAACTGTGCGGGCTAACCGTGTTGTCGTCCCAACTCTTTATGTTTTGGGGTTTTTCTATGTCGGCCCATACTGGTCAGTTAAGATGGATGGTTCTTATGGTGGGGAGAACCACTATGAGTCTCACGTATATTATTTTGAAAAATCCTAATGGGATTCTACCCCTTGTACTGGGGAGTTTGTTCGGGGATCCCCTGTTAGTGTCTTGATTATTCTCGGAAAAAAAATAAGTTGTCTCTTATGGTTGGGGAGCCCATTTGTGTATCCTTGTACCAGTAACTCACTTTTGTACTTGGTCTTGGATTGGATGTGGGCAGTCTCGTTCGAAACTATATAACCACATACATCTTCCTTGAGTAAACATTGGGATTGGAGATTTCTCAATGGTTTAGTTATATCAAGGTAAGTGTAACCTTGTTCGATGTTCTTGTTTGTTTTGGTAAATTTCTTGAGCCTTGTTCAGATAGTGTTTGAGAGGTATTATTTTAGGAAAAAAAATCTTCAATGTGCTTGATAATTTCAGTAATGAGGTGTATGTTTTTGTTGTTAAGTATTCCTTCCTTAATTGATCACTGGAGGTGTTTTGGCCTTTGGGGGCAAAGCTTAGAAAATGAGTCCATTTTTTTTACCTGTAGGTTGGGTTTGGTGTTTTTTTTCCTTCATGGGGCTTTCCGAGGGCGGAAAGTATTATGGTGGGGAGAATTGTCACACATGTGACTTTTTTATATATTAATATTTTATTTAATTTCCATTCCTGATTTTTTTGGAGGGTTTACCACTCATTTTAGTGAAAATGGTGGGTTTTGAAAATTTGGGCCAAACCGCGAGTCCAATTCCAGATTTAAACACTAATTTTGTTTCTTCTATAACTCCTTCAATTTTTACTATTTTAAACCCATTCCACTTCCCAATTGGAATAACCTAATATATTAAAACCACCATATCCCTTTGGACCACATATAAATCCAAAAGCATGATGGATTTGGGTTTTTGATTTAGGTAATGGGCCTGCCCGTAGGCCCATTTCCTGCTTTAATTTTGTTTTTTAAAAAATTTCATATCTCATTCAGTTTTTACTGTTTTCCCGTGATTCCACCTCCCTCTCAAAGCCAATACCCCGAGGATTGCCCCCATTTTCGGTTTCGCAATTTTGGAGCTCAGGAGAGCTGCGAAGTAGGGCAATATCTCATACTCTTTCTCAAATCGACCAGATTTGATGAGGTAAAATGAATCTTTCATAACTCCTTCAATTGTCCTCATTTTTTCCCCATTTCAGTTCCCACATGACCGAATATTACTCCTTCGAACCTCCATACCAGTTTTGGGTACTTGGAGATTCATATTTGGGTGTATTGGGTCCGATTTCTTCAAGATATTTCAAGTAAGGGAACTCCTTCTTGGTTCCCTCCGTCCTCTTTTTGTTTTATTTCCTATTTCTTGAAGTTCCTCATGTCCAGAAGTTAGGGTTATATCTTAAGGTCTGATTTGGTATCTTTTGAGTCAATTTTTGGTGGTCTAGGTTTGGATTTATATTCCTTGTGGTGCGGCGGTGGTGCGCTTAAGGTTTCGCACCAAATTTTGAGGGTTTCGACTCAAAAGGTAGGTGATTCCATGTGTAACCATTTTATGATGAGTTGGCTTGCTTGTTTTATTAATTTAGTATGTTTATAATCTGTCTTGTGTGGTTTGAAAACTGTTTTTGATGAATTTGATAAACATTTAATTTTTAGTTGTATTTTTGCTTGAAATTGGGTACTTTTCATGTGTGACTCTTGGGGTAATGTTTGGATTTAGTTTATAACATATGAAAGTGATTTATTAGTCTTGAAAGGGGCTGCCAATTCTGTTTTGTTAATTCCTTATTATCATGTGGGCCTTGAAAAGAGGTTTTTTTGAATGATTTTAAGTTGTAAAACTGTGTTGTACTTTTTCAAGGAGATTTATGAAAACGTGTGTTTTTCATGTGTATCTTTGTGGTATTATTTGATGTATTTTTATAAAATTTGGGGGTGCTTTAATAATTGTTTTAGGGCTGAAAATTATGTTTTGGATTGTTATTGTTATGATTTTGGATTTGAATGAGGGGTTTGAAATGGGTTTAGAGTGCAAACAATGGTTATACCTCTTGGGTTTGTTTTATAAAAATTGAAAATGTTTTATTTTGTTAAACAAAGTTGGGAAAGGGTTTATATGTACTGTTTGGGTGAGTGTGTTCACCTAATGTGGGTTTTTGAATGGTAAAGTGGTGATTTGAGATGTCAAACATTTTTAGAATGTTTTATAAATTGCCGAAATGTTTTACTAAATTGTGTTTTGTGTGCGAAACACGGGTGTGGGATGTTTCGTGTGAGTTTATTGGTAAAATGAATTGTGAAGGTGAGAAGGGTATTATGTGACATGTGTGTGGGCTGTTTTTTGAGTTGAATATCTTGTAATGGTTTTATAAAATCATTTAAAGGATTTGTGTAAGTGTTAAAGAAATGTGAAAAGTGTTGTAGGGAATTTTGGTGTGAGTTTGATTTCAAAATGCATTTGAATGAATAGTGGAATTTGTGACTTGTGTGATGTACATGGGGCTGTTTGGTTAATGTGTGATGTGGAATTGATATTTGCATGTGAAAACTATACTTCTTGGATTGTTGAACATGTTTGAGCACAAAGGGAAAACCCGGGTATCTAGGTGGGTGGACGTGTACTAGTATGCTAGTGAATCCGTGGGGTTTGGCCTCAGTTTCACTTAGCAAGATTGACGCTTACAACTCTAACTAAACAATAATGATGATGATTGGGGACCACTAGGTTATGGGTATGATCTCTACTAGTGGCTCGTGCACGAGAATGGATATTTTTTTGTGGTTACTCTCACCGAGATACGAGGTACCTGGGACCCACAGCTAGCTAGTGGCTAGGGGTTATTTCCTATTACTTGTGCTCATTAGATCCTTTGTAATTACCGTCGGTATACGATATTGTTGGCTGGAAAATTCAGTAGCTTTGTCATTTATTTTAAAATTGTTTTTCCTTTAAAATTATCTCACATGAAAACTGTTTTCATTTATTATTTCATCCTTTAGAAAATTGTAACTAGCATTTATTATTTACAAAACATGCAATGCTTTTTGTCATGAAATGTTTATCACATGGAATCTCATAGAGGTGGTATCCTACTGGGATTTCGCTCACACCCTACTTACACCTTTGGGTGTAAGTAGACTTGATTATTTTATGTCACAGGTTTGGGTACAGGTTTTATGCCTTTGGTTCGGGTTTTTAGCGGTCCATCGTGATGGAGTGTCGTGGAGGTGGCTTGAGGGAGTTTCCCCATGCCATGAGGGTTCTTGGGCTATTACATTTTTGTTTTGTACCTTTGGTATAGTCTTTTTTAATTATTTTAAGCTATGTAATTCAGTTCTAAATTTATGTAAAAGATTGTTTGGTTTGAAAAATCCATATTCGTTTTATTGGATTCTTTTGTTGTTTTAAGTTTATAAACTCGGGTAAATCGTTCCCAATTCTCATTTTATGATACCCGGGCACTTGTGCCAGCCCGTGGGGATCGGGAACGCCCTTCGGGCCTTGTCACGGTCCAGTTTTGGCACTGGTTTCGGTGGTGACCAGATTTGGTTCGTGATAGTGTCAAAACCAAAAAATATTGAATGGTAACTTTTTGTTTTGGAAACTAATTTTCTCCAACCATGAGGATAAAAAATGCTTTCATGATAAGGCCACCAATGGACTTATTTTCAAAATGAGTTTCTTTTTCACCCCCATTTGGGAATCATGAGTTTTTGGACCTTTGAGCTAAATTTCTTACTTTAGTGTGCATTAATATTATAGAGGCATTTTTCAAACCACATGAGATTTATAATAGAAAAATTTATTCTCATTAACCATACATTAATCCCCACTTTAATTCCCCTTAGATCATATGAAATCATTTTCATTGATTTCCAAAATACAACCCTAATACCTTATCCCACCCAATAACAACATGGATTTTCATTGCATAATTTTTTTAAGTTTACATTGGTGGTGAATTGATTTCAATGTTTGGGTTCCCGTTTATTGACTTTCAACGAGTTATCATATTCTTGAGGGAAAGCATCAATTTTAGTGTGGTGGAGATGTTTTCCATAAGTGGGGTTTGGTAATGTATATATTCTTAACACATATTTTTCAAATTTTAATGAAAAGTGCTAAAAAAATAATTAAAAATAGGAAAAAAATACTCAAAAAAGAAAGAAAAATGGTTTGTGTATTGGGTAGGTCAAAAATAACTATTTCTCAGCCTTTGATCTTGTAAAAACAATTACAATTAGTGTCGTGAGGAGCTCAATCATGGGTTTGAATATGAGTGTGAGATTTTTTTCAACGTCAACATTCGAAATAAGGGGAAAAAAGAAAAAAAGGAACACTTGGATTATATTCTTATCTCATTGGGAGAAGTATTGTGTTTTGTAAATATTCCATATTCTCATTCCCTTCATATTTTCTTCTTATTTTGTGTCTTATTTCACATTTTCAATCCCTTGTAAATATGTGCTTCCATTTCCATTCATGACTCATTTCAAAACAAAATGTGCATTTATTTTTCCTTGTATGTGTTTTATCCATCTAATTCTCTATCGTAGACATTATATTCCTCCCATCCCATATCCACAGAAAAAACCCCTTAAAAATTCCTTTTTTTTCTTGTAAACATTGGATAGAGATTGGAAGCTGAGTGCTCTTTCAAACTCCCCAATTTTCACTTTTGGTTGTTGAATGAGTGAAGCTCATAAATTTATTTTATCATCTTGGGTGGCGTATGTTTTGGTGCCACCATTTTCCATTTATAAATTTGAGCATAAAAAAAATGTAATTTTTTTGGGCTATTGTTTCTATAACAACATGTGGTGGAATTCAATATGGATGAGTGATATTTTCTAAACATCCCTGATTGGGGGAACGAAAATTTTACTATTTGATGGTGAGTGAAAATGGTTTCTGTCATGTTTTTATATTAGTTGCACATTATGACATGCACAAGACTAAGTGTGGGAGAGTTGATGTTATTAGTAGTTTCATGACTTATTATATACTCTCTTCACTGATTTTATATGAAATGTGAAAATTTTGTGTGAAATATTAATGTTTTAATACTATATATAATTTAGGAACATTATTAGTAGTCCAATTGAGTAATATTACTATCTTATTTATAAATCTCACCCTACGGATCCACATTGTGTGGTTTGTGTGTTGTAGGATTCCTTATTTAATTTCCCACAAATCATTAGAAGTAATCATTGGCACATTCTTCCATTTGAATGGTCATATAAACCACACATAAAGGCCCACATAATCTATAAAGAAACTGGCCCATCCATGAAGATTTACCTGCTGAGAAACATCATGAAGTTAAAATTCCATTATTCTTCTCCAATGTCCGGGAGATAGTTTACGGAGACTTGGATAAAAATTTCATGTCCCAATCCCAAATACTAGGGGCCCAAATTATTCATTTAACCTCATCCCACCATTCTGGACGATAAATACAATCAGTATAGTATTAATGACATATCTCATGATTTAATTATTCAATAAATCTGTGCAATTTCAAGGGTGAAATATAAGAGATATACGACAGACTTTTTTGAAGAAAGAATTCTGATTTGATGGTATCATCCTATTCAAAGACCCATTAACATGTTGGTCTTCAAAAAGTTTTTATTCAAATGGAAAGATTAAAATTGATTAATCCAACAACCATAACATATGATCCTTAAGTCCAATGGCTGCCAAATTTTCAGATTATATAGAGACGATATGTATCTACAACTTTGAAGAAGTAGATATCTTGATATTTGGTTGTCTGTATATCCTAATAGTTGAGCCAAGTGGATGGAATGATTGAGAATGTAAACAATCCACTACCTTGGACTATAAATTCATCCCCCTCCTCTCATTTCAATGGAGTTGAAATTTCAGAAGATATGAGAACATATTGGAATGAAACAATAATTTCCAAGGGCTTCGTCGGACCTTCCATACAATAGTTTTCACTTGAGATACCCTTCCACCTCGATTTTTTTCCATTTACTTTAGTGTTGTTCATCATTTTAATCTTGTAAGTCCTGATTTTTTGTATTTCTATTTTATTGCATGTTTCTTCTTATTCATCAATTATTCTCATAAAACTTCTATTAAATATTATTAGTGGTATTAAAATAGTTTAAATAATGTTTAATCACCTTACCTTATTTTCTTTTCTCATTCAATCTAAAGTTAGTATTTAATTCCATTCACTTTTTTATGTGTTTGTTCGATGCACAACTCTTTTCTTATCCAATTATTTTTATTCTATTTATAATTCATAATCATTAACATTACAACCATATTATTGAACAAATGTACAGATGAGTAAATCTACCACTGTGGTGAGTTATAATTTTGGGATGTTAAGTGATTTAGAGAATTTGATCGAAGGATATTATTTAATTTAATATTGTGTATATTAAACATAAAATGTCGTGGGATAATGAAATGATTTTTTTAACATGTGTTTTCATGGATTATTGGAACCATAAATAAACTACCATCAATAAGTTCAAATTGAGATTAGAACCCTATTATAAGTTAAGTCCTAGATTAAATCCTTAACACTTAGTAATTCTAATGAATGATATCATGTGAAGTGGGTGTTAATTTAAATAATAATATAAAGAAAAACTCAAGGATATCACAAGCATTACTCCCATTAAATAAACTCACCCCAATATTTGTAAAGATTTAAAATTAAACACCATTCATTAATCACTTCATTTATGCTCTGAAAACAAACCGCCAAATCAAAATACAATCAAATAAAAACAGTTGACTGTTAAAAATGTATCATCACCAAGGATTCGACCCGAGGGCTACTATACAATTAGTAGAGCATCGAAACTTTGAACGGAAGATAGGCGACAATCGGACAACATTCACACACACAACCGAACACTTAATGTCTATAAGTTCAACAACAATAAGTGACTAAAAAACCACTAAATCCTTATATCAGTAAACATGTCATAAAAAGTAATTTAATATGAAAAAATAGTATGTTAGATTCATTTATAATCTATTACAGATATAACATACCATAGTCTATATAATAAAAAAAAATAAAAAACATATAAATATGTCCCTATCAAGAACCATGGATGTTAGTATATAACCAAGTTTTCATATCATGATTCATGCATAATCAACTCACACCATACCAGTCAGGAATTTAAATCTCTGAAAACAAAAACATCAAAAAAACATGTCAATAAAAAAAGGTGATATAAGATCATAGAATTATAAGATAACATCATGATTCACAATCCCATACTTTGTCATTTGGGTTCCCCCTCTATAATGGGATAGCTACTCCCATGCACATGAACATTTCCATGTACCAACACATCCTAGTCTTCATTATACACTTTCAAAAATTATGAAACAATTGAAAATAACTCTTCTTTTATAGTACCACATTTTAAAATCCCGAAATATATAACTCTCTCAAATGCACAATTAATGTTCTTTTGGAGACCACAAGCACACTTCCATGTATACCAGATGTTTCCATCTAAAATCGATGGAGTGATATGTATAGTTGGGTTACAATTCACTTTCGTATAATGTTTCATTGTAGTGGAAATAAGAAATATAATAAAATAATTTAAATTAGTATAAATAGATAAAAGAAAATAACTAAATTGTAAAAATAAAGGAGAACCCATTATACTAAAAATGGGGTATCCTAATATGAAATGATGGTATTTATCCAAAAAAACATAAATATTTACAAAAAAGGTTCATGTACCATAAGATAATCCCATAATAATCAAACCTGAAACACCATGTCAGACCCATATCTATGTATAACATATATAGTAATAAAATATTTATCAAAAAAATCCCATTTCCCATTTCGAAACATGAATCCACGTTCTCCACTCGATTGAAAATTAATGACCAAAATATTGTGTGAGTAAAACCCATTGGGTTTCCATCATTGCTATGAAACAAAATAATATGATAACTAGTTGATTAAATAAGGTGGTAAACTGGTTTATAAATTATTTCAATAATTAATAAAATATAATAAGAACCTACTTCGACATAATAAGAAAAATTATTTGATCTTGTCTCTCAACCATGCTAACTGTAGCCATTAAAAATAGTAAATTATAACATATCTCTATACAATACTATATTTTCTTTGATCATGTCTCAAAACCATGAAAATGAATAATTTATACCATTAGTATAATAAATCTGTCATCCAATCTCTCAATATAAACATCACATAATATGTCTGGACCTATCCCATTATATAATAATATCATAATATTCTAGGTCATATCTCAATAAATACATATATTAGAATGTGTTTGGTAATAACATGATAAATTATAATATCTAGATGTTTTAAGGAATGGCCTAATATATAAGTATCTTATCATTTTGATGACAGAGCATGGTATATTAGAATTGCATCATGTGTAATTGAATATTCTTCTTATAAGAATCTCAACATGCGTGACATGTTCATATCACGTTGGAAAGTATATAACAATTTGACCATAGTAAAACAAATTGTTATTTCTATAAATTAATATTTTTCTTTTAATTTAAAAAATATTTATATTAAAAATTTATTCCATTTTCTACGGTGAATCTATATAAATAGACTAAATGAATCACATGACATGATAAAATCATATGTATTCCATTTCCATATTTTTATTTTATAATGTTCACTCTCCCCATGGGTATCCATAAGCTAGGTCACGTAAATAATTTAATCCAAATTGATCCTATATTTAATCAATAATATGATAATCATCAATATATTAATATTATAATTTATTGTTAACTTGAGTTACTGAAATAAAAATATTTCATATACGTCACAGTTTAATATGCGACCATATCCATGGGATTTAGACCCACTATCCTAATCCAATAATGAAATAGACACTTCAATTGGAATATCAAATAACCAAAAGGTGTAGACCATATCATGGAAAACCCTATATCAAAACTAACCATGAATAATAAACAACTACTAAGATCCTTAGGCGACATCACAATAGTTCGAGAATGACATAACTAAAAGGTAAAAAATAGATCCACATATAAGGGATCAATCACAGAAATGGGATGTATAGATTAAATAGATGCACCTTAATATTTCATTGATTCTTCTCCATGTTTGAGAAGTAGAGGATACATAGGATAATGAGAATCAAATCATCTACATAGAACCATTAAAAATGTTCTCAATGAATTAAATGGAATTAAATTCATTTACACAACCAGTGTTTCTTTTTACAATGATGCATAGAAAATACCATCACATTGCCTAAATATTAAATTATTCAAGTTTTACAAGTTCTAATATTGTTTCAAAATGATTGACATATTCATGTAATGAATCAATCCACGATCTTATACATGTAGAATCTACATGTTGTATAAGTAATTTACACACAATTTAAATGTATTAAAGATATTTTCAGCCTAGTTTCCTTATAAAACCCCCATCCCACATTATGTGTTCTACACATACTAAAACCCATTGTATTACTTGACACATTTATTCCCAAAATCAATTAATTCAAATTGGATCCACGAAATCCTTTTTGGGTTGATATATTCAAGTTTTTTTATGTTTTCTCACCACATAAGTATGTTTTTATTCAAACAAATAGCAATACATGAAAAACTACAACACCTGGTTATAAAATGATATATAACTAAACAAAAATAAGATTAATAATTAACATATATATAGAAAATCCTGAAACAATATGGATCTAAAAACATGGATAATTTTTTCCATCGTTAAATGAATATATAAAATGTTTGTATGATCACATATACTAATTTAATAAATTTTTTATCTTTCCTATTTATGGATACATATTTAAGAATAATATCACTCTTGAAGAAATAGTTTTATCTCTATTAACAATAGAATAGGGGAAATTTATTTTTATTTTAGAATAGTGGAAGTATCTGGGAATTGTAGATATTTAATGGGTATTTTAGCAATCACTATAGTAATTTTATTATAACAATAAATGTTTCTTCATTACATAATTTTTTTTCCTTTTTTCAATAATTTACATATGTTTTCCCCTTCTTAATAAATGAAAGTCTTTTAGATGTTGTGTCATGTATGAAAATGCATAGAATTAAACAAGATGTAACAATATGATCAATGATGTCTGCAGTAACTAAAAATGTTTTTATACATAATGATCCAATGGTGTATTAGGTAAAATAGAATATTGAGATAATATACTAGGAATTTCCATATGAAGTTAAATTTATTGATCTACTGTTTTTCAAATGATTCTAGCTGTTAATGTCTATGTTTATTTTTTTAGAACATGGATACCAATTGGTAATATAACTGCTAATATTCTTATTCCCATTATATGATAGAACCTTTAGAGGAGAAATATACAAGAAATTTGTATGATCCAATAGTGTTTATATGAATCACCTCAGTTTTGATAGATCTTGGT
Source organism: Viscum album (assembly GCA_963277665.1). NCBI lineage: Eukaryota > Viridiplantae > Streptophyta > Magnoliopsida > Santalales > Viscaceae > Viscum > Viscum album. The sequence continues at coordinate 2,002,556,287 of OY728148.1, read as the reverse complement.
TATCCCAATATCATATCATTATGTCAAATCACGATAAAAAAGTAAGATATACTACCAAATATCTCATACACATTTAATTGTTCAGAAACATTAATCCAAGAACAAGAATGTGGTGTAGTAGAAACCACCCATTTGATATTTGGATTTTTTATTTTTGATAAACAAGATGAAAGTCCTTACAGGTCCTCAATTTAACAAATAAGAGACTTCGTGGTTATGTGGTGTTCTAGGTGAAGCGCATTCAAAAACGTCACCTCAGATAGAAATGTGAGTAAGTATTTTCATGGTCATTTGACATCCATATATTTTCTATTATTTTTTATAGAATATGGAAACTATCCGAATATTTTTGAAATTGATGTAGTAATTAAGGAACATCCCACTTTTTCCTCAATTATAATATTATGTAAGAAATATTGTATGTTTGTGATCCAAAATGATGATAATATTCCACTATTGCATGTATATTACGTCCTCCAAATAAATGGTTGGAGAGGTGATCATTGTTTTATGAAGGATGTTTATATAGGTAATATTTCCATTATATAATTCATTGTTTATTTATCTAAAACAAATTATATTTTCCTAATACTAAACCTAATTCAAATCTATTCGAGGGAATTAGGTAATATTGGTAGTGAGATGGATGTATTAATGTAAATCCCTGTTTTTCTAGTGAAATATAATCAAATGATAGGTAACTCGTCATTTGGTGGTGTCAGGTTTTTGGGTTTCTTCGGATTCTGGATTGGAATTATCAATACCTGTGTTAAAGTATAACCATCATATGAGGGAATTATTTCCCCATTAAATGTAACATTGATGATTACATGGTCTATATAATCTTATAAGTTTATGGTAATGATTTTTATCAATGTTTAATATGAAATTTTAGTCACATTGTCATCATTTGAATTAATATGAAACACTAATTCTCCCATATCCTCATTGAAAAATATGAAAATTTATTCACAATGGTTACCTCCCTTGATGAGATATTTTATCATAAGACTTTTATAGGTATTTAACTTAATTTAACTTAAATTTTAAAATCATTGATCACTATATGGTGATGAAGAATGAATCGTTGAATATAATTTTAAAATACATCCAAAGTAATAGTGTCATTTCAAAAGGACTTATGAATAACTGATAAAAGGCTACTAGAAATCACTACAAAAAATAGAGACAACATGTTCATTTTGATATTATTATTATAATTCCTCCAAAACAATTGGTTGGGTGTTATTTGGGACACAAACAATTAATACTATTATTTTTAAATATTTTATGATTTAAGATATGGTAATTTATATTAAAATACCCCATACATATTTTCTTATTCCTGATGTATATATAATTATGATATCTTATGAACCACTTAAATATTTTATAATAATAGTGTTTATAGGGTGGAATAATTATCCTATCCTTGGAGTCTTGTGGTGTTACTGAAGGAATTCCATGAGAGTTTCTATATAATTCTTCTTGATTTAGTGAATTTTTATTTGATAATAGAATTACAGTATTTCCAACTAAGAGTGTAAGCATGTTGACCCATCCAGATTCCCTTAAGTTAGAGGTCATGGTATTCTAATTTCTTATATGTTCATGACATTATTCGATAATTAATTTATGCTCATATGAATGAACCTTCCCACATTGTTTTTGGATATTTGGATATATTAGTATTTGAATATTATGTGGGATTGAAAAAATATCATGCATGATGATTAGATGTATGACCTATCGTATACCAATGACATTAAAGTATTAAAAAATATTAGGACTCTATTGACTTTCATATGATGTGAATTTAAATAATCAATATTATACCCATCAATAGATATATAAATCATGCATGGTTTCTGAGAATATCTAATGAGTTATTACTATATTGTAGAAGAAAATAATATAATAATGTCTCCAAGTTCTTCCTTGTGCTATTATTACAAGGTATATACAAATGTGGAGAGGCTTATCAAACAAACAATATACTTCACTATATACATATAGTCACAGTATACCAAATAATGGAATTTCATATCCTCTATGTAAAGAAATGTATCCCATATGACATTGAATGAGAAACTCACTTGTTACTCCTTTAATGCAATTTTGAGATTATAATTCGGAGTGGTTAAGGGCCAGATAGTTATGAGAATGTATTAAAAAAATTATTTACGATATTCATACTATAATCTTACTCAATAATGTAATATTACTCTACATTTTTAGACTATATATGACTCTTTTCCACGGTAGGTGAATCTAATTCAATATGAGAAATTTATATGGGATATTGTAATAGTGTTTTTATATATATGTGAGGTTTTTAAAAATACTAATAGGTATCCATATAAGTTTTACCATATTTTAATTGAAAACTATCTTTACAATGATTAAAAATAAAGGGGTTGATGAACATACCATAGTGAGGGAAAAAAATATGGTTGTTTTTTCTAGGGGTTTGACGGTATCAATGGACTTATAATTTATATGAATATTTATTCTAGGTATCCTTTGTATACTATATATATATGTGAAGTATAAAATAAATTATCATATGATTAACTAAGGTTGGAATATTATACTTTACATGTTCTACTACTAAAATATACCAACCTCTTATTGGAGTTTGATTATGTACATTTTCAACGTGTTTTGTTGTCGTAATGGTATAAAGAGTTTATTATTTGGTTATTATATATATATATATTTATAATATTTTAGGATGATACTGGGATATTCATGATCAATTTAGAAATATTGGTAATAATGTTATCTAATAATTGGTATTCAGCTTTAATACCGTATGAAACTGTGGTAAAAATGGTAATTTTAACCTTATTATGATGTTTATTACCCAATATGATATTGTGAAAGATCCCCTAAATATGAGAAGACTTTTATGTGACATATCTTCTATGAAAAATAATGAATGATGATATAGACCATCATTTTCAAGATAAGTAATATGTTTCCCTCTCTTGTATATTGTTGATATATGTCATACATCTTTTTAATTATGGGTAATATTACAGGCATTCCAAATGGGAATTATTGGAATATATTTAAACACCATTGTTCGTAAGGGAATAGTTGTATGATTCATGTTTTTACATTTAATATACATTTGGTTAACTTCAATAGGGATATGTTATAGTCCCAAGTAATCTCTAAAATAATATTTATAAGCCTCATTAAAAACTGCGTAAATTGGATTCTCACGTCAGATAACCCATGAAGGAATTTTTTGGTGATTTTTCTAAATGGGTTAAAAAATTCAATCTTTATACTATCTATAGGGTTATCATCATCTTGTTGATACATGGATAGAGTGGTCATTATATGAATATATTTTTATAATTATTTGATTTCAAATGTATTTTAGTGATTCTCACACATCACTATCAGAATATGATGGTTGTTTAAAAGACTGTGAGTACTGATATTTTCATACTCATTTATTGTTGCATGGATGTAATAGAGAAAATATTTAATTGAATAGGAACTATACACCCACATTTGTCTTACATTTTATATTATTATATTATAAAAAAATTATTTGATGGGGGTCAGGGAATATGAACATGTAAAAAATTTTGTACCAAAATATACAAGAAAATATGTTTTGTGGGAGGGTTGATACGAGTCTTCTCATTCATTTCAACATAATATGATGATTGGAATCTTATTTGGATGTGGTGAAATAATACTTTTCCTTGATAAAGTTTTATCATGTATAGATATATTATCTATTTTTCCATGCCTGAATGACCAAATCTCAGATTTCATATATGGAATCAATATATGAAAAAATACAGGAAAGTGATTCAAATAACTCATGCGGCGGTGGAAAAGATCTCTCATAGGTGACTCATAAACTAGTTTATTTTCACGGATGTCCTCTTGAAAATACTCTATATGATATGGGGGGTCTATTTTCTGTGTTTTATGGAATGTATATTTAAGTGGTTGTTCGGGGTTATAAGTTGATCGAGATTCATTACCACTATCATTGGATTTTAATTGGACAATATATTTCAGTTCGAAATGACCATTTTGTTTATCCTCCATGGATTGTATTGTACAGATCATATTAAACTCAATTTCTATGGTGTATAACACATTAATGTGTATATGTTGAGAATGTCATAGTTTCCTTTTTATTGTAGGGGTTGTGGACCTCATGGTAGTCGAATAATGTAATTATTTCATAAAAATTATGACATTTTTTGGGTTCATAGTGATCATATAATTTATGTACATTTTATTTAAAGGAAAAAATTCATGAATATTGAATAGTGGGACATTATAAATACAAAAAACAAACATAACTAATTTTGTGTGGGTAATATAATTAATATCTTATAATGAAGAATTTACATCCGGATCACATCTGTTTTTGCTACAAGAGATGTGGTTTCCTAGAATATTTTATTCTAGGGTATGACCATAGATACACAATTTAATTTCTAGGTCACCACTCCTATCATGAATGGTTTTAAATGGATTTTTTTTCTTGAAACACCAAACTATACCTAACTTTTTTATTTTTTATTGATATATACTAAAATGGAAGGCTTTGATTTTGGGTTTCATACCAATAATATTGTATAACTAACATTTATGAAGAATACAGGTGGACAGACTAATCACAACCAATTGCAGCGTCTTGATTCAAACTATAATATTGTCATATTGATTGATTCCATTTTCATCAGAATTTTACAAATCCCAATACAGGATGGTTTTACCTAATAATATATATTGATTAATATTATTTTTTTATTTCAATCTCTATACATATTATAGGTATACAATTAATTTGAACATCAATATGTTTCATCTATTCTCCATCATCATCCTACTATTACATTTTAATGTCAGACTATAGGTCAATATATTTTAATGCAACAATGATTGATATTATACACTATTTCAACATCTATGAATTATGTAGGTATGTGGTGTGTCATTATTATCCCCACTAAGGTGCATCCAATAGATCTTTGTAAAAACAATATCATACCATATAGTTCATTCATAATTAATGTGACATGTTGTACCATGTAATGATTTCTAAAAATGTCGGATACCTTAATTTTAAATAAATATGATAATTGTAACTAATGTAAAGAATTATATAGAATGGTTGTGTGGGACATAAACATGACTAAACATTTATTGTTTTACATTAAAAAAAACTGGACCAACAGTGATGAGTAAAACTCATAGTGAATGAGGACTTGTTAAAATATGGCACAATAATAATGTGACCAAATTCAAATAATGTGAGGTGTCTTTGATATATTATTATAATAATAATGGGGTTTTATTTTTTGGATAATTTTTCCTAATAAATGGATTATCTATATGGAATATGTCCACTCTATATAGTATTTCTAAGACTATGGGGATAGATGTTTGGGAGTTGAAAAAATGGTGTGATAAAATAAAATAATGATATTAGAATTGATCCTCAAAGAGATTACATACACATTCCCTCAAATGAGGAATAAAATCTTATATGTTTTAACAACATAGTTAAAGTAATTATGGAAATGTCGTACCATATATTTCTTTTCTAGTGGATTGGATGTTGTTTAAAATCATAAAATAATGTGACTATGAATTATTCCAAAATCATTATCATCATATTTTTGGAATTTATATAGGAATATTATAGAATTTGAGTTAAGTGTAGATCATTAGAGAGGAATACTATATATAATGTTATTATATGAATCATAATTTATATTTATTTTATGTTCCTAAGACATAAATATTTTAAACTATTTTGTAATATTGGATTGAGTGTTACCTATACATTAATGTTCCCTTGATATGATGAATTCAGTATATAATCATTTGAAGTAATTTATGATGGGAAATATGGGCCTTTGAGGTAGATAATATGTTGTTCATGGAATAAAACAATTAATGGTTCCCTATAAAGAAATTATTTTTATCCCTATTATGGAATGATCATCATAAATATCTTATCCCACATGATTCATTATTTTTGTTGGAAATAAGAGATAAAAAATATCATAAACATTGCATGTAGATGTATATTTAGATATCAACAGTTCCTATCATCCAATATTATCCTAAAAAAAGATGTATTATAACACATAACTATGAAGCGTGTTGATGATAGATCTACACCATACACACTGATTAATGAGTGAGGGGATATGGAAATCATAAAGGATATTGAATATTTCTAAAACTTCAATTTTATTTCAATTGTTTAACAACACAATCTATATTGGATTATGTGATCGAGAATAAATCACAATCCAGATGATAGGGACTACTATCGGGTATTCAAATTTGTGGTACATTTTTTAATATAACCAATGATTTTGTATCTATCATGAGTTTTACTTATTTGGGATGACCACCTGAAGCATCATATTTTCATGGTAATGTATTATTTAAAGGATATATGATTTTATATATTACCATATTATTTTGGTTTGATATTTTTTATGAATACTACAGTATGGTTGGTTGTGTGTTTAAATGGACTATAGTGATCGCACGAATCAACTCTAGTATAATGGCCATAGAAGAAAAACAATGGTGGAACTCACATACAGAAAACCAGCATGTTGTTCAGTGATTATGTGAATAAATGTATCCTTGAGGTTTCAGGATAGGGTTTTTATTATGTAATTAAATGACTGAGTATTGGATATGCAGTTGAAATTAACACTAATGAATATGTGATCAACACTCACATGCCACACAATGTGATTTTGTAGTATTTTATCACTTGAATTCATAGACATCCATCTGAGAATTAATTACATGTTATTCACCTGCATGTATCTAAATATCATAATTTAAAAAAGATTCTCCCCTCTATAAGTGTCCCCATTTCTCTTTTAATCAATTTTTTTTTGTTTTTTACATTAGTAATCATGGGTGTTTTGGAAAAATGACCATTGTCCGTTTCATATGTAAAGTGGGAGAACCACACATGGTGATCACATATGATTTAATGAATCTCTATGATTTATGTCAATCAAATTACTTGAGTAAATAATTTGATCAATGTGTCGCGTTATACTAAACCATGATTGAATTACATGGACATTGAATTTATTTTGAGGATTACTTAATAAATGAAAAAAATTAATGCCCAAACACCATATCGGTTTAGTGTGTTTGGAAACTCCGAATATAATCTTTTAATCATGGTAAAATATCTTCAACATATCCCATAAAGATCTTCCCCTTTATTACTATATAAAAACATTATTTATATCCTAGGGAAGAAATACAAATGGTGGGATGAAATTATTAGTATGATTAAGCATGGATAACATAAAACAACCCATTCACATTTTAACATAAAAACATGAACATAATGTTTAAACCTAAAAATCATGAGTCTGCAATAAATAACGGATGTTTGTTAGGCATGGATCATAAATAAACATTAACCATGAAATAATATAATTGTAATAAAAAATTTAACTGTGGAAAACTAATAAGAACATAAAATTATTTTCATACTAGTCATTGCATTGCTTCCAAGACCATCATTGTGGACAATGTCGATTGCAATATCAAGTTTACATGTCATTCCATAAATGTTTTAATGGAACAGATTTACATTCTATTTTAGTAATATCTATCTCATGACATATAAATATTTACCATATTTATTGGATGGAGATATATGTCCCACCCATCTCATAATAAAATAATTATGATATGTTCCAAAAAAACATAAATCAGTCCTTATAGCATAACCCATGAAATAAAACGGGCTTTCATAATCATCATTACATCATAACATAATCCATATAAAATATTATTCCATCATTAACATAGTTAAATCATAATAACAATTATAGGGATTGAAACATAACCCTGTTTAAATAGAATCAACTTGGATGGAAAATAATTTTGATAAACCATTTCAACACAGGTCTTGAGGAAAATATCCTTTCTTCTTCAAAAACATTTTCTTTTTTTCAAAATGACTTGAAATTTTCAAATAACAGAATTTAGTTGGAAATAATATTCTGATAGTGTATAGGAATATTCATGGAAATGAGGCTTTATAAAACATTAAAATATATATTCATTCCGTATAAGTTTAAAAAATTATCTTCATACGTTTTTATGAAATGTCAAAAAGTACCTGGTATAATAAAAAAATATTGCTTTAATATCATGTAGTAAAAGTCAAAAATGTTTAAAAATGATGTTAAACATAAATAAATTAATATTAAACATTATATTAAATCCTTTTTAGAAAACCTGTACATGGATGATAAATATACTCCCATTAAACCTTTCGTAAAATAAATCTCATATAAAAATGAGATTGCAAAATTATCCCTTAGCTTATGTCTGATTTCATCCATTTGTGTCCAAAATTCAGAATAATATGTTTAAAAAACATATTACTTTTTAACAAAATCATAATAGTATTTATGATATCATTTATCATTTACTTATAATTTTATATTACCCTTTAATTGGACGATTCAATGTTAAAGCAACGTTTTCGGTAGAAATCGATTCAGGTATCATATGTCTTTGGACATGTTATTCCAGATTTTTTTAATTTGATCATGATTTAAATACTTCTATAGAGTAAAACATGATTTATATATAATATATAATCAATATATATACATAATAAATTGATAAATGAAATGGAATACTCCGTTTTTGGAGATGGTAGGTCGTACGTACACATGAACGTTGTTATCATTTCCTTATTGAATTGAATTGAAGTAGGTGATGAAATATTTAATTAAAAACATAAATCTAGTGGCATTATTATGTCATAAATTTCATGATTTTTTATTATATATAATTTATAATCAGTCATTAATTGTTAATATGGATAATGTGGTGTAACCCATTACTGACTCAAGAATCAAATCATACAAAAATTTAAAATATCATGATTCATAGAATGAGGATACTATATCTCATTATATATGAAATAATAACAAATTCATTTTATGTATCATTATAGACCGCATCTATAAGAATCTATATATAAATATTTACCACATGAAGTCAAACATATATTATTTTTTAAAAAAGAAATTCCATTAATGAAGATATGTTTGATGGAATAATGAAATTTTCATAAGTAAAAAATCAAATAGGAATTATGAAAAAATAAATAGAGAAATACAAGAACCATAAGATCTCATAGTCATGGTAGAAAAACTATGACTCTATTAAAATGAATTTGTATTGGAAAAACCCATTTATATTTGGTTACAATTGTATAAAAAGAATACAGTTAAATAAATCATGAATAAAGATGTTAATGTCATAATAGAAATAATAATAATCATAATTAATTCCAATAGGGAATCATGTAGACCATATAATTTAACAATTATTTTTTAAAATGAAACCATTAATCTATGAATGAAAATTATGATAAAAACATCTACCACTGATTTCTACTATCATGGAATTGTTATAAACAATTTTATAATAGACAAGAGCTTATTAATAACAAATTTCATTAAATTAGTCATAACTATTTCATTTTTTACCTCATTTATAACCATTATCCATATATATTTTAATGATTATATTTACAATCATATGATAATAATTTAAATTCTTTTTGTATGTTCTTTATTGTGGTGGTATAAAACAACACTCACATATAAAAAGTAAATATTTAAAATTATATTAAAGATACTAAATTTTTTTTCTTAGTTTTTGTATCATACTATATAAATTCACTTCTATTTTTAGAAAGGATTATTGATGAAGAAATTTTGGTCGATCTTGTATCAGTAATTATTACTAAAAATATTTGGAAAATGAATAATAAATTAGATATTAATATAATGAAATTCATATATTTATAAAATAATAACAATATTAAAAATATATTCCATGATTAGAAAATAAATTTTTATTAATATTCTTCTATATCTGTTGTGGAAAATGAAGTACATTGTTAATGGAGTCAGTAGTACACACAAAACATGGGTGACATTTCTATTTTCCATTTAATGTGAGATAGCTAGATAATGGTTATTTTATCAATATAATATCATCAAATTATAATATTTATAATTATATATTTATATCAGTATTCTCATAATATGTTTAGTGGATTTTTAATGTGAAAATATGGGAGAAAATTGTTTGGTTGTGTATAATACACGTTTGGAGAAAATAAATTTTCATGTTAAAGTATTCATGAAAATTATCTACATTATGGAATACATTTTTACATTGGATAAAAAAATCTAAAGAGGGATAAATTAGAATAAAAATTGGTAATTGTAAAAATTACTTTTTGTGGAGATGTGTTGCACGATATCGGTGGATGTGAGAAGCTTTTATATGTTAAAATATGAGAATCATGCATGGAAACAAATGATGGGTTGGGTTACGAATTTAATTCAGTGATAGTTATGTGAGTTATCTTAGGAAATTTTTGAGAGAAATTTTTGTATAAATATTAATCCTTATAAATATGTATTATAATAACTATGTTCCATATTCATTTATATCAACATGTGTCAAATCAAGTTACCTATTTTTACCTATATTAATCATGATTTAAATTTTCCATACTAACAATACTTTTACTAAATTTATTTGATGAAGCTTTATAGAAAATTAATATGTGGTGATTCTATATTTGAAATGATTTAATCTAAATAAATATATACATATGTAAAAAATTAACATTTAAATGAAATTATATGATGGAAAAATCATCATTAATAAGAATTTAGTTTTATACATTAACTTTTTCTTTTCATTTTTATGATCAATGAAATATTAAATTTTTAGTAAAATTATTTTTATGATTTTTAAAAACCATATTATATTCGTCAATTATTGATAAATTTAAATTTTTTAAAAAAATTACAAAACCTCTATAATGTTTTCCCTTTGAATATAAACCTTTTACCATTACTATGGAGATTTAACATAATTACAATCACATTGTTTTATTAAAAAGTTAAATTACCTCATTACCTAATTTGATAATTTAAATACCAAAAGGCTCAAAAAAAAGTCATATTAATCATGTTGAGGTGATGAAAATTAATTTTAATATTGGTGCTCAAAATTTATGAAAAAAATTGAAAAAGAATTTATTTTCAAAAAGTGAAATAAAATACATTCTCATTACATAACTATTAAGAACTATTTGACAAATAATAATTATTTCCTCATATATATTATAACAGAATTTTATTAAAAACAATATCTTACTATCATTGATTTTATTTGATAAATATACTCATCCCTTAAAAGCAATCCACTATATTTAAAACATTGAAATAATTATTCCCAAATAAAATTACAAAATATATTTATATCATAAAATATATAATTTTTTAATCTATTTATATTAAAATCAATCTATGAATTTTATATATACTCTATATCATACTTGGATTATAATATGAATATATTAAATTTTACAATATTTTTAAATTTAAATATTTTTTTAATAATATTATTTTATTGTTTTAACATTTATAATCTATTTATTATATTATTTTTATATTGATTCTTTCTAACCGTAGCATAATTATTGTGTTTGGTTAAAATTAATTCTAATGAAAATATTACTAATAACCAAATTTCTAATGACCATATTTCCAAAGCCCAAATAAATAATTGTTATATTTAATTCTTATGAAATACCATAAATACCAATATAGAATAATTATTAATATTCATACATTTTATCTTCTGTTTCTTATATGACAATATTAAACCACTTCTTATAATTTTCTTCCACATTATAGGTCTAGTTTTCCAAGTGGAGATTATAATGAGTGATGATTATCTAGAGGATCTCTAGGTTTTAAATATAAAATTATTTTCTATTTAATTTCACATTTCAATTTATGAGGAATCCATGGATATAATCATCCATGGACTTTAGTAGTACATGGAACTCAATACATTAATTCCTGAACATTTGTTTTAATTTTTTTATTTAATTAAAAAAAAATTCTCAATTTGAATCATATATTAAAATTTTTACATCATACTAAAGGTTAAATCAAATAATGTTTTACATTATGTTGTGGAATTGTATTTGTACAATTAGAGGACAAAAAATGTGTAATAAAATATTTGGGATAAATAAAACAAATAAAATAATATTAAGAAATTTTATTGAATAGAATTTTACCTATTGGAATAAGAGATACATAATTTGGTTTTACAGTTTGATATGAATATAAAAATTATGGATTTTATAATTTAAATACATTTTTGAAGTAAATAACATGGACTAAAAGTTAAAAACCAATAAATAATTTTTTTTTCATCAACTCATAAAAAATCAACAATTTTTCAAATTTTTCAAATATATGGAAAAATTATATGTCAATATATTTAATTTTATATTTTGAATATCCAAATGTGTATATTTTCCACTAAAAAAATTGATGATAATATTATTAATTAAAATTTCAAAACCAAAACCAAGTGAATTTAATAACTGGAAAATATTCTCAAATATTTATCTTATTAATTTCAAAATAGTGAAATAAGAGAAACACCAGTTTAACATTCATTTTCATTCAAATGAATAAACTTATATTTTTTTCAATTTTAACAAATTCATTAAAATAAAAATGTGTATCATACTCAAAAAAGGATAAATGTTATCATTATGTTTCATAAAATCATAAGAGATAAATCCTTTATTATTTTTCTTCCTTTTGATATAAAAAAATCAATTATATCATTTTTGTGTTATTGCCTAAGTATTTGTGTGTGGTAATTTGAATCTCTATGAGGACTAACAATGTGTAATTATGTTTAGTTAAGGTTTCATATTGGATAGTGAAGGCCTATGGGTTTGTTTTGGGAGGTGGTATGAATATATTTAATATTTAATTTGATGAAATGCGTATCCTACATCTGATTGTTTGTATCAATGATGGGTGTGATAAGATGATGATTAATAGGTCTTGGGGTTCCTATTGGCAGTTTGTGTCCCTATGTCGAGAACTATTGAGGAACCACAAAGATTGTGGTAATTAAACGAGATCACAAGATTTCGAATAAGAAATTAATTAATTAAATAGATTTATTTATTTTTTAAAAATAGAAAGTGATTATTTTTCCTAATCAGGTTGGGTATTCACCCACCTCTACCTCTTTCATTTTGAATTTCCCCATTTTTTAATCATCATATTTCATCATCAGTTCATCAAGCAGTCTATCAAGGGGAGTCACTGTAGTTGATGCTCAATATCCATTATTGGTTTATTCTTATTTTTTCATTGTGGTGGTGAGTTACAACTATAATTTTTTCATTTGGGATATTTTGAAAATTGTAATTTACATTGGATCAGAGAAAAAACAACCCAATATATTTGATGTGCATGCCTCTACTATTACCATGTTAGTAGTTTGTAGTCATATCAGTGGTTACAAAACTGTTTATATATCATTTGATTTTAGTGAATGCGTAGTACTTTATTTATTAATGGAAAAAAATATAGAATATCGTGCCCCTTACCATTGGATTTAGAAGAAGTATTGAAATTACATGGCCTTTGGTGATTTACCTATGATAATAATGGATAGAAAAAAATCATGTGGATTCTTTAATAGTTGGGGGATTATTTTCCATATTGAAAATAAAAGATACAAATAATATAAATAAACCAAAAACAAGTATATGATTTATGATAAAAATTTTATATTACTCGATCATAACCATCCAAAACACATATTCTACCAAAGTATCCTTCATAAAGACAACAAATATAAGTGTACAAGGAATATGAAAAAAAATCCAAAAATCTAAAATAATCTATAGACATAAACACCATGGCTCCAAAAAGTATCTATGATCCTACTCCATAATACATTCCCAATGTATCAAAATGAATCTCAAAATAAATGAGACACAATTATATAAAATGTTTCTTAATAAAAAAATATTTACAAAAGAACCAATGTTTCCAAATTGGGGTTGAGTATAAAATTTTGTTTGATATCTCCAAATAAATTCTTCTCTTGCGAAATTATGATATTAGAGGAAAAAACATTTAAATAAGAAAATTTTAATCATCTTACCCTTAATCAAATCAATGTTTTTGGAAAAATTACTTTAGAAACCATAATTATTTATCATGGAATAATTTCCAAAAAAATCCCCCCAAACCATTTCTGTAATCTATTTTCCTTACCTATTACACTGCACACATCCATACATCCACAAATTTATTCCTAGGTGATAGTTCCATACACATCAATATAATATCAATTATTTACCATGTTTTCATAGGCATATAATATGTTGTTTTCCCCAATGTAACACTCCCCTTATATAGGGTTGCACTCTTATACCACAATGGTACACACCCATACTCCAAGATGACGTTAATTAAATAATAACCAATCAAATATTTATTCCAAATCCATTGGCAATATACCATTTCATGCCCCTTTAATAAAACCAGTTATTTTATATAAAAAATTTATACCAAACCATATCCTTAAATCAATATAATTTTATACTATAAAATAATCAATTTAAAATTAGGAATAAAATCGCATTATGAAATGATAAATTTCAATCATTCCAAAAACTACCCATAGAGAGGGGGTTTAAATGGAAGTACACATAAATATCACAATTCAAATCTTTAAATTAATTTATTATAAAATCAAGTCATGATGATATAAAATGTGGTCCCAATAGTGATTCCACCATCCCTAGTAGCATAAGAGAAGAGGAATAATGAAAATATTCATCAAAAAACCTAGTTTAAAATCCGAAAACCCATATAATATCTAGTTACCTATTAAAGAAAAAAAATAATAGATAAAACTAATATTCATAAAAATAGACATATCCCTAAATAATAATATCTATAAATCCATATGAGGGAAGAATATGAAATCATAAGGAAACCATGAATGGGAATACACCAAGTAATCTGTCCATCTGATAAAACTAAAACAACCAACATGTTTTTATTAGATGAATTGTAAGGATATACAATTCATTTGGGGGATATTAAATTGATTTACTGTCTTATTTGAGGTAATAAAATTGATTAATATCGAATTTCATATTTGTTCCATAAATTTAGGATATTCTTTTTAACATTGTATAGTTTTTTTCATGAATAAGAAACCCATACTGAATCCTTTTCCCAAAAAGTATATACAAACAACACATGTATGGTTGGTTAGAGAAGATATAAAAACCTTGCACCTACTATTTTCCTCTCTATTTTAATTCTCACGGTTTCACTATAGTGGTCACAGGTTTTGGGAAAAATCATGTGCCAATCATTTTTGATCCCAGAAACATATTTTTATTCTTGAATGGCTTCCTAATGGTGTTTTAGTGTTTCTAATAACCATTAAAAACTATCAACCTCAATAAAATTCCCAAAAACATTCCAAAAATCTTACAAAGTAAAAAATTCTAATCTCAATTAAAATAGTTACATAAGACACATTAATAGTAGAATAATTACTGAAAACTGGTGGAGTTATAGTCCCCCAGCATTGGTCATCCCCCCACAAAAATTTGAAACCCACGATTTTTTCTGAAAGAGAATGATATATTTTTCAATCATTTCTTTCCCGATGTTTCATCATGAATCATACCATGTTTACATAGAACATAAACTAGACCAATAAATTTCATAAAAAATAAATTCACTTTCCTATCCCAAATATGAACTAACACATGAATGAATGATGAAGCCATATTGAGGTCAACATGATTACATTAAATGACATGGTCAGAATATAGTTGATACATTTTCAAATGAGAAATAAGAAATTAATTTTTGGTTGAACATAATCTTGGTGGAAATATTATTGATTATCCGACTCACCAACACATTCAGGAAAATCAAATGAAAAAATATATATAGTTGAAAATATTCAATAATTCCCAAAATGATGATTCTAATGAATTTTAGAGAATCTATAGAAAGCCTTATTACCCACATTTATTGACAGTAGTTTTCAATGAGGATAAAAAATTTATTTTTGATATATTTAAGGCATTAATATTCCCATTATTTTCAATCGAATTATTGTTGTTCGGTATTGAACACGATATGGTCCAACTATTGATGTCTCACATACATTCCACCAAAAAATGTGTGTAATGAAAAGGATGGAAAATAGTTCTTCAAAATGATCCATATGCATCATAGACTAAAAAATGAGCTTTTATGAGAACAATTAAATTTGGATTTTAGGCTCAAATGAACCCCAAAATCATCTACAAAATTCTAGTACATGTCATAAATATTTAGTTTCATGATATTAGATTATCCAAAAATATTAATTTCATATTCTAGAAAAATTATTCTCATGGGATTGGGGAATGAAATTATAAAAATGAAATGAGTATCATATGTGTCTATATGACAATATCAGAAATAGTACTACATGTTGTAGGATCAAAATAACAATGTAGATGATCAAAATACAACAGGGGTGAATTTTATACTTTAAAAATTTATGTAAACAAGGAAAGATATATGATTAACAAAGTTAAACTAAGATAATTCACAACACCTCTAACAGAAATTGGAGAATTGGAATAAGGTAATACGATTCCGAAAAGATGGATCTGGAAATATGATACTTAACTAATGTTTAAAATACGTTATTCTACATTAAATCGTATAGAATCTAAATGAAATAGAGTACAAGTGCAAGGACATATAAGAATGCTATATTTTCCTTACAATACAAAATGTAGCGGAAAAACAAGTAGTAAAGCTACAAGTAACAATAGATATGTCTTTTAACCTAGAGAGAAGGGTATCCAACAACCTTGGATAAAGGTCCCTTGATTTATACTTTCAAGAAAGTCTGTCTTACCTACTCTAGGGTAATCCCTCGTTATACAGATCGATGTCTCTATCTTTCTATCCCCACAAGAATTCAACTTCAAGGTAGTTAGAACCTCTGCCTTCCTCAGAAAGGAAGCCCTCATATTCAAGGTGTTGGAACCTCTGTCTTCCTATCCCCGAATGCCCTTGAATGTAATCACCAACATTCAGAGTCGCACTAAGAAATCTTCACACGGAAAAGTTTTATCTAGCTGGTCAGACATTTTGTATGAATCTTGAGAGTTAATAAGAGCATGTCTCTCTATAAATCACATCAATTTTATGTAAGCACAAGTTGTATCAATGTTGTCGAAGATTAGTGTGGAGGTTTTCAAATGTGCTCCTATTTATAGGCTTGGTTGGAAAGGTCGGCTCCCTCCTACAACGGTCATATTTTCTGTAAAATTCGGAGGGACCTGTACACGTGCCACTAAAAAACAGTTTTTTAGAAACAGAATGGACAACTTCGTTTTATAACAAAACATGTGTAACTAAAGGCACAAAATCATTTTATAATGAAACAACTGTAACTATAAGAAAAACTGAAATTCAGAACATAGGTAATTAAAAGTTCAGAGTGTAACCAAAAGGGAAAGATGAGTCTATAATAATATGATATTCAGATTCTATTATATAGGACTTTGGAACCTGATCTCTGTGGAAATATGGAGTCTGAATTTATAAGGAAATTCAGAGTCTAGTTTCACCAGAGTTCAGAATCTGAAATTACAAAGTTTGGAGTCGAACTAAATAAAAGTTCAGAGTTGAACTCAAAACAGTTCGGAGTTGAAATAATAAAATTTCATAGTCCAACATATAAAATTTCTGAGTCGAACTCATAATATTTCGGCGTCGAACTAATAAAAGTTTGGAGTCAAACTAATGAAATTTCAGAGTAGAACTCATAAAACATTAGATTCAAACTCATAAAATTTCATATTCAGAATTAAAAATTAATCTTTATTAGAGTTCGTATCAAGAATTCAGTGTGGATCTTTATTAGAGTTCATATCTAGAATTCTGATCATAAAACAGAAAGCTTCATATCTGATCATTGTATTTTTCCGAGGTTTTGATATGAATCCGATTTTTACTCTTAAGAAAAATATTGAAATGTGTAAGAAAATCTATGTTAGGGTAAATTTTCATAAGGATGTAAATTTTCTTTATGGAAGTAAAATATTTATTTTCTTAAGTATAAGGTGTTTGTGATTTTCAAAACAAGAAGGAATGGAATAGTCATAAGGAAAACCTTATAGAATCAACAATCTGCCCCTTTTTGGAAAGCACAAACATCTTTATGAAAAAGAATATATTACTTTGAAAATTTTCATTTGACATTGAAATGAAAACTTATCTCTATTTGTTCATGGATGGTAGTGAATAAAACTAACTCCCCCTTAGGAATTGATACTCTAAAAATTGTATTCTGAATTTCTGGAGTGGAGTTTTCATTATCATGGGAATGAAAAACTTCGTAGTGAGAAACTCCCCCTTACTTTAAGGATCTCTTCACTTAGAAAATTTCCCTTTTCCATTTTATGTTTTCTTTCTCCCATTTTGAGTTGTTCTTTTTTCTTCTCCCCCTTTGTGATTTTAAAAAATAATTTAAGGGAATGGAAAATAATATATGGTACCTGAAACATTAGTGTATAAAGAAACAAGATTCAACAAACAAAAAATTTCATTACAGTTGACGAAATATTTTACAAGGAAAACAAATACAACAAAAGATCAGATTTGACTATTTTTCCTCCTTTTCCTTTGAAATCAGCTTCTTCGACAAGGTTTTGAGATTCTTCAAATCTCTTTGGTCTTCCTCAACTTTCCTCTCCAAGGATTTTATCATTTCTTCTTGGGCTTTCAAAGCATCCGTCTGAGCCTTCATGGCTTCTTCCTGCATCTTCACTGACTCATCTTGCTTTACCAGTCTTTTCTGAAGCTCAATCTAGAGATTTCTATCGGTTATAAAATTTTATGAAAAAGAGTTAGTCTTATAATTCAGTTCCTTCAATTATTGATTTTGAGAATTTTTCTCAATGATCAGATCTTCCTGAAGATTCTTGATCTTTTTATCCTCTGTGTGAAAGTCATCTTTCACCTCATTCTGAAAATTATCATACTCACCCATGTCCTCTTCAACTTTCTTAGGCCAGAAGGTGATTTTTCTGCAAGACTTCCTGTGAACATCAATATTGATAATAAAAATTCTATGATCATCTTCAATATTCACACACTTATCCATGAAAATGGATAGGGAATCTTATTTCAAATTCATACTCTATTGCAGCATCTGGAATCTGGAATCTATAGTTGGAAAAATCGGAATGGTGTCCACCATCTTCTTCAGAGATTCAACCACAAAATCATGACCATGTGCTGATGACTCCAAATCAGAGAGTTTTCTTGGATATTTCACTTCCTGAATAATCATAAACTTCCTTCTAGAAGAATCAACAACTTCTTTCTTCTTGATAGTATCTTTTATTGGTGTGTCAATCAGAACTTGCTTCCCCTTGTCAGCTTTTAGAATGGGTTGTTCATATAGGGCCTCTTACTCACTTTCTGATAGTTTCACAATCAGATCTTCATCTAGTTTCTCCTTTTCTTCCCATTCTTCAAGGAAATTATTGTCATAAGATTCTTCCTCATCATACAGAACATTCTCCTTCTATTCCTGTTGATCAACATTATCTTTCCAATTTTCTTTCTCAACTGCCTTTTCCGGAGTGGGTAATTTTTCGGATTCATCCTTTTCTCGATACTCTTCTACTTGTTTGATCAAATCATCAAGATCATCTCTTACATATTCTTCTTCTTTTTCTTCTTCTTCTTGAATAACCTATTCCTCTTCTTTTTCAGCAACTTATTTTTCTACTAATTCAAATAACTTTTTACCCTTGGATTTTTCCGGAGTGACATTGTTCATTGCTGGAGTCTCTGGTAAAGAAGGTTGGACATCGAAGGTTTCCGGAATGGGAATACTTTCAGAGGCTATTTCAGTATCTCTCAATAGAGATTGTACAAGTTCAGAATCAGACATATTTCTCTTCAACTTCTTTTCATTACCTTGTTTTTCTAACTCATTGACAGTATTTTACCTTAAGGCCTTAGCCTCAGCAGGGTCCAATCTGAACTGTGGATCCCCTTATTTACTCTTCTCCTTGTCTTCCCTCCACATGTCCACAACTTCATCTTTATAAGTTTTCTTTTTCATTGGCTTAGGAGGTGCATATTGAGTTTCCTTAGATATGGGGGTTTTTTCATCACCAACCACATCATTAATCGTCCTCTTCTTAGTGACTTTCTTTAGTGGTTCAGCCTTCTCCTCATTTTCTGGAATGGCCTCAGCCTCTACCTTTGGTAAAGGGTAGAATTCTCTGATTTCAGCAGAAAATCCAATCTTCATCATTTTCAATGTATCTTCACTTACGAGCATAAGATTACAATTCTGAACATTATACTTACAAGAAACTTTGAAAGAATCTAAGCACTGAACTATCAACTTTGATAGTAAGTCATGGTACATAATGATTTGGTCTCTCAAGTTCCCTTATTTTATATTCTTAATCATAATCAAGACACGCCTCATCAAATTTATCTTCCTTATATTTACCAGGAAATCAAGGATATAGATGTCACTCTTTTTCAGATTATCCTTGTCACCCCTTATTTGAATGATAAAGCCTTGCACCCACAACTGTAGAATCTGATTATTTGGAGTGAGATGAGAAATCATATCAGTCTTGGTATCTTTGAGCCCAATACATTTCAAATCCTTCAACTAGTTGAAACTTCTTTGCTCATCCAGAAGCTTATGTGAGGAAAACTCAGCATCCCCTTCATTGGATAAACCCACCAAGCTTGCAGCCTTGGTATAAGATAATTTGTAAGTCTAACCATAATACATGAAAGAAAATAACTCTATGCCCTCTTCCTGCTGGAAGGAAACAGACTCATAGATCTCAACAAGTAAATCTGTATAAATGAGATCATATTTTTTGACATAGACATGGAAACATCTTCTCATCCATTTAATCTGATATTCATGGTTATAAGGGAATCAAATTTGTAGAAATATGTACACACTAACCTTTCCCTGAAGACTAACCACTTTGAAATTGGCTTTTTAGTTGACATATCTTGAGATGTATCTTCAACAGACATTCAGAGTGGAGAGTTCTGGAAGATTCAGAATGACTTTGGCAAAGATCAGAACGGTCGTTACGAAAAGAGTTAGGGATTTGAGATGAGAAAGCATTGAAAATCCAATGTGGGATGACTCTCAGGGTCCCCTTTATATAGGCTATGTAGATGATCATTGAACTTCCAAAAAACCATCTAACGGTTGGAAAAAAACATGATCTGATCTGACGGTTGAGAATATTCTCACAAGGAAAACATAACTCAGATCATTTGATGTTTTAGGAAAAACATTCGGATTAAAGAAAAGTAGAATTCGAAAAATTTCAAAACTCATAGGAAAATACCATCAAGAAAAATATGACTATGAAATCTTATGTAAGAAAATTATACCTTTCGGAATGGCCAGGAAGTTTATTCGTATTAGGTGATATTATTCTTGAAGAAAAATATGACTAGGAAAAAACTACCTACGAAAAAACATAAAGATGATAAATTTTAGTACCAAAAATCTAGTACGAAAAGTATGAGTATGAAAAAGTCAATACAAAAATCATGAGTACAAAAATCATAGTACGAAAAGTATGAGTACAAAAAACTCAGTACGAAATGAATGAGTATGAAAATTCCCATTACAAAAATTTACATTAAAAAAAATTTCATTACAAAAATTTCATTGTGAAGATTCTCATTACTAAAATGTCATTACGAAAGTTCCAGTATAAAAATTTTATTAAGAAAATTTTCAGTTCCAGTAACATAATTAGGAAATGAAATCCTCATTACGAAAGTTCATTGTGAAAATTATCATTATGGAAAATTCATTACGAAAATTTCCATCACGGAAAATTCATTATGAAAATTACATTAAGGAAAATTCATTACGACAATTTCCATTATGGAAAATTTCCATTCCTAGAATTTCCATTCTGAGAATTTCAAAAACATGTTACAAAAACATTTAGTTCCATAGGTTTGAAAAAAAATGACAACAAAAAATTTGATTAATCAAACATGCAAACGTACTCCCCCTATGATAAGGATTTTATTAATGTAAGGAGAATTGTTCAACAAGAAGTTAATGAAGAAGATTAACTCACATGTATAATTCTTAACTTCTATTTGATGTATTAAAATCTATCATAGGGTAAAGATTTTGTGATAATGTCAGCAAGTTGATCTTGCATTCCGATAAACCGAAGAATGATATTTCCTTTAAATGTGTGATCCCTAAGAAAGTGATTCCTAATATCTATATGCTTTGCACGAGCGTGATGTGCGAGGTTTTTACTAAGAGAAATAGAACTTGTGTTATCAATCAAAATTTGAGTCTTAGTAAAACTCAAGCCATAGTCTGTGAGTGTGTGTTGCATCCACATTATTTGAGCACAATAACTTCCTGCTGCTACATATTACACTTCATCAGTGGAGAGTACTACTGAGTGTTTCTTCTTGTCTAACCAAGAAACTAATGAATCTCCAAAGAAATGACATGTTTTAGATGTACTCTTTCTATTCATTCTACATCCACCAAAGTCATCATCTAAAAATAATTTTAAAACAAAATCATTTCCAGATGTATAAAATAATCCTAGATCCATGGTTCCCTTTATGTAGCAGAAAATTATATTCACTGCCTTTAAGTGAGATTCCTTAGGATTGGATTGACATCTTGCACATAAGCATACTAAAAACCTTAAGTCTGGATGACTAGCTATCATGTATATTAGACCTCCTATCATACCTCTAAAAGATGTTTGATCTACTAGTTTCCCAGCTTCATCAAGATCTAAAGAGATTGAGGTACCGATGGGAGTACTTATACTCTTACTGTTTTCATATACATACTTTTTAAGAAGATCATTAATATACTTGTGTTGGGATATATAAGTTCCTTCTAGTTTTTAAGAAATTTGAAAACAAAGGAAAAATGATAACTCACTCATCATACTCATTTCATACTCAGATTTCATTATACTTACAATGTAGTCAGTTAAAGATTGGTGAGTTGAACCAAATATAATTTAATCTACATAAATTTGAATAATCAAAACATTTTTCTTATCTTTCTCTACTAAAAGGGTTGGATCTACATTTCCCTTAACATAGTTATTTTGTAGAAAAAATCATGTAAGTATATAATACCAGGATCGTGGGGCTTGTTTAAGGCAATACAAAGATTTGGTATGTCTAAAAACATTATCAAGATCTTTTGTATCTTCCAAGCCAAGAGGTTGTTCAAAAAAACATCCTCTTGAACATAACCGTTAAGAAAAGCACATTTTACATCCATTTGAAATAGTTTAAAATTAAATAATGCTTCAAAGGCAAGTAAGATAAGAATATATTCAAGTATAGCTACTGGAGCATAGGTTTCTTCATAGTCTATTCCCTCTTGCTGATTATATCCTTTAGCAACAAGTCTAGCTTTATTTCTAACAATGACTCCATTTAAATCAAATTTATTTCTGAAGACCCACTTTACTCCAAAAATAGATGTTTCCATAGGTCTTTTAACAAAGCTCCAGACTTTATTCCTTTCAAAATCATTTAGTTAATATTTCATGGCTTTGATCCAATCATCATCTCCTAAAGCTTCATCAGTTCTTTTTGGTCTTAATTAAGAATGGAATGCTAGATGTTCTACTTCATTTATCAAGGAACATCTAGTCCATACAGGTTGATTCACATCACCAATGATACTATCATTCAGATGATTCTTAAGAAACACCTAGTTTGGGTTTTTTAAAACCTGTTCATCAACATAGGGTAGAAATTATTCTAGGGTAAATGGTTCAGAAGTATCTTCTTGAATGATTTCTTTATCAGAAGGATTTTCTATCAAAGGATGATAATCAGTTATTGAAAACAAATCTGATGATGTAGGTTGGGATGGTTTAAAAACAAAAGGATCAGATTTATCAAATTTTACATTATCTTTTTCTTCAACAATACACGTTTTTTTATTGAAAAAACTATAATCCTTAGAAGTTGTGGAGTAGCCTCGAAAATTCCTTCATCAAATTTTGGTGCGAATTTGTGTAAGTTATGTTTAGTATTTAAGATGAATACCTTGCAACCAAAAACCTTGAAGTAGGAATGTCTAGGTTTTCTACCATTCCATAACTCATAAGGATTTATATTAAGAAAAGGCCTAATCAAAACTCGATTTAAAGTATAACAACCAGTACATACAACTTTAGCCCAGAAATGTATAGCTATAGAATATTCACTCAACATGGTTATATTTATATATTGAAGAATTCTATTTCTTCTTTCAACTACACCATTTTGTTGAGGAGTTCTAGGTGATGAAAAGTTGTGAGTCATACCTTTTTTACTACAAAAGGTTTCAAAATCAGAATTTTGAAATTCTCCTCCATGATCACTACGAATAGTTTTTAGTAGATGGTTTTTGTCATTTTTCACTTGAGCTCTAAAACTTTTGAAATATGAAAAATCTTCAGACTTCTTTTCTAGAAAATAGACCCATCTAAATCAAGTGTAATCATCATCTAGAACAAACACATATTATTTTCCCCCAATGCTTCCAGTTTGTGTTGGAACAAAAAGATCCATGTGAACCAACTGTAATGCATCCGATGTTGAGACTTCACCGATCAATTTAGAACTAGATTTATGTTTCTTTCCATATTGACATGGATCACAAACATTAGAATAACAAAAAATGATCATCCATTGCACTTAGGCAAGGTATGTCTTGTCTCCTAAGGTATTCTAAGTTAAAAGTGTCTAAATTCTCTTGCCTATTGGCAGAGAGAATAAAATCTTACTTGGAATTTTGAGCTAAGAACTAATCATTCCTAAAATTCAAAAGGTATCCTTTATCACATAACTAACTTATTCTAATGAGGTTGTGATTAATATCCTTTACAAAAAAACATTTGAAATTAATTTTTTACCAAGAAAAACAGTGTTACCTATACCAATAATTTCTCCCTGAGCATTATCTCCGAAGGTTACTTTTCCTCCTTTCGTCTTGAGAATATTTTCAAAATATATTTTGTTACAAGTCATATGTAGGGAACGTCCACTATCCATGTAACATGTATTATTTATGTTACATCATTTTTTCTTCCTGAAAAAAATTACAAAATTGTTAGAATTTCTGAATCAAAACATGTTTGGATCCGAGATATTCAGATAAAAATATTTTGGGTATCCACATTTTCTTAGAGAAATATGCCTTATGAAACACAAGAGACTTAACTCTCTTCAAAGAAACGTTTTTCTTCCAATTCCCACCACATTGACACTTATTGAAAAAAGGAGCTTTAGAAGGAATAAAATAGTTGTTTTTGAAAACTGGTTTTTAGTATGTATAACGTACTACAGTAGTGTTTCCTTTAGGATTATATTTAGAATACATCTTGTCAAAATTTTCCTTCCAAGAGGTAAATTTTGCAAGGAGATTGCTAAGGGAAAAATATTCATATTTCAGTCTAATGACTAAATTCCTATCCTCAGGAATAATTTCCTTAGAGTTAGATTTTTCCTCAAAAATTTTAATCTTTAAAATGGAATTCTTATGAACTTTAGAAAGTTCTTCCTTTTCAGAATTTTCCTTCTCACGGTCTTTATAAAGTTTTTCTAAAAACTCATCATTATGTTTATGATCTATAGAAAGATCTGAAATTTCTTTTGTAATAACTTATTCCCTAGTATTTTCATTGTCTAAATTATTTTAAATTTTACAATTTTTTGATTCATGTAACATAGAAAATCTAGATACTTCTTCATATGAAGGTTCTTCATTTTCTGAGGATGATGTATCTTCATTAGAAGTACTTTTTTCAGAATAGTAATTCTTATCAAGAGATAAATTTGTTAAAGCCTCGACATGTGTACCTTGTCCATAAGACATGTGTGTGGAAAATAAGTATTTGAAATGAATCCCATATTCTTCTGAGCTGATGAATCATATTTAGAAGATTCACTTTCAGAATAGTCTCCACAAGCTAGCACTCCATGTATCATTAGGTTTAAGACTTTTCATATGCTTTCATCTATAGAACTTCTTCTTGATCCTTTCCAAATTTCTATCCTTAATTTCTATCCTTTTAAACAAAGGGCAATTAGGTCTGATGTGGCCTATTCTTTTACATTCTTAACATGTGACTTCTCCATCTTTCCTATCTCTGTATTCTTTCTTCTTATACTTATTCTGATAATTATTTTGAGCAACAATCGTGTTTATTATACGAGAAAGATTAGCTAACTCATTCTCTGATTTTTCTGTGTCACTAAAATCTATCTGGATAACAACATTATTAGACTTATATCTAGTTACTCATTCTGTAGTCTTGGCTTCCATGTGTTTAGAAGTTACTGTAGAAGTAACTCATCCATTCCCATTCCTCTTCTTGATATTTTCATCATCTCTCTTCATTCTCGTTTCATGCTGAAGAAGAGTTCCAAACAGCTCATCTAAGGAGATTTGAGTGACTTTTCGATTTTCATCAATGGTTATCCTCATGGACTCCCACTCATTTGGCATAATATCGATGATCTTGTCTACAAGATCCTTATCATCGAAACCTTTATCTCCCATGGATTGTAATCTATTCACAATAGTCATAAATCTTTGTTTCACTTTACTTATAGGTTCTCCATAAGGAAAATTGAAACCATGATACTCATCTCTCAACATAGCTCATCTTGTCTCAAATACATTGGAAGTTCCAAAGTGAGTAACATCAAGTTTATTCCTCATAGAATTAGCTGCTTCATAAGATGAAATTTGGCTATATATATTCCTTTTCATTGAATAAAGTAGATTATTGTATACCTTGTAATTCAATTGATAATCATGATTCTCTTGATTTGTGAAAGCACTCACTTCCTTATCAGGAATTTGATATCCAACAGTAAGCATAACAAAATTTTCAACACCAGTGTTGATAATTAAAGTCTTCATCCTATCTCTCCAATATTCATAGCCATTCCCGTAAAAAATAGGTGATCATGTAGGATTTATATTGTCTATAGATCCAGCATTTAAACCTACCACCCTTAATATAACCTTTGACACACAAACTTGTCAGTAACAAGAGTTTGTAATGAAAGAAAATATATGAATCTGAAAAATTGTATGACACCGGAATGTTCACTCTGAAACATTAGTGGATATAAGAAAAATATGAATCCAAAATTTATGAGTATCAAAAACTGAATCCGAAAAATATGAATCCTGTGAATCTGAAAATTTTCTTCTGAATCTAATTATTAGAATAAATCAGATTGAACCAAACCCTTGGGGTTTGAGGTAACCTCTTCTGATACCAATTGTAGGATCGAAATAACAATGTAGATACTAAAAATACAAGAGCGGGTGAATTGTATACTTTAAAAATTTCCTTAAACAAGGAAAGATCTAAGATTAACAAAGTTAAACTACGAAAATTCACAACACCACTAACACCAATTGGAGAATTGGAATAAGGTAATATGATTCGGAAAAGATGGATCTGGAAATATGAAACATAACTAATGTATACAGAATGAGATTTGACCTTAAATAATATAGAATCTAAATGAAACAGAGTACAATTGTAAGGAAATATAATAAAGTTATACTTTCAATACAATACAAAATGCATCGAAAAAACAAGTAGTAAAACTAAAATTAACAAGATATAAGTATTTTAACCAAAAGAGATGGGTATCTAACAACCTTGGATAAAGGACCCTTGATTTATACTTCCAAGATAGCCTTTCTTACCCACACCAGGGTAAGCCCTCGATACGAAGATTGATGTCTCTATCTTGCTATCCCCGCAAGCCTTCAACTTCAAGGTTGTTGGAACCTCTGTCTTCCTCAGCAAGAAGCCCTCAACTTCAAGGTGTTGGAAACTCAGTCTTCTTATCCCTATAATCCCTCGAATGTAATCACCAAAATTCGTAGTCCCACGAATAAATCTGCACAAGGAAAAGTTTGAACTAGCTGTTCAAACATTCTGCATGAAGCTTGAGAGTTAATAGGATCCTCTCTCTCAAGATATAACTTCAACGACATGTAAGCACATGTTGTGTAGAAGTTGTAAAAGATAAGTGTATAGATATTCCAATGTGCTATTATATATAGGCTTGGTTGGAAAGGTCATCTCCCTCTTCCAACGGTCATATTTTTCTTAAAATTCGGAGGGACATGAACATGTGTCACTAAACCAGTGGTTTGTTAGAAACAGAATGGACGACATCATATTATAACAAAACATGTGTAATTGAAGGCACGAAATCGTTTTATAATGAAACAAGTGTAAGTATAAGCAAAACTAAAATTCAGAATGTAGGTAAATAAAAGAATGGAGTGTAACCAAAATGGAATTCAGAGTCTACAATAAAATGATATTCATATTCTGTTATATAGGAATTCGGAACCTGAATTCTCTGGAAACCTCGAGTACGAATTTCAAAGGAAATTTGGAGTCTAGTTTCAATAGTGTTCAGAATCGAACTTACAATGTTCAGAATCGAACTTGTAGATGTTCAGAGTTGAACTAAATAAAATTCGGAGTCAAACTCATAACAATTCTAAGTCTAACTAATAAAAGTTTGGAGTCGAGCTAATAAATGTTCAGAGTTGAAATCATAAAAGTTTAGAGTCGAACTAATAAAAGTTCGGAGTCGAACTAATAAAAGTTCAGAGTTGAACTAGTAAAATTTCGGAGTCGAATTATAAAAGTATTAATTCAGAATTCGGAATGAAACTTTATTAGAGTTCGTATCCAGAATTCGGAGTGGAGCTTTATTAGACTTTGTA
Source organism: Viscum album (assembly GCA_963277665.1). Taxonomy (NCBI): domain Eukaryota; kingdom Viridiplantae; phylum Streptophyta; class Magnoliopsida; order Santalales; family Viscaceae; genus Viscum; species Viscum album. Next base: position 2,002,527,481 of record OY728148.1, on the reverse strand, counting down.
TCCAGAATTCGAATCCTAAAACAGAATGCATCATATCTGATCATTATATGATTCCAAGGTTTTGATATGAATCTGATATTTACACTTAAGAAAAATGTTGAAATGTGTAAGAAAATCTATTTTAGGATAAATTTCCATAAGGAAGGAAATTTTCATTATAGAAGTAAAATATTAATTTTCTTATGTATAAGGTGTTTGTGATTTTTAAAACAAGAATGAATGGAAAAGTCATAAGGAAATCCTTATTGATCAACTACATTCCTCTTTACCAATTCTCATATATATTGTAATAATATACTCCAATTAATATTATTAATGAGTAGGAATTAAATAAGCCAACATTGTGAGTTGATCCATTATCACCCATGTAACAACATGTTCCAGAAAGGTTAATGGTAGTCATTTAAAAAAATCATTGTCTACTTACTCCCATTTCTAATCTAGATTATGTGAAGACTACAACATATCTTGTTATCTATATTAATATTTCTTTACCTTATGATGTGTGGGGAATCTCAGAAAAAATCAACCACTGTTACTTTCACACAGACCCATAAAAATCATAATTTCAATGCCTTATATATCTTCTATATCCCAATATGGATATCCCATCTTAAATGGAGTTAAGGAGAATAATTGGTTCTTGTAATTTCATAGTTATGACCAACTAATAAAAAAAACCCAAAACATAACTCACGTCCATCTTCCAAACCTCATTATTCTCCACACCATTGAGTTTTTCCCACATTTTAACATAATATTAATGTGTTGTTGGTGGATTTATATCATTTTCCTAGAAATACAGGAATAATTAATTTGGAATTAAAACTACAATAGTACCTCAGATTTTACAATCCAGGTGTAGGTAATTTGTTACCGAAATCAATTCCCAATGATCTAAATCATATTTTCCAACTAAACATATGATGTTCTACTTAATAAATCCTCCACCTAATTGACTTTTCTTAATTTAAACAACAATTCAATATAAAAAATATAGATATAATCATCCATATTCACAGTATCATGTTAAAATCCCTTTCATATAATTTCATTTTCAAAATCTTATGATCTAGAGACTCGATGACATTCTCACTAAATAGAAAATGATGTCATTTTATGAATGCATTGACTTTATTATTGTCCAAAAAAATCATGTTTTGGGTAGTTATTCCTTTGAAATAGTAACTAACATGGTCCATAGGAAAAAAAACCTTCTCCAAGAATGAGAACTTATCCTTACCCATATATAAGAACATAAATATACACCACATACCCTAGTCTATATTCTTTAAACATTAACATTGTTTTTGATGGGAGGTGAACATTATGCCATTGAAAAGACATTATAATATAATCATTTCCAAGGGATGAAACATTTTTCCTTGTCAATAATATATCTTGTGATTTTATTCGTGAATATTTAGGAAAACAATTCAATAATAACCAGATATCAGAAGTAAACTATCTATCTCAAAAGCATTCTATAGAGGATTCCAACATATTACATACTCAATATTTTCTAGATCCATAGAAACATATATTTTTAAGACAACAATGCCTAGGAGATGTAATTTTTCTATCCAATAATTATTCCATTATAATTTATAATATAGATTATTATACATACGAATTACCAAAACTATCAAAAAAATTATCATGCACATCCTTTATACGTGACTACCATAATATTCCATTCAAAAAATCACTACAAATTATCGAAAAACCATAGAAATATTTGACTCATCAATTACAGTATGAGTTATGGATTATTTTTACAACTGAAAGGAATAATTATATGATCATAATGGATATTTCTACTCCTAACATATATCCTTGGAATATTCACCCCATTAAAACCCAATTGGTGATATCTATAATGCGTTTAAATTTTATAGAACCAAAGTGAAACCCTCAATTAATTAAATTGATCATAATTTCATGGATGTGAATCATGATTAATTATCATAACATGGTTAATATTATGATAATCCACATAAATCCATAGAGTATTTACCACATTCTTAAAAATCAAAAAAGTTAATTCATATAGTGTCATGATCATTTGAATGAACTATTTTTCATATAACACGACCAATTAATCATTCAATTTCATTAATTTTATTGGTTCCAAAGAAAAATATATAAGGGGTATATTTTTTCTTCCTTCTAATAGTAAAATCATTTAATACTATTTTTTATTAGATTGAATCCCCAATAACATATTTGAATAAAAATCTGGAAACTATGGAAAAATTGATTGAAAACCACAATTCTTGATCACATCCACTGACTCAAAAGTCAATGTTTTTATATGGTATGATATGGATCCATGTACTAGTGCCAGAATGTATGAAGCACCATCCCTTACATTATGGTCTCATATAAATATATTATCAATACTTTTATATTTCATGAAACTATCATTTTGGGTTTTACAATCGATGTGAGCTTTATTCATTGTCAAAAAATAAATACCCATGATTATATTATAGACTTCCATATCAACAATATATAAATCCAAAATCAAATAAACCCCATAAAACATTACCGAATACATATTGCATAAAAAGGATCAATATTCTATATGTACATGAGTATTTTGGTGTTTCAAAATTTAGGGAATCCTCTAAACATTAAATACTAACAATTCAAGAGATAGATAAGAAAAAAATCAAATGTTGTGATCAAATATCTGAGATCACATTCATAAGGGTGAAATTCAATAATAATTTTTCCTATCACTATCAATGGTAAATATTTATCATAAATAATGACATTCATAGCTACATAAAACTTCTTTATGAACATGGATATTTATTACCATGTTCAGATTGAACTTCTGGAGGAGTCATGGTATTTCTAAAGTCACTATGGATATCTTAATTCAACTTATGCGAATTGTTTTACCTCATATCGTTGAAGAATACAAAATAGATGAAACATGATATGTGCCTCTATAACTTGACATTGGAGGAATGAGACAATAAAACTGATGAATCCCTATCTAATTTATATTTTGGAATACTCTATGTTGATTCATTCAATCTCACATATAGTTTTTGACCAAACCACATTAAAAATATGTTTGTTTACCCATTATTACAGATTTAGATTCACTGATCTAGACATCTAATTTTAAGTCATTACACTTCCTTGTAAATAAATTTACCATTCAATCTTGTTCTCACCATTTGTGTTCCCACAATTTCCTATAGTTATCAATATACTTCATCCAATCTTAGTTCATGAGATGTCTCTTTTTTTACACTATCACACTATAATCAATCAATGTATAATATCTAATAAGAATAATTTAGATCATTTATTGAATCTCTATCCATAACCCAAAATCAAAACATTTATCCTTCAATGATGCACGAACATAAAAATCATATGAAAAATTCACTAAATTCATGAATTTAGACAAATACTATTTCATTAGGATGTTATTCATCGTTATGCTTAAAATATTCATTTTCCAAAAAAAATTATGATATGAGGAAATAATTGTTTGCTGTATGATTCTTTAAAATCCTCCTATGATAATACTTGGTATAATTTAGCATGAATTTTTAAAGTCCACTAATGGTATGAAAGATCATCTGGTATGAACATTTCTGATATGAATTTCTACTCAGTTTTTGTTTCATGGAAATTGAAGGTTTAATTCATCATGTTTATATGCACCCCATTGTTCAATGGTTCTGATTAATCCATAATGAGGTTTTATTTTAAATTTTTAACTAAATTTAATAATCTAGTTATCTTTGATCAACCCTTCGGTTTCCTTAATCCATGCACTAAAATTCATGGAAAATACTTTCATCCATCTCTTCTTTCACCATAGGTTCACATGAAACAACACTCTATGCAACCTCCTCCTTTTGGTTTATGTGGTTCATATCAAGTTATGATTTCAATAAAAAAAGATAATTCCAATTTTATGCCTCTCTAAAAATCAGTGTCATTTGATTTTCAAATTTACCTATTCAATCATATCACAATAAGGCTTTCCAAAATTCAGTATTATTTCTCTATAATTTTTTTTTAAAATTCTATCATTATTATATAATAAAAAATAATTTTATATAATTTTTAAAAGTCAATACTATTTCACCAAATCAAAAATAATTACTCAATATGAATTATGAACTCTTTGTGGGGTGTAATTTTAATTAATTCATGACTCGCTCTTATAATTCTCTAAAACAATGAAAATGAAGTAACAACTCATATAAAGTCTCGAAACACTAACATACCCAACACTCGGGTGACATAAATCTCATCATAAATATATATAATTAAAATCATTGAAATATATATTTAATTTTCAAACAATATTACTCCTTTATACCATCCCAACTCATGGAATAACAAAGATTTATTTTTCCAACTCCATGAACTACAAACCAATACCATTGATCTCAAAATGAATGACATACCAGCCATGATTGATATGATTTATCTGGTCCTTCTTTACACCACTAGATTTGGAAAAATTTTTTTATATTATTATGGCTTTGGTGACAACCTCATTTCATCTTTGGATATAAACAAATTACAACATATTCATTAAAAATTTGGGCATGATTATCCACTTTGAAAATAAAACACCCAAAACAAATAACCATAACCAAACCCACAATACCATTAATTATAATGATATAATGAAACTAAAAATTAAAAAACTATTCCACATACTATAAATGAGTAAATTGATGAAAAGTAGAAAAATATTGGAGTAAAAACGGGTTGAAAAAACAAAAAAAACATTAAGATATAAAATACCTAAACATCACTTCCCTTAGAATATTCCAAACATCAGCTCCAGAATCCATTCCCAAATAATCATTATTTGTAACTATTAGATTTGGATTATGTATATATTAATATGGGGGAGTCGATTTTGAAGACCCCATACATTTCAAATGTAGGTGAAAATGAGGAACAACAAAACATTTTCAAACTCCTAGAATCTACCATATATATTGTTCCCTATTAATGAATTAATGTTATCTAAAAATTATTATCTCAAAACTATATGGATATATCTATGAAAATTTAGATCTATTAAAATAATATAGGGTAGAAAATGGAATCTAATGAAAATAGTTATGAATGATAAATTTCCAATGAATCTATTCATCCAACACATAATGAATCCCCAAAATATTTATCTCTGCTCATGAGTAAGGGTTTTAACAACCTTAGGTAAATGATGAAATTGAGTTAGGTATTTATTAGAGGAATTAAAATCCATTAATGGTTAATGAGAATTAAATACACAATTTGAATGCATGTTTTTAATAGTCCTTGGTCTAGCATCTAGGTTAGGAAAACAAAGTGAAAATTGTGCACTAACCAATGTATCTAAGCACGACATTCATTGTTGGATCACAAGGTTATAGAAACAATGTTCCAATTAGGATCAACCCCTATGATCCAAATTTCTCTATTTCACCTTGGTGTCTACATGGTATGTCCAAAAAATGCACCATAAATCACATGCCTCGTGACCTTTTCCCACTTACGTAGTTTTTTAGAGTTATTTCGTAGTTTCTAATAACCATTTTGAAACCATGAAAATCTAGAAAATCCCCAATAACATTCTAAAAATCATCAAAACCTCTTGAACCATAACCATATTACATTATATGCAAAATAATATATATATATTTATATAATGATTTAATTACCTGAATCTTGGGGTGATATGGATTCACATGTGGACTATATTCATCAAAATAGATTTTAATGGGTAGTCTCATATGTGTAATGATGTGTTTGGGTATTTGTGGATTGTTTTTTCATTATTTAAAATGTCTTGGATATTAGTGAATGTTGTTGGATGTTGTAAATTATAGATTCATTGGATTTGTTTTGTGGATTGGTTTGTTGGTATCGTGATGTGGTTGAACAATGTTATTAAGGGAGATGTGGTTTGCTGACAATTATTATGGTGATTTCTCACTCACAAATGGTGTGGGGAATAATTTTTTGGTATGAATTGTTTTCATTATATTTCATTGAGTCTTGTCAACATTGGGATGAGGTTATTGTTTTTTTCCACATAATAAGTCCCAATAATGTGATATCGACAATTGGATATATTGATTATCATACAAAGTTGATAATTATATCATTATGGTGTCGACTATATATTTTATATAAGGTATATGTATTATAAGGCCATGGAAATTAAATGGTGAATGTGATCACAATTTTATAAAGTAGTTCTCACCATATGAGTTGTAATATCATGTCATATGGGTAAAAAATATTACTGATGTTTCCTCTCTATTTATGGAAATTTTTTTAGATGTCTATCAATGATTATCGGATGATTTTTTTAGATCATGGTTTTTTGATTAACTAATTACCATGATTAAATGAGTTTGATAATTTCATGATGATTAGGTTTGAGTTAAAGATTAATTCTTATTTCTCTCTTTAGCACTTCTCATACTACTGGTGCATCATCCACCTCTAATACATGAAAAAGAAGGTAATGCTCTAACACATTGACGGTCAATCATATGGTAAAGACGGTTTATATGAATTGAATAGTTATCATATATTATTTTTTTAATAAAATCATATATTCATGTAAATTTTTGTGGTACACCATTTGTGTTTTCCTACTAAATTAAAACACACACTCTATAAGGCCCCACTCAGCTAGTTGAAAAAATTATGTTTCATTACAAACGATACATAATCATCCCTATGATTGGTTCATAATAGTATGTAGGGGTTGTTGGTGCTTGTGTGAGTTTTTTAGGGATGTTTCATCAAGATATGGTGAATTATATATGTGAAAGTTTTTTATTATATTTATTTTCAAATATATGATAACATTTTATTAGTATGTCTTCCACTTTTAATTTATTTTAATAAATATAGTTTATTTCTACTCTGTTATCCCCTTATAGACCCTCATTGACTGATACTAGCCTCTATTATAAATCAGCTGAGGTTTGTGTAACATTTTGTTAGGTTTCATTTTGGTAATTCCGATTAGGGAATCGAAAATAGTCTATCATAGTGGTTAATATAGATTTTTTGTTATACAGTTCAAGAAATTACTTTTTTATATAGAGCATTATAGATATATAGTTTTAGGTAAGTGTTTGGTAATACGAAGGATTGAAAAATAAGCATGATCCTGGTATATGTTTTAGATCAATTCCAAGTCTCTAGGATAATATGTTTTTTTATTATTGTTTCCCTGAATATTTTAGGGTTATTTGATCTTGAAATATAAATTATATAGTCTTATTTTATTTTTAGTTTTGACACTCTATCAAGGGAGTTAATTTTTGATAATAACATGTCATTATTGTAACATTATACTATCATAGGATGTGTGTGACATCTTTTGAATGGTTTTCAAAATTTGGAATGTATATCAGTATTTAATCTATATATAATGAAATATATATATTTTAACATATATATTACTAATGTATATATATTAATCACAATTTTTATCATTATTCATGTGTGTATGGAAGTGTAGGGGATATTAAGATACGATATCTATGAAAATATTCCCTCTTGGTGCAATATTAATTTCAATATATGTATTCCATAGGGTCTTTTTTCTTATTTTTATTATACCTCTATGGAAATTTTAGAGGATAATTAGATCCCATATTTGGTTCCATTGAAGCCTTATATAATAGGGTGTACCACCATTGTAAGAACCCAGATCTTCATTTCCGTTATGTTTTTCTTTTTCTGGTCGTTTTTTAGAAAAAGATGAAAATCTGGAAATTTTCAAAGTACACGTCGTGTACTTTTTATGTACACGCCGTGTACATCGATGTCATGCAAGGCCGTGTGTTGGACGTGTCTGGCCCACACACACGGTGTGTAGGGTCGATGTGGAGGCTGATTAAAGTGGGGTACAGAAAAGCATAGTACATGTCGTGTACCTCAGAAGTACCCATCGTGTACTTTATTTTTTTTCATTAAACAGACCGGGGTCACTTCTAATCGACCGAATCGTCTTCTTCTCCTGGTTCTTGAACTGAGGGCATCACTTACGGCCACGAACATCCTCCGAGCCCCCGATCCTCCATCTGTTTTCTGAATCGACTGTCGTCGATTGCGTTGGAACCGCGTCGGTGAGCTATTCCTTATTCTTGAGTTTCATTCCTTGATTTTCCCTATTTCTCAAGATATCTTGGGTTGAATGTTTTGTCCATTTTTGTAGATCTACGGAATTATAAGTATAATCATGCCTCCTGGTTCAAGGATATTGATCTCCTAGCATCACGGTAGGTGTTTTGTGCTTTACCATTTGATGTCTTTGAGTTTTATGTGAAAATTCCACCAATACTCGTGAACGGGGTATTGCGTGTCTACCGTTTTTCCGCTGTGGTTTTTCCTGCCATTCATGTATGATTGTGTAGAGGTAATTTTATCGTGTATGAGGATAATTTCTGGGCTTGGATGTTTTTCCATGCCTTGTTTTTTTTACATCCTGTGGGTAATGTTTAACCTCTGTCTGTTGTACCTGTTTTCTATTCCCTGTGACTATATGATGGAATGATATTATTGACCTGCTTGCTATGATGTAGTATGATTAGCCAAGTATATCTATTGGTGTACTTTGGTTAGGCAAGTATATCTATAGGTTTACTTTTGCCTTATAGATTTATTATTCACTGACTGGCACGGGACAGTGAGAACCTGGTGTTATAGACTATACAAGGATAGACCGAGTGAGCTTCCCTGAAGATCCATGGACATTATAGACTACATGGGATAGACCGAGTGAGCTTTCTAGAGAGTCTGGGATATTATAGACTACAAGACGGTAGACCGAAGGAGCTTTCTCATAGATTCTTTACTTGTTGTATTTCCTAAAACCGTTCCTAGCTAGAGGAGGAATTGGACGAGCGATCTTCCTCATAGAGTCATTGGTAGAACTAAAACTATAGGATGATTGACTGAGTGAGATTTCTCAGAGATTTTCTATACCATGGGTCTATAAGAGGTTTAGATAGAAATATCTTCCTCAGAGTGTCCCTGACTACCCTAGACTATAAGGGGAATTGATCGAGCGAGCATCCCCAGAGATTCTTATACATTCATATGACAAAACCGAAAGGGTTAGGTGGAGTGCCCTGCCCAGAGGGTTGTTGCTAAATATTGGATAGGACCAGAGGGGTTGGCTGCAAGTACTTCCCTGAGGGGTTCCTATTGTGGTTAGTTGTTTTTTTCACTGCTACTTGTTATTCTACGGATTGATTACTTTCCTATATCATCTGGTTACTGCTTAATGATTACTTACTGCTATTTATTGTTACGGTTTACTACTTATTGTACTATTACCTGTCATATGCTCCCTGACAGTTAGGCACAGATTTTTGGGTGGTTACCTATAGGGATTTAGTCTCACACCCTATTTGGACCATGCTTTTGGGCCCAAAGAGACTATGTTATTGCAGGTATGGACAAGGGCAAGAGCCCTTCAACTTCTAGTACTTTATTTCTTTGTATTATTAGAGCATGGGACCAAGGGTGGGCTTGCGATGCTGAGGATCTATTAATCATTTCATTTGTAATTATTTTGGTATTGTTGTATTTCCAACATTGTGACCTCTTTAACTGCTTTCTTAGTTACATGTATCATGTATCATTTCATATATACATATGTACTCTAGTCATTCATTGTTTAGGCTTCTGTTGGGCATTGTTGTTAGATATTTAGTTTGTTCTCTATTTTCTTCTTTGTTTACTTCAATTGTGTACTCTTCCAATGAGGGCATAGTTTCCCCACTATCACACCCTAGGCCCTCACTGCTAGTCGGTAGCCTTAGGTGTTTGTGGAAAAGCTCTTGAGGCAATGTGACCAACCGGGTATGGGGATCCTCTAGGTGGATTCTGGAACTAGGATGTTGCAAAGTGGTATCAGATGTATTATTTTCAATTGATTTATTGTTTGGTGCCTTTAGCCAAGGATAGTAACGATCTGGTACTTTGTAATAAGATGTTCTTGGGAGTAGCTAACCCGTGTACATGGAAAAGCCAATCTACCTCATTTATTGCAGTTTTCTAGTTTTGATATTTTACAGTTGACATGATGTCACCTAGGGTGATTCAAATTCCTTGTGTTGTAATTATTGTTTCTATTACAGTTCTATTTCTATCACAACCCGATTGGATGAGGGTATTCCATCTCATGCATCAAATAGGCACTTGTTATAAATCACATGTCATGCATTCTTGTCATGCCATCTAGGGTGCATTAGCGACGTCATGTTGTTGTGATAGACATTGTGTAAATTATGCATGATCTTGTGATTGATTCATGATAGAATCTCTGCAGTTTAATAGAGAGTTTGGTTGTTTTGAACATGGCTTAAATCAACGCCAAATTTTTGTTCTTGTGGTGTTATGGGCCCTCATGAATTGGAACTTTTTGGATCATTGACATTTTTTTTCTTGTATATGACTGTATAAGATTCCAATCTTTGATTCACGGGGTGTATGGTCCCTCATGGATCGGAATTTGGCACCTCCATGCTTTTTTTCAGCGTTTTCTGGGCATCAGTGCAGTTTCTGAGCTACTGCCCGGAAAAACCCAGAATGCACGGTGTGTACTTTATGACAACACGCCATGTAGTTTTTAAGCCATGTCACTGACTTTGTGGGCAGAACCACGGGGTTATGAAAAGTCTTCAGGAACATGTCGTGTACGGTAGGTACAAACCGTTTAGTAGTGAGCCGTGTACCCAACCGTGTCACTAACAACACGGGTCAGGGAAGCTCGTGTAGTACACTCCGTGTTTGGTATGAACACGCCATGTATCGTTGTTCTAAATACCCAGACGTTTCATGAACAACACGAGTCGTTGTTATCTTCTCCTATACACGCCGTGTTTTTTCGGAACACACCGTGTAAGGATCAGATGTGTATCCGACTATGTAACTAACAACACGAGTCACTAAAACCTTGACTAGTACACACAGTGACCTTAGTGAACACTCCATGTAGTCTAGGGTTAAGAGGAATGTGTGGGTTAGCCGATTAAAGAGACTCGAGAAGGGGAATGGAGTTCAAGTATACACCACGTGTGGGGACAACACTCCGTGTAGTCTGGGGTGTCACATGACCACTGGTGGTAGAAGTACACGCCCATGTGTCTGGAATAAGTGGACTAGCCGTATAGTGTTTATACACATCATGTAGCTGGGTTTAGTAAAACATGAATGTTTCTTTCTCATGTTCCCATCTTGTACTCTTGTGTTCCCAGTCTTTGATAATCCTGATCTAGGGTGTGCTTTTAATCATTCAGAGTTATGCCACTGAGACGTGCTCCGGTTGTACGTTAGCTTCCAGACGCTGATCAGACACCGAATATGGCCAATCATGGACCTCTTGAAGATCCTTCTATTGTGCCTACCATGGCACCAGCTGTTAAACCCATTGCAGGTATGGATGCGCAGTCTAGGGAGGACTTCATAAGGATGATGAAGACCATTTAGAGAGCTCTGCCTCCTGCCTCGTTGATGGATGAGTTGACGTGAGTTTTCTAGTAGAAGCATCGTCTTACTTTCATAGGGGATAGAGGACCTCAGGCAGCAGATTTGTGGCTAGAGGTCACGCTGACGATCTTCGAGCATTTCGAGATACCTCCATAGATAAGTGTAAATCATTCTACATATATTCTTTGAGACACCACCAAGAGGTGGTGGGAGGTGATCTCGCATTCAGGGCACTAGAAGAGTATGACATGGGATGAGTTTTGGTGTATATTCTACATTTACTTTTACCAAGAGACCTTGAGGGCCGATCGTGCCTGGGATTTTATGAGTCTGGAGGAGGGTACTCTTTCTGTTATGGATTACCCATCTCGTTTTACCGATCTATAGCGCTTCACACCGATTCCAGCAGGTAATGAGTTGTTCCTTGGTAGGATGGTTGATGATGATCGCAGGTAGGGGATCCATTCCCAAGTGAATATCTTTTGGTTGACTTCGATATCATCTATCTCAACCAAGAACTGATCACTGAGCACAATCTGAGAGATTCTGGAGTAGTGTGCCAGTGTGGTTCGACATCCAATGTCGGTGTTCCTCCTGCTGATAGAATGATGTTCCATAGAGATTCTACTCTAGGAGATCAGATTATGCGGGATGTATCTTCGGGCGTCTAGGTTGCATGCTACCAGTATGTTAGGAGAGGGAATACTAGGCTTCGGTGCTAGAGAGACCTGATGGAGTGCTGATCTTGCGGTAAGATTGTCCATCTTCAGAGTTTTTCTCAGATCTTCCCACCTACAATTAGTGGTAGGGGTTCTTCTATGACCCCGCGTTCATGGAATGCATCACCATTTTCTCTCTAGTATGTGAATTGGAGTTCTTCTGGCCGTTCGGACCAAGGTGGTGGTTGCGGTCATGGTGGTCAGTCACCAGATTACCCACAACAGCAGAGTGGATCATCTCAGAGTGGTCAGCCAGTAGTATAGGGCCGCGGTACAGGCCAGACATTCACTGTGGATCTGACCCGTCAAGAGCAGGATCATGTCCCCTCCACAGATCGAGGTAAGTTCTACGTATCCTTAGTTTTATCTTCATCCCTTATCGATACTGGTGCTTTGAATAGCTTCATCTCTGTTGTTGTTGTGGATAGCCTTTGGCTCTGTATCTTTTTCATCTACTGACATGTTGACTCTTGAAACACCATTGGGTACGAGTACATATAGAATATATCAGTGTAGAGAGTGACCTATTGTGGTTGCAGGGTGTCACTTCTTATGGCACCTCTATGTCCTAGAGATGACGAACTATGATGTCATCCTTGGGATGGACTTGTTAGTTCCCTTCTAGGCAGTCGTCGATTGTGATCACCGCAGGGTGAGTTTTGTATCACTAGAGGGAAGATCAATTCTTCATAGAAGTGAGTGGGTTGTCTAGGAAGGTAGAGCTAGACCAGAGCCTCATGGGCTAGGCAGAGTTACAGCCTATATTTCTAGTCATTATCTGGATGGCTAGGGGACTTTGCAGTTAGTCTTTCCTCCAGTGGTGGATCATTTCAGGGATGTATTTATAGAGGACTTTTCAGGTTTTCCTCTGAATAGTGAGGTAGACTTATCGATTGAACTCGTTCCTGGAACTGCACCGGTGTCCATTCCTCCTTATAGGATGGCTACACCTGAGTTGCATGATCTCAAGAAGTAGTTGGAGGAGTTTTAGGAAAAAAGTTTCATCTGACCCCGTACTTCTCCATGGGGTCCGCCTGGCATGTTTGCAAAGAAGGTAGAAGTAACCCTTAGTATTTTTGTGGATTATCGAAAGATTAACCCGTTGATGGTTATGAACCGATATCCCTTGTCAAGGATCGATGGCCTCTTTGATCAGCTTCAAGGATCCCGAGTGTTCTCGAAGATTGAATTGAGATCTGGTTATCATCAGTTGCACGTTAGACCGTCAAATATACCTCTTAAAGACTTTTGGAGTAGGTATGGTCTATATGAGTTTACAGTCATGCCATTCGGTCTCAGGAATGTGCCAGCAGTTTTATGGCACTGAATAACGGAGTGTTCCATCCATACTTGGATTCTTTCGTGGTGGTTTTCTTGGACGATGTCATGGTGTACCCTCACACTTGACACCATGATACCCATCTTGATATCATTATGAGTACATTGGGAGATCATCAATTATATGAGAAGATCTCAAAATTCCACTTTTGGATGGATCAGATTCACTTCTTGGTCCACGTTATTATAGAGACACGAGTATTAGTTGACCCAGATTAATTGAGAGCTATAGTCTCCTGAGAGCATCCAAAGAATGTCTTTGAGGTGTGGAGTTTTCAAGGGATGGAAAGATACTATAGGTGTTTCATAAATTACTTTTCATTCCTAAAAACACCACTGATATGTATGACCAAGAAAGGGGTGATGTTGTTTTGGTCAGATTCTTGTCAGACACCCTTTTATGATTGTAAAGAGAGGTTCAATTTTGCACTGATAGTAGTATTTCCAGATCCATGAAATAGCTACAAAGTCTACTGTGATGCTTCATGTGTCGGAATATGAGCTGTGCTTATGCAGGGAGATGGATTCGTTGCGTACGGGTCCCGGTAGTGGAGTCCACATGAGAGGAACTACCCGACGCATGATCTGGAGATGGAAGTTGTTGTTCATGCCTTACGCTATTGAAGACATTACCTTATGGGAGAGAACTTTTTTCTTTTAAACGACCACAAGAGTCTCAAGTTCATCTTCACTAAACATGATCTGAATCTGAGATAGTGCAGGTGGGTCGAGTATCTTCTGTACTTCAACTTTGAGCTTGCCTATACGTCGGGAAAGGGCAACACAGTAGCGGATGTGTTGAGTAGGAGAACACAGATTCAAGCAGTTTATGAGGCCAGCAGTGAGTGGAAACTTATGTCTATGTTCTCTGAGACGCATTGGGAGGTGCACGAAAAAAAGGGGAGTACTTTTCTTTCTTCTGTAGCTGCTACCTCTACCCTTCTTGATCAAGTTCAGATGAGGTAGCTATCCGACTAAGAAGGCATAGTCATTCGTGAGAGTGTGTTAGCAGAGGACCGTCTTCTTAGATGGAATGTGGGTGAGGATGAGATCTTTCATTTCCAGGGATGTGTGTGGGTGACAGTAGACATACGTGAGAAAGTGATATGGGATTTTCATTCTTCAGTTTGTGCAGTTCATCCTGGCATCACCATGAAGTTTCATGATCTACACCGCCAGTACTGGTGTCCATGTATGAAGAGGGATGTTTCTGATTTTTTATTGAGGTGTTACACTTGTCAACAGGTGAAATTGGATCATCAGCGACCATCAGGGATTTTTCAGCTGTTATCCATTTCCAAGAGGAAGTGGAACGATGTCTCAATGGACTACATGACTGGGTTATCGAGGTCACCTCAAGGGAGTGATGCTGTTTGGGTTGTCGTCGACAGGCTTACGAAGGTTTCTCACTTCTTGCCGATCAAGGAGACCATCAATGTTGAGGATTTGGGGCGGTTTTACATCTGGGGAATTGTAAATCTCCATGGAGTTCTACACTCCTTTGATTCATACGTGAATGCGTGTTTTACTTCTCGGTTCTGGAAGGGGATTCAGAAGGATTTAGGTACACATGTAATTTTGAGTAAAGCATAACATCCCCAGACAGATGGCCATTCTGAGTGTATGATCCATGTGCTTGAGGATATGCACGGAGCCTCCATTGTAGAAATTGGCGTTTCTTAGGAGAAGCATATTTCTATTGTGGATTTTTCCTATAACAACAGTTTTCAGGAGACTATTCATATGGAACCTTACGAGGCTTTCTACGGTAGGACATGCTGATCCCCTTTATGCTGGCTGGAGGTTGGAGAGGCAGCTTTGTTGGGACCTAATCTTGTTCAGGAGACCTCACAGAAGATAGAGTTCATTCAGAAGAGGATGGATATAGCAAAGTCTCAACAAAAGTCTTATGGTGATCAGCGGAGATGCCCTCTGGAGTTCAAGGTTGGGGATTAGTTTTTCTTGCGTGCCACACCGAGGTTTGGACACAAGAGGATTCCGGGAGAGGGTATTCTTTCAAAATGGTACGTCGGGACATTTGAGTTGTTGGAGAGTGTTGGGCCCATTTCTTATCGATTACAGTTACCTCAGAGGTACCAGGATATGCATGACATCTTCCATGTTTCTCAGCACTAACGTTACTTTTCAGACCCGTCTCATGCTTTCAACTCGAGGAAGTCAAGTTGGAGGTGGATGCATCCTTCGAGGAGAATCCTATCCAGATTATCGATCAGAGTACAAATGTTCTCTGTGTCCGGTATGTTCCTCTGGTACGGGTGTTATGGACTCCCGGGCGAGTACAGGATGAGACCAGGGAGAGGGAGGCAGATGTACGATCGCAGTGGCTAGAGTTGTTCGGGGTTTCTTCTTCTACGCCTCACAAGGAAAATTCGTGGACAAATTTCGTTTTGGGCGGATGTTTTTAATAACCCAGATCTTTGTTTCAGGTATGTTTGTCATTTTCTGGTCATTATTGAGAAAAAGATGAAAATATATAAATTTTCAAAGTACACGTCATGTACTTTGATGTCGCGCAAGCCCATGTGCTGGCCCTGTTCGGGCCACACACACGTTGGGTAGGGGAAATGTGGAAGCCGCTTAAAGTAGAGTATAGAAAAGCCTAGTGCACGTCATGTACCCCAGATATACAGGTCATGTACCTTTATTTTTTATCATTAAACAGACTGGGGTCATGTCTAATCGACATAATCATCTACTTCTCTAGGTTCTTCGACTGAGAGCATCCCATATAGCCGCAATCATCCTCCAAGTCCTCAAGCCTCCATCTATTTGATGAATCGACCGCCGTCAATTGTGTTGTAACCATAGCGTTGATCTCTTCCGTATTATGGAGATTCATTCCATGATTTTCCTTGTTCTCAATATATCGTGGGTACAAAGTTTTGTGTGTTTTCATAGATATACAAAGTTTTTAGGAGAATCAATCATCATGGTTCAAGTATATTGATCTCCTTGCATCAAGATAGGTGGCTTGTGCCTTACGGTTCAATGTATTTGAGTTTTATGTGAAAATTCCACCAATACCCATAAACTGGGTGTTGCGTGTTTACCATTTTCCCCTATGGTTTTTCCTACCTTGCTTGTATGCTTCTGTAGAAGTAATTTGATCATGTATGAGGATAATTGTTGGTATTGGATGTGTTTCCATGCCTTGTTTTGTTTAAAACCTTTGGGTCATGTTTAGCATTTGGTCGTTGAACCTGTTTTCCTAGCCTTATGATTATAGTGTGAAATGATATTCTTGACATGATTGTTATGTTGTATGCTGGTTAACCAAGTAGATCTATAGGTGTACCTTGCTTTTCCATTTAGCTCTATAGGTGTGCTTTGGCCATATAGAATTATTATGCACTGACTGGAATGGGATCGTGAGAATTTGGTGTTATAGACTATACAGGGATAGACCGAGTGAGCTTCCCCAGAGAGTCTTGGACATTATAGACTACATGGGACAGACTGAGTGAGCTTCCCAGAGATTCTTGGATATTATAGACTATAGGAGGGTAGACCGAGTGAGCTTCCTCAGAGAGTCTTTACTTGTTTGAATTTCCTTAAACCATTCCAGGCTAGAGGAGGAATTGACTGAGGGATCATCCTCAGAGAGTCTCTAATAGACCTGAGACTATATCATCATTGACCGAGTGAGCATCCTCATAGAGTTTCTTAGACCATGGGGCTATAAGATGGTTAGACCGTGTGATCATCCTCAGAGAGTCCCTGACTACCCTAGACTATACGGGGAATTGACAGAGTGAGTCTCCCAGAGAGTCTTATAATTTCATATGACCAAAACAGTGGGGTTATGCTGAGTGCACTTCCAAGAGGGTTGTAGTTACTTCTTGGATAGGACCAAAGGGGTTGGCTGCAAGTACTTCCCATAGGGGTTCCTGTTGTGGTTTGCTGTTTGCTTTACTGCTTTTTGTTGTTCTGTGGATTGATTACTGTCGTATATCATCTTGTTACTGCTTACTGATTATTCCTTGCTGTTTACTGTTACTGTTTACTACTTACTGTACTATTACCTGGAATTTTCTCACTGACTGTTAGGTACATATCATCGAGTGGATACTGACTGGGATTTAGTCTCACAACCTATTTGGGCCATGCTTTTGGGCACAAAAAGACTATGTTTTGTAGGTATAAACAAGGGCATGTGCCCTTCGACTTCTGGTACTTTATTTATTTGGAGCAGGAGAGCATTGGACCATGCTTAGGCTTGAGATGCTGAGGATATGTTTATCTTTTCTTTTGTACTTATTTGGTATTTTTGTATTTCTAGCTTTGTGAACTATTTGGATGGTTTCCTAGATACATGAATCATGCATCATTTTATATATACATATGTTCTCTAGTCGTTTATTGTTTTAGTCTTCTGTTGTGCATTGTTGTTGGATATTTACTGCTTCTACTATTGTCTGCTTTGTTTATTTCCACTGTGTACTCTGCCAATGAGGACATAGTTTCCCTACTATCTCACCCAAGGTCCTCACTACTAGTTGGAAACCTCTAGTGCTTGGGAAAACGCGCATGCGTCCATGTGACCAACCGGGTACAGGGCGCCTCTGGGTGGCTTCCAGATCCGGGACGTTACAACCATGATATTTCAAAAACAATTTTTCCTTATATAAACATTTTATCAATTAATTGAATACAAAATCACCATACTAAATAAATATAACACATATTATAGATGAAAATTATAATATTATGAAAACATATTTGAGATAAAAAGATTGTAAATCAATTTCAATTCATGGAAGAACATGATTAATGATACAAAGAGTCTTATAATAGATTTTTTTAATAATATTATCTTACTGTAATATATATTTTTAATATAATATTATAATTTATAAATTTTTTATGTTGAATTTATTAATAATTAAATTTATTATTATGTTATTAATTTTAATATTCAGTTATGATAAATATTTTTTATTTTTCAAAAATAAAATAATTTTAGGTATGTCGTGGAAAAAATACCAATTTTTATTAAAAAACAATATTTTAATGGTATTATAATTACTGAAAAATGACATAAAAGATTAGAAATATTACCTATTAAATACATATATATAATAAGTAATAAATTTTTTTCATATATGAAATAATTATATTTAATAAATAATGTTTAATATCTGTAAACATCATGTAATATTTTACATAGATAACTATTTTTATGTTCTTATATTATAATATATATTATATCACATTTTAAAGATATGTCAAATTTGTAGATATAATATTATCGATTGAAATTTACTAATTAAATAAAAATATAAATGTCATTTTAATAAATATGAATATTATTATTATTATTTATTGTAATAACCATGATAATAACTAGACTATTATTTTTATAGAATTGTTATGATAACATTTTGTAATTTTTTTAAATTCAGTAAAAATAATATATATTAAATAATTACTCCAAAATGATGATTTAGGAAATATTATTAAAATTTACATTTAATTTGTTATCAAGGATAAATAATAAGACAAAGAGATACCATTTAAAAAATAATTTTTGTATAAAACAAATTTATATAAAAAATAGTTTAATGTAATTGATAATTTAATTTTTTTCTAAAACATAAAATATATTAAACTAAAATTTTCTTTTCTTATCATCCCAAAAAAATTTATATTTTTATTTATTTTAATATTTTTATAAGATAAATTTAACTTTTATATATTCTAAATATCACCTAAAAATTTTCGAAGGATAAATTAAAAATCTAACATTAAATTAAATCCAAGATGTTTTAAACACGTGTGGAAATTATTTATTGAGTTATTATAAATCCATTATTATCCTAAAATCCATTATATCTCACTTTTAAATCCATTATCATTTAAATAGTTTCATTCAATAAATGAAAACAATGGGCGTCCACAATTTTTCCCTTTTCTTCACTTATAAAAGGGTATCAATTCATCCTTTTCAATGATCCACATTCCCTTAGA
The DNA here is from genome assembly GCA_963277665.1 of Viscum album. Classification (NCBI taxonomy): domain Eukaryota; kingdom Viridiplantae; phylum Streptophyta; class Magnoliopsida; order Santalales; family Viscaceae; genus Viscum; species Viscum album. Next base: position 2,002,507,934 of record OY728148.1, on the reverse strand, counting down.
AATATCTTAAACCCCATAACCAAAATACCACTATTATAGTAACCTAATGTTTTGAAAGTCCCCGAGTAATCATCAATTATCATACTCTTGAAATTTATAAGTATTTTTTCAATAGAAATGTCAAGGTCCAAAATTCAGTATTACTAAATCATTATCTATTTCTTTTATTAATTTCATCAAAACAAACTACAATGTAGTTATATAAAATAATATATACCATTATAAAATTTAAAATTTAATACATAAATTGAAAATATGTAATTTATTAAATTTAATCTATGTATAAAATAATAACCATGTTGATCATGAGTTCATATGGACCAAAACCTCAACAAAAATACATAGTCCATTTTTAACCAGATCCTTTATTTTTGGGATAATTCAAATTCAAGAAAAAATTTGATTTATATAATATAATTTAAATTACTTTCAGAAAAACTATAATACAATATTACTCCCTCTAATCCATTTTGAAATGAAAATGTTCATAATTTATTGTGAGGACTATCACCACACAAAATTAATTTTTTCATTCATCATATTGATTTTAAATAAATATTCAAAAAATAGAAATCATTTTTAAATAATATAAAAAACCTCAAAATAATATCATTATAATTCTGTTATAATAATATTATTTCTAAATAATGAATTTATTTACCATACTCACCCATAAAATTATGTTATGTTTTTTGTGGGATAATATAACTACGTACATCAGAAATAATAACATACACAATTATGGAAAAATTAAAGAACATTAATACTATTATTATTATAAAATGAAAATATAAACTACTTTTTTTATTGAAATTTTATGTTATAAGGATAACATGATTTTAAAATATCATATTCATTAGAAAACAGTTATGAAATAGGGAGACACCATTTCAATTTTTATTCATCCTGACTATAAATCAAGTGACATGAGTGAGGATATTTTTAAATTAACATATATTTCTTATATATAACCCAATATAATCATTTAATTTTATTACTGAGAGAATAATAAATACTAACACTTCAATTAAAAAACATTTTCAAGATGTTCATGATACTGACACCTGATATTGAAAAAACAATTGAAACCAATATTAATATATTGGATCAATATAAAATAATATTATAAATGTTTATAGAAATAATATTTTTTATAAGTGTTGATTATCAAATTTATTTCTATTATAAAGGATAATCAATGGATTTAGTTGAAGGTATAAATCGATTATGGGATTCTTGTCTAAAATTTAGTTTCTTAAAGAATATTTTTATTATCATGAACCATATTTTATATGTAATATTTTATCTAACTGAAATTTAATATTTTTTATGAGACTCAAAATATTTGTGTTATTTAATGTCTCTAATATATAATTATGGGGTATTATTTTAATTTATCTCATTTCATTTGTCTTTATTAATCATTTTTTCAAATCCAATCAATGTGTTTACTATTTTTCAACATCATTTATTTTATAATATCCAATTACTATGTGATGGGTATCATTTATCAAAATCATGTAATTTATGGGTGTTTTATATCCATATTATTTTATTTATTTAAATGGATTTTTATTAGAAATATACCAATGTAGAATGATTTTTTCAATACTCAAATAACATTTTTGATTAATAAATATTCTTATTGATCATATTTAATCAATGATTTGTTTATTTATATTTTATATTTTCTTTCAATTTAAATTATTTTCATCCCTAGTGAATATGACAATTTTTTGTTAAAATATACATACATCGTGAATTGTTTCCCCCGGAATAATTCACATTCACTATAACTACATTATATAATTATTTTATATAAATCACTTTTACAAAATCCATCATCATTATATTTTGAAACAAAATTTTTGGTTCTCTCATGTGATTTTTACTTAAATTTTCATTTTTAAATTGGATGTTTTTTTACTCTTCTAACATGGAATGGTATTAAAAGTATATTTCAAATTTTTTAAAATTATTTCCTTCCATCTGAAATCAAATTTATTTGTTCCACTAAAAATTTCATTTAGAAACCCTTTTTCTATATTCCAATAATAAATTCTTAATGATTTTATATAAAATATATTTCTTCAAATAATATTTTTAAATCAATATGTAAACATTGTTTATTTTTTGAGACTCAAATGTTGATGATATTTTTATAAAAGTTAATGCTTTGAAATATTTATTCACTTAACCTTTTTAGAACCATGGTGTATCTTTAACATTGCCCCAATTGATTTTTAATTCCAAATAATTCTTTTTAGAAGACACAATTTCATATTATTAGTGGTTAAAGTTCCAAAAAAAATCAATGTACCTTTATCATCTCCCTTTATGATAACTATAATAGCTTTTAAAAAATGATTTTATGGATTTACAAATATTTCCACTATATCTATAAAAGACAAATTTCAAATGATAATATTTTTATAAACAATCACCTAAATTTTCTATTTAAGTACTATTTTGGTCCATTTATTGTTTGTTATAAATATTTTAAAGATTTTGGTCAATTATGTTGATACCATTTTGATATTTTATGAAATCCATTTTTGACTCATGATTTCTTAATGATTTAACAAATGATTGATTAATGGTGGGAAATTGTTTTATGGAATAGTTTTTGTATGTTTCATATATCGCCATATATTATATTAGATAATGATTTATATTTAATGAGTTAATATGGAATTATATTTCATTGATATCCTCACATACTAATTGTCATGTCTTATTGGATATAATCATATGCTAGTGGGTGAGCCTTCTTGGATATTATCACAAATAAAATAGTGGTCCTTCTTGCATATTCTAAACAAATTCATCATCTATATTCATGTAGTACCCCCGGTTTCAGGTACATAACCCTGTTTCCTCACGTTTTTTAATTGGTGTGTATTTGAATGGGATTTCCATTAAATAGATAGTTTCCAAAAAAATAAATAGTTTCCATAAAATATAGAGTCTCCACAATATATATATTTTCCATAAAATGGGGTGTTCTATAAAGTGAGGTGTTTTTATAAAGTTGGGTGTTTCCATAATGTGGGGTGCTTCCATTAAGTGGGTTCATTCCATATAGTGGTTTGTTTCCATAAATTGGGATGTTTCCATAAAATTGGGTAAAGGTGAAGGAAGGAAGAATTTGAGAGGGGGGGGGGTTAAGGAGTGTGGGACCAAAATTATGGTTCCATAATCCATATACAGTTTTCAAAAACTGTGTGGTCAAATCTTGCGCAAAGGTCAAATCTAGAACATATTTTCTTAGAGCTTACTCATTTTTCATTATTTATTTCATTTCGGCTTCAAAACGCCCCAATTTTTCGATTATTCTCCCTAGAAGGACGGGTAACCCTCCCCACATGAGTTGAAGCCATTACGGAGCCTTCCCTTGGGGATTTTGAGTTTGATTCATGAGGAATGTCACCATTCTTTACGGATTTGTCATGTTTTCTTAGATCTACGTAGATCTATTTTTCTAATCTCCATTATTTCTCAGATGTGAACCAATATTGGGTAGATCTAAATTTTTTTATTTCCAAATATTTTAATATTGAGTCATGATCTTTCTATGATAATATAACAAAGGTTGTTGTATGATAATCGACCCGCTTCCTTTTGCGGTCTTCTTCTGTTGTTAAAGTTTCATCAAAATCATCAAGGTAAATGGATTCTCTCTCGACTCCTCTTACTAGAATTGATTATATTAGTTTAAATTTTTTTATTGAGAATGAAATTCATGGAAAAATATTCATTTGGGATGGTTTATGGTTTTTGTGAAATTTTGTGATCTTTTTGAATAGTTGGTCAAAAGGGGGTTTAAATTCAAATGATGATTTTAAATTATGGATTTTCTCGAATTTATAAATGGTTGATGAAAAAGGGGATTTCTATAGAAATATTTTTCAATAAAAATGGAGTTTAATTGAAATGTTTTAGAGTTGAAATGGTTTGGCATTGAAATGGTTTTAACCGAAATAGTTTTCAATAAAAAGGTGTTTTCCTTAAAATGTTTATTTTGGCTTAATCATTGAGCACATATGTAGTGTGTTAATATTTAATATATGAGGATTTCTTAAAATATGACCTTATTATAAGTTCTAGTTGTTTAATGGAACATGGGAATTGCATATACGGGGCTTGGTTGAAATTTGACCTTGTGCTCAGTGCAAAATTATTAATGGCACATGGGGAACAATTACATTTTAACTACTTTTTACATCGATGGTAAATATCTCATGAGTATGGAACTATAATAACGTAGCATGAATGGTTGGTTGAAAGGGTTTGATTAATGGCTGGGTAAGCCGATATATAGATATTAGGAAATGGTTGTAGTAATTGTTTGGTTATTTTTCTGGAAAAATATCTTGCTGAAAAAATGGGTATCAATTTCACTTGTATGGTTTTGGTAATGAATGGTTTTGGAAACTTGTTTATATTTAGTTATGAATTGATTTTGTGAAATTGTTTTATATAAACCATTTAATATAATTTTTGTTAACTCTACTATCCAAGTGGCGTGAGTAGGGAAGTCATTGGGTAAAACCTACTGAGTTTTATATTCAACCCTGCTTTAGCACATTGGTGCTTTTTCAGATGCTATCTTCAGGGATATGGGAAAAGGTAATCTTTCTCACGTGTTTAGCACTACCTCATGATGTTGGGCTGTTTTGAAATTTTGGAGGTTGGGGCATGTAGAGCATGTATTTTTGAGGGTTTTGAAGTGTCTTGTGTAGTTTCTCTGCTCTATACACTGATACATGGTCATCCTTCCATTGTTACATACATTTATGTGGTTTTTAGTGCATCAATTTGTTGATTTTCCTTTCATTTGTTCATGCATCATATAGTGAATGTTTAGTTATGTTTGGTAGGTTTATTAGTTTATTTCCAAAAGGGTAAATCTTCCCCCACTTTTATTTGAAACCATTTGGAATTTATTTCCAGCCTTTGGCATCTTGGGGATGTCACTTAAGGCCACACAATGACTCGTTGTATTATCAAGACAATGAGAATTGGCTGGTCATTAAAAATGGTATCATCTTGTTCGGTCATTTCCTAACAAGTATTCATCTATTTTCCTAGTTTTGTAGATGAAATCCCTAATTGTCTATTCCATTGGTGGGAATCATGGAAAGGATTTGGATTTTTGGAACATGAAATATATATCATAAAAGGATGTATCTAAAACTTTTATGTTGAACGTCAATATACCGTGGGGTGGGTAAATAAATGTTTGGTGACACTTCTAGGATTTTTAAATCTCATTGTCATGGGTTTTGACAATGAGACGAGCATGACATGAATTATAGTGGAATGACATCCCACTAGGAGTGCATACATCATTTCGAGAAATGATCATTTTTAAAAGTATTGAATTGGTTTTCCAATTGTAGATTTTGAAAAAACGATTGATTATCGTATTTTGATAGTGTTTTAATTTTCAAAATCATGTGAAGTGGTTTCAAAAATAGTTGAACAAGGGAAAATGAATGATTTTGAAAACAATGTTTTGATAGTTGATGTGATAGAATATGAAATGCGCAGCCACGAATTTCTAGAGAGTGAGAATAATGGAGTTTTTTGTTTGTTTAGAAAATGGAACCTGGTAGACGTCGTCAAAACCAACCAGAAGAAGACGTGGAGAATGTTGTTGCATCTGATCCACATGTGAACCAAGAGCGAGTTAAAATTATTGTCCATGCTTTTCAAGACATGGACACAGGGAACCAGAGTAATGATCCACGACATGTGGTTCATACCATCTAGTTCATTATGAAAAATCCACCTAATTTCTGTGTTGATTCCAAACCCGAGAAGGCGGAGGTGTGGTTATGTAGTATGTATCATATCTTATACTTCATCAGAAAACCTATAGAGGTAAAGGTAAAACTCATGATGTGTATTCTCGAGGATCTAGCATGCTAGTGGTTGGATTTAGCAGTGCATGAAAAATTGGATGAAGAACTTACATTGGAGGATATTGAGGAACTATACAACAAACAATTCTATCCTCACACATTCAAGATCGAGAAAACGACTGACTTCTTCAGCCTGAAACAAGAGAGTCTCTCTATCAGAGAGTATGCGGCTATGTTCTTGTACTTAGTACACTTTACACTATAAGTCATGACAATTGTCTCTTTGGAGTCACACATCTTCAAATTAGGGCTACAAAAGGAGATTCAATGAAAGTTGCAATGCTTTGTATTTAAGATTCTATAGAGATAGTGAGCAGAGTGACTATGGATAAACATGATATCTCAGTATCAATGGGAGGAGGCATGATGATACCTATAAGAAACAGTGGGGACTCAACCGCTGTGAACAAGAGGAAAATGGACACTTATTTCCATGGTGCAAGTGGAAATCAGAACCCGATGGATGGATCAGTAAACCTTCCTCCATGGCCCCAGAGCAAAACAGGTTGTTTTAAATGTGATTATCTTGACCACATAAAGAGAGATTATATGACACAACCATGATCATGTCATAATTGAAACAAGATGGGACATCTTTAGCGCTATTGTCGCAGTGCTCCAAAGTTAGGTGCTCGAGACACTTTGCAACTATCACAAGCATCGTATGCATTGACTAGATAGGGACCTCAGAATTAGTCTCAACATTATAGGAGAGCTAGACATGGTGTATCTAGAAAACCATGACTACTCATCCCGGGCAACCTCAGTATGGAAAAAAGAAGAACAATATAGTGGAGAAAAAATTGTATGGAGTTGAGAAGATGATTATCGGTGATCAGGTTGAACCATCTATAGTGAGAGGTATGATTCTTTTGAATTCTACCATTGTGAAAGTGTTTTATTGATTCTAGTGAATCTCATTGTTTCATTTCTTCTCGTTCTATTGACTAGTTATGCTTAAAACTGGAAAATATGCCTTCTGTCTTGAAACTATAGACTCTTCTTGGTGAAAGAGAATGTCAATCCTTTGTGTGTAGAGCATGTGTTATAACTGCTGATGGAGTTGAGATAAAATGGTATTTTTAGACATTGGATTTAGATGTCTATGGTATAATCCTAGGCATGGATTTGCTGACAATGTTCAAGGATCAAATTGAATGTTATAAGAGAATAGTTAGTTTCAGGACTGAGGACGACATCGATCATCCCTATAGAGGAGAGAATAGTGTAATGAAAGGTGCATAGAGATTTTTGGCACCAATGGTGGGAGAGATATATTACCAATTGGTAGCACTGACTGAGGAATCAATGGAAGAGATCAAGGAAAATAGTTTCCCCGCTGTTGTGGATCAATTTCTAGATGTCATTCCCATATACTTATCAGGGTTACCAACTCTAAGGGAAGTGAAGTATACGAATGATCTCCTTCCAGGGACAAGTCCAATTGCCCTTCCATATTATAGGATGGCACCAATTGAGTTATCAGAATTAAATGTGAAGTTAGAGGAGTTGGAAAGAAATGGTTTCATTCGACTAAGTACATCTCCATGGGATGCACTAGTTTTGTTCATGGTGAAGGCAGATGGAACACTTCAGATGTGTGTTGATTATCGTAAGCTTAACCAAGATATGATAAAGAATAGATATCCAGTTCCATGCATTAACGATCTATTTGATCAATTAAGGGGTTCTTAAGGTTTCTCCAAGATTGACCTATGATCGGGATATCACCAATTGAGATTTCGGAAAGAGGATATACCGAAGACAGCTTTCAGAATTATATATGGACATTATGAATATATAGTCATGCCTTTCGGTCTAATGAATGCACCAATAGTCTTCATGGAATTGATGAATCAGATATTTAAAAAATAACTGGATTTTTTTTGTGGTGTTTTTTGGAAAACATTTTGTTCTATTCGAAGACATGGATTGATCATGAGGTGCACCTAGAAGCAGTGTTACAAATCGTTAGGGTTCATCATTTTTATACCAAATTATCAAAGTGTTATTTTTGGATACATGAATGCATTTCCATAGCCATTTGTTTTCCGAGAAAGGTGTTTCTGTTGATCATGAAAAGATACAATCTATCATGTATTGTAAATCACCGTAGAATGTGTTCGAGATACAATGTTTTCTTGGTCTAGATAGATACTACCGATGCTTTGTGTGTGATTTCTCATTACTTGATTCACCAATGAGAGCTTGGACAAAGAAGAATGCTCCATTCCAATGGATGGAGGAATGTCAGAAGTCTTTCCAGTAATTGATATTTCGTCTTACATCATCACCTATCGTGATCTTTCCAGAATCATGAAAGGGGTATGTGGTATATTGTGATGCTTCAGGATCAGGGTTGGGATTTGTTCTCATTCAAGGAGATCAAATGGTTTCTTATGGTTCAAGGAAATTGGGGGTGGATGAAAAGAATTTCCCAATGCATGATTTGAAGTTTGTTGTAGTCGTCCATGCTTTGAAAGCATGGAGACATTATCTCTTTGGTGAGAAATTTACATTGTTTATAGAACACAAAAACATGAAATAAATTTTCTCAATTTGAGATTTGAATCTGATGGAAAGGATATGGATGGAGTATCTCCAATTGTTTGACATTGACTTGATGTACACACTAGGTAATGGAAATTTGGTAGCGGATGCATTGAGTAGCAATTCATGTGCTCATTTGTTGAAATAAGCTTCATATGAATGTTATTTGATGTCAGTCTTAGCCGACATTAATGTGGAATGTGAAGACTGAGGTGATGTTACAATTTTATTTTTTTATATTCTTATTCCTGATTTAGTAAAAATGATCAATGATGCAAAAAAATATGATATAGAATGTCTGGATGTAAGTTATAAACTCAATGTTGGGGTGATCACTGAGGGTTGGAAAATTGATGAGGGTTTAGTTTTGCGTTTCATAGATCTGATGGTTGTACCTATGGTTTTTTATAAACAAAATCCTCCATGCTTACCACCATTCAAGATGGTATACACATCTAGGTACACATGAGATTTGTAAGGCATTAAAGGCGCAGTTTTGGTGGAGGGGCATGAAAAGGAAGGTGGTTGAGTTCGTCTCGTGGTGCATAACTTGTTAGCTGGTTAAAGCAGAGCATCAGAGAATACCTGGTATGTTACAACCATTGCCCACTCCAGTGTGAAAATGGGATCAAATTGAAATGGATTTCGTTATAGGTCTTCCATGAATGGTCTGGAATCATGATTCCATTTGGGTGATAGTTGATCGTCTAACCATGTCGTCCCATTTCATCCCTATTCATGAAACTCATACGGTGGATGATCGTTTAAAACATTATATCCATGAAGTGGTAAAGAGGCATGGTATACCAGGGTCAATAGACTTAGATAGAGATCTGAGGTTCACATCTTGTTTTTAGAAATCATTAAAGTAAGCCCTTGGAACTCAGTTGACTATGAGAAATTTGTATCATCCTCAGACAAATGGGCAATGCATGAAGACCATAAAAATGTCGAAAGACATGTTGCAGGCTTGTGTAATGTATTTTGGTGGCTCATGGGAGGATCATATACCCTTATTGGAGTTCTCATTCAATAACATCTATCAATCCTCGATACGCATGGCTCTATTTTAAGAATTCTGTAGGTGTCCTTGTCGTTCTCCACTATGATGGGTGGAAATGGGTGAAACATTACAAGTCAGTCAAAGCCTTGTCAAAGAAACAATATAGAAGATCCAGTGGATTAGAATGAGGATGGAGATAGCATAGAGTCATCAGAAACCTTATGCATATCACATTCGAAGACCATTGTCATTCATTTTGGGTGGTCATGTCTTCTTGCGGATCACTCCATGTCTTGGACATCAACATTTCAAAAAGAAAGGAATGTTATCTCCTAATGAAATTGGCCATTTTGTTATACTGGAATGGGCAGGAGAGGTGGCATATTGTTTGGCATTACCACCATGGTTTTGTTCGGTGCATAAGGTGTTTAATGTATCCAAGTTGAAAAAGTATCACCCTGATCCTGACCATGTGATCAGATGGGATCATAGTGTGCTAGAACTGAATGCTTCAATGGTATATATTCCAGTGCAGATCATGGATATACATGAGAAAGTCTTGTGTGGGAAATGCATCGGCCTATTGGGGGTTTTATGTCAACATGTTCAGATTTAGGAAGTGACTTGGGAACATGATAATGAAATAAAAGGGTAGTCATCTGAACTCTTTTTGTATAACAAGGGATTTATAATTTCTATGTACTGAATGATCAATTGTGGGGAGAATGTAGTGCCCCTGGTTTCGGGTACATGACCACATTTCCACATGTTTTTTTAATTAGTGGGTCTTTGATTGGGTTTCCATAAAATAGAGAGTTTCCATAAAATATACAATTTCCATAATATATAGAATTTCCATAAAGAGTGTTGTTTCAATAAAGTGAAGTTTTTCCCTAAATTGGGGTGTTTACATAAAGTGAGGTGTTACCATAAAGTGGGTTGTTTCCAAAAAGTGGGGTGTTTCCATAAATTGGGACGTTTCCATAAAAAGGGGAAAAGGAGAAGGATGGAAGAATTTGGGGTTTTTAAGGAGTGTGGGACCAAAAGAAAGGTTTCATGATCCATACACAGTTGGCACAAATCATGTGATCAAATATTTCACAGAGGTCAAATCTAGATCCAATTTTCTAGACGCTTTCTCGTTTTTTGTTTTTTATTTTTTTTTTGCAATAAAACTCCCCTAATTAGATATTATTCTCCCTAAATGGCTGGAGAACCCCCCCCCCCCCCCCCCCCCCACACACACACACGTGTTTAAGCCATTTTAGAGCCTTCTCTTGGTGATTATGAGTCCAATTCTTGAGGTATTTCACCATTCATTACAGATTTGTCATGTTTTCTTAGATCTGCTTAGATATACTTCTATGATCTCCATTATTTCTCAGATCAGAACCTATAGTGGGTATATCTATGTTTTTGGATGCCAAATATTTCAATTTTGAGTCGTGATCTGGATCGGATAAGAGATCTAAGTCCGCTCTCTGAGAATCGACCTGCTTCCTTTGGTGTTCTTCATCTATTGTTAATGTTTCATCAAATCCTTTGAGGTAGGTTGATTCCCTCTCAACTCGTCTTGCTAGAAATGATTGGATTAGATTCAAATTGGTTTATTGATGGTGAAATTCATGTAAAAATATTAATTTTTGACGATTTATGGTATTTTTGAAATTGTGTGATCTTTGGGAATAGTTGTGCACAATAGGGATTAATTTAAAATGATGATTTTATGTTACTTTTTTCTTGGAAGTTGTAAATGTATCGTGAAAAGATGTTTTCTATAGAAATGGTTTTCAATAAAATTTAGTTTTATTGCAATGGTTTCGAATTTAAATGGATTGGCATTGAAATGGTTTTAATGGTAGTAGTTTTCAAAAAAATGTGTTTTTATTGAAAGGTTTATTTTGGCTTCATCGTTAGGTGTATGTGTTCTGTTTCCATATTGAATATTCCAGGTTTGGTTGAAATTCAACCATGTGGTTAGTGACAGACGTTTAATGGGACATGAGAATTTCATATATGGGGCTTGGTTGAAATATGACCTTGTTCTCGGTACCAAAGGATTAATGGCACATGGTAACCAATTACCTTGTAACCACTTGGTAGATCAACGAGAAACCTATCATGAGTATGGATCTGTCATAATGTATCATTCTTGGTTGGTTGCATTGGTTTCAGTAATGGTTGGTTATGATGATATAGGAATGTTGGGAAATAGTTGTAAAGATGTTTGGTTATTTTTCTAGAAAAATATCTTGCTGGAAAAATTGGTTTCATTTCAACTTTTATGGTTTTGGTAATGAATGGTTTTTGGAAACTTGTATATATTTTGTTTTAAACTGCTTTTGAGATAAAAAATTATAAACAATTTTATATAATTTTTTCTAACTCTTCTATCATAGTGTCGTTAGTAGAAAATTCAATGGGGGAAGCCTACTGAGTTTTATACGCTCCCTTGCATTGGAAATTTGGTGTTATTGTAGATGTTATCATCCTGGACAGGGGAATTGGTAATGTTTCACATGTGTTTAGCACTACCTCATGATGTTGGGCTATTCGGAGATTTTGGATCTTAGAGGTTGTGCAGCATGGAGTCTTGGGGTCTTTGGAGAGTCTTGTGTAGTTTATCTGATGTGTACTCTAATACTTGGTTATCCTTCCATTGTTGCTTACTTTGATGCACTTTTGACTGCATTATGTTTCTCTTTGTCTTTCATTTTTTCATTCATTATATAGTGAATGATTGGATATGGTAGGTAGGTTTACGGGTTTATTTCCTAAAGGGTAAATCATCCCCCACTTGTATTGTAAACCCTTCGGCATTTATTACCTGCCTTTGGTGTCTTGGGAAGGTCTCCTAAGGCCTAATAATGACTCGTTCTAATCTTAAGACAATGATAATTGGTGGGTCATTACGAATAATATATATTCATCCAATATAATTCGAACACATTCTTATGCATTTTTTACAGTCTTATTATTATTTCTAGTACTTTGTTATTCTATCATGGATTAGGTTTGTGAACTCATATATCAACACTCTGTAGAATTATTTCTCATGATAATCCATTTTGTATGACATGAATCATGTTTTATGATCTAAATATTTTTTGGTATTATTATGTTAGGAATATTTTTTATACCCATATGAAAAATTAAGTCTCGGTTATGATATTTTACTAATATCAATTTAGTTTATAGTTAAATAGATTTCTTAATCACCCCTTTATTTTGTTTCAATTTCCACAAGTTATTAATAAATATTATATGATTTATGTTTAATGAATATATTATTATGTTGATAAATATTTTCAGAAGATGAATACTTCAAATGGATTATGAATTTTCTTATATAGTTGAAAAAATTATTCATTTTTTAGAAAATGAATTATGTTTTATAAGTCATTATTTTATAAATATTCTCTAAAAATATGATCTAAAAAATCATGGAAATGTTGTTTAATGATTTTTTTTTTGAAATGTAATTAACTGGTTCACATATGTTGGATTGCTATAGTCTTTTGATGTAGGGTTTAGATAACAGTGGTTTTTTGAATATTTTCTGAGGATTAATTAAGGGTTGAAAATTTAATTTTTGTATTATTTTAAGTGATATAGTTATCAACATAAATTACATAAGGTAATAATGATTCTTTTTAGGTATTATGATAAAAAAATTATATTAATTCCTATGGATTTTTTACATGGGATATAAAAATATTTTTTAAAAAATAGAAACGTTTTGGTAATGTATTTATCTTGTAGTTCTCCAAAAAATTACACCATAGTCTAAATACTCACATGAAGATGATATTTTGACATATATGTATATAGTATTAGTATATAAAAAATTTTCTGATAATATACTAAATATTACATTGATGCCCAGTGGGTGGGTATAATACTGCAGACATATCATGACACTCTTGCAGGATTCACATTACATAATTAGCATTCAATTTATAAAAAAATATAAAGGATTTGAATATCATTATGTTATAAAAATTAATTGTAAATAAATATGGAAATGATAGTTCCAAAATAAATAATAATGAGTTGTGGTAAAACTAAATTGATATGTTATTTTATGGATAAAGGTTAATTAAAACATTAATATAATTTATTTAATTATTTTTGGGTGATGAATACTTTATAATAAACTATGCTAGTTTTTAGATATTTCTTATTTGCAATAGGTCATTACGTATAATAGAAACTACACTAAAATAAAGTGTGTTGAACTAATAGTTTTAGTGGATTAAATTATGGCCTCATTAAAGGAGACATCGTAGGAGTTGGTTTTTATGGTTATATTAAAATTTACACTATTTTTAGTTCTATATTTTTTTGGTTTTAAAATTTGGATTTGCGTATGATATTGCAATGATGTTATAAATGGAAAATACATACTAGAATATATAATACCCAAGAAGTAGATAAAATATAATTAAAACATATAATTTATTATATAGAATAGTTAATATACATGGAAATTATTATTTTTATATAATTTTTCATTAATCCATACACTTCTGGTAAGGACAATGTGGATAAAGTAACAATATAACTAAAATACATTTGTATACATGTCAACCAAACAATATCACAATGGAAAAAAATTATTATCATCAAGAATAAAAAAAATTAACATGATATAGAAATGAAAAATGAGAATAAATGTAATGAACTGACCTAGGTTTCCCTCAAACTAGGCACCTAGCCCGATCTACCCCATACTCGATGGGAATTCCCAATCCCTGTGGGATGGTGTCAAGAACCCATACATCAAAAAATTACCCTAGGGAATGAATTATATCAACCTGAATAACCACATCCACTACAAATTTAGAGAAACAAAGTAAAATACAATGAACAACGAATATATATGACATAACCTTGAAAGAAATAGTGGAAACAAAACTACTAGAATAGTAGTTATTACTCCCAAATACATGTCTAACTATATAAAAAGGGATAAACTAACTGCTAATATATGAAATTGTGTTGAAAAGTCGCACCATCATGTCACCAACTACACAACCACTAGATATGAGCCAAATTTCCTCACTGTGGTGGATAGAATTTCCCTTTACTAGAAGACAAACAAAGGAATTCGCACCACTGAAGTGGTATATAGGGTGTGAGATTTCAGGATTAGTAGGATCCCACCCAGCTCTTCCACAACAGCTATCTATATAAAAAATACTATATGATCATATTCAAAATAAAACAAGGAATTATAATATGTAAATAATTTTTATTTGAAACATAGTATGTATTTCATTGTTCACACAGTTTGAAAAAATAGAATATATATATGTTCAAAATTTAATTTTCCATATCATTTTTTCACAAGCAAGATCATTCATATCATGGAAAACTCAAAAATAAATGTAGTACAAAATAGAAGCACAAGTTTCACAACAACAAACAATACTATAGGACTAGGTAGCAGACTACTCATACCATATTAATCATGTTCACATATACTGATTCTATAACAAGACTAATAACAAGAAGAATATCACTTGAATAAGACCACAAAAATATCAATATCATTCCCCAAGAACAATAGTCTTAATAAATAAATGAATTACACAAGACAATCCTCCTTGATAATCACAACACATTGGATGATGGACTCAAGCTAATCCTTCCATCTATATACCCTTGGTAACCCATGTTATATTTTTTCACAAACCAATATCAATTCTTTGAAAACAATTTAAACACATTTCACAATCAATTTATCTAATACCAAGGAAAAAATATCCCTCAAAACACTTCTTTAACACTCACAAACAATAATGCTAATTTAATAAATCATTATACAAAGAAAAACAATCATGATCATTATCAAAGGCTAAAGATGTGACCACCTAAGTCAAAGATTGGTTTGCACACACACATAATGGAATCCACCAATAACAAAAAAACGATGTCATCCAATCCTCTAAAATTGAACCCAAAAATTTGAGGATTGATTCAAATCAAAACAAAATAGTATAATGGAAGAGATTAAACCCACATACCTCTAGGACGAATAACCACCACACTACAAAAAATGACAAAAAAAAGGCCTTTGAAATAATATCTCACAACAAATATTTAAGAAACCAAGAATAAACATACAACCTAGATTAGCTGATCTGATAACGTAAATCAACATTTCTATCACAATCAACCAAAAAGAAGAACTAGAAAGACCACTTACCTGAAGAGACACACCAAAATCACAATGATGATATAAAGCCAAAAATATTGATTAGGAACATGGGGAGCCTCTAGAAATCACCAAGGATGATATCTAGATCAAAAGAAAAGTGGTTTTGAATGAACAGATTGAGAAAAAAATTCAAAACTCTAAATTTATGATGGGCTTGGGCCAGGTTATGATGTGTACCTTAGATACATCGCATGTAGTCAATAATGGATAGTTTACACTGAAACCCACCTTTAATTTGTAAAAAACTAATATTAGAACCATACATGTATGTACCTTAGGTACACAATGTGTACGGGCTCACAGTGTGATTTCCCCATTCAAGACATACATCCATCAATAAGTACACGACGTTAACATCATGTACATGGGGTGTAACTCTGTTATAGGGTGTGTACCCCTAGTTCACATCATGTACATACTCTGTAGCCAACAGAAAAATATCAAAACCCACCTGTATGGGATTTGAACCGAATGGGATCATATAATGTGGCGAAAACCTACCCAATCAAGGTAGTGGGATGTAACAAACTCTCCACCATAAGGAATTTCCATCCCTAAGAAGTATTGTGGAAGATGTAACTCCTTCAAAATTAAAAGGCCACTAATCCCTCAACAAAGACTCACATTCCCACATATTATGAGAATCTGGAAGTAAAATTTAATCAAAATTGTTAAACTATCAAAGGAATAGAATTAATCATACTCATGAATCCGTGTAGGTCGAATGATAATTTATATGAATTTAACAAAATAGAAAACATATTCTTAGAAAAAAATTAAGATTAAAACAACATGTGGTACCACAGTTTGGGTCACATCATTCAAAATGGTAAATAAGCCATTCCATATCTCCAGGAAGTAGTTGGACTTCTTAAATTTAATCATGATCAGAAAAATCCATGTGATGATTTCATATGAGGAAAACAGGTCCAAAATTCATCTCGTTTGACTAATCAAAAGGAATTGAATATTTATTTTCAATTATATATATATGTGTTGGTATTGTGTAAAGTGAATGACACACACTAATAAGGAAAATTCCATAGTTTTATTGATTATTATATAATAGAAATCTTTGTGATTTTTAAGAAGAGTAAATTAGATGTTATTGACTGAATAAAGATATGCCTATGAAGAGTTGAGAATAAAATTAGATGAACAATGCAAATATTTTATTCAAAACATTTAACATAACCCAAAATATCTTAATTGAAAAATTACCGTGAAATAAATTAGATCAAACATTTGGTTTCATTGGTTTGATATCCTCAACAAGATGGGTACTTTTATTGTTCAAATTGATAGGTAAATAATATTTCCCTAACAACGAATATAGAGTGTATTGTTTCTTACAACTGTTTGAAAGTGATTCATAATTTATCAATGTACACTAATAAAGATGTTGTGAGGACCCCATAATTTTAAAGGAAACCCTAAAAAATTCGGAATGTAAAGTTCCCTCAATATAGATATATATATATATATATATATATGATGGAGGTAATGTATTCGTACAAAATAATGAAGAATATTCAATAATGTATGGTGATGAAGAAATTGAGGGGATATTAACTGGTTTCTTAATAGAGTATAGTCTTTAAAAGAAATTATTTTAAATATATTAATATTATTGGGAGATATTATTTCATGATCATTGAGTATTAAATTATCAACTACAAGAGGACCACTATTATGGATGTGATCAGATATGTGGAATATGCTTAAAAAATAATATAAAACCGTGAAATTGTGGAACGAACATATATTATTCATTGTCCATGTTAAAATTATGGTTTCTAAGTGGAATCAAAACAAGAAATAAATAATAATGAAGCTCAATTAAAACAATAATATTTTGAATAAGTTTCAACTGATCGATCATTTGTTAAGTCCATTAATGCGTAACTATATCATATAGATAATAACATGACATGGGAGCTTATTATGATCAATGAAAATAAAAAATTAATAATGAAAAAGTGTTTCATAATGAATAAATTTTGTGAGAAAAGAATTTTCATTTGTTAAAATATATTATCTATCTAGGAATTCTATTAATTGATTTATGGGGATTAATGTTGAAGAAATATGTTATCAAAATTCCCACAATATTCAATTACGATAATTTTGGACATGAAAATTGAAGTGGATATAAAATATATTTAATGGATGTGAAAATATAGTTCATAAATTGAATTCCATAAGAATACATTTTCATTTAAAAATAATAATTTATTTTGAATTAAAATGTTGAAAAGAGTAATATACATTAAAGAATCCTCTATATGGTTTAATGTAGGAACCATGATCATGGTATATAAAACATGATGGTTATTTGAAGTGGATTAAATGTAATGTTTGATGTTCTTACCATAATTCATATTTCATTAAATCCTATGCGGATAAGTTCATAGATATTGTTTACATGTATTATTTTCTATATGATAAATGAATTCATTGATCAATGGAAAAATTTTATAACTCTATGATATAATAATTTTAAATCATCAATATTATTGAACATACGTATATGTTTGGGGTCAATCTATCGAAAATAAGAAATATTTTTTAATTTCTCATGAAATGTATGAATGATATATTCTTAATAAGGTAATTATGATTTAATAAAAAATGATTTTGAGGGAAAAAAATATAATGAATCATTATAATAACGAGGATGGGAAATATTTTGATATAAAATTATTCAAGATAAAAAAATTGAATCTTGTTATATTTTGATACAATAGGTATAAATATTTATCTTTTAACATGTTTTGGGTCATTCATCCAATCTATGTTAATAGAAGACCGTTTTGGAAAGTTAAATAAATCATTGTGTACACTCATGGTACTCAACATTTTGGGTTGTGTTTGAAATCTAATTAGATCATGGATTATTGGAATTTTTGGATGCTAAACGAGATGGTTATGTGGGGTATAATATGTATGTAATTGATATATCCTTCTTTATTGGGAACACTATATCATCGAGTTTTTCAATAAGTGAGAAATAATTTCAACTAGTATGGCTGATGTAAACTTTATATATATGTAATTAGGTGTGGAAGAAGCTATTTTGGATGAAGAAAATGTTGTACTATAATGGTGAGTAGCATAATTTTTAATGGTGAAACTCTATAACATTAATGGTGAAATCATCCTTAGGAAAATCCCAGTAAAAACTCATTCTAATCAATTTTTTCCCAAATATAATTACATCAATGAAAAGATATATTACTGAGTGTTTTAAAAGAATTATTTTGAAAATAATGATCATGTAATGTACATAATTTCTTAGGAATTTTCTTCCACAAAATATATGATACATTAGTTGAACATCAGTGTTAAAAACATCCAATATCATGTGGTGGTTTAGTGCTCTCCCAACTATGTATTTTTTAACTACATATTAATTTTTTGCTCTGGAAATATTTTTCCAGATCAATGAATGTTCCTTGTCAATGTCATCTTCATAGACTCAGTGAAATATTTCAACAAACAATTACATGCTTTTCATGCTAAGGAAATTTCATGAAAGAAGATTTCCAGAACATGGGTGATGCAATTTTATATGCTATAATTTCTCATGGATGATCAATTTCTATGAACTAATATACATTATATAATCAAAATATCCACAAGCCTTGTATGTACATTGAGGAACTATTTCAAGAGTGATTCATTTTTTCAATATACACGATGTGTATATAATTTATGCATCAATGTATTAGATGAGCTCAAAATAATCTAATTTTTTGTAATACATACATGAACATATTATTTCTATGTAATGAGACCACATCATGAAAACTTGATTCTTGAATTTTGAGATTGTGAACTAAGAATGGTAATGGGATTTTAGTGAATGGTTTATCATGAGAGATGGATGTTACATGGTAATTTATTGTATCATATAATGGATGCTTCAGGAAATTATATATATGATCGATTTTTCACATATGAATTTTTTTATAAAATATTATTGTATCATATTCATTACATCCTCATTATAAAATCATCAATATATAGTCATATTTTAATGAGTCATTTATGTAGATCATATGATAAATCATTCACCCAAAGTCATGTATAAGGAAGTTGAAAGATGTGGTAAAATAATGTTAGTTAATATTCAATAAAATTATTTTAACTCTAGTGATCAAATAACAGAGTAACTATATCTCGAAAATTATAATCTAAATCATCTAATGAAGATTATTATCTTCTAGTATAAATAAAACAATTTCATTTTATACTCCAAGGACTATCTTATTTCTATTATCATTGAAAAAGATATATATCATGTTTTTATACCATCAAATGCTGGTTCTGTGATTAAAACAATTTTGTTAGTCATGTTTAATGAGTCCAAAGAATTCTGGGAGAATATTTAATCGAATTGTGGCACTCGGATTCACCCCTCCCCTCTTATTTTTTCTTAAGGATTAATAGTCTTCCAATCATTAAAAATATAATGTTTTATCCTCCAAACATAAATTTATTTTCTCTAAATATAATTTTTTTTTCAAGGATCCATTATGATGATTCTATTTAAATGTATATTTTTAAATTTTTTATCCTCATCTATTTTAAAACTTATTATCTTTCCCAAGGATCCATTAAATAATATTTTTAAAAAATGAAACAACTTAAAAATCCATTAACATTTTATTATTGATATAATTATTTCTCATTTAAGAATTCAACATTGATATTTCATTAATTAAAATATATTTTAATGAAAAATGTTTTAACTTTTTAGAAAGAGATATTTCAAAAAAAAATGCCTTTAAAAACGACCACTATATTTTACTTTAATGTAAACCTCAATAACATTTTTAAAATACATATATATTGTTCTTCTTCAATTTTTTATATTTTATATAATGGGATTATATCATAAAACGTTATTTTAATTCACCGTCCCACTAATATTTTTTTTATTATACACTTTTTAGGTTATTAAATTTTTAGGTATAAAGCATTTTAATTTTTGTGGTAAATATTTGTGATGTTATTAAAAATAAATTTCGAACAGAATTTTTTATTCCGTGTTGACATAATGATGTATTGAATGATTGATTTTGAGTTGAACACATAATTAAGGATGATATATTAGTGGGGTCTTATATTTCTCTTACTAACATTGGTATAATATTTATATCTCTCAGGATAATGTAGTGGGATCCCTATTTTATATTCTCTAAAACTATCTCATGAGCCTTCATGTATTAGATCACAAACTAAATGGTTATTATTATTATATATTATCACAAACTAAAGGGCTGGTATTCATGGATATGATCAGAAAATGATGTGTTTTCTTTCATGGATATTCTCACAATATTATGATTCTATATGAATATATTCATTCATTATCTTATAATTATTCTTTTAAGTTTATTATGCTACATTGACTCATGTTTATTGAATCATGTTTCCAAAAACTCATGATTAATTTATTACGATAATCCTTGTCATATACCATGAATTATGATTTATTATCCATTCTCGGTGTATAATTTCTATTTTATATTTATTATGCAAACATTCTCATCTCATGATCACTTGGGAATATTGAATGTCAACACATATGTTTACACAAACTATGCATCTGAACTCATTCCAATCAATATTTTCTATTACCAATGGTTATAATGAAATATATAATGTATTATGTGTCTACAATAATTTCTTATTTTTGTAATTATTGGGGGATTTTAAAGGCTTGTTATGGATTGAAAATTTTCATATAATAGTGGGATATATCAATTGGCTAAAAAATTTATGGGGATTCCTTTAAAGATTTAATCCATATTATCGACATATATAATAGTAAATTATTATGACGATATATTTTATCTAGTATTTTTTATGTTCTATAATTTAGATGTAAAATGCATTAGACTAACATATTGGCCCCCCCTAAGGGGGTAGATGGGAATGAGATATATACCGAGGATCTGAGGAATCTAGAGTAGTCTATTGAGGAAGGGAAGTCATTTTATGAAGAGTTTGAGATGATACTAATATGGTTTATTTATGTAATTGAACAGGTTACTAAAGGAGTTATTCTATATGAGAAATATTTTACAATAGATTATTAGTCTCATCATACCCTAATATATTATTGAATGTGATGACCTTGGGAATCTATGTAATGACTTTCGTTAGTAAAAAATAGTTTTTATTTTACTGAGTAATCTGCATGGTGGAGGGTGCAGATATAGAGTTATATTTTAATGGACCTGTATTGAGGTATATCTTTATTCTATTATTATTTAAAATAGTGTTGGTGTTTTTATTTCAATTTGAGTATCATAGGTGTGTTTAATAGTGGGATTGGGATTATATGGTCATTATTTGTTCTATTATAAGTAATAAATAACTATTGAGAGGCATTTTTAGTGAAGGGTGTATGATAGTATAACATATAGAGTGAGAATATATTAATTTAATGGGGTGTGTTTGTGTTTCATGGGATTCTTTTTTTGAGACATGAATAGTGAGACATCACTATGCTAGGATCTAAGGTGTTGTGACCAAAAAATGGTTGACATCAATGCTCTAATCCATGGAGGTTGACCATTTCATGTTTCATATGAATCACCCTATCAAATAGACCAATGTGTTGGTATCATCCATAATAAATTTTTAAGATAAAAAAAATTTTAATCAAATTTTTTTAACAATTATTGGGGGATGATTGATGGTTACACATGTGATCATCATTTGATGGATTTTAATATTTTTACCACAAAAATACCTCTTATAATCGGTATATTTACTCCTCAATGGTGCTTCTAAAATGATGATTTATCGTGAGAGATGAATTAATACCTCGTACTCATTTTTATTTTCTTAGTTAAGACATTTATGGGTGTTTTATTCATCCAATATCTGTTTATTTGTTATATATTTTTACAGGAGGTCAGTGGAATCACTATCAGAACATCTTTTGGGATTGGCGGGCTTATGATTCTAAATATTCAAGATACTAATTTCAATTGAAAACACATTATTTATATTTAATTACCATTTTAATTATTTAGTATTTGATGATTTTTTATTTTTAATATTTTATTGATGGAGTGATTTTTTTAACCATGTTGAAGGAGTTTTTTAATGTTTTTTGAATGAATTTTGTGTTTCAAAATGATATAAAAATGTAATAAATTTATTTTATCTGATAAATTGATCTATGGAATTTATTCTTACATCAAATTTATTTTTTTTATATTTAAATGTTCATATAGTTCATATTATATACTTATTTGTGGAAGATGAAATTCATGTTTGTATATCTCCAAGTGATTTCATAGTGAAGAATATATCATCAATCAATATTATTTGGATTTTTATTATGAATACACACGTTTCTATGTGAGTGAGACCAGTGATGGGTATTCTAAGTGAAATAAATGAGTGAAAATTTTGATTTAGTTCAATAACTGTTCTCTAAATATTGCCTTTTGATAGGGTTTTTTGATATTAGAACCCTATTTTTAATAAACTATGTACTATCATGAATCTTTTCTTATAGGTGTGTGTTTGTAAATCTATTGGATAAATCCTAATAATATTTACTACTCCTCCCATTATATTCACATTGATACATATGTTTCTTTTTTGTCAAAAAAATGTAATGGAAAGGGATATTTACTCATTTGTTCTATATATCAATTCTAATTCATTGATTGGACTTAGAGATAAATTTTTACTTTGTGTGGAAATTGGTTTTATTTGTCAGTGGTGTTTTTATGTCAATATGTCTTCTTATTTTCATGCGCCACATTTTTAAACATTCTCTCAATTACCATGACATTGTAGATTTTTGTCTTTATTATTTGAATTATTGATACATGTTCTCATTGAATTGGTTTAGTCTATTGTTTATCTATCCATGCAGTGATTGTTCCTAATGAAAAATATTCCCCCATCATTTTACTATTCCGTTGTAATATATTTATATCCATTAGTGTGATAGGGGTGTAATACACCTTTAGTATCACCTCTGACATAGACCATATGAATGTGATGGGTTGGTATAAAAAAATGGTATCACCCCTGGTCAACCTCTTAAATTTTGTATGAAAAACAGATGTTTGAACGGCCAGTACATGAAAATAATATCATAAAACCTAAATAGATGACCTATATATATATTAATTTGATTATACAGTGGTATTATCGAATCAAAAAGACTGATCCTAAATGTTTTTTATTATATAATTATCATGGATTATGATGATTAGATCGTATTACTAGACAATACTATGAATACTTTTGACTATGACTTTATTTTTATTATATTGAGATTAATTTATTGAAATTAATTATAATGATCATTGATGTTGATGAATTAAAATATTCTAGACATTAATTTTTTTGTGAATAATGGAATATGGGTTTATTGGTAAATCATTAGGGAAATAGATTTTGTTACAATACACTTATCCTAAAATAAAATGACTACAAATGTGTCTTCACCTAAACCATATTTTAAAGAACATTATTATCAAAACATTTTTAAATAATAGAAAGTCCTTGGTAATGGATTAGTATTTGGAATCCATTCGATGTGGATCATTTATTGATATTTTAGAGACCAAATAGAACATTATTATAGGGTATTACAATTAAAAAAAGAATAAATTTATCTTAATAAGGAAAACTATAAAATTTATTCATATGATTATATAATGATCTTATAGATAATTAAATAGTTCACGCGATGGAGTATAATTCTTGTAAATTTTGGTATTTTTCTATCCAAGGTGATGTTGAACTCTGCATTATATGGTAGGACATTTAATAATGTTTCAATATACAATTCTACCACTAAAAATTCATGATAATTAAAATGATATACATATTCATCAAGGAATAAAAAATTTATTGATGTGAAGAATAATTTTTCTATGTTTATAAACATAGTTCATTTTTTTCTTAATGTACCATCTTGTATATGATTAATGACACACTAATTGAGTTTACTCTATAACCTAATATTCATTCTAATGTAACATTTATATGTATTAATGATTAAATGAATAAGTTAAATTAAGAGAAATGGATGAAATATTATATCATTATGAATCCTATAAGAGGATGTACATTTGTATCTTCTGAAAACATGGGTCTCTAATTCTAGAAATAATAATATTATAAGAATACACTTATAAGGTTGTGTGGCATCCCCATATCTTACCCCTAATTATAATAAATATCATCATAGAACTAATAATAATACGGGATAGTTCCAATTTTATTTTTAGACCGTATCAATAAAGATTTTATGGAAACTCCTAAAGAAGGAAACATCTATTATATGATCAAATATCTATTGACATGTTTTCAATTTTTCCCACACTCAATTGTTTGAAATATATCAAATGTGTATCAGAAATATAATGCTTCAATTAGATTTCCATGTCACGAAATTCTCATATTATGAACCATGTGGACTAGGGTAATTCTAGGAACACCCCAACACTTATGAAAATAATAACACGACAAGGAGGAATGAATCATTGGAATGTGTAACAACATGTATTGTGCTGATTAGATGATCATGGAAGAACAATATAGTCATATGAATATACATTATAGAACTCTAATAAATTAAATGATTATGTATGTTCTATTTGAGAAGGGTGCATACAAATATTTTGTTTCTCCATTTGTGGTATTTCCTGACCTAGGTACCACAAACTAGTGCCTCAATCCATTCTTCTATGTTACCTCACGTGAACCTCGTCGTATTCTAGAGGCTTATGTTCTATAGAGAGATCCAACTATAATTCATGGAAACACTATACCCTCTTTATAAAATTATAAGAATAGTGGAAATTAATCAACAAAAGCCAAATGATATAACCAATAACTAAACCAATCTAATATCACATGATGATCAATATAAGAAATAAAATATCTAAAAAATAGTATATATGTAATGAAAAATACATGTCATGTGTCAAGATGAAAAACTAAACAAATAAACACACTGATATAACCCAAGAGAGACCCAATACCAAGTTTGGTTCCCTATCCCTGATTTACCCATACTCATCCATATAACATGTGGATTTTTCAACATCTTATCAGGAACTGAGGAAATCTAATCCGGTACCAATCATGTATATCTAGTAGGATGTGTGTACAACTTAGTAGGCCACCACCATTATTGTCTAAAACAATATCCATAAAATAATAGTGATTAGAAATTTATAAATAATAATGTAAACCCCATAAGTAAATTCTAATCACATTTATATTATTATTTAATTAAAACACATAAACCCCAGAGATCTTCAGGAAACTAAAATCACTATACCTTCTTCGTTTTATTCCAGAGTGTGATCCATTTCTTATAATCTATTAAAAATTCATTAAAACAAGTGGACTTCCATTATCCATTTCATTTAAATTAGTATTAGTTTTAATTGATTTTATATTCAAACACCATAATGTTGGGAAAATATTTACATTCCCTAGACACCATAGTTATTTGGAGCACCATTCTATGACTGCCAACTAATTTATCAATGAATAAGATAAGTTGGATTTTGAATCAGCTTTCTACGTCCCACACTCATTAATCGCTATGATATTTTTTTGTAGTAGACCATTACCCAAAAACATATATCACATATACAACAATATAATATATATTAAAATATCCTATATACCATATAAATATTGATTAAAATCATTTACCCTCTTATCTAATTTCACAACATGATATGCCATTTCAATTATCCAAAATGAATTAGGCCCATTACATTAATATCATATAAATAACATGAAAGGCCTCCATTATTACATTAATAAACAATTATTCTTATATTCCATTAACTAAATTACCATAATTCAATCATCAAATATTTACAATAGTTAATTAATTCCAAAAAATATTAATCGACCAATTATACTTAACAATTAGCTAACCAAACCAAAATTTAATTAATCAATCAATTCCATAA
This sequence comes from Viscum album, assembly GCA_963277665.1. Classification (NCBI taxonomy): domain Eukaryota; kingdom Viridiplantae; phylum Streptophyta; class Magnoliopsida; order Santalales; family Viscaceae; genus Viscum; species Viscum album. The sequence goes on along the minus strand of OY728148.1, from coordinate 2,002,481,246 downwards.
TCATAGATATCATTAATTAATTAGAAAAAATTACGTAATATAATTCCACAATCACAACATTACACTAATTAATTAACCAATTAATTGATACAACTCCAATTTCGTTATCAAAGAATTTTTCATTAATTAATTCTAAAATAAATTAGATGTATTCTAATGTCCCAAAATTCAATTAAATTCCCCTTTCACACATTCCCTTAAATAATATTTCTATTTTTAAATCGAATTCCTTTTTTAATATAATAATTAATAAATTAATTTTTTAAATTGAAAATTTGATTATCAAATGTTCCGATTGAATTCTAACAATACAAGCTGAAAATTTGAATCGATATGATTTAAATTTTAATTTGGACAACCCACCTCAATATTATAAACAATCATTCGATAATATAAACTCCCAATATGAATCAGTACAAACACGAATGTGAGGGAGAACATGATATATAAAAAAAGCATAAATTCAATATAGAATAATCGCGATCCAATAATCCTAGGCCTAGATCCAAAAAAAATATGAATGTTTACCTTCAAAGGATGATAGAATGATGGATCAATGATGGGAAACTGAATGGGATGAGATTACCTTACCGTGAGATGTGAAACAAAATGATCTCGACTATGAATCATCATGAACAGATGTTAGAATCCCTATCAATTTATGTAGGATCATCTAAAAATTAGGGTAATAAAATATGTATGAGTTGGTTCTACTTTGGGTGATGTAGGATGGGTTTGGGAATTTAAAATCATGTTTTATAGTTTATTAACAACACATTCACACATTCCTAGGATGGGGATCAAACCTTTCATAAAATTTCACCTAAACCATGTACCTATTCATATGGGGGGAGTCTAGTAACTCCTAATATGGGGAATGTTTTGAAAAATTATGCACTAGATTTGTGAATCCCCTCTGTTTGGGATCACACAGATTGCTGGAGTAGACACACAAATTGAGAAAATAGTGTTCCAACCATTCATCACCCCTATTTCAACCATAATTCTCCAATTATCTCCCACAAAAACTCATGATAAACCCCAATCAAGAAAAACTAAATAATTACTAAAATACCATATAAATATTTATTCATCTCTAGAAAAGGATTGGATCCTAAAATCTCCCTACCTTATAATAGCTTATCTGTAGGTTATACTCTTAATCATCTCTATGATTCCGAGTCCAATTATTTGGGCCACTAAACCCACATATATTATTCACTCTCCATATAGTACTACTAAAAAAGGTCATGATTCATAAATACATGAACTATCAGAAAGGTATATCCCAAAACACCTTCTCACAGTGATCCAACACACATATAAGTGCTCCTTAAAGGAATTATTATTGTTTATCTCAACACCTGCCACATTGATCACATAATAATTTTCATGATGATATCATATAATATATGACACATTGAAATTTTTTTCCATGGAATCGTAATATGGTGGATGATTCAACTGGTATATCACTAGCCCAACTCTCCCTATAATGTCAAATGGACCAAAAAACATGGGCACTATCAAGCTCGGTATTCAAATCTTGTGTTGATCCAATTTAGGCGACACTCGAAGAAATATATGATCACAATATGTAATCATTATGGGTCAATGAATTCTGTCAAAATATGACTTTTATCTACTCCAATCCATTTCTATAGATTTTTACATTAGCTTAACCTTCTCAAGCATATCATACATGAGACTCGTTCCCCAAAACACTGAATAACCTTACAACATCTAATATAGAGATGATCGATATGGCCTACCATAATGAGCCTCATGTTGTCCCATCTCTATAGTTTCATCAAAACTATTTATATATATGTACTCAGAAAAATTATAGTTTCTAATCCCCTGATCCCTCGATGTATTGGACACATGATCACATCATATCATCATGTACGAGAATCATATGATACAAATTCCCATTTATCTATGGGTTAAATGTTTTACTATACAACTTATGAAACAAGAACCTTTTACATGCTATCAATAAGTGAAATTTAAAACATTTTTAATGGTCTAAAAGAAGTTTTATAAGTAATCCATGTAGCAAGATTGTATCATGAAAATACATATCCTCCAGCTATTCCATGGAGAAATATCATAGTATTCGAATGATGTGGCGACCCAACCCTAGAAGTCCAGAGTCACAATCTGTAATCAATTACATTTGTGTGATTGCAAGGAATCATGTCATGAAGTACCAATAGTTGTTAGTTCGTAAAACATATTCATAAATGTCTCTTCTGTTACAAACTAAAAAACTAATTACAAAATTTCTATTTTTACTAAATAACTTCAAGGATACCATTATTAAATCTAGTATATCCCTTCATATAATCATTGAATTCATGTTGGATTTCTAAGGAAATAAAACATTATAAGGGTGTGCTCAAATGAAATGTATAGTTATGTAATATTGAAATCAATAATGAAAAAATCTGTATAAATTAATATTTTAATGTATATAAATAAATACACATTCCATGTAATCCAATGGTTTAAAAATTAAGTGAATAATAAATAATTAAAGGTAAATGAAATCACATTCCACTCAAATAACATCATTAATAGAAATAAATATGTAAAGGTAAAAATAATAACACATGATATGCAGAAAATGAACTGAAAATGAAATGTAACAAAATATATAATGATCAAAAATCTCACTGATGAATAATAACAAGAACTACATGATAGAAATTTATAATTATTAGAATCCACTATTCTTAGGTACGTGGTACCTTTAATATGAATACCATTCACAAGATGGTTTACAACATTATGGGTAGAATACCCTATATGTCAGCTATTCAATTGACTAATCTAATTATACTAATGACGCATCAAGGGGTTATTGATAACTAGTCCCAACCCCTATCATACTTGACCAAATCATTCCTCATATATCGAATAATTGTTTTTACGATTTTCCTTATCAAATATTTATTTACAGTAAGAGATAAAGATTTATCAATACTTATCCAAATAAAAAAATAACAGAAAAAAGTACACTACATAGACAAATATTAATTATGATTATTGAAATAATCACGTCTAAGAAAATGAAAATGGATATTTGGGAGAATTTCAATGTCGAGTCATCATAGAAAATCGGATATTTCAATAGGGATAAAGGGAATCACCGAAGTTAGTATGAGTACTATACTTAGTCAAATAAATCATAAACCATCAGAAGCATGATTAATGATGGTTTAATTACATCATTCCATGGGTGCTGTAAAATAATGGGTTTTTATTGTTTTTAATGGAAATATTATAAAAAATTTTAAATCAACCTTACTGAAAATATTGTTTTTCTTTTATAAAACATTTTTAAAGAAGCATTTATTTTGAAATAAACGTAAGATAATTTACTGTAAACATTAACATACTAAACATGATATGGATGATTTATAGAATGAAGTTCGTTAAATCTATACATGTTGTACAAGATAAAAAAACATTTCTCTTTATGGAAAAAGGATTGAAAAATTGTTTGTTTAGAAAGTGACAAAAATATTCCATTGAAAAAATTGTTAAAACAAAAAATGGGAAAATTTGTCATTAAAAATCATATTAAAAACGTTTTTGAAAACAATTTAGTAAAACATGGTTCTTATAAAAAAATAGGTTGTCAAGAAAATAGAGACAATTAAAGTTGATTTTCCATAAAAACCCTTTTAAAAACACCTTCATAACCAACATTTTTTTAAAATGCTAAACACACAAGAAAAATTTCATTATTGTCCAGAGGATAGAAAAATTAATGGGTTTTTTGAAAAATGGCTATAAAATTTCCATGAATGGAAATAAATGATCAATAAAATTATTTTTTAGAATAATATTTTTTAAACATTCCAAAGAATCCCATACAACATTGAGGCATTTTAAATGGTAAGACTAAAGAAGGAAGGAAATAAAATAAAATTTATTATATAATGAGAGTAAGTATATTCGTGATATTTCATGTAAAAGGTTAGTATATACACTATATAAATTATACTAGGTGCATAACCAAAAATAAGACTAAATTGTGTTTTTAATTAGCTAAAATCCATTATATTATGTTTCCTTTTAGTTGAAAATCCTTTAATTCAATTTATAATAAACTTTTATAAATTATATACTTCATTAAAGAACCTTTTTAATGTTTATGATTAATTTTATATCACTTATTACTATGTCTTATACAACTTCTTAAACATTTTTTATGTCGTTTTTTGACCAAATTAAATTTATATTTCAAAAAAAAGTTTGAAACAAATACTATGGTAAAAAAGGTTGTTATAAAGAATCTCAAGAATAATAATAATGAAATAATGAAAATATTTATTAATAAGTTTAATTATAAAAACAATCATTAGTTGTGAAAAAGAATCAATGATACATTCATGGAGAGGGTATGACATATGTACGCATGAGTAACATTCCAATTTTTCAATGATCATTGTTGAACAAATCAATGTAATACAATATATTATTATAATGATCATTGTATCAAAATTTCCAAGTTATTTAATCATATATATTTTTATATATAATTATTGTGATGTAAAATTAATTGAATCTTTTTTAGGAGGAAGTAGTCCCCAAATCCACGACCGATATTAATACATTTTTACGTGTGAAAGGATAATACAGAAAATAATAAATATAAATATATCAAGAAACATAATATTGGAATGAATATCATATATATGTTTTCTATGTTATGTAATGACCATATGGTTTAGCCATTCATAATTTCCTATTATAATTATGTCATATAATAACCCGAAATCACTACTCAATGAACAACTAAGTACTATTTGAACATTAATCATTATATTGTCACTTCTATGATTTAAATTTCGAATATCTAACATACACAATTGTGATTTGTAAGGTGAATCGAGTACGATAAGATAAACTTAATTTTTGGTGAATAGTAACAAACACTTATGAAGAGTATTATTACCTTTATAAATAGTAATTTGACACATATAAATATTATATCGACCATATAAATCGTAACCTTACAATTGATGGTATAAATAAAATGTCTCCATCCTAGAAGTGATAATATGATAGTGTTTGTACTTTTATAAATCATAAATATGAAATTCACAATTTATGAATAATTTAACAATTAACATAAAATTTATTTTCCAAAAAAAATTTCATTAATTAATCTTTTTATGTATTTTGTATTTAAGATCATTTTAAATGGCCTTTTCTACTTTTTGAATACATTTTACAATCCATAATAATTTTAATATATCTATTTTCAAGGAAATTAAGATATTAATTAAAAATAAAGTTATAATATTTGGAAAATTACTTTTGAAACATGGATTTCATTTTTGTATTCTAAATTTAAATAAATGGTTAGTGTGATTTTTAGGTATTTTTCTAAAATTCTCCAATTTTTGATAAATAGTAAAATACGCAAATTTACCATATATATATACATTATATAATAAATAATCTATTTATTTAGTTAGGGATTGTTTATTCCCCATGTTATCAGACTCACATGAACATAATACCGTTTTTGGTCATGGAATCATCACCATTTCTTGTCTTATGGAAAAATAATAAACTAATGATTAAAATATTAAGAAAATCATCCTCCCCTCTACTATAAAAATCAACCACACACCACTATTCTCCTCACTTATCTCAAGACTTGTGACTTTCCTAAATTATAATGAAACATATCCCAAATATCCTCACTCACTTATATAATCTCTTGGTCTCCTCAAAAGACCAAATCATCTCCTTTTAAAAGGCTCTCAATGAAAATTAATTCAAGAGGTAAATTCCTCTTTTCAATTATTTTACATTTTTTTCAAGTTCTTATGTCTTATTTTATATCCTTACCTATACACATCAAAATGTTATGAAAATTATATTAATAAACATTTATATGAATTTTTTTATGATAGTGTAAGATGTTATTATCTTCTCTCATTTAACACTCTTTTAAAATAGAAAGGAAAATTCCATTTGAGATGTGTTAATCCATCACAATCATGGATGACAAGTTTTCTATTTCCTATGCCATATTCTATTTTGGTCATAAAATAAAAATTATGGTTGAACCATGATATAATATATTTATAATCTCTCATTTATGGTTCTGGAGTTTTTATACATGTGGTTTTGATTTATATATCAAAATGTGTTCATTGTGAAAAAAACCACCAATTAACCGAAAAGGGTGTCACTAATGTTATATATAATGATTCTACATCACTCAAAATTACCAAATAAAATTTAAAAATATTTATCCTTATATATGTTCAATAATTTAATTTAACTCTAATTCTATACAACCATTCTCATTTTTCATGATTATGTGTTCATGTATGTAAGTAAACCGATCATGAAACAGACTGAAACCACGAAATTAAACATCATAACCAATCATAACGGTTATGAATGAACAAAAAATTTTATAATAATTAAATTATATGTGAAATAGTTTTTTTATATATTAATTAATGAACATAATTTGATAAATCAGTTCATTAACATCATGTGGAGAACACCAACAGACTTAAGGTAATGGATTCTACTCGAACCTACATCAATCTTTCATGTGTTTCTTACACTATTTTTACCCAAATGAAATCTAATATTATTTTTATTTACATATTATTATTTCTCATTATATGTCTAAAAAATGTTTCAAGTTCCATTAATCATTCTTTTTTTGGGATATATATCCATTTAAGTGATTCCCTCCTCAATACTTCCCAATTAGTATACATATTTTAATGGATCATCCCAAATTCTTCCTCAATATCCAGAGAACCCTAGAATCTATTTTAAACAACAATTATTTATATAAAATAAATATTTTTAATATAAAAAACATATTGTCTCACTTATGAGTTTATATGAAAGACTATTACATTTTCTATTTTAATGTCTCTTTAGTATTTTTCTTAAAACCACCCTAAAATGAATTAGTGGTAAAATATCTTAAATAATATAATTATATGTTTCAACTAATTCTTGACATCACATAACATGATATATTCCAAATTCTTCTTATTAATTTACATTTTTGTCTTAATTTCATTTTTTATGGACACTATTATGATACTCCCATATGTTATACTTTATGGAAAGATTATGATACTCATTCCATTCCATGGGTTCCATTATGCATATGTATGATTGATTATATATGATTATATATGTGGAAATAATATTTCTGAACATGATAAGATGTGTACTACTGAATTATGCTACAATGCAGATGGTATTGCTGAGTCTCGTGAGTCTTTTTGTGCAACGGTCATGGTGGTTAGCCTTGACGTATACTACCATGTATAATGATCTCATTGGTTAACCATGAATTTTGATCCTCTGTTTTCAATGAGCCTTGAATCATGCTCATTTAATTTTTTATGTTTTTGCTTAATTGTTATTACTCTATGTTAATATGGATCTGTGTTTATATGTTTATATTTCACATGCTCCATTCTTATTATATAATTTTTTCATGCCTTCTAACACATATGATAAAGCTTCATTATTATGATCTTCCCTTACTATGCATTTATCTCATCCATATTTTCATGTTATCCCCTAGTTATACTATGGTGATATATGAGAATAATGTATGTTAGGATATCATTATAATGTCTAAATAATGAAATGTTATATTTAGTCATGTGTTTTGTGTTTTTGTACCTTGTCTTCCTAGACACAAGACATTATGATCCCTGGCTTTTAATATGATGTTTTATTCTTCATAAAATCATGTAAGGTCATGGTTAAAAGGCTATGGTAACTATAATTTATATCAGAGGGAGTTATAGTTGTATTTAGATATTAGGAATAAAGAACTTTAGTAAGAACCTTTAGGATGAGACTATGTATAATAAACCCCCTAAATTTTTGGTAACTATATATTAAGTGGTTTATAATGAAAATTAATCCCTATATTGATCAAAAAGGTAGAGGTGTATCTGGTTCTAATATATCAAGGGATAAAACCAGAAATAACCTAATTGAGATAGACTTGAACATGAACTAGTGCACGATAACCAGAATTTCTTCGCTCTTGCTTTGACACTCATGGGGGATATGCATTGGTGAATTCATGAGATTATTGAAAACCATTATTAACTGGATAATCCCATAATAATTGAAGCTAAAAAATAGATCAAGGATAACCTAGATTTAAATGTAAGGAATTATTACTTAGGATATTATTCTCCATTAAATGATTATCCATTTGTGTTAAAAGTTTCCATTTATGCTTAATAGCTATGTAACCAAGTCCTATAATGGTATTATTTTATTCATAGTTAATGTAATGAACTATAATAAACCATGACAATAATCAATGCGATAGAAAATGCGACTATATCCCTAATGATATTCCTGATATGATGGGCATGGGTGCTCAAACCTGTATGAAAATACATTGCCATCTATCTCAAGTTATGAATAATAACATGAATCAAATTGAATGTCCTTCTCCTCCATAGAAAGAGATGTTTTCCATTGAAACATTTATGTAGCAAAGTCCTCCCATGTTTAGAGGATCTTTTGATCCCCGCCTCAAAGATCATTTCATTAACTCCATTTAAAATATATTCTTTATCCTCTAGTTCTGAAAATAAGAGATTATCGTAATGGTGATATATATTTTTGATGGGGAATCTAATCAGGAGATGAAACTGATCAGGAATACGATTTCCCAAGAAGAAATTAATTCTATGGATTCAATGTAATTCATGAAAAATATTTTCAATAAATATTTTCCCCAAAACCATTGTTTCAGAATGAAAGTAGATTTCTTTAGATTCATGAATATAAAAGATTAGTCTATCTATTTTTATACAGAAAACTTCCCAATGATTTCAAGATACTCCTTAGACATTATCATGAACACTGAATTCAAAGTGAATCACTTATTTTTCATGTGAATGTTGAGTCTAGGAAAAGTGATTGAAATTCATGACATTGATAATTATGAAATGATTGTCTGTTGCATCCTCAAGGATGACATGGATATCAGATACTCCTCGTGGAGTCATGGGCCTGAAAAAATAATAATAAAATAGAGTCTAATATGGGAGGTTTGGAATGTAAATCCCATGATGGAAAGAAGATTGAACATCCCATGTGTCAAAATTGTGGGAAGAGGAATCCCGGGAAATGAATAAATTGAACTAGGAATTGCTTCAAATGTGGAAAGAGATGACATATTTCAAATAATAACTGAAGGCATATGAAGAATCCCAGTAATGAGGAATAAGGAATGAATCTTCAGATTGATGCTCAACCTATAGTGCAGTGTTACTACTTCAAGGTGCATATGCATAATGTGAACAACATTCCTAAGCCAAGTGTTGTTAGAGGAAATCCACAACTTCCTCAATAGAAATAAAGAAGGGATTATGATATCACTAATACAGAGGTGGGGCTGAACAAAGATTTTGGGACACGTTTTTATGTTATTCATTCATGAATAGATAATGTACTATTTGATTTTGGTTCTACGCATTATTTCACATCCTTAATGTTTTGTAAAAATATTCAAGAATACGCTCAAAATTAAAAGGATAAGATATCTATGAGAATAGTGAATAGGTAAATTCAGGATTATATACTTTTTTCCTCCATGTATGTAAATTTTTATAGACTGAACATCCCAAAAAATCATGTCATACCACCTTTATTAGTGTATTAGGTTTTCTGGGAAATGAATTTTTTATCTTTATACAAAGACAACATCAACTGTCGAGAAGTGGAGATCACTCTTCACTTCTTGAAGAATCCTTAAATTATTTTCATGTGTAAGGATAAATGTGAATCTCCTTTAATATCATTATATCAAGTGTGGATATTAATTCCCTATGAGAAATCATGTCTATATCATATGATTGAGATAAAGGATAGAATCATTCATGAATAAATGGACATCATGAGGGACTACACTGATGTATTCCATGACAAGTTTTATAGTCTTTCTATATATAGAGAGGATGATTTCTCAATAATACATTTTCATGGATCTCTACCTATATAAAATAAACCATATAAAAGGGCCAATGTATAGTTGGAAGAGTTGATGAATCAGTTATTGAATAATATAGAGAAGGGTTTTATATTTCTGAGTTCTTACCAATGGGGTGCACAAGTCCTATTCGTCAAGAAGAATTATGGATCAGTAAACCTATGTATTTATTATTGTGAGAAAAATAAAATCACTATAAATAAAAAGTATCACCTACCACAGATATATAACTTGTTTGATCAGGTTCATGGGGCATGTTAGTTCTCAATGGTGGACCATCTATCATGATATCCCCAATAATTGGCGAGGAAGAAAGATATTCCCCAAACTTCATTTCGAATCAGGTATAATCCCTATGAGTTAATTGTGATTCCATTAAGACTCACTAATTCTCCAAAACCATTCATTTATTTAATGAATAGATCCTTTTGATATTACCTTGATAAATTTATGGAAGTCATTATTAATGATATTCTGATATAAAAAAAGTGCAAAGAGCCTAAGGAGAATGAAATTACTTTTCTAATGTCATTGTGAATGTACAATATGTATGAAATGTACAAAATGTGTGAGTTATATATAGATGGTGCATCAACCTTGGAGCTTGTTATCACTAGAAAAGTGATATTTTTAGACAAATTCCAAGATAATAAAAGTTGAATAGTGGCCCCAAGGCAGCATCTGTAATGGAGATCCACAACATTCTAGATTTACCTGGGTGTTTTCTAAGATTTAGGAAGAACATTTCATTATTTTCAAGACCAATGGAAAAGATGACATGAAAGAGAGTAATGCTTGTTTTAACTCATGAATGTGAGTTTTTAAAAGGAGTTGAAAAAGTGGATTATCACTGCACAAGTTTCACACTCTTAATAAGTAGATAACTATTTGTGGTGTATTGGGATGCTTCAAAGAAGCTATTATGATGTGTTCTAATTAAAAATGATCAATTGGTAGCCTATGCCTCATGGAAACTAAAAATCCACATGCAATACTATCTGACACATGATCTGGAGTTGGTGGCTATGATCTTTAATTAGAAAAACTGGCGGCATTATCTATATAGATAGAAGTGTAAGATATATATTGATCATAAGATTATCAAATATATATTAACTAAATAAATAGTATTATAGGCACCAGAAAATATTGTTATATCTCCTCAAGGATTATGTATTTTAAATCCATTATCATCCTAGTAAGGAAAATAAGGTTCTAGATGATTTAAATATAAAGGATCATGCATCTTTACCAACTATGAAAATAGAAAATAATCCAATATTATTAGATTTTTAAAGGATGGAAATGGGTACAATTAAGGTATGAACATATTCATTCATTTATAAAATGATTTTTCATCCATCCCTCATAGATAGAATAATGGATGCTCAAAGTAATCATGTGAAAATTCATAAAATGGTGGAAGCCATCATAAATGGAAATTCATCTAAGTTCAAAATTGATGAAGAAAGAGTTTAAGAATTGGTTTATTATTATATGTACCATCCGATCCACATATATTTCCATAAATATTGAATTAAACACATAGAACAACCTAATCTATTCACCAAGGGATCATAAATATGTATCAAGATCTACAAGGGAACCTTTGGGGGGGAAATATGAAGAATGAGATCATAGAATATGAATCAATGTTCCTGGTATGTCATCAAGTGAAATTTGAGAGTCATAATTATAAGGGGATGATGCAAGCACTACTAAAACCAACATATATGTTGAAGTACATTACCATGGAATTTTTTACTAGATATCAAAGGACATAAAGGGGAAATAATGAAATATTTGTGATTGTGGATTTTCATACAATGATAGCTCACTTTTACACAATTTGAGAGGAATTATCATTGGATGAAATTTCACTAATATATATCAAATATGGAGTAAGGTTTCATAGATTACCACTATCTATTGTATCATATAGATATCCTAGATTCTCCATGATGTTCGGTAAAAGAATCCAACATGATATAAAAATTAAACTGAAATTTAGTATGTCCTACCCTCCTCAAACTAGTGGCCTATCTAAGTGAAATATTTAGAAATTGGATGATATGTTGAGAGAATATTGTATATACTTCAAAGGAGGATGATAACACTTTCTTATACAAGTTGAATAATCTTACAAAAATTGTTTCTTATCTTGGATCTGAACAGAAACATATGAATCCCGTTATGGGAAATCTGCATAACACTGGTGTGTTGGGATGCAGTCAGTGAGCATATTAAACTAGAACCTAAAATGGTCGAAGAAATGGTGGAGATGGTGAAACCATTTAGAAACACATCATGGTATCCCAATGTCTACAAAATAATAATGAACACAATCGTTGAGGAGACCATGAGATCAAAGTGGGAGAAAAGGTATTTATATGCATATCTCCATCTAAGAAGGTCATGCAGTTTGGGAAGAATGGAAATATAAGTCCCAAGTACATCGTCCCCTATGATATTATTGATCATATCAGGATTGTGGCCAATTGATTGGCTCTTCCACCTACTATGTTTAATGAATATGTTGTATTACATGTATCCCTCTTAAGAAAGTATATACTAGATCCATCATATATACTCTCTTTAGAGGTGGTAAAGTTGAAGAATGATCTTTCTTATGGGGACCAACTAGTGAAGATCTTGAATCATATAGATAATGTTCTACCTAACGAGACTACTCACATTGCCATTGTACAATGGTGAAACCATTATTACAATGATGAAACATGTGAACTATATGGTGAAATGATGAAAATGTTCCCACACTTGTTTATGGATTAAATTGTAAAATAAAATATCGATGGAGAAATTTAATTAGGGATAAGAGTGTAACGACACCGTGATTTGTCGATTGAAATTCCCTTCATATTGTTGTTTCATACAATCACATGAAATCCCTACTCAATGAACTAATATGTAGTATGTGGCCATTAAATATAATATTGTCACTTCTATGATTACAATTTCAAAATTCTGACAGACATGGTTGTGATCAGTAACATTTTTGGAGTCTGATAAGATAAACATAATTTTTGGTGAATATAATCAAACCATTATTAATAGTAATGCTAACCTTATGAATAGTAATAAGAATCATATGACTAGTAAATCATCCAAGTAAATAGTAACCTTACTGATGAATGTACAAATAAAAATTAACATTTGAACCGTTGGAAATATGAAAGTATTGGAATTTTAATAAGTCATAAATATTTAATTAATAATTTATTAATAATTTAACATTTCAAAAACGAATTTTTTTTCAATAAATTAATTCATAAATTATTATATTTATTTTTACTGGTTTTTAGATTATAGTATAATCCCTTTTTAAGATTTTGAAAACAATATAAAATTAGTTATAGTTTTAAAATCTGGTTTTTCAAAGTAAATTATTATTTTAAGTAAAAAAATTAAATTAATAATATTTTTGATAATTATTTTTGAAAAATTAATTACATTTTGTGATTCTACATGTTTAAAATGGTTATGGTGATTTTTTCATAAAATACATAATTTTTTTTTGAATAGTATAATACAATAATTTACCATATATATACATTTTCTGTTAAATATAGTATTTTTTGAGCCATGGATGATTTATGAAACTTAGGTTCGCACTCACAAGAACATATTACCTTTTTGGGTAATTTAATCATAAATATTTTTTTCTTTTGAAAAAATAACAAACTAATAAAAAAACATTAAGACAACCCTCCTCCCCTACACTATAAAAACCACCCACACACCACTATTTTCCTCACTCTTATTAACCCTTGTGAATTTATTAAATTATACTAATATCACTCCCTATGATCGTCCCCCATTTCCAAAAACCATTTGTCTTCTCAATGTCCAAGTCCTCTCCCCTTATGAGGCCATCGAGGAAGATTAATTCAAGAGGAAAATTACTCTTTTCAATTCATTAACTTTGTATTCAAGTTCCTTGGTTATCTTTCCTATCTTTAGCTATTGATATACAAATGTTATGAATACTATAGTACCTTACATGTACTATAATTTTGTTATGGAAAAGGAATATGTCATAATCATCTATCATTTTCCATTCATTAATATTTGAAATGATTACATCTTCCGTGGTATGATAATCCATCACATTCAAGGATGTTGGGTTTAAAATTTCATTTACCATCGTCAATTATGGTCTTCAAACCATTATTATAGTTGAACTAGACTATAGTATATTTATATTGTCTCATATATGGTTCTATAATAGTTTTTAAACCTGGTTTTTATTTAAAAAACAAAATTGGTTCATTGTGATAAAAAAAACCACCAATTAACCCAAAAGTGTAGCACTAAAGATTTATATAATGATTCCAATTCACTCAAGTTATCCAAATTAAATTTACAACCAAGTAACCATATGTATTTTCAGTAACTAAATATAACTCCAATTTGAGATAACCATCATAATTTTACATGATTAACTATTCAGGTATATAATTAAAATGAACATGAAACCAATACACATGAACAATGAAATTGGACATCACATCCCCTAAAAAGGATATGAATTAATTGAAAAATATTTTACTAAATAAATTTATTATAAGTGTCGTTATTTAATGTTAAACTTATAATCATAATTTTATTATTCATCTAATTTATATCAATTTGAGAACACCATCATACATTAGGTAAGATATTATACCTGAACCTCTATTATTCGTTTTCATTGTCCTTACTCTATTTTTACCCAAATAAAATCCCATATTATGTTTATGTACATATTATAATTTCTTTTTTTATGTCAAAATTATGTTTCAAAATCCAGTAATAATTCATTTTTAGTGATATAAATTCTTTTAAGGGATTCCATTTTCAACAATTCTCGATAAAAAACCTATTTTAAGAGAACTTCCAGAATTCTTACTTAGCATGAAGAAAAATCTATACTTTATTTCAATACTCCATTATTTTAAAAAAATAACACATTTAATTATTAAATAATTTTTTTCCACTTGTGTTTTTTATAAAATATTATTCCCTTCTCTATTTCAAAGGATATTTATTATTTTCCTTAAAACTGCACTAAAATGATTTAATGATGAGATGTATTATGTACTCTTATTACATGTTGTAACTTATTTTTAAATAAAATACCATTATATAATCCTATTTTATCTTATTAATGGAATTTTAGGTTTAAATCCCTTTATTTCATGCAAAAGTCAATTATACGCCCATATATTATGCATTATGGCATGATTATGATACCTATTTCATTCCATGGGCACCCTTATGTTTACATATGATTAATTGTATATGATTATTTATGTTGAAAGAATATTAATTATCATGTTAGTATGGGTAATACAAGATATAACTCCAATTTATTGTGTAATTTTGAGTCTAATTAGATTTTTGGCAACGCTCTGGGTGGTTAGTTGCGACTTTTGCTACCATGTTCATCGGTCTTGGTGGTAAACAATTACTTGTACTCCACTATATGCAACGAACATTGAATCATGATAAAGTCATGATTTATGTTGTCGATAAATTATTATTACCCCATGTTTATATGAACCCATGTTTATATTTTATTATTTCACATGCTTCATTCCTTTTTATATCATTTTAGAATTCCATCCAACACATCTGCTAATGCTTTATTTCAATTATTTTCCCTTTACAAGGATTTTTTATCATCCATTTTCTTCATGATATACCCAGGTTATCTGATGATGATGTATAAGAAAAATGTAATATTATAACCCTTTATTAATACTAAATAAATAAATTTTATATTTATTCTAATTTTTTATGTTTTATGTTCCCAGTCTTCCAAGGCAATAGACATTATGATCCTTAACTTGTAATATGTTGTTTTACTATGAATAAAATCATGTATAGTTATTTGTAAAATTATATGGTTTCTATATTTCATATATTATAAAATAAATACATCCTTTATACAATCCATGCATTGTTTCAAGGAATTACATAAATTTTAGTGGGTGGTAGTCCAGACTACCAAAAATGATGTTATAATTTTTACACAAAAATGGAATGTATAATGATATGTGTTTTAAAAAAATTTAATAAGCATAATGACATAACAAATTTCATATATATCATATGTAATTATATTTTCCATTGTAGTTTCCATCATTGGAGGCAATAAATATCGAACGAGCAATCAATATTTTGTGAGGCAGTATTTCCAAATTCATAAAAATTGTATATTCGTTACCAATTATATGGGAGGTTGTGTATGTGTAGGTATAATAATTAATAAAAAAATTACTAGTACCTTTATTATACTTTTTTTATTATATAATAATGTAATATATATATTATTGGGAGTTGATATTTTAAATAAAACTAAAAATCTGTGGGAAAGTGTTACCCTTTTAATAAGGAAATTCTATTAGGATTGATCCATAGGATATCATGACTTCATTTCTACCAATGGGGACGATTATAGTATTAGGTGATGGATTTTAAATCATTATATGGGAAAATTTATGGTTGATACAATGTTTCTTGAGAGTTGTGAGGAGGTGGGAAGAGAGGAGTCCTTTTTATAGCTGATGAGGTGTGACACACTTATAATAAATTTTCAAGGAAATCCTTCCAGATTTTACCAGTTTCAAGGGGGAACAATAATATCCAATATGTATCCATGGTAATATATGGTTGATATATGACCATAAAATAGATCTTGTACAAGGTAATAGGTCTTTTTTTTTGCCTTTTTTAGGTTTAGTTTCTTGTTAGGTGTAATTTAACACTTACCGTTATAATTAATTTAAATTACATTCACAAAAACAAATTAGTAATTTTTTTGTTATTATAAATTATAAATTGTTATGATTAAAATTAAGGAATATATTATTCCCAATTATAAACAATTAATTGGTAAAAATTAATTTAAAATTCATTTATCATGCAGGATGATATTGTAGGTTTTTGAAGTAATAAAATCAAATTTTTTCTATTCTTTTATAGTCAATTTAAATGTGGAATTAATTCTAATCATACAAATTATATTAATTTATAAAAATTATATCTAATTATCCTTTTAATAAAATTAATATTATAACTTTTAATGATAAATAAATTAGATGAAAACGTGGTTTGAATTGCAATTTAGTATTTCTAAAAATTCATTAAAAAATTATATGTTTCTAAAAAATATAAAAACTAATCAGCATAAACTAATATTTCAATTTTTATTTTAAATATATTCTTTATTTTTTAAATATTAAATCAATTAATGTGTCAAAATTCATTTTCAAAATGGATTGTCCATTAAAAGGTTGTAAAATTTTCTTTTATAAAATATTTTTTTATATGTGAAATTGTGTTAGATCATATATAATTCCAATTAAATATAATATATGAATATAAAAAATATTTTACTTAATATATAAAATATATAAATAGTTTTAATCAATAAATAATTTAATTTAATTATATTTATTAAGAAATAACTCATTCGAATGAATAAAAAAAATATTTATTTTTATATCCAACATGTTCTTATTTTTTCCTTTTATTAATTAGTATCAAATGAATTAATTTTATATTTATATAAATCATATATTTTGATGAATTAGATAATATTATTAATTACTTAGAAAATAACATATATGTTATATCAAATTATATTAAATCATAAATTTTTAAGAATACATTTTTGATTGGTGAAACTTGGTACTAAGTGTAATTGAATATATCAATGTAGGGTGCTCTTGCGTGTAATGTAAAATACTGTGGAATGTCTCATATGTGTGTGATTAATGATAACAAAATGTTGCACGCATTAAATGTTATATCCTGTATTGAATTTATTTATAAATGTAAATATGTAGTATTGTATCGGGATAATATATTCCCTAATGTGCCTGTCGATACGTGTCATACACGTTATTGTACACTACATGGTACTTTTTAATTTTAGGGTTTTTCATTCTCCCAATCATAATTTAATTAGTTCCTTAAAATTTACACTAATTACTGGTAAAATATTGTTTGATATGTCCTATATTGAAAAACCACATAGTGAGAAGGGTTAGTAAATCTACCTCTAGAAAGCTGAGAATGATAATTTAAAAGGTATCATGGAAATAATTTAACTAGGAATATATGTATGAGATCATTAGTAGAAATATAAGATAAATACGTTTAGGAAATTCATAAATATTTTGAGGGAGTGTTATGGGTCATCAAAAAAATTAATTATTGATATAAATTTCTGGTCATCAAATCCATAATTATTTAAGGATTTTAAGAACCAATTGTTTAACAATAAATAGAGTTATTTGAAAAAAAAATTGATAATTAATTTTACTATTACTGGGTAATACTTTTACTATGTTTGTATACTTACTTGATATATTTCTATAAACATAATTTCGTCCTCTGGTTGTTTTCAGATAAATTTTCCAATTCATCCCATAATTTTAGAAATGGATATCCAAAAATATACATTGATTCCAGTATGACAAAAACAAACATTCAATAAATCATAAGGCCTGTAAGGCAGTGATAAGTACAACTATTTTTTTAACAATCTTTCAAAACCAATATATTTAATAGATTAATATCTAACTCTAAAAATGGTTATTACTGTTTCTTCATTAAAATTTATTCATCAAATTGTTTAACTAAAAATGAAAAATAACCCAGTACATTGTGTAGGTAAGTGGTTGGTATGTAATGGTTATCATCATTTATTAATGGGTTCAAGACTCAATTTATTTTCCATATTTTATTGTTTATCAACCAGGTTATATGTTTTCCATTTCAAAAAATTATATTAAAATAATTTACAAAATAACTAAAATGGGAACCCATGAAATAAGGTTAATAACTAAATATCCCTTTTAAATGGTTTTCATTACAACCTCAATACATAAATACTTCATTTATATTATTTTAATGTAGTTCCTTCCTTGGTCTAATGTTTATACATAATATCATTTATAATATTTCTAAAACATGAACCCTTATTATCAACTTAATATACCTTAGGTTTAACCTGGGTTATTCATTATCATAATCATTCATAATTTCTTGTAACGAAAAAGTGATTAATTCAAATAATTTTCTACATGAGGTTCAAATTAAGAGTTTATTAAGGCCCTTAGTGGTGTACTAGGTTTCATTAAGCCATGCAGGAAAAACCATATTGGTTTTATTACTCATTGCTAAATATATTTCATAACTATATAGTTTGTAGTATATATAAATGGATGTATTTTTATAAATAACCACATGATAAATACTTTTCCAATATTATAGTCTATTCATATAAACATATCATCAAATTATACCATTGGGTAATGTTTCCTAATCTATGTTTTCAAAAATATAGTTCCCAAGGTTTTTACTAATCTTTAATTGATATACACTATAGGAACCTGACCCTGGAAGCCCAGATCCAGTGTCTTCTATCAATTACATTGGCATGGATAAAAGCAATAAAACCTTGAAGTAGAGAGTGGTTAGTAGTTATTGAAAACTATATACAAAAATTGTTATTGGATTACAAATTAATACACTAATTACAAAATAAATTTTTCATCTAAATGACTTCATGGATAAAATTATTCCATATAGTATATCATTAAATATCATTTATAGTAAGTTTCTTGGATTCATAGGGAATGGAATCATAATAAGGTGTAGATCATCTTCAATGTAATGATAAAGTATAGTGGATATAATATTTAATCAATAAGAATAAATTTACATTGAATGGTAAGAAACTAAATGCAAAAGAAAAATAATCAATAGGTTGAAAAGGCAGTGAATAAGAAATAATAAAGATAAATGAAATAACATTTCATTCAAATAAAATGATATTGTCAAATAATTATGGAATGGTATGAAACTAAAAAAATTACATTTTAACATTTAATTGATGATGAAATGTAGAATATATATGTTGACATAAAATATCATGGATGAATAAAAACAAAAACTATATAAATGAAATTCTTAATTATTGGATGCCATGTTTCCTTGGTACATGGTACCATTATAATCAATACCTTTTAAAAGGATATTTATGAAATATGGGTTAATAACCTATCTATGTTGGCATGAAAAATGACTCATCACATAAGAATAATAATGCATCAAAGACCTATAATGAACTGGTTCCCATGCATGTCATACCAGTCCAAAACATTCCCCATATATCGAATAAATGATTTAACAATGTGCCTTCTGAAATATTCATATGGAGTAATATATACTGATTTGTGAATATTTATAAAAATAATGAAATAATATTCAAATAAAATCATGAATAAAAAACAATATATAATTCATGAAGTAATCATATCCATAAAAAATGTTATGGATATTTTGGGGAATTTCAATGCTAAATAATTATAGGATACTGAGTATTTAAAGAATAAAAAAAGCAAGGAATTGAATGTGAATACTATCCTTGTAAAATATATCATAAAATATCCATCGGAATATTATGTATGATATCAAAACAACTTTACTTAAGTTGAGTAAACTAAATTGTTTTTGATGTTGATTAATGTAAATATTATAAATATATCTTTTGAAAAATACTTTTGGAAAAATATCATTTTTTTTGAAAAATAATTTTTTAAAAAAATTATTCTAAAATCATTTTTAAAAAACTTTTCAAAACATATTATTGTTATAAATATGAAAATGAAGTTTAATTTAATGATAGTGAGTAAATTTGTACATGTTCGTCAAAGAAAAAAAACATTCCAATTTCATAGTAACGTGGTTAGAAAAATGACTTTTTAGATAGAGAAAATAATATTCAATTGAATAAATTCATAAAATAAAACATGGTTAATAGAATTTAAAAAATCATTTTAAAAAATAAATTTGAAAACATGTAAACGAATAATGGGTTTTAGAAGAAATCAATTTCTCTAACTAAAGAGGGAAATAACATTAGGTTTTCAAAACAACATTTTCAGAAACACCATTTGTACCAATGTGTTTAAAATAGAACTAATAACTATGAAATATAATTATTGACAATACAATAGTAAAATTAAAGGATTTATTTAAAAAACGTCATTTAAGGTCCTCAAATGGAAATGAATGATCAGTAAAATTATTCTTGAGGAAAATAATCTCTAAAAATTCCAATGTCCCCACACAACTTGGAAACATATTATATAATAAGCCACTTGATGGAATACATTTAAATTTATGTTATTGTATCATGATACTATGGCGATTCATGATATATATCTAAAAAGGAAAATGTATACACTATTTAGAAGAAAATAGGTTCACAATAGAAAATATGT
Source organism: Viscum album (assembly GCA_963277665.1). Taxonomy (NCBI): domain Eukaryota; kingdom Viridiplantae; phylum Streptophyta; class Magnoliopsida; order Santalales; family Viscaceae; genus Viscum; species Viscum album. The sequence continues at coordinate 2,002,459,910 of OY728148.1, read as the reverse complement.
ATCAATGGAATGTAAATTCAGATTAAATCTATTTATTTGTGTGTCCTTTTGGTTGAAATAGATTTAAAATCTTCTGTAATAATATTATTTTAATTATCTACATGCTTCATAACCTTATTCATGTTTATCCTTACTTTTATTTGACTTATTAATATGATGTATACAACTATAAAAAAAATTTTACATCGGTATTATTGATCAAATTCAGTTTATGTGTCAAAAACAACATTGGTAGGCTAACTCTGGTCAATCAGTTGATTATATAATATATAAAAAATACTAATGAGGAAATAATTAAAATAATTATAAAAAGATCATTCTTTTAAAACCATTCTTTAAATTTGGTTATGAAAAATGAATAAAAGTTACAATGAAAGATGTCATAATTTCTTGGTCCAGATTTCCTCATCGTTGTGGTGGTTCCTTCTTCTATCTTCATCGGTGAAATAACAAATTTCACTTTTATATAGATAATTTTACTATATTGATTTGGGTAAAAAAATTATCTACCTCTTACCATCCAAAAAACTTATATTTTGTATATTCTTGGGAAATTGGTTGGTCACTACTTGTGCTCCGACAATAGAACACATGATGTGGTTCATCCCATTTTTCCTCACGTTTTTTAGGCTGACATAGCCAAGGCGATGGTGGATTTGGTATGGATAACTGATGTGTAGGAATTCTAGTGGAGGAATGTAGTTATGATTTAGTTGTGGATAGATTTTTTTGTGTATTATAATCAGTTAGGTTATATGGATTCGTTATGTTGTAGTGTGTCTCCTAGAAAGATGTCACAGGAGATAAGGAATGAGGATTATATTAGTGATGGATATGTAGTGGATCAAAGGAATCCTCATGGGACGGAACATCTAAAAGGATTAATTGGGAAAGCGTGATCAACATTCATAGAGGCTATCTTGGGCTGAGGTTTCTCTACTACTAGTAAGTAGATTGGTTTAGTGATATAATGTGATGTTGTGAAACAAGCACTCATGTTGCCTCCTGAGCTGAAGATGAAATGGATTTTTGATAGGTTGAAATGAGATTTGAAGAGTTTTAATAAAAGAATTATGGTAGTTTTATGTGATAATCATGGATGATCAGATGTTACTCATGAGGTTGGAGGGGGTTTGTAGACACCATGAATTTTGTTTGATGAAGTTCATCATAGTCGAAGATGTATTTATGTGTTCAATAACTGAAACTTTCATCAACTGGGGTCAAAAGGATCATGGTGTGACTATGCATATTTTATGGCGGTCAGTGAGGGTTGCAAAGGCATCGGCCCGAAGATCCGAGGCAACATCATGACACCATGGTTGAGCTTATTGAAGTAATAATTTTGGCTATGTCCTGAATGTGTTTCCCTAGTCAAGACAAATCTCCGGTGGCACGTAGGTAAACGTGGAAGACACCCATCTGTAGCGCAAAAACTTGTGCACAACAAAATGTTAAACAACCATCTAGTGCGATGAAAGTCCTTTCATCGAATGACCTATTTTTTCCTATAAATAGACACTAGGGATCTTTATTTGTATGGAAAAATTTCAATGATGCCCAATTTCTTCTCTGGTCGACCTAGTACTTCATCCCAATCTAAAAAATACTTAAAGGTAGTTCATCAACACCTTGATCATAGAATTTAAGGGAGGATCATTAGACATAAGTCTTTTACTCTTTAAAAACCATAACACTTGTGTGCCTAAAACAGGAAACCTCCCCATGTCAGAAATATTTGTGCACTACCTAATCCGTCTATAGGAACCTGAGTGCCCCACATCTATTACCACATGTGAAGACTCAAAAAGTCTTGAGAATGGTATCTCCCATGTATTAACACACAGGTTGTTCATCACATAAGTGAAAATCAATCCTCCCAAGCCTATATGCACACCCAAACATGCACACCCTTCTCTACTTGGGCGACCCTCTTTGATTTACTTTCTCTCATTAGTCTATAGACCATCAAGACTTCCTCAAAGCCATTCATGGAAAGGCTTCTTCCTCATTGGATCCCTTGTCTGAAACGGATTTAGTTAAGTCCTCCACCAAATCCTTTTGACCTATCAAACCTTTGGGAAAGACACATCAGTGTGTCTCCAATATTGTGATTGTATATCCACAGGCAGGGGTTTCCCACATTTTCTTTATAAGGGTGTTTGGATACCTATAATGTATGTGTCTTTGTATATCCATAGACACATGGACCGTTCTCCCAGAAATAGTGTTGGGAGGTTCCTTTTTTAGAGGAGGGTGTTGGTCCTGACCTCACCCTTCTCAAAGTGATGACCTGGAACCATGTCTCTGGTAGGGAAGGTACGCATCACACTTGCCTTTTCATGCATGTATAGGAAATATATCCCTCCACTAAGAGGATAAATTTTATGGAATCCATCCTGGTGTAAGCCCCTAACCATCATCTCATCCTTTTTTCGTTGGACCCTTGTCCAATGTAAATTGAATAGAGGGAAGGCTTGTCGCCTCACCCTTTTCCTAGGTTTCCTCGACCACATCTGTCATCACTACTATATTCTCGCCCTATTCCATAGTGGAGGAGGAAAAGTTTGAATGTGTGAATTCCTTTGTTGAATATTTTACATCTTCTATTTTTTCACACCGGACATGACTTTTGTGGGATTGGAGATTTTTCATTGCCAAAACATATTCATAATTGAATGAACTATGGGAACTCTGATTCCCACCATATATTGGATATGTAGGAAGCCCTCTTATGGATTGAGTTCACTAGATATCTTATTCAAGATTCCAACTATATATCCCTTAATCCAGTCATCCTCCTTTGTAAAAATCCCTAAATTAAACCCTCATGTCACTAAGGAATGCATTTCAGGAAGTAAGACAAAATCCCATTCTCTTAAAGAAGGATACTCTCCTTTGAGACCTAATAAAACTATGTTCTAATTGATTCCCATATATATGGGATACGGGGAAATCCTCATTGAGGATCAAACTTAATTACATAAATCAAACCTATTCTCCATGGTCCATATTCCTAACATTGTCTGATCTTACATGGAAACCCATATCATTTCCAAGTTCATTAGGCTACTTTAGTATAATTCCCACACTATGTTTTGACTAATTATTTTTCTCTTAGGCATCCTTACCATAAGAAATTAGATTGTATGGATTGGTCCTTATCACATGACCTCAAAATGTATGTGTGTCTCATTCAATTGCACTGATCTATGAGGGTTCTCATTCCTTTCATAATGATACATAGGTAGCCCATACTATGGGTGCAATTCCAAAATCAAACAAAACCTTCATCTCCCTGGATGAAATTAAATTCTATAGTGCCCCACATAGTGGCTTAAAAACTAGTATCATCATGACGATGAATAAAATAATCTCTATGTAGTAGATTAGAGGAAACAATTGATGGACAACCTTGAATACATACGGATATATATATTGATGAAGAACCTGGAATACATATTGAAGATTCTAAATTTTAAAATGTTAATAAGTGATTAAAAATTACAAGGGAAACTTATGTAATACTCAGTGAATTAATATTGAATCATGAAATAAAATATAATATATAAAGAGAGTCCTGAAGTAGAAAAAAATCCCTATAAATGGGTGTGATGTGTCCAACCTCCCATCATATCGACCAATGCACGTTCTCAAGTATCTTAAAGAACAAACGTATGAACACATAACTTTGAAAAGCATATCCCCTTTTGGATAAATAACTTTTTTAATTTTATGGTTCCATAAATAATTCCAATGGAAACTGCCTGGAAGTAGTGATTCTTAAAACTAGAACACACGTTTCAATGAAATATGAACCAAAAATTGAGAACCTGATGTGAATCCTTAACAAAGTAAGCAATGTAACACACTATTAGGCCCATATCAATTGATAAATAATGGTTAGACATAAGAATCTATAACGCATGTATCAAACTAAAAATATGTTTGTTTAACGATATTTCTTGTTCAATCATGTTTTCCTGGGAATTTTGTTCACTCAAAAATTGCTTTCTTCAAGGCATCATCTGTGAACTTCCTGACCGCTGCTCAAGATGGTTCCCCATACACAACATGGACATCATCACTATCCCATCATCTTCAACTCTGAGTCTCTAATGTGCAGGTAATGGAATATCACAGGAATGGTACAATTCTGACATTGGAGGATACTCTTTAGGCCTTCCATGTCAATAACAATTCTCTATCTTCTGGCCAACAATGAACAATGATCTAGGGGAAGACGGAGCCAACCACCGTCTTCTACTATTTAATGTCCTTATCCCTAGAACTCAATAATCATTCCCTTTTATACTATAATGAGGGGTAGGAAAAGGCTACTCAATGACACAATTCATGAAAGCAGGATTCCTTCATGAGGACTCCTACCATCAATTGTCGTCAGTAAAATCATGTAGTAGTGAATCCCCAACATGATGGGGGTGTTGTCTCTGGACATTCGTCCAAGGTCTCTCAGACCTGGGCATGCAAGATGAATCTCTGAGGACATCATCCGGTCAACAGTGAGTAGGTTCATACCTCTACCCCATCCATAGAAACCCATAATCATAACTTTATGTCCAACATCGAGAGGGCACATACACCCGTCTATCCTAATTTTGATGATCAGTAGACTCGTCTAGTAGCAACCCACCAATCCAATTTGATAAATCCAGTGGAGTACAATGTACAGGCACATACACCAGCTTACAATTTATCAGCAAGTCAGTAGGCTCGTCTAACTGTATTTAATGAAGCATGCCAATCTAATGTGGTGGAAACTATTAAATAGGATCATGCACCTGTTTACAATCAACAATTATTCCTATAGTCTCATGTTCCAGTATTGAAGAATTTTCATCATCCATACATAACGGGAAAAAGTGAGCATGCACATACACCTGAAAATGTTCATCAAGCCTTCCAATAGTCTCATTTGGTAGCACCCAAAGAAGTCTTTCTGAAAGCTCCGACGACAAATTTGGGGAAGACCCAACTCTCTACCCACATGCATGAGTAATGTCAATACCCATTGACAGGAAAAGGAGGATAAGAGTAGGAACATACACCTATTTCAGATTCCAAATAGACGTATATTCATGTTCTTATTAAGGAAGTCACAAAACATATCTTATCAATTGTGAAAGGAAATATGCAAATCCCTACCCATATTTTGGATGAATTCTAGGATATAATAACAACCACTTCAGCATTACTATGGAAACAGACACATAAATATTTTCCCCAACAAGGGATGCACATTGGCATGCCATCCCAAAGCAGATGCATCCCAATTTTCCTTTTTAGGAGTTTCATGGGGCATACACCCCCATATCATACAAACTAAAAGATCGAGAACATAAACCCTTTACAATTGGAGGTAATCGGTCCATTCTGGTAACCACTCAATTGCAGGAACATACACTTGCTGATGATAACCACTTTTCCCAGCAAGTGTCCGCAATGAAGTATAAGAGAACATCCAAAAAGAGGTCTCACCATGCACTATTGAAAAATCAAGATTCAAATGGTTATTTGGATCCTCATAATGCTAGATTTCATGGAGCCCTCTGACATTTATATGTTTCCTCTCAAGAACATATCCTCTCATTACTATATTATGGGACTGGTAGTAGTAATTTTGATAGTCCTCATCAGATAGTTCATCATGAATGCTCACTTCATGAAAATTTGGTCAATCTAGAGTGCATATCTCTAGACTAGATCCATGCAACCCTATGTGTGGCAAGAAGAAAAAGGAGAAAAAATATGTATCCCTTAGTTTAATCAACATTGCAGATCCTCCCCATCACGTAATTCACTACGAATGTCTTCTCCATGGTAGTATTTCACATTATCATGAAAATTATATAATTGATAATGTTGTGATGAGAAAGCCATCCTATCTTGAGGCACATGGAAATGTAGAGCCAGTCATGTCTGATGACTTTTAATTAATAGGTGAAAAACATTCTCATCTGGAAGCCATCTTAAGGGAACAATCATTCTCCGAACCTCCCATGGGTCATTTTTCTTCTAATACAGTGCATCCACTTTGGTCTGGAAAACTTGAGAAACCTCTAGTGAAATACGAAGAAGATGTGTTAAACATGAGAAAACAATTGGATAAGGGAGATGTACCATCCATGTTCTAGACTTTGGAATATACTCTATATAACATTACAGAATTGATTGCAGAATATTTCATTCATGACATACACCTCAATTTATGGAAGACTCTTTGTCATTTGAAAAACAAAGTATTACCGTATAATGAATATCAAACTCATGTAATGGTTATAGAAGGATTGCAATTCCAAATTTACATGTTGAATCTATTAGTTTACCAACATCCAAAGGTAGAACAACAGTAAAAAATCCTTCATCATGCATGCTTCAGTACATTAAAGCGGGTATTCCAGTTAATTTCTGATTCCACGTCTAGTGTTTGTATCAGAGGATGTGGTTCACATGGATCATTGCATTTAACTGCACTCCAAAATCATAAAATTCCTCCAAATGTGGTCTCACACAATGTTATAGCCCATGGTCGACCACAATCAATAGATTTGGTATGTAATCATTAGTACGCTCAAGAACAAGCCTCCAACAGCTCTCATCAGAGTCAGGACCAATAAAAAAAGCTGTTGAGTAAATTTTACATCAAGAATCTGATAATCGTGAGCAGGCATCCCACTTAAAGGATGTCATGTGTCAGAGAATTCAAATATCTAATATAGAAAAGAGAACATCCAAAATATGTTATTTATGTAGTTTTCAGATAATTCACCCAACTAATGTCCAAACCAAGATTCACGTAATCAAATGAGAAGTTGCACGAAATTCAGCCACAATAGTTCAAGAATCACCCCAACTTTCATGGATGGGGGATTATTTAATTCAACCATAAATTCATTATACAATGTTCTATGATTCGATGAAGAATAATAGGAAATTCCCATGCCTACATGGCTGGGGGCTTTTTTACATCTTCAATCCCCTCTTCAACAAAAGTTAGTTTTCTCTCGATTGGGGAAGAAGCCACGAGGAAACCGTAAAATTGATCTATACAAGGATTCCCTTCATGTTACTATCTGCCATATAGTTCTAGGGAATTAATCATATAAGAGAATAGGGTTTCATGGATGTTTCTGAGGGAGATGTTCTAACAAAAGTACTGACAGAATTCCCTCGATAAATTATGTGTTAGTGAAAGCCATTTATATAACTGTAGAAGATCTTCCGAAAAATGAGTCCAGTTTAGAAGGATTAAAATATGAAGTTCTTTTCCATAATACGGTACAATCTTAGGAAAATGAAGAAGGTGTGTGTACATGAAATTAGAGGCTTACCAGGAATCTATGTATGCCTTCACATAACCAACTCCCACCCTTATGAAAGTCAACTAACCTGGGGAAAGGAAGAAGTCAAATTTCATCTAACATTTCTATTAGATAGGGTCATTATCTTTCGCTTTAAGATATATTTTCACAGTAGGAATTGGAAATGAAGGGTTTGAAAAGACTCAATACAGAGTTACATCGAAGCCGCATTTCTGCTAAACGTACTCCCCTGGTAGGTCCCCATCTAGAAAATCCTATAGGATCTCCTCAACGAAGAGGATTTGTATTAACTAAATATGAGGATAATGAATTCCCTCCACTGGGTACACAATTAAGGAAAAACCATATACATCAATATATTCATGTTATTGTGGGTTATACAAGGAAAATATAATCACCACCATCAGTGGTTTTTTCTATCGTTCCACCAGCTCAAGTTCCAATTGCTATACCATCATAAAATCGTTATTAAATTTATCTCAATGGTAAATTGGAGGGCTTCGAGACCTTAATTCATTATATCAACAGATAGAAGACTATATTATATAAACTAAGGATAAAACTCATGTAAATCCAGGAGGTCTGAGGAGGAGTACAGGAAATCCAAAAGATACTACAGATACACTCAAGAAGACATCTGTATCGGCTTCTACTTTAAGACCTTCATCATAGCATAGGGCTCCTCCTCCAAACCATCATCAGTAATGACCATCTCATCTCGATCGTCAAATAGATCAAAGGTGGTATTAGTTTGAGGATTTAATGAATAAAGTTTAATCTTTCTAGAATTAACAAGTTCCTCATTACTTCCTCTTTTCCATGGAAAACAATTTGGTTTAGTTTCAATGGCCGAAGAATCTAAATAAAGAAGGAGATAAAGATCTTTGGAATTATTTTCACATTCACTATATATTAGGGCATCACGTCCTGTAATATTTTTTTCAAGGACCTCTTGTAAAATATGGTAGATTCCGCACAAGTGAAACTGAAAAGTTCATCAGCTCAAGTAGCATGTGTTATTGGTTCTGATCTAGGGGATGAAAGAGAATGACAGGAAGTAAAAAGTAAAAATATGCAGAGATATGATGATTGGATGATCAGGAAAAAGATCAAATAGACACATGACATTTTAAAAGGACATTTGAAAAAAACCAATTGTGCATTCCTCCCCTTTCTACAAAGAAAAACCACATTCATCGAAAGTCCGTTCCTAAAAGAAGAAAAGTATTCATAAAGAAAAAATAGAATTTTGATGAATATGATCTCACATTAAGGTGTTTGTTTTCCTTGAACTTGGTAGACTTCATGCCATCTGTTTCGATAGTATGGGCACTGCCCTACAAAAATACACAACCAAAATTAACCCATCAAGATCAATCTTCATCGTAAAAAGAGTTGATAATTGGTTTTGACAATGTTATCCACTTAATGGATCCTTATACTAATAGTGATTAATCTTATAATGATCCAAACTTCCTTGTACCAAATTGGGGAACTAGAGGAAGATGCCAAGGTCGAGGATATAGGTGAAGATTTGGAAATTCTAAAAACCAATATTTTAATTCTACCCCGTCTCAAACCATACATGCGGCAGAAACTTGTGGAAGATCCCTCCAGTGGGCACAACATGAATAAATGGTTTCTTCTATAAAATATAGGTTCAGTTATGACACAATTATTTTGGAGGACTCATTACAAATCACCCCTTTTTCATCTCTACAAATGAATAGGCATAGTCAGTCTAATTTACCATAGCTACGAGTATTTATAACTTCTTATCCGACATAGGGTACATCTACATCAGCAGCATAAAATTACAAAGCATGTGAAAAACCACATCTACATAGTGGGAAACACATGCATTTAGACCAAAATTATGATGTCTTAAAACATTCATCCTGAGTACAGGTCATGTTATCAATTTTGGATTCATTGAATATCTCAAAAGATCTTTGAAAAGCACTCAATGAGGCGTTTTCAAGTCCTTATGAATTTGAAACAAATTTTTTTGTTGCTTAGGTTTACCAGATAGGGAATGATCTTGAATAATTCCATATAGTAAAATCTTTTATAGTTCATGATGAAGATGATGTTGTACATGGAAATAATAGACACTTCTATTTTTCTAACAAGGTCAATGCCATAGATACCTAGTGGGACATCATTAACAATTGCTCAAGAGTCAACCTCATTCATGTTAGTACACTTCGCTGATTGGGACCAACTGAATCTAATTGATCTCCTTTGATATTAATGTTCAATGCTTATGATATGAATGAGAAAGAACCTCTGTGTGAGATTACACTCAACACATCATTTGGAGAACTTGTTTCTAATTCAGATTTTATGGTTGTTCGTTAGGACACAACCTTTAATATTATGATTGGAAGGCCTTGGCATCATCAACATGCATCAATACATTTATCATACCATTAATGTCTTAAGTAATATTTCAATGTTCAAATAAAGAAATTGTGTGGTGAAAAGGCTCCATTTAAAACTTGTGAATCTCAATAAATTGATGAATAGGTTTATCACACAAAAAGAATGAATTCTATAACAACGAAGATTACAAGAGTTAATGCTCCGAATGGATTGGAAATGATTCCAGCAAATAGATTTGTACATTTGACTATATATTATGTTTTACCTATTAATGAAATTGAAAAGGTAAACCCAAATACGGGAACTCATCATGTTACTTCCATAACCTCAATTATGGGAATTGATCCTGACAACATGGACAAAACTATAACAACCCTTCTCTTTATTACACACATAGACATATTTTAGTACATAAAAATTTCACTGGATACAACATATAATATCGAGGGGTATAGTGTCTTTGGGGATTATGAACATTACATAACAACTTAAAACACAAAACACAATATCTTATAGAGAACATCCTTAACATGACCACTGCATTCCCACTTACTTAGCATTGCATGGGATAACCTGAGGATATACATAAGAAAGGTGTGAGATATAAAGCCCATGAATGGAGTAAACAAGAAATAACATGAAGAATAAGATACATGTTAGGAAATAGGAATATCAATGGAGTATAAAAGAACATGAATGTAAAGGAATGATATAGATTTATTATCATAACATGGATATGTTACAACTACACATAACATGGAATTAGCATGAGCCAAGGCTCATTGCACATGGAGAATATGTAACCCTCATTGCACATGAAGCATGAGTAACCCTCATTTCACTTGAATTATCATGAGTCAACACCCAATGCATATGACGTATCATTATATTATACTTTACCAAATGCATTGGAGCACTACAAGGAACACCCTTCGTAATTATTTCATTTTATGCATAAGTGCGCTACATAGATAATACAACACAGATTTCTAAACACAGTAATTAAATCCACGAATTTGATATGTAGAATAAATAAATGTAAGTCCTCACTGAACAAGTACATGTGCATAAATGTCAATACCATTGATAGAGTAGTACGTATGGTATTCACTACACAATGATTTTGGTATGTCAATTTTGGTGTAATTTCGACAGCATAACAACGTCAAATAGAAATTCGTAAAATGGGTTAAACAGAGTTAAAGGGGAATCTCATCACATAAACATTAAATGGAATGTAAAAGGATAATGGTACATAATATACCAACATATTTAATGGAATTTAAATGAATAATACTAAATAATTTATTGAATTTAAATAAGGATAGTGAAATTACTTAGAGAAGCTCAGTATGGTAATGGGTGTACATGGGAGGCAATAATTAGAGATAAATGGGGTCATTAATCAATAAAACATGAATAGGTAAGTATGAGGTAGGTGAAAAATAATACCACAACATTTATAATTGAAAATATAAGGGCATAACCATATTATGAAACTTGGATAAAAAGAGAAGGAATAAATCCCTTACATGGATGTGTGATTCCAATGGCATGAAAGGGGATTCAGAGAGGCTTATTCGGAGCTTGGGGTTCTTTGAGGGGAATATAGAGAGGGGATGGTAGATTTTTTATTAATCCCATGGGCTTTGAGTGATGAGGAAGTTTTAGCTTGTGTGGGTTTATATATGAAAGGAAAGGGAATTCTTTTTTATTAAGGATTGGGACACGACACATTAAACTAGAAAAAACCACAAACCGACCCATGGTTTTTGCACATGGTTTTTCTAAAAGGGAAGTGGAAAACAATATTTTATAAGTCCAATAGCTTATCTTCTTAAAATAAGATCGTTGCTTATGTGGAGGGTTGTCTCACTCTCAAAGAAAGAAATTTTAAAATATAAAATGTTTAATAAGTCTTGAAGGGTCAACTAATTCATTGTAAAATAAATATTACACAACTAAAACCACACTATTTTAGTGGTAATGAATATATTAGCATAAAATAATGCTTATAGTATTTTATTACTTCACTATTGGGTCATTATGATGTCATAAAACACATTATACATTTAAAAAGTATTTCATTTTTACCCAAAAAATTCTACTGTCTTAGAAAATTTTGAAAAATTCACCATTGGGTAATTTGGCTGTTCTAATTCCTAAAATAGTATTAATTTTATCTAATTTTTTTTAAATATGTGATTTTTCACTTTTAAAATAAAAACTGTCATTTATAGAAAATTCATGGGTTTTGACAAAGACAACTATTAAATATTAATATAAAATTACAATTGCATTCATAAAAATAATATGATAATTTAAACCTAATAAAAGTAATTTAATAATAATAACATTTAATTAAAATATTTTTAATTCAAATATCCATTAATTTATCAAGATAGATTCCTTAGTTGAAAATTAACTGAAATTACTATTTCTGATTTAAAAACTATTTACAGAGTTACAATAATAAAAATATTGTATATTATTTATTATACAGAAAACATAATGTACATAATTATTTGTCATAGGGTCTTTTTACATAAACCATTATAACACCCACATAAGACCTTACGGTAAGGTGTGTGATGGTGAGAAACTGTTTTGGTAGATCGGATAACATCGCTCGAGTGGTAATCTCTATCAACTTCCACTTCTCCTGTGGTGGTTCTACTCAATTTTAATATATTCATGCATGGATTGGTCTTAGTAAAGAGAAAAGCCCAATGTAACCACCTCCATTACAAGATTTGATAAATGGGTTTTATACGGGGCAAGTCTTCTAGATGGGGCAATCACACCCTTTTTCTGAGTAAATTAGCTTTTTTAAAGCCCTATATTTATACTAATCATGTGATCACTTTTCTACATCTATATTAGCAGTGGTATCAATTCTTAATGGTATTTTAAATTAGAAATAATAAAACAAAATAAGTCCATACGTTTTACATAACCATAAAAAGGCATTTAATTAGATTGAGCGGAATTTTCATTAATGAATTTTTGGGTCATTTCAATCTTCGCCCCTTAAGAAATTATGCCCTTGAAATTTTAGTTTACGTACTAAGGATAAAACAGGTTGGGGTACTTCCCATTTATCTCTTCAATGTGGTCTTCTGTCTTTTTGACTAGCATTGCCTTTTTTATAGAAAATGATCATGAATCACAATGGTGCCTCATGATTTTATTAAAATAATCTACTTTCATTTTCCCAAAAACTCCTTATCCAGCTTGGATTATCTTTATGGAAGCATTGATACATCATAAAAAATATTTATTTATTATATCTAATTTTTATACATCGTCTTTAACATATTTTTCTTAAAAAAGGCTTGCAGTTTCATCGTCAAATATTTCAAAATAGTGTTTTGGTAAATCACCTTTCTAATATCCCAAAAACATAAATCTATAATTCCAAACATATAAGGTTCTCGGAGGTCTCCATCTTCTGCAGCATCAAGAAAATCATTTATTGCATCATAATTATGAGATAAATTGAATAATTTAAAATATCCCTGATTTTACATCCCACGCTTAGCTTGTTAAGAATATTGAGAGCGCAAGATTCTCCAATATATAGTACTTGACCCTTGAAATAATCGTGCACTGATAGAGGTATTGGATGTCTCATAATGTTGTTTTCATGTAACTTCGGGATTTGAAAATGTTTCAAAGTCATATGTGCATGAATTATAGATAATCATTGCAACTAGTTCTTCGAGAATCGTTGGAAGAGCTATTCTTGATCTTCCTCCTTCCATGTTTTAACTAAAAAATAAAAATACAGTTAGGGGGATTGAATTATTATCTAATAAGAATGTAAAAAATAAATAATTTTACCTAGAAGGATAATCTCGTATTTGAACAATATATCCTTACCTATGGTACCCTATGTTTAAATCTTGGTTATCAATGATCTATTTCACAACATCTATTATTTGGGGGAATTTTTATATTCCCTAAATTATGGTTCATACTATGAATTTGATTTTACCAAATAATATCCTCCAAGAGTATCATCTCCAAGAGTGTAGCATAGCATGTTTTCGTGTACCATGATACCCTGGGTCAAGCCCTAAACTCATTGTCAGAGTTATCACTCATGGGAACATCTGTGCAAGAGCCACCTCTACCTGCTCGTATCCATACATGGATGTATTTTATTGATAAACCACATTCCCAATACTCACAAAAACATATGAATTCTTTTTTTATACATAGACTTATCCCTAAGGATTTCACTAGGGTTTTCTATGAATTTTCCCAAAAATAACTAGACCAGTCCTATGATGCCAACTATAACAACCTTTCTCTTTATTACACAATTAGACATGATTTATTACATAAAAACATCACATGATTCAACATAGATGATTTAGAGGTCTAGTATATTGGGGGCTTAGGAAAATTACATAAAAACTTAAAATATGAAATGAAACAACTTAATGAATACTTCATTTACATGACCATAACATTTCTTTATACTTAGCATTTCATGGGATAACATGAGGACATACATAATAAAAGGGTGAGAAATAAAGCCTAGTAGGGGAATAAAAAAGGAATAACATGAATAATACAACACATTTTAGTCAATAGGAATATCAATGAAGTATAAATGAAGATGAATGTAAAGGAATGATATAGCATGATTATCATAACATTGATATGTGGCAACGAAACATAATGTGGAATTAACATGATCCAAGGATCATTTCACATGAAGCATGAGTAAACCCACATTGCATATTAATTACGATTAAACCCACATTTCACTTGAATTATCATGAGTCAACACTCATTGCACATGATGTATCATGATACAATAATTGACCCAATGCATTGGAGCGCTATTAGGGAACACCCTTCGTAATCATTTCATTTCTCGTAAATGTGTTCCACATAGAAAATAAAAGATGGATTTATTAACATCATAATTCATTACATGAATTAGAGATGTAGAATAAATTAATGTATGTCCTTAATCAACAAGTACATGTGCATAATGGTGAATAACCTTGAAAGAGGAGTGGGTATGGTATTCTCTATAAAATGATTTTGGCAAGGAATGTTTGGTAAAATTTCGACAGCTTTATGACATCAAATATATATTCATAAAATGGGTTGATGAGAGTTAAATTGTCTCTCATAATTTATAAATTAAATGAACAATAATGTGGTCATGAGACATAATATACATAGATATTTAATGGAATTAATATGCATAACATAAAATAATTTCATCAATGTATTTGAGAAGAGAGATATTCCTTTCAGAATATCGGCATGGTAGTAGTTGTAAATTGGATGAATTAATGAGAGAGAAATGGGGTCTCTCATCATTCAAACATGAAGAGGGATGTATGGGGGAGGTGAAAAATCATACGCTAATAATTATAATTGAAAATAAAAGGGTATAAAAATATCATAAATCTTTGATAAAAAGAGGAAGGAAGGAATCCCATACTTGGAAGTGTGATCCCAATGTCTTGGGAGGGGATATAAAGAGGTCATTTGGGAGATTGGAGAGACTTGGGAGGATTCTAGAGAGATGAGGGTAGAATTTAGACGAACTCGAAGGGCTTTTAGGGATGATGAAGTGGGAGATTGGGTGGGATTATATAGTGATAGAGATGGAATTCAATATTATTTATATTTGGGACACCACACATAAAACTAACCAAAACCAAAAACCAGCTGATGGTTTATTCCCATGGGTTTTATTGAAATGGGAGTGGAAAAAAATATTTTATAATTCCAATAGCCAATATATTTAAAATAATAATGTTGCATATATGGAGTTGGCTCCCACTCTCAAAGAAATCAATTTTAAAATCTAAAATGTTTTATAAGTCTTGAAGGGTATAATAAAGCATTGTAAAATATATATAAACAAACTAAAATCACATTATATTAATGGTAAATCATACACTGTCATAACATTATGTCTATAGTATATTATTGAATCACTATTGGGTAATTATGATGTCATAAAACAAATTATATATTTAAATGGTATTTAAATTTTAACCAATAATAGACTATTTCAAAAAATTATGAAAAGTTCACCATTGGATAGTTTTGATTTCATAATTACTAAAAAGTATTAATTTTATCTAAATAACTTTATTATTATATCAATTTTCACAATTAAAACAAAAATTTACATTTATGGAATATTCAGGGGTTTTGACAAAGACTAATTTCGTACCATATTGAAAAATTACAATTTCATTCATAAAAATTATTTAATCTTTTATACATAATAAAATTAATATAATAATAATAATAATTTATTAAAATATTATTTAATTCATATATCCATTAATTTAACAAAATAGATACCTTAGTTGAAAATTATCTTAAAATACTATTTATGATTTAAATAGTTTTTACAGAATTACTACAATAAATTGAATGTATATTCTTTATTGTATAAAAAAATAATGTACATAATAATAGTTCTAGTTTATGGTTACATAACCCATTAAAACCCCCGCATAATTTCTTAGTGTAAGTTTCATGATTGTGAAATACTCTTAGGGTGGCTCGAATAACATCGCTCGAGTGGTAATCTCTATCAAATTCCACTTCCCCCATAGGCAGTTCCACTCATTCTTAATGTATTCAATATTGGACTGGGATTGGTCAAGAGTGAAGACCAATGACGCCACCTCTTTTCTGATCTCTGACAAATGGTCATTGTATGGGGAAAGTCTACTAGACATGTTCATCCCTTCCTCTGTCTGAGTAAATTTGATTTGTTAATGCCTTATATCATACTAATCAAATGATCATTGTTCAAGAGTTAAATAATCAACAGTCCCAATTCATAATGGTATTTTAACATCCAAAACCAAAAACCATATAAGTTCATATGTTTCACATAACCATAAGAAGTCATTTAAATAGACCAAGAGGAATTTTCATTAATGAATTTTTGGGATGTTAGAGAAATTAATGATCCACCATGTAGTGATGGAAGTTTAAATGGAGATATCTTAATTTCATCCACTAAACTACAAAAGTCCTCTACTTTATCAACTAGTATATATGAGATTGTAGAAATTCGTGATGAAGACAATGATGTTGATTCTCAATCCAGTATTCCCACTTTATTAACACAAGAGGACCCTTCATCATCAGTAGGGTCAGATATGGTGGACTCTTCTTCAGGATGTTCAAATACTAACTCCCCCTATAACATTGGGAGATTCTCCACATCATATTCTATGCATGTTGAAATAGAAGAGGTTACACATAATTAAGAAAATGAGGAAGATCTTTGGGATGCACCACAACAATTTGAGGAAGGTGTCTGTACTACCGTGGATGTGCATAGTGAAATAAATATGTGTACGAAAAAAGATCCATGCACCAATCTAATTAGGGAGGCCCTGAAATATAAAAATGAAGATGTGTATACTTCATTTCTAATTAAACCTCGAGATATATTTTCTTGGAACTATAGAAAAATTCCAGGACTTCATCCTAATGGATCCAACCATCATTTTGGATTTCAAGAAGAATATCATGGATTCATGCAAGCAGCACGAAGAACAAGACCAAATCATGACTCTAAAATTCTAGATGATTTTTATAAGATTATAAAGGTCACTTTTTTAGAGACGTTAAATATCACAAATGGATTGGCAGCATTGTCCCAGTGAAAAGTAGAATGGGAAAATTTCACTTTGCATTGATTTCAGAGATCTTAATCGGGATTATCCTAAAGATTATTTTCTAGTTCTAATTATATAACTTTTAATTAATTCAGTGACTGGAAATAAAGTTATTTCCCTCATGGATGGATACTCTAGTTATAATCAAATATGTATGGCCCCATAGGATGAAGAATCTATAGCCATCAGATCCCCTCACGGTATGTTTTGATATTGGGTAATTCCCTTTGGCTTAAAGAATGTTGGAGTAACATACCAACATGTTGTGCACCATATTTTCAAATCATTCTTAGGGATGTTTGATAATTGTTATGTGGATGATTTGGTGATCAAATCCATAATACATTCCAATCACATGGTTAATTTATAGTCTATATTCTATAAAATTTGACTACACAATTAGAAGACAAAACACTTAAAATGTGTTTTTGGGGTAACATCAGGAATGTTCCTTGTCTTTATTTTACGCCATCGTGGAATAAAACATGATCCTGAGAAAACAAAATCGATATTCGGTATGTCACATCCTCAAAATTAGAAATAATTAAGAGGACTCCATGGACACTTGGCCTATATTCAGTATTTTATCACCAATTTGGAAGGAAAGTGTTTCCTCGTCACTGAATTAATGAATAATTTAGTCACCTATCAATAGACCGAATACTGCCAAGAATTATTTGATACCCTCAAGAAATATCTCTTGAGTCCACCTGTATTAAATCCACCTATCATAAGGCACTATCTGTAACATCCTGAGGTCTAATTGGTATCTCGCAATAACCTTCTCAAATTTATCCTCAGTAATCCTATAATTATAGGGAATTCAGCACGGTGGAAAATTATTTTGAAATAGTTTTATTTCCAGTTTTAACCTAAAAAGGAAATAAAATGCCAAGCTCTGGATGACTTCCTTGCTGAGCATCCATCAACAAGAGATTCATCATTAAATACCAAGATTCATGATGAAGAAGTCTTCTATATTCTGGACAATTCCCAATCAAGAGAAATTTTCTTTGATGGTGCTTCCAGAAATCCTACTGGGAAGTGACTGGAAGACCCTTAATGCAATAAAGATTGTTTAGGAATTTTCCTTATTTCCCTAAAAGCCAGTTTTTCCGTATTCCTTCCTGTTGTCAGATGATGGAACCAATAATGAGGCAGAATATCATGCTCTCATTGCAGGTTTGGAATTGGCACTTCAAGTGTAAGTAAATCACATAAAAGTTAAATTTGATTTAGAATTGGTAATCATGCCAATAAATGGAGAATATTATATAATAAAATAATAATTAATTCCACTTTGTGATTACTTCATAGAGTTAATGGCTGAATTTCCCTCCGAGATGACATTGTCTTATGTTCGACGATCACAAAATGATTATGAAGATGCACTGGAGAATGGAGCCACAACCATGGATGATCCAAATCTGGTTGATAAATTCATTAACATAACTCATATTCATATGGTATTACCTTTTTCAAATCAAAATAGAGTAAATTAATGTAATTAGAGCTATTTCTAAGCTATATGGTCATACCATGGAATAGAGAACACCGATCACGGAATATTTTCAAAATGGAGTACTTCCACCAAATAGGGATGAAAAAGAACAGATCAGACGACAAGTGAGTAATTTTACTCTTTATGATAGTACATACCACCAAAATATCCTCTATAAGAAAGGATTTTATTGAATTATCTTCATATTATTTGATGGGGAAGTGAATAAAGCTCTCATGAAAGAAGTACATTTAGGAGTTTGTGGTGCCCACCAGTCTGGGAATAGACTCTCTGATTAGATCTAAAGTCCTGGATTCTTTTGTAATTAAATGATGCAGGATTACACATATTTCACTATAAAATGTCATCCTTTAATTGTGCATGCCAACTTCATTCATCAACCCTCGGAGTTACTACAAACAGCTAAATACTCATGGCCATTTTCAACATGGGGAATGGATGTAGTAGGGACTTATACTCCGGCCACAACTAAGCAGTTCAATTATATTCATACTGATACTGAGTTCTTTTTGTAAATGGGATGAGGCGATCCCTCTCAAAGAAGTAGGATCCAAAATCATTGTTTTTTTCAAACTAATATCATCATCATATTTGGTGTCCCTCATATTATTTTGATGGACATTGGCACCATTTTTTGTTCTTCTGAGGTAAAAAATTTATATCTGGAACATGATATAAAATTCAACAATTCATTTAACTATCATGTGATATTGATGGATAGATAGATGCCTTCCAGAAGACCTTATAAAATATACTCTAGAAGATGGTTGATAACAATAAAAAATCATGTCCTAATAAACTTCTAAATGCTTTATGGGATCATTGGACCACTAACAGTACATCCACCCTAGAAACTCCATATTCATTTGTATATGGAACCGAAGCAGTTTTTCAAATTTAAATGAAATTTCATTCACTCAAAGTTGTAATCTATAATTCTTGTCTACAGATGAGAGGTCTGAGAAACGGTTCAATAATCAGGAATGATTAGATGATAAATCATTGCATACATTGCATCATTTAGAAGTATATCAGAATATAATAGAATGAGCTTTTAACAATAAAGTTCAACTCCTTTCATTTCATCAAGGAGAATTAGTATTGTTCCTTAGGATTCCAATGATACCTGTGAATAAATCAGCAATGCTTGAGCCAATGTGGGAATGACCATACTCTATATAGATGTTCTATTTATATGGATATTATTCCTTAATCTCAATGGATGGAGAGCTTATTACAACTCCAAACAATGTGAGATTATTAATGAAATACTTTTTTTTAGTTGAACAATTGTCCTCACTTCAAGGCATAAAACTGCACAATAAAATGTCCACATGGCAAGACTAAAACAATGCATAGCCCCCATGTCCTTTCTTCAAGACATAAAACTGGATTGTCTAATATCCTAGTTGTAAGACATTAAACTACATATCATCTATACGTTTCTGTGCTGCATGATGTTAAAAATCATAGTATCTTTGTTGTTGTCGCATGATGTTAAACCGCATGACATCATCTATCCTCGTTGGAGGACATTAAACTGTACGTCTAACAGTTTCTCTATTTGAATTTAGAAGCTTTCATAAGAAAAGATCATTTATATCATCTCTACTCCATAGTATCACTTGTGTCCCTATAATTCCTATGTCTGATTCAGATCTTCCTAGAGACCTTATTTCAAGAACTATGTAAGGATTGATTCTCATTTTTTAATGACATATGTAGAGACGCCTAAATATCCAATTTTGGGCCAAACCACAATCAAAAAATCTTCTTGTTTTCTTTTCTCCTCCTTTACATGAATCTGATCTATACAGAGTATTTATTTTAGTTATATGATTTAGTCCTTATACCATTTTATGTCTTAAATATTTCCATTCATGTATACTTGTCACATTTTATGTCCTTATACCATTTTATGTCTTAATATTTACCGTTCTAAATAAACTATCAAGAAATTGGTCGAGTATCATACATTTGTTCAAGGGTGAAGACCTTAAATTAAAGCAACACAATGTCCTCATTGCATTACTTAAAACAGCATAGCACCAATGTTCTCACTAGCTGACTTAATACTACACAGTAAAAATTTCCCCACTGTATGACTTAAAACTGCCCAATATGATATCAGTAAATACCCATTCTGAAAAATTTTAAACATTATTTATATAACAAATTTGTATAGAAGTGGTTTTCTTAATCATGACATATGTCGGCATAAAATAGCTCTTTATTCATAAAATTGCATTCCCTGAAAAAACCACCCATTGTGGTCTATAGTCTCCCAAATCTTATTTTCCTCTGTCTATTAGCAGTAAATTATTAAAATTTAACGAGATATTTTGCATGACTATATAGTATGTCCCCTTATGTGTCCTTGCAAAAGTTTCCCATGTAATAGGATTGTCAGCCGAAAGATGATACTATTTGGCTATGTACTATATTCCCTAGTTGTCCCTTCATAATACTGCACCCATTACAGGTTTAGTCAATGTAATGGAAACTTTTTTCTTGTTAGAGACTCCCATTATGTTTATACAGGTTTCAAATTCGGTGACCATAAAAATCATTACCCATGATTCCCCTTGGAAAAATTTAATGAATATTAATGCAATTCTTAGCCAAAGTGTCATGTTGGGGATATAATTTCAAATTTTATGGTCAAAGATATTCAAACTTAAATACTAGATCATTATATTCCATCATTAGTGACTCTAAACTTCCAAAAAAAAGAGACATGGTACTCAACAAATTGATAACCCACAGAGGGAATATTAAACAAAAGTTGAGTCCCAGCTCACTAAACATACATATTGAATGATTTAGGTAATGTTAGAGAAATAAAATATAAAAAGACAAAAAATTTGTAGGGTTCTCCACACGACCATAACAATAGTAAAAATATGCTTGTTAGGCCCCATGGCTTACACATAATTAAGAGATTCCTTTCAAATATTATGTATCTTTAAATCCATCCAAATGATGTTGAAAATTTGACAATGTGCCTTATATTTACCTTAGAACAAGATTATTTTCGTTCTAAACAAATCAAAATCTAATGGGGGATTTTGTAGCCACCATGAAATGTGTTGAATGCACTTCTCCGCAATTGATGATTTATTTCAATGTGCCGTAACTGAAAATATCTTCAACTGAAGTTGAAATGTTCATGGTGCGACTCTGCATTTTTATTGGGGGTCAGTTACGGTAGTGAAGGCACTAGCCCAAAGGTCTAGGACCGCATCCCGGCACTGAGCACAAGAAAGGGTGCGGGGGGAAGCCCATGCGGTATAGAGAAATTATTTGGCTATGTCCCTAAAGAGGAACCCAGGGTACCAACAATAAAATACTTATATGCCACCATGCTGGAGCTGATTGAAGTAATAATTTTGGATAAGTCCCCAAGGTGTCGCTCTGGTCTAGCGATATCATCATCGGAAAACAAGTATACTTGGGTGCCACCCATATGGCATGTAGCCCCTTTCACGCCACAAAATGTCATGTAAAATACATGATCGAACGAATTCCTTTCACCCAAGGTCATATTTTTTCTTATAAATAGAACCTTGGTGCCTTTATTTATATGGATGAATTTCCGTGAAGCCTAATTACTACTATGTTCGCCCTAGTAATTCTCACCAGTCGTTCGAAACATTCATGGTAGTTTTTCAACACATTGAGCAGAGAATTTATGGGAGGATTATTGGGCATAATTCCATTTAGTGTTTGAAAACCATAACACTTATTCTACTAAAGATCCAATCCTCCAGAAGACATAAATACTTGTGTGCCACCTAATTATTTTATAGGAACATGAGCTCCTCTCTTCAAGGAAAACCTATGAATACACATTAAGGCTTTAGAAAGTTATTTCCCATGTATTAACACATAGTTTTTTCATCCCTTAAGTGGAAATATGTTAACTGAAGCCCACATGTGTGCCCATACTTGGGTGTGCTTCTCTACTTGGGTGCCCCTCATGGATTCACATTATCTCTTAAGTCTATATATCATCAACACTTATTCAAATCCATTCATGGAAATGATTATTCCTCATTGGATCCCTTATCTGAAATAGATTTTTTTGAGACCTCCACATGACTTATCAATCCTTTGGGAAAGGCACATCAGTGTTTCTCCTATATTGGGTTTGTATATCAATAGTAAGGGATTTCCAGCATTTTTTTTAAGAAGGTAGGATACATAGAATGTATATGGGTTTGTATATCCATAGTCACATAGACCATTCTCCCAAAAACAGTGTTGTGAATTTCCCAATATAGAGGAGGGTTTAGGTCCTGACCTCACCCTTCTCAAAGAGACGACCAGAAAACATTGGTCTTTGGTAGGGATGATACAGTTCTTGCATTCTTTTTTTTGCATGTATAAGAGAAGTATCCCTTCCCTGTTTGGATCAATTTTACCTCATCCATCCTAGTGTAATAAACTAACCTTCATCCCTTCCTCCTTTTTTTGGACCCTTGTCCAATGTAAAGTTAACTAAGGGAATGATCGTTCCCTCGCCGTCTTCTCGGGTCGCCTCGACCTCATCCACTATCGTCACTGGAGGCTAACCCTCATCCACAGGTATAGGAGGAAAAATATGAAAGGGTGAATGCTTTTTTTGAATAATTTTAATCCTCTTGTTTCCCACACCGTGAATTACTAATGTTGGATAAGAGATATTTCGTAGTCACATCATTTGAACAATTGATTGAACTACGAGAACTATGATTCCCACCTTAGTTGGAATACGTACGAAGCAATCTCAGAGACCGAGGTCACTATATATCATCTTCATGAATCCAAACATAGAACCCTTAATCCAGGCATCATCCTTAAAAAGAATCCCTAAATTAATCTTTCATGTCACCAAGGAATCATTTTCAGGAAGTAAGCCCAAATTCCTTTATCTCAATGGACTATACTCCCCTATGAGACCTAATAGAACTACATTGGAATTAATTCCCATATATATGGTATATGTAGGAATCCTTCATGAGGTTTAAACCCAATACCTTAAATCAACCATGTTCTCCTTGGGTTACATTCCTAAGAGGGTCGGATCTAACTTCGAAACCCACATCATTTCCATGTTTATCGGGCGGCTTCAGTATAAGTCACACACTATGTTTGGACTAAGCATCTTCCTCTTAGATGTCCATCCCACATGACATTAAACTCTATGTCTAGGTCCTTATAACAGGACCTTAAAAGGTTTGATGTGTCCAATTCAGTGGAACCAAACTACAAGGACTGTGATTCCTTTCACAAGGATACATTGGTAGCCTATCTTATGGGCATGCTCCAAAAATCAGACCAAACCGTCGTATCCTTGGATGATAATAAACTCTATAGTTCCCCACTGAGTGGCTTAAAAACCAGTACCATCATGACGATGATTAAAAGAACCTTGAATATATACTGTTGATTCTAATTTTTACACATGTAAATAAGTGACTGAAAATTCTAAGAGAAAACATATGTAATCCTTGGTGAATTAATATAGATTCATGAAAATAATTAAATATATAAAGGGGTTCTCGGGGTAGAAAAAAATCCCACAAAAAAGGTTTGATGAGTCCTACCTCCAATCCTCTCGACTGATGCACGTTCTTAAGTATAATAATGATCAAATGTAAGAAAAACCGACCATTGCAAGGAAGGTTCCCTTATGGATAAAGAATTGTTGGATGTTTCTAGTTCCAGATAAAAATAAAATTGAATCCTCCCAGAAGTAATTGTTATTAAAACTATAACACACATTTCAAGGAACTATGAAACATGGTTCACAAGAGTTCCCTTGGTTTGGGGATCATCGGGGTGGAAGTGCATGAAAAATGGGGTCCAAAATGGTGGTTGATTGCTGAATATTAACCGTCATGGGTACTTTATTTTCTGAGGTGGTGTTCCTAGGGATTGAAATCTATTTAACCCCCATGAAATGACCTAGAAGTGAGGAGACATTGGAGTTGGGAAAACACCTCGAATAACTCCATAATGTGGATCTAGTTCAACTATCTAAAAAAGAAACAATTAGTATGTCTATGGATGGTAAAATGGTTCCCAAGAATGAATATGGGAATAGTTTTCAACATTTTTAATAATGGATGCACTTTAGAGTGATATGAATCCTTGGACAATGAGTGGGAGAATCCTGATGTCATTCGAAATGAGATGAAGGACTAATCATAGTTTCCACTTCCAATAGAAAAATTTACAAAAAATATGGTGAAAGAGAATAAAAGGGAATGTGATATCCACCCTCCAACCAAGGTTTCATGAACCTAACCATTTAATAAAATTTCTTATGTGTTTAGAAGAATATGTGGTTGAACAGGTTCGTTCACTCAATGCTACTGTAGAAAAAGCTTTCAAGACTATGGGGAGGAAACTAAGGATGCCACTCAATGAGAAGAAACATTCCTAGATTGACAAGAAGGAGCTGCATATTGTTTGGGGATTTAATAAAGGGAAGATCATCCTTGGGGAGTACATCTAGGCTTGGGACTAGCTTGAATTTTTGTTTGAAGATCTCTTAATGGATGAACCAAACAACTAGGTAAGTAACAGATATTGGAAATTATTCTGGGAGACAAAATCTAGAAGACATAATCTTCTAGTTAATGGTTCATTTATATGGTTTTTTGTTTTACCTCTTAGTTTTTAACTCTTTCCATAAATTTTATTTACAAATAAAAATTTAATTTTCAGTCATGGAGATGATAGGTCGTACGTTCATATAAGTAACATTCACATTTTCAATACATTTTTTGGAAAGATGATAAGTAACACAATATCATTCCATAATGATCATTTTTTCAAATATACTATATTATTTTATAATAATTATTTATTTATATAAATAATTTTATGAAAATGGAAACATGTTGTGTTGGGGAGGTGGTAGTCCTGAAGTCCACAATCGACATTATCACTTTTTAGTGTGTGAAACAATAATAAAGAAAATTATATATATATATGATGAAAATTAAATTATTTCATTAATATCATATATATATTTTACATGTACAATATGATTAATTAAAACAAACCATTAAAAATTCCATGTTTCATTTGAAGGAATACCAACTTTTTGAGAGGGGCGTATTCCACACTTCTACAAACGATGTTACCATTTTTACAAAAAATAGAAATGATAAAGATACATGTTTTAAAATAATTATTGAATATTAATACATAATAAATAGCACCTAAAAATATTTAATAGAGTGTAAACCATAATTACCACTAGGTGAGGTGGTAAACAAAGAATGAACAATCATTGTTTTGTGAGGTGGTAGTTCACCATTCTATTAAACAGTATGTTTGTTACCCATTATATGAAATTATGTGTAAGTTTATATCAAAAACCTAACTTTAAAAGACCTAGTATATTTTGGATATTTGTTTGTTTTATACCAATTGAATAATAATAATTTATGTTTTGTATAATTGAAATAAAACTAAAAAACATATAGAAAGATGATACCTATTAATTAGTTAACTCTTTTTGGTTTGTACCAAAGGCTTCCTCTGATTTAATTCATCTAATGTGTGGACTTATTGGATGAGGAGAGTTTCTTTTATGATATAATTGGTAATATAATTTTCTACACAATATAACTTTACAGTTGTGATGAATTTTTAGGTGGGGAGGCCTTTTTATAGTTGGTGAAGAGTGACACTCATGTAATATTTAGACAATTCTTTTCCTTCCACATTTTTCATATAGTAAGAGGATTCAATAATGGAAAAATATGGAACCAGTATATTTTATGATTTATATATGACTATTTTATAGGTATTGTACCAGTATACAGGTCATGTTGCATCTTGAGAATAAGGTTTCTTCCCATATTTTGTTTAATTTATCCATAAGCATTGTAATTAATTTGTATTGCATTCAATAATATTATTGGATTAAAAAATATGGAATTTTTTAACATTAAAAAATATTCTGATTCCAAAATAGGATCTAATTTTTCCAAATTCTAATCCCATAATTAAATGAAATTATTTTAAAATTCATAATGTAGGTGGGATGAAAATGAATGATTTTAAAGTAATCATGATCAAATGATTGGTATGTTTTTATAATCAATATAAAATTTATAATTTAATAGAATTCTATAAAATTTAATTTATATAATGAAATATAATCGATTAATTCTTTAAAATGAATTAAATTTATTATTTATCCTTAAAAATAAATTATATGTAAAAATAATTTAGAACTAATGATTAGTATTGATAAATATTCACTGAAAATGATATGTTTCATATATTTTTTGAAAATTCTCCCTAACTCAATTTTTATCATTCCATTTCAAATATGAAGTTGATTTTGATATATTAAATTAATTATGTGTTCAAAATTAATATTTAATATTGGTTCTGCATTAAAAAGTGGTAAAATTGACTTTATAAAATATTTTTTTTTTGAAATTGGGTTTGTTCTTATCTAATGCCTGTCAAAATAGATGGATGAATATAAAAAATATGTTATTTAGTACATAAAATATATATTTCTTTAAAATAATTCATAAATTATGACTAATTATTTATATTAAAACAAAAATTCTTTGGAATACTAAAAAAATTATTTCTTTTTATATCCAATTGGTTCTTATTTTAATTTTCTGTTAAATGGTATTCAATGAATTAATTTTATATTTATATAAGACAAAAAATATAATATGTTATTTTATATTATTCATAACCAATAACATAAAATCTATGTTATATCATAGTATATAAAATGATAAAATTCTAATAATACAATATTATTCGGTGAAACTCGATATTGCGTGAAATTAATCCTATCAAAGAAGGTCTCTCTTGCGTGTAAAAAAATATATCAAGGAAATTATATTTTTCATATGATGCAAGATAACACAGTTTTGTTTAGAGTTAAATAAATACAATGCATTGAATTTATTTAAAATATTAAATATCGAGTATAGTCAAAAGATATTTTATTCCCTTATGCATTTGTGTCACAAACACTATCGAAGACAATTTTATACATTAGTATTTTGGGCTTTTACTCGTGAAATGAATTACATTCATCTGTTGGTCGAAAAACACAGAAATAGAACCATCATTATAAGGCTTCCATATGAGAACCACAAAACATTCCATAGTAACCTCATCCCAATTTCATTCGAGAATAGAAAATGTATATAGTAATCCAACAGGTTGTTGATGCTCTACCTTCACCTATTTATGGTTTTAACACCATTTTATGAACCCTTTTATCTTTTTTTTTCATTCCCTTCCACCAAAACAATCATTATAGGTCATAGAACATTGTTTTCAAAACTAAATCAAACTCCCAATTTGAGTAAATAAATTCATCCATCAACTCTTTCTTCATACTCATAGGCACAACAAATTGATTCCTTGCATAGATAATATCATCCTTGTCTATAGACCAATTTGAAGTTGTCTCACCACCTTCTAGGTTCTTCTTAAAATATATAAATTTTGAAATCCAAATATCCTATATCCAATTTGTCTCAAAATTGTTGACAATACTAAAACATATATGAGGTTCATCTTATCCTAACTCTCCTGATCCACAACATTGATATCATCTAATAAGGTAAACAACTTCTACTACGTACTAAAATCTGGGAAATCCTGAGTCTATGTTTTCCTACTTAAAGAAACTACTACACTATTTACCTTTTTGAGTGAATATTCTATTTTAAAATGAAAGGAATTCATGTACTCTGCAAATCTCCTATATCAAGACATCTTCAATACTGATCCTTGAGTTGTTAGAAAAAATTATTCTCCTCACATGGATTTTGTTGGATCAAGAATAGTGTTGATGTCATACTCATGAGAAATTCATGGAATGGTTTTCATATGTTTTATAAAATTAAAAACTAATTCCCTTATTTTCAATTCGGGAAAGTGGTTATAAAAATAAAAACAATTGTTAGATAAACCTCAAATAAAAACATTGTAGCTCAAGATAAATAGAGATATTAGAAACATTCTTAGTTTTTACCATATGAAAAAAAATCATGTTCATTCCCTTGGACTACTTACACACTATCCTATTAGATTATGTTGCCCAATAAGCGTACTTCATCAATCCAAAACTGACACATAGATAGCCTATCATATATTCGATGATCTCTTAGTGCGCTAGAGAATATTTCATGATTTTCAGAATTATGGTCATGAGTGTTGATGTAAACGAAGATAAAATCCATAAACACAACCACAAAATAATATATGAATTGATAGAATAATAAATTTATCATGTCCATAAACACTGCAAGAGATTTCATCTACCCAAACAACATTATGGAGACCTTATAATGGGAATACATAATTCATTAAGATTTCATCTGCATATCAGGTGAATAATACATCAACTAATGATTCCATGATCTCAAGTCAATCCTGGTGAAATCAAGGTCCCTCACAACTAGTAAGAAAAATCATCAATAAATGGAAGGGGATATGCTTTATTCACATTATTTTGGTTCAACAACTGATAATCAAAACATAAGCTTAATTTCTCATTATCATTTTTTAAAACCAAAAGTGTAGAAACCCAATGCAATGTACATGGATGGATATACCCCTTATCCATGAACTAATTCTAGCTATTTCTTGGGCTCTTGAGGCACTATCAGTGTCATTATGTATGGTGGAATTGACAGTGCTGAAATCCCTAACGTAAGACTTATTTTACACTCCATGTATCTCAAATGGTGAATCCATAATATGTATTAATGAAACACATCATGAAAATAGTCCACTATTTTTGGAATGAAATAATTAATCACATCCCCATAATCTAGAAAATGACCAAAAATCTAGGTGGTTAGCTCACATAGTTGTTGATGAAATGTCCTTTCATTTAACACCTACCTATTCCACCGACCTCAATGAATATAATTGTCACAACATGGAGACGTATAAGTCACAATCATGAGGTTATAATCTATGTGGTGTTGATAATATAATAACAAATCCATATAGATAAAATGGTTGAAGCCTCACATATTTGTAATGTAATGAATCAAAAGGAAACGGTACTACCCAGCCTTGATAGAACACCCATTGTATAGTCATATGTCCTCCGACTGTATCCCAAATGATTATATATCATCAATACCTCACTCACAAACTACACCACCTTGTTCAGACCATCAAATAGTGTGAATATATAAAGGAATGAGAGGCACCAATGTAAACGGAATCATTATAAATAAAAGAAGATACAATAATAATACCTATAACTATAGATAGTCCATCCTCACAATCCACAAGTGTATGTTGAATGTCATGTAACATCCCTTGCCCTCTACCCATTGATGTAGTCTAAGTACACCAAGATAAACCACACTACAAATACATGTTATCATTCTCCAAATTAGTATTTCCATTATCACTACTATAATGTCATGTAAAAATATATCTTTCATATTCATATTTTGTATAAGAACCTCTTTCCACACTCTGAAACTTCCTTAATAGTCCATCATTACATGTCTTTCAGGGATTAAAGATATATAAATATATCCATTCCAGCGATAATATCACTAATCAGCCTTTTGTTGTGTGAACTATGTCTGGTAGATCCCTGACCAACCAAACGGGTGATAGATAACCCAGATTAGATATTGAATAACCAACCCATCCCCTGGATACTCTTCTTGTAACCAGCATGGATACCATTATCATAGTTATTCTTCACACCCATGGATTTAATTCCTATAAACTCTATCATAAAATTAAGGTAATAAGTATTTAACAAAGGCCAAAAATATGGGAGATTAAAATTTTTCCATTGATGATCACCATGGAATCCTCATAGTTAGAGAAACATGTCCCTATTACAAAAAGAGGATATCGAATATGGAATTTGAACCATAAAAAAAATAACTGGTTAGATCTGGTGATTTTCGTGAATTATTATCATCATCTATGACCAACTCTTCAACAATTAGAAGATAAATCACTCTATATCATCCAGATGTACTTAAAGATTCATTGGTAGCATCGATCGTCGATATCAGGGGGCTAGCACAAATATCTAATGACACCATTGATGCTCCAACATATACCCCATCATCATTCATGTGATGCAAAAAAGTGAACTCGATCTGAATCACCCAAATTGAGAGTGTCTCCCAGTAGAATGATTTAGAGGGAATAAAAAAATACGATCAAAAATTTGTATAGTGAATAGTCCTTCGAGATATCACACTTTATTCAATTTATAGCAATCCAATAAATATCTAAATAAACAACCGATACACAAGATATATATTTCTCACTTAATAAACAATATATTATGACTACTAAAATGAATGATAAATATAATTTATATTTTTATAACATTCTTGTAATATAATAAATATATATTACGTGATGAAACATGAGCCATAAACTTGAATCTTTTTTCACAAAAAATTTAAATGAACCTTGAATATTTTAAACTAATATTTATTCAAATAATATTTCCATGTATTTACATTAAAACATGTAAATACAATTATACAATAAAATCAATTACCATTATTCTTAACTTGAATAATATTAATTAATTTATTAATTTTTTTATCATATATCCTTAAAAAATGTTCCCCATTATTTTGGACCGCAATGTCTGCTATAAATATTAAACTATACATGTAATATTTGTGACTAATTTATTATATATGACCCTCTAGGACCAAAAACCCATATAAATGAATAACAATAAAAGAATATGATCAGAGTCAAGAAATTCATCATGGAGCCTAAATAGTTAAGGACAGTCATATAAATTCAACTGTCCTTCGAACACACACTGTGTAATGGAATCTATTTTTCGTTAATATCTAATTAAGAAGGATGAAAACTAATGTATTAACCCATTATTACTTTATTTTTTTATGATATAACAAAACCGATTTATCATTGATTACCAGGACCATGGATTTATGAAAGAACTAGAATCATGATCAATTTGGCTTGAGATATTTTTCATCCTGAAAATAGAAGTGACAAATAATTTCATGGCCACTCAACCATTGTTATACAACCAATGACATACCATAAAAAAGCTATATCGCTATGAATTCATTGTCATATTTTCCCTAATTAAAAATACATTAAAAATTGAACATAATGGTAATGATATTATGTTAGGAGGATATTTATGACGCTTTTTTTGGGGCGTGTGCATCCGTCCGTGGAGGGCGCGTAGCTATGGCCCTGCATTCAATCTTTCCAAATGCATATGGCATCCATCACTTATTCAGGGATGTTTGGTTTTTGATCTAAACTAGATTATGGGATATCAGTTCTTCCTTCTGTGGATTCTCCCCAGAACCCATCACCTAGTTCGGGTCTCCCTTATAGACTAAGATCTTGTTCGTGAAACTCTTCGCAGTGCCATGACATCACGGATGCTGGTTAAATACACTGCTTCTATCGGTACATTCCACTAGGTCTAGTTAGTATAGTATCCTTCAGTCAGGGTAGTAGTCTTGTTGGAGATCACTAGAGTGTCTGGACGCTGGAACAGAAGCTCTTCGGGGTTTCTTTTCCTTATTATACTGTTTCTCGATGGCGCAGAAGTATGAGAAATCCAACTCCAAATGCGGGGAATTAAATTCCATAGGCATGTATCTGATGTTTTCCTTGGCTTCTTCTATTTATCACTTGGTATGATGTAGGTTTATCGTCTAGCAGAGATGGATCGGACAGATCGGAACACTGACTAGAGTGGATTAGATGGGTGTGACCCCTAGAGGGAACACTGATGCTAGGAGGTGAATTGGCATGATATCACTGGGATGTGGTGGCCCAAGTAAGAATCGGGATAGATGGTGAAAGTTTAAATGAAGCAGATGGATAATGAGATGGAGTCAACTTGACATCGACATTGTTACTGGGCTTAAACCTCAAAGATACCACCTACATATCCCCGTGTTAGGGAATCAATGTATACATTTTTCGTGAAGCGATGGGACACCTAAGGAGGTGACCCTTATGGAGGGGACCTGACACAAGTGGAACATTTTGCTTTGGGCCTGAAATTGGGGTGCATGCAAAGGACAATGACCAGATGACGTGTTGGGGATTACGTGTGATTAACAGACTTAGAGTTGGTCTGATACCAGCAGGAGGGACCGACGATATGGGTCCAAACAGAAAGTTAAATAGTGCCTTGCCGCTAGGCTCTGATTGACAATGGCTTACCATTGACATGGACTCAGAATAGCTTACTACTGGATGGGGTCACTATGGCTTACCACTGGATGATGTCACAACGGATTACCGTTGTATGGGGTCACAATGGCTTACTGCTGGACTGGTTCACAATGGCTTACCGCTAGATGGGGTTGATCCTCATAGAGGCTTCGTACGTACCCTATGTAGGAGACAATGATCAAATCATACATAGTTCAGTAGGAGTGGGAATTGATGTGAAAGGGGGTCTTAACCAATGGTTGTAGGTCTTGAACATCATAGAGACTTCCTAGGTACCATGCATTAGTAATGATCAAAGACCACGTAGTTCTGGAAGAGTTTCGATGAACTGACATAAAGATGGTCGGGACCTATAGGTGTTGGGAATGAAACTCAGGGATTCTTCCTACGTACCTTGAATATTCAAGGATCAAAGACCTTGTAGTTCAAGAGGTAATGTAGGGCTTACACTCTAGGATTCCTAGAGGGGATTTCATGGTCGGTTCTTGCTTTATGCCCATGTGAGTCATGCTCGGTGTGAGAAACAAGATGTGGTAAAGACCTAATGATAACGTCGCAAAAGTTGCATCCATGGGAAGTGGAGTGGGTATTACATGTATTTAGTGGCCCTAAAAGAAACAAGGGGGTTATGTGTTGTCGGAAGCCCAATGATGAAATTGGGGCTTATGCACCGTTAACAGCCCAAACAGTTAACAGGGGCATATGTGTGGTTAGCCGCCCAAGGTGTTGGAGATTGGGAAGTACACCAATGTGGAGGCCTGGGTGGAGAAAAAGCCATGTGGGAGAGTGATTTCACACCAATGAGAAGAGGGATTTTGTGCCCATCCCCCCCCCTATATCCCTTGGCATTAAGGAAGAGAGAAGGAGCATTGTAAGAAATCCTAGGGCCTTACACCATGGTGGTTTCCCATTAACCACGGACAAACGCTGCTCCAATAGAGAGGATCTCATTCCACGTGAGAAATTTTTCACCCCCGTGGAGACTAGTGAGCATGCAGAATGTCCAAGGTGGGGGACCCCACCTATGACGCACAAGGTGCGGTCACAATTTAATGTCATGTGCTGAGGATGATGAATCTCGGCAGTGTAACATCCTGCAGCTCAGACGACGTGGGTGCACTCAGAATCCCTAAGACTTATACAA
The DNA here is from genome assembly GCA_963277665.1 of Viscum album. NCBI lineage: Eukaryota > Viridiplantae > Streptophyta > Magnoliopsida > Santalales > Viscaceae > Viscum > Viscum album. The sequence goes on along the minus strand of OY728148.1, from coordinate 2,002,425,599 downwards.
CTGATACCTCCCACCACTTGGGGAAGGGAAGACATCAACAATTCCATGGTGAGGGGTGTTATGGAGAAATCCATGTAGGGGTCCACATTTGTCTATCTATGCGAATTAGCAATATCCATTAGTGTGCCTGGGAGAAGAAGAATGAGGTGAAGCAACGCAATAGAAATCATCACCAAAGGGACTTTTAAGTTACTTCATGTGATCCTAGAGGGTCGTACGCGATAAGGGTTTGTGATGTAGATGTTTTGGGCTTTAGAGGTGCCCAAAAATGATGTTTGGATTAGGGACAAGAAACACATGTAAAAAATTACACATAAGGATGGAGGCTCACATGTAAATGGATCAGCTTTGCAGAAAAGGATGGGGTGAGTGGTCCCTGAGGTTTTCACACAATTATAGAAGTTTTCATGAAATTGGTGTGAAATTGGAACAGTTATGTGGAAGTGACACGGTGTACATGAAAAACTGGAGGTTGGTGGGCAATTGTCGCCAAACAGTTGCATGGAAGAGACCCGGTGTGCGCACAATTGGAGATGATTCCACGAAAAAGGAGAGTTCAGGTTTTGCGCCCAAATTAATGTGATTGCATGCAAGGTTGGGTGTGAAAGTTAGAATAGTTGTGCGCAAGAACTGGTTAATGTTTTCTGTCCAAGGGGAATGGATTGTGTAAAAGGTCCATGACTAAAGGGATTTGGGCGAGAAGTTAAGACCGAGGGGTATTGTGTGATGGCGGACCCCGAGGATACCTATCTAGAAAATTCACTTACCTGAAAGCCATCATTTTCACATAGGAGATGGGGATTTCGCATGCAGAAGAGGGTATGGATTCTTCAGTAGTCCGATGTTGAAGAGGCGTCCAAATATTTTTAGGTGCTCGGGGTTGTTGGGTCCGCTCATAGGTCATCCCACTTGAATGATTGTGCGCCATGTTTGGGGCACAAATGATTTAGTGCATGGTGTCGTTGGCGCGAAAGATTGGGCGTCTGGGGTCGGTGGCATGTAATTTTCCATGCCTGTGCAGAAAACTCCATCAGATCCAATGGATTTCTGCACATGAGAGAAGTTTTTTCACACATCATGGATTTTTCATGTTGCCCTTCCGGTCCTCGCATAATTGATCACCAAGTCAAAATATGACATCGCTTTATCTACAAATACCCACTATAGGAATTGATCATTTTTTGGCGTCTATAAATTCCCCTGCCCCCCTAAGAATCGGATCAGCAAGGGGATGTGATGGTCGGATTCTGAGGGAAATGCTGATATGCATGTCCGCCTGGGTTGCGGTTTGAAAACAACTACCTCAATGCATAAAAGCTCACAGTGGCGTGTAAAACATTTTTCTCATGCGTGAAAACCCTACACTTGGCCTATAAAACCCTTCGTGTTCCCCTCAGTCCATACTGATTTTTCACATGAGATATTCCTTGAGCTCTTTCACTTGAAAAAGATTCCATTCCTTTGACGAAAAATACTTCCATTGCATGAAATTCCCCGAGTTTGGTCGTTGTTTGACACGCAAGATCGGGGGTTTTCACGCTACTACCTCAGTTTTTCGCATCGCCTCCGGATTTATTGCTCCACCTCCTAATTTTTAGCATGATGTAGAAGTATTTTGGGGCCAACTCCTTTGGATCATTCCGAAAGATGATGGCTCCTAATCAGACCGGTGCTGAGAGAGAAGTTGTGTCTATTGCTAAAAGGGCTGAGATAGTTTCAAATTCTGATGTTTATGGCACCAGAATGATTGTATCCAGCTACCAAACCCTTTTCAACATGTTGACCCCATCCCATAAGGAGTATGTGTTGTCTGACATCTTACTAATATGGAACACTGGTATTTTAGAGGAGGTACCCGTTCCATGATTTGAAGTCGACACACCGCTATCAAGGGTGACCTGCGAGGATGACCTAACTCGGTATAATATCAAAAAAAATAGCCATCATTCTAGAGAAACCAAACATATGGCTGTTGTCATCCTGAACCCCAAGATCAGAACCATATTTGAAAGTGACACAGTCGAGGATGATTCTACGGCCCATCATGCATTTACATTCCGACAGAGTGTTATAGAGGAGACTAATGGCTGGCTGCAGGACTGGGACTAGAGGTCCAGAGAAAAAATCAAAAGTGAGTGGGAATGGGTGTATTGGGTAAGCCAAACGTGTGACCTTTCTGGGTCTGAGCTATGGAATATTGGGTTTTTGAGGCCGTGTGGACATCGTAGTTCCATTTTTACCGCCATCTTGAACTCGGGGTGGAGTTTTTTACCTAGTGTTCCCCTGATACCAATACCTTCCATCTCTACCATGGGGAAGTTGGTATCTTCCTTTTAGAAATTCCTTGCATCAGGGGATTAAATGTGATGATCACTAGTATGTTGAATTCCTTCCGACAGGGAACATTTGGGAAGAAGGATCACATAAACCCGTCTTGACATGGAATCTTATAGAATAGGGTAAGGAGAGGATGGTGGTCAATGTCTTTCTGATGGACATCCCATACTCGATGTTGTTCAGTCGGTTCCTACAGAAAGACCTCGAAGTTAAGATTCTGGGGTGAGGAAGATGGTATCCAACCCAGGAACAATGGAGAGAAAGCGGCTCATACTGGAGGATATTGGAGGCTGGGGAATATCAATCATGGGGCATCAGTGTAAATAAAATTTGTGATTCGAATGTCTTGTATGACGGATTTTTGGACACCTTCCTAAGTGGGTGGCTCCTGCCCGTGAGGGACATGAGGATGGGAGTTCATCCAGGAACATAGGTGGTGGTGGGAATCAAGACTGCTAATCAAACGTTCAATCTTGGAATCCATAGGTTGGCTCATTTTTACGACATCCTCAGATGAATTTCAGGAGGGGGTTCACCGAGGGGGATCTGTGGCCCTTTCCAAATCCTTCATGGCTGGATCGTGGCACATTGTGGCGAGTATGCCTTACCAAACACCATTTGTCATCTGGGTAACAGTTTGCGGCCCTCCTTTTTGAATATTGCTAGGGTCATCCCACTAATGCTCAATGAATAAGGAGTGAGGATCAGGACCATAAATCATCCTAATTTATCCTTTAGTATATTACCTACCCCGATTGGTCATATGGTTGACAAAAGGCAAGGCTATCTAGAGAAAAGGGAATACTTATAGAGCATCAGAGGTGGGGTGCTTGTTTCCCGGGTTGACGGGATGATCCTTTGTGAGCCCTACATGCCATCAATATTTTCCAAGTAGTTAGTATTCCTATAGTTTATTGTAAGGAACGTTTATATAGAGGTCAGGGAGGAGAGTAATCCATGTGTTCTTCACCAAATGTGGTTGATATATAATGATTTTGGCTATGGTGAAGTCATTACTTTTCACCCAACCAGAGTAAAGGCAAGACTTTCAATAAAATATACCGAACATTGGGTTGTGGAATACCCTGAAGGGATTTTGAAAAAGCGAGTCTGACATCTCAATGTGGCCAGTGTAGAACCTGGGCAGCGGGGGTGTAGAAAAAGATCCGTTTGTGAGGAAAGGTCTGGGGCGAGTCGGGAAAGTGGGCCAGGATGTTCCGGGGCTACTGTAGTGGGAACGCCGTATGATGTGGTTGTGACTTCAGTTTTTCGGGGAAGAGGATCTTGTGAAAAGAATCTCAAATCCATCAAGTAGCCTCCTAGGAAGCGGATAAGGTACCTGATTCAACTTTCTGATGATGTAATCTACCTCACATTGTGGTTTTCCTGATTAACACTACCACAGTCGATGGGCACCGAAGTTCTCTGGAACAAGATAGTACGAGATGGAATCCATCTACCAATGGTCAGACTCATTTGTATTGAGTATATGGTGAAATTCCATCATCGACAAGCATACTTTATGGACATGGACACGTATGCAGGCCAACGAGGTCGGTGTGAGGAACCACCTATCCTAGTGATGTTATTGCCCAATCAGAATCAATATCCAGAAAAGATGTCATCTGAGGATGATGACAGCGATGAGGAGCCGAAGGGTAGTGAGTTTAGAGAGGATGATAGTGAAGGAGAGGGAGAAGGAGAAGGATAAGAATTGGGAGAAGTTGTAGAGGATCTTGTAGGTGGAGGGTCTCAAGGGATGGCCCACCAAAGGTGTCTTCGAGGGAATGGATAGATTGTCGGCTATGATATAGACATAACTGAGCTACTTGAGGTATGCCTCAACCCTTATCCATCATTCCCCCTTCCTTTTTATCTTAATTCACATTTACATTTCTTTATCATGCTCAAGTGCATATTATCTTTGACCAAGAAGCTCCATATGAAGGTGGGAGGAGGTGCCAATGGAACAAAGTACGGTGCTGACGCCCATCATTGAGTTTACAAGCACTGAGGGATCCCCTACAATAATGGATGCAATAGCAACTGGAACACCTGGGGCTGAGGCTTTGAGAACATGTAAGTTCATCACATAGACACCAGTATTTATCATCGGAGAGCTCAACTGATTGGGATATTCATTTTTTTCAGTAATCCTAGACTTGGAGTCTTTTCAAACCATCGAATCCTAGACATCCGCAGTTGCCATGTCAGTGAGCCCATAGACACACTCGGGATCTAGTCCTCTGTCCAATCCGGTCTGAGCTGTTGTTGAGAAAGAAGCAATAGATAATAGACATTTCAATGTCAGAGCAAGGTTAGAAGTTGGTAGGGGTGAAGATTCTGGGGATGAGGTGAGAGAGGAAGGCCTCACACATTCCTAGGAGAATAATCTCTCAGGAATAATAGAAGAAGACATTGTATCTGATCTCATTGTTTCATTTCCCCACTATTAACATGCAGACCCCAAATAGATGGATGGCTCTAATTCAGAAGTATCTAATGAAATCTGGATGACACGGCGTAAGGTTTGGAAGTGCGTCGAACATAACCTCAGTCATCCACAGGTAGAATGGATGAAGAAGATGGGATCACTCTGCACCCGGTTGCGCTTCCACTGCACTAGAGGGGTTGATGCCCACCGCCTTCATCTAACAATCCATGACTACATAGCTGAGAAGATACGAGAGGATGGCCAAGTCTCTGACATTGCTCGATGCCAAATAGACTAAGGTAATACCTATGCATTCATGATGGTGGTGCATGAGGTCTGACGCCTTGATGGGAAACTGAAAGAAAGGGAGGTATTTATCGCAAACTGTTTTGAGCTCATCGAGCAACTGAGGCCCCAGCTGGCGGACACCCAAGAGAAGATTGTGGAAGTGAGTCACCAAATGACTGAACATCAACCTAAACAAGAACGAGCATAAGTTTGGGATAATTAGTTTTTCTCTGCGACCACTGATGAAGATAGGGTTCTAAGGGGACGGACAATGATGCTAGAGGCAATGAACCAGAAGTTGGAAACATTAGAGAAATCCAACAAAAATGTTGATCCTTATGATTCATGTTTTGGTCGAACTCATAAAATAATTTCTCTTTAATGGGGCTTGTTCCAAACTACTTGTATCAATAGATTTTCTACATGTTCATTTGTTGTAATGCATTCAAACCACAATCATGAAATAAATAGAAATCCATTTCTAAGATCACATTGGTCATGCCCGATGTGAGAAACAAGGGATGCTCGCACTATTACTTCATCTAAATGTATGAGTCCCAACCAAGATTTGGGCATCTGTGTTTTGACCAATCAACCCATATTTCTAGGAAGAAATTGGAGAGGCCTGATTAGTGGATGAGGGCCTCATAACAATTAATGTGTTGTCTTCCCAATGTGCTCTACGGCACAAGCTGAATAATTCCAGTGAATTTTTCCATAGGTAATTAAAATTAATCCAAACATAGGGGAGTGGAATGTGTGAATCACCATACCCAAAATTTGGTCCGTGGTAGGGATGGCTGGAAAATGAAGGATAACTATAGGCTGTGATCAAAACATAGTATCCTTATTGTGTTAGATTGAAATGAGGATAAAAAATTAGGTCCGACCGCTAACCATGTTTGAAACACATGGATTGACTCGAAATGTCTTCCATTAGCCTTCCAGAATGTTGGCCCAAAAAAGTAGGTGAGCCATCGGCCAAGCATCCATACTATTAGGGGGTTCTTTTAGGTGTGAATGATGATGAGGTTCTTATTAATGGGAACACAAGAAATGGAGTAAGGAGTGATGGGTTGTTCAAATGGAGTACAACACTCTTTAAATTATGCCACTAGGGCTAAGGAACATTAGGTGGACACATCGGTTTGATCCGGGATCATACCTACTTCTGAACAGGACCTCTCTCGAAAGGACCTTTAATGAAACATAGTATTATGTCATATAATGAGTAAGGTGCACATAGTTTAAAGGTCATACTACCTTGACCAAGGTTAACAGATTAGTGTCCTGGTACACGGACCCCAAACTTCTAGTTTATGTTCATAGAGACTGGACTGTGATCATGGCCACGGGGCCAGGAGGGTTAAGGATCATAGAGATGAGCCCTTGGCGGAGTGGGTGGGTGTCACTACGTATCCCATAAGGTTGAGAATCAACCCAAATGTTGTTCTTGGATTGTGGAGTGGTCAAATACCGACACAAAGAGTGGAAATCCTTTCTAGAGAGGGATATGATGCATCCGATTGTTATTATGGTGAATCCAGAACATGTTCAGGGTAGAGCTGCAGTTTAATGTCATGCATCGAGGACATGAGGGCTCATGTAGTTTAACGTCGTATGATAGGACATGGAGTGACAAGGAAGATCCTAGGAAGGGATTATGTGGTGAAATATCTACAAACTCAAAGTCAATGAGGACATACGGAGTTTACACAACACCATGTATCCCCAGAGGTTGTTTTTAGGAACAGAGACCAAAATACAAAGTTAGTTTGGGCCCAAGGAAAAGTGCCAGGGCATTATTACGTTCCCCATGAATATTAGAATCAAGCCATACGTTGTTATGAGAGCGAATTTTAACATCATGTAGGACGAGAAAGAAATTTCTGGCATGACTACGCTAGTACACATCCTACCAGAACTTTTAAGCCCACGTGATTCGTGCTCAATGTGGGAAACAATGAGTAGTGATGGGACATTCCTAGCATAGGGAGACACGTGGAGGGGAGATGAGACACAAGTTGAATGACATCCCAATTATGTTGACCCACCTAGGTAACTCACCTAGATGCACAAAGTTGTAATGCCGGGTATGTTGGAATTCCACTTGAACATAAGAAAGTGGAATTATGTGAATCATGATGCTCGAGATCGGGACCACAATAATGCTGGCGTGATAATATGGTGTAACTATTGACCATGCTCGAAACATAGTTTTTGTTTCGTGTTAGCCTCAAATGTGGACATACAAATGTGGGTCGGCTAATGACCATTTTTGAAACATGGGACATGTCACAAATGTCGTCTGAGGTTGTCAGGGACGTTGGCCAATGTCGGTAGGGAATCCAATGTGGATCAATACCAGGCCATTATGGGGGTCCCTTCAAACATAGAAGAGGAAGAGGATCCAAATAAAGGGACCATGAAGCTTGAACATTTTACAAGGGAATGTCCCTGTGAAAATTACTCACTTTGAGCATTGCCACAATGCATTTTAGTACGATGGCCAGATGTATCAGATAGTTGGAGTTGAGTCCCCATCCAAGAAAAATGGCCATGAGGTTGTGTTCTACCAACTTAATGGTCATAGGATGGGCCATTAAGGCTGGATTGATTAAATGTACTATGTGTGGGGTGAAAAAGTAGACAATTGTGATGCACAGTTCTCATAGGGAGATCTTAGTTTAGGGTCATAGAACTCGGACCAGGTTGGGAAAGGACGTGTGAGGCACATGGTGTGATTTCTCAATACCTGATGTGAATGAGAACCCAATAGGTACTCGCTAAACCAAATGTTCCCATGAGAGTTTAGGCTGAGGGGAAGAAATTGGAGACATGATTTTAGATTCTTGGGGATGGACCCAGAGACAATGTGTCTAGGCGTTCCTACGTATCCCATGCGGATGGGAATTAATCTATACATAGTTCTGGAGGTGCAGTTTAACATCTTGCGGAAAAGATGGAGAGTGATATTAGTTTATGGTTTAAGAACTTGATCCAGAGATGGTAGGGAATGTGAGAGACACATGGTGAGGTAATTATGAAACCCGACGTGAATAAGGACCTGGATTCCAGTTCCCCATGTGATCCTTCCGGAGGTTTTAGTTTGAAAGACCAAAAAATGAAATTAGGATGGACCCCAGGTAAGGTGAACGAGTGCTCCTATGTATTATAAAAGGATGATAATTAGGACGTACATAGTTCTAGGAATGGAATGGTAAGACTTCAGTTCCAGAGATAATAAGGTTGTGTGGGTCTAGCCATTGCACCAAAAGAAGCGGTATTTGTTAGATCATTTTTGTCCTTTAGGATGAATGTGTGTGTTTTTTAAGAGATGGACCTAGGATATAAATCTCAGGCATCACCATAAGAATCAAGCCTTGTGATGGAGTTGATAAATAGTATGGAGTGTGACCGAATCCAAACATGATTTTTCCTCGAGTGAGGACATCGTGATGTATTTCCCTTTTTCATCATGCATCCAGAATGATAATGTCATAGTTTAGGGTCATGTGATTGGACCAACCATTCACCTTAACGTCGTTCACTCTAGATGAAACAGTTTAATGTCATGGGGGACAAGGAAGCATAGTTTAATTTCATATTGCTTAGACATATGAAAGAGATATGTGGTTCGAGAGGGAATGTTCACGGCATGATAAAGCATACCCGACGTGAATGAGGTTGAGGTCCACATCATACCGTGCGTGATTCCGAGGAAGAAACCATGGGTCGAGGCACCAGAAAAGGTTAGAGGATATGGAATAGGAGAGGTGGGATATCAATTGAGATGGACCCAAATAAAAAAATTCCATGTGTTCCTACATATCCCATGAGGATGGGACTCATTCCATACATAGTGCTTAAAGGTACCTCTTAACGTCATCCAGGACAACATACATTTTAATGTCATTTGGTATAGAATATAAGAGGCACTAACTCCTTGAAAGCGGGGTATGTGATGCCACCATTGTAAAATCGATGTTAAATATGCCACATTCATAAACACACATCACGTCATGCAGTCTTATAAGAGATGGGGCGTAGAAGGAAGAACATAAGAGATAAATTAGTGGAACTCAAGCTAGACCCAGAGAAGAGATGTATAGGAGTTCCTACGTATCCCATGGGAATGGGAATCAAGTTGTACATAGTTCTAAAAGAGATCTTAGTTTATGTTCCTAGATCTCAGACCATGGAGAGGCAGAATCCTTATATGTAGGCGTAGACCCAAATCCAGTTCAAAATCCCATGTGATTCAAACTCGGTGTGGGAAAAAATGTAAAAAGAGGTTTTTTCAATAGCTAGAATTCATGCCAAAGTGAAGTTGGTGCGTAACCCAACATGAGGCCTTACCGTGACATTTGTCATCCTAACGTGCAAATGTGCAGTGATGGATTATTCTAGGAGTGTCGAAATTCCATTTAGACATGATGGGTTGGAAAATGATGTGAATCATGATACCGATATTTTTGGCCTAATGGGGTTGGTGTGACCATTGAGGATAACTATTGATAATGTGCAAAACACATCATCCATATCATGTTGCATGAAATGCGAACAACAAATGATCATCGACTGTTGACCATATTGGCAATGAAGGACTTGTATCAATTTGTTGTTTGAAACCCTCATGGATGTTGGTCCGTAATTGTCGGATAGCCCTTAGGCCTAACATCTATTCTATTTGGGGGTCCCTTCAGATGTGAAAGATAATGGAAGCCCAAATGAAGGAGAACACGGTGTCTAATAAATGGGTGAAAGCATGTCCACGTAGAATCTGACACTCCAGGTTCTAGACTAGAGTACTCATGGGCCAATTGGTGAATCACCAAAGAGGGTCGAGGGACCCGACTTAAGGGCAGACGGCTCAAAGAGATGGGTGCATGGAAAGGGAGCGAAGGCTGCTCAAAAGATAGAGAGGTATGTGGCATGGTTATTACAAACCTGACGTGAATGGGGACCTAAGCCCACACCACACCGTACAACCCTCTTCTAGAAGAACACGAGATGAGATGAAAAAATGATTGGGAGGCTTCTATGAGATGGGGTTGGACCCAAATACAAAATGTACAGGTGTTTATACCTATCCCATGTGGATGGGAATCAAGCTGTACATAGTTCTAGGGTGCCATGCAGTTTAACATCACGACAATAAGGAAAAATATAGGTGCAAGGTATCTCATCTAGGGTTGTGTACAACACAATGATTAACCCAATGGGAATGAGGACATAATACCACACCACACTAAAAAACCCTAAGTGAGAACTTAGGCTAGGGGCCCAAAAAGGGCATGTGGACTGAGGCTGGGCCACAGATAGAATGTCACGGCCAGCTTGTATTTTAACATCTTGTAGTGAGGATGAAGTTGATCATAGTTTAGGGTCATAGATATCTGACCATATATTCCTAGTTTAATGTCATATGTGTGGGATAAAGAGGGAAAATCATCATGCCTATGGAAAACCACAGAGTGGCAACGATGATAGAGGAAAACTATTGACCAGATTCGCAACACAGTATCCAACCTTGTGTGACTAGAATTCAGGGGAAAAAATTGGGTGTCGACCATGGAACATACTTTCATCATGGTACTTTTATCAGTTTTACACTCTCAATCCTCGATGACGTAAGCATGTAATGGAAGGACCCATGATGATGTCCAAGAATGATGGGCCAATCTGCACATGATCCAAGAACAATAGTGGACTAAAACACATGTTTCTACTTAACATTGCATTTAAATGGGCTGAAACATTGTGGGAAGCTCCTAAATTGCATTATATTTATTTTAGATGAAGGATCTAAAGCCCGAATCGTTTATTAAGAGGCCCATATAAACTGATCTGTCCGGTAAAGTGTATATGCATGGGATCAATCCATTGCCTTTGTATTTCGACACAATCTCTTATTATGTTCTATATCTAGCCGCCATATTTGACATGGTGGTAGCCAAGGTGTCAGAAAAAACCATTGTTGTTTTGTTCAATGTGATTTATGACTGTCGGACTAGCAAAAAACATGGACCAAGAGGATAATCAAAATCAGGGTTCCCAAAACCACCTCCAACTTTGCATATAAATTGGCACCTTGTGCACCCCATAAGGGAGTGCAAACCAGAGGCAAGGTGATACCATTTTATAGTTACAAAGGGTTCATTGCAACATCTCTATAATTTCTGGAGGCTATGTGAAGTGCTACTTCAACATCTTCTTCTTCCTCCCATCCCATGGGTTTCTAAACCCCTTGTGATCACCCGAGGAGGAACGTTATGTAATCCCGAGCTTCATGTTTTTATTATATTGAATGATCTTTTTAATTAAAGGTTGTATGCTGTTTTTCATAATCATCTATTTTAATTTTATTTAGTGATGTACTAGTATGTCATTCTCAACTCATATGATCATTTTTGGGAGTACCCATTTTTGTGATCTTTCACTCACCATTCACCACTTTTTCCCCCTTTCAATTGAGATGTTTTTGTGGCTCATATTGGTAAATTAAACTCCTATAAGCACTATCAAAGACATGAACATTTATTTCATGATATCACAAAAGAAATAACATAAAACTGGACCTCACATCGAGTTCTTCATGTGTTTCCTCGGTGAGTTTCAGTTATGAATTCAAACAAAAATCACCCAATCATCGGCAGTGTCCAGTGAATCATTGTGTGTTTTTGACAGAACCCTAGTAGGTGTCCTAATATAAACATAGTAACATTCTGGTTATAGGTGTTCCAAACTAGGGATTAAAATATCATGACCCTACATCATGAAGCGATGAAGGATATACATCATGGAAGTATCCAGGGTTGATCACCCTTAGTTAATCTTGTTCATTTCTACTTTGTTTTATCACATTCATTTACTATTTTCATCTTTAATCATAAAACCCCCTAGTTTTACAAAATCTCATTCCACTTATAATTTAATAATAAAATCCCACTTTTTAAATTAACCATCTAAGGCTCATTCGAGAGATGACCTGGGTTTGCTGCTATACTGCAGAAATTCTAGTCAAAATTAAACAACTAATTTGACGTGATCGACAACGCTATCAAATTTTGGCACTGTTTCCGGGGATACACGATCAATTTTTTCTTTATTTCCATTTTTATTTATTTTAGTTATTAGTTAGTTCTCCTTTTAATACCCCTCCCCCATTTGATTGTATTTTTTGGGTTTTTGTCATTGTTTTTTTATTTATGTCTTTTTTGTCTCTCTCTCTCTCTCTCATTCTATAGTATAACATTATATTCTTTTTTCACCTTTCTTATGTTCTTTTTTATACATCTCAAATAAAAAAACACAACAAACCATCATTCAATCAAACTGGACATCATTATAGCATGACAAGATCTGGTAAAGAAACACCACATGAATTTGATCTTGAAATTGAAAAAACACTCCACTCACAAATCAAGGCTTCTAGAGAAGGTCAATGATGTAACACTAAGGAACCCCTTTTGGAACCTCATGTGGTCTTCATCCAGTAAAAAATTTAACCCCATCATACCCAAGAAAGAATGGCTGTAAATAATCAATCCTTAAATGAACTGACCACCTCGAATGTTGAGTACCAACCTGCGTACTTCCAATATCCTGATGAAGGAGCCAACATTGAGCTGAGATCAGGACTCATCCAACTTCTTCCTAAATTCCATGATATTCCCGGTGAGTACACTCATAAAAACATTAAGGTGTTTCACATAGTGTGATCCCCCGTGAAACCCCAAAATGTGTCTGAGGACTTAATCATGTTTAGGGTATTCCCTTTCTCCCTTGATGGTGTAACCAAAGTGTAACACCCCAGGTAAATAAATAATATGACATCTTTATATTTATCCATACCTGTAAATCAAATATTAATATTACTTTAATGGGGATGCAATGCTCGATGACGTACCCAATACGCAACAACGAGTTTCTTGGGAATCTTACGTTGCACTCTAATAATAAAATAATATTATTTTAAATGGCAGTTAACATGTAGCCGTTGTATTGGCAGGAATGGATATAAATAACTAAAATATGAGTATATATGTTTTTTAAATGTTTTTACATTTATCCAAATGCTTAAAATACGGAAAGAATTCAATTTTAGGCTTTTATACCCTAATTTTCACTAAAGGTTCACTTATCACCTTCGGAGGGAGAACTGTCATTAAATATAGTTTTGATCACTCTTATACATTCTTTTGGACCAAATAAAACTCTTCTTTAGAATCGGGACATCAAATTTTACTTTCTGTAAATTTTTGGTATTTTTCCGATAAAGTTCATTTTTTTAATGAATAGTGTAAAATGTTGTATTTTAATTCAAAACATCATTTTAATATAATTTATTTATATGAGTAGATTATAATTTGAATTGTTTTTAAAGTGAAATTAGAAAATATATTTTCCATTAAATCCAATAGTGGTCGTTGGAATTAATTTCACTTTGAAATCGGACTTAAACTAGTGTCAATCTTTTGATACTTATTGTTTCATAAAAACAGGCTATTTGCTCTGACAGCGGGAATTAATTTTTAAATTATTTAATGTGAATTATATGTTTTGAATTTTTTAAAATAGGCTTCATTTTTTAATTAGTAATATCAAATATATCATAGGGTGAATTTTTGGTAATTTTCTGAAAAACATCATGTTTTGATGAATAGTGAAACCACTAAGTGGTACTTATAAAAACTGATTTTCCGTTTAAATGAAATTTTGCCATCATTGTGTTTTTATTTTCAAAAATTAGACATACATGGTTGTTATTAAGAAGTAAAATGTGGTTCAATGGGATAAAAACAATTTTTTGGTGAATAGTAACTTATTATGTTTTTAATCGCGATTAGTGGTAATTAGTGTAGTTTAAGGAAAAAATAATGCTTTAATTAAATTAGATGAGCTTGACACATGTCCTAACCCTATTGGTTGTGTCATGGCCGACCAAGACAACCCATGGGTCGATTTAGGGTACCCCATGGAGCCACATGGGTGAGATAATGACTTTAATGACTTTTTTTAAATAAAGGTGAAAATGACACTAACATAAATTGTTTTACTAAAACAATTTTTAGAAGGGATTATACTAATAATATTTTTGATTATATATATTCATTATAAAGATAAAAAGATTTTATACATCATAGTATTTGTTTTATAATTTTTAGACTTTAAATAAATTAAATTATTTATGACATCATGATGATGCAGCGATGACTTCATTATTTAACGATTTAAATAAAATGGAAAGATAATGTAATATCTAAAACCTACACATGTCCAAAACCTATTGGATGGGAATATTGCGAAGCCTTATTATCTTATCTTCGAAATATATCAATGTGGGACCTTAGAAATTCGAAACACTTTTGAAAATAAAATAATATTTTCATGATTTCCAAAAGTGCCCCTCCTCTCCTCTTATAAAAGGCCCCCACCTCTACCTCATTTCACACACTACTCAAGCCTTTGTATTGGCCATACCCTGCCCTTTTACTCTCTCCACATCCCAATACTCATCCTAGAGGATTCCCTTTGGGAAGAATCCTTTCAAAGGACGCCTTTAGGCTCAAATCAAAAGGAGTTACACTTTTAAAGGTAATTCATTCTCTCTTGTTCATTTGTTTTATTTTGCTTCTCCAACCCCATAAACTCTTTTTATTCATTTTTTTGTAAAAACTACAGTATCTTTAATGTACTAGGATTTTGTTATAATATAGATTCTATCTACACTTACACACACCTACATCTAATGGTTAAAGAACATACGGTTTCCGTGGATGGTGAATTTCTGCCTCACGAAACGATGATTGTTCAACACTCATATAACACCTTCAAAGGTGACCATTAAGATGTCACTATATTTATATATGATATATAATATTTTTATGTTTTACTTAAGCTTCTGTATTTTTTATTTTTGGCTTACCTTTATGGATTCCATTATGGATATACGCGATATCTTCATTTAAGGAAGTGCGGACTACCGCCCCCTCAAAGTGATGTGATTCGTTAATGCCATATGTGGAATGTATAAAGGATGGATTTAAAGTTATTATATATGATGTTATACTGGAATTATAATATACCTATATATCATTATTATTTATTTCCATTAATGTATGAGATAGAAATGAAAGTAGCGTTCATGCGTACGTACGGCTTACCGTCTCCATGAACGGTGCATTTCATTTCTTATTCCCAAATTTAATTTACTATTAAAAGTATATGTATATAATGAATATATATAATGAATGATACATCTAAATGATGAATATAATTATGGAATTAAAATATAAATACCTCTCATTTAATTTTAATTACATTAATATGAGAAAGAAATGAAAGTAGCGTTCATGCATTCGTATGGCTTACCGTCTCCATGAACAGTGCATTTCATTTCTTACCTCTAAATGATTATGTAATATTATAAATACATGTATATGATGTATATATATGATATATATGCTATCCAAATCATTAATTTCATTCTGGATATAAAGAACCTTTGACCACACGAACAACATGTAATTGTAAGAAGTCCATTTTCGACTTAAGAACCAAATATCGACAAAACAAACATTATTAACTTAAATGGTTACATAATGTTTATAACATGGAAATAAGTGATATAGAAGGAATAATGAACTTTAAAACGGTTCTTAATCAAGTATAAATTAACTCAAGTTTATTATTCAGGACGTTAAAGAACGATCGAGTCAAGTCGGACCCGAGGTAACGGATCTTACTCCCCTCTTTTTTTAAGTACACTCTTTTATGTCATTACTTCGAAAGCTCATCTTTCTTATTATTGGGATGTTATTTTATATTCATATTTCTATCAACTTTATTTTTATGTGATGAGAGACCCTATTTCCTCTCATCAATCCATTTTGGAAGTTTTAAGTGGCGCCGTTAGGCTGCCGAGTTTTCGTATGAGATTTTTCATCCCACTTTTATTCCCGTGAGATTTATGCTACATTTTCCACAATTTCCTTTGAGTGGTTTATGTAATGCCCACTATTACAATCCTTTTGCAATATAATTCTATTTATTGGTATTTACATATTCATTTTATGACACTTCTTCAATGGGGTGTACTTTTCGAAAGTAACCCAAGTCGGTAAGGGAACCTTTCACCCTCCTCTTTTTAAAAGACTTCATTTGTTATGTATTTTAATTCACTTACTATTATGTTGGGATATGTTCATCTATATCCTGATTAATGTAAATTTTATGTCCAAGTGATGAGATCCCCTTTTTATCTCTCATCAACTCATTTTCTGAATTTTAGAAGTGACGTCGTTAGGCTGTCAAATTTTTGCAAGGGAACTTCTTAACCCAAATTTGATTCTTTGGGATAAACTTGTACTCCTTGAATATGTTGTTCTATGAATATGTGTGCATAACCTCTGATTGTTTTACACTTAATATCCACTTATATTTGGTGTATTCGTTTGTCACACATAATTATGTAATTGATTTATCCTTAAACCAAGGATACCGTCTTTGTAAGGGACTTCATCTCAATATCCTTTCATTGAGGCATATTTTGTTTTATACATAACTTTCTTTTATACGGTGTATAAACCCCTTTGACTTTTACTTTTATACAAAAGGAATCTTTTTCTACGAAGAGTTTTACAAAACGACAAAAAGGAATGTTTCTTTTAATGTATGCAGCGACAACGACCTTTTCCGTCGCCGCGAGTATTATTTGACTTTGGCTTCCTCAACAAGCCATAATGTTTTTAAAATAAAATAAATACCATATACATTTTTTTTATTTCGGTATTGAAAATTATTTTGATAAAGGATTATATTATGTCAATATATTTAAATGATATATTGTGATTGAAATGTGGAAATGTTATCATTCCTTTATGTTGGTTTTATGTGTTATGATTTTATAATGGTACTTGGACATTATGACGGGTGGTGCCGTGAATACCAGGACAGGTGGTTACGTTATAACCTCCAATGCATTGGGTATGGAAGTCGGTTGTATGTCTATTCCATTAAGTATGTATGGAAATTGGTCGTATGGCTATTCCATTAAGTGATTGTGTGGGAGTCGACCGTATGATTATTCCACTTAAGTATGTTTATGTCCCAAGATACCTTTATATATGTTATGTGTTCTTTATATGGGTTTTATGGTAATCCTTTGGTTTCAAAAAGGTAAGTAATGATATTTTATTCAGTGAAGGGTTTTTACTACTTCATAAAGGTGAAAAGTATTACTTTGATAAAGTATACATGGTTTACTTTTTGTTTTGATAAACTAACAGTTTTTATTCTTTGTGTATCCCTTATTGAGTTTTTATGCTCATCCCACGTTTTTGAAATGTTTTTCACAGGACAGAGCATGGAATAGGGTCAAGGATGGGATCAAGGGAAAGTCATGCTTCCTAAAACATGAAACTAGACATGTTTCTTTTTAAGAGTTTTTATTTAATGGAAATTTAGTAGAAGAGACTACTTTGTAATCTTTTGAGATGTAATAGTTATGTCCTAACTCTCTAAAACTCTAAACATGAAAAGATCCTCAATGTGAATTATTCATTTAATTAAATTTTAAGTAAGGTTTAAGGCTGGGGGCTTATAGTTGGTATCAAAGGTCGGTTTAGATAACTTTAGAGGTTAGGGTATTCTTTAAGCATAAGTGACATTACCATAATGGTTAGGATTTCAGACATAGTACTAGTTTTAGATAAAGTGAATGAGTAAGAATATCTTAGTGTTTATCTCCCTCATTAATACATGATTGTTTTGTTGTTATACTCACACTGACCCTTTTTTGTTTTAGTAAATGGCTGGATCTAGCAGGAACCAAGGTAACGGTGGATGTGAAGGAAATTGTGACAGTTTTCTGAGCGAGCAACTGAATGATATGGGAGCTGTAATGAGAACTCTTGTGTTTATCCTCAACCAACTATCTGGAGTTATGATTGACCACCTAAACCTTGGTGATTTCTATAAGGCATCATATATGTGAGAAACAAATCCCTATGGAACTACAAGTAATAATCATAAAGGTAAGTGTGTTCAAAAACCATGTGTCAAATATGTGGAATGAAACACCTAGGAAAATGTTTCAAAGGGACAAAAATATGCTATAGATGTGGAAATGATGGTCATAAAGCAAGAACCTGCCGTGGAAAAAGGAAGCATCCAGTTGACTCGAGGAAAGGGAAAGAAGTTCTTTCTGAGGGATCAATTGAATGTTTTAAATGTGGTGAGCATGGTCATTATGAAAACACATGTCCCATGAAGATGTTTTCTGAATGGTATCACCAAGATCATACAAATACTCATTTACCAATACCTAATTCCATTCCGATTGAGGATGAAGAAACCGACAATGACCAATCAAAGGTATGGATTATTTCTTAACATTTTTTTTCTATTTTCGTATCTTAGGATATGATTCATGATTTTGTTTGTAGGAAAGAGGTATTTCGGAATAAGTTGGAAAGGAATGGTTAATGGATCATGATGAATGTTGAATGAGTAAGATGTCAACATATAAGGGCTTCAAGAGTTATGGTGAAATTCATAAGATTATTAAGTGTCTTTTGATGATGGGGTACAATAGAAAACTTTTTATAGTATGTGTAACATTGATGTTTAGTATATGAAAATTTTATTCAAGGAATAGTTATCTTTTCTTTTGTGGACATAGTTATAAAGAACCATTTGGGTTTATATGATCCTTACTTTTGAGGTAATTATGGGTTATTATATGTTATGATTGAAGTGAAAGGCATGAGATAAAATTGAGGTTAAATTACATTATGGTTATTTTTGATGATTTTATCCCTTTTTGGGGACTGATTTAAGAATTATATAGTTTTGGAAAAAGGACAACACGCAGACCATGTGACAACCCGTCGCATCGGACAAACCCGCGGGAATCGAACACACAACCAAAGTGTGATTGGTATTTATCGCCTACCACTGGACTACGTGAAGTCCCTGGTTAGATTGACTGATTCTTTTTAGTTATATGATTTTATGAATTAAGAGTAAGTTTATTTTGTGTTATTTATGAAAATGATTGACCTATCATGGAGGATTTGTGATTAGGTAATTACTCTTCAATACAAGACTTTAGGAGCAACTGATGTTGTTTGGAGACAAATGTTACGATTTAACTTGGAAGACTATGTGACTAAATCCTTCACATGTTTGGGTTTCAATATTAGATTGGTTTACTTTGAGGAATTTTATGGACAAATTGTTTATCGGATGGTCCTCGTTGAACTTTGGGTTTTGTTGGACAAATTTTGGAGATTAAGAATAGATTTTCATTCTAATGGGTTATCCTTTTCTGGATTATCTGATCTTGTACTAATCTTTTGGGTTTTGGTTTTGGTTAAAGTCTAAAGACATGGGAAGTATATAGTTCTCTTTTTTGGGTTAGGTAATTCTCTAGAAGTTGATTATAGTACTCTTAATGTGAACAAGTCTCCCTAAATACTCGTATTTTGGAAAAAAAATATGAGTTTGTGTAAGGAATCTAATAAAAGTTGAAATTCAACATGATAAGTGATTATGTTTCCTTATGAATAAATTCCTCAATAAAAAGTAACTTAAAACATAAATGTTGTCTATTAACTTTTCTTACTGGGGAATCGAATACCGTTTAACCCATCACAAGTTTGTGATTTTCTCATGGTTAACTTTCTCCTAAACATGTTTTCTATCACTCTCCATCAGAACATAACCCTATGTTTTCTCCTCCATGTCCATGTTTTCATACTTGGAATCCTAGTATGGGTTAACTCGGGTGACCTTTGTACTTATCTTTCTTTATTTTAATGTGATTGTTTTACCAACTCTTCTTCCGATGTGGGACTTTCAAGAATGTTTCCAAGCCCAATTTTAAAATTGTGAGGACGCAATTTCCAAAAGGGGGGAAGGATGTAACACCCCAGGTAAATAAATAATATGACATCTTTATATTTATCCATACTTGTGAATCAAATATTAATATTACTTTAAAGGGTATGCAATGCTCGATGACGTAACCAATACGCAACAACGAGTTTCTTGGGAATCTTACGTTGCACTCTAATAATAAAATAATATTATTTTAAATAGCAGTTAACATGTAGCCGTTTTATTGGCGGGAATGGATATAAATAACTAAAATATGATTATATATGTTTTTTAAATGTTTTTACATTTATCCAAAGGCTTAAAATACGAAAAGAATTCAATTTTAGGCTTTTATAACCTAATTTTCACTAAAGGTTCACTTATCGCCTTCTGATGGCGAACTGTCATTAAATATAGTTTTGATCACTCTTATAAATTCTTTTGGACCAAATAAAACTCTTCTTTAGAATCGGGACATCAAATTTTACTTTGTGTAAATTTTTGGTATTTTTCTGATAGAGTTCATTTTTTTTAATGAATAGTGTAAAATGTTGTACTTTAATTCAAAACCTCTTTTTAATATAATATATTTATATGATTATATTATCATTTGAATTGTTTTTAAAGTGAAATTAGAAAATATTTTTACCATTAAATCCAATAGTGGTCGTTGGAATTAATTTCACTTTGAAATCGGGCTTAAACTAGTGTCAATCTTTTGATACTTATTGTTTCATAAAAACACGCTATTTGCTCTGACAGCGGGAATTAATTATTAAATTAATTAATGTGACTTATATGTTTTTAATTTTGTAAAATAGACTTCATTTTTGATTTCTTAATATCAAATATAGCTTAGGGTGAATTTTTGGTAATTTTCTAAAAAACATCAATTTTTGATGAATAGTGAAACCACTAAGTGGTACTTATAAAAACTGATTTTCCATTTAAATGAATTTTTTCCATCATTGTGTTTTGATTTTAAAAAATCCGACATAAATGGTTGTCATTAATAAGTAAAATTTGGTTCAATGGGATAAAAATAATTTTTTTGGTGAATAGTAACTTATTAAGTTTTTAATCGCGATTAGTGGTAATTAGTGTAGTTTAAGTTAAAAATAATGCTTTAATAAAATGAGATGAGCTTGACACATGTCCTAATCCTATTTGGTGTGTCATGGCCGACCAAGACAACCCATGGGTCGATTTAGGGGACCCCATGGAGCCACTTGGGTGAGATAATGACTTTAATGCCTTTTTTTAAATAAAGGTGAAAATGACACTAACATAAATTTTTTTATTAAAACAATTTTTAGAAGGGGATATACTAATCCTATTTTTGATTATAAATATTCATTAGAAATATAAAAATCTTTTCTACATCATAGTATTTTTTTATAATTTTTAGACATTAAATAAATTAAATTATTTATGACATCATGATGCTGCTGCGATGGCTTCATTATTTAACGATTTAAATAAAATGGAAAGATAATGTAATATCTAAAACCTAAACATGTCCAAAACCTATTGTATGGGAATATTTCGAAGCCTTATCATCTTATATTCGAAATATATCAATGTGGGACCTTAGAAATTCGATACACTTTTGAAAATAAAATAATAGTTTCATGATTTCCAAAAGTGCCCCTCCTCTCCTCTTATAAAAGGCCCCCACCACTACCTCATTTCACACACTACTCAAGACTTTGGCTCGGCCATAACCTGCCCATTTACTCTCTCCACATCCCTCTCCTCATCCTAGAATATTCCATTTGGGCAGAATCCTTTCAAAGGAAGCCTTTAGGCTCAAATCAAAAGGAGTTACATATTTAAAGGTAATTCATTTTCTCTTGTTCATTTGTTTTATTTTGCTTCTCCAACCCCCTAAACTCTTTTTATTCATTTTTTTGTAACAACTCCAGTATCATAAATATACATGGATGTTGTTATAAGAAGTATTTTAGCTACACTTACACACACCTACATCTAATGGTTAAAGAACATACGGTTTCCATGGATGGTGAATTTCTGCCTCACGAAATGATGATTGTTCAACACTCATATAACACCTTCAAAGGTGGACATTAAGATGTCACTATATTTATATATGATATATAATATGTTTATATTTTACTTAAGCTTCTGTATTTTTCATTTTTGTCTTACCTTTATGGCTTCCATTATGGGTATACGCGATATCTTCATTTAAGGAAGTGCGAACTACCGCCCCCTCAAAGTGATGTGATTCGTTAATGCCATATGTGGGATGTATAAAGGATGGATTTAAAGTTATTATATATGATGTTATAATGTAATTATAATATACCTCTATATCATTATTAATTATTTCCATTAAAGTATGAGATATAAATGAAAGTAGCGTTCATGCGTACGTACGGCTTACCGTCTCCATGAACGGTGCATTTCATTTCGTATCCCCAAATGTAATGTACTATTAAAAGTATATTTATATAATGGATATATATAATGAATGATACATATAAATGATTAATATAATTATTGAATCAAAATATACATACCTCTCATTTAAGTTTAATTCCATTAATATGAAAAAGAAATGAAAGTAGCGTTCTTGCGTACGTACGGCTTACCGTCTCCATGAACGGTGCATTTCATTTCTTACCTCTAAATGATTATGTAATATTATAAATACATGTTTGTGATGGATATATATGATATATATGCTATCCAAATCAGGAATTTTATTCTTTATATAAAGAACCTTTGACCACACGAACAACATGTAATTGTAAGAAGTCCATTTTCGACTTAAGAACCAAATATCGACAAACAAACATTATTAACTTAAATGGTTACATAATGTTTATAACATGGAAATAAGTGATATAGAAGGAATAATGAACTTTAAAAAGGTTCTTAATCAAGTAGAAATTAACTCAAGTTTATTATTCAGGACGTTAAAGAACGATCGAGTCAAGTCAGACCCGAGGTAAGGGATCTTACTCCCCTCTTTTTTTAAGTACACTCTTTTATGTCATTCCTTCTAAAGCTCATCTTTCTTGTTATTTGGATGTTATTTTATATTCCTCTTTCTGTAAACTTTATGTTTATGTGATGATAGACCCTATTTCCTCTCATCAATCCATTTTTGAAGTTTTAAGTGGCGCCATTAGGCTGCCGAGTTTTCGTAAGAGATTTTTCATCCCACTTTTATTCCCGTGAGATTAATGCTACATTTGCCACAATTTCCTTTGAGTGGTTTATGTACTGCACACTAATACACTCATTTTGCAATATAATTCCATTTATGGGTATTTACATATTCATTGTATGACACTTCTTCAATGGGGTGTACTTTTCGAAAGTTACCCAAGTCGGTAAGGGAACCTTTCACCCTCCACTTTTTAAAAGACTTCATTTGTTATGTCTTTTAATTCACACACTATTATGTTGGGATATGTTCTTATAAATCCTGATTAATGTAAATTTTATGTCCAAGTGATGAGATCCCCTTCTTATCTCTCATTAACTCATTTTCTGAATTTTTGAAGTGAGGCATTTAGGCTGTCAAATTTTTGCAAGGGAACTTCTTAGCCCAAATTTGATTCTTTGGGATAAACTTGTACTCCTTGAATATGTTGTTCTATGAATATGTTTGAATAACCTCTGATTGTTTTACACTTAATATCCACTTATATTTGGTGTATTCGTTTGTCACACATAATTATGTAATTGATTTATCCTTAAACCAAGGATACCGTCTTTGTAAGGGACTTCGTCTCAATCTCCTTTCATTGAGGCATATTTTGTTTTATATACAACTTTCTTTTATATGGTGTATAAACCCCTTTGACATTTACTTTTATACAAAAGGAATATTTTTCTACAAAGCATTTTACAAAACGACAAAAAGGAATGTTTCTTTTAACGTACGCGGCGACAACGACCTTTTCCGCCTCCGCGAGTATTATTTGACTCTGGCTTCCTCAACAAGCCATAATGTTTTTAAAATAATATAAATACCATATACTTTTTTTGTATTTCGGTATTGAAAATGTTTTTGATAAAGGATTATATTATGTCAATATATTTAAATGATATATTGTGATTGAAATGTGGAAATGTTATCATTCCATTATGTTGGTTTTATGTGTTATGATTTTATAATGGTACTTAGACATTATGACGGGTGGTGTCGTGAATACCAGGACAGGTGGTTACGTTATAACCTCCAATACATTGGGTATGGAAGTCGCTCATATGGCTATTCCATTAAGTATTTATGGAAATTGGCTGTATGGCTATTCCATTAAGTGATATGTGTGGGAGTCGACTGTATGGTTATTCCACTTAAGTATGTTTATGTCCCAAGTTACCTTTATATATGTTATGTGTTCTTTATATGCGTTTTATAGTAATCCTTTGGTTACAAAAAGGTAAGTAATGATATTTTATTCAGTGAAGATTTTTTACTACTTCATAAAGGTGAAAATTATTACTTTGATAAAGTATACATGGTTTACTTTTTGTTTTGATAAACTAATAGTTTTTATTCTTTGTGTATCCCTTACTGAGTTTTTATGCTCATCCCAAGTTTTTGAAATGTTTTTCACAGGACATAGCATGGAATAGGGTCAAGGATGGGATCAAGGGAAAGTCATGCTTCCTAAAACATGAAACTAGACATGTTTATTTTTAAGAGTTTTTATTTTATGGAAATTTAGTAGAAGAGACTACTTTGTAATCTTTTGAGATGTAATAGTTATGTCCTAACTCTCTAAAACTCTAAACCTGAAAAGATCCTCAATGTGAATTATTCATTTAATTCAATATTAAGTAAGGTTTAAGGCTGAGGACTTATAGAAAGATAGGCTATACTATTTTCCTACCACGATTGGGGTCTGGAATGACCGTAATAGTATCTTTTTAAAGAGTATATTCCCTGCCCCTCAGATGGCTTCAATTAGGAAAGAAACATGTGGAATTAGGCATTCACTAGGAGAGACCCTTCATGAATACTGAGAGAGATTCAAAAAACAAAACTCCACTTACCCCCACCACCAGATTAGTGAACAACTGTTAATCCAATACTTATATGAGGGACATATCCCCATTGAGTGTGGAATGATTGATGTTGTAGATGTTGGTTCCCTAGTTGACAAAACTCATTCCACTGCTCGTGACATAATATCCAACATGGCTCAAAATTTACAACAATTTGGTACACGAGAAATTTCCCCAACCCAAGGATTTCATGATGTAATTCATTAATCCATAGAACAAAATTTAGATAAATAACATGATGAGATGCATACCCTTATATGGGAATTATCTGAAGATTATTTTAACTCACAATCTCCTCCTGTTCCATTACATTGTGGTATTTGTTCTGACAATACTGCTTTTTCTGACCAGTTCTCACAACATCAAGAGTCACATGAGTCTTGTGAAGCCCTGTTCCCAGGGTGTCCATTCCAACAAGCCCCTCCCTTCAAGCAGAAACAATTTAGGAAAAATCCAAACCAAGGGTGGAAATCACAACCCCAATACTAACAAGGAGGAAACTCATGCTACCCCAAGCAGAATTGGTATCAACAATGACAAGGTATGAAACATTCTTATCCATCAACATCCCAAAACAATCATCCTCCTCCCAAATCTCAACCATGCCTCGGGAATATGGCTAAGAAAATGGCAACCTAGATCTGCTAGTTCTAACATACTACACAATCAAAAATTGAATACCTTCGAAGTCAAGTGGGACAATTGGCGAACACCACTAGTGAGCTTATGATGCAAGGTTCTAGACAACTACCATGCCAACCCATTTCCTATCCGAAGGGAAAGATAACATATGTGGAGATAAACTTTTTAGTGGTAAATATGTTTCACATTCTTCTGATTCTATGCCACAGGTATTTCCCCCTCTTGAAAACTCTCTTCTCTAATCCTCAAATGTTTCAAGCAAAGAAAAACAAGAAATAAATAGTAATCAAATTATCATTAAGGAATCCCATGAAAAACCCATTCCACTTCCTTTCACTCAAAGACTAACAAAATATAAGAAAAACATTGATAATGATATTGAAAATGAAATAATAGATACATTTAAAAATGTTCAAGTTAACATTCCTCTCCTGGATGCTGTTAATAAAATCCCTCGATATGCATAATTTCTTAAAGAGCTTTTCCCCCATATAAGGAAACTAAAGGGGAATAACAGAGTAAACTTGGAAAGGAACGTCGCAGCCTTGATTCAACCAGCAATTCCAACCAAATGAAATGATCTAGGAACATGCATGATTTTGTGTACCATAGGGGAGACCTTTATTTCTAATGCAATGCTAGATTTAGTTGCTTCCATTAATGTAATGCCTCACTCAATGTATAATTCTTTGCAGGTTGGAGAGCTTCAAACAATAGGTATTATCGTAAAACATTCCAACTGAAGTACTACGTATCCAATAAGTGTAATCCTGGATGTCCTTATAAGAGTGAAGAATCTGATCTTCCCCGCTTTTTTCTACATTCTTGTGATGGAAGATACATGATCCCAAGGACATGATCCTCTCATACATGGGAGGCCATTACTCAAAACAAAAAGGCAATCATTAACGTTCACAATGGTATGTTTTCCATGGAATTTGGAGGAGAATAGGGTAGTTTTCACATCCTTGATGCTATGAAACACCCCGTTGAAGAGCACTCCACTCTTCCTTTCTATTTGATGGAAGTTCTCTCAAACAATGCTCGCACACAAAATTATCTTCTCAACTAAAATTCTGATTCATTTTTATTTTCGTCACCCATTGATAATTTTGTTTTGAGTCATGTTTTGAGTGTTTTGTGGGTTCTAAAAAGTATAAATTATGTGCTTTAATTGATGAGTGTGTTCATTCAAAGGTACCCATGATGGTCGATGATTCTAAAAATCCAATATCAATAGATATTCTATCTTTAGAGAACAAAATGAGAAGTTAGACAGATTAATGGACCTCACTCCCCCTAAATCCCCTCCCTCAATCAAAAAACCACCAGTGTTGGAATTAAAAACACTTCCTTATAATTTATAATATGCTTATCTTAATGGTATTGACCAATTTCCAATCATTATTTCCAATAACATATCTCAACAAAAAGAATCAAAACTGAGCATCCTTTTGAGGGAGTGTAAAAAAGAAAATAGGATGGAGATTGGATGATATTCTAGGGATTAGCCCTTATATTTGTATGCACCAAATACATTTGGATGATGATGCTAAACCCATAAGACAATCTAAATGACGGTTGAATCCCACTCTCCTTGAAGTGGTAAAATTGTCAGTAAATTAATTTCTGTGGGGATCATTTATCCTATATCTAATAGTAACTGGGTTAGCCCAGTGAAAAATGTGCCTAAAAAAGAGGAATAATAGTTGTGTCAAATGAAAGGAATGAATTGGTTCCAAATCGTGTGCAAAACAGTTGGTGAGTATGTATTGACTAACGTCCACTAAATCACGCCACACATAAGGACCACTTTCCTCTACATTTCAATGACCAAATGATAGAACAATTGGGTGGTAAGTCCCATTATTGCTTCCTTGATGGCAATTCAGGTTATTTTTAAATCCATAAAGCCCCTAGGGATCAAGAAAAGACAACATTTACCTGTCCATTTGGCAAATTTTCATACAGATGGATGCCTTTTGGTCTTTGAAATGCTCCTGGTACATTTCAGCTTTGTATGATGAGTACATTTTCAGAGTACCTTGAGAATTGCATGGAAGGTTTTATGGATGATTTCACAGATTATTGATCTTCTATATATGATTGTTTGTCATACATAGGTTCTATACTCCATCGTTGAATAGAAAAAGATCTTGTATTAAATAACGAGAAATGCCATTTCATGGTAAAATGAGGGATAGTTCTTGGGCATGTTATTCCAAATGAAGTAATTCAAGTGCATAAATAAAAAATTGAATTAATTTAAATGCTTCCCTATCCAAAATGTGTTCGTGAGGTGTGATATTTCTTGGGTCATGCTGGTTTTTAATGCCGAATCAGTAAATACTTCAGTAAGATCCCACTTCCCATATCCTAGTTATTACAAAAGGATTCTGATTTTTTTATAATAAATGTGAAAATGCATTCAATTCACAAATAAAGAGTCACACATCACCTCCCATCATCCATCAACCAAGGTGGGATATCCCCTTAGAACTTCGGTGTGATGCCACGAACATTGTAGCTGGTGCAGTTTTATCACAAAGGGTTGAGAAGGCTCCTCATGTCATTGCATATGCCTCACCTACCCTTGACCAAGAACAGGAGAACTACATAACCACTGAAAAAGAACTTTTTTCTATTTTGATTGCCATGAAAGAATTCAGTTCATATATTATTAGATCAAAAATCATTGTCTTTTCTGATCATGTGGCCCTTGGTTTCCTCTTAACGAATCCAAAATCTAAGCCCCACCTCATTCAGTGGATGCCCCTCCTCCAAGAGTTTGACATTGATATTATAGATAATAGAGGAGTAGAAATATGGTAGTTGACCACATTCGTAGGGTTTCCCCACCATTGGACCATCACTTTGACTCACCCCTCCCCATTAGAGAATTTGTCCCTCATGAGACCCTTTCTGATATTGTGGACCTTACCCCATGGTATGCGGACATTGTGAATTTTCTAGCAACATCTAGGGTACCCGCTAATTTCATCAGATCACAATCCCATAGATTTATGCATGACTCTCAGTGGTACATTTGGGATGACCCATGTTTTTGGAGAATATTTGGGGACCAAGTAGTTCATCGGTGTGTCCATGACTATGAGTTCACCTCTGTTTTGACCTTCTGCCACACCATGGAATATGGGGGCTACTTTGGCTCTCAACATACAACTCGAAAGGTACATGAAACATGACATTATTGACCAACATTACATAGGGATGCCCATATATTTTTTAAGTCAAGCAGTCATTGTAAATTCATAGGTAATTTCTATAAGAGGAATGAAATGGACCAACATCCCATGTTATTCTATGATATTTTTGATGCATGGGTCCCTGACATCTTGGGGCCTTTTCCAAATTCCTTGGGCTATGTGTACATATTATAGTCTATTGACTACATATCTAAATGGGTGGAAGCAAAGTCCATTAGGACTGATAAATCTCGAGTGGTTGTTCATTTTGTGAGGTCCAAAATTTTCAGTACGTTTGGTTTACCTAGATTCATCACTAGTGATCAGGTTTAAATTTTTTGTAATCACAACATGAAAAGTTTTCTTAGAATGTAAGGGGTTGTTTATAAAGTCTATAGAGTATATCACCCCCAAAATAACGGTCAAAAAAAAATCTCATATCAGGATATTAAGCAAATAATGGAAAAAATGGTACAACCCAATAGGAAAAATTGGAGTTCTCTCTTGGATGACGCACTTTGGGTGTAATGTACAACTTTTAAAACCCTAATCGATATGCCACCATACAGAATTGTGTTTGGAAAGGCTTGTCACCACCCTATGGAGGTAGAAAACCATGCATATTAGGCTTTTAAACAATATAATATGAATCGTTCAGAAGTAGGTGAGGATAGAAAGCTGCATATTCAAGAGTTAGAAGAAATTCGACGTGATGCATATGAGAACTCTTGAATCTATAAAGAAAATACAAAAGATATCCATGATAGCATGATTCGTCATCAGATGTTCTATATTGGCGATAAGGTTCTCATGTATAATTACCAGCTAAAGCTCCACCCAGGTAAGCTTCATTCTCGATGGCTCGGTCCTTATACCATTATTGATGTGTACCTTTTTGGTGATATATAGGTTTTTCAAGAGAATAGTGGAAAAAGGATTAATTTCAATGGGTAGAGGATGAAACACTTTTATGAGGATTTTCCAAAACATGTAGTGGAGGAAATCCAAATGATAGATGAAACGTATGACACCACTTAGCAGGATGTCCTTTCTCCCTACCTTTTATTTACTTACCTATTTATTTAAAATAATTTCATTAAGGAAAATGTAACTATTAGGTTTGCGGTAGGGTGACATGTCATAGTTAGGATTAAAGGGAAAAACAATAAAAATTAAAAATAAACAAAACAAAAAAAAGAGTGTTTTGATTTTTGATTTATTTTTCCTTATTTTGTGTTTTTAGATAAAAAATGATATTAAAAGTAATTCCAAAATCAATTTTCATTATTGAGTCGATTGTGTTGAAAATTACACTATTTTTGGAAAACGATTTTCAAATGAATGTTGATATGAAATCTTTTTCTATAATATTTATTTTCAAATCATTATTATGTGTTTAATGGATTTTCAAAACCCATTTCTCATTAGCACTGAACATTATTTTAATACCTTACCCGAGAGACATTCTAATCCCTTTATGGCATATTATTCATTTTAATCACTTTTTTGAGTGTCTCGAGTCATGTAGAGAAACTATATATTCCTTGATTCTATTTGAATCCATAAGATTCAATTATTCTACATTCATGATAGAGTCAATCGTTCATCGAAAATATCTTTGTACAATTATCGTCTATTTTTGGCCACCTTTACACTTTATCTTTATTAAGCCTCTGAGACCCTGAAATTCTTATTTTGTAGCCACATTACAATCTAATTTATCCCTAACTACCCATCTCTTATGTACATTCTTGTTTATTTTCTTCAAGTGTGGGTGATAGGGTGTTTCTATGGGAATTCTGGGGAGAGAATTATTGTTATGGGTAGATATAAAGGGTGCCTACATTTTCCATGGTCAATGGGTTTAGAAGCCATAATACATCACTATTTTATACATGTTTCCCTCTTTATCTTCATAAAAAAAATTAGTTATGTACATTGAAAAAATAGAAATAACAAATGAAAAAAATATGGATAAAGAGAATGTTTACTGATTATTATTCATTGTTTGGTTGTGACCGAAAAATGGACAATGGGGAGAGTGAGTTGGTGGTTATACACTTTTTGAGGTGTTGAGTGTGTATATTCATTGTGAACACTTTCTGAATTATGACATGTTTGGTACACAAGAGACTAAACACTCATCTTTAGCCCCATATTTTTAAACATTATATCCCACCAACCCTTGAACCTCGAACAACCTATTGAAAGTCTTATTGAGTAGCACACTAGTTTCTACCGGTATAAAACAAAGAATCATTAAAAACATATGGTAAAATTTCATGAACTCTAAGGAA
This sequence comes from Viscum album, assembly GCA_963277665.1. NCBI lineage: Eukaryota > Viridiplantae > Streptophyta > Magnoliopsida > Santalales > Viscaceae > Viscum > Viscum album. The sequence goes on along the minus strand of OY728148.1, from coordinate 2,002,394,460 downwards.
AGTGCATTACTCCACTTTCATATGTTCCTTGAGTGAAGAGGGGAAATTTTTATGTGAGGTATGTTGCGACATGTTTCATGGTTTAACAAATGTTGTTGGACAAATTTGAATGTGAGAAAAGAAAAATTATAGTAAAACTGATTCCCTAAATGAGACATGATGAATTTCATTTCCAAATAATATTTAATGTTTTCAAACTTTTTATTTAAGAATGGTACATGATTTGGATAGTATACATTTCCCAAGAGTGCAAATTTTTAGGTGTGGGGGTGTGATCGTTCCACGATCCACTGCTTTATTTCACCCTTATACCAATTTATTAAACTGGTATTGTATTGAAAATTACATGTATAATATCAAATTTCACTCCAATTTTGATTCCATTGTTTTCTGTTTAACACTGTTAAAAAGGTAAATGTTACTTGTTTTGATAATTATATTTTAGGTGGAGGTGATTTGGAGGACCGATGATGAAGTCCAAGAAATATGGGCCAATCTACACATGATCCAAGAACACCAGTGGATTAAAATGCATGTTTCTACTTATCTGTTCATTCCAATGGACTGAATCTTTGTGGGATAGTCCGAAACTTCATTAACTCCATTTCATATGATGGAACCGAAGCCCAATTAGTTCCTTAAGTGGCCCATACAAACTGACCTGTATGATAAAGTGGATTTGCACGGGGTCAAAACATTGCCTCTGTACTTTCACAATATCACTTATTGTATTCAATATTCAGAAACCATATGTGACATGGAGGTAGAAAAGTTTTCGGTCAACAAATTTTTAGTTTTGTCCAAAGATATTTATTACTTTCCGATTGGCCAAAACCTTTGACCAACATATTATCAAAATAAGGGTGCCCAAAACCACCTCCTACTTTGCCTATAAATTGGCACCTTGGGCACCCCATTTGGGAGTTTGAAACAGAGGCAAAGTGCTGCCATTTTGGAGACCCGAATATTTCTTTTCCTTATCTCTGGATGTTCTGGTGGCTCTAGGAAGTGTTACTTCAGCATCTTCTTCCTCCTCCCCTCCCATTGGTTTCTTAACCCCTTCTGATCACTCAGGGAGGAACTTGATGTCATCTCGAGCATCATGTTTTTTTATATTGAATGATATTTTCAATACTAGGTTGTATGTTGTTTTCCTTCATCATATCTTTTAATTAAACTGAGTTAATTACTATTATGACATTCTCATGACATATGATCATGTTTGGGGGTACCCATTCATTTGATGTTTCACACACTGTTCACCACTTCCTTTCCACCATTTCAATTGCAGTGTTTTTGTGGGTCATATTGGTCAATTTAACTCAAATAAGCACTGTCAAGGCCATGTACATTTATGTCAAGGTATCACAACAAAATAACATTCAAACCTATATACCAAATTGACTTCATTGTGTGTTTCCTCGGTGAGTTTCGGTTATGAAGTCAAACACAAATCACCCAATCATCGGCGGTGTCTAGTGAATCATTGTGTGTTTTTGAATGAACCCTAGGAGGTATCCTAGTATTATCTCAGTAACACTCTGGTTATAGGTGTTAAAAACCAGGGATTAAAATATCATGACCGTATATCATGAGGCGATGAAGGATAGACATCATGAAATTACCCCGGGTTGATCACACTTCGCATAGGACAACACGATCAGTATCCTTATCATTCGGGGGACTTTTGGATATAGAAGGCGACGGAAACCCAAATGATGGGGATCACGAAGCATTACAGGGCTTGTGCTCATGGGGCATATGATAAATGAAGGGAGGGATGTCTCAAGGGGATATGTTTCGCGTGGCGTAATAGCCCAACATGAATGAGGACGTGATCCCATACCGCACCACACAATCCTAAATGAGATCTTAGACAAGGGGGACGAAGGGGTTGAAAGACCAGATGCTAGGCATCCCCGTCAACTATATCCATATGAACTCTCATGCGGTCATTGCCTTCATAGATCCTAATCCCATGTGAACAATGCTCGGTGTGTGAAACACGGACAAGGACTATGATCTCCCCTTTACATAAGTGTTCGACATCTGGAATTACAGTCTCACTCAAGGAAGACCAAGATTTGGAAAGATGATGGGGTATCATGAACCACTACACTCTTTTTTTTGGACATATGGGGGTGGTGGGGACAAAAAAAGATATATGTTGATCATATTTGAAACATTACATCTATATCGTGTGACCTGAAATGGGAACGACAAATGAGAGTCGACCCCTGACCATATTCTAAACGCAGGACTTGTATCGATTTGTTGTCTAAAACCCTTGAGGATATTGTCTTGTAATGTTAGGAGGGCCCTTGGTCAAAGAATCCATTCCATTTGGGGGTCCTTTTGGATATAAAAGGCATTGGAGTCCCAAGTAAAAAGTGTGAGTGAAGCATAATTGTGCCCATGCATTTCAACGTCATGTAGGATGATGAATGAGCTGGACATATCTGGGGAGTGGGATGTTTAGAAAGATTGATATGGACTCAACGTGAATTGGGTAAAAATCCTACACCATATCATAAGTATTGATCCAATGTGAGATTTTCACATATGGAGCTGGGCAAATAGGAAAAACATTCGGTAATTCTTATTTATCCCATAAGGACAGGAATCAAGACATATATAGTTATTGAAGTAAATGTAGTTTAGCATTGAGTGGCAAGGACATGAGAGAATAGGAGAACGAGGAGGTAGCACATGGTGCAATTACCTTAATTCTAATATGAGTTTGGCCAAAGAATCTTGTACTACACATTCTAGGGTCCTCCAAAAGAACTATACCCAGGGGGAATAGTCAGGTAGAATTGTTTGGTTCTAGACTCATGATGCATCATCCGAATATTCATATGTATCCCTTAAGGATGGGAATCATGCTATACATTGTTCTTTTTGTTTAATTCCTTGTAGGACAACATACAATTTAACATCATGCGGGACGACATACAGTTTAATGTCATGCTTGATGATATACACTCTAATGTCTTGCGGGATGATATATAGTTTAATTTCATGTGGGATGATATATAGTTTAACATCATGTGAGATGATATACAGTTTATTTTCATGTGGGACCTAGTAATTTAAATCATGTACGACCAAATACAGTTTACGGTCGTGTGGGACCCAACAGTTTACGGTCATGTAGGTCCATACATGCTCAGGACAAGTATTGCTTGAGAAACTTGGCATTGGAGGGAGGAGTTATATGATCACCATCCATAGTCTCCATAGATTATGCACCATTAGGTTGAACAATGTGAATTATGTAAGGTATATCCCATTTGGGTTCCAATTTCAATGGCTTATGTGCAGGTATCATTGGCGTTCTAAAGGACAACAGAAAATACCCTTATAAGAAAGAGCAGATGCGAACCTTCTTTTTAAAACCTCCAAAAGTATAATTTTTATGCTTTTCTGGATTTTTTAGGGTCCATAGGATATTCTCATCAAGTTCTTCGAATTCATCCAGGATAATTTTAGCTACTTTATCTGGCGCATGCTGATCATAGACTGTAGTGCGTAATGAAGGCAACTGGATCTCGATGGGCAATACGGCCTATATTCCGTACACTATAGAATATGGGGTCACCATTGTGGAACTGCGAGTCGTCTTCTGATAAGCCCATAGGGCATTGGGGTGATTTTCTAGTCAACTCTTCTTGTTTTGGCAAACCATTTTCTACAAAATGATAGGGAGGGTCTTGTTGAACGCCTTGATCTTCCCATTTTCATTCGTGTAGTAGCGAGAGGTATGGTAAGAATGGATGTTGTACTTTGCGTACAAATTCTACAACTCTGCTGCTCGGATGTTGGGGTTGTTATAAATGAGGATGGAATGAAGGACTCTTAATTATTAGATGATATTGGATATCGTGATGATGATAATAGAACATGCATTTACCTCTAGAGTAGAACTAATTCTTCCCACTTTGAAAAGAAATCTGTATTGGTCAGGATGAACCGATACTGGTGAACTATCACTAGAGGATATGGTCCTATGACATAAAGATCATAGACTGCAAAGGTCCAAGAGTACATTTTATTGTGTAGAGGCTCTGATGGCCGATGCACAATGATGGCATGAATTTGGAATGCCTAGAAACTTTTTGAAAACTCAAAGGAGTCATGGGTCATGCAGTGCCAAAAATACCATAGTCTCCGGATCTGGAGAGAATGGTTTGGCCCGGTCTAATGGTCACTATAGTAACTAGAATGATCCTCCCACATGAATTGATAAATCTCGACTCCTTTAATGCAATGCAGGAGAACACCATCAAAACCCTGTTGTATAGGATCAGCACAAGACTAGGACCACTCTGGAGAATAATTTAAAATTGTGGGATCAGATTCACTCTTGTTTTTTCCAATCTACTAGGATATTTTCATGTTGACGTTATTCAACCAAGAGTATCATCCAATCGGGAGTCACATCATTCACTACATCCGGGGGACTAGGGGGTCCTGGCGTGGAGGTGTTGGCGGTAATGTGGCTTACATGTGAGTAGTCATCATCATCTGGAGAGATGGTAGAAATGACTCTATGGTGTTCCATGTGGATAATCAGATCATCCTGTTCGGGCTCTACAAGGGATGCTGCTAGGATGGCCAAGGCGTCTACTCCACCATTTTGTGACCGAGGGTCATGGGTAACCTCTGGTCGTGATGGGAATTGTGCTATTAACTAGATATTGTGTTCCATGAATGGTATGAGCTCTGGCATTATGACTACATAGTCACCATTGATCTACTTAATGACTAGTTCGGTGTCACCTTTCACATGAAAATGGGGAATTTCAATCTCGAGGATCATCTTGAGGCCAGTATGCAGTGCCTGGTACTCCACCCCATTATTTAAGCATCACTATGATAATAGGAAAGAATACAATAGAATGGCTTGTTCTAGGGTAATGAAAGAAATACCCAGGCCTACCCTATTGAGTCTAGGATTATTTAGCCTTCTTCTAGTGGAGCTATAGGAATCACCATCGAAGTGAATTTTCAAACACGAGATGGCATGATATACCGAGAGGATTGCCTTGTCGAGAAAATCAAGGTCCATATACTGATTTGCGGGAGCCTGTTGGGCAGTAAGGAAATATTCCAATGCCTTCCCCTTAATAACCTTCTTAGGAATAAGCCTGATGTCGAATTTCTGGAAAATTACTGCCCACTATGATAGATGTCCTATTAGCATGGGGCGGTTCAAGATTTACATCAGCGGATCTAGTCGAGATACCAATTGTACCTCATGGTGATGCAGGTAATGTCACAACTTCTGTACTGAAAATACGAGCGCAAGGTATAATTATTTGACAAGGGAGTATCTGGTATCCATTTTGAGGAGTGTGTGGCTGAGGTAGTAGAGATTGTTCTCAGTTCCCTCATTATTCTTCTAGGCAAGAAGGGCATCGAGGGACCATTCCAGGGTAGTCACGTAAAAGACTAGTGATTTCCCAGAAATATGTGGCATCAGAACTGGAGGTTGGAGTATATACAACTTGATTTCCATAAATGCGGTCTAAAATTATTCATCCCACTGATAATCATTTCCTTTCTTCATGATCTAAGAAAAGGATTACACCTTCCATCCAAATTCACAATTAATTGGCGTATGTAGGCCAAGTGGATTTAAAAGCCCTGAAGGTCTCGAATGTCGATTGGGGGAGACATCTGGCTAATGGCCTTGATCTTCTCTAGGTCAATCTCGAGGACCCTGTATCTGACAATGAAGCTGAGGAACTTTCTAGAGGTGACCCTGAAGGCACACTTCAACGGGTTCATCTTCGGGTAGTGAGAACTGTGGAAGCTAAACACTTTATCAAGGTCCTTGAGTTGGTCCTCGCACTTGCGATATTTGACCACCAGGTCATCCACGTATCATTCCACCAATGTTTTGAAGATCGACTTAAATATGTGATTCATGGCCCGCTGATAGGTGGCACCTTCATTCTTTAAACTAAATAGCATGACAGAGTAACCTAAAGTACCATGTGTTTCCCTTAAGGTTATAGACTCCTCATCATTAGGGGCCATTTGTATCTAGTTATACCTGAAATACACATCCATGAATGAGAGGTTTTGGAACCCATCTATAACATCTATCAATAATTCGGTCACATTAAGGGGAAAATCATCCTTCGAACCCTGACGGTTGAGATCTTGGCAGTGGATGAAGGCTCTAATATGTTTTTTCTTCTTCCTAAATGGCACTATAATGGCTATCCAATTTGGGTATTGTACCTACTTAATGAGATTTTCTCTGATGATCGTGCCAACTTCAGCCTCGACCATGGCACCATGAGAAAGGTGCATCATCCTGAGAGGGTGCTTAAAGACGTGATCATTTTCTGGGAAACCGAGGCAGTGGATGACTACCTGATGATCTAGTCCTGGAATCTAGTCACAAATCAATGAAAATACATCACGGTGTTGTTTAAATAAGTCATTGTACATTTTTTTCTCCTCTAGGGGAATGGTGGAACAGATCAATATGGGTTTCAGGTCTTCCTTTATACCGAGGATTACCTGTACGAATTCATCAAGTGTGGATGGGATTCCCTTTTCAAAGGTTGGGGGAGCATCTTCCAAAATCATCTTATTCAATTATATAAGAGGGATCCTTGGTTGGAGGATTTTCCTCTGAGTCGGCAGATCATGAGGTGAGGCTCGTACTAGCCTAAGCGGTAGTAGACACTGCATCGGGGAACTCTTGTGTTGTCGCAAACATAGAGATGAAGGTTGTTGATCCAATCTCATCTGGTATTCTCCCCAAGGGGTTATTCTTGATGATATCAATGCAATAATGGAACATAGGATTGATCCGGTTAATTCCGGCTCTGTGAAATAAGCATGTATGACGTATTGTCGTTGCCATGGGGCTGACATCTCGATATCTTATCGGAGTAGAAGGCTCTGGGATCACCAGAGCCTGATTTGTATTGGAGTACGAGGTGATATTTTTTTGTCATTTAGACCTCGGATTGTGAGCCCCTCATTCCAAAAACACTGAAATGTTGTATCATGTTTGGGGTCGTAGCCTCTAGTCGGTGGATTGGAACGATGTAAACCTCATCTAGATCTAAACATTGGTGGTGCGTAGTATTGGCATGCTCAACCTCGTTAGCTTGAATCTTCTTGTCTTTACTCGTGTAGTAGTCAGCATCCAGATAGCGGGCTTCACAAGAGGTAAAGAGAGACACGTCACCTTGAAGCATTCCCACTCGACCATTAAGGGAGTACTTGAGGAACTAATGATATGATGAGAGAACCATCCCATGGAGGTGGAGCCATAGCCCTCCCATCAATGCATTATAGGCAATGTCAAGGGAGACAACCAGAAATTTTGTGTTAGCATGTAGGCCACTGAAATGGGTCATAAAATAGATCTCTGCAACCCGTTTGTGTAAATTAGTATCATAAAATGGGATTCTTTGGTCCGAGGGACTCATATCATCTTCGAACAATCCCTATTTTCGCAATGTCTAAGTCGAGATTAGGTTAATCCCAGAGACCATGTCGACAAGATAGCAGCGAACCTCCATGACATTGAATTGAGTAGTGATGTACAATGGGTGATTGTTCCCCAACATGATAGAGTCTTCAACATCTCTATAGAACGAGACGGCGGCCTTGAAATCAACATTCTCAACCACCTTAATATGAAAGGAATATATGGCCTGTAACTATGACTCAAACTATTTGTGCCTTATTAAAGGCACAGTGAGGGAATCATGCATATCTGACCACAAGATAAGGGCCTCAAGAATGGAGAGCCTTGCTGGAATATAGGCATGATGCTTGAAGATATCGTACCTCCATGCCAGGCATGAACTTTTTCTTACAGGAGGTCGCTCTATGACGGGAGGAATGGTGGGCCCTGCCGACTGGACCGGTGACTGACTGGAACTAAGAATATCTCACTGCTCACTAGTCAAAGCATGCGGAGTGACTACTAGATGAGATCCAAACAACTGAGACTGGCCCTTAGTAGGGCGTGGCTGGTCACGACACAGTCGGGGTGGCTCTGCCTAATCCAACAACATGAACAGTGGTGAAGGGGGGCCTGGTGCCACTAGATGAGAAGGCTATGTATGCTGATCTTTGAACTGAGAGTGTTTCATCATTTCCATGGAATTCATAGCATGGCTAGAAGTGCTGACTGAGGAACTCTAAAGGCCCATATAGCCACGACTCTGTCAACACTGACGACAACTGAAGACGTTGGGAGAATCTGACAGGTGCTCCTCATCATCAGGAATCATGTAGGTGTTTACCAGCTCTACGGTATTAAAAAAGGGGTACCCTTAACTGTCACACAATGATTCCCCCACTACTAGACAAATTTTGGTAGGAATCCCCATCTCAGGGGGCATGATGTATCCAAGAGTACGATATGATGATGGAATTGTATAGGAACATTGCTTTCCATTATGCAGCTGCTGTTTTCTCTTTTGGTAAGAGGACGGCTGAGACAATGATGCAAATGTAGTTGTTGCAGCTTCTGAAGGATCTGGATGATTCACACATGCACGTATAACACCATGGGCATGTGTGTCTATTTTATTAGCCATCCAGTCATCATACAGTTAGGACTCGCGACTAGAAACCTAATCCCACTCAACCTCCCTATCACTACTATTGTCTGGCCTCAAGAAGATACATTCAACCTCTGCCGGAACTGGGCCTCAATGGACTATGTTGTTATCAACCTATTCTAGAAGCCATTCTTTGAACACAAAGTACTGCTTGAGAGTGTTTCCTATGATCTAGTGTTAGGGGATTTAATTAGGTCAATCTGGTAGGTTATCCAATTCTGGCCTTCTGCACTCAGGTAAAATTACAATCCCCTACTCAAAGGAACTAGTGATGTAACCGGCGACCTATGCATCATTGAATGAGTAGGTCCAGTTTCTACTATCCGTAATGGGGACCCTTGCAGCTTGGCCATAATGAGGGGATGGAGGAGCCTGTCGAGGAGGTGGAGCTTGGTTATTGCACCTAGGCAATTGAAACATATTGCATGGGGCCACCTGTCGATTCTGAGGTGGGTGATGTTAGTCTAGTGGATGCAATTGAGGTGGAGGCCATCGGTGAGGCTATGGAGGCGTCTCTACTGGTAACAACCCTTATTTCATGGGGGCCTCTAATTGGGCCACTACGGTAGGCTCGCCGCTGGTGGTCCTTCTTGTGGGGATTGTAGGAGGTAAGAGACGTGCATGTATAGCTTGTTGTTGGGATTCCTCTAAGATATAGGTCTTATCAGAGAAGTCATGGAATACCCTAGGGTAGTTCTAAGTGAACATAGAGGGGACCAGTACTATCTTGATGTTCCCTACACACATCGTCAGCAATTTCTCCAATGTTATTGGCATGTCCATAGAGTATGTGAGTCCTTTCCACCGGGCGACAAAGTTTGCAACACTCTCATCCGGCCTCTGCTTGCACATGAAGAGGTCAACGATAATCATATTTCGAGTGGTATAATTGAACATGTTCATAAATTTCATACATAGGTCTGCCCACCCGGCTACTGATCCAGTGGGGAGCTTGTTGTACCAGACGAATGCCGACCCATCCAATGTCTGTATGAAAAACCGGTGTTTGGAGGCTTCCAACTACATTGTAGTACCCAACATGGGGCGACACCTTAATATAATGTGAGAAAGGTGTTGTGGCTTGTGCCCTTTCCCATTGATAAGAGAAAATGTGGGATTCCCAAAACTCGGGGGTGCTGGTATATTATCTACCCACACTCTATATGGAATTCTATCAGGTGGGAGCACCACTTTTCGCATTTATAATGCTTCCAGATGGTAAATGAGGGCCTCCACTAGGTCATCTAGGTGGGGTTCCTTGTCTTGATGGGGATCCCTAACTGCCAGTGCTTTGACGAGTTCTTCAACATGATAAACAGGCCCAGCGGCTCGTGGAACCACTGGTGGAATGAACTGTGGGGTCACTGTGGAAACCCGAGATGGGTCTCTACTATTTTCATGACATTTATGATGATTTGGAATGAAATATCATTCCTTCTTGCTTTAAGATCAAGGCACAACCCTATCTGCGTGGGTAGGATGGCCAGGGTCACCTAGAGGAAATTCATCGAGTGTTGCAGCCCCTATTTCCCTGGTTGAGGATCATCATCATATGGTCGTCACTCTGCAGTGCATTTAGCAAGGAATTCATCAACCATATTCTTATGTTTGAAAATGTTTAACGCAACATGGATTTTTCAGGATCGCCTCCCATCTTCTACACCGAGCCAGACAGGTCTAAGGGTCTGACAGCTCTTAGATTATCCATCTCCTTGTTGGGATTTCAGCTGAGGGCTAGTGCCTCAGTGTGCATAGAAAGACCCAGTTGATTCCTCTATTGGTGAGTAATAATACCTAATGGATCCAATAAGTGTGAAATTCCCTCGGGGGGTGAGTCCTCTCCAAGAATCTCTATATAGTTCTCACCCTCTGGTAGGTCACCCATGTTAACTGCAACGCTTCGTGGAGGTATATCATGTATGTCACCCAACAAATCAGGGTTGATGATGGAAAGGACTGAAAAAGCGGGCCACATACTACCCCATCCATGGATCTCTAAGTGGGGAGAATTATCTTTGATGATCTTGTAGAGTACCCTGAAACTCTAAAAAAACTATTACTGGAGGGCCCTACATAAACCTAGTGACTCAGGATGCTGGGTCCTAGAAAGTGCAACCAAAGCAACCAGACATCAATGTTCTCCAATTTCCATGAAATGCACTTGGCTCTTAGGGTAATCCACTTTCTGATGAAGAATACAGAAATGAGTCACCTAGAGGGTCTGGAGGAAACACTCAAAATTCTCTTGGGTGAGGGATTCTAGTGCACAATATTTCGGCACTACAATGAGCCAAAACATCATAGGGAATTGGTCCATTTTGTGAATATCCCATAAAATCATGGGCTCGGATTCGGGGTCTGGGCCTTCATTATCCTACTCGTTTACGGGAGGCTGCTGGGGAACCAGTAGTGGTATTGAAGAATACCACTGGGATGGTAGGCTAGCCGGGGGAGAATATGGAGAGCGATATGATAAACCTCTGCATATCAGGATATCCTATAAAGTATGTAGTGACATAGCCATGACATCACATTCAGACGGGCTGATGACCACTGTTTCCAGCACAGGGACTACGAATGCTGGAAGTGGACCACACTCCTGCTCATCCGCCATTAGTCCATAGAGTAGATCTCTATGATCTCTAGTCGAGATATAGAGTTCCTCTAGTGATGATGGTAATGATTGTATTGTTGTCACCTCTGAAGTTGCCAAATATTCAACTCTTGAATATACATGAAGAAGAAAGAAGGATTTCGAGGGACCTCACATTCTAGAAGTATGTGGCTAATGCACCTTGTTCCTGCCCTGTCCTTCGACACTAAGGATCTCGGTGATGGCTTCATCACTGAGTCGTATTCTACCATAGATTCTGAGAAGAAAACCATTTCAATCTCAGTCTGAATCTTTACAAAGTTATTTTTATGGTGGGGACGACCTGGCCTCCTACCCTAGGATGGTTCTTCAGGACATGGTATATTTTCAGCATGAGGAGGACCTTCGGCTGTACTGGTGTTGGGGCGGAGAGGACTTCTGCATGAGTAAGCCGGGGGCAAGGAGCATCGGGATAGATATAAAAGTGTACATAGGGAGGACCTCTTTGGGAAGTACTGGAGTAGGTAGAACCTCTATTCAAGATGATAGGAGCACAGGTAAGACCTCTATTCTTATTTCCCCTGGTGACATCAGTGTGAGGAAGGTCCTTGTACTGGTTGAGCTAAACACGGGTAGTACATTCATGTTGGGTGTTATTGAATTGAAGCTGGCCTTCACCCCTCTGATTGTTGAGGCAAGGAGGACCATAGCCAGCTATTTTGAGTACATGGGGAGGCCCCTCATTCTAGAGATTGGAAAGGTGTGAGACTCCCCCTAGCGGTCTTTCCCAGGAGGAATGACTCCACACCCGATGTAGTGAGCATGATTGAGGCATTCATGATATGTTTCACCATCGTGGGGAGGTCCTTCATTCAGACTGAGAGCAGAACATGGTATACCCCCCATGCCGAGCTTGGAAGAGGTGAAGACCCGCGTTCTCCATGGTGTCGGTACATAGAGGGCCTCTGTTCTGGTGTTGGCCACTACCTACACCGGTGATAGAGAGAGTCGACCCAACCTGCCAGTGTGGTGGTTGGGGCCTCAATCATGGATGGGTATACAAGTCCCCTTACACAGAATATGTTAGGAGTTGATGATATATGTTGGTAGTGGATCAAGCCAAAGTAGTTTCTGCCGTTGACACCCCTTGGCGGGTGTCCTCCTCGGCTTGTGCCTGACGCTAGCGTTCGGGTCCACTGGACTAGGGCCAACGGTTTTGCCGCATGGCATACCTTCTCCTTGACACGTGGAACTAGATGGTGGTTCTAGTGTGGCCTAGTTGGAGCCCTCAGTGGGGGCCCTTGAAATAGGATCCCACATAGCCTTTCCAAAATATCCCCTACCTCGTCGATGTAGAGGAGAGAGTTGTCGAGGTGTTTTCGGGAGAGGCTCCCGAAACAATTGTATGTTGGATTGTGGAGGAGTGGCTCTATGCGATGTCCTTGGGTGGCCGTGGTGATGAGGCACTGATGACACTACCTCCCGGCATGCCATATCTTGATTTGGGATAATCCCCTCCTCCTCATACCAGCGTAAGAGGTCAGTGATCTCCCTATTCTAAATAAATTCTGATAGGGATACGGGGCGTGGGTGCCCGGTGATTGTATATGTGGAGTTTGTTGAAAAAGCGGTGGAGTCACATGAGATTTCTATGTTGGTAATGCCCAAGCCCCTACATTAGTTTACAAGGAGGGATCTAATTCTTGATGTTGCTTAGTTCTTGAAATACAAAGATATTAACCCATTAGTGCTGAAAAGATTCAATCGAAGACCAGTACCCCAATTCCATCCCATCGTCCATGGCTGGTAATATGGATCCATTGGGACAACGTCATAGACCATGATGTCCAATGTATTCACTGCCCAAACTTCTTGTTAGTTTTAGGCCAGGCCCTATAATTGAATGGCAGGACACAACACCAGATAGCTGGATCCGGCGAAACACTAATACATTGATGTCTCGAACTCTTATAATCTCTATATTGTGGAAAAGATCTTCACTTCGTGTTCACTATTTCTGTTTCTGACGCTCTCACCGGGGCGAGTGCATCCGTCCGTGGAGGGCATGTAGCTGCGGCCACACATTCCCCCATTGTTAAGGCATGTGGCATCCTTCTCTTATACATGGAAGTTTTCTCCTTGACCAAAATGGGATGATGGGATGTCGGTTCTTCTTTCCGTGGATTCCTCCTCGGAAATCGTCACCTTGTCTGTGTCTCCTTTATAAACTATGACATTGTCTATGAAACTCATACCAATTCAATGTCTTTGTGGATTCCGATTAATTACACTACTTCTGTTCAGACATTCCAATAGTTTCAGTTATGGTATTATCCTTCGGAAGGGGGAGTAGTCTCGTCGGACATCACTGGAGTGTCTGGACGCTGGACCACTAGCGCGTCTGGGTTTCCTCCCCATATTATAGGGCATGTCGAGGGGGTGGATGCCCGTGGAATCCCACACCAGATATAGGGAATTATATGTCATAGGCATGTATCTGAGGTTTTCCTCAGCTTGTTATGTTTAACACAGGCTACACTATAGGTTTATCATCTAGTGGAGATGGATCAGACTAATCTAAACACTGACTAGAATGGATCTGATGGGTGTGACCATGGAGGAAACAATGATACTAGGAGTTGAATTGGTATGATCTCACCAGGATGTGGCATCCCTGGTAATAATCTGGATGGATGATGAATGGTAAAGTTATGCGGATAGAGAATTAAATGGAGTCAACTTGAGGGCGACGGTGATGTTGGTATTGAGCCTCGAAGAGACGTCCTGCGTTTCCCCATGGCAGGATATCAATGTCTGCATTGTTCGTGAAACAATGGGACACCTAAGGAGGTGACCCATATGGATGGGACCTGAAGTAAGTGGAACATCTATGTTGGGGCATGAAATTGGGGTGTGTGCAATGGACAATGACCCGATGAAAAGTTGGGGCTTATGCGTGATTAGTGGCTTGAGTGTTGTTCTGACGCCACTGGGAAAGAAAAATGATATGGGTCCCAAAAGAAGGGACAATATCCACTTACCACTAGGATCCGGTTGACAATGACATAACGTTAACATGGACTCAAAACGGCTTACTGTTGCGTGAGGTCCACAACACATTACCGATGGGTATGGAGTCACAACGACTTACCGTTGCATGGGGTGACAATGACATACCATTGGATGGGGTCACAACAACATACCACTGAATGGGGTCACAATGGATTACTGCTATATGGGGTCACAACGGCTAACTGCAGGATTGGATTGAACCTCAAGGAGGCTTCCAAGGTACCTTGTCTAAGAGATAAGGATCAAAGCCCATGTAGTTTGGTAGGAGTGGGAACGGAAGTGAAAGGGGGGTCAGAACCAATGGTTGTTGGTCTTGAACCTCAGGGAGCCTTCCTACATACTTTGAATGGTCAAGGATCAATGTCCACATAGTTTTGGATGATTGTTTAGTGAACCGAAGTGAATATGTTCCGGACCTATATGTGTTGGTCTTCAACTGTAGGGAGGCTTCCTATGTACCTTACATTGGAAAGGATCAAAGTCCACGTAGTTCGGGAGAGAGTTTGGGGATTACACTCTTTGATTCCTAGAGAGGATATCATGGTTTGTGCTTTCTCAAAGACCACATGAGTCATGCTCAGTGTGAGATACAAATGGCAACAATGACCTGATGATCACATCATGAAAGGTGAGTCTGTGGGACATGGTGTGGGGCTTACACATATTTAGCAGACCAAAAAAGAAATAGGGCGGCTTGCGCGTGGTCAGCAGCACAAAGATGAAATAGGGGACTATTCGTGGGTAGCATCCCAAAGAGAAAACATGGGCTTACTTGTGGTTAGCAGCCCAGGGTGATGGATATTGGGACTTACTTCTGGGTGGAGGCATAGGTGGCGATATTGTCCAGCGGGAGAGCGATTTGGCACTGATGAAAGGATGGCTTTGGTGCCTATCCCCCACCCCCCTTCTAGACTTTGTCATCATGGAAGAGAGGAGGAGCATGGATGCGATCTCCTTCAAGAAAAGACAGGGGATTACACCAATGTGGTTTTATTTTCCCCATAGACAAACACCACTCTAATGGAGAGGATCTCAATCCATGTGAGATATTTTTTTCACTCCAATAGAGACCAGAAGGCATGCATAATGTTCAAGGTGGGGAACCCAACCTACGATGCAGAGGGCGAGGTTATAGTTTAACATCGTGTGCTGAGGATGATGGTGCTTAGCAGTTTTACATCTTGTATCTGGGACGATGTGGATGAAGTCCACTCCCCTAAGACTTTCATAACTGATACCTCGCACCCTTTGGGGATGGGAAGGCATCAGCAATGCCATGGTGAGGGGGTGTTATTAATAGGTCAATTGAGGGGTCCCTATGAGCATGGTTGTGAGAGAAGCAATATTCTTTAGCATTACTAGGTGAAGAAGCATGAGGTGAAGCAACACAATGTAAATAGTCACCCAAGAGACATCTAAGTTACTTCATGTGAGCCTAGAGGGTTACACGGGAGAAGGGTGTGTGTTGCAGATGTTTTGGGCATAAGAGGTGCAAAAAAATGATGTCTGAAAGAGGTCTATCAAACATGTTCAAAAAAGTATGCACAATGAGGGAAGCTCACGTGCAAATGGAGCAGCTGTGCGAAAAAAGCCGGGCTGAGTGGTCCTAGAGGTTTGTGTGTAATTGTAGAGGTTTTTATGAAATTAGAATAGTTTCACAAGAACAAACCCGGTGTGTGCGTAATTGGAGAGGTTGGAATGCAATTGGTGAAGAACAGTTGCACTGAAGAGACCCGGTGTGCACAAATTTGAAGAGGTTCACGTGAAAAGGGGGTCCGAGGTTTTCTATGCAAATTAAATGTATTGCATGAATTGTAGGTCATGCATGTCATAAAATTTGCGCACAAGAACCTGTCGATTATTTTCTCCCAAGTGGAATGGATTTTTCACAAGGGTCGTGACATAAAGGGATTTGCGTTAGGGTTAACTCCAATTGGTCCTTTGCAAAGGTGGCCCATTGGGACACTTGTCGTAAAGAATCATGTACCTAAAAGCCAACTTTTTCATTTGGGAGAGGGGGATTTCTTGTAGAAGAGACAGTTTAGATTCATTATTCATCTGAAGATGAAGGGATGTCCTTCTATTTATAGGCGCTCGTGGTCTCCAGGTCTTCTCGAAGGTCAGACTGCATGAAAGATTGTGCACCTGGGTCAGGGCGCGAATGATTTAGCGCTCGGGGTCTCTGACGTGAAAGATTCGGCGACTGAGGTCGGTGGCGTGTAATTTTACACGCCTGCCTGAAAAGATCCCTCAGATCCCATGGTTTTTCGTGCATGAGAGATGTTTTTCACGCACATCTTGTATTTTTTGTAAGGCCCTTCCGCTCCTCCCGGTATTGATCGACAGGTCAAAATATTCCTTCACTTTATCAACAAATGCCCTTTTTAATCCTTCAGCATTTTTCAGTGTCTATAGAGACCATTACACATGACTATAAATATGGCTATATGATGAAACCAAAAACATGTGGGGTTACTATTAGTATTTTTTCCTTATGATGTCACCAATCGATATCACAAAATGTGATTGTCAGACGATGATATCTCAGTAGTTATGATACCCTAGATATTGATAGTAAAACATCTACTTTTTTTAGTCATCAATATGTACACAGTCTATAAGACAAATGTATATGATTAATATCAATTTTTCCAGAGGTTCTATTTATATAATCGGATATTCTATAACCATTTTTTATGACATTTATTCTATGGATGTTACAATTATATAGTGAATGTATAAATATCTATAATATAATGGTATGTAAAATTCATGAATATCTAACTGTATACAAGACATGGTAATTTTTTTGTATTGTTGTGTTTAGAGAACACACTATTAAAACACTCCAATTATCATTAGGTAAAACATATTAACCAACCTTGTTAGATATCACTAGATCATGATCATGATTATGTAGAGTCCTGACTTTAGTTGACGGGGCTTTCATGTTTCGATCAGCTGGATATTCTATTTTATTTGACCTCATCTCCTTGATTAAAACTTCTCATGGGATGTATCCCCATGTATATCCCAATTAATCAATATTATATTAATTCATATTATATAATAAGAGTAAAATATTTTACATTATAAAAATTCATTGCTGAATAGGAGTGATACAATTTATTGGAAAAAATTGTTGTGTTTAACTACTTCTTAGATTCATCAACTGTTACAATGTACTTGTTATTTGTAGGAATTGGTACCAATGGCTTATACAATCCTGTATATATCATAAACATAGAATTTCTTGTGATATTTACTCACATGGATGAATGGAAGACTAGTTTTTGTCCCTTGAAAATTTATTATACTTTCTTCTTCACTTACAAGGTATATATCATTTGAACATTCAAAAGTAAAAATTGATAGTTCTGACTAATTCACAATAATTTCATCTTGATAAAACTAATTTGTTTCTATTATGAAGTATATCCTAGAAATATCAATTTTTTTACAAATCGTTCCATACATTATATATCCATTACTCATGAATATGGATTTATACTCTCCATATCAATCTCAACCCATACCCCATACACGCCAAACTAGAGAGATATATACCTTATGACATTGGTTATAATTCTCTCCCAAATTATTTTATCATGTATTTTTCAATACCAAGTCAATAAATCAATGAATGAATAGTTTTATTCAATTGTTAGATACATACTGATAAATCTGGTTCCCTATAACATATGCATCAACTAGAGGCAATCATTGTAGAATATATTCTTTCATTCTGGTATGAACTAACTCAATGTACAATAATTTATTTCCATATGTATTTGAATATACATTAAGTAGACAATAATGACCCTCTAACAAACCACTAGTATAATCACAGAAAATATTACATCTAAATGAATATTATATGATCAAAATACTTACTTTAATCCTAATATACTTCTATGTAACATTAACCATTATTTTATGTTTATGATTTCAATGTCCATTTCCTATTATGGCATTTATGATACTTATGAGATTGGTGGTAATGAAATCAAATTCCCATTCAAAATGTATTATTTATTAGATCTAAAAAGTAAAATTCTATTATATTTTGGAATATAAATGTGTTATTACTGACGAATCCTTATTTGTACTATTTTAGTATGATCCATGTATATCTTATCTGATTATGTGCCATTGTATTCAAAATGAAAACCCTCATTAGACATTGACACATGTAATCTATTATTTTCATTTAATTAGAATTTTCATTATTAGATTATTTCCATATATATCCTAATTGTATGTATTATTTTCCTCAATTAATAATGGACCACTGTCCAAGGATAACAAAAATAATCACCATGGTTTTATCCATCCTATGCAGTTTGTGTATCTGAATCATTTCTATTCCACATGCACATGTAGAACATCCTTTTCCAAATACACCAGTATATCTAGCATTGAGTAAATTCAAGTAAATAATTCCCCCTTATATCAAATAGTTATGATTAACCTTATATAAATATATTATCCCACTTTACTATAACTTTTTTAAATTAGTGGATTATGTAATACCATATGAAATGAGTAGGAGAATTACTTAGGGGGAAAATGTTTCTATCATTGATAAGGTTTGTTTATATCCAAAAAAAATCATTAAATCTCAACACATGTACTAATGACAGTATAGATTTCTATAATAATACAAGTCTTATGATATATATTTTTCATTATAATTGTCATATGTTCATAGAATATTAATTCTATATCCAAAGCACGTCATGATATGTAATTGATGTTTCCGGATGTTGTAAAACTGATAATATGTGCATTATAACTCTAATGTATAAAATATGAATTATAAATTTATCTAGGATAAATTTTATTTAAAAATGTTAATATATAAGACTTTATCATGAATCCACCATTATTAAAATCATCACTATAATGTAGAAATGGTAATATGTTTTTATGAACATCTCCATAATAAATTATAAAGATTGATGAGTGTATGGAAGAGGTATTACATGGAATATCAAACCTAGGAAACTTATATCATCATACTATTACGATATTATACATAACTTTTATATTCCTTGAGAACATAACATAATCATATGTTGTATACATACCACATGATTACCAATGGAACAGTTCATGATCGATTTTTGAAATCATTCCAAAATCAGTGTGGATTACAATTATTTTTAAAGATTTAATTATCTAAAACATAGTATATACATAAATAATACCAAATATGTTTTGATCTGTTGAGTATAAAAATCATAATATATATATCATTGATGTCCACATTATTTTTTCATGTCTAATAATTATATTTCCACCAATAAATAATTAAGTATTTCATTTTATATTGATCATTTTTTTCCTATGATTCGTGTACTGAGGAACTGTTTCATTAGTATTATAGACCACAAAAAATATTCATTACAAAATCTGGAATGATGTCTTTTTTTATAGAAACATGTGATATGTGTTTTCGGTTATACTCAACAATATTTTTGGATGAATAATTCAGTAAGAAATTTAGATGCCTTGTACCTATCACTGCTGACATCTAAATCTCCCATTCTAAGCTACAGGGATAATGAAACCGACTTCTATTAATGTATTTATACATACAGGGTATCTACATTTCAAGACACATATTTGATAGGTATATTTTATATAATAACCATGACATAAAAATGAAACATTATATTTTATATTGATGAATATACCTAAGGAAGAAATCGTAACTCGCTTCCTTAATTAAATTTTATAACATTAATCATCGATTGTTTTATTTTCTAATATGGAATTATAATAACCTCATATTAATAGAACATTCATTATAGGATTCTGTGAATGTTTCCTTTTCAAGAAAATTTACATTGTCCATTTTCCATTATATTTAAATTCGTTCCCCATAAGTTTTAAATGTTATAATTTCTTTCATATTCGTATTTCATTTTAGAAACATAAATATATGGTAATAGTGTGTTATTATCCAAACTGTTCATTTTGTAATCTGACACGAATCCAATGAAAATTACTGAAAAATTAAATACAAATTTTATGTAATTAATTACCATAATTTCCCTTTCAATTTATAATGATCCATTATTATTACTTGAAATTCATATATTTACATCTCTTCCTCCTAACAGATATATCGAATTCGTTACTCAATATCATATAATCCATGTCATGACGTATTACCGACAACTATAATTGGATGATGATAGTAGAATTATGTCACAACCATGATATACCAACAAAAGTTATTATTATGTTCGAATTTTAACACTCTCTCTAATTTTGGATGATTAACTGGTATAGGGACACCCACACAAGGACTTTCCAAAATAATAGTATTTTGTACAAGCACCCTTACTACTGTGGGATACTCATTCCACTGTGTACATACATAGTCTAGTAAATATTTTATTAATTCATGTCTCATAACATTTTATTTTTCCACCAAAAATAATATTAGGCTTGTATTTTATTCCTTATTTCTGATTTAGAAATATTGATTATTTAGTTAATTAATTCATTAAATATCTCCTGATATTTTATCGAATTATAGGAACCATGTATAAATGAATTGGAAAATTATATCTCATGAGTATTCTTGTCGCAAGGATCCCTAATCCTCCCCTCATAGTCTACATTAAATGGATATTCCATTACATAGAGCATTCATGATAGGTGTCTAACTCTACAACTTTATTAACTCGCAATTCCATGATTTACTTAGTGAAGTATCATCTTCTAAAATCATAAATTTATTTAATCAATTGGTCATATAATATAACATAATGCTAGATATGGATATTCATTACAATAACATTAGTTATGTCATCCCACCACTATTACATGAACTCCCTAGTGGTAGGAGGCACCCACAACTCTTGCTGTATGAGCACCCCAAAAAACCGATTTTCCCAAATTTTAGTAATGGAATGCAGTTAGGAATTAATATATCCTTGAGGATTTTGGTCTTTTTAACAAAAGAAACTATTTTATATTTGATAATAATGTTCTATATTATCTCAGTCATACCTAACCATGCATTAGATAGAAAAATCCATCATTTCACTTTTTCCTTTTATTTGTGCATTTTTGTTTATTATATGATCACATATAAAATAAATATTCCAAAAATAATAAACCATGAAAAATTAAAATGGTGAAATGATTGTGATATATTAATAATGTTTGATCCAATGATTGAATAATGGATAAAGCTATATGCTAGGTGTAACATCTTGAATCACTTCTCTTTCATATCAGGTTGCATCATTCACCCATATAATATGTTAAACTCATGTCTAGTGTGTCGTTATACCATGGCATTGTTATTATAGAATATTTATATGAAAGTGAGGTGGTTTTATGAGTATAAAATACAACTCATATAATGGACATATAGATCCGTATAGACATAATAACACTTACATGACACACATATTGACTTTTATGAAACTAAATATTCCAAATAAACATTATAATAAGAAATTAAATAAATTTTCACCAAATATAAATTGGCATGTATATGGATAATGTTTATTTATTACTTTTTTGACTCCCATCATAAAGCATAATTCCAAAATTTAGTTAATCATTCATTAAATTATACTAGAGGGAATTTTATTGAATTATAATTCAATCATACATTAATTTAATATTTATGTCATTCATTCAAAAAAATAATTTAATTTGAATTTAGAATATTAAAATTATAAAATAAATATATTTAAAACATAAATTAAATTAATCTAACTAACCAATTGAAAAAATTTAAAAAAAATTAAATATTCAATAATTAAATTGAAAACTATAACTATATTCAATATTTTTTCAATATTTAAATTTTATTGTCCCTGAATACCTGACTCAGACCCATTACTTGTTGCACTGAAACTATGCAGATCTATAATTGGACATGTAGATCCATAGATGGATATTATGAGCCATGATGGTCCTCCTGGAATAGTTTTAGATTTGGGAGACCTACACAAACTACTTTTTAGGTGAAATTAATCCTACCAAATCAAGGATGGGTGCCTCACAATTGTCTGAAACATGATCCACCAAATTCAGAAATCTACATGGGTCGTGCAACTATGACGATGTGACCAGATCAAGGTAGCCAATTTTTTGCTCTACCAAGAATGGAATTCTGACTATGTCTGTACATCATTAAAGACAATATATGTGTGCTTGTCGATTTTGATGATACATGGTGGATAGACGGTGGCTAGTTCATGTGGTAGGATCCCTAGCTGGGATCGCTCGGGGTTTCAGGTGGAAGAACTAGCAGTGCCAAATGGGTGGGAGGCTGGTATAGGAGGGCCCAAGATAGGGTTTTCACAATACTACCGTTTAACAATGATAATAGAAATTGCAAATTAAGTGTCTTTTTAACAGTGCAAAAAACACTGTTAAAAGTACCCCTTTATCAGTTTTATTTAGCACTGTTAATAGGGAACCATTTATTACCATTTATTTGTAGAACATTCAAAGGGGACTCTTTATCAATGACTTTTTACTCGAATTATTAAAGTGTATATTTCAAAAAACAATTGAATTAAATATAATAACATATATATATATATATATTATTATACTGTTATTAATATATTATATATTTTTAAAATATGTTTTAGATAAGTATAAATATGAATTTACACATAAAATCTAATATATTTATGAAAAAAGGACGAAAAAATAATTTTAAAAAATTATTATTTCAAAATTTTCTAATTATTAACGATTAATAATCATTTAATAACTTTTTAAAGAAAAAATAAATAAACAATAATAATGAATGATTTAAAATATGTTCAAAACATATCTCAAACATCAGATGGCCTTAACATTGGATTTAGGTGTCCTTTTGAGCACTACCACATGTCAAATAAAAGCATGCATTGAGCTCCATGCCCTTATGACCCTTTTACATTTACCATTGAGGAATTTAATTATTCCTAGATAATACATTAATATTGAAAATATGGTTTTGAAATTTTATCATTTTTCACTGTGCAATGTTATTTATAATCGAATATATAACAATATATTTTCGTTTTTTAATATATTCTGAAATAAAAACATAATTTTATAAATAAATTATTTAGAATGTTTACATATTTAATATAATTTTCAATATAAAACCACAATGTAATTAATAAATAAAATTTAAATTATTTAAAATACAAATATATGAGAATTTATATACCTATATAATATGTGTGTTTCTGTGTGTATTTGTGCGTATCTATACATACAAAATGATATATATTTTCTATATAATATAACATCTGTATATACATATTAGAATATAATTTTTGTAAATATATATAAGTATATATAATTTTCATAATTATTCTTTCATATACACAAATAATATATATGTGTGTGTGTGTACGTGTGCGTGCATGTATACATATGTATTATATATTACCTTGTTTATTTATAAAGACCTAGAGAAAAACATATTTTATAAATGTATTGAAAACTGATATTATAAATATTTATAAATATATGAATAAATAAACGGATAAAAATTACAAGTTAATGTATATAAATAAATATATAAAAATATATATTAATATATGAATAAATATATAAGTATATAAAAATTTAAATTTAACTAAGTATATATATATTAATATAAGAACAAATATATAAATATATAGATATAATTATATATGTTTATATATGTTAATATATATATTCTATGAATAAATATATATAAATATGTATTGATATAACTATATATATTAATATAAATATCTAATATTTGAATAAATATCTATAAATATATATATATATATATTCATATATATATATCATTAAATGGATATGTTAACAAGATTAGTAAGTGGTAAAGGTGGAGGCACACAAGAGGATATATCTTAGGTTAAAAACCGAGTTGTGCCAAGGGTCCACATGGGTGAAGGGGTTGTGCTAGGATTTTTAAAGGGTGGGAGTGTGGGGTCGGGGGTGTGGGTAAGGTAGGAAAGGATAGGTGCTGGTGAATGATGTTCAAGATCTAATAAAACAATATTATTTGTTGATTTTTAATTAAATTTTTTTTAAAATTTTAAAACTTTTATCATTTTTCAAAATGCATTGATAAAAGATCCTATTATCCGACCTTTTTTGGCACTAATAAAAGACCCCTTTTAACAATGAATTTTTAATGATGATAAAAGGGTCATTTATCAATTCATTTTTTATTACTAATATAAGGGACCCCCATTTAATAGTGCATCAATTATTTTCACTTTTTTAGTCATGATAAAACCTTATTTTGGGGTTGTGTCGGTCCACCAGAGGGGACTACCGTGGGGCTCACGAGTGGCTTCCAGAGCAGGACGACATCCACAAACAATGTGTACGGGTAGAATTCTAGGGGAATGAGAGGAACCACAACTCCCATATCAATCCGATGGGAGGTATTGGGTAGTCAACTGCCACCGTGGGATGGTGACGGGATGAATTCATTAGTTGGTGAGGTGTGAGTGGTGGGTTGTTGCACTCAGGGGGAAGGTGTTTGGTCTGCTCCTATAGTATTGTATCGGGGAAGGGTGTAGGACTGTGCTTGGGGTGGTGCTAAATTTGGTGGGGATGCTAGTGAAGAGCTCTTGGTGGACATGGCTCAAGGATACGGGATGTCGAAACTAGCAAGGAGCATGTGTGGTATAGTTGTGTATGAACCCGGGTTTTCAGAACAGGTCAAAATCCCGACCCTGTTGGAATTTTTGACTTTTTCTGAAAAAATTGGGAAAATCTACGATGTTATTAAAATTTCAAGACTTCAGGTCATGTACGCTAAAGTACAGGTCATGTATGGGTTAGACTAGTATCCACTATGTGTTCGCCAAGTACATTCCATGTGATAACCGTGTGGGGATTTCATACTACATGGCGTGTATTGTAGCCTGACATTCCATTTATCTTCCTTTCCATATACCAACAGGGTTCAAGCCATGTGTCAGCTCGTGTACAGTGTCCAATTCATGTGGCTACCTCCGCATAAGTCAGAGTATGGAAAAAGAAACGACATGGAATGTAGTCCCTAAATACACATCGGGTACATTTTTATTTTCTTAAATGAAAGGGTGTCACATCTTCTTTTGGAAAATAGATTCTTCTTCCCCAACTTAAGAACTAGTATGTTCCGATGATCGGAAAAACGTTTCCTACCCAAGAATCATCACAAAATATTTGTTCTTCAATCCGCCGGTGGCTGCGAGATCGCAAAAGAAATGCTAAACCCGTGCACCCTGTTCCTTTCCAGTTTCCCTGCCACATGCATCACTGTCTCCATCCGAGTGGAATTTCCGAGATTTGACAGAAAGGTAGATCTACAAAAATCCTCTTCGAATTAGAGCTCTATATCAGATGTGCCTTCATCTATGAGTCTCAGGTTGGTGGTGCATACCTTCTTTTGTGTTTTTGTAGACCTTTGGGGGCGTGGATTAAATCTTGAATTTGGGAATTTGAGTGAGACCTTAATTTATCTACTTATGCATATTAAATTGCTTATTAGAATTATGAGATACCTTTGGGTATGCTCTTTTCCCAATTTTTCATGAGTAGGATCGGGCGAGGATCCATCGCTCATACGAGGCATTTTTTTCGGGGTACCAAAATGGTATAAATTATTTTTGTTTGATTAAGATACTGAGTATGATTCGTTAATTTATGATGTGAATTATTAGAGGTTTCAAAGGCCTTGGTGCTGGAATGGGACAACACCTAGCTAGTGAAATTCAATTATTTAGTTTTTTTGACTTTTTAATGTATTATTTTGATCATATGTATATATGTAATTGCTGATTTCCATAAGCTATAACCCCTTTCGTTGTGTTGGGTGTGGCCCATATATTATTTAGTGATGTTAATCACAGGTTCGCCTTGGACCAAGTTACATTGGGTGGTTCTGACCATGGGATTGGGCATCATGGATGTCAGCTTGTGGCAAGGTGACTGTAAGGTTGGGCATGACCTGGGTTACTGGGATGGTGAGGCCATCAGAAATGAGTGACATGGTCACAGGGACATGAGGTGTCAAAGGTGTTGTCGCTTGGGTATTATTTTGATGATTACCGCTCACATGGAAATACGAGTAGTGTGCACATAGAGAGACACCGTGATGTGGTGGTTTTGACCACAAGTGTGGGAAGACGCCCCCGTTATTTGCGGTTTAGGTATTATTGGATTGGGGGTTCTTGTCATAGGAAGCCACATGGGAGGTGAGGAGCCTTCAAGGGATAGTGTTGAGGCTATCAGGTTGTGGGCAGAGGATCGCCGATATTTTGAGGGCAGACATCGTTGTATATCCAGTTATTTTATTTTTAGGGAAGATATCATTGTCCCGTTTGGTTACTTTTATGATGGAAAATATCGTTGGACCTCATGTTACTTATTTGAGGGAAGATATCAATGTTCCTCTAGATTACTATTTCATGGGCATGCCTTCGGGACGTCGGTACATGAGACATGCAGTGTCTGGGTGAACATCGTGTCAGGTTACATGACAAAGATTCCAGCATTGGATGAAGCAAGTGACACTCCATGGTGGATGATGTTCTGCAATGGGTTATTATTTATCTGTGCATCGTACTGTTTATTGTTTTCCTTATAATTGCATGCCTAATAAAACAATTATATTAGTTACACACCTTTTGGATGTATATTTCTGAGATTCTTCTAACACCTTGCACGGGCCCTTCCGGACGCGTACAGACCTTATGAATTAACAAGTATGAAAGAGATCAACTTCATGAGAAGGACTATTTTAGCTGTCGCTTGGATATGGTATGGACCATGAGGTCTTTCTTAGATGGAATTTATTTTGTTTTGATTTCTTTTCTGTATCAGCATGCTTACTTGTTATGTAGCTAGAGTTGGGTAACCATTGGCACCTCTACATATGAAGATGTATGACCTGCTTTGGGATGCAAGTTTGATGTGTAGCAGTATTTTTAAGTGATCATCGTGGTGTTGTGTTAAATTTCATCTACTATTGTTTATATTTATGTCTTTTGCTATTTATCGTTATTGAATGTGCTTCTGCTCTACAGGTCTGGTTCGAGTCTGCTGGGTCGTTTATTCGGCAACATCTTTATTATTATACATGGAACAGTACCATTATTATACTATTAAAGGGTATAGCCTCCCCTGTATACCAATAAGACCCTCACTTCTAGTCGGCATCCTTTATCTTTCTGGGAGGTGTGCCTAAGGTTGTAACATCCAACCCATTTAGCACTGTTCGGGTGGTTGTTCGGGTCCAGGTTGTTACAAAGTGGTATCAGTGGAGGGAATGATAGAGATTTAGTAACAGTGTTTCGGTAGCTACTAATGAGATTGAGACATCTCTTTTTATTTCACCTAGTTTAACTATTGGGGATATGGTAGACTGGAGAAAGGTTGTTACTATAAACTGGGTTTCTAGCTTGTGCTTGGGTGCCTGCAGCCCCAGGTATGAGGGATGATCCAAGTCTCCATGGGTGGTAATTTCTGTTTTCCTTTTCTCAGATTACAGTTTATATGATTTTCACCTCGGTGTCTCACTTGGTGTGTGATGTAATTGATTGGGATATGTTACTCTTGACCCAGTGCGATAATAGAGAATTGGACCTTGGATCGGTATGGAAATGCTTGTTTGTTTGGATTTTGATAGCCACATTTTTAGGGTATTTCAATTTCATAACGGCATGTATGCTTTGTGAAGTGATAATACCATGTGAAAAATGTCCATTTCCATGATATGTATTCTTTGAAATGTGAATAGGTGAATCTACTAATTAAATTGATGGTTTATTTCAATGTGTTATTCCATGCTTTATACATTTATAGAATTTCATGTGGTAGGTTGGTATTTTGGATGAGGTGATTTTGATCACCAGGATTGGGTGACAAATTCATCGGGTTAAGGAAATGTTGGTTGTTAGGATGGTCATGGCCTAAGGTACTTTTGATACTTTCCTCTAGTGCGGGCGGGTAAGGAGGCCATGAGGCTGGGATGTTGTGGGGCATGTTGTGGTGTGGGAGATTAAGGGTGGTAGATGTGTGCTTCCTTCTACTGTTTTCCTTATCTTAATTGAATATATATTGTTATATAAATATATATATGGGATATGTGACCATTTATGGTATTTAGTGGGTTCCCCTTATATATCTCAATGAAGCTTCAGGCGTGTGATGATATAGTGCCAAAATTGCAGGATCAGGTTCAGACTCTGGTGCAGGTAGAGAAGGAGCCACATTTACAGGTTTAGGGACATGATCAGGCTCAACATCCCTTGTAGGAAAGAAAATAGTTGGGTTTGGAAGCGTTCAGACCATGGATCTACGAGAAGCTCCATGTTATCCTTCTACATGTCTTGTAGGGGATCGACATAGGTACGTAGGGTACAGAGCTATCTATGGCATATCTGATTTGGGAGTTCCAATCAAAACACCCAATGCTTATTCAGGGATAGGGTGGTTCATAGGCGGTTGAGAACTAGATAGAGAATATGTAGATAATATTCGAGCAGATTGAGATGCCTCTAGGGTTGATGGTCAAACTAGAAACATACATGCTGAGAGTACTGGCAGAGCGCTGTTGGGATGTGCAGGTTCAGCCTCATAGGCATGAGGGACTAACAAGGAAAGACTTCGAGGACAGGTTCTTCAAGTACTTCTATCCGGATACACAGAGAGCCGAGAGAGCTCGAGATTTCTAGATTCATCAGTATGGAGACTTGTCTCTCATGGACTATGTAGCTACTTCCACTAAGCAGTCTCGCTTTGCACCTGGTATGGTAAGCGATGACGCGGAAAGAGTGAGACACTTCGAGGATAGATTACGACATTCCATTCAGATCCAGGTGAATATATTAAATCTAAGATCATTCTTAGAGACAGTGAATCAGGCACTCAATGCAAAGGGAAACCATTGGGATATTCCCCAGGTTGATCGGAGAATTGTTTCCGGTGATGGTTCAGACAAGAGGAAGCAGGGACGAGATGAGTTCTAGTAGGGAATTCAGGAAAAGGACTCAGCTAGACGACCTTGTAGAAGTTATTCAGTGGTTCTCATTCAGTGTGGACTACTAGGAATTGTTCAGAATCAGTGCGATAGGCCTCCAAAGGAGTGTCGGGAATGTGGACAGGTCGGAAATCTAGAGAGGTTCTGTAGGAAGCCTTCTCAAACAACTAATAGTTTGGGACAAGGAAAGAAGGTGTCATATGGAGTTTGTTCAGGTTCGGTACCAGGAGAGGGTAGCCAAGTTTTAGCTCCACGTAGCGTACCTGACAGAGGCAACATGATCCAGTTGAGGGGTCAGTGTCTGGTTGTCGAAGTAGCACCATAGGGAGGTCAGGCATCCGACAGTCATACGTCATTCCAAGGGCACACTGTGGAACAGCTGGAGGCTAATCAGGATGGTGAGACGATGACATTTAGATGTACACCAATGGTGTGGCCTTAATTTCCATTTTTTTATTTTGTCATGACCAGTAGGGGAATGTCTGTATTGAGTTCCTGTGATGCACAAAATCTATGTGGGCTGACTAGATGCTGGTTGGTGGGATTGGCACTATATCGGGTGTGTGATATATTATCTATATGTATGAAATGCGTATCATCAGGGGTATCAAGAATTCAGGTTACCTGAGTTGTTGTGGGCCTCAGGGCAATGATGATTTGGGTTACATGAGGTTCCTTGGGCATCATGGCCTCAATGATGCATGTTACTTGTGGTGAATGGCATCTGACTTTATTTTGCGCGTTCATAAGGTGCGGAACTTCATGGAGGCAGATATCAATGCAGTGCGGAAGATGTTTGGGGGTGTCATAAATGACCTGAGAGCACCATGTAGGCATAGGGGTGATGATACATCAAGTAAGGACCATGTGTTTGTAAAAAGGCTAGTTAATTCTTTTTTGTTGAGTTTTTTCAGGTTGAGACTAAGTTAGGCAATTCCTATGGTGGGGTGCCCCTTGAGGAATTCATCCCAAACCCTTGAGACTGTAGAAGTCTAGTTTATTTTAATCCGGGTGGTATGTTCGATGCCATCTCCGGGTCTCGTTTGATATCTCAGGGATGAGAAATGTTAAGGTGGGGAAATTATAAGAACCAGAGTTTTCAGAACGGGTGAAAATCCCATCCCTATTTGATTTTTTTACTTATTTATGAGAAAACAGGAAAAATTTGGGAAATTCCTGAAATTTTCAGACTACACGCCATGTACTCTAAAGTACACGCCATGTATTGGTTAGGTGAGTATCGACCATGTAATCATCGAGTACATGTTGTGTGATGACCGTGTAGGTATTTTCTACTACACAGCTAGAAGTGTTGCTCACGATATAGTGTATTCTCTTTTCTATGTATCGTCTAGGTTCATGATGTGTGTCAACCTATGTGAAGAACCCAAGTCGTGTGGCTACCTCCACTTATGTCGGAATACGGAAAGGCCACTACATGGAGTATTTTCCATAAATACATGTTGTGTACTTTTTTATATTATTAAATGAAAGGGCGTCATGTCTTGTTTTGGAAAATATATTCTTCTTCCCCATCATCGGAACAGGTCTGTTCCGAAGTTCCAAAAAATGTTTCCTACCATAGAATCGACATTCGATGACTTTTCATCAATCCATCATTGGCTGCAGTATCCCAACAGCGAGGTTAAACCCACACACCCAGTTCCGTTCCACTTTCCATTCCTCAAGAATCACAATTTCCCTCAGAGTGTAATTTCAATGATTTGACGGAAACATATATCTATGAAAATTGGCTTTGGATTGGAGCTTGATATCAGATGTTCCTACATCTACGAGTCTTAGGTAGGTGGCGCATGCCTACTTTTGTGTTTTTGTAGACCTTTGGGTGGTGCATCTTAAAGCACAAATTTTTTTATTCGAGCGAGACCTTAATTTATATTTTTCTATATATTAAGTCGATTATTATACCAGTGGTATACCTTTGGTTATGCCCTTTTGCATGTTTTTCTTTATCGGCATCGGGATTGTGGTTATCTCTCATATGGGGCATTTTTTCCGGGGTGCCAAAATATTATAAATTTATTTTTGATTGATTAAACTATAGAGTTTGATTTGTTATGTTAGGACAATAATTTTTAATGTTTTCCAAGACCTTGGTGCTCGTAGGGGACAACACCTAGCTTGTGAAATTCAACTGTTTAGTTAGTTTCTACTTGTAAAAGTATTTTTTTGATAATATTTATATATGTTATTATTGAATTTCATATGCAAGAACCCTTACAATTGTGTTCGGTGTGGCCCAAATACTATTGAGTGATGCTGATCATAGGTCGGGCTTCGCCCATGTTACATTGGGTGGTTCCGACCAAGGTATTGGGTGTCATGTATGTCGGCTTGAGGTAGGGTGATTGTAAGGTTAGGCATGACCCGGGTTACAGGGATAGCGTGGCCATCAGACTAGAGTGGCATGGTCTCAAGGACACAAGGTGTCCGAGGTGTTGTGGCATGGGTATTATTTTGGTGATTTCCAGTCACCCAGAACTATGAGTAGTGTGCACATAGAGAGACTCTATGATGAGGTAGTTTTGACCACTCATGTGGGTAGAGGCCCCCGTTAGTTCATGTTTATGTACTATTGGTTCGGCGGTGCTTGTCGTAGGAATCCATGTGGGAGGTGAGGAGCCCTCAGGGGATAGGGTTGACGCTATCGGGTTTGGGACAGAGGCTCAATGTTATTTTGAGGGTAGACATCGATGTCCCTCTACTTACTTTATTTTAATGGCAGACATCACTATCCCCCTGGTAACTTTATTTGAGGGCAGACGTCGTTGTCCCCCCGATTATATATTTAAGGAAAGGCATTGTGGTTCCTCCAGGTCAAAATTTCCTAGGTGTGCCTTCCGAAAGTCAGTACTTGAGAGACATGGTTTCAGGGGGCACATGGTGATGGGTTACATGACAGAGATTTTGACATTTTCCAAAGGAGGTGAAACTCAATGGCGGCTATTGTGCACTAGTGGGTTTTTGTTTATTTTTGCATCAAACTATTTACTGTTTTCCTTATAACTACATGCATGTTTAAATAGTTATATTAGGTATGCACCGTTGGATGTTATCCTACTGAGATTCATCTCACACCCTACATGGGACCTTCGAGATGGGTGCACACTTTATGAATTTTTGTGCAAGAAAGATATCAGCTTTAGGATCTAGATGATTTTAGCTATCACATGGAGATGGTATGGACCTTGGGGTCTTTCCTAAATGCAGTTTATTTTGTTCTACTTTCTTTATAATATCAGCATAGTTACATATTATGTAGCTACAGTTGGTTATCCATTGGTTCCTCTACTAATGAATATGTATGACCAGCTTTGGGATTCAATTTTGATGTAAAATTTTATTTATAAGTGATCGGCATGCTGCTGTATTTACTTTTCTTCTATTGTTTATATTTATTGCTTCCACTATTTATCGATATTGAATGTGTTACCATTCTGCGGGTATAGTTTGAGTCTATCAAGTCATTTATTCTACTGCATCTTTATCATTATACTCAAACCAGTACCATTATTATCCATCAAGAGGGTATAGCCTCCCCACTATACCTATAAGACCCTCGTAGCAAGTCAACAACTTTTGGTATTCGGGGATGTGCACCAAAGGAATTAACATCTAAATCATTTTTCACTTTTCGGTAGGCTATTCAGGTATGGGTAATTAAAAAGTAGTATCTGATGACTTCTTGATAGGGATTTAGTGAAAGTGTTTCATTGTATACTAATGTGATTGATACTTCCCTTTTTATTTATGCTGGTTTTAATATTTGGTAAATGGTAGAATAGATATAGGTAGTTACTAGAAACTGGCTTTCTAGCACATTCTTGGGTGCCTACTGCCCCAGGTATGAGGGATGAGCCATGTTTCCATGGATGGGAATTTATATTTTCCTCTGCTCATATTTCAGTTTATATGATTTCCACCTCAGTGTCTCACTTGGTGTGTGATGTTATTGAGTTTGATATGTAACATATTACCCAGTTCAGTAAAAGGGAATTGGACCTTGGCCCTGTATGGAAAGGCTTTTTTTTTTGCTTTTGATAGACACTTTTTATGGTATTTCAATTTCATAACTAGACGTATGATTTGTGAAGTTAAAATTCAATGCGAAAAATGTCAATTTTCATGATTCGTATTCTTTGAAATGTGAATAGGTAAAATTACTAATAGATTTGATGGTTTATTTCACTGTGTTATGCAATGCTTTACACTTTTGTAGAATTGCATGTTGTAGGTAGATACTATAGTATAGGTGATTTTGATCACTAGGATTGGGCGACTAAGTCATCGGTTTGAGGCAACATTGGTTGTCAGGACAGGAATGGCCTGAGGTACTTTTGATACATTCCTCTATTGGGGGTGGGTAAGGTGTCCATGAGGTCGGGATGAAATGGGGAATGGTTGTAGTGTAGGAGAGTAAGGGTGGTTGTTGTGTGATTCCATTTACTATTTTCCTTATCTTTATAGAATATATGTTTAAATATATATATATATATATATATATATATGTTTTCTGACAATTTTTTGTAATCAGCATGTTCCTCTTATACATTTCAATGGATCATGAGGTGGGTGATGATACATTGTTACAGGTGAAGGATCAAGTTCAGGATCTAGTGCAAGTAGAGAAGGAGACACAAGTACATGCTTAGGGATATGATCAAGATTATGATCTAGTGCAGATAAGACATCAGCTGATTTTGGCAGCATTCAGACCAAGTCTTGACGAGCAGCTCTGAGCTAGTCTGGTACGTGTCTTGTAAGGGATCGACAGAGGTGTGCAGGTTATAGATCCATCAATGGAATTTCTGATGTGGTAGTTACAGTGGTAGCACCCACCACTTTTTTAGGGTGGGGGTGGTCGACAAGAGGCTGATAATTGGATATAGAGCATGCAGATGATCTTCGAGCAGCTTGAGATGCCTCTAGGTTAGAGGGTCAAGCAAGAAATGTACATGCTACAAAGACTGGCATAGTGCTGGTGGAATGTGCAGGTTCAGGCTCGCATGCATGATGGACTAGCATGGAAAGGGTTCTAGGACATGTTCTATGGTAACTTCTACCTAGAGACTCTAAGAGCAGATAGAGATCAAAAGTTATTGAGTCTTCAGAAGCGAGACATGTCTGTCATGGACTATGAAGGTACTTCCACTTAGTTGTCTCACATTCCACTAGGTATGGTAAGCGATAATGCGGCAAGAGTGAGGCACATCGAGGATGAATTACAACATGCCATTCAATTCTAGGTGAATATATTCAGGTTGGGTTAATTCTTAGAGGCATTGAACCAGGCACTCATTGTAGTGGGAAACCATAGGGATATGTCCTAGTTTGGTCAGGGAATAGTTTCAGGTGAAGGTTCAGACAACAGGAATAGAGGACTGGATGGGTTCCAGCAGGGCACTTAGGCCAAGGTCTCAACTAGACAACCTCATAACATTTATTCAGTGGATTTATTTTGGTGTCGACAACTAGGATGTGTTCATACTCAGTGTGATAGGCTACCAAAGGAGTTTCGGGAATGTGTAAAGGTCGAGCTTCTAGAGAGGTTCTACAGGCTGCCTTCTCATATAGTCGGCAGGAAGGGTACTGGATAGATAGTGGAGTCTGGAGTTGGTTCATGGTTTGATACTAGGAATGGTTAGCCATGTTTTTGCTGCATGCAGAGGATGTGACAATGACAGTGAGATCCAGTTGAGGGGCCAGTGTCCGGTGGCTAGAGCACCATCGTACAGAGGTCAAGCATCAGGCAGTTGTACTTCAGGACAAGTGCACACTGTGGAGCTGCCAGAGGCTGAGCAGGTAGGTAAGATAAATATGGTTAGAGCTACACCACATGTGTGGCCATGATTTCCATGTTTTTGTTTTTGCATGGCCTGTATAGGCATGTCCGTTTTGTGTTCACGTGATGCAAAGGATCTATGTGGACTAACTAGACGCTGGTTAGTGGGATTGGCGCCATTTTGGGTGCATGATATATTATATATATGTATGAGATGAATAGAATCGGGGGCATCAATAATGTAGGTTACATGAGTTTTTGTGGGCATCAGGGTATTGAGGATGTGGGTTACATGAGGTGCCTTCGGCATCGGGGCATCATGGATGCAGGTTACCTGAGGTGCATGGCATCAACCATTATTTTAAGAATTCATAGGATTTTAGACCTCATAGATTCGGACACCAATGCAGTGCGGGAGATTCATGGGGGTGTTAAAAATGACATGGGAGCACCATGGAGGCTCATGAGTGACGATGTGTCATGTGAGGACCATGATTCCAGAAACAGGTTAGTGAATCGTTATTTTTTGAGTTTTTTTTGGTTGAGACGGAGTTTGGAAATTATTAATTTGGGGAGACCCATGAGGAATTGATCCAGAACCCTTGAGACCGGGGAATTATGGGTTATTCTAATCGGTTTGGTATATTTGGTGCCATCTCTAGGTCTCATTTGATAGCTCGGGGATGAGCTATGTTAATTTGGTGGATTGTAAGAACCTGGGTCTTTAGAATGGGTCAAAATCTCAACCCTGTTTGAATTTTTTAATTGTTTCTGCGAAAACTGGGAAAATCTTGGAAAATCATGATATTTGTAGACTACACACCATGTACTCTAAAGTGCACACAATGTATGGGTTAGGTGAGTATCAACCGTGTACTCGCCGGGTACATGTTATGTGATGAACGTGTATAGTTTTCAAACTAGACGGCATGTAGTGTTTCTCGACATACTGTGTATCTATATTTTTCTGTACTGGTTGGGTTCAAGACATGTGTCATCCAATGTGGAGCATCCAAGCCATGCGGCTACCTCCGCTAACGTCAGAGTACGGAAAATGCCACTATAAGGTGTATAGTCATTAAATACATGTCGTGTACTTTTTTATATGATTAAATTTATGAGTGTCACATCTTGTTTCAGAGAAGAGCTTATTCTTCCCCACCGTTATAATAGGTTTATTCCAATGTTCAAAAAAATGTTTCGTATCCTAGAATCATCTTTTTAAGTCGGTTATTCAATCATTTGGTGGCTGCACGATTGGAATAGTGAAGCTAAATCCACACACTATGTTCCATTATAGTTTCCTTGCCTCATGCATCACAGTTTCCATCTGAGTGGAATTAAAAGGAATTGATTAAAATGTTCATCTATGAAAGTCGTCTTGGAATTAGAGCTTGATATCGGACATTCCTATGTCTACGAGTCTTAGGTAGGTGGTTCATGCGTTCATTTGTGTTTTTGCGGACCATTGAGTGGATGGGATTAAAGCACGAATTTCGGTATTTGAGCGAGACATTAATTTATCTTCTTCTAAATATTAAATTTTTTATTAGCCATATGGGATACCTTTGGGTATGCCCTTTTGCATGTTTTTCATGAGCGGGGATGGGTGTGGGGTCATCGGTCATATGGTTAATTTTTCCCTAGGTTCCAAAACAGTATAATATGTTTTTTTATTAAAATGATGAGTTTGATTCTTTAAGTTATGATATTAATTGTTAAATGTTTCCAAGACCATGGTGCTACTACAGGACAACACCTGGGTAGTGAAATTCAACTGTTTATTTTGTTATTACTTTTTAAAGTATTTATTTGATCATATGTATATATGTAATTTCTGAATTGAATAAGCTGGAACCCCTACAGTTGTGGCGTGTGTGGCCCAGATATTCTGGAGTGAAGCTGATCATTGGTTGGTCTTGGACTGGGTAACATTGGGTGGTTCTGACCATGGGATTGGGTGTAATGGACGTTAGAATGAGGCACAATGACTTTCAGGTTGGGCGTGACCTGGGTTACTGGAATTGCGAGGCCACCAGACTTGAGCGGTATGGTCATAGGGACAAGATTTGTCAGACGTTTTATGGCTTGGGTACTATTTTGGTGATTACCACTCACCCAAAACTATGAGTACTGTGAGTACAGAGAGACTCAATAATGAGGTGGTTTTGAACACTAGTGTGGGTAGAGGACCCTATTAGTTGTGGTTTAGGTACTATTGGTTTGGGGGTTCTTGCTATAGGAATCCATGTGGGAGGTGAGAAGCCTTCAGGGGATAGGGTTGAGGATATCAAGTTGGGGGCAGTGGCTCACTGTTATTTTGACAGAAGATATCATTATCCCTATGGTTACATTATTTTGAGGGAAGACATTGATGTCCCTCTGGTTAGTTTATTTGAGCGCATACATTGTTGTCCCTCCAGTATCGTATTTGAGGACATGTATCATTGTTCCTCCGGGTTACTATTTCCTGGGCATGTCTTTCATACATTGGTAAATGAGACACGCGGTGTCAGGGGGCACATCGTACTGGGTTAAAGGACAGATATTTTTGAATTGGTGAAAGCTGGTGACACTCCATGGTGGCTTTTGAGCACTAGTGGGTTTGTGTTAATTTGTGCGTTGTACTATTTAGTATTTTCCTTATAACTACATGCATTCTTAAACACTTATATTAGGTACGCACCTTTCAGTGGTATCCTATTTAGATTTTTCTCACACATTGCATGGGCCCTTCGGGGCATGTTCATATTTATTGAATTTATACGAAGGAAATAGAACAAATTCAGGAGCTGGACAATTTTTGTTATCACATAGAGATGGTATGGACCATGAGGTCAGCATAGCTGGAGTTCGTTTTGTTCTTCATTCTTTCCTATATCAGCATTCTTACTTGATATGTAGCTATAGTTGGTTTTCCATTAGTGCCTCTACTTATGAATATATATGACTAGCTTTGGGATGCATGTATGTTGTGAAATAGTATATATTAGTGATCTGTATGTTGTTGTGTTTACATTCCGCTGATACTGTTTATATTTATTTCTTCTTCTCTTTATCTCTGTTGAATGTGGTTCCACTCTGTGGGTCTGGGTCAAGTCTGTTGAGGTGTTTATTCAGCTGCATCTTTATCATTATACTCATACCAGTACCATTATTCTCCTCCAAGAGGGTAGAGCCTCCCCACTATTCCAATAAGTCCCTCACTGCTAGTTGGCATCATTTGGCGTTCGTGGAGGTGCGCCTAATGTAGTAACATCAGACCCGTTTATCACTATTCGGGTGACTTTTCATGTCCGAGTCTTTACATGTTTGCAGAACGATGGTGAAGAGATGGTGTCTATATTCACCATAAAAAAGATTTTATTTATAATGAAATATATGAATATATATATATATATTGTAACTAAATATTGATGAAATTTACATGGATGATAATTTGTTCAATATATATTGAAAACATCTGATGAACGTAACTTGGCCATCTAAGTCTATATTCTATCTATTTCTACATTGTTGTGACTATAATAATTCCAATTATTATGATTAATGAAACATATATTTTCCATGACAAAAAGATATAATTCATCACTCTGATCCAAATTAAAGGTACCAGGCACATAGTGGAATCCACAAATGGGCACATTAAATTTGTTCCTCCAATGGTCGACATGATCTCATCATCATTACTGGAACATGGATAGATTACCACTTGATGATATTGCTGGAGGAATTATAACCACA
Source organism: Viscum album (assembly GCA_963277665.1). NCBI lineage: Eukaryota > Viridiplantae > Streptophyta > Magnoliopsida > Santalales > Viscaceae > Viscum > Viscum album. Next base: position 2,002,355,626 of record OY728148.1, on the reverse strand, counting down.
ACGAAGCATGGTTATATTTGAATCAGTGATCAGAGTATTTTCATCATCAGTGATCGCTGCTCGATTAATTCTAAAGGGAATTCCTTTAGATTATCCACAAGTTCTATAGAAATTGTAGAGAGTTCAAAATGTAAAAATCCATGTGCTACAATGATAATCTAATGAATCTTGTGACACACCAACAAGAACTCTATCACTATTATTGGGATTCATGATCAAGAGATCAACCCGAATCACTAGGTTTGAGTGAATCTCTTTATATAATGTGGGGAAAAAGAATAATAATGATATTACCTCACTATTGAGAAGTACAATGTTTTTGTGTCTAAGATAACATATATTAAAGAATACATGAGGCCTTCTTCAGTTTCCGTTTAGATATGAGTGCATGATTCACCTATTTTGAAAACTTATTCAACCTAAATATATTTGAATGTGACATAATATTATTTTTAATCCCATACAAAATCCATTTTTCATATTCAGCCTCATCCCCTACCAATGTTGCAGTAAATACCTGCAAATATATTAGGAATCCAACATTTTATATCATGGAAATACTATCTTATGATTATATCATGAAGATATATTCCTGATCTAGCCATAGTATCATTGGATAATAGTTCACCAGTAAAATGTTTTGATAGTACATAAACTCATTATCATTAAATATTCCATCATGTGTTTGGATTTCCAAACAACGCTTCACTTCACCATGCAACATATAAGCTACAAGGTTGAATCTATTTTTAGAAGTAGTCTACAAGTGGTCATGTATAGTCTTAATGGACTTAATCATGAACTCAGATGACTCATTTCCACCCTCTCCAATAAAAGTTGGGTGGTCCTGTAACATGAAATAATTTGTAATATCATACATACTCTTCACAAAAAACCCCCAGTTTTGTATTACTAAATTGCATTAAGTAAGAAAATTTCTCTTCTATCTTCTCTCTGACTTGATCACTCAGTTATATATGTCCCTAATCTTCCACTAATGGTGGGAAACTCCCACCCATAACCTTAGTTTGTCCTCTCAACAAGAATGTTCTTGGAGGAATATCTCTGCAATCCCAATCACATGTCTCATGACCTAAAACAATAAATTAACACATTTAAAAATACGATTTTATAAAATCTGTAATAATTTATTCACTATATATCCCTACAACACAGTCAAAATTGTGGGACTATCATTACCCATATCCATCTATCATCTAAGTCATAAATAGTAGAAGGTTATAATCTATCCATGAACAATTAGACACATTTTTTCCATAGTTTTTCATCATTTAATAATTGGCATGATCACATTAGGAACTTATCCATTTCCGTTACACTAAATGAGAAATGAAATTTAATTTAACAATATACAAAAAAATATTATTTTCTTATGCATGCCTAAAATTATGAATGTCAAATAATAATCCCAATTTCAATGAATGATGAATGAATTCAGAAATATCCTTCCATTTTTTCCATGATTCAAATATCGTATAACATTAGAAACAACGGGAACGTCAAATGAATAGTTCCTCACTCATGGTGAAATTGTGTCATTCCAATCCACACCCATCAATAAAAACAATCCCACTTTGGGTTCATGGAATTTACCCTCATACATGGATTATCTAAACCCATTTACAAGCTCATAACCAAATACTAAATTCATATATTCTAATTTCTACCTTTCACAAATAGTAATAAAAAACAATATTGATGAAATGTAAATGATCTGATTCTATGTTTTGATATCTTGACTGATGTTCCACACATCGGTACCCAAATCTAGTATGATACTTTTCTTACAATGTACCACCCCATACTCTATAGGACGATGGAAAATATCAAGGGTCTAATATCAATCATTGGGAGACATTACCCTCTTTATCAAAGTATGAAAATTGAGAAAATAAATAAACAATATCCAAATGATATGACTAATAAATAAACCAATCTACTATTCAATCATTTCCAAATCAGGGAATACAATATACAAAACCAAATTGTAGATAAGTAATGCCAAATGTTTGTTACATGTCAATATATAGAACTCGAAATAAATATTTAAATTGATACCTCCCAAGAGCATCTCGACATCGTTAATTGTTCAATAATAAATGATTAATCCTAATGCATCATTCTAGAATAGGGAATTTTCCAATAACCAATCCTGAAACCATGAAATCAATTCATGTAGAAATAAATTATCCTGATTATTGTGAATGTATGACTTATTAGGCTACTACCAAAGACGTATAAAATACTATCTAGTCAATAATAATGTATGATATTATATTTATGATAAATTACAAAGCGTAATTAAATATTTATCAAATTTAAATTATTCATTATTTAAACAATATAAACCCATTGGTTCTATAGGACACCTGAATCTCAATACCTTATTCAACCATTCCCAATATATAAACCATTTCACATATTCAATTCAAAATTTATTATAACACATGAGATTTTTTATCCATTTAATTTCAATTCATGTTACGGTGTAGTTGAAGAATATTCAAATGAAATCATGATCGGCCAATATCACTCTACCTTGCCCCCCATGGGTAATTTTTGATGTAGTTCATGACCCACACCTCATTTATCAAATAATCACTTGGGTGGGATTTTGATGAAGTAGACCATTTCCCATAGTCATTTATTACTACGAGATTTTCATACAATAGAACATATCCTAGACATGTATATCACATATATCACAAAAACACATGTATTATAGAGTCATATATATCACATAAATCAATATTAAAAAACATTGAACCTCATATAACATTTCACATCCTGATATTCCATCCCAATAATCATAAAATTAAAAGTCAATACATTACCCAAAAGGATATAATATGGAAAATCACCATTATTTGATTTACCAAAATTTAATATTATATCAAATTAACTTTTTAAGGATAATACTATCATCATTTAATTCTCGTAGTTGATTAAATAAAAAAGAAAATTAAATAAAAGATAAAATAAAACTAATTAATTATCAAAATGAACATTTAATTAATCAATTAATTCCACAATCATTAATGAAATTAATTAATTCAATTATAAATAATCCATTCTATAATCACAAAATTCCATTAATTAATGAATAAAATAATTAATCTAATTATAATTTCATAATCATAAAAAATTACACTAATTTATTCCTAAATAAATTGATCCAATTCGATAATCCCAAAAGTCTATTAGATTTCCCATTCACACATTCCATTAATTCATTCAATTATTAATTAATTCATTTCTATGTTTCTATTATATAATTAATCTATTTAATAAATATTTTAAATATTCTATTGATTATTTTAAAATTTAATTATAGTGATGCATTCAGTCAAATGTAATATAGACTACATGAATTGAAATTTTGACCACATACCTCAATATTGTTGAAAATGATTGCCAATGGAAATCCCCATTTTTAATTGGAACAACCATAAGTTCAATGAATAAATAAATAAAGAACCAAGTCATTCATACAATATCAAAAAAAATCCATCACACCATGTTCTATATCAAATCAATAGAGTAAATTCTCAATTAAAATGGTGAGGATAACCCAAAAGAATGATGTGAATCAAATCCAGATGACATTCTATATCTCAGAGATATGTAGTTTATTGTTTGACGATTCGATTCATCATGAAACAGGGTAAAAATACTTTTTAATCAATAATGGAGCCTTATAAAATTATAACAATAATTAATAGGAGAGTTGGGATTAATTAGGATGAATTTTGAGGGGTTCAGTAATTTAAAATATAATTTTTTGATTAAATAAAAACACGTGCAAAGTTATCTAGGTAGGGGAACACAATTTGAAAGTTTTTTCCCAAAAATCAAATTTCGCTTCTAGTTGGGGGATTCATGGTCAATCTTTTAAAGGATAATTGGGTGAAAAACTATAGGCCAACTATTCGAATCCCATCTCTTTGGGTTCTCAATGATTTATGGGATGGGAACAAGATTTTAGAAAACTATGAAACAACCGTGTATAACCCCTCTTCCTTCAATCATTCTCCATTATTCTACTAAACGCACTCATGGTAAAATTGATTAATGATATACTAAAAATAAGAAAAAATAATATCTGAAAACTAGATAAATATATCTCTAGAAAAGGCCTAGGTATTAAAATGTGTCATCAGTCAAATGGGATTTCATATCCATAAGATACCCCACATGATGAATTTTTATAGACCACTGTGTGAACGATAGTATATGGGATTTTCTGTATTTTATTACATATTGATCAGTGTAGTATATTATTATTCGGACATGTTATATTTAAAGATGTATTACTTTAACTTGATAATGGAAATATATAATTATTTTCATCCAAGTCTAATATTAATTGTAATGCATGAAAAAGTAGTATATACCTCTATTTTATTTTAAATATTTTTAGTTGATATGTGTTTATGAATTTTATTTAAAAAAGGCCTTTATAACAAATGTTTAGAATAAATTCATTTCAAATAGCAAAATTCACTTTGGGGACTAATGACATAATTTGTACATGAATTTTTCATACCATTGTGGATCATTTCACGATGTGTTTCGCAAGGATTTATCCAATTTACAATATTAATGGGAAGATGTATTTTTATTAATATACATTGGAGTATATTTCATATTTTACATTCACATTATAAAATACCACTAATGGAGTTAATGGGGATATGGATGAAATTAAAGTAGTTGGAAATTAACATTTTTATAAAACTAATTACATCAACATGATGTTCTTGAATTATTTTTTTCATGATTGCATATGGTTTGTTATCACACATTGTTGATTTTAATTTCCTTAATCAGGTTATTGTACAAAAAATATATCAATTTTCATATATTTATGGCTTTATTAATTAATTTAGTGGTAACCTATGGTCCTTCAATATTGATCTATTATAAGTTTAACCCTAACTCTGTGTTAATAAACTAGATATTATAAAGATTGATTTTGAAAGTAGTAATGGAGATTATAAATATGTTTCCATGATGTTTGGTATTGTGAAGGAAATAAATTTTTAATGGTATTTATAATTCATGTCTCTGAATGGTATAAAGAATCGCCGATTTTTTAAATTGCATATATAATTATAGTATATTATCAATGAAAAAATGATCCTAAATAACATTAATATATGGGGCTATGAATTTTTAATGAGATCGAGTAATATGAATGAATATCAAAATGAGTATTCTAGATTAAATATGTTGGTTTCATTATAAATTTTACATTTTAGAATGGTGTATCAGAAGAACCTACTAAGATAATAGGTAATGTATCTTAGGAACCCTTGAGATTTTTAAAGATATTCATCTTATAAGAACTATTTCTTTCTTTACATCCCTTTTTCATGTAAATCTCATGACTTAAGGGTATAATGAAAATTTTCAGAAGAAAAATCCCTGTATTAAATTTGATTTATTATTAACACATATATTTTTAGATTTTGTGAAAATAAATAACTCAATGACAATTAATAGTTTTACAGAAACTGGGAAGGGTTATCTGGTTTGTTATAACAAAACTATATCTGAATCATTTATGGTCTCACTTTTTGGTTCATATGCAAGCATATAAATAATTTCAATTTTAAATTCATGAAAAGAAGTAGCCATCTATTATTTTAATTTTTTGGTGGTTCATGATTTGATTATAATGAACATGTAAAGACCCATAAAATTCAAGGGAAATTTTGTTTCTTAATTTTCTTTGGGATTTTACAAGAACGCATTTTCTGACGGTGCCTGATTCCGAGGCCCGGTGTGCCCGGAATTAATTTCCGAAGTTTAGCTCGGGTACGTTCAGTGAACGAACAAGTGGGGTTTTCTAACATTAGAACCGGTGCTCAGAATCAAATTCTGAGGCCACCGATGGAATCGCAGTGCCGGTATTTGCTTAGAAACCCCTTTTCTGGAGTTACGTTTGCTTGGGTGTGGTTTTAAATTTTTGGGGTTATGTTAAGAAATAAAATAAAGTGGTGCGACAACTTTATTTTATTTCACTTGAAGCTAATTAAAATCCACTTAAGCTAAGTTAAGTGGATAGGGTGGAACCCAAAATATCCTACCCACTTGGTATGATATTTGTGAGGTGGGGACCACATGATCCCGACAGTTTCTTTCCTTCTATGTAACGCACCTGCAACCCCCCCCCCCTCTTTAATGAAAGTCAATCATGCATTTTTTTGTTAATAAACACCTCATTAATTGGGAAGTTAAATCCTTACAATTAATTCATTGAATAAATTGTTCGTTTCTTTTCTTTTGAATTTCAAACATGTCATGTGCATTAATAAAATAAGATAAATCTTATTTTTTTAGAACTTGTGGCATGGAGAGGATTTGGAGGAAAGCGTTCTTCTTTGATGAAGAACGTGAAGAACGCTCCGACCTCTGATGAAGAATGCCAAACCCTCGGAGATCGAAAACGTGGCGCCGTGTACCGCGATGTCAACGATGTTTCTTCTGTGACGCTCCTTCTCTTCCGCGACGATCCTCTTCTTCCATGACGGATAATTCCGCGACGAACTCGTGTTCGACGACAACTCTTGAGGTAAGGAATTATTTGAGAATGATTTTATTCCTTCATTTCATTCATTCTAAAGAAAAAAATGAAACATCGATCAACTTATTATCTAGTTGATCTGCGCACATTTTCCTTGCGGGTTGGGAAATTTTGTTGCGGGAAGTTGTGGGGGATTATTTTATTTTTGATCGTGATCTCATCGGTCGCCTTTCTTGGTTTCATTTTGGGCCGCCTGTTATCATACTAACGGGGGGAGGTCGGACCGCACGAACATGACCGACCCTCGTTCCCCCATTGTTGTTTGAGTTTGTTGCAGCATGTGAAAGGCAGCACGGTGTCGTTGCACCGCATGGAAACGAGAAAAATGAACGTGACGAAGAAGCACGGCGCCGTCGCGCCGCGTCGTTTGGTCCGACCGAAACCATGGGCGGAGTCGGGGATGAGGTGCTGATTTGAAGACCCCGCGTTTTTTTCTAAGTGTGGATCGACGGACGATGGTGAGGCAGGTCGCATTGGCATTTTAAAGGCTTTTCAGCGAAGGTTGGGTCCCGGGATGATCTCTGGCGAAGACCGCAGGAGAATCGGACCACCGGAGCGCGTCTGGTGGTCCGCGGAAGCCCCCTCCGGCGTGCCGCCGGAAGAATCCGCCTCGACTGAAGCTGCGGCAGCAACCGATGGTCCAGCGGCCGCGTGGGACCGGGGAACGTGGGACGCAGCAGCGCGCCGCGTCCTGTGACATGAAGAGGCCCCCAACGCGAGGGGACCGCGGCTCCTTGGGTGCGACCGCTCGGCAAGCGCCGAGCCACGTAGGCCAGGCTGGTCCGTGCCGGCCGGGTCGGGCCGCGCTGGCCGGGCCGGGCTACGCCCAGCCGGGTCGGACCCGGACCCGGGTCGGGTCGACCCGGTTCGGCCCTACCTAGGGGGTTGGGCCGGGTCTGTCCGGGCCCAGACCCCCCGTTTTCGGACCCCTCATGGATTTTCGCTCATAACATGAGCTGTAGACTTCCGATCGACATAAAGTCAGCGGAAATGCAACCCTTGGATCGAGACGGTCATTTCGGTAAATTACACTCATGGTTTCGGAGAACTTTGGGTTCGACCGGGTTGGTTCGGATACGAAACCAACCGAGCCCTCAGGGTGGAAACACTTATATCTTGAGCTTCGGACATCCGATTGACATGGCATCGACTTCGTTGAATTTCTCTTGATGAGACGGAACTTTTGTCTTACTCCGCTAGAGGTTCGGATGCCGTCAGAGTGCGGTCGGGTTGGTTCGCTCACGAAACCAACCTGTCCCTTGAAACGAAAAAGCCAATAACTCACAGACCGGGCGTCCGATTGACGCGCCGTCTGTCTCGTTGATTTCCTCTTGAGGAAACGGAACTTTTGGCATACTTCACCTGTGTTTTGGTTGTTTTTGGATAGTGGCTGGGTTGGATTGTACCCGAAATCCAACCAGGACCCTGAACGGAAAAGCTGATATCTTTCAGACGGGACATCCGTTTGACGAACCGTCAGCGGCGTTGGTGATCACGTTGAGAAACGGTCCCTTTGAGTATACCCTATGAGAGTTCTGGGTACAGGTGAGATATGGCCGGGTTGGTTTGCTCACGAAACCAACCGGGCCCCTGGGATGAAAAGGCTAGTAACTCACAGACCGGGCGTCCGATTGACTCGTCGTCTGTTGCGTTAAGACCACTTTGACGAGGTGGTCCATGAGATACTTCTTTTTGGGACTTTGAGATACTTGGAGTATCGACCTATGGCTCATGGAGCGGACCCTCCCGGAGACGAGTGTGCAGAGTACGGAGACCGTGTAGCTGGCTGAGACCTGATTACTGCTTGACCGATCGACTCGGTGTGTTTCGGATATCCCATTGGGGAGCGCTTGGTTGTAGCAGTAGACCCACGATAGAGGAGAGATTTCTTGTAGCGGTAGACCCCCGTTACTCAATAGAAGGAGTAAATTTGGAGGATATACGGGGGGAGCACTTGGTTGTAGCGGTAGACCCACAGCGGAGGAGTGCTTGGTTGTAGCGGCAGACCCGCGGTACTCAACAGAAGGAGTACCTCTGGAGGCTGTGAGCGGGAGCGCTTGGTTGTAGCAGCAGACCCATGGTGGGAAGCGCTTGGATGTAGTAGCAGGACCACATTACTCGACAGGAGGAGTACCTCAGCAGTCTTAGCTTAGTGAGCAGTACCTCGGAGTCATGACAGGACCACTGTACACTCCAGAGACGGGGCTCTTCAGCAGTTACGGTTTCGATAATGAAAATCCTGGTTTCAGATTAGTTTATAACCCTTGTGTTTACCTCATGATTGAGATAAGTCACTTGATAACTTAGGTATATGTATGGGTATATACCAGGGTAGTGGTTATCTGTTGATTTCATAATCATTGTGTTTCCTTATGATTGAGATGGGTTACATGATACCTTAGGTATATGTATGGGCATATACCTAAGTAGAGGATATCTGTTGAGATATTCATTGTGGTTATCCTTGTTGGTTTTAGTAAGACTTTGAGGGTCTCGGGGTCCCTACGGAGTATCGTTATATACTCACCCCTGCACGGGCTATGCCCGCACCTCGTTGTGTTGGTTACAGACGACGGGCAGTGCCGATGGAGGTCTAGTGTTCGAAGACTGGATGGTATCTGGAGGTGGACTACACGACGAGTCAGTACCCGGAGGTGGACTACACGACGAGTCGGTATCCGAAGGTGGACTTCACGGTGAGATGACACTCGGAAGAGGTTGAAAGGTGAGAGCGTTGTGGAAGCTATCTGTACCGACCCTTCAGGTAGGATCCGTGGTGGACGATCCGGGAGCTGCGCTATCTGTACCTACCCTTTAGGTAGGATTCGAGGAGGACGACCCAAGAGCCTCTTCCGTTCTTCCAGCTGTTGTCTTTTTCTGTTTTACTTTGTTCAGGAGTAGTTTTACTTTCATTTGGGTTTGTATTCTGGTCCATTTACCCTTCAGAACTTCTCTTGTACTTAGTGTTTTACTTCCGCTTGTACTCTGTGGTGTTTTGTTTACTTTTATGAAGGCAATGCCTTCCCAGTTATCGGGATTTATGCCTTTGGTGCTAGTCGCCAGCCCCTGGCCTATGGAAGGTGGCCATGGGGTAGTCACGGCACAGGCCCCGAGGACGGGTCATGACAGAACTATTATATATTTTATGATGAAATAAATGTGTTTACCATGAACTAAAATTTCACAATCATCTTATTGAAATGATATGTAAGCCGGAGAAAAAGACACCAGATGGAATATCATTAGATATTTGACTTTGAAAAGGTTTATAAACATTAAAAAATGAATTTTTTGGGAGAGTAATATTTTAAACAATTATATAATAAATTAGACACAATGTATTATGATCAGTAGCAATTCAACAGAACTAATTCTAATATCCCCATGGATTACACTAAGAATAATGGGTATTAAATTATCCATATTCATAATCTTATTACGAAATTAGTGTAATAAGTCAAGGATTCTCAATTATCAAAATGTTTTTTCATAATATTATTTCACAATGAAATTTTTGGAAATCTATTAAAGAATTGAAACATATTGGGAAATCAATGTTTATTTTTCAAGTAAAAAAATTAATTCCACCGCATAATATTAAAAACCTGATTTCTTCAAAATTAAATTCTAATTTTTTTTCACTTCATGGAATTCATAAAATGTGTATTCTCTTTTGAAATATTTTTGGGTGTAATAGAAATAAATGAATGTGGAAAACCATGTATTGTGATTCCCCACTAGTTATTATGTCTATACAAATCATTAATAACATAGTGGATTGTGGTAATCATTATATATTACCATCTAGAAATGGGAACATGTAATTATATATTTTTTGAGATTTATACCATGAATTGTATGAAAAAATGATGTTAGACGGGTGATTCTTGATCATATCACAAAATCGGATCACTTCATTATCACTCACTGTTATAATAGTGTAAAACCAGAAAAACTCTATATTCAGAATGTTGTAATGTAACATTGAATTTATGTTTTGATCTTATTAGACCGAGAACTAAATTTTACCTCTCATATTTTTAGAAATTTGTAATAATATTTAGGTTCCAAGATGATAATGAATTTGAATTATCTTCTTCAAATATATGGGCATTGAAAATTGACAATCCAAACACTAAAAGTAATGATATTTGGTTGTGTTATGGATTTTTATGTATCAGGGAAGATCATATTCTATTACTAGAGTTCTTGTACAATATCAACTATCATGAGTTGACATATATGAAAAATTATACATAATTTAATGGTCATCATTATATGTCTTTACATTATTAGGAGGAGAGTAAAGAATTTTCTTGCGACCTACCTTTGTACTGTAGGCTACTGAGAGTATTTTTATTCTCTATTAATGTATGGTTATTGATCATAGTTATAAATATTATATAGATCATCATTATCGACCATTATCATTTTATGTGTGGGTTCATTTGTTATTAAATGTCTCCCTAAGTATATGTAAATATATTTTGTTAATGAAAGTTAAATATTCTATTAATTATATAAAAAACTATGGAATGATATAACAGATTAGTGATTTGGAATATTGGATGGTTTACAACCAATGGTTTTCTCCATACATAATGTATTTAATGCATCTTGGTTGAATAAGTATCATCCTAATTGTAATGGAGTGAGTTGTATAGAAAAAAATGATCATTCCCTAGATTCTACATTTCTTCAAATGATGATATAGAAAGTATATAGATTGTATAAAATGTTATTGGTAATTATTTTTTATTTAATATGATTATTATGTATTTATTTTTAGATTCTGGGTGAAACATGTGAATGTTATTTAGAGATACTGATGTAGTGGTTTGATCATCTCTAAATCATTAAAAATATCCATCTCTCTAGGGACACAATCACTAATGGAAGGGATAATCTAAATACTCAATTTATTAGTTATATTATTATTCTACTATATATTAATATAATTATTCGTGGTTCATGTTCTCTCTAGGGTTATTAGGTATGTTTTACATTGAATTTAAGATTTTTTTTGTGATTTTAATGGTCCAACATGGGAAACCGCATTCCATGGATATGGGAATTTTATATAAGTATTGTCCCATATATGGTAGTAGGAGGTTGGAACCATGTGAATATAGGTGTGTTTATTTTCAAGGTTCTCTAGGAGGTTCATTCTGAGCCAAATATAGAGAGACATCAATATTTCATGGTTTTGGGTGTTGTGAGTATAAAACAGGCGATTCACATGAACTAATCGATGGTGGATGTCTCTGTTGTATATTTTGTATTATTTCTTGGTTGAATATTCCATTTTCTTGGTGGATTTAATATTTCATTATCATGTAAAACCTATTTTAATATTTTATTTTTTCTTGTTTTTGTATGATGTGTGGTAGATCCATGTGTGATATTATAGTAAAGTATTCCAAAATAGTTCATGATGGGGAAACATCACTTATATTCCATCCCATTCAACACATTACATGTTTAGGATAATTTCACTCATAGGTATGCTTACATGAACCACTATAGCTCCTGTAATAGAAATACTCTAGATGCAATTTGTAGGTGTTGTATTTTCCCTCCATGCCTCTTGTTTTTTATTATTATTTTATCTTGGGGTAGTTGTCTTATGTATCCATAAATTATTACTAGAATTGGAATTCAAATATTTTTAAATGTTAGGAAATTTATTTTCAATACAAATCCCATGTTAAATATTTTCTTGAAATTCCATTATATTATTTAATTAATACTATATATTTTTTAATAGATATTAGTTTCATTTAATTTCATTTATCATTGTGAAATAATGATTTTTAATTATTGATATTGAAACATATATTTCAATTACGTTGTGAAATTTTTTTTTCTTAACATTACATACTAAATTACAGTTTTATCTCGGAATTTAAAGATTAATGTCTTCATATTACATTTTATAATTGATAATTTCTGAAAACATTTCTCTATGTTATATAATAGAGGCTGATTGGTATATATCCATTAAAATATTTGATAATAGACGAATCAAAACTCAGATATTTTTGGAGTCACATTTTTCAAGCATGTGTATGTTTGTGTGATATACATGGTATGTGCATGAAATGTTAGAGGAAATAATGAAAATTATTTTTGGTTTAGATTATTTTATATTTTTTATTAGGATAATTTATTTTGATATTATCACTATCTTAATTATTAAATCTATGAGATATCCTGATAATATTCTTAGTATCATGTGTTTGTATGATTCTTGGGGAATACATACAAATTTTGATTACTCAACCCCTATGTTTTCAATTTTGTTTGTATTGAAATGTTTTTTTCTTAATGAAATAGTTCATGTAATGGTCTTTTTTCTATAGAGTATAATCTAGATACCAGTTTCCAAACATTGAGTTGTATATTTTAGTTACTTAGTTTTATTCATTGGTGTGATTATAAAAAATTTCTTCTATGTTAGTTCAATTTCTTTTTTTCCTAGGCAACATTTTGATACATTGTCACTAATACTTTGATATTAATATTGTATTGGTTCTTCATTGAAGTTGAGTTATTGATATTAATGAATAATAAAGTTTGTTTAGTTGTTAAAATTATATCTTAAATATGTTATGTTAATTCATAAGGTATATTCATCCCCCAACACTTTTTTAACCACCGTCATTTATTGAATTTTGTTTGTTTCATATAGATGTCACCTTATATTATTACTACCTACAATTTTGTCCAAGCCAATGGTTTTGGAGAGAACATTAAATATATTCGGAGAGGACCAATAAATCAGTTTCGAGAATATATTTAATGGATTACATATATTATGTATTTATATTGAATCATATATAAGTTATGTACATTGAGAAAATGTATTATGATACATTGACGGATGTCTAAGCTAGTGAGTTCAAGCACTATGTAGAGTTCATTTAATTTATTGTGGATTATTTTTCAATGTTCATTGATCTGTTATAGTAATATACCACATTGGGAAGATATGATATATCTATGGCCTAATAATTTTAGTACATTACATAACATTCAATCAATTAAAAAGTTGTTATTTTTTAATTTCGACACATTTTCTGTGGATGTAAACTAGGAAGTGATCACAAAGGTGAATATAAAGAATTTTATTATTTCTAGATGTGAATGTTTTTAGATAAGACTATTGGGGGTCATCATGAAGAAACATTTAGGCGTATTAGCATAATATATATCTAATTTTGAATATGGGATAATAAATTAAACAATTGATATATTTTCTACAAAATAGTTCAATTTTATGAATACTTGACATATCAGTAATCTGTGTGATTTGAATATTAATTAATGTAATTATTGTGGATATATTGTATTCTTAATGTGGTACTTTGATAAAATCTAATCATTACATGGGTGTTATTGATGTAGAAATACTCATGTATCTAGGTTAGGATTGAGAAATGTTTCAGTAGGATGTATATAGTGTTTGATTTAATATTTCTATTGGGAAGGAATAATGGATTATATATAGATGTGGAAATAGGTTACATAGTGTTATTATATATAGGGAGGTAACATATTATGATGTTGGTGATCGATTTAGTTTCAAAAAATTCAAATATATTTTTCTTTACATTTTATAGAGTTTTCAATAATTAGACGTATTAAAGTATTATTACAGCCTTGTTCAGCATAGTGGATACCATTTCACAATGTGATTTATGTGTACATTTATCAACCAGATGATGATTTAGATATTTCTATTTGGTATAATGTGTGATAGATATTTATTTTATTAGAATATTGTTCCATATTAGTGATTGTTTTACATAATATTTATATCATTATGTCAGGTAAATTGGATATATTATGGCATGATATGTGACTAATATTGTGGTTTGTTTCTATATATATAATCATTTTTTATGTGTTTATCTATCATTGTGAAAATTTGTTAACTAATGTTTTGTATATATATATATTATTTTTAGTACTATAGTGATAGAGATGATTGGTTTTATAAGAGTGTTTGGGATTTTATAATCAGAGACAACTCATTGATTATCTATTCAAATGAGGGGATGTATTAATGGCCTTTTTAATTAAATTTAGTTGTTTTCTTTCTAGTTTTTTCTTAATTATGTGTAATTAAGAGAATTTAACACTCATTGAAGGACCAAATGTAGGTTTTTGTAAGTCCATCTAAATGTTTGAAATCTATCATTCATGATTTATAACACTAGGTGACATGTGGGATTGTACTAGGTACCTCATATACTAAGAAGAGGCACACTATGCATTGGGAGAGGGCATCGCGTGCTTGTTGATGCCAGGATTGGTACACAGTTCAGTATTACATGATAGATGGAAATGGAGTGAGTTCAGGGTGAGTACAAGGGTGTTCATCAATAGATATTAAATTAATTATTTATATAAAATAATTCTATATAAATGTATGGTCTCAATTTCCCCATCATAAATTTGATAATCCCTGACTCACCCTCTCGGATTTTATCATCCCAAAAGTGGTATATTTTTATTCAACATTAAATCATTATACACTCTTCACATGGTTTTGCATTGTTTAATTCTTGAATAAATAATGATTGTATTTTAATAATAAGTGAGTTTTGAATAAAAAATAACATTATTTGGTTATCTCATTTTAATTATATTGTTTCTAAACTGTCTAATGATATCCAACATTCATAACTATTATAGTACCACATACTTGGGGGATGGATATATCCAATATTATATAAGTGTTTATAAATCATTAGACATAATTGTTTGAGAATTTTTCATGTAAAATATAATATAAAAACATTTTATTTTCATTATACATGAGATGTGATTAAGACAAATAAATTTTGAGTAATTATGGAATAGTGTGTTAGTGGTGTTTTCATGGTTTCATGATAGCCTTTATAATTTCTAAAAAATATTGATGGTAATACATTGAACTATTTGATAAATTTCATTATACATCTTCTTGCGAACATAATTTCTTCTACCCATGTGACAATTGACTGATTTTTTAAACATGAATGTGTGACGGGGATATAACATTAACCAGGGTTATAGAAATTGATTTTATTCATATAAATTGTGTTTATTATATTTTATTATTGAATTTTATTATTCAAAGGATGTTTAGGTTATCTTCTCTTAGGAAAGATCCCATATAGAGGATTTGAATAGTTTGTATTATTGGTAACCCATATAGTGAATTGGAATAGGATGATGTTGTTAATCATTGGAATAGTGTAGAGGAACACCAATAGTTTCCATACGAAGTATGGGATTAAAATTTTCACATATAGAAAATTTAATGGTCATCCTATACGTGGGATAAATAAAGTATTTAGGGTAGAGAAATGTAATTAATGTGAACATTTTTGGTTTTTAATTGATATGGATTTGATGAGATAAAAATTATAAAATAATGCTATCGAAATTTTATCATTTATTTATCTATCACAAGGCTTAAATATTTATAATCATATAATTTTGTTTAGTTATGAGAATAGTGGTCTTTTACCATCACCCATAGGGTTATTTAGACATTGGGTTCGTTATCCCAATCAAACACTGGTTCAAGTTAGTAAAGTGATCGCTCGTGGATGGTTTCCCATTAGGCGATGTGTGAAGATATGTTTCATTGGGTTTCCATATATTGAAATTTTCATATAGGCATGTATGTATGTAAATTCTATTCAAACTTAATTGGGGATATCCTAATGATTTTAAACTCACAAACTGTTAGAGAGATATGCAAGGTTTGAAATTTTTTTGAATGGTGATTTAGTAAAGGGGAAATAAAAAAAATACTACGTAGTTTTTTGGAAGTGGATCATGTTAAAAAATGAGATGTTGATATTTTTTTTGTAGGATTAGGTCATTACATGGTTAAAATCTATGTTTTTGTTTTTTATTTTAATGCAACCTCCATGTGATCATACTATGGGTGATAATGGTAACTTTTATAAGACTTGTGTGATGATGTAGATAGTCGTCTTGTAATTAATGTGTTTTAATGCTATATTTATAATCGTTTTTTTAATATATGGCTATTTTTTATTCACATCACTCTTTATATTGATGTTTTATTAGTTTTAAAGGAGAAACATATTCATTACCCACTCATAAACCCTTAGTCCGAGTCAGAATCCTATAGAATACATGGGGGGATCATTTGGTTAAGGGATATATAGCATTAATTTTATTAAATTAATATGGGTTGAGCATGATATATAATAAAATAACCAAACTATGTTTATTAAATTTATTTTACTTTTAATGAAAAATTATTCTATAAAATTCTAAAAATGAAGAAATAATTAACGGGAATCTGGATACACTAAAACGATTCCACACTAATTATTTTATTTTTAAAATACATAAATAAAACATAAAAAAAAATATTTGTGGATTATTAATATTTTATATTATATATATATTAAAAATAAATGATATATATCACACTAAAATTATAAAAATAAGTATTATTGGCATGAAACACTGAAAAAGTTAAATTTTTTATAATGTAAAAATAAATTGTACACTAATTTCATATGGTGTTTTGTTCTAACGAATAGTATATAGGTTTTAGATTAATATTTTTAATGAAAATAATAATTCATATTCATTAAATTTGTATGGATATACTTTTATAAAACTGCTGAGAAATCATATATGATTAATTTTTTACTAAAGTTAATTAACCTCATAAAAATTTCTAATGTGGTTTGTTTATGATTATTAAAAGAAATTTCATAAATTTAAAATGGATTTCAATGATAAATACATTAATCATATACATAAAAAAATTTCATTAGATTATCATTCTATTGAATACATAGTTACATGAAAAATAAATTATTTTATATATTTTGGAATAAACATATAGTCAATAGCATTGGTGATTTTGTTAGAATGAACAAAATTTAATCTTTTTCTTTTTAAAATAATTTATAATATTTATATAATGTATCATATTCTAAAAAAGGAAACTAAAATTTCTTGTTCATAGACTCTAATAAACTTATTATTTTGTAAATTGTTTCTTTTTGAAACATTTGTTTTCAATCAAATTTGAGATTTTGTTTTAATGATAAATAGTGATTTTTTTAATTTAAAATTTTTATGTTAAATTTTGTTAAAAAGGAAAAATTATGAAATTTAGATAATATATTTATTAAAATAAATTAAAATTGTAATAAATTAAATCAATATTGGTAGTGAAAATATCCTCTTATTCAGATATAAGCGTTGGTTGGAATAGAATAGAGTCATTTTTTTAGTTTAAAAATATATTTACAAATAGGTACACGCATCACATGATCAAAATAGATAAAAATAAAAAATATTGTTTCAATATGATATGATAAAAATAGTTTGTTATTATTTTTAAATGTAATTAATGAATTTCATATCCATACGATTTGATTACTTTCTAGAATGACTTATATATTTTCTATTAAAAACATTATTGAAAATTAAAAATATTTTTGAAAATAAAAAAAATTAATGAAAATTAAAAAATTTGTCACATGAGTACAACTATAAAAATAGGATACTATTTTTATGAAATAATATTGAAATGTACTTGGGTTAATTTTGGATTTCAACAAATAAAATTATTTTTAATCCAATTTTATCTTTTGTTGAATTGAATGAAGGATTTTATTTTCAATTTAAAATTATTTTAATTTATTTTTAATTAGAATCACAACATGGAGAACCAACAACTGAACTATAAATTTAATAAAACTTGTGTAATACTATCTTTCATTAAAAATTATTATGTAGTAAAAATATTATCTCAATATGAAATGGGGTTTTTTTTATGTGATGAAATTTAAGTATTACAAATTTAAAACATGTATTTATATCTAAATATATTGTTTAATAATATGAAAATTACTGTAGTATTGCACTATAATTATTGGAAATTTTTCCCGACCAATTTTATATCCATACGACACTATCAAATTTAACTATATTATTAAAATTTCCCAAAATTATCAAAATTAAATTTTATATAAAAAATATGTTCACGATAATAATTTTTGTATCAAATAATAAAACGGAAAAATATAAAAACTTTAATGATAAAATATTATAATGATTGATGATTACATTTATAAATTAATAAATAAATGAAAACAATTTACTCCTGATTCTTAAACTCATAATAATTTAAGAATTATCATTATATATGTTAATTTAATTTTAATTTATTATTTCTTAATTTAATTTATTTAAACCTGAATAAATATTGTTACTTGAAGTGTGTTCATCAACATTATTGATTATTGTTTTGGGATTATCTATTTATTATTATTGATTTATTAGGATATATATATATATGGATTATAATCTTTTTAATAATGGGATATTTTCAAATAATTGTATTCTCATTGTTTATAATGAAAACTAAATTTATTCCTTATAGACACATTTTTTCTATGCATGGATATAATTTGGAGGTGACATGGTAGAGGGTGTATAATGGAAATAAACATACTGGAATAGAGGATCTATACTGATACCTCCTTGACATGCTGTAATAGGTATAACATGGGGAGAACCATTTAACTAGACAATATATGGTAAAAAATGAGGATATTTGTTTTTTTAAACGTTATATAATTTTTATTTATAGGGAAATTGTAAAAGAGTTGGATATTCTGATATATAGGTATAATAGTAAGCTTTATTGGTCTAAAATTAATGCAAAATAAAAAAACTAAAAACAACCACAGTGGGTCATGATAATAACATTATATAAATATTTTCCTCAATATTCCTTACACAAAATTCCCAACCATTGGTGTTACATCCAGACCATGTTGGGTGATAGGTGGAACAGACACACCGCATTGCTAATATGTTATCAAAAAAATTCTCATTAAAATATTAGTTTTTTGAACTTAATTTATCAATTTTAATTTTAAACATTACTTATTTTTATTTTATAGTTATTTTTCAATGTTAATATTTTCATTTTAATTTGTAGACATGTAATTATTTAATGAAATTTTATGATTTTTTGACACATTGTTTTATGAAAACCGAGCTCTATAAGATTATGGAAAAATATATATTTAATTTATTTAACGAGGACCACAATGGATTGTTTATTTTTTATCATCATTTATAATTAAAAATACTTTTCTTCTAAAATATTAATTTTTATGGGGATGAGAAAATGTAATATTAAAAAATATTTGAATCTAATATAATTAATAAAGAGTTACCACTATAGAATTTTATTAGTATTATGAATATTCTAAAACAATCCTATAAATAATATATAATAAAATTATTATTTAATAAAATTATTCATTATTTGAAGTATTGATGACAATATAAATAATTAATAAGAGAGTGAATCTTATGTAGTATTTTACTCAGAGTAATAAAAAATATGAACTCATGTGACAGGTATATAAATACATTGTAACATATTAAATATTTTTTTATGTAATTCAATGTGTTTTCTACATTTAAGGATCAGTGGTCGATGAGTGTAAAGTTGGAAAATGTGATATTTACTTGACTATTCTATTTATACCAATGTTTTGAGGTTTGTAATTTCAAATGATACTTGTGTAAAATTTCATTCTATGTTTCATCATATTTTAAAACAGCTGATTAAATAGTTATATTCATCACACTATATGTTGTTCTTGATAGATATATGAAGTACTAATCGAGTTATATTATGTCAGGATACTATTAAATCATATTTTTATGGATGATGGTGTTAATGGATATATATTTTGTAATAAATTAAATGAGAAATTAAAATATGATAATTGTTTATATCCCTCTTATATAAGACTTTTTACATTTGATGAGGTGTGATCCCTGATGTTTTATAATTATTTCAATGATTATATTGTGGTAAAACATCAGTGTGGGGATATTGTGAGAATAAGAAGAATGAAAAATATATGAGTATCTCAACAGTTGTACATGGTTTTATTTCTATTATTGAGAATTTTAGTGTCTGAGAATCTACTATATTTCTTATTGTGATTGTAGCTCATGATTAAGTGATACATTCATGAGAACTAGATTAATAAAATATATATTATCATATTTGTTACTGTAATAACATTTTTATAGTTTACTTAAAAAATTATAATAATTCACGAAATTAATTACATTTGTAATGATATAATTCTTATATATAAAACTGAATCATTTTATACAACAATGATTGATTTCATGAGAGGTGTTACAATGTAAATAATTTTTTATATATTGTTATAGGTTTTCGATCTTTTGATACATGGGTTATTTGCGGAATACAATGGATGATTTTTTTTTATTTGATGATGTATTGTGATAATTTAAATATTGAATGTATTGTGAGATATAATGCATGTGTGAGAAAGTTGAAGACATTATAATCAATGAATAATAGATTAAAAGATCCTTATTTAGGGTAAATAACCAATCATTGAATATAGTTATTATTTCTATAAAACCCATAAATATTGAAGGATACATTAACAAAACTATAATTCCAAAAATATTGATGAGATCTCTAGTTTATCCATATCTTATTAATATTCCACTAATCCCGTGTGATTATTATGTGGTATCATAGAAAATAATGGTTACCTCTAAATAGATACATGATACTTCTAGATTAATTATATAATTGAGAAGTATTAACAATAACCTCAAATCATTAATAATTTCAACATTGGCACATAATATTAAATGTACGATTCAATTTTGACCCATACAATTTGATATAATAAAAAGTCAAACATTGCAATGAAAAATATTGTTAAGTGGAAAGATCAGTGAATAAATGAATCTTTTTAAAATGATTAATATTCGACAAATGTGAGTATTTAATAAGGGAATTTTTATTTCTAAATTACATTTATTAGAGAGTTTGAAAGTATTAAAATAGTTGAATAATTCTAAAATTGAATAGGATTTTATTTTATGAAAGATACTGTTAATGTTGTATTCATACATTAAAAAATTTATCAAGGTGTTTTTTTAGGATAAATCATTTATTTCAGGGGGATGTATATTCCTTGGATGTGGCATTGGATAAAAGTTTTTTTGTACATGACTCCATAAAAACTGGATAAATCATTGGGAAAAATATATTCACATTGCAATGATATCATGTTATTGAATGATAAATAATTTTAAAACGTAGTTCTAGAGAAGTATTTTTATAAATTATATAATAAACTAATTCCATGAAATAGGTTTGATTCATTATATAATAATTAATGTTTTGGATACATTGTTTTATGTGAAATTAAAAACAGATAAAAACATCACAACTCAGTAGAAATGAATAGGATGATTAATCGTTAAAAAAATCCGAACATGGATAGAAATTGGGAATATGTACTCAAATTAATTGAGTTAAATAAATATCATATGGACATGAATCTCATATAGTATAGAGAAAATGTGAATGAACTAAAATTAAAAAAGTTGGAACTTCTAAATGAAACATGAAATGAATTTATTCCCCAATAATAGACAAATAATGGTCTCCCTCAAAAAGATTTATGTGGGAGGTAAAGAGATCCATAGATCATTTGTGTAATCCTCTAACTCATAATAAATAAAAAATTCACGCCATAATAATATTGATTCATTTATTATGGAATATATTTATTCTTAATGTGTAGGAAAAATTATAAATTTTGAATTAATGTAAAAGGATCGAAAATCACAACAAATCACTACATCATCAAGGGTTAGTGTATCAGTATACAAATAATTGATCTATTAAAAGGTTAAATAAAATAAATATGTTACAACCGAATAAAGAGTCTTATAAATATACACAAATTGAACCTAAAGTGAAAATTAAGAGAGATATTCGGATTTTGTTCTGGCTAATAATTTTACAACATGTATATTGATTACTCAAATAATAAAATTATGTGTCTGAATCATAGATTCCAGAATGATATAAATAATGATAATAAAATATTAAGGGATCCTAGGAATATAAAAATACATAGTAAAAACATGAAAATATATATAACTAGATCATATTTGAATCATTGATTATAATATACGATTAATTAATCAAATTGGCATCATATATGTGAAGTTATAAAATATACCAACATACTCTAAACATGTATTTGTTAAATGATAAGGAAAACATTTAATGTGAAAAGAAATAATAATTTAATAAATAGTTCCTTGGGAAATAATTCAAAAGCGGCTTTTTTTTATTGAAGGCTACTAATAAGAAAAGTTATGAAAGATAAACAGGATAGTAAAACACTATGAAAAATAAATCTTCAATTCTAGAAATATAGTCTATATCATCGAATATTTCATGGTTTTAATGAATTTTAATATGACAGTAAATAAGCTGGAGTCTGTGAATGAATGATTCTAAGGGATTGATAATTGTATTTGAGTAGTTTTTACACTCATTATGAAAAAGATAAGATTTTACCCTAAACATAGCTTAATTTTTTTAAAAGTAAATGTTTAAGGTATAAAAATATATTACATGAAGTTGTAATATTTATGATTTTTTCTGTATAAACATTAACAACAAAACCAATGATGACATCTTTTGAGAATTATTCGACTAAAAGTGAGTCAATATACAAAATTTATTTTAGAATTTGAAAAATTTACAAAAAATTATAAACCTATAATAATTAGAATCGTAATGGATGATAGAGAAAGATAAAAAATGATAGTACTGTAGCTATAAATGTTTATAGGGACAATGAAAAATGGAAAAATACATAAAATTATATTGATTCCATGAATCCAAAATAGTTACATAATATCTAAAGGGAAGAATTCATCATTCAGTCTATGAGGTTTACACAATTAAATATTTATATTTCTGGTTTGGGAAATTTTTCTTAGTAATTTTGATCACAATAAAATTTTCAAGAATATAAACCACATTCCAATTAAAAAGTTGATCAGTCTAATATATTTTCAGACAAACTTGGGTTGAGTATTGACTATATTTAAAACTATTTCAAATGATAAAACATGTGAATACATGGTGTGAAGATGTGGTAATTGTGTGACAGATTCTATTCATGTAAAACAATGCTTTAATATGTGTCTTTTTTGGTCCATCTAAAAGAAAACATGTCAATGCAGCTTGAAAACTTGGGTAGTTATGATATGCACCAAACTATTCTAGTCAATGATTGATTATAGTGGAAAATAATTTGTTGGGGGTAACAACAAATCAATAAATTCAGTGGGAATTTTTTTTCTAATCGTATTATATCACTTTTGGCCATTCCATTATTTAATAACCAACTCATGTATTGTTGGGAAAAAAATATATTGTATTTATCGTGTAATAATTATAGGATAATGAATTTCAAAATAATAATTAAGAAAATATTTAATATGAAAGTGATTCACCACACCTGTCACACCCGAACTTTTTAGTTAATATTATCTAATTATTTTATCAGATTTTGAAAATTTCTACCGAGCTGCGACCAAGCCTGTTTGAAATTTTTGTATTTTGTTGATAAACGAATGTTTTGCCCTTGACAGCATCCAGTGCATGGGCATGGCAAGTTCAAAGTCACGCGGCTTTGCTCGGGTCACCGTGCGGCGTGCCTCTTGTACAAAGCGAATAGATTAAATGCGTTTTCATGAGTTTGTTCAATATTATAATAATGTCGATTAATTATTAGTATGGTTAATAGATATAATTATTAACAAGTTCATTATAATTTTTCTTCTAATTATTATTAATAATAATATTATGGTTTAGTTTATAATAATTATTATGAAGTTATTATTATTATTATTATTATTATTATTATTATCATCATCATTTTTATCTTATTTAGATAGGTTTGGCATTTTTTTTTATTTTGGATTTATTTCATCTTTTTTTTCTCTCTCCTTCTTATTCATTTATTTATTTCCCTTTTTATATTTTTATTTTATTTTATTCTTTTATTTCTTTTCATTTCATTTCTTTTTTTTTTCTCTTGCTTTTCTCTTGTTTTCTATTTCTCCCGCCGCGCTACCCTTCTTCCCCATTCCCCTAACCCTAAGCCCGCACCCCCCCTGCGTTTCCCCCTTCGCGGCGCGATGCCCGCCTCCCTCCCGTCCGACCCTCGCCGCGCCTCCTTCCGCTCCGGCCACCGCCCTCGCCGCCGTCCCGTCTTCCCGCTCCGGCCACGCCGCACCTCCGGCCAGCCGTTCCACCCTCCGCGCTCGCCGAGACCTGCCCCCCCTGCCGTCTCCGGTCCTCTGCCGCCTCCCGCAACCACCGCCTCCCTCTCCCGTGACAGCCTTCCCGGTGCCGGCCTCCTTCTGCCCCTCCATGGTGCTGACACCCGCCTTCTCTCCCGCACGACCCCTCTTGCCCGTCCTCTCCTGCGCTTCCCTCCCTTCCTATCGGATTTTCCAGTGTGGCGCACCTCTGACATCCTTATTCATTGGTTGGACTCTCGCAACCCTTATCCTGGGTGCGTTCCTCTTCATTTGATTGTTTTCTTCCATTGGTTAATTTTGCGCTTAGGGTTTTAGGTTGTGGTTGGTCCATTTTTTATGCAATTTTGACATTACATTGTTTTTAGGTTCTAATTCTGTCGATTGAGGTGCCGTTGGCTTTCAATGGATTTTGTACATCAAATTGGTGATGTTGGCTTACAACGAGGTAGGCGGTTTCTCATAAAATAATTATTTGATAAATTGTGTGGTGAATTTAATTGATTTAGCATTTTACTTGTTAGTTTTCATGCTGCAAATCCTATTTTGTTTGAGTTTTAATGTATATTAGTTAGTAGTATACATTTATGATATAAGTGTGTTTTATTTGAAAAAAAAACCAAGTCAAGCTTCTTATCTCTATTTTATAAAATGTATTGTGGGTTTATCCAAGTGTGTAAAGGATGCAGTTAGTGTTTTGGTGTGGTTTCAACGTCGGTTTGGTTGCTGAAGTTGGCTTTGGGTGTGGTTTTGGATACAAGAGACTAACTGTTTTTTTTATGATTGTTTTATAAATTGTGTAGTTAATTTTATACCTTGTGCAAGGGCTGCGTTTTATTTTGTTGGAGTCTGTTTCGGTGTGCTTTTGGCCTTCGAAGAGGTTTTCGGGTGTGTTGTTGTTTTATGTTGTGTTATGTCTTTTTAAAATGTTTTATAAGTGGTGCAGATGGCTTATTTAATTTGTACAAATTATGCACTTCATGTTTTACTATGATTTTGACGTGCGAGTGTTTTGAAGTGGCGCTATGATGTAGTTTGGGTGCGTTTCATTTGTGTAAATTTTGTGGTACGAATTTTTATGTATTGCATAATTTATTCTTTTAATTTATTACATGTTTTGTGGGGTGCACAGGACCCCGCTACAATGGTTTTGGGCCGCGGGTGTCGAGGTACCTCGCATGCACATGCATAAAGTAAAGCAGATATATATATATATGTGCAATGCACCTATGGGTGTGTATATATATATATGTATAAATGCATGTGCGTGTGCGCGCCAAGGATCAGTTTGAATGTTCGTCTTCAAGCAGCGACAAGTTTGAGGTAGGTCCCCTATGCCCTAGTCTTTAATTAGAATTTCCATTTTTTCTTGGTGTTTTTTTAATGCGTCTTCTGCTTTTATATGAGATTCACAAGCTATATATATATATATATGTGTGTGTATACATAAATGGTCATGGTTCTTTAAAAGTGGTTTCCTCAATGATTTTAGTGTGTAATAAGTATTTCCATTGTTTTTCTTTTTAGATTTAAACATGTTTTCTAGCTTGCTTTTAAATATGTATCACCTTGGTTGTTTAATTGAACTTTCAAATGGTTTTGGAAACTTAAGTGTTGAGTAATTATGTGTTCAAAATGAAAAATGTTTATTTTGATTAATTAAGCCGCTTGGCACTTTGAGAATGGGTTGCGAAAGTGAAACAAAACCCCTCTTAATGCATGCCCCGTTGTTGTAGAAACATGATGTGTGTGTTAAGTGTGTGATTTGTGATATGTGCCGAATAAAGAGGCTTATGCGATGTTATGTAACATAAAAACGGGGATACTCTTAAGGAGGGAGAACGGTGGTGAGAGGTAAAATGGACTTTGGATAAGAAAGTGTTATGTCCTTTGTATGTTTTTGATAAAACCTCACCACCATTTGAAATCGAGCACATGGGAAACCTTGGGTATCTAGGTGGGTGACCAGGACTAGTACGCTAGATGACACGGCAGGGGTTCTTCCCGGTTTGTCTAGCAGGATTGACGCAATAACACTAACTAAACATATGAATTTCTGAGGGTCGTGGCCTTCTATGCCACGTTTTCTGAGGGTCGTGGCCTTCTAAGCCACGTTTTCTGAGGGTCGTGGTCTTCTAAGCCACGTTTCACTGAGGTACGAGGTCTTTAGGTTCCCACTTGTTCTAGCTGCCTATAGGGATTACCCATGGTGCTCACTTTTTGTCATTCTGCTGACGATGTAACTTTATTTTTAGTTGTTTCATACTTGATGCCTCGTTTGTGAAAACCATATTTTAATCCAAACTGGTTTCTTTTCATTTTGAAATGTTAAAAGCATGCTTGAAACCTATTTTTAAAATGTAGTGGAATTAAAAGGCTTTACCTGAAGATGCAAACTCGTTACTTGAATTTGAAAAGAAGGAAAATACTATTTTAGTATATCTTATTTTCCAAACTGGCATTGGTGGGATTTCTTATTAAAGGCAGAGACATAGGATGTGGTTGTTTTTGGCTTACCTACTGAGCATCTCGGTGCTCACGCCTACATTACTTTTCAGTTGCAGGGTTCAGTCTTGGATCTCTTTTGGGAGCGAGTGTGGTTGTCGTACCGTGGTGATCCGTGGGGTCACCAGAGGTATGTCACGTTTCTTTGTTTATTCATTTATCCGTTGCCGCATTGTTCAATTTATTTTCCTTTAGTTATCTGCTTGTTCAATTTATATTTGCTTGTCTTTGTCATGGGCCAAACCGTTCCCAACTGGTTTGTTTTGATGCCCGACACTAGTTGCCAGCCCGTGGGGATCGGGAACGCCCTTCGGGCCATGTCGCGGACCGGGTCGGGTGCCGGGTCGGATGACGACCCGGCCTGGTTCGTGACAAAATGGTATCAGAGGTGCCCTTGTTATTTGGGGTGTCAAGTAGCTTGGTGATTAGGTGTGTCGGGACTCGAGAGGTAGGTGCGGGAAGGACGTCATGAACCATTGCCCGTCCCGAGACTCGAGTTTCCAGGGGTAGTCCAGGATTTGAATTTTTCTTCTTTGGATTGGTATGTGTTGATGAGGGATGACCAAGGAAGTGAGCCAGTGTTACGCGGCAGACTTGCATGGAGTAGCGACCCATGTACAGCCCGAGTGCACGGTTCAAGATACATCCTGTGGTGGATGCCCGCTCGGAGCATGGTCTGCTAAGCCATGTTACCGGGTTGGTATAACCACTAGTCCCTTATTTTTGGATGTTTTAATGTGAGTTATGTTTGACCTTAATTTTGGTTGGTGTGAGTACATCTCAAAAATGAAAATGGTTTTTTGTGAAGGTGGTTTGAATTGGGAATGTGGTGTTAGAGTGGAAAAGTGGTTTTGAAATGGAAATTGTTTTCTTTTAACAAATGTGTGGTTTCAAAAGGGAAAATGAGGGGTGTTTTGGAAGTTGTTTTGAAATCTCAGTAACACTTTTTGGAATGTGAATTGGAAATGTTTTTGGAAATTGGAAATGTATTGCCTTAATGATAAGTTACTTTTTCAAATTGGTTGAGAATTTGTGCTTTGTGCTTAATGGTCTGATTTGGAAATGATAAGTGTCTTTAATCTACCCTTGGTATTCCTACGAGTGATCACACATTGAGGTGCGCATGTGGAAAGTGGGGAAATTGGTGATGTGAGTGGATGGGTGCTTGAGCTAGCACAAGGATACGTATGTGTGAGACTTCATGGGATACCGATGGTGGATATCTAAGTTGTTTTGTTTGCTGAAAGATGGTTTTCAAAAAGGGTTTTTCAAATGTTTAGAAAAGTGAGTGAGAAATTGTTTAGCGTTCTCTTTTCGTGTTGGGTATTCCTTTTCGTGAGTTCTTGGTTTTGACGTACTGAATTGTGGTTGGAATAGAGATTTGAGTTTGAACTTTCGTTTGTGATTGAGGTGTGAAATTTTGATTTATGATGAGTTTTGATTCGGATTTGTGTCCCTTGTTTTTGAGTATGCCACCCAGAAAAGTCCCAGAAAGTTCTAGTGAGTCACTTCTAGTTGTTGGTTCTACCTAGACTCTTAGCAGAGTGGTGGAATTGAATTCTTTTCGGTTGTTGTCCATCTACCATGGTGATAGTGATCTATCGAAGGTAGCAAACTGGCTTGGTGAAATCGTTGGTGTTTCCAGGTTGTTGTAAACTCCCAAATCTAAGAGAGTCTGTGTTGGTTCAGGTCCATTTGAAGGTGCAACTTGGGATTGGTGGAGGAGATAACCCTGGTGTCATCGCACGATGGTATGAATTGGAAGGTGTTTAGGACCACTCTCATTAGTTGGTTTATATTTGTGGAAGCGAAGGTGATGGAAGCGACAAGGCTCGTGAGTGTCCAGCAATGCCAACGAATAGTGAAGGCCTACGTTGGGCATCTCAAGAAGTTGGTTCCCTTTTCTCCAAAGATAATGTCGCAGAATCAGTTAAAGTTTCTCTTGTGTGGGGTTTTCATCTATTGTTCAAGGACAGGTTCCCTTTGGTGTTTGGGATGGTTCCCCATTCTGTGAGAGCGAATCGG
Source organism: Viscum album (assembly GCA_963277665.1). Taxonomy (NCBI): domain Eukaryota; kingdom Viridiplantae; phylum Streptophyta; class Magnoliopsida; order Santalales; family Viscaceae; genus Viscum; species Viscum album. The sequence continues at coordinate 2,002,326,279 of OY728148.1, read as the reverse complement.
AGGAACCCATCTCAGACAAGTTTCATTATCAACTCCATCTTCTATTAGTCGGGCCACTCTCTAGTTCGCCTCTTTTGTGGCCGGTTTGGGTACTTTAAGCTGCCTTGCCATCATCCTCCGAAGGCCTGTCGTTAGTGTGGCCATTTGCGGAAACATAGAGAAGTTCCGCTAGCGGCTTTATCAGGAGGAGTCTCGAAAGGAGATTGTCAGCTCCTGACTGCGGGGCAGTAGATGCTTCAAGACATCAGAGCTCCAGCCACAGGTCTCGGAGTGAAGCCTTTCACGCAGTCAGGAACCGTTGGGTGTGGGTCACATTGGTCTAACTTTTGTCTCCAGTGCTAAAATAGGGACAGTTTAAGTTTCTCGGTTCAAGCTTCCTCGTCTTTGAAGGTTCTGTTTTTCTGTAAGAAGCGAAAAGGTATCTTTTTCTCGTTGTGGTCTTTGTTCCTTGATTACCCCACTATGGTTGTAAAAAAAAGGCATGGTGATCTTGTTTTCATGTGATTCCAGTAGTTGCGCCTCCTCAAGTGTTACATGTTTTGTTTTAGTACATGCTCGTTTTGGAGATTCTCACCTCTTGTGGAAATGATGAGTAATGGTTAAGTTTGTCTTTTGGTAGAATTCTTCTGTGGGTTTTCTCATGTGTTAGTGGTTTCTGGTTTGGTTTGGAAGTTTTCAGGTCGATCTCTACTGGTTGGTTTAAGCTAGTCGGTTCTTAAATGGTAGGGAGACTCACCATGAATCTTGTTGTGTTTTTTTTTCAAGGTTTAGTCTGTGTGGAGGTTCCCTCTTGGATCAAGATAGCAGTTCGAGAGTAAGTTCATGCTAAGAGTCTCAATGTTGGTTGTGCTAGTCGGGTTCTTGTGGTGGGGAGAACCCCCCTCTTTTCCTGATGGCTCTTTTCTTTTCAGTTTCCCTCAGAGTTGGTCGGGTGTGACTGATGGAGTGAAAGGTCACGCCGACTTGTGATTTTGTTGGCCTCATTTAGTTTTGAACTCGAGTTTGTTTCCTCCTTTGGCTGGGTGACTTTCTGGGGGCAGAAAGTTTTTGTGGTGGGGAGAATTGTCACACCCGAACTTTTTAGTTAATATTATCTTATTATTTTATCAGATTTTGAAAATTTCTACCGAGCTGCGACCAAGCCTATTTGAAATTTTTGTATTTTGTTGATGAATGAATGTTTTGCCCTTGACAGCATCCGGTGCATGGGCATGGAAAGTTCAAAGTCACGCAGCTTTGCTCGGGTCACCGTGCGGCGTGCCTCTTGTACAAGGCGAATAGATTAAATGCGTTTTCATGAGTTTGTTCAATATTATAATAATGTCGATTAATTATTAGTATGGTTAATAGATATAATTATTAACAAGTTCATTATAATTTTTCTTCTAATTATTATTAATAATAATATTATGGTTTAGTTTATAATAATTATTATGAAGTTATTTTTATTATTATTATTATTATTATTATTATTATTATCATCATCATTTTTATCTTATTTAGATAGGTTTGGCATTTTTTTTATTTTGGATTTATTTCATCTTTTTTTTTCTCTCTCCTTCTTATTCATTTATTTATTTCCCTTTTTATATTTTTATTTTATTTCATTCTTTTATTTCTTTTCTTTTCATTTCTTTTTTTTCTCTTGCTTTTCTCTTGTTTTCTATTTCTCCCGCCGCGCTACCCTTCTTCCCCATTCCCCTAACCCTAAGCCCGCACCCCCCCTGTGTTTCCCCCTTCGCGGCGCGATGCCCGCCTCCCTCCCATCCGACCCTCGCCGCGCCTCCTTCCGCTCCGGCCACCGCCCTCGCCGCCGTCCCGTCTTCCCGCTCCGGCCACGCCGCACCTCCGGCCAGCCGTTCCGCCCTCCGCGCTCGCCGAGACCTGCCCCCCCTGCCGTCTCCGGTCCTCTGCCGCCTCCCGCAACCACCGCCTCCCTCTCCCGTGACAGCCTTCCCGGTTCTGGCCTCCTTCTGCCCCTCCATGGTGCTGACACCCGCCTTCGCTCCCGCACGACCCCTCTTGCCCGTCCTCTCCTGCGCTTCCCTCCCTTCCTATCGGATTTTCCAGTGTGGCGCACCTCTGACATCCTTATGCATTGGTTGGACTCTCGCAACCCTTATCCCGGGTGCGTTCCTCTTCATTTGATTGTTTTCTTCCATTGGTTAATTTTGCACTTAGGGTTTTAGGTTGTGGTTGGTCCGTTTTTGATGCAATTTTGACATTACATTGTTTTTAGGTTCTAATTCTGTCGATTGAGGTGCTGTTGGCTTGCAATGGATTTTGTACATCAAATTGGTGATGTTGGCTTACAACGAGGTAGGCAGTTTCTCATAAAATTATTATTTGATAAATTGTGTTGTGAATTTAATTGATTTAGCATTTTACTTGTTAGTTTTCATGCTGCAAATCCTATTTTGTTTGAGTTTTAATGTATATTAGTTAGTAGTATACATTTATGATATAAGTGTGTTTTATTTGAAAAAAAAACCAAGTCAAGCTTCTTATATCTATTTTATAAAATGTATTGTGGGTTTATCCAAGTGTGTAAAGGATGCAGTTAGTGTTTTGGTGTGGTTTCAACGTCGGTTTGGTTGCTGAAGTTGGCTTTGGGTGTGGTTTTGGATACAAGAGACTAACTTTTTTTTTTATGATTGTTTTATAAATTGTGTAGTTAATTTTATACCTTGTGCAAGGGCTGAGTTTTATTTTGTTGGAGTCTGTTTCGGTGTGCTTTTGGCCTTCGAAGAGGTTTTCGGGTGTGTTGTTGTTTTATGTTGTGTTATGTCTTTTTAAAATGTTTTATAAGTGGTGCAGATGGCTTATTTAATTTGTACAAATTATGCCCTTCATGTTTTACTATGATTTTGACGTGCGAGTGTTTTGAAGTGGCGCTATGATGTAGTTTGGGTGCGTTTCGTTTGTGTAAATTTTGTGGTACGAATTTTGATGTATTGCATAATTTATTCTTTTAATTTATTACATGTTTTGTGGGGTGCGTAGGACCCCGCTACAATGGTTTTGGGCAGCGGCTGTCGAGGTACCTCGCATGCACATGCATAAAGTAAAGCATATATATATATATGTGCAATGCACCTATGGGTGTATATATATATATATATGTATAAATGCATGTGCGTGTGCGCGCCAAGGATCAGTTTGAATGTTCGTCTTCAAGCAGCGACAAGTTTGAGGTAGGTCCCCTATGCCCTAGTCTTTAATTAGAATTTCCATTTTTGCTTGGTGTTTTTTTTAATGCGTCTTCTGCTTTTATATGAGATGCACAAGCTATATATATATATATGTGTGTGTGTATACATAAATGGTCATGGTTCTTTAAAAGTGGTTTCCTCAATGATTTTAGTGTGTAATAAGTATTTCCAATGTTTTTCTTTTTAGATTTAAACATGTTTTCTAGCTTGCTTTTAAATATGTATCACCTTGGTTGTTTAATTGAACTTTCAAATGGTTTTGGAAACTTATGTGTTGAGTAATTATGTGTTCAAAATGAAAAATGTTTATTTTGATTAATTAAGCCGCTTGGCACTTTGAGAATGGGTTGCGAAAGTGAAACAAAACCCCTCTTAATGCATGCCCCATTGTTGTAGAAACATGATGTGTGTGTTAAGTGTGTGATTTGTGATATGTGCCGAATAAAGAGGCTTATGCGATGTAATGTAACATAAAAACGGGGATACGCTTAAGGAGGGAGAACGGTGGTGAGAGGTAAAATGGACTTTGGATAAGAAAGTGTTATGTCCTTTGTATATTTTTTATAAAACCTCACCACCATTTGAAATCGAGCACATGGGAAACCTTGGGTATCTAGGTGGGTGACCAGGACTAGTACGCTAGATGACACGGCAGGGGTTCTTCCCGGTTTGTCTAGCAGGATTGACGCAACAACACTAACTAAACATATGAATTTCTGAGGGTCGTGGCCTTCTAAGCCACGTTTTCTGAGGGTCGTGGCCTTCTAAGCCACATTTTCTGAGGGTCGTGGTCTTCTAAGCCACGTTTCACTGAGGTACGAGGTCTTTAGGTTCCCACTTGTTCTAGCTGCCTATAGGGATTACCCATGGTGCTCACTTTTTGTCATGCTGCTGACGATGTAACTTTCTTTTTAGTTGTTTCATACTTGATGCCTCGTTTGTGAAAACCATATTTTAATCCAAACTGGTTTCTTTTCATTTTGAAATGTTAAAAGCATGCTTGAAACCTATTTTTAAAATGTAGTGGAAGTAAAAGGCTTTACCTGAAGATGCAAACTCGTTACTTGAATTTGAAAAGAAGGAAAATACTATTTTAGTATATCTTATTTTCCAAACTGGCATTGGTTGGATTTCTTATTAAAGGCAGAGACATAGGATGTGGTTGTTTTTGGCTTTCCTACTGAGCATCTCGGTGCTCACGCCTACATTACTTTTCAGTTGCAGGGTTCAGTCTTGGATCGCTTTTGGGAGCGAGTGTGGTTGTCGTACCGTGGTGATCCGTGGGGTCACCAGAGGTATGTCACGTTTCTTTGTTTATTCATTTATCCGCTGCCGCATTGTTCAATTTATTTTCCTTTAGTTATCTGCTTGTTCAATTTATATTTGCTTGACTTTTTCATGGGCCAAACCGTTCCCAACTGGTTGGTTTTGATGCCCGGCACTAGTTGCCAGCCCGTGGGGATAGGGAACGCCCTTCGGGCCATGTCGCGGACCGGGTCGGGTGCCGGGTCGGATGACGACCCGGCCTGGTTCGTGACAACACCCATCTCAATGGTCCATTGATCCCTTCGATAGGTCATTTATCATATTTATAGAATAATTTATGAACACATAGTTGAAAGAAGAATTTTTATATGCATTTGTTTTGTTTTAAAACCACGAACCTATACTCCTAGGTATAATACTGAAATTATACTCTTTGTATTTCAGTCATTGATTCAATAAAATGATACCGATTTATATATATAATGTTTATAAAATATGAAACATACATATTGGATAACCAAAAGTCCCATGAAGAATTTATTTTTATAGTTTTGGAGATTTACGAAAGGCACTTAATTGTAATACACATGTATTCACATGTCATTTCCAACTATACCCATCTATTCATTTTCCACTTTAATTCATTATGCATTGTAATAATATTTTTTAAACATGACACTATTCTACAAAAAAAATCATTTGAAATCAATATTCATAACATGTAAAATAATAAAACATTTTCATTTTGAGTTAAAATTATTAATAAGGTTCAAAATACGAACTACTAATTGGAATTCCTTACTCAGCATAATATGAGAATAAGGGTATGATGATATTATCAGTGTTCATGATATAAAAAAAGGATACCCACAAAAACATGGATCAGCTTTCATGGTACATGGTTTAAATCATTAATATAATACCATACTCATATTGGTCGTCAATCCTGAGAATATTGGTGTAAATATTGACCAAATTAACAATTAAATACTCATTTAAATCATAGATAAAGCATGTATGTAAAACGAAAATTATCTTCATCACTAATATTCACTAATTTTCTATATTTCATTATCAAAATTAAATAAATTATATAATCCCTCACGTTGAAAACCATATTATTTCGATTAATTATAAGGAACATTACTCAATGCTTTGTAGTACAATATCAGCCTCTCTCACAGTATATGCTATATCAGTCTCATGAATTATATATGTGGTATGAGGATCAACCATTATCATTTTTAATTTCCATGTACCTTACATGTATATAATAAATGCATAATTATATTGTATTCATAAATATTTTAAAAAACATTCATTACATTATAGATTGATTTAATTAAGGGGAATAAATGGGTTTCATGATTGATTAATTAAAAAATAAATCATAAGAAATTATGAAAATGATGGTGGTTGGTAGAACATGATCACATTCCAAATAAATGATAAAAATTTTTAAAATAACTTAATATATTTGAAACAACCCATAAAAAATTATTTTTAACATTTCTTGTAAAATACTTTAAAAACCTCTTTTCCATCAGTATCATTAAATTCAAAAAATTAAAATTGATATTAATAATATAATATTATATATATACATATATAAAATTAGAAATATTTAATTTATGACTCAATGAATTTTTTATTACAATGAGATAATATATTCATTCAACATATGTTAAAAAATGTAATCTATTTACAATTTAGTATAAATCTAAAAAATACTTGTCTAGAAATATTTTATAAATTTAATATTATAAAAAATTGTAAATAATTTAAAAGATTTAGAAAATTTCCATTGTAAAACATTTCATGTTTAGTAAACAATATTAATTGAATAATCTTTATTATTTTATTTCATGGAATAAACTATAATTTTCAACAAACAATGATCCTAAATGATGTTGTTTCGTGTATTGGAATGCCGTTAAAAATTTACCAAACAACTCCATATGATGATTTGGGCCACTTTGGGAGGGGATTGATAGATGTAAATATTTTTTCCCATCTTCCAAATTCAATAAGCTTCAATTCCAAAAAAATATAAAATAGAAAGTAGGATATAATATGAAAAATATCCACCATACTTTGAAATTTAAAAACATATTGGCCATACAATAGAAAGTTGTTGGGTGATTAAGAAACAAGTGGTCTAACCACTAAATAATTAATGTAAGGAAATGAAATATAATAAAACATTTAGTCCACCCATCGTGGATATTAAAAAAACAACAAAAAAGCGGAATAAGGTATTGGTGAAGAAAACTAATAAACCAATAAATACAATGAACACCTCGAATACGTCATTGGCTGATCTGCTAGAAGAGGAAGAAAAAATATATCAACACCTCCTTAAAGAACTATATTCCATTGTTATAGAGGTATGTAAAAAATATAATGAAATTTATTAGGTATAGAATGAATCATGTGAGGTTTCCTTACACTCCATTGGTTCGGTAACATCTTATCCTTTTGACTCAGTTGAAACTACCGTGTACAAAATTTATATTATATTTGAATGTAAGAAAAATGTAAGTTATTCTAGGAATATTTTAAGTGTACTGTTCAATGCAAGAACAAAACACTAACATGAGACCCTGTCATGCACCCACTGGCTCCAATCCTTAGGTCTGGGAATGGATCCAAGTTCTACTACAATTGTCCAGTCTGGTGGACCTCACAACCCATCTAACCCTGCTATATCAACACCGGCTATAGGATTTTCTACATTAGACACCTCTGATGACTCTAGAACAAAACAAGTGATTCTACAGCATGTGTCCTAGAAGAGCTCTATGAATTATTATAAGAAATTTCAATCCAAATCTATACTAATTTTTGACGTGGGTAGTGGTAAGATAAGTGGCATCTCAAAACAGCCATTTTTCATGGACAGTACCCTTCCCAAGACTGCTGAGACTCTGGATGATTAAAAATATGCCCTACCCCTGGACAAAACCATGAATCTAGATGACTCGGGACTATAGGACAGAACATATGATGCTTGAACTAATATTGCTATGTAACAGATTCATAGGAACCTAGAGAACACACTAGTATTTCTTCCTGACTCTAAACATAATCCTGATAAATACACAGGTGCCTCTAAGCATGAATTTTCTGCTGAAACTATTTCAGTTATGCCCTCATTACACATTGATAGTAAATCAGTAGATATTTTTCAATCTACTTATTCTAGAATTTTGGCTATGAACATTGGGAATCTAAATAGTCAACATGTTGATGACTATAATTCCAATAATAAAAGCACAATAGTTTCTCCTGTGAAGGGTAGCATAAAAACTAATAGTTCAAAAATAACGCCTAATACTTCTAAAAGAAGTCCGAAAATGAACAAGATCCCACATACTACTAGGTAGGTCATAATATCTTTTATACACAAGGGTTCAAGAAACACAAAAAGGGGGTTCTAACTCCAAATTTATGTACAAAAGAAGATTATTTTCTAGAATGGTCAGGGTATTGTTATCTCTAACTCCCTTTTTGTGTTAAAAATAATGGTTAATACTCAATTTCCTATGTTATTTTCTATTTCTGGACTGAAAACCAATTTTCCCTCCAATTTTCATCACTTATGTCAACATCTCTACTCATTTACCAGTTTAACAAAAAACACATCCTAGATTGATTATCTAGGGATCAATTCAAAATGTTCTATTCATAATTTTAATATATTTTACATTTCTGACCAATCCCTCACTTGTGATTTTGTTTTTGGTGGAACTTCTATTTTTTATCCATTGTTTATACCAAGATTATATATCAAGATAGAAGGACCCTCTAGAATGATCTTACATTACTAGGTACAAACAACATATTCAAAAGAATATTCTCCTAGAATATTTATGGAATTTCCTTTCATCGTAGCTTGGAAAACAATATTTTGATTAGTCTTCAATTTTTCTTTCATAACCTTTTCTCATATCATTTAATAAGTGATGAAATTACTATGTTGATGTTATAAAGGTATAGTATTAGGATCACTCTACTCCAATGAGGAAAATTTTTCCTGAATATTTTTATCAACAATTAAAAATTGCATTTCAATAATGTTTGAATAATTAAATGTCTCACAATGATATCCATGGAGTTCATAATGTTATCTACGATTATAAAAAACCCATTAATTGTTTCATAAAATAACAATATTAATATCTTTATTTGTTAATATCATGACTTATAACATTAATTTAATTACAATTTTATTTCCTAACATTTTTTCAATAATATTGGCTTAATTTGACAATTATAGCTCCTTAATTTGAAAATAAATCACTCTCATAGATTGAAAAAATTATTACATTTTGGCTATACCAATAATACTCCAAATTCTTCTTCTGAATACATATAATGGGATATCATAGATAATTAGAAGGGAAAAACTGTAAAACATTTGATAACAATATAACAAATGAAAAATTGTCATGTAAGAATTGAATATTTAAAAATATGAATGATATTTCCAAAAAAATATGAATATACATAGTCTTTCTAGATTTTTAAAAACAATTGAAGCATTTTGTTTCTTTAAAATAGATAAAAGAGTAATATAATTGGATCATTTCCCTAATTCCACTTGAAATTATCAATAAAAATCGATTTTCATTGATCTAGGAATAGGTGAATAAAAGAACTACTTTTTTGTATTTCAATACATAGGATGAAAAATTCACCTCCAGTTAAAGAGTTATTAATTTATTGAAAATAACTCAAAATAACAATCTATAAGAATAAAATAATTTAAAATTTTCATTAATAAAGAAAACATTATGTACATTTCTTAGTTTTAAAATAATACATTTCAACATAATAAAATAAAAAAATTCTATTTTATGTGGTTACAACAATATGGGTGTATCATTACACAAGAATTACACTATAATCAATCAACAGTCATTCTCAGTCTATACTAACAAAATATGTAAAAAATATGCTTATTAAAAATATTAGGAACCATTAAATAAATACTTATAATGTTTTTAATATTACCTTTTTAGATCATCTCACTTCTTATTCTATAAGACATATATTCATTACAGTTATTCCGTGTAACAAGATATAATATCCTCTTTATCATTTTGTATAAAACATTTTTATTATCACCAATTTTCATAAATTATATATTTGATAATCTTTCTTGAAGAAACACCATATGTTTTTTTTTGAGATTGATACCAAATTTTTATACTATATAAATATTTTTCTCCATGTCACACGTTCATTCTAACAACACATGATATAAAAAATCTATCTGGTGTTGTTCATTTCAATTACTATAATAAGACCTCTAATTTTTCTCTACAATAAATTATTAAACATTGGGATTCCATTGTGGGAATATTTCATATTCAAACATTTAAATTAAAATTCTCATTATATACCACAATGAGATAATATTTACAAACCACTTCAGAATCTACACATGTGAATAATATATATCTCTCTATTTTTTATGCATCATATTTATAGATGGATGGGTTTAAAAAAATATGGAATCATATTTTTCATACCCACTAAATAAAGCTGAAAATTATAATATCCTAAAAATATTTCAGTGAAAACAT